>OX336369.1:32985832-35562332 GCA_946902895.1 Fragum fragum
GCTATGAGTGACATTTCTAAAGCTTTGATTTGTGTGCAAAGCGACACTGAGCAAAATCGACAGCATAAAAGTGCATAAGAAATATTCACCGATTGGTTTAAGAAACTTCCAACCTACAGCTATCTACTAATTGGCATGGGGAAGATTCTGATCAGATGTACAGGCTGATTTGAGTAGTCTCATGTAAAAATGTTGTAAATCGCACACATATCTCATATTGATTTCATTTTAAATCATACAGCAGTCGCAGAAATAGGTGAACAAAATAGAACGACAATTTCAATAGTTTGAAGAAAAGCATCGTTACAAATATCGCAAGAATTGAAAATAGTTTTATTTAGAAGGGATGGTTACTTTTCTTTTATAAAGAGAATAAAAGCAACAATGTAAGGGTACTTAATGTACTAGTCTGAATAAAGAATCTATCTTAATGTTGCGTTTATCAATTGACAGATGGCAACAGTTAAACTTTGAACTCCAACATTGGTCTAGATTTATGTGAAGTATTTTTTTTTTTTTGGTTTGGCGACCTACACGCCTTAAAGAAAGCTTATTCAGAGCTGCAGTTTCGGTCGCCAACATGTTACTTATCACAAATTATGAAATAACGCCATATAACATCCAATTCGAGCTAACTGTCGGAGGCGAGTGGGCGTGGCCAGTGATACGTCATTTCCCTCAAATAAAGCAGAATTGTCTCATGTAACTACATTGTATTACATATATTCCTTCTCGTTGTCGCGAAATCGAAGTACATGCCTACTGGGAAATCATAGTTTTTGGGACAAAATCGATTTGTTTGCTAGAAAAGAAATTATTGGATGTAACTTGTATCTTTAGACCCGCATTTTATTTAAGCAATCCTTTTGGTGTAGCTGGCAGGTATTGAAGCTGAACTCCCAAAACGAATTTGGTTGGATTTTCGAATCAGAACTTTTTAATTTCTTTAGGTGAAATCAACATTAAAATATAAACGATTACAGCATTATTATTAAATCTTTATTTTCGCTTCAGCTTTGGAAGGGTATGATAGTATACATTTCGAAAGTTTGACTAGAAATTTCTTACTTGTAACCTATACAAAACTGATAACTATAACTATGGATTCTCATAAATTAATCAATCGCCGGTTCCGCATTCTTACTCCGTTGGCCGTTAGTTGCTAAACCAACAAAACAAATCACATAAATGACGGCCAATGTAGGGGTTGAAAGCCCAATACCGAGCTGAATGAATGCTTTAATTGGTCGATTGAATCCTTGATTGACAGCTGCGATTGGTCAATTCCTTCCTAAAGTAGCCCAGTTTAACTCGTTGTGTTCACCAAACAGTGCAAAATATGATGTCCTAATTACAAGATATTTACGTCGGTATCTTTCGCTAGCAGATCAAAAACCCAACTTATAGCCGATTCGAACAGACAAATTCAAACAAATAAATTTGATACACAATATGAGGTTACCAAATAAATAGAAATTACCCTGTGACATGAATCTGAGGTGCATTCTTTTCGTCGAGAAACTTAACCCTTGTCATGCTGAACCCGGAATATTCCGGTTTTGGCAGGAGGGGTAGACTAAGATCAGCCTGCACTTATGTGCAGGCTGATCTTAGTCTATACCTCCTGCTTGTACTTTTCCTGCCAGAGTTGCTTAAGAAGTTGATTTCTAAAAGAAATATTGATTTTTGAACAACACGTGCTATCAGTGCTTTCAGCCCTTTGTTTTAACAGCAATTCAGTAAAGTAATTTATACAGCATGACAAGGGTTATGATTCTTATTTAGATTTTTAAGATATAAACGTTCTTTAGATTGAGATTTTTAAGCGGCTAAATAAGAATCTTAAGAATTCTAAATGAGGAATTTGAACGTACTGAGCACTTGCTTAAACGAGTAGCCTTGACGACGTCAAATATTTTCACTAATAATAACAAAAATCGTTGTTTTAAATGTCTCTAAAATCTAATTTAGAGAAACCACGACGAAAAGAACGCACCCAAGGTTGTACTCCTGGCCCGGTGAAAAATGTTTCCGTCTATATTTGCAACACTAGATCTATGCTAATACGCATGCGCACACATCCCTTCAAATCAGCATGTGTCGAAATATCTTAAACTTTAACGTTATTTTTCACAATTCATGGCCAGTAGCATACATGTTACAAATAAGAGAATGGTTGGTTGGCGACATAAACGTTGTAACTACAGCTTTAACAAGTCACCGGTCCAGCAAAAATTATTCACCAAAATGGCGGCCAGTTTTGGAGTTCAAACTGAACTTCCAGTCTAAATGAATGATTTCATTGGTCGACTCATTATTTGATTGGCAGCCGATTGACTTACCAAAGCAATATATAGGGATTGTGTAAATAATTTATATTACATTCTAAAAACTTTTTCAGTTCCAATTTTTTTGGTCGAGTAAGGCAGGGATGAGAGTTTAACGCAAAGTAAACAGACTATTAATGTTGAATTTATGTAACTTTTCCTTGTTTGTAAGTATAATGAAATTTATCATCCCATAAACAGACAAAAATACCCTTGAACAATAACCGGAAACTTTGGATTTAATTTTCCCTATTTATCCTCATGAAACCTCTCCGTTTTTATCCCGCTTCTTTTTTTCGTAGAAAAATGAAATCATAAAAGTTGAGCCATTGTTATTCCAACAGGCCTTTTATTAAGGGTAATAAATACGAATAAATAGGGAGCTGTTTCGTAACAGAGGAACTCTGTCTCTCCATTACCCTCGAGACTTGAAACGCAGAATAGTTGAAAATTAAATCTTTTGAATTGAAAACCGAGTCATCCCAAAGGAACACTGTATCATTACGTACGAAATGACATTTGATAAATGCGTTTCTTCATTTAATACTGAGCCTTATAATGTCACAAATCTTGTCACTGGTTAGATTCTAGTCGATTTGTGCCAAATAGTTTATCAAATAACTGCGTATTTCTATGACGATAAGCCGTAGAAAATATCCTTGTAACACATGGGTTCGATCCTCGGCCACGGCATATATCCTTTCCGACATTTGTCTCTCGCCAATAGATGGACAATCGTTAATCTTAGTGAGATAGCAGCTGAAGGCTATAGGAAATGATGTTGTGGTAGTACTCGTGTGAGAAATACCAGGAATCCATTGTTAGGTGCTCTAGCTGTCGCGATATGACTGAAATAATGTTAAAAGTGGCTTAAAACCCCAAATAATCAATTACTTCGCAGGTGTAGATTACGTCATCCTTTTTTTTTTTTTTTTTTTGACTTCTTGAATGGAGTACAAAATTGGTGTTTATGTTCTTACATATGTATAGAATCTCTTTAAAAGTGACGTCATTATAACGTCATCTGAGCATGCCCATAAGAGCGAGGCCCAAGAAGACAGTGACAGTGCAAGGATACAGGACGAAACTGCTGAGAGCCCAACCTGGTTCTTTGACCTACTCGACGGATTGCACCGTCACACGGGGTATCGCTTTATCGTCTTTTCTAAGAGACTAACGGTTTGTTAGTTTGGCCAGCCCGGGGATAGAACCCGTAACAGCTAGCTTTGAAGTCGACTGCTATATCATCTGACATAATTCGGCTGACAAAATATTTTTGTTATTACTTATCAGGCGTAATGTATCGTTGTTGTTGGTTTTTTTTTTTTTTTTTTTTTTTTTTTTTTGGTTTGTTTTTAGTTGGGTTTTTTTTTGTATCGCCATTAAACATTACCAGATGACGAATTTTAGATTTGTCGAAATTGAAATGGTTGCTGGCAAAATTTCCAGTGCGCACTTTGAGAATTAGTGTAAAAAATGGTAGAAAGTATCGAATAAATTATCCGTTTCCTTCGATGTTTTCTTCAATGTTATTATTCAAGGGCGTGAAAAGGGACTTTCTTAAAATCTCTGGCATTGCATTACATGTTGAATTGTTTCAATGGTCCTCGTTTTTATAAAACTTGTTTGACCAGCAGAGTACATATACCTATACATATAACACAAGTAATTTCTTTAGGACTCTTACTTTTGAAATCGTTTTAAGCTAGCAAGCCTTAGCTTTGATAAGCTTAGGTTAATACACAAAATTTTGAGGTCTTCTCAGGGTTCAATACGTACAAACTGCCTCTGGAGGCTTAACCACTAAATTCAGTGAATGCATACGCTATAAAAAGTAGTTCTTATGTATTTCAGAAATATTGCAAACTCTTAAAAGGAGTTGCAGACGATAATTTCAAATTGTTGAAAATTCTAAAATATTTTTCTCTCTTGGTAGAAAACAACGTGAAAAATGAAGAAATTGCTTGTAACAAGCAATTTCTTCATTTTCCACGTTGCTTTCCAGAACTATTTTCTTAAGTGGTAAAAAGTGGGGATTATGTGGGAATGGGTTTACTTCTTATAGATACTTTAACCTAGTTTATCTATCATAATTACTATTGACAAAGAAGATAATTTCACTTAGCCATGCTTTGCTAGCTTACAGTGCTTTGAGTACTTTGATTTAAATTCTCTTCGGATCCGACTATTTTGACTTGCTTGTTACAATCCATTCTAGTGTATCCATACATTTTGTCTTATCATTCGGTTTTATTTAATTCACATTTCCATAATTGGTTTTAAAAACTTAGGTACCGCGTAAAACATAGAATCTCATTAATGTTGAAAACGTGAAGATTTTCAGATAGCTAATCTCTAACTTTCATTTCTCGTCATCGAAGTTTTAACAGAAAGATAATCAAAAAGCATATTATTGACTTGCTCTCATTTATTGCGCATTTATTGCACTTCATTTAATTTTGTAATTGTGTTTTAGAAACCCCACAAAAAAAGAGGAGGAAAAACTACATCAAAACAATGAAACGCCATTAAGGATCTCTTTATTAAAATAGAGGACGGGCTCTAGCAGACAATTATCCGCGTCTCCTGAAAATTCACCCAAAAGTCTCAGTTTTAATATTTTAGGGAGAGAAAACAATGTCAAAACGATTTCTAAATGCATTCTCTAAATGTTAACTACCACGTCATAAGAAACGTCTGGTTATAAATCAAACCTGATTCATCTTCGATAGCCAAGGCTGACGCCCACTGCGTGTGTCTATTTATGCGAATAGAAGCCAGATTCGACTTTGTTCTTAATATAGCATCTCTCTCTCTCTCTCTCTCTCTCTCTCTCTTGTTCTTTCTCCCTCTTCCCCCCCTCTCCCTCTCGCCCTCTCATTCTCCCTATCTCCCCATCTCTCTCTCAAAGTTATAATATGGATTCTTGTTGGACAATGAAAAGATTTTCGGCGTCTTGATTTTAGATAAAGTGCGCGGTATTTCCTAAGAATTAATACTTACTGCCTTGTTAACCCATTTCCAAACGACAACAATTTTGGCTGGTCCAAATTAAATAGAGTTGCAGACGACAATCGAAAGTTTATGAAATTTTGGATTTTTCAAGCAATCTCTTCATTGCACACAATTTTTACCCAATTGTTTTACTTGAAGGGCGTCAAAAAGCGTCATTGGACACTCTAATCGGACAATAAAACGATTTCGGCCTATTGATTTTAGATCAAGTGCCCGGTATTTCCTTAGAATTAATACTTACAGCCTTATTCAAGCGACATATTAGTTTATTTTATCTTTTATTTATTCATTTATTGGAAAAATCGGCTGAATTTGAAACTGACTTAGTATTATTATTGCCATTAGAATTACCATGAATGTTATTACCATCATCATTATGAAACAAAAGGATCTAAAATATTTGCTCTCCAAATTTAAACGATCACACTGCGACCTTAGAAAAAAGTCACTTTGATCGTCAAAATATGAATTCTTTACACGATAATGCTTTTAAAAAGCATATTAAAAGTACGAGTGGATTATTTCTTCAATAAAATCCGGGTGCGATCCGAGTCTTATTGGAGCCGGAAATCACGTGATAAGAACATATGTTACGTGGACAGAAGATGAATTGCAGAACAGAAGAATGAGCATAATGAACGGGCTATCAATCAGGAATTTGTGAAATGGAAATAGATCTTCAAAATGGAGGAAATAAAATGGCAACTAGTTTAAACATCATAGTTGGTAGACGTAATTGTTTACGTATTGCGATCACATGACCATTTATATATTTCAGCTTCTGTTGAATATCGGAGTAGCCAGGTGGCCTTCAAGAAAAGACCCTCGTTCGTTTTGACGGGAATGGAAGATAGATGCGTCCTCTGTTTTGGTAAACCTGAATCGAAGAAAATTTATAGTCTTGCACTCTTCTGAATCGAATCGCACCGCCTCTTCTATGTAAACGTATGTGATACCTAGCTACCTACCAATTTTCCTTGTAAAATACATTCACTGCACGCGCACAAAATCGCATTCGAGAGGTAAAAATGGGCCACTGATACGAGCAGGGTTAGATGATTAAGAAATTTATTCTTTAGGTTCTTTTACCTTTTATCATTCTAAAAATTCGTGGTAGGTAATAAACGTAAAATTATGATGTAGTAATCACACATATTTCACCCCACCTTCGGTCTAATGAAATATCCAAATTTTCCCTCGCAGCTCGAATCCAATACAAGGTTTAATGTATTTAAACTATAGCATAATATTGCTTATGTACTAGTTTTCAAGTGACTACAAAAACCTGTGCTTTCGTCAGACGCGAATATTTTTATAAGCTAATGTTCTGTTATTATCTGCGCATTAGCTCTAATACACTAATTCCGCATTCATATTACTCGTAAGAGAAGCGGACACTTCTACCCTACCATTTTTACAGCTCATTCGGCTTGGACGGATTATCACGTCTCGCGTCAAACATGCTTATCAATAACAAAATTTCGATTTAAGAATAAAAGTACTTATATACCGTTGTGGATGATCAAATGACAGTAACTACAGCTTGTTTGCGTCAACGTCAAAGTTACTGATTTTTAGATAACAAAACGTCAAAAACAGACAAAATTTTGAGGTCGTCTCATAGTTCAACGAGTACAAACTGCCAATGGAGGTTTAACCACTAAATCCGTTAAATGCCTACGCAATTAAAAAGTAGTTCTTATGTATTTCAGGAATTTTGCAGACTCTGCATGCAAGTTCTTCTCCTGGGTATTTTAGCTCACTTGAGCACATCGATCTTCAAAGAAGTTACAGACGACAATTTTTTTAGGAAGAAATAAATGTGGATAAAGATGAAATTTGCTTGTAACAAGCAATTTCTTCATTTTCAAATTGTTTTCCGCAACAATTTTCTTGAGGGGCGTAGATTGAGGGATTGTGTTGGAATGGGATACATGTAACTCGTTTCTTTATCATGATAACGTTTGAAAAAGAAGATTATTGAACAAAACAATGCTTTGCTAGCTTACAGTACTTTTCGGTACTTTGATTTTCTTAGGGGGTTCTACATTTCATCAAACTAAAAGCATTTTTACACCAAAAGACGATGATTTTTAAAATTCCATCAAAAAACTTTTTAGTGGCAACTTCTTTCAAATTTGACCAGTCTTAAATTTGTCATCTGGTAATTGGTCAAGAGCTATTAAAATTGAGGGCAAACGTCAGATTTTCAATAACCAAGATGATATATTTGTCCTCGAGCCACATGTTAAACCAATCAAACTAATAAGAGCCTTTTTAGGTGTTGCGCTTTTTAAAATTTCAACTTGACAGAAAAGCGATGGAATTTCGGTCACGAGGTTAAATAAGTTTAAAGGTTCTCTTATTTAACTTGACAATATCACGGCAAGAGAGACCCCCAGACACTTCATCTAACTTTAATGATCGAATAGGCGTCTTTCTTAAATGAACATTTCTTAGACTTGACATATTGACAGATCGCCTCTGTCAATCAAAAAAAACGGTCGACTAATCAAATTATTAGTTTACACCGGAATTGAACTTTGGACACAGACATACATGTATATGTTGAGCATAGTTTGTTGATTTAACCGTTGTATCTGCAGCTTATTTAAGCTCTTGACTGACGTTTAGGTCGCCAACCAACCATTTTAATTTTTATTGTATGCTATGAAACACTATTTTAGCCAAATATCACCGTTTACGAAGAACGGAGTCAGTGGGCGTGGCCAAAGATCCCACAATTGAAAGAAATACAGAAGATAATGGAAGGTATTGATGCAGTTTCCTATTTACCAATTCTAAAGCTCACTAGTGTGACGTGTTATGCAAGAAATTTAGGAGACGCTGTGAACACTCATGCAAATAGGGGCAGTCTCTGAAATGCGAAAAGTATCGACCAGGTCAGACTGCGCATATCGAGACTATTCGCATTTAACAGATTTTTTTTCTTTAATAGAATGGTCATTTTTCAGTAATAAAGAGTAGGTATTGAATTACGAGTTTCGATCCCATATTTTTTGTATGACCTTTTCTTTCTCTTTAAAAAAAATCTTTCAATAGAATTAATTTTTATAGCTCATTAATGAGTCAAAAAAAGTTATCCTATAATATTGGTGACGATACGACCCGTCTGGAATATGATTGCTATCCGTCACTTTTCGTTTTCAAGGCTACACGTTAAACGGTTTATTTCCAACGTGATGCTTTATCGTCACATGGTAATATCGGGGGTGTATGTATGTATATGGAGTAACTGCAATCCGTCACTGGTAAGAACAAAACGCGGCGGTTTATAATCACATATATAAGACTTCTGAAAGTTGATGACACACTATTAACTGTTAGAATAGAAACTGAGATAGCTTAGTACATTACAGCGCTGGGTTGTATGTGAATTGCGTCGATGATTTGCATATCGATTTTATGAACAGGAAAAGATATTTGAGCGCGTGCGTGACATCCGCACAGTCTGATCATAGTCTTCACGCTGCGCTCTGTAGATAGATACTGACCTTTTTTAAACAATCAGTGAATGTTCTAATTGCCCCGAATGGCTGTCCAGGGTGCTCAATGTGTGCGAGTCACGCACATGCGAAATGGTTGAAAATGTCAAGCATTTATTGAAATTTATATAACTGTCTAACCGTATGCATCGTCGTTTTGGTCATCCTCTCAGTCATCAAAGAACGTCTAGCCATGAAATTATGAAAGAAAGGGGGGAGAGTCATACGTCCTTCTTGGACGTCAAAATGACGTAATTAGCGTCTTAGTATTTCACTAAATACGTCTGTCAATTAAATAACCAGTCGACAAAAGAGATAATTCATTGAGACCAAAAAGGAGCTTTGAACTCAAACATAGGCCGCCATTTTTGTTCACCTTTTTTGTTGGTTTGGCGACTTAAATGTCCTAACTACAGCTTATTTAAGCCTAGGTCGCCAACCAGCTTTTATACTTTTATGTTAAACGTTAATTTTGCAAAATAAGGCTGTTTAAAATCGAAACGGGACTTCCTGTTGGAGTCAATGGGCGTTTCCAATGCAGTTCGTGAAGATTCATATTCAACCGTCTTTGAAAATTTTTGCCTTAAAGAATACACATAAAGACATCGAGAATTATTCTTTCATTCCACACATTCAAAGTCGCTCGTAAATCTATTCAAATTATTTACTAGAACCATTGAAAACGTTCAGCAAGCTCGCAACTACAGCTTTAATAAATCTAGCTTCAAGAATAAATTTAAACAGTATCTTCTAGTCAAATCCATCTATCGTAATTTCATAATATGTAAACATTTTTACATCATCATATATTGTTCTATTTCAGCGTATGTATGACGTGGTATCATTGTTAATCAAATCATTACATTTTACTTAAAATTCATTCAGTGAAGGCAATACTGTGAAAAAAAAAAATTTCAGATTTCTTTAATTTGAAAAGGCTACGAATGAAGATTATAATTAAAGCCAGTATTCCACCTGGCGAACGGTATGCCTCTTAAAAATATCCGTCTTTAATTTGTTCACTTAAGCATTCAATAGGGAATATAATTTTATAGTTGTGATACGAAGACTTGAATCAGATTTGAGCCGCGTAGGAAAATTTGGATTTTTCACGAGCAGGAAAGTCGAGTGAAATATTAAATTTTCTTACTGGACGAGAATCTAATACAAGGCTTTACATCACTACTACATTATAGAATGGGGGACATTCTTGGATTATCTCCCTTGAAAACTCTCCAGAAAAACATTAGTCCCTATCAGTCTTTTACTTGGACTTTATCCTAGGTTTCTTTGCACTGTCTGGTTTTAAGATCAGCTGTATAATGCAAACTTCAGAGCTGGAAAATTCATTTCATCTTGAAAATACGTTTCTTTGTTATTTCTGAACCATAAACTGACACCATCAAGAGATTGTATTTATAATAGAACTAGAAAAGGCAAATAAAAAATCGCAACTTCCCCATACTGAACAAGGATAAAAACAAAGGTAATGAGGTGAAAGGACCAATGTACAATTTGGCACACCTCTGATTTAATGGTCACAGTACAAAGGGAAGATAACACAGGAATGTTCCCCCATTCAATTTATGGTATACCAACGTACTCTGACTATAAACGATGAACAGATGCCAACACAATTTGCCTAAAGGCAACCTTTTTGTTGTTATTTCGCAAGTTTTGCCGTGACGTCATTCAATCCGGGTGATGACGTCATCTTACCATATTGTATCAATTGAGCACAATTTAATAATAGGGTATTTTGTTTTTTCCCTGTCAAGTACGATTTTGCCTGCATACAATAAAATTAGTAGGTATAATATTGAAGTTTTATTATCAAAAATGCAAAAGGAAGGTATCGACAAGCTCTTCGGAGACAGTATATTTTTAACTTTTTAACGGTGTTTACCATTCTTCATCGTAAATGTACAGCAATCGTCGGCATGAAGACGCTTGTTACATCACTAAATGGCATCGGTCGGCATTCTTCGTGACTGAACGGAACTATAAATGTCCTAGCGTAGCTGAATAGGTCGCTTATGCGTCACCAGTTTATGTGAGACCTATGCTTTGGGTTGATCCTATTATTAAAGTTATTCCATTTAAAAGAGTGTTTCTCGGTCGATCGTTGCACAGAGCGAGCGATGTAATACTTTCATTGACAGTTTAAGGTATCAAATATCACTTGAAAAAAAATCGCGACTGTTTTAAAGGTGGCAAATACGGTTTTAACCCATTCCAACACAGTGACGCTTTTTGACGTCCCACAAGAAAAACAATTAGGAAAACATTATGTAAAATGAAGAAACTACTTTTAACAAGTAACACATTATTTTCTTTCAAGAAATTTGAAAATATTTAAAATTTCATAAACTTTAATCTGTCGTAGGCAACTCCTTTCCATTAAGACAATTCCAAAATTTTGCCGTCTGGTAATGGGCTTATACAGGCGCCTGAAGCAGACATGTTATCCAATAAAGTAAAGGATGTAATGAACTATCTCATTGTTAGAAGATCATTACTGTTATTTGTTCTCCAGACAATTAAACCCACCAAAATGTAGTCTTTAGAGGTTCATAATTAAAGGTTCGTACAGTTCTCAAAGATATATGAGTCCCTTTATAAGACCGCAGTTTAGAAAAAAATAATAGAATTAAAACTGAATACGATGAAGTTGGATTAACATGGATTTTAGTTCCTTGTACCGAGTTAATTAAAACGCTTGTATCAAATGAAATTCTAATTATCCAATCAAATCACTTATTCAGTCCAGAGATTGAACATTTATCTTCATCACTCATGCAAATCCATTTCGTTGTTGAACGACCAAAAAGGCCTTGCAGTTCAGAGCAACAACCTGAAATTGATAAAGTGAACTATTTTGGATTTATTTGGGGGTCGGTTTGAATGAGCGAGTGTTGTTAACCACTTGGCAAACCTATATTTGATTGAAATACAGGCCAATAGGAACGGGGGGGAAAGAACTAGGGAACAAAGCCCTATGGTGGATAATCTAAGGTGGATAGCAGCTGGAGGCTATAGGTAAGGATCTAGTGGTATTACTGGTGTGAGAAATACCAGGAATCCATTGTTAAGTGCTTCAGCCGCCGCGACATGACTGAAATACTATTAAAAGCGGCGTTAAACCCCAATCAATCTGATTTATAAGGTGGAAAATATTATGAAAATTGAAGAAAATGTTTGTAATAAGCAATAACCTCATTTTTCACGTTGTTTTTCTGAACCATTTTCTTATTGATAGTAAAGTGCGGGATTGTGTGGGTATGGGATAACATCCGCTCCAGTACTAGTAATTCATGTAGCCACAATGAAAAATACCATTTGTCCACCGGATCTGAATATGAATAAATTCTTCATGAACTGTTTTAGGCGGCGTTGAATACGACATCTTCTATTACGTTATATGATATCTGTATGAATTCGTAATAAAACGCGATCCGATAAGTCTAGGAAGGCAAATTTACTCGAAAACTATAAATTCTTAGTCGTATTCTAAGTCGTATTTACGAAGACATAACCATGACAATTTCCCGATATGGCTTTCAATTTAATCTAGAGAGACAAAGGGGCTCAAGGTGTATAAATTCGTAAAACGAGGGTACAAACTGGATCATTCACCGATGTGGATCCAATTTAATCTAAGGAGGCAAAAGCCGAAGAGTTCAAGATCTTGATAATATCTGTATGAATTCGTATAAAGAAGGGAGGCAAAACCTGAATCATTTTCTGATGTAGGCTTCAAATTTAATATGTCAAGACAAGGGAGTGAAAGAGTAATAAAGTGGTATCGTCTATAAGAAGACAAATCCATTGAGGTTCTAAATCTAATCTTTGAAGGCAAAAGGGATGAAGATTTGGAGGATATTTTTAACTTCGAAGTTGTATTTACGAAGGCAAACCCCTGATCATTTTCCAATGGGCTTCAAATTTAACCTGGAAAGGCAAAATGGCTCTAGAAACGTCTTTAGCGGGCAAAACCTGGATCATTTTCCGATGGGGCTTCAAACTTAATCTGGAAAGGCAAAATGGCTCAAGAATCGTCTTTAGAAGGCATAACCTGGTGATTTTCCGATCGGGATTCCGATTTAAGCGAAAAAGGCAATAGGGCTCAAGATCTACATGATATCTGTATAGAATAAAAATCGTATTTACGAAAGCAAAAACGGGACCATTTTCCAATGATGCTCTCAATTTAATCTAGGAAGGCAAAAGGGCTCAAGATTTACATATCTCTGATGATATTTACAAGTCTCTTTTCTTCTGATCTGTTTTATATGAATTCCTCTGATTACTATTCCACTCAGCTAAGCAACGGTCATTTCTGTTGCCATGGTAACCGAAGGACATTCATCTATAGAAATTATATGAGAATTTATGGTGACAAAACGATATTAAGAAATGAAATTCTGGGAACGAGAAGTGTCTGCTGCTGCTTCATTCACCATTTGGCATTAATTGGTTTTTGCAAAGAATCTTTCGTACCGAATGTCTCAATTATCAAATGTATTTGTTTTCTCGGCCTATTTCGGGTTCATATATAATAAAAAATTAAATAATTAACCGAATTGTGATTTTAAAGATTTTGGTTCGTAAATAAGCAACATTTCTTCCCATTGAATTAAACTTTAGATTTAACGGCCTTGCCTTATTAGGCATCACTTAACCCTTTCCCGTTTTTTGAAATTTTAGACTAGTCCAAATTGAAAGAGGTTGCAGACGACAATGAAAACTGGATGCCATTTGAAATGAAACCTTTCTATGTGGAAGAAAATATTGTGGAAAAAGGAGAAATTGCTTGTTACAAGCAATTTCTTCTTTTTCCACAAACTTTTCTTGAGTAAAAAATCACAGGAATGTAAAATCCCGTATTTGAACGGGAAAGGGTTAAAAGCGGTTACATGCTTACCAAATATAAGCATTGTCTCTCAAATAGTATTGAAGTAACACGGAAATGTTAGTTTGAGCCCAAAATATCAGAATAAGGGTTGAAATTTGACCATTACCTTGAACAAATAATCCTTATATAACTCGTACTTACCTATCATATATGAGCCTGTGCGTGACATTTCCAACCATTTCGCATGTGCGTGACTGGAACATATTGAGCACCCTGGACGCTATTCGGGGCAGTTAGAACATTTGCTGATTGTTTAAAGAAGCTTTGGGTCTGTATCTATCTACAGAGGGCAGAGTGAAGACTCTGATCAGACTGTGTGAATGCACAGACTGATTTGAGTCTTTACTTGGCTCACATGTGTAATGGTTGGAAATGTGCTCCTATAAAAATGTGAATAAAGTTGTATTATGAATTGTTAAGTTTTTTGGGGTTTATTGTCTAATACATCAGAATATGAGTTAGAGTTGGACCTATTGAGTATTGCTTGGATATACCAATATACTAAATATGAGCGCTAAATAGAAAAAAAAAAAACACCGAGAAATTGTAAGTTGTTTCGATTTAATATTGAACAGAGAGATAGACGAACAACTGGAATTGTGATACAAATATACTCGTCTTTTGTGCGTCAAGAGTATATTTCCTAAAAATGAGAGGAAAGTAATACTACATGTATTTATAATATTCGTACTAATTTACATTACATGATCCTTTCATTGCACACGGACAAAAGCGTACTCGACAGAGAAAAAAACCGAATCGAACATATACTGAACCAGTACGGATATTGTGTTTTATTCCCGGAGAATTTCGTCTCATAGAACAAATAGTAATTGCGATTTTTAGCTAGCAAAGCGTCAGCTTTGATAGATTAAGTTAACAGACAAAAAATTGAGGTCTTCTCAGAGTCCAAACGAGTGCAAGCTGCCACTGGAGGCTTAACCACTAAATCCACGGAATGTCTACGCCAAAAAAGTAGTTCTTCGAGCATATTGTGTTAAAAATGACTGGCCACATGAATTAACTTTATTCAAATTGTAGAAAACACCATCAAAAGCATGCTATACAACCTATTACCATTCAATCCCGCTTTTTAAGAATCTCCCCATAAAAGGTTTTGGAAAACATTGTGGACAATGAAGAAATTGGCTGTAACAAGCAATTTCTTCATAGTCCACAATATTTTCTATCCTACAAAAGGCAAAGAAGATAACATAACAAAACAATGCTTTGCTTGCTTACAGTACTTTCAGTACTTTGATTTTAATCAATGAAGCAGAGGTGTCCGAATCTAAAAGATACAGTTAATACGAAAATCGTACTGTACTTTCAGTTCTTTGATTAAAGGTAAATTTTAGACAAGATTCGTAAGCTACTTTATCTTTTATAGTCAAGAAACGTTGGTATATAATAGAAGAAGGGAATGCTATAATGTAGTAGTGATGCAAAAGTTTGTATTGAATTCTCGACACGTGGGGATATTTGATATTTCACGACACCAAATCAGAATTTCCTACGCGACTCGAATCCTTCAAGGTTTGTTCCACAACTATACCATAATATTTCATATATACATGTATTCATATCATTTTCATTCGTTTGTTTAATTATGTATTTATGTAACCAAGCGTCGGTAACACAGCTTTGAAGATTCGTGTATTAAACAACAATGTTTTTCATCCATATTTGTTGTCTTTCTTGACAGAATGTCACAAGTTTTTGTCTGAAAGATTCCTCTGGTCATGATATGGCAATATAACAAATTGTGATAATCATGGTCACGCGAAACCATCCAAGGTGAAAGTTCATCGGTTGTAAATACACGCAACAAGTGATAGTAAAAAAAATCTTGAAGCTTTACTCAGATTTTTGCCATTGACCTTACATAGATTGTCTTTTGTGGAATAATGCTCTTATAGTTCAGCTATACTCAAATTGTTAATATTGATCTTAAATTGACCTTGAATTGATTGTTTTTTGTGGAATACTTCAGTTATATTTCAGCTCTACTCAGATTGTTTCTGTTGATCATGATTTGATTGTCTTTTAAGAATTACTGCAGTAACAGTTCGGCTCTACTCAGATTGTTACCGTTGATCATATATTGATTGTACTTTGTGGAATACTGCAGTTATAGTTCAGCTCTACCCAGATTGTTACCGTTGATTGAAAATTGGTTGTCTTTTTTGGAATACTACGGTAATAGTTCAGCTTTACTCAGATTGTTGGATAATCGTTAACCTGAGTTGGATAGCAGCTGGAGGCTAGGAAAGGATGTAGTGGTAGTACTGGTGTGAGAAATACCAGAAATCAATTATAGGTGCTCCGGCCGCCGAGATATGACTGAAATACTGTTAGCATATGGCGTTAAACCCCATTCAATCAATCAAACCTTAGATTGTTACCGTTGATCATAAATAGGTTATCTTTTGAGGAATACTACATCTCTATTCTTATCGTTGAAACTGATCATAAATTAATTGTCTTTTGAATAATGTTTCTTCCATAACTTTACGCATGTGACTTTCCGTTGGTTGGATGGTTAATCTATTACTACATATTGCCCTTTTTTGAAGTGCTGGTGCAAAAATGCTTGTCGATAATTTTGTGGTGTTTTTTCTCATAGATTTGGAATGGATCCGAAATAGACATATTGGAGAAAAATGTTGTTTTCTCGAAATTTAGGAAAATATTTCTGTCGTGGTTTAGGACACAGAATTTAGTCTTGTGTATTATCTACTTCTAAAGTAAAGGCTCCTTTGCCCCTGAGAAATGCAATGATTAAAACTTGACTAAGAATCAATATTTTAATCTTTATTTTTACTTTTTCATTTGATAAGATCTTCCACCTTCACATTCGAAATTCTCTTTCCTAAATTCGAGAAAAATGTCAAATTTGTGGCATTGGGAACGGGTCCGATGTAGGGACCCGTATAAAGAGGAAAAACACGGAAGAAATTAATTGTGTTTAGATTTAATATATTTAACGATTGCTTTTTTTATCCAACAATCAAGTTTCGACTATTCAGAGCCTTTATTTTGAAAATTTTAAATTGAGTGTTAAATGCGAATAACTATGGTATGCAGACTGTGATATTAGGATATTGCTTGATTTATCTTAACATGTATAAACAGTCATTGCCTGGGTTTAAAAGATGAATCATAGGCAGTATTACAACTAGAAAAGATATTGGAATCAATCTTGAATCTAAGTGAAGTATAGTGCGGCTATCGCTACGAATCGACGCATCTTTGTCAGTTTCGGAGGGAAATAATATACCTAACAAAAATCCCGGGTCAGTACCCGAGATAATGGGATTGAGGAAAAAAGAAGGGTCACCGAATCAGGTAACTTCGCATCAGACTATTTCAGTATTGGCCTAAGTCCGCCATTTTCTGGTGATCCACCATCAAAGCAAAGTCGAGTCCCTTCGTGTTTCACGATCAACTGTATTTAAGGGCATATCCCCTCCCCCCCCCCAAAAAAAAAGGTAAACACAACAAGTTGATTTAATAACTATTCTCAAGGCAAAAATGCATAAATACTTATGATGATTGAAATTATAAGATTAAACAATTCTAGGCGAAAGGAGCTTCGATATTTGAAATTATGACCCAACACAAATTAAGGTTTGTTTTAATAAAATGATTAAGTCACTGATAATGTTTTCACTTTCGTTAGTCAACCAAACAACTAGCGTATAATTCCGCTCGGTCACAGAAATCCTCCGTAAATACTTAGAGCCTCTGCATATAACGGTGAATGCCAAAGTTTGGCGAAAATTTTCGGTGAAGAATCTGGTGCAATCGACTCGATAACGAAGTTTAAACAAAACGAGTTGAACTCACAAAATACGCTGTCCCGAGAACTTCACTCCTACCCTCATTTTGCATATCGATAATAAGTTGGTTCTTGTTGTTGTTTTTTTAGTGACAAAAGATATATAGTTTGAACGGATTTTTACTTCCTCGGAGGGGAAGATCTTGCTTCATTGAATATGCAGCTTCTTTCGAAATATTATCAAATATGCCACACGTTTGCTGAATATCAACACTCCTCGGACTTTTTGTGTCGTTTTGTTTTCGAATGATTTCAGAGCATTAATTATGAATAATAGGCTTTAATTCTGATAACGCAGTCCCTTTTTTGATGATGGGCGATCGGCCTATCTAAAAGGGGCTACGCTATCGAATTTTAATGCGTCAGTACTATTCTGTTTCATTGTAACCTATATTTTACCATGGGAGTCAATGCTTACTTGTGGTCAAGCACTCTAATCGGTTTCGCGTTTTTTTAAATGACTCGTTTTTAAAACTGCACTTTTGGGTCACATATCCTCTTTGGACGTGCAAAATGTTGCAACTACATTTTGAATAAAGCCGTAGTTACGACATTTTTCACGCCAAACGATGATATCGACTACCTTTGAAATGCTTAACGGAACTGATTAATATACAGAATTCGTTTCACGTATTTCTCGCCAAGTATCTCGGATGACACAATTCTCTTGCACGAAGAATAATTATTTATATCACTTTATTTAATTACTGAAAGTCTTCAGAAGAAAATATTTTCATCATATATCTAGAGACCGCGTTAGCTTTCCTAAAATCAAGAAATCGAGTATTTTTCTTGACTTCAAGTTTTTGTAATTTGTATAATTTGTTTGTACAGTACTTCAGTCATGTCGCAGAAGTGGGAGCACCTAACCATGGATTCCTGGCATTCCTCACACCAGTACTACCACTACATCCTTTCCGAGCCCCCAGCTGATCATCTCATCTTAGGTATACGATTATCCAACCATTGGTTCGAGACAAATGTCCAGAAAGGATATTCCCCACGGCCGGGGATCGAACCCAGTACTCCATAATTGAGAGTATGACGCCCTGCCAACTGAGCAAAACCTCCGGATTAAGAGTCCAGTGGGATACTATGGCCGCGGTTTAAATTTTGTATAACGAACCCGGTGTATTTACCTCGCCATACAATTGACCAATCGTTGGCCCAGCCCACTGACTCCTTTGGTCCTGCCCATTGACTCCACAGGAAGTTCCTCTACGGTTTTAACGGCGTTATTTTGCAAGATGTATGGCAAGCAGCATGTTATGGCCAGTAGAATGGTTGTTTTGCGACCTAAACGACGTAACTGCAGCTTATTCAAGCTGTAGTTACGACGTTTATGTTGCCATACCAACAAAATTGATTCACTGAAATGGCTACCAATGTCGGAGTTCGAACTGAACTGACGTCAGAAATCCTCGGTGAGGTCAGTACGCTTATCAATTGTTTTCATTGATAGAGCGAGTTTGGGATAAATTCTAGGATCGAATTAAAGTATCCCATCGTTGTTTTTCGGTATTCAGTTAAAACATGAGTTCAGTGGTGTTTTCTAAAAAAAGGGGGCGCCCCCTGTTTTTGTTAAACAGTCTTTTCTTTTTAAAAGTACACATTTTAATAATACACTTTTTATTGTATGCCTGTCAATTTCCCTGATATTATACATTCAGTGCATACCGACAAAATCGTACTCGACAGAAAGAATCCATATTAAACATTTACTGAAATTAAACGATATGGATAGATGACGTCATTTTCCCGTTAAATGACGTCACGCCAAGATTAGTGTTATAACGATTAAAAAGGGTTATTTTTTGACAAATTCCATTATCTTCTTTTTATCTTTTATAGTCAGAATTCGTTGGTATATAATCATTGGAATACTATGATGTAAATGTAATACAAAACCTTGAATTGGATTTTCTTTGCGTAGGAAAAGCTCGGGAAAAAATTCAAATCTCCTATATGGCTCAAATCTAATACAAGGTTTCGTATCACCACTATAACATACTTTTCCCTATGTATTAACAAATGAAAACTATATTTTTTGTTTTCATGGAGATATGAACCGAAAAAAACAATCAGACTGTATGAATACGCGAAGTGGATTCATACATATGATTAGATTTTTCGGTTCATAACCTCCATGAACACAAAAAATTTTCTCTTCATTTCTAATAATTTAATAGCATCGAGCGAAAAAGCATATATTTTACAAGTTTTGATACCTTTTTGGATGGGATTATTTTGTGTGGAAGCATACAAAATCGCTGCTTGCTCAAAATTTTGTTCATGGAGTAATGGAATTTTTTCGACCAATCAGAACGCCCAATTTTGTCATACGAAACTAAAAGTTGGATTATTCTAAAATAAAGTTTATATTCATTGATCAACGATTATTCTACTAGGACCAATATTTAAACCACTACACGGGACATACTAAAATAATTTTAGGTTGTACTCCAACAACCCTGCTTCAAATTTTAACAAAAATACCGATCATTGGAGCGAGCATTAATCAGCATCATGTGATGCAATTATTTCATGCAGTGTACGTTTTGAAATGTTTTTTACCCTCAACTGACTGTTTTTTTTTTTTTTTTTTGGTTTTTTTTTTGGTTTTTTTTTTTTTTTGTTGTTGTTGTTGTTGTTGTTGTTGTTCTCATTTTTTTTAAATTTAAAACAATAGTAAATCGAAGGAATTGTATTCTTCAACTAAAATGTTTTATAGTTTTAATTGATATATATTCCTTTTGTTTTAACCATTCTAAATGCTGCCGTTTCGTTAATAGTTAACCATGTATGTGTTTGGGCTCTATTATTTTTAACACGTTTCGTGGAATTCCCCGTGTCACATGGTATTCCCTGGATTTTTGTAATTCACAGAAGTCATCTAATTTTTTACCCATTAAGAGAGGATTTCATTCAAAAACACGACCTTATTGTCATGTCATCGAACCCCGAGACATTTCTCTCTTATTTAGGAGGTTCTCGTGGAAATTCCATTAACCCTCGTTCTGACCTCCGTTTCTGAGAAACTTATATTTCGAAGGTTGATCGCAAGGCTCTACTAAATTTCTGTAATTAATGATTTTTCTTTTTTCTTTTTTTTTTTTTTTTTTTGAGGGGGGGGGGAGGAGAATTATCGAGATTTTTTCCAAGTTGATTATCAATTGACGGTTCGCGGTTGTCAATCTAACAATCAAACGACCAATCAAATCATTTATTGAGAATAAGCTTTAGTTACGACGCTCGGGTCGCCAACCAACCATTTTACTCTTTTGTTACATGTTTTGCAAATTAACGCAGGCTGACCCATTACCAGACGGCAAAATTTAAGACTGGTCCAATTTGAAAGGAGTTGGATGCGACAATTTCATGTTTATGAAACTATAGATTTTTTTAACTTTCTGGGTTGAAAATATTGTGGAAAATAAAGATATTGCTTGATACAAGCAATTTCTTCATTTTACACAATATTTTCCTACTTGCTTATCGTAATGGGCGTCAAAAAATCGTCATCCTGTAGAAATGAGTCAATATCGAAGTAGAAAACATTGTGTAAAAAAGAAATTGCTTGTTACAAGCAATTTCTTCATTTACACAATGTTTTCTACCCAGAAAGTTAAGAAAAAATCAATAGTTTTATAAACATTAAATTGTCGTATCCAACTCCTTTCAAACTGGACCAGATGACGATATTTTCCTACTTATTATAAGTGGCGTCAAAAAAAAGTCATCCTGTAGGAATGGGTCAATATCGAAGTGGAACTTCCTGTCTGAGCTCAGTTGGCTTGGCCGGTGATGCGTCAATTTATACTTTGGTCCTAAACGTAAGAGACACTGTCAAAATTGTGAACTCACCTTTTTAGCTATAGCTTCATGCAGTATAAGATTTAGTAAAAGAAAATAAATATAATACTAATTCACTTTTTGTCTTTATCTTGCAATGAAGCTTATAGTGAAGACTCGGATCAGACTGTGCTGATACGCCAGATGCTGTGAATCTTTACATAGCGTTCATTGTTAAATTATTTGAAATATTAATCAAAAGTGTACTTATCTTCAGCTCCTTGTGCTAACCAAGGTTTCTTGGAAGATGTTTTGGTGATAATATCGTTTATTAGAGTTAATAGTTGTTATTTCTACTCTTTTACAAATCTTCATAAAAATTTCGCTTTCGTCAAAAAGAAAAAAAAAATATATTCATTTTAATCTTTAATGATAAGAAAAATATTATTTAAAACTATGATTTAATTATTATCATTATTATTATTATATTCACCATTATTATCCTTATTTCTTCTTGCAATATATTAGATGGAGTCTGCATGGATCATAACTTAATCTTGAACAATATTTTGACAATAGCTTTGTATCTTTAATGGTACACACCAACGGAAGTAGCCTGGACACATGTCCTATTCTGAATGCAAATAATGGACAGGGCTTCCATTCTAATACAGGGTCGAATAAAGCGCAAGCACAATTTGATTTCAGTTCATTACTTCGCTGCTCTTTTTATGGGATAGAAATGAACAAAAGAGACGAAGGAATTTCTAGGGGAATCGGACAAAAACGAAACAACTTACAAGCGCATTTCAATTTACAAATTGGGTAGAGTAGACAGATCTTGATGGATTAGGCTGTATTTTTTAGACATCGGATAATACATCCCGTACTAACTTGGACAAAAACTCCGGGGCGGACCATTTCAACTAATACCGGATTAATCCGATCATTTAACTCGGAAAACCTTTATCTACGATCATTTCTCAACAATAAGTATTAGGCATTTTTGAGTTGAGATATGATGAAAAATTATCACAATTTTACATGTACATCGTATAAAGGATAATTGTCTGTTTCAGTGTATTGATTGGTTAAAAGGGTTTAAGGTCACTTTTAACAGTATTTCAGTCATATCTGGGCGGCTGGAGCACCTAAGCATAGATTCCTTGTATTTCTCATACCAGTACTACCACTACATCCTTTCCGAGCCTCCAGCTGCTCATCCAACGTAAGTTTGGTGGGAGATAATTTTCAAAAAGGATATTTGCCACGACCTTGGATCGTACCCTCGACCTCATGACTGACAGTCCGCCGCGCTACCACTGCGCTATGGTTGCGGCTTTGATTAAATGTAAGCGTTTCAGTGTTTGATCGGCTGAACAACAGAAGCTTTATATCTGAAGGTAAAGCGAATCGTCGTTGGGCATAATCTGTAATCAAGCTCTAGTTACGACATTTGTCGCTCGTCGAAAATACTTACATATATAGAAGAAATGTTACCCAGCACAACCATAGACGACAGTGTGTGACGTAAATTTACCCTTTTTTGTCCAGAAACAACGGGCGGTGTCAGGAAATTTCGTCTTAGGAGTAGATTTCATATAGAATCTGCTATCAGTCTAGTATCTGATGGCTAGTCGTCACAACTTTAATTTTCATTCTGATGCTTAACCAACACTTGCTAATATTTGAGAAAAATAGCCTTACAAAGCAAAATGGCTATCCGTTACTTTTAATAAAAATGTGACGGTTATTCATCACAAGTATTGGTATTCTGAAAGCTTCAGACAATTTGAAAACCGGGATACAGTCACAGTGAGTCTCCGCGAGCTTAACCTCTTTTTTATTCTGAACGAGGTTGAAATCAACTTGTCTCAGAGCAAATCTAGAATTATAAGGCCTCGACTCGTAAGCAAGGATTTTAGCCCTTAAAAAAACGAAAATATCCTATTTTGACCTTAGAAATTTCTCTCAAGGGGCTCAACATGACCCTTTGAAAGAAATTCCTAAAGGTCAAAACAGGGAATTTTGATCCCTCACAATTACAGTGATGCATTTTACGTATCCTCACCCGACCTAATTTCGATCATAACCTTGATTCGATCACTTCGGTTTTTTTCGTATATCTCGCTTCATTTGACACTGACACCGCCTGCGCGCGCAAGATTTGTTTACAGTGACGACAACAACTGTCAAACAGCCGAAGCCGCAAAAAATGGAGATAAGAAAGGTAATTATCCTTCGAAAAACTTTAAAAAATGACATAATGATGCCATTTTATTATTACCAAATTTCTGCATTCATAATGTTTGTTTTTATCGTAGAAATGCAAAGAAAAATGACCTTTTCATGTGCTCGTCTGCAAATATTTATATTTTCCAGGGCCCAACTCCATCAAATATGACGTCACACCTATACTTCCGATCAAAAAAAGCGAATCAAAGTGTGGGGGTTCTTATGATCTGCTTACTTTAAATTTTTCTTTTATTTAATGAAATTGAAGACACAAATTAAATTTCTAAGTTTCTGTTCTTTTTTGTTTTCAGAAACATGCAACAGTAAGGGGGTCATATAAGTCTTATGACCAAGATGACATCTCTAAAGCCTACATTGCTGTGAAAGAAGAAAAAATGGCAATTAGAAAAGCAGCTGCGTTATATGGTGTTCCTTACACAACACTTGCTGACAGAGTTGAAGGCAGAATCGATATTGACACAGTGAAGTCAGGTGCTTCTCCATTATTTACCCTTGATCAGGAGGCTCTATTGGCACGTCATTTGAACACTATGGCTGAAGTTGGATATGGGTATAGCCGACAAGAAACCCTTAATTTGGCCACAGAGTATGCAGTCGAGCTAAATGTGCGCACAAGGGATCACAAACCAGTTTCTGATAAGTGGCTCCAAAGCTTTTTAGAGCGCTGGCCTCAACTGAAATTGAAAAAGCCACGGGCTTTAGATGTTGCACGCGCTAAAAGTGCTACACGCCAAGCTGTAGATAATTACTTTAAGGAATTGAAGCAAATACTTCAGAAATACAACCTAGAGGATAAACCACACCGAATATATAACATTGATGAAAAGGGGTTGCACTCAGATCACAAGCCACCGAAAATAGTTGCCGGTAGATTCAACAAAACCCAGGCAGTTACTTCAGGCAAAACCCATACCACAACTGTAATTGGCGGTGTGAATGGTATTGGACAACAAGTTCCACCATTTTTTATATTTGCAGGAGCAAGAATGTTGGATGGGCTGATGGAAGGGTCTTCGGCAGGTGCCAAGGGCACAGTTTCTGCAACTGGATGGTCTAACACAGAAATATTTCACCAGTACATGAAAGATCACCTGCTCCAATACTTACCATCCCGTAATGATGAACATGTTTTGGTTTTATATGATGGCCGTAGGTCCCACTGTTCCCTCGGTTTAATTGAATGGGCCAAGTCTGAAAATATCATCCTCTTTGTCCTACCCCCACATTGCTCACATTTGCTGCAGCCATTAGATATAAGTTGTTTTGGGCCATTTGAAGTTGCATGGAATTCTATATGCCAAAAGTACATGCGTGAGTCTGGTGGACGTACTGTTACAAGGTATGATGTGTGTCGTCTAGCATGTAAAGTGTACACTTCAACCCTTAATGTCTCAAACATAACAACAGCATTCCGTAAATGTGGCCTGTATCCTTTCAATGCTGAAGTCATATCTGATTCACTGGTTGCCCCATCAATGTCTTTCACTTCAGAGAACAATGTTCCCTCAACATCCTCAAACCGTGCCATGCAATCTCAAAGGGCTGAAAGTTTCTTACAAGAAAAGAGTGGAAAAATTCTTCAAAATGTTGACAAAGCAAAAAAGGTTAGAAACACTTTGAGCAGAGTTATAGGCGGAAAATCTATAACCGAAGATGACACTATTCAAAAGATCAAGGAACACAATGATAAACAAAAAGTAAAAAAATCTACATCAAATAAAAGAAAAGTTGATAAATCTCCAGTTGCAAGTACTTCTGGCCTACACATCAAGCAGGTGAAAAGGACTGTTACAATTGCAGAAGACAGTGACAGTTCACAGGAGGATATACCTGAAGATGAAAAATGTATCATCTGCAAGAAATTCTCACCTGACACAACCAAACTACCCTATGTCATAATTGTCAAGTGGGGATGCTGTGATAATTGTAATGGGTGGGTCCATCTTCAGTTTTGTTCTCCTGTGAGGGTTTTGAGGTGTGGAGATACCTTTCTTTGTCCAAACTGTGTTTCACAATAGAAATAAACATAACTCAAAAATGAGATTGGTGTAAATAATATATAATTAAGTTAAAAAATGATTGATATTTGTTAAAAAATGAATGTTTCACCAATTTTACAGTTTTTTGAGACTTGTCACTAAATTTCAAGAAGTTGTTACACACCTTTTTTTGTTGAGTATACTTTTTCACCAGAGCCTCGTTTTGATCGAATCAAGGTCGAGCCTACAACCGATACGCAAAATGGATCCTTGTTGATGTTTAGATCATATACTTCCAAGATATCGGTAAGTTTTGTTGTTTTTTGACAATTTCAGTTCTAAAAATGATTTTTGAAAATGGCATACAAGGTAATGACCTAATATTATTCATTTCAAACAAAACATGAGCGAGTTCCGGTTAGTTGATCGAAATTAGGTCAAACGGGGATACTATTGCAAATCATACATATTAACTGCCTATTTCATGTATTTATATGTGACTAATAACATTGAATAAATGGAAACAAGGTCTGTCAGAATTAAAAACTTAATATTCATACGATTGGTGCACTCATTTCCGTTATTTTGACCCCTTCAAAATCAATTTGACCCCTAGAAATTATTGGCCAAAGCGCCAATGACTCTTCATTTTCAAAGGCTAGAACAAGCTCTTTAATAGATTTCTTTTTCTTATATAAACGAGAATGATAATAATAATTATAAAATCTGCATTTAGAGAAGGTAGCCCATTAAGCTTTAACATACAAAAACAATATGTTTTTTAAACATTTACCAAATAAATGCATTTTTTGCGCTTAGATGACGAAATGGGGGATGCTACCAATGTAAAAGACAAGTATAAACGTGGTGACAGCTATGGTATATCTAATTATTTTCGGATGAAGCAATCATGTAATGACACAATGTTATGAAAATGATGACGGATGGTGACAATAAAAATTAATCTAAAAATTGCGGAACAAATTCTATCATAATGTACAGTGCTCCAAACTATCCCTTTTCACTAACTGTGAAACAAAATTGAGGGGTAAGCGAAGATTTCTAACAAATACCAGTGCTTATCTTTTATACTTTAACCCATTCCTGCTTTTTGAAATTTTATACTGGTCCAAATTAGAAGAGGTTGCAGACGACCATTAAGGTTGGATACAATTTGAAAGGAAACCATCCTTTGCGGTAGAAAATATTGTAGGAAAGGGAGAAATTGCTTGTTACAAGCAATTGCTTCTTTCTCCACAACGTTTTCTCAAATATGAAATCACTGTAGAGTAAAATACCGGGTTTGTACAGGAAAGGGTTAAACGTACTCATTTTACGTCGGTTTTGAAACAGGTTCTTCTGACTTTGTTAAATCCCTCTCAATTCTGCTTCCTGGAGAATACACCAGTTCATGTCCCGAATATATGGGTAAATTACAGAACAATAATCGACAGCTGCTCATTGAATCGAACTCTTAACCCATTCCCACTCAATCCCTCCTTTTTACGCACCTCAACAAAAAAAGCCTTGTAAAACATTGTGGAAAATGAAGAAATTGCTTGGATCAAGCAATTTCTTCATTATCCACAATGTTTTCTATACACAAAGACGAAAAAATAAAAAAAATACATCAACTTGAAGTTGTCGTCTGCAGCTCCTTTCAATTTGGACAGGTCTAAAATTCCACTGTGTTGGAATTGGTTAATTATTTAATCTTGAAGCCGACGATCTTCCTTTATAAAAAAAGACACCTCATTTGAATAAAACCACTTATGGCGGTTTTGTAGAAGAAGCTGTAAGCAACGAAAAAAACCCATAGTTCGTTGTTATTTACGGAACACCTTTGACAACGTTGTAACGTACGTTTCGCCTTTGACAACGGTGTAACTTACGGATCGCGATTGGCACTGTTGTAATTTATGGATCACCGTTGACACCGGTGTGATTTACGGAACGCCGTTGCCAAAGTTGTAATTTATGGATCGCCGTTGACAACGTTGTAATTTATGGATCGCCGTTGACAACGTTGTAACCTATGGATCGCCGTTGACAACGTTGTAACTTATGGATCGCCGCTGACAACGTTGTAACCTATGGATCGCCGTTGACAACGTTGTAACTTATGGAACGCCGTTGACAACGTTGTAACCTATGGATCGCCGTTGACAACGTTGTAACTTATGGATCGCCGTTGACAATACAAAAATCTATTGACCAAACAAACATTCATTTGGACCGGTAATAAGCATCTAACTCCGACATTTATGTTAAGCATTTTTTGTTTGTTTGGCGACTCGACCCATTCCCAACGACAAACTTTTGGAGTGGGCCAAATTGAAAGATGTTGCAGACGTTAAAAACAAATATGGTTTATATTTAAAACCAAGGACCATATGAGGTAGAAAACATTGTGAGAAAAGAAGAAATTGCTTATAACAAGCAATTTCTTCTTTTCTCACAATGTTTTCAAAAACCGTTTTCTTCGGCGAGTAAAAATGCAGGATTATGTGGTCATGTGTTCAACGTCGTAACTACAGCTTAATCAAACATATTCAAGCCAATATCGTTAGCCAAACAACGATTTGCTTTTTATCATATACCCATGTCCTCATAATTTACAAAATGATGCCGTTTATTACTTCAGACGATCTGCCATACCCAAAGTTAGTGGGCGTGACCGGCGATCCGTCAGTTCTAAGCATATTTATAGTATCTCTCATTCTGAGTGTTTGAAAGAAGGACTCCTTTAAATAATCAGTCGCTATTGTCAATTTCAATAAAGCTTACAAAGCAGAACTTGACAACCCAATTTGCAAATCTGACTAAAAACCAGATCCACCAAATCGTCGCAGGGTTATCAAAATTTCATAACTACAGCTTCTTCCATTTGCTTTAAGACGATATTTTTCGCTTCTGTATAGATGGACCTAATGACCAAGTTTATAGTTTTGTTAGAAAAATCCGCTCTGTTTGCCTATTTTTGTACTAGAAGCGCTTAGACATGTTCCAATCATAATCAAATTTCTTTTCTGTTTCAGGAACAATGTTATAGAGTATATGACGTTAACCGACATTTTATTTCCGTCGAGGTAGAGAATTATGGAGAAGGCTCTGTTTGCCTATTTTTGTACTAGAAGCGCTTAGACATGTTCCAATCATAATCAAATTTCTTTTCTGTTTCAGGAACAATGTTATAGAGTATATGACGTTAACCGACATTTTATTTCCGTCGAGGTAGAGAATTATGGAGAAGGCTCTGTTTGCCTATTTTTGTACTAGAAGCGCTTAGACATGTTCCAATCATAATCAAATTTCTTTTCTGTTTCAGGAACAATGTTATAGAGTATATGACGTTAACCGACATTTTATTTCCGTCGCGGTAGAGAATTATGGAGAAGGCGATAGAAAACCGCGTAACACGTGAAGAGCTTTTGTTTGGTAAAAAAAAAAAAGAATTTGGATTATGGCCGCTTGATAGACGTGATAAAAGTGGTCGCTCTAAAAAGACCGACTTAATTATCATTTTTTTCAATTGGGCTTCCCAATGAATATGAAAAAATTAGGTTACATATGCGGGTTCAAAAGAACCCTCGAACCCCATCTAAATCCGCAATGGACATTGTGACGAATTTCCGTCACAATGAGAGGTGAAGGTTAGCCATATTGTCTAAGAATTATTTATACCTTCTAATAATTCAATTTTTAGTTTCGTATATCAAAAACGGGCGTCCTGATTGGTCAAATAGAATTATACATAACTCCATGAACAAAATTTTGAGCACGCAGCGATTTTGTATGCTTCCAAGCAAAATAGTCCCATACAAAAAGGTCTCAAAATTTGTAAAGTTATTTTTTTTGTTGTTGTTTTTTCGCTCGGTGCAAATAAGTTATAAGAAACGAAGAGAATTTATTTTTGTTTTCATGGAGGTATAAACCGAAAAACCTAATCACACAATGTATGAATCCGCTTCATACAGTGTGATTAAGGTTTTTCGGTTCATACCTCCATGAAAGCAAACCGAAAAACCTAATCAAACAATGTATGAATCCGCTTCATACAGTGTGATTAAGTTTTTCGGTTCATACCTCCATGAAAACAAAAAATATTCTCTTCATCTCTTAATATGATAACGTAAATCTACCATATCTTGCAAAGTGTTGTTAGTCGGAACTAAATAACCCCCGGCAGCTATGAAATACACAACAAACACCAATTACGAACATCATGCAGAAAGTTGATTGGTATTGCAGAGTGTTAATTAATATTGCTCTCTGTATACATGTTTGATTATTTGACTTAATTAAAGCTTTAAACACTTTTCCGACCTGCAAGATTTTAGACTGGTGCGAATCGATAAACTTTCTGGCATCAAGTTTAACCTACAAAAATTTCAGCCACCTGTATTGACTTACCAAAATGTCTACGCTGTTTATTGATATTAGTTTCGTGAATTCTCATTTTCGGGGGATTCATTTTATATCTCCATGAAAAGAATTTGAGTTCCTGAATCTTTTGTATGATTGCGCACAAAATAGTACAATGAACCCAAAAAATGTTCAGATTCAAGCTAGCAATTTTGGTCCATTTTAGCTCACCTCAACACAACATGCTTTCGGGATACTTGATTGTCCGTCGTGCGTCGTTAACTTCTTTACCATTCAAGAGGTCACAATTTTGGCTTAGTCTTTTTCAAATTTATTGAAAATGATTGTATTGTCACAAGGAAGAGCAATATCACGGGAAAAGAAGCCTTAATGACAAATTCCTTGTTACCACTCCATGGGCCACAATTTTTGCCCAATCTTTCTAAAACTTTCCGAAAATTATTGTATGGCCATGAAGAGGATCCCATCTACACAATAAGACATTATGGCGAATATGAAAGGAAAATATGCCTTATGACAATTTCTTTATTATGGCTCTAGATGTCACAATATCGGCCACTTGCTATGAATGCTTATTATATAATGCATTGCTTTACGGAATGTTTCTGCGAATTATCACAGTAAATGCCAGAGCTAGATTGATCAGGAGAGCGAAATAGGGCCACAATGGTCCTCTTGTTATCCCCAGGAATTGACCAATCGCGTGTGTCAATCAAATTTCCATCGATCAATGAAATTATTCATTGAGATCAAAAATAAGGTTGGTCGACGGAAATCTTTTTAAGAATTATAAGCGTCCTTTTTCAAGCTGTAGTTACGACGTTAAGGTCTTCCACCAACCACTCTACTTTTTAGTTACATGGTACTGACGATAAATTTGAAAGACTCTCGGGTTCTACCTCTGGTTACGGCAAATATCTTTTCCGACATTTGTCTCTCACCAATGGGTTGATAATCGTAAACCTAAGTGTGATGGGCAGCTGGAGGCTTGGAAAGGATATAGTGGTAGTACTGGTGTGAAAAATACCAGGAATCAACGGTTAGGTGCTCCCGCCTCAGCAATATGGCTGAAATATTGTTAATAATAGCGTTATACCCCATTCAATAAATCGATAAATTAGCAGCAATAGTCCAAACTTTTAACCTCTATTAACCATTTCCCGTTCATCCCCTGGTTTTCACGTCCCTTTGATTCTTTATTTGATGAAATCGTTGTTAAAAAAGAGGAAATTGCTTGTATCATGCAATTATTATTTTACCGAAATATTTTTCACCCTACTAAACAGTTAGTTTTCAAATAAAAACGACTTTGAATTGTCGTCTACAAGTCCTTTGAAGTTGGACAGGTCTAAAATTTTGGAAAAAAAAAAACAGTAAAGGATCAAGGATGTTTGATCATTTTTATGGCTGTTAAATGCTCAGTCCATCATTCATGGCGTCTCATTGATACTCCCTGAAAAGTGTTGCTATACTGGCGCAAAACAGAAACTATTCTGTTTAAATTTTCTATCATTTCTAAAACAAGAGAAGCTAGAAGCTAGGAAAGGGTATAGCGGTAGGACAAGGTGAGAAAAATACAAGGAATCCATGGTTAGGTGTTCCAACTGCCGCGAAATGACAGAAATACTTTCAAATTAAAAGTGGCGTTAACCCTATTCAAGCAAACCATAGATTCAAACCTTGCTTTCAATGTGAATAAGGATTGATCACCTTCTTCCCATAATTAGAATTTCTTTATGTGACCCTGTGTTAATACCATTACTTTGTTATTTGTATTCTCAAAGGGTTCAAGGAGGCGAAAAAATCCCATCATGAAAATCAGTTGTGATTCTCAGATGACCATCTTATCGTACAATTATCACTCCTGCATTGGCACATGTTGAGATCGTCTTATTTTACAAATTTCTACTTGTCCAATCTCCCTGGCAAAAAAAAGGCCATCTGTCTTAGAGTTGTAGAAGAATCGACACTCGTCAGATTGCTTCAAGTTCGCAGGCTGACCTGATTTGTATACAGGTTAGAAAACATTGTGGGAAAAGAAGAAATTGCTTGTGCTATTAAATTATAAGAAATGAAAGGATTTTGTTTTCATGGCGGTGTGAGCCTAATCACGCTTATGTGTGAATCCGCTTCGCGTATTCATACAGTGTATCATCAAATTTCGAGTTTGTTTACGACAGTCGTTTGAAATTAGAATTTGCTACGCTACATATTATTCGTAACACCATTAAATCTCAAAAGGACGTTTTTTTTAAAAGAAATATATCATACACGGAACCATATTTAAGATATGTTAATCTATTCTTATGTTGTTGTTGATCTTTTTGTTGTTTTTTTGTTTGTCGTGGTGGATTTCGTATTTACTCCGTCGTGACGAATTGATTTTTTACTCTTTGAATTTTTTTTTCTGTAATACATGTAATCAATAAAATCAGAGAAACTAATATATGCTTATGGTCTTTACCTAACATGGTCTATCCTGTGTAAAAAGGAATTTTGCTTAACGAAAAGACTGTCAACCAATAACGATAGATGTTCGTGTCTAAATTTGCTTGGTATATTCACCTGGCTGACAATTAATAGCTCACGTAACAAATGTACTTTGTCACCATGTAGCGGATGTTACACTAAAATCACTTTTTGTGTCATCAATCCTTGACTTCGGAATTTTAGAATCACAGATAAAGGGATTTCTCAAAAATAATTTTGGTTATAAGCTACTTTTTTAGTGTCACCCACCCTTAATTCCGCATTTTAGATTCACAGATTAAAAGATGGTCCAAAAACAACTTTTATGAAAAAAAACACTAAAAAGTAGTCCCTCGATCAACGACGAATACGGTTTTTTGGTACACGCCAAACACAGGTTTGGTATCAGATAGCCAGAATTTTATTCAGACCATTTATATAAACATAATAAAAGATATTTAAGGCTGCTCACACAGATCTGGTCATTCTTTTGAATGCCTAAATGAAATTTTACGTTTCTCTAAATATCTGAGGTCACACGGATTAAAGTCTCGTGCGAAGGATTAAAGGAGCGGGTGATCGAATCACGGACCCCTGAGACTGGAGTCTTTCACGTTACCACTAGACTAAATCCGTCCCGTCATTCGTTTGAGTTGAAATGTTGCAGTCGTTGCCAAACTTTCAGAATACGATCGATAACCAGCTTCGAAACCTTTTCCCCTTGAGCGGATTTTCCGAATGTCCTCCTGCCATAGTATACCCCGCTGAAATGTTTATATTTGATGAAGGAAACCGTGTTTTGGCGTGCAAAATGTCGTTACTACAGCTTGAGTAAAGCTGTAGTAACGACATTTTGCACGTCCAAAGACGAAACATGATAGACCTTTTTTTGTTTTTTTGTTTTTTTTTTATTTCATTTATTTATATATTTTCAAATATATTTTCTAAATTCTTAACTTTCAAGATGACTCCTTTCTTCGTGACAGATCGCATATATATTATCTCACCTGAAAGCTGTAATGAGTAAACCGGATCAATACCGAAGTCCAATCATTTACGAGTTATCTCCTTATGATGACAGTATCAGAAAAACACGTTCTATAATTCTGTTACCATGACAACTAACGCCTTGTTGGTTACCTAGCATTTTCACCTGCTGAGCTGGTGGACAAAATGACATCACAAAGTAAACAAACACGTTGTCATGGAAACAATTATCTACCCCCCACTGAGGTGATGTATTTTCACTGTGTTTCTCCCATTATAATTAACTCTCATTGCCTTGTGGGATTAAATGACAATGGCATACGTGCTCTTTTATAAATCCTTTTTAAAGAAGTAAATATATTATTTGATTATTCATGCATAATGTTTCGGAGATATATATAAAGTAATTTCAGAGCAACAACAAAAACAAAAAATCACATCTAATCTTTCTACAGTACGTATTTTTCATTTAAGAAAAATAAACCAAAAATAACAAAATATTTAATTCTGTGAATATATTTGGTTACGTTTCAAAATATATTTTAATTGAACTTTGAAATAAAAGTCGGTGGGTGATATTGGTGCAGACTCGTAAGGATAAGAAATAAAAACATCTTTCTCCTACCAGACGACACAATTTTAGACTGGCCCAAATTCGAAGAAGTTGCAGATAACAATCTGTTGTTGGCGTAACTTTTAATTTCTTTACTGGTATAGAGAAAACATTGTGGATAATGAAGACATTGCTTGTATCAAGCAATTTCTTCCTTTTCCATATTTTGCCCTACTGGTGTTCTAAAAAGAAGGATTGCCTGAGAATGGGTTAAAGACGTTTTACATCAGATTTTCACAAAAAAATGATTTTATCATTTTCCAAGCACTGTTTGTTTGTCATTTTACAAGAAAAGCAACCATTTTGCATTCTTGCGAACTAGAAGTGGCTTTAAATTGCGGCACACAAAGACCACAAATTATCTCTGGTTTTTACGTCCCTGCGATGTAATTGAAAGAAAAAACATTGTAGTGAAAGAGGAAAATTCCTTGTGACAAGCAATTTCTTCTTTTTCCATCTTTTTTTTTCTGAATGGTTATGTTTCCTATCAACTCCACTTTAAATTTCCGTGTGCAAACCTTTCAATTTGGAACAGATCTAAAAATTTTGCCAATCAGGAAAGGGTTAAATCACTTTACAATACAAACTCATCACAATAACTGAGTCTCTATGTAGTGTTTTCGTTGATTTCGAATGAGCGCAAAGTAAAGACTCTGATCAGCCTGTGCATTCGCACAGTCTGATCAGAGTCTACACTATGCGTTTTGTAAATAGAACTATGTAAGTGATATGGAATTTCTCTAAGCGATCAACGCCGCCGTCATAGCGCAGTTGGTAGCGCGTCGGACTATCATTCAAAGGGTCCCGGGTTCGATCCCCGACGGCGGCAAATCTCTTTCCGACATTTGTCTACCACCAATGGGCAGATAATCGTAAGCCTATGTGGGATAGCAGCTGGAGGCTAGGAAAGGGTGTAGTGGTAGTACTGGTGCGAGAAATACCAGGAATCCATTGTTAGGTGCTCCAGCCGCCGCGATATAACTGAAAGATTGTTGGAAGCGGCGTTAAACCCCATTCAAACAAATCTAAGCGATCAACGACTATTGAAGCTGTAAAGAATAGCCGTGCAGACTACCGGTTCTCTGTCTATCACGCATATAATATTAACTCGTTGGATGTGTCACGCACGTTGTTATCTTTCATTTGTATATTTAGCTTATCATTGATATACCTCACAGATGATGAAAATATCACTAGTTTACGTATAAATTTACGAGTTATAGTGAGTGATTATGGGTTATTTTAATTTTTTTTCAATTCAGTTATAGACAAAATTGACTTTTGATCACTCACTATAACTACGTATAGATGTACATGTTATAGTGAATGATAAAAGGTCAATTTTGTCTGTATAGGTATAGACAAAATTGAACTTTGATCACTCACTATAACTACGTATAGATGTACACGTTATAGTGAGTGATCAAAGGTCAATTTTGTCTATACAGGTAAAGACAAAATATACCTTTGATCACTCACTATAACTTGTACATTCATACAAAAAAAACTATAGAAAAACCACAGCATTGGCGGTTATGTTGTTCTAACTAATGAGCGTCTTTCGATGACTTGTTTTGTATTCTCGCTCGACAGGCTTTAAGACTTTAAGTTTTAACCGGCATTTTGTGTAAGTAAATGGATATTGCTCTTTATCATATACCTATAAAAGATATGGAGTAAAACCTGGCTGTCAAATACAACTCGACAGAAAAAAATCAATATTCGGCGTGTAGCAAAAAACCGTATTCGTCGAGTACCGTTAAACACGGACTACAATTTTGTGTCTTCGGGTATTTCGGAAAGTTGATTATTTCTCAGCCATTTAAGAGAATTTTCTTAATGTCATTTCCTAAAAGGTATATAATAAAAGGAATATTACAACAGTGTCTTATTCTATTTGTTGTTATCGTGTTCTCGAATCGTGTGTTGGTATTTTTTATTGGATTCGACCTTCGGTCTCATCCAATAAAGAATACCTACACACGATTCTCGAACACGATAACAACGCATAGAAAAAGACACAGTTTTAATATTCCCTATTTATCAAGTGACCCATTATAGCCGTTGGATTATAGCTATTTGTTTTTGACAGATCGCGGCTGTCAATCAAAGAACCAATCAGTCAAATTATTCATTTAGAACGGAATAGAACTTTGAACTCGTACGATGGCAGACATTAATGTGAACATTTTTGTTGGTTTTGGCGACTTAAACGGCGCTACTACAGCTTCTCCAAGCTGTAGTTACGAAGAATAGATCACCAACCAACGATTTTACTTTTTTATTGTATGTTACTGGACATAAATTTTGCAGAATAAGTCTGTTAAATATCGACATGGAATTTCTTGTCGGTAAACTTTGCCAGTGGAGTCAGTTGGTGGGCAAGCAGAGACAGTGGGCGGGGCCAGCCAACCATCAACTGAGATAGTGAGTCCGATCAAACTTTTGTCCTGTTGAATAAATGACAAAGGAGCAGACACACAAGGATAAGACTTTGTGTATATGCTAACTTATCATTGTTTGTGCTGCCAGTCAATACAGGGACTACACAGGATCACAGAACATAATCAAAGACTTTGGAGTACCATCTATCTCCGGAACAAACAATCTCGATTTCTACTCGATTAAGAAAATATCTCTGCTAGGAGAATTTTGTGTGAACAAATATATTGCTTGAAACAAGTAATTCAACGTTTTGTCACCATGTTTTCCAACCCATAAGGAACAATGGCTCAACGAATTTGAGTGGTTTCATAATTTGCTGACATTAAGACAACCTCTAATGGATGTTTGTTTGGTCAGATGCTAATTTTCAGCTGCTATTATTTATACAGCTCGGATTTGGATTATTTCTTTGATTCGACACAGTACAGCTTAGTTCAGGAAAGAAAATAGTTGGGTTCAGGAAAAGTAGTTAAATATGTTATCCTCGAATCCTTCAAAGTTTGTTTGTTTGCTTGTTTACTTGTTTGCTTGTTTGGTTGGTTGGTTGGTTGGTTGGTTTGGTGGGTGGGTGGGTGGGTGGGTGGTTGGTTGGTTGGTTGGTGGTTGGTTGGTTGGGTGGGTGGATTGGTGGTTGGGTGGGTGCTAGGATGGATGGTTGGGTGGGTAGGTTTTTTCAGTAAAATGATTAAGCAATAAGTGCATTTGCTGCGAGGTTTTTTTTTTTGTTGTTGTTGTTTTGTTTTGTTTGTTTGTTTGTTTTTAATTTTCTTACTTTTTTCATGGATCAAAAAAGGTCATTGAAAACCTAATATGCCATGTTGCCTGAATGAGTTACAATTGAAGTTTCTCACGTTGTTTTCTAACTTGAATTTGACTAATTAATCATTTCATTAACGTGATGTATGACGACAGAATGGATCATAATCGGTGTGCCAAGTGTAATCCACAGTAATTCGACAACTTTGAGCGTGCAGGCTAAACGGAGTCGAAACTTTTCACTTTTACTGTTGGTTACTTGTTTTTGTTTTTGTTTTTTTTCTGAATAAAGAATAGTTATCTTATCACAATTGACAAATCGCTTGCCCAGCCTACTTACTACTTTTTACCACGCCCATCGACTCCGATAGGAAGTCTCGCTTCGACTTGAAACGGCGTTGTTTTGCAAAATTTATTGCCAGTAGCATGCAACAAAAAAGTGAAAAGGTTGATTGACAACCTAAACGACGTAACCACAGCTTGAATAAGCTGTAGTTACGACGTTTCAGTCACAGAACCAACAAAATAGGTTAACAAATGACGGACAATGTCAGAGTTCAACATCATTTCTGGTCTGAATCAATGATTTCATTGGTCGTCTGGTTATTTGATTGACGGTCGCGATATGTCAATTTACAATCCTATTAGAAATCCCAGATTGAATCAACTGTAGTTACGATTTTAGGTCAACAACCAACCATTTTTATTTATATAAATAACTGGCTATAAATTTCAAAATATAACGCCGCATAAAATTGAGGTGGAATTTCCTGTTCGAGGTCATGGCGGGTCAAGCGATCCATCAATTAATCTGTGATGGATCAGGTTTGATTTCATTTGTTCGATTTCGTTGATGAATCAGTTAACCTTCAGACGACCAGAATTCCTTAACAATTTCTTTCCAATGGATTTTTGTGGTGCGTTTGGATCTCTAATGAATTCAAGATTTTACAATCGTAATCCCCAATATTTAAAGTACAACACTGAGTGTGGTGATAAATACTTACATATATTCGTGTTTTATTACAGTGTATCGTGACATTGTTGTAATTTTTTCTATGTAAATAGTTCGATCCCCGACCGGGGCAAATATTCTTTCCGACATTTGTCTTACACCAACGGATGGGGATGTGCAACTGGATGCTCGGAAAGGATGAAGTTGTAGTGCATTGTGTATATGGTGTGAGATATACCAGGAATCCGTGGTTAGGTGCTCCATGTGACGCGATATGACTTAAATACTGTTAAAAGCGGCGTTAATCCCATTCAAACAAACAAACAAACATACTTTCTATGTAAATAATTTATAAGAGAGAACTCACTTTTAGACAGCAATCGCTATTTTTGAAATACCAAAAGTGATTGACAATAGACCCATTATCAGTCGCCTACACATTTAGAGTGATACAAAAACACTATAGATGTACAAGTTATAGTGGGTGATGAAAAGCAAATTTTATCTATGCAGGTATAGACAAAATTGACATTTGATCAATCACAATTACTTGTACATCTATTCATGCTAAACCCGTTTCTGTTCAATCCCTGGTCTCTATGATTTTATACAGGAGAAAACATTGTGGGAAAAGAATAAAGAAATTTCTGCTTTTCCCACAATATTTTCTACCCCGTGGCTTGGTTACTTTTCAAATTGCACTCCCTTTTAGTTGTCGTCTGCAACTTTTTTTCAAAATCGCCTAGTCTGAAATTTTAAAAACAGGAAAGGGTCAACGAAAATAAACAGTTCAAAGACAGAATTGAATCTATAACTTATTTAGGATGTACCATACATTTCATGTCTAGATGAAAGAAACTCTTGCAACATTTCTACGTGTAATTAATGGTTCTATGTTAATTTCAAATAATTTAACGTTACTTATAATTCAAAATCCCTGCCTTCTGATAAGCTGAAAATTTCGTTTCATACCTCTAATACGGAACAATTTCGTATGCTTGCCCACAAAACATTTCCATAAAAAAAAACCTGACCAGAGCTTGTAAATTTAATTGCATCATTATACTAAATAAAGATAGTATTTTGTTTTTTATTGGCGTATAAAATAATTTCACTTGTACGTAAAGTAGTTTCGTTTGTGTTTGGTTGAATTATACACTCGTTTTCTTCCATTATATCGCATTTATAAAAGTTTCGCTATGCAAATCATTCAAAGAAGGGAAATAAATTTTCATCACAGAAGTCAATTATTCGAAACTTCGAAGTATCACAAACTCGCGATACCTCGAGCTTAGAAAGGGGCGATTGCTGGAGAAATGTGCTTCCCCCGCCGGATATATCAATTTAGATGTTACAGTTGATATTTTGTTTGTTGTTACATTATGTTAAGGTGATATTCCTTTGATTCTTAGCGTTAATAAACGAATAAAGAAAATCGAGTCTCTATCTTAATTCCGTCTATCCCTTTACGTTATTCCAACAAAAAATAGTATTATAGATGTACAGGTTTTATTGAATGACCAAAGGTCATTTTTCGGAAAGGATGTAGAAGTAGCACTGGTGTGAGAAATACCAGGAATACAACGTTTAGGGGCTCCTGTCGCCGTGATATGACTGAAATACTGTTAAAAGTGGCGTTAAATCCCGTTCGATCAACCCTTCATCTCTTTAGTGGTATTGGTTTGTTCTGGATTTATTTACTAGACTCCAAATAAAGTCTCACTTATCTTGATTTTGTAAAAATTCAAATATTGAAGTTATCGAAGATGAATTCCATGCTTTCTTTGAATGTTTTTATATGAAAATATAATGCTAAAACTTTTTCCACGTTATTGGTTGAGGAATATGAATAGAACGAGCTTCTATCGTTTTATGGAATTAAATAATAGATGTACTGTTAATATAGTTGCAAATTATTTGTTTGAAATGTTCAAGTTAAGAAAATATATTGAATGATTTGTTAGCCTACCTTAAGTAACATGAAATTGCTACCAAATTCATGTCGCTCACTGTATACTTGTTATTATGTAAATGTTTATGGGCCATAGGCCTAAACACTCGATTAAAAATATTGTATTGTAAAAATATTGATATTGGTAACTGAGGCCCGTCAAGTAAAAGAGGAACTTCCATGAACTTCGTGAAACAAATAGTTAAAAAAAATATCGGATCCAGCATAGGACAATCATATTTGGTACATGTAGATTAAACATAAGTATAAACCTATTGTATGGTAGAATGGTAATTTGAATTTCAGAAAAATCTGTCAAGAGGGAATAGTTTCGACCTTAATTGGTCTACACAGTCTGTAAAACAAATAGCAGAAAAAAAAACATATCAAAATGAGCAGAGGTCAATTAGATTTAGTATTTCTATTAAAAGAATATATAAAATGTAGTAACATAGAATAGTATTTCGAACCTTGTCAGTCTGTGTAATCGATGTGTAATTATTTGATTTATTTATTTGAAATACCGTTTTAAAAATCTAACTGCAAAAGACGAGTAACATTCTTTACACGACGAGAAAAATTTAGTCTGGTCTAAATTCAAAAGAAGTTGCAGACGACAGATAATTGTTGATCGAATTTTAAACACCTTACTCTTTGGGGGGTAAAATATAATGAGTAATGAAGAATTGCTTGTCATAAGCAATATCTTAATTTTCCACAATTATTTTTTAACTTCCTTTTTTACAATGCTTTTAAAAACTTTGTTTCCTTGAAGGGCGCCTGTCTAAAAGCGAGATTATGTGGGAACGGGTAAACAGATATAAACTACAATCACCCAATCAAAATTTGTCAACAGAAATGAGAAAAGGGAATGTGTTATGATGCTTCAACAAATTTGAGAAAAGGGGGGCAGAGGAACAGTTAACACCCAATATTAGTACGTAGATAGTTTGTATACCAATAGTGACAGGTTAAATAATAGTATCATGACTGGACTATTTTCCTCTTACCTAACCCTTTTCCCGTTTTTTTCTAAATTCTAGACCAGTCCAATTCGAAAGAAGTTGCAGACAACAATAAAAAGTGGGTGCAATTTGAAAAGTAACGAACCTACAAATTAGAAAATATTGTGGAAAAAGAAGAAATTGCTTGTGACAAGCAATTTCTTCTTTTCCCACAATGTTTTCTCAAGTATAAATTCACAGGGACGTGAAAACAAGGAATTGTTCCATACAATCGCGATGTAAAGCAATGACGCACGTTACTTAACCATTTACCAGTCGTCAACATTTCAGTTTGGTTAAATTTAATCCTTGTCATGCTGAACCCGGAATATTCTTGCTTTGGTATCAGCAACCAAGATCAACCTGCATCTACCTGTTCCTTTCAAAACCAGCCTTGTTTAAAGACACATTTTCAAAAGTAGTATTAACCTTCAATTGATGCTTCCAGTGACTTCAGCTCTTTGATTTCATGGAAAATTTGCAGAGTAATTATAATTCAGCATGACAAGGGTTAAAAGAAGTTCCAGACAATATATCAAAGTATCCAAAAATTGGAAAAATGAGCGCCATATAAGTTAGAAAATATTGTGAGAAAAGGAGAAATTGCTTGTCACAAGCAATTTCTCCTTTTCACACAAAGTTTTCTACGACACCAATTCTTAAGTTGGGGCATCAAGAAGCGTCGTTATGTGGTAAAGGGTTAGATATAACGACCAATGTCGTGTTTTAAACATGCACATCTGCGCAGTCCCCTCAAAATGATCTTGTATCGTACTTTGAATATAACTCTGGATTTTAAAAAGAATCAGCAAGAAATATGAATAGAAAGATGCGTGAAATAAAAATTTACACAAAATTTTGGGTTCCTACTTTCAAAATTATGGATAGAATGAATTTTTTAAAAAGGAATAAGAAGAAATTAAAGTAAATATTATTTAAGAACCCTACTCTGTAAAGGTATTTATGAGAATCGTTCCATTAAAAAAAAACATTCTCTAAATAGGGCTCGCGTTTGACTCGCAAACTAGGGGTTGACCCTCGAAATTCTGAAAAATATCTTGTTTTGACCCTTCGAAATATTTTCCAAAAGGGTCATTTTTCTATCTAAACACTTTAAAGTCACTATTTCTACGTTTCAGATATTCATAAAAATCTTTTCGGTGCTTAAAAAGTTTCTTTGTATATCATAAATTGGTTGATTGGATTGGGTTAAATGCCACTTTTAACAATATTTCAGTCATATAGCGCGGCGGCTGGAGCACCTAACATTGGATTCCTGGTATTTTTCGCACCAGTACTACCCCTGCTTCCTTTCATAGCCTCCAGCTGCTATCCCTATTAGGTTTACGATTATCGACCCATTAGTAAGAGACAAAAACCATTAAGAATATGTGCCACTGTATATCATGAAGAGGATATTTAACGGATCGCCGCCGTTAATCAATATATCGATTGGCCAATCATTTTGTTCATTCGTATCGGAAGTACAGGGTTGAATTCCGACAGAAAAGTAATAGATTTTCCGTCCTGGCAGATTTAAACGTCATAACTACAGTTTATTCAAGCTGGTGTTGCGACGTTCACGTCGCACACGAAAGATCTTCTTTTATGTCTCCGACCATATAATGGGTTTAAGAAAAGATCTGAATAATCAACGTGTTTATATCATGACTGATTAGACCTCCCGTCACCAGTATGGTTGGTCGATGACCTTAACGTTGTAACTACAGCTTGAAATAAATGCTGGACACGTATTGCGGCCAATGTCGGATTTCAGAAATTCAACTCCGGTCTAAATGAATGAATTGATGGATCGATAGATCTTTCATCGCTAGCGGCTATCAGTCAGTTGATGCTCGTTTGGAAATGGTTGATCGCCAGATGTGCATTTTCGATAACTGATCCCATAGAAGCCGTTATGCTTTGACATTTTAAAAAAAGAATAATTTAGAATGGCTGAAAAATATAGGGAATCGATATCCCAAGTCTTATTACCATCAACGATTTAGTCTTTGGAAACATATTAACCCTTTCTTGTTTTGTAAAATTTTAGAATTGTCTAAATTCAAATGTTTTGCAGACGAAAATTTAAAGTAGATTTAATTTTTCTTTTTCTACAATGTTTTCTCACTCGTAAAATCAAAGTGACGTAAAACCAGGGATTGAACAGGAAATGATTTAAGACATTCAGTTCGGACAGTGAAATTTGTATGTTTTTCTAGTTAAAACGTAATTATGCTCTTTCGGGTTTTTGTGTGTGTGTTTTTGTTGTTGTTGTTGTTTTGTTTAATTTTCATTAAAATCTAACATACATCTAATTTCCCCATTGTTTCCCAAAATTTTAGATGCTGACAACTGGGCCCGGGATGATAAATCTTTTTATGTCCACGCCATGTAATGCCGACGGGCGTAAAGAATTACAACTGTCCGTGTGTGAGTTTGTGCTTGCATGGGTGGATATTTGGTAGGATGTGTGAGTGGAATGGTGGGTGGATGTGTGGTAGGATGTGTGGAAGGATGGGTAGATGTGTGGGTGGATGTGTGAAAGGATGGTTGGATGTGTTGGTGGATGTGTTGAAGGATTGATTGATGGGTGGGTGTATGTGTTGGTGGAAGGATGGGTGGATGTTTGTGTGGATGGGTGGATGTGTGGGTAGAAGGATGGGTGAATGTGTGGGTGGGTGTGTGGAAGGATTGGTGGATGTGTGGGAGGATGGGTGAATGTGTGGGTGGGTGTGTGGAAGGATGGGTGGATGTGTGGGAGGATGGGTGGATGTGTGGGTGGATGGTTCGAAGGAGGGATGGATCTGTGGGTGGATGTGTGGAAGGATGAGTAGATGTGTGGTCGGCCGTGTGGGTGGACGTGTTGGTGGACGTGTGGGTGCGTTTGTGTGTGTGTTGGGGGGGTCCAATTATAGTCCAGAACAAATCTTCTACATTTAAGGATAGATTTCAAAACAACTTGACACAGTTGTTGCCCTTGAAGAGCACTATGCCGTTTTCTGCTGGTACTAACGTCCCTACTATAGTAGATGCATTCGGATCCCCTTGACCAGTTCTACGAATCAAATTAGTATTTAGAAGCGGCTAAAGGTTAAATGACGTCATTTCGGTAACTACTATTCTTGTTCGTCGGGAAATTTAGATGCCATGGGCGCCGTATGTTAACAGCCAATTTGCAATTCATTGGTCGGGGGTTAAAGTGTAAAGTCGTTTTTTTAAAGGTCTAGAAAAATACTATAAACCCAACACTTTAATTTTAACGTTGGTCCCAGTCGACAAAGGCCCTAGTGGCAAGCATAAAGTTCAAGGTCACAAGTGAAGGTCAAGTGACATGCATTTGGGGGGGGGGCATCCGTGTCTATGTCACATTTCTAGTTTCTAACTCTATTGAGATTTTACCCAAACTCAATTTTAATTAAACGCTTTATTTCGAATAAATGAAAACTCGAAGCTTGAGGATATTCTCGAACGAGTACAAAAATGTATATATTATTTTGGACCAAGACACAATAAGAAAATCATTTTGGGGTAATTGGAATATATTGCTTACAACAAAAAGTTCATGGGCGATTTTAATGTAGTAAATACAGTTTCATTAAAGTCGTGCTTTCGACACTTTGGTCGCCCACCGATATAATTTCTTCTCTCTGCTAAATGTTTTCTGTCAAATTAATAAAGTCATATCTAACCGAGAATAACTGGAACGAGCACGCAAAATACGTCATATTTAACCTCTAACATTTAATTTCAAATATTTAAGCGAAAGGTGAATTAAACAATAGTCTCTTAGAGTTAAGTATATTTCGTTTAACAGTCAAACCTGTCTTTAAAAAGTCTGCCAGACAGAAGAATTTAAGACGTGATTGCATTCACATCTTTACAGACGACATTATAAATAATGCTGTTAGAGAAAAGAATGCCTTTGTCAAATATAAATATATAAAGTAGTGTGTCTTTTCTTTGATCGAGGGTTTTCGGAAAAGCTGTTCGAATCTACGGGCACAAACAATCAGGCAATGATTGGATCGTTGAACAGCGGATGAACTTTCTCTTCAAAATCTTTCTAATACATTTACTTATCTAAACTGTTCAGGTTTCTGTTATTATAAATATTTTCTCTTTTAACCCTTTCCTGGCTAATCCCTGGTTTTTACGTCCCTGTGATTTTATATTTGAGAAAACATTTTGGAAAAAAAAGAAATTGCTTGTAACAAGCAATTTCTTATTTTTACACAGTATTCTCTACCCAGCTTGTAACAAGCAATTTCTTATTTTCACACAATATTTTCTACCCAACTAAATAGTTATTTTTCAAATAAAATCACCTTTAAATTTTCGTCTGCAAATTCTTCGAATTTGTTGCGAAGGCATGATTTGCTTGTTGCAGGCATCTTCTTTCCTTTTCCTGTGTTTTTAACTTCTATCGTTTAGGTGTAGAATTTAACTATCAGTTGAGAAAATGGGTGAAATTTCAAACATGGAATGTCATGGGTTCGATCCCCGGCGGCGGCACATATCCCTTCCGACATTTGTCTTCCACCAATATGTGGATAATCGTAAACTTAAGTGGGATAGAAGCTGCAGGCTAGGAAAGGATGTAATGGTAGTACTGGTGAAAGGACACCAGGAATCTATTGTTAGGTGCTCCGGTCGCCGAGATATGACTGAAATACTGGTAAAAGTGGCGTTAAACACCATTCAATCAATCAGTCAATCGAACATTTCTGAAACATGTGCGTCAAGTAAAGACTCTGCTCAGCCAATACTTCCACACAGTCTGATCAGAGTCTTTACTAAGCGCTATGTAGACAGCTAATGACTTAAAATTCTATAGACGACCAACTTTCATTATAAATACAATGTGTGTCTTGCCAGGTCGCTTTTTGAAGGCATTGTGTAATTTTCAACGATTTAACAGATATCAAAATATAGGCAATGCAGGTAAACAGGTTTCTCTAACCCATTACCAGACGGTAAATTTTAGACTGGTCAAAATGGAAAGGCGTTGCAGACATTAAATTAAAGATTATGAAATTGAAGATTTTTTCTTCTTTTTATAATTTTCACGAAAGAAAACTTTGTGGAAAATGACAAGCAATTTCTTCATTTTACACTATGTTTTTTTAACTGTTTTTCTTGAGGTGTGTCAAAAACTTCATTGTGTGGGAATGGGTTAAAGAATAAAAAAGCATGTCATTTAACTAATTGAAGGATCGGTGGCCCCGCCCACTGACTCCGCTGATCACGCCCACTGACCCAAACAGGAAGTTCCACTTTGATATTAAACGCCGTTGTTATGTTAAAAATTATGGCCAGTAACATGAAACCAAAAAGTAAGATAGTTGGTTGGTGACTGAAACGTCGTAACTACAGCTTGAAAAGGTTTAAGTCGGCAACAAGATATGTCACATAAATGGCGTTCAATGTCGGAGGTCAAAGTTCACCTCCTTTCCAAATAATTGATTTGGTTGGTCCATTGATTCTTTGATTGACAAACGCGCTCGGTCAATTATAGTATTGAGTGATTGTTCTTAAAATAAATACATGTATGTTCTTACCCATAGTGTGAGTGAGCGATGAAAACGTCGTAACGACGGCTTATTCAAGCTGTAATACGGAAGTTTGAGTTGTTCACCAGTCGAAGTTAAAGTATTTATTGTTGTATTGCAGTTTAAATCACTTTTTTGTCCCTGTTCATTCCCTCACAACATCATTTTAAACAGGTCAAAACTGAAAGAAGCTGCAGACGACAATTTCAAGTTGATTGGTTGTTGATGTTGTCTTTTTTTTATAGAAAACATCATGGATAATGAAGAAATTGCTTGATACTAGCAATTTCTTTATTATCAACAATGTTTTCCAAAGCCCTTTTTTAAGGGGCGTAAAAAGGAGGGCTTGTGTGGGTATGGTTAAATACCCAAGAGATTGGCTTGTTTGCCGCTGCATAATGTGATGGTGATTTTATGAAAAAATCAACGTTTTTATGCACTCTCCGTCTTTATTTTACAATGAAAGAATATTAATTCTAAAATTAAAAATCAGATTTTAGAAGAAAATAAATACAAAAGAGAAAGAGACATTGCTTATTCTTCCATATTTCAATTTCATTATGTTCATGAATTTAGTTTTCGATTTCATGATTGTTGTGTTTTTAATTTAAGGACAAAGCCTTAATTCAGTCCAACTATCGAAAGCGGCTATAATCATGAAAATGTACTAAAGGACGGACGTTCTAATATTCTGACTTTTTTCGTGTTAACTTCTGAAATATTGTGTAAATTGATTTTGAGTCAGCTTAACCCATTACCAGACAACAATATTTCAGAAGAGGCTGATTTGAAAAAAGTTGCAGACAATAATTTTAAGTAGAATTTTTTTCAAAAAAAATTGTTTTTCTTTGTAGAAAACACCTTAGGGAATGATGGAATGGCAAGTATTTTTTTCTTTTCCTACAATGTTTTTCTCAACCTTTTTTGTCTTAAGAGGCGTAAAAAAGCGGGATTATTCGGAAAATAATTAAGCAAATTGTTGTTTATAAATACAAATGTGCATGTATCATTTCTTCATCCACATTATCGCCGTTTCAGTAATGGAACTATCCTTTTCTTGGCAATACAGATTTTTCTATTAACAAAAGTAAGAAATTATATATTACACTTACCCAAAGTTAATTTCCAACTGTTGAGTTATTGCTTTCATTTAAATTCCAACTAATGAAACTTTATTACAACATTTTCATTTCAAAGTGAACAATCCAATATATATAACAACATTTTCATGTATAATGTATCCACATAAAATTGATGTCCCGACCTCAATGAAAATAACGTCAACAAAAATCCTAGAAACACCAATTAATATATTCTTCGATTTGAGTTCACCATTTTAGCGCGCAGAAATAGGGAGACTGATAACTGCCTTATAGAAGAGATACATCCGCGATGGAGAATATCGATCTTCGTTTGACAGAAGGCAAAAATATCAATGACTAGGTATTTAATATACGACAGATAAAGAAATGTACATTAAACTTGCGTTCGGATACTGGGAACAAATCTTAATGCGCTTGAGGTGATTTTAACACTACTTGATTGTCGGAAAGCTGGAATGTCGTGTTTCACATAACTTAAGAAAGAGAAAAATGGAAAAAGGCATATAAGAGGGAAGAGAGAAAGAAAAAATAGAAATAGAGTAAGAAAGAAAGAAAGGAAGAAATAAAGGGGAAAGAAGGAAGGAAGGAAATAATAGAAAGCAATAAATGAAAGAAATATATGAAGAAATAAACAAGTGAGGGCTTGGCAGTAAGGTAGTAAGGATTAAAAAAGAAAGATAGGTTAGGAAAGATGTAAGGGAAGAAACAAGAAATGAAGAAAAGAAAAAAGAAAAACAAAAAAAAAGTTTTGACAGAACAATATTGTCTGATCTTTAAAGAAAAGTGCAATTCAGTTGAAGTAAACCGGGCCAACAGCATTTCTTCTTTTTTAACAATGTTTTAACGACTATTATCAAGGATATTATCATTTAGATTTTTACTTGAATTAACCCATTTCAACTCAACAAAATTTTAGACTGGTCCAAATTGAAAGAAGCTGCAGACGACAATTTTAAGTTGGTGGAATTTTGGAGTTTTCCATCCTTTTTGATAGAAAACATTGTGGATAATGAGGGAATTGCTTGATACAAGCAATTTCTTCATTTTCGTCAATGTTTTCCAAAGCTCTTTTCTTGAAGGGGCGTAAAAAGTAGGGATTGTGTGGGAAAAGGTTTTAATGGTCTCGCCTACAAACCTTAAGACTTTCAATATCAAGTCTTGAGGTTGCTAGGGGTGTAAATGTATTGCTGAAAAAAAAAACGCTCATTGTAAAATCTTTAAAAATCTTTTTTTAGAACACTGGGCAAGTAATATTAATTGTAAGTGGGCGGCCAAATTGTCGTAAATATACAGGACAAAGCTGTATTAACATTTTGCTCGCTTAAAGGCAATACAACGTCGGTGGGGGAGCAAAATGTGGTAACTACAGATTTTTCAAAGATGTAGTTACGACATTTTACTTGCTCACCGACTATATGACTCGCTTATGGATGATAATATCCATAACTGAAAATGACGAGTTTCAATAACAGAAATGACGCACGGCCCACGACAGCCTTGTATGACATACATTTAATGGCGGTCGATTCTTAAGCTATTAGATGGTATGGCGACTTAAACGTATTAACTACACTTTAATTAAGCTGCAGTGTCGACCTTCAGGTCACTTTTTAGTTTTCCTGATCACGAAGAGCTCAGGGTCGGCTATTGTGGTCGGCAATCACCTGCCGCCCGTCCATTTGTCCGTCCGTCCGTTCAAAAAAACTACAAAATCTTTAAAAAGCTCAGAGCCTTGATATTTGGAATAAATCGTCTTCTATTGACCCTCAACCAAAATATTTCAAAAGAATTACCGTGCTCTAAATATTAGACCTTTTCTGTGTGATACATGAATTTACATAGAAATAAAGAAGGAAGTCTTTGAAAATCTTCTTCTCCCAAACCATAAGGCCCAGAGCTTTGATCAGCATCTATTGACCGTCTTTCATAATTCTCAAAAAAAATTCCGTAGTCTGAAAATTAGCCGTTTTCTGTACGATTCCTGACATTACATAGGAAAGGAGAAAATCTAATTTGAAAATCTTTTTCTCCAAAACAATAAGGCTTAGAGCTTTTATATATGGTTTAAATCATCATCTATTAACCCTTTACCAAAATACTACCAAGAATTACTATACTCTGAAATTAGCCCTTGTCTGTGTGATCCCTGTTTTACATAGAAATAAAGAAGGAAATCCTTGAAATCTTTTCTCCCAGAGCATAAAGCCTAGAGCTTTAATAGTTTGTATCAATGTCTATTAATCCTTTACCAAACTAATTCAAAGAATAAGCGTATCTTGAAAACTATCCCTTTTCTGTGTGATATCTGATATAACATTTGAACAAAGAAGAAAATCTTTGATAATCTTCTTCTCCCAAACCATAAGATCTAAAGCTTTAATATCTGATGTGTATCAATACCTATTGACCCTTTACCAAAATACTTAATGGAACTACCGTATTCCGAAAATATACCCTTCACTGTGCAATCCCTGATTTAAGAAAAGAATAAAGAAAGATATCTTTGAAAATATTTTCGTCCTAAACCATTTTGCCTAGAGCTTTGATATATGTTATGTATCAATGCCTATTGACCTTCTACCAAAATATTTCAAAGTATTGCCATACTCTGATAATGAGCGCTTTATGGTGGGATGTTCAATATACCTAGAATTAAACGAGAAAATCTTTAAAAACATTCTTTTATGAAAAATGAACAGGTTTGGGGCTTTGATATTTTGTATATATCAAAAAGCCTTGAGCCACCATACTAAGGGGAGCGATATAGAACTATCATGGTCCTCTTTTTTATTACCTGGTTCTGGCTATAAATTTTGAAAAATAAGGCGGTTTGATATCAAAGGGGAACATCCTGTTGGAGTGAGTGGGCGGGCCAGCGATCCGTCAATTGTAGCTTAGCCACATTCTGATTGCCTGAAAAAATAACTTCATATCTCAATGAAAAAAGGTTCCTACGAAAGTATTTTGTATATTTGTGTGTGTGTCCATTTACGTTTATTCATCGTCGCTACCGTATCACATGCCCATACTAGCGACGCCCCATGAAGACGGCTTGTAGTAACAAGGTATATCGCCAGGATACAGGACGGAACTTCTGAGAGCCCCGCCTAGTTTTTTAAAAAGTTTGATGGATAGCACCGTCACACAGGGCCTCGTTTTTATATCAGAAAGACAATTAGTATGTTCGTTTGTTAGCAGGGCTCGAACCTGTGATCTTGAAGTTTGAAGGTGAAGTGCTCTACTGCGTATTTGAGCAATGCAATGCAAGTTGTTCAAACTGGATACCCTTTTGCTAATTGTGATTTTATATGTTTAATTTTATTTGTTTGTTTGTTTGTTCGTTCGTTCATTTGTTCATTCTTTTTTTTCTGTCTGCAAAATCTTTGAAATTGGATCAGTCTATATTTCTGCTGGCTGGTGTTGGGTTAACGTAAGATGTTTGTTGAGATAAGGGTCCGTATTTGTCACAAGTCACGAATATCTGATGATCAAATTTTTACGCCTGCTCCTGTATCAATGATAGGGTGTGATCAACGCCTGTCCTACTATCTGTTTCGAAATTAACTCCCTTTATCCTATTCCGAAACGATGCTTATTCATCTTCGATCATCGAGAAAAAGGTTTTGGAAAATACTGTAGGAAATGAAGAAAATGCTTGTGCCAAGCATTTTGTTCAATTCTTACAATGTTTTCTACCACGAAAGACACGGTTTTTTTGTTTTTTTTTATATATATACTTGTATTGACAATGATTTTTTTAAATAAGATCTATGCACTTGTGTTCGTCTTCAGCATGCTATGTCGATTTGGACCAAACTAAAGTTTTGTTGGCTATTAATAGGAAAACCAATTACCAGATAACAACTATTTTGACAAGTTTGAATGTTTCGCAGGCAAGAAAATGGATGAACCAGGCTTTTGTACATTTTAGCTCACCTGAGTACGAAGCTCTCAAGGCGAGCTATTGTGATTGCTCACTGTCCGGTGTCCGGTGCAGCGTGCATCGTTGTAGTCGTGCGTCTGTCAAAAATTTCTTTAAACATCTTTTCCTGCTGAAACAGAAAGCCGGTCTTGATGAAACTTTGCAGGGATGTTCCTTGGGTGAGGCTCTTCCGAAATTGTTCAATTAATTGAAATCAATCCTTAACTCTGGTTGCCAACGCAAAAAAGATGGGGTGATATAAGGAAATCTTTTAAAATCTTTTTCTCTGAAACTAGAGGAGAGCTTCGATATTTGGTATGCAGCACCTCCTAGGGGAAAACTATCAAGTTTGTTCAAATGATACTATTTGGGTCATATTTGGGCTCCGTCCGAGTGCATCCATTTTACACTGAAATAAAGAATGAAAACTTTAACAATCTTCTCTGAAACCAGAAGACTGAAAGCTTTGATACAAGGTATGTAGCACCTCCCATGGGACATCTATCAAGTTAGTTCAAATTATACCTCTTGAGTCTTATTTGGGCTTAGCCCGGGCGCAACCCACTTAACATTGAAACACTGAAAAAGGAAAAATTTAAGAAAATCTTCTTCTCTGAAACCAGAAGACCGAGAGCTTTGATAGCTGTTAAGCAGCACCTCCTGGGGGACATCAATCAAGTTTTTTCAAATGATGCCCCTTTAGTGATAATTGGGTTTCGCCCCGGCACACGCAATTTTACATTGAAACAAAGAAGGTAAACTTTAAAAATCTTCTTCTCTGAAATAAGAAATCCTAGATAATTGATATTTGGTATGTAGCAACTCATAGGGACCTTTATCAAGTTTGTTGTTGTTGTTGTTGTTATTTTATCTCTGTCAATATTTACTCCAGAAGGTACATATTTTACAGAAACACTTATTAGGTGATAGATTTCCATTTATGACCAACACCCGTGACTCCTTGACAAAATGACCTTGACTCAGTTTCAAAAACTTTAACTAAAATCATTAATCAATACTCTAACATGTCTTATTTTTCTGAAATCTTTCTCATTGGGCAATCATATTTGAAAGGTGAATTCATCTAAGGAGATTCTAGTGAACTAAGTACGTTGACCGTATGACCTTGACTCAATTTCAAAACTTAAAGTAAAAATTTAACCAAAACTTTGGCTAATTCGATAAAAAAATCAGTCTTTATTCAGATCTTTCATTCAACATTCTATTTTCGAAACTGTTGGACAAAGATCGATTCTAGGTAAAAGGATCGACTCATACATTTTAAAATCTAACATACCATCGATCTTGCTCGAGCGACCACCGTATGAAGCGACCACGTCGATTAAGCACCCACAATCGAAACCCAACTTTTAAAAGCGAAAGCTCTTAGGAAGTGAAGACATTTTGATGGAAAGTGAAATCACAACTAAACCCTATCTTGTTGGTACTCATTAGATTCGTCTCAATTGGACGATTCTAATGAGTCCCAACAAGATAGGGCTCAGCAAGAATTATGTAATGATATGTGTATACAATCGAATCAATCCTTCATTTCTTTGGCAAAAAGTGTACTAAGGGACCATTCTCTTTAGCGGCCACTTTTTGGTCGTCCCTTGAGTTGTTTTTTAATACAAGATTTACTGTATCCTCAACAGCGATCAGCATTTTTTTCCAGGCTGTAGTAAATGATGTCACAGAGGAGAATACAGCTTAGGAAAATGGTAACTTAGAATTCGCTTTAAACTTACGAAAATTAACACAATGTACTTAATGAATGGGGTTTAACGCCACTATTAAGAGTATTTCAGTACCTAACAATGGATTCCTAGTATTTCTCACACCAGTACTACCACTACATCCTTCCCGAGCTCTTCCAACTTCGATTTACGATTATCTTACGCTATACCGGGATTGAACCCGGGACCTCATGATTGAGATTCAAACGCGCTTCCAACTGCGCTATGGCCGCGGCGTTAAAAATTAACATGAACAAATGTCTTCAAATGATAATTATTTGGTAGGCATATCTCATTCGGTTTTGGGAACAATTTCACAAACTTTTTTTGTTTGTAATACAAAATAAACCCTTTTTATGGTGTCTATCTATTTTTTTGTTGTTGTTGGAGATAATGTGTTAATGTGACTTTAAAACTGGTTTAGAGAGCGAAAGTGACATGCGTATATTAGATTTGCAAATACGATACAATAAACATTTGTATATACATTGAAGCCGTCCCCTAACCATTTCATAAGGATCTGTTTAAATGAAAATTTAATTGGGGGATCTGTGGGCTTCAGCAACTGACAAATCCCGGCTGTCAACCAAGTTACCAGTCGACCAATGAAATCATTCATTTAGACCAGAAATGAGTTTTGAAAATCTAAAAAATCGTTTCAAATAATATTTACACTGTTTTTATTGTTGCATGACTTCATCGGGCGACCAAAACCTCATAACTACAGCTTAAATAAGCATATTATATTCGCCCACCGACAACGAGGAGGCCAAACAAGTATAAACCGTAATGTCTACTGTATGAAAGGAAAAAAATGGCGTTCAGCTTATTAGGAAAACATGGAAAATGTAAATGTCGCGCTTATGAGATTTAGATAAATAAGTCACACGATGCTTTGATTAAATAGAGATCGCGCTGGGCAGAAGGTTATTTTCTTAAGCGAGACATTTGACTTAACTATAATGGAAAACCCCTTCGCAATTCTAGATCTTGTAAAATATTTTTTTACAGCACAGCTAAAAAAATCATTTTTACTTTGTTAAATGATGTTGCAGTTTGCAGGGGGTTGATATCTTTATTCATTTATAAATATGCGATGTGTTTTTCAAAACATTGTAAAATAACTTAATCGTTGCAGGCTAAAATTCAACGCCTACATTTTTAGCTCTGTTGTTTTCGGAGAAGACCTGAGGTATTGCTATAGCTAGATCGTCGTCTGTGTCAGGGTCGTCTGCGTCAGACAACTTTGGCATTTTGTAATAGCTCTGGTATTATTGAACACCTTTACTTGAACCTCGGAATATAGGTTAATTATAAAAAAATCAAACTATACAAACGAGGGTTGGTTTCTCTAAATTTATTTAACCTTTTCACGTACAATCCCTGCTTTTGACGTCCACATGATTTTAACCCGTTTCTACACAATGACGCTTTTCGACTCACATCAAGTAAAAAGAAATTCTGAAAACATTGTATGAAAATGAAGAAATTGCTTGTAATTGAAACAGCTTCATTTTACACAATGTTATCTACACAGTAAGTTGAAAAAAGTCTACAACTGCTTTGAATTTGGACAAGTCTAAAATATTGGCATATGAAATGGGGTTAACCTCTATTGTAAGTGTAGAAAAAGCCCCCGACGATTTGTTCCACTTGTACTCTTCTAGGCGCAACTTTGACTAATTGTAAAGAAGTTAAGTTAACCCATTCCGACACGATCCCTCCTTGTAACGCTTCCAAAGAAAAAAATTCTGTAAAAAATGTGGAAAATGAAGAAATTTCTGCATTTTCCACATTGTTTTCTACTCAGAGAGACAAAGATTTTAAAAATTCTGCAGCTTCATTTAATTTGGGCCAGTCTAAAATGTCATTGTGTGGGATTAGGTTAACCGACTGATAGTATAAACGTAATAGAGAGAATTTTCGGAAGATAAACCAGTGAAATTATCAAATTGAAAAACAAAAATTAGGGACGTTATTTTACCGCTGTCATTCTTCTTGCTCTACACCACGTTAACCCTTGTCATGCTGAACCCGGAATAATTCCGGTTTTTGCAGGAGGTGTAGACTAAGATCAGACTGCACTTATGTGCAGGCTGATTTTAGTCTATACCTCCTGCTAGTACTTTTCCTGCTATAATTGTGTATGAAGTTGTTTTCTAAAAGAAATGTTGATTTTTTAACAACAAGTTCTATCAGTGCTTTCAGCCCTTTGATTTGACAGCAATTCAGTAAGATAATTTATACAGCATGAAAAGGGTTAAGGGATCAAAACATACTGATGACGTCGTAAATTTCTGACGTCGCCCAATTCGAAATGGTGCGTTTCTAGAGAGTTCGTATTAAGTGTCGGTTTTGCATTAAAAAATAGAATATTTGTTTGAGTGAATACACAATGAAAGAGGTCATTTATTTGGCAGGCTTTATACCATACCATGGCAAGTTCGAATCATTTCAAGATAAGAAAAGCTAAGTTCCAATCACTTCATGATTGGAAGGGGGGTTGTAATAATTTTTGCAGGGAAAGATTATCATTAGGGATATTTCAATAAGTTGTAACTTATCAGAATAATGTTTGGAGATAAGCTTAAGTCCCCTCCCTCTACTCCCCCTCTTCAGCACCCCAATGGTTCCAAGTGTCTGTGATTTACTTAAAAGTCCAATTTTACAAATACACTGTAATTCCTCTTAGAACTAAGTGATAGATACGAGATATATTCACTTGTATCATTTTGTAACAGATCACAGTGTGTAATTGATATTTGTAATTATGTAGGCCTTTACTAATATAAGAAATGTCACGAACAGACGTATTTGTAACTGAAACTTGCCCTATATGACAGTACAAGGAAATGTACTTATAGTTCGAATTAAAGGCTCTCTGGCTCTTGTAGAGGTGGAATTTCCCATCAAAGGGAATCCTGAAATCTTCGTTAACCCTTTACCACACAGAAAAATTTTACACTGGTCTAAATTCAAGGAAGTTGTATACGACAATTTCAGGTTTAGACATTTCTAAATATATTTGTGGTATAAACAAGGCTGAAAATGCAGAACTTATTTGTGTCAAACGTTTTCTTCATTTCCGCCCATGCTTTTCTTAAATCTTTTCTTTAGGTTCGTAAAAAAAACGGGATTGTGTGGGAATTGATTAACTCATTCAAACTTAATCCCTCCTTTTTACCCCCCCCCCCCCCAGGAAAAAAGCTATGGAAAACTTGGTGGCAATGAAGAAATTGCTTGTTTCAAGCAATTTCTTCATTTTTCACCATGTTTTCTATCCCAAAAGACGAGAGAAAAAAATAAAATGAATCAACTTTAAATTGTTGTCTGCAACTGCTTTAAATTTGGGGAAGTCTTTTCACCATGTTTTCAATCCCAAAAGACGAGAAAGAAAAATAAAATCAATCAACTTTAAATTGTTGTCTGCAACTTCTTTAAATTTGGACAAGTCTAAAATTGTGTTGTGTTGGAATGGGTTAAAATTGTTTACGGACGCATCTACCAACATATTCAGAATAAATCACGAAAAAGACTTGCCAAACAAAAACGAAATTAATTTCTAAATCGTTTTATGTTGCCGATTGTTGAAATTGCTTGATTTATATTTCGATCCTGGACTGACTGCGCACTCCTAAGAGTCTCAGCAAACTTGACGCTCTACTCATTTACGGTTCACATATAATCTTTAAATTAGTTTTACGTGTATGACAAGCAAAAAGGGAACTTCCTCGGTTATGCGAAAAGTATCGACCCATACTAGAAAGTACAAAATGTGAAGTCTAGTAAGGTTGAAACTTATTTGCTCTTTACACATTTAATCATCATGTAATATAAATTCTAGCTTTTTATATGTCTATTTTCATGATCGATCCTTTCTCAGTTGTTTGTCCTTAGTTCCCGAACGACCCTCTGTCAGCTGGCGCATCACATATTTTGTCGGTGCGCGAGCAACATGTCGTAACTACAGCTTTATCAAAGCTGTAGTTACGACATTTTGCTCGCCCACCGACTATTTCCTAATTGTCGTATAACACATTTTTTCACAGACGTGAGGCGGAATACAAAGTGGGAAAGAATGAAAATGTAAATGATTCTGGTAAGTTACGATCAATGTCGGCGGGAGAACTAACAAGTCACAATTTAGTGTGGAGATTTCACTAGTCTCGCAGACGAGATCTGGCGGTCTATGATTAGCAGCTATACCTATCTTGTCCAGACATTCATTACATCGCAATTCGTACGCTTCGCTACCAATAATAACTACCATTAATACGTCGTGGCGTCGGGAAAGACGGTCAAATGTATAAAACAATCCCTTGTTTTTACAATTTTGTTACTTATTAAGTTATTTAAAATAGTATTGGCTCAGTCAAAGGTCTAAGGTCAATATCAATAGCATTTCAATATTTTTTGTGAAATAAATGTTGTTGTTTTTAGCCTGAGATTGCGTAAGCAATCTGAGGCTAAAGTTACAATGCTAAAAATTCAAACCCATGCAGAGTTCAATGTGAAAACATAATGTAAAAACATCTACCGCAATCAATGTGATCTTCTGTCGCATGAAAAGTAGATAAATTAATAGGCCCGATTGAGGCGAGAGGGACCAATGCGAGATATGACTCATTGAAAGCTGTCGGCTTGATGTACAGTACTTTCATGTGAGTGTTCTGAATTTGACAAAATTATCAAAACTTGGCGAGTGAATGGAAAGAAAGAAAGTAGATATATAATATATTGGAAATTATTAAACATATATAATCATAACATATTGTTAAGAAAAAATTAGTTGTTTGTTTCATACCAAAATAATATTACTTATTCTAGAGTAACAATGTTAAAACGGTCCGGTTAGACGAAGTTGCTGTATAAAGCTGATAAGCGAAGCTGTCGGTTTTACGCACGATTGGAATGTTTTTTTTAACAAATTAAGTGGTCATTCATAGGATCATATTCGCACTGTCTGAAAACAGTTTGGTCGTGCTCGGACTTTGTGACTTTGTGTCTATATATTTTTACCTCCGAATGCAACGTCTACATACCGCTTTTGAGAGGTGTACATTATCCTGTTAACCAGGTAAACGACTGCCCGCCTCTCGCTCTCTTTATCTGGAGATTAAAAAGCGCATATTTACATAACGAAATTGGTCTGTGTGGTAGAATACTCACATCGCACGCAAGAGCCTCCTAGTTCGAACCTGGCTACATGCTCCATTCCCCCATCTCTCTCACTCTCTAGCTCTCTCTCGCTAGCTCCACTGGCTGAAAGCCAACGAGCTTTTGTCATGATGTGGTGCCCGTCGTCCATCCGTCAACTTTTATTTTACAAATCTTCTTCTCTGAAAGTACTGAACATAATTCATCCAAACTTAACCAAAATTCACAGGAAGGATCCTTGGGTGGCCTTTACCAGATCCCCTCAAAGCATTTTGATAGGGTGAAAATTATGTAACGATATATACATGTAAATATTTCGTTACAATACCTCAGCGGATGAAAATTATTGCGGGCAGCTTGTGTCCCCTGACGCACAAATTGGCAGATCTGCACATAATTGACAGTAGATTTGGGTAAAAAGTGGCATCTCCGATAATCCGACCATCAAACTTTTTTTCTGCCCAGATTATATATCTCCTGTATACATATCTCAGGCTTTCAGCGCTTTCAGCGCTTTGATTATTTGCAGGTCTGGGTTGTTTGGGAGGGTATGTTGTTTTGGGATGGGATTTTTTGTTGTTCTTGTTGTTGTTGTTGATGTCTTCCCCTCAAAATTTTACTTACATTCTCTTTTATAACGGGATTATTCAAACGTAACCCAATGTAACGTAAAAAAGGTGTCGTAGTGGATGTAATTACGTCATCAAGTGAAAAAAGTAACGTTTCTCTTTTTTGGCGTCGAGGGTCAATCACATAAATGGATATGTTTTAATCGGAGATCAATAATATTAATACAAGGACAACCTTCTTAGTCAGACTTCAACCTGTATTTTACCCCGGTCAACTGCTTTTTGACAACCTGCAAGTAAAGCAATTGAGAAAACTCTGTGTGAAATGAAGAAATTACTTGTTGCTTTTCTACCACAGGAGTCGAAAAAAATCTAATATCTCATAAACTTTTAATTGTAGTCTTCAAATTCTTTCAACTTGGACCAGTCTTAAACTTACTGACTGGTAATGGATTGCAGCTGTATTTACTACATTTGTTCGCCCACTTAAGAAAAGAAATTGTCCTTAACTGGGTAAAGAACAACTTCAGGTCAGTTATTTCGGCGTCATATACCTCATAAAGCGCTTGTTTTAGAAAGCTTATTACGAGAAACCCGATTGGTCAAACTTTCGAGACATCTCGACCTGTGCAAATTAAGTGGGAGATTTCAGGATGTGTATTGTCTTATTCTTAGATTATTTCAGCTGTACCAGTTGGAATTTTAACAACATTGGTAAGTGAGGGAGTAACGTCAATTGCGGTGTTGTTAAATATGTACCGTCAATTTAATGCTACCAGAAGGGCGAGCATATGGCCGCCGCTTTGTCTGTGCGTCCTTCCGTTTTCCGTCCATCCGTACGTCCATCCGCCCCGATATCACCATAGCCCTTAGTCCAAATTGGATTAACATCACGTGTGAATTTCTTATCATCTTGCACCGCGGCATTTTTTCCCGGTTTTTGGATAGCTTAAAGGCCAAGGTCACAGTTCAAAGGCAAAGCTTAAAATTGAACTTGTCCACAGCATAACTCTTTCAATTATGGAAGGATTTCAAAATTATTTGGGACAATTATCCTCCGTCATAAATAAATGTACAGTTTGAGAAAAAAATCAGATAGCTCCAAGGTCAAGGTCACAGCTCAAGGTCAAACGTTAAAAGTATGCATGTCCAGAGCATAGTTCCTTCAATTATAAAAGAATTTCAAAAGAACTTTGCACAATTTTTCTCATTCTCGAGAAGATGTGTCATTTGGGAAAAAATCAGATAGCTCCAAGGTATAGGTAGCAGATCGAGATAAAATTTTGAAATTAGCCATGTCTGGAGAATAGCTTCTAAAATTATGGATCTAATTCAAAATAACTTTACACAATTTTTCTTTCAATCTGTAGATGAGCAATTTGAAACAAATTTTCAAATAACTCCTAGGTAAAGGTCACAACTCAAGGTCGAACATGAAAATTGAGCATTTCTAGAGCATAGATGCTTCAATTATAGATGGATTTTGAAAAAAACTTACACAATTGTTGTCTATCATGAGTAGATATACCATTTGATCTTTGATAAACACGTAGTTCCAAGGTCAAGGTCACAGCTCAAGGTCGGACATTCAAATTAAGCATGTCCAGAGCATATCTCCTTCAATTATACAGGGATTTCAATATAACTTGTCACCCTTTGTCCTGTTTATTTTATACTCTTCGTTACAGGTTATTCGGAGAGCATAATCCGTCTCTGACAGCTCTTGCGTTACTCGAAACAATCTAAAATTCGTTACGGACAGACTAGGACTAGCTGAATATTTTGACGTAGCTTTTCGGTCATTGTGACTGAAGTATTTCATGAAAGGGTATATAGGATTCCGGGTATTCCAAAGTACCGCTCATCAATGTTAATGCGGTTACTTTTACAAAACTTTGGTTAGAAAAAAACAGTACGATATTGAGCTTTAAAACGTCTGTCTTCTTCTGGATAAAGTCGAAAAGAGGGACTGCCGTTCGTTAGTAGGTATAACGTTGCTTTATTTCGTGTCGAGTCTATTGACCATCGATCTCAAAAGGGACCAGGTAAGGCTGCCATCTAGATCTAGAATTAGTGCACCAGATTGCCACATTTACGCACACACACACACACGCGCATACATACACACACAGAGAGTTTTTATTTAGAGTTTTTTATATATATAAGAGAATATTGAAATGTCAATGATGAAACAATTTACCAACTGTAATTCAATATTAGCAATTTCTAAATGATTGATTGTGTAGGTTTTATCGCCACTTTTATCAGTATTTCAGTCATATCGCGGCGGCTGGAGCACCTAACAATGGATTCCTGGTATTTCTCACACCAGTACTATCACTACATCATTTCCTAGCCTCCAGCTGCTATCCTACTTAGGTTTACGATTATCCACCAACTGGTGAGAGACAAATGTCGGAAAGTATATGTGCCGCCGCCGGGGATCGAACCCATTAAATCCCATAGTAGAAGAACAGGAGTCTGATCCGCTACCGACTGTGCTATGACGGCGGCAGCAAATTCTAGACGCAAGTGTACATGTATATAAAACTGGCTTTACTTTATTCTTAATTCAAAAAGTGGGCCTGTATAAAAGAAACTCGACAAAGCTCGCCAAATTCATTTCCTATTGTAGACTCGATTAAGAGCAGCTTTAATACAAGAAAAGATTATGACATATTCTATAAATCATCGTTAGGTGAGTAAAAGGTCGTAAATCCAGCTTGAATAAGACTGCATTTGCGGCATTTTGCTCGCCCACCGACGATATTTCATAACATTGCTAGCCACAATTCGCCAGTCGTTTGACAAAATGAAGAAAAGTATGAAAATCTATGTCTTTCTGGTAGTAAAAAATATGGGAAATGAAGAAATTACCCAAATGTTTTCCAACCTTTACTCTTAACCCATTACCAGAAGACAGAATCTTACCAAGTTCAAAGATGGCGGAATTTAAAATATATTGATTTTTGTGATATAAAACAAGGTAAATAAATTGCTTGTAACAAGTAATTTCTTCATTTTCAACCTTGTTTTCCCAACGGATTTTTTTTTCCTTTTTTTTTGGGGGGGGGGGGGGGTCGTAAATAAGCGGAATTGTGTGGGAATGAGCAAAGGAGCCTAAAAAGCATGACTATAAGGGAAATGGTTAAACCCAAAAGCCATTCTAAACGATATTCTTTAATAGTCTGTATTTTTGCCGCCAAACGAAAAATCGTAACTACATTTTATTTAGGCATTATTTGTATTGCTTTGGTTACCGAGACCCAATATTGTTTCTGTATTTGAACAATAATCCATTATTTTTCGTGTGCCGACACTATAATATTCTAACCTTCGATTCGGCGCCATTGTAAAGCTCAAATTCCGATTTATCATAGCTATTTGCTTAAACACACTTTTCCCAAGAGACCTTTCTTATAGAAACTACAAACAGCTTAATGAGCAATGGGGCTTAGTCGATACACGTAATTTATTGTGGAAAGTCTGATTTTTTTCATATGGTGTCATGATAAATAGGGCTATCTGATTTCGGCTCAATGCAACAAGCAATTTCTTCATTTTCCACAATATTTTCTTTACAGAAAATTGAAAAAAAATCTAAAATGCAATAAATGTTAAATTGTCGTCTGAAACCTCTTTCAATTTGGACGAGTCCTTTTTTTCCTGTGTGGTAATAATCAATTCGTTTCTTAGTACATGTATATCAACATCCTAATATATCCTTGGTCATTTATAATTGGTGGATCGCTGGACCCGCCCACCTTACTTTGTTGGCGCCGCCCATTAACTCCAAAAGGAATTTCCACTTCGATTATAAACGGCGTTGTTTTGCAAAATGTATGGCCAGTAGCATTTTAACCCATTACAACTCAATCCCTCCTTTTTACGCCCCTCAAGAAAAAAGTTTTTGAAAACATTGTGGAAAATGAAGAAATTGCTTGTATCAAGCAATTTCTTCATTACCCACAATGTTTTCTACCCAAAATGACGAAAAAATTCAAAATTCTATCAACTTGAAATTGTCGTCTGCAGCTTCTTTCAATTTGGACCAGTCTAAAATTCCACTGTGTTGGAATGGGTTAAATCTCACTTCTGGTCTGAGTGAGCGATTTGATTGTTCTACTGAATGTTTGATTAAAATAGCCTCGATTGACGTATAGCGATGGCAATCATAAAATGGATAGCCCAACCAAGGCATACATTAAGGCCGGATATATTCTTGTCCGACATTGATTGACTTTTACGTGAAATATTTTGGTCGATTTGGAGACCTTAACGTCATAAATACAGCTGATTCAAGCTGTAGTTGCGATGTTTAAGTCTTCAATCAGACCCTTCTCTTTTTGTTGTCAGTTTCTGTCCATCAATTCTGGAGGGGAAAAAACGCCGTTTGATATGTTAATCGAACTTCCTGTTTGGGGTCAGTGGGCGTGGCCAGCGATCCGTAAAAAAAACTAAAATGATTATACGGTAAAGACTTATACATAGACACTTAGAATAAACAATCGCGACAAAGTATTTAAAGGGGGCCATGGTTAAATTTGGGAACATTGACAAAAAAACAACAAACACAGAAATACTGCATATAGATAAGAGGCAAGAATAGCGTACGTCAAAAATATTTTTAGTTCAGTTTTTTTTCGGTTTGTTTTTATTATTGAACTAATCTATTTCCAAACGACAAAATTTTACACTGGTCCAAATTCAATTATGTCGCAGATGACAAATTTTAGTCAATGAAATTTTGGAATTTTTTTTTTTTTCACTTCTGGGGTAGAAAACATTGTGTACGATGAAAGAATTGCATGTAACAACATTTTCTAGAGCTTTTTGTCTTGTGGGCGTCAAAAACAAATACCATTGTGTGGAAGTTGAAATCAGCTGTCGAAGAGGATACATGAATGACGAGACAATTTTTCTTACGTCAAAGTATTTTGATAAATCCGCAGAGAGTGATATTCAGTATTATTACAGACAATTCAAAACCTTTTGTTTCTATAAACATTGTAATATTTTCTAGTTTCTAATACCAATGTAAATGAGCTTAATCTGAATCTAAAGAAACAGCAAATTATTGTTATGAAAATTATACAGATAAGATAAAAAAATATATTCGGAAGAAGTCTATAACAATTTGATTAAGAAAGGTAATACAAGTCAATCAAATACTGGTTTCATCGTGGTTTAACATATTACTACTCAATGATGCCTTTAGACGCCATAAGAAAAAAAACTAGCAATTTTGCACACAATGTTTCCATCGACATGGATAAAAAAATAAAAAGTTTCATCAGCATTAATTTGTCGTATGCAACTCCTTTCAATTTGGACCAGTCTAAATTGTCGCCGTCTTGTAATGGATTAACCTTTTCCAGTTTTGGAAACTTTATGAATTGCTCAAATTCAAAGGTTTTACAGACGAAAGTTTAAAGTGGATTTTGGGGGGAAAAAAGAAATTGCTATTCCAAGCAATTTCTCCTTTTCTTACATTTTTCTCCCAATTGTAATATAATACGAACGTAAAAACTAGGGATTGAACAGGAAATGTTTAATAGAACATTTGTTAATCCAAAATGATCTATGATTGACTTAGCAAACCAGGCTAAATTTGCCCATCAATTTTAATGTAAGGAACATGTTGGTAGGTTAAGGTAAAATACCCGAAATGCGCAGTTTTAGAATCGGTACGACTCGGGATTCCTCGGGTGACGTCGTAACATTTCGGTTTCACTGGTATAACTTTAATGACGTGTTTACTACGTCATTTTACTATCTTCCGCTAGAAAATCAAAAGGAACGACTTTGCCCAAAATTTTCCGATGTTCCAACATGGCGCATCACGTGTACTTAAGAGATGAAGAGAATATGTTTTGTTTTCATGGAGGTATGAACCGAAAAATCTAATCACACTGTATGAATACGCGAAGCGGATTCATACATAAGTGTGATTAGTTTTTTTCGGTTCATACCTCCATGAAAACAAAAAATATTCCCTTCATTTCTTATAATTTAATAGCATGGAGCGAACAAAGCAAAACTTAACAACGTTTGATACTTTTTTGTACGGAACTATTTTGTGCGGAAGCATACAAAATGCTACGTGCTCAAAATTTTGTTCATGGAGTTATGAATTAAATTTTTCGACAAATCAGAAGGCTCGTTTTTGATAGACGAAACTAACAATTAAATTATTCTATCTTAAAAAAGAAACCTTCAAAATCGATTGGGTCAGAAACGATGAGTCAGTAGAGTCATCAAAAAAAATGAATAAATATTTTTACAATCGACACCAACTGACAGCTCGCTAGCCCCGCCCACTGATTGTGACAGGAAGTTCCACTTGGATATTTAACGGCGTTATTTTGCAAACCTTATGCTCAGGTATATGTAAAAAAGATATGACCCGAATACACTGTAATTACGACGATGAAGTTGTCAGTTTAACATAAATGTTGAAGTTCAAAATTCAATTCTGTTTTTTTAAAGCAAACTTTAGCCCTTTCCCGTATTTTTTTTTTTTTTTTTTTTTGTTTTGTTTTGTTTTGTTTTGTTTTGTTTTTTGTTTTTTCAATTTTGGACTGGTCGCAATTGAAGGTTGCAGACAACAATAAAAATTGGGTGCAATTTGAAAGGAAATCATTTGATGTTGTAGAAAATATTGTAGGAAAAGAAAAAATAGCTTGTTACACGCAATTTCTTTTTTTTCCACAATATTTTCTCAAGTTTAAATTCACAGCAACGTAAAATCCCGGGTTTGTTCAGGAAAGGGTTTTTTAAAAAGAATGGTATCAATTATTTGGCCTTATGTTTGTCAATAGAGGTCTAGGAAATTTTACTCTTTATTTCAAAGCTAGGAGACATAGGTCAACCTCTTCAATTAGATTGGGCCTATCACAGTGAATTTATCCGTATGTTACGAGTAATCTTATAGAATTGTTTCTATTTTCATTTCGTTCCGTTAAATTGCTAAACCAAAGCTTTAGTCATAAGTTTGAATTCATCCTGAGTATTTGAACTACATTGTAGTTCATTCCCCTTGATTTGGCTACAAACAGAGGTTGGATTTTGAGTATTTGAACTAGTTCATTTCCTTTGATTTGGCTACACACAAAGATCAGAGCATAAGTATTTGAACTAGTTCATTTCCCTTGATTTGGATACGAACAGAGGTCAGATTTTGAGTATTTGAACTGGTTCATTTCCCTTGATTTGGCTACAGACAAAGGTCAGATTACAGGTGTTTGAACTAGTTCATTTCCCTTGACTTGGCTACAAACAAGTATCATATCATGAATATTTGAACTAGTTCATTTCCCTTGATTTGGCTACAAACAAAGGTCAGATTTTGAGTATTTAAACTAGTTCATTTTCCTTGATTTGGCTACAAACAGAGGTCAGATTACAGGTGTTTGAACTGGTTCATTTCCCTTGATTTGGCTACACACAATGATCATATCATGAAAATTTGAACTTGTTCATTTCCCTTGATTTAACTACAAACAGAGGTAAGATTACAGGTGTTTGAACTAGTTCATTTCCCTTGATTAGGCTACACACAAGTATCATATCATGAATATTTGAAATAGTTCATTTCCCTTGATTCGGCTACAAACAGAGGTCAGATTTTGGATATTTGAACTTATTCATTTCCCTTGATTTGGCTACAAACAAAGGTCAGATTTTGAGTATTTGAACTAGTTCATTCCCCTTGATTCGGCTACAAACAGAGGTCAGATTACAGATGTTTAAACTGGTTCATTTCCTTTGATTTGGCTACACACAATTATCATATCATGAATATTTGAACTTATTCATTTCCCTTGATTTGGCTACAAACAGAGGTCAGATATTGAATATTTGAACTAGTTCATTACTCTTGATTTGGCTACAAACAGAGGTTAGATTTTGGATATTTTAACTAATTCATTTCCCTTGATTTGGCTACAAACAAAGGTCAGATTTTGAGTATTTGAACTAGTTCATTCCCCTTGATTTAGCTACAAACAGAGGTCAGATCGAGTATTTAAAACTAGTTCATTTCCATTGATTTGGCTACAAACAGTGTTCAGATCAACAGTTTTTACACTTTTTCATTCTCCTTGATTTGGCTACAAACTGGGGCCAGATGATGTGCATTTGAACTAGTTCATTCCCCTTGATTTGGTTTCAAACTGAGGTCAGATTATGGTTTTTAGAACTAGTTCCTTCCCCTTGATATGGCTACAAACAGAGTTCAGATTATGGGTATTTGAACAAGTTCATTCCCCTTGATTTGGCTACGAACAAAGGTCAGATCTTCATTTTTTGAACTATTTCAATCCTAAAAATTTCGCTACAAATAGAGGTCAGATCATGGGTATTCGAACTAATTCATTCCTCTTGATTTAGTTACAAGCAGAAATTAGCGCATGATTTATCAAGACCTGATATCTTGTCTCTATATGCTTAATTAAATTGACGGATCGAGAGGTCACTCAAAGAAACATTCGACTAATTACATCATTCAATTAGATCGGAAGTGAGCTTCGGACTCCGACATTGGCCATCTTTTATTTTTTGTTATTTTATACCAATTTATTCTAGTATGATTGCAACGAAAGTTTTCAGCTTATAGAGTCGCTCTCGAAACCCACGAGCCAGATGTTTTCACGTCCCTGAAAGAGATGCAGTGGCTAAATCCGCTGCTACCCAATTCTTCAGCTGGGTAAATTTGGGCTGGCTAAAGTGTCTTGCCCATAAACACTCCGGTGAAGGTGGGGCTCGAACTATATTGAATGAATACTTACGATGCTTTTGTACTAAACCATCGATGCTTCGAGTCTTGTATGTGTAGAACGATTCAATCATGGTATGTATCGATGGGTTTATTAAAAATCGTTGTCTATATATTGTTCAGACCTTTATGATAGTTTGTACTAAATCATCGATATACATGTCTTTGTATTTCCTACAAAAAAATATCATTGCTCAACTAATACCCATAATTCATGAGTTCTGTCTGGAAAAATATGTTTTAGTGACCAGTCTATATAAATTTACATACGTTAGCAAGAATTGCGACGTGTTTTCTTCGAATGTTGTCTTTGAGATGCATTGCGACAAGAAAATGCAGTTTCTCGGTTACTGAGAATATTTCTTAGGTAACCGATAGACGCCAATGTTGTAAATTGAAAGGCTTTTGTTTATGATTTAACTTTGGGTTTCGTTTATCAATAACGAGCGTTCTGGTTGTCCGAAAAAAAATTCATAACTCCATGAACAAAATTTTGAGCACGCAGCTATTGTGTATGCTTCCACACGAAATAGTTCCATCAAAAAGGTATCAAAATTTGTAAAATATTTGCTTTTTATGCTCCATATGATTAAATCATAAGAAATGAAGAGATATTTTTTCATGGAGGTATGAAACGAAAACCTAACCACACTTAAGTATGAAGCCGCTTCCCGTAATCATACAGTGTGATAAGTTTCTAGATGCATACCTCTATGAAAACAAAAATATTCTCTTCATTACTTAATCAAACAAATGTCATTTTATCCACGGTGAGGTATACAGGGGGGTAAAATGTCACTTGTTAGCAAACAAAAACCTTAAAAATCACAAATTTCGCGCCTGGGTTGTTGGAGCCAATTAGCGTCTATCGGTCCTTTATTGTGTCTTCATAGTATGTAAATTATAAAACCTTAACTTTTCTATTTGCGTTATGAGAGCGTAGACACATGTCGGTCTTCGTCACGTAACACATTATCGCCCTTGAATTAAATTATGGATCGTTAACCCTTTCCTGGTTAATCCCTGGATTTTACGCCCCTGGGTTTTATACTGGAGAAAATTTTGTGAGAAAAGAAGAATTGCTTGTAACAAGCAATTTCTTCTTTTCCCACAATATTTTCTACCCTGTAGGTTGGTTACTTTTCAAATTGCACTCAGTTTTAATTGTCGTCTGCAACTTTGAATTTGGACAAGACTAAAATTTTTAAAAACAGGAAAGGGTTAAAGCGGCTCTTTAACAGACTTTCATGAAAATTTGATACGGGAAATTATCTACATTTCCAATAGTTATTCATGTCACATTATTGAAAAATATGCGTTATTCCTTTTAAAACTACTAAATTCACTAAAACTTTAATTTAATGTGATATATTCCATATGTCCTATCGGATTTTATCGGATATGGTCGTTAGTCTTCGGGTAAGGTCGATAGTCTTCGGATATGGTCGTTAGTCTTCGGGTAAGGTCGATAGTCTTCGGATATGGTCGTTAGTCTTCGGGTAAGGTCGATAGTCTTCGGATATGGTCGTTAGTCTTCGGGTAAGGTCGATAACGGCTGAGTTGCTAGCGGAAACTAATGACGTAAGTGGTTCGTCATGGAAATCACAACAAAGGCAATTTTCGGTGCAGACGACAGATTCCGGTTCAATTCGAGTTGTACTTCGCTGACTTATTATGCGTCGAACGATTTTTGCTTTTTATTTTATCTTTTTGAAGTTATGAACAGTCATTTTCATTGCAAAAACGGCTCAATCGCCTTATTTCAAATGTCTCAAAGCATTTAAGTTAAAAATTTAAAAATTGAGATCTGATTTTATTCTTTCATTATTTGTGCAAGAGCCGCTCTAAAATAACTTAGTTTTGAGTTTAACAGGATCAATGTAGAGAGATGAAATGTCTGACCCATTTCCTTGCCCATGAAAATAATAAACACTGCTCGGTTTATAACCACAATTCATGAGTTTTGACTGAGCTAACGGTCAGACTATGTAAATTCACATATGTGAGGAATAACTACTTACAATTCCCGACAGAACAATGTAATATCTCGCTACAAATTCGTCGTATAAATTATCCAAAGGTCGGCTTATACTCAAGTCCTTCGAGAGTTTTATCTCTCTTAAACACAGCCGCGTAATATCGCTTTCTGATTTTTTTCGGTGACTTTATCTAGGTTTAGAGAACTTGGCTAGTTATGTGGTTCCACTTGATAATTGACCAATCGCGGCTGTCAATCAAATAACCAGTCAACCAATCTAATTATTTATTCAGCCCGAACCTAAGCTTTCAACTCCTAAATTTGCCACCATATTGCTTTTGTTTTGATTGGGCGACTTATTCAAGCTGTAGTTACGACGTTCAGGTCGCCAACCAATCATATTACTTTTTCGTTACATGCTACTAGCCATAAATTTGTCAAAATTTCGCCGTTTAAAATCGTAGCGGAGCCTTCTGGCGTATTTAATGGGCGGGACCTAGGGAGTCAGTGGGCGGGGGTCAATTTCAGTGATTGGCAGATATTTTTTTTATAATGTTCATTTTATCTATCAATCGATGTAACTCCAGCAGCAGACCGAGATTAGATTATCAGTTTTAACATTGGCTTTGGTATTGGTTCTCAGTATCTTTACTAGGAATAAATACTTGAAACGTCGGAGGGCCAGCAAAATGTCGTAGATATAGGTTTAAGAAAGCTATACATACGACATCTTGCTCTCACACGTACTACGCGATTAATAATCAAACCTTGTCATGCTGTATAAATTACCTTACTGAGCTGCTGTCAAATCAAAGGGATGAAAGCACTGATAGAACTTGTTCAAAAATCAATATTTCTTTAAGAAATCAACTTCATTAACAACTGTGATAGGAAAAGTACAAGCAGGAGGTGTAGACTAGGATCAGCCTGCACATAATAAGTGCAGTATGATCTTAGTCTAAAGCTCCTGCCAAAACCGGAATATTCCTGGTTCAGCATGACAAAGGTTAATTCTTACCCAATGTTTAGCCCGGACAATTTGTCCCCTTTAAAGACAGCAGAGTTGTTTATTAAATTTGATATTAAAACATATATTAATCCAAAACTAGCACATCCATTCTGAAAATAAGTTTATTCTGCATGACATGGGTTAATTAATTAATCATGCCGTTTATCAGACTGAATGAACGGATATCTTTTTTCCAACGGCTGACTGTGAATTTACTATCAAATTTCTTCGATCATGCTTCTGTTTAAAGCATGCAGTTGTTTGCAACCACTAGTCGGGAAACCGCGGCCGACACTTAAGTATGGCCAGCTCAAATAATGGCGACTGTCATGTTATAAACAACTCCTTCAACTCCATAAATTTTGCAAAATGATGCCGAAGCGGAACCTCTTTCCAGAGTTAATGCGCGGGGCCTAAGGAGTCAGTAGGCAGGGCCAACGATTGGTCAATTGAAAAGATATCCAACCCGAAATTTTTAATTAAGATATAAATTCAGCTGTAAATGTACAGTAAGTAAGTAAGTAAATTTTATTATTGTAGTGACATGTGTTATAACATAAACATAAATTGTTTAAAATGAAATCATTTATATATATATTTATATATAGAATAATGGAAACACTCAGCCCCATGGACCCATATGTCACCTTGACTTTTCTAAAGTAAATCAATGTGAGTGTGCTAAGCAGACTGATTTAAGGTTGCGAATCCAGAGGCCACGCTGGATCCTTTATTGAAAGGACACAGTTGGTCACTCGCCTCGGAAGCCTATGACTAAATGTTCAATAAGGGGCAACTGTAGCACTTGACCCGTTCAGTTTTTTTTTTATTTTCGCACACTTCATGCACTAACCGTACTATTGCAGCAAAATACATATTTAGTCTCGACTCGAATTTTAAGTAAGCTCTCAATCGAGAACGAATATTTTTTAATCTTTGTCCTTGACCAGTTGTACACACTTTGAAAAGTATTTTTTCCGATTTACTCTAGCAAAGATGCTTTCTAGTTACTAGTTCAATCAATAAAGCCAGCGCATTTAATTCCCGAAAAAGCCATTTTTGCGCCAAGTAAAGACTTAGGTGAATCCGCGCATCTGAACATCTGTCATACAGCTATATTAGAATATGAATATATAAAGCAGCAATCGACTATGACGTAGGCAATATATCGAGGGGTTAGAGCAAAAACATAGTATGGGTCTATACGTTGTATAGACCCATACTATGTTTTTGCTCTAACCCCTCGATATGATTGAAATGTAGTACACAAAATCTCAACAGGTAGGAAAAACAATTCAGCATATCTTGTCTTGGAAATAACTCTAGCTTAAGATTAACCGAAAGTATCGAATAGATTTCCTTTTCCGTTCGGTTTTTCAAAGATCTTTTACTTGAGTTTCCATATCTTTTATAATCTAATTGTAGGACATTCTTAGTTTACCCTACCTTTTGGAAAGCGAGGCGCACGTGCGCAAAAGTTGTTTCTAATATTAGTGTTTTAAGCAATCTTTGCTATTGCAGAATAGTAGGGATAATAGCGAACTATAGAAACATAATACATGATACAACTTACTGAATAAAACATCAGTGCGACCAAACTATGATAGATGGAAACTATAATAATTCCACTGTTTTCCTCGTTTATCATGACCTATATAGATGATGTATGATGTTGATTTTTAATCAAATAATACGCTTCCGAAAGGTTCCAGTTGCTCCCATGTGTATCCTCTTCTTTCCTGTTTTTAGACCTCAGAGCCCGTGTACTATTATCGACAGAAGCGATCCCCACAGTTAACAGGCGGAATGTCGAGAATACACAAGGTAATCGTGGCCCGGTAAATTTCCAGTCGCTGTCCCCGCCCACTTACCCCTTTGGCCACGCCCACTAACTCCAACAGCAAGTCCCGCTTCGATTTTAAACGGCGTTATTTTGCAAAAGTTATGGCCTTCAGTATGTAACAAAGCACTAGAAAACCGAAACGTCGTAACTACAGCTTGAACAAGCTGAAGTTACGAAGTTTAAGTCGCCAAACAAACAAAAATGTTTCACAATAATGGCGGCAAATCAAATCTTGATTCCGAGCTGAATGAATGATTTGATTGGTTGACAGCCGCTATTGGTCAATTGACGAACCGTCCCTATGAATCAAACTCGATTGACCAACCAACTCATTCATGTAGACCGGAAGTGAACGTTTAATTCCGATAATTGCGTTAATGATTTTTTTTGGTTTGACAACTTAAAAGTGGTACCAACAGCTTTTGAAAGCTGCATTTACGACGTCTAGATCGCCAGATAACGATTAGTATTTGTATTTATGTCCTCGTTCACATATTTTAGCACTTTGGGGTGCCGGGCATTTTTATCAGAATACCTCGGCCGATTGTCTTGAAACTTTGCATTTATATTCCTATAATGATTGCAGAGTGCAGTGTACAAGAATTGTAACTCTACCCTACCTATTTTTGAGTTATTCCCCTTTGTTGTTTTTCCTACTTGGATTTTGTCCGGAGCATATCTCTAAAGTATAATAGCTATGCTCATGAGACTTTATGGGTGGATAGATAGCTTCAAGGGAAACTGCAGTGCAATAGTTATTCCCCTTTGTTGTGCAGTGCATAAAACCACATCTTTACCTTGCTCCTTCTTTTTCTAGATATTCCCCTTTGTTGTTTTTCAAACTTGGATTTTGTTCGGTGCATATAGTATAATAGCTATGATCATGAAACTTAATGGGACGATAGATATAATCAAGGGGAAAGTGCAGTGCAAAAGAACAGTAGCTCTACCTTGCCTATTTTTCGAGGTTTTTCCCTTTGTTGTTTTTTCATACTTGGCTTTTGTCTGGAGTATATCTCTGAAAGTGTAATAGCTATGATCATGAAACATTATGGGTGGATAGATATCACCAAGGGGAAGTGCAGTGTACAAGAACCGTAACTCTTCTGTGCCTATTTTTTAATTTTTGTCCTTTGTTGTTTTCATACTTGGATTTTGTCTGGAGCATATCTCTGAAAGTATAACAGCTATGATCATGAAACTTTATGGGTGGATGAATATCATCAAGGAACATATCTTTTTATTCAATCTCTTATAGTGTGACAGCCTATGGTTTTCAAAACTTCATGATAACATGAAAAAAACAACAGAATCATAAATTATCATTGTGAATTGTTGTCGGAAAGGACATGTGCCGCCGCCGGGAATCGAACCCATGTCATCCCATGATTGAAGATTTGGAATCTGATGGCAATTTCAAGGCACCGTTTATCCATTTCTTGTAGTTGTTACATGTAAGAAATTTCTCCCAAATCTTAAAGTCAGATATCCATCGTGCATGTACCATTACAACAAGAAGACTTAAGCGAAAATGATGCTTTCAAGCTGACATTTGAGTACTGATTCTGCATTGACATTCAGCCATCATACGCTAAAAGCAATATATTCTTTATAGTTGAGAGAAACGATGGTGGATCAAAGAAACAAATATTTCTCTCTGCAAGATTCACTCGATCGATTCTGACAGAACAATTCTGTTGTGACTGAATAATAAAGCGATTTGTATACTTTCAAACAAATAGCCAGTGTCAAGTATGTAAATATCTTTTGTTGGCTTCAAAAACATCGTATGTACAGTTTGTTCAAGCTGTATTTACGATATTTTCTAAGACAACCGACCATTTATTGTTTCCGAGGATTCGGTTAAAGCAAATTTTATGAGCTGATCAAGCTTGTATAAGTATTTTGTTCATTACCGATAGGAATACAGTGAACTACCACTAAAATCAAAACAAAAGTGGGATTAGCCCCAACCAACCACGCCCCCATCCCCTTCTCCACTTTCATGAGCTATGTGTGTTTATAATTGTCCTCTCTCAAGTTCCTCTTAATTTTAACTCTTGATATGCTGAATATAATCATTTTCAAAAATAGCATAACAAATAAAGGGCTAAAAGCAATGAGCATGATAGTAAGGGATAAATATTAATCTTCAATTTCTATAGAAAAAAAACCTCTTACTGAAAAGGCACAAAAAGGTGGTGTAGACTAAGATCAGACTGCACTTATGTGCATGTTGATCTGTGTCTATACAACCTGCCAAAACAGGAATATTCAGGGTTTAGCAGGACGAGGGTTAACAAATGACCACATATATAAAGATCCTTTCTTGGTGTGTTGAGAGGGGGGGGGGGTGTCTCGATAGGCTAAGACGTCGGACATTGCAACACTGGGCGACGTTGCAATATTCGCGGCAGTGCAAACTGTTGAATATAAAGAAAATAAACAAAGATTCAATCGACTTACCAAATCATTCACCTAGACCGGAAGTGAACTTTATAGTCCAAGACTGACCGACGTTTATGTTGGTTTGACGATATAATGTCGTAACCACAGCTTATTCAAGTTTAGGTAGCCTAACAACCATTTTACTTTTTTGCAACATGTTACTGGACATAAATCTTGCAAATAACGCAGTTGAACATTGCGGTTTGGGCTTCCTGTCGAAGCTCAGTGGGCATTGCAAGCCAACCGTCAATTCAAATAAATTTCTTCAAAATATAAAATGCATTCTTCAGTAGAGAATGGGCACACGTACTCTGCTATTACATCTTTTTGTGAAATGTTGAAGAAAAACTGACGTAATGCGATTTTCATCATCATGTTTTTTGTTTAGTTGTGATTGTTCTTGGGTTGTTGTTTTTTTTTTTGGTTTTGTTTTTTGTTTTTTTGTTTTGTTTTTTTTTTGTTTGTTTGTTTGTTTGGTTGGTTGGTTAGTTTGGGCTTTTTGTTTGTTTGTTTTTTGTTTGTTTTGTTGTTGTTGTTGCTGCTGTTGGTGGTGGTGGTTGAGATGACGGTTTGTTGTTTGTTTGGTTTTTTGATTGATTGTTTTGGAGTTGGGTTTTTTTTGTGTGTGTTTTTTTTGGGGGGGGGGGGGGAACGTGGGGGTATTTTTTGTTTTGTTTTTGTTGTTTTGTTTTTGTTTTATTCAGAAAGATTATATCTGTAAATTTAAGAATGATTGAATACAATAAAATCCCTTTGCGAAATAGCTTGTTAGCTTGATTTTCTGGGGGGAAAATGAACGAATTACAAAACAGCAATGACAAAAAGGCTGTCATCGAGCCATTTTTATTTTTTACAAATAAAAAGCCCTCGTCTCGTCCGCTATCGTTGGTTTTTAACCCTTTCCTGTTTTGCAAAAATTTAGACCGGTCCAAATTCAAAGGTTTTGCAGACGAAAATTTTACGTAGCTTTGATTTGATTAATAACCATTCAGAAGGGTAGAAAATATTGTGGAAAAAAAGAAATTGCTTGTTACAAGCAATTTCTTCTTTTCCCACAATGTTTGCTCAGTATAAAATCACAGGGACGTGAAAACCAGGGATTATACAGGAAAGTGTTAATACCCTTCATATAAGGTTTTATCCATCCTTTCATCTTTTGCTGTATTTCAAAGTTTTAGACATGTCTATAAAAAGGTTTTCCGCACGACAATTCAAAGCCGACTTCATTTGAATATAAAAGATACATTTAGAGGGGTAGAAAATATTGTGAAATAAGAAGAAATTGCTTGTCACAATTTTTTTTTTTTTTTTTTTTTTTTTTTTTCGACAAAGTTTTCTCGAGTAGTAAAAAACTGGGGCGTAAAAAAAACAGAGATTGAATAGGAAAGGATACTCTTTATCATCTATTGGCGATTTATTTCCAGTAGTTTTGAGAGGGCCCATAAGAAATATGGCCTGTTTTAAGTATTTCCAATTACGGTATGAAATAAATGAATATGGACAGGTATTGGCAATTGAGTTAAGACAGCGTTTCTTGACTACATTAGCACAATATAGCTTGATATCAACAAAGGTTTCTTTAATTCAATGAGACGCAATTTACGCTGTAACAGACAGTGGGAATTCTTCATTCTTATAAAACTGTAGGTCTGTCTGTATGGAATTGGAAGAAAGTTGTTTATCGATCAGCAAGCAAATATTTTCTTTGATTATCATTTTATCTATTTTATTTTTCACAGGTCGCCAACAGAATGATTTGTTATTTGTTTTATTTTTTGTTTTGTTTTTGTTGTTTTGTTTTTGTTTTATTCAGAAAGATTATATCTGTAAATTTAAGAATGATTGAATACAATAAAATCCCTTTGCGAAATAGCTTGTTAGCTTGATTTTCTGGGGGGAAAATGAACGAATTACAAAACAGCAATGACAAAAAGGCTGTCATCGAGCCATTTTTATTTTTTACAAATAAAAAGCCCTCGTCTCGTCCGCTATCGTTGGTTTTTAACCCTTTCCTGTTTTGCAAAAATTTAGACCGGTCCAAATTCAAAGGTTTTGCAGACGAAAATTTTACGTAGCTTTGATTTGATTAATAACCATTCAGAAGGGTAGAAAATATTGTGGAAAAAAAGAAATTGCTTGTTACAAGCAATTTCTTCTTTTCTCACAATGTTTGCTCAGTATAAAATCACAGGGACGTGAAAACCAGGGATTATACAGGAAAGTGTTAATACCCTTCATATAAGGTTTTATCCATCCTTTCATCTTTTGCTGTATTTCAAAGTTTTAGACATGTCTATAAAAAGGTTTTCCACACGACAATTCAAAGCCGACTTCATTTGAATATAAAAGATACATTTAGAGGGGTAGAAAATATTGTGAAATAAGAAGAAATTGCTTGTCACAATTTTTTTTTTTTTTTTTTTTTTTTTTTTTCGACAAAGTTTTCTCGAGTAGTAAAAAACTGGGGCGTAAAAAAAACAGAGATTGAATAGGAAAGGATACTCTTTATCATCTATTGGCGATTTATTTCCAGTAGTTTTGAGAGGGCCCATAAGAAATATGGCCTGTTTTAAGTATTTCCAATTACGGTATGAAATAAATGAATATGGACAGGTATTGGCAATTGAGTTAAGACAGCGTTTCTTGACTACATTAGCACAATATAGCTTGATATCAACAAAGGTTTCTTTAATTCAATGAGACGCAATTTACGCTGTAACAGACAGTGGGAATTCTTCATTCTTATAAGACTGTAGGTCTGTCTGTATGGAATTGGAAGAAAGTTGTTTATCGATCAGCAAGCAAATATTTTCTTTGATTATCATTTTATCTATTTTATTTTTCACAGGTCGCCAACAGAATGATTTGTTATTTGTTTTATGTTTAGAACCATATATTTTTCAAAATAACGTCGCGTAAGATTTCTGTAGAAATGCCTTGTGAGAGCTTCATATTTTCATATTGTTGATTTCAACATTCCAATAATTATGCAGTTGACGGATCGCTGGTCCATCCCACTGACCGCATCCACCGACTCCGACATGAAGTTTAACTTCTATATTAAAATGTGTAAAATTTAAGGCCAGTAATATGCATCAAGCTTTAGTTACGGCATCTAAGTCACCAAACCAACATACAATTGTTGGGCAATGTTCAAAGTTCACTTTCGATCTGCTTGATTGGTCGATCGATTCATTGATTGAAAATCGCGATTGGTCAAATAAAACTTTTTTTCCTTCCATTTTTCTTCAATGAGCATGCTCTCTTATGAGTACACAGACTATTTGTAATTTGATTTGTTCCCTGTATCTTGATACATTTGACATCGTGACATTTTTATATATTCACCATGCTGTTGTTTTGTAAGACTGTAAAGTAAAAAATTGTAAAATTTACGTAAAAGAATGTTGTCTATCGTAGATTGTTATTCTTCCCCCACCTCACTATCTCTCTCAAAACGAACTGTAATATCATTCCAATCTGTGGGACCAAATTGGTTGATAATCGTAAACCTTAGTGGGAAGAGCAGCTAGAGGCTAGGAAAGGGTGTAGTGGTAGTAATGAGGTGAGAAATACCAGGAATCCAAGGTTAGGTGTTTCAGCAGACGTGATATGACTGAAATACTGTTAAAAGTGGCGTTAAACCCCATTCAAACAAACAAACAATCTGTGGGCCCGGGATATAATTATAACCACATGCCGTGACTAACTACACATTCATTCGCATTGTAGTGGCGACATCTCAGTCGTCCTTCAACAATGTAAATTTTCTGCTAGACTTTATGAAGTGTTTTGGAAGAGATCAAGTTCATGAAATACGTGTGGTACAACTGCGCGGATAAATCAATATAATTCAAAACAACCAACGCAAATATGAAATGTAAATAAGATGGTTATCCAACCTACCAACCCACCCAAGGTTCAGGATAATTTGCAATTGAAATTCCTTATTGCATGAATATGCAAACATTTATACATATATTGTCTGCAAGATTTTTATGCTTACGATCGGGTCAAAAAGGGTGAAATTAACATAAATAAACTACTTCATTTCCACAGAATGAATATTTCTTCGATCGAAGAAATCCGGCAATATGATTCCGTGGAAAACAGATTTGTTCAAGTATGCACCAAAATACAAGACTCTCTCCTAAATATAAAGTGTTTTATTATACTTAATTCGACAAAAAAGAATATGTAGAATATTTGAGTGAAAATCTACACGACTTTTTTGACATTCTGAATACACTTATTCTGAATGTACTTATTCTAAACAGAGGCATTCTAGACGTGCTCATTTTAAACACACCAAATCTGAACGCACTCATTTTGAACACACTCATTTTGAATTCACTCAATCTGAACGAACGTATTTAGAACACACTCATTTTAAATGCACTCAATCTGAACGCACTCATTCTGAATACACTCATTTTGAATACACTCAATCTGAACGAACGTATTTAGAACACACTCATTTTTAATACACTCAATCTGAACGCACTCATTCTGAACACACTCATTTTGAATACACTCAATCTGAACGAACGTATTCTGAGACAAACTCATTTTGAATACACTCAATCTGAACGAACGCGTGTATTCCTGGTAGTTCTCACACCTTTACTACCAATATATCCTCTCCAAGCCCCCAGCTGCTCACCCCACTTAGGTTTACGATTATCCACCCATTTTTGGAGACAAATGTCGGAAAGGATATTCGCCCTGAGATCGAACCCGGGACCCCATGATTAGGTGTCCTATGAGCTTCCACTGCGCTATGACCGTATTCATATCCTATCAGAGCCTCATGTTACTCGTCCCTCTTAGGCTTATTTTTATCTACATTTAAAGACAAAAATCTATGTTAAGTTTCGACAAGCCCTTGCCCATGCCGATGGTCGAACCTGCGATCGCACGATAAGGGAGCTTACGTGCAACTGAATACTCTATAGCTGTGGCTATCTGAAAATTAAAGTGAATATGGTTTTCCTGAAAAATTCTGTGACAATTCTTTAATATCTTATATTTTGTATAGATAAAACCACGGTTATTATGAAGATTAATCTAAATGATTTAGATCAACTTTGTGCACTATTACCGCAGAAAACGGAAACTATAAATCAGGTTGTTTCAATTTGTATTGACGTCATTAAGCGAGAGTATATATTTCTTGATTTAAGAGACATTCTGTTTTCAAGTCTAAGAGACTTTACAATTTCTTTTTCAATTCGAATCTTATATAGGTTTATTGATATATATTTTTGTACAGAAGGTCGTACATCAGATGATTTATTTGTAAGAGTTCGGCGAAATATGTTGGTTTTAGAATGATTGATTAATGTCAAACTACTTCTTTTTATGTGACCATATGTATGGGCTATTTTCTTTGGTTCTCATATTTCGATTTCTTTCTTTTAGAGATCGATTTTGAATTAACCCTTGTCATGCTGAGCCCGGAATATTCCGGTTTTGGCAGGAGGTGTAGACTAAGATCAGACTGCACGTTTGTGCAGGCTGATCTTAGTCTACACCTCCTGCCCATACTTTTCCTTCCTGGGTTGTTTATGAGGTTGATTTCTAAAAGAAATATTGATTTTGAACAAGTTCTATTAGTGCTTTCAGTCCTTTGATTTGACAGCAATTCAGTAAGGTAATTTACACAGCACGACAAGGGTTAAGAAAAATACAAACTTATTGGATAAAGAACAAGAAGCATTTTATTGATAAATGGTAAAGCAATCTAGTTTAATCTAATTTAATTTAACTTGAAGTCTTTTCTCACAGTTTGCAGTTATAAATCTTTCATGGTTCACAAAATGGATGGTACAGTAAGAAATAGTAAAACAAGTTTTAAAAAACAGTACTTGGTAATGATTTCAAAGGCTACGTAAGGGGCTTGTCTAGTAAAACTAAAAATGCCTGGAACCTACATTTGGTCTCTAGTTGGTCTTCACCAAATAGAATCATATTATGCCAATCGGGCATATTTTGAATACTCCCAAGGCAACAAAGACTATAAAGCCTAGAGCATTGGGATTCGGAATGAGTTCATTAAAACGGTTAAACGTTTGTTTTGTTGTTGTAGGTGGTGGTAGTGTATAAGGGTTTTTTTTTAGTTGTTGTTGTTGTTGTGTAGTCGTTGTTTGTTTGTTGTTGTTCTGTTGTGTGGTGTTTTGGGGGGGGGGGTGTTGTTGTTGTTTTTTTCGGACACACAGACAATCTAATGGAATTTAGAAATTTTTACCGGAAATATATACTAGGAAGATTGTCAAACTCCTTTTTTAGCTAGCAAAGCGTCAGCTTTGATAGCTTAAGTTAACAAGACAAATTTTGAGGTTTTCTCAGAGTTCAACGAGTGCAAACTGCCACTGGAGGCATAACCACTAAATCCATTGAATGCCTACGCCATAAAAATTAGTTCTTATGTATTTTCAGGAATATTTCAAACTCTGTCTGCATCTCAAGTTAAAAAGCTTTGGAAAACATTAGTGACAGTGAAGAAATTGCTTGTAACAAGCAATTTCTTCAATGTGCTAAAATGTTTTCTAACTTACTTGGGATTCAATTTTCTAAATTCAACAAACTTGAAATTGTCGTCTACAGCTTCTTCCAATTGAACCAGTCTTAGAGTTTGTCATGTTGTAAAGAGTTAACTCCTTGGTTACTTTATGCATCATGTTATCACTTTTGCCAAAGAAGACTATTTAACAAAGCTATGCTTTGCCAGCTTACAGTACTTTCAGTACTTTGATTTTTAATTTCACATTTCCGTTCAGAACTCTAGACTGGTCTTTATATCCGTCCAAAATCAAACTGAAAGATATTTCTTTTATGAATGGAACTGATTGCGTGGAAAAAGCAAACAGTGTCCTTTCTTTTGTGCACAGTTCTTCTTGACAATTATGTCATTGGGTTATATAACATAAAAGCATTGAATACCTATTTTTATCTCGACTATTCGAAGAATATCGGAAGGGGGGCTATTCCAGTCACCCGGACGTCGCCGTTGGCGTGATGCTTTGGTTATAAGTTTTTAGAAGTTTATACGTGCAAATCTCATATTTCTTTTTTTACTATTGCTATTACTATAAAACTAAACTATACTCTCGTGACCATCACGTCATCCCCTAGGTAAAGACTCGTTACTCTGATATTTATTATCAAAATACTGAAAGTACTGTAAGCTAGCAAAGCGTAGTTTTGTTGAGTAATCTTCTTTGCTAAAGGTTATCATGATAAATAGACGAGGTTAAAGTAACCCAGGAGTTAACCCATTACTACTAGACTGGGTCAAATTGAAAGAAGTTGCAGACGACAATTTCAAAACGGTTGAATTCAGAAAATCTTCCCCATGTAGGGTAGAAACATTGTGGACAATGAAGAAATTGCTTGTTACAAGCAATTTCTTCATTGTCCACAAAGTTTTCCAAGGCATTTTTCTTGAGCTGCTCAAAAGGCGGAATTGAGTGGGAATGGGTAACATAATTGCTTTTCAGGTTACAATCTACAATTTGAGTAGAATTTGCAATATTCCTCAAATACATAAGAACTACTTTTTAAGGCGTAGGCATTTAACGGATTTGGTGGTTAAGCCACCAATGGCGGTTTGCACTCGTTTAATTTTGAGACGACTTCAAAATTTTGTCTGTTAACTTAAGCTTTGCTAGATTTGCTGGCTAAAAAGTATTTATATCTCCTTTTTGACTTGGTCAGGTTAAAGTTTTACGTTCAAGTCTCTGTTTCTACTAATGCTATTGCTCTGAAACTTTGCACACGTTCATGTGACAATCATATCACAGACAAAGATTGATTACTCTGACATTCATTTTACTGGAATTTCGACCCTTTTCGACTTAGAAATTCTTGGTTAAGTCAAGTGCTCAGAATATCAACCCATTAGCAAATACAAGTATTTATTACCCTTGTGTTCTTTTTAGTAGAGTTTTTACCTTCTTTCGACTAACAATTTTGAGTGCAAGATTTTTTTATTTCTATTACTACTCTGGGTTATTGTTTGAAGGTTTAAGACATATGTTTAGAGTCACGGTTTAGGAATTGTTCATTGTTCTGGCATTCATTTTGTGGAATTGTGCCTTATGTCGACATTGAAATGCTATTGCTATCCAGCACTCAGAATAGTCGACCGTTGCCGTCCACTGACAGCTCTTTTTTTCAGATCGAATTACAGATTTATAATCTGTAAATATCTCAGAGCCGAGTTTTATTTATATTTTACATTTAGCAAAATCGCATAAATCCGCAAACAAAAAAACAGTCATTTTTTATGACAACAATCAGTCTTGCTGCATATATTCTTTAATCTATCCCAAAGGGGTTTTTTTTGTTTTTTTTTTTTTTCTAAGAATATTTTGATTCCATTGATATTCCACTTGTATTACCAGTAAAGTCACCGCCAAAAGATAAGAGTATTTACGTCATTGATATTTGAAACTTTTATTTTTGCTAATGAATTCTCTCCTTACTTGGTTCGCAATTATTGTTTTGAATGTATATCCGTAAGACAATTATTGTCTTTGCGTCATAGTCTAGAGAATGGGTGTTCTTAACACTTTCCCGTTCAATCCCTGGTTTTTACGTCCCTGTGTTTACATATTTGAGAAAACATTGTGGAAAAGGAAGAAATTGCCTGTAACAAGCAATTTCTTCATTTTCCACAATATTTTCTACCCTATTGTATGATTATTTTCAAATAATATCAAGTTTATATTGCCGTCTGCAATTCCTTTGAATTTGGGCAGGTCTAAAATTTTGCGAAACAGGAAAGGGTTAAATTTCAAAGGCTGCTTAACCCATTACCAGAGGAATAATGTTTTTACTGGTCCAAATTGAAAAAAAGTTGCAGAAAGGAATTATAAGTTGGTGGAATTTTAGAACTATTTTGGGTCGGGGTTGGGGTGGTAGAAAATATCATGGACAATGATGAAGGTGCTTTGTCCATTATGATCTGTGCTTCAGCGCCTTTTCTTTTTTTTTTTTTTTTTTTTTTTAGCTGAAATCAGTTTTTCAGAATAGCGTAATGAAGGCAAAATATTTAGAGATTTCGTCGATACATTTAGTAGCTTTACAGATGGTAAAAAAAACATGCAAGTGCCTTCATTTAGAAAAAAGGGAATATATTTTGTTTTCATTTAGGCATGACTCTGAAAATTAAATCACACTTTATGAATACGCGAATTTGATTTAGATTTTAGATTCATACCCCAATGAAAACAAAAAAATATATATTCCCTTCATTTCCTATAATTCAGTACAATCAATAAAAACATTAGTGTTGAGTAAAACTTTGTTGATATACTTGCGAAAGAATACAAAATAGTTGGGCGCTCAAAATTTTGTTCGTGGAAGTGTGAACAGAATAAATCAGCGAATCAATACGCTTGAAAGATTAAACTAAAGTTTCACTCCTAAAATGGTCATTAAGAGTCGTGATGGTTATTAATTATCTTTTTATTTATTTATTTTTTATTTTATTTTATTTTCTATTTCTTTATTCATTTTTCGTTTAAGATCGATTTAGCGTACATTGGGACAGTAAATGTTGCAGCTCATTGAAAGATAGAGCAATTTTTATTTGAAAGAAACAGTTTACCTCTATAGGCAGGTATTTCTATGGGATATCCAAAATGCGTTAGTTTAGCAATAGCAATAAAATTTAAAAATATAAGTACGTAATCAACTGTTCCTTATTCATGTTACTAATTTATCAAACATTCTCGTTGAATGATAAGCGATGTCACACGTATAAAGTAAAACGTAAAATGTTCAACGTGAGCAGTTCACTTTGTAGATGGATTTCTTACGCTTTCTCTTACCTAGATTAGTATGACCCTTTGATTGAACAGGACAATTTAAAGCCGCCGATTACGTCATGCCATTTTTAGCTCACCTGAGCACATAGTGCTCAAGTGAGCTATTGTGATCTCCTTTTGTCCGGCGTCCGTCCGGCGTCCGTCGTGCGTCGTGCGTCGTCCGTCAACAATTTCTTTAAACAACATCTCCTCCTAAACCACTTGGCCAATTTGAACCAAATTTGGCGGAAATGTTTCTAAGGTGGTCCCCTTCAAAAATAGCTAAAAGAATTGAAATCTGTCAAAAACTTTGGTTGCCATGGCAACAAAAGTGAAATTTCAAAATAATCTTTAAAAATCTTCTCCTCCTGACCCAGAAGGCTTAGAGCCTTGATATTTTGCATGAAGCATCAGTATGTTGACCTATATATCAAGGTTCTACGCCTTTTGGGTCAGGAGGTGAAGATTTTTAAAGATTATTTTAAAATTTCACTTTTGTTGCCATGGCAACCAGAGTTTTGAATGGATTTCAATTCTTTTAGCAATTTTTGAAGGGGACCACCTAAGCAAAATTTCTGCAAAATTTGGTTCAAATCGGCCCTGTGGTTTGAGAGGAGATGTCATTTAAAAAATCGTTCTTTATTTCTATATAAACCCCACCCCCCTGGGGCTCCGCCCCTGGGGACCCGAGGATCATGATTTTAGCAATTTTGCAGAAATGTTCCTTAGGTGGTCCCGCTTAGAACTAGCTAAAAGAATTGAAATCCGTTAAAAACGGGTTTTGCATGAAGAATCAGTATATTGATCTCTTACAAAATAGCTAAAATCATGATCCTAGGGTTTCCAGGGGCAGACCCAGGGGGGGGGGGTATAGGCATGTAGCATCAGTTCACAGACTTCTTTCTTATTTCTGAAATTATAACCCATGGTAAAAGTTTTTTCCTTCTTTCAAATCAGCACTAAAGCCTTGGAATTTGTAATTTAGACTTTTGGATCCCAAGGTTCATAGTCTTTATATGTAATTGTGGCCCAATTATTTCATATTCCTAACCTTAACATGAAATTAAACTGTTGAAAGAAAAAGAGCCTTTATCTCAGGTGAGCGCCCCAGGGCCAACTGCCCTCTTGTTTATGTATGTGCACTTGCGAAAATTCGCGTTTTGCTAAAAAGAAATGCTTTACATCTCCTTTTCGCATTTCAGAAATACAGTATTTTTTTTATTTTAACGTGAGAGACCGATAAAGCATTCTTTTTGGATAAGCACATGAGCATTTTCACAAAAGCCTATTGCTTCTCAATTTATAAAAAGAGAGCTGTTGCGGTCCAATTGACAAATCGCGGCTGTCAATCAAATAACCAGTCGACCAATGAATTCATTCATTGAGACAAGAAAATAGTTTTATATCCGGTATTGGCCGCCATTATTGTTAACGATTTTGGTTGGTCAATTATTCAAGCTGTAGTTACGACGTTTAGGTCGCCAACCAACTATACAACTTTAAACATGCTACCAGCTACATTTTTTCAAAATAACGCCGTTTAAAATCGATGCTGGAGGTTCTGTCGGAGTCAAATTGGCGGGGCTTACGAAGTAAGTGGGCGTGGCCAGCGATTGGTCAATGCAATAAAAAGAATAGATCTTATTCTGAAATAATTATCCTCTATTGATATATCCTATTAAAGAAGTTCCCAGGAAAGACTGCCCAATTGTACGTATGGAATATTTCGTCAGTTGGTGACCCAAACCTCGTAATTCCAGCTTATCAAGCTGGGGTTACGAGATTCTTGTCGCCAACCGACGATTTGTGTATCATAAGTATCAGCCCCACCTAGCAATTTCGGTTTTTAATTCACAATTATTGTAAAATCACATTACTATATGACCTGCGTCATTTAAATAATCGTTTTTATTTCTTTTTTTAATTAACCCAAAAGGTGCATATGTTCGTAGATTTACTATCCTTATGACATATTGTGCACACACACACTTTTTTAGCTCACCTGAGCACGAAGTGCTCTGAGTGAGCTATTATGATCGGTAATTGTCCGGCGTCTGTCAGTTTGTCCCTCAGTCCGTCCGTCCGTTCACAATTTACAAAATGAATCTTCTCTTCCTAAAGTTACAATGACATTTCAACCAACCTTCTCAGAAATGATCCTTATGTCATGATCTTTCAAAATACTTAGAAGAATTGAAATCCATGAAGAACTTTAGTTGTCATGGTAACCAAGTGAAAAAAACTTACAAAAAGAGAAGGAAATCTTTGAAAATCTTCTTCACCAAAACCATAAAGCCTAGACCTTTGATATTTGATATAAATCATCATCTATTGACCCACTACAAAAGTACTTCAAAGAATTATCGTACTATGGAAATCAGCCTTTTTCTGTGCGACCCCTGATTTTACATAGGAATAAAGAAGGAAATCTTTGAACATCTTCTCCCGAGGCATAGAACTTTGATATTTGATATGAATCATCATCTATTGACCCTCTACCAAAGTATTTCAAAGAATTGACGTACTCTGAAAATTAGCAGTTTTCTGAGAGATCCTTGATTTTAGATAGGAAAAAAGAAGAGTTTCTTTGAAAATCTTCTCCTCCTAATTCTCTAGGCCTAGAGAGTGATATTTGGCACGTATCAATGCCTATTGACCCTCTACCTTAGTACTTCAAATTATCACCGTACTATTAAGTTTAGCGCTATATTTTGGGATCAAATATATCCCGTTGATTAAAAGAGGAAATCTTTAAAAATCTTCCTCTCCAAAATAACTAGGCCTTGAGCCATCATACTCAGGGGAGCTGTATAGGACCACCATGGTCCTCTTGTTTTGTTAATGTTGCTGTTAATCAAAATCTATATCCATGTTCGTATCATTTCATCATAATCATTTCAATCATTACAGTAATCACTTTCACAATAGCGAATGCAACATTGCGAAAAAGACCATCCATATATTCTAATTTGAAAATGGCTTAATGTTCTACTTTCATGAATTCAAGTTATTATTATTATCTTATTTTAGTCATAGAGCACCATCAGCTTAGTTGGTAGAGCACTCGACTTCAAACCTCGAGATCGCAGGATCGATCCCCGGGATGACCAACTGCCAAACTAATTGTCTTTCGGATGAGACGTTTAACCGAGGCCACGTTAAAGAACCTGTCGGGGCTGTCAGCAGTTTCGTCCTGTATCCTTGCACTATCCCCCGTAACAACTAACCGTCATCTAGGGGCTTCGCTCATATGGGCACGTGCTACGATAGCGACGAAAAATAACCAGGGATACATACAACCGTCTTTTTTTCTCTCGTGACATCAATATGTCCATTATTGCATATTAATCAGATCTATATTTAGTATCTAGACCCCATCTAAGAATTTTAATCTCACTCTGTGAAAAGAGAGTTAATCAGTGTTTATTTGTTATCTGTGTCAGACTTCATCTATTACCTGGTGGCGTTTTTCCGTTACCATGGTTACCAACAGGTAGAAATGTCTAATCAATATTTCCAATTTACTAATGCTAACATCTAACTAATGAGCCAGCCATTATTTTGTCATTGGCGTCTTCGAAAATATCTTGATTCCCTATTTGGATCACTGTTGTTCATCGGGTGTGGACATTTCAGCAAGTCCTATGTTAGGTTAAAAACGGGAAATTTCTTACCAGTGGGTGGATAATCGTAAACCTAGCTGCTATCCCACTAAGGATTACGAGTATCTACCCATTGGTGAGAGACAAATCGATGGGTCAGCGCGAAACAGTTGTAACTGTCTATAAACATAAAGACAGTTTCAACTGTTTTGCGCTGATCTTTCGAAATGTCGGAAAGGAGTTGTGCCACCGTCGGGAATCGAAACCATAGGGTGTCATTAGTTCGATCCCCGGCGGCGGCGCCACGTTAATAATTGTCTGATTTCTTTTAACCTTTTTATGACCATGTCTACCAGTTTCTATCTGCAGGGTTTGAGGCGAAATTTGGACATATACACTCTATAATTTTCCGCTTGACCAAATTCCAGAAGACAAAATCTAAAAGTAGTCCAAATTGAAAGAAGTTGCATAATGCAATGTCAAGTTGATAGAATTTTAAAAATGTGACTTTGTGGGTAGAAAACATTTTGGAAACTGAAGAAATTGCCGAGAAGTTATTTCTTCATTTTCACAATGTTTTCCCCAGCTGTTTCTTAATAAATAAACATAATACGGAGCTGCCATTAATATCGTTAAAAATATATACGAGAAAGTAGAAAAAAGTCAAAAGTAGAAAAAGTCAAAATCTACTTTTTCCATGGCCGTGACAGGTAGAGCGTAGCATTCGCGATTGGGACTGTCGCAAGTTCGATGCTCTCTGGGGGCCATCGATTTTGATTCATTTCATTGGCTCGGCACGACAACTGGTGTAATATGCTTTGTTTGTAATAACGGTGATGTGACGGACGATTCTTTTTCCCTAAACTGTCCAAAGTATAGCCAATTACTAAAAAAATCATTGATATGTATTATTGGGAAAACCAAGTATGTTTGAATTCATCAGCCTTTTGTCTAGTTGCGATTTCACTACTTTATCAATGTACAGCAGTTACTTTAAATTAGCATTTTCTTTACGATTTGAGACTCAGTATAACTAGTATTTTCTAGAACTGTAATTAATTTGATCGTTGTTTTGCTTCTGTGACCCCGTAGCTTTATCTTATTAAAAGTAGTTTGTTTGCGATGTTGTAAGGGCGAACCAGCGATTTCCATTTAATGTGACATTATCGTTCGTTATGTATCGTGACTTAAGCATGTACATTGTGTAACAGTAGTGTCATCCTCTGAAAGCCTAACACTTATATCTAAAAATAAACAACGTTATTATTATTATTATTATAAAATAAAACTATTACTTATGATCAAATGTGATGAAAATAAGAGGTGGTAGGAAGAGCGAGAAAGGAGGAGAGAGAGTGGAAAGAGAGTGTGATAATAGAAGAGTAGGATGAGTGAGAGGGGAGAATGCGTTTATGACCTTGAAATGTATTATAATATGTATGAAATTGTGACTGCGTACTATGTACACGTCTATCAAAATGTTTGTTAAGTTCTGTTCTGTTCTGTAGTATCTAGGAATCAGAATTGAGAGGGAAAAATCCAAGTCGAAAGAAACCGTTTCACAACTTTAATAGCTTTTAAACAACACCGAATGTATAAAACAAAAAAAAAACATATGTTCTTAACCCAATACCAAACCACAAATTTTCAGAATGGTCAAAATTGAAAGAGGTTGCATAAAAGAATTATTTAAAATTCATGGCATTTCTATTTTTTTTTTTTTTTTTTTTTTTCATTTTTTTTTTTTTTCTTTCTTTTTTGTGTGTGTTTGTTTGTTTTTGTATAGTGTTGTTTTTATTTCTATCTTATTTTTTTTTTTTTTTTTTTTTTTTTTTTTTTTTTTGGAGGGGGGGGGGACATTGTGGATAATGAAGATATTACTCGTAACAAGCAATTTCTTCATTTCCACTTCGTTTTCCAAAACAATTTTCTTGTTGTGCGTAAAAAGGCGGGATCGTGTTGGACAATTTCTTCAATTTCCAAAATGATTTTAACTATTTTTTGAGGGGCATAAAAAAACGAGATCGTGTGGGAGTGGGTTAAAAGTCAAGTATATTTTCAAGGGTTACAAATATAAGCAAGTATATTTTTTCTTGGAAAACATAGACACCGGTAATCCATCACTACAAGATAATTGTAGAAAATAGCCTTATTTCTACAGACTGAAGTAGATAGACCACTGAGTCTCGATCAACCTATCTCCTTCAGTAATTGAGGTCCCTCGTGGAATATAGAGTTTATGGTCACCAGTACACCGTAATTTCCGACAACCCACCGGAGACCGCAATAGGTAACCTTAGACAAGGACTTGTCCCAATTACAAGTCGACATTTTTTTTTTTTTTTTTTCCCCAAAGAAAGTTGAAGACGATATGATTACTTTAAAGCTATGTTTCTCAATCGCATTTTTTTAAAGCTTCACTGTTTTGAAAAAAAGGTCGACGTATTGTCGCCACCTTGGTGTCGTCAGACTTATCGTCTATATCTCTTTAACCCTTTTCTGTTCAAACCCGTTTCCCTCAGAAAACATTGTGGAAGAAGCAATTTCTCATTTTCCCACAACCTTTTCTACCACATAGGATGGTGTCATTTCAATTTGCATCCAACTTTCATTGTCGTTTGCAACCTCTTTCAATTTGGACCAGTCTAAAATTTAAAAAAAAATAGGAAATTGTTAACCCTTCACCATACGACAGAATTTTAGACTAGTTCATATTCAAAGAAGCTGCAGACGGTACTTTTTCAGTGGATGAAATTTTAAAGTCGTCGTCTTTTAGTGCAGAAAACATTGTGGATAATGAGGAAATTTCTTGTAACAACCAATTATTTCATTTTCCACTATGATTTTCATGTTGTTTTATTTGGGGGGGGTGCCTATGTTCTGGATCTCATTATATTTCATGCACTTGTTCGTCTTGATGAGAGAAAGAATGCTGTGCTTAATTGATTTCTCTCTGTAAAAAGTCAAGGTCGTGGAGAAAGGTCAAATTTTTAACCCTTGGTCTAAATTTTCTTGTGGATAATCCAGAAATGTCACTGAATATATCGGTGGAGAAATAAATGATACGATTTTAATTATCTCTAATATTCAATAAAATATTAGGAGATCTAAACCTTATGTGTGGACGTTCTAATGTGCCGCAGGGTTCGATCCCCGGCGGTGGCAAATACTCTTTCCGACATTTGTCTCTCACCAAAGGAAGGATAATCGTAAACCTAAGTGGGATAGCAGCTGGAGGCTAGGAAAAGATGTAGTGGTAGTACTGAAGTGAGAAATACCAGGATTTCATTGTTAGGTGCTCCAGCCGCCACGATATGAATGAAATACTCTTAAAAATGTCGTTAAACCCAAATCAATCAATCTAATGTGCCACAAATGACAAGTTCTTTGCTTAAAAATAAAATCGTTCTCGGGTTTTCGAAAATTAAATCTAGTTTTAAGCATCTGGTTGAATAGATACATTTCAACACACCACTTACAAAACATCGAAACTTCATCAAAGAAGCTGTATGTATTATGTTTAGTTGCCTTGTGAGGATATAATGGCGTACTGGTACACTGTTTATCATGTTTAAAGTGCCAGTAAGACTTTATCTCACAAAGAATAATTCCATAGGTACCAGACTCTAAAAAACTTCACAATTTTTTACGTCATAACAAATACACACACACAAACACAAAAAGACGGGGTACTACCAAAATGTAACAAATAATTGAAAATGGTTGGTTGGCGACCTACAGCTGAAATAAGCTGTAATTACGGCGTTTAAGTCGCCAAACCAACAAAAAAATGTTTTACATAAATATCGGTAAGTGTTTGAGTTCAAAGTTCAATTCTGGTGTTACTCGGATGTTAAGAACTTTGAATAAATCAGGAAACGTTTGAAGCTTGGCATTACAAGCTCATACGTGTCGCGAATCAGTCTAAAAGCAGAGTTGTCGTTCATGATTAGGGAATGAACCGGAGTGCAAGGGAGGGGTAGCGAATTTCAAACTCGGTTCCAAAAGTTTTAATCGATCTAAGATTTTCTTGAAATCGAATCAAGCATCTACATATTTAGGAGTATACATATCGCGAAAAGCTTCTTATCATCGTAACTTCAGCTTATAAACAGTTCTTACCGTTAGTATTGGTAGCCGTGCATGATACATTGCTACACATATGCGTTAGAACAAGACTATTTTAAGTGCGAATACTCCTATAGGCATTCACGACTTATGTCTCGATAAATCGTCTTTAATTTGCTATAAGAACAACGCATTGGCGACTTTGTTGTGATATATATTGGCTAAACGACTATATACTTATATATTAAAAAAATAAGTATGTTTAATATGAATCTTCGTGTGGGTAAAAACCAAGGTGCGCGATAATACGATTGACATCATTGTTAACGTCATTGTACTTAAATTAGTAGGAAAATCTTCCTGTGTGGCAGTTTTTCAGACATCAGATATCTAATCGACATTTAATCCTTGTCATGCTGTATAAATTACCTCACTTAATCGCTGTAAAATCAAAGGGTTGAACGCACTGGCAGAACTTGTTGTTCAAAAATCAATATTTCTTTTAGAAATCAATTTCATAAACAACTCTGGCAGGAGGTGTAGATCAAGATTAGACTGCACTTATGTGCAGGCTGATCTTAGTCTTCAGTTCCTGCCAAAGATGGAATATTCCGGGTTCAGCATAAAAAGGGTAAGTCTACACTTTCAATCACAATCTACCTCTTTAGGAGCCATAAACTTGTATAAGTAAGCAACTTTTAAAAACTTCCGTGATAGATTACTATATATTGAACCTGTCTAAGGAATCAACCTTTTTGAACCAGCCAATAAACGACACCACTTCGGTCCCAAAAATGGACCAAAGCCTTTGCATAAGAGCTTACTAAAGGTAAAAAGTAATATAATTAGTTAACCTTCGACTGTATTGTAAAATTTTAGATCTGTTCAAATTGTAAGGTTTTGCAACAGACAGTTTAAAAGTTAATTTTAATAAAAAATTATCATTCATTTTGGATTGAAAATATTGTGTCCCAAGCAATTTCTTCTTTTTTCCACGATATTTTCTCAGGTATAAAAGCACAGGGACGCAAAACCCGGGACTGATAAGGTTAAATAGATAAACCCGGAGATACATAAGCTCTCCCCAGACCAGGAGCCACTCATGGAACCCCCCCCCCCCTCCTGCCTGGAACATTTTATATATAATTTTTGAATGGTAATGGAGGGTTGCTAAAGACTAAACAACTTAGGGAAGAACGGGGAGATAACTCGTACCAAGTCTTTTTTTTTTTTTCCCAAAAAAATCATTTCCTTTTTTTTGTAAATTTTGTCAACGTCGAAAAACTAGAGGCGCTTTAGCGCCTGTATCGCTCATCAGGTCTGAATAAACTAATTAAGCCAGTGGTGTTTTCGAGAATTCAAAGTAAACTGAATCCTCTTAGCGATCTCTCGCAAACAAATATAGTCACAAAAATCTTTAAAATGGTTCTAGTAAAGCATTTCAAACTTTTCACTGTTTTACAAAGACAAGACCCTACTTTTTAAGCTATGTTTTCATCCGATCTAATTTCTTTGAAGGAATCTGATATGGTTACACTCCTATCCGATTTTCACAAATTAAAATAGAGTAAAAGGGGTCAGTCTTTGCAGTATATAGCTCTTTTCACAAGTTCCGTTGGGATTAAATCTTAAAGAGCGGAATGGAGTATGACCAACAAGGGTCGCCCAATGATCATTCCTCTAAAATTTTGTTAAAATCCATCCACTGGTTTCTGAGAGGAATAATTTTAAAGCTTTACCCATATTTGAAAATTAGCCCCGCCAATTAAAGCCATGTTTTTCATCCAACCAAATTCACTGAATAAATCTGACAAAGGGGCATCCAACGATCATTTCTGTAAAATTTGGCTAATATCCATCCACTGGTTTCTGAGAAGCACATTTTTAAAGTTTTCACCATTTATTGAAATTAGCCCTATATTTTTCATCCGATCAAAATTCTTTGAAGGGATTCGATTAAGGTTCATCCAAGGATCATATCTTTGAAATTTGGTTGAAGCCACCAAGTGGCTTCTGAGAAGAAGATTTTAAAGCTTTCACCATATATGGTAATAGCCCAGCCTATTAAAGCCATGCTTTTCACCCGGTCATTTTTTTAAAAAATCTGATAAAGTGTTACACAAGGATCATTTCTGTGGAATTTGGTTATATTCTGTTCATTACTTTCTGGGGAGAAGATATTTAAGGAAAAGGATTATGGATGGACGGACGGACGCACGACGGACGCAACGCTATAACAGTAGCCTCGTGGCTTTGATCCAGTGAAGCTCAAAAATCTATGTAAACCGTAAGGCAGAGACAAAGAGAGAGAGGAAAGAAAAATGCAAGTAAGGGAAGCAACTTCTCCAACCGTTTGACTATTGTACGAAAGAATTACATTCCTTCAAACGCTGTAAAGAGGACCTCCGGCGAAATTAACAAAACTTCGTGATATTGACAAAGAAACCCACATGAATTCCGAAAAGATATCGAGATGGTGGGTTAAATAACTTACCGAAGATGAGAGAAATGTGTCAATATAAAGCGCAATGGACGTTTTGGTGGCCTTAAGAATATAAAAGTTGATATAAAATATGAATATTTAGAATCTAGGCCATCCTTAAACCTGACGTTTTTTTTCTTTGGTTTTTTTTTTTTTTTTTTTTTGCCAGCAAGTGTCAGCTTTGATACCTTAAGTAAACAGACAAAATGTTGAGGTCTTCTCAAAGTTCAACTAGTGCAAACCGCCACTGGAGGCTTAACCACTAAATCCATTAAATGCCTACGCCAAAAATAGTAGTTCTTATGTATTTCAGGAATGTTGAAAACTCTGCATGCAAGTTCATCTCCTAGGTATTTTTATCTCACTTGAGCGCATCGTGTTCAAAATGAATGTGATCAGAGTCCTCAGAGAAGTTGCAGACGACAATTTCAAATCGTTGAAAATTTAAAATATATATCTCTTTAGGTAGAAAACAATATGGAAAATGAGGAAATTTCTTCATTTTCCACGTTGTTTTCCACAACTATATTCTTGGGGGCGTAAAAAGGAGGGGTTGTTTGGGAATGGGTTAACTCCTTGGTTACTTTAACCTCGTTTCCTTGTCATGATGACGTTTGACAAAGAAGATTACTGAACAAAACAATGCTTTGCTAGCATACAGTACTTTTCAGTACTTTGATTTTTATCATTGTTCGTGAAGTAGGGTTTTGTATTCTCTCCATCCCTTTGTGTTACATGTATGTGTTGTATAAATGTTGTATATTTTGCAAAACTGACGGATCGCTGGCCATGCCCACTGAGCTCCGATAGTGAGTTCCACTTAGATTATATGGCGTTGATTTGCAAAGCTAGTGGCCAGTAACTTGTAAAAGAGAAAAAATGGTTGATTGTCGACCTTACCGTCGTTTGAATAAGTTGAGTTACCACGTTTAAGTCTCGAAACCAACAAAAAAGCTTCAGATAGATTTCGGCGAGTGCGGTGGTTCACATCCGGTCTAAATAAATGATTTGATTGGTCGGTTGATACTTTGATTGACATCGAGATCCGCCCGGCCGATTGATCTGAATGAAATTCATACGTGTACTTCTACACTAGGGACTTAGTCGGATTAATCGATAGGAACTCGAGATGTTGAAGTGTTGATCGCGTGGATGAGTTGTCATTAATCACGTGGGGGTCCATCCAGGATTGAGCTTGTCTGGGAATATATTTAGTCGGTGATTGAATGATCGGATCGGTTGTGTGACCCCACTTTAAGGCTTATGGGTAAATGTTTTTAGGTTTTTAGATACGAAACAGCACAACATCAACAACATGGTATTAAAAACACAAATTTTTCGATTGCGAAATTTTAGTATGTGTTATTACAGAGACTCTTTGACGAGTTATTACAGTACTTTACTTTTTTAGCATATTCAAATAGGACCCAGCCCTGTTAGCTAAGTCGGCAACGCACTGTGTTCCACCGTATGGTGGTGGGTTCGAAATCTTTCCGACATTAGACAAGTCACACCAGTATTCGTTATTTGTCTTTCACCAATGGGCGAATGATAAGTAGTGCGCCAAAGTGGGATGAGGAGCCGGGGGTCCGGATCGAATTTATCGGTTATACTGCTGTGAAAATGACAGGAAAATACGGATAAATGCCAAGAAAAGAAAATTTTGTGACTATTCCTCAAAGGAAGCTTTATCGCAAAATTTATGAGTAATGCGGTAATGTAATTTTACTTACCCTGACAAATACTTGTTCGGAAAAACATGTGGTGTTTAGATATCGTTCGCTCTACAACTTCTCTCATTGCTGTTGGTCTGAAACGAATGGGTGAATTTGTGTAATTGAAGAGAAAAATTAGGTTGAATCAAGCTTTTAAATTCTGTCTTCGATGGTGAAGAAAAGGGGAAGACGATTGGCCTGATATTATAATCCATTTCCACATGAATTCAAAGACTACATTTTCTAGTGGATGATATTTTCAGAAAGGAATTTTGACGTTGAAAATATTGACGATGATAGAGAAATTGCTTGCATCAATCAAATTCCTCATTCCTCACAATGTTTTCATAAAACGATGTAGCAATTCGCCTTTACTATGGTTCATTGAATTCAAAGGAATACGATCGAGTTCACTTTACTGTGCATTTTCACTGTTATTATAAAATAATTTAATTGTTAGTTCCGTCTATCAAAAACGAGCGATCTGATTGGTCGCAAAATTTAATTCATACCTCCATGAACAAAATTTGGAGTACTCAGCCATTTTGAATGCTTCCGCACAAAATAGTTCACCTCAAAAAGGTATCAAAATTTGTTAAGTTGTTGCATTTTTCGCTCGATGCTATTAAATTATAAGAAATGAAGAGAATATTTTTTTGTTTACATGGAGGTATGAACCGAAAAACCTAATAACACAATGTATGAATCCGCTTCGCGTATTCATACAGTGTGATTAGGTTTTTCGGTTCATACCTCCATGAAAACAAAAAATATTCTCTTCATCTCTTAAATAGATGTGTAGTATATTCTATAAATAGATTAAATTGATTCTTTTTCACATATTTTCATGGTTAACGGACGTAATACAGATGTATGCTAGAATTTATACGGTCAAATTCTTTACATGTGAGCCGCCGCCATAGCGCAGTTGGTAGCGCGTCAGACTCCTAATCTTCGATCATGGGATGTCATTGGTTCGATCCCCGGCGGGGGCACATATTCTCTCCGACACTTGTCTCTCACCAATGGGTAGATAATCGTAAACCTAAGTGGCATAGCAGCTTGAGGCTAGGAAAGGATGTAGTGGTAGTACTGGTGTGAGAAACACTAGGAATCGATTGTTAGGTGCTCCAGTCGCCGCGATATGACTGAAATACTGTTGAAAGCGGAGTTTTACCCCATTCAATCAATCCTTTTCATGTGAAGTAAGATTATAAAGTGTAACCTTATTAACAACCCATTACCTGACGTCAAAAGTGAAGATTGATTCGAATTAAAGCCAACTTTTAGAAGTTGGTATAATTTTAGAATCGACCACTTACTGAAAGAACATACTGTGATTAATGAAGAAAGTGCTTTTTGTAAGCAATTTCTCCATTTTCTACAATGTGTTCCGGTGCTTTTTTTTTCAGGAGAATGGTATGGGGAAATGTTTAGCTATAGAATATCTGAAATACTATTGAAACATTCATACACAGTTAAATTATGAAAATAGTTTCATGAATATACAAACGGCATGTCCATAAAATTTAAAAATCTCTTTTTTTATGGGATTAAACGCATTAGTCGCTCCTACAAAAAAAGATATAGAATTAAGGCCCAAATACAAAAGTCAAAACAACTTTTGTTTAAACCCATTCCCACAAAATCCCTCTTTTTCACGCCCCCCCCCAAAACAACAACAAAAAGATTTTGATAACAATGTGGAAATGAATAAATTGTTTGTATCAAGCAATTTCTCCCCTATCCACAATGTTTTCTATCCAAAAGATGAATAAGTTTAAAATTCCATCAACTTGAAATTGTCAATTTGGACCAGTCTAAAATTTTGTTACGTGGTAATTGGTTTCCAACTATAGGCCTTTCCTGAACTGGTGCCACGGTCGATTTTTACAAAGCTAAAGTCGACAGAGGTGCCAGTCTAATCCCTTCAGAAAGCCGTTGTTGGTTACACTCCTGTCCGTTTTTGCCTCATTAAATAAAGAGCAAAAAGGGTCCATTTTCGCAATTTGTAGCTCCTCCCAAAAGTTTCGTTGGGCCTTAAATCTTAGTTCGTCTTAAAGAGCAGTCTTTGGTCTTGAATTACAGGCCAGGAAAATAGTATTATTAGGGATAACATTTTTCGCAAATCTTCATTCTTCTCATCAACCCATGAAATTCTTTAGGCTCGGAAGTGAAAGTCTTGTGGAGTACCACCTTCAAATGTCAGTTTCTACAAAGAAATAGTTCCCAGATCAATTCTTTGAATCACATGCATGACATGCAGCAGTGATCTCTCGCTCTGTAGAACCTAACATCAAGCAACTTACTGTTGTTTAAACGTTAAAACAGCATGACAAAGGGAGGAGATCAAATTCTCTTGATGGACTGCTTTAGGGTACAACCATCCCGAAGTAATTTCGGAGTGGAGTTGACCCTGTTACGTCCCTTTGCAGAGCGAATTCCTACGGTAAGACCCAACTTCCGGATAGACGGGTACCGCCGTCCACTTTAACAAGGCTTTGTCAAAGTCGACAATGGTACCAGTTTAACTAAATCGATTATAATGAAATCACTTACCTATTATATAGATCATTTTGATACTATGAACGTCAAACACCAATAGTCTATCCTAGCCTATTTTAAATATAATCACGCTTATCTATACATTAAAAAAATAATAGATGGATAAATTCACCACATAAATCACTACATTTCTACGCTATGTAGCCGAAATATTCCTATATTACGACGATTCGCTAATACTCTAGAGTTTTAAATCACAATTGCAGTCAGATCACGTTACTCTTACTATTTTAATAAACTTATTACTACTATCACATCGCACTTATGTTAGAAATAATCTTGATGATTTGGTATTCTGTCACAATAATCACTCGTCAATCTATCTTTTGAAATCGAAGTTTTTTTCAAAATGTAATATCACTGTACCTAGCGAGTGAAATAGTGTTAAATATGTATTTTACTGTCTTAATTCTGGTATAAAGAACCCCCAACATGTTAAGAGGAGATCGGTTAAAACAACAATATTCCCAGACTGAAATAAAAGACGCAGCTAAAGTTAAAACAGAAATACTCCCTGACTGAAATAAAAGACGCAGCTAAAGTTAAAACAGAAATACTCCCTGACTGAAATAAAAGTTGCAGCTAAAGTTAAAACAGAAATACTCCCTGACTGAAATAAAAGTTGCAGTTAAAGTTAAAACAGAAATACTCCCTGACTGAAATAAAAGTTGCAGTTAAAGTTAAAACAGAAATATTTCCTGACTGAAATAAAAGTTGCAGTTAAAGTTAAAACAGAATTATTCGGTGACTCAAAGAAGTAAATAACGAAATAGTTTAAGACTATAAGAACAACATGATATCCTTCACATGTAAGATATCAATTAATTGTCAGATTTTTTTCCCATTTTTTAATGCGTCATATATATGTTATTACGTAGCAGCACATGACCCAGTAATATACATGTATTTTCCACAGTATACGGCGTTATACTACTTGATTTACTACTATCTGATTAAGACCGGACTTCGAGACTGCGTGTCGTTTAAATTATTCAAACGCAAAAACATTCAGTTTCGTTTGAAATTTGAACCTCTTTGAAAGATATTTAATTCAATGCAGTTGCTGTCACATAAATTTTTAATTCAAACAATATCGAAGATTTCAGAAAACCTTTTCATTCAAACAGCGATCGTTTTTAGCATACATTGTACTTGTGTTATTTTGGATTTGTTATTTACCTTACAATTAAAAACAAAAAACAAAAAACAACAACAACCAAGAAATACACAACAACAACAAAAGCACAAAAAGAGAACAACAACAACAACAATTGTAGTTTCTTTTGTATACTCTTGACCCTTTCCCCATAATCCCTCCTGTTTACGCCCCTCATATAGAAAGCCTTGGGGGAAAATGTGGTAATGAAGAAACTGCTTGTAACAAGCAATTTTTTTCTTTATCCACAATGTTCTCTATCCAAATCGAAGAAAAAATTAAAACAGCTTCAAATTGAAATTGTTGTCTGCAGCTCCTTTCAATTTGGACCAGTCTAAAAATCTGTTGTGTCGTTATAGTTAGAATTCGAAAGACCTGGGAAATCAATTTAAACTTCAATAATTGAGGGGTGGCATCTTTAAAATTGTTAACACTCTAGAGTCCACAGTTTTCATCGGAGTCTCTTCAAACTTTCAAAAAGTAATTGTACCATTATGAGGATCGTTCCTATCGAAATTTGATATAATCTATCAAGAATCAAGGGAAAAGAGACCTTATGACATTTTAATGAAAAATTTCACCTTAACGAAATAAAGTCAATATATTTCATCGGATTTTCTTCAAACTCCCATGGAATTATTGTTCTATCACCAGGACCATTCCTTTCGAAATTTGGTCAATCAAGTTATATGGGCAAAGGGGCCTTATGAAATTTTATTAAAATTCCCTCGTTAACGCAGTAAAGCCCACAGTTTTGATCGGATTTTGTTGAAATTTTTAACAGAATTATTGAAAGGTCATAAGGGTCATTCCTTTCGAAAATGGGTTTTAACTGTCTAGAGACATGGGAAAGAGGGCCTTATTTAAAAATCCTTGTTAGGAAGTCCACAGTTTTCATCGGATTCTCTTTAAATTATCACAGATTGATTGTACGATCATTTCGATCGTTGATGGTGACATTAGATCTGATCCGTCAAGTATCACAGATTCTCTTCAAATGTTCACAAATTGTTTGAACCATCATTAGGATTGTTCCTTTACAAATTAGGTTTGATCCGTCAAGTATCATGGGAAAAGAGGCATTACATCAATTGCATTTACAAAATCCTTGTTAACACAACGAATTCTGAAAAATTCACAGGATGATTGTAGGGTCATAAGGGAACTTCCTTTTTGGAAATTGGGCAAATCCGTCTTATAACACAGGAAACGGGGCCTGTTGCTAAAAATGATAAGGGGATGAAGTCCAATTTGTTATTTACACTTTATGCATTATTCCTTAAGCAATTAACTTCCTTAAATATAAGATTGCTTTAACGGGTAACTTGGTAGCCATTAGAGCGTATCAGGCCCTCATGGGCCTCTTTTGTCAATAAATTGTTCAAGAAAGCATCAGGTGCGATTACTAGGGCTGTTGTGTTCTTTTTATGTGTGTGGGGGGTCTTTTTTACTCGTGCTGTTGTTCAGTTTTTGTTTTTAAACGGAATATAAAATTGTTATCATATATGTAAAAGCTGAAGTACATGTGCCTTGTGAAAATGAACCTTTTGAACAGAGCAAAACATGCGGGAAATTGATTGTTGTCTTTTACTTCTTTTTCCCGCACTTGACAGAATTTAAGCAGAAATACGTCTTTAGTCACAACTTAAAGTATGAGCATTTTTTTTACAACGTAAAAAGTTGTTAAAATCTAGAGCCTAGATTCAGCGTTAATCAATTGGAGTCCGTATTTTGAATATGAGCATTTATTAGTGTAGAATGACCATATAGTATTCTGAAAATGTGTTGAAGGCGACAAGATTGGACCCTGCTCAACCCGAGCAATCCGCTTAGTATGGCCAGAATCAATTACTTGTCGTTAAAGGATGACATTCAATGTCGCGTTATGGGTCACATTCTTAAAAAAGGGGCGGGTCGACCGTATTCTAATTTCGTATAAACCTGTCTGACATCCCTAACCATTCTTAAATTAACGTTACTTTTTAAGTTGGAATGCGGAGCAATTCAAACTTAGATTTAACAAAACCGCAAAATGAACACAAGACAATTTCATTTTTTTTTATAACAAATATCACATGATCTCTTAGATATGAAAACAACTCGGGTTACTTCGCATCTCAACTTGCCACGGAAAATCAGTTAGTTGTAGCCGAAGACAATAATATGGCACATGTAAAGGGTGATATAAAAATTCGTTTAGAGACTTCTAAACATGCTTTAGTTTGCTTTAAATTATTGAGAAATAAGGTAATAATTAGCCAGTAATTTGTTTTTTTTTTTTTTTTGTGATTCGCCGTCGTGTGTTTTGTAATCACGTGATCTCAAGTGACATGTGGTAGTCATGTGACCATGGATAGGCAATGTTTACAAATATGACTCAGGTCGCAAATGCATTTTTACAATAATCACGCCGCCCAGTGCTTCGAAACATTCTAGAGCGGTTAAGGGAGATCGTAGGCATCAATTAAACTCGATTATTGTGGGATTTACCGCTTTTACTCAATAAAAAGAGGACCATGATGGTCCTAGATCGCTCACCTGAACTGTCTGCTGTTAAAAAAATGCAATTAGAGACAAATTATTATTATCAGTTTCATGATAGAGGCAAAACTGTGACTTCTATATTGTAAACAAAGAAATTGTCATTATGGCCCCTTTTCCTATGTAATTCGATTGAAGTCCAACAATACTTTTTGAGGAGAGGCATTCACTATACCACATATCTACTTAAGGCTTGCCGATTAGAGCCGTGATTTTCTTCAAATTATTTATTACCCTAACCCCCCCCCCCAAAGAACCTACCAAATGTTAACTTAAGGATCATCCCAGCCAGCAGTTTCACCTGAGGAATTTTCAACGTTTACTGAATACCATTTATTCAAATTAGTCCTCCGTCCCCATAAAAGACATATTTCAATTGGGTCAACGTTTATGTAAGGAATCTGATAGCAGGTCACCTAATGATCACCTCAGTTAGATTCGATTAAAATCCATCAAGATGTTTTTTCTTGGAACCTTAATAATTAACCTTTTCCCAAGCAATCCTGCATTTCTATGCCACTAAAGAACAAAAACTTTGAATAGAATCTGCTTAAGAGTTAAATCTACAAACAGAACATGTACAAGAAATTGGTTGATTTATTACTAAGTAATCCACACCTATAAAAGCCATTATTTCACCTGATTGCTGATTTCTTCATCAGCAATGTGTTCAATTTCCACAATGTTTTCCCGAGCTGTTATCTTTCAGGGTGCCAAAAAGGGGGATTGCCTGAGAAGATTTTTGACTGGTCCAATTGGAAGGAGCTGCAGGCTAAAATGAAAAGTTGGTGACATTTTATTTTTAAAGCTTTCTAGGTAGAAAACATTGTGGAAAATGAAGAAATTGCTTGCAACAAGCAATTTCATGATTTTCCACTATGTTTTTTGAAATGTCTTTCTGTAGCTCTCCATAGGCCCCAATATACTGATTAAGGAGATGAGCCTGTAATTTCCCTCTCCTACCGGGGAACCGACCTGCCTATCCCCCCCAGGTCTTCATCCGGGTCCTTCGGCGGGTTGCTCGGTGGGGGGGGGCTACTATATATAACTATGCAATTAAGATTAACTAGCTTATTTGAGTTTGTCCCTATGGTCTAAAATTTGTTCCTCGTGGTTTAAAACTGTATACGCTAAAAATGAGTTGTAAAAGAACTAAAAACTTGCCCGCCAGAAAAAAGAGAAGCTGCCAGGACCACAGAGTAAGAGCTTATTATTCATCATATACAAATATCCCAGGAGGAACTGCGAAAAGTTTTTGTACTGTGCTCTATTTACACATATATTGTCTATGAGAATATAAGGAGATGATTTTATTCAATATAAACTGAATCATCTGAGGAATCAAATCTAGTCACTGAAATATTGAAATATTTCTAGTGAAGTATTTCAAACTTTTCATTGTTTTACAAAGTCAAGTTGAGTAATGTAAAACTCATATATAATGTAAGATGAAAAGGCATTTACAAAATTGTCTCTTTATTTCATGTATGAACATTAGCCGCGCCCATAAAAGCAATGTTTTCAACCTATCAAAATCAAATGAAGAAATCTGACAAAGTGTCCTCTGAAGATTATTCCTTTGAAATTGGGAATACATCTATAGGATTCTGAGAAGAAATTCATAGTTCTCAAAATATATTCCATATATGGAAATTAGCAACCCATCAAAATGCCATGCTCCTTTCCCACTCGAAGTAACTAAATACATCTGATAAAGGGTCTAAAAATGGATATTTCCTGTGACATTTGGTTAAAATCAATATACTGGTTTCTGAAAAAAAATTTTTTTTTAAGTTTTCACTGTTTACTTTATATGGAAACAAGTCCAACCTATTTAAGCCATGTTTTTCATTGGATCAAAATCCTTTGAAGGAATCTGATAAAGGGTCACAAAAGGACCATTCCGGTAAAAATTTGGTTGAAATCTATACACTGGTTTCTGAGGAGATTTTGAAAGCCCTCACCATATACAGACATTAACCCCGCCCATTAAAGACATGTTCTTCATCTGATCAGAACTCTCCTTGAAGGAATCTGATAAAGGGTCACCGAAAGATTATTTCTGTAAAATTTGGTTGAAATCCATCCACTAATTTCTGAGAAGAATGTTTTAAAGGTTTCACCATATATGGAAATAGCCCAGCCCATGAAAGCCATGTTTTTCATTGTATAAAAATTCCTTGGAGAATTCTGATAAAGGGTCACCCAAGGATTATTTATGTGAAATTTGGTTCAAATCCATCCATTTGTTTCCAAGAAATTTTTTGAAGGTTTAACATATATGGTAAAATCTCCACCCATTAAGGCCATTTTTTACATCAGATTAAAATTCTCTGAAGAAATCTGATAAAAGGGTCATAAAGGACCATTTCTGCGAAATTTTGTTGACTTCTGTTCAGTACTATCTGAGGAGAAGATTTTTTAAAGAAAAGTCTACAGATGAATGGACGGACTGACTGACCGACAAACACATAACGGACACCACACCATGATAATGGCCCCTTGGCTTTCAGCCAGAGAAGCTAAAAGGAGAAACTGCTGTTAAAAAAATGCAATTAGAGACAAATTATTATTATCAGTTTCATGATAGAGGCAAAACTGTGACTTCTATATTGTAAACAAAGAAATTGTCATTATGGCCCCTTTTCCTATGTAACTCGATTGAAGTCCAACAATACTTTTTGAGGAGAGGCATTCACTATACCACATATCTACTTAAGGCTTGCCGATTAGAGCCGTAATTTTCTTCCAATTATTTATTACCCTAACCCCCCCCCCCCCCAAAGAACCTACCAAATGTTAACTTAAGGATCATCCCAGCCAGCAGTTTCACCTGAGGAATTTTCAACGTTTACTGAATACCATTTATTCAAATTAGTCCTCCGTCCCCATAAAAGACATATTTCAATTGGGTCAACGTTTATGTAAGGAATCTGATAGCAGGTCACCTAATGATCACCTCAGTTAGATTCGATTAAAATCCATCAAGATGTTTTTTCTGGGAACCTTAATAATTAACCTTTTCCCAAGCAATCCTGCATTTCTATGCCACTAAAGAACAAAAACTTTGAATAGATTCTGCTTAAGAGTTAAATCTACAAACAGAACATGTACAAGAAATTGGTTGATTTATTACTAAGTAATCCACACCTATAAAAGCCATTATTTCACCTGATTGCTGATTTCTTCATCAGCAATGTGTTCAATTTCCACAATGTTTTCCCGAGCTGTTATCTTTCAGGGTGCCAAAAAGGGGGATTGCCCGAGAAGATTTTTGACTGGTCCAATTGGAAGGAGCTGCAGGCTAAAATGAAAAGTTGGTGACATTTTATTTTTAAAGCTTTCTAGGTAGAAAACATTGTGGAAAATGAAGAAATTGCTTGCAACAAGCAATTTCATGATTTTCCACTATGTTTTTTGAAATGTCTTTCTGTAGCTCTCCATAGGCCCCAATGAACTGATTAAGGAGATGAGCCTGTAATTTCCCTCTCCTCCCGGGGAACCGACATGCCTATCCCCCCCCCCCAGGTCTTAATCCGGGTCCTTCGGCGGGTTGCTCGGTGTGGGGGGGCTACTATATATAACTATGCAATTAAGATTAACTAGCTTATTTGAGTTTGTCCCTATGGTCTAAAATTTGTTCCTCGTGGTTTAAAACTGTATACGCTAAAAATGAGTTGTAAAAGAACTAATAACTTGCCCGCCAGAAAAAAGAGAAGCTGCCAGGACCACAGAGTAAGAGCTTATTATTCATCATATACAAATATCCCAGGAGGAACTGCGAAAAGTTTTTGTACTGTGCTCTATTTACACATATATTGTCTATGAGAATATAAGGAGATGATTTTTTTCAATATTCAATATAAACTGAATCATCTGAGGAATCAAATCTAGTCACTGAAATATTGAAATATTTCTAGTGAAGTATTTCAAACTTTTCATTGTTTTACAAAGTCAAGTTGAGTAATGTAAAACTCATATATAATGTAAGATGAAAAGGCATTTACAAAATTGTCTCTTTATTTCATGTATGAACATTAGCCGCGCCCATAAAAGCAATGTTTTCAACCTATCAAAATCAAATGAAGAAATCTGACAAAGTGTCCTCTGAAGATTATTCCTTTGAAATTGGGAATACATCGATAGGATTCTGAGAAGAAATTCATAGTTCTCAAAATATATTCCATATATGGAAATTAGCAACCCATCAAAATGCCATGCTCCTTTCCCACTCGAATTAACTAAATACATCTGATAAAGGGTCTAAAAATGGATATTTCCTGTGACATTTGGTTAAAATCAATATACTGGTTTCTGAAAAAAAAATTTTTTTTAAGTTTTCACTGTTTACTTTATATGGAAACAAGTCCAACCTATTTAAGCCATGTTTTTCATTGGATCAAAATCCTTTGAAGGAATCTGATAAAGGGTCACCAAAGGACCATTCCGGTAAAAATTTGGTTGAAATCTATACACTGGTTTCTGAGGAGATTTTGAAAGCCCTCACCATATACAGACATTAACCCCGCCCATTAAAGACATGTTCTTCATCTGATCAGATTTCTCCTTGAAGGAATCTGATAAAGGGTCACCGAAAGATTATTTCTGTAAAATTTGGTTGAAATCCATCCACTAATTTCTGAGAAGAATGTTTTTAAAGGTTTCACCATATATGGAAATAGCCCAGCCCATGAAAGCCATGTTTTTCATTGTATAAAAATTCCTTGGAGAATTCTGATAAAGGGTCACCCAAGGATTATTTATGTGAAATTTGGTTCAAATCCATCCATTTGTTTCCAAGAAATTTTTTGAAGGTTTAACATATATGGTAAAATCTCCGCCCATTAAGGCCATGTTTTACATCAGATTAAAATTCTCTGAAGAAATCTGATAAAAGGGTCATAAAGGACCATTTCTGCGAAATTTTGTTGACTTCTGTTCAGTACTATCTGAGGAGAAGATTTTTTAAAGAAAAGTCTACAGATGAATGGACGGACTGACTGACCGACAAACACATAACGGACACCACACCATGATAATGGCCCCTTGGCTTTCAGCCAGAGAAGCTAAAAAGGAGAAATTGCTTGTAACTTTTCATGCAAAGTTTTCCATACATTTATTTCTGAGACTGTGAGCAGCACTGTGTGGTGTGGTAATGGGTTATAATTGCATTTTCTTTCAATTTAATTCAATCTAGAATTTTGTGATATGGTTAAGGGCTAAAGGATCATGATAAATCTTTCTCTCAAACATTTAATAAGGAAACACATTATATGCTTTACAGTTGACTATAATCAACTAAATTTTTTACATCCCTTAAATAAGCCTTACAAAATTAGGCCCTTACATCTAAAATTTTTCAACAGATCAAAATCTACTTGAAAAAATCTAATTAAAGGTAATCCAAAGAAGATCCATGAATATCCATGTAATAAATGAAAATATCCATTTGATACTATCTGAAGAGACTACCTTTGGTTAAGTCAATATATCTCATATAAGGTAAAAAGCTCCCTAAAGCTAGGATTTTCATCCGATCAAAATTCTTTGAAGGAATCTAATGCAGGGTCACTCAAGTATCATTTCTGTGAAATTTGGTTGAATTCCAACAAGTACTTTCTGAGAAGAAGATTTTTAAAGAAAAAGTTTACAGACAGATGGAAAGACAGACAGAAGCACACACATCGGACACAATGCCATGACAATAGCCCGCTGAAAACAGACACAGTACCATGATAATAGCTGGCTGGCTTTTGGCCTGTGGAGATGAAAAATAAGGGATAAACAAGAGGGCCGTTGGCCCTGGGGCGCTCACCTGAGATAAAGGCTCTTTTACTTTCAACAGTCTAATTTCATGTTAAGGTTAGGATTATGAAACAAGTGGGCCACAATAAAATATAAAGACTATGAACCTGGGGAACAAAAAGTCTTAATTACAAATTCCAAGGCTTTAGTGCTGATTTGAAAGAAGAAAACACTTTTTCAATGGGTTATAATTTCAGAAATAAGAAAGAAGACTGTGAACTGATGCTTCATGCCTATACCCCCCCCCCCCCTGGGTCCGCCCCTGGAGACCCAAGGATCATGATTTTAGCTATTTTGTAAGAGGGCAATATACATGCAAAATATCAAGGTTCTACGCCTTCTGGGTCAGGAGATGAAGATTCTTAAAGATTATTTTGAAATTTCACTTTTGTTGCCATGGCAACCAGAGTTTTTAACGGATTTCAATTCTTTTAGCTAATTTAAGGGGGATCACCTAAAAAACATTTCTGCCAAATTTGAATCAAATTGGCCCAAAGGTTTGGGAGGAGATGTCATTTAAAAAATTGTGCTTTATTTCTACAAAACCCCGGCCCCCTGGGGCTCCGCCCCTGGGGACCCGAAGATCTTGATTTTAGCTATTTTGAAAGAGGTCAATATAGTGATGCTTCATGCAAAATATCAAGGCTCTACGCCTTCTGGGTCAGGAGGAGAAGATTTTCAACGATTATTTTAAAATTTCACTTTTGTTGGCATGGCAACCAGAGTTTTTAACGGATTTCAATTCTTTTAGCTATTTTTGAAGGGAACAACCTAAGCAACATTTCTGCCAAATTTGAATAAAATCCGCCCAGTCAGTGGCATTTAAAAAATCGTTCTTTATTTCTATATAAACCCCATCCCCCTTGGGCTCCGCCCCTGGGGACCCAAGGATCATGATTTTAGCTTTTTTGAAAGAGGTCAATATACTGATGTTTCATACAAAGTATCAAGGCTCTACGCCTTCTGGGTCAGGAGGAGAAGATTTTTAAAGATTATTTTACTTTTGTTGCCATGGAAACCAGAGTTTTTAACGGATTTCAATTCTTTTAGCTATTTTCAAAGGGGACCACCTAAGCAACATTTCTGCCAAATTTGGTTCAATCAACCCAGTGGTTTGGGAGGAGATGTTATTTAAAAAATTGTTCTTTATTTCTTTATAAACCCCATCCCCCTGGGGCTCCGTCCCTGGGGACCCGAAGATCTTGGTTTTAGCTATTTGAAAGAGGTGAATATACTGATGCTTCATGCAAAATATCAAGGCTCAACGCCTTCTGGGTCAGGAGGAGAAGATTATTTTAAAATTTCACTTTTGTTGCCATGGCAACCAGAGTTTTTAATGGATTTCAATTCTTTTAGCTATTTTTGAAGGGGACTTCCTAAGGAACATTTCTGCCAAATTTGGTTCAAATTGGCCCAGTGGTTTGGGAGAAGATGTCATTAAAAGAAATTGTTGACGGACGACGCAAGACGCACGACGGAAGATGGACAGACGCCGGACAAAAGGGGATCACAATAAGCTCACTTGAGCACTATGTGCTTAGGTGAGCTAAAAAAGCTATTGATGCCTAATGATGAAGGCATGGGATATATGTAATCACAAAAAGAGACGATATATCTCTTAAGCTAGTCTTTTTTTATATCTATAATTACATGTATATATATTGCACATACCTATATATATATATAAAAATAACTATATAATAACCTGTGGAGCAAAAAAAAATATCCTGAGAAGTATAGAAAGTATCTACCCTTGTCATATTTAGCACTTTTATTCCCAATATTAGCCCAATTTGAAATGTTGTCTGCATTTTCTGTCAATTTGGACCAGTCTTAAATTATGTCCTCTTCTAATGGATGAAACTGGGTGGACAGTGCAGATTGACCAGGGTCAATACTGTTCACTCATTGTGTATTTTCTGAATCTAGAATGGTCATTCTTATTGACCAATAGCAGCTGTCAATCAAATAATCAGACAGCGAATGAAATCACTTATTTAGACTGGAAGTTAACTTTGAACTTGAACATTGGCTACTGAATATGTGAAGCATTTTGTTGGTTTGGTGACTAAAATGGAGTAACTACAGCTTTTTCAAGCAGTAATTGCAACGTTTAGATCGTCAACCAAACATTCTACTGTTTTATTACAAGCACTGGCCATAGATTTTGCAAAATTACACTGTAAAACATTGAAGCAGAACATATTGTCAGAGTGAATAGGTGGGGCCAGTGATTGGTCAACTTAACCAAGACATTATTACAATTTAACAAGAGGGCCATTTGCCCTAGGATGCTCACCTGAGATAAAGGCTCTTTATCTTTTAACAGTTTTATATTATGTTTATGTTTGGATTATGATAAAAGTGGGCCTGACGATACTTTATACACATATGGGCTCTGTACCTGGGGATCTCAAAGTCTTAATGACAAATTCCAGGGCTTTAGGACTAATTCGAAAGGAGAGGATCACTATTTGCTATCTCTGGATCCATGGGTAATAAATTTAGATATATCAAAGAAGTCAATGAACTGATGTTTCATATGAAATATAAAGGCTCTACACCTTCTGGGTCAGGATGAGAAGATTTTCAAAAATTATTTTAAAACTACATCTTTGTTTCCATGGCAACCAGAGTCATTAATTCTTTTAGCTATTTACAAACTGGACCACCTAAGGACCATTTCTGCCAAATTAGGTTCAAATTGGCCTAATGGTTTAGGAGGACATACTGTTAAAAAATCGTTATTATTTCTATATAAACTGCTGAGGTTCCGCCCATGGGGACCCAAGGATCATGATTTTAGCTACTTTGAAAGAGGTCAATATACAGATGTTCAATGCAAAATATCAAGGCTCTACAACTTCAGGGTCAGGAGGAGAATAATTCAAATTTCAGTTTTGTTACCATGGCAACCAGAGTTTTTAACCGATTTCAATTCTTTTAGCTATTTGTAAAGAGGACCACCTAAGAAACATTTCTGCAAAATTTGGTTCAAATTAGGCCAGTGCTTTGGAAGGAGATGTAGTCTAAAAATCGTTTCTATATGAACTCCACCCCACCAAGAATCATGATTTTAGCTATTTTGGAAATAGGTCAATAGATAGATGTTCCATGTATAAAATCGAGGCTCTATGCCTTCAGGGTCAGGAGGATTGATTGATTGAATGGGGTTTTACACCGCTTTCAACAATCTTTCAGTTATATCGCGGCGGCTGGAACACCTAACAATGGACTCCAGCTATTTCTCACACCGGTACCGCCATCACATCCTTTTCTAGCCTCCAGCTTCTATCCCACATAGGTCTACGATTATCAACCCATCAGGGTCAGGAGGAGAAAATTTTTTAAGATTATTTCAAAATTTCAGTGTTGTTGCCATGGCTACCAGAATTTTCAACAGATTCCAATTCTTTCAGCTATTTTTAAAGGGCACCACCTAAGGAACATTTCTGCCATATTTGATTTAAAATGGCCCAGTGGTTTTGGAAAAGATATTGTTTAAAGAAATTGTTAACTGACGACGGACAACGGACAAAATGCGATCACAATAGCTCACTTGAGCACTTCATGTTCAGGTAAGCTAAAGATAGATTCTCTAATTGAATTGTGCGGCATCCATTGTCTTTTTCAAATTTTGATTTTATGGATCCATATTTTCACTTTTAACAGATCAAATTTATCAATTTACAAAATCTGAGTTTAGAATGCAACATCAGGAGTCCACTTGAGATTAACCCATTCCCATTTATATGAGATTTTAGACTGGTCCAAATTCAAAGAGATTGCAGATGGTACCGAAAATTGATGCAATTTGAAATGAAACCATCCTATGTGGTAAAAAATATTGTGGGAAAATAAGAAATTGCTTATTACGAGCAAATTTTTTTTTTTAAAAAAAATATTTTCTCAAGTATAAAATCATAGTGATGTAAAATCCTGAGTTTGTACAGGAATGGGTTACAAATAATGAAATGTCATTACAGGAGCTTAGATTAGACAGAAATTCTCACCTTTACCCGTTTTCACATATAACCTGCTTTTGACTTCCCCTATCGAAAAATAAAGCTTGAAAAGAGTGAGGAAAATGATGAGATTGCTTGTCAGTAAAGGGAAAATCCCAATAAGTAAATATTGAGGTAATGAATCTTTGATGGAAAGATGAATTACGACCATACAATGAATACATATTTACATTTACATATGACGCCTTTAAAATTTAACAAGATGTTGTATCTAAGTTGATAAAGGGTAAAAATTCCAGTAAAATGAATGACAGAAATGAATATCTGCATCGAAAATTGAAGTAATCTTACACAATGTTACACAAAAAGAGATCAATTAACCCTTGCCACACTAAACCTTAAATATTCCTGCTTTTGAAAGAGGTATAGACAAAGATCAGACTGCACATATGTGCAGTCTGATCTTAGTCTACATCTCCTGTTTGTTCCTTTTAAGCCAGAATTGTTTATAAGATTTTTCGAAATGAATATTAACCTACAATTGATGCTTCCAGTGCTTTCATCCCTTTGACTTTATTTAAAATCTGTGTGACAATCAGCTTGACAAGGGTTAAGAACAGATGTTTCATCAAAATCTTTTACAAAAATTTTTAGTTGGAATAAAAAAGGTCAAAATTCACTGAACAAAGTTATTACATCTTGCATGTATTATTTAACCCTTTCCTGGACAAACCCGGAATTTTACGTCACTGTGATTTTATACTTGAGAAAACATTGTGGAAAAAGAAGAAATTGCCTGTAACAAGCAATTTCTCCTTTCCCCACAATATTTTCTACCACATAGGATTGTCAGATTTCAAAAATCAAGCATTTTTCATTGTCATCTGCAAACTCTTTCAAATTGGACCAGTCTAAAATTTCATAAAACAGGAAAACGTTAAACAAAAATGGCAGATCAAGGGTTTATATAAACGGGGGTTCAAACTTACAAATGGGAGCTCGTTTCCTGTCATGAGCAAATCTTGATTTCGTTTTCCGTGAATATGAAATAATTAGGCTACACAGGGGGGTTCAAATGAACCCCCTGAACCCAGTTTAAATCTGCCACTGAACTCTCATAATCATTTAACATGTTGCATAAAATATTTAAAGCAGCTCTTGCACAGATTAGGTAAGAAAAAATGCTCTCCATTTTCAAATCTCTTACTCTAATTCTCTCGGACAATGGAAAGAAGGCGATAAGGCCATTTGGAAACCCTTGTTTACGAGTCGAAAGACAAGCCCTAAAAGATTTTGTAGTTTGACCTTCCTACATGACCTCAAACAGAGTATCAATTTATCGATCAAATCGTTAGATTTCATATTGGTATTATATGGTCCAATCAGAGGTCTCTTTGATCTTTGTTTACATGCCCTGACTTTCCCTAGACAAAATGTGACAGATGGCGGGAAACTGTATTAGTTCCCTGTAACCTAAATCAAGAAAATAATGATGAAAATGCAGAAATTGCTTCTTACATGCGATTTCTGCATTTTCCACATTGTTTTCTACCCAGAAAGACAATAGTATTTGAAATTCTATACATTTGAAATCGTGTTACATCGTCTATCATTTTGGACCAGTCTAAATTTTTGTTGTGTTGTAATGGGTTAAAAGATGTCAAAAATATATTTTGCACAAAATTTACATTTCTTGTCCAAGGCAATAAACGTAGTATGACAGCTGTATGACTTACCACTCAGAAGTTATGAGCAATATTTAAGTCTTTACGGACAAACAGACTTAGCAAAGCCATATCCCCCTACATCAGTAGATCCCGAATCTATCCATGATGGAACATAACAAGAGAGACATGGCCCTGGTGTACTCATCCGAGATAAAGGCTCTTTTTCTTTCAATAGTCAAATTTAATGTTAAGGCTAGGATTACGATACCAAAGTTTTCAATGGATTTCAATTCTTTTAGCTAGGAACATTTCTGCCAAATTTGGTGTGAAATGGCCAGGTGGTTTTGAAGGAGATATGTCGTTTAAAAATCTTTTTAAGACCCCCCCCCCCGGCGCTTCACAAATTGGGACCCCAGGGTAATGATTTAAGTTATTTTAAAAGAGGTCAATATATTGATGTTTCATGCAAAATATCAAGGCTCTAGGCCTTCTGGGTCAGGAGAAGAGGATCTTAAAAGTACTTTTAAATTTCACTTTTGTTGCTATGGCGACCAAAGTTTTCACTGGATTTCAATTCTTTTAGCAACTTTTTAAGGGGACCACCTAAGGAACATTTCTGCCAAATTAGTTGAAATTGGCCAAGTGGTTTGGGAGGAGATGGTGTTTAAATAAATTGTTGGCAGACACCGGCCGGACGCCGGACGAAGGGTGATCACAATAGCTCACATGACCACTTTCTGCTGAGGTGAGCTAAAAAGTGATTGTAATTACCAAAATAACAACATTATATCAAAAATAGCCCAATTAAATACTGGAGAACATCCTTCTTTTTTAGGGATTTTGATAAAGGCTTATTGGAATACGTAACTACTACGTCATAAAATTGATAAATGTCATGTACAGAGTGCATTGAAAGTATTAATAATTTGATATGTCGATAATTCTCCTTTGTCTTCCTAAGTCTATCCAATTGTTGGGATTCTGGCAACTGTCCCATCTTTTTTGGTAAAGATTCTGACTCGATCTACTCTGTAATCCATTGTTACCATGGAATCCTCTGGGACAACCTGAATCTATAATGCAAAGATATTTAGGTATTTACCAAACAAATTTAGACAACTCAAAGAAAACAGTTAATGAAAACATTGTTGAAACAAGGTGGCAAATTGTCACAAGATACGTCCATCACACTGCTGGATGTTGACTGAGGAAGAGTATTAATATTTAAGTCTAAATTCAAGAAAGGGTAACAATTCACAATGATAACTTATGGTTCTGGTGTTTTTTCTTGTAATCATGAGGTTTTGAAAACCATTGGCTGTTACACTATAAAAGATTTGAAAAAGATATGTTCCTTGATGATATCTATCCACCCATAAAGTTTTATAATGATAGCTGTTATACTTTCAGAGATATGCTCTGGAAAAAATCCAAGTATGAAAAACAACAAAGGGGAAAAACTCAAAAAATAAGCTAGGCATAGTTACGGTTCTTGTGCACTGCACTACCCCTTGATGATATCTATCCATTCATAATGTCTCATGATCATAGCTATCATACTTTCAGAGATATGCTCCAGACAAAATCCAAGTATGAAAAACAACAAAGGGGAATAACTCAAAAAATAAGCTAGGCATAGTTAAGGTTCTTGTGCACTTCACTTCATAATCATGAGAGGAGCATAACTGCCAAGTTTCAAGACAATCAAACTAAAGGTGACAGAGTTATGCTCAAGACAAAGAAGTGGACTCCACCTGGACATCGGACAGTGGACGCCACAGGTGATCCTATAATACGTTCCATCTTCTATGGGCGTATAAAAAAGACATTACTTGTTACTTGATTATCTTATTGGTACCCATATGAAATCATCAAACTTACTGTTTTCATAGATTTTGCATTGCTTTTTAATATGCTGATACAAGGCCAAGAGAAACAAAACAAACATCCCTACTGCATAGCATGCTAGACTATTGATTGGATGGTTGTTAGTTTGAGCCTTTTCTCTTTTTATAATAATGTTAATGTTTCCTATCCAATAAAACTGTTTCTCACTTTTCATGCAGAGTTTGTGGTCAAGAGGTAGGGCATTGGCTTCCAGATTAAGAGGTCACGAGTTTGATTCCTGGGAGCAGCTATCGAACATAATCGGCGCGAGTACTAGCGTTTTCTCCAGGAAGCAGAATCAAGAGAAACAAATCTTGAAGAATCAGTTTTCAAATCGATGTAAAATGAAAAGGTTTAAATCTATACTATTCATTTTACAAGCATTTTATTTAAAGCAAGAGTTGTGAAAACATTGCAGAAAATGAAGAAATTAGTTGTTACATGCATTTTTCCATTTCCTGCATAGTTTACTTCCCTGTAAGATTTAACAAAATATTAGCTCCATTTACATAAAATTGCTATCTGCAACTTCTTTCAATTTTGGACTTGTCGAAAATGTTGTTACATTGTAATAGGTTAATGTTAATGTTTTCTGAAACTTCTTTTAATTAGGACCTGTAATAATTTTTCCAATCTGTCGGGGGGGGGGGTAATGCTTACACAAATATTCGGGAAATCTCTTTTGATTGTTTCGCTAGCCTCTTTCCATCCCTGAAATAGAAAATGTCCAAACTTTAACAGTCAAGCTCTGTTGACAGTAAATGCAAAGTCTTAAATCACAATGTCTTTCGATTGTTTCGAGGGGAAATTACCATACCATGTATTCTCCTCAGTCAATTGAAATGTATTCATCCTTGAACCAATGAGTCATGTAATATGGTAATTATATACTTGTGTAAGAAAATCTCAAACAAAAAATTAAATTACTAGAGACAACTACCGATATTTCAAACAGAAAAATCCTAGATGATACTCATAAGAAAAGATGTGCTTGTCAGACTCTTTACCCCCAGAGCAGCCCTTTCTTCCTTGAAAAGTGACCTTTACTCTGATAGAAAACCTTGACCTTATAACTAACTCATGCCTATCAATGCATGGAACCCATATCCCAAATATGAGCCAAAAAAAGTCAAGGATGTTTGAATAATAGCAAAATGTTAAGATTTTGCATTAAGATGACCTTGTTCAGTGACCTTGACCATCATAAATGATCTTGATCTTACAATAAACTGGTGTCTATCAAAGCTAAGAACCTATGTCCCAATTATGAGCCATGTATCTTGAATGGTGTATGAGTAACAGGAAAATGTTAACCCTTGTCATGCTGATCATGGAATATTCCTGATTTGACAATAGCCGTAGCAGGTGCATAGACTTAGATCAGCCTGCACAGATGTGCAGTCTGATCTTAGTCTACACTACCTGCTTGTTCTTTGTGTGTTTAGAAATATGAAAATAAATCTAGATTTGATGAAAAATTAAATTCTGTTCGGAAAGGATAAATATTCAGCAGGACAAAGGTTAAGCTTTTGCATTTAGTTTACTACTTATAGACAGATGGACATCAGTAAAACAATATGCCCACAATTTTATTGATGCCAGGGCATAAAAAGCCTCTTTGGATATTTCATGTCATCGATATCTTGTTTTTCAGTCATATGAAATACCAGTTTTAAAAGCGGCTTTTGAACAGATTTTCATGAAAATTTGATACAGGTATATTACTTGCTTTTCCAATAGATATAAATGTATTTTTAACAATATATGTTCAGTTTTCGTGTTAAATCAATACTAAATTCACTATAAATTCACTTTAATGTGATATATTCTCAATGCCCTACTTTAAAACATCTGAATTTATCGGTGAAATCAACAGGAAACGTATTTTGCCGATGAATACCGGTTCCATTTTGGTTGTACTTCACTAATTTTTTGGCGTCTGAGACGTAATGCGAAATATTTTTGCTTCTTTTCTTTCTTTTTATAAAGTTATCAACAGTCATCTTCATTTCAAAGTAAGGCTTAATCACTTTCTTACAAATGTCTGAAGGGCTTCATAGAAATTTGTAAATCGAGAGGCAACTCTTTTCTTTCATAATCTGTGCTAAAGCCACTTTATGTTGTTTTAACCAAATGTAATAAGAGGGTCTCTATTTGGCCACTTTATATAACCCTCTCCTGTACAAACCTGACATTTCATATGGCTGTGATCCTATTCTTTAGAATACACTGTGGAAAAAAGAGATATTGCTTGCAACAAGCCATATCTTCATTTCCCAAAATATTTCTACCACATGGTTAACTTAATTTCAAAATGCATCCAATTCTCATTGTCGTCTCTTTCAGTTTGGACCTATCTAAAATTAAAAAAAACTGGAGAGGGTTAAGATCTCTACCCACCGCTAAATGAAACTGATCTGATAGAGATTGCCAAATAAACTCTGCTCTATCTTCAATATGAATCAGTAACAGTAATAGAAATTCAGATCGAAAATTACAAGCAAGTTGGGCTAGTAGCTTAAGAATTATCATTAGTCCGAATGAAGATCCACAAACCCATACAAAATTATGTTAAAATCACCTAGGATAAATAAACAGAGAAAACCAAATAATAAAATTAGAAGGCAAGAATTTTACAAGCATGTCAGGCTAGTTATTACAGATTTAGTTATCACAGCCGAAATAAATTTTACTAGTTTTTAACCATCGAACAAGTGCAAATTTCATAATAGATAATTGGTTTACCAGATACAAATTGCACACAAATGGTGTGTAAAGAAATTGGGAGCAGTGCATGTGCACAGGGGCTAGAACAGCCCTAAATTGCTCACCTGAGTTTTATTGACCTGTGCATATTTACCACATTTTAAAGTGAACAATAAAATGAGCCCAGCCCTACCACACCCATGAAAATTGGTCAGTCAAAATTCCATAATTGATTTTGTTATGAGAAGGGTGACAAAGGACTACTAGAGTGATATTTTACAAAAATAAGCCTTGTAAATGGGAAGTGTAAATAAAGATTTCAAAATCAATTATTGAAAAGGGTTACAAAAGGCTTGTTCCTGTAAAGATTGGCTCTATTCTAATTTGTAGTTTAGAAGATGTCATTCATTTGCAATTCAGTGTGAAAAATGACAAATTCCATCCAGCAGATCAAAATTTCATGATCAATTTATGAGGAGGGTCGCCCAAGAAACATTCCTGTAAAGTTTTGAAAAATGTTCCATCCAGCAGATCAAAATTTCATTATCAATTTATGAGGAGGGTCGCCCAAAGAACATTCCTGCAAAGTTTTGTCAAAATTGGCCCAGCAATTAATAGGGAAACATTATTTAAGAAATTCAAGCAATTTTATCATTTCCACAATGTTATACATGTACAAAACTTTTTTCATATAGGCATAAAAAGTTGTGATTACGAGGGATGGGTAAGGTTTAATACTTATTTATGAAGAAGATAAGTGTCTTCAGTTTGAATAAGCTTTAATCACGACATTAGAGTCACCTACCCAACAAAATGCTTAAAATTAATGTATGTTGGAGTTAAAAGTAATATGTGTCAAAGTTTTTAAAGGTTTAAGACTGCGACCATAGACTCCTAGTCAAGGGGTCCAGGGTTCAATCCTCCGGCTGGAGCAAATATCCTTTCCGACATTTGTCCACCAATGGGTGGATAATTGTAAACCAAGTGGGATGAGCAGCTGGAGGCTCAGAAAGGATGTAGTGGTAATGCTGGTGTGAAAAAAACAGGAATCCTTGGTTAGGTGCTCCAGCCGCGATATGACTGAAATAGCTGTGAAAATTGGCATTAAACCAAATTCAATCAATCTATTTAAATGGTTTCTTTTGGTGTAAATGAATAATTCAATTGACAGACGTGATCTTTCAATTACTTTCATAAGTATACAGGATTTTAGTTTGTTTTGTTATGCTTTGCCTTAGAAAGGTGTGAAAACGAAAAATTCTTAAAATTACAGAGCTCTGTTCAAAGACTATATCAAATGAATTACATTTTTTTATACGAAAGATGCTAGAGTTACGATTGGGTAATTTCGACGAAAATACTATTTGTTTGGGGGAAAAAAGGGGGACCGTGTACACTTAATTTGGAACACACCCACTCTCTCAGGGAGGTCTTAGAAAACATCATTGGATCATTGATAAAGGAAAATCAGATGTATCATTCTTGTCACGATTGTGTCGAAAAAAAATATTACCAAATCAACAACTTCGGGCCAGGATGATTTCGACATCTTTTATTTTATGCAATTTAACCAGGAAACGTCTCCCAAACTCCAGGTACTTTGATTCAAATAAATGGGATCAGTTAGCGATGTAGTCAACATTATATCTACAAAGTTTGCAAACTTCAATTTCTTATAATGTATATATTTAAATAATCCTTTAAACCATTTTTTATTTGAATTGGTAGTAGTCAGCGAGTACACATAGAATCTTTTCAGCATGAAAATTGTCTGTGTAAATAAGACCTCCCTGCACGGAAGTTCAAGGTAGGGGAGGTAATTTACTCTGACTAACGTGTAGGTTTTGACAGGAAATTTGACATGTTAATGAATTGTAGTCGATAAGGTCTCAAAACTACCACAGAGAACCCTTATTTATCCATAAGCGAGCCAGACGAAGATCTATGCAATGAGGATGGGAAGGGGAAATGTGTACTATCTACTTTGTGTTGCGATGGTCTTGCTGATCACACAGACCTGTGCAGAAGATAAAAAGGAGAGTCTAGGAGACAAAAAGGTAGCCTGTAATCTCCCATATTCGATCTCCTTAGGATATCGGTTTTGCATGCGCTTACAAAATGATAGTTAGACTCCACGAACTAAACTGTAAGTAACATAAATTCAATCAGAATTTTGCAGTGCAAATGAAAAATGGATTCGTAACAAATTTTGTCACTACAACATTGACCACAACATAGTACAAAATGGTCTTAGCATGGTAAGAACCAACCAATACCATGGTATGAAACAACCAATACTATGGTACGAAATGACTGGTATGGAATAGTTATGGTATGAAGAGTACGTAATTCTGATAATCTGCTGATGAGGGCTACAACACCCCACTTCTTTGCTCTTTTTTGCAGTACCTGGAGTGAATCACGCGGGGAACTTTGAGGTCTGTTATTGGAAGTTGTGTAAATAGTACAAACACAAGTTTAATACCAAATGAACCTTAACCATTTATATATCCTTCTAAATGAATGTAAATCTGCAAAAAGTCGCATAATTTATGCATTTAAGTCTCTATTTTTCCACACCATCGGAAACTCCACGTTTTTCGGCCATTTTGAATCAAATGTCAGCCGTTTTTGCTTATTGACAGTGAGATCTCATGAGATCTTGGGCTTCCCTCCATAACGAAAACAAATGAAAATTAAGGTGACAGTATTTGGAAGACAAAGTATTTTTTTAAAAAAAGGACAGTTCTAATAGAAAAACCCAATAAGAAAAAGTTGTATGAAACAGAAAGTTATTCAAGTTAGTTGAATTTGATAGAAAAAATTAAGATATTGAAGAATCAGTATCTTTGAAGATAACATTTCATCAATGGTCAGTAAAAAAGGATACTATGATTTATTACGGACACCTGTTTTGACAGCATGACAATAGTAAACAACATGACGTAATATTAGATCTCATGACCAACAAAATGACTGTCATGGCCGCCAAACTTAGAAAATATTTTATGAACTGAAAAGAAACCGGTGTTAAATGATCAAGTGAACATTTAAAACTTTAGATGAGTCAGAAATTGTCTTGGCGGTAATCTAATAGGCTTAAGTGGCTTTTTGTAGTTATATAGGAAAGGTCATACATGTTGTAGTGAAACGTCTTAATAATTCTAACATTATATACATATGCTTATAAATGTTAATTCATTTTATTTGATTATTTTATTGTATTTTATTAATTTTGGGGCTACAGAAAAGTCCCAGTCACAATTACATATATGTAAAACAATAATATTTAATCCAATAAGGTACCAAACACTTAATTGGCTATTGAATAACTGTAATAATTATATAACTGACATGTTTTTAATTGTATTAAAGTTTTTTTTATAATTGCAATTCATCTTAGAATTTAAAAAAAATAAATCTTTTAATTTCAACAAAATACTTAAAGGTAGGTATCGATGTTTTTTTCATGTCACAGATTTTAATTATTTTTATTTCCTCTCGTATACTATTTGAATACATTATGCCTAAAAGTAGTTTTGCAAAAATCTGAGGACGCTTATCAGGAAAAAGAATGGTATTCCCTTAATAGCCTACGTAGGCTATTAACCTTTTTTTAGATTTATCCGAGACAGACGCGAAGAATATATGATTATTCATGTGGTGCGAATTACCGTAGGAACCTTAAATTGAGTTTAAATTACATCACACCAACGTCATTGTTACGTCATCAGGTTTTATGTTCGCTAGCCGGTCTTTAATTCTGTAAAGATCAGTCCAAAACTGTCGTACGCGTAACTACGAATATAAACACTTACCGTAGTTTTGTGCTAACCCTTACATGTGACATGAATTAGAACGTTGGCTGTCTCACTCGTAAATTTGTTACCTTCTGTTGACTTTGGGTCACATGCAAATATCTAGAAATAACCTGGAATTCCGCTGAACATTTCCGTTATAACCACAAAAAGCTACTTTAGGCCTATTAGATTACCACCAAGACAATACCTGACTCAAAGTAATAAATGTTCGTTTGAGTGTATTTTTCGGCACTTGTTTTTTTTTCTTATCTAGGTTTGAGAAACATCGATACCTCCCTTTAATAACTTAGATCCTTTGGTGTGAGTAATCAACACCATCAATTATTTGATCTACAGGACCCTATAATAAACAACAATACTGAGTAATATGAAATGTCCTTTAATAATGGTGTACTTTGGGAAATCATGTTCTTCTATGTCATTGCTTTTCTGGAATCTGTGTGTGTGATATTGAGTACTATGTCGGACCATGTTTCCTACCATATTTTGTAGAGCAACAATAATAATTTTACTTAAAAAAAATCAAATTTTGAGATGTCATCCGAAGGTTCTTTCAATTGTGACATCTGCAATTCTATCAAATTCTGCATTTTTAGCTCAGCTGTTTTCGGAGAAAACCTGAGGTTTTGCGATAGCCTTGGTGTCATCGTTTTCATTGTTGTCGCCGTCGTGCAAAAAGTTTTGACATTTTGTGATATCTCTGGTTCTACTAAAGGCATTCACTTGAAACTTGGCACACTTGTTCACTCTCAAAAAAGCAACCTATACTATCAAGAGGGATAACTCTAGATGCATTTTGTCCACTATCCAGCACCCAACAGCCGAGCCTAGGCAACCATTTGTCTTGTAAAGGGTTAAAATTATAAAATTTAATTGAATTTCTTAATATATTTCTAAATATTCTTAAATATCATTCTGCAACACATTTTTTTCAAGACAATATTACTGTTTTCACTATGAAGGGTAGAGCAGAATAACAACAACAACAAATGTCATATTTAATGTTAAATTGATTGCAACATCATCAAAATTTTCTCAAAAATTGAAATAAGGAGTGAAACATCTTAACACAGAAATGCCAAAATTTTTCCAAGCAATTTTGGGATATTGGACTAAAATTCCGGATTTTCAGCATTTCTCCTGGACACCCCTCCCCAAATTCCCAATACACACACGCCCACACATACACGCATGCTCACAAACAAACAAGTTTTTCCATTTCAGCGCTTCAGCCCACCAATCGTGAATTTTTTTAAAGTAAAGAGCTAAAGTGGATTTAGTTATAGTTGTAACTTACTTTTTCATAAACTACTTATCCAAAGTTCTTTTTTAAGATCGATGGTTTTAACTTTAACAAAAAAGATCACAGTCATAGAGGTTTTTCTTTCAACAAGGGCGTCTACACAGCTGGCGTCACAAAAATGTTTGGTCTGTCTATTCTACCACATGGGAGTGCAGGGTCATCAAGTAGACCGACGAGAAAGACTCGAGAGGGTTATCCACATGTTGCACTATTTTCACAGAGAATTCATGCACAAAATATGGTCATTTGTTAATTGTAGACAATTTGCGATTTATTGTTTGGAACTTTAAACTGGATTCACTTTAACTTTTTCATTTTCAACCCATTAAGTAAGATTTTCGATTCATTGTTTCTTTGATGAATCTAATTGACAGAACTAACACTATATTTAAAGCAGTCTTTTTCGTTTATTTGCGACTATAGATGTACATGAGGACTAAATTGCATCCAAAAGACCTGAGCATCGATCCCCGGGAATCTCAAGTGTTAAAAAAAATATACAACAAATCACCACTTGACCTAAGAATTACAGTAAATACAACTGAACTAATCAATAATTACGATATTTTGGTATCCAAACGACCATGTATGAGCAGATCAAATGATCAACTACCAAAGAGAGAATAACTTATATTCCCCGATGTGAGGTAATCTGACAAAATTGGCTGATATATGTATAACGGTAAATAATCAGCGCATTCTTAAGTATAAGAGAAAGCTGCATCACGTTTTGATAGATCCAGACGACATTTACCACATCAGTCAGTCATAACCTTTATAAGAACTCCACATGGGTCATCGTTGATTGTCTAATATCAGAAAAGGTGTGAAATTCAAATTCAAACTGGTGATTGGTGGATGTTAGACGCAACCAATAATTGATAATTACGTCATTTTTGGCACTTATACTATAACTTTACCTAACCAACACCCTTTTCTGGAATTTTGCCTCCGAAATTTTATTGATTTCTTTTCTGGAATTCTCGGGACACCTTTAAGAACCCAGGACGCCAGGACAGTCGTCGAAAACCCAGTACTGTCCAACATAATCCAGGATGAATGGTATGTCTGCTTAATACTATTTATCTTGTGATGGGGTTAAACAGAACAAAAAGGCTTTTATAAATTGAAAAATAATCAATTTATACATAAATTTGATAAATAACATGTTTTCAAAATATAAAAAGTTAAATAACGCGAAAACAATTTAAAATACCCCTATATAAAAATCAGCAGTGAAATGTATAAAAAAAATTAGAAACAGTAGTGAAACGTCCATCAGTGAAATGTCTCAAAAGTGAAACGTCTCTAGTAAGAAATGCCTCAATAGTGAAATGACTGACATTTTGTTAATGTGACAATTACATAAACCAATCATAACACAGATCCCTTCAAAATGTTTTCTGCATAGATGATTGTAGAAATGGTTGGAGATGGTAAAATCTCACTAGGCTTTTTAGGTCACCTGACCAAATGTTTCAACGGAACTTGACAGGAAGCATCCTTATGGGAAGATGCTTTAGATTTGTACAGGTCATGGAGTTATCTCACCTTAGGAGCCAAAAAGGGTACATCTTTAAAAATCTTCTTGTCATGAACTGGCTGTCAGCTGTCAGATTAGATTCACAATTTAGAGTCTATAGGGTAAGGACTATCAAGTTTGTACAAGAAAAAAAAATCTGCCAAGAAAGGGCCTTGTTAGGGGGGGGGGGGCAAAGGTAGGTGGGGTACATAAGTTTACATAGCGACAACTTTGAAAATCTTTTTCTTCCAAACCAAAAGACCTACAGCTCTGAATTTTTTTTGTGGCATCATCTAAAGGACTTCTATCAATATTGCATAAATTATAACCCCAGGGTCAAATTTAGCCCGTTCCCAGACGTCACAAGTTTAACATGGGCTTATACAGTGAAAATTTCAAAAATCTTCTTCTCCCAAATGGGAGGGGATAGAGCTTTGATATTGGTATGTAGCATCATCTGGTGGTTTGTATTAAAATTGTATAAATCATAGCCCCAGAGACTGTATTAGTCCATCCCCTGACATCACAAGTTTAACAAAGGCTTATATAGTGATATCTAAAAAATCTTCTTCTCCAAAACAAGAGGGCCTAGAACTTTGATATTGGGTATGTAGCATCATTTGGTGGACCTCTATCAAGATTGTATAAATCATGGCCCCAGAGACATAATTAGCCCATTCTCAGACAGCACAAATTTTACAAGGGCTTATATGGTGAAATTTTTAAAAAATCTTCTTCTCCCAAACAGAACTGCCCAGAACTTTGATATTTGGTATGTAGCATCATCTGGTGGACCTCTATCAAGATTGTATAAGTTCTGGCCCCTGGGTAAAAATAAGCCCATCCCAGATGTCACAAGTTTAACATAGTCTTGTATAGTGAAACTTTAAAAATCTTCTTCTCTCAAACAGATAGGCCTAGAGCTTTGATATTTGGTATGTAGCATCATCTGGTGAATCTCTATCAATATTGATAGGGTCATAATTAGCCCATTCCAGGATGTCACAAATTTTTCATAGGGCTTGTATAGTGAAAATTTAGAACTCTTCTTCTCCCAAAAAGGAGGGCCTATAGCTTTAATATTTGGTATGTAGCATCATCTGATGGACCTCCATCAAGATTGTATGAATTATGGCCCCTAGGTCAGAATTAACCTATTCCAAGATGTCCCAAGTTTAACATAGGTTTGTTTAGTGAAAACTTTTAAACAATCTTCTTCTCTCAAATAGATAGGCCTAGAGCTTTGATATTTAGTATGTAGCATAATCTGGTGGACTTTTATCTGCTTTTGTGCTCTTTGGACTCAGGTGACCAATAAGGCCCTATGGGCCTCTTCTTTTTTTTTTCTTTTTTTTTTTGACTGCCTTTAACACAATCACACTAGAACAAGCCCAATGAGATTTATACAATGTAGTTCTAAAGATGCCCTTAGGAATTTGTACATGCCCTATGAGCAACACTGTCTATTCATTTATCATTCATTTGAGTAGACTAACATTTTTCTTAGTTAATATTATTTGAGATGGAATTTGTTTATGAAGAATGTTATTAAATGATGATAATTTGACTCTAATTACTTTACGAAATACCCTATGGTTTCAATGATCATCAGACAAATTCAAAAGCAAATATCCTTTATACATATTAAACTTTTTTGTAAGACAAATTCCAATCCCATTAACTACAAATGATACATGATTTACTATCCATGACTCTCCTGGTAAAAAAAAGCAGATAGCATATTTTGTATGAAGGTATGTTATATATAAAAAAAAGTTATATCTGTTTTGAATGGGTGAAGGTTGTCTTATTGATTCTGTTGATCGAAAGGTCAAGGTAAATTAACAAGTTAAAGATCATTTTTCAAAGTCATGATTCTGAAAATTCACTATTACATAGCATTCATGTTTGATAGACACTTCTTGTGATCAGATGTTATCATTAACCCATTGCCAAAGAATCCTGTTTTTTTTCAGTCCTCAAATAAAAAGTTTATCTACCCATTACCAGATGGCAAAATTTAAGTCTGGTCCAAATTAATAGGAGTTGCAGACTACAATATAAAGTTGATTACAGTTTAGAATTTTCAACTTTCTTGGTAGACATTGTGGAAAATGAAAAAAATCCTTATTACGAGCAATTTCTTCATTTACGCAATGTTTTCCCAATTGTTTTTCTTGAGGGGCGTTCGAAAGCGCAGCTGTGTGGGAATGGGTTAAAAAATTTGGAGAAATAAAGAAATTACATGTAACAAGCAATTTATTCATTTTCCTTAATTTCTTTTACTCAAAAAGACAAAGATTTTTTTAATTTTCATGTATGAAAAATAATCATCCGCAACTTCTTTGCGTCTGCACTCTTGATTGCATCTGACTTAATAGCGAATTGTGGTTCATTGCAACAAAAGTGTTAACCAATGGATGTCTTGATTAAGAGTATTCCACAGAACAATAATTGTTTCCTTTTTTTCTTTAAAGATTCATGGACATAAGATAGAGGAGAGCTCAGAAGAAGGGGGTTTATTACATGTTATCAAATATCGGATATCACATTCAGACTTCCTGCATGGTTTCATTGCTTCACTTTCAATGATAATTGTGTCCGAGCTAGGAGACAAAACATTTTTCATAGCAGCTATCATGGCAATGAGACATTCAAGGATAGTTGTTTTAGCTGGTGCACTTGGAGCCCTTGTAGCAATGACCATATTATCAGGTTAGTTAGATAATTGACCTATTGCAGCTATCAAATATATCAACCAATCAAATCATTCTTTCAGACTGGATTGGGATTTGAACTCCAACATTTGTGTGAAACGTTTTGGTTTGGCGGCTTAACCCATTCCAACGCAGTGGGGCTTTATGACGCCCCTCAAGAAAAAACAACTAGGAAAACATTGTGTAAAATGAGGAAATTGTTTAATGAAGGATCTCTAGAAAGTTTATTCATATAATGACCATTGAGTTCTATATGTGCATTGCTAAGGCTCACCCCATTTTACAAATAATTTTTTTTTAAATATCTTCCTCTCTGAAACCAAAAGGATTACAGCAATAGTATGTAGTACATGTATCTCCTGTATAACGCTTTCCTGTTTTGCAAAATTTTAGACTTTTCCAAATTCAAAGGTTTTGCAGATGAGAATTTAAAGTGAAAAATAACAAATAAGGGGGGTCTAAAATTGTGGAAAAAGAAGAAATTGCTTGTTATAGTATTTTCTACAATATTTTCTCACTTATAAAATCACAGGGACGTAAAAACCAGGAATTGAACAGGAAAGGGATAAATGATGCGTAAATCATGCATTGTGTTTTTACACAGAAACAAAGAAGGAATGTTTATTAACTTTCTTCTATGAAAGCAGAAGGCCTAGAGAATTCATATTTTGTATGAAAAAAGATTCTTTCATTCATCTACAAGATTTGATCATTTGATGTTATCTATCTAGAAAGTTGAAAAATCCAGGATTTCATAAACTTTGAATTGTTGACTGCAACTCCTTTCAATTTTGACCAGTGAAAATTTTGCTGTGTGGTCTGTCATCTGAAAGGGTTAAATGAAGCCTAAATCATGCATTGTGTTTTACACAGAAACAAAGAAGGAAATGTTTAACTTTCTTTTCTGAAACCAGATTGATTGATTGAATCGGGTTTAACGCCACTTGTAACAGTATTTCAGTCATATTGCTGCGGCTGGAGCACCTAACAATGGATTTCTGTTATTTCTCACACCAGTACTACCAGTACTACCACTACACCCTTTCCTAGCCTCCAGCTGCTATTTGGTCTAAAGATTCTTTTGTTCATCTACAATATTTGATCATTGGGTCATTTATGGCTATGTGAGAGTTCCTGATTTTACACTGTAATAAAGAATGACTCTTTGCCCTTTACTACTGGTATTTTACAAAATTTTAGACTGGTCCAAATTCAAAGGCTTTGCAGATTATGAATTAAAAATGATCTTATTTGAAAAATAATCATTCAGTAGGGTAGAAAATGTTGTTTAAAAGTGGAAACTGCAATTTCCTCTTTTCCCACAATGTTTTCTCAATTATAAAATCACAAGGATGTAAAAACTAAGGATTGTACAGGAAAGGGTTAAGGAATCTCTGAAACCAGAGAATATACATTAGGTATGTAGCATCTCCACCAATTGTGTCCATGTTCTGTCCCTTTGGTCTATGTGTGTATGTATTTCCATTCATTTATCATCGCTGTCTGCACTTTCTTAGAATTAAGAGCAATCTAAAATTTTGCCATCCAGTAATAGGGTAAGGGGATTGTCAGTGACTTATCATTATACATGATACATGTTTGTATCTTAGAAATATTGCACCTCTCACCATTAAACACTTGAAACAGTAATCATAATGTGAATGTCAGGCATTAACCCTTTCCTGTACAAACCTTGGATTTTACATCACAGTGATTTCAAACTTGAAAAAACATTGTGGAAAAAGAAGAAATTGCTTGTTACAAGCAATTCCTCCTTTTTCTGCAATCTTTTTTACCGCATAGGATGGTTTCATTTCGAAATTGTATCCAATTTTCATTGTCATCTGCAACCTCCTTCAATTAGTCACTGTACAAAATCACTTTAATTATAGTGTTTAAACAGTTCCCTGAGGAACATTATTATGATACTCCTTCCATTAGGACCTGCCTAAAATTTCAAAAAAACGGGAAAAAGTTAAGGTCAACATTCTTGATAAAACAATTGTGTCACTGCAATTTTAGTGTTTCACAAACACATCCATTTTCTTCTTACAGCTGTGCTGGGGTTTGCTACAACTATAATACCAAGAGAAGTCACACATTATGTCTCTGCTTTGCTTTTTGCTGTTTTTGGATTAAAAATGCTCAAAGATGGTAAGTTGACCCAGACCTGAACCAATTACTAGAAGACAAAATTATAGACTACAGTAAATCTTGTATTAAGAGACCACTCAAGGGACAACCAAAAAGTGGTTGCTTAACCCACTCAGTGATACTTTTAGACGCCCCCAAGAAAAAAGAGCTTTGGAAAACATGGTGGTAAATGAATAAATTGCTTGTTACAAGCAATTTCTTCATTTTCCACCATGTTTTCTACCCAGAATGATGAAAAAATCCGAAATTTCATCAAACTTAAATTGTTGTCTGCAACTTCTTTCAATATGAACCAGTCTAAAATTTTGTTGTGTGGGAACGGGTTAAAAGAATGGTCAATCAACACTCTTTTTTGTGAAAAATAAAGAAGATTGATTCAGTTGCATTGATAAATAATTGCAGAATTCTCGCTTCATCCTATGCTGTTGGAACTCATAAGAATAGCCTCATTGAGAAGATTCTAATAAGTTCCAACAACATAGGATTTTGTTACAATATAACTTTTTCAAAAAAATTCCTTCACTTCTTAAGAGATTTTGCTTTCTAAATGGGGATTTGGATTACTGTCCCTTAATGGAGTGGTTGCTTAATAGATGTGGTTGCTCAAGCAAGATTGACTGTAGTCAGAAATAAGGGCAGTTGAAGATGACAATTCAAATTGTATTGAAATTGGAAAATAAGTGCTAATAAATAGGGTAGAATATGTTGTGAGAAAAGGAGAAATTTCTTATTAAAGGCAATTTCTCCTTTTTATGCCCCCACATCGAAAGATCGGGGGCCTATCTTTTTACCGCTGTCCGTGTTATTCTGACTGTCTGTCTTTCTGTCTGCAAAACTTAACCAAAATATTTATCATTACCAATTACTATCAGCCTATTCAAGAGACAATGCTCATATTTGCATGATGATACATCTCCATAATACACATTTCCTTATGTCAAGGTCATGTGATAAGATGAAGGTCACATACCAAGGTCAAACGTTTAGTCCTGTTGCGGGGGCATTGTATTTCACAAACACATCTTGTTTCAACAATTTCCCGAAATTGTCCGGAGCATATCTCTGAAAGTATAACAGCTATTAACTTGAAACTTCATAGATGGATAGACCTCATTGAGCAAAAAGTGCAGTGCACAAGAACCCCAACTCTTGCTTGCATAATTTTGGAGGTATTGCCCTTTGTTATTTTAAAGACACATTTTGTCTGGGGCATATCTCTGAAAGTATAATAGCTATCAACTTGAAACTTCATAGGTGGATAGTCCTCATGAAGAGAAGAGCAGTGCTCAAGAACCACAACTCTTGCTTGCATAATTTTGGAGTTATTGCCCTTTGTTATTTTAAAGACTTACATTTTGTCCGGAGCATATCTCTGAAAGTATAATAGCTATCAACTTGAAACTTCATAGATGGATAGACCTTATGAGGAGAAGTGCAGTGCACAAGAACCCCAACTCTTGCTTGCATAATTTTGGAATTATTGCCCCTTGTTATTTTAAAGACTTACATTTTTCCAGGTCATATCTCTGAAAGTATAATAGCTATCAACTTGAAACATTATAGATGGATAGACCTCATTGAGGAGAAGTGCAGTGCACAAGAACCCCAACTCTTGCTTGCATGATTTTGGAGTTATTTCCCTTTGTTATTATCAAAGCTACCGGTGGGGGCATCTGTGTCCTGTGGACAAAACTCTTGTTTTCCATAATTCTTTTGTTCATTAGGGCATCTAGAAGCATTTTTGTGTGGTAATGGATTAATCGTTAATGTAGTTGAAATGTCAAGGCCTTTCTTGTGTAATTGCTAGTTTTAATGTCCATGGGAAATGGAAAGCATTTTTGAAAAGATGAAATTGGGTCAAACAAGCTACATGTATTTCTTCTTTTTCCATAATGCGTTCAATTTTGACTATTCTAAACTTCTGTCTAACTTTTTCCTTTTCAATCCCTGATTTTACCTCTCTTTGACTTATAATATAGAAAACTTTGTAGAAAAGAAATAATTGCTTGATGCAAGCAATTTCAAAGAATTGATCAATTTCTAATCGCATTCAATTTTCATTGTTGTCTGCAACCTTTTTCAATTTACTTTCTAATATTTATGCACTTTTCTATTCATTTCACCTGATACTGGTTTAATTAAGTCACACCATTGAAAATTGAAATAAAAATGACAGCTTGACCCTCTCTCACAATTTGTATGCCCTCCCATTGAAAGATCAGGGCATTTTGTTTTACGTTTGTCTGTCTGTCTGTCGGTCTGTCTGACTGTCTGTATGCAAAACTTTACAAAGCAAATTACTATCAGCCTATTCAATATACAATGCTCATATTTGGAATAATGATACATCTCCATAATACGCATCTTATCATGTCAAGTTGATATGATAAGGTCAAGGTCTCATACCAGGGTCAAACACCAAAAAAATTAACCCAAAAATTAACATTTCAAATACTTCAAGGCTTTTCAAGAATCAATGCTTATATTGTGGGGGCATTGTGTTTCACAAACACATCTTGTTAACTTTATGATATGAACCTAATTGTGTACAAACAAAGCGCCTTGGAAAATAATGATTATATTATGTTATGTTATTGTAGAATGAATGTTATTGTAGAATAAATCTCAACAGACTGTATAAGTAACAGTAAATGTTATGACGTAAAGATATATGATATTTTTCTTTTACCATCAACATCGTTTGTTACTTGTGACATTATCTGGCACACTGTTATTTTGGACCTAAATGTGTTTTTCCCTATTCGTCACTAGAGACCAAATTCATGCATTGAAAGAAAACCTATTCATTTCAGGATGGAGTATGTCACCAGATGAGGCTCAAGAGGAGTATGAGGAAGTCCAAGCAGAATTGAGGAAGAAAGAAGCTGAGGTGATTTATCGTAACACCTCCTTATACTAAGTATCAAAATTAGCAGAAAAATAAGATTTTCATATTTCTAAATTGAAATAAAAAGCAGCTGATATTGTTAAACAAAAAAAGTGAAAATGGTGGTACACGCATATCTTCTTTTCTATTAATGTTTCCTAAATGCTATATTTCTACAGTTCTTAGAAACATGAGATAAATTTGTGATGGCTTAACATTTGAATATATCTATGATATTGTAAAAGAATTAAAGATTTCTATTACAATGAGTCAAAATTCAAATTGAAGGTAACTTTTGCTTTGCATGACCTCCATTTGACAGAAATTAGTAGTCAGGGACATACCATAAAACAAAAAGCAAACCGCTGGTGAAAGGTATAACATGAAGAACCTATAGTGATGACATAAGATGCATACCAGCAAAAACTTCTGACATTAGTGCCAGTGGTCAATATTGCACTTCTTGTTTAACCCGTTCCAACACAGTGGAATTTTAGACTTGTCCAAATTGAAAGAAGCTGCAGACGACAATTTCAAGTTGATTGAATTTTGAAAAAATTTTGGCTTTTGTGATAGAAAACAATGTGGATAATGAAGAAATTGCTTGATACAAGCAATTTCTTCATTTTCCACAATGTTTTTTAAAGCTTTTTTCTTGAGGGGCGTAAAAAGGAGGGCTTGTGTGGAAATGGGTAAAATGAATGATTTGAATGACAGCTGTGATCTGTGAATTGATTTGAACCTTACTTTTTAGCTCACCTTAGCATGAAGTTCTCAAGTTGAGCTTTCTAACTAGCTGTGTTCATCATCCGTCCTGTGTCAAAATATTTTGTGCACTCTAAAGATCACAATTTGGGCTCAAATGTCTTGTAATATGGTCAAAATATTTGTCTCAATGAAACTTAGCCATTGGATCTTGAAATTTTATACAGATGTTATCGATTATCCAAAGAGATGACCAATAGTTTGGGGGTAATGTTGGTCAAAGGACAACTTTGCTACTTGAATGACAAAATGCTGCTTTGCGACACTTCTAGTTTTTACATGTGTAAATTTCAGAGAATGAGCACAAGTCAAGATATTGAAACAGGCATAATCAAAACACCAAGACGGAACTTCCTGTATACTATATTTAGTGCTGTTTTCTTAGAAGCATTTATTTTAACTTTCCTTGCTGAGTGGGGAGACAGGTCTCAAATAGCAACAATCATTTTAGCAGCAAGAGAGGTAAGATAAATTATGTTTACACTTCCCAGACAACAAACTACAGTGGAGTCCTTTTAATTGCAACTCTGATTATTTAGTTTTTATCTGCAACACACTTTGTGTACAGATATAAAATTTGTATATTTACAGTCAAAGCTGGGCATAGCAGCTATTATGTGTATAACGGCCATTTCAGGGCTGCTTGTGCAATTTGACTCTTTAAAAGTTCTATGAAAAACGGTAACCTTTCAATTGTTGGCAGCAGTCACCTTTAGTTGTCTTAATTTTCACAATACAGTCAAAACTGTATTAGAGGTCACCTGAGCATAGCGTCCAATCTGCGTATTACGGCCATCCCAGGTCCGCCCGTGCAATTTGCTCTTTAAAATTACTGTGAATAGCGCTAAATTGTCGTATGTGGCCAGCGGTCACCTTTAATTGTTCAATTTGCACTTCATGTATATCCCTTTAAAGGGTCATGCGACCCCGCCTAACTGCTGACAGTTGTCCCATAAAAAATCAATAATGTTTCTGGCTGATAAACTTTTCAACATGTGAGATAAACATGAACACGCCACTTAAAGATGTACTCTATCAACATGTGTTTGGTTGAATGCAATAAGTGCCGAGTTATGTTGATAATAATTGATTAAAAATTATAAAAAAGATAGTCTTTTGCGGTAGAAATATTATGGATAATGCTACATCTTCTTTTCCGACAATGTTTTCCAAAGTGTAAAAAGCGGGATCGCATCGGATTGAGTGCGGGGCTGGGTCTGAATACTCTTTTTAAGCGGTTCATAGACATTATATACCAGTGTTTAGGAAACATACGGTTGTAATAGAGTATCGAAAAAATCTTTTTGGAGAAATTTCAAAGTAAATAGATTCAACAGAACGTCGGTCTCGATCATAAGTCGTTGGACGTTTTATCATGCAACGGATTGTACACAGACCGTAATGCCCTGTAAACTCTAGACGAACTTGTCGGTTCTGGTTGTGCAAATTAAGAAATGAATAGATATACTTTATTAAGAGTACATAAATATTGGTGTATTTACTTATTTTGTTAATTAAAACAATTGTCTTTTTTATTTTGTCATTTTTGGTGGCCATTCTGATAAGAAGACACATCATTGTATCATGACTACCCTATGTCAACTGGGTTGTAACCCCCATCCCCCTCCCCAAATGAAACTGATCTGTGTTAAGAAGCCAACTGTGGTATGTGGCCAGTTTTAATCTATCCCTTTGCTGGGTGCATACAACAGGTTTGACTTTAGTTTAACAAGTTAACCCATTCCGCCTGGTTCTTTAACGTGCCCGATGGATAGCATTGTCACACCGGGCCTCGGTTTAACGTCTCATCCGAAAGACAATTAGTTAGTTAGTTGATATGGTCAGCCCAGGTCTAGAACCCATGAACATGAGCTTTGATTTAGTTATTAACTCTTTATATATTTGAGATTCAAACTGAAACAATACAGATTAATCATTTTTGACAATCAAAATTTCTGTTATGGGAAAGTAATTTATTGTTATTATAATCAAAATATAATTACAGAGTTAGGTTTGTTTGCAGATTTAGAGGTGAGAAATGAAAAACAAACTCGATGAAGAACTAATTCTGTCTAAATTCTAATTGGTTATTGATTGGAAAGTATTGGAATTTTACACTATAAACAAATTAATGAGTAGACTGAACCTTAACTGACAGGCTGATACTATGTCAATTGTTCAATCTTTTCAGATAATAATTACGACTGTTTGATTTCTTTATTTAGCAATTTTATCAGATATGAACTTTCTATATATTTGCCAAGACAACCTGTCTACTTACCTTTTCAATTTCAATGGATAATCTCATAGACTTCACGATCCGTGAGAAGTAAGCCCTACAATTATTCTTACCAAACCTTCAAAAATATGTTTGAACAGGCTGTTTTTAGCTCCCCTGGCTGAAAGCCAGCAAGCTTTTGTCATGGCTTGTGTCCATCATGCATCCTTCCATTTGTCTGTCTTTTAATTAAAAAATCTTTTCCTCAGAAGGTACAGAACAGAATTCAACCAAATTTCACAGAAATGATCCTTGGGTGACCCTTTATCAGATTCCTTCAAAGAATTTTGATCGGATGAAAACATGGGCAATGTTAATTTCCTTATAAAATGAAACCCTTAAAAATCATCTTCTGAGAAACCCATGGATGGATTTCAACAAAATATTACAGGATTGATTATTGGTTGACCCTTTATTAGATTCCTTCAAAGAATTAAGATTGGATGAAAATATGGTTTACATGGGCGGGGCTAATTTCCATATATTGTGAAATCTTTCAAAATCTCTAAGAAACCAATTGATGGATTTCAATCAACTTTTACAGGAATGCTCATGTAGTAACCATTTATCAGATTTCTTCAAAGAATGAAGATTTGATGAAAATATGGTTTACATGGTCGGGGCTAATATGCATATATGGTGAATTCTTTAAAAAGCTTTACTCAGAAACTGAACAATGGATTTCAACCCAATTACACGAGATTGATCCTTGGGTGACCCTTTATCAGATTCCTGCAGAGAGTTTTGACAGGGCAAAAAACATGGCTTTAATGGGCAGGGCTAATTTCCATATATGGTGAAAGCTTTGAAAATCTTCTCAGAAACCATTGGAATTGATTTCAATGAAATTTCACTGGAATGATCCTTTAGTGACCCCTTATTGGATTGCTGAAAAAGAATTGATTGGCTGTAAAGATTGCTTTAATAGACTGGGATAATTTCCATATATGGTAAGCAGAGAAAACCTACAAGCTTCTCAGATTACAAATGATTATAAGTTTTCAACAAAAAAGTTACAAAATCAACCATTGGTGACTCTGTGTCAGATTCCTGCATAGAATATGGCTCAGATGAAAAATATGGCTTTTATTGGGGGCTAGTGTCCTTATATTGTATATGGTGAAATTTTGAAAATCTTATTCTTGCAAACTGCAGGATGGTTTTCAACCAAATTTCTCAGGAAAGATAAGTAAATTCATGCCAGTGGAGCGTATCAGGTGAACTATCCTGTTCAAACCCTGGTTTATACACCCCTGTGTTTTTATACGCCCGTCGAAGACGGGACGTATTATGGGATCACCCATGGTGTCCGGTCGTCCGGTTGTCCAGGCGTCCGGGCCGTGTCCACTTTTTTGTCCGGAGCATAACTCTGTCACCGTAAAACCGATTGACTTTAAACTTGGCAGTTATATTCTTCTCATTAATACAGAGTGCAGTGCACAAGAACCATAACTCTACCTGGCCTATTTTTTGAGTTATTGCCCTTTGTTGTTTTAAATACTTGAATCTTGTCCGGAGTATATCTCTAAAAGTATTATAGCTAGGATCATGAAACTTCATGGGTGAATAGATCTCACCAAGGGGGAGTGTAGTGCACAAGAGCCATAACTCTACCTGGCCTATTTTTTGAGTTATTGCCCTTTGTTGTTTTTCATACTTGAATCTTGTCCAGAGTATATCTCAAAAAGTATAACAGCTAGAATCATGAAATTTCATGGATGGATAGAGCTCACCAAGTAGGAGTGCAGTGTATAAGAACCATAACTCTTACTGGCCTATTTTTTGAGTTATTGCCTTTTGTTATTTTTCATACTTGAATCTTGTCCGGAGTATATCTCTAAAAGTATAATAGCTAGGATTATGAAACTTCATTGGTGTAAAGATCTCACAAAGGGGGAGTGCAGTGCACAAAAACCATAACTCTACCTGGCCTTTTTTTTGAGTTATTGCCCTTTGTTGTTTTTCATACTTGAATCTTGTCCAGAGTATATCTCTAAAAGTATAATAGCTAGAATCATGAAATTTCATGGATGGATAGATCTCACCAAGTCAGAGTGCAGTGTACAAGAACCATAACTCTACCTAGCGTATATTTTGTGTTATTGCCCTTTGTTATTTTCATACTTGAATCTTGTCTGGAGTATATCTCTAAAAGTATTATAGCTAGGATCATGAAACTTCAGGGGTGTATAGATCTCACCAAGGGGGAGTGCAGTGCATAAGAATCATAACTCTACCTGGCCTATTTTTTTAGTTATTGCCCTTTGTTGTTTTTCATACTTGAATCTTGTCTGGAGTATATCTCTAAAAGTATTATAGCTAGGATCATGAAGCTTCCTGGGTGTATAGATCTCACCAAGTGGGAGTGCAGTGCACAAGAACCATAACTCTACCTAGGGTATAATTTGAATTATTGCCCTTTGTTGTTTTTCATACTTGAATCTTGTCCAGAGTATATCTCTAAAAGTATAATAGCTAGAATCATGAAATTTATTGGATGGATAGAGCTCACCAAGTCGGAGTGCAGTGTACAAGAACCATAACTCTGCCTAGGGTATATTTTGAGTTATTGCCCTTTGTTGTTTTTCATACTTGAATCTTGTCCGGAGTATATCTCTAAAAGTATAATAGCTAGAATCATGAAATTTCATGGATGGATAGATCTCACCAAGTGGGAGTGCAGTGTACAAGAACTATAACTCTACCTGGCCTTCTTTTTGAGTTATTGCCCTTTTTGTGTATCATACTTGAATCTTGTCTGAAGTATATCTCTAAAAGTATAATAGCTAGGATCATGAAACTTCATGGATGGATAGAGCTCACCAAGTGGGAGTGCAGTGTACAAGAACCATAACTCTACCTAGCGTATATTTTGAGTTATTGCCCTTTGTTGTTTTTCATTCTTTGTTTGACAAAAAATATTCATTCAAAATAACATCAGTTCTATTCAAACCCCCAGTTAATATTAAGCAGTGTGACGGGCGTATCTTGTGACAATTTGGCACCTTGTTATATTTGAAAAAATGTTGTGGAAAAAGAAATATTGCTTGTTACTGGCAATTTCTTCTTTTTCCTCAATATTTTCTACCCTACTAGATGATTATTTTTCAAATAAGGATGACTTTGAATTGTCATCTGCAAAATTTTTGAATTTGGGCAGGTCTCAAATTTTGAAAAACAAGAAAGGGTTTAGGCAGGTTCCAATGTGTATCGTTTTATGGATAATCTTGCATATAGTTTTGGATTAGAGATAGAATTCTAAAAAAAAAATGAGAAGGAATTTCTTCGTTTCTTGCAATGTTTTTCAAGGGTTTTTTGTGTATAGGGATGTAAAAAGCAACAATGAATTGGAATGGGTTAGTTTAAATTAGTACTTTAATAGAATATACCAGCATGATAATTTATTTTTATACTCTTATCAGAGTTTTGAAGCAAAAATACATCTTTAAAGTCAGCTAAAAGTTTGAAAGAAGTGTCATATATGTGGGGAAAATATGTAATATAAGGACAGGGTTTTTAGCCAAGTCAAAACATATCACTGTTAGTATGTATTGACAAAGAAAAAATGGTTAATATTGGTAGTAGATTAGTACATGTACATCAATGAAAATAGCCTGGGGCTATGAATAACAACATTGTCAAAGCATGTCAATTGTCTAGCCTCATAATTAATATGTCAATACCACAATGATTTTGATCCTTTCTAAACCTTTTCTGTATCCTGAGCTCAAATTTATGAAAAAGAAATCATTTATGAAAATTAACTCATTCCCACACTTTGACACTTTTTGATGCTCCCCCAAGAAAAAAAGCTTTTAAAACATTGTGGAAACTGGAGAAATTGCTTGTGACAAGCAAATTCTTCAATGTCCTCAATGTTTCTTATCCTGAAAGGCAAAAAAATTCCATATTCAAAAACTTGGAATTATACTCTACAATTTTTTTCAATTAGACTAGTCTGAAATTTTGCTGTGGGGTTATGGGTTAAAGATGAAAAGTGATCATGGTCATTATGTCTGATGGTATTCTTAAATTTATCCCTTATTCAAATCCTATGAAAGCTTTATTAGGTTTTCAAACTGATCATTTCTGTACATTCACATAGTACCTTTGTTGAGCCCATGAGCTTAGCCCATTCTCACACAACCCTTTTTTGCTCCAGAATAGTTATATTAGGTGCTCCAGCCACCATGATATGACTGAAGTACTGTTAAAAGTGGTAGCCTTAGATTTTTTAGCCTGGTAGTAATTTAATGCAATTTTTTATTTGTTTTACTGGGACCATATTCATCAGTCAGTGTATTTCAATTTTCCAAACTTTGATTGTATAGTAAGATTTTTGTCTTGGAGTAATTGTTATATAGATAACCCATTTCTAAACAACAACATATTAGACTGGTCCACATTCAAAGTTACAAACAAGATATTTGGATAATATAAATTTAGAATTCCTACTTTCTTTGGATAGAAAATGTTGCAGATAATGAAGTAATTGCACACTAATTTTTTTTCCTTAACTTTTTTCACGGGGAGCGTGAAAAGCAGGATTTGTGGGAATGGGTTAAGATGCACTCTGAACAAACATTTTCCACAATGTTATCTATCTTACCAAATTTGAGGTTTCAGTTTTCATTTAGATTATTTGCAAGCAATTATGATATCTTTAATCAATTCCCACACAATGACACGTGGAAGCCCCTAAGTAGAAAGGTTTGGAAAATGTGGAAAATGAAGAAATTGCGTGTTACAAGCACTTTCTTCATTTTGCACAATGTTTTGGACCCCAAAAGATTTTTTTAATTTGATCAACTAAAGATTGTTGTCTACAACTTCTTTATATTTGGACGAGTCTAAGATTTGCCATCTCGTAATTGGTTAATCTCTTTCATTGGACTAGTTTAAAATATTGTAGAATAGTATCTTTTTCATTTCAGGATGTATGGGGTGTTATGATAGGAGGGTTTCTAGGTCATGCTCTATGTACTGGGCTAGCTGTTATAGCAGGACGAGTCATAGCTCAAAGAATCTCAGCTAGAACAGGTTTGTTTTTTGTATATTTAACCCTTTCCTGTTCAATCCCTGATTTTTTACATCAATGTGTTTTTATACTTGAGAAAATATTTGGAAAAAATAAGAAATTGCTTGTAAAAGCCATTTCTTCTATTTCCCTAGTATTTTCTACTCAAAGGTTTATTTTTCAAATAAAATCAACTTTAAATTGTCATCTGCACAACCTATGAACTTGCACAGGTCTAAAATTTTGCAAAACAGGAAAGGGTTAAGAAATGATATGATGAACAGGGTTATTTGTCCATATTGAAAGATCACTATGTTCAAACTAAAAATCAATCACCAATCAAATAAAATTTAAAGACTGGCTGTAAAATCTTTTATCCCCAGTTATGTAATATATTTATTAGCTCACCTGAGCACAACATCTCATATTATAATTTCCAACAACTGAAATGACTCAACATTTAACCTATTCCCACAAAATCCCACTTTTTTAAGAATAAGAAGAAAAACCTTTAAGGAAAACATTGTAAGAGAGGGAGAAATAAGTTGTTACAAGCTATTTATTCTTTTCTCAAGCTGTTTTCTACCCTATATGACACATGTCTTCCCGTTAAAAAAATAAAATTGTTGTCTTGGCTTCTTTCAATTTGGACCAGTCTTAAAATTAGCTGTCTGTTAAGGGGTTTTAAGATAGATGGTATACAGGTCTCAGGATTTGTATTTCTTTAACACTTTTTGTGGTCTAAATGTTAAAAAAATATGGAGATTTTCAGGACCTTCAGTCCTTTGATATTATATTGCCATTAGAAAACAAACAATTGAATCAATTTTGTTGTTCAAGCCCATCTAGAACAAGATACTGCATTTAGTATATTGTTGAATATTGGGTTTGTCTCAACCCTTCTCACACTGAACCTGGAATATTCCTATTTTTGCAGGAGGTATAGACAAAGATCAGCCTGCACATAAGTGCAGTCTGATCTAACACCTCCTATTTGACTCCTAAACTCCAGAGTTGTTAATATAATTAATTCTCAAAATAAATTTCAACCCTTGAATAATGCTTCTAATGCTTTTGATATTGATGCAAATTCAGATAAAAATTTTATTCAGCATGACAAGGGTTAATATAACCTATCGGATGAGTTGCATAGAATATACTGCGTATATACTACATATTTGGTTTGACAGGTGAACTCAAGTTTAGAATTTGATATTTAGATAATATTTTGCCATCTTGGATTACTAAATGTTAATGAATGACAGCAAGAACATTTAACGTGAATTTAGATAGAATATTGAAAAAAAAGTGACCAACATGGCCAATTGGTAAGGTGTTTATTTTGGTAATTGTATGTTAGTATTTATACATTTCATATGTATACACATACACATTTACCTACTCACATATAGGGCTTAGAGGAATTATATTAAAAACAGCATAATATTATTGTTTTCTACCATATTTATATCCTTTGGACAAAAATGGCCCTTCCCAAGGCATCCAAAGTTATAAAAAATGCTCAATAAGAGCATATTCAATTATCTTCCTCTCCCATTGTATAAATTGTAATGCATTCACATTTGGCTTATACTACATGCAGATTGTTCTCTACCAAGGTTGCTAAAATTATACCCATTCGGTCAAACTGGCCCCGTCTCAGAGGCCCCAAGTTTGGTAAAATGCTCAAGAAGACCAATATCAAATTCTTCTCCGCTTATAACTGATTCACATTAAAAGAAGTTGCAAATGGTAATTAAAGTTTGATTGATTGCAAATGGTAATTAAAGTTTGATTGAAATCTAAATACAAAGATTTTAGGGTAGAAAACATTATGAGAAATGGAGAAAATGCTTATAAGTTCTCCCTTTCTCACAATTCTTTTTTAAACCTAATGTCCCCGAGGGTGTCAAAATGTGGGATAGCTTGGTAATGGATTTAACTATAAAGGCATAGGCATTCATTTTTAGCTCTACTGGCCGAAGGCCACTAGAGCTATAGCGATGGCTTTTTCCCGTCCGGCGTCCGTCCGTCCGGCGTCCGTCTGTTAAACTTTTCCTTGTTTACGCGATAAAGTCCACAGTTTTCATCGGATTCTCTTCAAACTTCTACAGAATGATTGTACCATCATAAGAATCGTTCCTTTCGAAATTGGGTATTATCCGTCAAGAAACACGGGAAAAGGGGCCTAATTAAAACTTAATTAAAAAATCTTCGTTTACGCGATAAAGTTCACAGTTTTCATTGGATTCTCTTCAAACTTTCACAGAATGATTGTATCATCATAAGGATTGTTCCTTTCGAAAATGGGTATGATCCGTCAAGAAACACGGGAAAAGGGGCCTTATGAAAATTTAATTAAAAATTCAATTAAAAATCCTCGTTTACGCGATAAAGTCCACAGTTTTCATTGGATTCTCTTCAAACTTTCACAGAATGATTGTACCATCATAAGGATCGTTCCTTTCGAAAATGGGTATGATCCGTCAAGAAACACGGGAAAAGGGGCCTTATGAAAATTTAATTAAAAAATCCTCTTTTACTAGATAGAGTCCACTGTTTTCATCAGATTCTCTTCAAACTTTCACAGAATGATTGTTCCATCATAAGGATCGTTCCTTTCGAAATTGGGTATGATCCGTCAAGAAACACGGGAAAAAGGGGCCTAATTAAAACTTAATAAAAATTCCATTAAAAATCCTCGTTTATGCGATAGAGTCCACAGTTTTCATTGGATTCTCTTCAAACTTTCACAGAATGATTGTATCATCATAAGGATTGTTCCTTTCGAAATTGGGTATGATCCGTCAAGAAACATTGGAAAAGGGGCCTTATGAAAATTCAATTAAAAACTCCATTAAAAATCCTCGTTTACACGATAGAGTCCACAGTTTTCTTCGGATTCTCTTCAAACTTTCACAGAATGATTGTTCAATCATAAGGATCGTTCCTTTCGAAAATGGGTCTGATCTGTCATGAAACAGGGGAAAAGGGGCCTTATGAAAATTTAATTAAAAAATTCTTGTTAACACTCTGGAGTCAATAGTTTTCATCGGATTCCCTTCAAACTTTGACAGAATGATTGTACTATCATAAGGATTATTCCTTTTGAAATTTGGTATGATCCTTCAAGAAACACAGGAAAAAGGGGCCTTATGAAATGTTTAATAAAAAATTCTCATTAATAATCTAGAGCCATTAATTTACAACGGATTCTCTTCAAACTTTCACAGAATGATTGTACCATCATAAGGATTGTACCTTTTGGAATCGGATATGATTCCTCAAGAAACATAGGAAAAGGGGCCTTATTAAAATTCAATTCAAAGATCTTTGTTAACACTCTAGAGTCCACAGTTTTCATCTGATTGACTTTAAACTTTCACAGAATGATTGTACCATCATAAGAATTGTTCCTTTCAAAATTTGGTATGATCAGTCAAGGACCACGGGAAAAAGGGGCCCGATTAAAACTGGATTGAAAAAGTCCTTGTAAACACAATAGAGTCCATAGTTTTCAACAAATTCTCTTCAAACATTCCCAGAATGATTATTACATGAAATGGATTGTTCCTTTCGGAAGTAGGTTTGATCCATCAAGTTTCATGGGAAAAGGGGCCCTATGAAAATTTAATAAAAAAAATCTTAGTTAACATGTGATGGCCCTAGATTTCACCTGATTGACTTCAAACTTTCACATAATGATTGTACCATCATAAGGATTGTTCCTTTCAAATTGGGTCTGATCCATTGAGAAACATAGGAAAAGGGGCCTTAGGAAAATTCAATTAAAAAAATCTTAATTAATGCTTGTAAGTTCACAGATGAGATTGGGTTGTCTTTATACTCAAACAGAATAATTATACTTTCGTTAGAAGAGTTCCCTTTGGAATTGGTTCAGATCCATCAAGTAACATGGGAAAAGGGGCTATATGAAAATTCAATTAATAAAACCCTGTTAACACAATAAAGCCCACAGCTTTGATCAGATTTAGTTGAAACTTTCACAGAATGATTGGAAGGTCATAACTATCATTCTTTTCATAACAGGGTTTGAACTGTCAAGAAGCACAGGAAAAAGGGCCTTATGAAAATTTCATTTATAAATCCTTGTTACCAAGTCCATAGCTTTCATCGGATTTTCTTCAAACATTCACAGAATAATTGTACAATAATAATGATTGTTGATGTTTGCATTAGACCTGATCCGTCAAGTATCACAGGAAAAGGAGCATTATGAAATTTATTTTTAAATCATTGTACCACAATAAAGTCAACAGTTTTCATCAGATTCTGTTAAAACTTTCACAGAATGATTATTCCATCATAAGGATGCTTTCTTTTCAAATTAGGCGTGATCTGTCTAGTATCATGGGAAAAGGGGCCTTTAGAGAATTTTATCTATAATCCTTGTAACTAAGTCCAGAGCTTTCATTGGATTTTATTCAAACCTTCACAGAATCATTATACAATAATCACAATTGTTGATGCTGACATGAGACCTGATCCTTCAAGTATCACAGGAAAAGGAGCCTTATGAAAATTTTATTTTAAAAATTTGACACCAAGATTAAGTCTGCAGTTTTCATCAGATTCTGTTCAAACTTTCACAGAATGTTTGTACCATCATAAGGATTGTTTCTTTCCAAATTGGGCCTGATCTGTCTAGTATCATAGGAAAAGGGGCTGTATGAAAAAGTATTACCAAATCCTCATAAACACAACAATGCCCTCAGTCTTTATCAGAATCTCTTCAAACTTTAATAGAATGATTGTACCCTCATTTGGATTGTTCCTTTGTAAATTAGGTCTGATTGGTTAAGTGACACAAGAAAAGGGACCTTATAAAAATTTTATTACAAAACATCATTATTACAATGAAGTCCTCAGTCTTTATCATTTTCTTCAAACTATCATTAGGATTGTTCCTTTGTACATTGGGTCTGATTTGTTAAGTTTCACAGAAAAAGGGGCCTTATGAAAATTTAGTTTCAAAATATCTTGACACAATTCAGTCCACTGTTTTAATTGATTCTCTTTAACTTTTAAAGAATGATTCTACCTTTATTAGAATTGTTCCTTTTGAAATTTTGTTTGTTCTGTAAAGTATCATGAGAAAAGGGGCCCTATGAATATTTCACTATAAGCTCATTAACACAATAAATTCCACAGATTAAACAGATTGATTGTACCATCATTCCAATTGTTGATTTTGACAGTGGATCTGACTATAGCAAAGGTCACATAAAAAGGGGCCTTATGAAAAACTCTCTTAAATATTCTGGTTAACACAGTGATTCACTTCAAAATTTCACAGAATGATTGTACAAATACTTAGATGGTTCTTTTCAGAACTGGGTACAATCCATCAAGTATCATGTAAAAAGGGGCCATATTTTTTTTTTTTTTTTCAAATATTCCAGTAAACATAATGAATTTCCAATATTTCATCGGATTCACTTTTAACTTTCATAGAATGATAAAACTAACAGTAAAATATCACAGGAAAAGGGGCCCTATGAGAACTTGAATTTAATATCTTTGTTAACACAATAAAGTCAACAGTTTTATTGGATTCTCTTCAAAGATGCATGGAATAATTGTGGCATTTGAAACACAGGAAAAGGGGCCTTACAGATTATCATTCAAAACATTCTTGTGTATGTGATGAAGATCACAATCATTATCAAGTTGTCTTTTAAATTTCACAGGACAATTGTCGGGTTGTAAGGAAAGTTCCTTTTGAAATGAAATTGATCCATCAGAAAACACAGGAAAAGGGGCCTTATTGATTTTCATTCAAAACAATCCTGTTTATGTGATTAAGTCCACAATTATTGTCAGATTCTGATGAAATATTCACAGAATGATTGTAGGGTCATAAGGTAACTTTCTTTTGGAAATGGAGTGGATCCGTCATGAAACATGGGAAAAGGGGCCTTGAGGATTGTTGCTTAAAATGATAAAGGGGATAAAGCCCCTTTTTTTTCTTTATGCATTCTTCTTTGAGCAATTAACTTCCTTAAATATCAGATTTCTCCAACGGAAAACTTGATAACCAGTAGAGCGTCTCAGGCCCTCATGGGCCTCTTGTTGCTGTATAGCATTACTGGATAGTAATGTACCAAGCCCAAAATCTTGTATTTGTTTTATTTTGCTCATGTAGTGTCTTTTTTATACAAAAAAGGACAGTAATTTGCAGATGCCTCAGGTGAGCGACTAAGGACCATCATGGTCCTCTTGTTATTTTTTTTCACCCAATGAAAGATAAATCCATCTCACACCGAAAAAAAAATATTTCTCTATTTTGTTTTCTTTCTTTTCTTTTCAGTCACTCTTTTAGGAGGGGTGGTGTTTCTTTTATTTGCCTTGTTTGCCATAATTATGGGGGCAGACTGACCTACTTACACAGATTCATCAGAGACATTCATCCGAGATATTTGACAGAGATTCCTGTGATATACATGTGTTATTGTGTACATCTACATACACCATTCCTTGTTAGCCCATTACCAAACAATGACATTTTTACACGCCCTGAAGAAATACTATCATTGAAAACTTTGTTGGCGAAAGTAGAAATTGCTAGAGACAAGCAATTTCTTCAATCTACCCAATGTCTTCTACCCTATTTGGTACTTAATTTCCAATTTTGGCTCAATTTGAAATGATTTCTTTCAAATCAGACAAGTCTCTATTTTGTTGTCTGGTAATGGATTAAATGTTGTTGACCTGTCACTGGCAGAGGGTTCTATAAAGCTAATATTTGTAAAAAAGATGACTGAATCCAGCACAGGTCAATTACTGTATATCAAAGATTAAAGTCAAGTCAAGTAGAATGACCGTTTTATTTTCAGAAAGTCTTTTCAAAAGAAAGCTTGCATGTTCTGTGCCATTTTTTGATACTTTTCAAGATTGTCCATTTTGCGAGATGAATCTTATACAGTAACACTAGAAAAATCACTTTTACAAGCAACCCGCTGCTTTTAATACACATGACAAACAGCTAAAGAAAATATGAAATCAAAAGAAGAAAATGAAAAAAGGTGAGATACTAGAGCCCGCATATTTGGTACTTTTTATTTTCTATGTAATTTGAACTGTGGTTTGTATCTTTTTTTAATTTGAACCAGTCTCAAAAGTTGTTGTCTAGAGTAACTTGTTATTCCATGTCACAATGAAATTCTGTTTAGATTTGCACTTAAGTTGCTGGTCAATATTTCATTTGAAAACTGAGTTTATAAACAATTTGACTTGAAAGGGGCAAGCAGGTGGTGTAGGCTATGGTCAGACTGCACATATGTGCAGGTTGATCTTTGTGTATACCTCCTGCCTAAACAGGAATATTTCAGGTTCAGTATGACAAGGGTTAAATCTTATATTGCTGATACTCATAAGATTAGTCCACAATGTTTCCAATTTGTACTAACAACATATTATTTTACTGAGAATATCATTTTTTTAGTAACTACTTGTTGTTTAAAATTGTTTTGTGAGGGGCCAATTTCAATACATGTATATGGTATATAGTGGAAATTTTGAGAATCTTCTTCTCTGAAACTAGATGCTGGATTTCAACCTAATTTCATAGGCAAGATCCTTGGGTGACCCTTTATCAGATTCCTTTAAAGAATTTTGAATGGTTGAAAACATGGTCTCTTTGGGTGGGGCTAATTTCCAGTATATTGATTTCATTGAAATTTTACAGGAGTTATCATTTGGCATCTTTTTACCATATTCCTATAGGACATTTTGATTGGATTAAAAACATGGCTTTAAAAGACGGGGCTAACTTATGGTGTGTAGAGAAAACTTTGAAAATCTGCTTAGAAAACTAGCTGATGGGTTTCAGCAAAATTTCACTGGAATGATCTTTTTGTGACCCTTTATTGGATTCTTTCAAAGTGTTTGTTAAAAAACATGGCTTTGATATGTGAGGGCTGATTTCCATATCTTTCCATGGTAAAATATAAATACATAAATCTTAGAAAATCTGCTTCTCAGAGGATGGATTTCAACCAAATTTAAAGATAATGATCAGGTGGAAAGCACATAATGATGCAAGGGAAATAATAGTTACTGCTCAACTGAGAATATTTATCGAATTAAAGAAAGTTGCCTCCCTTTAAGAAATTAAAAAAAAATCTTTCTGAAATAAGTTGCCTGTGTTAAAGAAACTAAGTTACCCTTATCATAAGTTTATCAGGCCAATTGAGTACATCAGGAGCTCAAGGGCCTCATGTGTTGTTGATCAGCTGATTCCCACACAACCCCACTTTTGTACAAAGAAAATAGCTCTAGAGAATGTAATGTTCCTTGCAAAAGTAGTTTACTTCACTTACAGTAGTGTTGTTTTCTTCTATAAAAGGCAAAAATAATTTAAATTTCATTAACTTATTTGTCTGCAACTTAATTCAGTTTTGACCAGTCTAGAATTTAGTCATCTAATTTTGGAGTAATTGCCCTTTGTTGTTTTAAAGACTAAGATTTTGCCCGGGGCATATCTCTGAAAGTATAATAGCTATTAACTTGAAACTTCATACGTGAATAGATCTTGTTGAGGAGAAGTGCAGTGCACAAGAACCAAAACTCTTGCTTGCATAATTTTGGAGTTATTGCCCTTTGTTGTTTTTAAGACTAAGATTTTGCCCGGGGCATATCTCTGAAAGTATAATAGTTATTAACTTGAAACTTCTTAGGTGGATAGATCTTGTTGAGAAAAAATGCAGTTCACAAGAAGCCTTAATCTAACTGGCTTCAGTTTACTATCAAGCTTTTAAGGCAGGGGATTGCCATGTCCGACATGGCTCTTGTTTGGATTTCATTTGAAAAATAACCATTCAGAAGGGTAGAAAATATTGTGGATAAAGAAGAAATTTCTTGTTACTAGCATTTTCTTCTTTTTCTACCATATTTTTTCAATCATAGATTCAAAGTGATGTAAAAACCAGTGATTGAATAGGAAAGGGTTAAGTCAAGGATTAGTACAATGCTGTTTAAAGAACCTATACAGTGTACAGTCACTTGAGGAAGACTTGAACTGCCTACTTAAGGGAAAGTAAAAGCTCTAAACTAAACCATGTGCAAGAGACTGTTGCACCTGTGTAGATAGAGAATGTTTTGAGGGGTTCCACTAATAGTTAGTGTCCTAGATATAATTGTACCCCACCCCACCCACACACACCTGAAAGGGAAGGCCAGAGGGTGTACTGCAATTGCAAAGGCTGTCTAGACAAAATTTGAGCTTTCCTCCTAATTTTGATGTGCAAGTACTGCATGATTTTGTGCTCACATGACATTGTTCATATGTGATTTTTATGATCAGATGCTAGATTATCTCAACTTGAACTTATTATTTTTGTTTTATTATTGGGCTGACCTCAAATTTATGCATGCCCTTCCTGTATATATGATAATACTCATGTACCGGTATGTTTATCATGACCTGCTTTTATTTTTCATGCAGAGTTATTTTCCTTTAAACATAAGTTGTACTAAGTCATTGTTGTTCTTAGAATTACTTGAATAGTATTGCACGACTTGTCTCAAATTTACACAAAATGTTTCGGTTAATGTGAAGTTGTTTATTGCAATTTCCAAGGCTGCTGTGATTGGTTTCAGAATTATCTCCCCTTGAACTTTGAAATTTTAACTAAATTTCTGAAAACTTACTCAGAGTCCAATTAGTTCAGTTGGTAGAGTACTTAACTTCAAAGATTGAGATTGTGGATTTGAGCTTGGGCTAACCAAACTTTCAAAGTAATTGTCAAAAGGATGAGACATTAAACAGAGATCGAATTTGAGGGTTCAAAAATTAAGCCAGATAGAGCTTCCATTAGTTTTGCCATCGTACTCTCCTCTGTAACCGCTATCCTTTTTCATATGCGGTTGCTCGCATGTGCAAATACTATGGTAGAGACAATAAGTAAATTGATGTTATTTGATGTAGGACTGACATATTTAATCAAAATATGTCTATACTTAAGAAATAGGAAGATAGAATTTTCATGACGCTTCTGCAATTGGTCTTATCATTCTCTGCTTTTCAACATTCTAATTTTTTCGAATATCTGTTTCATAGCTGAACTGAAAAGAAGCTGTTCATTTTAAAACACGTACATAAAAACATGAGAATTTGTGTGTATCCCATTGTGGTGTCTCTACTGTAGTCAATTGCCTAATTATATCCCCCTGAAGCGTCTTTGGCTAAATCACTTAGTGATTTATCTAACTCAGAAACTTAGTGATCTAGGACCATGAAACTTCTCACAAGTGTTGACTATAATAATACAGGTGCCTTCTAGGGTTGGGTCACAAAGGTCAAATGTCAAGGTCATAGAGGAAAGGTGTTTAAAAATGAATTAGTTAACATTCTCTCAACCTTGAAAATGATGCCATCTTGAAAGAGTTTTGGCTTGAAAGTACTTGAAAATTCATAATAATCCTTGAAAAGTACTTTAATTTTGGGCATACTGCATGACAGTCATCAAATCAGCCTTAAAAAGGCCTTGATAAACAAGACAAATGAAAAAAACATCAGTCAAATACACCTAGGTCAATTCTAAATAATCTAATTCTTAGCTTCATCTATCAAAAACGGCGTTTTGATTGGTCGAAAAAATTATTCATGCCTTCAAAATTTTGAGCACAAAGATATTATGTATGCTCTCGCACAATAGTCTGTACAAAAATATTTTAAATTTGTTAAGTTTTTGCTTTTTTAGCTCGATGCTATCAAATTTTTAAAAATGAAGAAAATAAATTTTTGTTTTCATTGAGGCATGAACGAAAAAATCTTATCACACTTATGTATGAATCACAGTGTGATTAGCCGCCATCATAGCGCAGTCCGTAGCACGTCATACTCCTAATCTTCAATCAATGGATGTCATGGGTTCGATCCCCGGCGGTGGCACATATCCTTTCTAACATTTGTCTCTCACCAATGGGTGGGTAATCGTAAACCTTAGTGGGATAGCAGCTGGAGGCTAGGAAAGGATGTAGTGGTAGTACTGGTGTGAGAAATACCAGGAATCCATTGTTAGGTGCTCCAGATTCCGCAATATGACTGAAATACTGTCAAAAGTGGTGTTAAACCCCATTCAATCAATCAATCAGTGTGATTAGGTTTTTCAATTCATACCTCCATGAAAAAAAGTATTCTTTTCATTTCTTAATTATGAAAAAGGAACAAAAGTATTTGGTTCCAAACTACTATAAATACACCAATTTCTTGAAATCAGAATGGGTGAATCTGTTTTTCTCTGGGATTGGTCAGGAAAAAATAACCATGGATCAAGAAAATGAATGATTAGTATAAAGCCTTTGCCATTGCTTCAAAAAAGAGAAAGTGCTATCCCTATGGAGGCTATGATCCCAATCAAAAAGTGAGTTAAACAAATATGATGAAAAGTCTTTGAGTGGAATGTTTTATGACTTATTTTTCAAAATGTCGTTGGGCATGCAAAATGTCATAACTACAGCTTATGCGACATTTTGTATGCCCAGCAATGAAATCATTTGCCATTAAATCAAGAGTTTGTGTGTAAAAAGAAAATGAAACTACAATCACGATGATGCTGTCAGAAGCATTGACCATCCCCCATCCAACCCCATTGCTTCCACTAGTAATTTTAACTCAAGTGGGTCACGTTTTGTAAGTAAAAAATGATGTGTTGAAACCTGAAATAACATTGATACTTAGAAAAATAGTCCTTGAAAAGGACTTAATGTACTTGATTGATTTATTGACTTATTGAATTGGGTTTAACACCACTTTGATATATTTGAAAAGTCCTTGAATTCAGTCAGCATTTACCTGTATGAACCATATGTGCATTAACCCTTTCCAATACAATCATTGATTTGTTTGTCCCTGTTAAATACATTGAGAAGATGTTAAGCAATTTCTTCATTTCCAACAATCTTTTTCTAACATATAGGTTACTTTTTAAATGGTACTTACTTTATAATGTTATCTGATCTGTTACCCCTTTGAATTTGGACAAGTCCAAAAGTTTTGAAAAACATTAAAGGGATATCTTAATATCCATTTGACCTATGACCCCAGAAATTTACTAAAATACTGATCCAAAAAAGTGACTTGAGTGTTTGAGGTTATACATATATATGTCATTGGTTAAAGTCACCATTTAAGTTAGTTAACCATTTATTCGCTTTAACAACTCTGTCTGTCTTGTCTGAGTGGTTCGCTTTACTCACATTCAGATGGTTGCAAGTTCAGGCCCCACTGGAGGCAGATAGTGTATTTGGGTTGGACAATTTACAGACAGAGCCCCAGTCCACTCAGCTGTAAAAGTGGGTAGCAGTGTTTAGATTCCTTTGCCTCTCTGTATAGTATTGCATGTTGTACTATTTAGATTACCAATATTTTTCCTCACTAAACTAACTGCAAAATATATTTGTCACAAGGTGCTGGTGGAGGGTCAAGTCATTTCTGATGTAGAGATGATTATGTCAAATTAAAGCAATCTTGGAGTACTTTAGAAAGCTGTACCAATTTCCATATTTCAGGAATGCACTGTAAACATATACATTGGTCTCACACAAGCTATTTCTTCATGTTGTCTCCATGCAAACTATGTATCCCACTTGGTGAAAAAGGGACATTTAGATATTCTGTACAATAATTGTTAAAGAAATACTTGAGAAAAAGGATAGAATCCATCAAAGGCAAATCAGAGGTAGTATTATATACCTATAGATATTTCTAGTCAAATATATACATTCCACACATACAAAATCCAACACATCATAAAAAAATCTGTATCTGACAGACTAATATGGTTCCATTTATGGTAGTCTAACATGAAGTCATTTTCATCATAATGTGAATAAACATTAGAATGGCAAAGGAGAAGTGAAAATGTCGAAGAAAAACAGATTTTCTATCATTTCGTCAAATTTATTTAATAAAAATAGGTAAATATTAGATAGAAAATTATAGTACCATTCAGATACAAGATCTTGTATTTGATTCTCTCTGTGGAGAAAATTTAATATTCCCCTCAACCTTTGGTCTCATGACATATCAAAATTTCCTCCACAGCTCAAAGTAAATACAAGATCTTGCATCTCTATCATAACATAATATTCCCTATGTATCTTGAAAATAAACATATCATCAGGTAAAATGGCCCTACTACAATAAGAATATCAGGTAACTGATGCAGTCTAACAATGATGGATACTTTCCACACCATCTCGTTCACAATGCACATAACTAATAAGAAATTTTTCAGCTCACCTGAACAAATGCTCAAGGTGAGCTATTATGATCCCCCAATATCCAGCGTGCTGTATTGTCATTGTGTGTCTGTCTACAATTTCTTTATACATCTTCTCCTGAACCAGTGAGCCAATCTTGATGAAACTTTCTAGGGATGTTCCTTTGGTGAAGCTATTCCAAAATTGTTCAAATAAGTGAAATCCATCCGTAACTCATTCCAACACAATGAAAGTTTTGGACACCCCTCAAGGAAAATAACTGGGGAAACATAATTCCTTCATTTTTATACGCCCGTCAAAGACGTATTATGGGATCACCCGTGGTGTCCGGGCGTCCGGTTGTCCGGGCGGTGTCCACTTCTTTGTCCGGAGCATAACTCTGTCACCGTAAGTCCGATTGACTTTAAACTTGGCAGTTATATTCTTCTCATCATTACGGAGTGTAGTGCACAAGAACCATAACTCTTCCTGGCCTATTTTTTGAGTTATTGCCCTTTGTTGTTTTTCATACTTGAATCTTGTCCGGAGTATATCTCTAAAAGTATTATAGCTAGGATCATGAAACTTCATGGGTGTATAGATCTCACCAAGGGGGAGTGCAGTGCACAAGAACCATAACTCTACCTGGCCTATTCTTTGAGTTATTGCCCTTTGTTGTTTTTCATACTTGAATCTTGTCCGGAGTATATCTCTAAAAGTATTATAGCTAGGATCATGAAACTTCATGGGTGTATAGATCTCACCAACGGGGAGTGCAGTGCACAAGAGCCATAATTCTACCTGGCCTATTTTTTGAGTTATCGCCCTTTGTTGTTTTTCATACTTGAATCTTGTCAAGAGTATATCTCTAAAAGTATGATAGCTAGAATCACGAAATTTCATGGGTGTATAGATCTCACCAAGGAGGAGTGCAGTGCACAAGAACCATAACTCTACCTGGCCTATTTTTTGAGTTATTGCCCTTTGTTGTTTATCATACTTGAATCTTGTCCGGAGTATATCTCTTAAAGCATAAAAGCTAGAATCATGAGATTTCATGGATGGATAGATCTCACCAAGTGGGAGTGCAGTGTACAAGAACCATAACTCTACCTAGGGTATATTTTGAGTTATTGCCCTTTGTTGTTTTTCATACTTGAATCTTGTCCGGAGTATATCTCTAAAAGCATAATAGCTAGAATCATGAGATTTCATGGATGGATAGAGTTCACCAAGTGGGAGTGCAGTGTACAAGAACGATAACTCTACCTTGTGTATATTTTGAGTTATTGCCCTTTGTTGTTTTTCATACTTTGTTTGACAAAAAATATTCATTCAAAATAACTTCAGTTCTTTTCAAACCCCCAGTTAATATTAAGCAGTGTGAAGGGCCTATCTTGTGACAATTTGGCACCTTGTTCACAATGTGTTCTTCCCAGAAAGTTGAAAAAATCTCAAACTTATAAACTCGAAATTGTCGACTGCATCTCCTCTCAATATGGACCAGTCTAAAATTTTGTCATGTGGGAATGTGTTAACTCTGGTTGCCAACAAAAAGGAGAAAGTAATGAAATCTTGAAAAGACTTCTACTCTGAAACAAGAAGAGGGAGAGCTTTGATATTTTGTATGCAGCACCTCCAAGGGGACATCTATCAAGTTTGTTCACATGATGCCCCATGGGCCATATTAGGAGTCCGCCCCGGCAAAACCTATTTGAGATTGAAACAAAGGAGGAAAACTTTTAAGAAATCTTTTTGAAACCAGATGACTGAGAGCTTTGTTATTTTGTATGCAGCACCTCCTAGGGGACATCTGTCAACTTGGTTCAAATGATGATCCCTGGGTCATGTTTTGGCTCTGACCAGATGCACCCCATTTTAAATAGAAACAAAGAAGAAAAACTTTAAAAATCTTCTCTATGAAATGAGAATTGCTATTTGGTATGCATAATCTCATAGGGGACCACTATCAAGTTTGTTCATATGATTTCCATTGGGTCATTTTTGGGCTCCGCCCTGCCCCATCCTATTTCAACATAGAAACACAGAAAGAAAACTTGAAAAACTTTCTTCTCTGAAATCAGAATGCCTAGAGTATTGATATTTGGTGTTTAGAATCTACAAGTGAACCTGTACAAAGTGTATTCATGTGATCCCTTGTGTTTAATATTCCTAAGCTTTAGCACAGGTGAGTGCTACGGGCCCTCTAGTGTTATAGCAGTGATGCCAAACCTTATATTGGATATGAGTCAGGTCGGAAAATTTGGTATTTCATGAGACTGAATGTCTACCCTAGTAAGAATTCTTAATTGGCAGAATCATAGCAAGGATGATAATTGTATAACATTCAAGATAGCTCTTTTTCACATTTATATATTGGAATGAGCTTACCTGTTCATTTTGCACTGTATAAGATTTTTTTTCTCTATATAAAAATTTTGTAACAAATGCAAGTGATTTGTGATGAATAAATCATTGATTTATCTGAAATAAGAAAGACGCTAATTTTTTCTGTCTTTACCTTGAACCTGAAACACCATGTCCCTAGGAACTTTGTATTCTGGTCAGCTGTCGGAATAATCCTAAAAGACAACTCTTTTAACTGTATAGGGATGTCCCAGTGACAAGAAATCGGTTATGGTAGCTTGCAACAGCTCTTGTTTTTGGCTCCACTGGCTAAAGGCTAGGTGGACTACTATCATGGCAGAGTGTCCGTTTATTGGTGCATGTATACCTTGGTCTCTAAATTTTAGCTCACCTGAGCACAAAGTGCGAGGTAAGCTGTTGTGATAGGTCATTGTCCATCCATCTGTCTGTCAATCCACAATTTGTTTAAAACCTTCTCCAAAACCAGCAGGCCAACCAAGCTGAAACTTTGCAGGGATGTTCATTGAGTGAAGCTCTACAAAAATTGTTGAGTTTCCTTCGATGAAAAACTCTTTTTGCCTTGGCATTTGAAAATGGGAAATTTTTGTAATTCTTTGATTTTTTTTTCAGAAAATACAATGCCAAGGGCATTTATATTTCATATGAAGCATTATCATATGCTTCTCTATGAAGTTTTCAAAAATTATACCCCTGGGGTCAAAAATGGCCCTGTTCAAAGTTGAGAATACTCTTAATTAGAGCAAGTTCAAAAGTCTTCTCCTAAGCTATATGGCCTAGGACATTCATATTTGGCATATAACATAACTAGATGGTTTTGAAGTATGTTATTAAAGATTGTGCCCCTTGGGTCAAAAATGGCCCCACCTCTGGGGTTCAAAGTTGGGGCAAAATGAGTGCAAGCTCAAAAGTCTTCTCCTCCTGAACTATATGGCCTAGGACATTCATATTTTGGATCTTACATAACTGGATGATTTTGTAGTTTGTTATTAAAAATCATGCCCCTGGGGTCAAATTGGCCCTGTCCCTAGGGTCCAAGGTTGGGAAAAATTAGTTCAAAGTCTTCTCCTCCTCAACTGTATGGCCTAGGACATTAATATGTGGCATGCAACATAACTAGATGGTTTTGTAGTATGTTATTAAAAATAATGCCCCTGTGGTCAAAAATGGCCCTGCCTCTTGGGTCAAAAGTTGGGAAAAATGCTCAATAAGGGCAGTTATATATTCTTCTCTACACCAATGACCATACAGCAAATTTAAGACTAGCCCAAACTTAAAGAAGTTGGGTTCGTAATTCAAATTTGATTGAATCTAAACTAGAAGTAGCTTTAAGTGTAGAAAATATAGTGGGAAATGGAGAAATTGCTTGTAACAAGCAGTTTCCCTTTTCTCATGTTTTCCAAAACCATTTTCCATGGGGCATTTAAAATGCCAGCATTGATAATAGGTATTTAGCATGATACTTACACTCATCAAAATGATGTTCTTCGCCTAAAACTTGATATTTGTTATATTTATTTAGTTTCTGTAATAATTTTTAGTCAAAGGAATTTTAATAAAAAATCTTTATGGGTAGAAAACATTTTGGATAGTGAAGAAATTGTTCTAACAAACAATTTCTTCTATTTTCCACAATATTTTCCCAAGCTTATTCCTTGAGTGGAGTAAAAAGGAGGAATTGTGTGGGAATGGGTTAAACACTCCCAAACTAAATTCACAGGAATTATCTTTGGGTTAACCTCTTTCAGATTCCTTCAAAAAATTTGGATGGGAAATAAGTATATCATGATGGGCCTTATTTGCACTTATTGGTACGAAATGGTAATTTTTAGCTCACCTGAGCACATAGTGCTCAAGTGAGCTATTGTGATCCCCTTTTGTCCGGCGTCTGTCGTGCTTCGTCCATCAACAATTTCTTTAAACAACATCTCCTCCTAAACCACTGGGCAAATCTGAACCAAATTTGGCAGAAATGTTCCTTAGGTGGTCCCCTTCAAAAATAGCTAAAAGAACTGAAATCTGTGAAAAACTCTGGTTGCCATGGCAACAAAAGTGAAATTTTAAAATAATCTTTAAAAATCTTCTCCTCCTGACCCAGAAGGCGTAGAGCCTTGATATTTTGCATGAAGCATCAGTATATTGACCTCTTCCAAAATAGCTTAAATCATGAACCTCGGGTCCCCAGGGGCTGAGCCCCAGGGGGTGGGTTTTATATGGAAATAAAGAACGATTTTTTTTAATGACATCTTGTCTCAAACCACTGGGCCGATTTGAACCAAATTTGGCTGAAATGTTGCTAAGGTGGTCCCCTTCAAAAATAGCTAAAAGAATTGAAATCTGTGAAAAACTCTGGTTGCCATGGCAACAAAAGTGAAATTTTAAAAAATCTTTAAAAATCTTCTCCTCCTGACCCAGAAGGCATAGAGCCTTGATATTTTGCATGAAGCATCAGTATATTGACCTCTTTCAAAATAGCTAAAATCATGATCCCCGGGTCCCCAGGGGCGGAGCCCCATGGGGGTGGGGTTTATATAGAAATAAAGAACGATTTTTTAAATGACATCTCCTCCCAAACCACTGGGCCGATTTGAGCCAAATTTTGCAGAAATGTTGCTTAGGTGGTCCCCTTCAAAAATAGCTAAAAGAATTGAAATCCGTTAAAAACTCTGGTTGCCATGGCAACAAAAGTGAAATTTCAAAATAATCTTTAAAAATCATCTCCTCCTGACCCAGAAGGCATAGAGCCTTGATATTTTGAATGAAGCATCAGTATATTGACCTCTTTCAAAATAGCTAAAATCATGATCCTCGGGTCCCCAGGGAGAAGCCTCAGGGGGGGGGGGGGTATAAAGAAATAAAGAACGATTTTTTAAATGACATCTCTTCCCAATTCACAGGGCCGATTTGAACCAAATTTTGCAGAAATGTTGCTTAGGTGGTCCCCCTTAAAATTAGCTAATAGAATTGAAATCCATTAAAAACTCTGGTTGCCATGGCAACAAAAGTGAAATTTCAAAATAATCTTTAAGAATCTTCTCCTCCTGACCCAAAAGGTGTAGAGCCTTGATATTTTGCATGAAGCAGCAGTATATTGATCTTTTACAAAATAGCTCAAATCATGATCCTAGGGTGTCCAGGGGCAGACCCGGGGGGGGGGGGGGGGGGGTATAGGCATGATGCATCAGTTTTCAGACTTCTTTCTTATTTCTGAAATTATAACCCATGGAAAAAAATTTTTTCCTTCTTTCAAATCAACACTAAGGCCTTGGAATTTATAATTTAGACTTTTGGATCCCCAGGTTCATAGTCTTTATATGTAATTGTGGCCCACTTGTTTCATAATCCTAACCTTAACATGAAATTAGACTGTTGAAAGAAAAAGAGCCTTTATCTCAGGTGAGCGCCCCAGGGCCAACGGCCCTCTTGTTTTAAAAATGTTATTTTCTGGACCATTCATTGAAATTGTATGGATGTTTTTCAGGAATGTCGCTTGGTTGGTTATCTCTAAGATTATACAATGCATTGTGATTTTTTTAGAAAACAACATTTGGATGAAAAAGATGTCTTTTATTTTGGGGCTTGTTGGGGGATTATGATTGGTACTATGTGGTAAAATCTTTGATAATTATTTGTTCAGAAACAATTTGTTGGATTTGTATGATTTTGCAAGAATGTTACTTAAGTGATAACCTTAAGAGAAGGTCGGACTAAAATCATGTTTTTTATTTGATTTATTCTGAAACCATTCACTGGATATACTTAATATCTATTTTCATGCAAGAACCAAGGGTAGTCATCTCTGAGATTCTTTCAATAAATCTTTATTAGATGATAAATGTGTCTTTTAAAGGTCAAAATTGACCTTGTCTGGAGCATAACTTCTACATTTATGGATGGATTGAAAATAATTTGGCACAGTTGTCCTTCGGGATGAGTGCTAGTGTCATGCAAAATGTTTGTTGTGATATCTCCAAGGTCAAGGTCACAGTTGAAGGTGATCTTTTCTGGAGCATAACATCTACATTAAAGGATTGGTTTGAAAATAACTTGGCACAGTTGTTCTTCTTGATGATTTCTAGTGTCATGCGAAAAGTTTTTTGTGATACCTCCAAGGTCAAGGTCACTGTTGAAGGTAAAAAAATTTGACCTTCTCTGGAACATACCTTCTACATTATAGATGGATTTAAAAGTAACTCAACACAGCTGTTTCTTGATGAGTGCTAGTGTCATGCCAAACCTCTGTTATGATATGTTTAAGGTCAAGGTCAAAGCTGAAGGTTAAAGGACAAAATTGACCTTTTCAGCAGCATAATTTCTGCATTTATTGATGGAGTTGAAAATAATGTGGCACAGTTTTTCATCTTGATGAGTGCAAGTGTCATATGATGCATGCGAGGTGAAGGTCATTGTTGAAGGTGAAACAACCTTGTCTAGAGCATGACTTCTACATTTTTGGATGGATTTGAAAATAAGTTGGCAATTTCTACTTTTCTCACGTTTTCTGCCTCATTTTGGGCTCCTTTTCCTATTTCAGCAAAATTCTGAAAATGTTCTGTCATAAAATAACATGTACAAGATTATTAATTTCATACCCCAAATATACTGATCAATCTTTACAATCCGATTTTGCAAACCAATTTTTTTATATTACTTATACTGCACAGATTATCTTGGCATTAAGAGGTATACAAATTTCTTTATGGTAAGGTGTTATATTGATAAACATCAAAAAAGTTGGGTACCCTCAAATTCATGTGATGATCAAAAGATAATACTTATGTTCCAATATTGGTTATGTCCACCTCTAGCAACACAAGTCCTCCTCGTGGATCTGAGGCCGCTGTCATAGCACAGTTGGTAGCGCATCGGACTGTCAATCTAGAGGTCCCGAGTTCGATCCCCGATGGAGGCACTCATCCTTTCTGACTATTTGTCTTCCACCAATGGGTCGATAATCATAGACCTATGTGGGATAGCAGCTGGAGACTAGGAAAGGATGTATTGGTAGTACTGGTGTGAGAAATACCAGGATTCTATTGTTAGGTGCTCTAGCTGCCGTGATATAACTGAAAGATTGTTGAAAGCGGCTTAAAACCCCATTCAAACAAATCAAATCATGGATCTGAAAACATTTGCCTGAGGAAGATCTCAACATTGTTCAACAAGAATACATTCTAGATTCCCTAAATTCTGGTGTAGATTGACTTGCTGATTGACACGGCAGCCTAGCTACTCCAAGATATGCTCTATCAGATTGAGGTCGGGGCTGCTTGAAGGCCTGTCTAAGACTTCAATACCACATTTCTCTGAAACATTAGACCAGAGCTGTGTCTGCATAAAGGAGAGCAAAAGGGTTGTGAAATGTGATCTCTGTGATGGTTAGCGGTTAAGTTGCCTTGAACAACAAGAAGGGGTGAGCATCTTTTTGCACAAAAACATCCCCACACCATAAAAATGATAACTACATAATCTGTCTGTTATGCTTGAGCATGACGTTCTTCAGGCCTGCTATACACATATACCCTGTCATCATCAAAATGTAATTCACGTTGCGATTCTTCATGAAAGACAATCAAGTACCATTGATAGAATCATGGGTGCCAAGTGGCCCATGCCAACCTGCTGCGCCTATGATAAGGTGTAAGAACAGGTCCATTATGTATGAAGTTTAGCTGCTCGCAAACAAGTCCCAACAGTTTGAGCTTTAAATCTTCTACCAAACATCTCTCTACTAGAGGATATTGCTGATGTAAATCTATTTTGGAGATGTCACTGTCAAATTTCACAATATCCCTATGTGACATGAATCCTACCATTCTTGGTCTTGGGTAGTCGGCAACTGATCTGATGTGCTGTAAATGATTTCTCAAAGTAATTATTGTTTGTCGTGAGCAATCCATTGTTCTGGCAACGGCAGGTACAGACTGACCAGCCAAAAGCCTTCCACTGCTTCTTGACATTGCTTATTTAAGAGGTGTTGCATGTGTACAATGGTGTAAAGGCCAAAATTTCAATATGATTGTTTTCCTTGGCTTAAGCTTGTATGCTACGTTTGTACGCATGTGTACAATGGTGTAAAGGCCAAAATTTCAATATGATTGTTTTCCTTGGCTTAAGCTAAGTGCTACGTTTTTTCAGATTTCATCAATTTCAATTTTGATACATTGAAAATATGACATTCATGGTTGTGGCTTATGTCCATATGTCCATATATGGTATCCAGGGAATTTATAAATTGCCATTCTTGAATGGCAGATTTTTTACAATTGTCTTAGTTGGGTGAACTGTAAAAGGGTTAAAAGTTTATAGTGAGTTTCTGAGACTTCTAGGTTTTTGTGTATGTATACATGAATAGACTGATTAACCAATTTTCAAGGAAACTGTTGTAACTCAGATTTCACAAGTTAGATATTTACAGTAAACTGTATGCCTCTTTGCAGTTCTAAAATAGATCAAGGAGATGCAAGGATGTTAGAAAGTGGTAGACAGTGGGGTTTTGTCTCATTGGTGACTGCTCTTGTTAATGGACAATAAAAGCTTATTATCAAGGAAAATGTGGATTATATATTTTAACCCATTACCAGACAACACAATATTAGACTGGTTCAGATTGAAGCAATTTCAGGTAACAATCTCAAATTGTTGGAATGAAGAAAATCTTTGCCTTTTAGGATAAAAAATCATTGTGGACAATGAAGAAAGTGCTTATAACAGGTTGAAATCGACCCTTTAACCCATTACATCACAACAAAATGTAGACTGGTTCAAATTGAAAGAAGTCGCAGATCACAATTCAGAAAATCTTTACCTTGTAGGGTAGAAAACATAATGCAAATTGAAGAAATTGCTTGTTACAAGCAATTTCTTCAATTCCACAATGTTTAACAAGTTGAAAGATGAAAAAATAATCTTTGAATTATCATCTGCGACACCTTTCAGTTTGGACCAGTCTAAATTTGGCCATCTTGTAATAGGTTAAAAACTCTAAAATCAAGGATGGTAACTCTAAACTCATTTTCTTTAGGATTTTGTGACTTTTTTATCTGAGGTTTATTATTAAACCTTGATCCTTTAAACCGTTACAGCACAGGTTCAGGCATCTCCATACAATGTAAGTTATAAGAAAACCAAAAGATAGTTATTGCAATAGTACTTTCATATTTACATTTCAAACAAATGAATTAACTGAACACTTTACAATAAATCCATTCCCACATAATAAAATTCTAGACCAGTTTAAATTAAAAAAAAGCTATTTCACATGGGGAATATAATTCGTTTTATACTGAATTCCAAAAAAAAACATAATTTGCGTTACCAGTACAATCAGGCCTGTGGAGTGATTCAGGCGCTCAAACACCTCTAGTTCCAAAATGCCATCTACAGGTTTACCGGTATTGTATGGTAATAGGTAAATTGTCAATACAGGTTTATGATGAAATAAAAAGAGACATCCAAATACAATTGCAGAGTAATCTTGCTGCTTTTGACTTGAAAGGGCTGAGCCAAATATAAGTAAATGTTTGTTGCATCCTTGGTTGAGGTAAAGCTATTATTTGAGAAAAGAATTAGACATTTTGGAGTAAAAAAATGTATTTAACCCATTACCAGACCACTATTTCGCAAACTAGCCTAAATTGAAAAAAGTTGCAAACAACAACTTCAAGTTGATAAAATTTCAAATTTTTGAAAAGTGGAAAAGGAAAAAGGTTTTATCCACTAATCATTATTTAAATGTTTAATAAGGTCATGAAAGGTTGGAGCATCATTGTTGTAGAATCTTGATTATAGTATTAACGTATTACCAAATGACAAAATTTTAGATTTTTCCAAATTGAAAGAAGTTCCCAAAGAAAATTTTAGTTGATGGAATTAAAAAAACTTTTCCCTTTTGGATATAAACAAGCAATTTATTCATTTTTCACAATGTTTTCAAAGCTTCTTTATTTTCTAGGCCTCTAAAAACCGGATTGTGTGGGAATGGGTAAAAAGGATGAAACTGATTATTATGTTTGATTGTTATGGAGAGTGTACTTTCTATATAATTACATTCATATTTTTTCATTTTGCATCATATCACTATTCCAAATTTGAGGTATTTGATATTAAATATAAATTATCTAAAACTGTGTGTTTGTGTGTCTTGTTTTATAGATCATCAGGTAACAACCTGTAGTGATCTTGTAATATGTATGCCCCAAAAGATAGAGATTCAAGCTATTCACAATTGACAGATCATGGCTGTCAATCAAAAAATCAAATGACCAATCAAATCATTCATTATCCCATTACCACACAGCAATATTTTAGACTGGTCCAAATTGAAAGAAGTTGCAGACGATAATGTAAAGTTTATGATTTTTTTTAATTTTTTTTCAACTTTCTGGGTAGAAAACTTTGTGGAAAATGAAGAAATTGCTAGTAACAAGCAATTTCTTCATTTTCCACAATGTTTTCTAAAGTTTTTTTCCTTTGGGGCTTTTAAAGGCGTCACTGAGTGGTAATGGGTTATACCCCCCCCCCCCTCAAAAGAAGTTAAGGGGAGGCATTATTGAATCAGCTGACGATCAGGCCATCAATGTTGAGCTGTCCACAAAATCTTGTCCAGACAACTCTTCCTACAGTTTCAGTCTGACTTGCAGAAGTGTTCATTCAGATCTATAGGTGTACAAGGTGCAACTTTCGTTAAAATTCTACCAAGAATTATGAAGTTATTGCCCCTGATATAACTTAAAAACACTTGTAAAATATTCTTTTATTGGAGGAAACTTTGCCATATGTTGAATAGCAAAACATGTAAAATCTTTTTCTCAGAAACTGGCTGGATTATTACAATATTTCACAGAAATGATCATTGAAAAAAATTAATCAGATAAAAAGTATGGTTTTGGGTGGGTGGGTGTTTCTTTTTTCCATATATGGTTATAGCGAAATCGCTGAAGGTTGTCTCTATATTAAATGGATATCATTCAAATTCACATGGATGATTCTTGGATGACCTTTAGGTGAGCTATTGTGATTGGGCTGTGATTGGTGTCTGGCGTCAACTTTTACCTGAGGTCACATTTTTGGCTCAAATGTCTTAAAACTAACTTTCAGAATAATTGTCTACATAATAGCTTGGACAAGTTTGAAAATGGATCATGTGGGGTGAATAACTCGGTCACCAGCACAAACCTTGAAAAACCTTGTGTGCACTCTAGAGGTGACATATTTGGCTCAAATGACTTGAATTCTGGTCAGAGTGCATGTCTACATGATACCTCAGACAAGTGCGAAACTTAGTCATGTGGGGTCAAAAATTATGTCACCAGGAAAATCTTAGAAAAACCTTGTGTGCATTTTAAAGGTCACATTTTTGGCTTAAATGCCTTGAATTTATGTCAGAATTTTTGTCTATATGATATCATAGTTGAGTTTGAAAATGGGTCATGCAGGGTCAAAAATAAGGTAACCAGTTTAAATCTTATGAAAAACTTGTGTGCATTCTAGAGGTCACATTTTTGGCTCAAATGCCTTGAAATTTTGTGAGATTTTTTGTGTACATGATATCATGTACGAGTTCCAATTTGGGTCATGTTGGGTAAAAAGCTAGGTTAGCAGTTCAAATCTTAGAAAAACCTTCTTTGCACTTTAAGAGGTCCATTTTTGGCTCAATTGTCTTGAATTTTGGTCAGAATGTTTGTATTCATATCTTGAAGGAGTTTGAAAATAGGTCTTGTGGGGTCAAAAACTAGGTCACCAGGTCAAATCTTAGCCAAGAGGACCATGATGGTCTTGAATCGCTCACCTGAATCATTTGCCGTTAAAAAATGCAACTGGAACCAAAAATGAAAAACAAAATGATTATCATAATGGCCCCATTTCCTGTTTTCCAATAGAACCTTCCAATTATCTATAGGGCTCAACTTTATGGCCTAACAATTATTCCTGCCAAGTTTCAAGAAGCTTGAGCAAATATTGTGGTCTTTAGAATGTAAACAAAGAAATTGTCATTAAGGCCCCTTTGTGTTTCCAATAGAACCATCCAATAATCAATAGGGTTCTTCCTAATGCTCAAAGAATTATTCTCACCAAGTTTTATGAAAATTGAGCCATCATTTTGGCCTCTGGAGTGCAAACAAAGAAATAGGGCCTCTCATCCTGTGTTTTCCAATAGAACCTTCCAATAATCAATAGGGTTCTTCCTAATGCTCTAAAAATTATTCTCACCAAGTTTTATGAAAATTGAGTCAATATTTTGGCGTTTGGAGTGCAAACAAAGAAATTGTCATGAAGGCCTCTTTTCCTGTGTTTTCCAATAGAACCTTCCAATAATCAATAGCTTTCATCCTGATGGCCTAACAATTATTCTGGCCAATTTTCATTAAGATTGAGCCAAAATTGTTGCCTCTAGAGTGTAAAAAAGAAATTGGTATTAAGGCCCCTTTTCCTGTGTTTTCAAATAGATCCTTCCAATTATCTATAGGTTTCATCCTTATGACTTAACAATTACTCTGGCCAAGTTTCATGAAGATTGGACGAAAACTGTGGCCTCTAGAGTGTAAACAAAGTATTTGTCATTAAGACCCTTTTTGCTGTGTTTTCAAATAGATCCTTCCCATAATCCATAGGGTTTTTCCTTATGACCTAACATTTATTCTGACCAAGTTTCATGAAGATTGAGCCAAAATTGTGGCCTCTAGTGGGTAAATAAAGAAATTGTCATTAAGCCCCCTTTTCTTGTTTTCTAGTATAACCTTCCCATAATCAATAGGTTTCATCCTTATGACCTCACAATTATTCTGGCCAAGTTTCATGAAGATTTGGCAAAAATTGTGGCCTCTAGAGTGTAAACAAAGAAATTGTCATTAAGGCTCCTTTTCCTGTGTTTTTAGCTCACCTGAGCACAAAGTGCGAGGTGAGCTATTGTGATCGGTCGTTATCCGTCCATCCGTCTATCCGTCTGTCCACAATTTCTTTAAAAATCTTCTCCTCCTAAACCAGTGGGCCAATCAAGCTGAAACTTTGCAGGGATGTTCCTTGGGTGAAGTTCTTTAAAAGTTGTTGAAAGAATTTAATTCCGTCAAAAACTCTGGTTGCCGCGGCATTTGAAAATGGGAATCTTTAGTAATTCTTTAAATATCTTTAAAAATCTTCTCCACCTAAACCAGTGGGCCAATCAATCTGAAACTTTGCAGGGATGTTCCTTGGGTGAAGCTCTTCAAAAGTTGTTAAAAGAATTTCATTCTGTGAAAAACTGTTGTAACCGCGGCATATGAAAACGGGAATCTTTAGTAATTTTTTAAATATCATTAAAAATCTTCTCCTCCTAAACCAGTAGGCCAATCAAGCTGTAACTTTGCAGGGATGTTCCTTTGGTGAAGTTCTTCAAAAGTTGTTAAAAGAATTTAATTCCATCAAAAACTCTGGTTGCCGTGGCATTTGAAAATGGGAATCTTTAGTAATTCTTTAAATATCTTTAAAAACCTTCTCCTCCTAAACCAGTAGGCCAATCAAGCTGAAACTTTGCAGGGATGTTCCTTGGATGAAGCTCTTCAAAAGTTGTTAAAAGAATTTCATTCCGTGAAAAAATGTTGTATTCATGGCTTATGAAAATGGGAAATTTTAGTAAATCTTTGTTGTTGTTTTTTTCATAGACTTCAAGGCCAAAGACCTCTATATTTTGTATAGAGCTTAATCATATGGTTCTCTACCAAGTTTTAAAATATTTAATCTCTTGGGTCAAAAATGACCCCGCCCCTGAAGTCCGAAGTTTGGAAAAATGCTTAATTAGAGCAATTTCAAAAGACTTCTCCACTTAAACTATAAAGTCTAGGATATTCATATTTGGTATGTAGCAGAACTAGATAGTTTTGTACTATATCACTTAAAGTTGTCCTCCCCGGGTCAAAAACGGCCCTGCACTAGAGGTCCAAAAATTGGGAAAAAAGTAAAATTTGAGTATGTTAAAAAAAAAAATCTTCATTTTAAGGCGGAGGGCATTTATATTTTGAGTGTAGCATAGCCTGGCTGTTATCTATCAATTTTGATTAAAATTATGCCTGTAGGTTACCCTTGTTTCATAGAACCTTCCAATTATCAATAGGGTTCATCCTTATGCCCTAAGAATTATTTTCACCAAGTTTCATGAAAATTGGGTTAAAATTGTGGTCTCTAGAGTGTAAACACTTCAATTGATGATGCCGCACAACTGACAGCAGACATTCAACGATCACAAAAGCTCACCATGAGCACTTTGTGTCTACATGGTATCTTGGATGAGTTCAAAAATTTGTCATACAAGGTCACTAACTAGGTTACCAGGTCAAACTTTAGAAAAAACTTGTGTCCACTCTAAGAGGTCACATTTTTGGCAAATGTCATGAATTTATGTCAGAATAATTGTCTATATATCTTGGAGGAGTTCAAGAATGGGTCATGTGGGGTCACCGGCTCAAATCTTAGAGAAACCTTGTGTTCATTGTAGAGGCCCTCATTTTTGTGTCAAAGTTCTTTATATTTGTTCAGAATGTTTGTTTCCATGATCTCTTTCATATTCGATATTGGTTACATTGTTAACCCTTTCCTATTTAATCCCCAGGTTTTGCAGCCCTGCGATTTTAAAGAAGAAATTGCTTTTAATAATATTTTCTACCCTACTGAATGGTTATTTTTCAAAATAAATCCAATTTGAAAATTTCGTCTGCAAAACCTTTGAATTTGGACAGGTCTAAAATTTTGCAAAACAGGAAAGGTAAATTAAAAGTAAATTTTGATCCTTGGGCCACAATTTGTACAATCTTGATGGAGATCTCTGATGGAGATGATGCTGTATACCAAATATCAAAGTTCTAGGCCCTCCTTTTTTGGAGAAGAATTTTAAAATTTTTACTATATAAGTCCTATGTAGAACTTGGGATGTTCAGGGATGGGCTAATTATGACCCTGGGACCATAATTCATATAATCTTGATAGAGAATATAAGCCATTGTCAAACTTTTGATGTCTAGGAACGGGCTATTTTCATAGATAATCTTGATAGACATCAATCAGATGAAGCCAAATACCAAAGATCAGAGCTGTAGGTCCTTTGGTTTGATATAAAAAGATTTTGTAGTAACTACGTAAGCTTATTGGGCCCCCACCTTTGCTTTTTCCCTGCTTGCCATTTCTTGACAGATTTTTTTTCTTGTACAAACTTCATAGTCCTTGCCCTCACAAACTTCATAGTCCTTGCCCTAAAGACTCTAAATACCGAAACCCCAGAGTAGGTAACTCCAAGTCATTTACAAAACTGAGGATGTGAGGATGCTTCCTGCCAAGTTTGGTTGAAATCTGTCCAAGGATTCTTAAGAAGAATTCAAAATTGTAAAAAGTTAACACACAGTGCACATCAATGGATGAAATACAATCGCAATAGGTCACCATGACCTTAGGTCACCTAAATCTAAAAAATTGAGTTTGAATATTCCTCAAAACACATATTGAAGATTGTATACCCCAGCTGATTTAAGCCATTTCCACACAGTGACGCTTTTGGGTGCCCCATAAGTAATACAATTGGAAAACATTGTATAAAATGAAGAAATTGCTTGCTTTTTTTATCCAGAAAATGGGAAAAAAATCCAAAATTTCATAAACTTTGTCATCTGCAACTCCTTTCATTTTGACCTTATGTTAATGCTGTATACCAAATAGTAAATGAAAATGGACTCCTGTGACAATCTTACAATTACACATGTTGGCATTGTAAAAATGCCAACAAGCGTAATTGTAAGATTGTCACAGGAGTCCATTTTCATTTACTTGAGCCTCTCTTCTTTCAAAACAAATAAGTGACTAGATGTATGCTTCAACAGTTTAACCCATCCCCATACAATGACATTTTTTGGTGCACTCAAGAAAAAAAATGCCTTGGAAAATATTGTGGAAAATGAAGAAATTAATATTCATAAGCAATTTCTACATTACGAACCAAGTTTTTTACCCCAAAAGATAAAGATTTTAAAATTCCATCAACTAAATATCATCTTTTACAACTTCTTTCAATTTGAACCAGTATGAAATTTTGTTATCTGGTAATTAAACAAAACTTGTCCCCCCAAAGATCAACACATTTTCAAAAGTTTAGTCTTGATAGAGGATCTTGTCAGGTGATCTTTACTGTAGATGTTTTATCCATGATAACTATCTTCTTGCCGATAATTGGGATTGTTTCTTTACTAATATTTTTAAAGTATAATGAATATTTTTGGTTCACAGATGAAGTTTGGAAAGTAGGACAAATACTATTCTAAACAAGTGAACCATGATGGTCCTAAATCGCTCGCCTGAACCGTCTGCTAAATAAAGTACAGTAGAACCTCGTTAATTGGAACGTCACTGGTTCGTAGGTATGTGTTTGTTTGTATACTTAACGTGGTCCGGATCTTTTCTTCTTTATCTTTATAAGAAAACTCTGTCTAATTCGAGCATCGGTGGTTCGTAGTTTGTAGGCATTTCAAGTCCCCAAAGTATGATTATAGCACAAACTCCCATGTTTAATTCGTAGGTGTGATCCTATCATGGACTAACAAAGTGTCACAAATCACCACTTAACTTGATTTGCACACCTGCTGATCTGTTTACATGCAATATCTTATTGTATACCTTTAATTAATATGGGCTGTATGGTTTTGAATCTGAGTGATAAATTGAATAAAGGTTCCCTTAACTGTCGCAAGAAATTTACTTTAAATTGCCTCAACCCATTAATGTAAGTGTTATTGGTCAATTAGAAATTTTAACCTTTTTATTTTAATCTGCAGTTGCTTTATTCACAATCATCATTCCTTAATTTCATGATTTGATAAAAGATTACTCTCAGTGATTTGATCCAATGCATTGCAAAGGGAAATAACTTTGATTGATGTAGAAATATGATACAAGCATTGTGTTTAAAAAAATGGCCATTTAAACACGGAAATAAACCATTCAATATACAAGATGAGTAATTTTTAATTTATGTTTTCCTCAATTAATATCTGTGGGTCCTGCTTAAAAAAATAACCAATTTAAAATCAATTCCTAAATAGGGGACAGAACAAGACCTTGTCCGATTACCAGTATCTCAAACAACGGACCAATTGCCATCTTGTTTGTTCATACTACGCTTAGTTCATATGAATTTCCTCGGTCCCTTGCGCTACAAACTACCCAAGTTTTACTGTACTATGATGATTGGGCAAAAATTTTGGCCTCTAAGAGTTAACACTAAAGCCCCTTTTCCTGTGTTTTCCAATACAACCTTTTTCAATAGGGTTATCATTATGACCTAACAATTATTCTTACGAAGTTTCATAAAGACTGAGTCAAAACTGTGGCCTCTAGAGAGTAAACACTTAAATTGCTGACAATGCACAATAGACATTCAAGAATCACAAAAGCTCACCATGACCATATTGTACTCAGGTGAGCTTAAGAAAGTGCTCACAAGAAACAATAAAGATATTTTTACCATATGGGCAGAATTAATTCATTTTTACAAAAAAATAATCAAATCAATTTTGGTTTTATATATTTTTTTTATTACAGCAAATAATTCAAAATAAACACTGGTATATAAATACAAAGAAATGATAAACAGACAAAGTGTGCTGTAAATGTGGAGACAATTGTGATTATGACCAACTTTCACAAAGTCTGTGATAGATTATTCCTTACTTTCAATCCCTCAAACATTTCCACATTTTACAGTAACATCACAATATCAGACAACATTCCAGTAAAGATATGTTTCAATTAAACATCGACCTATAACCCCACAAGGATTTTGTCACTCAAATAACACAGTTGACTTTTGACCTACATTACTCAAAAACCTTAGAGCACTCTCTTGGATCATTGGCAATAATTGTATGAAGTTTCAAGGTTGCACGTCAATTTAGTTCTAGAATTAGAGCATCAAAAGAAAAAAGCCAGGATAGACAGCCAGACAGACAAGGTGAAACCAATATACCTACTCTACTTTACACGAAGGGGGGTACAATAACCCCCTTACCTTTTAAACTAAAGTATCTACTTGACTAAAACAGTGTCTGTAATGTTTATTTCAGATTCATGAAAACTCTGTAGGTAAGTGCAAACTTAGTGCCAATACAAGTACTAAATATTTGCTCTTACAATAGTTTTGCACTAGCCCCTAAAATGATAGCAAGATAGCTGTAAATTCCAATATTTGAATTTACGCTAGTAGAGATTTCTTAAATTGCTTTGTAAATTGATCTTGGTACAGTGTAAATACTAGAGCTGTTGCCCTCAAGGGCTGACGAGAATACCCCCCACACCGCTAAAAAGGTTTTTCTATGAAGGAGTGGAATTTGAAGCTGTTTAATCACATGCATGTCATGGTGGATGAACATTGCCAACCCTCCACCTCTTTCTGATTTTGTGTTTGTTGCTAGAGTTGACTGATTAGGAAAGGTTGGTCAATATGAGCCTATGTTAAAGAAAACTGTGTGAGGAGATGATGACACAAAATTATATCCACGAAAAGTCAATATGAGCCTATGTTAAATTTTTGACCCACGGGGGGAGGGGTCAAATTTGACCTCAGGAAATAAACCATTCAATATTTTGTAAAGGTCAACAAGATGATTTTACTTACCAAATTTGGTAACTCGCCTTATGGTTACTGAGTTTTGCAATTTCAAATTTTGACTACTCCCCCCCCCCCCAATTAAAAAGTTCAAAATGGCATAAATCTGAAACTAACGACTGGATCAAGATGAAAATTGCAGGTGCACAACTTCATATGATAGGAAACAACCTGATAAAATTTCAGCAAAATTGTGCAATTTTAAATTTTGACTACTCCCCCCCCCCCATTAAAAAGTTCAAAATGGCATAACTCTGAAACTAACGACTGGATCAAGATGAAAATTGCAGGTGCACAACTTCATATGATAGGAAACAACCTGATAAAATTTCAGCAAAATTGGTCAAAAAATGTGGGAGGAGAAGAGGACACAAAATTATGTCCACGGACGGACGGACAGACGGACGGACGGACGGACAACCTGATTCCAGTATACCCCCCCATAACTTCGTTGTGGGGAGTATAATCAGCTTGATAAGGGTATTACCTATTTAATGCCAAATGTCTATAATGCAATTTTGTAGCATCACATTAAAGAGATAAATCTTCAAAATCTCAAATGTTTGAAAAATAGACCCTTTTCCACATGATCCCAGTTTCTTACAACTCTAGAAAAAGCTTAGGAAAACAAAGTGAATAAAAACAAATTGCAGCTATCAGGCAACTTCTTTATTTTCCTTAAAAATTTCCACCCTGAAGGTGCCAAATTTCAAATATTTTATCCATTCAACCTCTCTCAATTTGGGCCAGTCTAAATTTTTCTGTCTGGTAAAGGGTAATGTCACTCAAATGCATATGGCACTATTTCATTTATATGATTGAAAGATACAGGTTGTTAAACAACTGTGAATATATTTCTTCCATACACAAGATATGTATAAGAACGCTCTTAAAATTTAAAGGATGTTAAAAGAAAATGGAATTACCCATAACCCTCCAATGAAGACTATACAATTGAAATATGATTTTTTATCTTTAAATGTCAAAGTCTTTTGTTCATCAAAAAATATCTTAACATGTTCAATACAGTAAAGGATCTGCACTAAGAATGCTGAATAAAAAAAACAACATTTCTTATGATTTTTTTCATATAAATCAATAAAATCTCTTTTTCTTTGTGAATTTATCTATTACACTAGATGCAAGTCTTTTTAAACCGTTGAGATATTCTCCTATGCATCACTAAGGGCATCAACACCAGGTAAGACTTTGCCTGTAAGATATACATCAAACACATTTATATTCTAGTCAGCCTTTTTAGCTCAGTTGGTATGCACTTGACTTGAAACCTAAAAATCATGGACATTTGAGCCCTAGGCTGACCATATCAACAAGCAAACTAATTGTCTTTCAGATGAGAAGTTTAACTGAGGCCCAGTATGACAGTGCTATCCATTCAGTATGTTAAAGAAGCAGGTGGGCCCTCAGCAGTTTCATCCTGTATACTTGCACTATTCCCGTGTGGCAACTAACCGTATTCTGAGGGCGTTGCTCATATTGACCAATAACTATTTCTAATGCCTTGAAGAAGTAACTTTGTGGGAGAAGGAGAAATTACTAGGAACAAGCAATTTATCCATTTCTCACAAAGTTTTCCTCCCTATTTGGCACTTAGATAAAATATCTGATTTTAGTACAATTTGAAATTTCACCGACAACTTCTATCAATTCAGACCAGTGAATAAAAAAGTATGTTAATGATAAATTACACATTCACTTTTCAAAGCATTGAATACAACAATAAATAGAAAAGTACAAACCCTTTTTCAAAACAAAAGCACCTCATCAAGTGTTTTATAAATGGATGTAATTTGTTCAATGCAATTAAAGTTATCCCCCTTGTTGGTACAGATTGATCTTTTGATAGTGAACATTTACACCCTGGTATATTGTAAATTGGATTTGTAAAACAAAGTCTTCCTTTGATTAATGTTTTAAAGCTACTAAATTCGAACCTTAAGAATTCTTGTTGAGGAATTCAAGCATACTCAGCTTGGATTAATTTCAGATGTTGAATGTTTTCATTCAAAATAAAAATATCATTCTCTAAAATTTTATTAACGGAGATTCAAAAACAAAAAACGCACATCTGAATTGCATCAAAGTCAAAAGCCTGAAAGCACTAGTTGTCGGTCAACATTTGATTTGAAAATTAATTCTATAAACAGCTCTGGTATGAAGGTGACAAAAAAGTGGTGTAGATTGATATATGACTGCATCGAATACAAACCTGCAGTCATGTTCAGGGTTCAGCATTACAAGGGTTAGGCTGCATAATTAGGCATTAGGCCTCATAGAAACAAAAGAAAGAGTAATGTGTTGCATGAGTAATGAGTTGTATGAGTAAAAGAAAGTACCTTCTAACAACTCTAGACTGGCCCCTCCTCCAGTGCTGACATGGCTCACTTTATCCTCTGTATTATATTTAGCTGCACAGGTTGCTGTGTCTCCTCCACCTACACGGTAAATATTTGCAATTAAGTGAGCTTTTAGCCCATAACCAGACAACAATTTTTACACTGTTTCGAATTAATGTGGAAACAAGAGAGCCAAGAAGGCCCTAAGTCACTCACCTGAATTGACTTTCTAACTATTCAATTCAAATTTGACTTCAATACAGATAACTTCACAAAGTCAAAAACATATTAAGCAAAAGGTTGTGATTGGATGAGCAGAAAATAATTTTGTCTGTAAAGCCTCCTAATTCAACAGGAATCTTCTTGCATGACAATACAAGCATTCACAGCAAGTTTGTGAAAGATTGAGCCAAAATTGTGCCCTCTTAGTGGTAGCAAGGAAATTGTCAAGAAGGCCATTTTCCTTTCAAATGAGAAATAATAAAACAATATAAAATAGGTTCTACAATATGTTTTAAGAATTTCACAAAAAAATGTGACCTATGGAGTGATAACAAGGTAATTGTCATTAAGGCATTTTTCCCTTGGTATGAATCAGAAAATATTTTCCAAGCTTCTCTCCTTTAGTTAACCTATAATCACACAACAAAATTATAGACTGGTCCATATTCAGAATTGTTATGGACAAAAATTCAAGTTCATGAATTTTAAGAGATCTGCTTTTGGGGGTAGAAAACATTGTGGACAATAAAGAAATTGCTTGTTAAAATTTAGATAAATACACTCCAATAATTGCTACTATTCCCATTCAGTCATCTAGAAAAGAGATAGCCCTTTCCTGTTCAATCCCTTTTTTTAAACCCCTGTGTTTTTCATAGCAATTTCTCTCTTTTTTTGCACAATATTTTCAGGCTTAGTGAATGATTATTTTAAAAATAAATCAACTTTGAATCAGCAAATCTTACGCATAATTGAAAGTTACATGCACTGGTTATTGGAAAGACACTTGCCATTGTCAGTTTTGTCTATATTGCAAGTGTCTGAAAATCAAAAATGTTTTAACAGATTTCACTGCAAATAAATATCATGTGTGAATAAAAAAAATTACTTTGTTTGGAAAAACAGCATTTAAACAGTCCATTCTCCTTCCTAACCAGTCATCTGATTCAAAACAATCCTGTCCTACCCACCCTGAGGCAAGTTATTCATCCACAAAATCTGCTGAATGCCTATCTACTAGCAAAGGAAAAACAGCGTCCATCAAAACAGTCAAGAAGTGGAAGAAAGATAACATTAATTGAAACACTAGCAAAATAAAGACTAACACTTTCTTTGTATTTAATTATTGAGAAAAGTGTACCATTTTATTTTGCAAGAAGCAACTTGCATTAAGGAAGTTGGAACCGCAGGCACTTGCATTTTTTTGCAAGTAGCAAAGAAAGTTAATTTCAACCCCTGGGTCTAAAAGTTTGCAAAACAGAAAAGGGTTAAAATAATTTGCATTTTTACATCCCAAAACCAAGTGAAACAAAGAATGCGTAAGTACTTATGGAATACAATGATAGCTTACCAATAATGGTTGTTGCCCCACTTGCTGTAGCGTTAACAACTGCTTTCATCACTGCCTTAGTACCTTCAGCAAAATTTGCAAATTCAAACACTCCCGGTGGTCTAGAAAAGTGAAAAGAATCATTTATCACTAACCAAGAACTCACCAATCTCTGTTGTCTCTCAAAGAGTCAATCAACCATCAAATTATTCTTTTAGACTGGAAGTAAACTTTGAACTCCAACATTTATGTGAAGCTTTTTTTTTGGGGGGGGGGGCAACACCATGGCTACAGTTAACTCAAGCTGTAGTTACAAATTCAAGCTGTACCTACCATTTAACTATTTGCTACATGATATTGACAGTTAATTTTGCATAATAATGCCATTCAATATAGAAGAGGAATTTCCTGTCTGGGTTGACCATTCTGTTGTTTCTACAATTAGAGCTCCAAAACAAAAAGTCGACAGACAGACAGGCACAGGAAAACAAATATACCCACTCTACTTTGCAGGTGAAAAAATGTCAAAGTTCAATGGGAGATAATTGTTCTGACAGAGGGACTTTAGACTTGAAAAAAGCGTGTTGCAAATCTGCAGCATATGATCAATGCACTTTTGAATCAAAATTGTAGGAGGAGTTCATGACACAAAATTACTTACAGCGAGGAGGAGTTTAGAACTGAAAAAGCATATTGCAAAACTTCAACATGTGATCATTGAATGTATAAAGCTTTATTACTTTTGAAGCAAGATTGTAGGAGTTTGCAATACAAAATTACTTGATTTTTGTATACAGACATACACAGACTGACAAATGGACAGACAGGTTGATTCTAGTACACCCCTAAAAAACATTTGTTTTGTTAAGTGTATAACAAATGTGTAACATTGTCTGAATCGTTCACATGCCCTTCATCTTAAGTCAAAAGTTTTGATGAAGAGAATATTTTTTTTGTTTTCATAGAGGTATGAACCAAAAAAACTAATCACACTGCATGAATACGCGAAGCGGATTCATACATAAGTGTGATTTGGTTTTTCGGTTCCTACCTCCATGTAAACAAACAATATTCTCTTCATTTCTTATAATTTAGTAGTAACAAAAAAAAAAAAGCAAATATATTTACATTCTTTTTACCTTTTTGTATGGGACTATTTTGTGCAGAAGCATACAAAATCACTGTGTGATCAAATTTTGTTCATGGAGTTATTAATATTTTTTTTTGGACAAATCAGAATGCCCATTTCTGATAGATGAAATTAGAAATCAAATTATATCAATGAAACAAAATTAACCATGCAATGACTGTATACTGTAATCAGGGAAAAGTTAAAAAACAAATTACCCATTCCAAACTATTGTCTTTGCTTTTCCAATGACTTCTGTAAATTCTTTTACTGACTCTGGACCAACATCAAGACCCTGAAAATTATTCAACAATTGGTTACCAGTCTAAAACCAGGAGTACAAGATGCCTGTGTCTTGGCTAATTGGTGCTTCATAGTGGCTAAAAAGTCCGAAAAGTGGCAAAACCAGAGATATCAAACAAGAGCTGTCAGTGGACTGTAATGCTTGCCTATTCGGAGTGCTGGCAGAAACAGTAATTGAACTTCAATATTAGGCATAATTCCCCAACATGTCAGAAAAAAGTGTAATTTTCCATGAAGTTTTCTGAAGCTTTTTTTTGAGGCATCAGAAAAGGTTATTGTGTGGTTATGGTTTAAATAATAAATTTGTTTTGCAAATTAAATTCTTCATTTACATCAGATAAAAAATTTCCCTGAGGAACAGGCAAACCCTTGGTAGGCAATCTAAATTATGTAACCAAAGCCTGTTTAAGCCGCAGTTATAATGGTTAAGTTATAATTCAACAAAGGAGTTTCAGTCACAGATAAACATTGCATAAATAATTTGACGAATGAATTTATTTCTAAACTGACAATGATAACAGTAAGAGACATTTTAGCATGGAAAAGGCACAAGCTACATGTGACTATGATAGCTTGTATAATCTGTGGTTATGATGTTTTGGTTGCCAACTGTAAACAAGATTTGCCAAAGAGTTTCATTTAATGACAAAGACTGTATGAATGATTTAATTTGTACATCAATTTCCTTACTGACAGCAGCAAGGGACATTTAACTAAAGAAAAGGCAAATCTTTTGCAGACAAACTAAATATCTTAATTACAAATGTAAAGTTTGTATAAGCCATGGTACAAAAAAAAATGTTTACAAACGAGTTTCAGTCAAAGACCAAGACTGTATGAATTATCTAACTGTAAATCTGTTTCCTTATTAACAGTGAGAGTTAAATTTCGACAACATACCATAAACCCTTCGGGAATACCGGATTCAACAGTAGCAGTTCCTGGAGTAGCATCCTCTGCAAATTTGTCGCCCGTCTTGAAGTCCTTCGGCAGGTGTATGTTTACACCTTTTGCTTTAGCAGCTGCCATCAAATCATTCACGATTTTGGCACCTTCTTCATCGTACAATGATTTTCCAATCTATCATGATAATACGCATTTATTAACCCATTACCACACAATGACGCTTTTAAACGCCCCCCTCAATATAAAACATTGGAAAACATTGTGGAGAATGAAGAAATTGCTTGTAACAAGCAATTTCTTCATTCTCCAAAATGTTTTCCGTCCAAAAAGACAAAAGTTGTGAAGATTTCAACAGCTTAAAATTGTTGTCTGCAGCTTCTTTGAATTTTGGCTGGTCTAAAAATGTATCATCTGGTAATGGGTCAATGATGGTTTTCAAGTTTATGTGAACTGTCTTGTTTTCAAATTGAGTTTGGACAGATAGAAAAAGTATTAACCTTTAACTACCCATCCTGCATTTGACACAATGAAGAAATAAATCTATAATAGATCTAGCCCAAAATTTTCATCACATTTATATACTTTCCCAAAGAAAAAGGTCATACCTCCATATTATTAAGAACCTTCAAAAAGGTGAAGGCCATTCCTCCTCCAATTATCATTTCATTCACCTTGTCCAGCATGTTTTTGATCAGCTGTATCTTATCTGCCACCTTGGCACTGAAAAATGTTCACAAGTTAAACCCATTACTAGACGACAAAGTTTCAGAATTGTCTTACAATTTTCAGTTGTGGAAATTTCAAAATTTGTAAAAACTTTGTCTTGCTTAATAGACAATTTCTTGTTCTTGGGAGGGGGGCTTAGAACAGCAGGATTGTATGAGAAAGGGTAAAAGGATGTGAGATAGAAAGCTGATTTGTTATTCGAAATAAAAATCAGGAATTTTGTTTGTTCTCATTTGAATAATTTGGGTACCATGATTCTGATGGATACCCATGCTTTTTTTTCAAAGGAGTGTGTGTGTGGGGGGGGGGGGGGGGATACCCTTAATTTATTTCTCCTTAAAATTCACTTTTCTGTAGTAAAAAGGACATTGCTGTTGCAAATAGATTTCATAAATTCTAGATAGGTTAATATATTTTCATATAACAAGAGGGCCATTGGCCCAAAGAGCTCTCCTGAGTCCATGACTATAAGAGTAAAATGGCACAAGTGACCTTATCTTGTCCTAGCAAGACTTGTTACTGAAGTTGAGTCTCAGAAACTAAACTAGAAAGACACTCTTATCATGTTTAAGATATCTACGCCAGAAGTATAGTGACTTCATAAAAAGGATGGTTATCATAAAATCTGACCTACTTTATTAACCCTTTTCTGTTTTGCAAAGTTTTAGACCTGTCAAAATTCAAAGGTTTTGCAGACGAAATTTTCAAATTGGATTAATTATGAAAAAAAACCATTCAATAGGGTAGAAAATACTGTTGAAAAAGAAGAAATTGCTTGTTACAAGCAATTTCTTCTTTTTCTACAATGTTTTCTCAATTATAAAATCACGCGGACATAAAAGGGATTAAATTGGAAAGAGTTAACCATGTGCCCAATATCAAATATGAAAGAGTTCATGGAAACAACCATTCTGAACAAATATAAAGACCTTTGACACAAAAAAGGGCTTCTACAGTGAAAACAAGGTTTTACTAAGATATGACTTAGTGATATAGTTTTTGACCCCACACGACCCATTCTGAACTCCTCCAAGATATCATGTAGACAAACATTCTGACATAATTCAAGACATTTGAACAAAGCATGTGACCTCTAGAGTGCACACAAGTTTAATCTCAAGTTTGACCTGGTGACTTAGTTTTTGACCGCGCATGACCCATTTTTAAATTCATTCGAGATACCATTTAGACAAACATTCTGACCCAGTTTCAAGATATTTGAGCCAAAAAATAAGGTCTCTAGAGTGCTCACAAGGTTTTTCTAAGATTTGACCTGGTGACATAGTTTTTGACCCTACATGACCCATTTTCAAACTGGTGCGAGGAATCATGCAGACAAACATAATGTCCAAAATTCAAGGCATTTGAGCAAAACATGTGACCTATAGAATGCACACAAGGTTTTTCTAAGATTTGACCTAGTGCGGAGTTTTTGACCCTGCATGATCCATTTTTGTCCATGCTATCATGTAGACAAACATTCTGATCAAAATGTGAACTCTAGAGTGCACAAGGTTTTTCTAAGATTTGACCTGGTGACCTAGTTTTTGACCCCACATGACCCTTTTTTCGAAATTGTCCGAGCTATCATGAAGACAAACATTCTGACCAAAATTCAAGACATTTGAGCCAAAAATGTTAGCCCTAGAGTGCACACAAGGTTTTTTCTAAGATTTGACCTTGTGACCTAGTTTTTTGATCCAAAATGACCCATTTTCAAACTCGTTCGAGGTATCATGTAGACAAAGATTCTTACCAAGTTTCAAAACATTTGAGCCAAAGATAAGACCTCTAGAGTGCTCACAAGGTAAAAGATGACGATGGACGACTGAGCCCCATCACAATAGCTCACCATGATCACTAAGTGGTCAGGTGAGCTAAAACCAAAAGCCATGGTTCATCAACTGAAAATTGTTTTCTGCAACTTCTTTCTATTTGGACTATTGTAAAATTTTGTCATAAGGTAATGGGTTTAAATTAGCTTAATAGGTAGTACAGGTTGCTATTTTAAAAGTGAATTCATTAAATTCAGAGTTTCAAGTATATGCCATGGATATCACAAAATGTTAAATTAGTTAGCATAAGTTGCTATTCCGACAGTCAATATATATTTCAAAAGTTTCAAGTAAATGCTTTAGTATAACCAGAGATACTATAAAATGTCAAGGCCTTTGCACAACAACAATGCAAACAACAAGGCTTTATTTTTTATTTTTGTTTGAATGGGGTTTAAAGCCACTTTTAACAGTACATGTATTTCAATGACATCACAACAGCTTGAGCATCTAACCATGGACTCCTGGTATTTTTCACACCAGTACTACCACTACATCCTTTCTGAGCCTCTAGCTGCTCATTCCACTTAGGTGTACAATTATCTAACCATTGATAGGAGACAAATGTCAGGAAGGCTATGCCTCAAACGGTGGTCTAGCCAAGGACCTAACTTGCTGAGTGCACTGTAGCCATTATGACATAGCTTTGACAATCCCTCAGATATTCTGAAAACAAAAAAAAACAGCCAAGCCAGAAATTACTGGTTAGTATGGCAAGGTTTTGCCTAGATATAAACCCACCGAGTAGAAAAAGCCTTAAAACTTTCATACATACCCTCCAAGTATAGCAAGGAAAGGTCGCTCAGGGTTATCCAATGCCTTTGAAAAATATTTCAACTCTTTCTGCAGTAAAAATCCTGAAGCTTTCTGTGCATGGTTGCAACCAACCATTGAGCTGAAATGACACACAATAATTAGTTCCTTAAAGCCATGAGGAAGGACTACCGGGTATTATGCCTAAATTTATCAATATTGATAACCCTTTGCCATACAATGAGGCTTTTTGACACCCTGGAGAAAAAAAAGCTTTGAAAAACATTGAATAAAATGAAGAAGTTGCTTGTTACAAGCTATTTCTGAATTATCCACAATGTTTTTCACCATTAATTACAAAGATTTTTTAAATTCCATGAACTGAAAATTGTTGTCTTCAACTTGAGCCAGTCTTAAATTTTGTTGGCAATGGGTTAAAGCTAAAGATTTTGAGTGTTACATGTGGTTTGCACAATCTCGATTTGACAAAAGTTTTTGCTCTCTGTATTTTTCATCAATCTAAAATGTCATTCTACCTATTCATGAAATACTTTATATATTTGACCTTTACTGGATCTAGTCTCTTTTTCCAATATTTGTTTCACATAGCTCCTTTTCACTTGATGGTTCAAAATGTGTAATTAATCTTCGATTTCGTTAATTGAAATTTATATGTGGTACCCCCAAAAATTCAATATAACAGAAAGGCAAATGTTGTATTGTTTATAACAGATGTTGACATTTGCAGTAAAAATATGATAAGCAATTTCATCATTTCCCACAATGTTTTCTACCCACAAAGACAAAGATTTAAAATTTTTTATCAAACTGAAATTGTCATCCTCAACATCTTGGACTAGTCCAGAATTTTGTAGTATGATAATGGTTTAACCCATTACCACACAATCCTGCATTTTTACCAACCTAAGAAACTTAGCTTTGGAAAACATTGTAAGAAAAGAAGAAATTGCTTGTAACAAGCAATTTTCATTTTTCTCACAATATTTTCTACCTCATATAGCGCTTATTTCTTCATGTAAACTGACTTTGTTTTGTCATCTAGAACCTCTTTCAATTTGGACTAGTCTAGAATTTTTTCAAATGATAATGAATTAACCCTTGTCATGCTGAACTTGGATTATTCCGGTTTTGGCAGGAGGTACAGACCAAGATCAGCCTGCACATAAATGCAGTCTGATCCTTGTCTACACCCCCTGCTTTTATTTTTCCTGCCAGAGTTGTTAATGAAGCTAGTTTCAAAAGAAATCGTGATTTTTGAACAACAAGCTCAATCAGTGCTTTCAGCCCTTTGATTTTACAGCAATTCAGTAAGGTATTTTATTCAGCATGACAAGGGTTAAGTGTGAAGTTGTCTGATCACACAAAGCTGTAAAGCATTACCTGTGTGCTCTATGGGCTGTACCAAAAGCATCATTTACATAAACATCTCCAAGCTTGGAAAGGGAAGCACGGAATTTATCTACATCTTCCTTTGTGGCTTTAACCTACAAAAGTGGAATAGTAATATCCTAAGTATGACTTCTCCAACAATGGATGGATCGCTGGCCCACACCCAGTGCCTCTGCTGGCAACAACGACTGACTCCAACAAACAAATTTTAAGAGAAATATTGACCAACAATAAAGGTCTTTCAGTGTTTTAACCCATTCCAACACAGTGGAATTTTAGACCATTCCAAATTGAATGAAGCTGCGACGACAATTTCAAGTTGATGGAATTTTAATTTTTTTCATCCTATGGGATAGAAAACATGGTGAAAAATGAAGAAATTGCTTGACACAAGCAATTTCTTCATTTTCTACCATGTTTTCCAAAGCCTTTTTCTTGAGGGGCGTAAAGAGGAGGGATTGTGTTGAAATGGGTTAGGCCTTTTGATTTAATACGATTCTAAAAGGATTTTTTTTCCAGCATGACAAGGGTTAATTTTTGACCAGGAACAGGAAAAGAAAATGCAAATTACTGACGGCAACCTTGATGGGCATAGTTATGTAAGCTGTAGTTACAATGTTTAAATTTCCAATAAACAAAAATTTTGAAAAATTTTGAAGGTCAACATAGAATAATTGTTAGTATAATTGAACCATAGCCTATCGATCTTTTTGATTAATAGTAGAAATCCTTCGATTGGATATGCTTGCAAACATTTTTTCATGTTAAGAAATTGTGCAATCATGGGTTACATATCATTGGCCAACTCTCAGTTTAAGTCTGAATCACACCAATATATAAATCCCCTCTGCTTATTCATACAGTGTGATTAAGTTTTTAGATTTATGCCTAAAAAAAACAAAATTATTCTGTTCATTTCATAACCCAATGGTCACATGTCAGAAAGAATGTTAGCCACACTCATGACTCTATGTAAAAGCTATACCAACGGCAGTACTGCCACAACCCGGTCTGGTGAGTTATTTTACAAGCTGCTTACAATAAATCTTCCTTCTTTTGACCCAAAAATATTCCATCATTGACAGGGAACTCATGCAATAACTGACCAATCACGGCTGTCAATCAAATAATAAGTTAACCAATGAGATCATATACTAGAAGCTCAGTTTGAACTCTGATATTTGCCGCCATTTTTGTGAATCATTTTTGTTGGTTTGAAGACTTGAACGTTGTAACTACAGCTTGAATAGGCGTTGTGGTCACCGAACAACCGATCCACTTATTTGTAACATGCTACTGGCCATCAATGTTGCAAAAAAGCGCCATTAAAAATCGAAGCAGAACTTCCAGTCGGAGTCAATGGGCCAACTATAGGAGTCACTGGCAAGGCCAGCAATAGTCAATTATCCTGCAAGGAAACTATATCCTATATATGAGCCATTTATCTGCAACAATTAGAGCATAAAGTGTTAAGTTTCTGTGTTAAGTTTACAGCCCATAGACACACATACAAACATGCAGGCGTACAATGATAGAACAATATGGCCCTATCTTATCAATGCAGGGGCATGAAATAAGCCCCCTACCACGAATTGTTAGAGAATTAAAAAATTCTAACCAAGATGGATACCCATCCTGACAATAACTTTTCTTAATCATTCTTCCTAGGCAAACTCAAAAGGAGAAATTGCTTGTAACAAGGAATCCTTTCTCTTCCCATTGTGTTATCTAACCATGCATCACTCAAACATCAAATTAAACTTCTTCCAATTTGGATCAGTCTAAAATGAAGTTAAAACACTGACAGTTAGTACCTTTTTGTCATTAGCATCAACACCTTTCCCTTCTTCTTCAAGGTGGAACCTGAGATTCTCCAGTAAAATGACGGACCCTGGGGCTGGGTCAGCACAAGCTTTTTCAACTTCCTCCCCTACACAGTCACTCAGGAATGTTACAGATCTGAAAACAAGCATGGTAGTACATAGAGAATATTAAAGGAGTGGTCTTTTACCCATTATCAGATGGCAAAATTTTAAACTGGTCTAAATTGAAAGGAGTTGCAGACAACTATTTAAAGTTAATGAAATTTTAGATTTTTTCAACCTTTTGGATAGAAGACATTGTGTAAAATGAACAAATTGCAATTTCTTCATTTTACACTGTTTTCACAACAGTTTTTCTTGTGGCCCATCCAGATTGATTAAACCGGTCATCAACAAACTAAATTCTTTTAATTACAATTCATGGAATTAAACCAATTTTGATTGCAGCAAAACCTTGTAACAATGACTGTAAAATGAAAATCATTAACCTATTCCCAAATATTCCCACGTTTTTGTGCCTCTCAAGAAAAAAGTTTGAGAAAACAATGTGGAAAATAAAGAAATTGCGTATTACCCAAAAACACAAAGATCAGGGCTCTGCAGACTCCCAGAATTTGGAGAGAAGTCACTTCTCACTAGTCTGAGAATTGGGAGAAGTTTTTCAAAATAGGGAGAAGTGGTGAGACTTTCAGGAGAAGTGGATCGCATTAAAAATTAAGTTTTTGTGCGTATTCCTCATTTCTATCAAAAAATAAAATAGTTTTACAACCAAGTAGTTGCATTTTATATTATGTATCATGCAATAAACATAGAAAATACTGCTTATCCTTTCAGTCCTCAAAGATCTTATTCCTGTGAACAAATACTTTTGTATTTTTTTTTTGTTTGTTTTAGAATTCAAGAGTTTGATTCTGAATTTATTTTTTTTCAATATTTCATAATAGATTCATATATGATAAAAAAGTCAACTAATAAAAAAATGCAAATAGTGTATAGGCAGTCTGAGTGAAATGAGTAGTGTTTCTATTTGAAGCAGAAAATGAGAAAAGATTTTATTGTAACAACATGTATTTAATCAAACTATTACCAGAAGAAAAAATTCAGACTGGTACAAATTGAAAGAAGCTAAATAACACATTTCACAGTGAGCTTAAATAAGAAAGAAGGTGCCAAAGAGGGTAGAAACATGTGGGGAAAGGATAAATTGCTTGCTGCAAACATTTTCTCCTTTTTCCATAGTTTCCTATAAAAACATTTCAAGATGTCAAAATGGGGGATTGTGTGGTAGTGAGTTAAAGTCTGTGTACTTTACCTGATAACATATAAATGGATAAAAATTGTCATTAATTGGTCAAAAATGGTCCTCTGTGATTAAGTCAGTTATAGTGTGTAAAGGGTAAGGGTTACTGCTCAGTACACAAAACCAGACTCTGTACATGCAGAGGTTTAAACATGTTAAAGTTAACACAGGATAATTTGCTCCATTTTATAGGATTACATGTTATTTAAAGGAATTATTACCAACACAAGTAAGTGAATTTAGTTTTTGGATAGAATGTATCATTACAAAAATCTCAGGAAAAGACCGTAGAAGCCTTTAAATTGTTGGCCATAATTTTCTTCACTTGTTACAATTAAAGCAGATAACTCAAATTGAAGGATTCTAATGAAAAATGAATTTACTCTACGTAGATTTTTGGCAGAATTATTTTTAATCAAGATTTCAAATTTTAAAAATATTTTGACTTCTGGTAAATGACACGGCGTCCGTAAATGTCGGCCATTATTCTCATTATGTGAAAGTAAGCAACAAATCTCGTAGACTGATGATAACTTAATTTACAGAAATAATTAAAACTTAAGAAGGGAAAGGATTTTAAATAAAGATTTCTAGTGCCGAGAATATACACAGCATTGCCGAAATCAATCAGCGTAGGTGTGAATGAAGCAAGTATGTTGACTATCAGCTGCCAGAACATACCCCTATTTCTGATAATCTGCTGGCCTCGCGACTACAGTATCGATACACGTTTGATTTACGATCAAAAGGCTTCCGACGGACAGTTGTATGATTGCACACTGTCCCCTACTTTTATAGCCACTGGGCCAGATTTGGTTATCACCTATCGTATCCAGGCGACTTCCCGAAAATTCCAGGCGACTTCGACTTCGCTTTGATCAGCAAATCAGGCGAAGTTTTATGAAACCAGGCGACTTTTTCGCCTGAGTCGCCCACTCTGCAGAGCCCTGAAGATTTTTAGAATTTAAGTAACTAAAAATTGTTGTCTGCAACTTCTTTCTGTTTTGACCAGTATTAATTTTATGGTAATGGGTTAACCCATTCTCACATGATAAAATTTGGACTAGTTCAAATTCAAAGAAGTTGCAGATGACAATTTTGATGATAGTTGATGAAATCTTCAATATCTTTGTCTTTTAGGGTAGAAAACATTGTGGATAATGAAGAAATTGCTTGAAGCAAGCAATTTCTTCATTCTCCACAATGTTTTCCAAAGCTTTCATATTGTGGGGCATTTAAAAGCGTCATTGTGTGGAAATGGGCTAAATACATTATGACCTCATTTTCACAGAAAACAAAAGATATTACCATAACTTCAGCTTATTTGCAATAATTACACTAGTGTAATGTAACAAATGATATCATCCAATATGTCATATTACTCATCTTAAAATGCACCGTAGCCTGATGCCCGGCTCTCATACACAAATAGATCTAAACCCAAAAAGAGGCAAAATTTGTGTAAAAATGCAATTAAAGTATCCCCTTTGATTTTATGGATCACTCTTTTGACCATGATTTTGTTTGAATTGGGTTTAATGCCACTTTTAACAGCATTTCATTGATATCCCAGCGATGGAGCACTAAACCATGGATTCCTGATAATTATCACACCAGTACTACCACTACATCCTTTCCATGTCCCCAGCTGTTCATCTAACATAACCCATTACCACACATTAAAATTTCAAACTGCTCCGAATTGAAAGGAGTTACAGATTACAATTTAAAGTTTATGAAATTTTAGATTTTTTCAAATCTCTTGGTAGAAAACATTGTGTAAAATGAAGAAATTGCTTGTTACAAGCAATTTCTTCATTTTACACGATGTTTTCTCAATTGTTTTTCTTGAGGGGCGTCCGAAAGTGTCACTGTGTGAGAATGGGTTAAATGTAAGATTATCCATCCATTGGTTGGGGACAAATGTCTGAAAGGATATTTGTCACAACCAGGGATCAAACCGGAGACCATCTTTTGATCATGAACATACACATTTGCATTCTATGTTTCAAGTGAATGCCTTAAGTAATATCAGAAATATCAAAGATTCTAAAGCTTTTGCATGATGCATCAATGTCAGAGACACAAAGGCTATGGCAGTGCCTAATTTTTCTCTAAAAATAGCCTAAATAATCAACAGGAATCAATTTTTCCGTTTATATATTTAATTTGACCTCAGATTGGGTTATTTCATCAAAGTTTATCTTTCAATATCTTCACGAATTCCCACACAATCTCCCTTTTTGACACCTCAAAGAAATAAGTCCAACATAAACATGTGACTCAAAAAGCTTTGGAAAACATTGTGGAAAATAAAATTACTTGTAACAACCAATTTCCTCATTATCCACGATGCTTTCAACACAAACAGACAAAGATTTCCAAAATTTCATTTACTAAAAACTGTCGTCTGCAACACCTTTAAATTTGAACCAGTCTAAATTTTTGGTAATGTAAGTCATGGTCAAAGTAATAAAGTCATAGTGGGGTAGGGCTCTAAATAGCTGGCCATCTTGTTACTAAACAATTCCCACAAAATCAAGCATTTTTATGCCCCTCAAGAAAAATGCTCTGGACAACATAATAGTTTATGAAGAAAGTACTTGCTAAAAGCAATTTTCTTCATTTACTATTATGTCTTCTACCACAAAATACAGAATTTAAAAAAAATTCAACTGAAAATTGTCGTTTGCAACTTCTTTAAATTTGGACCAGTCTAAACGGGTTAATGCATGAAAGCAGTTGTATATACAATACTGACATTTTGTCACTTTTGTTAATAAGAATTTTTGTTTCTATTCCAAATTAGCAGTTTTTCCTGGATAATGTTATACATTTTACATGAAAGAAAACAAGGGGGGGGGGGGGGGGGGAAGATTGTAACTGATGTCATTCAATATAGAAACCAACTGGCCCCAAACACCTACAACATAAAATGCACTTCCTGTCCTCCGTTAAACTCAATGGTCTTGGACCTGAGTAATGGTTCTCATAGCCACCTAGTCAAGGAAATGTCTATGTCAGGGTTAGGGTTAGGGTCAACTGAAAAGATTTAACGTTATTCCCTACATTAAACTAACAAGATATGTGCCACTTACTTCTACAACCAACTAAGAATATACGTGTCATTTACAGAGCTTAACCCTTTCCAGTTCAAATATGGGATTTTACGTCCCTGTGATTTCATACTCAAGAAAACATTGTGGAAAAAGAAGAAATTGCTTGTAACAAGCAATTTCTCCTTTTTCCACAATATTTTCTACCGCATATGCTGGTTTCATTTCAAATGACATCCAGTTTTCATTGTCGTCTGCAACCTCTTTGAATTTGGACTAGTCTAAAGTGTCCAAAAACAGGAAAGGGTTAAGATAAGAAGGGGTAACAGAATTCTAAAATCCTTACTTCTCAATAAAACCCTTTGTTGTGGTCATTCATTTGAATTGTCTCGATAAGACGATTCAAATGACTAGCAACTACATAAGGTTTATCGCTTTATTGCTGAAATATTAAATCTAAAATCCAAATTACGCCCTCTACCTGTAGCTCTGGTTTGCCTCTATGTCCAATTAACCCTTTCCTGTTCAATCACTGGTTTTTACGTCCCTATGATTTTATAACTGAGAAAACATGGTAGAAAAAGAAGAAATTGCTTTTAACAAGCAATTTCTTCTTTTTTTGCAATATTTTCTACCCTATTGAATGGTTACTTTTCAAAACAAATTCACTTTAAATTTTCGTCTGCAAAATCTTTGAATTTGGACAGGTCTAAAATTTTGAAAAACAGGAAAGGGGTAAGAATATATATGTGTCATTTAACACTTCCCCCAACTAGGAAGATACATATATGTGCAATTTACTTACTTGCTTAATTCTTTCTCCAAAACAGCTTTCACTGGCTTCATGGAGTATTTATCTTGTTTTCTCCCATCTGGCCTTCCCAAATGGCTCATCAGTATAACTGCCTTTGCTCCATTGTCTAAAGCATGTTTCACTGTGGGAAGTGCAGCATCGATTCTATAGAAAATAAGATGTGATTGTGAGACCCTAATGCTCCAAAACTACTGGATATTTCAAAAGTTTGACTTTGACAAATTACTATGTCTAATGACCTTTACAAGTTGACCTTCACACTAGAAGATGCATATCAGTAGATGGAAGATTTATGTAAAATATTAGTGTGTACCTATAAAACAGTAAACTCTGCTATCACCCAATCAATTACCAGACAAAATCTTAGGCTGGTCCAAAATTCAAAAAAGTTGCAGACCACATTTTGGAGTTTGTTTGAATTGAAATATAGCCACCAAAAGGGGTAGAAAACATTGTGGTAAAAGGAGAAATTGCTTGTCAAAAGCAATTTCTCCTTTTACCACAATGTTGTTGTTTTTCAAGTGCCATTTGTTCAATTCGTAAAATGTGTGTGTAAAATATTGATGTCGTGGTTTCAAAAGGATTTTCGTTTTATAAATAGTCACAGGCTATGAAGATATTCGGACATATAATCTTCACCCCCCCTCAGTTTTTCTAAAAACTGATAAAAATTGTCTAGTGATTGGTAAACGTAATATTCTAAAATCAATATTCGGAAATAAATCACTGCATTTTGTTATGAAAGTAGCATAGCCCATAAAAGCTAGGATTTTATCTGGTCAAATTTTGTTGAAGGAATTTCTCCTGTAAATTTCATTGAAATCCATGGCCAGACTGGGGCCATAACATAGTATGAACCTTTGAGCATACTATAAAAAGGGAAAATTGCTTGTTGCAAGCAATTTCTCTTTTTTCACAAATTTCCACAAATTTTTTCCAGATCTATTTTTCTTCTATGTGTGAAGATTTTATTTATTTTTTTTTTGGGGGGGGGGGGTATTGTTCAGTTGTGAGTATATTCCTTCCCACTTAATCCTTTTTCATGACCGCCAGGTAATTGCAATTATTTTTTTGTCCACAATGTTTCCTACCCTAAAAGATGTCTTAAATTTCACAAACTTCAAATTCCTTTGAGAAACTTTGTTGATTCTGACCTGTATTATTTTTTTCGTTGTCTTGCAATAGGTCAGAGAAAAACAATACAACTTGCATGTTTTTATCTTTTTTTTTTTAATAAAGGAAGCAATTCTCAGGGTTTTATTCTAAAAACAACAAAGTAGGGCCCCAGAGATTCAATAGTTGATGTCATATTTGATTGGTGAGCCTGTACTAACCTGACAATATATCAGAGAACAGAGTAGTTGGGACAGGCTCACTAGTCTAATGTCATCTGTCATTGTTTAAGGTCTAGGAGTCCCTGATTGGAATATTGATGATTCTTTTTAATCATTATCATGTTTTTCTTACATTAATATTGAAACTTTAACATGCATGTAGTTATAGGTAAACAAAGTATTTGACAACTATGACCTTGGAGGATCAAATTAGGAAAGACAGAAGTTGAGTGTCAGAAGGTCCAACTTTGAAAGTCCTGGTTATCAATTTGTGAGTTTTAGACTCGCAAAACCATGTATTATACCCCAAAACTCTTTTCACAAATTCTTCCAAAGTTTAGGGACAGACACACACACTAACATGCAGCAGTGGCAGAGACAGAGGAAATATATGGTTTGCCAGGTTTTTCAGGCTGTGCAAGATTTTCAATGATTTCCTTCTTCATTTCTTCATCAACTTTTCTATTGTCATGGCGACTAGAGTTTTTGACAATTTAATTCTAACTTTTGTAGAGTTAATCGAGGAAAACTTGTATCTGTACCAAGTCTTAGCCTGATTGGCTTTGTGGTATAGGAGAGATTTTTTTAAGATATTGTGGAAAGACTATAGACAGACCAATGGTGAGAGATTCTAGCAGCTCACTGTGATCACAACATGCTCAGGTGAGCTTACATAACAAGAGAAAAGAATGAACAGAAATAGAATACTAACCTTTGTGTATTGGTGATCACTCCATCTTTCATGGGAACATTGAAATCAACTCTGTGAATAAATACAAAGAAAACAGGATTCTGATAAAGTAAAAATGGAGTTGGTGCATAGATAATTTCTTCATTTCCCACTTTCTAGCTAAAAGGACTAGAATTTCAAAATATCATCGGCTTAGAAAATGATCTCCTACAAAAATCAAGTTTAGGACATTGACACCCCCCCCCCCAGGATCTCCGAGACTCACATCAAACAACTTTGAGGGGCCAGGATAATATTTCCAGAGTCTGAGACTGGTAAAACATATATATGTCAGTTGAAACCCTGCCCAAAATTCATGAAGACTTGAATCATGGTGATAAAAGGAGAAACTGTAATAAAATCTTCCTTTTCCCATGAAGTTTGTCATTGCTCAGTTTTTTCAGTTGGGCATAATTAGGATGTGTGAAAAATATGTCCAAGAGTGTCTATTCATCATACATCATGGCAAAGATTTTTTTTTAAAATTAGAAAGCACCATGACCTTCCTAAGTTGATTTGATTCTTTATACTTTAAAATATGATTGGATTAACCCATTCCCACACAGATGCTTTCAGACGCCCCTGAAAAACATTGTGGAAAATGAAGAAGTTTCTTTAAACAAGCAATTTCTTCATTTTCTCCTTTCAATTTGGACCAGTCTAAAATTTGCCATCTGGTAATATGTTAAATAATTGACCCCTGCATACATGACATGTTTGAATTTATCTTTTTTTAAAGTTTTACTGTATCTCACGCTTGTTATGCTGAACCCCGAAAATTCGTGTTTGAGTAGAAGGTATAGAAAAGGTCAGTCTGCACATATGTGCAGTCTGATTTTAGTCTACACCACCTCTTTGCCCCTATCAAGCAAGAATTAGTTATAAATCTGTTTTCAAAAGCAATATTGCATCTAGTGCCTTCCAGAGATTTCAGTGCTTTGATTTTATAGCAATTCTAAACAGGGTTCAGCATGATAAGGGTTAAAATGCTAGCTTGTCAGCACAGGTTTTGGTAGCAAAAGGACAATGTCCCCATGGTCTAAACGTATAGACACTTTACAAAATCGATGGCTCATACTGCCAGGGGTTTGGAACTAAGGGGACAGTTCCCCTATGTTCCTAAAAATTTCTTGGAACATGTTTTTTGTTTTTTTTGTTTTTTTTTTTTGTTTTGTTTTTTTCTAAACACGGGTGCAAAACGATCACGAATGACAGATATATCCTAGACATCGTCTAAATCAAAATGAAGGTCAAGGTCGAGAAAGATTTTCAAGGGACCTTTTCAAGGACAACATTGTATTTGCATTTAATCGCTACGATTTCAAAACAGAAAGCTCACCTTATTAGCACTCTTTTCCCTTTCACATCAATATCACCCAATGACAGCTTTTTCAGAGACATTTTTTATTTATTTTTTTAAGAAATACCAAGACAAAAAAATAATGTTTGCCAACCGGCAAAATGGACACAAATCTGTTTCGAACTCTACCTGCAAGTGCGTAACTTTCAACTCTTACACCAGTGATAATTCTCAAAATCAGACCAAACAATTGTTAATGCTTGTTACTTTAAAATAAATCAAATTAGTAAATCGGTTTCATTGTATCACAATGGGTAATTTATTTATTGAATATTCGCGCTACTGTTTTGTGTATGTTTCAACTAGAGTAGTATTGTAGCTGGTCGAATACGCACACCTGAAAGGAAAAGTAACTCTAGATGTCTTATATATGGACACACTCCTATCCGTTTTTGGTCATTGTCAACTCCCCCCTGTGAATGGTATGCTTCGCATTCCCTGATTAGCTCGAACATCGTGTGTCTTTTTCCAGGTTCATGCATATCTTAGACCAATGAAATTGGTTTCCACTTGATATAACTACAATGATGTTCAGTCGTGGATTTCGAACATGTCAAATGAAATTGTTTTACTCGTGTACTAGTTTGTAGATCCACTTCCATTGATTAATATCTAGTTTTTTATGGCATTTCGGCAAGAATTAAGAGCTTGCCTACATTTTTATGCAAACATCAGTCGTTTTTGCTTCATTCGAATTCTCTTTCCGAAATCGACGACACCGAGAGTGCACATAAGCACTATTTAGCAGGTTTTTCATTTAGAAATCTTCATTATTTTGAGAACTATTTAGCAGGTTTTTCATTTAGAAATCTTCATTATTTTGGGTATATATCCCATTCTATCTATCTACCGACCTTCCAGTCATCCCTTCACCCCCAATCCCCCAATTCTTCATACGGTTCGCCGCCGTCTTAGCGCAGTCGGTAGAGCGTCAGACTCCTAATCTTCAATAATTGGATGTCAAGGGTTCGATCCCCGACGGCGGCTCATATTCTTTCCGAGATTTGTCTCTCGCCAATGGTAGGATAATCGTTAACCTAAATGGGATAGCAGCTGGAGGCTAGGAAAGGATGTAGTGGTAGTACTGGTGTGAGAAATACCAGAAAATCCATTGGTATAGGTGCTCCAGCCGCCGCGATATGACTAAAATATTGTTAAAAACGGCATTAAACCCCATTCAATCAATTAATCCTCATACGGATCGCAAGATACTCGAAACCGCTTTTGAAATCCTGATTCAACCCTTGGAAGATACCATGAAAATCATACGAAAGTGCTTGTAGAATGATTGGAACATATCGTCGATATTCGAACAAAACCTCTTAACTTGAAATAAACTGTAGATATGAGGCTTTGTTAGAATACCGTCGGTATCAAAAATATCCTTCTTACCTTCTCTGATAGCACGAAGGACTCCTAATTATGGGTCCCGAATTCGATCCCAAGCCGTGGGGAATATCCTTTCCAACTTTGTCTCCCACCAAAGAGTGGATAATAGTAAACCTAAGTGGGATGAGCAGCTGGAGCCTCGGAAAGGTTGCCGTGCAACTATTGGTGTAAGAAATACCAGGAAGCCATGGTTAGGTTCTCTTGTCTAAGCGATATGACTGAAATACTATTAAACGTGTCGTTAAACCCTATTCAATCAATTGATATCGCCTTCTGAGGTTCCTACACGCCTCAAAGGCAAATAACTCATGTACTATATTATTTTTGAAGATGGAGTTGTGTCCCCTGGATCTTGTATCCTGTTATGCAGACCGATTTGTGTTTAAAAAAAAAGAGACAATGAAAACACTTTTTTCTTTGTCATAACTTTTACACAGGCAATGCCAAATGTATCAATATGTTTCTTTTGAAAATAGCATTTACCAGAATTTACGATACAAACTAGGACATTTTAATTAGAATGTTCTTAAATAATTTTATCTAAAAATTGGAATCGTTAATTTCTGAAGAGTTTACACAAAGCAAGATTCCTTGTTTTTGCACCAAAGAATAATGCTTTTCATGAAACTATGATTTACTTTCGTCCGTATCGAATTATGCGTATTCTAGTTGGCTGAAAAACCCATTATCTTCAATCTAAGAAAATGTTTAACAATATTTTTGCTTGAAAAAGAAGAAAAACTCGTTCAAACCGGTAAAAATCTTTACTTATTATTAAGCCTTTATCACGTACCCTCATTACATTTAAGAAATGAAGAGAATATTTTTTCATTGAGTTATGAACCTAAAAACTTAATCAAACTGTATGAAATGCGAAGCCATCCAGCAAAAACAAAGCAAAATTTTACTAATTGTGAATAAAATCTACTGTGTGCGTAAGCATACAAAACAGTTCAGTGCCTAAATTTTGTCCGTGGAAGCATGAAAAAAAACAGCCGATTGAAACGACCGATTCCTGATAGACGAAACTAAAATTGAATCATTATATAACGTGGTAATTGTTATATAATGAGGGCATGCATGTCTGTTGAAAAACTAAACTGGTGCATGTCTTTATGAAATAATCAAAACGACATTTATACAGCTTAACCAAGCCAAAGTTACGACTTTTTCGTCTCCAACCGATATCATGCTTTGTAATATTGATCAGTATATGATCAAGGCTAAATTTAGACAGACAAAAACCCCGAGCTATAAGTTGACCCCATTTGTAGATAATTTTAGTCAGTGGTAAAATACTTTTAGCCGAGCCGGTTCATTAAATTTGTCGGTTGTCAATGGGTTGGTACAAATAGAGTTCGCCTCTACCGACTTTGTATATCTTGTACATTTAACTCGCGGTTTACACCGCTCTGTATCTCGTACTTAATATCCTTGCAAAACCAATTTTAAATGTTATTCATTAAAGACGAGTTTGTATTGTGAGATTGTTAACATTTAACTTTTAAAGTGTTTCTGGTTAATTTTGTCATTATCTAAGAAACGAACATACGAACGGACGTTAACTTTTACAGAAAAGATCAGTCAAAAACCAGGTAGGTACTGCTCGATAGAACATTTCTTACCTAGACTTGCCCTTTGTCGTTATGATGAATGAAAGTAGCCTCATTAATTGGATTTCATTGTTTAAAAAAAAACATGAAAACATATAAAAATCATATACATGTATAAAACTAATGAATCATTTATTGGATAGGTTTTTTACCCTTTTACTTTTTTAGTGATTTATTTATCTGCGTTGTTATATATATTCCAATGAATCTATTATGACTTTGTATTATATACTTTAAAGAAATGAACATTTCTTTTAACCCGTCATATAAGACGGGATTGGTGGAAGTTCGAAAACTCACGGCCCTAGTCAGTCAGTGCAGGTTGTGCAGGCTGGTAAAGGTCGAAACTTGTCACACTTTGAAACAAGTTTATGATTCTAGAATGGTCATTCTACCTAATTTTTATTCTTTTTTGAAGTATCAACTTTGATTGACATGTGCTAGATTCGATCAGGGGTTTTTTAAACATCTGTTATACGGTGTTGCTTGGCGGCGCCTTTTCTCCTTAAGGTCACATTTATGATGTAACATATATACTACTACCCTATATTTATGAACAAAAAAAATGCTGATTTTTTACAAACTCTACATTAAAACACATGCCGATGGCTTAGAGCAAAAACATCGTAAGTATCTATACAATGTATAGACACTTACGAAGTTTTGACAATAAGCCATCGTTATTTTTAATGGGTTCTCCTTAAGCAAATAGGGTCTATTAGGAAAGGGCTAACAGTGTCGATCCTGGTCAGATTGCTGTGACTGACCAGACTGACTAAGGTTCTACGTACATTTTCTGAATCAAGGATGGCCATTCTACATTGTCGTATATTTACTTTTCAAAACTGTTTACCTATTTGACCTCTTCTGAACTCAACTTTGTTTCCAAATATTTGTTTTACGCTGTCCTTTTACACACATATTTTCAAACATTTATGACCCATTACACGAAGGAAAAAAATATCGGGAATACTATAAATATTGACGCTTGTCAGACAGCCAGGGTTAAACTTTTCGCTTTTGTCTAATTTTCTGAAAACACAATGGCCATTCTATCTTACTGTATACATGTACTTATCACAATTTTCGTGTATTCGATCAAATCTCGTTCGGAATAATTATTTGCCTTTTCCCGGATGATCCCATTGCGTCTGACGGGTCACAGTTATTTATTTATTTATCATTGTTATTAGTATCATTATTATTATCATTATGGTGTAATAATTACAACTTCATTGGATCAAATAGACTTGTGTTTAACCCATTCACAGTCAATCCCTTTTTACGCCTAAAGAAGAGAGTTTTAGAAAACATTGCGGAAATTGAAAAAAAACTGCTTGTAATAAGCAATTTCTTCATTGTCCACATTTTTTTACCCCAAAGATAAAGATTATTAAGCCTTTATCAACAAAAAATGTTGTTTGCAACACCTTTCAAATTGGACCCGTCCCAAATTTTGTTGTGTGGGAAAGGATTTAGATACCTAATTACAGTTATAGCCTAATTAGTAAAATAAGAATCAGTAACAAGAATTATTATTAATATCATTGAATCGGACAACAGCCCCTCCGGACAGGGATAATAATTGAGGCGGACAACAGCCCCTCCGGGCAAAGTCCCATTCTGAGTTTTTTGACGGGGTGGACATTATCCCCTTCCTCTTTATCTATCAGGGCGAACATTAGCTCCTTCGTCATTCTGACAGAGCGGACAAAGTCCCCCTACCTTATATTCATAGGGTGGACATAATCCCCTCGCTCTAAATTAAGGAAACGGACAATAACCCCTTCTATTCACATTCCAAAGACGAAGAGGCTAATGTCCGCCCTGATGAATTAAGGAAGGGAAAATGTCCGCCCTGTCAAAAACTCAGGAGCACATTTTGTCCGGAGGGGATATTGTTCGCCTCATTATTATTATCCCTATTAAAGTCATATATGAGAGTATAAGTATATATATATATATAGAGAGAGAGAGAGAGTAATATTTTATATAAATTACATTAATGTAACTCTTCCTCGTTGGATAGTATACCTTTTTGCACTGAACCTAGTTTTAGATTTGTTCTGCTTCAAAATGGCGCCCGGACAAAATACCAACACTTGTTTAAGCTGATTGGAAACATTAAAGGAAAAGAAGAAATTGGTTATAAAACTGCATGATGATAGAACGAAACATTAAAGGGCCTCTCTGAAAACATTTAGATTTCCGTACATTGACAAATAAGTTTTTCGTATGTAATGCAAAAGTAAATTGTGCAAACACTTTGAATCTTTAAACCCATTCCCACACAAGCCATCCTTTTTACGCCCCTGAAGAAAAAAAAGTGTAGGAAAACATTGTGGAAAATGAAGAAATTGCTTGTTACAAGCAATTTCTTCATTTTCCACAGTGTTTTCTTTCCTAAAGGATGAAGGAATTAAAAGTTTCATTAAACTTAAATTGTCGTCTGCAGCTTCTTCCAATTTGGACCGGTCTAAAATTTGGTTGTGTGGGAATGGGTTAAACCCTAGTTTCCGTGGTCGAGAGGTAGAGCACTAGCCTCCCGATCAAAAGGTCCCGAGTTCGATTCCAGGAAGCGGCTGTCGACCTTGGCTCTGTCATCTTCTTTCGAGTACTGGTGCATCCTCCAGGAAGCAGAATCGAGAGGGATTAATCTAACTTAGAAGAACTTGTTTTCCAATCGATGTAAAATAAATAACCTTAAACATTTAAGCTAAAGATTTCTGGAATGACAGAAGTCAACGGATAGAAAATGATCACAATGAACGATCTCTTCCCTCCGCCGTTTATATTTTTTATTGTTTTCAAAACCTTCCATATCATCGTTGGGCGTGCAAAATGCTGTAACTACAGTTTGAATAAGGCTGTAGTTACGACATTTTTCACACCCAACGACGATCTTTTGAAACTGACAACGAATTTCAATTCGACATAAGGAGTGTCTGTTGATCAAATGTGGTCGACAAAGCGACACTCATCTATGTTGTATTAAGGGATTCTGTATCTAGAATTTCTGTTTATATCGACATTTCTCAGCTTGCCGTGCAGACCGCGAAGTCTAGCCATTGTCGCTACTTTCCGTCAACCTTTTCCGACATATTTTCGCGAAATGGTATTACTTTCGAACCTTACACGCCATGTTTCAAATATACAGAAGGAAAGAAACTGCTGAGAGAAAGAAACTACGGGGAGAAAGGCAAAAAGAATCAGAAAGGAAAGAACAAAATAAATGATAATAGAAATATATATTCAATAGAGAAAGTTAAAACCAAACTCGAAGTTGGATGAGGAAAATATTGTAGGAAATCACAAAGACATTTTCTTCTCTTCTAGAATCGTCTTATTTGATAAATAAAAGCCAGGTAGGTATCAATGTTTTTAATTGGTCGTAGACCAATTTATATAACCATAAACTCGAGATTGAGTCGCTGCAATTTACCAAAACTGCCTTTAGCCCAACAGGATGTATATTCTGACGGGAAAACAGAAAAAATAATTTCATTTTACAAGTTAAGAATTATCAAAAGGAGTAAAGGAAAACTGGACGGTCACACGCTTTAAAGATGAATGCTTCAAGGATTTTCCGCTAGTGATGAACGCGTCTAATCAACCCTTTCTTTCAATCATATCGAGGTGCAAACAAAGATGATACTGCCACTAAATTATTTTCCAGCCATAAGTTAATCAAAGTACTGAAAGTTCTTCTGGAGAGCAAATTTGATTATTATGGTTTTAAGCTGTCTAAAGAATTCGCCCAAAGAATAGTATCAATTGTTTTTTCCTTTGTTTATAATCAGCGCCGTTTAGGAACTTGTTAATTTCTGCCCAGAAAAAGAGAGGGTTTTGAAATTTCATGAAACTGCTGTCAGCATTTGCTCTTAAACTTAAGTTATCATATTTCCATAATTTTTCTGTTTTGACTTTATAAAAAAAGCTTGCAGGGATGATCTTACCATGACTATTTAACAATCGAGAATTTTTAAAAATTTAGTTTTCACAAAGAGTTGCTTTTTTGTTGGTACCCATGTTGCATCAAGGTCTTACGTTCACGTAAAATAATATAAGTTCTAATTAACATTCACGGAAATATCATACACAAGGATAGAACCTACGTGTTGTGAAAGTAATAAAAATTAAAGTTGTTTTACCCTAATTCTAAAGCCGGAATGCAACGATATGTCCAATGTCTCAGTGACGACCAATTACAGTGCGTACGGCACTTTGATTTTTCATGTCACAGATTTTAATTATGCTTATGCCCTTTCAAACTCTATTTGAATACAATATTTTGAAAAGTAGTTTTGCGCAAATTAGAAGTCGCTTATCAGAGAAAAACAGGGCATTTCCTAATAGCCTACGTAGGCTGTTAATCTATTTTTAGATTAACCCGAGACAGTTGCGAACAATAAAGGGTCATTCACGTGGTGCGAATAACCATTTGAATATCGCATTTAGTTTGAATTACACAATACCGACGTCATCGTTACGTCATCAGGAGCTGTATTCGCTCGCCGGTCCTAAATGCTATTAAGATCAGTCCAAAACTGTCGTAAGCATTATTATGTATATAAACACTTACCGTAGTCTAGCGCTAATCATTTGATGTGATGTGATTTAGGTCGTTAATTGTATCGCTGGTCAATTGGTTATCTTCCGTTGATTTTGGGTCATATGCAAATGAGGTTATGCGATGACGACAACCGAATTCCGTGATATCTATAAATAACCTGTAATTCCTGCCAGTAATACCCAAAAGGGAAGTTGGGCAGTATATATAGATAGATAAATTCCACTGAACCTTTCCTGTATAACCAGAAAAATCCACTTTATACCTATAAAATTATCACCAAGACAATTTAATTATTAAATGTTCGTTGGATCGTGTCTTTCGACACTTGGCAATTTTTTCTAGTCTAGGTTTGAGAAATATCGATACCCCCCTTTAAAAGAAAACTACGCTTTACCTAATGTAATTTTTATAAGGAAAAAGACATTCTCCACCACACAATTATGTTTACAGACTCTCTCTCTCTCTCTTCATCCATCACTGCACTCTAGACTGTTTGCTTCGTTGAATACGGATCAGCCGCGACCAAAGTGTAGTTGGTAGCGTGTCGGACTCTCAACCATGGTGGGGTCTCAGGTTCGATCCTCGGTCGCAGGGCAAATATCGATTATGACATTTGTCTCCCACCAATTGGTGGATAATTGTTACCTAAGTAAGGTAAAAGCTGGAGGCTAGGAAAGGATGTAGTGGTAGTACTGGTGTGAGAAATACCAGGATACCATGGTTAGGTGCTCCAGCCGCTGCGATATATCTGAAATACTGTTACGGGTCAGACCTAATCAATTTATTGTTATTTCACCGCTGTCTTTAGTTATACAATAATTATCACAAGATTTATCTTTAACTAAAGGTCGTCTGTCTGCTACTGATATAAGCTAAAAGTTTCGCATAATTAATCTTACATAAACAGTAGTTCAACCCTTTCCTGTACAATCCCTGGTATTTAAGTCAATGCGGTTTTTTACTTGAAAACATCGTGGAAAAATAAGAAATTGTTTCTTTTCCCACAATATTTTCTGTACTTCGGGTTGGTTAATTTTTTAAATTGTACTCTTTTTTAATTTACGTCTGCAACTTCTTTCAAATTGGACCAGTCTAAAATTTTGCCTTTTGTCAATGATAGGCTAATCAGTTAATGGGTGGATAATAAATTGGTATCGAGGGACCAATCATCTAAAGGCATTAGCTTCTCCAATATAAAAAGAGTTTATTATTAGTAGTTATACTTAAAAAACAAGAATAGTGTAACGATTTAATTGAATTTCCAGCTGGAGGTATAACAGAAATTTGTGGAAAGTGGGATGAAGAAATATATTGTCTACGGGCGACAAAATCCCCTCATTTTAATCAAGATGTAGTCACGAGGTTTAAGTCGCCACTTATCGAAATTTAAAATCAAAGTAATATTGGTGATAAGCCTCTACTAAGAATCGAATTGGACATGTTGGGATCACTAACATAAGTCACCAATCGTTGTCCCCGCCCACTTACTCCTTTTACCACGCACACTGACACCGACCAGGAGGCCCGCTTCGATTTTCAACGGCGTTATTTTGCAAAAATCATGGCCAGTAGCATGTAACAAAGAAGCAGAATGGTTGATTTGTGACATAAACGTCGTAGCTACAGCTTGTGTAATCTGTAATCACGACGTTTAAGTCGCCAACCCAACGAAAATGTTACATAAAATTGCGGCCAATGTTGGGGTTCAAATGTCAATTCCGGGCTTATTGAATTATTTGATTAGCCGATATATTCCTTGATTGACAGCCGCGATTGGTCTCAATTAAGCTGTATCGATATAAACCTAGATCTCTATGAAAGAAGCAGGCCCGTCCAATCATTCTGTGTTCTTATTTATTCATTGACCCACCCGGATACCGGTAGGAGCGAACACCACAAAAAATGGTTGGTTCCTTTAGAATACGGCATGAAACTGCTAAAAGTTGCGTCTAGTCTTTAAGGGTTTCGTTGTATACTGTAATAAGAAGTCTTGGTTTTACACCTTTCCATTGGCAAGTAATCCAAAATGTTAAAACCAATGATCCCGTGGAACTACCTCAGGGATATTTGTTCGGACTCACTTATCAAGTTGTCTACTTAAGAGTTGATTTCTTGAATTGGGTTTAACGCCACTTTTAATAGTTTTTCAGTGGTAACACGGTGGATGCATTACCTAAGCATAGATTCCTGATAATCTTCACACTAGTACTACTACAACATCATTTCCTAGCCTCCAGCTAATCATCCCAATAAGGTTTACGATTATCCCGCCATTGACGGGAGACTAATGTCGGACAGAATATTCGCCGCAACCGGGGTTCGAAACTGGGACCCATAATTGAGAGTCCTACATGCTACCAACTGCGCTAAGACCGCGACCCTTCCCTTGAGTGTAGCCTGCGTGTTATTGACAACGAAATCAATGCGGACCACCAGGTAGATGCGAAAACTATCGCTGACCAGGATCGATATTTCAATACCTTCGACGATTTCTGAAACTGGAATGAGCATTCTACCTCAGTGTTTGGTTAGTTTTGGAATGCGACCTCTGGTTGACCTCCGCTGGGTCATTTTTTTTTTCATTATTTAAGAATTTGTTTTACGGAACAGCCGGGGGTCCGTTTTTCCGTGACGAATCATAGTGGTAGATGGTGGGTGGTGGGTGCAACATGATAAAGTTACTTAAAGGTTGAAAGTGCGACTGAGTGACTTTGACCTCAACCTTTATCAAGTCAACTGAGGTGCACCAAACCATCATGATTGACGTATTTTCAAAACCGCGGTAACACTTTAACCCGTTCCAACACAACTCCTCATGTTTACGACCCCCTCTAGAGAAATGATTGAGAAAACAATTTGGAAAATGAAGAAATTGCTTGTATCAATTTCTTCATTATCCACAATGTTTTCTATCCATAATGAAGAAAAAAATTGAAATTCAATCAACTTGAATTGAATTGTCGTCTGCAGTTTCTTTCAATTTGGACCAGTCTAAAACTATGTTATTTCGAACAGAATGATTCGATAGATACCAAACTCTAAAGAAATACACAATGCATTTTTTATAGATAAAAAATGAATCAAAATTTGTCAAAGAGTTTTGTTTTGAATTAAAGAACTCTTGTGATCCGTTCACGAGCGACAAATCAACATTAAGTGTTCTGTCCTAACTCTTAATAAAAAGTGGATAACTTAAACTGTAAGAATTATGTAACATATTTTTGAGACCAGCTTCTCTGTGTTTCGGGGGGGGGGGGGGAGTCTAAGTGTAAATAGGCCTTCAAGTGTTGACTTATCATACAAAATACTCAAACATAGTTAATACTCATCTCCAGGTATTCAAATTAAACGAAAATATATATCGGTATCATAGCGGTATCATAATGGACCATTTTTACGTCATTCTAATGCAAGTTTGGTCCATGAGATTTTCATATTGTTCAAAAACTGTCGGACTTAAAAAGAAAAAAAGATAAAAATCGATAAGTCACATATCTGGACATTAGGTGCGAGCAATTTTTACAGCTTATTCAACAAAAGCATATCGTCGTTGTCATTCTAAAACCTCGTAACTACAGCTTGATTTTGGCGACTTAAACGTCGTAACTACAGCTTATTCAAGCTGTAGTTACGACGTTTAGGTCAACAAAATCAAGCTGTAGTTACGAGGTTTTAGAACGACAACGAAGATATACTAAACACATTTGCGACTGTTGAACGGTAAGCGTAGCTCCCCGTCCCCCAACCGAATCCCGATCACTTCGAGCACATATGCTAATGACATTTTATTTTTGGATTTTATATCGTATGTACATCTTAAAGTGGTCGAATGGAGCTCAAATCAATTTTAAACATCAGTAGCTTAAGGTTAGTTTAACCTATTCTCACACAATGACGCTTTTTCACGCCCCTTGAAAAATTTGAAGGCATGGTGGAAAATGAAAAAAATTCAAATAAATTTTAGTTTCGTCAATGAAAATCCGTCCTTCGGTTTGGCTGAGAACTCGTTTCATAACTTAATTAACAAAATTCTGAGACATAGACTTTTTTGGAAGGTTGTGGTCAAAAAAGGTCCATGATAGATCTGTCTCAAAAAAGGAAAATATTTTGCCCCCCCCCCCTTTATATTAATATTCGCATCGGTTGAATGAAATGAATAGTGTTTTTTGTTTTTGTTTTTTTTATTCATTGGTTTTTCATGGAGGTGCAAAACTAATAAACCTAATAATACATTTATCTGATATGTAATTAGGTTTTCAGTTTCATGCCTGAATGAAAACAAATATGATCTATTCGTCTTATAAATAAATCCGATGTCGCACAGACGTTTTAATGGTACTCTCTTTTCTATAGATTGTTTAAAATGTATCCGAAATGAAATGCTGTATTTTCATTCTGTGTTATATAGCTTTTATCGGTGCAAAACAAATTCTGAGAAAGCAAACGTCATAAATACAGCTTTTTCAAGCTTTAGGTTCAACGTTTAGCTCGTCAACCAATTATTTTACTTCTTTCTTATATGTTACTGGCCATAATTTTTGCAAAATAATGGGGTTTAATAACGAAATGGACCTTCCTGTCGCAGTCAGTGGGCGCGGCCGGCGGAGTCAATGGGCGTGGCCAGCGGAGTCAATGGGCGTGGCCAGAGGAGCTATTCGCGTGGCCAGCAGAGCCAATGGGCGTGGCCAGCGGAGTCAATGGGCGTGGCCAGCGATCCCTCAGTCGACCTCAATGCAATATCTGAGATAGTGGGTGAAAAGTCAAATGTTCCTTTGGAGGTCGACAGAGGATAGAAAGACAGGATTGAATAGATCGCCAGGCACGCCCCCAAACCTCTGACATGAAGTTCGATTAAGTAGTTAGAAATGGTTTATTTTTCAAAATATATGGCGGGTGAAGTGTACCAAAAAAGTTAATATCGTTGTTAAAAAATTGTTGGTTTGCCACCTAAACGTCGTAAATTTAAGCTGTAGTTTCGCAACTACGATAAAGTCGCAAAACCAACGTAAATAATTTACAATAGTATCGACTTATGTCGGAGTTCAAAGTTCGATACCGGTCTAAATGAATGATTTGATTGGTCAATCGATTTTTTCATTGTTTGGAGGATCAATCAATTTACGAATGTAATTCGGAATAAGAATGACAAGAAATGTTCCATGTCGCAATTATTTCCCCTTATACCACGCATAGACAAACAAATATATTTATCCCCGACCGCTACTAATATCCTTTCTGACTTTTGTCTTGAACCAGTGGATGGATAATCGTAAACCTAAATGGGATAAGCAACTTCATGCTCTGAAATGATGCAATGGTAGTACTGGGATGAGAAATACAACGAATCCATGGTTAGGTGCTTCAGTCGCCATTTAATCTATCAATCAAAATATTTATGGAACATATGAATTGTTTAGTTGGTGTTTAAAATATATACCTTCAACTTCTTTTATTTAACCCATGCCCACACAATCCTACCTTTTAACGCTTACGAGAAAATAGTTCTGGCAAACAATGTGGAAAATGCAGAAATTGCTTGTAACAAGCAATTTCTGCATTTTCCACATTGTTTTCTACCTAGAAAGACAAATACTTTAAAAATTTCCACAATTTGGAATTGTCGTCCTTAACTTCTTTCAATTTGGACCGGTCTAAAATTACACTGTGTGGGTATGGGTTTAGAGTTTCACCATGATATCATCGTTGCTTTCACGCTCGTTTGAATTATATTAGTTCGAGTCGACATAAAATAGATGAAAGATTGTGAAAATAAAAGTGCAGGGAACTTTGACGTGAACTTTTATCACTGTGCATTCCCCCCCTTCGAACATGTAATATCAAAGTACTGAAAGTACCGTATGCTAACAAAGCATGATTTTGTTAAGTTATCTTCTTTGTCAAAGGTTATCATGATAAATAAATGAGGTTAAAGTAACCCAGGAGTTAATTGATTACAACACGACAATTCTTTGACTGGTTCAAATGGTAAAAGTTGATGACAATGCGGGTCGCCCAGTAGTCCTGCACCATACTCCGTTAAAACCAACCGTCTTCGGGGGGGGGGGGGGGTGTCGCTCATATGGTATGGTAACGACGACGAAAAAACACACAAACAATGATATAATAACCGTTGCTGAGAACAGTTAACCCATTTCAAAACGATTTCGCTTTTTGACGCCCCTAAAGACATTGTGGAAAATGAAGAAATTGCTCGCTACAAGCAATTACTTCATTTTCCGCAATGTTTTCTATCCCCCCCCCCTCGAAAAAAGGACCCAAAGAATTATTCTAATATCTTTAGAACTTGTATTCGTCGCCTATAAAAACTTTCAATTTAGACCAGTCTAAAATTTTGTCATGCAATAATGGGTTAAAAACGAATATGTAAAAAAAAAATCAGTCAATACGTAGAAAGATTATGTGTTACGAAACAGAATCATTTTCTAACGCTCGAAAGTTAGTTACATAAAAACATTTAATCTTATTTCTAACTTAAAGGAATGATCTACAACCGTTCCCGAATTAAACTTTATTATGTCGACGATCCCTGCAATTTCTTAAATGCAAACGAGTTCAGTCAATACGTAGAAAGGTATTACGCAACCGAAGCATTTTCTATCGCTCTGTAGTTTGTTACATAAATACATTAAATTTTATTTCTAACTTAAAGGAATGATCTACTACCGTTCCCGAAATAAACTCTATTATGTCAACGATCCCTGCAAGTTTCAAAATAGAAATAAACGGATTCTGGTTGACAAATGGTAGAAGAGGGGGGGGAGGGTAATTTAAAAAAAAAATGGGAAAATATTATTGAAAATGAAGAATTTGCTTGTTTTCTATCTAAGACAAAGATCTTTAAGAAATTTCATCAGCTTAAAAATAGTCGTCTGTAACTTCTAAGTGTAAGATTTTGTCGTCTGGTAATGGCTAGGAATGTAGATGCCTTTAAAATCTATGTTTTGGGCACTTATTGGAATCTCCACTTCGAGGCATTTGAACTGAGTACAGAAAACTTAGGGTTGTAGTCTCCCAAGCTGTCAGTAAGTGTGGGTTTGAAAGTAAGTAAGATCATTCAGGTACATTACGTTCCTTGGAACAGTCAGGTGCCTTTTTAATATTCTCTTAATTCATTTGGCCAAAAATTTCGGATTATTAAAAATAATATTTGAAAAAGAAAAAAAAACTCTAAAGTATTTCTAAAAAGAAATCGGAAGCCAAACTACTTTTGGTATTCTTTTTATCTAACGACACACTTTGAACTCTTTTAATCCATTCCCACATAATCCCTCCTTTTACGCAACTCAGGAAAAAAATGGTTGAAAAAAACATTGTGGACAAATCAGAAATTGATTGCAACAAGCACTTTCTTCAATATCGACAATGTTTTCGCCTCTTTAAGACAAAGAAATCTTTGAATTTCACCAACTTAGATTTGTCGTCTGCAGCATCTTTCAATTTGGATCAGTGTAAAATTTTGACGTCTGGTAATGGGTTAAACTGGAACGTTCGAGTTCAAATGTATATTATATAAGTGTCATAATATATAATTCTCAACTAGAACGGTCATGTACTATGTATGTGTTTATCTAAATATTTCTATGTTTTATAAATCATCATTGGGTGTGCAAAATATCGTAACTATAACTTGAATAAAGCTGTAGTTACGACATTTTCCACGCCAAACAAATGCGTATGAATGAGACTAAAAATTAACGAATAAAGATAAATAAATGAATAATGAATTTAAGCTGATCACCCTACCTCAATATAGCCAAAAAGAACGAGCAGCTGTCTCTAAGAGCTGTCACGACCGCCTGATGTCATTATTACGGTGCTTCGAAGGTCCACCGATGAAAAAGTTTAATTCATTTCTATGATTATAATAAATTATTATCATTGTACTATCAACATATCTACAAAAACTCACATGGTTGTGGAGTGCGCGAATAACAGGGACGCCTTCCTCGCTTTTCCCCAAATAATCCTCGAAACGAAATAGGTCATTTAATATCTTTTCAAACTTGTTTATGATAGTAAAAAGAATAGAGAAAATGAAATTCCGTCTTAAATATGTTGTACTCATTTCTGCAAACTATGAACACACTCAATACCATAACCTTAAAACACCAAGAACGAATAAAAATCGTGCTTCTCGCACAACAACATATTTAATTTCATTTTTCTTCATTTTATTTGTCGTTGTTGAGCGCATGTTCTATTATGTACCTGTTTAAAGTACTATGTATTGATGAAGAACAATTTTGTTCAGGTCATTTAAGTGAATAAACTATGTGTTATATTGAAAAAAAGAAGGAATACTCTAATACAAGTTAGAAAATGGTTCGGATAAGAGTATGAATGAACACATTACCTTGAAGAGCTTGTGAAAAAAAGTTTGGAGAAGCATTGTGTGGGGAAAAGGAGAAACTGCTTGTAAGAACCGATTTCTCTTTTTCTAGCGAAGATTTCTATGGTTTAACCCTGTCCTGTTCAATACCTGGTTTTTATGTCTCTGTGATTTTATACCAGACAAAACATTTTAGAATAGAAGAAATTGATTGAAACAAGCAATTTCTTCTTTTTTCACAATATTTTCTGAACTACTGAATGATTGTTTTTCATATCAAATCAACTTCTAATTTTCGTCTGCAAAACATTTGAATTTGGACAGGTCGAAAATTTTGAAAAACGGGAAAGGGTTAAAACTTTACAGCACATAGTATTATCATTCTATAAACTCATTTACTGAATTAATTGTTCATCTATCTATTCGTTTTAAATTGTTTATCTATCTTAACTTATTCTATTAATTTGTTATAATCGTTATCATCATTATTATTATTATCTATTTGTCTTTTCTCAATTTAGACGCACTTGTAAAAGTTGTCAGTAGCCTTCTTTCAATTTTGATCAGTCTGACTTTATTACTGTCATCTGTTAACAATTACAGGCTCTGTGGCTCTCATTTTGGCCAAATTTCTGACAAGTAGGGATCCTGAAATCTTCGTACCTACCCTCTATCAATAATTTTAGAATAGGTCACATGGCCGCTATGTAAAACTTTGCCGAACAGAAAACGAAAATAAATTCCAAAGCAAAGACCCGTGACCTATTCTGATATTTTTGTTATGGTATAAAGAATTCATCAAAGCATAAAAAACGTACTCGTTTGACCTAATTCAACTTTGCCCTACTTTAACTTAATTTACCCTTAAACACGCTTTGTCCAAAAGGTCGTGTTACAAAAAAAAAATTATACCCATTTTAGAAGTTACTGTAATTTCGAGTTAATTTTAAAGATTATTTCAGCGTAATGTTTTTTCACAGATAGCGATGTCAATCAAAGAATCAATCGACTTAAAGTCATTCATTTTGTTCGGAAGTGAATTTCAACTCCAACATAGACTGACTTTTATTTGGAGCTTTTTTGTTGGGTTTACCTCTTAAACGTTGTAACTACAACTTATTCAAGCTGTAGTTACGACGATTGGGTCACCTTTCAATATATTCGTTTTTTCTACAACAAACTATTGACGCAATAACACATTTATTCAATCTATTCTCACACAACACTGCTTCCCACGCCACTCAAGAAGAAAGTTTTTGAAAAAATACATATGTGGAAATAGAAAGTGTGTTCATTATCCACACTGTTTTCTATCAAAATGAAAACATTTTTCAAAGTTTCAAAAGATTCAAATTATCGCCTGCAACTTCATTTCAGTTTGATCCGGTTTCAAATTCTATTGTGTGTTAATCGGTTATTTCTTTTAGTTTTAGTGAATTCTTGACCGAGTACAAAATAATTTATCTTGGATTGTCGCGGGGAAAAATTGAACTGGTATCACTACCGACTTTTAAGTTAAGCCAACCTGGTTGGAGTCGACGACCGTATACCAGTCTATGAAAAATTTCTGTGCTAGGAATGCAATACGATAAAAGAAATAGTATTAGTTTTATTTCATGATGTTAGAATATTAAGACATTTTCAAATTGGAATATCTGAATATTCTATTTTACAACGTTGCCTTCGCTATTGTCAAAATGATATATTGAATTAACCCATTTCAAGGCGACAACAATTTTGCTTTGGTCCAAATTCAAAAAAGTTACAGACGACAAATTTTAGAAATGATACAAACATGCATGTAAAGTTTGATTGACCCTTTCCTGTTTTGCAATATTGTAGACCTGCCAAAATTCAAAGGTTTTGCAGGCGAAAATTTACAGTAGATTTAATTTGAAAAATAATCTTTCAATGGAAATAATATTGTGGAAAAAGAAGAAGTCGCTTGTGACAAGCAATTTCTTCTTTTCCTACAATTTTTTCTCATTTATAAATTCACAGGGAAATAAAAACCAGGGATTGGACAGGAAAGGGTTAACAACAGCAAAAAATAAAGAGAGAGAGAGAAAAAAAAAGATTGGGAGAGAGAGTGAGAAAGAGAGAGAGAGGGGGGACTGAGACATGGGGGGAGAGAGAAATCCACAATATATCATAAAGGTCAGTAAATCTTCGGACAGATACAAACTTTGGGTAAATTTCTTGGGTATTTTCTGGTGAGACTTAAGATTCGTTTCTATAATAAAAATTGTTTAAAATGACTTTTGAAACGAGATAAAGAAGTTTCTTCTCTATTTTTGGACAATGAAATATGTGACATATTTTTTATTTTTTCTTTTGTTACCCAATTATGATAAAGGAAATTGAAAAAAAATCCGCACGTCAGTTTCGTCAAAGGATAATCTTCACGCAAAACCGCAAGGATAAACACGAGATACATATGGTTAGTGTTCCACCCAAACCTCGTAACTGCATCTTATTATAAGCTGTGGTTACTAGTTTTTGTTATAACACCGGGGATATGATTGACAAACATTGATTGAATTGAAGTAAAAGTCCTAGATTGTGTTAAAGCAAAAACATAGTATGGGGTTGTACAATTATATAGACCCATACTATGTTTTTGCTCTAAACCCTCGATATAGGAATGGTATCTGTTTATTGCAACACGAATGGTTGAAGGATCGCTTGTCACGCCCATTCACCTCCGACTTGACAGTTCGACAGAGGTATTAACCCTTGTCATGTTGAACCCGGGATACTCCGGCTTTGACAGGAGGTATAGACCAAGACCAGCCTGCACAAGTGCAGTCTGACCTTGGTTTATACCTCCTGCGTGTACTTTTCCTGTATGAGTTGTTAATGAAATTGATTTCTTAGATAAATATTGACTTTTGAACAACATGTTCTATCAATGCTTTCAGTCCTTTGATTTTACAGCAATTCAGTATGGTTAATTGTACAGCATGACAAGGGTTAAACGAAACTTTTTGTAAGAAATGTGGCCACGGACATAAAATAAAATCGAAATCGTTGGTTAGTGATTTAAACGTCGTAACTCCAGCTTGAAACAGCTCTAGTTACGACAGTTAAGTCGCCAAAACCACCGAAAATGCTAAAATAGATGACCGGATTCAATGTTCTCTTCCGGTATGATTTAAAAGTAAGTCTATTGTATAACTGACGAGTCGCGACTGTCAATCAAAGAATCAGACAGATCAAATCATTAATTCAGCCCGGAATTGAGCTTTGAACTCCACCATTGGTTGGTATTTTTGTCAAACTTTTTTGTTGGTTTGGCGACAAAAACGTCGTAACTATAACTTATTCGAGCTGTTGTTACCATCTGTAGGTCGCCAACCATTTTGTTACATGCTGGTGGCTATAAATTTTGCACAATAGTGCCGTGGAATATCGAAGAGGAACTTCCTTTCGGAGTCAATGGGCGGGGCCAACTCAGTAAGTGGGCGGTGCCAGCGATTGGTCAATTCACATCCGCGATCCACTGTTTAGGTAAATCGAATATCTAAGCCCTATTGGCTAATTTTGACACACTTTTTTTACATTTATCATTTTCAGCAGTTCTGGAACGATCAAACATTGTAAGTATGGTGATTTTGGTTCACTGTTTAACAAACTGGGCGTAAAGCCTTTTAGAAGATGTATTTGAATTTCAGGATATACGGCAATTTTAGAGCATGGCAGCCGCGAAACTGCATGGCAACCAGCTGGAGCAGTGGATTGTGAGGTGGTTCTATGCAACCGCCATTATCTGTACAATCGACGCCAGTTTTGTGGTCTTTCGACCTCATACCCTGCCAGGAGGCGCAATTTTCAAGTTTTTCTATCCTTGTAAGTAACGCATGCGACCAAATTTCATTGAAATATAGTATAGGACCTTAGTGACTGACTTTTTTCCTCAGCAATTCTCTCTCTCTCTCTCTCTCTCTCTCTCTCTCTCTCTCTCTCTCTCTCTCTCTCTCTCTCTCTCTCTCTCTCCTCCCTCCCTTTCTTTCTTTCTTTCTCTTTCTCTCTCTCCCCTCTCTCCTCTCACTTTTTTATTTCTAGACCAAACGAATCACTAAGGCAGTCAACCAGTGGAATGTAAGTCAGTCAGTAAAGTAGTAGGTGGATTAGTCTGTCGCTGAACCAGTTAGAAATAATATCCTGAGAATCGGTAGCATATCTTTACCCATTACCAAAAGAAAAATAATAAAATGTTAGCATGGTCATGATTGAAAGATGTTACAGACGATAACTTTTAGTTAGTGAAATTTAAAAATCTTTTATTTAATGTAGAAAACATTGTTACAAACAATTTCTTCATTTTCTTCAATATTTTCCGTGTGTATAGTAATAAATTGATCAATCGGTCGCAGAATCTATCAGTACATTTTTATGTGGGCCGGTGAGTAGAGTAGTATGTTGATCAATCGTTTTCAGTAAAAGTCTTGTGAGTCGGTGAGTAGGTCAGTAAATTAATCAATCGAGAGCAGATTCTATAAGGAAATACTGAATAAAGCAGTAAATTTATCAATCGGGCGCAGATTCTTTTAGGACATACTGGATAGAGTAGTAAATTGATCAATCGGGCGTAGGCTCTATCAGGAAATAGTGAGTAGAGTATAGTAAATTGATCAATCGGTCGAAGACTGTATCAGTAAATATTTATACAGGTCGATGAACAGAGACTTAGATTGACATATCGATTGTTAGTAAATTAGTGAGTAGAGTACTCGTCGCCGAATAAGCCAGAGGGTATCATATGTTTTTCCTGCTGAGGGGGGGGGGGGGGGGGAGATATGGTATCGGTGTCCGACCAGCTTATGGGAAAGGTAATGCATAATTGAGTAAGAAAGTCAGAGAGATTTTAAACAAGGCTTTACATCTGTATGGTCAGGAGTCTTTATCAGGGATCTTCATCATTAAATCTATTACCAGACGTCAATTTTAGACTGGTCCAAATTGAAAGGAGTTGCAGACGACAATTCTAAGTTTTATGAATTTTAAATCTTTTCAGATTTCGGGTTAAAACGAATTGTGTAAAATGAAGAAATTGCTTGTTACAAGCAATTTCCTCATTTTACACAATGTTTTCCCTATTGCTTATCTTTAAGGGCGTCGCAAAGCGTCATTGTGTTGGAATTGGTTAAATATTTCAATACGGTAAAGAGTATAGAATGAAGCTTTAAGTCGATAATTTATTCATTTATTTATCCATGTATTTATTAATATATTTATTTATCTATTTATTCATTTCTGATCCATATCTAGAACACAAATGCGAGAGACTGTACCAGACAGGATACATTGTAACCGACAGAACCCCACACCCAAATTTTTTCCTCGTGCCTTTTAACCCGTTGCTAGTCGACAACATTTTAAACTAGGGGTTTAAAAGGGTTACAGTCACCATTTCAAAGGATACATGTTTAACCTATTTCCTTTTTTTTCAAAATTTTCGAGAAACAAGTTGAAGACGACAATCTAAAGTGGTTGCAATTTGAAAAGTACCCAGCCTACAAGCTAAAAAACACTGTGGGAAAATAAGAAATTGCTTGTTACAAGCAATTACTTCATTTTCCGCAATGTTTTATCAAATATAAAATCACAGGGTCGTACGTACGTGTTTTTGTGCAGGAAAAGGTTAAAGCAAAAATAATTGTCACACAGGATAGGAAATATTGTCATATGAGGAGAAATTACTTTTCCCTAACAGATGATGATTTTTTTAAATATGAATCGAGGGTTAATCGCGATAATGGCGTAAGTGTCTATACATTGTAGAGATACTTAGAACAGTATTGTAATTAACGCTCGAACTATTCAATTGCGCAAACAAAGGAATATGTTGTAATGGGTTCAACGAATTCATTAGGTTGAGAAACTAGATCGAGATAATGTTAACCTTGACATAAATAACTTTTATGGAATTCGGTTAGATTTCACCACGGCATTGTCTGCACTATTATATGCGATAGATTATATGAGCGCGTGCGTGACATTTCCAACCATTACACAGTGCGCAGAGTAAAGACTCAGATCAGTCTGTGCATCCGCACAGTCTGATCAGAGTCTTCACTCTGCGCTCTGTAGAAAGATACTGACCCAAAGCTTCTTTAAACAATCAGCGAATGTTCTAATTGCCCCAAATGGCTGTCCAGGGTGCTCAATGTGTGCAAGTCACGCACATGCAAAATTGTTGGAAATGTCACGCACAGGCTCAATTATAATATTTAGTGCAGTTCGCAAAGGCTAGTGGATTCAATTGATGGATCGGGATTGTCACTCAAAAAATCAATCGACGAATCGAATCATTCATTTAGACCAGAAGTGAACTTTGAACTCATACATAAGACTACATTTTAAATGAAGCTTTTTTATTGGTTTGTCGACTTATACGCCGTAACCGCAGCTTATAGTTACGACGTTTAGGTCGCCAACCAATCATTTCACTTTTTGGGTACCTGTCATCGACCATAAATTTTGCGAATTAACGGTGTTTGACTATCTTAGTAGATCATCCTGTTTAAGCCTAGTGGGCGTGTCCAGCGATCCGCCAATTGTCCAGTCGCTGGCCCCGCCCACTTACTCTGTTCGCCCCGCCTATCGACTATGACAGGAAGTTCCACTTCGATTTTAAACGGCATGATTTTGCGAAATCTATTGCCGGTAGCATGTAAAAAAAGTAAAATGGTTGGTTGGCGACCTAAACGTCGTAACTACAGCTTGAATAAGCTGCAGTTACGACGTCTAAGTTACCAAACCAAAAACGTTTCATACAAATTGCGGCAAATGCCGGAGTTCAAAGCTCAATTCCAGACTGAATGAATTGTTTGATTGGTCGATTGATTTCTTGATCGACCTTAACGATTGGTCAATTGTCTGCAATTTGTTTGGATTTAGAAAAAATGTAAAAATCGTCTGCTGATGCAATGTTAAAGAATTGTCTTACCAGAAAACAAACTTTCAGACTGGCCAAAGCTGGTCGAACATATCCTTACGCGAATAAAGCATCTCTTGGAGTAGCAAACGTTGCGGAAAAAGGAGAAACGTTTCATGATAAACGAGTTACCATTTTCCAAAAGTGATTTCTTTGGGTATAGTCTTTATCTCTCGAAAATGAGTGATTGATCGCCTACGTTGGATGAATAACTGGTACTTCGGAAATGGTTTCAAATGTTATATTTCAGTCTCTTAACCCATTCCCACACAATGACGGTTTTGGACGCCCCCCAGGAAAAAAATTTGAGAAAACATCGTGTAAAATGAAGAAATTGCTTGTTGCAAGCAATTTCTTCATTTTCCACAATGTTTTCTACCAAGAAAGTTGAAAAAATCCAAAATTTCATTAACTTTGCATTGTCTTCTACAACTTCTTTCAATTTGGGTCAGTATAAAATTTTGCCGTCTGGTAATTGGTTAACAGATGCACGATACATACGATGTTATTTTACTGCCTCTGCAATAGAATTCGGAGACGTAAATAATATACAACCTGCCACGATAAGGCGACGACAATACACTTTTACATGCCATGAATCATTTAACCCATTCTCACATAATCCCTTCTTTTTACGCTTGTGTCAAGCAATCTCTTCATTATCCATAATGTTGCCTTTCAAACTGAAACACGAAAAGATTCCATCAATTTGAAATTCTTCTTCCACTTTGGACCAGACTAAAATTTTGTTGTGTGGGAATGGGTTAAGAAACGGAAATAAGATAACTTGTATCAGATTAAACATTGTAGTACTGGCGTTATTAAAGCAGTAGTTCATGGATTCGATCCCCGGTGGCGGCAAATATCGTTTCCGACATTTGTCTCTCCCCAATGGATGGATAATCGTAAACCTAAGTGGGATAGCAGCTGGACGCTAGCGAAGGATGTTATGGTAGTACTGGTGTGGGAATAACCAGGGATCTATTGTTCCAGCTCCAGCCGTCGCGATATGACTGAAATACGGTTAAAAGCGGCACTAGGAACAATAATCAATAAATAAATAAAGCTGTAGTTACGATATTAAGATCGTCAACCAACTATCTTACTGGTTTGCTCCATGTTACTGGCCATGTTTAGCAAAATAACGCCGTTTAGTATCTCAGCCTACGTCTGTTGGTGTGGCCATTGAAGCGTCGATTCGGCTGCATTTTATTACTCACCATAAAGAATCAAAACCATATTTGGAATTTAGATGGCATATAAGATAATTAAACGACAATGAACAAATCAACGAACAATGTTTTAATGAGAAGCTTTGTAACTTGTGGTCACATGACCGAGCTTATCTTCGGCTACCCTCGGTACTTTCATTACGTGTTACGTCACTCGGTGCAATGTAGACTAGTGCCACGGTCGACTTTAACATATCCGGCTTTGTTAAAGTCGACAGTGGTACCGGTCTAGTAGCAATTGAATATAAACGGCAAGACGACCCTTGTGGCCCGACGATGGGCCAAGCTTAAAGTTTCAAATGGATCAGATTTTCATCAAAGGACGACTTATAAGTTGTGTTCGGCAAAGGGTGGCTCTCTAAAACAAATCTACTGTTCACGTGAAAAACCATGTATTAACGTGACGTTTCTTCATACATCATAATACTTCCACGTTTGTTTCGGTCGTTATAACCACTGAAAGGTTTATGATTATTCTGAGCGACAGAATTATAGGTAAGAATAGCCGCAAGTGACAGTAAAACGAAAGTATAATAGATGTGTATTGGTCGGTGTCTATTTCTGTAGTCAGAGACGTTCAATCCTGATGAGGCGGAAGGGGTTTTGTTGGGTCCACGTGTGTTCAATTGACCAATCGCTGGCCCCCGCCCACCGACTCCTTTGGCCCCGCCCATTGATTCCGACAAGAATTTCCACTTCGATTTTTGACGGCGTTGTTTTTCAAAATTTATGGCCAAATAAGTAGAATGGTTGGATTGCGACCTTAACGTCGTAACAACAGCTTGGATTTAAGTCACCAAACCAACAAAAATGATTCACCAAAATGGCGGTCAATGTCGGGGTTCAAACTGAACTTCCCTACTAATTGAGTAATTTCATTAGTCGACTGATTATTTTATTGACAGCCGCCATTGGTCAATTCAAGGTGATCTGATCGGGGGATAGCTCGTTTAAACCATTCCCACTCAATGACGCTTTTAAACGCCCCAAGAAAAAAATTCTTTGGAAAGCATTGTTGAAGATGAAGAAATTGATTATGACAAGCACCTTCTTAATTATCCAGAATATTTTCTACCCCAAAAGTAGAAATGATCAATATTTTCAAAAGCTTTAAATTGTCGCCGACCACTCTTAAATGTTGCCGTCTGGCAATGGAATAAGAGAAATGTAATGTTTGACTTGCTTTCCATTCATAAAAGTATTCTGTTTTTTAGGGGGTTGCTGGGTTGGGGGAGCAAAATTAGCATCGGGTTTTTGGAGTGTTTTTCATAAAAAAAAATGTTTGTTTATTTGTTCGTTTTATCGTTTTTGTCAAATTCTGCAATCTCTACCAATTACGAGATATTTCAAAGGCATTAACCTTAGACTGGAATAAAGGCAAATAGGACTATGTTTGACTGACTTGGCAGATGGGAATCAGGCTTTTTCTCTTGTGGTTACATTTGACAAATCGAGAATTTGTCAATCAATAAATCAATCGACCAATCAGATCATTCATTTAAACCGGAAGTGAACTTTGAACTCCAACAATGGCCGATATTTTTGTGAAGGGATGAATAAATGTTAATTCGGAAAGTGTAAATTAGGATAGCAAACATTGTTCTACTTTCCCGTCATCTAAATCATAATCCGCCAAAAACAGCAAGTGTTGCATGCCTAAATTACGAGGGTAAGTTGTTTCAGTTACACAAAAATCGCTAAATATCCAGGATTTATATAGTTTTTATAGTTTCTACTTCTTTTTTGTCGAGCTAATTTCTACCTTCCCTAACCCTTTCCTGTTTTTAAAATTTTAGACCTGTCCAAATTCAAAGATTTGCAGACGACAATCTAAGGTGGATCTAATTTGAAAAATAACCAACCAGTAGAGTAGAAACTATTGTGGAAAAAAAAGAAATTGCTTATCACATCTATTTCTTCTTTTTCTACAATGTTTTCTCTATGACAAAATCACAGGGACGCAAAATCATGGGATTGAACAGGAAAGGGTTAAGCATAGGTGTCGGGGGGGGGGTGCACCGAAAATTAAGACATAGCTTATTTGTGTGGAGGAAAAATGCATTTCAATACCCTGTTTTCCGGGGGGGGGATATTGTAATGTATGACAAAATTTTCCACCATCAGTTTTTCTCTGATTTTACTGAAATATTTCATACATGGTAATTATAACAATCTTTTTTTTCATTTTACAAAGAAAAAATTGTTTGGTTTGTTTGTTTGTTTGTTTGTTTTTTTTTTTTTTTTTTTTTTTTTGTTTTTTTTTTGTTGTTCGTTTTTTTTGTTTTTGTTTGTTTTTGTTATCAAAACTGGTTTTCTTCTCGGAGATATGCACGGAAAGACATCCTGTTTTTTTGTTGTTTTTTTTAAGAATTTAGATCTCATATTCACTCTGATAATTGTTTCATTTCGTGTATCAGACTGTCTTAACATATACCCACACAAGCAAATTTTAGACCGGTCCAAGTTGAAAGGAGTTGCAGACGACAATTTGAAGTATATGAAATTCTTTTTTTTTTCCCCAACTTTATGAGTAGAAAACATTGTCACAAGCAATTTCTTCATTTTCTACAATGTTTTCAAAAGCATTTTTTTCTTGATGGACGTCTAAAAGCGTCATTGAGTGGGAACGGGATAAAACGCGTGTCCTTGAAACTTACATAATGTCGACTTTACCTTCAGGTTTGAACCGACTTGTGTATATACAATTACACTATATACTGTAGATGTTAAAGTTATTTTAGTAATCAAAGGTCAATTTTGTCTTTACAGGTAAGGACAAATTTGACCTTTGATCACTCACTATAACTTGTACACAGATATATTGTGACAATCCCATTCTATGAAATAATAAGATCGGTTATTGCTCTATATTTGGTACATTAACGGTTTAGCTTTAAGACAGTTTAACCAGAATGGACAAATCGTCGCTGTCAATTACAAATCAATATGCCTCTCTCGTTATTCATTAAGACCGGAAGTGAAATATTAGCCTCCGATATTTATGTATAAAAACTGTCGTTGTTGGTGTTGGTCGTTTTAAGATTCGTTCAACGTTTAGGTAGCCTATCTTGTTACATATTCTGGAAACGAAACATTGATTTACCTCTGCTGGATTCGATCTTTTTGCAAATAGTTGTTCATAAAAACGCTTGGATATTCTTTCTAAATAATACATGTCAATTGTATCTATCTTTCTAAAAGATAACTGGCAGCCACTGCCTCCGACAGGAAGTTCGACTTAGGTATTTAAAACCGTTATTTTGCTAACTTAAAGGGCTGTAGCATGTTACAAAAATGATGTGGTTGGTTGGAAACCTAATCGCCGTAACTTGAGCTTAAATAAGCCGTAATTACACGATTAAGTTCGAAACCAACATAAATGCTTCACACAAATGTCGACCAATATTAGAGTTCGACGGTCAAGGGACGAGTCAAGGTAGGAGTATAAATCTTTGCTACCGACTTACAAAAAATTGCTATAACCCCTCGAATTGACCAATCGCTGGCCACGCCCACTTACAGCATTGACCACGCCCATTGACTCCGACAGGAGGTCCTGCTTCGATTTAACCCTTTCCTGTTTTTGGAAATTTTAGACTTGTCTAATTTCAAGGAAGTTGCCGACGACAATTAAAAGTGAGTGCAATTTGAAAAGTAACCAACCTATGTGGTAGAAAATATTGTGGAAAAAGGAGAAATTGCTTGTTTCAAATGTATAGAATGAAGAAATTTGCTTGCCACAAGCAATTTCCTCATTATCTACAATGTTTTCTACCCTAAGACAAATCTTTCGAAGATCTCATCAACTTAACTGTTGTCTTCTTCTTTGAAATTGGAATGGTCAAAAATTTTATGATGTGGGAATGGATTAAACGTCCTAAAACAGCTTATTCAAAACTACAGTTACGACGTTTAGGTCGCAAACCTAATAATTAAAGGTCTAGTTTCGTCTATTAAAAACGAGCGTTCTGATTGGTCGAAAAAAAAATTCATACTTCCCTGAACAAAATTTTGAGCACGCAGCTACTTCGTATGCTTCCGCACAAAATAGTTCCATAAAAATGTATCAAAATGTGTTAAGATTTTACTTTTTTCGCTCGTTGTCATTAATTATTAAAAGAAATGAAGAGAATATTTTTTGTTTTCATGGAGGTATGAACCGAAAAACCTAATTACACTTATGTATGAATCCGCTTCGCGTATTCATACAGTGTGATTAGTTTTTGCGGTTCATACCCCCATGAAAACAAAAAATATTCTCTTCATCTCTTAACTGATTTGCATCTCATTTCCTGCACATTGCCCTTTTTATAAAAATAATATTTTTTATTACCTCAGTCGAACTGCCATACCAGAGGTTAGGGGGCGTGACCAACGTTCCGCCAATTCATTCGACATATAAAAGTATATGCGGGCTCCCATTTAACCCATTCCAACTCAAGCCCTCCTTTTTACGCCCCACAAGAAAAAAGCTTTGGAAAACATTGTGGACAATGAAGAAATTGCTTGTAACAAGCAATTTCTTCATTATCCACAATGTTTTCTATCCCAAAAGACGAAAAAAATTAAAATTCCATCAACTTGAAATTGTCGTCTGCAGCTTCTTTCAATTTGGACCAGTCTAAAATTTTGCTGTGTTGGAATGGGTTAAAGTGGAAATATCTTTGCCTTGACCTAGTTATCAACCGTTAAATACCTTTGACATTTCGTCGACCTTTTTCACAAAATGTATAGTATACATCGTTATCAGGTTCGTCGAAATATATCGTTACAAATATAAGTTACTAAAACCGTGTTATCTAAAAGTTGTATGTCGTGTTTTCCATTGCTTTCGTTGCGTGACCTCTTTATTACGTAAGATAGATATAAGCGTGTTTCTTCAGTTAAGGGCGAAGAGGTTAACGCACTTTGTCATCCCTCTCCACAAGAACACAAAGCTACACCAACATGTATAGACTGTTACTCTAGGTCTTAAGGCAACGTTGTCGTAAGATGTTATATTTATACATGTATATGAGTTTACGACAGTGTTTCGTCCATCCCTCGTACGATAAGTTCGAAAGACGATACAAATTCTCCGAGATTATCAAACAGAAGAATGAGGGGCGTAAAGGAATGTTCAACTTTCATAGACATGTATACTGTTGCCTGTCGGGTTACTTTTGCAAAGTTCAATTTGGCATTCCTAAGCGTCCATGGTAGCGCGTTGGTGTCTCAGTCATGAAGTACAGGGTTCGATCCCCAGTCGCGGCAAATATCCTTTCTGACATTTGTCTCCCACCAATGGAAGGATAATCGTAAACCCAAGTGGGATGAGCAGCTGGGGGCTCGGAAAGGACGTAGTGGTAGGACTGGTTTGAAAATTACTTGGAATCCATGGTTAGGTGCGCTCCAACCGCCGCAATATGACTGAAATACTGTTAATAGTGGCGTTAAACCCGATTAGGTCAATTGCGTCTACCGGGACAATAGTCACTGTGTGTCTCAGTCAACCGTCCGTCCGTTAACATTTTCTTAAACATCTTTTCAGAAACCTTTTGATCTGTTTCAAACTAATTCAATGGGAATGTTCTCTAGGTGATCCTCGTTCAGATTTCCTCAAAGAATCGCGTTCTATGAAGACCTCTGATTGTCCTGACAAAAGACGTAGAATGAATCGCAGAAGTGTTCCTTGATTAAAGTTCTAGTAAATTTTTGAAATAGTATCGAATCATTAAAATACGCGGATTTTTTATGGAGAAGCATATTTTCTATGAATGGCGTCAATATATTGTTTAAAAAACTTCTTCAGGACCATTTATTATCACTATTATTCAGATGGGATAAGTTACGTATTTATCTGATTCTCTTGAAAGGTATTCATGAAAACGCCACTTTTATTGGCTGTTTATTACAGGTTAAACTTCGATATACATGTATTGCGCTTTATAGTAACATTCTATAAAAGGAACGTGTCAAATTATTATTCATTGGATGGTGGTTTGTCAAGTGTATCAAAAGAAAAAAAGAAACATTGGCCATTTAAAAATCTACAAAAGTTTTATCAATAGTATCATTATAATTACTTTTAAGATATTCGCCTTCAAAACCAACTATATAATTTTGAGTGTATTTCTATGGGCGGAGATCTTTAAGCCGGGGGAACGGTACCTGTCCCTTTTGGGACTTAGTTTTTGTGATGGATGGCATTCGTGAAATGCCCAAAGTCTAGAAATGGAACGATAAGAACTTTTTTTACAAATAAATATTATGTATTTTTCTAGCTTGTATTAAATTCTTCAGCTGAGTGGAGACAGTTTTGAAGATTCTCGCGTTTGTATATAATATATATATAATGTCTTTATATCACTTTCAACAGCTTATTTTGTATCGGGTGGGTTGGTAGGCCACACGTACGGATTTACGGACGATATTTAGTATTCGAGTACATGCAGCCAGGGAAGAAGGAGCGAAAGGATAATCGGACCTCGGATCCCCCGTACTGTCCAGTAATTGCGGGTCGCTATGCCCGTTCGTTCTTGAAGCTGTAACCATGGTAACCGGTACAGTATTTAGAATACGATATGTTTATGACATATTTGTATTAAAACAAAACAAGAATCCGTTTTTCCAACAATCACATAATGGCAAAAACAGCTCTTTTTATTTCATGACGTTATGATGAAGGGGTTTTATGCATATGCGAACAATTTCGAACGCCTTGATTCTTAGCTAGAAAAAAAGCTAGCAAAAAGTTGAAGAAGCATCCCTATTTTCGTTATGGATCCTTCATTTTGATGTGTATGATCTTGAATCATGCAAATGATCTGAAATCGTTTAATTTTCAAGCTTATGTATTACAATCCCTTTCGACATGACGCGGCTTTTCATTTATTTACTAGTTTTTCACTTCCATAGCCTACTGACTGCTGAGTTAACAAATTTTGCACTAAATTCTAGTACTTTAATAAAAATGGAATGTTTCATTTCATTACTAGTTTTGAAAAAATGAAGCCAGGTCTGTTCGGTCGAGCAGACTGATCTTTTCTACACTAGTGTTCCCTGAGACAGCAGTCTAATGGTCGAGATTCGATTTCCCACCAAGAACGACGAATGATATGGTTTTTTACTTGTATATATTCAGATAAATTCTACATACAAGTTGACCAGAGGTACAATGCTGTTGACGATTCCTATGTATTCACACAAAGTCTGTAAGTACATATTATGATTGCTGCATTTTATTCAAAACCTGAAATTGAGATGTCGTACTACTCAACCAATTCCCACACAATCCCGCTTTTTTATACCCAACGAAAAAAATCTTTGGAAAACATTGTGGATCATAAAGAAATTGCTTGTTACAATTTCTTCATTATCAACAATTGTTCTATCCAACAAGACACATATTTTTAAAAATTTCATGAACTAAATTTGTTGTCTGCAGCTTCTTTGATTTCAGAGCAGTCTAAAAGCTTATGGTGTGGCAACGGGTTAACTAAAGTCGTCAATATCAAAAAGACAAATATTATTGCTAGATTACGAACTTCTTCGCAACAATTAAGTATTAAAACAGGACGCCATCGAAAGATTGAAAGAAATAATCGAATATGCTCCTTATTAGACTCCGGTGACGGCGTTGTCTGCGCATGTCATATTCTCCGAAGATTGACCTGTCTTCGGGACCGTATCACTTATCCAGATTGGGATAAATATTACTGCTTCGTACGCATAACTCCATATTATATCGCCAAAAAGTAGCAAGTGGATAATTGCAATAAAACCTACAATAGTGGGGAAATCAAACTTAACTGTCGCCCAATATTAATTAGAAAAATAATTATTTTGAATTGCGAAAGCACTCATGTCTTACCTGTGCTCCGAGAAGATACATAAAAAATTCGAAGCGTGCATTTCAAGGGCGCTGACATTTTGAATGAAGTTCGACGGAACTGGCCGAGTTGTCACGAATGCCACTACTTAGATAGGTCAGTATTTGAAAAATGCCACCTATCGGAAGATAACGCCGGTGACGGAGGATGAGAATCGTTTTATGTTAGTCTGCCCAACCTTTACTTCACTCAGAAAAAAAATATATTTTAGGAGATATTTTTTTCAAATAACCAAGTATGCATAAACTCAAAAGCACCTTTCTTTTAAACAAACTCGCTACTTACTGTACAGAAACTTAGAAAAAAATTCTTTTAGACAACTAAATTACGAAGATATGGCATCATGATCTCTCTTCCGCATTTATATCCTATCCATATCTTCTTTATATTGATTCATGAATATATTTTTACTTCGCACATGCTGTTGTTAAATATTGTATGAACAATACTGCCAAACCATTATTGATTCAGAATGGAAAAACACTTACTGCGGGCTTTATACAAAACTATAGTAAGTGCCTATGTGAAAATAGTCACTTACGACAGTTTTGGTCTAAGCCCCCGATACGCAATCTGATTAATTCACGCACAAAGACGGATAAGTTTAGAACAGATCGAGGGGTAGTGTAAAGAATTAGGCACGGTCGTATATTCGAATTATACTGAGAAAAAATGAAAAATTGCGATTAATTATTAGCGTTTCCAATATTTTGTTCTCCTGTGTACGAAAGCTGTACACGTGGTTACTATTTGCTATATCATAGTAAGAATTCCCTATTTATCAGGAGAACAATGTGAGCGTTATAAAGAAATACTAAATGAATGCAAGGTCAACAGACAAGCATGCAGCTGCATTTTAACCCATTCCCACACAAGCCCTCCTTTTCACGCGCCTAAAGAAAAAAACTTTGGAAAACATTTAGAAAAATCAAGAAATTGCTTGTGTCAAGCAATTTCTTCATTATCAACAACGTTTTCTATCCAAAATGACTAAAAAAATTCAAAATTTCATCAAATTGAAATTGTCGTCTGCATATTCTTTCAATTTGGACCAGTCTTAAGTTTTGTTGTGTGCGAATGGGTTAAGGAGTGAAGATATCGTTTTTCATTGAGGTATGACCTAAAATGTTAAAAAGACTTGTAAGAATTCGCCAAGTGGGATTAAGTCTTTTGGTTCATACCCCAATGAAAACAAAAAACAACCTCTTAATTTCATATAATTTGCCATCAAGCAAAACAAAGGCAATATTTTATTAGTTTGGGGTACAAATTTAAAGATCTACTGTGTACGCAAGCATAGAAAAAAATCCTTGCGTGCTTAGAATTTTGTTGAAAATCATTCAATCAAACCGCATGAATCATGATGGACGAAACTAAATTACATAATACTGCTATAATGCGAAAAACGGTCCATGGTATATTTACAGAGTTATGCAGTATTACTCCTGTTATTCAAGAGATGAAGAGAATATTTTTGTTTTGATGGAGGTATGAACCGAAAAACCAATCACGCTGTATGAATACGCGAAGCGGGTTCATACATAAGTGTGATTAGGTTTTTCAGTTCACTCCTCCATGAAAACAAAAATATTCTCTTCATTTCTTATAATTTAATATTATCGAGCTAAAATGCTAAAAACATTACAAATGTTAATACCCTTTTGTATGGGACTATTTTGTGCGGAAGCATACAAAATCGCTGCGAGCTCTAAATTTTTATGAATAATATTTTTTTACCAATCAGACCGCTCGTTTTTGATAGACGAAACTAAACATAATATTATTTTCTTATCCAAGCAAAGGAATGGTCCGAGTAGCAGTTAGATAATTTAGTATCCAAATCGATGGTTCAACGCGAAGCAGTTGTAACTGCTTAATGTTTATTGGCAGTTACAACTGTTCCGAACTGAACCACCAAAATGATTGTTAATTTGAAAGGCATTTGAATTGTTTCTTTAATGAAGTGTTCGGTCTGAAAAACTTAATATTTATTTACCTTTGGTCGCCTGAGCTGACAGTTGAAAGACTTGAAAAAGTATTTTGTGATCTGAAATCAAAACCTTCCTATACACGCTTTTAAATCGTTTAAACATGAGCATTTATGTCTTGTTATTTATTCATTCGTTTTTATATCTATTTATTTTTTTTATTGTAATTTGTTTCGGAGATTGCTTTTATTTGGCAGGCTGACTGGCTGGGTTTATGCACAGGCGCGCTCGTGTGTTTGTGTTCGCGTGCGGGCATGAGCGCTCGTATGTGTGTGTGTGTTTGTGCTAGAGGGGGTTGGTGGGTGGGTGTATCTGTGCTTCACAAAGAGAGTTTTTTTCTTCTTTTTTAAATAGATTTTATTGTTAAGATTAGTTAACCAAAAAGAGCTTACGTGTACGAAGATAAGTACAACATTTGAACACGAGCCATTAAGTGTTGTAAATTCACGATAAGGTAGACGTCGTGTGATACATTTCACAGGTAATACAATGTAAAACCTGGATTCATTCATTAAATACGTGATAACCGATATTTGAGCCGCACAACTGACTAATCGCGGCTGTCAATAAACTGACCTGTCAATCAGTGAAATCATTTACAGAGTTTGGCCGCCATTTATGTGAAGCATTTTTGTTGGTTTTGGCTTGTTAAACGTCGTAACTACAGCTTATCCAAGCTGTAGTTACCACGTTTACGTCGCCAAACAACCATCGATTACATATTACTGGCCATAAATTTGACAAGATATCACCGTTTAAAATCGAAGTCGATAGGCGGGGCAAACGGAGTAAGTGGGCTGGGTCAGCGATCGGTCACATGGTTCAATTTCAAAGTATGCGAACCGTCATTCAAAGAGGGTCCTCGAAGAAGTGAGAAAAGTTCCGACCTAGTCATTCTGCGCAAATTGCGTCGTCCAACTAGGATTGAAACCATTCGCTCTATGCAGCTTTTCTGAATGATCACACTCCCTAAACCAATTACCTGACGGCAAATCTTTAGACTAGTCTAAATTGAAAGGAGTTGCAGACGAAAATTTAAAGTTTATGAAATTTTAGATCTTACTTTCTCTATAGAAACAATGTGGAAAATGAAGGAATTACTTGTTACAAGCAATCGATTCATTTTACTAATGTTTTCCCAATTGTTTTTCTAGAGGGGGTTCCAAAAGCGTCATTGTGTGAGAATGAGTTATCATGTTGTTGTTTTTTTCAAAATACTATCTTTGATTGATCTATGCTAGATCCCATCTCTATTTTTTCTATCTTCCATTTACACTGTTAGCGAAGGACTTTTTGTGGCTTGACGAGTCAAAAAAAATATATATCGGCCTAAAATATGAGTACCACATGTTTTAGACTATCCAGCGCACCAGACTCCCAATCCCTCAATCATGGGATGTCATGGGTTCGACCCCCGGCGGCGGCACATATCCTTTCTGACATTGTCTCTCACCAATGGATGGATTGTCTCTCACCAATGGATGGATAATCGTAAACATAAGTCGGATAGCAGCTGGAGGCTAGGAAAGAATGTAGTGGTAGTACTGGTGTGAGAAATACCTGGAATCCATTGTTAGGTGCTCAAGTCACCGCGATATGACTGAAATACTGTTAAAAGTGGCGTAAAACCCCATGCAATCAATCAATCCATCAATCAGATTTTGTCAAATTAGGTTGCTTTACTATACAATGAACAGCTTGTTGTTCTCAGCGACTACAGTATCATTGTTGAAGAAAAAAATGTTGAACAAAGTTGTCAGTAAAACGCTAGTTGGTATAAGGTGTAAAGTCCTTGAACTTCGTCATCAGCCGGTACATACCTATGTACCAAATACGTTCAAAATTATTGTATCTTTGAGTTGTATGGAATTTACCCTTTCCTGTTTTGGAAAATTTTAGACCTGCCCAAATTCAAAGGGTTTGCAGACGACAATATAAAATCGATTTTATATGAAAAATATTCATTCAATAGAGTAGGAAATATTATGGTGAATGAAGAAATTGCTTGTTACAAGCAATTTCTTCTTTTTTCCACAATAATTTTCTTAAGTATAAAACACAGGGTAGTAAAAATCAGGGATTGAACGCAGAAGGGTTAAGTGTGTGGGTTATATAGCTATACGTTAACTTTCAATAGACGGACAACTGTACTGACCAAGTTTGAAGACTGAAATTATGACCATTACGTTGCAATCAAGATGTTGACACACAACGGATCACAATAGCTCAGTCTGAGCACAGAGGCTAATAAGCTGGGCATTACCGGGTACGTAGTGGTAGTATTGTAGTTAAGAATTCAGAGAATCCATGGTTAGGTGCTCCAGCTGCTGCGATATGACTGAATTTCTGTTAAAAGTAACATTTAACCCCATTCAAACAAACAAACAAACACAATATGCCTATAACTACCTGAAAAGCGACGAAATTATACGCAACAATATACTGTTGCTTGTATTACTATAAGTTCACTTGTAGTTTTATACTTATTAAGAATGTTGGTCATTATTTTAATTGACGTAGCGGTAGCTCCCCCCCCCCTCCTCCGCTGGCAACACCCATTGTCTCCAACAGGAAGGTCCATTCCGATATTCAAGGTCGTTAATTTGCAAAATTATTGCAAGTAACATGTAGCCAAAAAAGTAAATTAGTTGGTTGGCGACCTAAACGTCGTAACTACAGCTTGTTCATCGCCAAACCAACAAAAAATGAATTTAATGTCGGCAAATGTTGGAGTTCAGAGTTCACTTTCGGTCTAAATGAATTTTTTGATTGACAAATGTGCCAATTCCACCTTATACAGCTAAAGCTGAAAACGATAAATATATTTCATTAAACATTTCGAAATAAAAATCTTGACTGGTGTTATTTTCCAAGAATCTACCCTTTGCAAAGTGCCTCTGTTCATATTCCGCATTTCTTGAAGACATGCATCTTATATCTATTCGACTGTAGGAACATTTAATCTCTCTCGCTCTCTACCGAGCGTACGCGTGCGATCTTTTTAGCCCATTACCAGAAGACAAAATTTTAGACTGGTCCAAATTCAAAGACGTATCAGATGACAGCTTTTAATCGGTGAAATTATCTGTTTATTTATTTTTTGATTTATTCTCTTGCTTTTGGGGTAAGAAAACATTGTGGAAAATGAAGAAATGGCTTGTTTTTGTAACAAGCAATTAAATCATTTTAATACAATATTTTCTGAAGCGTTTCGTCTTGATATCGTCAAACAGTGTTATTATGTGGGAATGGATTGTATGAGGTTATCATGTGTGGGACCAATAGGGCATTTAACCCATTCCTACACAATGACGCTCTTTGACGCCCCTCAAGAAAAACAAGTTGGAAAACATTATGTAAAATGAAGAAATTGCTTGTAACAAGCAATTTCTTCATTTTCTACAATGTTTTCTATCCAGAAAGTTTAAATAAAAAATCCGAAACTTTGAATTGTCTTCTGCAACTCCTTTCAATTCGGACTAGTCTAAAATTTTATCGTCTGGTAAAGGTTTAAAATGTTTACTTTTCGGACTAGTGACGAACTGTTACGTAATCGGCCATGACCCGGTTTGCATTTAATTAGTCTTTGTTTAGCGAACCATGGAACTAGTACGCGCACGTGTGTTGCAGAAATATGTAGCACGCGTCACCCATTTTTGATATAAAAATTAATGAGTTATGAATATTTTAGTATAACATATTTCTTAGGGGGGGGGGGTGTTTCTTAACTAGAGTTTGCTCTTTGAAGATTTTAATTTTTATTGTTCTGTGCATTTGAGAGAAACTAAAATCGTGGCATAGCGTAAATTCTCACTAACTGTAATCCTGTAATAACGTACGGAGTGCCATTTAGGCCATCGCAAAGTGAACTTTGTTGATTTTTATGCTAGGGCCTAGTCTGCGAAGGTTACATCGCGAGCGATGGTGACAACACGAGTGTATGAAGGTGGTATCACGATAGTACGGTAGACGATATCGCGAGAGTGCGAGAGAAAGATGACTAGAGCGCTAGAAATTATCACGATCTCACAAACGTTATATTATATTATTACCACACGTCACTATCTTTATCTCGCGTTGTCCACGCCGTCATCTCGTACTCTCACAATATCGGCATTGTAATCTTGCGATATCGCCATTGCTCAAAAATCATTTTATCAGTTTAACTTACTATTTCCACACATAGCAAAATAGACATTTTTTACAGTTTCAGAGGAATATTTTATAGCCGAGTATTTTTGACTTGTCAAAGATAAGAGAAATTAGAATAAAAAATTAAGTAAAAACTTCCCTGATTGACGCATTGTGGGCCCGCCCACTGAATTCTAACAGGTATACTACAACAGTGTGTTTTTCTATTTGTTGTTATCGTGGTCGATAATCGTGTGTAGGTATTTTTTATTGGATGAGACCGAATATTCCTTTTATTATTTACCTTTAAGGACATGACATTAAGAAAATGCTCTTAAATGATTAAGATATAACTAACTTCCAGAAAAAAAAAAACCGAACGTCAATACAAAGTAGTTCGTGTTTAACGGTACTCGACGAATACGGTTTTCCGGTACACGCCGAATACGGATTTTTCTTTCTTCTTTTCTGTCGCGTTCTATTAGATAGCGAGATTTTAATCCATATCTGTTATATGTATGTAATTAAAAACGGTATTATTTTGCAAAATTTATTGCTTGTGACATAAAACGAAAAAGTAAAATGGTTGGTTGGCGACTTCAATGTCGTAAATATTGATTGAATAAGCTGTAGCTACGACGTATAAGTCACCAAACTAACACAAATGCTTCACATAAATGTCTGTCAATATCGGAGTTCAGAGGTCACATTCGTTCTAAATGAACAATATGATCGTTCGACATGATTCCTTGTTTGACCTCCGCGTTCTGTCATTTAGCGGACAAAATCTGTGATCTCTATATAGCAATGCTGTCCGTAGGCCTGCTTTCGTATAAAGGAATCAGTCGGCTGCAGGTATAGAAAAATTAACGAGTCTCCAGTGCCATTTAACCCATTCCAACTTAATCCCTCCTTTTTACGCCCCTCAATAAAATAGCTTTAGAAAACATTCTGGAAAATGAAGAAATTGCTTGTATCAAGCAATTTCTTCATTATCCACAATGTTTTCTATCCAAAAAGATGAAAACATTTAAAATTCCCTAAACTTGAAATTGTCGTCTGCAGTTTCTTTCAATTTGGACTATGAAAACTGCGGTTTATTTAAGAGATGAAAAGATTTTTTTTTTTTTTTTTTTTATGGAGGCATGAAACGAAATACTAATCACACTGTATGAATACGCGAAGTGGATTCATACATAACAGTGATTAGTTTTTTTTGTGTGAGTGTGTCATATCCCCATGAAAGCAAAATCTATTCTCTTAATATCTTATAGTTTAATGACACCGAGCGATAAAGGCACTTTTTTACAGTTTTTATACAATTTTGGGGAACTGTTTTGTGCGCAGCATACAAAATAGCTGCGTGCTGAAAAGTTTGTTCATATTATTATGAACATTTTTTTCGATCAATCAGAAGGCTCGTGTTTTTGATAGACGAAACTAAACATCAAATCATTCAAAAGACGGTCGCCAAATGACGAGCTGCTTTTTAATCTATTCTATTTTCATTTTGTTTTTGTTATTTATTTTTCGAACTATCTGCAGCTAATGTAGTTTGGTTTCCAACCTGCTCCATCCATGGCAGTTTTTGATGATTTTCAAATTGACATAAATAAATTAATATTATTGACAATGATATTGAGTCAATATATTTGATATTCACGATAAGTTTACATTAACCACGCCCACTGCACTCCAATATGAGCGCATGCGTGACATTTCCAACAATTACACATGTGCGCCAAGTAAAGACCTAGATCAGCCTGTGCATCCGCACAGTCTGATCAGAGTCTTCACTCTGCGCTCTGTAAATAGATACTGACCCAAAGCTTCTTCAAACATTCAGCGAATATTCTAATTAACCCGAAAGGCTGTCCAGGGTGCTCAATGTGTGCGAGTCACGCACCTGCGAAATTGTTGGAAATGTCACGCACAGGCTCATATGGCAAATGGAATGAAATTTTAACCCATTACTACACAAGAAAAATTTAGACTGGTACAAATTGAAAGACAACATTTTAAAGTTTATGAAAATGTAGAATCTTTCAACTTTTTTCAACTATTTTTTTTTTTTATTTTTGATAAGCAACTCTTCATTTTACACAATGTTTTCTCAGTTGTTTTTCTCGAGGGGCACCAAAAGCGTCACTGTGTGGTAATGGGTTAAGTGACATTAGTTAAAATAAAAAAAAAAAAAAACAAGAGCCACAACGTGATATAAGTCTACGACGTATAAGTCGCACTATTGACCAATCGCGATGTCGATCAAATAAACAATCGGCCAATTAAATAATTCATTTAGACCAGAAATGAGTTTTGAACTTCGACATTAGCCGCCATGTTTGGTAATCTTTTTTGTTGGTTTTGCCAATATTTCAAGCTGTAGTTACGACGTTTAGATAGCCAACCAACTATACTACTATTTTGTTACATGCTACTTGCCATAAATTTTGCAAAATAGCGCATTTTAAAATTGAAGCGGGACTTCCTGTGGAGTCGATTGGCGTGGTAAATGGAGTGAGTGGGGGCGGGGCCAGCGATTGGTCAATTTGAAAATGTTTGGTTTTAATGTTAGATGTCCATATTGCAACTTCGGTAGAAATGGCCATTCATTATTTCGACTGACAGCGTTCATCGGTCAAGTTCATTTGCGAAGAGATTGTCTATTCACCACAATATTCAGTCGCAACCTCCATGAATTTTTCCGCCAGTCTATAAATATCTGATCTTGACAAGAGGACCGAGTTATATAAGGAATATTAAGTGCAGTTTATATAAATAAAAGTACGTTATGCCTGACATGTCACCATATATTGAACCAGATCCACTTATCAAGGACTATTTTACCCTCAATTTTGAACCGCGAGATTAATTCGTAACCCTAACCCTTTCCCATTTCTTGAAATTTTAGACTGATCAAAATTCAAAGAAGTTGCAGACGACAATAAAATTGGATGTAATTTGAAATGAAAATGTTAGAGAAAAGGGTGAAATTGTTTGTTGCAAAAAATTCTACTTTTCTACAATGTCTAACTCAAATATAAAATCGCAGCAACGTACAATCGTGGGTTTGTGCAGGCAAGAGTTAAACTCATGATTTAATCATTATGGAGTGCAAGTTTAACCGGTTCGAATTATACAATTTTACTGATAATATGTACGGAAATTGATTGATTGATTCAATGTAGTTTAATGCTACTTTAAACAGTATTCCAGTCATATCGCGGAGGCTGGAGCACGTAACCATGGATTCCTGCTATTTCTCACACCAGTACTGAACCACTACAACCCTTTCCTAGCCCAAAGACAATCATGGGATGCCATGGGTTCGATCCCCGGCGGCGGCACATATTCTTTCCGACATTTGTCTCTCACCAATTGGTGGATAACCGTAAACCTAAGTGGGATATCAGCTGGAGGCTAGGAAAGGATGTAGTGGTAGTACTGGCGTGAGAAATACCAGGAATCCATTGTTAGGTGATCCAGCCGCCGCGATATGACTGAATTACGTAAAACCCATTTCAATCAATCAATCCTAGCCCCAAGCCGCTCATCCAACTTAGTTTTACGATAATCTGTCCGTTGGTGGGAAGAAAGGCCCGGTAATGGGAATCACCCTTTTCCCTGAAGCCGCCGTTTTACCGTAATAGTTTAAAGCATTACCTTATTGAATGAGAGCTCATAGGGTAAATCAAAGTACTGAAAGTACTGTAAGCTAGCAAAAGATAGTTTTGTTAGGTATATTTCTTTGGCTAAAGGTTATGATAAATGAACGAGGTTAAAGTAACCCAGTATTGAACCCATTACAACACGCCAGAATCTTAGACTGGTTCAAATTAATAGAAGTTGCAGACGACAATTTCAAGTCGGTTAAATAAAGAAATCTTTCCCTTGTTGCAATTTCTTCATTGTCAACAATGTTCTCCAAAGCTTCTTTCTTGAGATGCTTAAAAAGCGGAATTGATCGGGAAGGGTTAAATAGCATGCTTTTGAAAGAGTTCTATACAATTTGAAGAGAGTTTGCATAATTTCTAAAATACACGAGAACTACTTTTTATGGCGTAGGCACTCAATGGATTTAGTAGTTAGGCCTCCAGTGGCAGTTTGCACTCGTTGAACTTTGAGACGACCTCAAAATTTTGTCTGTTAACTCAAACTATCAAAGCACACCTTGCTAGCTAAAAAAAGATACCCATGACATATTTACCTTGTTTTATCCCTCAAGTAACCTTGAAGTCCTACTAAGACGAGTGCTGCGTGGTTTTTTGCGTGTGTTTGGATTTTGGAAAATGTATTTAATATTTATTCTTTCATTTATTCATTCATTCATGTGAAAGAGTTGTTTGATAAACAATGCTAAACGCTAGCTCTTTCCGAGCCCTATATTGTGGGTAAGCAAATAAATTGTCTCGCCGCTGAGACGATACTACTTGATACCTACAACATCGACCAATCAGAACGCTCGTTTTTGATAGACGAAACTAAAAATTAAATTATATGGCGAGTAACATGCAACCGTTGGTGGCGACACAAATGGAAATATTTCAATATCAGGAGGTGGGGCACTTTTTAATTAGTGGAATTTCTAGCAGGAAAATTGCTATAATGTACATGGTTATCTTTCAAAAGCTCTTAACTACAGTTGAATAACGACCGTACTTACGAAAGTTTGGAATCATATCGACGAAATGATTAAGTTTCTATTTCCTTCTAAGTTAGGGGGGGGGGGGCTAACTTTGAAACGTAACAATATACGGGAAAGGGCTTAATTACGAACTTAATTTTTTTCTTGGGGGACATATAACATATATTACGATCAAATCCCCGGGATGCTTCTACACATCGTAACTACAGTTTAATTGAGGATGTAGTTCCGATGTTTTAAAATTAGAACTGTACCAATTTATTTAAGAGGTGGGGGGGAGCTTTCCATGGTCCCACAGGCCTGTTTAATGTCCCTGATGTCAACGGGCCCTTAGTTTACACTTCGATTGCGACGAAACCTTTGAAGCTTATAGAGACGCTCTCGAGTCCCCTGAAAAAGAGGCATTGGCTTCATCCATTACCAGACGACAGTGTTTTAGACTGGTCCAAATTGAAAAAAAAAAGAAATGTAGACGACAAAAGTTTATGAAATTTAAGATTTTTTCAACTTTCTGGGTCGGAAAAATTGTGTAAAATGAAGAAATTGCTTGTTTTCAATTTTGTGGGAATGGGTTAAATCAACTGCTGGGTACACTAGAACTGACTATGTGTCTTGCCCATGAACACACCCCGGTGACGGTGGGGCTCGAACCCGTGATCTTCGTATCACGATTAAAGCACCTATATCATCGAGCAAGCGGACCCTTGACGATCGAGGGTCTAGAAGTCGAAATCTGCTCATTCGAACCCTTGCCGAGTAACTGTTCACGTGAATCACGTCAGCATTTCAGTGGCCCAGTCACCCAGAAAACACGTGAATTTTGAACTCCGCATTGATGCTTAAAACTGCGTACAAACGAACTGTTCATGTCCCAATTAATAGCACATCCAGTTCAGCCGTATAAAAACAAATTCGGTCACCCGCACTAGGATTTATTGGTTTGAAGGCTGTGACATGTATAATGATCTACAAATGTCGATTTATTAGTCTCGCACCGAGAGGGGTTGTATTTTTAGCTCACCTGAAAACCGGCAGCATGTTCAACGTGAGCTTTCGTTATCACACGGTGTCCGCTGTGCGTCGTCCGCCGCGCGTCCGAAGTCTTCAATATTTCTTGAAAAAAAAAAACATTCTCTATGAACCATTGAGCTAATTTCAACCAAGCTGGGCAGTGGGAAGGAATGTTCCTTGGGTGACCATTCTCAAAGGGTGTTCTCGAAATTTTGATTAGCGAAAATATGTGGCGTCGGTTTTGTTTGTTTGTTTGTTTCTTTGAATGGGGTTGTACGCCGCTTTCAACAATCTTTCAGTTACATCGCGGCGGCTGGAGCACCTAACAATGGAATCCTGGATTTTCTCAGACCAGTATCGCCATTACATCCTTTCTTAGCCTCCAGCTGCTATCCCACATAGGTCTACGATTATCGACCTATTGGTGGGAGACAAAGGGGGCGTCGGTGGGTCGTGCTTAAAAGACCCAGAGAAATCAGGAAGTGATTCTTTAAGAATCTTATTCTCCTAAACCACTAGGCCAATTCGGGCCAAACTTGGCAAGAATGTTCCTAAGTTACCATTATCAAAACTTGTTTGTGAAATTTAGATTCGTGAAAAAATGGGGACGTGACGGGATTGTTATCAGACATATGAAAATGTTCTCCTCTGAAACTATTTTTCCAATTTAGACCAACCTTGGCAGGAATGTTTCTTTGGTGACATTTTCAAAAAAGAAAATTTCCATTTCAATTCGCGACAAAATGATGGTGTGACAGGGCCGTGCTTATCAGTCTTAGAGAAATCATAAATCGATTCCCTAAAGATATTAAACTACTAAAGCACTTGATTTGTGTTTGTTTTGATGGGGTTTAACGCCGCTTTCAACAATCTTTCAGTTATATCGCGGCGGCTGGAGCACCTAACAATGGAATCCTGGTATTTCTCACACCAGTACTACCATTACATCCTTTCCCAGCTTCCAGCTGCTATCCCACATAGGTCGATTATCGACCCATTGGTGAGAGACAAATAGTCGGAAAGGATGAGTGCCGCCGTCGGGGATCGAACCCAGGACCTCTAGAATGACAGTCCGACGCGCTACCAACTGCGCTATGACGGCGGCCCACTAACGCGCTCGACCAATCTGGACTAAACTTGGCAGGAATGATTCTTGGGTCACACTTTTCAAAACTTGTTTGTGAAATTTCTGAAAAATGTGGTTGTGGCAGACTTGGGCTTATCATTCTTAGAGACCTTATGAAATCATTCTCAGGTGAGTGAAATAGGGTCATTTTGGTCATCTGTTTTTGGTGGTTTTTTTTTTTTTTTTTTTTGCTTGTTTGTTTGTTTCCCTTAATCAACAAAGTAATCTTAACTCTTTCCTATGTGATAGAAAATATTGTAGGAAAGAAGAAATTGTCATTTTTGTTGATTTGGCGACTCAAACGTCGTAACTACATCTTATTAAAGCTGTACTAACGACGTTTAGGTCGCAAACAAACTATTTTCTTTTTTGTTGGATGCTATTAGCCATGAATTTTGCAGAATAACGCCATTTAAAATCGAAACGGAACTTCCTATCGGAGATGAATGGCGTGGCAAAAGGAGTAAGTTGGCGGGGCCAACGATTGGTTAATTGAGAAAGTGTAGATTTTGTTAAGATTGCATGGACCTTTCAAGATTGGTCGCAGCCGCCGTCATAGCGCAGTTGGTAGTGCGTTGGACTGTCAATCTAGAGGTCCCGGGTTCGATCCCCGACGGCGGCACTCATTCTTTCCGACCATTTGTTTCCCACCAATGGGTCGATAATCGACCTATGTGGGATAGCAGCTGGAGGCTAGGAAGGAGGGGAAGGGATGTGATGGCGGCACTGGTGTGAGAAATACCAGGAATCCATTGTTAGGTGCTTCAGTCGTCGCGATATACCTGAAAGATTGTTGAAAGCGGCGTAAAACCCCATTCAAACAAACAAACAAATCAAGATTGGTCGCATAAAAATGGCGGTCAAGGGAAATAATCCGTGGCTTCTATAATTTGTGTAAGCTCAACAAGATTTGATTCCCTTTAAAATTTGATGTCATTTCTTGTTTGACAAGTCGAACTTTAGGCGTCAAATTCACATCAATGTGTGATTTCTAATCAAATCACAGCGCTTTCTGGGTACAAGCGTGTTTATTTCGTCACTGTTACTTTTACAATCGGTATCATTATATTCATCATTCTAAAGATTCTGAGCAAAAATGAAAACTTGACACTATTAAAGTTCCGATTTTTTTTTTAAAAAAAAATTCTGTGTAAAATAATCTAAGCTATGACATAGCAAATAGGAACCATGCGACTACATGAAATCTTTAAAATCATAAAGGCACGTGCTTTCCGTAACCGTTTAGAATGGGAAAAGCGGAAAAGCGGAAAACAGCTATTGCTCTTACATACCATAAATTCGCCTAACTTAGCATACAAGGTTAAGCTAAAAGAGAAGTATCGAATTTAATTATCGGCCTTGACACTATTGTGGAAATGCCACGACTTTCAAATGAGCAGCATCAAGAAGCCACTAGGAGGCTTTCAATATGTAAGTCTGTGACCACTATTGCCAGAGCAATAATTTGACACAACGCACAATAGTTAATTTGAGAACCCGTGTCCAGTTTCTGATCGGCGGAGACCGGGAGCGTTACGAGCAACGTCACATCAGGATACTCGTGAAATACGATTGCATATCTCCGAAACAGATTTAGGTCAGCCCAGGTTAAAGCCCACTTTGTTAGCAACTGCTCTCAAACAGGTGGATTTCGAATTCTAGGGCAACATAACGGACCGATCCAAGCACCTTACCATAGGCGCAATATGTTGACGTGGGCAACATGGCACTTACGGTCCTATCGAAGGCAATGGAACTATATTGTTTTTAGTGACGATTGCTGTTTGCTCAATGATTGCAGGGTACGTGTGTACTGCATGCCTTGAGAACGTCATGCTCAAGCATGTGTCAAACAGGTGGACAGATTAGGCGGTAGGGGTTTTATGGTATGGGCGTGTTTTTGTGCTCAAGGGCTCAATGACGTTCTCCCCTTGTTGTTGTTCAAGGCAAATTAAAGGCTCTATGTCTCTCGCTTGAAAAGAAATTACTCATCAAAAGGAATCCTGAAATCTTTAGAGACGTTATGACCAATACATGTACTTTCATAGCTCACAATTAGCTATGAAAACCGTTGCCGAACAGAAAAGAAATACACTTATTCTATGTGAGTTCCTTTCGTCTCTACGAGAGTCACACAGTCTTTAAACACTTACCAGTACAGGGATTAGATTTTGCAACTTTTTTGGTTCATCTTAATGCAAAGACACGGCCCTGGTCTTGAATTTCAGCGCGATTATTTGACAAATCACGGCCGTCAGTCAAATGACCAGTCGACCAATGAAATCATTCATTGCGATCAGAAATGAGTTTTGAACTCCGACCTTGGCCAACAGTTTTGTTAACATTTTGTAGGTTTGGCGACTTAAACGTTGTAACTACAGCTTATTCAAGTTGTAGTTACGACGCTTATGTCGCCAACAAACTATTCTACTCTTTTGTTAAATGCTACTGATCATAATTGTTGCAAAATAACGCCGTTAAAAATCGAAGCGGGACTTTCTGTCGGAGTCAATGGGCGGGGCTAACGAAGTAAATTGCGGCGGGGCCAGTGATTGGTCAATTCTAAGCCACACACAGCATTTATAAAGCGAGACTTTCTGAGAAATATTCATGTAGCCCTAGTCAGTGGTACTCCTTAGTGCTTATAAAGCTTATGTATTTCGATGGATTATCGAGATTTTCGCTCGATTATTTCGTCGACAAACCAGTCAAATTATCATGAGGTCTTTTTCAAGTACAAATGTATTTGTTTTGCTCGACAGAAGGCAAATATAAATATATTCAGAAAGAAAGAAACAAACAATCTATTCATGAATTAGCATAATCAGTGAACCGTTTTTCATTTTTCGTTTCAGAATGAACTATGCCGAGGTATTTCTGAATATTATAACGCTGTTATTGGTAAGTTTGGACAGATACAAAAACAGGACCGCGCCCAGGATGGCATAGCGATTGCAGTTGTTTGCCTCTTGAAAACGGCTTTTTTTAAAATGTGAACAAGCCAAGTCGGATCACGAAGTGCTAACAATCGCTTAACCATCCTGACCGCATACCCAGGTATGAGTGGTTATTAGCATCTTTTGTTTTTATTAACCCCACTGGCAAAAGGCCATCAGGGCTATGGGCATCGTCTTCACATTAGAAAATTGTGTATTTTATTCAAGATTTCTCTGTAACTCTACTTCGATGACACTAAGTTTCCTTTAAGAGAGTTCAATCGTTTTGGGGGAATTTTGGAATTTGTGGGACGGACTTATATCTTTACAAGGTTTATGGTGAAATTCTTCAGGAAAAAGCCTTTCCGGATTTCATGATAGTTGGTTAAGGGAGGTGGCCATTCATCAATAAATATTGAAGCATTGGTAAACTGCTATCAGTTTTCTTGAAGAAATTTTGATCAAACGACAAACACAGTTTTCAGCTCTACTGGCGAAAGGTCAGCAGAGATATAGTGATTGCGTTTCCCGTCCGACAGGTCGTCCGCCCGTCCGTCCGTTAACTTTTCCTTGTAAAGGTTCTAGACTCCACAGTTTTCATCGGATTTTCTTCAAACTTCCTCAGAATGATTGAACAATCATAAGGATCGTTCCTCTCGGAATTGTGTCAGATCCGTCAAGAAACATAGGAAAGGGGGCAGTATGAAAATTTAATTAAAAAATCCTCATTTATGCAATAAATCCCACACCTTTGATCAAATTTTGTTGAAACTTTCACAGAATGATTGAAAGATTAAAAGGATCATTATTTAAAATGGGATCAAAACTGTCAAGCATCATGGGAAAAGGGGCCTCAGGAAAATTTTGGTTAAAAAAATCTATTAATCAAAGTACTGAAAGTAATGTAAGCTAGCAAAGCACTGTTTTAATTCAATAATCATCTTTGTCAAAAATTACCATGATAAAGAAACGAGGTTTACGTAACCAAGGAGTTAATCCATTCCCACACGATCCCTCATTTTTACGCCCCTCAATAAAATAGTTATGGAAAACAATGTGGAAAATGAAGAAGATGCTTGTCACAAGCAATTTCTTCACTTTCCACATTGTTTTCTACCTATAGAGGTTAATATTGTAGAATTTTCAACAATTTGAAATTGTTGTCTGCAACTTCTTTGAAGGCTCTGATTAGAGTCAATTTGAACACGGTGTGTTCAAGTGAGCTGAAATACCCCGCAGATGAACTTGTAGGCAGAGTTTGCAATATTTCTGAAATACATAAGAACTACTTTTTATGGCGTAGGCATTTAACGGATTTAGTGGTTAAGCCTCCAGTGGCGGTTTGCACTCGTTGAACTTTAAGACGACTTCAATTTTTGTCTGTTTACTTAAGCTATCAAAGCTAACGCTTTGCTAGCTAAAAATCCTCTTCTACACTCTAGAGTCCGCAATTTTCATACTTTCCCAGAATGATATAATATCATTAGGTACGTTCCTTTCGAAATTTGATCTGATCCATCAAGAAACGTGGGAAAAGGGGCCTTATGAAAAATAAATAAAATATCCTTGTTAACACTCTAGAGCCATTAGTTACCATTGGTTTCTCTTCAAACTTTCTCATTATAATTGTACTATCATAAGAATCGTTCCTTTTAAAATTGTACCTGATCCCTCAAGTATCACAGGTAAAGGGGCATGAAGAAAGTTTGATTTGAATATCCTTGTTAACACACTAGAGTCCACAGTTTCATCCGATTCTCTTCAAACTATCACAGAAAGATTGTACACTCTTAAGGATTATTCCTTTAGAAATTTGGTCCGATCGGTCAAGTATCACGTGAAAATGGGCCATTTGAAAATTTAATAAAACATATAAAACAATCCTCGTTAACGCAATGAAGTCCCGATATTTCACCGGTTTCATTTATAGCTTTCACAAAATGATTGTAACATAATAAGGGTTGTTCCTTTCGAAAGTTCGTCTGATCCGTCAAGAAACACAGGAAAGTTAACGTAAAAGTCAATAGTCTTTTTCTACGCCTTACGCACTTAAACGACTTTACACGTTAACCCCCGATCACTGAATTGCAAGTCGGCTGTTAACATACGGCGGACATGGCAACCACAGCACTTTGGCTTACAACCCTCACAGGTACCCATTTATACACCTGGCTGGAGAGGAGCAATGTGAAATAAGTTTTTTCTCAGAAAAATTCCAAAGGTCCCGGCGGGATTTGAACCCGGGACCCTCCGATCCCGAGTTCGGCGTCAAACCACTTGACCACAGAGCTGCACAAAAGGATGAAGGGGGCTTCATGAAAATTAAAAGGGGCTTCATGAAACATTAACTAAATTTAGTTATAGTAGTAAAGTCTACAGATTTTATCAGATTGACTCCATACTCTCACATCGTAAGGATTGTTCCTTTCGGAATTGGGTAAGATCCATCAAGAAACATGGGAAAAGGGACCGTATGAAAATTTAATCGAGAAATCCTCATTTAGGCAATACATTCCGCACAGATTTTGTTGAAACTTTCACAGAATGATTGTACCATCATAAGGATCTTTCTTTTAAAAATGGGATCTGAACTGTCAAGAAACCTGGGAAAAGGGCCTTATGAAATTTTCATTTAGAAATCCTTGTTACCAAGTCTAGAGCTTCAAACTTTCACAATGATTGTACAATAGTAACGATCGTTAATGTTGACATTAGACCTGATCCGTCAAGTTTCACAGGAAAAGGCACCTTATCAAAGTTTATTTCAAAATCCTTGTACAACAATAAAGTCTACAGTTTTCAACAGATTCTCTTCAATTGTTCAAAGAACGATTGCACCATCATAATGGTTGTTCCTTTACAAATTCTGTCTGATCAGTCAAGTATCATGAAAAAAGGGGCCTTATGAAATGTTCATTAAACAAAATCCTCGTTAACATGATGAAGTCTGCAGTTTTCATCGGATTCTTTTCAAACTTTCAGAGAATGTTAACTTTGTACCACAATTTGGATTGTTTCTTTCCAACTTGTGTCTGATCTGTCTAATACCCGTATGAAAAATTGTTACCAAATCCTGATTAACACAAGAATGTCCTCAGTCTTTATCGGATTCTCTTCAAACTTTAATAGAATGATGTACCATCATTTAGATTGTCTCTTTGTAAATTTGGTCTGATCTGTTTAGTGACACAAGAAAAGGGGTACATGTATTATGAAAATTTTATTGCAAAAACGTCACTATAACAATAAAAAGTCTTCATCATTTTCTTCAAACTAACTATCATTAGGATTGTTCCTTTGTAAATTGGTTCTGGGGGGCCTTATGAAAATTTTATTACATTGATTGTCTTTAAACTTTGACAGAATGATTGAACTTTCATTAGAATTGTTCCTTTTAAAATTGGGTTTGTTCTGTAAAGTATCATGGAAAAAGAGACCCTGTGAAAATTTCACCATGAAATCCTCGTTAACGCATTGAATTTCACAGATTACACAGATTGATTGTACCAACATTACAATTGTTGATTTTGACAGTGGATCAGATATGGCAAGTATCACATGAAAAAGGGGCCTTATGAAAGACTTTCTTAAATGTTCTAGTTAACACAATGATGTCCCTAGATTTCACCGGATTCACTTCAAAATATCACAGAATGATTGTACAATCATACGGATGGTTCTTTTTAGAATTGGGTACTATCCGTCATGTATCATGTAAAAAGCGGCCGTATGAATCATTTTTAAAATATTCTAGTAAATACAATTAAGTCCCCGTATTTCATCGGATTCACTTTAAACTTCTATACAATGATTTAACCAACTATACAGTATCACGGGAAAAGGAGCCTTATGAGAACTTGGTTGAAATATCTTTGTTAACACAACAAAGTCAACAGTTTTTATCGGATTCTTTTCAAAGATGCAAGGAATAATTGTGGCATAGGAAACAAATGAAAAGAAGCCTTACAGATTATCATTCAAAATATTCTTTTTTAATGTGATGAAGATCACAATTTTTATCAGATTAGGGGGTCTTATGGATTTTCACTCAAAGCAATTCTGTTCTCGTGATAAAGTCCACAATTATTATCGGATTCTGTTGAAATTTTTACAGGGTGATTATTGGGTCATAAGGAAACTCCCTATCGAAAATAGATTTGATACGTCATGAAACGTGGGAAAATGGACCTTAAGGATTGTTACTCAAAACAATAAAGGGGCTAAAATCAGATGTGTTATTTTCATTTTATGCATAATTCTTTAGGCAATTAAGTTCCTTAAATATCAGATTACTTTAAGGTAAAACTTGATACCCAGTAGAGCGTCTCGGGCCCTCATTGGCCTCTTGTTATGAGGGGGGGGGGACAACTGGAAAAAACATCGAATAATTAACTCTCTTAAATCTTTAAGTTACCATTGCAAGAGTTTTTGTAAAATGGTGATCGTTTGAAAACACGGCTTATGTTGACTTGACTTATATCCGCGTTTAGAAAATAAATGAGGCTTTGAAAATGTTCATCCTTTGAGATTATTGAAGGGATTTTAAAAATAATACAGTTTGCTCCTTGGCTGATGCATTTGGGAAAAGGAGCCTGTTGAAAAATGGTGCTTTTGAGAGTGGGTTCAATCGGAATGAAAACATCTCCACAGAAGCTATCCTGTGAGTTTTAAATAGAATTTACATAATTCTCATTTTTGTGACCCCTTTCTGCTACCTTGGAAGAATTTTGGTTAAAATTCAGTTGAAGTTATGGCTCTTCTGGATCGGTTGAATTTCTATATATTATATGAATTAATACTTGAAATATCCTTTACTTTGAACTTACCTTTAGGATCGCATTGACTGTGTGTACAAAACTTGCATACTACATCAGTCTTTGAATAATCAGTAAATCTGCGCTAATTAAGGACGGTAGATCGATACATGTGGCGAATCACCCCTGGTCTGTAATTATTATTATTTTCACTATCATTGTCATAATCATCATTTTATTATCACCATTATGCTGTTTTTATGATAATTATGTTTATCATTAAGAACAGTCTAGTATCCGATGGCTAAACGCCCCCCCCCCCATTGTGACGGCATATCATCACAGTATGATTATTCCCAATCAATTAATTTTATCTCTTATCAAAACCGCAGATCACTTTTCTTGTGGTGTCCACATACTGCATATAAGATTCCTTCAATTTGAATCAAATTCTTGCTTTATTTTATCGCTAATATCGGCTAATATTGTTGTAAGGTGTTTGAAAATTGCTTTGAATCTTAATAAATACCTTGTCCTGTAAGAACCACTGTGTTGTAAGTTGTCCGTTAGATTTGTGTAGTTTGTACGGTGCTTTTGAGTGGTCAATCAAAGATGGCGTCCATGGAACAACGTGAGAGGTAGGTGTCTTAGTTTTTCGTCGATAATATTTCCTTAAATGACCGTATCTTGTCTTGATACTGACATAATCGTACAGAAGAAATGTATACCTATCCACGGTTCTATATATCAAAGTACCAGTGTTGCCCTATCGCCGTCGGTCGTTGTGCAAACACAGCCCAACACGGAAATTTTTTTTCGAAGCGAGAAAGTTGCCCTTTTAAAGATGATTATATAGTAAACAGCGAAATAGGAAACAAAATATTGCTGTAACTTGGATGTTTTTAACATGCTCTTTCCTATGGCTACGGCTATTTTAAACAAAATTGTTCAGAATGGCCACAAACGCTGTATTTAGAAAATGATCATACAACGGTGCGGTCACAGAGAAGATATGCAGACACAACGGTGTAGTTTCTGTGTGTTGTGAACGGTGTAGTTATTATTTTCGTAACTAATTGTGAACGGTGCAGACTTGATTTGTTGTATAGAGCGAGCTAGCAATGCTAGCTGTCGCAGATCGTCTAAAGTTGTTCTGCGTTTCTTAATGATGCAACCATTAACCCAATGTCGTCAACAATACTGAGCATATCTTTTATGCAATTGGATATGTCATATAAATCTGTTTCAAGGGAGCTGATAACAAAAACAAATTCCGATTTTCGCCAGTCAGCTCCACTCTGTTTCTTCAACTTTTCTAGCACGAGATCTTTGTTTAGTTTAGTTTCTCTCAAAGTACGTCTTTTTTCACCCACTACCTTCAAACTTTCAAGAAGAAGATGCACTAAACTATCTCTTTTATCTGGTGATATATCTTCTAAGTGCACCTTCCTACGTATGGATACGCTGTCAAGAATGTCTGACACAGATTTTAGGAAAAGTATTTCTGATTGCAATTTAGCTTTTCTTACATTCAGCGTAGGTGACTTTTCAAAGCCAAACAGGTCAATATCACCACTTGTCTTACATTTTCCAGCGTTTATCTTTTTTCCGTCAACGCAGAGTTTATAAGTTTTGTTTTCGTCTGTTTTTTCCGCTAATTTATCGATCATCGGTGTGAGTAAGCCAGGTTTTACGTCGTCTTCGTCAAACGCCCTATTCCTGGTTCCAACAGTTGCTCTGTACGGAACTGCAAAATTTATTTTGGCATTTTCAGATGTGACCTCTTCTTCAGGACTGGCAATTTTCTGACCAAGATTTTTGGGCCCACTCATAATATGTAACCATTTGCCATAAAAAAGACAATATCCTACTCGCCAAAAACGCTTGACTATTGGTGTGAAACGCATTGAAGAGGTATTTTCAAGAGAGTAGAATTTACACACATCCATAAATAGATGAAATGCAATGTTTTCCATCGGGAACCGACCTTCCTTGACCATCTGATGAAAAGATAACCAATTACCAAGTTGATCAACGTTTCTCAATGACTTAATCACATCTGGGAGCAAACTCTTCATTTCGGCCATTATTTCCATGTCCCGTGCAGAAAGAGAAGAGTCCCTATCCATATCATCTGTTTCAGCACATCCGATTGAAATATCTGGAATTACGGTCGGAGCTTTTTGAACGACTTTATGGGGTGTCGAACTTCGTAATTGTTTATGTACAGGACTCATGCATTCAAAATCAGGGATATCATCGATAGAAAGATTGCTAATTCCAAAATCCTGGTTTTCTATGTTGATGAGGTCTGTCTTGTGTGTTCCATGATCGTAAATGGGGATTATATCTTGGTTTGAGTTTTTTACAATATCCGGAATTATGTTAAAGTTCAGAGTTTTCAAACCTTTTTGGCCAGTCTTTTCATTTATCTCTCTCCTGCGCACTTTTAATATCTGGTTGGAATGGTCCTGTTCTGAATGCTTCACAACATTTTCAAAACTTCCTTCGAAAGGGCAGTGGTAACAAGTGAACAGCATGGAACTGAAAATAAAAATAATGAATGAAAAAAGACCTTGTCAGATTCTTGATTTTTTTTCTATTTGACCCTTATGAAATTGCTTTGAAAAATAGCAAAGAAACTGGAATCTTTCTCAATTCTGATTAAAGTATTTCTTTTTTCCAGACGTATCGACACCTTCTTTGCTTCAAAGCATTTTCAAATCAGTCATATATTAACATAATTGTTGAAGAAATTTGGCAATAATTTCATTAAACATTAAAAAGAATATCATTTGAGAAATAACAAGTTCTGTATTGCTTCATGTCTACACCGTTCACAATAATTGCTTTATGTCTACACCGTTCACAATTCGTTATAAAAATAATAACTACACCGTTCACAACACACAGAAACTGCACCGTTGTGTCTGCATATTTTCACTGTGACTGCACCGTTGTATGATCATTTTCTAAATACAGCGTTTGTGGCCATTCTGAACAATTTTGTTTAAAATAGCCGTAACCATAGGAAAGGGCATATTAAAAACACCCAAGTTACAACAATATTTTGTTTCCTAGTTCGCTGATTATTATATAATCATGCTTAAAAAGACAACTTTCTCGCTTAGAAAAAAAAATTCCGTGTTGGGCTGTGTTTGCACAACGACCGACGGCGATAGGGCAACACTGGTACTTTGATATATAGAACCGTGGATAGGTATACATTTCTCGTGTAAAATGATATCAATATGAAGGCACGAAACGTCTGTTTAAGAATATTATCGACGAAAAACTAAGACACCTACCTCTCATGCTGTTTCGTTGTCGCCATCTTTGATTGACTGCACAAACCTAACGGACAACTTACAACACGGTGGTAAGAACAGAACAGAACAAAACTTTTATTTTACATTCAAGTACATAACATGGACAAAAAACATATAAACATGGATTTGTAATATTTAAAACTGATAGTAGTTTGATAGGAGAGAGAAAATTTAGGAAAAAAACTATTATATATGGGATAGAATCTCTCAGTGTATAGATAAGAAGTTCCAGAAACTAAGGAAAATAATATCTGAGATCGAATCTGTTTAGATATGTGGTTCCAGACAATCAAGGATTTTTTTAATGGGATGCAATCTCAGTATAGACTAAAAGTTCTCAGAAACCGGCATCACAGAATCCTGCTGTGGTTACGCGGTTTCCGATGAGACGTTATGGTTAAAAACTTGTTTTGGATTGATTCTTTTAATATAATAGTACTATATCCCCTTTTTCTCCCGGGCCTTGTTCGAAACGAAAAGCAAGGCTTGGATACAGGGAAGTTTAAGAAAACAATATGCACAATAAATAAAAGGCAGGTAATTTGTACATGTGGATATGGGATGCAGTAGATAAGATCGGTATGCAATTCATCGATACCGTTGAAAACGCATTCACGTAATTTCGTAATGCACTTGCCCATCAGGCTTTTAAAAAGCTTATCACGGTTTAACAAAGTGTCTAAAACATTCAGAATTGACCAATCGCTGGCCAAGCTCACTCACTCCGATGGCCCCGCCCATTGACTCCATTGAAAATACTGTAGTTACGACGAGTCGCCAATCCAACTAAAATGTTTAACAAAAATGGCGGCCAATGTAAGCTTTTAAAGCTCGTTTCCATGCCGAATAAATTATTTAATTGGTCGATTGATTCCTTGATTGACAGCCGCGATTGGTCTATTCCAATGCTTGTGATGAATAACAGTCACCTTTTCTTATCAGTGACGGATTCTCGTCGTTTTTTCTTCTTCTTCAATATAAGCTGTTGACGCTTATCCATCACAATGAAAAGGAAACTTGTTATGAGTTTCCACCACAATAAATGGCGAAGGCTAGATACTACTGAGTGGTGATATTATCACCACTTTCATTTTTATCATTATCATTTTTGCCCCCTTTGTTGTCATTGTTATCATCGCCGTTGTCATTATGATCACTGTAATATTACCATCATCATCAGTATTATCATCCTAATCCGACAGTTTGGGTGTCAAGCGAGCCGTTAATTAACAGAAAATGATGACGGAAATCGAGGTAAATCTTGATTGACTTTACAATGTTATTTTCGAGACAAAAATTCTATTGGGTACATAACGATGATACTATACTATATTGCAGATAATTTTCAAAAAACGCTCGCTGTCATTCATTAGAGAGAGAGAAAGGCGGGGGAGAGGGAGGGAGATATAGAGAGAGGGAGGGGAGAGAGAGAGTGCGAGATCGTATCATACATTTAGACCGGAAGTGAACCTTGAACTCCAATATTGCTCGACATTTATGAGAACAATTTCTGTTGATTTGGCGACTTGACCTTCGTAACTACAAACCAAGCTGTCGTTACGACGTATAGGTCGTAAACGAATCATTTTATATCTTGTTCCATGTTTCTATTCATAAACTTTGTGAAATAACGCCGTTTGATATAAAAGTCTCACTTCCTGTTGGAGCTCTGGGGGCGTGGTCAGCGATTCTTTAACCCATTCCCACTCAGGGACGCTTTAAGACGCCCCAAGGAAATAAACCTTGGAAAACATTGTGGAAAATGAAGAAATTGCTTGTTACAAGCAGATTCTTCATTTTTTACAATGTTTTCTAACCAGAAAGTTGAAAAAAAAATTCCAAAATTTCATAAACTCTGCAACATCTTTCAGTTTTGGCCAGTCTAAAATTTTGCTGTTTTGTAATGGGTTAATTCACAGGTCCTTGGTTAGTGTCCAAATTGTGTAGCCTGGTTCCTTTTTTTTGGTCAATCGCCAAAGTGTTTCACAACCCCTTTACCAGACGACAAATTTTTAGACTGGTCCAAATTCAAAGAGGTTGCAGACGACAATTTTAAGTGATCAAATTTTAGAGGTTGTTTTTATTTTATTTATTTATTTATTTATTTATTTATTTATTTTTTTCGTGTCTGTGTGTTTGATTTGGGTTGGAAAACATCGTGGATATTGAAGTAATTGCTTGTAACTTGCAGTTTCTTCATTTTCCACAGTATTTTCTAAACCATTTTCTTGAGGGACGTCCAAAAATGTCATTGTGTGAAAATGGATGTTAATTCGTTACGTTTTACTATAATGGTTCTCACATGGTTGGTAATTAAATGCTAGAAAACTTTTGATATTTTTTTCTATTCGGTTATCTACATCTTAAAATGACATTTTACCCACTTTATTTTTTACACAGGGTCTATAGTAAAATGCTGTGCCACCTGACCAGGATCGCGAAATGTGCCACCTGACTAGGATCGAAACTTTTCTCTCTTTGACGATTTTCCGATTCTAGAATCACTGTGTTGTAAGTTGTCCGTTAGATTTGTGTAGTTTGTACGGTGCTTTTGAGTGGTCAATCAAAGATGGCGTCCATGGAACAACGTGAGAGGTAGGTGTCTTAGTTTTTCGTCGATAATATTTCCTTAAATGACCGTATCTTGTCTTGATACTGACATAATCGTACAGAAGAAATGTATACCTATCCACGGTTCTATATATCAAAGTACCAGTGTTGCCCTATCGCCGTCGGTCGTTGTGCAAACACAGCCCAACACGGAAATTTTTTTTCGAAGCGAGAAAGTTGCCCTTTTAAAGATGATTATATAGTAAACAGCGAAATAGGAAACAAAATATTGCTGTAACTTGGATGTTTTTAACATGCTCTTTCCTATGGCTACGGCTATTTTAAACAAAATTGTTCAGAATGGCCACAAACGCTGTATTTAGAAAATGATCATACAACGGTGCGGTCACAGAGAAGATATGCAGACACAACGGTGTAGTTTCTGTGTGTTGTGAACGGTGTAGTTATTATTTTCGTAACTAATTGTGAACGGTGCAGACTTGATTTGTTGTATAGAGCGAGCTAGCAATGCTAGCTGTCGCAGATCGTCTAAAGTTGTTCTGCGTTTCTTAATGATGCAACCATTAACCCAATGTCGTCAACAATACTGAGCATATCTTTTATGCAATTGGATATGTCATATAAATCTGTTTCAAGGGAGCTGATAACAAAAACAAATTCCGATTTTCGCCAGTCAGCTCCACTCTGTTTCTTCAACTTTTCTAGCACGAGATCTTTGTTTAGTTTAGTTTCTCTCAAAGTACGTCTTTTTTCACCCACTACCTTCAAACTTTCAAGAAGAAGATGCACTAAACTATCTCTTTTATCTGGTGATATATCTTCTAAGTGCACCTTCCTACGTATGGATACGCTGTCAAGAATGTCTGACACAGATTTTAGGAAAAGTATTTCTGATTGCAATTTAGCTTTTCTTACATTCAGCGTAGGTGACTTTTCAAAGCCAAACAGGTCAATATCACCACTTGTCTTACATTTTCCAGCGTTTATCTTTTTTCCGTCAACGCAGAGTTTATAAGTTTTGTTTTCGTCTGTTTTTTCCGCTAATTTATCGATCATCGGTGTGAGTAAGCCAGGTTTTACGTCGTCTTCGTCAAACGCCCTATTCCTGGTTCCAACAGTTGCTCTGTACGGAACTGCAAAATTTATTTTGGCATTTTCAGATGTGACCTCTTCTTCAGGACTGGCAATTTTCTGACCAAGATTTTTGGGCCCACTCATAATATGTAACCATTTGCCATAAAAAAGACAATATCCTACTCGCCAAAAACGCTTGACTATTGGTGTGAAACGCATTGAAGAGGTATTTTCAAGAGAGTAGAATTTACACACATCCATAAATAGATGAAATGCAATGTTTTCCATCGGGAACCGACCTTCCTTGACCATCTGATGAAAAGATAACCAATTACCAAGTTGATCAACGTTTCTCAATGACTTAATCACATCTGGGAGCAAACTCTTCATTTCGGCCATTATTTCCATGTCCCGTGCAGAAAGAGAAGAGTCCCTATCCATATCATCTGTTTCAGCACATCCGATTGAAATATCTGGAATTACGGTCGGAGCTTTTTGAACGACTTTATGGGGTGTCGAACTTCGTAATTGTTTATGTACAGGACTCATGCATTCAAAATCAGGGATATCATCGATAGAAAGATTGCTAATTCCAAAATCCTGGTTTTCTATGTTGATGAGGTCTGTCTTGTGTGTTCCATGATCGTAAATGGGGATTATATCTTGGTTTGAGTTTTTTACAATATCCGGAATTATGTTAAAGTTCAGAGTTTTCAAACCTTTTTGGCCAGTCTTTTCATTTATCTCTCTCCTGCGCACTTTTAATATCTGGTTGGAATGGTCCTGTTCTGAATGCTTCACAACATTTTCAAAACTTCCTTCGAAAGGGCAGTGGTAACAAGTGAACAGCATGGAACTGAAAATAAAAATAATGAATGAAAAAAGACCTTGTCAGATTCTTGATTTTTTTTCTATTTGACCCTTATGAAATTGCTTTGAAAAATAGCAAAGAAACTGGAATCTTTCTCAATTCTGATTAAAGTATTTCTTTTTTCCAGACGTATCGACACCTTCTTTGCTTCAAAGCATTTTCAAATCAGTCATATATTAACATAATTGTTGAAGAAATTTGGCAATAATTTCATTAAACATTAAAAAGAATATCATTTGAGAAATAACAAGTTCTGTATTGCTTCATGTCTACACCGTTCACAATAATTGCTTTATGTCTACACCGTTCACAATTCGTTATAAAAATAATAACTACACCGTTCACAACACACAGAAACTGCACCGTTGTGTCTGCATATTTTCACTGTGACTGCACCGTTGTATGATCATTTTCTAAATACAGCGTTTGTGGCCATTCTGAACAATTTTGTTTAAAATAGCCGTAACCATAGGAAAGGGCATATTAAAAACACCCAAGTTACAACAATATTTTGTTTCCTAGTTCGCTGATTATTATATAATCATGCTTAAAAAGACAACTTTCTCGCTTAGAAAAAAAAATTCCGTGTTGGGCTGTGTTTGCACAACGACCGACGGCGATAGGGCAACACTGGTACTTTGATATATAGAACCGTGGATAGGTATACATTTCTCGTGTAAAATGATATCAATATGAAGGCACGAAACGTCTGTTTAAGAATATTATCGACGAAAAACTAAGACACCTACCTCTCATGCTGTTTCGTTGTCGCCATCTTTGATTGACTGCACAAACCTAACGGACAACTTACAACACGGTGAGAATGGCCATTTTACATTATTATTTTCTTAATTTTGGAATCCGACCTCTGGTTGACCTCTGCTGGGCCCAATCTCTTTTTCAAGTTTCTGTTGTTAGGAAATTTAAGCCGGCCAGATTTTCCTCCTGTGTATCAAATGATTTGTACCAAACTGCATAAATCCAATTCCACACGGCTTAATTCTAGACTAGTCCAAATTGAATCAAAACTGCAGACGACAATTCTAGGTTGATTAAATTTTGAAAATCTTTGTCTAAACTCGATAGAAAACATTTTGGAAAATGAAGAAATTGTTCATTACAAGCAGTTTCTTCATTTTCCACAATGTTTTCCAAAGTTTTTTTCTCTTGTGGCGAGTTAAATGGTGGGGCTTGTTTGGGAATGAATTGAGAGTAAATATACAAAATTAAATACGCACTTACCACAGCTTTGCTCGATATTTCGATTGCAGCACTACAAGCGAGATGCGAAGACGAAGTTGTTGGCTTTTACCGTGTCGGTGATGACGTTTTGGAAGACGGTTCTCTACATCGCCATGTTTTATGAATTCGGAGGAGGGAACCGTTTTAGACAGGGAAATACCCTAACGGAAGAAATTCTCATATTTCTCATACCTAACGGAATTTGGATTGTTGTTCCTTATATGTGTATGGTGTCTCTCTGGGGAAACTTTCTGAAACCTGAGCTCGAAAAACGAATCTAAGAATGATCCAAGACTTTTGGCAGCTCAATTTGAACTATTTTCCGTCGGCTTTGGAAACAGACAGATGGAATCGACAATAGTTAACGTGTTTGACAGGCCCATCGGAATTTTATGTCCCGTATATTTCACCGGGGATATGATGTCACTTGTTTACATAAAAAAACCCATCTCAACAGAAGCGACTGTGTTGTTGTAACTAATTATCGCCTATTGGTCACTTATAATGTGTTGTCGGTTTATAAGCTGCAAAACTTGTGTATTTCCGTTTATTTATCGTCGCTACCGTAGCACATGCCCATATGAGCGACGCCCCCAGAAGTCTGTTAGTTGTTACGGGGGATAGTGCAAGGATACAGGACGAAACTACTGAGAGCCCCGCCTGGTTCTTTAACGTGCTCGATGGATAGCATCGTCACACGGGGCCTCGGTTTAACGTCTCACCCGAAAGACAATTAGTTTGTTAGTTGATATAGTCAGCTCAGGGCTCGAACCCGTGATCTTGAGGTTTGAAGTCAAGTGCTCTACCAACTGAGCTAATCGGGCTGACCTGCAAAACTTGACCTTTGAACCTGCTTTATATGAGTATAGACACATAACGGTCTACGTCACGTGACACATTATCGCCGCTGGATTATACGACTTATTTACTAACAACGACTTCCTTTTGCGCCAGTATAGACAAAACTGCTCAGGAAAAAAAAATAGGATGAACTATGTAACAGTCATGTTCTTCTCTTATTTCAATATTTTCGGGTTTAAAACAATATCTAAACAATCACCTTCAATCTCTTTGACATTAGACGGGTCTAATATTTAATCGTTTTGAAATAGATTTAAACTACCAATAGTTGACGAGCCTCCGCGGCCAATCAAATTAACGATCGACCTATCAATCAACTGACAAATCGCTGGTCCCGCCCACTTTCTCCTTAAACCACGCCAACCGACTCTTACAGGAAGTCTAGCCTCGATTAAAAACGTAGCTATTTTTGCAAAAATTACAGCCAGTTGCTTGTGAAAAAAGAAGAATGATTGGTTTGCGACATAATCATGGTAACTACAGCTTATTCAAGCTGTAGTTACCATGATGTTTAAGTCGCCAAACCAACAAAAATGTCGCTTTATACAAATGTCGGCCAATGTTGGAGTTCGAATCCAAATTCCGGGCTGGATGGATTATTTTATTGATTATTCGATTGATTCCTTGATTGACAGCCGCGATTCGTCAATTATCGAACTGGACAGGAAATGTTGAGCTATTTAAAACGTTTCCGTTTGTGGGCGACTATAGCTACGTTTAGGTCGCGCATTAACCATTTCATTTTTTGTTCTGTGTCCTCCACATTTTATTTTTCAAAATATCGTTATTTCATTTCTCAGAAATATCTTGTAGGAGGTCAGTAGGCGTGCCCTATCGATCTGTCAATAATAAACATTGTGTGTTTGTTTCTGTGTATGAAATCGAGAAATCGCGGTAGTCAATGAAGGAATTCGTTGACCAATTGAATCGTTCATTCTGCCCGGAATTGAGCTTTGTTCTCCAACATTGGCCGCCTTTCGAGTGAAACATATTTGTTGGTTTGGCGACTTAAACTTCGTAACTACTGCTTGAATAAGCCGTTGAAACGACGTTTAGATCCCCGTCCAACTTTTTCATTTGGTTTGACGACTTAAACTTCGTAACTAAAGCTTGAATAAGCTGTAGTTGCAAAGCTTAGGTTGCCAACAAACCATTTCACTTTTTTGTAACATGCTACTGGCTATAAATTTTGCAAAATAACGCCGCTTCAAATCGAAGCTGAACTTCCTGTTGGGGTCAATGGGCGGGGCCAGCGGAGTAAGTGGGAGGGGGCAGCGATTGGTCAATTGTTGGAAATCTAACACACGGGCTACAATTATTTCTGCGTCGTATCCTTGGGCGTTTATATCCCCTATTTTCATCATGGAGCTTCAGATAACATGGCTGTTTTTATTCTTTTGATTTTTACTGCAATAAATATGTTAACTAACCTTTAACGACAAAACCATGTTGTTTATGGCGTAATTTGACGTTTATTAATACAAATTCTAGAGAAACACGAAATAATTTTGTGTCGATAAACTCTTGCCACAAAACTTTACGGTCACGCCCACAAACCAGATGCAAACATTAATAAAATGATTTAAAACGAAGATTACTTCTTTGATTTTAGCTCACCTAAGCACAAAGTGTTCAGAATGAGCGTTTGTGATCACATTCTGTCCGTCGTGTGTCAACATTTTTTTAATGACATCTCCCTCCCCAAACACTTGGCCAATTTCAACCAAATTTTGCAAGAATATTCCTTATTGTCCCTTTAAATAAATCCTATGTTGAAAACTGTAGTTGCCAAGGTGATAAAGGTGATTATTTCAAATCTTTAAAACCTAGCCCTCTTGACCGAGTTGGCGTAGAGCATTGATATTTTATATGAAGAATCAGTGTATTGACATCTTTCAAAATTGCTAAAATTGATTCCTTCGATTCACCAGAGGCGGAGCCCGAATGGAATTAGGGCCTATCAAAAAAACAAAGAATAGTTTGTAAAACGACATCCTCCCAATCTACAAGACCAATCTCAAGAAAAAATTGTCAGAAATGTTCCTAGGTAACACCATTTAAAAAAAAAAGGTGAAAAAGAGGGGGTGGGGTGGAATGAGATCTCTCCCGTAAAAAGTCCTAGGGGCTTTAAGTTTGTCAATAAGAATTTGTTTATTTGATTCTATGAACGATGTTATGCATTAAGTATGGTTTGGTCGACGTGTATCGTAATCCTAATCTTACCAATAACCCTTTCCTGCTTCATTTCATATTCTTCATTAGTCCAAATTAATAGACTGCAGACGACAATGGAAATTGGATGCAGTTTGAAATGAAACCATCATATGTGGTAGAAAATATTTTTGAAAAGGGAGAAACTGCTTGTTACACGCAGTTTCTTCTTTTTCATAATGTTTTCTCGGGTAGAAAATACAGCGACGTAAAATCCCGGGGTTTTACAGGAGAGGTTTTATTTGATTGCTGAGAAGAAGTCTTTTATCTCAGGTGGGCGCACAAGAGAATATCAAATACGGATTTTTTTTCCTGACATGTCCGATTTTTTCTGTGTGAAAAGTATATATTTTACTAGAAATGTTTATAGGTATAGGTATATAGTATTACAATTTATTGTACACCTATAAAAGATATGGAGTAAAACCAGGCAGTCAAATACAACTCGACAGAAAAAAAATCAATATTCGGCGTGTAGCAAAAAACCGTATTCGTCGAGTACCGTTAAACACGGACTCCTTTTTTGTGTATTGATGTTCCGGGTTTTTCGGAAAGTTTATTATTTCTTAGCCATTTTCTTAATGTCATTTCCTAAAAGGTATATAATAAAAGGAATATTACAACAGTGTCTTTTTCTTTTTGTTGTTATCGTGTTCTCGAATCGTGTGTAGGTATTTTTTATTGGATTCGACCTTCGGTCTCATCCAATAAAAAATACCTACACACGATTCTCGAACACGATAACAACGCATAGAAAAAGACACTGTTGTAATATTCCCTGTATATAGAATGACTATAGGAGTCAAATGCGCAGGCGTGGTCAAAGAGGCGACTGGTCAGAAAGCGCAAACCACGAATTAATGACGAGTTTTGACTGATAATGGGTCAATTGAAGGATCGCTGGCCTCATCCATTGACCAACGACAAGACAGTTGGACCGAGTATTCAAAAGATGATTGTTTGAAATAATTGACGGATCGCTGGCCTTGTCAACTGACTCCGACAGGAAGTTCCACTTCGATGTTTACCGGCGTTATTTTGTAGAATTCACGGCCATTTACACGAAACAAAAAAGTAAAATAGTTGGTTGGCGACCTAATCGCCGTAACTACAGCTTGATTAAACTATAGTTACGATGTTGAAGTATATAGTCGAAACATCCAAAACATTTCTCATAAGTGTCGGCCAATGTTGGAGTTCGTAGTTCACTTCCGGTCCAAATGAATGTTTTGATCGGGCGATTGTTTCTTTCATTGACAGCCGCGACTGGTGAATTATGGTCAGGAGAATAAAACAAATGATATACCATTAATGGGCGACCTAAAGATCGTAACTACGACATAAACCAGCTGTGGTTATGACCTTTTAGTCGCCCACAATTATAAATATTTTATAAATGTCAAAAAGCAACAGTTGCTTGCGGAATAAATAAATAATTTGATTGGTCAATCTATTTTTATTGACTTCGGCGATCTACGTATAAACTGACCGGCAGTTTGCTAATTCATTACATCGATGGCTTAGAGCAAAAACATAGTATGGCTGTATACATTGTATAGAGCCATATTATGTTTTTGCTCTAAGCCTTCGACATATACCATAAATGAAACGAGAGTTCCCACTTATTACAAATATCCGTCAAAATACACGTTTTTACCTATGGCTTTTCAAACAACGTATGATTTATTTGTACACATTTGTGTGTAATATATTACTGCTCATATGTCTCTTTCTGTGAAAGAAAAAACAAATAAAGTAAACATATATTTCAAACCCATCTTTCAGACTTTTCCCTTGTTGAAAACCCCTGTATATTCGTATTTAATCATAGCAAGTTCTATAACGACACAATGTATTTACGTCGTATTTTTAGCTAGCTTATGCTAGATAAGGGGGAAATAATACCTCATGGAAATTTTCGATTTTTTTTCTTTTTTTTTTTTTTTTGTTTGTTTGTTTGATTTTTCTTTTTTCTAACAAAGCGTTAGCTTTGATAGCTAAAGTTAACAGACTAGATTTTGATGTCTTCCCAGAGTTCAATGAGTGTAAACTGCCATCGGAGGCTTAACCACTAAATCCTTTGAATGCCTATGCCATAAAAAAGTAGTTCTTGTGTAATTCAGGAATATTGCGAACTCTTCCTGCATGCAAGTTCATCGTTAGCTCACATTAGCATATCGTGCTAAAAATTAGTCTAACCAGAGTCTTCACTATGCGCACTGCTTTGTAGGGTCACGGGAATTAACTTTATTCAAATTGTAAAGTTCATTTTCAAAAGCATGCTATTCAACTCCTGGGTTTCTTTAACTTCATTTATTTATAACGATAACCTTTGAAAAAGAAGGTTCAAAGGCATGCTTTGCTGGCTTACGGTACCTACAGAGCTTTTATTTGTATTTCATAGCCATACATGCAATTCTAAACTCCACCTGTTACACAAGGATGATGTTCGCCTGACCCATTTGTGCACGATCCCGTTTTTGATGATGCTCTATCCCTCCGACAGTGTCTTATTCACACTAGCAAAATTTCATATCTGAGATAATCTAACTTGTCGGGGATAGTCCGCCAATTAAACAAATTGTCGTTTCGTTTCTTTGTACGAAATGTATTACTAGTACACGTATATCTGAAGGAGAGAAAGCTATCTTTATTATTGATATGTGCCTCTCAGTATTTTTCTTTCTGACTTTGTATCTGCTTACTTCAAAATGAGGCTGAACACAGAAGGATTTTTCCAAAAGAAGTCTTTATGTGATTTTTTATCATTTTTCCATGGGAACGCGACTCAGTCAGTGGACAGTCTTGACGAACTCAAACTACGTTTAAAATATCCACTGATCGTCTAAAGAAACTATGCAACTATAACTACCCAAAAAGAGCGCCTATAGTGATGACTCCGATCAGACCGTATCACTCGGAAAATGTCAAGCAAAAATCTCAAAATCGTTCGTGTGCCTTCTACTCGGGTGTCATTTTCCCCAATCTGCAATAAGAATCTTTTTATAATGTGATTTTTACTGCAATAAACGTGTTAACTAAACTTTAATGAGAAAATGATTCCATTCGCGGCGTATGATAATCTTTATTTATGCGAAAGTCTATCGAAAAATGGAAAAGATCATGTGTCGATTAACCCTTACCGCAAAATATTTAGATATTCCATTGCTGGGCTGTGCACAAGTATTTGAATGATTTACACTTTGAACAACTCTATTAGGGACCCTGAATTTGTACGGCTGATGTCCATGGTGGAAAGTATGCTAAAGGTGAGATCTTCGACATTGGCTTACGTCATAACATAAAACAGGAGGCAGATTGTTGGTTGGCGACATAAACGTCGTAATTACAACTTGGAAAACTGAACAAGTTTTGGCTACGATGTTTAAGTCACGATATCAACGAATTTGATATAAATGGGGTTGGGGTGTCAGCAAACAGTTTCGACTTAAATGAATAATCTATCGGTTGCTTAGACTTTCTTAATGCAGGAACTAAAACCACCCGGCTTGCTTCGAACCTCTGGCTAGTATCACATCGCATTAGGTGCCACGGTCACTGAACAACACACAGGGTATAATCGTCTGTTTCGGTGTTAGATCGGTTTATCTTTCATTTGGCGAACAACAAAGGCTATATTTTCACGAGTGGTGGAGTCAAGAGTGAACATATGGTTTAGTTGTTCACGAAATGAAAGATAATATGATCTTACACAATAAACAAACCAAAAGAGACAACTCTTGTCTTTTTTTTAACAAAATCTCTAAAGGCGCGTTTTGAGCCGCCGTCATAGCGCAGTTGGTAGCGCGTCGGACTGCCAATCTAGAGGTCCCGGGTTCAATCCCCGACGGCGGCACTCATCCTTTCCGACTATTTGTCTCTCACCAATGGGTCGATAATCGTAGACCTATGTGGGATAGCAGCTGGAGGCTAGGAAAGGATGTAATGGTAGTACTGGTGTGAGAAATACCAGGATTCCATTGTTAGGTGCTCCAGCCGCCGCGATATAACTGAAAGATTGTTGAAAGCGGCGTAAAACCCCATTCAAACAAACTAAAGGCGCGTCATTACGCACGAAAATTACATGGCAACATCATGACGTCATCAGTGTCTGGAGTCCTGCTTAGATGGCGTTCAAAATAATTTGAAATTAACGAAAGCTGGGTTATATCTTTCAACACATAAACTTTATCGTTTTTTATAATTACACGGGTTTTTCGGTGGTACTATTGAGTGGTAAACCACCGAGAAATCTTAACAAACCACCGGTCAGCATTTAAGAAATGATAAAAGAGCCAAATAAAATCGAATACGACACCGTGCCTAAGGATTGCAACACAACATATAAATTTTCGAATTACACGACACTTGTAAGAAGAGCGATTTATATAAAACCTTAGAAGGACTACGAGTGGACATGTGTTGTACACAAAAGGTGGCAGGATGTCCAGTGTCAAAATATTTAATCTTGCTAAATGTGTATTTTTCTGTTATACTTTCCTACAAATCTATGCTTTCTTTTGGGGTGCACCAACCCGGATTTCAATGTTCTGGATCTTCGTATCGTTGTTCGGCGACCGAACCGTTGTAAGTACAGCTTTAATACGCTTTGTTGTTGATTGGGGTGTTGTTTTGCTCGGGGCTTGTTTGTGCTTTATGGTCGCTGATGATTGGAAGGTACCAATAGAAACACTGGAAAAGTGATATCGGGTTTTAAAAACTTATCTTGTAAATAACTCTCGCTTAAAAAGGACAAACAGGTGGCGTAGACTAGGATCAGTGCAGGCTGATCTTTGTCTACAGATCCTACAAAACATGAATATCCTGGGTTCAGCATGAAAATTAAGGGTTAACTTGACACATAAGTGAAATAGTTTGAAATGTCCCACACAGGCTCGGCTGGTATTCAAACTGAAAATGATGATATACGGGTCAAAAGATGAAATACCGGACATATAATGAAAAGTGGGACAAATGATGAATTACGGGATAAATAATGAAATACGGGACAAATGATGAACTACCGGACAAATAATGAAATACGGGACAAATAATGAAATACGGGACAAATAGTGGAATAAGGGACAAATCGGTACAAATGGTGAAATACGGAATAATGATGAAATACGATTCAAATGATGAAATGCGGGAAAATGATGAAATACCGGACAAATAACGGAATATTGGACCAATGATGAAAGACGAGGCAAATGATGAAATACGGGACAAATATATATATGATGAATTACGATACTATTGTTGAATAATGAATTACGGGACAAATAATGAAACACGTGACAAATAATGAAATACGTGACAAAAGATGAAATACGGAACAAATGATAAAATAGGGGACAAATAATAAGATACGGGACAAATAATGAATTACTGGACAAATGATGAAATATGGTACAAATAATAATATACGGGATAAAAGATGAATAACGAGACAAATGATTATTTACGGGACAAACAAAGAAATGCTGGACAAATGGTGAAATACGGGACAAATGATGAAATATGGGACAAATAATGATTTTGCGGATAAATGATGAATTACGATACTATTGTTGAATTATTGGACAAATATTGAATTACAATTGGTGATTTGCTGGTCAATCATGAATTTCGAGTAATCTCAAATAAAAAGGCAAATGACGAATAACGAGACAAAGGATAAATAATGAGACAAATGTTAAATAACGAGACAAATATTGGGTAAAGAGAAAAAATTATATAAGGAGACAGAGGTTTTGATCAGGGACAAATGGTGAATTCCGAGACAAGTGATGAATTAAGGTACAACTTATAAACGATGTAAGAAGAGCAGGAGAAGATCGATCCTCTTACGACTTTTCTTTCGTCAGTTTCCCAGATCATACTAGAATTTCACCGAAATCATTAGGATAATCTCACATGCTATAAGTGTAGGTAAGAGTCGAGAGTTTCGGTAAAAACTATTTTGATTCTCAATTTTATTGCATAGGAATTTAAAGAGGTCAGGTCAGGCTGGATTCTAGCATTTGACCTGGATATTTCCAGAAACTGCCTTTTTTGCACTTTGCGGGTTTAGTTTTCTATATCATAACAATAAAGTGTCAGGTGAATAAACTGATGTGGTTAAGTTATCGTATTTTATGGCGAAAACGCATTTTGAACCTACGCAACTAATAAATGGTTTCTTTCTCAATTCCAAAAAAAGCCATTAGACCTGGAAATCAAATTTTTCTGACAAAAGATCAACTGGATAACAAATTTCGCTGACAAAAGATTCAGGTGCCATAATAGTAAATACGACTTCGAAAACTAACAAGATTTGTGACAGCTTTATCTGATATTTTGTACCTCTATGTGTAAAAACCAGTTTAATTAAATACCTTGCTGTGAAATCTTGGGATTTCTCAGTGTAATAAATTTTGATATCGTCACTGGAGTGACGATAATACTTTTCAGTTTCACTCTCTATAATAAATCTTTAATCATGTATTCATCCGCACTTTTTTCAGTAGATCTTCTCTCTATCAAAAAGATTGCTTTCGATATTTTGATAAAAAAAGGGGTATATAATCAATAGAATAATCATCTGGTTATTCCAGATATGAACAAATATTTCACTCGGATGCTTTGTTAGACGTTAAAAAAATCTCATGCTGCGCACTCGTTTTTTCAACGCCTAACAACGCATCGTCGTGAAATATTTTTTCATATCTGGAGTAACCAATTGATTATCCTCTATTTATCTTTAGCTTCAAACGAAACCTCTTGGTAAAGTTATTTCGTCTGTCACCTTATGCCAATTTGGTCAAACTTATTAAACGTAATGTGTATGGTGGACATTGTAAATCAAAAAAATCTATTTACCAATCAAACTGTTCATTTAGACTGGAAGTATACTGTTGACCTCTGACATTCGTCTCATACAAGATCGTTGTTTAGCTACTTGAACGTCGTAACCGCAGCTTATTAAAACCTTAGATACGTTAATGTCGCTCATAACAGAGGTATTGCTTATCTAATGCCTCTGACTATATTTTAACCCATTCCCACACAATGACGCTTTTAAACACCCCTCTAGAAAAAATCTTTGGAAAACATTGTGGAAAATGAAGAAATTGCTTGTCAAAAGCAATTTCTTCATTATCCACAATGTTTTCTTCCCCAAAAGACAACAATCTTAGAGATTTCGCCAACTTAAAATTGTCGTCTGCAACTTCTTTTAATTTGGACTGGTGTACAATTTTATTATGTGGGAATGGGTTAATGGAAACTAAAGTCGAGTAATATTTATGTCAAATTACTTTGTCAGGGATCAGTGGGAGGGGATAGTGACCCGTCATTTGTAATCGCGAGAAGGACCATAATGGTATAATGCAAAATACTTGTCAATCACTCAGCAATTAAAGTAGAGTGAATATCATTCCAAACAGTATATAATCTGGAAATATTTTAACCCTTGCCATGCCAAATCCTCAACAGAACTGTTTTAAAATCAAAGGTCTGATACTACTGGAAGCACTAATAGCGGATTAATAGTTATTTGAAAATTCATCTTATAAACATTTCTTGATTAAAAGAGACAAGCAGGTGGTGAAGACTAAGGTCAGACTGCACTTATGTACAGGCTGATTTTTGTCCAAACTTCTTGCAAAAACATGAATATTTGGGGTTCAGCATGACAAGGGTTAATTTCGTTTCCTAAATGATGCACGATGCACTAGATATCATGCCCGTCGCTTCAATGAATGTGACGACGGAAATGAATTATCAGTTTTCGCATGAAGTCCACTGTATACAATCGCCTGGATCGTGCAACAGTAATGAGATGAAACGAAATACCGCGTATGGTATTATACACCGTGGAACTGATAAGAACGATTTTTCATATACTTCTGCGTAGGTTTAATTTTTGGTCTTGTGTTTTTTTTTTTTGTTGTTTTTTTTTCTAAATATATTCGTAACAAAGGCTGACGTAATTAGGTTTTTGCGTAATTATACCTTACCAAAATAAACGAGAAGTAAAAATAGTTTATCGTTAAATAATATGGCCTGATACGTTGGCTTACCTCGGCACTTTAGAGCAGGAAAACTTATTGGTGATCAAGTGAAAGGTAGACCTCACTAGAATTTATTTCCGGACGTAGGATGAAATATATATTTTTACCTGAAACTAGTCCGACATGAAAGCAGAATTTGAAGTTAACACTAGTCATCCACATGCTCAAATATTGTATTTTCCTTGAGTTCTGAATCAGTTCAATGGTTTATCGTCTCTGGCCTTGATTTATATGTAAGAGAAAGGCTAAGGGATGTGAGAGTACCAAAACTAACCGTCCTTTTCATGGATGGAAAAAATAATCTAGCTAGAACATGGATAGCTATTATTAATGATTATTAATCATTTATGACCTTTGAATATTGTTCTCAAAAGGCAGAACTATGAATGAAGATGAAGCACTCAAGATAACATACGTTGACAAATGCTATAAAATATGCTATACAGCGCCATAAACATGGGAAATTTCATATAGAACAAAGAAGGCCAAGAATCCAGTGGGGTCTGACCCGATCATCGCTTGGGTAAAGAGAAGATTTATAACGGTTGATTCCATGGGTTTGATTGAAGACGGTTAAGCCGCCAAACTAACGAAAGAGCTTCACTTAAATTCCCGCCAATATCGGAGTTCAAGTTTAGACTTCGGGTCTAAATAGTTTATTTGATTTGTCGATTGATTCTTTAAACTGACAACCGCCGAGATCCGTCATTTGGCACCCTGCCAAAGGTAAAATAACGCATATCGATTTACATTTTCAGTTAGATAGGCTTACCCATTTTACTGGGATAGGCAACCCAGAGTTGTTTAAATAATCAATTTTCAAAAGGAACATTTCGGTGCCTTCAGTCCATTGATTTTAAAGCAATGCTGTATAGGGATTTTAAGTCAGCATGACAATGGTTAATAAACAAGCCCCATGCTACTTGAGACGAGACATAAACTGATTCTAAACTAAAAGGAAGAATATCTAGTAACCTAAACTGGTGAAAATTGTCCCCTCCATTTACTTACTAGACACGCAAGACATGCTATTCACACTGTTTGTTTGCACGTTTCCTCGGTATTGTATGCGTACATTTCAGTGAAGGTCATCCTCACAAATGAAGGGATATCGAGATCACCTTTTTCTCTAATACAGATAATTGGAACGTTCGCCGCCCTTGGTACGACAAGATGAGTGAAGGTAGGCATTGGAAACTATGGTCATCTTAGACTGGTACCATTGTCCTACTTATCGGTTAAAGTCGACGGCGGTAACAGTCTATGGTCCTCTACGAATGCCTTCTAGTCAGCCGAAAATGATTGATTAAAAACGTATGATAATCTCTTAATGATCACGATTTACATCATACCCATCCATGCAGGCGTTCATTCCCTAACCGGCTAGGTCTACGAGAACCTTATCTCAGAGCTCAATTGGCTAATTGCGACTGTCAGTCAAGGAATATGTCGACCAATCAAATCCTTCATTCCAAGCCCGGAATTCAGATTTTAACACCGCCATTTGTGTGTAACATTTTTGTTGTTCCGGCGGTGAATTAAACGTTGTTACTACAGCTTATTCAAGCTGTAGTTACAACTTTCAGGTCGCTTACCCAACCATTCTATTTTTATTACACGCTACTGGCCATTTGTATCCTTGCACTTTCCCCTTTAACAACTCACTGTTGGCTTGTGGCGTATTGTGGGCAAATGCTAAGAAAATAGCGATTTAAAAATTACATATACCTAGTCAGAAAGACTCTCGGTAAAGGTCCATGCAAGAGAATTCTATTAGTGCCGACTGACAGCCAAGAACGCTATAAAGTTAACTTTCAAAAGTTCGGTTTTACCGCGTTTACGTCAATCCGGGATTTTTGTTCAGGTTTTGCTATATAAACATCGTAACTATAGCTTATTTAAGCTGAATTTAGCTCTTCGACAACCGACTAGTATCTTGTTCAAAGGATGCATGACTATTACCATATAGTTTGTAAACTAACTACGTTTCATATGATCAGGTGAACTCACGCCGAGTCGGAGGTCAGTCGGCGTGATCCGAGTGAACCGTCATAGGCAGCTTTACAGCCATGGTCAGGTAAAATGTTAACATCCGTCTCCGATATACTCTGAAGTCACCTCGGTGACGACGTTCGCCAAACGATGCACTAAGCTCGGTAACCGGGCAATGCAGGCCTGAGTGTACCAGCGTTTCACAGATAAAAGTTATACACTCATTACTGACCAGCATCATTGACCTTCACCGTCTTCAAATGCTGGTTTCCAAAGAAAGGCTGTGTTGGTGTCATGATTGAAACTCAGCAGCCAGTGGTAACCCGGAAACCATAAGTTAATTTAGGCCCTGGATTTCGCCTATCTATCTATCTATATATACTGCCCAACTCCCCTTTCGGGTATTACTCGCCTGTTGCCACCAGCCCGGCAAAATGTAGTAACAGCTCAGTGACTACTGACCGGGCAGTATGCCCGATAATCACCCGGACAGTTACAGTTACCCTCCGAGTTGACCCTACCTGTGATATCGTATTCCTCTTTCTGTTAATCTCGTATTTAAAAAAAAAAAAAACTTGTGTCTGAGTTTCTACACAGCGTTCCGTCAAAAAAGGGTTCGATTAGCTTAAGATTAGAATCTGTCGTAAAAAGTAAACAAGAACGCCTTTCAGCAATTGGAATACTCGAAACTCTACCTTGAATCCATTGTGAATAGAGCTGCAGAAGATGTTTAGGCTGAGAAAATTAGTAATAATGATTAAATGAAACTCCAGTGTAATCTTTTGACTATTTTATTGCATGCTTAATAGCTGCCTTTATTTTTCTTAGCGTTCTTAATTATTTTCAAACAATACTTGTGGCATCTACTCCCAAAGAATCTTCGGAATTTCCAGCCTTGGCCGCAAAATTCGACACTTTTCCCAATCTTGTTCTTTCGGTATATATTCGTCTCTTATTTTCTTGATCCTTGATCAGTAAGCTCAGAAGAAAGGCGACCAATGTCACAATAAGACAGGAGGTTAATCACATTTTTCTCAAAGTTGGCATAGTCAAGGCCAAACAAGGAATAAACAAGGAATATAGTGATAGATCATCTTATTTTTGAAAAAGACAACAACAGCCTGATTTGCTATGAGAATTGGTTTTTCAAATGTGATTAATTAAACAGTTACATGTATTCCTAGGTCAAATGTACGTCAATTTCTTCACAGTAACTTGCAAACCCTGAATCTAAGTATCACAATCATGGTTCTCCCCAGGCCCTTATGGCATATCAGCCCCAATACGCCTTCATAGATTAAGAGAGGTTGCCCATATGCCTTCAGATCGCCGATATGCTTAAATTTGGTTTGTTTGTATTTCCGTTTATTTATCGTCGCTACCGTAGCACATGCCCATATGAGCGACGCCCCCAGAAGACGGTTAGTTGTTACGGGGGATAGTGCAAGGATACAGGACGAAACTACTGAGAGCCCTGCCTGGTTCTTTAACGTGCTCAATGGATAGCATCGTCACACGGGGCCTCGGTTTAACGTCTCATCTGAAAGACAATTAGTTAGTTAGTTGATATGGTTAGCCCAGGGCTCGAACCCGTGATCTTGAGGTTTGAAGTCAAGTGCTCTAAATTTGGTCTCTGATACAGCTTAATTTAAAGCTGATCAAAGGGTCAAGCAACAATCCAATTGGTTACAGAAGCGTGGCCACAACAGGCTCTTTATCTAAAGTGGTATACGGGTCCCATTGAATACCACATGTTACATATCATCTCTATTGATAAGACCCTTACACTCTTCATAATTAGTGATTATTGATTTTATCTAGCATTCATAACTTGTACCACACTTTCAGTCACCAAGGACTGTGGGTAACAAAATGTAAACAGTGAATTCAAAATGGCGACCCAGTTTTGGAATACTGTCACTTCTGCCGAGATCGGCCGAGTTAAAGGAAGAGATAATGTAATTTGATGTGACAACTATCAAGCTAAATGTTTTAAAATATAATTTTTTGAAGGATAGATTAATTGGGTCATACATTGATCACTGAAAATTTGCACTGTTCGCGATCTTTTTCCCTTACGAGAATTTGCCGAAACAATAATGACAGATTGCTGAAAGAATCAATCCTCTTTGTACTTAGCTCTTTTTTTCAACACTATTTATAATAACATACATGTATCTTTTCGATTAAGTCCATTTTTTTCCAATATGGAGGGTAATATCTCGCACATTCCTACCCTGGTTTGTTCACCCCAATTATTTAATAAATTTGTTTAGTGAATTTGATCAAAAGTAATATTATAACCTTGGTGTTCATGTAACTATCTTATGTTTTTTTACTGAGAAAAACAAAGAAATAATACCCCATGAAAATCAAAGTGCTGAAAGAAAAGAATGCTAAAGACCAATTAGGGTTTTCTTTATATCAAAAGTAATGTTTAATAATTATTTAGATCAGGAAAAGATGATGCACTCTATTATTTTTGAAAACAAAAAACTCTTTTTAAAATGAAGGTGCTTAAATCACTTAAAGAAGAGAAGAGTTGGGACACTTTGTTTTATAAATTTGATGAAGCTTTATGTTATAATTTGAGAATTAAGGTTCAGATTAGACACTGCTGATATATTATTTATTTTTGATTAACTAATTGAAATCAAATGGCTGAAAGTACTGTTAGAAGAACAGTTATAGTGTGAGACAGACAAAGCCATCTGAATGGGCAAATAATAAGCTTTTTTATGCCCCCGCATCTATAAGATCTGGTGCATATTGTTTTACCGGTGTCTGTCTGTCTGTCCATCCGTCTGTCTGCAAAACTTAACTTGCCAACTAAACATTTTCCTATAACTTCAACCCTGATTAAGTGACAATGATGATATTTGGTATGTAGATAGGTCTCAACAAGGCGCAACTGGGGAAGGTCATTTCATCAAGGTCAAGGTCAAAATTTTAACCCTTTTCCCTAAAACAAATAAAAATAAAAATAAAAATCACCTGTTTCTAAAGAATTCCTGTTTTGGGGGCATGATGTTTCGCAAACACATCTTGTTAATTTTACACAGAGAATCTAATGGAGCTCTTTGAGATGCACAATTTGAAGATGAAGCCAGGTATTTTACACAGGGACCTTTTACACTTACTGAAAATACTGATGATAATTTCTCTTTTTCCTGAACAAGGGCATTTTTTCAATGCACCACTCCATATTCTTTAACCCATTCCAACTCAATCCCTCCTTTTTACGACCCTAGAGAAAAAAGCTTTGGAAAATATTGTGGAAAATGAAGAAATTGCTTGTATCAAGAAATTTCTTCATTATCCACAATGTTTTCTATCAAAAAAGACGAAAAAAATCAAAATTCCATCAAATTGAAATTGTCGTCTGCAGCTTCTTTCAATTTGGACCAGTCTAAAATTTTGCTGTGTTGGAATGGGTTAAAAGAGTCCTTAAGGACATGATTTTTAGACAGAGAAATGGCCAAGCATGAAAAACTGTTCCTTTCCAATGGACAAGCAGTTGACACTTTTTTTTACTCATTCCTTTGAGACTTTATAATTTATTCTTTCATTTGATAAGATGATTCCTTGATTTTATTTGACTCACTGTATTTTGTGGCTTTGGGGTATATTCTTTCCTTTTCACACCCTTCTTTATGGGACAATTTAGTGCCCTTTCAAACAAATAGTATGGAGAGGTAAAATAAGCTGAGTAATGTCACGATTGATTGGTGTCAAAATCAGAGTAGAGAGATAGAGATAAAATGAAAAAAAATAAAGTATGTTATTCAAGAAAAACTCTCAATAAAAAACAAATGACAATAAACAAGCTAAAATGCACTTTTATAACCTTTATTGTGTACATGAATAGTCATACCAAGATGTTAACAGATTGTTATGCCGCACATTTGCCACTACGCCTCCAAAAATTTCTGGGGAGAACCCTGACAATTATACATTTATATTTTTTATTTCAGTTAAAACTAGTACACTGCAGCTCCACTATAACGCTGTTGGTTGGGTCCAAGAAATGAAACGGCGGAAGGAGTGGAGTTATTATGCTAAAACACTGTTTCACCACCACCGCCCACCCCTGCCGTAACTGAAATTTTCAACCTTCGGAATCGGAACTAAACATAATTCGTGATAACAATTTTGTAACAAGATTAATTTCATACACGAAAACAACAACTGTAGTTACGAGATTATAGCAGAAACTGACGAAATTCAGCATGTGGAGAATTAAATTTACCCTTACCCTCCCCGTCTATCAGGATTGAATAATCCATAGATTTCTACAGGTCTACAAATTGTGGTTCTCTTTCAGTCTCCAAATATTAAGAAGCTAGAACTTTTACCTGAGACATGTTTTATTATTATGATAGTTGTCGGCATTAATCTAATTGAATTTAATTTTACACTGACGTAAATATTTCCATCCTTAGACAAAAGGGATAAAATCTAAGTATGCCCACATAGTGACGTAGAGAGACTGACGAGTTGTTGAACAGCTTGGGTTACTGAAGCGTTGAGAAAATGTCACGTGGATCTACCTTCAAACCTCTTTCGCGGTAATGGACTTGGTCTAATTTCTTTACCTTTGTTAAAAATACGGTAACAATAAATAACCAAAGAACTCTATCTGAACCTAGTCATTTACGAATCAGGAATTTATGCTGACCAGTTGCATGTGTACAGAACTGGATTAAATTTTGGAGCGGCTAACTTTTAATCGTAAAAATGAGGGTCATAATAATCGAAAAAATCCGAGATGGCGGAATGTCTAGTTTCATAACCACAAGAGTAAAAAATTCAGTCTGCAAAAATTCACATGGAGTACGCGTCTGGCACGTGTCAACTTCAGAAACTCTCCCATAAATAGCTGAATATCTGGCCGCGCCACCTTTGATCACCTTTTCTCCCTCAAAATAAAATGTACTGTACCCGAAAGACTTTTACCTCATCGACAAGCTTTTTGCTGTGTATTTGATCATACAGAATGGGATTAAATTCTGATTATTGAAAGAAATGCGGAAAAATAACGGTATTTTAGTTTAATTTACTTATATTATCTATCCCGTTTCGGATGAGAATCTTATGATTTTGTGACATTTACAATAAAAATTCTCGTATTTTCTGTATTCAGCAAAATCGCCACAACTACGACTGATTGTTTTCAAAGCATATTGTTGCGTTTTTATCTTGAAGCCACTATCCTCTATGAGCTCCTAATACACGCAAACTATGAAGCGAAATCAAGAGCAGGCTCAAGTCAATTTGTCTAATTTCACGGTGGCGTAATACTTTCAGAACAAGTCCTACGGGGGACTGAATAAAATTAAGAACACTGAGAGAGAAACAAAGTGTGATATTTTAATCCCATCACCTTTAAGTTTAGTAACTGAAGGAAATCCAGATGTGTATCTATTCTCTATTGATTTAAAAAAATATCAATGATCTAAGGCATTGATCATCTCAATGTCAAACAGTTTGACCAAACAATTGAACCGATTTTATAAACTGAAACACTACGCATAGCATCAAACAAAACTATTACCTCTGAACTAATGCATTATTTGCCACGACCGTCCACTCTTAGGTGTTTAAAACTTACCTGGCTTCGGGTAATTATCGATTTTTATGTGCAATCCTTTTTCTTCAAGCCGGCCAAGGTGGGATGAAAAAATCGCAGCCAAATCAGCGTAAACGTATCTCAGCATCAGCAACCCAAAATGGCCCCCCACACCAAATTTTGGGAGCCAAGCGGACCCAACGTTATAATGGAGCCGGGTAGCATTATAGAGGAGTTGCAGTGTACTAGCCTTTTCTAACTATCAATTAGATAAAGTACAATAGTACTCATAATTTGTATGTTGGACCATAGTATCCCTATTTGTATCAAACAAAAGCAATGAAGTCTACACCTGTCAAAAATGACTCTAGAATAGACTTTAGATTTTGGTCTTCAACTTCTCTCAAATTGGACTGGTCTAAAATTATGTTCTGTGGTAATGAGTTAAATTTCTATGATATTTACTTACAGATGTTGACCAATAGCTTTAGTTTGAAAGCAAATAATATGTCCTTTAACCAGAGATCCATTAAATAATTTACGACGATAGTTTATGGGAGACCTCACACCAAGAAGCTGAACATCATGGTCAACAGCCCTTCTGATCAGAGCCCAAACAACGAAACAAACAATTTAATTGAGCGTATTGGTGAAGAGCTACCCAAATCAAATGCCTATCTTTTCTTTGTTTCACTCCTTTGTGCTGTGATATGGACAGTCTATCTGTCATATTACAACTCCAGAGTGATAGGCTTGATTGCTACGTTCATCGTCAACAAATTCAACAAATATGGTCGAATCAACATTGGTAAGTAAGCCTTAATCTAAATATGTATTGGTAGTAGACTGTAATCCATTACAAAACAACAAAATGTTGACCTGTCTGATTGAAAGAAGTTCCAGATGACAATTTTGAGCCAGAAACATTAAAAAAAAATCTTTGTATGTTAAGTTGGAAAACATTAAAACAATTTCTTCATAACCTATAATGTTTTGAAAGTATTTTCCCCCTTTTTTGGGGGGGAGGGGCGTAAAAAGGCAGCATTGTGTGTGTGGAGGAATAGGTTAAATGGCTAACTGAAGGATTATCATTATCAATTATGAAATCAATTGACGCATCAAATCATTTATTTTGACTCGAGGTGCAAAGTCAACTTCCAACATTTATGTCAAATATTTTAGTTGAATGAGAACCTGAATGTTGTAACTACAACTGTAAATAGGATGTTTTGGTCACCAGCCAGTGTTTTGCTCTTTGTTTAACCCTTTCCTGTACGACCTGTTCGAATTCAAAGGTTTTGCAGACAAAAATTTTAAGTCAATTTTATTTGAAAAATAACCATTTAGTAGGGTAGAAAATATTGTGGAAAAAGAAGAAATTGCTTGTCACAAGCAATTTCTTCTTTTCTCACAATGTTTTCTAAATTATAAAATCACAGGGACGTAAAAACCAGGGATTAACCAGGAAAGGGTTAATGTGCCTGAGCTTCTAACATATAGCAAAATAATGTTGTTTTGAACATCAGACTGCCTTGTCATAGATGAGTGGGAGTAGCCAGTGACCCTTTCCCACACAATTCTTCCTTTTTAGCCATTCAAGAAAAAAGCTTTGGAAAACATTGTGGAAAATGAAGAAATTGCTTGAATCAACCAATGTCTTCATTACCCACAATATTTTCTATCCAAAAAGATGAAACAATTTAAAATTCCATTAACTTGAAATTGTCATCTTCAGCTTCTTTCAACTCGGACCAGTCTAAAATTTTCTCGTGTAAGAATTGCTTAACAGATCACAAGCTATGCCAACTCCAAACAGGATAGATTGTCAAAGATACCTTGCAACATTCATGAAATATGTCATGCTTATAATGCGGTTCTAGTAAGTGATTTTGTTCTGCAATTTCCTTCTTTCATGTGTAATTAAACAAAAAATAGGTATACACATTATATTGCATAATTCAAACAGTATATAACATCAAAAAATGACTTTGGTAGGACTGTGGTTTAATAAAGAAATGAACTTTGACAAAAATAGCCTTTACTCTTTATTTTTTGTCAAAGTTCATTTTTCATATTTTACACTAAAAGGCCTTTTTTTCATACATTGGAACCTTTAAAAAACCTTTATTTTTGTTTTTGCCTGCTAGAAGGCCTGTGTTGACCATCATCCAACATCAAAAATTTCTTTGTTTACACCAAGATCCCAATCTTAATGAAACTTGCTGTGAATGATTGTTAGGTCATAAGGATGAACCCTATTGAAAATAGGATGATTCTGTTTGAAAACAATCCAAAGCTGCAGCAATATCCTTCATAACATTTCTCTTCAACTAATCGGTCGATAAGCATAAACCTAAGTTGGATGAGCAGCTGGAGGCTTGGAAAGGATGTAGTAGTAGAACTGGTGTTAGAAATACCAGAAATCCATAGTTAGGTGCTCCTGCCTCCACTATAAGACAAAAATATTCTTAACAGAAAAAGGAACCTTAATGACAATGTTTGCTGAGTCTGGGTCCAACATTAGCACTCCTTGAGCTCAGTGTATTAGTGAGTGGGCTAATCAGGCATACCTAGTAAGCCTCATAATATGCAGGAGGTATTTGTTACACATGATAGTTGGTAGGGATATTCTTATTTTACTGTAGAACTGTGGAAACCTAGGAATTGCTGTAAGTAAGCAAAATTGTTAGGAAAATAAGACATAAATCCATACAAATATGATTAACTCTTTCCAATTTTTAGCTCCACTGGATGAAAGCCATCGAGCTATTGTCATGGTGTTGTGTCTGTCATGCGTCCGTCTGTGTGTTTGTATGTGTGTCTGACCGTAAACTTTTATTTAAAGATCTTCTCCTTAGAAAGTACTAAACAGAATTCAACCAAATTTCACAGAAATGATCCTTGGGTGACCCCCTATCAGATTCCTTCAAAGAATTTTGATCGGATGAAAACATGGCTTCAATGGGTGGGGCTAATTTCCATATATGGTGAAACCTTTATAAATCTTCTTCTCAGAAACAAATTGATGGATTTCAACCTAATTTTACATGAATGATCATTGGGTGACCCTTTATCAGATTCCTGCAAAGAATTAAGATCGAAGGAATAACATGGCTTCAATTGGTGGGGGTTATTTTCAACCTAGTTACACTGGATTGATCCTTGGGTGACCCTTTATCCGATTTCTTCAAAGAATTTTGATAGGACAGAAAACATAGCTTAATGGGCAGGGGGCATATTCATATATGATGAAAGCTTTGAAAATTTTTTTCTCAGAAATAATTTGATGGGTTTCAACCAAATTTGACTTGAATGATCCTTTGGTGACCCTTTATTAGATTGCTGAAAAAAGATTTGATTGGCTGTAAGCATTGCTTAAATGGATTGGGCCAATTTCCATATATGGTAAACAATGAAAAAGTACAATCTGCAGGATGGCTTTCTACCAAATTTCTCAGGAATGATAAGTAAATTCATGCTGGTAGAGCAAATCAGGCTCTCAAGAGCCTCTAGTTTCAAATTTTAGACTTGTCCAATGTGAAAAGTTTTGGACATGATATGGGGAAAATGAGTGTGATTTTAAATGAAACCATCCTATGTGGGAGAAAATAGTGTGATAAAAGAAGAAATTGCTTGTTTCAAGCAATTTCTTCTTTTCTCACAATATTTTCTTTAGTACAAAATCACATGGTTGTAAAAACCAGGGACTGTAGGGAAAAGGGTTAGGCTAGTTTTAAGAGCACATATTTAGGATTATGTTTATTAGGTAAGAATGAATAGCAGTATATGAGAGTGGATGTCATTAATATAACTCACAATTCCAGGCTCCATATCAATGTCGGTTCTTTCTGGGAAGATCATGTTCAGAGCTGTCCATTTTATCACAGAAGATTTCTCTGTTAGAATAGAGTATGGCTGGATAATTTTCAAGTGGTGGAGACCCTTTGTTCATAGAGAACTTGGGGAAGGTATGGATTGACTAATTTCAATACAACAAAATTTTAGACTGGTCCAAATTCAAAGAATTTCAGAGAAATCATGTAGTTTATAAAATTATAAAGTTTCTTTTGTTTAGGGTATGAAATATTGTGGATAATGAAGAAAATGCTTGTGACAAACAATTTTCTTCATTTTCCAAAATGTTTTCCAAAGCATTTTTCTTGAGGGGTGTAAAAAGTGGGAATGGGTTACAAACTTACCGCTAAGGTTTTAACCTTTCATTCTATAACATTACCCTTTGATGAACATTGCAAGTTATCGATGGATTGCTGACTACCAACAGGGCAATTTGAATTATACATCAAAATGTTATATTGCAAAAGATATATGATCAGTGGGATTAAATACTGGGTAAATCATTTACTATCAACCTAAATGTTAAAACTACAGCTTATTTTCACACAGTGACACTTTTTGATCCCCCCTAAGGCAAAAAGTTTCTGAAAACATTGCATGCAATTTCTTCATTATCAACAATGTTTTCAACCCCAAAATACAAAGATTTTTAGAATTTCATCGTATTCAATCAGCATCATTAATAACACTAGAGAAACATGGAATTAACCAATTGCCAGATGACAAAATTTAAGACGGGTCCAAATTTAAAGAAATTGCCAATGACAATTTAAGTTGACAAACTTTTTAAAATCTATGTCCTTTGGAATAAAAATACTCTTGAAAATTCTTTATTTTCACAATATTTTCCACTATCTTTTGCCTTAGTGAGATTATGAGGGAATGGATTAATGGGTTAATGGATCTATTCAATTGGCAGTGCTAATGGAGACTCTTTTTCTTAATTATTGACATCTCTTAAGGCATTACCACACAATCTCACATTTTAATCACCAAAGAAATAGTTCTAAGGAAAACAGGATGAGAAAAGAAATTGCTTGAAACAAACAATTTCTCCTTTTCTCATAATGTTTTCTACCTTATTTAATGGGTTAATTAATCATTGACATCTCACTGTAGATTTTATGATGATGTCACAGCTCTTTGAATAAACATACACTCACAGTACAGACAATAGTGAATTAACAAATTTAAAGGAAAGACTTGGAATTTTGTAATGTAAGGGAACTTCTGTTTGTACTGTCATTTGGATAGAGTTGTAATTCAGATATTATATATGTATCATTTATGTTGAGGTCTTATTGTTTATATTGTAATTTTAAACTAGTGGGTATTAACTTTCATGTAAGCAATATCAGTGGACAGATGGCATCTGTTCTCTAGTGTGGCTTTTGTTTGAAAATTAAAATCACACATTAAACCAATTACCCTCAATGTCGAATTTTTACACACTAAAGACAAATAGAGAGAAAAACATAGTGAGAAAACAAGCAATTCCTCTTCTTGTTCCAATGTTTTCTTCTCTATCTGGTACTTATTTTCTAATTTAAACTCTATGAAATATCTTCTGCAACATCTTTCAATTTTGACTGGTCTAAAATTTTGTCATCTGGTGATAGGTTAACATGCAAAATGAATTTCCTCCATGTCATATTTGTTCCACTAAAATGAGTATTTTGTGTGATATCTTTTTGTTACATCAGATATGTCGCATGCGGAGACCAGATTGATAGGTTTTATTGATATTTTTGAACTACACATCTACAATCGATCAAGGACCTATGACACACTGGAGAAGTTGTTTGGCTTGAAAACTAATATAGGCGATGATGATGACGATGACAGTTTAATTAAGCCAGAGGAGTCAAAAGACAATGGAGATGGAAAGAAAATAAAGTGAGTCTGCAGATACCATATGTTTGATTTTTTTGGTTCATACGCCTTACTGTAAAGTCAATCTTATTCAGGTAAAAATAATCAAACTATGAACTAGAGAAAATTGATTGTGTAAAATGATTTTAAATTGATCATATATTTTCCGAATTTCCTTATGAAATTCATTGATTGCAAATGGACAAAATCAGACTCAACAGCAAAACACACTCACACACCTACCTAGTGTCATACATTTACTGGAACTGATATGATATGGTTACATAACATCAATTTACCCGTAAATGATGTAACAACAAGAATAACATGATTTTACAAAGGGTTTGCTTTTATACAAGTGTCATTAGCTTCTTTTTATTGTCAAATTTGTTGATATATTATAAATGGAAAACCATGATGTAGCAGTGATACAAAATCTTGCATTGGATTCTCACTGTATAGAAACAATTTGATATTTCACTGAAGCTTCAGTCTCACAAGAAAATAAATTTTGAATAATTGATGAAATGGGCTATTTTGAAATTTGTTTGATGTCCAAATTCCTTGGATGATGCATGAACATGTCAAAACCCTATTAACCCATTCCCACACACTGACACTTTTAAAAGCCTCTTAATATAAAAGCTTCGGAAAATATTGTGGAAAATGAAGAAATTGCTTGTCACAAGCAATTTCTTCATTATACACAATGGTTTCTACTCCAAAATACTAAGATTTTCCAAATTTCACAAACTAAAAAATGTCATCTACAACTTCTTTCAATTTGGATTACTATAAAATTTTGTTGTGTGGGAATGTGTTAATCCTTGTCATACTAATCCCGGAATATTTGATGTGCAGTCTGATCTTAACCTACACTACCTGCTTGTTCTTAGTGTGTTGATAGAACTTAATATTGATCTAATTATGTAAAAAAAATAAAATGTATTGAAAAGGGGATAAATAGTCAGCAGGACAAGGGTTAACTTCTAGCAGCAGATGATAGAGTAAATTTGTCATAAGACTGTCCAAAAATGCTAGTTTGGTTAAACTGAAGTGATATTGTCACCCTTGGAATCTTGACAATGACCCAACTATAAAATAATGCATTTCTCCTCTTCTTCTTTAAGGAAAAAGAAAATCTGGTGAAATACATTAACCCATCCCAACACAAGTCTAGTGTTTAGACACCTCAAGAAAAAAGCTTTGGAAAACAATCATGGTAAATGAATAAATTGCTTGTGATAAGCAAATTCTTCATTATCTGCAATGTTTTCTTTCCAAAGAATGACGATTTCATCAATTTAAAATTCTTGTTTGCAACTTCTTTAAATTTGGACCAGTCTAAAAATTCTGTTGTCTGGTAATAGATTAAAACAACTTTGACCTAATTCTCATTTTCAGTGAAAACATGTCAAAGAGTAATATACAGTGGAGAGATCTGATTCCAGTCTTCAAATTTGATATAACTACAGTAAGTTTGTAAATTTGTCTTCACAGGATGTTATATCTTCTGAAATAGTTGGAATTGCCTGAATATTCGACATTTACCTTAACCCATTGCCAAACATCAATATCAAAGACTTGAAATACATGGAAGTTGCAGACAACAATTTCACATTGATGACATTTAATTGTAATTCTAAATGATATTTCTCTTTTGTTAGAAAACTCCATGGAAAAGGAATAAATTGCTTGTTACAAGCAGTTTCTTCTTTTTGATATTGTTTTCCAGAACTCTTTTTGAGGGGCATAATACGTATAAATAAATGGAAATGGGTTTACACGGAAACAAACTATAAGTCCATAACTTTTCCTGAATGTTCTGAGGACAAAGGTTTTTGTCAGGAAGTCATCTGTTTTGCTCATACAAAATGTTGAAAGTACCCTTGTCATGCTGAGCCCGGAATATTCAGAGTTTGGCAGGAGGTGTAGACCAAGATCAGACTGCACATAAGTGCAGTCTGATCTTAGTCTACGACTCCTGCTTGTACTTTTCCTGCCAGAGTTGTTAATGAAATTAATTTCTAAAAGAAATATTGATTTTTGAACAAATTCTTTCAGCACTTTCAGCCCTTTGACTTTACAGCAATGCAGTAAGGTAATTTATACAGCACCTATAATATGTGTGAAATTTACTTTAAGCCATTATTGCAGAAGCGAATTTTACACTTGTTCAAATTGTAAGATGTTGCCAACAATAATTTGAGCATGATGAAATTCTGAAATCCCCACTGTTTGTGGGTAGAAAATATAGTGGGGGAAATGAAGAAATTGCTTGTTAAAATGCAATGTTTTCCCAAAATGTAACAACTTGGTATGCCTATGATTATTATTGACTATGGTGATAAGTAAACAAAAAAGCATGACTCAAGTATGCTTTTACATGCTTCCTTAAAATGCTGATTCCAAGTTATATATAACTATCACTCATGATTAAGACTAAGTGCAAAACAAGAGTTACTCTTTTAATCTCTTTTATTTTCAGATTAGGTTTGTGTTTGGTAATAACTTGGCCCCAAACACCCTGAAAGTTCAGCTAGATGAGAGCCATGTTGTATATACCACCACCTCTCCGTCAACACCTTTTGATCTGTTTATGCATGATGTCAAAATTAAGTCAGAGAGATTGTCTGTTTTGTTTGTCAGGAGTGATAAATATACTGGAGATATTATAGATGAGTAAGTTTATCGCTTTATGGCATTTGAGGAGTAAGTACAAAATAGTAGTATAAAACATTTTCAGCTCGGCTGTTTCTAGAGAACACCCGAGGGATTGCCATTGCCAGGTCCTTGTCTGTGTCATGGTCAGTGTCATCCTACAAAGACTGACATTGCATAACCCATTACCAGACAGCAAAGTTCTAGACTGGTCCAAATTGGAAGGAGATTCAGACAACAATTAAAAGTTTATGATATTCTATTTTTTTAGCTCACCTGAGCACGTAGTGCTCAAGTGAGCTATTGTGATCCCCTTTTGTCCGTTGTGCGTCGTCCGTCAACATTTTCTTTAAATGACATCTCCTCCCAAACCACTGGGCCAATTTGAACCAAATTTGGCAGAAATGTTCCTTAGGTGGTCCCCTTCAAAAATAGCTAAAAGAATTGAAATCTGTTAAAAACTCTGGTTGCCATGGCAACAAAAGTGAAATTTCAAAATAATCTTTAAGAATCTTCTCCTCCTGACCCAGAAGGCGTAGAGCCTTGATATTTTGCATGAAGCATCAGTATATTGATCTCTTTCAAAATAGCTAAAATCATGATCCTCGGGTCTCCAGGGGCGGACCGGGGGGGGGGGGGTATAGGCATGAAGCATCAGTTCACAGACTTCTTTCTTATTTCTGAAATTATGACCCATGGAAAAAGTTTTTTCCTTCTTTCAAATCAGCACTAAAGCCTTTTAATTTGTAATTAAGACTTATGGATCCCCAGGTTCATAGTCTTTATATGTAATTGTGGCCCTCTTGTTTCATAATCCTAACCTTAACATGAAATTAGACTGTTGAAAGAAAAAGAGCCTTTATCTCAGGTGTGCACCCCAGGGCCAACGGCCCTCTTGTTTCAAGTTCAATGTTTTCCAAATTGTTTTTCTTAAGGGGTGTCCAAAATTGTCACTGTGTGGGAATGGATTAATATCTGTCATATTACTGAACACTTTCACTTGAAACTGGGAATATATGTTTATTATCAAAAGAGAAGAGATAAATTGTCAGCTTTGTTGTTGGTTAGGATCTTCAAATATTATTCAACCTGAAGGATTTTTACAGGCCTCCTAGTGAAACCTTTAAAACCTTAAAAAAAAAACTTTGATTTTAGAGCAAACCTTTAAAACCTTTACTTTCCCCCCAGAAAACCTTTAAAACGCCAAAATAGCCTGTAATTCTCACTCAAAACCTTTATATTTGCTCTGACTGGTTGCGGTGCTAGCTTAAAGCAAGTAATGGATTTTGTTCTGCATTTTCCTTTCTTTTATGTGTAGCCAAACAGAAAATAGGTATATACATTAAATATATACCATATGTATTATATTGCATAATTCAGACAGTATTTAACATAAAAACAAATGACTTTGGTATGACTGTGGGTTTGATTGAGAAATGAGAACTTTATTTACTCTTTATTTTTTCATATTTTACGCTAATAGGCCTTTATTTTCGTATTTTGCAGCCTTTACAAAAACCTTTCTTTTTTTTTTCCTGCTCTGAAGCCTGCATTTTAGCTCTGTTATTGTTCATATAATTGTCTAGGCAGTTTAAATTGTCATCATCCTAGTCAACTCAATAACCACATTTAGCAGAGCACTTGACTTCAGGTCTCAAGATGGTGGGTTCAAGGTCCTGGCTGACTCAACCAACAGACTAAATCTGTTAGAATGAGATTTTAAAATGAGGCATCATTTGACAGTGCTAAATACATTTAGAATATCAAGGAAGCAAATGAAGCTTTCAGCGATTTATCTTGGTATCCTTGCACTGTCCTTAATAATTACTGTCCTTAGGGTTACTCAAATGGATAAATGCTATGTAGCAACAATGAATAAGTTAGAGTTTATTTATTTTACTTGGACCTAATTCACTATCTAGCTCCTACTTGGAACCCACTTTGGGGTGCTCTTATTTATGTATTATATTTTTAAGATTTTTGGAGGAAACAAGGAATAGCTATAGAATGATATTACTTAGATGATGTGATAATTTTTTTTTAACATTTTGTGATTTCTTTTATCTAAAGATATTTGATTCTTTTAGAAGTGTCAGACATCTTATGCAGTAGCCTTGTCAACATTGACTTTTGTAGGTAGTAGATGACAGGTAGATAAATATTATGATAACAGACAGCACTATTTATTTTCATATTTTACAGTCCACCAAGAATGATGGGAGAAGGATTTGTTTTGATGCAATCCACAGATGTCAAACTTCATTACTACCAAGATGAACCAGGTATAGCTACATAATTATTATTTAACCCATTACCAGACGGAATAATTTTAAATTGGTCCAATTTGAAAGGAGTGTCAGACGAATCAAAGCTTTTTTTTACTTTTGGGGTAGAAAACATTGTTGGTAATGAAGAAATTGCTTGTAACAAGCAATTTCTTCATTTTCCTTAATCATAATGTTTTTCAAAGCTTTTTCTCCTGGGGGCGTCTAAAAGTGTCATTGTGTGGAAATGGGTTAAATTTTACTACGCTTTGTCCATATTAATGCAAATGAAATTCAGTCAGTTCAGATGAAAAAGATACTCATTTAAAACACACAAAAAATATGTAAATGCACTCTGGCTTAGTTTCATCTACAAAAGATACAGAACATTATTTTTATTTCATCGTAAGATCAATTTAATTGAGGCTTAAATGAAAAAATAATGCTTATTCTATTTATTTTATGCAAAAACAGCGTCATGCTATCAAATTTGATTTCAAAGTCTCTAGAAATCATTATTTGCATGAATATGGTCCAAAACTTAATAAGGTTTTGTGGATTCTGACCTGCTTAGTTGACATTCACTATAGCAAATTAATTTAAAACTTGGTAAAATCAACCCCAACAGTGACTCATTCATTTGATAATTTCACTTGTCTATCAACAAATTATCAAGCTACAATTGATCATTTTTAGCTCAACTAGCGGAAGGCCACTAGAGCTATAGCAATGGCTTTTTCTCGTCCAGCGTCCGTCCGTCCGTCCATCTGTTAAACTTTTCCTTGTTTACGCGATAGAGTCCAAAGTTTTCATCAGATTCCCTTCAAACTTTCACAGAATGATTGTACCATCATAAGGATTGTTCCTTTCAAATTGGGTCTGATCCATTGAGAAACATAGGAAAAGGGGCCTTAGGAAAATTCAATTAGAAAAATCTTAATTAATGCTTGTAAGTCCACAGATGAGATGGGGTTGTCTGTATACTTAAACAGAATAATTATACTTTTGTAAGAAGAGTTCCCTTTGGAATTGGTTCAGATCCATCAAGTAACATGGGAAAAGGGGCTATATGAAAATTCAATTAATAAAACCCTGTTAACACAATGAAGCCCACAGCTTTGATCAGATTTTGTTGAAACTTTCACAGAATGATTGGAAGGTCATAACTATCATTCTTCTCATAATAGGGTTTGAACTGTCAAGAAACACAGGAAAAGGGGCCTTATGAAAATTTCATTTATAAATCCTTGATACAAAGTCAAGAGCTTTCATCGGATTTTCTTCAAACATTCACAGAATAATTGTACAATAATCACGATTGTTGATGCTGACATGAGACCTGATCCGTCAAGTATCACAGGAAAAGGAGCATTATGAAATTTAATTGTAAAATCATTGTACCACAATAAAGTCAACAGTTTTCATCAGATTCTGTTAAAACTTTCACAGAATGATTATTTCATCATGAGGATTCTTTCTTTTCAAATTAGGCATGACCTGTCTAGTATCATGGGAAAAGGGGCCTTTTGAGAATTTTATCTATAATCCTTGTAACCAAGTCCAGAGCTTTCATTGGATTTTATTCAAACCTTCACAGAATCATTGTACAATAATCACGATTGTTGATGCTGACCTGAGACCTGATCCTTCAAGTATCACAGAAAAAGGAGCCGTATGATAATTTAATTTTAAAAATTTTACACTAAGTCTGCAGTTTTCATCAGATTCTGTTCAAACTTTCACAGAATGTTTGTACCATTATAAGGATTGTTTCTTTCCAAATTGGGCCTGATCTGTCTTGTATCATAGGAAAAGGGGCTGTATGAAAAATTATTACCAAATCCTCATAAACACAACAATGCCCTCAGTCTTTATCAGAATCTCTTCAAACTTTGATAGAATGATTGTACCATCATTTGGATTGTTCCTTTGTAATTTAGGTCTGATTGGTTAAGTGACACAAGAAAAGTGACCTTATAAAAATTTTATTACAAAACAGCATTATTACAATAAAGTCCTCATTCTTTATCATTTTCTTCAAACTATCATTAGGATTGTTGCTTTGTACATGGGGTCTGATTTGTTAAGTTTCACGGAAAAAGGGGCCTAATGAAAATTTTGTTACAAAAATGCTTGACACAACTCAGTCCACTGTTTTCATTGATTCTCTTTAACTTTTAAAGAATGATTGTACCTTCATTAGAATTGTTCCTTTTGAAATTTGGTTTGTTCTGTAAAGTATCATGAGAAAAGGGGCCCTCTGAAGATTTCACTATAAACTCATTAACACAATAAATTCCACAGATTAAACAGGTTGATTGTACCATCATTCCAATTGATGATTTTGACAGTGGATCTGACTATGGCAAGTGTCACATAAAAAGGGGCCTTATGAAAAACTCTGTTAAATATTCTGGTTAACACAATGATGTCCCTTGATTTCACTGGATTCACTTCAAAATTTCACAGAATGATTGTACAAATACTTAAATGGCTTTTTTCAGAACTGGGTACAATCCATCAAGTATCATGTAAAAAGGGGCCATATGATTTTTAGCTCTACTGGCCGAAGGCCACTAGAACTATAGCGATGGCTTTTTCCCGTCCGGCGTCCGTCCGTCCGTCCGTCATCCGTCCGTTTAACTTTTCCTTGTTTAAGCGATAAAGTCCACAGTTTTCATCGGATTTTCTTCAAACTTTCACAGAATGATTGTACCATCATAAGGATCGTTCCTTTCGAAATTGGGTCAGATCCGTCAAGAAACACGGGAAAAGACGCCTGATTAAAACTTAATTAAAAAATCTTCGTTTACGCGATAAAGTCCACAGTTTTCATCAGATTCTCTTCAAACTTTCACAGAATGATTGTACCATCATAAGGATGGTTCCTTTCGAAAATGGGTATGATCTGTCAAGAAACATGGGAAAAGGGGCCTTATGAAAATTTAATTAAAAATTCAATTAAAAATCCTCGTTTACGCGGTAGAGTCCACAGTTTTCATTGGATTCTCTTCAAACTTTCTCAGAATGATTGGTCCATCATAAGTATCATTCCTTTCGAAAATGGGTATGATCTGTCAAGAAACACGGGAAAAGAGGCCTTATGAAAATTTAATTAAAAAATCCTCGTTTACGCGATAGAGTCCACTGTTCTCATCGGATTCTCTTCAAACTTTCTCAGAATGATTGTACCAACATAAGGATCGTTCCTTTCGAAAATGGGTATGATCCGTCAAGAAACACAGGAAAAGGGGCCTTATGAAAATTTAAATAAAAATTCAATTAAAAATCCTCGTTTACGCAATAGAGTCCACAGTTTTCATTGGATTCTCTTCAAACTTTCTCAGAATGATTGTACCAACATAAGGATCTTTCCTTTCGAAAATGGGTATGATCCGTCAAGAAACATTGGAAAAGGGAACTTAGAAAATTTAATTAAAAATTCAATTAAAAATCCTCGTTTATGCGATAAAGTCCACAGTTCTCATCGGATTCTCTTCAAAGTTTCTCAGAATGATTGTACCATCATAAGGATCGTTCCTTTCGAAAATGGGTATGATCCGTCAAGAAACATGGGAAAAGGGGCCTTATGAAAATTTAATTTGAAATCCTCGTTTATGCGATAGAGTCCAAAGTTCTCATCAGATTCTCTTCAAACTTTCACAGAATGATTGTACCAACATAAGGATCTTTCCTTTCGAAAATGGGTCTGACCCGTCAAGAAACATGGGAAAAGGGGCCTTATGAAAATTTATTAAAAATTCAATTAAAAATCTTTGTTTACGCAATAGAGTCCACAGTTTTCATTGGATTCTCTTCAAACTTTCTCAGAATGATTGTACCAACATAAGGATCTTTCCTTTCGAAAATGGGTATGATCCGTCAAGAAACACGGGAAAAGGGGCCTTATGAAAATTTAATTAAAAAATCCTCGTTTACACGATAGAGTCCACAGTTTTCTTCGGATTCTCTTCAAACTTTCTCAGAATGATTGTACAATCATAAGGATCGTTCCTTTCGAAAATGGGTGATCTGTTATGAAACAGGGGAAAAGGGGCCTTATGAAAATTTAATTAAAAAATTCTTGTTAACACTCTGGAGTCAATAGTTTTCATCGGATTCCCTTCAAACTTTCACAGAATGATTGTACTATCATAAGGATTATTCCTTTTGAAATTTGGTATGATCCTTCAAGAAACACAGGAAAAAGGGGCCTTATGAAATGTTTGATAAAAAATTCTCATTAATAATCTAGAGCCAACAATTTACAAAGGATTCTCTTCAAACTTTCACAGAATGATTGTACCATCATAAGGATTGTACCTTTTGGAATCGGATATGATTCCTCAAGAAACATAGGAAAAGGGGCCTTATTAAAATTTAATTCAAAGATCTTTGTTAACACTCTAGAGTCCACAGGTTTCATCTGATTGACTTCAAACTTTCACAGAATGATTGTACCATTATAAGAATTGTTCCTTTCAAAATTTGATATGATTAGTCAAGGACCACGGGAAAAAGGGGCCCGATTAAAACTGGATTGAAAAAGTCCTCAAAAACACAATAGAGTCCATAAATGTCAACAAATTCTCTTCAAACATTCCCCGAATGATTATTACATTAAATGGATTGTTCCTTTCGGAAGTAGGTTTGATCCATCAAGTTTCATGGGAAAAGGGGCCCTATGAAAATTTAAAAAAAAAAATCTTAGTTAACATGCAATGGCCCTAGATTTCACCTGATTGACTTCAAACTTTCACATAATGATTGTACCATCATAAGGATTATTCCTTTCAAATTGGGTCAGATCCATTGAGAAACATAGGAAAAGGGGCTTAGGAAAATTCAATTAAAAAAATCTTAATTAATGCTTGTAAGTCCACAGATGAGATGGGGTTGTCTTTATACTCAAACAGAATAATTATACTTTTGTAAGAAGAGTTCCCTTTGGAATTGGTTCAGATCCATCAAGTAACATGGGAAAAGTGGCTATATGAAAATTCAATTAATAAAACCCTGTTAACACAATAAAGCCCACAGCTTTGATCAGATATTGTTGAAACTTTCACAGAATGATTGGAAGGTCATAACTATCATTCTTTTCATAACAGGGTTTGAACTGTCAAGAAGCACAGGAAAAGGGGCCTTATGAAAATTTCATTTATAAATCCTTGTTACCAAGTCCAGAGCTTTCATCGGATTTTCTTCAAACATTCACATAATGATTGTACAATAATAATGATTGTTGATGTTTGCATTAGACCTGATCTGTCAAGTATCACAGGAAAAGGAGCATTATGAAATTTAATTTTAAAATCATTGTACCACAATAAAGTCAACAGTTTTCATCAAATTCTGTTAAAACTTTCACAGAATGATTATTCCTTCATAAAGATTCTTTCTTTTCAAATTAGGCGTGATCTGTCTAGTATCATGGGAAAAGGGGCCTTTAGAGAATTTTATCTATAATTCTTGTAACCAAGTCCAGAGCTTTCGTTGGATTTTATTCAAACCTTCACAGAATCATTGTACAATAATCACGATTGTTGATGCTGACATGAGACCTGATCCTTCAAGTATCACAGGAAAAGGAGCATTATGAAATTTAATTTTAAAATCATTGAACCACAATAAAGTCAACAGTTTTCATCAAATTCTGTTAAAACTTTCACAGAATGATTATTCCATCATAAAGATTCTTTCTTTTCAAATTAGGCGTGATCTGTCTAGTATCATGGGAAAAGGGGCCTTTAGAGAATTTTATCTATAATTCTTGTAACCAAGTCCAGAGCTTTCGTTGGATTTTATTCAAACCTTCACAGAATCATTGTACAATAATCACGATTGTTGATGCTGACATGAGACCTGATCCTTCAAGTATCACAGGAAAAGGAGCATTATGAAATTTAATTTTAAAATCATTGTACCACAATAAAGTCAACAGTTTTCATCAGATTCTGTTAAAACTTTCACAGAATGATTATTCCATCATAAGGATTCTTTCTTTTCAAATTAGGCGTGATCTGTCTAGTATCATAGGAAAAGGGGCCTTTAGAGAATTTTATCTATAATCCTTGTAACCAAGTCCAGAGCTTTCATTGGATTTTATTCAAACCTTCACAGAATCATTGTACAATAATCACGATTGTTGATGCTGACATGAGACCTGATCCTTCAAGTATCACAGGAAAAGGAGCCTTATGAGAATTTTATTTTAAAAATTTGACACCAAGATAAAGTTTGCAGTTTTCATCAGATTCTGTTCAAACTTTCACAGAATGTTTGTACCATCATAAGGATTGTTTCTTTCCAAATTGGGCCTGATCTGTCTTGTATCATAGGAAAAGGGGCTGTATGAAAAATTATTACCAAATCCTCATAAACACAACAATGCCCTCAGTCTTTATCAGAATCTCTTCAAACTTTCACAGAATGATTGTACTATCATAAGGATTATTCCTTTTGAAATTTGGTATGAACCTTCAAGAAACACAGGAAAAAGGGGCCTTATGAAATGTTTAATAAAAAATTCTCATTAATAATCTAGAGCCAACAATTTACAAAGGATTCTCTTCAAACTTTCACAGAATGATTGTACCATCATAAGGATTGTACATTTTGGAATCGGATATGATTCCTCAAGAAACATAGGAAAAGGGGCCTTATTAAAATTTAATTCAAAAATCTTTGTTAACACTCTAGAGTCCACAGTTTTCATCTGATTGACTTAAAACTTTCACAGAATGATTGTACCATCATAAGAATTGTTCCTTTCAAAATTTGGTATGATCAGTCAAGGACCACGGGAAAAAGGGGCCCGATTAAAACTGGATTGAAAAAGTCCTCGTAAACACAATAGAGTCCATAGTTTTCAACAAATTCTCTTCAAACATTCCCAGAATGATTATTACATTAAATGGATTGTTCCTTTCGGAAGTAGGTATTGATCCATCAAGTTTCATGGGAAAAGGGGCCCTATGAAAATTTAAAAAAAAAATCTTAGTTAACATGTAATGGCCCTAGATTTCACCTGATTGACTTCAAACTTTCACATAATGATTGTACCCTCATAAGGATTGTTCCTTTCAAATTGGTTCTGATCCATTGAGAAACATAGGAAAAGGGGCCTTAGGAAAATTCAATTAAAAAAATCTTAATTAATGCTTGTAAGTCCACAGATGAGATGGGGTTGTCTTTGTACTCAAACAGAATAATTATACTTTTGTAAGAAGAGTTCCCTTTGGAATTGGTTCAGATCCATCAAGTAACATGGGAAAAGTGGCTATATGAAAATTCAATTAATAAAACCCTGTTAACACAATAAAGCCCACAGCTTTGATCAGATATTGTTGAAACTTTCACAGAATGATTGGAAGGTCATAACTATCATTCTTTTCATAACAGGGTTTGAACTGTCAAGAAGCACAGGAAAAGGGGCCTTATGAAAATTTCATTTATAAATCCTTGTTACCAAGTCCAGAGCTTTCATCGGATTTTCTTCAAACATTCACAGAATGATTGTACAATAATAATGATTGTTGATGTTTGCATTAGACCTGATCTGTCAAGTATCACAGGAAAAGGAGCATTATGAAATTTAATTTTAAAATCATTGTACCACAATAAAGTCAACAATCTGTCAAGTATCATGGGAAAAGGGGCCTGTATGAAAAGTATTACCAAATCCTCATAAACACTACAATGCCCTCAGTCTTTATCAGAATCTCTGCAAACTTTAATAGAATGATTGTACCATCATTTGGATTTTTCCTTTGTAAATTAGGTCTGATTGGTTTAGTGACACAAGAAAAGGGACCTTATAAAACTTTTATTACAAAACATCAATATAACAAATAGTCCTCAGTCTTAATCATTTTCTTCAAACTATCATTAGGATTGTTCCTTTGTACATTGGGTCTGATTTGTTAAGTTTCACAGAAAAAGGGGCCTTATGAAAATTTAGTTACAAAAATTCTTGACACAATTCAGTCCACTGTTTTCATTGATTCTCTTTAACTTTTTAAGAATGATTCTACCTTCATTAGAATTGTTCCTTTTGAAATTGGTTTGTTCTGTAAAGTATCATGAGAAAAGGGGCCCTCTGAAGATTTCAACTCATTAACACAATAAATTCCACAGATTAAACAGATTGATTGTACCATCATTCCAATTGTTGATTTTGACAGTGGATCTGACTATAGCAATGGTCACATAAAAAGGGGCCTTATGAAAAACTCTTAAATATTCTGGTTAACACAATGATGTCCATTGATTTCACCGGATTCACTTCAAAATTTCACAGAATGATTGTACAAATACTTAGATGGTTCTTTTCAGAACTGGGTACAATCCATCAAGTATCATGTAAAAATGGGCCATATGATTTTTTTTTTTTTAAATATTCTAGTAAACATAATGAATTTCCAATATTTCATCTGATTCACTTTTAACTTTCATAGAATTATAAAACCAACAGTAAAATATCACAGGAAAAGGGTCCCTATGAGAACTTGAATTTAATATCTTTGTTAACACAATAAAGTCAACAGTTTTATTGGATTCTCTTCAAAGATGCATGGAATAATTGTTGCATTCGAAACACAGGAAAAGGGGCCTTACAGATTATCATTCAAAACATTCTTGTGTATGTGATGAAGATCACAATCATTATCAAGTTGTCTTTTGAATTTCACAGGACAATTGTCAGGTTGTAAGGAAAGTTCCTTTTGGAATGAAATTGATCCATCAGAAAACACAGGAAAAGGGGCCTTATTGATTTTCATTCAAAACAATCCTGTTTATGTGATAAAGTCCACAATTATTGTCAGACTCTGATGAAATATTCACAGAATGATTGTAGGGTCATAAGGTAACTTTCTTTTGGAAATGGAGTGGATCTGTCATGAAACATGGGAAAAGGGGCCTTGAGGATTGTTGCTTAAAATGATAAAGGGGATAAAAGCCCTTTTTTTTCTTTATGCATTCTTCTTTGAGCAATTAACTTCCTTAAAGGGCAAATCCATAGGGGTAACATAATTCAAATTTTCAAAATTCCATTAATAAACATGTGCATTGATACTCATTGATTTTTCTTGAGATTGTTTCAAAAACACTTTATTGGAGATTTTATTTTTACCTTTTCATTTTTACGGCATCGCTTATGTCCCTTACCTATTGGATACATATGCTTAACTCCCCTGAATTGTGACGTCATAGTAGAAGTTTATTAAAAATGGACGTAGAGTATGACAGCGATTTGAGCGATATTCCCGAAGAAGAAATGGATGTTTCTGGTACTTTAAGGCCATATGTGTACGAACCAGTTTGAAGGGCAATTGCTACGGAATCGGAGAATAGTGATGATTATATTCTTCGTCTTCTTTTTGCCCCGATTTTGACGATAATGTTCCTGGGGTGTCTGACTTGAACAACGAATTTAAATGAAGATCCCAATGAAGTGACGTTTGCGAGTGAGACCCCTTTTGAATTATCCCTGGACTATTAACACTGTAACAAAAACTCCTCTTAATTTTCTTCTAACAAAAATTTACGATCAAACATCTCGTTTGTAAATTTAAGACGAGAATAAGAAATTATGTGCATGACATTCCCAGTCTTATTGTCCAAATAGTGCACAAGATGATTATCTGGCTGTCATAAGAAACTTTCAGTCTGTAGCTATCTACTAGGTGCAAAGTGAAGTCTGATCGGACAGGATTATATGCAAATGTCTAATACTGGCTCAAATGGTTTTGGTTGCTTGAATCAGTACTACATTGTCCAATGTTTGAAAACAGTTCTTGGTATATGGTTTACAATTGAGCCCCCATCAGAAAAGTTACAGTAACGTTTGTTTACTCTCTGTAAATATGGACAGTAAATCATTCTCAAATATGAAAATTATAATAAATAATTCAATTTCACAGGTGCCAGTGCAAGATTTGTGTGAATATGCCAACTGTGACAGAATCCAAGTGCTGCAAGACAACAAACAATATAGATGGGAAGGATGAAGCAGGATTGACACGCATAACAGATCACATTGCATTCCGGGTGAATTGTCTGAACATTCATGTATTAGGAGTTACCTACTATGACCATTGGTTACAGACAGGCCCACTTGAGGAAAACCAAAGAATTCATGAGTAAGTAAAATATAGTTTTGTTATAGTGCTAAATTATTTTTCATAAATGACCTACATTGTTTATAACCCTTTCCTGTTTTCTAAAAATTTAGACCCGTCCAATTTCAAAGGACTTGCAGACGAAAATTCAAAGTGGATTCTAGTTGAAAGTAAGCATTCAGTGGGATTTGAAATATTGTGAAAAAGAAGAAATTGCTTGATATAAGCAATTTCTTCTTTTTCTACAATGTTTCTTATTCATAAATTTACAGGGATGTAAAATCAGGGATTGAACAGAAAAGGGTTAAGGCAAGGAAACTTACCCCATTACCACACAATCCAATGTTCTGACATACTGAAGCAATGTAGTTTGCAAAAAAATAGTGGGAAAAGGAATAATTGCTTGTAACATGCAATTTGTCCTTATACAAAGTTTACAACCCAATTCAACTCTTAAAATTCAGTGATTTACCAATTGTCAGCTGTCAAAGAATTTTTATTACGGTCAATTCATTCATTTAGACCAAAAGTGAACTTTGGACTGCAATTTTGGACATCTTTTAGGCATTTTTCTTGGTTTGTAGACCTTGACATTGTAACTGCAGCTAATTCAGCCTGTAGTTACAATTTAGATCACCAACCAACCATCTTGGAAACATTGTAGAAAAAGAAGAAAATGATTGTTACTTGATTCTTTCGTATGTAAGACAAAGCCTGTAAAGATCATCAACTTTATATTGTCATCTGCTACTTTTTGAATTTGGACCATTCCCAACTCTGTTGTCTATCATTAAGTTAAACATCACCAAAAAAATTTTTGGTTTAAAAGCTAAGATCTCTTTACATTTTTTTATTCTAGGCTACACAGACACCTGGCCTCTAGACGATTGTGAAAGGAGCGAGGAAAGTGATTCCTTCACATGTGGTGACTGCTATCAGAGACATGATTCCCTCTGTGTACTATTGAAAGAAAGAAATTCTGGTTGTCAACCTTTCAATTCTTTAAATCCATTATAAACCATTTTATGATACACCTCAAGAAATGGCTTTGATTAAAATTGTTGAAAATTTGGAAATTTCTTGTTGCAACCAATTTCTTCATTTCCCACAATGTTTTCTGCCAAGGAAATGTTTTCTGTCATGTTATAAAAAAATTAAGATTTATTCATACATGACATAAATTATGACCTTTTCCAGTAAAATCTTGGCTTATTTCCAAAGCCATAATAAGTTGGAATAGAATAATAAGGGATTTAACAAAGGAGTTATACAGTCCTTGGAATAAACATAGATCACGGGTGAAAATTAAGGGTGCCATATACATCACTAGTTTGTCTAACATGAAAGGATGGGATATGCATATATTATGTAATCATTTCCTGTATTGTTTAAAACACTAATTAAGACATGACCATGGCCTAAGTTTACCCTTTACCAAGCAATCAGTAGCTTGTCTTTCCGCTAGTGACTATTGTGATCTTTGAAAAAAATTGAACTTAATGATAGCCACTATTTTCTGTTCAATTATCTGTACCTCCTTTTAACTCATTACAACTAAATCCTCTATTTTTACTCACAGTAGGAGAAAGTTGTGACAAATATTGGGGGAAAAGGAGAAATTGCTTGTGACTAGCAATAGCAAATTTTCTCAAATTTTTGAAGCCTATTTACAATAATTATTCAATTTTGGCACAAATTAAGTTGTCATCTGCAACCTCTTTCAATAAAAAAAAAAAACACTTTTTTTTAATTTGATCTTAAAATTTTTTGCCCAGTAATAACTCATTCATACGCAATCCTGTCCGTCTAAGCCCAACTTAAAAAAAAAAAATTCAAAAAAGATTGTGGAAAATGAAGAAATCGCTTGGTACAAGCAATTTCTTCATTATCCACAATGTTATCTACAAAGGCAAGCAAACGAAAAATCAGGAGCATTAGTTGATACCTTAAGATCTATTGTACTGGAGAAATATTGAAGGATCCTAATGGAATCTCTAGCCTGGAATTGCTGGGGTCCCTTCCAATTTTAAGGGATCCCGGAACACTGTTAGTGTCGACCCCTTAATGTGTCTAAATGGATTTTTTGGTAATAAAAGAAAAGGAAATACCTTCTAACAACCATGTAAAAGGAACATTTTGAAAATTTGTTGGAATTCTAGATAAACAGTATGTTTATGAGGGAAATATGTTCATATCAATAATAAACACAGGTCTAAGTATTTGATAACAGCAATTAAATTCAAAGCACCTCTCAATTTGGACTAGTCTAAAATTATGTCATTTTGGAATGGGATCAATGAAAAATGAGAGTATGACTAGAGGAGAAAATGGTGAGAATAAGGGGAAATGACTTATAATTATTAATTTCTCATTTTGCCACACAGTTTTCGTGAATATGTCAAAATTGACCAATGGCTGGCCCGCCCTTTACTTCATAGTCTCCACTCATGAACTCCAACAGGAAGTTCCGCTTTGATTTTTAACAGCGTTCTTTTGCAAAATTTATGCCAAGTAGCATGTAACAAAAAGGTAAAATGGTTGGTTGATGACCTAAACGTGGTAACTACAGCTTGAAAAGGCTGTAGTTACAATGTTTAAGCCGCCAAATCAAAAATAATAAAAAATAAAGGTAAACAAAAATGGCAACCAATGTCGGAGTTGATAAGCTCAGGTCAGGGCTGAATGAATTATTTGATACGTCGGTATACTCCTCTATTTAAAGTCTCGTTTGGTCAATATATTGGAAGGACAATATCCGAGATGAACAAAATGGGAACCCTTTCAGTTCTGCTGTCTCACGAAAAATCGGTCCATAATGTGATTCGTTCATTGTTTTATATAATTCAAACCCCCACAATATATGGCCGAGATATCAATTTGTTCACCAAATTGATCTAACCGCTGTTGCAGCTTCTTCCTCGAAATTGCCCTAGCTGATGGTCGGCATGTCGGTTCTTCTTCCCGTCGGTTCTCCGAGATCAAGATTGTTGGCACGGCGTCAGGTTTCAATCGGAGTCGAAAGTTCTTAAAAACAACGTCATTTGCTAGTTTCGGGCTGATCAAAAACTTGAAATTAAAGTGTCTCACACAAAGCTTTGCATGACTCGGTGGCTCAAAATTTGTCACTGTTGTCCGCTATGAATTCACAACTTTTTCTTTTAAAATCAATCGGAAACGTAAAAATGCTGATCCTCTGAGTCCCCGATTCAACATTACAACCGTAAGCGGCACAGATCGTCATTATTCTCCTTTAAAATCGATTTTTTACGTATTATCGCCTGTATTTAGTACAGCAACCATTGGACATGTAAAACAGATAGCTTCTACTATGACGTCACAAATTCAGGGGAGATAAGCGGTTTGGGGAATGTACAGGGGAAGTAAGCGATGCGCTGTTTTGGGGCAGTATTAAATCTTGACATTTCGAATTGGTTTTTGTACATGTGCACGGTCTGCTATCGCGAAAATATTGTTTGTGTGTTAAATTAACACCATATACTTGAAAAATAATGAATGAAAAGACAATATAAAAATTTCTTTGAATTTGACCTTTAAATATCAGATTTCTTTAACGGAAAACCTGATAACCAGTAGAGCGTCTCAGGCCCTCATGGGCCTCTTGTTTTTTAACTATTCTAGTAAACATAATGAATTCCCAGTATTTCATCGGATTCACTTTTAACTTTCACAGAATGATAAAACCAACAGTAAAATATTACGGGAAAAGGGGCCTTATGAGAACTTGAATTTAATATCTTTGTTAACACAATAAAGTCAACAGTTTTATTGGATTCTCTTCAAAGATGCATGGAATAATTGTTGCATTCGAAACACAGGAAAAGGGGCCTTACAGATTATCATTCAAAACATTTTTAGGTCACCTGACCGAATGGTCATGGTGACCTATTGCAATCATCGTTTGTCCGTCGTCGTGCGTCGTCCGTCGTGCGTCGTGCGTCGTCCGTTAACTTTTAAACATTTTCATCTTCTTCTCAAGAACTACTGGGCGGATTTCAACCAAACTTGGTAGAAAGCATCATTGGGGGATGCCAATTCAAGTTTGTGAAAATAGGGGTCATGGGGGTCATAGGGGCCCAAATAGGGGCCAAAAAGGGGTAGTTTTTGGTACTTCTTTAAAAATCTTCTTCTAATAAACCGTTAATGCCAGAGCTTAAATATTTTGTGTGCATAACAACTAGGACAGGTATATTATAAATTGTGAAATTCATGCCCCTGGGGTCATGTATGGGGCCACACCCAGAGGTCAAAGTTCATCATGTTAAAAAATTCACATTTTCATCTTCTTCTGATGAAGTACAAAGCCAATTTCAAACAAACTTGGTGAAAAGCATCATTTGGTAATGGCTATTTGGTTTTGTGAAAATAAAAAGGCTGGGGGGTCAGGGGGCCCTAAAATGGGGACCAAAAGGGGGTAATTTTTGGTAACTTTTAAATATTTCATCTTCTTCTCAAGAACTACTGGGCGGATTTCAACCAAACTTGGTAGAAAGCATCATTGGGGGATGCCAATTCAAGTTTGTGAAAATAGGGGTCGTGGGGGTCATAGGGGCCCAATTAGGGGCCAAAAAGGGGAAATTTTTGGTACTTCTTTAAAAATCTTCTTCTAATAAACCGTTAATGCCAGAGCTTAAATATTTTGTGTGCATGACAACTAGGACAGGTATATTATAAATTGTGAAATTCATGCCCCTGGGGTCATGTATGGGGCCACACCCAGAGGTCAAAGTTCATCATGTTAAAAAATTCACATTTTCATCTTCTTCTGATGAAGTACAAAGCCAATTTCAAACAAACTTGGTGAAAAGCATCATTTGGTAATGGCTATTTGGATTTGTGAAAATAAAAAGGCTGGGGGGTCAGGGGGCCCTAAAATGGGGACCAAAAGGGGGTAATTTTTGGTAACTTTTAAATATTTCATCTTCTTCTCAAGAACTACTGGGCGGATTTCAACCAAACTTGGTAGAAAGCATCATTGGGGGATGCCAATTCAAGTTTGTGAAAATAGGGGTTCTGGGGGTCAAAGGGGCCCAAATAGAGGGCAAAAAGGGGTAATTTTTGGTACTTCTTTAAAAATCTTCTTCTAATAAACCGTTAATGCCAGAGCTTAAATATTTTGTGTGCATGACAACTAGGACAGGTATATTATAAATTGTGAAATTCATGTCCCTGGGGTCATGTATGGGGCCACACCCAGAGGTCAAAGTTCATCATGTTAAAAAATTCACATTTTCACCTGCTTCTGATGAAGTACAAAGCCAATTTCAAACAAACTTGGTGAAAAGCATCATTGGGTACTGATTATACAGATTTGTGAAAATAAAAAGGCTGGAGGTTAGGGGTGCCTAAAATGGGGACCAAAAGGGGGTCATTTCTGGTAACTTTTAAACATTTTCATCATCTTCTCAAGAACTACTGAGGGGATTTCAACCAAACCTTTTTCTAATTCTTTCAAACAAAATCACTTATCTTGGTGCTCTTTTACTCAGGTGACCGTTAAGGCCCACTGGGCCTCTTGTTGTGTATGTGATGAAGATCACAATCATTATCAAATTGTCTTTTGAATTTCACAGGACAATTGTCAGGTTGTAAGGAATGTTCCTTTTGGAATGAAATTGATCCATCAGAAAACACAGGAAAAGGGGCCTTATTGATTTTCATTCAAAACAATCCTGTTTATGTGATAAAGTCCACAATTATTGTCAGACTCTGATGAAATATTCACAGAATGATTGTAGGGTCATAAGGTAATTTTCTTTTGGAAATGGAGTGGATCCGTCATGAAACATGGGAAAAGGGGCCTTGAGGATTGTTGCTTAAAATGATAAAGGAGTTAAAGCCCTTTGCTTTTTTTTTCTTTATGCATTCTTCTTTGAGCAATTAACTTCCTTAAATATCAGATTTCTTTAACGGAAAACCTGATAACCAGTAGAGCGTCTCAGGCCCTCATGGGCCTCTTGTAATTGGTCAAGTATTCGAATATAATTCAATAAAAGTCATTAACAAAAATATTTTATCCACTCCAGGGGTTGTACCCTATGAACCTGAGATTGTTGAGCTAGCAGATGGTGAAACTGTTGTAAAAAGGACTTATCCTACATTTGGACTAGATATTGAATGTGGTAAAAATACAGATTTTAACTATGGACCATGGGCTGATAGACAAAGGTACTGCTTACAGTTAGTTACTATGGCCTCACTGAATCTAACAAACAGCTTATTATGCCTCCCCTTAAAGAAAGTCAGAGTATGTTGCTTTGAAAATATTGTTTGGTCTTTTTGTCTGGATCAGTAGACAAAACTTTGTCTGGATGACAAACAAACATCTTATTCTATCATGAAAATATAGGTTTTACTTACACATACTCTTTGCTCACCTTTCAATTGTACTCAAAAACAGAGAATTAGTGGCCAAACCATGATTTAACCCTTTCCTGTTCAATCACTAGTTTTTACGTCCCTGTGATTTTACAATTGAGAAAACATTGTAGAAAAATAAGAAATTGCTTGTGACAAGCAATTTTTTCTTTTTCCACAATATTTTCTACCCTACTAAATGGTTATTTTCTAAATTATACCCACTTTAAATTTTTGTCTGCAAAGCCTTTGAATTTGGACAAGTCTAAAATTTTTGAAAACAGGAAAGGGTTAAAAAGTGTTCAAGAAGAGAGAGTGGATATACTCAACAGTTTTTGATTATACATACAGTTGAATCTCTTTATGTCAAAGTTCAGGGAACTTATGAGAAAGTTTGTCTTACAGAGGTGTACAAACAATGATGCTTGGGCCCTGTAATTGATTTGATGAAGGAGTAGTTTACGAAATAAAGAGAATGGCATATAGAGGTTAAAATAAATAGAAATAAAGAGCAAAGAGATTTGGACTTAAAAATAAGTTTGAAGTATCAAAAACTTTGGCCAAGAGATGTTCAATGTAAAAGGTATTCAATTGTACCATTTGAAGCTTGCATATGAATATGCTGACCTTCATCATATATGTATATGAATGTATGACAAGATTCTTGCCATAAAAGGGTCCAAAGTGAAAGAGAATGCCTACAACATTTCAAAGAATGTTTATGAACAAGTGTCATATCAGGTTTATTTCATGTAATATACAAAATACACCCTCTATCCATAGCATTGAGAGCTCAGATTGTGTACTCTTCCAAGTCTTAACCCTGTCCCATTCAATCCCTGGTTTTGATGTCCCTGTGAATTTATAATTAAGGAAACATTGTAGAAGTAGAAGAAATTGCTTGTAATAAGCAATTTCTTCTTTTTCCACAATTTTTTTTTTACCCTACTGAATGGTTATTATTCATACTAAATCCAAATTAATTTTTCATCTGCAAAACTTTTAAATTTGGACAGGTCTAAAATTTTGATAAACAGGTAAGGGTTAATCAAGCAATCTCTTGATATTGTTTCTAAAATCCTTTTCAGTCTTGATAAAAGGGGAGAGAAGGGATCTAACCCATTACCATATACCAAAATTTTATACTGATCTAAACTGAAAGAAATAGCAGAGGACAATTTTAAGATGATTGACTTTTAAAGATCTTAGTCTTTTAGGGTAGAAAATATTATGGATAATGAAGAAATTGCTTGTTACAAACAATATTTTCAATATCCATAATACTTTCAAAGGATACTTTCCCTAGGTGTGTCAAAAAGCTTGATTTTGTTAGAATAGGTTAAAGAGATTTACAATTCTAGACATTCTTTATCATGAGAGAAGAGAGGTTTTTCGTACTTGTTTCTTTTTTCTTGAATAAATGTGAATCATATTTCCAGTATTGTTTTCTCCAACCCATTACCACATAGTGATACTTTCTGACACCCTGGTGAAACATAAACATGGAAAACTTTGTGTTCTTGTAACAAGCAATTTCTCCTTTTCTCACAATGTTTTCAACCACATTTGGCATTTATTTTCAAATTTAAGTGCAATTTGAAATATTGTGTGCAACTTCTTTGAATTTAGACCAGTCGAAAATTTGGCGTCTCTCAATGGGTTGAACATATAATCCCTTAAAAGAAATGTCTATAATGATATTTTTGCGTCCATAATATATTATTTTGCTGATGTTTTCTTGCATATGACATTTTCAACATTACACGTGTGCCAAGTGAAGGTTCAGATCAGGCTGATCTTCCATACAGTCTGATCAGAGTCTTCACTTTGCTCTCTATAGATGGATACTGACTAATAGCTCATCTAGCCAGTATTCCAAATCATAAAATGCACAGAGAGGCTGTTCAGGCTGCTCTGTGTCTGCGGTTTGCACAAATGTCAAGTTGATTGAAATGTCATAAAAAGGCTCAAATATGTTTCTGATTTCAGAGAATACTTATGGAAGTTTTTCTATCCGTCTGACTACCAGGCCTTAAAGGTGACAAAGATTGCTGGCCCAGGTGAAAAAAGGCAGTTTAAAACATTTGAGTTTCGGCTGAATATAGTGGCAGACTCAACAAATGATGTTCTCTTTACAAAAAACTCTGTAAGTTTGGGATTTGGATGTGCTATTTATGTTTTTAGCTCACCTGAGCACAAAGTGCGAGGTGAGCTATTGTGATTGGTCGTTGTCCGTCGTCCATCTGTTCGTCCGTCCGTCTGTCCGTCAGTCCACAATTTCTTTAAAAATCTTCTCCTCCTAAACCAGTAGGCCAATGAAGCTGAAACTTTGCAGGGATGTTCCTTGGGTGAAGTTCTACAAAAGTTGTTAAAAGAATTCAATTCCGTCAAAAACTCTGGTTGCCGTGGCATTTGAAAATGGGAATATTAAGTAAATCTTTAAAAATCTTTTAAAATCTTCTCCTCCAAAACCAGTTATCTTCCTGGGGTCAAAAACTGCCCTGCACTAGGGGTCCAAAATTGGGAAAAAAAATTTTTGAGTACGCTAAAAAAAGTTCTTCATTTTAAGGAGGAGGGCATTTATATTTTGAGTGTAGCATAGCCTGGCTGTTATCTATCTGTTTTGATTAAATTATGCCTGTAGGTTAATAAACACCCCTTCCCTGGGTGTCCAAAATTAAGTTTGTAAAAATGCTCAATTAGACCATGTTCAATAGTCTTTTCCTCCCAATCTACAAAGTTTAAGGAACTCATATTTTGTATATAGCATAACCAGATGGTTCTCTATCATGTTAGCTAAAATCTTAGCCCTGGGATAAAACATGGCACTGCCCCAGAGGTCAAAAATTTTGGAAAACACCCAATTAGAGCAACATCAAAAGTCTGCTCCTTCTGAAATATAAGATGATGGGCATACATAATTGGTATGTATCATGACTAAATAATTTTGTACTATGTAAAAGGAAAATATGCTCTTAGGATAAAAAATGTCTCTGCTCCTGGGGTAGAAAATTGCGTAAATCGCATTGAAAGAATTCTTCTTCTTAAATATAGGTTCTGGAGCTTTTACATAGGATAGCATTATTGTTATCTACCATGTTTATATCCTTTGGACAAACAAGGCCCTTCCCAAGGCATCCAAAGATATGAAAAACGCTCAATAAGAGCATGTTCAAATATCTTCCACTCCTCATGTATAAGTTGTAATGCATTCATATTTTAATTTATGGTACATCCAGATTGTTCTCTACCAAGGTTGCTAAAATTACACCCATTGAAGTATCAGACAGTAATTAGAGTTTGATTGAAGAATTTCAGGTAGAGAAATGAATTGATTGTTTGTCATTCCCTTTCTCACTATGTTTTTTTATCAAACCTATTTTCCCTGAGGGTGACAAATTCTTGTATAGTTTGGTAATGGATTTAACTATAAAGCCAAAGGAATTCATTCTTATTGTAAAGCATTACTGGATTGTTTTGTACAAAGCCCAAAATCTTATAATTCTTTTTATTAACTTTGCTCAAGTTGTGTCTTTTTTATACTAAAAAGTACTGCAATTTGCAGATGCCTCAGGTGAGCGATTTAGGACCATCATGGTCCTCTTGTTATTTATTCCCATTCACAATCAAACATTTCTCCCCCCCCCCCTTTAAGAAAACAACATTGGAAAACATCGAGGAAATTGAAGAAATTGCTTTTTACAAACAATTTCTTCATTATCCATATTTTTTTTTTCCCCAAAGGCAAAAAATCTTAAAATGTCCTCAATAAAGCCTGCTGTTTCCCACTTCTTTGAGTTTGGACCAGTCTTAAATGTTGTTGTCTGCCAATGGATTAAAGAATACAATCTGAAAGTTGAATGCAAGAATGTCTGAGTATTGTCCAAATTGATAAATCTATTTTATTTCAGTATTGTCTGTCAAAATTTAAGTGTTTTGATTAGCTGATATTTTTCTTAATGTTTAGCACACAACTATTTTGTATACTTGATATATAAATTTTTCTCAAAACCTGTAAAATATAGGATGGGTTTTTGTTTTCATTGAGGTATGAACCCAAAAACTTGATCACACTTATGTATGAATATATTTCATAACTATTAGGGTAGATAAGTGTAAGCACATTTTTGTAAGAATTATGCCCCTTTTCAAATTGGACTTTTTCACTATTCAACACCTACAAAACAGCATGGCATCAACATGTAAATAAAAAAAATCAATTTATCTATTCTACAATGTGTCTTAAACTGATATTAAACCTTGTCATGCTAAACAAAGGCATTAAAATCAAAAGGATGAAAGCACTGATAGTACTTGATGTCACGTCATTAACCCTTTCCTAGTTTTTGAAATTTAATGGAAAGAGGAGGCAGACGACAATGAAAATTGGACGCAATTCAAAATAAAACCATCCTATGTGGTAGAAAACACTGTGGGAAAAGGATAAATTGCTTATTATAAGCTAATTATAAGTAATTTCTCCTTTTTCCGCAATGTTTTCTCAAGTATAAAATCACAGTGATGTAAAATCCCGGGTTTATCAAGGAAAGGGTTAATATTTCTTATGAATTTTGATTTCATTAACAACTCTTGCTTAAAGAAAACAAACAGGATGTGTAGACTAAGTTCAGTCTACACTTAATGTGCAGGCTGAGCTTTCCCTATACCTCCTGCCAAAACCAGAATATTCCGGGTTTAGCATGAATAGGGTTAAGGACAATGATGTATATTAGTTTCTCTGAAGAATATTTATATGTGATTAATCAAATCCACACATCAAAAATTATGACTAGTCCAATTTAAAAGAGGTTGCTGACGACAATTTCAAATTGATGAAATTGAAAAAGTCAGTGCCTTTTAGGGTAGAAACATTGTGGACATTGAAGAAATTGCTTCTTACAAGCCATTGCTTCTTTGTTCCCAATATTTGCAAAGAACTTTTTTGAGAGGCCTTAAAAAACGGGATAGTGCATTGAATTTCATCATTTCATAGAATGTTTGTCTTTATGTTTAAATGTATTTGTTTATCAGGTGACTCAAGCAATTCACATGAACATGGGCCAAGGATCATACATAGAGGCAAGTGTACCCTGGATCACAGAAGAAAAAGGCTATACTTCTGTAGTTAGAGGTCAGCTGTTGTTGTTAGAGGCCACCACAAGTATGAGATATAGGTCTCTTCTGGAATGTGAGACGCTAGATGTAAGTGTGTCTACTCATGATATGGGTTCTTTATATCTACCTTCTGTCGATGTTGATATAGAGCTATATGTGAAATGACCCTTAAAATGTGATAAAAATTTGCTCTCTTGTGATTTCATGACATTTGTGGGATTTGAATTATTTGTGAAATATCTTATGGTAACAGAATTTGGAAAATACAAGCGCAGAAGGCAATTTAACCCATTTGCTCATAAATCTCATTCTTATGTGCTCCTTAACAAGTGGTTGTCTAATTCAAGCTTTTAGTTGTTTTATTGATATTACTGACTGACTGTCCACTAGTATGCACATGCTGTTTGTGTTGTAATCAAAATTGAATTGGACATGGTTGTCTGTTCTGAGTTAAACACAATTTGTTGGTTTGATGTACATATACGAAATTATCAGGCTCAGCCCTGACATTTAACACACAAGGAAAAACTTTGACTAATTACAAATAGATAATTTAGTTCAAATCATTCATAATATTTCTTTGAGAGTCACCAGCATTCTTTTATTTCTATTTCAGTTTAATGTATCCGTAGCCTATCCACTAGAATGGAATGCTCATCAAGAATGGAAATGCTCATTTACAGCCTGTAAAGCCACTGTATTTCTTATATTTGAGATTAAACACTTCTTAACAGGTAGGTTTGTCTTTTATGATACCCCCATACACAATACAAATTAGAGGGAAGTATATTTGTTTCTCAATGTCTGTTACCTTTCTCTGCTCAAACTCCAGAACCATTTGTTTGATCTACAACCATGAAACTTCATACAACTGTTGCTAATGTTCCAATGAAGTGGCCTATTGGTTTTTTTGGTCAATTAGGTAAAAGGTCAATTTTATTGAAAACCATTCTGGTACACTCATAAGTTATTTAGCCTAGGACCTTTAAACTTTATACAAATGTTAGCTTTGATTTAAGGAGATGCTTTATTGTTTTTGGGTAACAAAGGTCAAAGGTCAACTATTTGCAATTTGAGTGACAAAACGCTGGTGTGTGTGTGTGGGGAGGTACAAGTCTGCCTTGAAACTTTTGTAGGGTGATGAATTTTGTACATTTTATGTGCATGAAGTTTTAAGAAAATTTATAAAGAGTTCCAAATGGAAAAAGGAGTCTTTGATCTTCAAAGAATTTGAGGCTATCTATATAAATTCAAATTTATTTGGAGCTTGTTAATAAAATAGTAAATAAAGAAAAATTGCCTTCCCAATGAAAGCTTGATATAAGCTCCATATTCTGCATTAGTTTATGTCATATGTAACTGTTTTTTTTTTTTTTTTTTTTTTTTTTTTAGCTCTACTGGCCGAAGGCGAATAATTTATAGCGATGGCTTTTTCCTGTCCGGCGTCAATCCGTCTGTCGTTCTGTCCATCCATCTATCAGTCCGTCCGTTAGTTAACTTTTCCTTGTTTATACAATTGAGTCCACAGTTTTCATTGGATTGTCTTTAAATTTTGTCAGAATGATTGTACCATCATGAGGATCATTTCTTTCAAAATTTAGGTCAAATCTGTCAAGATACATGGGAAAAGTGGCCTACTTAAAATTTAATTAATTAATCCTCATTTACGTAATAGAGTCTACAAGTTTCATCAAATTCTCTTCAAACTTTCTTAGAATGATTGAAAATTTTATGGCAAAAACATCAATATCACAATAAGGTCCTCATTCTTCACTGCTTTCTTCAAACTACCTATCATTAGGATTGTTTGTTCGTAAAGTGATTTGTTAAGTTTCATGGGAAAAGGGGCCTTATGAAAATTTTATTACAAAAAATTCTTGACACAATTCAGTCCACTGTTTTCATTAATTCTCTTTTAACTTTTACAAAATGATTGTACCTTCATTATTATTGTTCTTTTTGAAATTTGGTTTGTTCTGTAAAGTATCATGAGAAAAGGGGCCCTTTGAAAATTTCACAATAAAATCCTTATTAACACAATAAAATCCACAGATTACACAGATTGATTGTACCATCATTACAATTGTTGATTTTAACAGTGGATCTAATACAGCAAGTATTGTATAAAAAGGGGCTTAATGAAAAACTTTCTTAAATGTTCTAGTTAATACAATGATGTCTCTGGATTTCACCTGATTCACTCAAAAATTTCACAGAATGATTGTACAATCACATAAATGGTTGTTTTCAGAACTGGGTACAATCTGTCAAGTATCATGTAAAACGGGGCCATTTGAATTTTTTTCTATTTTTCTAGTTAGCATAATGAAGTCCCAATATTTCATCAGATTCACTTTAAACTTTCACAGAATGATTAAACAAACAATAAAGTATCACAGGAAAAGGGGCTTTATGAGAACTTGATTGAAATATCGTCACTAACACAATACAGTCCACAGTTCTAATCGGATTCTCTTTAAAGATGCAAGGAATAATTGTGGCATTGAAACACAGGAAAAGCTGCCTTACAGATTATCATTCAAAACACTCTTGTTTATGTGATGTAGTTCACAATTATCATCAGATTGTTTTTAAGATTTCACAGAGGACTATTGTATGCTCGTAATGAAAGTTCCTTTCGGAAATGAAATGAATCCCTAAGAAAACACAGGAAAAGGGGCATTATGGAATTTTACCAAAAAACAATCCTGTTTACGTGATAAAATCCATAATTATTATCAGATTCTAAATTTCACAGTATGATTGTAGGGTCATAAGGAAACTTCCTTTTGGAAATGAAGTGGATCTGTCATGAAAGATGAGAAAAGGGGCCTGAAGGATTGTTGCTCAAAATAATGAAGGGGATAAAGTCCAATTTATTATTTTTAGCTCGGCTGTTTTTGGAGAAAACCGAGGTATTGTGATAGTCTTGGTCTCGTTGTCGTCATGCGTAAACTTTGACATTTTGTGATATCTCTGGTTCAATTAAAGTCTTTCACTTGAAACTTGGCACACTTGTTCACTATCAAAAGAGCAACTTATACTATCAAGGGTGATAATTCTAAATGCATTTTGTCCACTATCCAGCACCCAACAGCCGAGCGTAGGCACCTGTAGGCGATGCTCTTGTTTATATGCATTCTTCTTTTAGCAATTAACTAACTTAAATATCAGATTTCTTTAACAGAAAACTTGATAACAAGTAGAGTGTCTCAGGCCCTCATGGGCTTCTTGTTAAAAAATACCTAACAAAACCTCTTAAAAAAGAAAACAAAATGCTTGATCTTTAATCTAAAGTAGTAAATGTTTAAAATCTTGTTTTGATATTAATTTTTGTAGTAAAAAAATGAAATAAAGTTCTGAGGCTATTTGTGTGTGTATTATTTTATGCTATGTTGAAACTTCTGATACATGTACTTGTTTAACCTAACCTCACATTTTTGCCTTTTAGATCTGATTGCGGACTGGTCATCTAAAGCAGTTCCCGATGTCTTCCATTTTGTTCCGTATACCTACAACATAAACATACTGATCAACCAGTTTGAACTAATCACTCTTTGTAACGAATATAACTGGATAGATACCTCCTCTCACAATCCTGAAAATGGTGAGTAGAACTAGGTCCGTCAGGATAGAGATACAACAAATCATAGATATCCCACAAAGCAGTATATATAGAAGAGCAATGGGAATCTAGATATGTTTTTCTTCCAAATTCTATGTTGTGGGTACTCATTGGAATTGTCTTGACGAGACAATTTCAATGAGTACCCACATCATAGGCTTAGGTTTACTTATAATGAAATTTACCATTTTGAATTCTAAATCACTCCCTCTATCTGGTACCTGTGATAGACATATACAGGATATAAAAGAGTTTAAAGTTCAAGTTCAGCATCAAATCTGTAGACAGATCAAAATCTATCAAAATTTGTTATTTCTCTGTGAAACCCTTGATGAGACTAATACTAAGAGTACACACAGCATAGAGCTTGGTTTACTTATAATGAAATTTAAAGTTGTGAAATCATAAATGCTCCTTCTATCAGAAACCTATAAGGATACATATATAGATGATATGAGAGAGCTTTTTAAATTTAGTATTAGTAGAAATCATCACTTGATAAATCGTACTTTCCGAGTATATTCTTTTTGCACTTTTTAGCTGGTAACTGGCTATGCATACTCAATTTTGACAAGGCAGTTACCTGAGAAATCAAATGAAATTTGAAAAATATATGATTGAGGAACAAAACAAAAAGGTGGAATGTTGATGGGAATCTAGGGGCACTATCTACAGTTTGAATAAGCTGCAGTTACTGCACTTAAGTATCTCACCAATGACTAATGTTCTACTTCAAATTTGAGGTCAGCTTTGCGATTTCAGCCTGAATGAATTACAAGGTGACGAAATTCTAGACTGGTCCTTGAAGGGGAATAGGTTCCAAATGACAATTTGAAGTGAGTTTCATTTGAAAAAATGGAGGAAAAAATGCTTTGAGAAAAGGAGAAAATAGTTCATAGTGTCAACATTCATGGTTGTGTGGTAATGGTTTGATAAATAGTGTGATAGATCAAACAATTTCCAGATTAACAGTAGCAACCCTTCAAGTAATTTAAGTTTGAATTTTTGTTAGGAATTCCATCTTATGTCATGGATTTTGGAAATCTAATGTTATAAATAATTTCTCGTTATGTTTCAGCTCACATTGCCTTCTGTGGAGACATGTTTGACCTTTCTCTACAACTACCTTATACAGATTTTTTACCTTTAACAAATGCTATTACCTTTGTTTTCAAGGTAAGATTGGTCTTCTCTGCCTAAAAATTGATCTATTACTTATAATTGACATTTTGGTGTCTAATTGATTACTGTTGTTCATTCATCTTGCCCTCTGCTAGCCTTAAAAAATGAAGGTTGTATTTTAAAATGTTCTGTACTATCCAGTTTTTGGAAAGTTTATTTTTTGTTCATACTTTGCCAGATGACAAATGGTTTTAAAAAAATTGCAGACAATCTTTCAAAGGAATTTTATTTTAACCTATTACCACATAATTGTGCTTTTTGACTTTGTTTTCAACCTAAATTTCAATATAAAATTCACTTTGTATCATCACTTGTAATTTCTTTGAACTTTAATCAATTTAGAATATTGTGTTCTCGTAATAGGTTAAAAGACAAATATCTAATAGGATAAAAAAAGAATGAAAATCTAATTATTTAGAAAAACAGTACTTTTATTAAAAATGAATATTTGAAGCAACCATTGGTCTTGTGAAATATATAGATTTTCCAAATTTGGTTGATTTGAACAGTCTTTCAGTCCATCATTAACAAATTGGGGTCAGAGGGACTCAACATTACAGGATCTTTGATAAAGGTTAGGAGTCCATGATTGAAACATTTACTTTTTTTTTATAAATATTACCATGTTTGAAATAAGGACTAAAGTTGTAACATTGTCATAGGCAAATGGGTTATTGACAACTGTAACTTTCTAGGTTTTTACTTCAGGAAAAATTGAAGACAGTTAACCCTCTCCTGTTTTGCAAATTTAGACCTGTCCAAATTCAAAATTTTTGTAAAGAAAAATTTAAAGTGGATTTAATTTTAAAAGACACCCAATAAATCCAGTAGAAAACGTTGTGGAAAAAGAAGAAATTGCTTGTATCAAGCATACAAACAATTTCTTCTTTTTCCACAATGTTTTCTCTATTTTTAAATCATGGGGACGTAAAACAAGAGATTGAATAAGAGAAAGTTAAAGCAGTCTTCAATTTCATACTGAAGCTGAGCTCTAGAGAGTCCATGGGACTTTCATCAGTTAATTTTTGAGAGTCTTACTGAAGTATTTGTGAGTCTCAGACTTGTAAAACTGTGTCCAGTAAAGCCCTGTGTACAAGGTCTCAGGTCACTGCAGTTACATTATATTTCCCATGCAAAAGGTTTTAGTTAGTGCTATAACATTTTATTTCCTGTGTTTCTCACTTTTTGCCAGGTTGAGACGGTGTTTTGTCGACTCTACCTCCCGGAGAACAACACAAGCCGACATGTTCTTATAGCATTGTCTGAAAATATGAAGATTGTTGACAGAGATGGAAATATCAAAGAGAAACCATTTTGCTATGACATTGAGAAACAATGGAGAAATGTTACTGACAGAAGGTAAATTCTTCCTTGTTGACCGCCTTTATTAAGAGACCAACTTCATTCAAGTATATTCTAATTTTCTTTACCAAAACCAATATCTATTAAGAATTGGATGTATTTGTTGGGAAAAAAATCCTCTTAACTAAATCCCATGTTGTTCGATAGAGTTGCCTTTTTGAGATGACTCAAATGAGTTCCAACAACAAGGGATTATGTGAGAATTCTGCAATAACTATGAAAGCAATTGAATCACTCCTTCATATATGTCTCCAAATTTATAATAAGCAACCATTTTATCAAGCAACCTTATTTCGGCTGCCGCTCAAAATAATAATGACTTGAGTTTTATTGTAAGATATGTTGACATCAGCTTTTTACCTAATTATTAAGGTTTATGTTTACAGTATTGGATGGATTGACTGTTGGATGACTTCCAATGTCTCTCTTACCATTACCTATAAATACTATCCAATGCCACCACTTTTGAAAATGGATAACCATCATATTCTACCTCCATCACCTGAAGATTTTCTTGGAACACCTGGTAGTGAGGATGCCTTCCCTTTGAGAACTATCAGCTCAGATTCCTACAAGATTCCAGAAGATTTTGATGCATCTGAGATGGACGCTGACCTGATTAGTGTAGAACTGGAAGTCGCTCCGTCTGTATTGTGTCTTTATGGCTCATTACTTAGAAACTTTTTGCATGTCAAAGTGAGTAGTAATATTTTCTTTCAAAAGATAAATGGGATCATTATTTTGTGGGAACAGAAGAAAGCTTGTTTGATTTAGAGAAGCTCTAGTCCTTGTCTTCAGCCCATTACCAGATGGCAAAATTTTAGACTGGTCCAAATTGAAAGGAGTTGCAATTTCTTCATTTTACATGTTTTCGCAATTACTTAGAAACTTTTTGCATGTCAAAGTGAGTAGTAATATTTTCTTTCAAAAGATAAATGGGATCATTATTTTGTGGGAACAGAAGAAAGCTTGTTTGATTTAGAGAAGCTCTAGTCCTTGTCTTCAACCCATTACCAGATGGCAAAATTTTAGACTGGTCCAAATTGAAAGGAGTTGCAATTTCTTCATTTTACATGTTTTCGCAATTACTTTTCTTCAGGGGTGTCAAAAAGCATCATTTTGTGGAAATGGGTCAAATGGAGACTGGGGGTGCATTTACTTTAGACGAAAAATCCAGTCAACCCATTCCCACTAAATGATGCTTTTAGACGCCCTCAAGAAAGCTTTGGAAAACATCATTGAAAATAAAGAAATTGCTTGTTACAAGCAATTCATTTCCACCCAAAAAGACAAAGATTTTTAAAATGTCATCAAAAGATTTGTCATCTGCAACTTCTTTGAAATGCGACAGGTCTAAAATTTTGTCACCTATAAATTGGTTAAATAAGATTTTTGTTGTGTGTGCTTTTGTAATTTAGAATGAAAAATGTTTGACATTGTTAAAGCCAGAGTGACCTTTAATTTAATAAGAAGACTTGATTCTCATATATCAGCTTTAAAACATTTGTCTAAAGAATGTTTATCTCATTGTAGTACTTGCAGTTTCACAGTTGATAGTGTTTGACTTTTTTAGGTTGGCAGTTCTGGAACAAAAAAATGAGCTATTTTAAACACCTTGACATTGTTAACATGGTCAACCTTAAGCTTGCTCATAACTCTGTTGTTAATGAAGAAATTTACTTGAAACTTGGCATGTATTCAATTTAACCCTTGTCATACTGTATAACTTATCTTACTGAATTACTGTAAAATTGAAGGGCCGAAAGCGCTAATAGGACCTTGTTCTTCAAAAATAAATATTCGTTCTAGAAATCAATTTCATAAACAACCCTGGCAGAAAAAGTACAAGCAGGAGGTGTAGACCAAGATCAGACTGCCCTTAAGTGCAGGCTGATCTTGGTCTACATCTCTTACTAATACTGCAATATTCTGGGTTCAGCATGATAAGGGTTAAGATGAGTAATTCATACTATCAACTTGGATAACTCTGGAATAATTCCCCTTTGTAGACTTATTTTTTCACTATCCAGCTCTTGCCATTAAGCATCGGCTCTTACATGCAATCTTCTTGTTTTTAATTGTTGATTGCTATTAACAGAGACTCATGTCAACATTTTGTTTGATATTATAGGAGAACTATTTTGGGGAGGACCAGGTGTTTACTGATTTCTACGACAGCCCATCCAGTCATCTAGTTGTGGAGGAGACAGAGGGTCTGCAGGGTCCATTGACAGAGAAAGAAGTCAAAGAGAGAGAGTTTGATCCAAGACAATATAGACCATTTGCTGTTACAGTCTCTGTAACACTTCATGACATACAGGCTCATCTAGTTAAGGTAAAGTTTTTGAAACCAAATCCAAAAGCATTAAGCTATTCAGGAAGTAATGAAGTTCTATTTTGTCCAGTGTGGATAATTGATAATTCTTAGCATTTCAGGTACAAAAAGAATTGTTCATGTTAGTATTGATGTCAGCTTATGTTTAGAATTTCTTACACTTTACATAATAGTCTGCAACTCCTTTCAGTTTGGATCAGTCTAATATTTCGTTGTCTGGAAATGGGTTAAGTTGAGTATCTAAAATCAGAAGAAAAAAAAATTAATAAAGATCTCGTAAATCAATGTATATATCGCCGACCATGCTTGCTGACCTTCAGGAGGCTGAACTTGGACTTTAAATGGTGTTATAAATAATAAGCTGTAGTTACAATGTTTAAGTTGCCAAACCAACAAATACTTCACATACATATCAACCAATGTCGTAGTTCATAGTTCACTTCCAGTCCAATATTTAATTTGGTTGGTCTAATAATTTTTTTGATTTACAGCCATCATCCTTCAATTTATTTGGTAAATTATTTCAGAACTGTAACATGGTAAATGAGACATATGTACCGTGTCCCAGTGCCTATATAGAGAGGGTCGGCTTTGAGTTGGATAAATCTGTAAAAGAAACAAAATTACAAGTCCTAATATCTCCAGCTGTTCTTATTACCAGTGACAGTGTTCAGGTAATTATATATGCAACATTAAAGTCCCTGTTACACTTAATCTTCAACAGAACAATTTGAAAAATACCAGGCTCTTAAACCGTCTTACTTTTTTGTGGAGCCCACTTGCGGTGAGCAAGACATAGTTGTCACAATGACAAGTCAGTGTATGTGTGTTAGTGCATTAATCTGTCCATCTGTCCGAATTTGTCCGGACAATTTTTCCTACAATTATGGGTGGATTTCAAAATAACTTTGCACAATTGTTCTCCATCATGAGTACATGTGCTATTTGAAAGAACTTTTTGGATTGCTTCAATTTCAAGGTCACAGCTTAAGGTCAAACACTACAATTGTGCTTGTCCGGAGCATTTCTCCTTCAATTATAGATGGATTTCGAAATGAATTGGCACAATTGTGATCCGTCATGAGTAGATGTGCCATTTGAAAGAATTTTTTTGATAGTTCTAATGTCAAGGTCACAGCTCAAGGTCAAACACTAAAATTGTGATTGTCAAGAGCATTTTTTCCTACAATTATAGATGGATTTCAAAATAAATTGGCACAATTAATCTCCATCATGAGTAGAAGAGCCATTTGAAAGAATTTTTCAGATAGCTTCCATTTCAAGGTCAAAGCTCAAGGTCAAACACTAAAATTGTGCTTTTTTTGAGCACTTTATGGGATCAACAGCAGTTGTCCTGGGACAACCATCTAGTTTAACATACTGGTGGGATTTGATTCAAATTTCAAACAAACAGTATCAAGCAAAGATGTGCACATGTTTGTTTTGGTTCCATTGATTTTTCTTTGATTTATTGCCCTTTGTTTAAGAATTTGTGTGCTGGTTTTCCCTTCAACTATTTGAGGGATTTGATTCAAATTTCAATAGCTGCCGTCATAGCACAGTTGGTAGTGCATCAGACTCAGTCTCCAATAACAACTGGTCACGGGTTTGATCCCTAGTGGCGGCACATATACTTTCAGACATTTGTCTTTCACCAATGGGTGGATAATCGTAAACCTTAGTCGGCTAGCAGCTGGAGGCTAGGAAAGGATGTAATAGTGGTACTGGTGCGAAATATACCAGGAATCCATTGTTAGGTACTCAAGCTGAAAAATTGTTAAAAGTGGAATAAAACCCCATTCAAACAAACAAACAAAACAAAATGAATTCCAATGTGCACTCAGTATCAACTAACGGGATGCATATTCTATTAAAGTTATGGTCCATTTAATTTTCTTGTATTTATTGCCCTTTGTTGAAAAAAAGCTTTGTTGCCGTGACGAGATGTTTTTTCTGTCACATGGAGCAGTTATAACCCAATTTTTGTGTGTTAAATTGTCTGGAAGTTTTACTGGAACTTTAAATTCTGGTACAATTATTGAATATTGTGTGTGCTTCAAGTGGGCAGAAAAAATATATTTTCATTTTATTATTTGATTGATTATATACCACTTCCTTTTCTAAAAATATTATTATAAAGCAGATTGAAAAAGCTGGTGCATTTGCCTAAAATAGTCTTTCCAGAAATTCTGGGCTTGTGATAATTGACTAACTTGATCAAATTTTTCTGATAATTTCAGCGTGAGATGGACCATATAAGCCTGAAGGAGGGTTATTTACAGCTGTCTGGACTACAGGTCAGAGGTCATGCCATGTTTTCACACAGAGGTCTGCCTCTAGATAGTGAGGTATTGGAGTATGCATGGCTTGTGGAAGTGATTGTTGGGGATCTATGTGGACGACTGACTTCCCCACAGGTACTTTTTGGCTAGTAAATTATTGTTTACAAGAAATCTTAATAATGTTAAGTGGTATTTTAATGCAGTGTGTCAAAATTTGAAATTGCATGGTTATAGGTTAAGGTACATCAGAGGATAAAAATCTACTTAATAAAAGATCAAGTAGCTTAGTGGCTATAAACATTTGCCCTAAACCACCTTTTAACAAACCGTTTGTTCCTTAAACAAATTACAATTTTTTGTTAGATATTTTATTTGGTGTCCGAATAACATAAGTGTCTAAGTTGATTGACAGATATATTCTTGTTCCAGGTACAAAACATAGTAGAGTTCATACAGACATTTGTAATGTTGGTAGAGGATTCCGAGAACAGTTTACAGAAATCTAGATCCTATGAACTTTGTCAGCACATGATACCACAGCCACAGTGTAAAGCCCTACAGGAAAAATATAACATGCCTTGTATGTCGTCAGAGGATATCAAATATAGGATGACAAGGGCTTCTGTAGATTCCATAAATCTTAGTGTAGTAGAGGAAGGCTCTTCATTGAATATACAGGTGAGTTATGAATGACTTAAAAAGATGTCATCCGGAATAAAGTGAGGCTGCAACCTTTATTATTCTTTAGGAAAATTGTGTTTGTTAGATTGCTAATTGTTAGTGGCAGGTGGATGTCTGGTTTGGCCTTGAAAATACCTTGTTTGTTTTCTAGCTATTTATTCTCCCCATGTGGAAGGCAAACAACTTTTTTATTTCATCTGCAGATTGCTTTGTTCTGTTCGTGCCTATTATTTGCTAAAGTACTAATTATTAGAAAACATTTGGTTAAAAAAAATCATGAGCAGAAAAAATAGCAAGCTCTCTCTTTAAATGAGTACTTTTATTATCAATTATTTGAATTGTACCAAAGAGCTAAATAAGAGGGAATTATGATATTCTTTAATTCTTTTCAGAACCCTATGTTGTTTCTTTATATTGTCTTTGCCAATATGACTCCAGCAAATACCAAAACTTGAATTGACACTTAGGTAATGGAAATTCACATATGGTAATAATTATCTGAGCTCTGCTACAATATTGTACAGTTTTGAAGTTACATAATCTAATTTATATATTTCCAGGTTTATCCAGTGCGAGTATCAACATGTAATTTACACGGAGAAAACACCAGGTCAGGTATAACTGGGCTCATAGAGCATATTTCGTTGAAGCAGTTCATCTCCACTGCACCAATCAGACATGATACCAGTCAGCCAGAGGTATGGCTAGAGTCTGGAGGTATTTCTCTCGGACCTGTCAAGGCAGAGGCAGCTATGGCCTTACCTCATCTGGAGTACCATGACATACAGAATGACTTTCTGATGTTACATGACGAGGCTTCATTAAGACTTTGGTTTTTATGGCCGGCTGATCATCTCAAAGTCTCGACATTAATTTTGGGAAAATGTGGTTGTCTTGGAGGTTCTAATTTCTTTGGTAAAAACAGGAACGGTGTTGGATTTTTTCAGCCAAGAAAATATCATGAGAGTAAGCCAACAGCTGTTTGTAAAATATCCCCAGATAGTGCTGATCCCGGATTTGGTCAGAGTTTACTTTATAAAAACAAACTTGTATTTGATGTTGGTACTTCATATGGATGGATATCACCTGGTAAAGAGTTCACATTTACAAGGGGTTATATGAGTAATCTGACAACACCAGACACACCAGGAACAGGTATTACTGTTATAGAGGAACAGTTTATACCTGACAACATTCATGAACAAGATATCCCTGAAACATCAGAGGAAGGGACACTCTCTCAGTTGATACACAGCTCTACTACTGAGACTAGATCTTCATCAAGCATCAATACCACCACACCGAGTGATGGACATAGTGTTAATCCGTTTGATTTGAAATCCACAGACACACTGAGGTCTGTGGACTCTGCAGGACAGAGGGATAGAGACAAGACAGATGATAACATGTCAATAAAACCTGGTCGAAGTGTCTCAATTAGCTCATCATCTTCACCCCCACCTGTAAGTCCATCAGCAAGGTCCTCCATTGTACACAGTCCCTCGTCCAGATCGTCAGTTCAGAGTCCTGTAAGTAGATCTTCAGTCCAGAGTTCAAGTCCTGGCTCTGTGCGTATGAGACAGAAATCTCAGTATGATGTGGCAAGACAGTTTTCCACCATGTCACTAGATAGTGAGATGTATTTCTCTGCAGAGGAAGATAATGAACACCCCAGTAAGACATCTAGAATGGAGAAAGCATCTTCAGGTAGTGACAGTGTGACGTGGGGTAATGAAGAAATACGACACCCTGAGGTGTTTGATTTGAGTGGTGGACAGGATTCTGAAAATGTGACTGTGTTAGAAAGGAAGGACAGTATTACGTCATCTACCTCCACCCTGTCTTACATGTCTGCTGACACCGACCCCGACGACACACTGTCTGCTGGTATACCAGATGATTTCTCATTGGTTGACTTACACTCACAGGTAATATTTAGAGATAATGTTTTCAAGGCAATCTTTGGAATATATTTATCATTTGTCTTTAAGAATTGAATACCCTTGGTATATAAAATAGAATTTAACATAAGGTCATAAGCTTGATTTCTTTTACTCTTATCATTATGTTTAACCAATTCTCACACAATCCTGTATATTTACAACCCTCATGAAAATATCTTTGGAAACATTGTGCCAAATGAAGGAATTTCCACAAGTAATTTCTTAGCTATCCTCAATTTTTTCTTAGGCAAAGACGATTTATCTAAAACTTTCATCAACTTAGAATTGCAATTTGGACAAGCCTGAAATTTTGTTGTCTGGTAATGGGTAAAAAAGATGGTAACAGGTTTGAGTGGAATACTTGGCACGAGTGTCTGTTTAATAATGCTAGAATCAAAACTGTTTGTTATATTAGGCACCCATACTGCCATAAATATAATTTTATCAGTCAATCAAAGGAGCCCTACAATGAATATTTATCAACTGTGGAAGATCTCGAAGATGACAATTAAGCAATGAAATGTTTGAAAAATACCATCCATCTGTGTTATTTTAGGTCAACAAGCCAATCACCAAGTCTCCTGTGCTGTTACCCTGCTACTCTAACCACATGACCAAGTTACACTGTAGAAACTGGGCGGCAGCAGCACCTTTTCCAGCCAGGTACCACAACATGGTCAGTGAACCGTCCTTCCAGTCCCTATCATCAGCAAGTCAGTCTGTCCAACATGGCAAAACTAATTCATCCATGCCACATTTTTATAAGGTAGGGTTCTTGCTTAGATCTCTGTAGATTTCAAGATCGTTTATAGTTTAATTGTTGAAACTTATTTATTTGGTATTGACTGGGAAACAAGTTCTTTCAACTTAGATTAATACCTCTCAGTTCTACTCCCTGGAGAATACACCAGTACTCACTGACTGTGTTGGCCAATATAGATACAAGATCGCTAGCCGCTCACAGGAATTGAACTCAGGACCTCTTGATTGATAAGCTATTGCTCTACCTCTCAACTACAGACACAAAGTTTGTAATTTATAGACAATTTCATTGGACTACTACAAGGTAGAGTGATCTCATTAGTTAATGTAATTGTCTTGATCTGAAATAAAGATGAGAGTTTATTCTATTCAATGAGTGATAAAATATTTTGTATAATAAGGTGTTTCAAACATAATGTGAATGACTCCTATATACATTGTACCTCCCAAAACATTTGGTTTGGGGGGAAGGTAAACAGGAGTAGGCTTGTTTGGCCCATTGGTGGGTAAGTCTGTAGATTTTTCTTGTCTGTTCATTTTCTCCAAAACTACTGGTTTGATTAGATTCAAATTTCACGCAAGCACTCCATATCAAGCAAAGATGGACACATGCTATTTTGGCTACATTACATTTATCTTTCTTAGAGTTATGACCCTTAGTTGACAGATCTTGTCAACTCATTTTCTCCACAGCTAATGAATAAATATGACTCAAATTTCAAATAAGCCCTCTAAATCAACCAATAGTGTGAATATTATATTTTAGTTGACATATGGCTCTTTGCTAAAAAAATTTAAAAAAAAAGGATTTATTCTTTAGACAAAATGTTTTTCTATATCAAAATTGGTGAGATCATCATTTAATTTTGAAGGGTCAAGTATATTTCATAACCCATTACCAGACAGCAAAAAGTTTGACTTGTCTCAATCCAAAGAAGTTGTAGAAAACAATGTGAAGTTGATAGAATTTTAAATACCTCTGTATTTTTTTGGTGGAGGTGCACAAATTAATTGTAACAAGCCATTTCCTATCTTTCACATTATTTTCATGAACTGGTCAGTTATCCAAGAAAACCTGCCTGAATTATGTTACTTATGATGTTGGAAAATACCAATATACTTATAACTTCACAATTGTCTGATTACTGCTATTCCCCTTAAGGAAAAGATTTGAAAAAATTGTGGAAAATGAAGAAATTGCTTGTTAGAAGCATTTTCTTCATTATCCACAATGTTTTCTAACCCCAACTGACAGCAATTTTTAAAATTTCATTAATTAAAAGTTGTTGTCTGCTTCATCTTTGAATTTGAACTAATCTTAGGTTCAATTCATGTATGAAAATGTATGAAACAGTTGTTACTGTCATTTTAAGATTGTGATATTTAGCTCTGCTGTTTTTGGAGAAACCTGAGGTATTGTGATCCACTTGGCGTTGTAGGCGTGACAAACTTTAACCTTGGTCATATCTCTGTTGTTATTGAAGATATGCTCATGAAACTTGGCATGTGTATTGACCATCACAAGAGCTATCTAGACTATCAAAGGGGATAACTCTGAAAGTGTTTTGGTAAGAGTTATGCCCCTTTTTCGACTTAGAATTTTTGCATTATCCATCACCTGCAGCCAAGCGTTGCATCATGGGCAGTTCTCTTGTTATTTCAAAAAAATTTAAAAATCTTTGTCTTTTGGGAAAGAAAAGATTGTGGGTAATGAAGAAATTGCTTGTGACTAGATGACAAAATTTCAGACTAGTCCAAATGGAAAGCAGTTGCAGACAACAATTTTTATTGTCACTAATGTTTTCAAGAGCTTTTTCTTGAGGTAAATGGGTTAAGACAGGTTTTCTTAGATAATGAATCTCCTGTCTTTTGGGGTATTTAAAAAAGCATGATGTTGAGCGAATGTGTAAAATGACTGCTTTGGTTCAGTCGTGAATATTGGTATCTTTGCCTCAATTTTTCAGATAAAGCAAGGATTTAGTACCAGAATTATGAGGACCAAAGAGATCAAGCTTTCCAAAGAAAGGATAGATACAGAGTCTTGGGACAATATTGAAGAACCCCTCCTGGCTAATGGTACTGGCACAATTATTTGTTTTAACATAATTGAAGTTTAGGCTCCTTTACGGTGATATAGACATAGTTGCCAGAATTATGCTCAGGTGTATTTGCTTGTGTGCATACACCAATCTGTCTGTTTTTATACGCCGCCAGAGGCAGTTGTATATTGGCGTCATCTTCTCTGTCTGTCAGTCCATCCGTCCATCTGTCCGTATGTACGTACGTACACATTTCTTGTGAGCGCAACTCCTCCTAAGTTTCTGGCTGAATCTAAATGAAACTTGGTGAATATTATAACCTAAATTGGTAGATGTGCATGAAGTGAGGACTTAATGGTTCATTAATTTTTCCCTGAATTATGCCCCATTAAAACTTAGTATCTGGGGCTTATTGAAATAACAGCCTTGTGAATGCAACTCCTCCTAACTTTTTGTCTTGATTTAAATGAAACTTGGTCAATGTCATCACCATAATTTGTAGATGTACATGGATTAAGGATTTTATTGTTCATTAATTTCCCAGAATTATGCCCCCTTAAAACTTAGTATCTGGGGCTTATTTAAATTGCAGTCTTGTGAATGCAACTCATCCTAACTTTTTGTCTTGATTTGAATGAAACTTGCAAATGTTTTGAATTTGGTTCTGTCAAAATAAGTAGTGTCTACAAATATTTCTGTGAAACAGCAGCAAAGTGGCGTCATATATTGTGACTATGGCACTCTTGTTGTTCCAGTGTCTGTACATAGTTTTCATGTTTCATATTCAAAATAATTTTGCACCAATGTTCCCCTCAATAAGTAGATGTTCTATTTGAAGAGTTCATTCCTGTAAGCCAAAGGTAAAATTCGAGCTCAAGATCTACATCAATTTCATTGTCTAGATTATAACTTTTACACTTTATGAATGGATTTCAAAACTATTTGATGCAGGTGTTATCCAATGTAAGTTGAAGTGCTATTTGTATCAGTTACTGCTGCAGGTAAAGGGTCCATTTATAACCATTACAGTTATGTGATGAAATATTTGGTATTGACATACAATCATGAAATATGTTTAATTTCCTCAAATTCTGATTTTAATGGAGGGGCTCTTTACAATGGCGAGACAATATTTATTTTCACCAAAAACACAATTTGTTAAAGGTAAAAACAGTAATTACTCCAGTAAACATATTGCTTAGATTCCTATACTCAATGTTTACAGGAAAAAATAAAGTTGTATAAATTTCCATTGTTATGAAGGAAAAGACAAGGTAGAATTGATGCTTTTACATATTTGAATGTATCAAGATCTTATTTTATCAAAATTGTTTTTTGAAGAAAACATTGTCAAATATTGATACTAAACTTTTGTTGAAATTTGTTACATACAGTATGCATAGTATTCAGCTATAATGTTTTTAGCCTAAAGATGAAAAATATGGCTTTTATTTAAAGGGCTGACTTTTATATGTGATGTATAGTTTATTTCTTATCCTTAGAACTAGTGGGCTGGATTTTTACCAAATTTTACAGGAATGTTTATTTGGCTTACTTCCGTATATGTTGTTCAGTGAAAACTTTGAACATTTTACTCTCTGTTTCAGTAAATTTAGGACAGTTCAGCAAAACAGGCATTTAAGTGCCTTTAGTATAGCTTTCTGATGATATATTTTTGATTTTCAGATACCATAGATGGATTTGCCCCAGACAATGTATGCAGGACAACAGCCACAGTGAAATTACGAGGATCTGTAGACATACTGTTATCTCCACTTTTATTGGAATCTTTTCAGAGGTATAAGTTTAACCATTACAAGATGTCATATTTTAGACTGGTCCAAATTGACTGGTCAAAATTGATTAGACTTGCAAGCAACAATACAAAATGTGTTGAGTTGAAAATTAAGTGCCAGATAGGGTAGAAAAATTGTGAGAAGAGTTATTTCTGCACTTCCCATAATGTTCATTTCCCTCAATGTTTGTAATCCCACGATGTTTATCTTCAAGAGTCAAAATACAGGAGTGTTGAGTATTGAGTTAACATTTACATTTTAATTATGCCTGTAACCAAATATTTTTATAACCCCCCCCCCACCAAACTATGTTGGGGGGGTAAATAGGAGTCAGCTTGTCCATCGGTTAGTCTGTCTGTCTGTAGATTTTTCGTGTCCACTCAATTTCTAGGCAATTATTTCAAGGATTTTATTCAAACTTCACTGATATAATCAGTATCAAGCAGAGTTGTGCATGTAATATTTTGGTTAAAGTCCATTGATTTTTGATCGAGTTATGGTCCTTTGGTGAAAAATTGTGTCCCCTCAATTTCTCAGCAACTATTGGACGGATTTGATTAAAATTTCACAGAAGATATTGGTATAAGTCAGACATGTACATATCCTATTTTGGTTATGGTCCATTTATTTTTGACTGATTTATGGCCCTTGGATTAAAAAGTCCATTTTTGTTACGGTCCTTTGGTGAAAAATTGGTTTTCTTATGCTTTAAATTGTGATTGAGTCTTGAACTTTTTGGGAGAAAAACTTAACCCAACCATTGAATAAATTTCTAGACTAGGATCTTTAGAGCGGTATTCACCAAATGTATAACATAGATATTCATCATATTTAGTGTGATAGCATTTTTGTTGAATATACATTCTTCACTGATAGCACTTGTATATGGACAAGCACTGTTAGGGGGTATTAGTATGCTTTGCGAGAGTTTCTAGTTAACTCTATTGTCATGGTATTGTGTCTTTCCTGTGTCAATCTGTGTGTATGTAAACTTTTACAAAGAAAATCAGCTCCTCATACAGTACTGCACAGATTCAACTGAATTTCACAGAAATTATCTTTGGGTGAGTTTTAGCAGATATTTTCAAAGAATTTTGATCCAATATATGTCATCGCTTTCATCCTGGAACTGAGATTTAAACTCTGACATTGGCCGCCATTAGAATGAAACAGTTTTGTTGTTTGGCGTCTAAAACATTGTAACTAAAGCTTATTTAACCTGTTACTACGACGTTTATGTTGCCAACGAACAATTCTACTCTTTGTTAATTGCTGCTGACCATAGTTTTAGCAAAATAACACTGTTTAAAATTGAAGCGGGACTTCCTGTCAGAGGCAATGGGCATGACCAAAGGACTAAATGTGTGGGGCTAGTGATTGGTCAATTCACTATAAAGCATAAATGTAAAACTGTTCTCTACTATTTCATTTTATAGGTTGTGTGAGTCAGTAGCACCAACACTGACAGATCTACACCCTTCCTCTATACTAGACGGTTTACACTTCCGATGTTTAGACAGACTGAAAAGCCAGAACAGGTTAAAGAAGAGTCAGACAGGAGGAGATGTGGAGACCCCAGATAGTGATGAAGCACCCACTACAGAGAGACAGTTCAGTAGTGAGAGTAGGACAGGCAAAACAGCAGAAATGAAGACTTCTAGTTATCAGGCTCTTATTACTCTACCTAAGGTTTTTGTTCTTTTACTGAACACATTATCACCTGATTATGCTTTTTATACCCCCCAAAAAATATTTGTTACAACGTTAATGTTGCCAAAATATAATGTTGCACTGTTGGGGGGTATTAGTCCGCTTTGCGACAATGTCTACTTAACTTGTCTCGAGAAAATAGATATGGAAAAAATATGGAAAAAGGATTAATTACTTGTTACAAGCAATTTCTTCATTTTCCTTATTGTTTTCTGTCCTAATAGATATATTTAGATCTGAGTTCAGGATGACAAGAGTTAATCCTGCCAGAATGCTTACGATATTCATATCTGTAGGATATGAAACTTGTTCTATGTTATTGAAATCCACAACCTGATTTCCTGTTTTTCATGTTTACTGGTAGATTCAGAAAGAGTAGAAATTGAATAAAGCTTTAATCATTATAACAAAAAAGAACAGTTTAGACATGTGTAATGTGACAGCATTTCAGAAAAAAAAGTTAACATAAATCAGCTCTTTGTATCTGGGTCTGTTCTTTTCTTGTAGTTTTTCATAGTCATCATTGTGCGTCAACAGATGGAAGGTCTGGTCAAACATAAGCTGTCTTGAATAAATACATGTTTGTAACTGAATTTCATTTTGTTTACTTTGCAGTTCATAAATTTTGCATAGTTGACTCTCTTAATAATCAACATTTTGGAACCTTTATTTTGACTTCTTGCCCTATTAACAGCAGGAAATTTTATGTTTAGGCTTTTATTTCCAGTCAAGACTTTTCATGATGAACCCGTAATTTTCCTGTTTTGGCAGGGGATATAGACAAAGATAAGTCTATGCATAAGTGCATTCTGACCTTAGTCTTCACCTCCTGTTTGTCACTTTCAAGACAGAGTTGTTAATACAATTAATTTTCAAATAACTTTTTAACCACAACTAATGTTTCTGGTGCCGTCAGTACTTGGATTTTAATGCAAGTTGAACAAAGACTTTATTAACCCTTTCTTAGTTAATCCCTGGTTTTTACATTCCTGTGATTTTATAACTGAGAAAATATTGTGGACAAAGAAGAAATTGCTTGTCAGAAGCAATTTCTTCTTTTTCCACAATATTTTCTACCCTACCAAAGGGTTATTTTTCAAATAAAATCAACTTTAAATTTTCATCTGCAAAACCTTTGAATTTGGACGGGTCTAAAATTTTGCAAAACAGGAGAGGGTTAAGTATGCCAAGGGTTATGCCAATCCATATAGTTCTAAGTTGAAAAATCAAGTTTCTTGTATTAAGCTTGTTTCCTGGTTTTTATTTTCAGATAAATATTTGTGCCCTGCAAGCTGGCCTTGTTGAGGAACTGATATCATTTTCTGCTCTAGAGAACATCCATGAGCTGACATGTGTATCACTGTTGGGAATATCTGTGGATGAAATCAGATGTCAGTTGTTGTCTAATAGTCATTCATGTAAAACTGTCAGGGGAAATCAATCCATTGGTCAAAATCCTTCTCCAGTGCACTCAAGAGCTAAAGGTGATGATGTAGAATTAGACGATAGGCCGGAAGTTCTACGTGAAGAGGATGTGGGAACTTTAAATGTGAAAGCTGTTCATTTACAGCTGAGACGGCTTGTAAAAGACAGTAACTTTTCGGAAGACATTATACTGACTGCTATACCAGAGCATAAGTCGAAGGTTATGTTCTGTTTTGAAAATGATGCTACCAAACTGTTTTCACCTGTGTCTTTGAAATCGGGTAAAGTGAAGAGAAGTGCTTCAGCAAGAACAGAGAAAGAAAACCTGACTCTTGGGAAATCCTTATACGGGCGACCGCTCAGTCATGACACCCATCCAGAAAATGCACTTAAACATACACCATCTCTAGAAGAAAATCCATTTGACGCAGCTCCTCAACCCAAACTCCTGAAACAAAAAAGTTCTAGCAGTAAAGAAAAATCAGATGAAAGCATCCCTATGAGAACGAAAGAAAAATTGACAGAAAAACAGAGTATTGGATATATCATGTTTGAGTGTGGTTTTGAGGATATTTCTATCATAGCAGTTAAAAGACTTGGTTATAAAGATAAGACTGATAAAACATCAGTTGAAGGTTTTACAATAGAGCATGAGGGTAATGAAGAAAAGGGTGTAAATACTAACCAACAACATCAGGAAGATGATGGAAGCACAAGTTCAGCTGGCAGTCAGGACAAATCTGCTGAAACTTCACACCTTAAACCTGATTATTCACCGGGACTGTCTAAGAAGGATAAAGAGGGTATTTCCACAAAGCCTGATGTACAGAAGAGTACACTGACCATGGGCTCAGGTGTCTCGCTACCGTCAGACTCGACCATGTCAATGAATGCTCTTCCTCTTAGTGGGGATGCATCCAGTGGACGATTACATCTCAATACTATCTGGTTTAACTTTGCTGCTCCCCCACCTCTACCCATCAAAAGAAAAGCTGATTTTACAAAGTAAGTAATTTACATAGATCATTCAAAATAATGTAATTTTAGATTTGTCCATCAAAGTTCCTATTAAAAAATTTGTTTCATACCTTCAGAAAAAAAGAATGAGTACAGAACCATTTTTGTGTTAGTGGACACAAAATAGATCTATAAGAAATATTTAAATCTATATAATCTTTACTAATTTGAAAACTTTTGAAGGTTTATGCTTTTGTTATTTAAATTGTAAGAGATGAAGAAAACTTTTAATTAATGGAGGTAAGAAAACAAAAACCTTATCAGTCTATGAATCTGGATTATGACTTTATACGGTGTGATGAGTTTCTTTTGTTTCATACCTCCATGAAAGCAAAAATATTTTCTTCATTTCTCAAATAATGATTCCAACAGATTGACAGTCAGGAGAAACCTGCATAAACTTCATATCTTAAACCTGATTATTTATCAGGGCTGTCAAAGTTAAGAAAACTAAAGTTCTCTATTTTGTTTGGATAACTATTTAGTCATCTAGTGGATAATGTTTTCATGATGGATTCTGTTTCAATTACATTATCTTGCCTGATACATTTTATAAGACCATTTACCGTTACTACACACAAACAATTGAGTCTGGTCCAAAAGGGGTTGTAGCGGACAAATTTTGCGAAATTTGTAAAAAAAAAAAGTGTTTTAGGGAAGAATACATTGTGGGAAAGGAAGAAATTGTTTTCTCAAGCTTTTTTCTTGAGAGCTGTAAAAAGTAAGATTGTTTGGGAATGGGTTAAATCATGAAACATATAAAAAAAAAACATTTTCAATTCAGAATCACATATCAATTCTTCTAGCAGTAGATTTATTATTGGTTATAATCCAAGAAGAATGGAAATTGTGTTATAGATGCATTTCTTTCTAAATCTTCTACCTTTATTCCAAAAATTATTTTCCTATTCAAAAAGAATAGCAATAGAAATAATTAACGACTCGGGCGGTGTCTTTGAAAAATATTGGTTAAAAAAGAATTGACATGCAATCCTTCTTTTTATAAAACCAGCAAGAAAAGAGATTGGAAAACATTGTGGAAAATAAAGATATTGCTTGTGAGTTTTCTTCATTAACCATATTATCCATCCCAAAAATCAAGTATTTTTCAAATTTAATCGAATTTAAATTGTCGTCTGCAACTTTTTTCAACTTGGACCAGTCTAAAGTTCAGTCACTTTACAGTGGTTTTATTGAGATATACAAGTGAATTCATATTTTGTTATACAGATATGACTGGAATTTGTTGAGTACCTCCACCCCTGCCATAAATGCGTGGTTAAGTCCATTAGACAGATTGATGACATCTGCTAGAACTCTAGCCCAGGAATTAACACACAGAACCAACTCGGTCATGGCTTGTATAATGACTGAAGGACTGGAAATTCAGAGTATTCATATGCCATACAAGGTAACAATATATTCCATGTAACTGGCTTCACATATAGCATAAAAATAATCAAGAATTGTTTGTTTAACAAACACCTGACCTTGTATGAGTCAATCTGCTAAGCATATGGTTGTGTGATTCTTGAAAGATAACAGAGTGAAAAAGGCAAAAGATTCTGATCTCAGTAAAAAAGGCAGTACTTTTATGCATATTAAAATGATCTAGCTTTGGATAATTTCAATTCAATTGAAACTATCTTCTCAGTGGTAGTTGCTAGATTTCCCCTGTTTTTCACATACCTTCAAATCGTAAATGAAGAATATATTACTACATGTATGACAGAAAAATCCTTCAGGAAGATTTTGGTGCTAAGATTGTTTAACACTTTCCTGTTTTGTATAATTTTAGACCTGTACAAATTCAAAGTTTTTGCAGATGAATATATAATCTGGATTTAATTTGAAAAATTACCATTCTGTAGGGTAGAAAATATTGTGGAAAAAGAAGTTCAATTTCTTCTTTTTCTACAATATTTTTTCAGTTAAATATTCACAGGGATGTAAAAACAAAGGATTTAACAGGGATCAGGTACAAACAAGACACTAATCATTATTTGGCAAAAGTAACATTTATTTTCATGCCCTCGCATCGATAAGATCGGGGGCATATTGTTTAACCAGTGTCCGTCTGTCTGTCTGTCCATCTGTCTGTCTGACTGTCTGCAAAACTTAACCTGCCAACTAAACATTTTCCTATAACTTCAACCCTGATTAAGTTACAATGCTAATATTTGGTATGTAGATAGGTCTCAACAAAGCGCAACTGGGGAAGGTCATTTCATCAAGGTCACGGTCAAAATTTTAACCCTTTTCCCTACCCCCACAAAAAAAACAATGAAAATCACCCGTTTCTAAAGAATTCCTGTTTTGGGGGCATAGTGTTTCACAAACAAATCTTGTTTAGCCCCTTATAAGACAACAAAATTTTAGACTGGTTCAAGTTAAAGGAAGTTGCAGTTGGCATTTCAAAGTGTGCTTGATTTAGAAAATAAATGCTTAATAAGGTAGGAAATGTAGTAAGTAAAGAAGAAATTGCTTGTAACATGCTATTTCTAATTTACCCACAAAATTTTCTTCAACCTCATTTCATCAGTACATCAAAAAGCAGGACTGTGCAGTAACAGGATAACAAACACATCTTGTTTTCTATGTTGGATTTTTTTTGGTTTGTTGTAGAGTAAATACTACAAGACTACACAATTTTCAAGAACATTACAAGAAGATGCTTCTTGTCAGCTACTGACGGTATTGCGTAAATATATCCACCTATCAAGTACATCATCTGTTGAAAATGCTGTTAAATCTGACAGTATACCACAATTAATTACCATTCAGAAGGGGATCCTGGCTCTTACTAGACAGTGGAAAAATGTGTTATACATGCCACAGCTGTCTCAGTTCAGTTTTAAAACTAAAAAACACAGACCTTACACTGTGACATTCAATGTACCTGATACATCTGGTGATGGGTATGACGACGATGACAATGAAGGTTCTGTCGATTTTGATGCCTTGGATGAGAAACAGTCTCTGGTAGATGAAGAGATAGGGTATAAGAGATCTGAGTCCGTCGGGAGTCTTAACAGACCTAGACATTCATCTCCACAGAGGATGACGGAAGAGGGTCAGACATCTGTGCCTCATGTGGCTGTGTCGAGGGCCTCATCATTATCTGGTGTTACTAAATCAAGACGGCACAATAGGAGTGGTAATTCTCAGGTCAGTACTTTATTGTTGGACTTTTGTTCTATTATAAGTGTTTAGATCTACTGGTCGAAGGATATAGCGCTATATCTGTAAACTATTTCTTTAACCCCTTACCAGACTGGTCCAAATTGAAAGAAGATCAAGATCACAATTTTAGTTGAAGAAATTTAAGTAATCTGTGTATTTTTGGAAATACGCAATTTCTTTATTGTCCACAATGTTTTCCAATGCTTTCTTAATGAGGGGCATCAAAAAGTGATATAGTGTGGGAATGTGTTAAGATCTGATATTCTTCTCTTCAGAGGAAAATTTTTGTTACAGTGCAAGATCTATTGATCTTTCATTGAGTGAACAACCAAAGAATTATATTCACAAGTGGCAGAGGCATGAGTGAAAATGTAGCTTATATTGTTCATCAAATGAAAGGTATATTGATCCTACAAGAAAAACAAATGACTATTTTATTTCTTTTATGCAGGGAAGATTTCCAGAAAAAAATCTCTGAAAAGACTTCGTGTAATTCTTTAAATACACGGCAACCTGATGCTAAGAGTGTCTCCTTTCGGAGATGCTATTCAAAAGCACAAAATAAAAAAAAGAAAAAAATGGCTAAAACTACCATTAACAGTGAGTTCATCATTTTGATAATTTCATTGGTTTTTCGGTGAAATTATGTAGTGTCAATCCATTGAGATATTTTGATAATTTCCTGGAAAACATGAAAGAATCCACAATAGTGTACCACAGTATGCTTATGCAGTAGCTAGACCGATTCCTACTCAATCCTGCTTTTTAAACAAAGGTTGAAAATGAAGAAATTGCTTGTTACATGGGATTTCTTTATTTTCAACCATGTTTTCTACCCAAAAAGACAGAGATACTCAGAATTCTTTAAACATGAAATTTTGGTCTACAACTTCTTGAAATATGGCCCAGTCCAGAATTTTTGTAATACAAATTTCCATAGCCAATAGTTATACCCCCCACAACGAAGTTATGGGGGGGTATACTGGAATCAGGTTGTCCATCCGTCCGTCAGTCCGTCCGTCCGTCCGTGGACATAATTTTGTGTCCTCTTCTCCTCCCACATTTTTTGACCAATTTTGCTGAAATTTTATCAGGTTGTTTCCTTTCATATGAAGTTGTGCACCTGCAATTTCATCTTGATCCAGTCGTTAGTTTCAGAGTTATGCCATTTTGAACTTTTTAATGGGGAAGGGGGGGGAGAGTAGTCAAAATTTAAAATTGCAAAACTCAGTAACCATAAGGGGAGTTACCAAATTTGGTAAGTAACATCATCTTGATGACCTTTACAAAATATCGAATGGTTTATTTCCTGAGGTCAAATTTGACCCCGCCCCCCAGGGGTCAAAAATTTAACATAGGCTCATATTGACTTTTCTTGGATATAATTTTATGTCATCATCTCCTCACACAGTTTTCTTTAACATAGGCTCATATTGACCAACCTTTCCTAATCAGTCAACTCTAGCAACAAACACAAAACCAGAAAGAGGTGGAGGGTTGGCAATGTTCATCCACCATGACATGCATGTGATTAAACAGCTTCAAATTCCACTCCTTCATAGAAAAGCCTTTTTAGCGGTGTGGGGGGTATTCTCGTCAGCCTTTGAGGGCGACAGCTCTAGTTTATTATGCTCCCCGAAAAAATTTTCGGGGGGAGCATATAGTCGCCTGTGCATCCGTCCGTCCGTCTTTCCGTCCGAAATCATATCTCAGCAACCCCTGGGCCTAATTGGATGAAACTTCATATATAATCTTCCTAGGAAATTTCCAAGACCCTGTATTTGATTTTTCTTATTTCAAGGCTGCGTCATGGAAAAAGGGGCCTTAATGTAAAAACTAGTTTTTTGCCAATTTCTCCAAGACAAATTGTTAGAATTTCATGAAATTTCATATTTGAGTAGCAAATCAGATCCCCTTGACCTTAAACTAACCGGAATTTTCGTTTAAAGAAATGCATCATGGGAAAAGGGGCCCTAATGTTATAACCTTTACGTTAACTGTCTTTTTTTCCCCGCAAAAACTAAAATTGGCAATAACTTTTGATTGGTTACAGATGAAGTCTTCATATTTTACATGGGCATTGCTTGTGACATACCCTTTCTGTTGGTACCAAGTTCAAGGTCATCATTCAAGGTCAAGGTCGTTCCTAAAGATCAAAATTTTGAAAATCTTAACTTAAACATTGTCTATAAGTTTACAATGTTAAGTGATATAACCTTCATATTTCACATGTGCATTGCTTTTGACATGGACTTTCTGTTGGAACTAAGTTGAACGTCATCTGTCAAGATCAAGGTCATTTCTCAAGGTCAAAATTTGAAAATTTTAACTTTAACATTGTCTATAAGTTTTCAATAGTAAGTGATATAGCCTTCATATTTTACATGTGCATTGCTAATGACATGACCTTTCTGTTTGAATTAAGTTCAAGGTCATCTGTCAAGGTCAAGGTCATTTCTAAAGGTCAAAATTTAAAAAAAACAACTTTAAGTATACAATGGTAAGTGATATAGCCTTCATATTTTACATGTGAATTGCTTATGACATAGACTTTCTGTTGGTACTAGTTTCAAGGTCATCTGTCAAGTTCAATGTCATTTCTCAAGGTCAAAATTTTGAAACGCTTAACTTTAACATTGTCTATAAGTTTACAATGGTAAGTGACAATTTCTTCATAATTTACATGTGCATTGCTTATGCCAGACCTTTCTGTTGGTTTGAGGTTCAAGGTCATCTGTCAAGGTCAAGGTCATTTCTCAATGTCAAAATTTCGAAAATTTTAACTTTAACATCTCCCATTAGATAAACATTGGTATGTGATATAGCCTTCATATTTTACATGTGTATTGCTAATGACATGGACTTTCTGTTGGTACTAAGTTCAAGGTCATTGGTCAAGGTCAAATTGACAAGGTCATTAATTTTCAAATATTCCTCCTTCACTTATTGCCAAAATTTCTTGTTACTTTACATATATGTTGTTCATTAAAAGCCCTATAATTTTTATTTCAATTTTTGACCCAATGAGCCTTACCATGCTAAAAGGGGGCTTAATGCCATGTAGCTTTACATTTTGTATATATCCTATTCTAAAATAAAACAGTCTATTGTTTCTGCAAGACTACTCAAGTTAGAGTCTTCATTTTTTGTATGGAGACATTTTTCATTGATAACTAGGATAGTGAAGGTAAAATATTTAACCCTTTACCATATAATGATATTGAATTTTACTAGAATCAGGCCTTTGAAGCCAAACAGCTTCCTTCAATGTTTGTCAAACTTCCAAATTTCTTGTGAACTGAACTCTCAAACTATAGTTGCATTCAATAAAAAGTTTTTTGTCCAGTAATGGCATGTAGTTCTGTGACAAAAGCCTTATTCGGGGAGCATAATCCGTCTCCGACGGCTCTTGTATTATGCTAGATCTGAACGTATATAAACTTTAATACCTAGTATCACCAATAATGAATATGGCAAAAAATTTATATATATCCCTTTTACATTTATGCTTTATAGAGATTTCTATCTTAACAAATAAAGTATACTAATAGGCTTTAATCTTACCACATAGCAAAATCTAAGACTGGTCTAAATTGAAAGAACTTTCAGACAACAATTTAAAGTTTATGAAATATCATATTCTTCACCTTTCTCGATAGAAAATATTGTGAAATATGAAGATATGTTTTCCCAATTGTTTTTCTTGAGGGGCATATAAAAAGCATCATGTGAGCACTTCCTTTATGTTTAGGCTCATCGAGTTTTTGAATCACCCCTGAGAGACACCAATCCACACATGACAAGTTTATTAAGGAACGAGAGTATCCACAGTTTTCAGTCCGCCAGCGCAGCCAGTGCTGATGTACCAGGTATAGGTCAAACACCACCTGCAACTCCCTATAAGGTAATCTTCATCAAGTTATACTTATAGAGGCACAGAAAAACAGTTAAGTGATCTTTCTTTTCAAAAGCATAATATATCTTGAATATTTTGGGGATTATTGTTTGTTTAGGTGTACAATTGATTTATCTTTCATTAGGCAAACAACAAAAGCCTTATTTTCTGGAAAAGTAAGCTTTTGTTGTTTGTGAAATTAAAGACATATCAATAATACAGGTAAAACAAACAATCATTTTATTGTCAAGCCCGCTTGCTGTGAGTGAGACATAGTTGTCACTATGACAAGTCGGTGTTACTGCGTTAGTCCGTCTGAATTCGTCCGGAGCATTTCTCCTACAATTATGGATGGATTTCAAAATAAATTGGCTCAATTATTCTCCATCATGAGTAGATGTGCCATTGGAAGAATTTTTTGGATAGCTTCAAGTTCAAGGTCACAGCTCAAGGTCAAACACTAAAATTGTGCTTGTCTGGAGCATTTCTCCTACAATTTTTGATGGATTTCACAATAAATTGGCACAATTATTCTCCGCCATGAGTAGATGTGCCATTTGAAATCATTTCTTGGATAGCTTCAAGTTCAAGGTCAAAGCATAAGGTCAAACACTAAAATTGTGCTTATCTGGAGCATTATTCCTACAAAACTTTGCAGGTTAACAGCAGTTGTCCTGGGACAACCATAGAGTTTCTTAAATCAACAAAAAGGACAAAATATGATTTTACTTTTTAGAAAATATCTAAAAGCATGCCATTTGAACATGAATTTCATAGGCACTTGTTAGCTCCACAGGCTGAAAGCCAGCAAGCTATTGTCATTGTATTGTGTCTGTTGTGTGTCGTTCCATGCATCTGTAAACTTTACTTTGAAAATCGTCTCCTCAGAAAATATTGAATAGAATTCATCTGAATTCATTGGAATGATCCTAGGGTAACTATTTGTTTGATTCCTTCATAGAATATAGTTCAGTTAAAAATCATGGGTTTTAATGGGGTGGGGGATTTTATCCATGTATGCTATATAGTGAAAATTTTGAAACTTGTTCTTGCAAAATGAAAGATGACTTTCAACCAAATTTCTCAGGAATGATAAGTATATTTAGGCTCTAGTTTTTTGTCCCACTGAGATGATAATGAGAAGCACCAAATAAATGAAAGCAGTACTGTACCTTTCAAAGTAGAAAAATGTTCAAGTGATTATCCACTGAGAAATCTCATTAACCCACAACAAAGCAATTACTAAAAGTTTTTCGTTTGTCTAGTAATGAGTGTACCTTTTGATTTACAAATATTAAGGATGATCAATTTTATGATTGGATGCCTACAATCAGAAGTTAAAGAAAAGCCCCGATAAAATGGCCAACTGCGTATCTTCACAAGTAAAACTCTCTTAGTGTATAGGAGTTATAAATTGCTATGATATTTCTTTATGAAATCCTTATCTCTCTGTACATGAAACAAGGGGGTTTAAAACTTTAAGGTCTTAAAAGGTCTTCAATATACAATGTATCTATATTTGTAAACCCTATGGGTCTTAAATGTATCCAATAATACAAAGTATTCCAAGTGGTAGGGAATTAATTCAAAATGATGTTCAATTTTACTCTTTGAAAAGAGGGAAATTGAACATCATCTTGAATATAGAAATATATCTTTTTTAGCTCTACTGGTCGAAGGCCACTAGAGCTATAGCGATGGCTTTTTCCCGTCCGGCGTCCGTGCGTCCGTCCATCCGACATCCGTCTGTTAAACTTTTCCTTGTTTACGCGATAAAGTCCACATTTTTCATCGGATTCCCTTCAAACTTTCACAGAATGATTGTACCATCATAAGGATCGTTCCTTTCGAAATTGGGTCAGATCTGTCAAGAAACATGGGAAAAGGGGCCTAATTAAAACTTAATTAAAAAATCCTTTTTTACGCAATGAAGTCCACAGTTTTCATCAGATTCTCTTCAAACTTTCACAGAATGATTGTACCAACATAAGGATCGTTCCTTTCCAAAATGGGTATGATCTGTCAAGAGACATGGGAAAAGGGGCCTTATTAAAACTTAATTAAAAAGTCCTCGTTTACACGATAGAGCCCACAGTTTTCATCAGCTCCTCTTCAAACTTTTACAGAATAATTGTACCATCATAAGGATTGTTCCTTTCGAAATTGGGTATGATCCGTCAAGAAATACGGGAAAAGGGGCCATATGAAAATTTTATTAAAAATTCCATTAAAAATCCTCGTTTACGCAATAGAGTCCACAATTTTCGTTGGATTCTCTTCCTTTGTTCCTTGTTCCTTTTGAAAATGGGTATGATCTGTCAAGAAACACGGGAAAAGGGCCTTTAAAAAAATTTAATTAAAAAATTCTCTTTAACACTCTAGAGTCCAGAGTTTACATCAGATTGTATTTAAACTTTCACAGAATGAATGTACCATCATAAGGATTGTTCTTCTGGGAATTTGGTCAGATCCATCAGGAAACACAGGAAAAGGGGCCTTTTGAAAATTTAATCGAAAAATCTTTTAAGAAATCCTATTTAACACCCTGGAGTCAACAGTTTTTATCGGATCCCCTCAAACTTTCTCAGAATGATTGTACCATCAAAAATTTTTATAAAAAATTCTCATTAATAATCTAGAGCCAACAATTTTCAACGGAATTTCTTCAAACTTTCACAGAATGATTGTACCATCATAAGGATTGTTCCTTTTGGAATCGGATATGATTCCTCAAGAAACATAGGAAAAGGGGCCTTATTAAAATTTAATTCAAAGATCTTTGTTAACACTCTAGAGTCCACAGTTTTCATCTGATTGACTTCAAACTTTCACAGAATGGTTGTACCATCATAAGAATTGTTCCTTTCAAAATTTTGTATGATCAGTCAAGGACCACGGGAAAAAGGGGCCTGATAAAAACTGGATTGAAAAAGTCCTTGTAAACACAATAGAGTCCATAGTTTCCAACAATTCTCTTCAAACACTCCCAGAATGATTATTACATTAAATGGATTGTTCCTTTCGGAAGTAGGTTAGATCCATCAAGTTTCGTGGGAAAAGGGGGCCTATGAAAATCTAATAAAAAAATCTTAGTTAACACATCATGGCCCTAGATTTCACCTGATTGACTTCAAACTTTCACATTATGATTGTACTATAATAAGGATTGTTCCTTTCAATTTGGGTCTGATCCATTGAGAAACATAGGAAAAAGGGCCTTAGGAAAATTCAATTAAAAAAATCTGAATAAGTGCTTGTAAGTCCACAGATGAGATGGGGTTGTCTTTATACTCAAACAGAATAATTATACTTTTTTAAGAAGAGTTCCCTTTAGAATTGGTACAGATCCATCAAGTAACATGGGAAAAGGGGCTAAATGAAAATTCAATTAATAAAACCCTGTTAACACAATGAAGCCCACAGCTTTGATCAGATTTTGTTGAAACTTTCATGGATTGATTGGAAGGTCATAACTAATATTCTTTTCATAACAGGGTTCGAACTGTCAAGAAACACAGGAAAAGGGGCCTTATGAAAATTCATTTATAAATCCTTGTTACCAAGTCCAGAGCTTTCATCGGATTTTCTTCAAACATTCACAGAATAATTGTACAATAATAATGATTGTTGATGTTTGCATTAGATCTGATCCATCAAGTATCACAGGAAAAGGAGCATTATGAAATTTAATTTTAAAATCATTGTACCACAATAAAGTCAACAGTTTTCATCAGATTCTGTTTAAACTTTTACAGAATGATTATTCCATCATGAGGATTCTTTCTTTTCAAATTAGGCGTGATCTGTCTAGTATCATGAGAAAAGGGGCCTTTTGAGAATCTTATCTATAATCCTTGTAACCAAGTCCAGAGTTTTCATTGGATTTTATTCAAACCTTCTCTGAATCATTGTACAATAATCATGAGTGTTGATGCTGACATGAGACCTGATCCTTCAAGTATCACAGGAAAAGGATCATTATGAAAATTTTATTTTAAAATATTTACACCAAGATAAAGTCTGCAGTTTTCATCGGATTCTGTTCAAACTTTCCCAGAATGTTTAAACCATCATTTGGATTGTTTCTTTCCAAATTGGGCCTACTCTGTCTAGTATCATAGGAAAAGGGGCTGTATGAAAAATTATTACCAAATCCTCATAAACACAACAATGTCCTCAGTCTTTATCAGAATCTCTTCAAACTTTAATGGAATGATTGTACCATCATTCGGATTGTTCCTTTGTAAATTAGGCCTGATTGGTTTAGTGACACAAGAAAGGGGACCTTATAAAAATTTTATTACAAAACATCATTGTTACAATAAATTCCTCAGTCTTTATCATTTTCTTCAAACTATCACTAAGATTGTTCTTTTGTACATTGGGTCTGATTTAAGTTTCACAGAAAAAGGGGCCTTATGAAAATTTTGTTACAAAAATTCTTGACACAATTCAGTCCATTGATTCTCTTTAACTTTTAAAGAATGATTGCACCATGATTGTAGATTGTTCATTAGAATTGTTCCTTTTGAAATTTGGTTTGTTCTGTATAGTATCATGAGAAAAGGGGCCATATGAAGATTTCACTATAAACTCATTAACACAATAAATTCCACAGAATACACAGATTGATTGTACCATCATTCCAATTGTTGATTTTGACAGTGGATCTGATTATTGCAAGTGTCACATAAAAAGGGGCCTTATGAAAAACTTTTTTAAATATTCTGGTTAACACAATGATGTCCCTTGATTTCACCGGATTCACTTCAAAATTTCACAGAATGATTTTACAATCACTTAAATGGTTCTTTTCAGTACTGGGTACAATCCATCAAGTATCATGTAAAAAGGGGCCATATGATTTTTTTTTTTTAAATATTCTAGTAAACATAATGAATTCCCAGTATTTCATCGGATTCACTTTTAACTTTCACAGAATGATAAAACCAGCAGTAAAATATCACGGGAAAAGGGGCCTTATGAGAACTTGATTTTAATATCTTTGTTAACACAATAAAGTCAACAGTATAATTGGATTCTCTTCAAAATGCATGGAACAATTGTGGCATTCAAAAAACAGGAAAAGGGGCCTTACAGATTATCATTCAAAACATTCTTGTGTATGTGATGAAGATCACAATCATTATCAAATTGTCTTTTAAATTTCACAGGACAATTGTAGGATTGTAAGGAAAGTTCCTTTTGGAATGAAATTGATCCATCAGAAAACACAGGAAAAGGGGCCTTATTGATTTTCAATCAAAACAATCCTGTTTATGTGATAAAGTCCACAATTATTGTCAGATTCTGATGAAATATTCACAGGATGATTGTAGGTTCATAAGGCAACTTTCTTTTGGAAATGGAGTGGATCCGTCATGAAACATGGGAAAAGGGGCCTTGAGGATTGTTGCTTAAAATGATAAAGGGGATAAAGCCCTTTTTTTTTCTTTATGCATTCTTCTTTGAGCAATTAACTTCCTTAAATATCAGATTTCTTTAACGGAAAACTTGATAACCAGTAGAGTGTCTCAGGCCCTCATGGGCCTCTTGTTCTATTCATTAGGCTGGTTCATATTGACAAGGTCTTCAATCTGTTTATATATTTTTTGCATTTTCTATTTATCAGGCTGATGCATATCGACATAATGTTTTGAGATCAAAAGTAGATGATCTATATAGATGGATGACACAACAACAGAAAGGTTTCGAACCTCAGCATTCTATGGAAGATGATCCTGGCGTGTCAGTGAGAAGACAAGATTCATTCCTAGAGGCATTCGGGCGAGGTCTCGGTCAGGAAGACAGTCATACTGATGTAAACACAGATCACTATACACTTGGTACATCCATCATGCAGTTAGCTGATGCTCAGAATTTATTCAAACCATTCTTACAAAGTATTGGTTTACATGTAGAGAATGTGAGACCAACAGCTATGTTGAAAAACTTTGGTGGAAACTTATCTCTTCAAGGAAAACTGGACAAATTGAAGATCCAGATAGCAGACTCTGTCAAGACTAAAGGTAAAGGGAAAGGAAAGGGAAAGAAAAGCAGTAGAATGGCAGGTCTAATGCAGGATTTACCAGCTTTCCACTGTGAGATGTTTGCCCTCACTATCTCAATGAAAGATGTGATAGATTTTGACAAGAAGGAATCAGATGATAAGTTCAGAGATTTTCCTTATAAATTTGCCATGCATAAATTGGAAGCCAAGCCTGCTACACTGCAAGTAAACTTCCTTGTGAACTGTCAGGCTGTTACTCAAAATGTTGATATGCCTTTGTTAAGGTTGATTCATCAGTTTGTTACGATGGTTGGGAATGTGAACGAGACAAGGATGGAGTTAAAACAGGGTCACTCGTCTATAGACTGGATAAGAACACACAGGAAACAAGACTCAAAGGGCTCAACCTCCAGCGGGGACACAGTCCACTCTGATATTTCAAGGACAGGTTTACTGGGTACTAAGTCAGAGGAAACACAACATTCTTCATCAAAGGTAACTTTTATATATTTTAACAATAACAGATTAATCAAAGCCAAAAATTTGGACCAAACTGAAAGAGATTAAAGAGGATAATTCAAAATGTTCTTAAATTGAAAATAACTACTATTTAGTGAAAAAATCAAATGGAGAAAATACATACTTCTGTTGTGGATTTATAAAAGTTTTACAGGCATTGTATCACTCATGTATATTCTCAGTTCTGTAAATAGTTTTGTATTTCCCAGTATCTTTTTAACAAGTGTAAGGGAAGGATTTAGTAAGAATATGTAAGGCAAAAGGATGTTTTTGCAACTATTTATCATCAAAATTTTGATTGTCTGAAAATTGTTTTGTCTCTGATAATATTTCATTTTCATTGTTTCAGACAAATTTGCACCAAGAAACTAAGCCACCAGAGATGCCAAAACCTATTAGAGGCCACAAACCCTCGATTTCATCATTCAAGTTTCCGTTTGACACAATCAGACCAGAGAGACTTGCAGGCTTATCTGCCACTTTGAAGAAACCAAACCTGAAATTCTCAAGAGATGGAAAGAAGAAGCAAGAGACAAAATCACCAGAAGCAAGACCTGCAGTTGTTACCCCACCACAGTCTTTAAACTTGAGTGATTCTCTAAACATGGAACATGGGGACTCATCTTCTCCTGCAGTCGGAGAAAAGACAATTGTAGACGAAATAAAGGAAGGAACTCCAAAATGTTGGCGTACATTGTATCACTTATTAGAGCTATACTCTACGATGCCAGAGACAAAGACTGTGGGTGGTCACAGGCCAAATAGACAACAACTACCAGTGATTGAAGAAGAGCCATCAGAGAAAGCTAACACCAGTACACCATCAGGAAGCATAAAAACAAGAATAGACCTGGCTGTAGAGGAAGAGGCAGCAATAGGTATGATGTTCATAATTTGAAATAAACTTTGTTTTCTATTCATTTTGTCCCCTCTTTTTAGCTTGCCTGAGTACAATGTGCCCAAGATGAGCTTTTCTGGTAGTGTGATGACAATTATGTATCATGCAATGCCCTTGGTTAATATTTATTTTGCAGACAACTTAGAGGCCACAATATTTATTTTGCAGACAAACTAGAGGCCACAATTTTTTCTCAATCAACTTGAGAATCGTTCAGAATGTTATTCTTGACAAAATCTTGGACCAGATTGAAATTGGGTCACTTGGAGTCGAAAACTAGTTTGTCAGGTCACTTCTTAAGAAAACCTTATAGACACATTAGAGGCTAAAATTATTGCCCATAAACCTGAAAACTGGTTAGAAAGTTTATCTTGAAAAAATAGTGATTAATTTTGAAATAGGATCGCCTTTGATAAAAACAAGGTCACTTGGTCAAACCTCTAAATAAAATTTGTTGGCAATCTAGAGGCCTTAATTTAGGCATATCAATCTAAAATTGGTCAGAGTGTCTGTCTTGACTATTTAAATTCGGTCACTTTGGTTATTAAAGGTCAAATCTGTAAAAAATAAGTACAAGCTCTAAAGGATATATTTTGCATTTAATTTTTTACCAGCAGTCACGTTGTTTGCTACAAATAATAACATCACATAATATCCAAAATCACATGTATCTAAAGATTGAAATTTCTTAAGACAATGAGAGAGTTTTCTGAATGCAATATGTAACTGTCCAAGATACTCCAAGTCTGTGCTTTAACACAATCCAACACAATGGCATCTTTTTTGCCGCACAAGATATTAAGCCATTCCCACACAATTACACTTTTTAAGCCCCTCCAGAAAATAGCTCTGATAAACATAGTGGCAAATGAAGAAATTGGTTGTAACAATCAATTTCTTCATTATCCACAATTTTTCTTCCCAAAAAGATAAAAGAATTGTAAAATTACATTAAATAGAAATTATCGGCTGCAACTTCTAAGTATTGCTAAAACTCTGAAGATTATTTCAACAGGGTTCAAAGTTAAATCAGTGCAAATATATATTGACTAACCTGTCCTCCTTCAAGTTTGTGCTATCTTACAAACCTGAATTGGTAGACTTGAATTTGATTACAGGGTAAAATCAAGTGAACTTTGTTCTATTTTCTAGGATCTGGAACATCAGGTGGATTTGAGAATACTCCATTGGCAAGATCAACTTTCAGAAGAACGAGATTTAAACAAAGTAAGCAAGCTCTTACTTATCTTAAAGAATATTCTCTACAAGTAAATGCAGATAGTCTTATTAGATATTGTTTTACCCATTACCAGATGATAAAATTTTAGACTGGTCCAAATTGAAAGGGGGTGCAGACAACAATTTAAAGTTGATGACAGTTTTGATTCAACTTTCCAGGTGGAAAATATTGTGGAAAATGAAGAAATTGCTTGTGTCACTATGACAAGTCTTGTTAGTAAATTAGTCCTTCAATCCGTCCGAATTTGTCCGAACAATTACTCCTACATTTATGGATCGATTTCAAAATATCGTGGCATAATTATTCTCCATCATGAGTAGATGTGCCATTTGAAATAATTTTTTGGATAGCTTCAACTTCAAGGTCAAAGTTCAAGGCCAAACACTAAAACTGTGCTTGTCTGGAGTATTTCTCCTACAATTATTGATGGATTTCAAAATAAATTGGCACATTTATTCTCCATCATGAGTAGATGTGTCATTTGAAATAAGTTTTTGGATAGCTTCAAGTTCAAGGTCAAAGCTTTTGGTCAAACACTAAAATTGTGCTTATCTGGAGCATGATACCTACAAAACTTTGCGGGCTCGACAACAGTTGTCCTTGGACAACCATTTAGTCTACAATGTTTTCCCATTTGTTTTTCTTGAGAGGCGTCAAAAAGCGTCACTGTGTTGGAATGTGTTAATTGAAAAGATTTGAGTGGATAAATGTATAATGATTAACCTGTTGATACAGAATTTAAGATTTGACATAATTGTTACTAGAATGAATTGTCCTTCCTTCTTACAGATATGTTAACATTTTATATATTTAAAGAACTTGGAAACACTTTATTTCAATTTTATTTGATTGAATTGTACAGGTATTTACATTGGAGACAGTATTCCATTGGTTGTATTTGGAATAGCCAAGTTAGAGAAGGTGAAGATCTTGGCTGTTCTTAGCGGACTTAAGCTAGAGGCGGAGTTGAGGAATGTTCATGCGAGTGCTACAATTAAGGAGAAAGTGAAAGGTTTTCTACAACGTAAATCATCTGAGGCATCCGTTACGACTCATGTTGGTCATACCATGATGGTATTACTGGAGGGCCCTCCCTTACAGTATGTTTTCTTCTGAATAAGTTACACTTCTAGATAAAAATAAAAATTATAAAATTATAAGTAAAATATTTTCATTTCAATAACTAATTATCATGACCTCAAGGAATTATATTAAGAAATACAGTATTGCATGGGAGAAATTGCACAAGAAATTTCTTGGGTTTATCATTTGATAATTTCTATGATATACCAGCTCATTCATTTCAGGCTACCAAAGCCTCCATGTTGTCATTAACTCATTACTAGATGACAAAATTTTGCATTTGTCCGTAGCTTTGATAGAGCTGTAGTTACGAGATTTTGCTTGCGCATGAACAATATATTTTTGTCTTACAGAACTGTTGTGACTGTCAACATTGGTAAGTCACAAGCCCTACATACTACAGTCAGAAGAAGAGGAAAGGGCCATAACTCTGCCGTGGTGTCTATAGGAGAGATAGAGATAGACATCCCACAACATCCAGTAGTTCTCCATGATATGTTAACAAGAGGGACCAACAAACTCTCAACCACTTTACAGGAATTCAGGAGACCTATTGTGAGATCAAGGTATTGTGAATTATGATAATCTTGAGACAAGTATTGTGGTGTTCTTGTCAATATTTCAGAGTCTATGTATTATCATGCCCCAGCTTTGAAGAAGACAAGGGTATTTATGTTTACCTCTGTCAATCCTTCCATTTATCTATTTCGGCTTCCAGCTAGTTCTGTTGCAAACTTTTTCATTGATTAGCATACGCTTGAAACTTGGCATTGAGGTTTAATCAGGAGTCCTACATGGTGCTTTCTGAATTTAGGCGCACAAGTCTACTTCCTGTTTTAAGACTATGTTTAGAGGTTCATCTAGGTGTCATACATAGCACTTACCTAATTAGGATCTTAAAGTATTTTCTGTTTAACAACTTTGTTTATTTTCTGGTATGGCCAGTGGGTTTTGAATCCCAGATTTCTTGTAAAATTCTGCAATCAATTCAACCGAAAGTGTTATGCTGGATGATGTTTTCTGCATTTTCCCCCCCAAATGGTAATTTTTAGACCTTGAAGTATTTGTATATTAGATACTAATTAGGGGAAAGGAGAATTTGTTTGTGAAAAATCTTCAGTTTTATATGTTTACTACTGAGATTTTTACTAATTAAATATTTCTAATGATAGATAATCATCTAAAACTCCTTTTCAAATGGCATTAGTTAATACCTAGTAATGGATGAAATGTTCTTTGTTTGTAATCATCACCTGTCAAAATCATTACCAGACTGGTCCAAATTGAAAGAAGACAACAATTTTTAGGTAAAGGAATTTAAAACCTTTTTGTGTCTTAGGATAGAAGCATTGTGGATAATAAAAAACTGCTAGTAACATTTTACACAATTTTTTCCAAAGCCTTTTTTCTTAAGGCCGCTGAAAAACGTCATGATTTGTGGATGGGTTTAGGCTTTTACGGAACAACTAATGTAAAATGAAAATCATGCTCACAATTATACCTTTGCTAATTTCAATAAATGTGTTTCTCCTTTAAGTCGTAATATGGAGATGGACTACGCCACTGTAGATTCTCGAGGATCTGGAAAAGAAACCCAGAAGTCAGCTTCCCTTCCACGGCCACAAAGACTTGTAGACTCGGACACTTTTGGCCACCTTCACATTCATCTGAAGGCAGTGTTACAGGGCATTACCATAGGGGCCTCACTTCTTCCTTCTCTCAAAGCTCAGCATAAGGTATATATTTATATCCCTGCATCAATTGGGTTGGATACTCCCAAGTTCAAGGTCACAACTGAAGGTCATGTGACAAACATTTATACAAGAACATACCTGTCTGTGACACATGTCTCTTTTTTGGTACAAAAGTAAAGGTCAATCATAAAGATTCTGTTTAAAGCTCATCTTTCTCAGAGAAAAAGCCAAGGTATTGCCATATCCTTTGTATCTTTTGCTTTGTTTTTGTCTTCCTTGTGCAAAAACTTTGAAATATTTTAGTTTCTGCTATTACTGAAGGCATTCACTTGAAACATATTTTCACCACTAGAAGAGCATCACCTACTATCAAAATAGGTAACTCTTAACCTATTTACAGATAGTAAAATTTAAGACTGGTCCAAATTGAAAGGGTTTGCAGATGACAATATAAAATTTATGAAATTTTAGGTTTTGTAAAATTTCTGGGAAGAGAACATTGAATAAAATGAAGAAATTGCAAGCATTTTCTTCATTTTACACAATGTTTTTCAAATTGGTTTTTCTTAAAGGGTGTCAAAAAGCATCATTGTTTGGCAATTGGTTTATGTATTTTTATGCCTCTGCATAGATAAGATTGGGGGCATATTGTTGTACCGGTGTCCGTCTGTCTGTCTGTTCGTCTGTCTGCAAAACTTAACCTGCCAACTAAACATTTTCCTATAACTTCAACCCTGATTAAGTTACAATGCTAATATTTGGTATGTAGATAGGTCTCAACAAGGCGCAACTGGGGAAGGTCATTTCATCAAGGTCAAGGTCAAAATTTTAACCCTTTTCCCTAAAACAAAGAAAAAAACCCAATAAAAATCACCCTGTTTCGGGGGCATAGTGTTTCACAAACACATTAAGTCTTAAGTCTCATTATTTACTTAGATTTTTTATCCACTGTCCAGCACTAAACTGCCATATGCCAGTCACTTCTAGGAGGTTTTCTGGTTAAAATAGCTGTTTAGTTGTAGTTTTCATTAACCCATTTCCATATTATACCATTCCTTAAAGACCCTCAAGGAAAAAAATGTGGGAAATGAAGAAATTGTTTGTACCAAGTATTTTCTTCATTTCCCGCAATAATTTCTTCCCTGAATGACAAAGATTTTTAAAATTGTATCACCTTCAGTCTGCTGTTTGCAATCTACTTCAAATGAACCAGTCTGACAATTTGTCATCTGGTATGAGTTAACCCTTTCCCGTTTTTGGAAAATTTAGACTTGTCCAAATTGAGAAAGGTTGCAGACAACAATGAAAACTGGACGCCATTTGAAATGAAACCATCCTATGTGGTAGAAAATATTGTGGGAAAAGGAGAAATTGCTTTTTACAAGCAATTTCTTCTTTTTCCACAATGTTTTTTCAAGTATAAAATCACAGGAACATAAAATCCTGTGTTTGAACAGGAAAGGGTTAATGTGATGTATATTACAGACCGGGCCCATTACTATCAGTGGGATGACAATGAAGAAGGCTAGATTTACTTTAGATCTACCCAGTCATACTCTCAGCTTTAAATCCAAGGTTTGTAGAAACTTTTTGCACACATGAATTTTTGGATTGTTTCAAGGCATGTATGTTGTCTTCTGTTTGTAAAATTGAATGATAATTAGCTCCACTGGCTGAAAGCCAGAGAGCTATTATCATGGTGTGGTGTCTGTCGTGCGTGTGTCTGTGCATCCGGTCGTCTGTCCATAAACTTCTCCTCAGAAAGCATTGAACAGATTTCAACCAAATTTTGCAGAAATGATGCTTGGATGACCCAAAGAATTTTGATCGGATGAAAAACATGGCTTTAATGGGCGGGGCTAATTTCCATATCTGGTGAAAGCTTGGAAAATCTTCATCCCAGAAACCAGTGGATGGCTTTCAACTGAATTTCGCAGAATGGATCTTTGAGTGAACTTTTATCAAATTGCTTCAAATTATTTTGTTAGGATGAAAAATATGGCTTTAACAGGCGGGACCAATTTCCATATATGGTAAAAGCTTTGAAATAATTCTTCTCAGAAACCATATGATGGATTTCAACCAAATTTGACCAGATGGATTCTTGGGTGACCTTTTATCAGAGCTTTAATGATCATTGAATATCTGTTGTCTGTTGTCCATCTTGTGGCTTCAACAATTTAAGTGTTTACACTTTAGAAGCCACAGTTTTTACCCAATCTTTATGAAACTAGGCCATTGTTAGGTCATAATGATGAACCCTAATGGTTATGAGACCATTTTATTGGAAATCACAGGAAAAGGGGCCCTCATGACAATTTCTTTGTTTACACTCCAGCATCCACAATTTTGGCTTAAATATTCATGAAACTTGGCCAGAATAGTTTTTAGGTCGTAAGGATGAAACCTATATTGATTGTGAGAAGATTCTACTGAAAAACAAATGAAAAGGTGCCTTAATGACAATTTCTTTGTTTACACTCTAAAAGGCCACAATTTAGGCTCAGTCTTCATGAAATTTGCCCAGAATAATTTTTCGGTCATAAAGATGAATCCTATTGATTATGGGAAGGTTCTATTGGAAATCTCAGGAAAAAGGGGACTTAATAACAATTTCTTTGTTTACACTTTAGAGGCCACAACTTTGGCTCAATCTTTATAAGCTTTAGCTAGAATAGTTGTAAGGTCGTAAGGATGAACTCTTTTGATTATGGGTAGGTTCTACTAGAAAACACATGAAAAGGTGCGTTAATGACAAGAGGCCACAGTTTTGACCCCATCTTCATTAAACTTTGCCAGAATGAGGTCTTGAGGATGAACCCTATTTATTATGGGGATGTTCTATTGAAACCATAGGAAAAGGGGCCTTTATGACAATTTCTTTGTTTACACTCTAGCGACCACAGTTTTGGCTCAATCTTCATGAAACTTGGCCAGAATAAGTTTTAGGTTGTAACAATAAACCTATTGATTAGGGGCTTTAATGACAATTCCTTTGTTTGCACTCTAGAAGCAACAATTTTGGATTAATCTTCATGATACTGGTTGTAATTTTTAGCTCACCTGAGCATGTAGGGGGGTGGGGTCTCCTGACCCAGAAGGCGTAGAGCCTTGATATTTTGCATGAAGCATCAGTATATTGATCTCTTACAAAATAGCTAAAATCATGATCCTAGGGTTTCCAGGGGCAGACCCAGGGGGGGGGGGGGGTGTGTATAGACATGAAGCATCAGTTCACAGACTTCTTTCTTATTTCTGAAATTATAACCCATGGAAAAAGTTTTTTCCTTCTTTCAAATCAGCACTAAATCCTTGGAATTTGTAATTTAGACTTTTGGATCCCCAGGCTCATAGTCTTTATATGTAATTATGGCCCACTTGTTTCATAATCCTAACCTTAACATGAAATTAGACTGTTGAAAGAAAAAGAGCCTTTATCTTAGGTGAGAGCCCCAGGGCCAACGGCCCTCTTGTTTGGCTCGAGTTTCATTTTTTAACAGTAGATGATTCAAATGAGCAATTAAGGACCATCATGGTTCCCTTATTTGTGTGTGTGAGTGCCCATCTCCTATAATTTCAATTGGATTGAAATGAAACTTGCTACAATAATTCTCAATGATTTTTAGTCGTGCTTGAGAAAACAAATTTTTATTCAACAAGTGGAAATACTTGCCCTTGATGTAGCAAATAGCTGAATATTACAGCGTCTTTTCACTGACAAGCCCCTTCAGGCATATACGCAGTGTTGCAAAGCTCTAATTATTTCTCAGGTGAGCAGGAAAGGACTATCATTTAACTCTTGTTTTCTTCATACATGTATATATACATTTACAGGCCCAGTCTACTTGCAGTATTATCCCTTTATTGAGCAACAAAAGTTAGGACTAGTCCACTTTGAAATAAATTTCAGAAGACTATTCAAAGTGTTGCAATTCAGAATTAATGTCACATGGGATTATTAACCCTTGTCATGCTGTATAAATTACCTTACTGACCTGCTATATAATCAGAGGGCTGAAAGCGCTGATAGAACTTGTTGTTCAAAAATCAATATTTTTTTCAGAAATCAATTTCATAAATAACCCTGGACGGAAAAGTACAAGCAGGAGATGTAGACCAAGATCAGACTGCACTTATGTGCAGGCTGATCCTTGTCTACACCTCCTGCCAAAACCGGAATATTCCTGGATCAGCATGACAAGGGTTAATAACACATGGGGTAGAAAACATGGCATTAAAAAGAATATTGCTTGTTACATGCAATGTCTTCTTTCAATACAACGATTTCTACAGCTACCTTTCTTGAAAAAGTCAAAATTTGGGATTGTATGGTAATGAGTGGGAGTTGTCTAACAAGATATTAAACCTTTCCTGTACAAATCCGGCATTTTACATCTCTGTGATTTTGTACTTGAGAAAACATTGTGGAAAAAGAAAAAATTGCTTGTAACAGAATTTTTTTCCACTTTCCTACAATATTTTGTACCACATAGGATGGGTTCATTTCAAATTGCATCCCGTTTGCATTGTTTACTGCAACCTCTTTCAATTTGGATCAGTCTGTAATCTTAAAAATGGGAAAAGGTTAGAAAAATTTGTTATATCATAATAATTCTTGTGTCAGAGGATATTTGAATACTAACCAATGAGTATTTATTCAACAGCCTGAATTGATTGAGCAGGTAGAGATATGGACAACAATTAACTCACAGCATTACTTATGATTTTGTTCTCCCACTCTATCACTGTTTTAACCCATTACCAGACAAATTGTGTTTTTAGATTGGTCCAACTTCAAAGATGTTATAGATAATCATTTTTTGTTGATGAAATTTTATATGTTCTTACCTTTTGAGAAAGATAACATTGTGGATAATCAAGAAATTGTTGGTAACAAGCAATCTTCATTTTCAACAATGTTTCCTGAAGAATTTTTTCTTGGAGGTGTCAGAAAGGGTGATTGTGTGGGGATGTGTTAAAATTAAACTCTTTAGAAATTGAACCCTGCACAGTGCTGATATACAATAAATTGCAAATTTTGTTTTAGCAAACTGCCACGATATTGAGTTTTAACACAATCTAAGTTTGCAAGATTTTAGACTGGTCCAAATTGAAAAAGTCGCAGACAACATTTTAGAGTTCGTAAAAATTTGAAAATAAGTGCAAAATAGGCTTGAAAAATTGTGAGACTAGAAGAAATTGCTTGTTTTAAGTAATTTCCTCTTGTCCCTTACAGTTCTCCACAGCTAATCTTCATGAGAAAGTGAAAATGTAGGATTGTGTGGTAATGGATCAAAAACCATGAAAGCATCAGTTTTGGAACAAGTTGTTGAAACAGAAAATTATGAAAACCAGTATTTCTTCCATACTTTAACCCTTGTCATACTGATCCTGGTATATTTTGGTATTGGCAGGAGGTATAGACAAAGATTAGCCTGGACATAAGCACAGTCTGACCATAGTCTACACCAACTGATTATACCTTAAGCAGCATTTGTTTTTGAAATTAATTCTAAAAGAAATAAGAACCCTGTATAAGAAATCCAAGTACTTTCAGTCCTTTAATTTAAAAGGTTTTTTTGAAATCAACTTTATTCAGCATCACAAGGGTTAATTTATACAAGTTCTTTTCTTTTTTTGCTTATCTTTTAAATGCTTTTATGTAACTTTTAAGTTTTGTTTCATCAGTCTCTTAAAGATTGAAGGCATATTGCTTTACTTTTGTTCATTTGTCCATTATTCTGTTGACTCATCTGTCCATCTGTATGTAAAATACTTATATTATCAGTTTCCCAATGGCTATTACAGATAGAATTGTTGATATTTTGTAGGCAGGTTGGGGCCACTGGTCACACGGACCTGTCTTAAACCTATTACCAAACAACATAAATTAAGAGTGGTCTGAATTCAAAGAAGTTGTAAAAGACATTTCCAAGTGCACTTATATTGAAAAATAAATGTCATATAGGGTAGAAAACATTGCAATAATACGCTAAACAAGACATTTCAGATCAAGTACTGGTTATACGTAGGAAGCATATGAAAAGGTTAATTTCTCTGTGATATAACTAAAAGATTGATCAAAAACAGCATTAAAACCCTTTCAAGCAAAAAGCTTGTAGGATAGCAGAAAGTTTTTGTCAATGCACATCTCCCTAAGGCTTAGTCAGGTTCATTTTGTTGTCTACTGAGGTCAAACTTACGAACAGTTTGCCATGTAGGGGACGTTAGTGATTTACAAACACATCTTGTTATATTCTTTTGTTTAAATCTCGAAGGTTTGTGAGTTAATCAATCAAATCATTTTGAAACTAATACAAGGAATGGTAGCTTGTTAATGATTTTTTGTACTCATGAATAGAAAAGGTTGATTATTCAGGTATGATTCAGTTTGGATTGTGATATTTAACTTTAAGACAGTTCTGTATTTTATCTATGTTATAAATTGTTGAAGTATTAGGGAATGTATTTTTGTCCACAGAGTTTTGAAAGTTGCTATGGTTAGACCTAAATTTTCTTACCTTTAATAATTCTGAATATTTTTGTTTGACTTTTTACAACTGTATTCAGACCAAGTTTCATTGGAAAATTTTCATAAATCTGACTAGTTATACCCCCCCCCCCCACACACCTATGAAGTAGAGGAGAGTATACTGGTTTCACCATGTCCATCAATTCATTCAACCATCTGTAGACTTTTCTTTTCCACGCTCTTACTCTAGAACCAATTGAACTACTACCATGAAACTTCATACAATTGATATGAATGATCAAAGAAGGTACCCTATTGTTTTGCGGATCTTGAAAACTATTTGACCTATGACCTCGAAACTTTAAAATTTTATCCATGACCATAGGAGGTGACATATTGTTTTTGGCTAACTTAGGTCAAATAGCAGTGATTGTCTATGATGTAAGCAATAAACGCATTGAGAAAAATGGTAGTCCATAAATCATAAAAGGTAGGACAAACAATACACATGTTTATACATTAAAGAATTATCTCCCCTCAATCTTGAAAATGACTTTAGTTTGAACATGATAAAAAAAAGCAAGCTGATTACCTTTTTAATTCAGTTTTACATAAAATTACTTATCATATTGCAGGACAATCTTTGTTTGTCCTTCTTTTTGGGAAGAGAGATGCACATGCCTATAGATTGTTTCCAATCTTAGTATCAAATCTCTCAACCCTTTCTTGTTTTTGAAAATTTTAGGCCTGTCCAAATTCAAAGGTTTGTAGATGACAATTGAAAGTTCATTTTATCAGAAAAATAATCATTCTGTTGGGTAGAAAAAATTGTGAAAAAAGAAGAAATTCTTCTTTTTCTACAATGTTTTCTTAAGCATAAAATCAGAGCGATGTAAAATCTTAATATGCTTCAGTAACAAAATGCTGGTGGGGTGTACAAGTCAGCTTTGCAAGAATTCTAGTTTTTCTTTTAAAGGAACTTTTAGTTTAAGGTTTGAATCCAACCCTCAATTGCTGTAATTACTGATTTTGTTTCAAAATATTTTCCAAATCTGTTCAAGCCATCACATAAAGTCACACAAAGTTTTCAATGCAAATATTTTGATTATGTGGACATTTAAATGCCTAATTATCCATTGACTAAGGTTGGGAAAACTAACATTAAGGTTTCAATTCAGAAATCTGAACATGGAAGGACATTTTTTTCACAAAAAAGATCGTTTATGGGTGACAAAAATGAAATAAAGCTTGCAATACATTCCATATTCAGAACAGTTAACAAATGCAGAATTTCTGTTTACTCTACAATGTCTAGACCAGCTGCTTTTAAGCCTTGTCATGCTGACCTCGGATTATTCCAGTATAGCAGGGGGTAGAGACTGTGTGCATTCCGATCTTAGTCTACACCTCCTGTCTGTCCTTTTGAAACCAGAGTTGTTTATGAAATTAATTTCAAAAGAAGTGTTGAAAACTGAACAACAGTACTACCAGTGCTTTCAGCCCTTTGATTCTTTTTATACAGTTCTGAAAAGGATTGTATTCAGCATGACAAGGCTTAACAAGAACATTTGTGTGAATTCACAGATTCTAATTTTTAACTGTGTTACCTAAGGAGTTATTTATTGTTACACACTTTCCCACACAACAAAATTTTAGACTGGTTAAAATAGAAAGGAGTTGCAGACAACAATTTTCATTTTGTGAAATTTTAGAATTTTTTGTTTTTTTTGGTAGAAAGTATTATGGATAATAAAGAAATTGCTTATTATAATCAATTTCTTTGTTTTCACTATGTTTTCCAAAGCTCTTTCCTGGAGAGGCTTAAAAAGGGGGGATTGCGTGGGATTGGCTTAATATCAAAGACTTAATGAAATATTTAGTTTTTATTTCAAGTTAATCAAGAAAATCCATGTAAACATGAAATGTTCCTGGTTTGTGTTTTGTTATTTTCAATTTCTTGTTAAAAGCATTTGTTCAAATTCTTTGTAAATTCCATTTCAGTCATGTTTTTGTATGTTGTCATATGCCTTTTTTTAGGTGAGAGTTATACTCTAGGGTCAGTGTCATTTTACAAGGCTCAGTTTGAATAAAGGATCATTAATTTATTAAGAATCATTATTATCAACTCAAAGAAAAAATAATTTTGTGACTGATAGGGCACTTGATATTTTCATGCAAACTTCAGAATCCTTGTTCATCTTAACCCATTCCCACTCAGTGACGCTTTTAAACGCCCATCAATATAAAAACTTTTGAAAACGTTGTGGATAATGAAGAAATTGCTTGTTACAAGCAATTTCTTCATTATCCACCATGTTTTCTACTCCAAAAGACAAAGTTTTGAAAAATTCCATCAACTTGAAATTGTCGTCTGCAGCTTCTTTCAATTCGGACCAGTCAAGAATTTTGTCGTCTGGTAATGGGTTAAATTATCAAATCATATCACAGACATATTAAGATTTATGGAATTATTATTCCCCAAACCATGTAATGGCTGTAGGCATATAGAGTTACGTCTGTCTGTGTGTGAGTTTTTGTGTGCATGAGTGGGTGTGTCCAATTCTTGTTCAGAGCACATCTCTCAAATCAAATGTGGGATTTCAAAATTACATTGCAGACTTGTTCCCCTTTGAGAGCACTTTTGTCATGCGTAAAGGGTCTCATATGAAAGGGCATTTATGTCTGTAACACATTTCTAGTCTTTAATGCTTTCCGTGGATTATCAAGAATTCTAGGAGGTTCATCACTTGATAACTTGACAGATAAAAAAGCTAGAACTATCAAAATGATAAACTCAATGTTTTGAAGTTTTATCCATGCTTTAATCCAAGATAAAAAAAGCTAGAATTATCAAAATGATAATCTCAATGTTTTGAAGTTTTATCCATGCTTTAATCCATTTCGAGCTTCTTAGTGTTATGTAAGTGGGATTCTAGACACAGATGATGTCTTCATATTATCATGTAAATTACATGCAAAATAACATGCTTTTAGAGATTTTGGACGAAAACTTTTCATATTTGTCTCATTTTTTGCATTGAAGAAATTGAATAATCATTTGATTATGTTTGAATTAATTTATCTTTCATTGAGTGAACAACACAAGCTATATTTTTCTTATTGCTCTGCCCCCATAAATATATAGCTCTTATTGTTCACCCAATCTTAGATAAATGAATTCTACACTGAAACAAACAATTATCCTCATATATTAAAGATATATTCAAATTAATAATTTTTTTTTAAAATCATATTTAGGTAAAGACCTTAGAGACCTCTATCCCCTCCTCAGCCAGTATCCAGCTTCCTCCGATACATGTGTATGGAGACTATAGATATTACAGTGCAAATGCCCCAATTACTGAGGCCCTAACAGAGGGACTCATGCTAAAGGTAAGTCATTTTGTATTAACCCTTGTCATGCTGAATAAATCCTTTTCAGAAAAGGCTGAAAGCACTGGTAGCACTTGTTGTTCCATTGTCATTGTTTCTATTGAAAATTAATTTAATAAACAACACTTGCTTCAAAAGGATAGACAGGAGGTGTAGACTAAGATGAGACTGCACTTATGTGCAGTCTGATCTTAGTCTATACTTCCAGTTAAAATCGGGATATTCCGGGTTCAGCATGACAAGAGTTAAACAATGTTTTTTGATCTAAAAATATAAGATGATGATCCGAGAGAACTTGCTAGACTTCAGTGTCAGGACTCTTTTAGTTCGATTCTTCCACTTGAGATTTTAATCAAGGTCGCTTCTCAACACAACCTCAGTTCTTGAAATTCATCAAGGGTCAGGTTGGGAAATCATAATTTCTCATATTGTGGCTAAATTGTTGTTGAAGGGCATTATCTGTATATGTATAGAATATTGAACCAGTTGTCATGAAATACGTAATTATCAAGACAAGTCATTGAAATACAAGTAAAAAGGAGGCTTTGCTATGTTTTTATCTGTTTAAGATGACAAGTTTAATATATCCAGTGACTTATGAACAAGAATTTGATGTTCTATTTGGAATATGACCTTAATTTTTGCAAAAAAAAAAATAATTAAATTTGATAAAATTTATGGATTTCTGATATTTATCTAAACATAAAATGCAATTTGTATAATGATTATATTGCTTGCATTATGACAACATTTAAGCCATTATCACACAATGATGCTTTCTGAAACTCTTAAGAAATACCTTAACCAAAAACTTTGTGGGAAAAAGAGAAATTGTTTGTATCAAGCAATTTTTCCTTCTCCCTCGATATTTTCTACCTTATTTTTTAATTTCAGCGTAGCTTGAACTGTCATCTGCAACTTCTTTCAATTTGGAGAAGCCTAAAATTTTACTCTCTGGTTGTGGGTTAAACTGAAACAAAAAGGTATTCATTGGTTTCAGTGCATTTCCAGTTATTACACAATGCATTGATATCCAGGGACAAAATTTCTAATGTAAAGAAAACCTGAAATCCTCGTTAAAATTGTTTGCAGACACCTCAACCAATGATTTCAAAATAGGTCACAAGCCTTGCCAAAAAGCGTTGCCAAACAGAAACGAAAATAAATTTCAAAATTATAATATGTTGATAACATAAAATAATTTTCTAATTTTATTTTCATTTTCTGTTTGGCAAAGCTTCTCAAAGTGTGATTGTGACCTACTCTGATTTTTTTATTTAACAAGGGGTCTGTAAACAATTTTAAAGATTTCAGGATTACTTTTGGTGAGAAATTTTGTCCCAATAAAAGCTGTAGAGCCTTTAACTTCAATGCCATAGGCATGCATCTACTTAAGTCATTCCCACACAATGACACTTTTAAATTCCCCTCAATACGAAAGCTTTGGAAAACATTGTGGAGAATGAAAAATTACTTGTTACAAGCAATTTTTTCATTTTCCACAATGTTTTTTACCCAAAAACTTGAAAAATTATAGAACTTCATACACTTTGAATTGTTGTCTGCAGCTCCTTCCAATTAAGACCAGTCTGAAATTTTATCATGTAGGATTGGGTTAACTAATTAAATATTTCAGGAGGGTAATTATCTAAATGCAGTAGCTGAAGTAGGGATGTTTGAGCACAGTCTCACCACTGACTTGCTGAACCACCTGGTATTTGTACAGAAAGTATTCATGAAGGTTTGTTGGGATCATTGTTTTTGTACAACTTGTTGATGCTATTCAGAAAGTATTTTTTAAATTTGAACTTGAATTTCAACTTAAACCTGTTCCCACACAATCCCGCTTTCTACGCTCCTGAAGAAAAAGACCAAAAAACATTGAGGATAAGTAGAAATTTGCTTGTATAATACAATTTCTACATTACCCACAATGTTTTGCTCCCCAAAAGACAAAGACTGTTAAAATTTCACCAACATTTCAGGTTGGTGAAATTGTTGTCTGCAATTTATTTTAATTTGAACATGTCTAGAATTTTGTCATATTGGATTGGATTAACCCATTCCCACTCAAGCCCTCCTTTTTACGCCCCTCTTGAAAGAAGCATTGGAAAACATTGTGGAAAATGAAGAAATTGCTTGTATCAAGCAATTTCTTCATTATCCACAATGTTTTCTATCTAAAAAGACGAAAAAATTCAAAATTCCCTCAACATGAAATTGTCGTCTGCAGCTTCTTTCGATTTGGATCAGTCTAAAATTTTGCTGTGTTGGAATGGGTTAAACCTTGTCAGGGAGAATAATTAAAATTTTAATGTAGAGCTTATTTTTAAAAAGATTCCTATTTCTCAATTAAGTATCCCTGTCCTCTGTAGCCTACAGCAATCAGTTATAACTTTGTCTCAGTAGAATCACTTTTAATGTTAAATGATGTCATCATCATGTCATCTTAACATAGGATGTATTATGTCCAGGTTTCTTGAATTCAAAGAATGTGACTAGAATTACAAAGCAGTTATGTATATGAGAAAAAGATCTGTTACTTATCTATTCGCCAAGATTCATTTCATAAATTTAACTTTTCTTAACACTCATAAGAGATCCCAGATATCAGGGATGTTTCAAGTTTTTGGGTTTCAAAAACCATCTTTTCAACTATACATTCCAGGAACTGAATGAGTTATTACAGAAGGTATCGGGGACAGACAAGCCAGTACCAATATGGTCGGAGAGTGATACTCAGAACGTAAAGTCACCAACAAAAGATCAACTTCTCTACTCCTTTCACTTTAGATTGAAGGTATAAGTCTTATCTTTCAGTTGAATAAGTAGAACATGCTATGAGGTATTAAAATCCGTAACCATTGAGGGATATCTGATTTGTATAAATTATTAAACTAGCTTAACTGATATCCACTCAGTCCTACTTTTTTCAAGCCTCAAAAAGAAAAGCCTTTGGAAACATTGTTGGAAATGAAAAAATTGCTTTTAACAAACAATTTCTTCATTTTCCACCACCAGAAAGTAAAAGATTATGAAGATTTCTTTTACTTATAAACACCGACTGCAACTTCTTTCAATTTGGACTAGTCTAAAAATTTGTTGTTTGGTAATGGGTTAAAATGAATGCACTAGTACTAGAAGAATACGGTATCTGGCAATGTGTCCTTTTGTGATCCAACTTCTTTGTATAGTTTCATGCTTTGTCAATATCTTGATTAGATATCAATGTTTACAAAGAGCTTCACAAGTTTTTGAAGTTTCAACAAATCAACTTCCCTTGAACATAATCATTTGATTATGAATGAATAAATGAAACATAGCAGCTGGTGTCTTAGATCAAATGTTGCCAGTGCAATTGTGTGAAAAATGACAGGAAGCCATGCTTAGGTGCATCTGTCGCTATGAAATTTTTTTTAACAGTGGCATTAAACTCAATACAATAATCAATTAGTAAAATTTGGGGAAAAAAAATATATTATTGAAGAAATACTTGATACTTGATATAGTACAGAATATCATAAATTCGACAATCAGACTGGAGAATGATCGGACACTTATCTACACAATTGTGATTTGAATGATTGTGATTGAACACAATTATTCGGATTGAGTGCAATGATTGGGATTGAATGCTGATCACTGTTGTTTTCTAAATAGATTGAAGGCTTTCTGTGTAAGATGTGACCATTCATTCATTGAAATGCTTCATTCATAAACACTACAAAATCTGAAACCAACTTAAATGAAAATATTTTTATTACTTTTAAACCTGTTTTTGGAGTAAACCTAGGGTATTTCCACAGCAAGGATGTTGTCTGCCTGAGTGTCTGTATCAATATCATCCAAAAACTTTGATATTTTGTAATATCTCTGATATAACCGAACACAATCACTTCAACCTATTAAGCACTTGGAACAGTCGAACATTGGCATCTGAATGTAGTGCTCTTGTGTAATTTGAATTTCTGAATTTGATTTAAAGGAAAATATTAATCACCAAAACTGTCTGAGGGCTGTGAAATGAGAGAATAATTGAAAGCTGTTGATTGAACACTTTCACTTAAGGGTCAACTGACTGCAGGTTGAAAAAAGTGATTGCTACAGGATTGAGTGCTAGTTGAACATAATTAAATGTGATTGCCCAGAATTGTTTAAAATGATTGTCAAATTAATGATGTTCCATACAATAAGCTGATTTGATGGCAAATTCTAAGAAAGAGTTTGTTCCTACGATTGTCCATGTTTCTCGTTGACAGGGTATACAGATAACAGCTACCACCCCTACTGCCAGTGCTGTTAGACTAGAGACAGAGGCCATAGATCTGGAGGTGTCTAACAGGGTACAGATGGCTTCTCATGAGGCTTCAGATGGTATGAATAACTATGAAATTGTCGAATGATGAATAAATATTTGTCCTATAGAATGACTAGTAGGAGGCATAGAAAAAAATCAGATTGCATGTATATGTAGGCTGATCTTTGTCTATGCTGTTTGCTTAAGAAGGAAGGATCTAGTCAAAGGCTATAGATTTTCTAGTTTTAGAAATGCTGGATATAGAACTTGACTCATCTTGTTGAATGAATGACCACCAAGTAACAAAAGCAAAGATCTGATAGCTTATCTTTGTCTTATATACCTATAAAAGATATGGATAAAAATCTGGCTATCTAATAGAATTCGACAGAAAAAAATCTGTATTCGGCGTGTACCAAAAGAACATATTTGTCAAGAACTGTTAAACATGGACTACTTTTTTGTGTATTGACGTTCAAGTTTTTTCGGAAAGATTATAATTTCTTAATCATTTAAGAGAAATTTTAATGTCATATCCTAAAAGGTATATAGTTAAAGGAATATTACAACTTTTGACTTTTGGTCTCATCCAATAAGAAATACCTACAAATGATTCTCGAACACGATAACAACTTACAGAAAAAAAACACTGTTGTAATATTTCCTATTTATAATATGACCTACAGCCTGGGAATGAAATCAATCTATTGAATATTTTTGATATTACTGGGATGATATTACACTAGTGTAATATATATGCAAAAGAATTTGAAGCCTATTTTAACACCTTTTCGTTGATGCCAAAATAATGTCATAACGTATGTAATGGCATCATTTTATAAGTAGTGTTTTATGTTTTGCAGAATATCATATATTGATATGTTCTTTTGAATTTTAGTGATTCATTGTAAAAAATAAGGTCATGTTATCAGTAGAATATCAAATTTCTATCATAAAATCCCGAATCTATTAATCTTGTCAGCCTCCTTTTTATCTGTTTACAGATGACTTGTTTAAGAAATTTGATATTGCATGTCCATTCATTCAATATCCTCTATTTATCTCGGGCAGCTAATTATACCTCCCCAAACTGTTATATAGTAGTATATTGTGGACAGGCATGTTTTTTAAATAGATAGACAGACCATAAAAAAGATTGCAGTTGAATACATTCTAAATTTGTTCGGAAAGTATAGTTTTCAAAGACATGTTCTTTTCTTTAAATCTGCTTACTGCAAAAATGACAAGTCATATATCAAGGCCACAGAAGGACTTTTGTGTTTGATGTTTCACATTCTTGACCTAGAATTTTCAAAATTATGATATATATCACAATTTGTTCTTATTGGATATGTGAAACTCTAAATATTTTAACCTATTCTCACACTATCACACTTTTTAACACTCCTTAACCCTTTTCCGTTTTTCTAAATTTTAGACTGGTCCAAATTCAAAGGTTTTGCAGATGGCAATTTAAGGTCAAACTTATTTGAAAAATAATCATTCAGTAGGATAGAAAATATTGTGGAAAAAGAAGAAATTGCTGGTCTCAAGCAATTTCTTCTTCTTCTACAATGTTTTCTCAAGTATAAAAACACAGGGCCATAAAAACCAGGGATTAAACAGGAAAGGGTTAAGAAAATAATTTTGGAATATATAGTGAAAATGAAGAAATTCCTCGTTTTAAGACAAAGATTTTTTTTAACCCTTTTCTGTTTTGCAAAATTTTAGACCTGTCCAGGTTCTGCAGACAAAAATTGAAAGCAGATTTAATTTGAAAAATTATCCTTTAAAAGGGTAGAAAAATTGTGGATAAGGAAGAAATTGATTGTTACAAGCAGTTTCTTTTTTTTCTACAATGCTTTCTCAATTATGAAATCACAGGGATGTAAAAAACTGGGATTTAACAGGATAGGGTAAAAGTGAATCAACTAAGATTTTTTCAGCAACTCCTTTCAGTTTGGACCAGTGTAAAATATTGTTGTCTGGTAATTGGTTGATACATATTTCAAATCATTATTTGCACTTTCTATATTTCAGTATATAATGACAATCAGAAAGTGTTCATTAAGGCACAGGTTGATCTCAATCTGGCACTTGGACAGCTTATCAAGGTGAGGAACATTTAGTTTGTTTCATAGAACAAAAGATTTAACAGATCACTGACTTCACCCACTGAGCTGCGACAGAAAGGTCGACCTAGATATTTAACAGGATTATTTTGCAAATAAATGGCTATTTATGAGTACAAAAAAACAAAAATATTTGTTTGGCGACCTAAGGGTCTGAACCACAGATTGAATAAGCTGTAGTTAGGTCATTCAACCTGTCAAACATACAAAAATGCTTCACTTAAATGTTGAAAAATATTTTGAGTTCATAATTCACTGCTGGTGTAAATATATAATTTTACCCTCATTTCACAGATTTCATCTGTCCATCCGTTCATTTGTCTGTAACCAATATTTTCGTTTCACTTTTCTCACAACTACACATAGCTTCAACCTGAAATTTGTTGTGGAGGTTCATCTAGGGGATCTACATGGGGCTTAAAGAATTTAGGTTGGCAAAATAGCTACTTTCTGTTTTATGACTTTGTTTATATTCGGACATTGACTGGTGTAGTGGAAAATTTTTGTTGCACTTTTCTCAGCAACTATTCACAGCATTGACTTGAAACTTGGTGTGGAGGTTCATATAGGGGTCCTATATGGTGCTTACCAAATTTAGTTGTGTAAGTTTACTACTTCCTCTTTTACGACTTTATTTATATTTGGACATTAATTGTACAGTCCTACATAGTGCTTACTGAATATGTTCTATTGAGGGAGAATTTCATTTTTACTGTAGTATGTGATAGTGCATGCGGGGTATACTCAATGAGTTTTGATTCACAGGTTTCTTGTCTTTTTGATTGACAGCCTTGATCTGTCAATATGGACCTATTCAACTGAAGTACTGTTAAAAGTGGTGTTAAAACCCATTCAAACAACAAACAATAGCCCTTTTCTAATTGGAAAAGTTTGCATACAATTTTCAAGTGAATAAACATTTTAGATCAGGAATGTTATAGGAATGAAACATTGTTGGAAAAAATGAGTTGTTTGTTACCAGTAATTTTTTGTTTACTTCAAATATTGTCTAAGAATATGCGTGGTCATTTGTAGAACAAGTTTTTCTTGAAATATTGAAAGTAAACTACTTATATTCACCATTTAGTATATTTTTTTCGGGAGTATAAGAACATATTGATGGTTCAGCTTGAAACAGTTGTAACTGCCTATATGTTTATAGGCAGTTACAACTGTTTTTCACTGAACCAACAATTATTATGTGGCATAATATAGTGTTTTCAGGGGGTCTTGTGTGGTTCAACGGCTGGTTTGGCGGACTCCTATTCTGAGAGAAGTTGGGGTTGCTGGATCAAATCAAGGCCAACCACTTGATTATATTGGTATTTCATTGGGAAGAACCCCAGCCTAGTATTGGTTATACCCAGAAAACACACGACTATGCGAATTTTGCCATGCTATTACTGAAAAATTGTTCAAAGCAGAATTAAATTCATTAAAAAGTGTTCGGCCTTATTGCGTTTTTTTTTTCCCATTTGATGACACATTACAAACACAGGATACTTTTGAGATATTTTAAATGTATACATTTTGTTGCTGTTTAATTTCAGAATGCCCTCTTTGAAGAGGCAGATCCAGAGTTCCAAACTATGGCTTTCTTTAAAACAAAAATATCAATAAGAAATGCACTGCAGGTATGTATCTAATTCTTCATTCTCTGTACAAATAATTAGAAATACTGGACAGTCTTTATGATAAAAAGATGTATTGCCTCAAAGAGATATAGATAAGAACATAGAGATCTAATGTACATGCATAAGTTTGCCGTCATACTTTTGCATGTGTCAGCTTTCACCCATTCCACACAATGATCCTTTTTGATGCCCTCAAGAAAAAAGCTATAGAAAACATCATGGGAAATAGAGAAATTGCTTGTTACAAGAGTTGTTTAACAAATGGTGGTGCTCTTTGGGTTTTTATCACAATTCAATCTAATTTTTAGCAAAATTCTTTTGTTTATGAAATTTTCTAATGAAACCAACTAAATCGATATACCTTATTTTGGAAAATTATATGTTCCAAAAAGTCTGCTTGCAATAAAATATCAAGTAAAAAATTTGAACTTATGTTGCTTTGGTTACCATAAAAAATAATTGAAATTGTTGTTTTGAATAAGGTTGCATGATGACATCTCAGATTTAAAGAATCCTTAACCAATGACCACACAATGATCCTTTCTGACACCCTGAAGAAATACCATTATGGAAAACTTTATGGGGAAAGGAGAAATTTGCTTTTAATAAGCAATTTCTACCCTATTTTGCACTTGTTTTCCATCCTATTTGGCACTAATTTTCTAATCTGAAATGTTGTCTACATCTTCTTTCAATTTGGACCAGCCAAATATTTTGTCATCTGAGAATGGATTAATATATATAGAATAAATATAAGTTCACCTGCTATCTTATTTGGTATCTCTATACCCCTGAAAAACGAATGTTTTCTGGGGTATACTGGAATCAGCCTGTCTGTCTGGGTGTCCATGTGTCCCTCTGTCTGTGTACAAAATACTACCAATTTTTTGTCGCAAACTCCTCCTTCAGTTTTTCTTAAATACCATTGAAACTTTATACAAAGATTAACCACATGTTGAAGTTTTGCAAGACACAATTTTTAAGTCTTAATTCCCCCTGGTTCAAGAATTATCTTCCCTTGAACTTAAACATTATTTATGCTTTGTACACATAAGCAGCTAATTATACTACCAATTTTGTGTCACAAACTCCTCCTTTCTGGAAAAGCAAAGTCAGCAGCTATGTCCTTGTACTGTTAAAGCTCTCATTACACTGAAAGCACTTGCGGGGGTATTAAGTCACATACTGTGACAAGTTCTAGTTTAACCCTTTCCTGTTTAACCCTTTCCTGTTCATTCCCTGCTTGTTACGGCCCCATGATTTTTTAATTGAGAAAACTTTGTAGAAAAACAAGAAATTGCTTGTAACAAGCAATTCCTTCTTTTTCTACAATATTTTCTACCCTACTGAATGCTTATTTTTAAATAAAATTCAGTTTAAATTTTAGTCTGCAAAACCTTTGAAAATAGACAGGTCTAAGATTTTGAAAAACAGGAAAGGGTTAAAGTTATGTTGATTTCTAAATTTCTATGATCAGTAATTGTAAAGCTTTCAAAGATTATGAATTACCAACTACCTTGGATTAAGGTTCAAATATATGAGTTGTGTTTCCCTGGATGTTTCTCACAAACCTGTTCTATTTAAGGATGAGATGATACCAGGTGTATCCACTGACCAGGAGGCTCTTTTGATAAACCTCACCAGACCAATAGTTTTAGCACAACCAATGGCCTTCGATAAAGGTAGGTGAAATACTGACAAGAACTTCCATGAAACCACTTCAGCTGATATATTGTGGAAAATATATATTTGAAGGAAAAATAAAAACAACTTTTTAACAACAACAAATAGTCCTCATGCTAAAGGAAACTGTTTATCTCATTCAGCCTTGTTTGTTAGATTAAGTTAACATTAACTCATTCCCACACAATCCCGCTTCTTTACAGCCCTCAAGATAAAGTCCAAGGAAAACTTTGAGGATAGTCAAGAAATTTCTTGTTACAAGCAATTTCTTCATAATTCACAATGTTTCCTACTCTCAAAGACAAAGATTTTTAAGATTTCATCAATTTAAAATGATTGTGTGCAAATTTTGAGTAGTCTAAAACTTTGTTGTTTGGTAATGGTTTACTCTACCTGTGAGAGTTCTGCATGTAAAATAATCAATCTGACAAATATTTAAGGGCTGATTGTTACAGGTTTGTTTCATTTTAATTGGAAAATAATATAATTTGCCTACACATCCCCAGACTTACACATTTTGTCATATATAAGAGCTCTGTGTAAGAGAGGATGGATGTCTGTCTTACAGCTTTATATCTCAATGAAACCCTATTTTGTTGGTACTCATTGGAATTGGTTTTTACATAGTGCATTTTATAGCTGTTAATAGGAATAGTATCATGTGATAATAAATCCCATGGTATATATGCATTATCATGATAATGTATTTGACATGTTATTCTGTTAATCCATATACATGTATTTCCTATGTTTTGTCTGATTTTTTGCTGTAAACATTGTTATCATGATGAGTGCAATAAACTTTTTCTTTTGTATTGTATATATATCTGATATATCAGAGCTCTAGGGAAGAGGGGGTGATATTCAAACATCTATATTTCTTCATGAAACCCTCTATTGTTGGTGCTCCTTTGATTCATCTGTCAAAATCACTCCTGATACCTGAAATCTATCACATATTGGTTATTTTCCAGCTGTACTTGTGTGGCTGAACTACAAGAATGCCTATGAATATTGGACAGAGCAGCGACTAGCTTTAAACAAGGAGGTTCAGACCGCTACCCAACAAGTTATAGACAGATTGCCAAACATCACAAACACACAACAACAGGCCCTCAGTACTCTCTTCCTACAACTGACTGTTGATGATATAGGATTGTGCTTGCCTATTCTACCATTTTCATCTTATGTTAGTTTTCTATTATCGGCTTAAGTTGTACTTCATCTCTGGAACGGTAAACTTGTATATATTTACAAAGACATGTTTTGCAAATATATATGATGGTTGGCCTTTTTTGCAGCTACAAAATTTAAATAAATTTCAATAAGAAAATTAAGAAGAGGCATAAAGAATAAAAATATGCTACAACGAAAGCTGAGTTTCATAAATACTTGAATTACAGTTGAAGTTTTAGCAGAATTATCTCTGTTATTTAATCCATTACCACACAATTCCTTGTTTTAAAGCTCCTGAAGATTAGTATTGTGGAAAAAACTGTGAGATACAGAAAAATTATTGCAAGCAATTTCTCTTATCCTAAGAGGTTTTCTATCCTAGATAGTGCAATTTCAATTGTCATCTCCAAGTTCTTATATTAAGACAAATCTAAATTTTTACTGCCTTGTAATTGGTTAAACTTTTCATTTTTTCTCCAGGTAGACAATTTAAATTTTCATGAGGAGAAGAATGCAAAATGAGTAAGAAATTGAATAAGTATAATTTTGTTTATAATATTTCAGGGTCAGAGTTTGATAGAGACAGAGCCTGGGGCAGCTGTAGTCTTGACTATAGAAAGCACTCAAATATCTGCTTGTTCATCTGGGTCACTTGTGAGCAAGGGGAGATTTAAAGGTAGGGCTTTAGATTATTTAGGCATATATTTAACAATAAAACCCTGTTGTGCTAAAAAAAGAAATATGATTAACCAATTATCATACAAGCCTGCATTTTTACACACTAGTGAATAAGAATATCTAGGGAAAAGATTGTATGAAAAGAAGAAAATGCTGATTTTTACTAGCATTTTTTTCTTTTCCCCTGATATTTTCTACCATATCTGATATGAAATTCAAAGATTTGTCTGCAATTCCTTTCAGATTGGACCATTCTAAAGTTTCGTCATGTGGTAATGGGTTAAAGCAAAGTACTTGAATCACATGTATGCTTGAATGTAATTAATTATATTTTTTGAATATGAAAATATTTGATTTGAAAATTGAAATGAGCAACAATTTTGGTTTAAAAGGGACAAACAGTTTGTATAGACTAAGATCATACTGCACATATATGCAGGCTGATCTTTGACAATGCCTACAAAAATAGGAATATTCCAGGTTAGCACAAAAAGAGGGCTAAAGGTTATTCATTTCAATTATCTTTCCAATAGAATTTCACAACACTAAAAAAGGGTTTTCTTCGGCAGCTGAGGAACTACAGTGTGATATGCTGTTTTACCATATGCTCAAAGTCATTATATTTTTTCATTGTTTTAAAACTGTTTATAAACTCTTTAAACCACTTTTTACTGTTAGTGTGTGATCAAAAAATGACACAATGACATACTTGAATACAAGACGATATTTTTCAGGATTTTGTCTGCGTATTGCTGAAGATTTTGAAACATCTTTAGATGATTGGAAACCTGACCTGGAAGAGACAGTGATGAATGCTTGTGTTGTTCCTGAGGGGACATATGAAGTGTGTTCCAGGACTATCAATAAACAGTCTTTGGGTAAGGACTTTGCTTGTAATTATAGTAGTTGACTAATCACTGCAGTTAAAACAGTCTAATGATAAAGAAACCAAAATCCAGTGAAATGATCAAATTGATATACATGTACCTACAGTTCTTGTAGATTTTTCTCAGATTTCCTTCACTTCCTTCTACTTAACAGCATCCAAAATTCAGGACAAATGTTTACTGTAAATCAGGTTTAATCAGTAAGGGTTTTATTTTTGCTAATATTCATGAGACTACAAGCTGCAAATTCAAGAAGCTCACACAGCTATACAAACAAAACAATGTAAAGCAGACGAGGTGATAAAATTCTAGGTGATCAATTAAAATCAAACAAATGTACCTGTTTTGACACATGATATACATGTAATTATTTCATCTTGTGACAGTTTGGTTAGACTAGTATCATATCAATGTTTCGGTGCATTTGTGCTAATGTATATACATATTACAACCTTAGACCTCTTTGATAATGGCTTTTTAACTCTTTCCAAAAATAAATTTTACTTAAACTTTAAAGCATACTTTGTAATCCTACAGAGGAGAAATTGTTACACTATGAGAAAAAAAATAAGTAGAAATGTTCTTAAATGGGTTACCAGTAATCATCCTACTCATGGGTTGTCATCAAATCAGGCTGTAATCAAATGTTTTTCTTTGCCAATTTATTTCTGGAGATACTTAGGGAAATTACTGAAGTACCATATGGCCGCTCGCAAACTGATGAACTAGCTAATTAGTCTTTGGGTCCTGCTCACACATAAATAAGACGACGCAAAAATTACCCAATTTACATTAATTGACACTGCCTATAACATTAATTTATAATAAACAACTCTTTTGTCACAGTCTTGTAATTAGCTGAATGGATTTTCAAACAAGAAAAAGTAGAAATGATTATTTACAAGGTGATTTCTTTTTTTAATTCATTTTTAATCTCAGATCCAAACAGCAATGCTAAATGGATAGTTAACATCAAGTGGGAGATGCAGGGTATAGATGTTCAACTGGACACCAATATTGGTAAGAGGTTATCTGCCCTTGGTAGTAATCTGACAGCGCTGACAGGAGAGGAGGATGAGGAGTTCATGTCAGACCAGGTGGATGGCAGACATGACGTATCCCTGGAGGATCTTTCTGATACACCAGTATGTATGAAATTGTTGAAGTTTGATACAAAACAAGTCTCTATCTTTGACATTTCTTTTTTGACTTCTTATAAATTTCTAGAAACATTCTTAGTAAACTACTGAAAATTTAAGACCAAAGTTTGTAAGGATATTTCTTAGATGAAGCTTCGAAATAGTTGATTCTCATGTTCTTTCGATTGTAAACTTGTGTATAAAAAAAACCCACTTTGAATGTAAAACTTGTGTACAAATTTGTAACTTATCAATATCATGTGACTGTGATGCCACATTCATAATTCATTTTTTCAATAAACAGTGCCTGTCGATATAACGGTCAATGTCAAGATTAGAAAACATTTCTGGTAAAAAACCAGGTTTGTTTGACTTGATCTTAGAAGGTAAACAAACATGATTTGAAATCGATAGTTAAAAACACAAAATAGTTTTTGAAGAACTACACTCATACCCTCCTTTTCATATTGAAGAATGCTCTTGTTTGCTTCAGTAACATAACAAAGGATAGATTGTTTAAACAGGGATTTGTTTTCTTGGTGGGAAGATCTGGCTTAACCCATTCCCACTCAATCCTTCCTTTTTACACTCAAGAAATAGGCTTTGGAAAACATTGTGGAAAATGAAGAAATTGCTTGTATCAAGCAATTTCTTCATGATCCACAATGTTTTTAATCAAAAAAGAGAAAAAACATTTAGAATTCCATCAACTTGGAATTGTCGTCTGCAACTCCTTTCAATATGGACAAGTCTAAAATTTTGTTGTGTTGGAATGGGTTAAACTAATTTGCATAATGCCTGTATACTACTTAGTTCTTTAGATTTGTAGAGTCATTTTCCTGGTCCAATCTTGACCTTTTGCAAAATTTGATTCACATTGATGGTAGTGCTGATGAATCTTTAAAAATGCTTTAACCCATTCCAATCCAACAACTTTTTAGACTGGTCCCAACTCACAGAAGTTGCAGGCAACAATTTTAAGTTGGTAGAAATTTAGATATTTTTGTAGATAATGAAGAAATTACTTTTGACAAGAAATTTCTTTATTTTCTACAATGTTTTCTCAGCCTTTTTTTTTTGTAAGGTGCGTAAAAAAGAGTGATTGTGTTGGAATGGGTTTAAAATGGGTTTTGTATATTTCAGATGATTGATACAGAAAAAAGGAGGCCCAGTGTATTACTTGAATCTCTTCCTAAATTCTTGTTTGATACCAGTATAGACCCAAAGACAAGAGCTAGAAATCTAGAAAAGGCCATGAACGAACAGGCTAAAGTTGTACAAGCTTTAAAGTAAGTTCCATTTTAAATAGTGTTCTAGAGTCCACTCCTAAATTTACCCTGCAGTTGCATGTGGGACTAGGCAAACACCAGCTATTAAAGATATTGAGAAGTTAAAAACAATAGCCAGAATCTGTTATAACTTTAGATAATTTACTAGAAATGTTGACAATCATTTGGCAAAATTAACCCTTTATCAAATGAAAAAAATTTGGACTGTAAATACATGTACTCCACTCAAGAAAAATGCTTTGGCAAAACTCTTGTAAGAAGCAATTTCCATTTCCGACAGTGTTTTTATACAAAAAGTAGAAAAAAGATTTAGAATGTCATTTACTTGAATTTGTCATATGCAGCTTCTTTCAATTTTGACCAGTCTAAATGTTGTCGTCTGGTAATGGGTGAATAGGCAGCCTTTCTAAGTCTACCCTATGCAAAGGGAGTAGCAGTGAGTAATAGGCCACTAATTTCTCTCAGAGACATAAAAACGCCTGCTTTGAGTACTCAATTTATATGTAAGCTTCGAGTTTTCATCCAAATTGAACGAAAATGACTTGGTTAAACAAGAGATGAAGGTTTTTTGTTAAACTAAAGAGAAAGAGAATACCTTACATACAGGGAAAAAGAAAAATATTTGAATAATAAATAGTTGGCCTCACAATTATGGTTGTACATACAGCAGGAAAAAATTGGCTTGGTATACAGTTGTTATGTTATTTCCTTTTTTGTAACTGCCATTTAATCTATAGTGTAGCATGAAATAAGAAACTTCTGTTTTGAAACTTCAAATTTGAAAAAGTTGTCAGATTTATGTATGTATGAGTTGAAAGCACACTCTCTCTTATTTAAGGGAAAAGGTTGCCAGCCAAACAATGATTGAAGCTGAAACCAAAAAACTTGAAGAATTGAAGAGCTTGATATTTAATGACTTTCGAAGAGAGGTTTTAAGTAGAATCAAGAAACAGAGTGAAAAGGTAGGCGTATTACAGGGATTTACACTAACACCAGTACTGGGGCCTGAGGCCGGGGCAGGACTGTCAGAATTTCTAAGCTTTGAATCCTTATGGCCTGTTGTTTTTCTTATACAAATCTAAGCAGTATAAATATCCCCTTTTTACTCTTACCAAGTCAGTCACTGATTTTCATGAAACATAGATATTTGAAAAGGGAAAACAGTGTTGGAAAAGAAGAAATTGCTTATAACAACTTTTTCCACAGTGTTTTCTAACAAATATTTTGCAGGTGCTATTATCCTTTTAGTACATATACTTCTGTGTTGCATTAAATGACCATAGATTTTGTGGACCTTCAAACACCAAGGAGGACAAACCGTTTCTACAGGCTTATGACAAAATTCGATGATTGTCAAACTCTGTTTATTATTTGGCATTAAAGAAAATATAATTGCATTTATGTAATTTGCTAAAAGATACTTCAATAATTGTCTCCCTTGTCCTTCAGATAGTTGTAACTTGGCTCAAATGAAAAAAAAAACTATTGTTAAGCCAAACATTCACTACAAAATCTAAATTGTCATTCAGAAAAAATTAAGAGATAAGGTTTGTAAAGAATTATGTTATATTTTGCATATGTGATCTTCAAAAGTCTTTGAAAATGCCATTTCAACATGAATTAGAACTAAAGATCAAAAATAGAAATGAGGCTTATTTCATCTAATGTAAAGAATCTCTTAGAATAGAATATACATGTACTACATTCCATAGTATTGGTTATGTTTGATAGCATTCTTATTCTCTTCTGCCTGTAATTTTGTAGGCATCTGTGATAAAGAATAAACTTGGTATTGGATCTAATCCTACCCATTTACGGTCCAAATCATATGGAGGAAGAACTGATGAAAAGCAGAGAGAAAGGTTTGTTCAGGATGAAAATTACAATGATATCTACCTCAGATGGAATTGTTTGAAAAGTCTTTTAGGTTTTAAACCCAGTAGCAGAGGGTAAAATTTTAGACCAGTCCAATTTGAAAGGTGTTGCAAGCAACAATTCAAAAGATATGAAAGTTGGATTTTTTCCACTTTTTGGGTGGAAAACATTGTGGATAATGAAGAAATTGCTTGTAACAAGCAATTTATTCATTATCCACAATGTTTTCCAAAGCTTATTTTCCTTAAGGGCGTCTAAAGGCTTCATTGAGTGGGAATGGGTTTATTTACACAAAGCTTTGACATTTATCAGACTCTTATATGGAATAATCTGTTTTCCTGCAGCAAAGAACTCAACAGTTCTTTGTAACTTGTGTACTATTTCATGTTCAATGTAACATTTGATTTGTATGTTGCTCTCATCTTTACACAACTAATGAGGGTATATGATAAACCCTTGTCATGCTGTATAAATTACCTTACTAAATTGCTGTAAAATCAAAGAGCTGAAAGCACTGATAGAACTAGCTGTTCAAAAATCAATATTTCTTTTCGAAATCAACTTCATAAACAACTCTTGACAGGAAAAGTACAAACAGGAGGTGTTGACCTAGATCAGACTGCACTTATGTGCAGGCTGATCTTCATCTACACCTCCTGCCAAAACAGAAATATTACGGGTTCAGCATGACAAGGGTTAAGGTAAAGAATTTGAAACCATTTCAACCTAGAATCTTGAATTTCCGGCACAACTCCATAATACTTTTCATGTTACATTTCTCAATTTTTATGAATGAATGAATGAAAAGGGTTTTACAACACACTGACTGCGAAGGTCATTTATCTTGCTAAAACAGATAAAGTGTTTCCAGTTCATGTCAAATACGAAGTGATGAAAATATATTGGTTAGTATTATTGTGATGAAGATAAAAGGAAACTGTAAAAGAAGCTATATATGTTTGTAGATTTTTTAATCTTTGGATCAATATAATTTGTATATAGTTATCTCATTGATAGGCATTAGCTTATTTCATTTTAAGGTCATATGATAAGGTCAGTTATCAAGGTGAAACTTCTGAATGATTTGTTGTAACAGGGGCATGAGTGATACACAAACACTTTTTGTCTACTGGATTATCTTGAATTTTAGTCAAAGATTTAATTTATTATTATATGTTTGTGCACAATAAAAATAATCCATTTAAACTTGACCTACTGTATTAGCAATGTAGGATTGTTTTGTTTTTCTCTCATAACATTATATATGACTTTTATTTCAGTGCCCCACCTGACCTATTGAAAGTAGACCCACAATATCAGAGAGGTGTGTCTGATTCGGGTAACCCTAGGGACCTGGCTGCTTCCACTAAAGTGCAATTTGGAGAGACGGTGGCTGCAACATATACACCTCCCACGTAAGTATTACTATGAATACCACAGTTAACCCATTACCAGATAACACAAGTTAAGACTGGTTCAAAATCTAAGAAAATACAAATGACCTTCTAATGTGCAAAAATTGGAAAATAGCAAGAAAAACAGTGGAAACATGAGAAAACAATTAATTGAAATTTCTCCTTTTCCCACAATTTTTTTAATGACCCTATTTCTTCAGGATGTCAAAAGAGGGAAATTGGTAATGGGCTAATGGTGCCCCAGCAGACCTGGTAAAGGTAGACCCACAATATGAGAGGGGCCTGTGTGAATCTAGTTACCTCGGGAACCATTCAGCTTCCACATTCACAACTCCAATTATTGTTTTTATTTTAGATGGCTTTTAACCCTTTCCTGTACAAACCCTGGATTTTACGCAGCTGTGAATTTATACTAGAGGAAATTTGGAAAAAACAGAAATCGCTTGTAACAAGAAATTTCTCTTTTTCCAAAAATATTTTCTACCACATAGGATGGTCTCATTTCAAATTGCATCCAATTTTCATTGTCCTCTGCAAGACCAGTTTTAAATTTCAAAAAACGGAGAGGGTCAAGGTTTATTTTTTTAATTTTGATGTAATGTTTCTCAAAACTTAATTGTGAAGGCTTTGCATTTCTGAGAAAAAATGGGTTAATCCAGGTCTTTGCTATTAATAGTTGGGATAAATAGAACTTGGCACCTGAAAAGAATTAGACCTTAGCATGTAAATAGTGAACAATTATTTAAAAACTTGCCATATGAATTTGCCCTTCAACTATCATTTGACTTCAGCAAAATCAAGGAAAATTCAAAAACCAATAAGAAAAGAAAAAAATATCTCATAGTATTAAAAGAACAATATAAAGAATAATACTATATTATAGTTGAGATACAAAACCTCATTTTGGATTCAAGCTGCATAGGAAAGTTTGGATACCCTCTGCCTTGAGAATCCAATACAATTGTTTGTATCACTGCTACATCTTTGGTTTCCATTAATCATGTAAAGACTTTGACTATATAAGATAACAGAACCTTAAAATCATTTTTTTTCTTTAAAAAACCTAATAACATCATAAAAATGTCATCTAACTTCATTCATATAGGTTTAGTACTTGGGTTTTGTGGATTTCTTCTGTCAAGTGTGATTCTGTCCACCTGCAATTAACCCTTTCCTGTTTTTCAAAAGTCTAGACCTGTCCAAATTCAAAGGTTTTGCAGACAAAAATTTAAATTGAATTTTAATTTTAGAAATATTTATTTACAAGTAATTTCTTCTTTTACCACAATGTTTTCTCAATTATAAAATCACACAGAGGTAACCAGGGATTGAACAGGAAAGGGTTAATGTATTTTAAAAGGAAAACCAGCAGATATATAATGAATGTGTACATGCTTGTGAGTTTTACTTTTTTTTTTCAGGACTCCAGAAAGCACTCCACAGCATAAAGCAGATGAGGAGGGAAGCATTTCACGGAGAGTCAAAAGTTTGATCGTACCAATGATAAAGGCTGACCTAATGTCATCGTCATCATCATCATCATCATCGTCATCATCATCAGTAACCATAGATACATACAGTAGTGACGAGGATGTGGACGCGTCTGTTTTCAAAGGTGAAAGGTAGGTGGTTTGTAAAACACCCATACAAATCAAAATGTTTCAAAGGTATGCTGGAATCTACATATATATCAGGTCTGTTTATACATTCATCCTATAGCCTGTTCATCTTTCTGTGTACAAAATACAAGTAATTATACCCCAGCTTCAAAGAAGAGGTCGGTAAAGTAGTTTACTTCTGTCTGTCAGTAACCAATATCATTTATTGCATTTTTCTCAGCCATAGTGCAGTGATAGCACGTAGGACTCCTTGTCAAGGGTCCAAGGTTTTGATTCCCAGCTGAGGCAAATATCCTTTCCAACATTTGTCTTCCAACAATGTGTGGATCATTGTATACCTAAACGGGATGAGCAGCTGGAGGTTTAGAAAGGATTTAGTGGTTGTGCTGGTGTGAGAATCCATGGTTAGGTGTTACAGCCGCCAAGATATGACTGAAATACTGATAAAAGTTGCAATAAACACCATTCAATCAATCAATCAATCAATTTTTCTCAACAGCAAATAATATCATTCACTTGAAACCTGGTATGGTGGATCAACTAGGTGTCCTACATGGCACATCTGGATATAATTTCAATGTAGGTTCCCATTGCTAATTGCTAGCATCCACTTGCAACTAGTTATGGAGATTTAACTAGGTGTCCAGTATGGAGTTTACTGAATATGTTTCAAGAGGGAGAGTTTAATTTTCTCAATTCAAAGTTTAGATTGGCCCATTTTTTGCTAGTTTTTTTTGGGGGGGGGGGGAGAAAATTTGAGGTATTGCTATAACCAGTTGGTCTTCAGCGTCTGCATCTATGTCATCTTCTGGAAACTTTGACAGATTCACTTGAAACATAGAAATATATGTTTCCAATCAAAAGAGCAATCTATACCAACAAAGGGAATAACTCTAAATACATTTTTGAAGGAATTATAGCCCTTTTTATGCCCCCACATCGATAGATCGGGGGCATATTGTTTTACCGGTGTCTGTCCTTCAACCCTGATTAAGTTAAAATGCTAATATTTGGTATGTAGATAGGTCTCAACAAGGCGCAACTGGAGAAGTTCATGTCTTCAAGGTCAAGGTAAAAATTTTAACCCTTTTCCCAAAAGCATTGCTCAAAAACTTAACCTACCAACTAAACATTTTTCTATAACTTCATGCCTAATTAAGTTACAATGCTAATATTTGGTATGTAGATAGGCCTCAACAAGGCGCAACTGGGGAAGGTCATTTTATTAAGGTCAAGGTCAAAATTTTAACCCTTTTCCCTAAAACATTACTCAAAAACTTAACCTGCCAACTAAACATTTTCCTTTAACTTCATCCCTAATTAAGTTACAATGCTAATATTTGGTATGTAGTTAGGTCTCAACAAGGCGCAACTGGGGAAGGTCATCTCAACAAGGTCAAGGTCAAAATTTTAACTCTTTTCACTTAAAGAAATAAAAACCAATAAAAATCACCCTGTTTAGGGGGCATGGTGTTTCACAAACACATCTTGTTTTTTTTACTTTTTTCACAAACACATTAATATCAAATTACAACACAACAAAAGTTTTAGACTGGTCCAAATTAAAAGAAGTTGCAGACAACAATTTCAAGTTGGTGGAAATTAGAAAAAAATGCCTTTTATGGTAGAGAACATCATGGACATTGAAGAAATTGCTTGTTACAAGCAGTTTCTTCATTGTCCACAATGTTTTCCAATGCCTTTTTTGAAATAGGCCTCAAAAAGCAGGCTTGTGTAGTAGTTGGTTTAGTAAGGATACTCAGAAAGTTTTAAACAGTGTGAATGAATTTATTCTTGTCTATTTCAGTTCAAATGGTGGTGTTGAGAGAAGAATCAAGACTCTGTCTAACCCCAGTATTGGTAGTGGAGGATCCAAGACTTTAGAGCCAAATGTTGACTTCGAACTGGATGTAAAGGTGTTCATCGATAGTGGCAAATGTATTCTACATCCTAAAGATAGTAGGGAGGAAGAAGCTAAAAGGTAATCTTTATTATTTGACCAGAAAATGAAACCTTAGATTTTTTCAAAATTAAAATGCAAGATTTTGATTTATTTTGGAGGGAATTCTATAGTCAAAAGATAAATTTTCGATGGGAGATAAAACTCAATTTTGTTTCACAATAACATCATGATGATATACACAATAGCAGGTAAGCCTTTAGATTTTAGATTGTTTATTGTCTATATTTGATGACAAATGACAATACCCTCAGAGGCAAGTTAACCTATTCCCATACAATCTCGCTTTTGACGGCCTCAAGTAAAAGGCTTTAGAAAACATAGTGAAAAATTAAGAAATTGTTTGTAACAAATTGTTTCTAAAGATTTCTTCATCATCCACAAATGGGTCGATAATTGTAGATCTATGTGGGATAGCATGTGGAGGCTAGGAAAGGATGTAATGGTAGTACTGGTGTGAGAAATACCAGGATTCCATTGTTAGGTGCTCCAGCCGCCGCGATATAATTAAAAGATTGTTGAAAGCGGCATAAAACCCCATTCAAACAAACAAACAATCATCATCCGCAATAAATTCTTGCCCAAAGATAAAGATTTTTAAATTTCATCAACTTGAAATTGTTGTCTGCAAATTCTTTCAGTCTGGAAAAACTTGTAGAAATACAATTTTTAGCTCTACTGGGCGAAGGCCACTAGAGCTATAGCGATGGCTTTTTCCCGTCCGGCGTCCGTGCGTCCGTCAGTCCATCCGTCAGTCCGTCCGTTAAACTTTTCTTGTTTACGCGATTAAGTCCACAGTTTTCATCGGATTCTCTTCAAACTTTCACAGAATGATTGTACCATCATAAGGATTGTTTCTTTCGAAATTGGGTCAGATCCGTCAAGAAACACGGGAAAAGGGGCCTAATTAAAACTTAATTAAAAAATCTTCGTTTATGCGATAGAGTCCACAGTTTTCATCGGATTCTCTTCAAACTTTCACAGAATGATTGTACCATCATAAGGATCGTTCCTTTCGAAAATGGGTATGATCCGTCAAGAAACACGGGAAAAGGGGCCTTATGAAAATTTAATTATAAATTTAATTAAAAATCCTTGTTTACGCGATAAAGTCCACAGTAGTCATCGGATTCTCTTCAAACTTTCACAGAATGATTGTACCATCATAAGGATCGTCCCTTTCGAAATTGGGTCAGATCCGTCAAGAAACATGGGAAAAGGGGCCTTATGAAAATTTAATTAAAAAATCCTCGTTTACGCGATAGAGTCCACAGTTCTCATCCGATTCTCTTCAAACTTTCACAGAATGATTGTACCAACATATGGATCGTTCCTTTCGAAAATGGGTATGATCTGTCAAGAAACACGGGAAAATTGGCCTTATGAAGATTCATTAAAAATTCAATTAAAAATGCTTGTTTACGCGATAAAGTCCACAGTTTTCATTGGATTCTCTTCAAACTTTCTCAGAATGATTGTACCAACATAAGGATCGTTCCTTTCAAAAATTGGTATGATCCGTCAAGAAACACGGGAAAATGGGCCTTATGAAAATTTAATTAAAAAATCCTCGTTTACAAGATAGAGTCCACAGTTTTCTTTGGATTCTCTTCAAACTTTCTCAGAATGATTGTACAATCATAAGGATCGTTCCTTTCGAAAATGGGTCTGATCTGTTATGAAACAGGGGAAAAGGGGCCTTATGAAAATTTAATTAAAAAATTCTTGTTAACACTCTAGAGTCAATAGTTTTCATCGGATTCCCTTCAAACTTTCACAGAATGATTGTACTATCATAAGGATTATTCCTTTTGAAATTTGGTATGATCCTTCAAGAAACACAGGAAAAAGGGGCCTTATGAAATGTTTAATAAAAAAATCTCATTAATAATCTAGAGCCAACAATTTACAACGGATTCTCTTCAAACTTTCACAGAATGATTGTACCATCATAAGGATTGTACCTTTTGGAATCGGATATGATTCCTCAAGAAACATAGGAAAAGGGGCCTTATTTAAATTTAATTCAAAGATCTTTGTTAACACTCTAGAGTCCACAGTTCTCATCTGATTGACTTCAAACTTTCACAGAATGATTGTACCATCATAAGAACTGTTCCTTTCAAAATTTGGTATGATCAGTCAAGGACCACGGGAAGAAGGGGCCCGATTAAAACTGGATTGAAAAAGTCCTCGAAAACACAATAGAGTCCATAGTTTTCAACAAATTCTCTTCAAACATTCCCCGAATGATTATTACATTAAATGGATTGTTCCTTTCGGAAGTAGGTTTGATCCATCAAGTTTCATGGGAAAAGGGGCCCTATGAAAATTTAATAAAAAAAATCTTAGTTAACATGTAATGGCCCTAGATTTCACCTGATTGACTTCAAACTTTCACATAATGATTGTACCATCATAAGGATTGTTCCTTTCAAATTGGGTCTGATCCATTGAGAAACATAGGAAAAGGGGCCTTAGGAAAATTCAATTAAAAAAATCTTAATTAATGCTTGTAAGTCCACAGATGAGATGGGGTTGTCTTTATACTCAAACAGAATTATTATACTTTTGTAAGAAGAGTTCCCTTTGGAATTAGTTCAGATCCATCAAGTAACATGGGAAAAGGGGCTATATGAAAATTCAATTAATAAAACCCTGTTAACACAATAAAGCCCACAGCTTTGATCAGATTTTGTTGAAACTTTCACAGAATGATTGGAAGGTCATAACTATCATTCTTTTCATAACAGGATTGAACTGTCAAGAAGCACAGGAAAAGGGGCCTTATGAAAATTTCATTTATTTCATTTGTTACCAAGTCCAGAGCTTTTATCGGATTTTCTTCAAACATTCACAGAATGATTGTACAATAATAATGATTGTTGATGTTTGCATTAGACCTGATCCGTCAAGTATCACAGGAAAAGGAGCATTATGAAATTTGATTTTAAAATCATTGTACCACAATAAAGTCAACAGTTTTCATCAGATTCTGTTAAAACTTTCACAGAATGATTATTCCATCTTAAGGATTCTTTCTTTTCAAATTAGGCATGATCTGTCTAGTATCATGGGAAAAGGGGCCATTAGAGAATTTTATCTATAATCCTTGTAACCAAGTCCAGAGCTTTCATTGGATTTTATTCAAACCTTCACAGAATCATTGTACAATAATCACGATTGTTGATGCTGACATGAGACCTGATCCTTCAAGTATCACAGGAAAAGGAGCCTTAAGAAAATTTTATTTTAAAAATTTGACACCAAGATAAAGTCTGCAGTTTTCATCAGATTCTGTTCAAACTTTCACAGAATGTTTGTACCATCATAAGGATTGTTTCTTTCCAAATTGGGCCTGATCTGTCTAGTATCATAGGAAAAGGGGCTGTATGAAAAATTATTACCAAATCCTCATAAACACAACAATGCCCTCAGTCTTTATCAGAATCTCTTCAAACTTTAATAGAATGATTGTACCATCATTTGGATTGTTCCTTTGTAAATTAGGTCTGATGGGTTAAGTGACACAAGAAAAGGGACCTTTTAACAATTTTATTACAAAACATCAATATAACAATAAAGTCCTCAGTCTTTATCATTTTCTTCAAACTATCATTAGGATTGTTCCTTTGTACATTGGGTCTGATTTGTTAAGTTTCACAGAAAAAGGGGCCTTATGAAAATTTAGTTACAAAAATTCTTGACACAATTCAGTCCACTGTTTTCATTGATTCTCTTTAACTTTTAAAGAATGATTCTACCTTCATTAGAATTGTTCCTTTTGAAATTTTGTTTGTTCTGTAAAGTATCATGAGAAAAGGGGCCCTATGAATGTTTCACTATAAACTCATTAACACAATAAATTCCACAGATTAAACAGATTGATTGTACCATCATTCCAATTGTTGATTTTGACAGTGGATCTGACTATAGCAAGGGTCACATAAAAAGGGGCCTTATGAAAAACTCTCTTAAATATTCTGGTTAACACAATGATGTCCCTTGATTTCACCGGATTCACTTCAAAATTTCACAGAATGATTGTACAAATACTTAGATGGTTCTTTTCAGAACTGGGTACAATCCATCAAGTATCATGTAAAAAGGGGACATTTGATTTTTTTTTTTAATATTCTAGTAAACATAATGAATTTCAAATATTTCATCGGATTCACTTTTAACTTTCATAGAATGATAAAACCAACAGTAAAATATCACGGGAAAAGGGGCCCTATGAGAACTTGAATTAATATCTTTGTTAACACAATAAAGTCAACAGTTTTATTGGATTCTCTTCAAAGATGCATGGAATAATTGTGGCATTTGAAACACAGGAAAAGGGGCCTTACAGATTATCATTCAAAACATTCTTGTGTATGTGATGAAGATCACAATCATTATCAAGTTGTCTTTTAAATTTCACAGGACAATTGTCGGGTTGAAAGGAAACTTCCTTTTGGAACGAAATTGATCCATCAGAAAACACAGGAAAAGGGGCCTTATTGATTTTCATTCAAAACAATCCTGTTTATGTGATTAAGTCCACAATTATTGTCAGATTCTGATGAAATATTCACAGAATGATTGTAGGGTCATAAGGTAAATTTCTTTTAGAAATGGAGTGGATCCGTCATGAAACATGGGAAAAGGGGCCTTGAGAATTGTTACTTAAAATGATAAAGGGGATAAAGCCCCTTTTTTTTCTTTATGCATTCTTCTTTGAGCAATTAACTTCCTTAAATATCAGATTTCTTTAACGGAAAACTTGATAACTAGTAGAGCGTCTCAGGCCCTCATGGGCCTCTTGTTTTACTATCATGCAACTAAATTTATTAAAATAGGTATATCATAAATAGAATAGAACATTACAATTGTGATACAACTTCTGTATTTGCTTTTCCCTGCAGAGAGATATTTGAAATGTCAAAATTTTCCTCCTCAGCTCAAAGCAAATATAAGATGTTGTATCACTATCGTAACATGATATTCCCTATATATTGCACATTTGCATACCAGTGTACATGCACAAAAAATTGATTACAAACTTATCAAAGATGTGTAAAAAAGCCTCTTGGAATTTGACAAATAGAGTGTCCATGTATTGAAAAGAACATGTTGGGATTCTGCTCTTTTGTTCCCAAAGAGTTTAAAAGGAAAATTATATTGTAACTGTTGACAAAAAAATGTTAATCTCAACAAATTAGTGTTGTTAACCAATTACCAGACTACAAAATTTCAGACTGGTCCTATCAAAGAAGTTGCCCATGACAGTGGGCCCCTACCGATATCCAGAGTTACTCCGCTAAGATTTAGTATTAGAGTGACCTCCCTTAAATCTTTGGGTAGTCCGGTGAAAAAATCAATGATATCGGTATCGAAAACACTAACAGGTTGTTGCCAGCTCTTACTACATGTCATCAATGTTGAAACCCTAGATGATCTAGAGACTACTTTATTTAAACAGCTGAGCTTAATTTTTAAAGCTTAGTGACATTTTACGTGCTTATAGTCGTAAATGAGCCGATATGAAAGTGTATTTTTTGGATATATCCTAATTCCGGATATACGTATGAATTACCATAAAAAGAGCTTTTTTGATGGAAATAAATACAATGATATTCTCGGAAATACATTGCGTTAATTCCTTTTTAGCTCACCTAAGCACGAAGTGCTCTGGGGGAGCTATTGTGATCGGTCGTTGTCCGTCCGTCAGTCCGTCCGTCCGTTCACAATTACAAAAAAATCTTCTCCTCCTAAACTAAGCATTGAATTTCAACAAAACTTCACAGAAATGATCCTTAGGTCATGCTCTTTCAAAATACTTCAAAGAATTGAAATCCACGAAGAACTCTGGTTGCCATGGCAACGGAGTTAAAAACTTAAAAAATCTTCTCCTCCCAAGCCGTAAGTCCTAGAGCTTTGATATTTAGTTCGAATCATCATCTATTGACCCTCTAGCAAAATACTTCAAAGAATTACAGTATTCTAAAAATTAGCCCTCTTGGCAATCCCTGATTTTAAATGGAATAAAAGTAGGAAATCTTTAAAGATGTTCTTCTCCCTAATCGTTTTGCCTAGAACTTTGATATTAGGAACAAATCGTATATATTGTCCCTCTAGCAAGGTACTTCAAAGAAATACCGTATTCTGAAAATTAGCCCTTTTCTGTGCTATCCCTGATTTCACAAAGAGATAAAATAGGAAATCTTTAAAAATCTTCTTCTCCCAAACCATAAGGCTAGAGCTTTGATATTTAGTACAAATCATCATTTATTGACCCTTCTAGCAAAATACTTCAAAGAATTACCGTATTCTAAAAATTAGCCCTCTTGGCAATCCCTGATTTTAAATGGAATAAAAGAAGGAAATGTAAAAAAATCTTCTTCTCCCAAATCATTTTGCCTAGAACTTTGATATTAGGATCTAATCCTATATATTGACCCTCTAGCAAAGTACTTCAAAGAATTACCATATTCTGAAAATTAGCCCTTTTCTGTGCGATCCCTGATTTCACAAAGAGATAAAATAGGAAATCTTTAAAAATCTTCTTCTCCCAAACTGTAAGGCTAGAGGTTTGATATTTAGTACAAATCATCATTTATTGACCCTTCTAGCAAAATACTTCAAAGAATTACAGTATTCTAAAAATTAGCCCTCTTGGCAATCCCTGATTTTAAATGGAATAAAAGTAGGAAATCTTAAAAGATGTTCTTCTCCCAAATCATTTTGCCTAGAACTTTGATATTAGGAACAAATCGTATATATTGTCCCTCTAGCAAGGTACTTCAAAGAAATACCGTATTCTGAAAATTAGCCCTTTTCTGTGCTATCCCTGATTTCACAAAGAGATAAAATAGGAAATCTTTAAAAATCTTCTTCTCCCAAACCATAAGGCTAGAGCTTTGATATTTAGTACAAATCATCATTTATTGACCCTTCTAGCAAAATACTTCAAAGAATTACCGTATTCTAAAAATTAGCCCTCTTGGCAATCCCTGATTTTAAATGGAATAAAAGAAGGAAATGTAAAAAAATCTTCTTCTCCCAAATCATTTTGCCTAGAACTTTGATATTAGGATTTAATCCTATATATTGACCCTCTAGCAAAGTACTTCAAAGAATTACCATATTCTGAAAATTAGCCCTTTTCTGTGCGATCCCTGATTTCACAAAGAGATAAAATAGGAAATCTTTAAAAATCTTCTTCTCCCAAACTGTAAGGCTAGAGGTTTGATATTTAGTACAAATCATCATTTATTGACCCTTCTAGCAAAATACTTCAAAGAATTACAGTATTCTAAAAATTAGCCCTCTTGGCAATCCCTGATTTTAAATGGAATAAAAGTAGGAAATCTTAAAAGATGTTCTTCTCCCAAATCATTTTGCCTAGAACTTTGATATTAGGAACAAATCGTATATATTGTCCCTCTAGCAAGGTACTTCAAAGAAATACCGTATTCTGAAAATTAGCCCTTTTCTGTGCTATCCCTGATTTCACAAAGAGATAAAATAGGAAATCTTTAAAAATCTTCTTCTCCCAAACCATAAGGCTAGAGCTTTGATATTTAGTACAAATCATCATTTATTGACCTTTCTAGCAAAATACTTCAAAGAATTACCGTATTCTAAAAATTAGCCCTCTTGGCAATCCCTGATTTTAAATGGAATAAAAGAAGGAAATGTAAAAAAATCTTCTTCTCCCAAATCATTTTGCCTAGAACTTTGATATTAGGAACAAATCGTATATATTGACCCTCTAGCAAAGTACTTCAAAGAATTACCATATTCTGAAAATTAGCCCTTTTCTGTGCGATCCCTGATTTCACAAAGAGATAAAATAGGAAATCTTTAAAAATCTTCTTCTCCCAAACTGTAAGGCTAGAGGTTTGATATTTAGTACAAATCATCATTTATTGACCCTTCTAGCAAAATACTTCAAAGAATTACAGTATTCTAAAAATTAGCCCTCTTGGCAATCCCTGATTTTAAATGGAATAAAAGTAGGAAATCTTAAAAGATGTTCTTCTCCCAAATCATTTTGCCTAGAACTTTGATATTAGGAACAAATCGTATATATTGTCCCTCTAGCAAAGTACTTCAAAGAAATACCGTATTCTGAAAATTAGCCCTTTTCTGTGCTATCCCTGATTTCACAAAGAGATAAAATAGGAAATCTTTAAAAATCTTCTTCTCCCAAACCATAAGGCTAGAGCTTTGATATTTAGTACAAATCATCATCTATTGACCCTTCTAGCAAAATACTTCAAAGAATTACCGTATTCTAAAAATTAGCCCTCTTGCAGGGATGTGGAAATACGGATTTTCTCTACTTGTCCATGGACAAGTACAGTGTGATTTACTACTTGTCCAGGATCAAAATCGACTTGCCCGTGAAAAGATGAAGAACAGATAAATTTTGAGAAAACATTATTTTTAAAGAAGAAAATGCTGGAACTCAGCATTTTCTTCATTAAAAACAATATTTTCTAGCCTTAGATGCAAACATTACGCTCATAAATCTCTTCTATCTACTTAGTACCATTCCAAGATTTGCCCGATATTTACTTATCCACGGACAAGTAGCCTCAAAAAATGTACTTGCCCGCAGGTAGAAAAGCCCATGTCGGACAAGTCAGGCATGTGAATTCCACACCCCTGCCTCTTGGCAATCCCTGATTTAAATGGAATAAAAGAAGGAAATGTTAAAAAATCTTCTTCTCCCAAATCATTTTGCCTAGAACTTTGATATTAGGATCTAATCCTATATATTGACCCTCTAGCAAAGTACTTCAAAGAATTACCATATTCTGAAAATTAGCCCTTTTCTGTGCGATCCCTGATTTCACAAAGAGATAAAATAGGAAATCTTTAAAAATCTTCTTCTCCCAAACTGTAAGGCTAGAGGTTTGATATTTAGTACAAATCATCATCTATTGACCCTCTACCAAAATACTTCAAAGAATTACCGTATTCTGAAAATTAGCCCTCTTCTGGGCGATCCCTGATTTTACATAGAATAAAAGAAGGAAAACTTTAAAAATCTTCTTCTCTGAAACCATAAGGCCTACGGCTTTGATATTTCAGAAAATTAGCCCTTTTCTGTGTGATCCCTGATTTTACAAAGGAATAAAGAAAATCTTCTTCTCCCAAACCATAAAGCCTAGAGCTTTGATATTTGGTACATATCATCAGCCATTGACACTCTACTAAATTACTTTAAAAATTAGCCCTTTTCTGTGCAATCCCTATTTTTATGGTATCTTTGAAAACCTTCTTATAAACCATTAGGCCTAGAGCTTTTATACTTGGTATGTATTGATGTCTATACTTCAAAGCATTACCATATTCAGGAAATTAGTGCTATATGGTGGGATCATCAATATACCTAGGATTAAAAGAGAAATCCTTAAACATCTTCTCCAAAATAATTAGACAGAGGGCTTTACTATTTTGCTTATATCATAAAGCCATGAACCATCATACTCAGGGGAGCGATTTAGGACCATCATGGTCCTCTTGTTTAAAAAATGGTTTCACATGTCAAGCGGGGCTTTGAATTTATAAAATATCTGTCATTTTACAAACGAGAACTGTTACAAAGAAGCTCTTCATACGTCTTCATTTCATGACCATGGAAATTTACCAAATACCCTTTTCATTGATGAATATGAAATAAATCGAACAAGAATTTTACTGCATGGAAATGACTGTTGCCTCTGTAGGTCCTCCCAAGATATATCATTCGTTTCTTACCAATGGAAAGTAAGATATATCATTAATTTCTTACCAATCAGCAAATGATAATGTCTTAGTTGGGTGAGCAGCTGGTTGCTCAGATGAAATGTCAGTTATGCTTAGTAACTGATTTAATGGTGAAAGTGGTGTTTAACCAATAACCGGAGGGCAAAATATTAGACTGTGCCAAACTTAAATGGGTAAACCAATTTAAATCAATCAACCTGCACAAGCTTTAGCATCTGATATTAAATGTGTGCACAAATTTATATTTTTTATATAAAATTTATTCTGGTTAACCCTGGTTTATACATCCCTGTGGCTTTTAAATTGAGAATGCCTTGTAGAAAAGAATATGCAAATTGAGAATGCCTTGTAGAAAAGAATATGCAAATTGAGAATGCCTTGTAGAAAAGAATATGCAAATTGAGAATGCCTTGTAGAAAAAGAATATGCAAATTGAGAATGCCTTGTAGAAAAGAATATGCAAATTGAGAATGCCTTGTAGAAAAGAATATGCAAATTGAGAATGCCTTGTAGAAAAAGAATATGCAAATTGAGAATGCCTTGTAGAAAAGAATATGCAAATTGAGAATGCCTTGTAGAAAAAGAATATGCAAATTGAGAATGCATTGTAGAAAAAGAATATGCTTGTTGCAAGCAATTTTTTCCTTTTCCACAGTATTTCTACCGTATTTAATGTTTTTTTTTTTTTTTTTTAATTCATTGTTTTATATATCATTTCATGTATTTAAGTATTTTAGAAAAAGTGAGAAATAAAAAAAGTGGAATATGAAAGAGATGACCGTAAGAAGTGTTACAAAGATCAAACTAAGACAATCCTTTTGAACGTGTTAATCCATTTACCAAATTCTTATTACTATATTGAGATATATCATGCAATGACATATATGATACAATGTATATTTACTAAAAATTCAAATCTTTTTTGTTGTAAAAAGGTGATTTTTCTTACTTAAACATTTTTTCCAAATTTTACTAAATGAGAAACGTTTTAGAATAGATTTCCTTTACCTCTTGCATTTATGATCCTATTTAAAATGTACAAATTTCCTTAGAATTAGAGGGAATAGCAAACGACTTCCTTTGTTACTTGTAAGAAAGGGATATGGGATGAAAATCAAAAGCAAATAGCCGATCATTATGAGATATATCCAGTGTATATCAAAAATACCACCTGTGGTCTATTACGCAATCAGAGATACCGATCAGGAGCGTGTAAGTTACTTGGATTAAAACAGCAGTTTATGAGAGGACATCGTTAACTTTTAAATTTGATTTACCATTCAAACCTTTACAGAAAAAAAATCTCTGAACGAAAGAGTATACGAACAAAATTTGATAGCCATGTGTACCGAAAATAATGGATCTTTCAAATGTGGAGAAAATCGGCGTAAAAAGTACTCTTTATCGCAATATTGTTATTCTTGGTTGTTGTTGTGTGGTTTCCTTGTTTTAATAAGTCTATTCAAGTAGAAGAATTAACGCAAGGATTTCCTACAAAGGACGTCTTTGCTAATTTTGTTTCGAAAGTGAGAAGTAAAATATGAAAACTGGACAAGAATGAAATTGGTTCCTAGGTTGGGAGAGTGAAACGATTAAAACATGTCAATGTTAATATAGACTACCTCAACAATTCCACGTTCTAAGAGTATTTTAAGAGTACTCAACATTCCTCTGTATCAAATTCTGAATAAATATCTGATTCTACGCAAAATAGGAGCATTTAATCTCAGCCCTTATATTCTTTATATAGCAAATTTAAACCGGAACTACCCAGTCAAGTCAAGGGAGTTAATTAAAGGGCATTTTTCAGGACAACTCCGTATATCGGTAGGGGCCCATTCATTGTTGATGAAATTTAAAAAATCTGGGTTAGAAAACATTATGGATAATGAAGAAATTTCTTGTAACTTTTTGTGGGAATGGGTTAAGAGAAAATGTCAACATATTGGACATCAATAAAACAAGAGTTAACCCATTCCCACACAATAAAATTTTGGACCAGTCCAAATTCTAAGAAGTTGCAGACGACAATTTTAAGTTGACAAAATCTGCAAAATCTTTGTCTTTTAGGGTAGAAAACATTGTGGATAATGAAGAAATTGCTTGTAACAAGCAATTTCTTCATTCTCCACAATGTTTTCCAAAGCTTTCATATTGCGGGGCGTTTAAAAGCGTCACTGTGTGGGAATGGGTTAACTATATCAATATCCAGGAATAAACGTGAGAAGACTCCTACACCTCTAGCAGGAGAGTCTATGGGTTCTCCCAACTCTAAAAGTAAGATGAAGAAACAAGAGACAACATCACAGATACCCAGCGGTAAAACTAAACAGGCCCCACAGCAGCCTATCATAGAAAACTCAGTGTTCTTCTTACCTGGGGTAGATGTCAAGGTAATGTCTTTCTTAAATTTATCTCTATTTTTTGCTAAAAGAGTACTTAAACTTTTTGAATTCATTAGCGATTCGACAAAATTTTGGACTGGTTAAACTGGAAGAAGTTGCAGACAACATTTCTGATTGCCCTGATTTTGAGGATAAGTGCCAAACAGGTTAGTGTAGAGAACATGAGAAAAGGAGCAATTCTTCCTCTTCCCACATAGTTTCAATGATCAAATTAAAAGTGGAATGATGTGGTAATGGGTTAAGGTCTTTACAGGTACTGTAAGGTTTTTTGAAATACAGTTGTTCCTAAACAGAAAATAGGGGTAGATATGGTCTACTAGTAAATCTCTTTATACTAGAGACATTGATACCCTTATACTAGAGACAGTGATACCCTGCTTCTCCTGTCATTCAGATGAGTCCATAAACTATGCTATTTGTTGATTTTGATAAAAAAAACTCAATACAAAAAAAATAATTAAACAGTAAAAGGAAATTATTTCTTGAAGCTTTGTTGATATAGAACCCTTTTTACCATATCAATCCATTTTGTACCATATCATTATGTATTTTGAAATCTTGAAACTGTATAAAAATTGATTTAAATAAAAAAAAATGTATAAACCAAATGATAAGAGACTGCTAATTAATTTCTTTGCTTGGTTGTTTTTCTGAGAAGAAGAACGGTATTAACTTAGTGTTATTGGTGATGTTGTTGTGTCTGTGCTCTTTTGTGGAATATTCACTTAACTCATTACCAGATAAGAACATTAAAAAATGTTTCAGACATTAATTTTCGGGAGGAGGGATTGGTATACTGGTTACGTCTGTTTGTCCTTTGTTTGTCCATTCTCTTGTGCGTCTGTTGGTCTGTAACTTTTTTCATCACATTTTCTCAGAGACCATTAAAATCTTTGTTTTGAGGTTAAACTAGGGGTCCTAGATGGGGCTTAACCCATTACCACTTAATGATGCTTTTAGATGCCCCCAAGAATAAAAGCTTCAGAAAACATTGTGGAAAATGAAGAAATCACTTGTTACAAGCAATTTCTACGTTATCCACAATGTTTCTACCCGAATTGTTAAAGAAAAAATCAAAATTTCATATGTTTGAAATTGTCGTCTGCAACTCCTTTCAATTTGGACCAGTCTTAGATTTTGCCATCTGGTAATGGGTTTAGGAATTTAGGCCCACAACTTATCTACTTCTGATTTTTACTTTTTTGTTTACTCATTTAACGCCACCGAAGGTGGTCATATATTGGTTTCATCTTTTCTGTCTATCTGTTTGTCCTGACATCCATCATTCTATCCTATTTCTTAATACATCCTCCTACATTTGTGGACAAATTTGATTGAAATTTTCACAGAGTGTTCCTAGTCACCTGACCTTCGGAATATTGTCAGGTTTCACCATTCCAGGCAGCGTCACAGAAAAATTGGGCTAAATACAAAAGGACGGATGTATTGTGACTTTTACACTTTTGTTGACATTGCCCAGTAATATTGTACATGATGTGTTTTTCATCAAGTCTATATGTTCCATTTAGGGAGAATTTCATTTCCACTCTAGTTAACTAGTAGTCCAAGCAGAGTAATACTGAGGTTTGACTCATAGATTTCTTATTTCTATTCAGGTTCACTACAATTCCAAGACAGATCATGTAAACTCCCCATCGAACACTCTTGGTGATTCCATAGATCAGCCTGATGTTACACTGAAGATAGATGAATCTAATACATGTGCTTTTGGTAGAGTGAGACAGAATGTGAAGAAAGCTAGTTTATATGCTTGGTTGTCACTGCAGTCATTACCAGAGGTATGTGGTTGTTGTTGAGCCTGCTCACAGTGAGCGAGACATAGTCACTATTACTAGTCAGTTCATGTGTGTTTGTGGATTTGTTGGTGCATTATTACCTAAGTGTGTTAGTCTATCCAACTTTGGCCAGAACATATCTCCAATATTTTATGGATGGATTTCAAAAATCTTTGCACGATGTGCCATTTGAAACAAATTTTCCAATATCTCAAAGGTTAAGGTCATGGCTCAAGGCTCAAGCTCAAACATTGAAATTAAGCTTTTACATAGCATATTTCCTACATTTTTGTATGGATTTCAAAACAACTTGGCAAAATTGTTCTGCATTGTAAATGGATGTGTCTTTGAAACAAATTTTCAAATAGTTTTAGGGTAAAGTTAACAGCTCAATGTCAAATTTTCAGCGAGCCTGAGATGTTGTCCTTTAATGACTTTCTAGTCTTATTTTAGAAGTTACTAGATTTTAGATATAGCTACGAATAAATGGTACTCTGTAGGACTCCTAGTCATTGGGTCCCATGTTTGATCTTCGGACGTGGCAATTATCCTTTCCGACATTTGTCACCAATGGGTGGACAATCATAAATATAAGTAGGATGAGCAGTTGGGGTCTCAGAAAGAGTGTTGTGGTAGTACTAATTTTAGAAATACCTTTAACCCATAATTTTCTGCTCCAGCTGCTGCAATATGACTGAAATACTGTTAAAAGTGGCCATAAATCCATTCAATTTATCAATCAAACGATACTGCTCTAAACCCTGTTTTATAGGTATTCATTTTACCTATCTTGTTGAGACAATTTAAATAAGTATACCTAACCTAAACGTTAATTGAGTAATAATTTCAGACTGGCACAACCCCTCTTGAAGAGACCTCTTTTTGGACTACAGATGATTATTATAAACCAAATTTAAAACACATTTGGAACATTTGATATGATTGCTCTAACATGCTGTTTTATCAGTCCTGGGTTAGCAAGTCAAGCTCTGGCTTGACCTACATTCTGTCTCACATTTAACAAAAATCATTGCAACATGTGTCATTAGTCTCTTGCCAATTGGAGGATGATAAGTAGTGGGCCAAAGTGGGATGAACAGCTGGTGGCTTGAATGGAAAGTTTTGATTGGTTTGTGTAAGAAATGACATGAAACCAGGTGAAACCATGTGATTGGCAGCCACCATATAGCTGAAATACTGTTGGAAGAGATATTAAACTTCATACAATCAATCAATCATTTAGAATATGTTTATTATACACCTATATATTTTTCTAGTAAAATATATGCACATCACACGAACAATATTGGACACATTAGAAAAAAAACACTATCTGATAGTGACAAATACGGTTACATATAAGATGATGTAATTTCGGTCTAGTGAAATATCAAAATTTATGTCTGTAATTCAAAGCAATTAAGAGATTTTGTATTACTATGGTAACGTAATATTCACAATATGCAAATACTTGTTTTGCAGGAAATGGTGATAAGCCCGTGTCTTCTAGACTATTTAGAACAAGCACTAGAACCCATACCAATTACACTGTCATCACAAATCAAGAAAGGTTAGTTGTTGTTCTGAGACCATAATTGGTTGAAATAAAATCAAAATGGCTTCTTATCTTTGTCTAAAGTCTGCAATATTTTTTTCTGTATCAAAGGAATAAACAGAAGGAATTCAGGTAAGAAGCCTCTTAAATGTTTAATTCTCACAATTTTAAGAAGTTTAATAAAGGATTCTGAATAAGAAGTAAAACTTAGTTGTTTAAAGAAGAGTCACAGTTAACTCATTCTCACACAATTCGGCTTTCTAACCATCCCCCCTCCCCCCAAGAAAAAAAAAAAAAAGGAAAACATTATAGAAAATGAAGATATTGCTTGTTACAAGCAATTTCTTCATTATCCACAATGTTTTCTACTGCAAAAGACAAAATATTTTTAAAATTGTTATCCAGCTTAAATTGTAGTTTGCAACTTTTTTTCAATTTGAGCCAGTCTAAAAGTGTGGTAAAGGGTTAAGGAAAAAGAATGTATACTAAGGGAAAAAAGTTTAGCAATTTTTTTTCGATCTACATTATTTTTCAACGTAAATGTATAAATTTATAAAATCAGTCTTGTTTGCAATTTTTAAAAGCTAACTAACTAATTATGCATTAAGAGCATGTTTTCCTTGCTTCTAAAGGCTGTCTGACGCAATTTTGCTGAAACACGTTCTGCACGTGCTTCCACATGTACGTGAGGTCTATATCCACAATATCTATCCCAGTTTATTGGTTAGCATCAATAATAAGATAACTCATTAAAACATTTAAAATATTCAAATGGGACGTCGCCCAGGGCTTAACTTAGAGCAACTGAACGTAGCCATTGGTATGCTGGCTGGTGGTATGATGGTAAAAGAGGTGGCTCAACATTTTGGTGTGAGCCTAAGGTCCATTTCAAGACTTAGAACAAAGTATCGTCAATTAGGCACCGTCAAAGACAGGCCATGTTCAGGCAGGCCACGTAAGACTACCCAACGTGAGGACAATTACATCGTGACGTGTTCACGGCGTAATTGCTTCCTCAATAGCACTTGTATAGCCGGTTTGGTCCGAAATGCAATGGGTCGGTGCTCGTACTGTAAGAAATAGACTTCGTTCGGCACATTTACGGGCACATTGACCTTACATTGTCATTCCTTTGACACATGCACACAGACATGCAAGATTGAATTGGACAAGGGTACACTGTCAATGGCCAAGACAAATGTGGAATCAGGTCCTATTCACAGACGAATCCCGTTTTAATTTGATGTTTGGGGATGGCAGGGTACGTGTTTGGAGACGTGATGGCGAAAGGATGGATCCCGCCAACATCATTCAACATGACCTTTTTGGAGGAGGCACACGTTGGACCTTTTACAGATTAATAATGTTGATGTGTTGGATTGGCCAGCCAAATCACCGGATCTGTCTCCGATCGAACACCTTTTGGATTTAATAACGTTAGAGACCTGGAACGTGTTCTGCGTCAAGAATGGGGTCGTATCCCTATGGCCATTTATTGTAGGCTCATTTCCAGCATGAGAAGACGCTGTGATGCCGTTATTGGCGCAAACGGTGGACACACAAGATACTAAATCTTTGTGTTACTTGTACTTCCCTACCCCTACCATGTTTGACGCTGTACAACAAACACGTATGACCTTGAAATCATCTGGGTTTTTTTAAATACTGTGGCTAACACATAAAAGATCGATGTGTGAAAATATGGTTTGAATCCAAAGCTAGACACCGGAGAAATTGGTTGTAACGTATGAAATTGCTAAACTTTTTTCCCTTTGTATATTTCAATAATTCTTTCCAAAGGGGATCAGCAATGGTGACAGATGGATGTGGTGACAACTTTTATTTTGTGCGTACAACAACTACATTTCTGTAATTTGATGAAAATTTCACAGTTTGTTTGTTGTCATATGATCAAATGCTTATTGTCATTGTTTTGTGATTTTTTGCTGCGCCATGGAAAAGGGCTACATCAGATTTTCTTATTCTGTAATAGAAAGTCCATAAAAACTTGAATTTGTGATGAAACTTCCCTTATCTGTACTTGAACATGTTGAATAAGTGTTGACAGCTACCTGATTTTTTTCCCTTTTTGAAATAAAAAAGAAAAAGAAAGAAATAACTTAACTTTTTCATGATCAATCCCTGGTTTTTACATCCCTATAATTGTATAATTGAGGAAACATTGCAGAAAAAGAAAAAAAAATCTGTAATTAGCAATTTCTTCTTTTTCTACATTATTTTTTTACCCTACTTTATGGTTATTTTTCAAATTAATTCCACCTTAAATTTTCGCCTGCCAAACATTTGAATTTGGACAGGTCTAAAATTTCGGAAAAAAAAGAAAAGGTTAAATGTTAGTTAGAAACCAAAACATTGTAACTACTTCTTCAGTTGAGCTTTAGTTGTAAGGTTTTGGTCTCCCACTTATTATATGTTTTTAGCTCACCTAAGCACAAAGTGCTCATAGTGAGCTTTTGAGATTGTTAAATGTCTGTCGTGTAGCGTCAACAATTGAAGAGTTTACACTCTAGGGGGCCACAATTTTGGCTCAATCTTCATGAAACTTAGTCAGAATAATTTTAAGGTCATGAGGATGAACCCTATTGATTATGGTAGGGTTGTATACAAAACACAGGAAAAGGGGTCTTAATGACAATATCTTTGTTTACACTCTAGAGGCCAAAATTTGGCTCAATCTTCATGAAACTTTGCCAGAATAATTATTAGGTCATAAGGATGAACCCTATTGTTTATTGGAAGGATCTTTCCTAAAACACAGGAAAAAAGAGGCCTTCATGACAATTTCTTTGTTTACGCTCTAGAGTCCACAGTTTTGGCTTAACCTTCATGAAACTTGGTCAGAATAATTGTTAGGTCATGAGGATGAACCCTATTGGTTATGGGAGGGTTCTATTGCAAAACACGGGAAAAGGGGCCTTAATGACAATTTCTTTGTTTATACTCTAGAGTGCACACTTTTGGCTCAATATTCATGAAACTAGGCCAGAATAATTATTAGGTCATAAGGATGAACCCTATTGATTATTACAATGATTTTTTTGGAAAACACAGGAAAAGAGGCCTTAATGACAATTAAGTTTGTTTACTTTCTAATGGCCACAGTTTTGGCTCAATCTTCCTGATAATTGGCCAGAATAATTGTTAGGTCACAAGGATGAACCCTATTGTTTATAGGAAGATTCTTTTGGAAAACTCAGGAAAAGGGGCCTAAATGACAATTTCTTTGTTAACACTCTACAGGCAATAATTTGGGCTCAACCGTCATGAAACTTGGTCAGGATGATTGATGAACCTTATAGATTATGGGAAGGTTCTATAGGAAAACACAGGAAAAAGGGACCTTCATGACAATTTCTTTGTTTTACAATATAGAAGTTACAGTTTTGGCTAAATCTTCATGAAACTGTTTACAGTTATTCCTCTCTAGTTGCATTTTGCGGTGAGCGAGACATAGTTGTCGCTATGACAAGTCGGTGTATGTGTGGTAGTTAGTCCGTCCCTCCATTCGTCCGAATTTGTCCGCACAATTACTCCTACATTTTTGGATATATTTCAAAATAACTTGGCACAATTATTCTCCATCATGAGTAGACATACCATTTGAAAGATTTTTTTGGATAGCTTCAAGTTCAAGGTCACATCTCAAGGTCAAACACTAAAAATGTGCTTGTCCGGAGCATTTCTCTTACAATTATGGATGGATTTGAAAATAACTTGGCACAATCAGCTCAAGGTCAAACACTAAAATTGTGCTTATCTGGAGCATGGTACCTACAAAACTTTGCAGGCTGGACAGCAGTTGTCCTTGGACAACCATCTAGTTTTAATAGCAGACAATTCAGGTGAGCAATGTAGGACCATCATGGTCCTCTTGTTTGTATATTTCAGATACATCAAACACAGCCAACACTATTGATATGGACCTAAGTGCCTCCTACAACTCTATTGGTGCTCCAATTATGTTGGGCTCATTCCCTGTTGATGTTGTTGTATTGATCAGGGTAGAGCCCTCCATTATCAAGTTTAACTGTCATCCTGTTTCCAGGGTTGAGTGTCTATTACAGGTAAACTATTAATCTGTAAAGATTAATTTAAAGCCTTTGCTTTTCCACAATATTGGTCTCATTCCATGTTAATGTGGTTGCAATAATAAGGATCAAACACACAATTATCAATTGTATTGTCATCCCGTGTCCAGAGTTGATTGTCTTGTTGGTGACATGTTTATCTTTTCTATTCAATTTGACATGTTACCACACATCCTCACATCTTTATGCCCCTAGCAAATTATAAAAAGGACAGTTAGTGAGCAAAGAAGAAATTGCTTGAAATTTATTTTAACCAAATTTCACAGGGATGATTGTTAGGTCACGTTTTATCAGAGTCCTTCAAAGAATTTTGAACAGTAATATTTTTTATGTATATACAGATGGGGCTATTTTCCATGTTTCTTACGGAATGAAAACTTTGAAAATCTTGTCTCAAATTTGAGGATTGATTGCAACTACTTTCAAAGGAATGATCTTTTAGTGACCCTTTATCAGATTTCTTGAAGAAAACTAAGTAGATTTGATAACATTGCTATGAAGTAATTGCCAAATTCCTGGTAGAGATCACACAGCAATGCAAGGTAATAATTGATGCTGCTTTGACTGAGAATATTAATTGTATGAGGAAAGTTGCCTCCCTTAACCTGTACCTGTTTTACAAAATTTTAGACCTGTCCAAATTAAAAGGTTTTGCAGGCAGAAACTTAAGTAGTATTAATTTGAAAAATAACCATTCAGTAGGATAGAAAATATTGTAGAAATAGAAGAAGCAATTTCTATTTTTTCTGCAATGTTTTCTCAATTATAAAATCACAGGGACGTAAAAATCAGGGATTGAACAGGGAAGGGTTAAAGTAAATAACAAAATAAAAGTAATTCTTTCTTAAATGAGTTGCCTCCTTTGTTGAAGAAATTACTTAGGTAATAAGTAAATTCAGGCTGGTTGAGCAAATCAGGTGCTTAACCCATTCCCACATAAGAAAATTTTAGACTAGTCCAAATTGAAAGAAGCTGCTGACGACAATTTAAAGTTTATGAAATTTGGAAATTTTTCAATTTTCTTGGTAAAAAACATTGTGCAAAATGAAGAAATTGCTTGTAACAAGTAATTTCTTCATTTTCCACAATGTTTTCCAAAGCTTTTTTTCCTTGGGGGTGTCTAAAAGCGTCACTGAGTGGGAATGGGTTAAACCCCTCTAGTTCAAATTTAAATTCAATTTGAAATGTCACCTTCACTTTTGACTACTCTAAAGTTTTTTCATATGAGTTAAACATTTGATTCACTGTCAATATTTAGGTACCATCCCTGGAGCTAGTATTTTCAACTAAAAGATCTGATGTGGAAGGATTGATGTCTGCAGATGGAACACCTCCCCTTAAAACTAAATGTAAGGAACAAGCGAGCTGGTACAACATTACGTTAATATTATGAATGAAAATATTATTTTGACTGATAAGTGAAAAATATGTACTAAACTTAACCCATTTCTATGCAATGCAGCATAATGCCACACTGAAGAAAATCACCATAGAAAAAATTGTGAGAAAAGAAGAACTTGCTTGTTACTTTATTCTTACAATGTTTATTTGTTCTTAGTTTTCAATTTTATATCACAGTGAAATGTCATCAGCTATGCCTTTCAATTTTGATTAGTTTGAAGTTATGTTCTTATAATTATGATAATTGGTTAGTTCTTTCTATTTAACTCTACACACATGAAACTAACCAGATTTCAGTTCTGTCTACATTTGCAGTTATCCATACAAAGTAAACATGACATTTTTGTATTTAAACCTAATGTTCATACAATCTTTATTTATTTCCTACAGTTGGCAAGAAAATAAGCCGTGAACGTAATCTGAGTGGTGGCAGGTCAGGACATGACACGAGAGCTCGTACAGGCAGCACAGCATCATCTGAGATAGGCGTGCCTTCATCATCAGGGGGTCTTAGTGTGACCGGATGTCTCTCTGACTTCTCACTCTATATCTTCCATCCTTATGGAGGGGGACAGAGAAAGGCAGGGACCCACACTTCCCCGAGGTTGTTGGGTAGGTATTATAAATGGAGGGTTTCCATAATTGGTTTCAAGTTATCACCAAAATAACTGTTACATAACAGTATGCAATATGTTTACTTGGAACATTATTTGAAGAATGAAATATTCCATTCTTTTTGCTAAGTTGACCCTTATCATGGTAAGTTTTGGATTGTATTAAAGACAAAGGGCTGAAAGAATTAGTTGTGGATCAATACATGTACTTCTTTAAAAATCAATTTCACGAACAATTCTCAGTTAAAAAGGACAAAAGGTTGTGTACACTTGGATCAAACTGCAGTTATGTCTCTTTGTTTAAAAAAGCCTTAATTTCAGTTTCAAAATGAGTTTTCCATGGCATGGAGCTGTTAACTGATATTAATCACATTCATTGATTGTCTAGTTTAAATGAGAATTACTTATCGTGTTATATGCAAAGAAATTTAAGTGGCAGTTTGCTTTTATGCCCTCACTTCAAATATCAGGGGCATATTGTTTTAAGTTGTCCGTCTGTACGTTGGGCTGTCTGTCTGTCAGCTTAACTTAACCAAAAAACTTAACATTGCCAATTACTACCAGCCTATTCAAGATACAATGCTCATATTTGGCATGATGATACATCTCCATTATATGAATCTCCTCATGTCAAGGTCAAGGACATGTGATAAGGTCAAGGTCAAATACCAAGGTCAAACATAAAAAAATCCTCACGTACAAGTCAACAACACTTTTCATAGCTATGTCCTGTTGCAGGGGCATTGTGTTTCACAAATACATCTTGTTTAATACTCTTATTGCAGGTAATATTCAGGAGCAAAACATTCTTGGAGAAATAACTAGAAAAGACTCTTTAAGTTTGAATGTGGAATTCATCAATTTGAATATATCAAGAAGTCGTAAATTAGAAATCAAGAATGAAGGACTTGCATCTGATACCTCCAATACTGTCAGATTCTCAGGTAAGCAACTAGAAGACAAGTTTTTATTGCTAACTGAGGTGTAAGTGCAAAATCACTGTAAAGGCCAATATTCATTTAGGTAGTTACAATAGTTGGGCATTAATTTGTAAAATCTTGGCTCATTTGTTTTGGAACAAGTAGTTTACATATTACTGTCACTTTAATGTCATTGTTGTAGGTGTTGTTAGTGTTACTAGATTGACCAAACTTTAATGTATGCGTATTTCCGTTTATTTATCGTCACTACCGTAGCACATGCCCATATGAGCGACGCCCCCAGAAGACGGTTAGTTGTTACGGGGGATAGTGCAATGATACAGGACGAAACTGCTGAGAGCTCCGCCTGGTTCTTTAACGTACTCGATGGATTGCACCGTCACACGGGCCTCGGTTTAACGTCTCATCCGAAAGACAATTAGTTTGTTAGTTGATATGGTCAGCCCAGGGCTCGAACCCGTGATCTTGAGGTTTGAAGTCAAGTGCTCTACCAACTGAGCTAATCCGGCTGACAACTTTAACCTTGGTCATTTCTCTTATATTAGTTTTTTGCATGGCTCTATGACACATGCCTTGCTCTTCTTTAATTTTGATGTTAGCTATTTTCAGGTCTGACAACTTCAACATTTTGTAATATCTCTAGTATTGCTGAACATAATTATTCTCTTGAAACTCAGAATGTATATTCACTATCAAAAGAGCAGTCTATACCAATAAGGGGAATAACCCTAATAGTGGGTTTTTGAAGGAATTATGCCCCTTTTTATATGCCCAAAGGGTCGTATTATGTTATGGCCCCGGTCGTCCATCTGTCTGTCCGTCCGTCTGTCTGTCCATCTGTTAGCAATTTTTTGAGCGCACAACTCCTCATAAACTATCAATGGGAATGAGCTGAAACTTGGCACAATTACTCCCCATGATGTCTAGTTGTGCATAAGACCTTTGACATTCAAATTGCTCCTGTCATTCTTGAGTTATCTTGAATTATCTGTGCTTGAATTGAATGAAAATCACTGTTTATTGTGTGTGCAACTCCTCCTAAACTATTAATGGGAATGATCTGAAACTTGGCACAATTACTCCCCATGATGTCTAGTTGTGCATAAGACCTTTGAAATTTTAATTGCTCAAGTCATTCTAGAGTTATCTTGAAATATCTGCCCTTGAATTGAATGAAAATCACTGTTTATTGTGTGCACAACTACTCCTATACTATTAATGGGAATGAGCTGAAACTTGGAACAATTACCCCCCATGATGTCTAGTTGTGCGTAAGACCTTTGACATTCAAATTGCTCCTGTCATTCTTGAGTTATCTTGAATTATCTGCCCTTGAATTGAATGAAAATCACTGTTTATTGTGTGCACAACTCCTCTGAAACTATCAATGGGAATGAGCTGAAACTTGGCACAATTACCCCCCATGATGTCTAGTTGTGCATAAGACCTTTGAAATTTTATTTGCTCCAGTCATTCTTGAGTTATCTTGAATTATCTGCCCTTGAATTGAACGAAAATCTCTGTTTATTGTGTGCACAACTCCTCCTAAATTATCAATGGGAATGAGCTGAAACATTTCACAGTTACTCCCTATGATGTCTAGTTCTGCATAAGACCTTTGAAATTTAAATTGCTCCTGTCATTCTTGAGTTATCATGAATTATCTGCCCTTGTATTGAATGAAAATCACTGTATTTCTTGTGAGCACAACTTCTCCTATATTCTGAATGGGAATGAACTGAAACTTGCTACAATGACTTTGTGTGATGTCTACTTATCCTAAGGACTAGAATTTGTTTGAAATTTCAAGTTGTTCCTGAATTATCTGCCCTTGACTTAACAAAATAGCTTCAATTTACATTTAATTTTGTACTAAACTCCTACAATTTACACAGATTTTAAAAGAAACTGGCCACAATGTATCTCTATGATTTTAGTTTGTCCATCTGTCTGTCCGTCTGTCTGTCTGTCTGTCTTTCCGTCTGCTAGCAATTTTTTGTGTGCACAACTCCTCCTAAACTATCAATGGGAATGAGATGAAATTTTGCACAGTTACTCCCTATGATGTCTAGTTGTGCATAAGACTTTCAAAATTCAAATCTTTCCAGTCATTTTTTAGTTATCTTGAATTATCTGCCCTTGAATTGAACGAAAAACACTTAATGTCTTGTAAGCACATCTTTCTTTTGATAAAATGCATGAGCTATCATTCAAGCTAACATAACTGACAAAGCAAGGTTACTGACAAGTCCCTTTTGGCGTATATGCGCCGCTCTGCAAAGCTCTTGTTTTTATTTCGAAGCTTCAGCCACTTTCAAGCAATTGAATAGCAAATTCTTTCAATATGCATGTTGTGCTCTTGTTAGAAATGAGTTTTATTACGAACTATTTCACAAACTCTGAATGTGCAGCCAATTACCAAACAACAAAATGTCTAGACTATTAGACTCCAAGTTAAAACAAGTTCCAGACAACAATTTGTAGTTGATGTAAATTGAAATAATCTTTATCAATTGAGTAGAAAACATTGTTGATAATGAAGAAATTGCTTGTAACAAGCAATTTCTTCATTTTTCACATGTCCAAAGCTTTTTCTTGAGGATTGTCAAAAGGAGGATTATGTGGAATGGTATTGAGTATTATGTTTCTACCACGGTGGCCAATTCATGTAGAATGAAAAAAGAAAATTAATAAAATGTTGGCCTATTGTGACTTTCAAAACTGAAGCTTGATCCTTACAGGAATTCTTTGGTCGGATGGAAATTGTTATCTTTGTACCTTTCTGGCTAAGGAATATATTTCTTTAATGGCCATTAAAAAGATTATTGTCAAGAATTTAATGCAAAACAAAATGATTTAAATGAATCTATTTTCTTTTGTTTCCTTTCTCAACCACTGTATTAAACCATTTCTAGACAAAATAAAATTACACTGGTCCAAATTCAAGAAGTTGCAGACAACAATTTTTGTAGAGCCTGCTTGCGGTGAGCGAGACATAGTTGTCACTATGACAAGTTGGTGTATGTGCGTTAGAGCGTTTGTCTGCTAGTCTGTCCGTGAGAATTTGTACAGACAATTACTCCTACATTTAAGAATGGAATTTCAAATGTGCCATTTGAAAGAATTTTTTGGATAGCTTCAAGTTCAAGGTCACAGCTCAAGGTCAAACACTAAAATTGTGCTTGTCTGGAGTATCTCCTACAATTATGTATGGATTTCAAAATATCTAGCACAATTATTCTCCATCATGAGTGGATGTGCCATTTGAAAGAGCTTTTTAGCTCACCGCAGCACAGGTGCTCAAGTGAGCTATTGTGATCACCTTTCATCAGATTTTCACCTTTTATCAGATTATAAAAAAGAATTTTGATTGGATGAAAAATATGGCCGTAATGGGCAGGGCTAATTTCCGTATATGGTTTATACTGAAAACTTTGTAAATTTCTAAGAAACCTGTTGATGGATTTCAACCAAATTTCAGGGGAATGATAACCAGATTACTGTTTGTCGGATTCCTTCATGTAATTTTGATTGCTTTATTGGCTATTATTGAAGTGGATTATGTCCATATATGGTTTACAGTGAAAATTTTACATAATGAATTTTACATAACTTGACTTTTTTTAAACAATGAAAAATAGAATGATATTTATTTTCACTATATTCAGTTTGTTTTAAATTAATGAAAAAATTTGCTTTATCAATACATTCATGCCTGTGGAGCGATACAGGCGCTCAAGTGCCTCTAGTTTATTTAGGGTTGTCCAAAAGTGTCATTGAATGGGTTAATTAATTGTTTGATGATTTGCCTGAATTTCAGCTACAAAATTGCTGAGTTTCAGCTACAAAATTGATATACACCCCCCCCCCCCTTATCTCAGTAGGGATTATATTAGTTTCACCATGTCTGTATGTCTTAACTCTACAACCAATTGATCTGTAACCATGAAACTTCATACAATTGTTATGAATGATCCAAGGTAGTTGAATAAGCTGTAGTTACGATGTTTAATTCGCCAAACCAACAAAAAAGGTGGCGGCCAATTTCTGTGATCAAAACTCATTTCTGGTCTCAATGAATGATTTCATTGGTCAACTGGTTATTTGATTGACAATCGCGATTGGTCAATTGTTTATTTGTTGCATAGGTCAAAGATACTGGCAGGGCATAAGTCTGCTTTGTGAAAATTCTTATTTAAATTTAGTTTTATTTCAAATGAAAAATATGAAACCTATCAATACATTTATTACATATGCTATCATATAATTTCAGCTGTGTGTGATATAGGAACAGCTGCATTTAAATATGACATGAGACGTCTGTCTGAAATTCTCTCATTCCCAAAGTCTTGGTACAGACGGAATCTTGCCAGACGATTGTTCTTGGGGGACGAGAGTTGGATTCTAGAGGAAGAAGGTAATAAAGAAAAGGGTGTTTCGATTATTGCTATAAATTTATTACATGCAAATGTGTTTTTTTTTTTTAAATGATAAAACATTATTATCAGGGAATTTACTATGAAAAAATACAGGAAAAATCCAAGATTTATAGTTGATTGATCCTGAATTTTTTTTAGGTTAAGAATTCTAGTATTTTATATGCCTTAAATTCTAGTATTTTGTACGCCATATGTTAAGATCAGTGTAAAATTTGAACAATTTTAAAAGAAAATTAAATAAAAATGATAAGAGGTCACTTAACAGAGTGGTCTCTCAAATAAGATTTGACTGTGGATACATTTGTATTGTAAAAGTGTTGTCATTTTGATTTGTATGTTGTTGTTTTAGTTCAGTTTATTTCATAGAATTGTCTGTCTGACAAGAAAGAATCTCAAATCAGATTTTTTTATCAATACATCATGTATTTTCTGCATCTTTTCTTTGAGATAATTCATTTGATATTAATTGCATAGTGCAATAGATTTAAGTGCAACCCTAATGATAGCATTTCACTGCTTAATTGCAACTGACTTTATGCACAAACAACAAATTCGAAATAAATAGCTCATTTTACTAGCAACTTGTTGTTAATTGCAACAAAAATGTTGAGAAGTTGGTGTTGCAACAAACAGCATTCAACCGTATCATTTAGCAGTGGGGTAATTCTTTGGTAGCAACATATTTAATTCACTCTTGCAAGGAAAATTATGATAAGATTAAAACTTAGTATTATACACCCCCACCAACACCCCAACACCCCAACTATGTTTGAGGGTATATAGGAGTCAGTTTGTGCATGGTTTGGTTGGTCCGCCAGCTTGTCATCTTATTTTCTCGTACTACTACTGGGTGAATTTATTGCAAATTTCACACAAGCACTCAGGTATCAAGCAAAGATCTGATAAGCTCTTTTTGTTACATTCCATTAATTTGTAATGGCCCTTTAATTTGAAAATTGTGTCTGCTCATTTTCTGTTCAACCACTGAATGAATTTGATTCAAATTTCATCAATGGAATCAGTATAAACCAAAGATGTGCATATGTTACAGTCCTTTTACTTTTCTTGGAGTTAAGGCCTTTATTGATTAAAGGCTTTATTTAAGTTTTTTTCCATGACAAGGAACATTGAGGCATATTAAACACATTCAGTTATAATCTACGGTAGTTTTGCTAAGTAAATTTAAGAACTATCCAAGCTTTACAAGCCAGGAAAATATTGTTTGGGATCAAAACAGTTGTTTATTCAATTGATGGATTATGGCTATCAACCAAAATATGGACTGACAAATCAAATCACTTGTTCAGATTCATTTATCCCTTTTCTGTACAAACCGGGAATTGTACGTTGCTTTGATTTTGTACTTGAGAAAACATTGTAATAAGCAATTTCTCCTTTTCCCACAATATTTTCTACCACAGAGGACGGTTTCATATAAAATTGCATCCAATTTTAATTGTAGTCTGCATCGCTTTCATTTGGACCAGTCAGAAATTAAAAAAAAAACAGGAAAGGGTCAAATTGACTCACACACGTTTTAACAACAACTCAAGCTGCCAATCATTCAAATTCACATAAAATGGTCTGTTTTCAAACCATGTGCATTACAGGAGATAAAATGCCTTGTTCATGTGTATTTGGCATAGTTTCATAATTGTTGATGAATATACCACTGTAATTTTCATTTTCAAATTCTTTCAAATTTTGACCAGTTCATGTCTTTATTGTCAGATAATAATTTCAGAGAATATTATTTAAAAGATCAGAGAAAAAATATCATAGAGTGTTTTTTGTTTACTAATATTATATTTGAAGTATTCAACTTGTTTAACCTTGAATATGCTGACTTAACCAGAAAACCTCACAGGAGCTTGACATTTATACCTGGCTACTAAATGCACATAACCCATAACCACAATGCCTAATGTTAACCTTGTTCAAATGAAAGGAGGCTGCAGACCATATTCCACTTTAATTGAATGAAAAAAATCTTACTTCTTTGTGTTAAAAACATTTTTAACATGAAGAAATTGCTTGATATGACCAATTTTTTCAGTATCCACAATGTTTCTGAGGGTCATGAAAAGGTTTGCTTGAGTGGAAATTGGTTAATCAAGAGCTGATCTGTTAATTTTTCAGACCCATGATTTAAGATCTTAACTTGTCTTACCAGGAGTGGTATATTTTGTTGCTTGAAGTTTTTGGTCTTTAAAATGAACTTATTGCCAAATGTAATTACTAACAGAATTTCAATTAAGATTTTTTTAAGGAAAAACATATTGAAAAACCAAGATAGACCTTCTAATTAACTACAAGTTGTGTTTTTTGTTAGCTCCCCTGAGCACGAAGTGCTCTAGGGGAGCTATTGTGATCGGTCATTGTCCGTCCGTCTGTCCGTCCGTCTGTCCGTTCACAATTACAAAAAAATCTACTCCTCCTAAACTAACTATGGAATTTCAATAAAACTTCACAGAAATGAATCCTATGTCATGCTCTTTCAAAATACTTCAAAGAATAGAAATCCATGAAGAACTCTGGTTGCCATGGCAACGGAGTGAAAAACTTAAAAAGTCTTCTCCTCCCAAATGGTAAGGCCTAGAGCTTTGATATTTGATATATATCATCATCTATTGACCCTCTACCAAAATACTTGAAAGAATTACCGTATTCTGAAAATTAGCCCTTTTCTGCGTAATACCTGATTTTACATAGAAAAGAAGTAAATCTTTAAAAATCTTCTTCTCCCAAACCATAAGGCCTAGAGCTTTGATATTTGGTATATATCATCATCTATTGACCCTGTACCAAAATACTTCAAAGAATTATCATACTCTGAAAATAAGCCCTTTTCTGTGTGATTCCTGATTTTACAAAGGAATAAAGAAGGAAATCTTTGAAAATCTTCTTCTCTCAAATCATAAAGCCTAGAGCTTTGATATTTAGTACATATCATCAGCCATTGACCCTCTACCAAATTACTTAAAAAATTAGCCCTTTTCTGTGCAATCCCTAATTTTAGTTAGGAATAAATAATGATATCTTTGAAAACCTTCTTCTCCTAAACCATTAGGCTTACAGCTTTTATACTTGGTATGTATTGATGTCTATACTTCCAAGCATTACCATATTCAGGAAATTAGTGCTATATGGTGGGATCATCAATATACCTAGGATTAAAATAGAAATCTATAAACCTCTTCTCAAAATATATTAGACAGAGGGCTTTGCCATTTTGTTTATATCATTAAGCCATGAACCATCATTATCAGGGGAGCGATTTAGGACCATCATGGTCCTCTTGTCTTAATGTTATGTTTCATTTATCCTTTATAAAGATGAAAACATACTAGTAAAGCCAGGAGCTATACCAACTTCTTCCATTTACTACTTTGTTTTGCATTAATTTTCTACCAGTTTACAAAAATATTTTTGGTAGTCTGTGATACGTGACAAAATCAAATGAAAAGGTTTGGTTTACTATTAGCTGTACTTAACCCTCCGACACCTCTTTTTCCATAATGTTTTCTGCCCAGACAGTAAAAAAATCTACAATTTCACTAACTTTAATTTGTGGTCTGCAACTACTTTTAACTTGCTGTCTGGTAATGGGTTAAAGAAGAATAGTATGTCTATTCTCATGGAATTATGTCCATTACTTTTTATCCCCCACATTGATGGTTGTAAGGTCAAGGTCATCCATGAGGGTAAAGGTTACTTAATAAGGTCATTTTTCTGAAAAACAATGTTACAGGGGCATGTTGTTTCATTAACACAACTTGTTTGTTTAAAAATCTTCTCCTGAGACATTTTTCAAAGATTCTTTGCCAAATCCCACAAGAGTTTCCTTGATTTCTCAATATCCAGTCCCTTGAAGAAATACTGATCTGATGAATGAAAATATTTCTGGGATTGGGCTTATTCCCATACACAGTTTATAGTGAAAACTTTGAAAATTCTCCTTAGATACTGCTTAGTTGATTTCATGAATTTTCTTTGGATGATCATTCAAAATGAATATGGGTTTTGTGAGCAGCTCAAATAGGAAGTCAAAGCATGCTTTATGGCTGATAACTTTGCTGCAGTGGCAGGTACTGAAAATAATTATTGCCATTGACTTTGTTGTTTAAATTGCCTCCCTTGTTTCTGTTAAATTTGTCGGTTGAGAGATGCATATGCTCAAGTGCCTATGTATTAAAGAAGGCTATTTATTGAATGATAATTCTAGATATTATGTGAATAGCTACAGTGATGTAACCAAAATTGTTCATGTTTCAGCTTCTTGAATAATTTTAACCCTTCCCTGTTTAATCCCAGGTTTTTACATCCTTGTGATTTTTGAATTGAGAAACATTGTAGAAAAAGAAGAAATTGCTTGTCACAAGCAATTTCTTCTCCTTCCACAATATTTTTTACCCTACTGAATGGTTATTTTTCAAATTAAATCAACTTTAAATTTTTGTCTTTGAACTTTGACGGGACTATCTAAAATTTTGCAGAAAGGGAAGGGTTAAATGCACATATAGCCAAATGAATTACCGTTTTGAGATATTTTTGATGAGTCTAAATTCATACTAACTAGTGTGTTTTCATCGCCATAAGGGTTTCTTTTTACATCCATTTATTTGATGTTGTTGGCATGTATGTTGTTGTTTTCAGACAGCTCAAGCCTTTCATCCAATGCCTCATCTTTAGGACTAGGGGAGGGGCTTGGTGTATTTTACCCATCTACCCCTGCCTTCCCTACCTCATCCGCCGTGCATGATTATCCAAATAGTGATCTCACAACACACCTTGGACATCATCGAAGGGGCTCATCAGGGGACAAGAATAAGATTCAGATTAGTTCTGATTTTAGGCGAGAGCTGACCCATCGGAGATCAGTCAGCGATTCCAAAGGTGTGGTATTCTTGATATAAATGTCATTGTTGATGAAAAAGAGACTCCGAGGGTATCCTTATAATTAGTCCCTTACTGGCTGAGCCAAAGGGGACTTTGGGTTTGCACTCTGGTCAACTGTCTGTCCTTTAGTCTGGTTGATCCATTTAATGCTGAGTTACAAATCAAGGTCAAATTCATTGAGGTTGGCCTTATTAACCCTTTCCTGTATAAACCAGGGATTTTACGTCTCTATGATTTTATACTTGAGAAAAAATTGTGGAAAAGGGAGAAATTGCTTGTAACAAGCAATTTCTCCTTTTCCCACAATATTTTCTACCACATAGGATGGTTTAATTTCTAATTGCATCCAATTTTCGTTGTCGTCTGCAACCTCTTTCAATTTGGACCAGTCAAAAATTAAAAAAAACAGGAAAGGGTTAAAACTTAACTGAATTCTCAAACCCTTGATTCAGACAGATGGCCAGAAAAACTAATTTTAATGGCAGGTAGGTGGATTGATATTGCAACACATTACTATTAGAATTCCAAATGATTTTGCTCCTGAAAACTTCTGCTTTTTGTTGTATACTTTATTTTGCATATAGTTTAATTTGAGTTAATTAAAGGCTCTTTTCCCTAAATTTCTTAATTTTTCTAACGATAAATGTCCTAGTTTTATCCAATGAATTATTTTATTAAGTCATATTTGTTACAAGAATACACAATTCATCTTGTTTCTATCTGGATCACATACAAAAATTTGGTTTATCATTTTTAAAAAGCCAGGTTCAATTTTATCATTCATCTTATGAGATAAATTGCCATTTGATAAATTGTGAGACATGTCATGCATATTGTAAGCTGCACAAAATTATGTTGAACACAATTACGAGACAATCTTGGTTGTAAGATGCTTAACCCATTACCATACAAACTTTTAGACTGGTCAAAATTGAAAGAATTTGCTGACGACAATTTTAAGTTAATGAAATTTTAGTTTTTTTATCTTTATTGGTAATTAAAGAATGTTGAAAAGGAAGAAATTGCTTGTTGCAAGCAAGTTCTTCATTTAACAAAATATATTCTCAATTGTTTTTTGAGAGGCGTCAAAAAGCTTTATTGTGTGGGAATGGGTTGATAAAAAGGTTCCCTGGTAACTAGATCATATCCTAGAAAATTCCTGTTTATGATCTAGAGTCCTCAATCTTTGCCAAATCATTGTCAAAAATACTTAGAATGCCCAACTCAGGAATATCTTGGTCAAATCCATATAGTGATCAGGCTAGGTCAAAAAGTAGGTATAAAGTCAAGTCTTAGAAAAATCTAGTTGTGACTCAGGAGGCCAATATTTTTGTTTGTCAATTCTCTGAATTAGCTTATTCAAAATTTGATGATTGAAGTTCACAGAAATTCTAGTGAAAACTTATCCTTACCCATGAGAACTTGAGATTTAGAATTGAGCAAGTGAATTGTGAGAGAAAAAGAGCCTTAAAGACAATAGCTCTCTTGGAGTTCTGGTGAGCAATGGTTATTTTGGTCATAGTCAATTTGCTACAAAAGTGTTTACCACCAAATACATTTTGCCTAAACCTTTTCCTAGTGCTTGCTTTTTATTGAATGCATGCATGTGAAGAGAAATAAAGTCTTAATTTCAATCTAACCTTGTATTGTTCAATTATAGAATTCAGGTAAGAACTTGCTATAGTCCAGGGGGTTGTATCCAGAATTTTGAAAGCTATACCACAATACAGGCATGCATTAGACCGAAAGACCCAAGGGGTGAGGGAGAGGTCCAAAAGAAGCTGATCCCCCCCTCTTATTTTGGTTGGGGAGATGTTCATAGTCTTGGTTAATGATGATTTATCAGAATATTGTAACTACAGCTTGAAAAACCTATTGTAACAATGGTTTATTTGACCATTATTGATAGAATTATCTATTTTGCTTGATTTTACTGTCACTGAAGTGCCTATTTTTTGTATTGATAAATTGGCCCATGTAATATGAATTGAAAATATCAGTTACTGGTTCAGAGAAGAAAACAGGACTAAAACAAAGATGAAAGAAATATGAGATGACCAAGTAATAACCTTTATCATGCTGAACCTTGAATATACCTGTTTTTTCAGGTCGTAGAGACAGAGATCAGCATGCACATATGTGCAGTCTGATCTTAGTCTACACCACCTATTTTTCCCTTGCAAAACCAGAGGTATTTTTGAGATTAATTTTCAAAAGAAACAATGAAAAGGATTTTGATAAGCATGACACGGGTTAAACAACTTTCTCCTGGTTAACATATAACCTGTTTGTTTTTTGCTTGCTTTTCTTATAATTACAAAAAGAATTGACAGAATTAAGTCATAAAGTACCTTGCTTAACCCATTCCCACACAATAAAATTTTAGACCAGTCCTAATTCAAAGAAATTGCAGACGACAATTTTAAGTACGTGAAATCTTTAAAATTTTAATCTTTTGGGGTAGAAAACATTGTGGATAATGAAGAAATTGCTTGTAACAAGCAATTTCTTCATTTTCTACAGTGTTTTACCAAGCTTTCATGTTGAGGGGTGTTTAAAAGTGTCATTGTGTGGGAATGGGTTAAGAGAACTAATTGGTACATTGTATTGGCTTTTAATCCTAATCATACCTGGAATATTCTTATTTGGGTAGGAGGTAAAAACAAAGATCTACCTGCACATAAGTGCCATCAAACTTTACTCTACACCATCTGACTGGTCCATTTAACCAAAAGTTGTTTATAAGATAAATTTTCAAAAGAAATAGTAAAACACAGTTGGTGCTTCTGTTGCTTTCAGTGCTTTGATTTTAATGGAATACTGTAGAGGATTTATTATTAGGCATGACAAAGAAGCTTTTTTTATCTTTGCTGTTTCTACTAGGATTAAGTAGTGTATTTCCAATTAGACACAAGGTGGGAAGTTTTGATGCACATGCTGTTAAGAATTTAATGGTGTAATCCGAGGTTTTCGTGCATGTTCATTTAAACGAATCACCTTGTGTCTCCTTGCATATAGATAACCAAGGTCAGTTAATTATTTTTAGATTTTAACACACTATGCCTATGAAACAAGAGAGGCATATGCAATATTAATCCAATAGTAGTTTATTAACTCCTGTGAGCTATTGTGATCACGCTATATCCAGTGACCATTTGTCCTGTGTAGTGCCAGGTCTGTCAATAATTTCTTTTACCCATTTCCAGACAGCCAAATTTTACACTGGTCAAAATTGAAAGGAGTTGCAGACAACAATTTAAAGTTAATGAAATTTTGGATTTTTTTCAACTTTCTAGGTTGAAAACATTGTGGAAAATGAAGAAATTGCTACATTCAAGCAATGTCTTCATTCTTCACAATGTTTTCCTAATTCTTTTTCTTGAGAGGCGTTTAAAAGCGTTACTGTGTGGGAATTGATTTAACAAAGAAACTTTAGTTGTTCACAAATTAAAAGATGATTCAATATTACATGATAAACAAACAATTATTTTATGGCAAAAAAGAGACAATTTATGAAGTCTATCATCCAAAAATCTCTAACAGCGGGTCACTATGCACATGAATGGTGACATCATCATTGTCTTGAGTCCTGCTTTGATCATGTTCAGTAGCTCAAATGAATGAAAGCTTGGCTCAATCATTCAAAACAGTGAGTTTATCATTTTGATAATTACACTGATTTTTCAGTGAAATTGTCGATTGATAATCCAATAAGAAATCTCAATAATTCACCAGAAAGCATAAAAATGGGATGTTGTGCCTATTAAAATTTTTAATGTGATAAGTAAGGGATCTATTGGCAGATGTCAAATGGTCTTTTGCTGTATTTGTGATTTAGATAGCTTTGTGTAATTTGTCTTTTGTAGAAAGCTTGACCTCACCCTTTCAATGTTGTCTGTTTGTTATCATCTTTGGAATTTTGTTGTTCTTAATATAGATTAATTTTTACTTTTGATCAACTTATGAATCATATTTATGATGTATATTGCAATCCGTTTCCAGATAACAAAATTTTAGACTTGTCCAAATTGGAAGAAGTTGTAGATGGCAATTTCAAGTTGAAGGAATTTGAATAATTTTGTCTTTTTGGTGAGAAAACAACATGAGAAATAAAGAAATTGCTTGTTACAAGCAACTTCTTCATTTACCACAATGTTTTCCTAACTCTTTTTTCTTGAGGGGCATCAGAAAGTGCCATTGTGTGTTGATGAGTTAAGATCTATCACAGGACCATTTTTAAACCTGCTTAAAGTAACCATATCTGACAGCTGACCAGCTTCAGATCATTTGAATTTTGGAAGACTTTGCATGCATCTGATTGTGGAATTCTTATATAACAATAGTCGTCTTCATTATTTAAATCAATAATCAGACAAAGAAAATTTCAGGCTGGTCCAAATTAAAAGAAAGTGCAGACAACAATGCTAATTTAATGAAATTCAAAACTGATTTATCTTGTGGGATTAAAAAAGCCTTTTGAAGAATTAAAAATTTTCTTCATTTTCCACAATATTTTTCAAAGATTTTTCGTAAGGGTCATTCAATCATGCCAGCTTGTGATGTTCAGTTTCATGTTTTTCCCTGTTTAGGTCATTCTGTCCCCCAATCGCCTACTGATGCTGCACATTCAGCACAGGATTTCTTCCCTGGATCATCACAACCAAGCCCCATCACTGGCAGCACACAGACACCTTCAGCTACACCTGGTAACAGGTTCAAGTCTCGACGCAGCAGTCAACAACAGACCATGCGTAATATATCTGTGCGATCTGGTGGGGAGAGAAAGTCTGCAGGCTGGGAGACTCTAGTGTTGTATGCGGTGAATCTGTCCCAGTTGGATGTCAATGTGAACATGAGTAATGTTATGGGAAATACTGTGTAAGCAATGAGACAGAATTCTTTTTAAACCATTACCAGATGGCAAAATTTTAGACTGGTCCAAATTCAAAGGAGTTACAGACGACAATTTAAAGTTGTTTTAAATTTTAGATTTTTTAGCTCACCTGAGCACGTAGTGCTCAAGTGAGCTATTTTGATCGCCTTTTGTCCGGCGTCCGTATGGCGTCCGTCGTGCGTCGTGTGTCGTGCGTCGTCTGTCAACAATTTCTTTAAACGACATCTCCTCCCAAACCACTGGGCCAATTTGAACCAAATTTGGCAGAAATGTTCCTTAGATGGTCCCCTTCAAAAATAGCTAAAAGAATTGAAATCCGTTGAAAACTCTGGTTGCCATGGCAACAAAAGTGAAATTTTAAAATAATCTTTAAAAATCTTCTTCTCCTGACCCAGAAGGCGTAGAGCCTTGATATTTTGCATGAAGCATCAGTATATTGACCTCTTTCAAAATAGCTAAAATCAGGCTCCTCGGGTCCCCAGGGGCGGAGCCCCAGGGGGGTGGGGTTTATATAGAAATAAAGAACGATTTTTTAAATGACATCTCCTCCCAAACCACTGGGCCAATTTGGACCAAATTTGGCAGAAATGTTCCTTAGGTGGTCCCCTTCAAAAATAGCTAAAAGAATTGAAATCCGTTAAAAACTCTTGTTGCCAAGGCAACAAAAGTGAAATTTTAAAATAATCTTTAAAAATCTTCTCCTCCTGACCCAGAAGGCGTAGAGCCTTGATATTTTGCATGAAGCATCAGTATATCGACCTCTTTCAAAAAAGCTAAAATCATGATCCTCGGGTCCCCAGGGGCGGAGCCCCAGGGGGGTGGGGTTTATATAGAAATAAAGAACGATTTTTTAAATGACATCTCCTCCCAAACCACTGGGCCAATTTGTACCAAATTTGGCAGAAATGTTCCTTAGGTGGTCCCATTCAAAATTAGCTAAAAGAATTGAAATCCATTAAAAACTCTGGTTGCCATGGCAACAAAAGTAAAATTTAAAATAATCTTTAAAAATCTTCTCCTCCTGACCCAGAAGACGTAGAGCCTTGATATTTTGCATGAAGCATCAGTATATTGACCTCTTTCAAAATAGCTAAAATCAGGATCTTCGGGTCCCCAGGGGCAGAGCCCGGGGGGGGGGGGGGGGGTATAGGCAAGAAGCATCAGTTCACAGACTTCTTTCTTATTTCTTAAATTATAACCCATGGAAAAAGTTTTTTCCTTCTTTCAAATCAGCACTAAAGCCTTGGAATTTGTAATTTAGACTTGGATCCCCAAGTTCATAGTGTTTATATGTAATTGTGGCCCACTTGTTTCATAATCCTAACCTTAACATGAAAATAGACTGTTGAAAGAAAAAGAGCCTTTATCTCAGGTGAGGGCCCCAGGGCCAACGGCCCTCTTGTTTAACTTTATGGAAAGAAAACATTGTAAAAAATGAAGAAATCGCTTGTTACAAGCAATTTCTTCATTTTATACAATGTTTTTCCAAAATGTTTTTTCTTGAGGGGCATCCAAAAGTGTCACTCTGTCGGAATGGGTTACCCAGGTTTTCCAAAGGAAAATGAATGTCCATTATATATAGTAGTACTGTAATTAAGGTTCATTGTTGACTTGTTTGTAAAACAAATTGATTCAATTACCATTTTAAACAAAACAAAAATTCACCAGGAATTTGCTTCATATCAAGTTTTTTGTTTAGAATTATAAAAGTTAGTTTAACCAATTCCAACATGTGAATTTAAAGACTGATCCAAGTTCAAAGAAATTGCTGAAGACAATTTCAAGTTGAGAAAGTTTTTAGTATCTCTGTCTGTTTGGTAGAAAACAATGAAAAAACTCCTTGTAACAAGCAATTTCTTTATTTTCAACCTTATTTTCCTCAAGTCTTTTCTTGAGGAGCGTGAAAAAACTAGATTGTGTGGGAATGGATAAAAGTCAATTTTGACTCTTTTACATACTTAGCCAATTCCACAATTCAATACATGATCATTAACCCATTCCCACACAATGATGCTTTTTGATGCCTTGCAAGAAAAACAATTGGGAAAACATTGTGTAAAATAAAGAAATTCCATGTAACAAGAATTTTCTTCATTTTACACAATGCTTTCTTCCCAGAAAATTGAAAAATCTAAGATTTCCTACCTATTAAATTGTTGTCTGCAATTCCTTTCTATTTGGACCAGTCTTAAATATTTGCCGTTTGGAATAGTTGAAATTGCAAGTCTGCTGTTTACTGAATGTCCCACCTGGCTTACAACTCTCAAAGGACCCATTTACACACCTGGGTGTGGAGGAGCAAGATAGAGTTAGTGTCAGATTCCTGCATATAATTTTGATCTGTTGTAAAACATGGCTTTTATCATAGTGGCTTGTGTCCAGACTTGGTATACAGTGAAATTTTTTAAAAGTTTGTTAATACCTTTTCATTTGACTTAGTAAATGAACTTTAGAGAATTTAACTTGACTTTTGTAAAACAAATGAAAAATTTGAAATGCTTCTCTAGAACTGACTCAGAGATTTGCCAGAAATAGCAAAGATGATTTAGTTTATATTGAATTCCTAAAAATGCCATTTGCTTTATCATTACATTCAAGTGCTTCTAGTTCTAAAATTTTTTTCCTCAGCTGGAACACTAAGGAGATTCGAAGTCAAGGCAGGTTAGCTATAGATAGTACTGGGCATAAAGATTTACGGATATCTGTCGGTTTAGGTGGATCACATTTTGATAGTAAGGGCGGAGTTGTTGGAGGAAATGTCGATCTACAGGAAATATCCACATACTGTAAGTTGCTCTCTTTCATAGTGATATTCACACCCTTAAGCTGTTACCTGAGAAATTTTAGACTTTGAAATTGAAAGGAGTTGCAGATAACAATTTTAAGTTCCTTATTTTTATACCCCCGCATCGATAGATTGGGGGCATATTGTTTTACCGGTGTCTGTCTGTCCGTCTGTCTGTCTGCAAAACTTAACCTGCCAACTAAACATTTTCCTATAACTTGATCCCTAATTAAGTTACAATGCTAATATTTGGTATGTAGATAGGTCTCAACAGGGCGCAACTTGGGAAGGACATTTCATCAAGGTCAAGGTCAAAATTTTAACCCCTTTCCCTAAAACATTACTCAAAAACTTAACCTGCCAACTAAACATTTTCCTATAACTTCATCCCTAATTAAGTTACAATGCTAATATTTTGTATTTGGTAAGGCGCAACTGGGGAAGGTCATTTCATCAAGCTCAAGGTCAAAAATTTAACCCTTTTCCCTAAAACAAAGAAAAAACACTATGAAAATCACCTGTTTCTAAAGAATTCCTGTTTCTGGGACATGGTGTTTCACCAACACATCTTGTTTTTTCAACTTTTTTTTCAATTGTTACTAGCAATTTCTTCATTTTACACAATGTTTTCCCAATGGTTTATCTTAAGGGGCGTCCAAAAGCGTCTATGTGTGGAAATTGGTTAACCAATTACCAGACAATTCTGCTTTTTAACATCCTGAAGAAATATGATTATGAAATACTTTGTCAGAAAAGAAGAAATTGCTTGTAACAAGCAATATGTCCTTTTCTCATTATGTTTTCTACATCATATTCCCCTTATTTTAGAATCTAAACAGACTTTCAAATGTTGTCTGCAACTGCTTTCAATTAGGACCAGTCTAAATTTGTGTTGTCTTGTAATGGGTTGAAAGAAAACTTATCCTTTGAATTTTGTGCATTGCTGTTTTGTATTTTCAAATCTAATTTTCAACCTAAAACATTTATGATATTCATGCTATTTGTCAGACTTGCATTATTTTACTTCAACATATGAAAAATCTATTTATTAGACTTAGAAGTTGCTTTCAACTTTTACCCCTTTTCCTCATTATTCTGATTTCTTTTTAACTCACTTTGTAGGGCGGGATTATCAGATTTTGAGAAATCATGAAATTGTTCCTCTCCTCCAAAACCACTTGGCCGATTTTGTTCAAACTTTACAGAAATATTCCTTTGACAAGCCTTTTCAAAATTTGTTGGTGAATGTATGATTTGCACAAAGAAATGGGGGCACAGCATGGTTGAGCTTATCAGACTTAAACGTTCTTTAAATGATTCTTTTTAATATCCTTTCTTCCTAAACCAGGGGGCCACTTTGGACTAAACATGGCAGGAATGATCTTTGAGAGACCTTCTTCAAAACTTGTTAATAAAATTTCGATTTGCAAAAAGTGGTGGTGTGGCAGTGCAGAGCCTATCAGACTTAGTGAAATCATGAAATAATTCTTCAATAGTCTTTTCCTTATAAACCAGTGGACTGATTTGGACCAATCTTAACAAAAATGTTTCTTGGGTGACCCCTTTTCAAAACTTGTTCATGATATTTTGATTTTTAAAATGGGGCATGGTAGGATGGCTTATTAGATGTAGAAAAATTATGAGATAAGTTTTAAAAAATGTTCTCCTTCTCAACTATTGGGCTGATTTGGGCCAAGCTTGGCAGGAATGTTTCTTAGGTGACCCTTTGCAAAATTTGTTATGAAATCTTGATTTGTGAAAAATAGGAGTGTAGCTGGGTTGAATTATCAGAATTAGAGAAATCATGAAATAATTCTTTTAATGTCTTCTCCTCCTAGACCATTTGGTCAATTTTAACCAAACTTGGCAGAAATGTTCATTTTGAGACCCTTGTCTTTGAGATTTTGATTAGCAGAAAAAAGCAGGTTATGGCAGTTCAGAGCTTATAAAACTCTGAGATTTGAGAAATCATGAAATAATTCTTTAAAAATCTTTTCCTTCTAAACCAGTGGGCAAACTTGGAGAAAAAAACTCATGAAATAATACTTTAAAAAATCTTCTTCTTAAACACTTTACGGATTTGGACCTAACCATCTGAAACTAAATAGTAATTAATTGCAAAAACAGAAATCCATGCTTGCCTTGATAGATCATCAGCACAATTTATAGTGAATTTCCTTTTTCACCAGTTGAAGTGACAGAGGACCCAAAGCAGGGTAAAGATCCGATCCACAAAGCATGTCTGTCACTGTTTGCTCTGGAAGGAAGAGTGGATTACATGGGTTCCAGTGTATTGATGGCTCGTCTAAGTGAAATGGATCTCAGTCTAAGAGATGAGTGGAAATTTGATAAGAATAGCACCACTGATGCGCCATTAGCTACAACCAGGTTTGTTACTATTTTTACACCCCCGCATCGATAGATCGGGGGCATATTGTTTTACCAGTATCCATCTGTCTGTCTGCCGTCTGTCTGTCTGTCTGTCTGCAAAAGTTAACCTGCCAATTTTCCTATAACTCCAACCCTAATTAAGTTACAATGCAAATATTTGGTATGAAGATAGGTCTCAACAAGGCGCAGCTGGGGAAGTTCATTTCTTCAAGGTCAAGGTCGAAATTTTAACCCTTTTCCCTAAAACTTTACTCAAAAACTTAACCTGCCAACTAAACATTTTCCTATAACTTCATCCCTAATTAAGTTACAATGCTAATATTTGGTATGTAGATAGGTCTCAACAAGGCGCAACTGGGGAAGGTAATTTCATCAATGTCAAGGTAAAAATTTTAACCCTTTTCCCTAAAACAAAGAAAAAAAATCACCCATTTCTAAAGAATTCCTGTATCGGGGTAATGGTGTTTCACAAACACATCTTGTTATAATTATTAATTCTTTGCTAGTCTGTCATTAGATTTTTCTTTGACATTTTGACAAAGTAAAGAATAGTTAAAGTTATTAACCCATTACCACACTGAAAAATTTTAACATGGTCCAAATTCAAAGGAGGGGCAGATGATGATTTCAAGTTAAATACATTTTTAATATCTTGGGATTTTTGAATTGAAAACAATGTTCAACTTGAATAAATTGCATTTAACAAGTAATTTCTTCATTTTCATCCTGTGTTCCTTAAGTATTTTCTTGAGTGGTAATGGGTTATGCATCCCTTGGAGAGCTGAATAAATTTCTAGTCTATACAAGGTTAAGATCATTCATTTCACATATCCTTTTAACCCATTACCTGACCAAAATTGTTGTCAAGTCCTATTCAAAGCCGCCGTCATAGTGCAGTAGGTAGCGCGTCAGACTCCTAATCTTCAATCATTGGATGTCATGGGTTTGATACCTTGAGGCGGCACATATTCTCTCCGACATTTGTCTCTCACCAATGTGTGGATAATTGTAAAACCCAAGTGGGATAGCAGCTGGAGGCTAGGAAAGGATGTAGTGGTAGTACTGGTGTGAGAAATACCAGGAATCCTTTGTTAGGTGCTCCAGCTGCTGCGATATGACTAAAATACTGTTAAAACCATTCAATTAATCAACCAAATTCAAAGCATTTGCAGACAATAGTTTTTTGTTGATGAAATTCTAAAAATCTTTATCTTTTGTGGTAGAAAACATAGAGCTTGTGATAAGCAATTTCTTTATTTTCCTAAATGTTTTCCAAAAGTTTTTTCATGAGGGGAGTGAAAAAACAGAATTGTATGGGAATGGGTTAAACCTGTTCCCAGCAAGACTGGAATAAAAACCTTTTACCATTTAGGACTATGATCAGCACGTATCACAGAAATCACAGATTCTTTTATTCATGTGTGGTTTCTAACTTTGTTTATTTGGAAATATAATCTATGCAGATATATACTATTTTCAGGGAAGCCCTTTTGTTTGCCCATGGTGATTTAGGTTGGGACAAGTTTCATATGTTGATATCAAAGTCAACTACTCCAGACCTTCTCAAGATTTGTTCGAAGTTAGAGGAGTTTATCATGCAACAGTTTGACAGCAGTAAGAGAGCTCTGGGATCAATAGGTCCCATATCCAGACAGAGACTACATGAAAAACACAGATCTGGAGATGAAGATTCACGTAAGCCTCAGAAATCATCTTTTACCACACAATCTTGACTTCTTGTGCTCTTGAGTAATTGAATTATAGAACAGAACAGAACACATCTTTTATTTTCATCCAAGTACATAGAGGTACAATGTGGACAATATACAGCAATAATATATAGGATATAGAAAAAGTGTAGAATGAACAATCAATAACAATCAATTGCTACTTTTTCACAATGTTTTATGGATATAATGTCTCTTATTAGTCCAAAAGGACTATGTCCAACTGTCTGTCTAGCCATTCAGTATTCTGGACTTTTTATTCCCCTCCCCCCTTTCAATAAAATTTGGGCAATACTTTTTACCAATGTCCGCCTGTTTATCTTTTTCTGTCTGTGAGCAGTAAACTTAATTCAAAAAACTTAACTTTTTGTTGTTACTCAAGCGCAGTTCATAACTGGGACATAGGTTCCTTGCATTGATAGGAATCAGTTGGTTGTAAGGTCCAAGTCATCAATCATGGTCAAAGTCACTTATCAAGGTCACATTTAAAAAAAAAAGAGGCTGTGATGGGTGTTGCACAAACACATCTTGTTCCTAAATGCTGTTTTGCTGATTTTCTGATGTGTGAGATTGCAATCATGAATTGCAGATCAGATTTGAATTTCATTTTAGGCCACTAATTTTCATGTGAAATTGGATATTTGAATTAAAACTATCACTTATATCCCAGTTTTTCTGCCCTTTTTTTTTAACCCATTCCCACTCAATGACGCCTTAGAAGCCCCTCTAAAATAAAGCTTTGGAAAACATTGTGAAAAATGCAGAAATTGCATGTTACAAGCAATTTCTTCATTATCCACAATGATTTCTACCACAAAGGATAAAGATTTTTGAAAATTCATAAGCTTAAAGTGTCATCTGCAACTCCTTTCAGGTTGGACCAGTCAAAAATTTTGTCGTCTGGTAATGGGTTAAATAATTATAGATACCAAGCTGATTTTTTGGTGTGCGAGTATGAGTTACAGATCAAATTTGAGTTTTGTCTCAGTTTATTGATTTTTTTACTAAACCAGATGTTTTAAAAAAGATTTTTAAATTTCACCAACCAAAAATTGTTTCTGCGACTTCTTTGAAGTTGGACCAGTCTAAATTGTATCAGTTTGTAATGAGTTAAAAATGAATGTTTATTGTTTCAGTTATGTCAGAGTTACGTCACCACAGACACTGGCAGAAAGCCCTCAGTAACATTCCAGGTTGTAGCTTCAACATGCTGCCTACCATGTTGCCCAAAGATGGTATGATTCTCGGAGGGACACTCACTCTCCGTGGTAACAACTTGACCTTGGGCTGTTTCCATGGTATCAATTTCAGGTCAAAATCCTGGGCAATATTTACCATGTGCGAACCTTATATTTGTTTTGCAACTGAAGCGCAGAAAACCAAACACGAAGGTAGGTATTAATTGCCCTGTTAACCAATTACCAGTGGACAAAATTTTAGACTGATCAAAAGCAGAAGTTGCAGATACCAACTTTAAGTTGATGGAATTTATAAGATCTTTTTTCTAGAGGGGCATCAAAAACATGATTGTGAGGGATTTGGTTAAAAAGAAATATTCATTTATATTATTTAAGCCTAATTCTGGTGATTAGAAGGAAACAAGCATATGGACTTTGATCAGACATGAATTAAAGACTGTTAACCCTTTCCTGTTTCAAAAAATGTTAGACCTGCCCAAATTCAAAGGATTTGCAGATGACAATATGAATTTATTTTAAAAAATAATCTTTCAATAGGGTAGAAAATATTGTGGAAAATGAAGAAATTGCTTGTTACAAGCAATTTCTTCTTTTTCCACAATGTTTTCTCTAGTATAAAAACACAGGGATGTAAAAACCAGGGATTGAACAGGAAAGGGTTAAAGAAGTGAATAGCTCGGTACAAAAAATTTTGAGGTATTTTCATAGTCTGGTCCATGTCAATGTCTGTGTCAGCATCATCTAAAACCTTTGACATTTCATAATATCTCAAGTATTTATGAACACATTCACTTGAAACCCAGAATAAATGTTTACTTTTAAAGGAGAAATCCATAGCAACAATGGGAATAACTATAGATGTATTTTTGTATGAATTATGCATCTGTTTTAAGTTATAAATTTTTCCCACTATGAAGCACTTGAACAGCCAAGCAGTGGCATCCACATAGGGTGCTCTTGTTTCTAATATTGAACAAAGATCTCTGTACAATTTTTTTACTAAAAGGCAGAGATTTAATTCAACTGTTTTGAGATATTAAGAATGGTTCTGGATGGGAGACTAATGTATTTATTGTTTTTTCGTTGGTAGTTTTTCTTTTGGCTATAATGCGGTTGTACTTTGTTAAGCCAAATTAAATCCATAGCCAGTATTGTGAGTTTTGCTATAAAATACTCGATTTAAAGAATTACTATTCAAAATCAAGCAATTAATATGTTGTTTTTAAGCTTAACTGATTATGATGGCAGACAATTGTTTTAAGATTGTATCTTAACTTCCTTTTGAAATATTTTATTTGAACTTATAAGCAAGATTATGTTCACCATCACATTAAGAAAAAAATAAGCTTGAACTTGTTTTTTTTTCAATCTACATGTATGTAAACACAAATTTACTGCACAAAAAGTGTCAAATTGCCAATCTTTAGAACTATAGTGAATTAGATGTTTATAATCTTGTCAACTTTCCACTTTGACTCTTCCAATGAACCATTTATCAATTGGAATATGGGGGTCTAAATATAACAAAGATGATATAGGGTAAGGATACAATACACCAAAATAAATTGCCGCCCATGTATATTTAGACATTTACAGTTCAGTTAATACCATAAGAACATTGACAGATAAGCTTGTTGTTCCAGATTTGTAAGGAAAATATTTTTCATTTTGAGTTACAGAGTAGTTATTTTGTGTTTCCCTAGGTATCCATGTTGTTCAGGATTTAACCTTCTATGTTGGACATGACCTGACTGCTCATCTACAAGGAAAGCCTATGGCTCATGTACTGAAGTTATCTAGAGGACATTCCATGCCTCCTACATTTACCAGTGCCAATGAATGGTTCAACTATGCTTTCTCGACTTCTGAAATCAAAGGTAGTCTTAAAACTTATTAATCCATTGACAGACAACAAAATTAAAGACGTGTCTTGAAAGAAGTTGTAATCAGCTTTTCAAATTGTGCTAGAATTAAAAAATAAGTGCCTAATAGAGTAGAAAAATTGCGAGAAAAGGAGAAATTGCTTTTTACAAGTAATTTCTCCTTTTCCCAGAAAGTTTTCCCAATCAAGCAAACATTGTTATGTTGTTGGAGGGAAGAGATAATCTAGTCAATTTTTATTTCATATTACTGATTTAAGGTTATAAATTCCTTAACCCATTACCACACAACAAAGTCCTTTACCCATTACCAGGCAACAAAGTTTGGTTTAAATTAAAATAGGTTGCAGAAGAAAATAAGTGCCAAGAAGAGTAGAAAATATTGTGAGTAAAGGAGAAATTGCTTGTAACAAGCAGTTTCTCCTTTCCTTCAATTATTTCCTCTATATTTGCTGTTAGGAGTGTAAAATGAGGGATCATGGTAATCGACATGTTTATTTGATGTAAAAGTATAAGTATAGAGAATATTTTCTGAGTTTTAAGTTAATAATTGCTATATTTATGATACAATTTCATTGATTTCCATGTTATCTTATGAGATGTTAAAAAGTGTCCATACATCTGTTATGATTCTTTCAGATCTGGCAGTCTTCCCCAGAATGCAAAGAGCAGGTAGTGAGAGCCCTGCAGATTACAGAAAAAGTCGAAGAAAAGATTATAATCATGACAGTGAGAACATATTTGTACTACCCTCTCTTCAGTTACAGCTGAGAACCAAACATCATCAAACTGAAAATGAGCCTACAGAAGTTGGTAAGTGTTATCCATTACAGGACAATGTAGAATATTAAAATTAAAGAATGAGTGTTATTTGAAAAAGAAATGTCACATACGATAAAAAAAATTGAATAAATTACTTGTCACAGAAAACATCTTAGGTATTCTAACAATAAGAAGTTATTGCATTTTATCCCCGCCGTTTCGGCGAGGGGGATATAGTAATGGTCCGCGCCTGTCATTCTGTCCTTCCATCCTTCTGTCACTAAACTTGTCCGGAGCATATTTCTGAAATTATAATTGCTATCAACTTGAAACTTCATAGGTCGATAGATCTCATTGAGGAGAAGTGCAGTGCACAAGAACCACAACTCTTGCTTGCATAATTTTGGAGTTATTGCCCTTTATTGTTTAATGACTAAGATTATGTCCGAGGCATATCTCTCAAAGCGTAATAGCTATTAACTTGGAACTTCATAGGTGGATAGATCTCATTGAGGAGAAGTGCAGTGCACAAGAACCACAACTCTTGCTTGCATAATTTTGGAGTTATTGCCCTTTGTTGTTTAAAGACTTATTTTGTCCTAAGCATATCTCTGAAAGTATAATAGCTATTATCAAACTCATTGAGAAGAAATGCAGTGCACAAGAAGCCTAAATTTAACTGGCTTCAGTTTACTATCAAGCTTTTACGGCGGGGGATGGCCATGTCTGACATGGCTCTTGTTACACAGGAATTGGCTGTATTTATGAAACACAATAAAAGATTTCGAACACTATTGTTCAAATTTCATTTTGCATACTTGTGCACAACATGCTTGCCACCCTATAACCCAGTTGGTAGTGTGTTGGATTCTCAATCATGAGGTCCAGGATTTAATCCTGGGTCACAGCAAATATCCTTTAGTGTCTAGATGTCATGGTATTATTGGGGAGATACTGGGAGTCTATGTTTGATACTCCAGGTGCCGCAACATGACTGAATTTAAAAATGGAATCCCACGCAAACAAACACAACAAGATCATAGTGATCCTTGAAAGTCTGAAGTCTGTTGTGCATGGTACATATACATGTCAGCTCATAAGGATGGGATTGGATCCATTGAAAATGGGACTAGCTTGGCCCTCCAGATTTATTTTAAAGTTTCATGTTTCCTTGTTCCTTTTGAAAATGCATGATGCTGGAAATATAAAGACATCATTATCGGCTTGGTCTGGTAAAAATAATGTTAAGTAGAGCAGAATGAAATTGGGGGGGGGGGGTTTAAAATGAATCAATATCAGTGAGACTATCAATTTAATCTATACATGTACTAATTTATTTTTGTTTGATTGCGAGGAAAGCTTTAAGATTATGAAGCTGCCCTCAATTTAGACGCCTTCCAGACTATCAAGTTGATAATTACACTGGTCTTTCATGATAATTTATGGAAGCATTTAAGAAATAACCTTTGTTTATTTCTAGACCCTAAACCAGTTGTTCAGTGTAGTTTTGTGACAGAATTTGAAGATCACATCTTTGTTGCAATGGATGCAGAAGTTTTATTGTTTCTGCATGACCTAGTTATGTCATATATCAAGGAAAAAGACAAAGGTAGGTTAAGGACAGAGGTAGGTTTGTTATCAGAAATATTCAATTACTTTGAATATAGAATGTATCTTAACTCATTCCCACACAATGACGCTTGTGAAAGCCCTCCAAGAAAAAAGCTTTTGGAAAAGATTGTGGAAAATGACAAAATTGCTTGCTACAAGCAATTTCATCATAATCAAAAATGTTTGTAGTGATGGGTCAAGAAAATGAAAGAATCTGTAGTTTTAATTAGCAACCAGCACCAGAGAGGCTATTTCCCTTGTTTAACTCTAACAGTAATAGTTATGGAATTAGGAATGTACGTAACTTGTCATGTTGTATATTTTTTTCGAGCCAATCTTTATAAAGCCACTAAACGTTTGAGTTGGAGATTATATCCCTATTAAAAATGCATAAACTTGAAATGCTAAACTATTTCTTGTTTAAAATCCTTTACCAGAAGACAAAATTTAAACTGCTTCAAATTCAAACGAGTTGCAAACAAAAATTAATAGTTGATGAAATTTTATTCTTTGCCTTCTTAGGTAGAAAACAATGTGGATAATGAAGAAATTGCTTGTTACAAGCAATTTCTTCATTTTCACAATATTTTCAAATACTTTTTTTGTGAGAGTGTAAAAAATGTGAGATTGTGTCAGAATGGGTTAAAGCTTAGATTCTATGAATGTAATGGGAAAGCAAGATTAATATATGTGTTCTACTAAGATGTACGCACAGAAATCTGATGTTTGAAACCATCAAAGGCTGTATTAAGACACATACTGAAATTAATTATAATGCAAATTATATACAGGAGGTCAACTTTGGGATGAAAAATTTGCTTGATAGTTTGATGGTAAAAGAAAGTCAGGAAAACATATAACACGGAATAAATTTGTGTCACCTGTACTTCAAATATCCTTATTTGTTGTCTTTGGCAAGCACCTAATTATGTGGAATTTATGGTCTATTGGTAGGGTGTGGACATTGGGATAGGAGGGAACTGTGCTCAAATGCCATCTGGAAATTCTTCTAAGCAAATAACTAGCTTCACATTGCTCCCTTCCACCAAATGTGTATGAATAAGTTACAAAGTACCTAATGTGATGTAGCTGCCAGGAACCATTCAGTTCAATGACTGATGTTTAAATTATGAAGTCATATAAAAATGGAAAAGAGTAGAAACAGACTATAAACCCATAACTTTAATCCATTTCCACAAAATCCGTCTTTTTAACACAAATCAAGAAAAAAGTATCAGGAAAAGCAATTTCTTTATTTTTCTATATTATTTTCTACCCAGAAAAACAGAGGTCTCTAAAATTCTATCAATTCTGCAGCTTCTTTGAAGTTAGACCTGTTTAAAATTTTGTTGTCTTGTAAAGGTTAATCTGATTATGAATTATGTATTATAGGTGCTCGATCATCAGTTGTTGGAAGCAGTGTCAAATCTGCCAAATCTCCTGTAGAATCGGACAAGAAGAAATTAACAGATCCATTAACAGTACTGCAGCAAGACTGGAGAGAGTATGAGTGTCAAACTTGGCATTTAGAACCTACTGTCAGGTAGTGTTTTATAGCTTGATTAACCCATTCCAACACAGCATAATTTTAGGCTAGTCCAAATTGAAAGAAGCTGCAGACGACAATTTCAAGTTGATGGAATTTTGATTTTTTTCGTCTTTTTTGATAGAAAACATTGTGGATAATGAAGAAATTGCTTGATACAAGCAATTTCTTCATTTTCCACAATGTTTTCCAAAGCTTTTTTCTTGAGGGGCGCAAAAAGGAGGGATTGAGTTGGAATGGGTTAAACATTGGATTACATTGTATCTCAAATATTGTCCTACCCTTTGATGTAGGTGTTGGCTTCAACGTCTTTATCTAGTTAAAGGTTGTTTTTTTATCTCTGTCAATATTTGCCATAGAAAGGTTCGTAATTTAAAGAAAACTGATCCTAGGGTAGACTTTCATTTGAGACCAATGCTAGAAAATCCTTGACAGAGTGACCTTAAACTTACCCAGTTTCAAAATCTTTAACCAAACACTTTAACCTGGCTTATATTTTTGGATCCCTTTACATATTGCTATATATTTGAGTTATGTACTCTTATATAAGGATAGGCTTTCATTTACTACTAAGTACCAAGGCCCCTTTACCCTGTGACCTTGATCCTTACCCAACTTTTCAAGAATTTAAGCAAAAACTTTAACCAAAACTTTAACTGTTCTTATTTTTTCTGCATGCCCTTATATAGGGCAATTATATTTGATATATGTACTCATTTAAAGATTGGCTTTCATTTAAAGCTATGTTCCATGACCTTTACCCTGAACCTCCATTTCAAAACTTTAACCAATACTGGCTTATGTTTTCTGAATGTTTTTACATAGGGCAATCATATTTCACAAATATATTTATCAAATGACAGCTTTCATCACCGAGTACCTTAATCTTATTGATCGTGACACCTGTCATTCTTTACGAAGTAGAGCGGGTATATTGGTTTAACCTTAAAATTTTATACAATTATTGCCTATAACCAAAGGTAGCTCCCTATTGTTTCAGGGTCACATAGGTCAAAAGTCAAGGTCACTATTGAACGTTGATTGAAAATTATTTCCATGCTTTAACTCATCAGCTATTTGACTTATGACCTTAAAATTAATACACATCTTGTCCATGACACAAGGAGGTGCCCTATTTTTTTCGCAAATGTCAAGATAACAATTGAACTTTTTGGGTAATTTAGGTCAAAGGTCAACCGTGCTACTTGAGTGACAAAGTCCTTGTGCAACAAATCTATTTTCTTATTCCTTACACGTGTGACCATCAGATTCCATATACACCCACATAAAGAGAAAGGCTTTATTTAACATGGTTACCATGACCTAGACCTTGAACTCTGACCTACTTTTCAAGAACTTCAACATTGCTTATATTTTGATATTTCTTACACCTAGGCCCTCCCTATTTTATATGAATACTTGTAAAGTGAAAGGCTTTCATTTCAGACCATGTATCAGGACTTTGTGACCTTTTACCTCATTCATGATATAATCTACTTTCTTAAAACCTACCACAAGCCAAATATTTAAAAAAGGACAACACCTATCAGAGTGCACAGACTTTAAAGTCTTAGACAAACAAGTTACCTATGAAAATATCCTTATTTTAGTCCACTTCTGCTTTTACCTCTCTATCTCCATTATCTTCTTAATTTCTTTGAACATAAGAAAATGTTTATATGTCCGGCCTCTCGGATTATGGCATGTCCTTTGTTTGATATACGGCGGTGGCACATATCCTTTCCAATATTTGTCTCTCGTTCATGGGTGGATAATCCTAAACCTAAGAGGGATAGCAGCGGAGGCTAGGAAAGGATATTGTGGTAGTACTGGTGTGAGAAATACCAGGAATTCATTGTTAGGTGCCCCAGGTGCTGTGATATGCCTGAAATACTGTTAAAAGTGGCGTTAAACCCCCATTTAATCAATTATATGCCCCGGCCGTTTAATGGCAATGGGCATGTAGAGTTACCTTTGTCTAGGTGTGCATACTTGTGTGGATGGGTGTATTTTTGTGTGTTTCAAGTTCTTGTCCAGAGTATATCTTCTACAATAAATGGTGGATTTCAAAATAACTTGGCATAGCTGTACCCCTTGAAGAGAACTATTACATAAGTTGTGATGGATATTACAGAGTTCAAGGTCATAACTAAAGGTCATGAGAAAAGAAAATTTGCAAGGGCATCAGTGTTTGTGACACATTTTTGTATATTTATTGATCATTATCATGATCTAATTTCAGGTTATTACACTGGGCCAGTCACCAGATAGATCCAGTGGGTGTAGACTACGTCCTTCAGAAATTGGGCTTCACCCACGCCCGAGTTACAATCCCTAAATGGATGCAGAGAGGGTTCATGGATCCATCAGACAAGATCATCTCAGTGCTAGTGAGCAAACTCATTACCATGCTGAGAGAGACGCCCGACTCTGAACAGTCTTCAAAATGATTTTTGACCTGTCTCAAGAGAAGGAACCTTTTATCAATTTGTAGCTCTTCCATAATTGAGAAAGCTACATTTCTGGTGTACATCATTGCACACCCTAATTTGCCATAATAACACAAATGAAATCTGTCAAAAATCTTCTTATATGAAATCAGATAGCATCAAAGAAAAAAATATTGAAAATCTTTAGGATAGAAATCACAAAGTTTAGAGGTTTCATGTTTTGCATAGGGTATCAGCTCATGACTCTACAATTTGCCCCAAGTTTATTATTTGTAAGCTTTAAATCAGACGAGTGCTTTAGGGCCACTGGCCCTCTTGTTTAACCCAACTACCATATAAGCTGACACATAGACACACTTATGAAATATAATCATGATAAACCATCTCTCCTATTTGGCACATTTTGATAAGTCTAAAATTTTGTCTTATGTTAATCCATTTGCACACAATTCTGCTTTTTGACGCCCCTGGATAAAAAGCTTCATACAACTTTGTGGAAAATGAAGAAATTGCAATTTCTGCAATGTCCACAATGTTTTCTACTAAAATTACACCATCTTGAAATTGTCATCTCCACCCTCTTTCAATATAGATCAATTTAAAATTTTGTTGTGTGGTTATGGGTTAAACAAGTAAAGGTCAACAAAGATTTGTCAACTGAAAACAAAAATACAGCAGAAAGGAAGAATGACTCTTCTCCATTCAGAAAGTCTGCTGTTTTCTGCTCAATCTCAATCTTTTGTCTCTCATTTTTGACCGAACTAAAATTAATTATTGATTGTTTAAGCTCTTTCCTGTTCAATCCCTGGTTTTTACGTCCCTGTAATTTTATACATTAGAAAACATTGTGGAAAAAGAAGAAATTGCTTGTAACAAGCAATTTCTTGTTTTCCCACAATTTTTTCTAACCTTTAGATTGGTTACTTTTCAAATTACACTCAACATTTAGTTGTTGTCTGCAATTTCTTTCAAATTGGACAAGCCTAAAATTTTGAAAAACAGGAAAGGGTTAAGCTGAAATCATGTTTTTCACATGAACAACTTGAAAAAGTTATCTGAAGGAATTTTTTACATGATTGTATTATAAGATTTACACTAGAAGAAAACTATAAATTTCACCCTGTGATAAATGAGAAGCGTAAAAAACATTCAATGATAAATGAGAAGCGTAACTCCCAATGAAAGAACCTCAACCAGAGATCATTTTTATAGTTTTTATACGCCCGTCGAAGACGGGACGTATTATGGGATCACCCGTGGTGTCCGGGCGTCCGGTCGTCCGGGCGTCCGGCGGTGTCCACTTCTTTGTCCGGAGCATAACTCTGTCACCGTAAGTCCGATTGACTTTAAACTTGGCAGTTATATTCTTCTCATCAATACGGAGTGCAGTGCGCAATAACCATAACTCTACCTGGCCTATTTTTTGAGTTATTGCCCTTTGTTTTTTTTCATACTTGAATCTTTTCCGGAGTATATCTCTAAAAGTATTATAGCTAGGATCATGAAACTTCATGGGTGTATAGATCTCACCAAGGGGGAGTGCAGTGCACAAGAACCATAACTCTACCTGGCCTATTTTTTGAGTTATTGCCCTTTGTTGTTTTTCATACTTGAATCTTGTCCGGAGTATATCTCTAAAAGTATTATAGCTAGGATCATGAAACTTCATGGATGGATAGATCTCACCAAGGGGGAGTGCAGTGTACAAGAACCATAACTCTACTTGGCCTATTTTTCGAGTAATTGCCCTTTGTTGTTTTTCATACTTGAATCTTGTCTGGAGTATATGTCTAAAAGTATAATAGCTAGAATCATGAAATTTCATGGATGGATAGATCTCACCAAGGGGGAGTGCAGTGTACAAGAACCATAACTCTACCTGGCCTATTTTTTGAGTTATTGCCCTCAGTTGTTTTTCATACTTGAATCTTGTCCGGAGTATATCTCTAAAAGTATTATAGCTAGGATCATGAAACTTCATGGATGGATAGATCTCACCAAGGGGGAGTGCAGTGCACAAGAACCATAACTCTACTTGGCCTATTAATTGAGTTATTGCCCTTTGTTGTTTTTTATACTTGAATCTTGTCCAGAGTATATCTCTAAAAGTATTATAGCTAGGATCATGAAACTTCATGGGTGTATAGATCTCACCAAGGGGGAGTGCAGTGCACAAGAACCATAATTCTACCTGGCCTATTTTTTGAGTTATTGCCCTTTGTTGTTTTTCATACTTGAATCTTTTGGAGTATATCTCTAAAAGTATAATAGCTAGAATTATGAAATTTCATGGATGGATAGAGCTCACAAAGTGGGAGGGTAGTGCACAAGAACCATAACTCTACCTAGCCTATTTTTTGAGTTATTGCCCTTTGTTGTTTTTCATACTTGAATCTTGTCCGGAGTATATCTCTAAAAGTATAATAGCTAGAATCATGAAACTTCATGGATGGATAGAGCTCACCAAGTGGGAGTGTAGTGTACAAGAACCATTATTCTACCTAGCCTATTTTTTGAGTTATTGCCCTTTGTTGTTTTTCATACTTGAATCTTGTCCGGAGTATATCTCTAAAAGTATAATAGCTAGAATCATGAAACTTCATGGATGGATAGAGCTCACCAAGTGGGAGTGTAGTGTACAAGAACCATAACTCTACCTAGCCTATTTTTTATAGTTATTGCCCTTTGTTGTTTTTCATACTTTGTTTGACAAAAAATATTAATTCAAAATAACCTCAGTTCTATTCAAACCCCCAGTTCATATTAAGCAGTATGACGGGCGTATCCTGTGACAATTTGGCACCTTGTTTATAGTTGAGAAAGTTGAGTAAAGATAGAGGAAAAAGAATGAATTGCTTGTAACAAGCAATTCCTCCTTTTTCCACAATATTTTCTACCCTACTGAATGATTATCAACTTTAATTAGTCGCCTGCAAAACCTGTGAATTTGGACAGGTCTAAAATTTTGAAATACAATAAAGGGTTTAAGTTTATGCATAAAAATGAAATGAAAATATTGTAATGGTACCTAAAGTGACCTATACCTATATTAAATTGGCCTTTGATCACTCACTTTATCACTCAAAATACTTGTGGAACTATTTGATAATGAAAAACTATTCAGAATATTTATTGTTTTGAAGGATTGTATATAATATATTAATGCAATATTTATGAAAGGGTATGTATTTTGCATAATTCTTTTATTTGTAATATATTTGTCAATTAATATTTTAATTTCTAATAAGTGCAATATCAAAGATGTATATATGCTAAGTTTTTAGGTTGCAAAATACATAAATAGTATCATATTGCTCATGATAATGTAATTTACTGTGTTATCAGTATATCTGCCCCCTCCTTAATCCATTCCAACTCAGTGATGCTTTTAGACGCCCCCAAGAAAAAAAGCTTGGGAAAACAATGTGGAAATTGAAGAAATAGCTTGTTGCAAGCAATTTCTTTATTTTCCACACTGTATTCTACCCAGAAATTTGAAAAATTCCAAAATTTCATAAACTTCAAATTATTGTCTGCAACTTCTTTCGATTTGGGCCAGTCTAAAGTTTTGGCGTGTAGTAATGGGTAAATAGTAACTACCTCTTCACTATTGACAAGAATCCAAAGTGTCATCAGCTAAATGTTTAGCTTATCTGATGATTTGTCATGCTGAATCATGATTATTTCTATTTTTGCATGAGTAATACACTAAGATCAGACTGCACATTTGTGCAGTCTGATCTTAGTCTTCAAATGAAATGAGAACTACTAAACAATTACCAGTTAATAACACTTAATGGAATATTTGCTTGTTAAATTACAATAGATAATGAGGCATTAAGTCTGAACACTATGTTATAAGGCATTTAGTCAAAGCTTCATTTTATGATCAGTGTTACATACGAAAATCCGTAAGGGGATCTGATTGATTTTACAAAACAAATAGTTAGTTGCCTTCTTATAGTCCTAACATTTCATTATTATGCTTTATGACAGTATTGACATTACATTTACTTAGTTGATTGAGACTGATAAGTAAATTTGAGCCAAGGTCATTTAGAATATAACTTGATAATATGTGACTGTACATTTAAGACCCTGTCAGGTAACATTGTAACAATGTATACAGAACAAATTTTCCGTATAGTTGCAGACAATAATTTTCAACTAGAGATTCTTGAGCGCCTGATTGGCTCTTGGCCTGAGTTTACTTATGGTAAAGGTATTTTCAAGGAACAAGATTTTCAAAATGTACACTATATTCCATATTGTTGACATAGGCCCAAAAAAGCCAAGACGAGTCTTATTCTATGAGGAATCTGATAGGATCATTCTTTTGAAATTTTGTAGATATCTATCAACTTTTTTTTTTTAGAAGATTTTCAGAGTAATCACTATTACCAATTATGGATTTTAGCCCCGTCCATGAAAACCATGTTTTTCATCTGATAAAAATGCTTTATCCAATTCCAAAATTTAAGACTGGTCCAGAACGAGAGAAGCTGCAGACTACAATGTCAAGTTGATGGAGTTTTAAATATTTTAGTCTTTTGGGATAGAAAACATTGTGGATAATGAAGAAATTACTTGATACAAGCAATTTCTCTATTTTCCACAATGTTTTCCAAAGCTTTTTTCTTGAGGAGAGTAAAAAGAAGTGAAAGCGTTAAGAGAATCTGAAAAGGGGTCAACTAAGGATCATTCCTGTGAAATTTGGTTGCATTCTGTTCTGTACTTTCTGCGGAGAAGAATTTTGAAGTAAAAGTTTACAGGCTCATGAAAGCATGACAGACACAACACCATGACATTTCAATCTTGGTTATGTTAGTATGAAACTTAGAATATATGTTGATTATCAAAATTTGCAACCAATCCCGTTGAGGGACTATAAATTGATATTTCTAACTTGGCAAGCTTTTTATCCATTTTCTATTTAAATTTGTTTTCCTCTACCTAATACCCAATATTCAAGCATCAGGTACCTATGGGTGTTTTAGTAATGTCTCAATCTTTCCTTTAAGCTCAAATAATGTTGATTAGCTCAGGAATACCCCTGTCACTAAGAGGAATCATGTATGATAGTTTTGAATTTTCTTTTCTTACTAATGATACTGTTTGTGTTGACTATTTACAAAATACAGATAAACAAAACTTTGAATTGGATCAAAATTGAAAGATTTTGAAGTTTTTTTTGATTAGTAAAGAAATGCTATAAAGGATAGAAAATTATTGAGAAAAGAGGAAAATACTTGTTACAAGCGATTTCTCCTTTCTCACAATTTTTCTACAGCTATCCATCTTCATCATATTAAATTGATAAATTGTGTTTTGTTGACCCAATACCAGACAACAAAATTTTCAAAGGAGATGCAGAAGGTATCTTAAAAGTTTGTGAAGTTTTCAGCTTTCTGGATAGAACAAAAATTTGGAAAATGAAGAATATGCTTGTGGCAAGCAATTTCTTCGTTTTCCAAACTTTTTTCTCAATTATTTTTCTTGGGGGGACATCAAAAAGTGTCGTTGGGTTAAATAGTGAAAATGAAAATTGATTGGCTGTTTGCAAAGATCAATCATAGACATTAGCTTTTTCTCCTTGTGTTACAATTAACTGATTACTGGCCTTGCCCACTGAGCTGCCATGAAACTCAACTTGAATAATAGATAGTGTTATTGTGCAAAATTTATGGCCAGAAACATGCAACACAAAAGTAAAATGGTTTGTTACCTAAACATTGCTTGATAAATCCATTCCCACTCAGCAAATTTTGGACTGGTCCAAATTGAAAGAAGCTGCAGACAACAATTTCATGTTGATGAATTGCATTTTTTGTGTCTTTTTTAACCCTTTCCTGTTTCTTGAAATTTTAGACTCTTCAAAATTGAAAGAAGTTGCAGACGACAATAGAAATTGGATGTATTCTGAAATGAAACCATCCTATGTGGTAGAAAAAATGTGGAAAAATGAAAAAATTGCTTGTGACAAGCAATTTCTTCTTTTTCCACAATGTTTTCTCAAATATAAAATCGCAGCAATGTAAAATCCCGGGTTTGTACAGGAAAGGGTTAATAAAGAACATTGTGGATAATGAAAAATGAAAAAATTGCTTGATACAAGCAATTTCTTTATTTTCTAAAATGTTTTCTGAAGCTTTTTCTTCAGGGGCGTAAAAAGGAGGGATTGTGTGGGAATGGGTTAAGCTATAGTTATGAAGTTAAAGTCACAAAGCCAGGAAAATGCTTCACATAAATGTCGGCCAATGTTGGAGTCCATAGTTCATTTCCTGTCTAAAGGACCAATTTGCAAATTCATGGATTTAGCCCTAAGCCTAATGAACAAAATGACAACAAAAGAACCAGGCTGTATTATCTAACCGCTGATCTTTGTCTATTCTGTTTACAAATTTAGGAATGTCGGGTAATCTGCAAGCAGATTCAGATTTTGCCATGAATATTGGTAGCATTTATTTTAGGAAACAAATTATTTCTGAAGATTTTGAAACTTAAATAGAAGTATGAATATGCCAAAAATGCATTTCAACCATTGTATATGTATTGTTATCATTTTAGATTTATTGTTATCATCTCATTAAAAAATTATAATTTGATGTTCTCTTGATCTTAATCAAAGAAACTTAGTTCCCCCACTGAAATAGTTTTTAGCTCCACTGGCTGAAAGCCAGAGAGCCAGTGTCATGGTGTTGTGTCAGTTGTGCATGCATGCGTCCCTTTGTCCATCCGTCCATAATCTTTTACTTTGAAAATCTTCTCCTCAGAAAGTACTGAATAGATTTCAACCAAATTTCACAGAAATGATCCTTAGGTGACCCTCTATCAGATTTCTTCAAAAAATTATGATCAGATGAAAAACATGGCTTTAAAGGTCAGAGCTAAATTCCATATATGGTGAAAATTTTGAAAATCTTCTTTTCACAGACTGGTGGATGGAATTCAACCGAATTTCACAGCAATGATCCTTGGGTGATCTTTTATCAAAATCCTTTAAAGAATTTTGATCAGATGAAAAACATGGCTTTAATGGGGGTGGCTAATGTCCATATATGGTGAAAGCTTTTAAAATCTTCTTCTCAGAAACCAGTAGATGGATTTCATCAAAATTTCACAGAAATGATCCTATGGTGAACCTTTATCAGATTCCTTCAAAGAAATTTGTTTGGATGAAAAACATGGCTTTAATGGGGTGGCCCATCATCTACTCATGATGTATAACAAATGTGCCAATTTATTTTGAAATACATCCATAATTGTAGGAGAAATGCTCCGGACATGCACAATTTTAGAGTTTGACCTTGAGCTGTGACCTTAGCTATCCAAAAAGATCTTTCAAATGGCACATCTACTCATGATGGAGAATAATTGTGCCAAGTTATTTTGAAATCCATCCGTAATTGTTTGAGTAATTCTCCGGACAAATTCGGACAGACTAACTAATGCACTAATGCACATACATGGACTTGTCATAGTGACAACTATGTCTCCCTCACCGCAAGCGGGCTTGACAATAATATGGCACCTCTATTGGTTATGAAAGACATGTACAGAGTTTCAAAGTCCTAGGTCAAATGACCTATGAGTTAGAGCATGGAAATGGTTTTCAAAGGAATTTCAACTGTGACCTTGACCTATGTGACCCAAAAATGATAGGACATTTCATTAGATCAGTGGCAACAATTGTAAGAAGTTTCAAGTTTGTAGGTCAATTAGTTCTTGAGTTAGAGCAAGGAAATGCAAAAATCTACAGACAGGGTGAAACCAATATACCCCTCCTCCCCTTTACTTTGTATAACTATCTTTGCTTTCAACTGGCATCAGAAACGTTTTTGTAATCCGTTTTTTACACTTTGTTTATACAATTACCTCCACTTTCAACAGTAATTTAGGCACATACTGGAATAAAGAGCAACTAACCATGTTTTAATGGTATTATTCACACCAGTACAACCACATCCTGAGCCTCCAGCTGTGGATCCCACTTGTGGGTTTCAACCTTTGGTGACAGACAAATACCTATAACAAATGTCAGAGAGAATGTTGACTGTGCTGGGGGGTCAAACCTGTGACCTCATGATTTACAGTCTTCTGTGATACCATCTGTGCTACTCCTGCTGCTGCAGATAGTATAAAACACTGATGAAGATGAAAGGATATAAAAGGAAGCAAGTTAACCACAAGCAATTGTTAAATAAGTTTATTTACAATTATTGCACATAAACAGATAATCAGAAGTATTTCTACACCAAATGGAATGATAACTGTAAATTATTAAAACATCTTTCCACAAAATAAATCTACTGAATACAATTTTTATGCCATTTTTTTCACAGGCATTTCAAAATCATTCGATTTTTACCATCTGAGGCTCTCTTTCAATACTAGTCTAAAATTTTGTCATTTGGTAATTGGTTAATAATTCTATATCGTATAATAGAATAACTTCGGCATTAAATGGTGGTGCCATTATACAAAAATGTCTGCCTAAAGCGTAGACAAACAATCGATCAAGAACCATGAAAAGTCTTAACAATTATCTTCTAAGTTGTCAAAGCCAGCTACTGTTTCCTCTAAGCCAGTGGTAGTTGCTGCCAAACTGGCTAGTCGGGAGGATGAGATGCTCTTGATCCTCAAAAAAATCAGGATCAAACAATAAGAATCCAATTGTAGGATTAATGAAATGGACCGAAGGATGGCTCAATTGGAGTCTTATGCTGATTATCAGTATGATCCTGCCTATTATGATTGTTGAGAAACGGACTTGTATAGGGAAGAGCCCCAAAATGAAACAAAAGTAGGAAAAGAAAATCTGAGGAAATGGATTTTGGTGACAGTCATTTGGCCAGTATGGCCAAACTTTTCAAAACTGTGGAAATTTGTGATCAGGAAATCAAGCCTGTATTGGCTGACATAATAAATGAACTCTTTTCGAATGGGTTGGATGAGGAACAGTATGCAGAAATTATTAAAGATGAGAAAACTCCACGACCTACAAATTGTGAAGGTCTTGTTACTGTGAAATTTAACCCATTGATTTGGGACATTGTGTCTGCTAATACTCGGTCTAGGGACAAGAAGCTTCAAATTGTTGAAATCTCCTGTATAAAATCTGCCTGTATTTTAGCATTAAAGCAGCTGATATGTTGGCCGAGATAGATGCTCAGGCCTTGAAGACACCTATGGACGGTGTAAATGATGCGATTGCCTTGGTGAAACATATAAACAGGCAAATTAACATGTTCCGTTGTGATCTTTGAAACCCTAACTACGAAATGAATATAGTCATCTTTGCACTCATGCCTTGCCTTAAACGAGACAGTTATTTGGAGATGATGTCTCAAAAAAAAATAAAGAAATTGAGGAGTGCTAAAAAATGTTTAATTGTAATTCTATGAGTTATAGAATTATGTAGGGATTAAATGCCTCCTTCCCCCTGAACATATTGTAATTGCTGTAAGCCAGTACCTGTCAACAAATTTCTTAAATAATGCCATAAAATCTTTGAAGACTGAAGTGCACAAGAGGGTCACATCTCATTTAATCACTCTGTAATTCTATAACTCATAGAATTACAATTAAACATCAACTTAACCAAGGTAAGTCTCGTTTAATTTTCAAATTTGACAAAAATTGTTCAACTTTGTTTTTTAACAACCTGATCAGAAAGTAAAAGGTATTGTTAGATTTGCTTATACTTTGTGTAATAACCAGCATCAAAACAAATGAAATATAGAAAGGGAATACAGTAAAACCTCAGTAGTTCGTAGCGCAAGGGACTGAGGAAATTTGTATGAACTAAGCATAGTACGAACAAAAAGGAGGGCAAGAGGTCTCATCTCATTACTCGTTTTATATTTTTTCTTTAATCTCTGTTAATTTTTGGCATTTTTTAAACACAGTGTTTGTATAAAATTTTACCTATATTAGAGTGATTTCCCTTTGCAATGCATTGAATCAAATCACTCAGAGTATTGTATCAGTTAAGGCCCGGCGATTGTGAAGAAAGCAACCGTAGATTGATATAAGATGGTATGAATTTCTAAATGACTAATAACACTGATACTGTGTATTTCCGTTTATTTATCATCGCTACCGTAGCACATGCCCATATGAGCAACGCCCCCAGAAGACAGTTAGTTGTTACGGGGGATAGTGCAAGGATACAGGACGAAACTGCTGAGAGCTACGCCTGGTTCTTTAACATGCTCGATGGATAGCACAGGGCCTCGGTTTAACGTCTCATCCGAAAGACAATTAGTTGAGTTAGTTGATATGGTCAGCCCAGGGCTCGAACCCGTGATCTTGAGGTTTGAAGTCTGATACTAATGGGGGTGTGGCAATTTAAAGTAAATTTTGGTGATAATTACTATTCCATTAATTACCCAACATGCAAACCAAACAGCCTCTCTTAACTAAAGGTATATGATAACACATTATTTGTAATACATATCAGCAGCTGTGAAAATCAAGGTAAGTGGTGATTTGTGACACTTTGGTTATCACACCTAAAAATTAAACATAGGAGCTTGTGCTACAATCATACTTTTGGGACTTGAAAAGACCTACGAACTACAAACCATTCGAATTGGAGTTTTCCAACAAAGATAAAAAAGGAAAAAAGATCAAGATCACGTAAAGTATACGAACAAACACATATCTAGGAACCAGTGACATTCAAATTAACAAGGTTCTACTGTATTATGTTACGATGGTAATATAACGTATTGTATTTGGTTTGAGTTGAGGAGAAAAGATTTTGGTATTTCACAAGACTGAAGGTCAAGTGGTATATGAAATTTTTCTCAGCAGTGAATATATTATTTAATTTATTATATACCTATAGTTTTGTATAAACTAGAAATTGGCGCAAAGCTGACTAATAATCTCAACAGCGCTTGTCCATATACAAGTGCTATCTGCCAAAGGTAACAAAATTTGACTTTTTAATTAAAGGGCCATAAATCAGTTAGAATTAAATGGGCCATAACCAAAATAGGATATACACATGTCTGACTTATAAGAATCTTTCTGTGAAATTTGAATCAAATCCGTCCAAAGGTAGCTGAGAAATTGAGTGGAGACGATTTTTCACCAAAGGGCCACAACTCCGTCATAAATCAATGGACCGTAACAAAAATAAAATTTGCACATCTCTGCTTGATACTGATTATATCAGTGCAGGGTTCCCACGCTCCGGCAGTTTCAAAATTCCCTGACATTTCCCTGACAAGAAAGTGATTTTTCCCTGACATTTTATCGACCTTTTAACCAATGTTTCCCTCTTCCTTAACAACTTTATCAAAGAATTACCATTGCTATTATGCATATAATAGATATAGAACTGCTGCTTTTAACCTACTCATTTTGAACAAACAACCTAAAATTCATTATCTGCATTCCTAATGAAAATTTGTAAATAGCATGTTTCTAAAGAGGTCAGAAGTTTTGTGTTGGCCTCCAACCAACCCTTCTAGCCAACCCTTGCCACCACTTAAGCCATCATTTATTCTGAAACTATCACAGAAAGAACCATACTGCGCAGGAGGCAAGGGGCGCAAATCCCTTCAGTTTCTATTATTTTTTTTAAAATAAATATCAAAATTGGAAATCAGATCTTTTAGCATTTTAAGCCAAAACCATAAGAAACTGCCTTATCCTTGAAAATACTCCAATGAAAAATTCCCTGACAGTCTGTTCAAAATTCCCTGACATTTCCCTGACTTTTGCCTTATTTTTTCAAATTTCCCTGACACTCATCAAAATTCCCTGACATTTCCCTGACTTTTACAAAATTCCATTTTCCCCTGACGCGTGGGAACCCTGCAGTGAAGTTTGAATAAAATCCGTCCGATTGTTACCGAGAAATTGAGCGGACACAAAAAGCTACAGACAGACGGATGGACTGACCGACAGACAAGCTGACTCCTATATATCCCCCAAACATAGTTTTGGGGAATATAATAAATTCGATGAAATAAGAAGGAAATCTGTTTTTCAATAAGTATTTTCCTTTTTACAAATCTGGTTATATTTATTTGCAATATTTATTTGCATTATGACGTCATATACGAAATGAAAATCATGTCATTTGGAACGGTATTTGACGCTGTCAGATTTTTTCTGACGCGTCTGATTTTGTCTGTTTAGATTGAATATTTTACTAGAAATATTTAAAGTTATATAAATTTCAATACTAATGTCTTGACGGTATTATCCGGTGAGGTACTTTTTTCCAAAGAACTGGGCTTTCTTTTCAAATGCCTGTGACTGTATAGGTTTGTTGATCTCATAAAACGGGTTCATGGCATGCTGAAAAGAATAAAATAAGTTTCATATGAAACACGAGCTGTCAAAGGACATCAGTTCTCCACTATTCTGAAAGCTGGATAGTTACAGAAATTCACAGTCAACATTGGGCATAATTTTTTGTGAGCATAACGAGAATTTCTTAAATCATGATTCTGAATACATGTCTAAAGTTTCAAACCATTACATTGAGTAGTAACAAAGACAAAAATATTGCACCTAAAATTTCAAGTCAAAAAGGGTTAAAAACTCCACCTAAATAAAATATTTGAGTAATGAATATTTGCCTGAGAGTTAAAATATAATACTGAATTGTGCTTTAAGTTTAAGAAAGATGAAACAGTTGGAAAGGCTTGCATGGAAAACTTTAATCCATTACCAGATGGCAATATTTTGGACTGGTCAAAATTCAAAGGATTTGCAGACAGCAATCAAGTTTATAAAACTTTAGATTTATCAACTTTCCGGATAGAAAACAATATGTAAAATGAAGAAATTGCTTTAGACAATGTTTTTGAAATTGTTTTTCTTGAGGTGCATCAAAAAGCCTCACTGTGTGGGAATAGGCTAATCAAGATTGTCTAAGTTAAAAAAATTGAAATTTCACTGAAATGAATGTCAGAGTACTGAATATATATTAAGGGACTGATATAATAGTCCCAGAGGCATTGTTTGAGAGAGAAATATAAACAGTAAAAACAGAGCTGTGACAGTTACACATAAAACTTTAACCAAGAATTTCAAAGTAAAAAAAAGGGTCAATATTACACTAAAATGAATGTCGGAGAAACTAATGCTAGGATATAATAGTCAAAAGGCATACACAAGTTTCAGAGCAACAGCAAATGTAGGATTGATTGATTGAAGTGGGTTAAACCCCTGTTTTAACAGTATTTCAGTCATAACACAGAGGGCAAATGTAGGAGCAGAAATGAAACAGAGATATGGAAGTTGCACGTTAAAACTAAATCAAAACGGTCAAAATTTCACTAAAATGAATGTCAGAGCAAAGAATCTTCTCCTTGGGGATGTTATCATGGTAAAAAAAGATATGCAAAGTTTCAAGCAACAGCAATCGTAGGAAAAGAGATATAATAGCTGCATGTAAACTTTGACCAAATGCACAAGTACAACAAAGCTCGTTTTCTGGGTGCTTGTTAAAGGTTAAAAGCACATTTCCATTGAGTCAAGGTCATTGTCTCATCCCCTGATGAGCGCATGTGTGAGATATGAACCACCTAAGATGAAAAATAACCAAGATATATAGGTTAAAGTTTTGGGTTAAAGGTCATCACTTTTTGCACATTGACGATGATGATGACAAAAGGCTATATCAATACCTTGAGATTTTGCCTCAAACAGCCTAGATGAAAACTGTAAATGCAAGGTCAAAATGTGACCTTTGACCTTATGCTGTGACCTTGACTTCTAGAAGGAGCCTTAATCAAAAGCAGCATACACGCTATTATCGAGATGTATACAGGTATGTGAAATATAATCAGAATGGGACTACAGCTGTCAGAAATACCACAAAATGTCTCTTTTGCTTGACAACTATGACACAGACAACAAGGTTATAGCAATACTTAGGGTGTTCTCCAAAAGGGCAAAGCTAAAATGATTGCCTTGTTAACCCATTCCCCAATGACAAAATTTTAGACTGGTTCAAAATGAGAAAAGCATGTAGTTGACGATTTCAAGTTTGTGAAATTTTAAATTTTCCCGTCTTTTTGGATAAAAAACATTGTGGATACACGTAATGAAGAAATTGCTTATATCAAGCAATTTCTTCATTTTTTCACAATGTTTGATAAAGCTTTTATCCTAAGTAGCGTAAAAAGGAGGGCCTGTGTGGGAATGGGTTAAAAAGAAAGTGAATCCAACATGCCACAAAAGCAGAGAACCATTTCTGATCACAGTTTCAACCTCTGCTTAACATTTTACAGGTCAATCTTCATCCCTTGACCAACTGACTGACCACAAGGATTTAGACTAGTCTTTATCCATTATAACACAATCCCGATTTTTTTTGCCATGAAGGAATATGGTTTTGGAAAAATTTGTAACTAGCAAATCTCATTATCTCAAAATGTTTTATGCCTTATTTGACTCTTTTCAAAATTTTAGCTCACTAAGAAATATTGCCTGTAACTTCTTTCATTTTGGTCCGGTCTTAAATTTTATTGTCTTGTAAACAGTTTAGTGGACAAAAAGTAAATTGAAAACTGGGTATGATATGGAACAAATAACATTATCAACAAAGAGGACCATGATGGTCCTATATCGCTCCCCTGAGTATGATGACTCAAGGCATAATGATTATAATATACAAAATATCAAAGCCCTACACCTAATCATTTTGGAGAAGATTTTTTAAAGATTTTCTCCTTTAATAATAGCTATAGTGAAGATCCAACCATATTAAGCGCATTTCAAGAGTGCGGTAATTCTCTGAAGTACATAAGTAGAGGGTCAATAGGCATTAATACATACCAAATATCAAAGCTCTAGGTCTAATGGTTTAGAAGGAGAACATTTGCCATGATATCCCTCATAACTCCTTTCTGGGATTGCACAGAAAAGGGCTTATTTTCAGGATACAGTAATTCTATGAAGTATTTTGGTAGAGGGTCAAAAGGTATAATTAAACTCTAAATATTAAAGCCCTTGACCTGATGGTTTGGGAGAAGAAGATTTTTAAAGTTTTCCTTCTTTATTTCTATGTAAAATCAGGGATCACATAGAAAAGGGCTAATTGTCAGAATATGAAAATTCTTTTAAGTATTTTGGTAGAGGGTCAATAGATGATGATGTATACCAAATATCAAAGCTCTAGGACTTATGGTTTGGGAAAAGAAGATTTTTTTAGATTTCCTCTCTTATTTCTATGTAAAATCAGGGATTACAAAAGGCTAATTTTCAGAATACAGTAAATATTTGAAGTGATTTTGTAGAAGGTCAATAGGTGATGATTGATACAAAATATCAAAGCTCTAGCCCTACCACTTTGGAGGAGAAGATTTTTTAAGTTTTTTCACCCCGTTGCCATGGCAACCAGAGTTCTTCATGGATTCCAATTATTTGCAGTATTTTGAAAGAGCATGACCTAAGGATCATTTCTGTGAAGTTTTGATGAAATTCCATGGTTAGTTTAGGAGGAGAAGATTTTTTGTAATTGTGAACGGACGACCGATGGACGGACAATGACCGATCACAATAGCTCACCAAGAGAACTTTGTGCTCAGGTGAGCTAAAAATAAGGATTACAACTGATTTCTCCTTTTCCCTTTTGATATACAGAAAAAATAATACTAATGAACCTACCTTGATGTATGTTTCATACATTTCGGTGAAAAAATTCTTTATTCCATCTTCATTTTTGTTTTCATGAAGCATGATCAATCTCATTCCTGGTGTAAGCATTAAGGAAATTAGTTAACAAGAGGGCCGTTGGCCCTGGGGCGCTCACCTGATATAAAGGCCCAGTGGTTTGGGAGGAGATGTCGTTTAAAGAAATTGCTGACAGACGACGCACGACTAACGACGCACGACGGACGGACAACGGACAAAAGGGGATGACAATAGCTCACTTGAGCACTACGTGCTCAGGTGAGCTAAAAATATAGTTCATTCTGACTTATAATAAAAGGAGTTTGCTAAAAAAAAATCAATATGAAGGTATAGAAGAAAGTAGAGTACTGGTAGATAACATTGTGGTGCAATGAGAAATTGCTTGTAATAATCCTATCACTTTAATCCATTACCACATGATCCTGCCTGTTGATGCGCTTTAGAAAAATAGAGAAATCTTTGTGAGGAAAGGAGAAATTGCTAGTGACAATGCTGTTTTTCTTTTCCTCACAAAATTTTCAATCCCTTTTTTTTGTCACATGTTTTTCAAATGTTAGCGCACTTTGAATGTTGTCTGCAACTTCTTTCAATTTAGACCAGGCATCTGGTAATTGCTTAATGCAAGGACTATTTAATCCGTTTCCACACAATGACGTCTTTTGACGCCCCTGGAGAAAAACAATTGGGAAAACATTGTGGAAAATGAAGAAATTGCTTGTAACAAGCAATTTCTTCATTATCCACAATGTTTTCTAAACAAAACCGAAAATTTCATAACAATAAATTTGTTATCTGCAACTCTTTCAATTAGACCAGTCTAAAATTTTGCTGTCTGGTAATGGATTAAGTCTCACATTTGATTGGTGGCTGTCAATCGAAAAAAATTGACTGACCTATCAAAACGTACATTAAGACTGAAAGTGAACTTTATTGAAATCCATGAAAAGCATTTTTGTTGGTTCTGCAATATAAATGTACTTACTAAAACTGGTAGCATATTATGTTTTGTCCAAGTCAAACTTTCTGTCGGAGCTCAGAGGCGTGGCCAGCAATCAGACTGACACTGGTATATATGTTTGAGTTAAATCTCATAAGGGAGAAACAAGTCACTGAGTTGAGCATTTTTACTTCAAAAATATTCCTCATATTATGCTTTCTGGTTTTAAAGTATTGACAGTGCCTTTAGTAAAAGGATACGTCCTGCAGTGACAAATGCCGACACGAACCATTCGTTAAATTTATCAACGATTTTAAGGTACATATTATTAGTGTTCCACATCTGTTCATCCACGAGGTCTAGAGCTTCGTGTGCCACAAACTGGTTTAAATGCCGGTGATCTTCCTTCTGAAATAGATTTGACAAGAATATTACTTTGAATTGTCACATTTTTACATCAACTATATTGGTTGTCTAAGGATAACTTGTGTCAAGCCTTCAACACTTGACCTTCCACTGTGACCTTGAACCTGACCACAACAAATTGTCAATGAGTGACGAAAACTTTGTAAATATAGCTTAATCTAGCTGAAGATAAAAAAAAGTTGGTGGCTAACAGACGAAATGTGTTGAACTGCACATCTACTCTAGATGGATTACAATTGTGCAAAGTAATTTTGAAATCTTTCCAATTGTTGAAGTTATGGCGTGTTTGGGGAAATTATGTACGCCCTCCATTTCCTGATATTCAACAGAACAGTCCCATTTTCTACAGAATTCATCGAATGCCTAAAACCTGACAATTATTCTGGCCATGTTTCAAAAGGACGGAGCCAAAATTGTAACTGATGACACCGAACAACAGGCAACCCACAAGCATTCAATTAAAAAGAATCACAGTCATATTATAAAAAGATAAGTTTTTGACAAGTCCAAATTAACTGAACTGTTAATGATAATGAGTATATGGTTTTAACCCATTCCCACAAGACAAAATTTTAGACTGGTCCAAATTGAAAGAAGCTGCAGACGACAATTTCAAGTTGATGGAATTTGAATTTTTTCGTCTTTTTGGATAGAAAACATTGTGGATAATGAAGATATTGCTTCATATGAGCAATTTCTTCATTTTCCACAATGTTTCCCACAACTTTTTACTTGAGGGGCATGAAAAGGAAGGCTTTTGTGGGGATGGGTTAAGAGAGAATTGAGGCCATATAACTCTCCCCAAAACATCTTAGAACACACCTGACCTACCTTTTGTTCTGCTGGCTTGTTAGGTGGGTGAAATTCCATTTCAAATATAGGATTATCATGATGTCCCACTATGACAAAATAGTAGTTCCCAGCCATTTCTCATAGGACTCAGCAACTGTTTAAAATAACAAGGAACATTAATATATCACATGTATTCTTATACAGTAAAACCTCGGTAGTTCGTAGCGCAAGGGACCGGGGAAATTTATACGAATTAAGCGAAGTACGAACAAAACTGAGGGCAAGAGGTCGGCTGTTTGAGTTACACAGAATCCGACATGGTCCGATCTGTCCCCTATTTAGGAATTGGTTCTAAATTGGTTATTTTTTCTAAACAAGGCCCGCAGATATTAATTGAGGAAAACATAAATCAAAAATTACCTCTCTTGTATTTTTATGCTTATACCTCTGTATTAATTCATGGCTTTTTTTAAACACAGTGTTTATATAAAATGGTGGCCTCCATCAGAGTGATAAATTTCCCTTTACAATACATTGGATCAAATCACTCTGAGTATTCTATTATCGAATCATAAGATTAAGGACCAATGATTGTGAAGAAAGCAGTCGCAGAATAAAATAAAGTGGTTAGAATTTCTAAATGGCCAATTACACTGATACTAATGGGGCTGCGTCAAATTTAAGTAAATTTTCGGCCATGATTACGGAATCTTTATTCGATTAATTACCCACCTTACAAACCAATCAGCCCCTTTTAACTAAAGGTACACAATGACACATTACTTGTCATATAGATCAGCAGGTGTGAAAATCAAGGTAAGTGATGATTGGTGTCAATTAGTTTATCACACCTACGAATTAAACATAGGAGTTTGTGCTATAATCATACTTTCGGGACTGGAAATGGCCTACGAACTATGAACCACGGACGTTCGAATTAGACAGAGTTTTCTAACAAAGCTAAAGAAGGAAAAAGATCGGGACCGAGTAAAGTATACAAACTAACACATACCTACGAACCAGTGACGTTTGAATTAACGAGGTTTTACTGTACTATCTTTATATAGCCCCTTTTCAAGTTAAACATGTTCAAAGGCCCTTTATACAATGCTTAACCCTTTCCTGTTTTAAAAAACTTTAGACCTGTCCAAATATAAAGGTTTTGCAGACGAAAATTTATCGAGGAATTAATTTGAAAAATAACCGTAAAGTAGGGTAGAAAATATTGTGTAAAAAGAAGAAATTGCTTGTTACAAGCAATTTCTTCTTTGTCTACAATGTTTTCTCAATCATTAAATCACAGGGACTTAAAAAATAGGGATTGAACAGGGAAGGGTTAAGTAAGAAGAGTTTAGACAAGCAATGCATATCCAAAAATTAACATAACAGTTACTTAGTCCATGGATTGCTAGATTACACTTATTAACCCTTTCCTATTTTTTTTTTAATTCTAGACTAGTCCAAATAAAAAGAGGTTACAGACCAAAAAAACAAGAGGCCCATGAGGGCCTGAGATGCTCTACTGGTTATAAAGTTTTCCGTTAAAAAAATCTGATATTTAAGGAAGTTAATTTCTCAAAGAAGAATGCATAAAGAAAAAAAAAGGGGCTTTATCCCCTTTATCATTTTAAGCAACAATCCTCAAGGCCCCTTTTCCCATGTTTCATGACGGATCCACTCCATTTCCAAAAGAAATTTACCTTATGACCCTAAAATCATTCTGTGAATATTTCATCAGAATCTGACAATAATTGTGGACTTAATCACATAAACAGGATTGTTTTGAATGAAAATCAATAAGGCCCCTTTTCCTGTGTTTTCTGATGGATCAATTTCATTCCAAAAGGAACTGTCCTTACAACCCGACAATTGTCCTGTGAAATTTAAAAGACAACTTGATAATGATTGTGATCTTCATCACATACACAAGAATGTTTTGAATGATAATCTGTAAGGCCCCTTTTCCTGTGTTTCAAATGCCACAATTATTCCATGCATCTTTGAAGAGAATCCAATAAAACTGTTGACTTTATTGTGTTAACAAAGATATTAAATTCAAGTTCTCATAGGGCCCCTTTTCCCGTGATATTTTACTGTTGGTTTTATCATTCTATGAAAGTTAAAAGTGAATCCGATGAAATATTGGAAATTCATTATGTTTACTAGAATACTTAAAAAAAAAAAAAAAAATCATATGGCCACTTTTTACATGATACTTGATGGATTGTACCCAGTTCTGAAAAGAACCATCTAAGTATTTGTACAATCATTCTGTGAAATTTTGAAGTGAATCCGGTGAAAAAAGTTTTTCATAAGGCCCCTTTTTATGTGACTCTTGCTATAGTCAGATCCACTGTCAAAATCAACAATTGGAATGATGGTACAATCAATCTGTTTAATCTGTGGAATTTATTGTGTTAATGAGTTTATAGTGAAATATTCATAGGGCCCCTTTTCTCATGATACTTTACAGAACAAACCAAATTTCAAAAGGAACAATTCTAATGAAGGTAGAATCATTCTTTAAAAGTTAAAGAGAATCAATGAAAACAGTGGACTGAATTGTGTCAAGAATTTTTGTAGCTAAATTTTCATAAGGCCCCTATTTCTGTGAAACTTAGCAAATCAGACCCAATGTACAAAGGAACAATCCTAATGATAGTTTGAAGAAAATGATAAAGACTGAGGACTTTATTGTAATAATGATGTTTTGTAATAAAATTTTTATAAGGTCCCTTTTCTTGTGTCACTTAACCAATCAGACCTAATTTACAAAGGAACAATCCAAATGATGGTACAATCATTCTATTAAAGTTTGAAGAGATTCTGATAAAGACTGAGGGCATTGTTGTGTTTATGAGGATTTGGTAATACTTTTTCATACAGCCCCTTTTCCTATGATACTAGACAGATCAGGCCCAATTTGGAAAGAAACAATCCTTATGATGGTACAAACATTCTGTGAAAGTTTGAACAGAATCTGATGAAAACTGCAGACTTTATCTTGGTGTCAAATTTTTAAAATAAAATTTTCATAAGGCTCCTTTTCCTGTGATACTTGAAAGATCAGGTCTCATGTCAGCATCAACAATCGTGATTATTGTACAATGATTCTGTGAAGGCTTGAATAAAATCCAATGAAAGCTCTGGACTTGGTTACAAGGATTATAGATAAAATTCTCTAAAGGCCCCTTTTCCCATGATACTAGACAGATCACGCCTAATTTGAAAAGAAAGAATCCTTATGATGGAATAATCATTCTGTGAAAGTTTTAACAGAATCTGATGAAAACTGTTGACTTTATTGTGGTACAATGATTTTAAAATTAAATTTCATAATGCTTCTTTTCCTGTGATACTTGACGGATCAGGTCTAATGCAAACATCAACAATCATTATTATTGTACAATTATTCTGTGAATGTTTGAAGTAAATCTGATGAAAGCTCTGGACTTGGTAACAAGGATTTATAAATGTATTTTCATAAGGCCCCTTTTCCTGTGCTTCTTGACAGTTCAAACCCTGTTATGAAAAGAATGATAGTTATGACCTTCCAATCATTCTGTGAAAGTTTCAACAAAATCTGATCAAAGCTGTGGGCTTTATTGTGTTAACAGGGTTTTATTAATTGAATTTTCATATAGACCCTTTTCCCATCTTACTTGATGGATCTGAACCAATTCCAAAGGGAACTCTTCTTACAAAAGTATAATTCTGTTTGAGTATAAAGACAACCCCATCTCATCTGTGGACTTACAAGCATTAATTAAGATCTTTTTAATTGAATTTTCCTAAGGCCCCTTTTCCTATGTTTCTCAATGGATCAGACCAAATTTGAAAGGAACAATCCTTATGATGGTACAATCATTATGTGAAAGTTTGAAGTCAATCAGGTGAAATCTAGGGCCATTACATGTTAACTAAGATTTTTTTTATTAAATTTTCATAGGGCCCCTTTTCCCATGAAACTTGATGGATCAAACCTACTTCCGAAAGGAACAATCTATTTAATGTAATAATCATTCTGGGAATGTTTGAAGAGAATTTGTTGAAAACTATGGACTCTATTGTGTTTTCGAGGACTTTTTCAATCCAGTTTTAATCCGGCCCCTTTTTCCCGTGGTCCTTGACTGATCATACCAAATTTTGAAAGGAACAATTCTTATGATGGTACAATCATTCTGTGAAAGTTTGAAGTCAATCAGATGAAAACTGTGAACTCTAGAGTGTTAACAAAGATCTTTGAATTAAATTTTAATAAGGCCCCTTTTCCTATGTTTCTTGAGGAATCATATCCAATTCCAAAAGGTACAATCCTTATGATGGTACAATCATTCTGTGAAAGTTTGAAGAGAATCTGTTGTAAATTGTTGGCTCTAGATTATTAATGAGAATTTTTTATAAACATTTCATAAGGCCCCTTTTTCCTGTGTTTCTTGAAGGATCATACCAAATTTCAAAAGGAATAATCCTTATGATAGTACATGTACAATCATTCTGTGAAAGTTTGAAGGGAATCTGATGAAAACTATTGACTCCAGAGTGTTAACAAGAATTTTTTAATTAAATTTTCATAAGGCCCCTTTTCCCCTGTTTCATGACAGATCAGACCCATTTTCTAAAGGAACGATCCTTATGATTGTACAATCATTCTTAGAAAGTATGAGGAGAATCCGAAGAAAACTGTGGACTCTATCCTGTAAACAAGGATTTTTAATGAATTTTAATTGAATTTTCATAAGGCCCCTTTTCCAGTGTTTCTTGATGAATCATACCCATTTTCGAATGGAATGATCCTTATGTTAGTACAATCATTCTGTGAAAGTTTGAAGAGAATCTGATGAGAACTCCGGACTCTATCGCGTAAACGAGGATTTTTTAATTAAAATTTTCATACGGCCCCTTTTCCCGTGTTTCTTGACGGATCATACCCATTTTCAAAAGGAACGATCCTTATGATGGTACAATCATTCTGTGAAAGTTTGTAGAGAATCCGTTGAAAACTGTGGAATTTATCGCTTAAACGAGGATTTTTAATTGAATTTTTAATTAAATTTTCATAAGGCCTCTTTTCCCGTGTTTCTTGACAGATCATACCCATTTTCGAAAGGAACGATCCTTATGTTGGTACAATCATTCTGAGAAAGTTTGAAGAGAATCAGATGAAAACTGTGGACTCTATCGCGTAAACGAGGATTTTTAATTGAATTTTAAATGAATTTTCATACGGCCCCTTTTCCCATGTTTCTTAACGGATCATACCAATTTTCAAAAGTAACGATCCTTATGTTGGTACAATCATTCTGTGAAAGTTTGAAGAGAATCTGATGAGAACTGTGGACTCTATCGCGTAAACGAGGATTTTTAATTGAATTTTTAATTAAATTTTCATAAGGCCCCTTTTCCCGTGTTTCTTGACGGATCATACCCATTTACAAAGGAACGATCCTTATGATGGTACAATCATTTTGTGAAAGTTTGAAGAGAATCCGATGAAAACTGTGGACTTTATTGCGTAAACAAAGATTTTTTAATTAGGCCCCTTTTCCCGGTTTCTTGACGGATCTGACCCTATTTCGAAAGGAACGATCCTTATGATGGTACAATCATTCTGTGAAAGTTTGAAGAGAATCTGATGAAAACTGTGGACTTTATCGCGTAAACGAGGAAAAGTACGGACGCCGGACGGACGGACGCACAGACGCCGGACAGGAAAAAGCCATCGCTATAGCTCTAGTGGCCTTCAGCCAGTAGAGCTAAAAATTGGATGCACTTTGAAAATGAAACCATCCTCTGTGACTGAAAATATTGTGGAAAAAGAAGAAATTGCTCAGTGTTTATTCTAGCTAGGGGGATTTGGGGATTGCCCCACTTTTTTCAAAGATCCCCCGTATTTTCAACATTGGTGGGGGATATTTTACTATACACAAAGAGCATGAAATACCCATCATTTCTCAATTTGTAGATTTTGCTCTTAAATCCCTCACATCTTTTGATTCCTAGAATTAACACTGATTGCTTATTATATTGTTTTCTCAAGTATAAAATCACACCAACGTAAAATCCTGGGTTTGTACAGGAAAGAGTTTTAATAGGCTTTAGACCTAGGTACTCTAACTCATTCAAACTGAAGTTATGAAGTGTCAGGTTTTTATTTGTCGTTAGATTATCATAGGAAATAGTTGTTTTTTCTTAATTTACCTAATGTTAGTCTCTGTCAATCTGTCTTAATTTCTCTTTGTGTCTATTCTTTCTACCAGACTGTGTTTCACCGTCTGGAATGACCAAAAAAAAATGAGTTATTTATGTGAATTCTCTTACATTTTTACCCAAGCAACAGTTTTAAGTTTCCACAAATACCTGCTATCTGCCCCAGTTATCCAAGAAAGTGTTGTTGATTGAAAAACAAAATGTATATAAAAAAAAAGTGATGTGTTATTGAAATAGCAATTTCTCAAGAGTGTGGTCTTGTTATTCAACCTTAACACTGTCAGATGGTATTGATCTAGTCCTCAGCAAATTCCATGGCAAATTGTCGAGATATAAAGGTTAAAACTTGACCTTAGCAATGTAAACATGACAATGTACACATGACTCTCTCTGAATGCACATTTCTTTCAAGTGCCTTTATAATTATCTCATCTTTATGGAACACATCCATGTAAAAATCAAAACAGCCAATAGAACCCTTGGAATCATAAAGAGAACTTTCACTTGTTTGGACAACCAAATCTTCCTAAATCTCTATAAAGCCCTTGTCAGACCACACTTCAAAGTAAGCCCGATTAGCTCAGTTGGTAGAGCACTTAATTTCAAACCTCAAGACCACAGGTTCAAGCCCTGGGCAGACCATATATACTAAGAAACAAATTGTCTTTCAGAAGAGATGTTAAACCGAGGCCCAGTGAGACTGTCCTATCCATTGAGCATTATAAAGAACCAGGTGGAGCTCTCAGCAGTTTCATCCTGTATCCTTGTACTATCCCCCTAAATAACTAACCTTCTTCTGGGAGCATTGATTATATGGGCATGTGCTGCTGTAGCAACAATAAATAAACCGAAATACACACACGAAACTGTACAAAATCATCCAGGAAGGAATTGTCTAAGTATCGTCCAGTCATGTATTTTGACGCTCATCTATTTTGACGCCCAAATTATTTTTCTCCCTCCTAGTGAAGATTGTTGACCATTGACTTCAAGATGGTAGATATTTGTTGTTATCATTAAATGCATCATGTAAACACGGGGTTGTGATAATCAGAAAAGATGTATAACTATATTACAGTTTGCATTTTATAGCATGGCCTATTTTTCCACTGAAAAAATTATGCCTTTTTCCAAGCTAAAAATAACCCCAATAAATTTAGAAAAGTAGATAATATTATCAATATAATTTAATTAATGCAGAATAATGATGTCAAATAAATAGAACATAGTCACAGTTATGTGAATTGAATGGGAAATAAACTCTTTAAATCACCATTGAAAAGGTGCTACCTACTACATGGAGTATACAAGCTATAGCTTTATTTCATATCTACTACATGCATTTTAAGTGGATCATTATTTGTTTAACCATCACTATATTTTATAATACATGACCTTTTATATTAAACATATCTTTGGCATTGCTTACAATTAAAGTTAGATTGTTATACGGTGATGGTTTCACTTTTTTATTTATTTGTTGAGGGGAGGGGTCAAAACAAAATATTTTTAGTAGGAAGTTATTTGAAATTATTCCTGTCTGAGGGAAAGCAGTAGAAATATAATTATGCTATTTAACAGGGTAAATCAACAAAATTTTCATTTCTTCCCTTTATTACAGTAAAATTAAGCTGATGTAACTTTTCACAACAGAACATCAGTTTATTTTCATTACGGTACCTTTTCTGAATTTCGTAATCTTTGCTTATAGGCGTAAAAACAAATGTCTCAGTGCTAGTAAAAGGTCGGTAACATCCCATTTGGTCTACTCCCATTTCGTCTACTGTATTTTTTTTTGCCAGGAGTCCCATTTCGTCTACAGTCCCATTACGTCTACTGTTTTAATTTGTATACAATGGTTTCTTATATTAAGGATAATTACAAAATATTTTCAGCTTTTTGTATGATAAATTTTTAAATATAATATTGATATTATAGAATAAAAACTGTGTTTATGAAAAATATAAATAATTTAATCTGACAAAAAGACTTATTTTCGTTTTAACAAGTAATTAATATTTAATATTGAAGTATTATAAAAAGAAAAGAAATTTACTGTATTGCCAAATTTCTTTACATTTTCAAAATAACTTTAAATGTAAATATTATTCTAGTGATTGTAGACCTCCATTTGTCATTATATTTCTATCTTAATGAATAATGCCATTATAAATAAGATTTAAATCCAATAGATACAGGTGTGAAAAGGCAAATTAACAAATGCCATACAGGTAATCCATCTTCTCAACACCTAGTCTGAAATGTGTGAAATATATAGGCAACAAATAATAATATTTGATTCAAATATTGGTAAAAGTTTAGAATTCAAATTTTTAGGTAAGAAAAAAGCAAAATAATAATTCAAAACCATAAAAAAGAATAAAATCTAAAATGTAGACGAAATGGGACTCCTGCGCAAACCAGGTGTAGACGAAATGGGACTAGTGCGCAAATTTGTAGACGAAATGGGAGGAGACAAAATGGGAGGAGACCAAATGTAGCTGCGATATCGTAGCCCTCTTTCTGATAATCTGCTGGCGAGGCAGCAGATTATCAGAAAGAGGGCTACGATATCGCAGCTAACCAAATGGGACTAAACCAAAAGGTCTCAGGCCATGAGAGGTGAACAGTCTAAAAATTGAAATGATGTCAAGCCTATGTCTCTAAATGCCTGAACAAAATTGATCTTCAACATGATAAAAGTCCCCCATACGACAGATAGCCGAAACTGCATTGACGAATCCAAATTTATTTTCCCACGAAAACCGGTTACAATATCAATAGGTTTTATCTGATTTAATATGCACAATACTTTGTACCCAGATCAAGTATTTTCTTCAATAACAAAACAATTTTTCTACTTATTATAGAATTATTAGAACAAGTCCAACAGGTTTGCTTTCGGTGAATTTGAGAAACGTCTTTGAAAATAGACTTAATTTCTCCTTAAGCTTCTAGTCTAATTGGAACTATTTTTTCGGAACTATTTTTTTCGGAATTGATAGATTGTTTCTTGCATTTGAAAATATCCTAAAAATCAGGATTCTAAGATAATTGATTTACACTAATTTGTCTCTTTCTTTATTAGTTATGTTCAAAACTTATTTTTCGATCTCATTGATTTTACCAATGAATAATATTCATCCGCAGCGTCAAAATGGCGGAGAATATTTTGCTCGAAGAAGTTTCCAAAAGACAAAACTTTGTCTAAAGTTTAAGAAGTTTCGTTCATTTTCCAGAAAAGTTGAACTTTACATCGAAAGTTCTGTAATATTTTGGTATGAAAACATTGTTCACGTTTCCTGTCACGTCGCAATGGTCATAAAATACGTGAAAGTCTAAACATTCCATTTTCATGATTCTCATCCCGTGTCTCCCAGGGTGCAAATCAAGCAACATCTAATTCAACAATTGCTTAGAGTATAAGAAAAGATGATTACAATATTGTCCGTATGTGAGAGGATGATTGGCATATTGCCTCTATCAATCAAAACGGTATTCAAGAATCCAAGTGACCCTCTAAGAAAACTCATTGTATTATGTCCCGTGATCTTGCAAACCTGAGAAAATTGTCATGGCCCAGTGGTAGCGCACAGGACTCTTAATAATGGGATCCAAGGTTCAATCCCTGGCCTCTGCAAATATTGCCAAATCTCAATTAGCATGACTACCTGTTATCATACATGACCCCCTAAAGAGCTTCAAGCTTCGGTTACCCATTTTTCCCAGTATGTTTGCTTTCTGTGCGTCTTTTCTGGTGCTTTGGGAACCACCTATACCCAGGGATGTGGAAATACGGATTTTCTCCACTTGTCCCTGGACAAGTAAAATGTGATTTTCTACTTGTCCGGGGTCAAAATAGACTTGTCTGCAATAAAGAGAATAGATAAATTTGGGGAAAACATTGTTTTAAAAGAAGAAAATGCTGCAACTCACCAATTTCTTCTCTGAAAACAATGTTTTCTTTCCTTAGGTACAAGTATAACACTAATTTCTTCTATATGTAAAGTACCATTCCAAGATTTGCCCTGGTATTTAATTGTCCATGGACAAGAGGCCTTGAAAAATATACTTGTCCGCAGGTAGAAAAGCCAGTGTGGTACAATTCGGGCATGGGAATTCCACACCCCTGCTATAGCCTATACAATATACACTGCAGCTTCACTATAATGCTGTTGGTGGGGTCCAAGAAATGAAACAGCGGAAGAAGTGGAGTTATTATGCTATAACGCTGTCCCCCCCCTCCCCTCCCCCCCACCGTAACTGAAATTTTCAACCGTCGGAATCGGAACCAAACACCCGATAATTTGTGATGAAATTCTTGTAACAAGTTTAATTCTATACAAGTTACTAGTCGGGAAATGAAAAACAACTGTAGTTACGAGATTTTAGCAGAACCTGACGAAATTCAGAGTGCGGAGAATTAATTTCTAACCTTACCTTCCCGGTCTATCAGGATTGAATAATCCGTAAATTTCTACAGGTCTTTAAATTGTGGTTCTCTTTCTCCCAATATTATGAAGCTAGAACTTTTACCCGAGACATGTTTTATTATTTTGATAGTCGTCGGCATTAATCTAATTGAATTTAGTTTTACACGGACGTAAATATTTCATTCCTTACACAAAGCGATAAAATCTAAGTATTCCGCATAGCGACGTCTCCTTGGAGACCGACGAGTTGTTGAACACCTGGGGTTACTGAAGCGTTGAGAAAATGTCGCGTGGATCGACCTTCGAACCTCTTTCGCCGTAATGGACTTGGTCTAATTTCTTTACCATCGTTGAAAATACGGTAACAATAAACCGACAAAGAACTCTATCTGAACCTAGTCATTTACGGATCGGGAATTTAAACCGACCAGTTGCACGTATACAAAACTGGATTAAACTTTTTAGCCGCTAACTTTTAATCGTAAAAATGAAGGTCATAATAATCGAAAAAAATCCGACACGGCGGAATGTCTGGCTTCATAACGACAAGAGTAAAAAATTCAGTCAGCAAGAATTCTCACGGGGTATGCGTCTGGCACGTGTCAACTCCGAAAACTCTCCCATAAATAGCTGAACATCAGGCGGCGGCACCTTTAATCATCTTTCCTCCCTCAGAATAAAATAAACTGTACCCGAAAAAACTTGACTTCAAATTTGTCGACGAGCTTTTAGCCGTGCGTTTGATCATACAGGATGGCATTAAATTTTCGGATTATTGAAAGAAATGCGGAAAAATAACGGTATTTTATTTTAATCTACTCATATTATCTATCCCGTTTCGGATGAGAATCCTCCGATATTGTGACATTTACAATTCAAATTCACGTATTTTCTGAGGAACGTCGCAACTACGACTGATTGTTTTCAAAGCACATTGTTGCGTTATTATCTTGAATCCACTATCCTCTACGAGCTCCGGATACCAGCAAACTATGAAGTGAAATAAGTAGTAGGCTCAAGTCAATTTGTCTAATTTCACACTCGCGCATTTCTTTAAGAACACGTCCTACCAGGGACTGAAGAAAATTAAGAACGCCGAGAGTGAAACAGTCTAATATTTTAATCGCACCACCTTCAATGCTTGTAACTGAAGGATACCGAGGTGCATGCCTATTCTCTATTGATTTAAAAAATATAAAATACCTAGGGCATTGATCATCTCAATGTCAAACAGTAAGACCAAATAATCAAACTGATTTGTTAATTGAAACACTACGCCTGTCATCAATCAAACAAAGCAATTACCTCTGAAGTAATGCATTAATGACCACGTAACGTGTTAAAAACTTACCTGGTTTCGGGTAATTATGGATTTTTATGTGCAACCCTTTTTCTTCGAAGACGGGATGAAATAATCGCGGCCAAATCAGCATTAACGTCGTATCTCAGCATCTGCAACCCGAAATGCTCCCCCCCCCCTCCAAAATTTTGGGAGCCAAGCGGACCCCGTGTTATAATGGAGTCAGCGCTGTGCCCGGTAGCGTTATAGAGGAGTTGCAGTGTAGCACACTTATCTAAAACCCAATGAGATGCAAAATTAGCCCATAAAGAAAATAATTCACAAAATGGGAATCCATGATATAGATTAAGTTTAAAATTACAAAACACTGGCTATTCATCATAAATATACAAAAATAGTTGTTTTAAGCAAAGAAGGATGACAAAAATTGTAATGACAATTCGTCGTCATTGGCTCTCTTCTTTGAAAGACACATGATAACTGGAGTAGCATTCCAAAATTGCCCGAAGGCTAACAAGACAGCTTTGATAGAAGTTAAGAATAGAACTGGATGAAATATTGTTGAAAGATGATTCAAATGTCAGAATAAAACCAATGTGGTCAGATAAAAAACTTTTTTCATTTGTCCTGAACTCCAGCTTCATTACATGCATGATAATTTAAGTGAATAGGATATCCTTTCCAACATTTGACTCCCACTGATGGGTGGATAATCATAAACCTAAGTGAGATGAGCAGCTGGAGGCCGGAAAGGATGTAGGGGTAGTACTGGTGTGAGAAATACCAGGAATCCATGAATAAGTGTTCCAGCCTCTGCAATATGACTGAAATACTAACATCAAAAGTGGTGTTAAACCCCATTTAATCAATGAAATAATTAAAGTTCCATCATGCGTACAATTTTGAAAGGAAATTAACTTCACAAGTTCAAAAATCAAGCATGTAAACAGTAACCAAACACAAGTGATTTTTGGAGGGTAAAAATATCTGGTGACCTTGTGCATGTATAAAGTATGGTGTCATGGAGAAGAATCTTCAAATCATTTTACTTTTGAAAACAATAAACACTTTTTATATTAAGCATGCCCACTGGGTTTTCATTTTAGGGGTACATGTACTCCTTAGGTTTTGAAATGGGGGTACAAAGAAAAATCTAGGGGTACAGTGTACCCTTTACTTTCAGAGTTAGGGTACACCATACAAATCTAAACCCTTTACCAAATGACAATGTTGTAGTTATGTACTCTGGTAATAATCAGTAAATAAGTTCCACACGTCATGTGCAAGATTCAGATAAATTTGCAGGGAAGGATAGCAAACTTTTTCAAAAAGCTGATTTTTTGACAATTCACTTTTTCTTAATCATTAGATTTTGGAAGGTTTGAATGGGATATGAGAGCGATGGTTAAACAACTCTAATAAGTCAATTACGAAGGTAGGGATGGCATTTTGGAGCAGACCATACCAGGCATCTCAGCTCATTGTTGGTTCAAACTCTGGTATTGAAACGATTCTGGTACAGAAAATATCAAATGGCCTTATATGATACTGTCCAAAAGTCACAATTTGTGGAGAAATAGAATAGGTTGTTATGACATTTTGCAGACTGCAAATTACATAGCTAAAACAAAACAACAACGTTAAATAAACAGCTCTATTTTGTCACTCCTGACTTGCATGTACAACAGAACTCATGAGAGAAACTATTTTCAAAATCGAATTCTATAGTATGAATGCTTGTCAGATTTTGCTAAAAGGTAAATATCTTAAATTTTGTTTGAAAAATAGTGCAACTTTAGACTTATTTCAAAACAAACTGGTGAGGCTATCAGGATCTGCATTATACAAACTTTTTCAAGTGCTGGTTCCCCCATTCTCTAAATAGATGAAAACAGACCAGAAAGAAGCAATGGTTCCCATCGCATGAAATGGAAATCAATTGCTCCCGATGCCATTTTGTTATAGTTTGCTTGCAATTTTTGGGTTTTTAGCTCACCTGAGCACAAAGTGCTCTGGGTGAGCTTTTGTCATCCTCCAGCATCCGTGCGGCCATCCATCTGTCCGGCCATTCACAATTACAAAAAAATCTTCTCCTCATAAACTAACCATGGAATTTCAACCAAACTTCACAGAAATGACCCTTAGGTCATGCTCTTTCAAATTACTTGAAAGAATTGAATCCATGAAGAACTTTGGTTGCCATGGCAACCGAGTCAAAGAACTTAAATAATCTTCTCCTCCCAAACCATAAGGCCTAGAGCTTTGATATTTGGTACAAATAATCATCCATTGACCCTCTACCAAAATACTTCAAAGAATTACCTTATCTTGAAAATAAGCCCTTTTCTGTGCAATCCCTGATTTGACATAGAAATAAAGAAGACAATCTCTGGATATCTTCTTCTCAAAACCATAAGGCCTAGAGCTTTGATATTTGGTACAAATCATCATCTATTGACCCTCTACCAAAATACTTCAAATAATTACCGTATTCTGAAAAAGTCTTTATTATAGTAAACCTTTTCACTTTAATCTTCTTTTCCCAAAGCATAAGGCCTAGAGCTTTGATATTTTGTATAAATCATCATCTATTGACCCTCTACCAAAATGCTTCAAAGAATTACCACATTCTGAAAATTAGCCCTTTTCTGGGCAATCCCTGATTTTACAATGAATTAAAGAATACTTCAAAGAATTATTGTATCTTTAATATTAGCACTTTTCCATGGGAATCAAATATTACATGGAAATATAGAATGAAATCTTTGAAAAATCTTCTTCTCCCAAACCATACGGCCTGGAGCTTTGATATTTTGTATAAATCATCATCTATTGACCCTCTACTAAAATACTTCAAAGAATTACCATACTCTGAAAATTGGCCCTTTTCTTTGTGATGACTGATTTTACATAGAAATAAAGAAGGAAAACTTTTAGAAAAATCTTTTTCTCCCAAACCATAAGGCCAAGGGCTTTAATATTTTGTGTGTAATAATACCTATTGACCCTGTATTTAAATACTTCATAGAATTACTGTATCTTGAAAATAAGCCTTTTCTGTGCAATCCCAGAAAGGAATAAAGAAGGATATCATAGAAAATGTTCTCCTTCTAAACCATTAGGCCCAGACCTTTGATATTTATTATGTATTAATGCCTATTGACCCTCTACTTAAGTACTTCATAGAATTACTGTACACATGAAATTGGCTCAATATGGTTGGAACTTCACTATACCTAAGAATAAAGGAGAAAATCTTGAAAACTCTTCTTCTCCAAAATGTTTAGGTGTTTGGCTTTGATATGTTGTATATTACATATACCTTGAGCCTTGAGCCATCGTACTCAGGGGAGCGATATAACACAATCATGATCCTCTTGTTTCTTTCTGTTTCCATGTATACTAAACTGAATTTGCATTTTGAAAGTAATGCTACATTGTCATTTGATTATTTTCAGAACAGAGAAAAAGTCATTAAGACATGGCTTCAGGAGGTCAAAAGCCAAAGGCTATGTCCTCTGAGCCTCGCCAGAGAAGTAGTTGGCAGAGAACAACAAGTATGTCTGATAAAGAGGATAACATTAGTCTGAGCAGTATGCCAAATGAACTTAGGCCAAACAACTGGGTGAGTAGTTATTCATTGAATGAAAACTTGTGTGTTATGTATTAACCTTTGTCATGCTTGACCCAGAATATTCCGGATTTAGCAGGAGGTATAGCAAAGATCAGCCTGCACATAAGTGCAGTCTGATCTTGGTCTACACATCCTGTCTGTCCATTTCAAACAAGAATGGTTTATGGAATTTTTTTTCAAAAGAAGTAATAATGATAGAAAAACATGCACTATGAGTGCTTTCACTCCTTTGAAATTCAGAAAAAAATATATTCAGCATGACAAGGGTTAAGCCATGTACGGATGGAAAATTTTTTGAAAGAATTTTCAGACAATAATTGAAGAGGCACTAAAATTAAAGAATGAATGCCAAACAGGGTAGAAGACATTAGGGGAAAGGTTGCTTGTAACAATCAGTTTTTACCTTTCTTAAATTCCAAAGCTGTTTTCCCTCAGTACGTAAAATAAGGAATTGTGTGGTAATGGGTTAAATCTAAGCTTTAACAAATTGCATGTTGGTGTCTAATTTGCATTTAAGAGTAACCTTCAATTCAAAATAAGACAAATAAGTGTGAACTGATGAATTTTTGAAGTGAAAATTCAAGAGGATGAAGGTTTTTCTTCAAGAAAGGGAAATACTCATTCAGTTTTAGATTGATGTATATCAGATCATTTCATTCCAGTGGTTAGTGAAGACTTTTAAAAACACTGACATGAAATTTTCTACAGAGAGAGAGAATACTAATTTATACTTAAAAAGAAGTTTGGTCTAACATTTAAAGACATTTCATTCTTTTTATGAAAAGTCATAGTTTTTAACCCATTCCCACACAATGACACTTTTCGACGCCCCTATAGAAAAACAATTGGGAAAGCATTTTGGAAAATGAAGAAATTGCTTTCAACAAGCGATTTCTTTATTTTCCACAATGTTTTCTACCCAAAAATTTGAAAATCTCTAAAATTTCATAAACTTTAAAACTGTCATCTGTAACTCCTTTCAATTTGGACCAGTCTGAAATTAACCTATCTGGTAATTGGTTAAGAAAAATACTAATTCCTAGAGGATAATCTGTCTCTGATGACTCTTAATGCTAATGGTACTTTCTTTGTTATAAGGACTTCTCGGACTGGAGACCAGCAACACATAAAGATCAAACAAAGAGTCGTAAAAAGGGGAATCCTGAATGGGAAAGAGAACAGGCCAATACCCAGGAATCCCCACCGACCTCAGAGAGACGATATGGGACTCCAAGAACCTTTCCAAGAACTAAAGTTACAAGCAATACTCCAAAATCACAAAGGAGTGCATTGGAGAATCTCAGGCAAAGGATGACCTTTAGTGACCAAGAGGAGGTAAAGAAATTTCTTTAACTCATTACCAGATGGTAAAATTTTAGACTGGTCCAAATTGAAAGGAGTTGCAGACGCTGTGGAAAATGAAGAAATTGCTTGTAACAAGCAATTTCTTCATTTCCCACAATGTTTTCCAAAGCCTTTTCCTTGGGGGTATCTAAAGGAGTCACTGAGTGGGAATGGGTTAATGATTTTTATCACAATTTTTAGGTATATTGTCCCTTTATAATCTAACAGAAAAAAACATTGAAATTATAATATTATGACATTAACAGTTCTAATGGGATTAGCCCAGCTATGGTTCATTTTAAGCTACTGAAAGCACCTTGGTGGGACCAAAGATACTGGTGATGTCATTTTGATGACACTACCTACTATTCAGTCTAAGCCCATTACCAGATGACAAATTTTAGACTGATGTACATTGAAGGAGGTTGCAGACAACAGTTATAAGTGCGTAAGTTTTTTGTTACAGTCCACTTTTCTGATAGTTGTGGCCCTTTGTTAGAAAAAGACTTTATTACAGAAATGTTATTACAAAATGTGTTATTTTCTTTATCATTGAGCCAATTGGAGTGATTGGTCACATTATAGTCTAGTTATTACTGTTTTTGTATTTTGTCTTTAAAGATTCTGTTGATTCTGTCTCAACTTTCTGACCTTGTGCAATGGTATTATTTTTAGGGTTTGAGTTTGGATGGAGAAAGAAACAATGACAGAAATCTACTGAAAAGGACTGACAACTTCAGTCGTCAAGATTCATCTAATACCAATGAGAGCCTGTATCCTAGACAAGTAGTCAATAGAAGGGAAGATAGAAATAACAGGAATAACAACAAACAAAATCATGGATTGGCTAACCCAGATGGAAAGGTAAATATGGAATGATACATATTTATCTCACACCTTTTTAATAATGCAAGGTGCATCAGAACATTCTGATATTTCACCAGACTGAAAGTATCAAATGTGCTGGGTGAAAAAAAGAAAGAGAATAGATGCAACTATTATGAGCAGCAAAAAACAATGCCGTTTAAATATCTAACTTATATTACAATCGATATTGATCGATTGCTAGCTATACCAACTGACCTCCAATAAGCCAACTTGTTTGAGATATCAAAAGACAGCACTTTGCTAAACATAAAGCCTGGGATATAAATAGCAGTTGGCTTGTATAAACTTCAGTTATGTTGCCAAACAATGAAAATCAAATGTTAAATATCAAATAATTCACACAGCAAGGAACCAATTAAAGGTTTTAATCATTACTTAGCCTAGAAATAATGATTCAAACATAGTATTTATTTGCATTTAGGCAAAGGATGAGGAGTTTGGATACCTCAATTGCATTGAAATTTCAAATGGCCATCTAATTTTAAACACAAAACTATGATTAATTTATCATTTCATGAACACTGCATAAGTTGTTAAGCAGTCTTGTTTACCTGGCTTTCATGTAGGCATAGATAGAAATCCGTCTTTGACAGTAGGAGTCTAACAATGCCGTAAAAATTACTCCATGTGGACTCGTTCATAATTTCTTGAATCACTTTTTCAAAAGGAAGATTTATTCACAAAAATAATTTCGGAAACCTAATTACTGATATGAAGATCATTCTTCATAAAAAAATACTCCTTAGGAGCACATGGTTCAGTAAGCTTCTGCTGCATAGAAGCATAAATTTTTTACTTGTAATGAATAATTTGTTCCCTTGGTAACCAGTTTAAACTGCCAACATGACCTATTTTAGCTCTACTGGCCAATGGCCAATAGAGCTATAGTGATGAATTTTTCCTGTCGGGCGTCCGTCCGTCCGTTCGGCTGTCCATCTGTAAACTTTTCCTTGTTTACCTGATAAAGTCCACAGTTTTCATTGTATTCTCTTCAAACTTTCTCAGACTGATTGTACCATCGTAAAAATCGTTCCTTTCAAAATTGGGTCAGATCCTTCAAGAAATACGGGAAAAGAGGCCTAATTGAAATTTAATTAATTAATCCTCATTTACCTGATAGATTCCAGTTTTCATCGGATTCTCTTCAAACTTTCTCAGAATGATTGTACCATCATAAGGATCGTTCCTTTTGAAATTGGGTATGATCGGTCAAGAAACACAGGAAAAAGGGCCTCATAAAATTTATTATAAATCCGCGTTTTCGCAATAGAGTCCACAGTTTTTATTGGATTCTTTTCAAACTTTCTCAGAATGACGGTACCATCATAAGGATTGTTCCTTTTGAAATTTGGTATGATCTGTCAAGAAACATGAGAAAAGGTAAATTCCACAATTATTGTCAGATTCTGATGAAAATTTCACAGTATGATCGTAGGGTCATAAGGAAACTTCCTTTTGGAAATGAAGTGGATCTGTCATGAAACAAGGTAAAAGGAGCCTTTTGGATTGTTGCTCAAAATAATAACGGGGATAAAGTCCAATTTGTTATTTTTTTATGCATTCTTCTTTTAGCAATTAACTTCCTTAAATATCAGATTTCTTTAATGGAAAACTTGATAACCAGTAGAGCATCTCAGGCCCACATGGGCTTCTTGTTCTTTAATGGTGTGATATCAAAGTGCTTCACTAATACTCAGGAAAGCTCTGATAATGGATAATGAAAAAACAAACATGAAGAGTAAATCAAATTTCAATAACAATAACAATATTTCTGTTGGTATTAGTATGTAGCTACTAGATTTTATTCTCGTTATTTTTTACATACTCTAACCAAATCAGTCTTTGTCATACCAGTTATTGCTGTATACAAAAAAAATCAGGCTCTACCTGGTCTGAAGTCAACTCAACCCTGATCAAAAAGCCTTGTATAGAGAAAGTTCTTCAAATGCCATAGAGTCAGCTCATTAGGTATAAGACTTTACTTCAACCCTTTCGATGGTTGAATTGATCCTAGGGCGGATTCACATGCACCTTGATTCAAGAGCTTTACAACTTAAACAATTCTATTTCTACATATGATATCGTCTGAAGGTTTTGAAGCTGCTATGCTGTACGACAAGGGATGTTTTTAAAAGGGCTATGGTTCCACACTTGGCATAGTCAAACATCTTCTTTGACAGGAATAAATTTCTTTATAAAACTATCTCTAAAGCATTACAAACAATGAAGAACAGGATAAAACTCTTTCAATGTGATTTACTGATTGCACTTAAATCAGTGAATGGCTGAAATTCTTATACCAATTATTGATTATCAGTCCTGACTGCATTTGACACCATTCATGCCTTTGAGTTTTGGATCGTAGCTTGGATATTTATCTACTATTTACAGCCTGACAGCAGTCAAATAGTTGGACGGTTGATGCAGATCAGAGACTATATAAAACAAGCTCATTCAATGATGGAATCTCTAAGGAAGACTGGTGAACCTGTAAGTTCTATTTTCATTGTAAAACTTGTTCTACTAAATAAAATGAGGTAGCATAGGCAAAGATTAGATTGTAGGCCTTTCTTTGTCTATGTTTCCCACAGGTCTTGAAAAATCCTAGAGGTTAATTTTTGCCTAATAAAACCCTTAAAATTTAAAGAGATCCTGATTAAATTCCCAAGAGCTATATCAAGTCCTTAGGTAAAAAAATAAATATAAAAACATTAAAGATTGTTATGACATTTGTCAAAAGATAAAAGAATTTAGTATTAAAAAGGGAGAGTATTCCCCTTGTGATAATATTTTATGCATTGCTGGTGTTTGCATTGAAAGTCTGGACCCTTGAAAATGCTTTGGAAAAACACTTTTTTTTATTTTTGATTATTTTGTATGAACCATATTATAGTTTTAGTGGATTTGCGGGATCACTCACATAATGAATTTTTATTCCATAAATACTAAATAGGTGAAGTTTTATTACCTTATTAATAATATTTTAAAAAATACCAGAGGAAATTTAAACTAACTGAGTCTGTGCTTGAAGTTTCCATCAATTTCACTTTTGCATGAGTGGCCAGGATAGCTAGTTTTGTATAGAAGTTTCGGGTCAGTATCAATAGAGCGGATAATGAAAACTCTGACCATAATGTGCAGATGATGATCTGTGCCTTTACTTGGCACACATGTGTAGATATTGAAAATACCATTTAAAAGCTCATTTTATGTTGTTTATACTGCACTTTTGTTTTCCAGCCTGGGTACAAGGATGAGATGGATCGCTTACAGAAATTGATGGACCACCTTCGAGAACAGGAGAAAGGCTACACAGGTCTTCTACAGCATATATTGGTAACTAATTAACATTATTTGGATATAAGAGTATTTAAGGAATATTATTTTATACCATAAGTCTTGTGAAATGTCAAAATTTTCCCTTTGTATCTCTAGTATATTCTATTATTCCAATGAATAAAAAATCTCAAAATTAAATTGTAGTAATGGTAAAAGAAGTGCTAAAAAATTGTCCTTAATCTGTCTTTTTTGTAACGGAATAACTTTATTCATGGCAAGACATAATTTTACCTGTTAATCCTTGTCTTGCTGAGCCCATGATATTCCTGTTAGGGTAGTAGGTATAGGCAAAGATCAATCTGCACATATGTGCTGTCTGATTGTAGTCTACACTGCCTGCTTGTCCTGTTCAAGAAAGAATTGTTCATAAAATCAGTTTTCAAATGAAATGTTGGTCTGCTGCTAGTGCTTTCAGTGATTTCAGTCCTTTGATTTTGAGCAATTCCAAACAGGATTTTATTCAGCATGACAAGGGTTAACCCATGACCACACAGTGACGCTTTTGGATGACCCTAAAGAAAAACTTTGTTACAAGCAATTTCTTCATTTTTCACAATGTTTTCTACCCAGAAAGTTGAAAAATCTAAAATTTCATTAACTTTAAATTGTCCTCTGCAATTTCTTTGAATTTGGATCAGTCTAAAATTTTGTCGTCTGGTAATGGATAAAATGATGTTATCTTACCCTACCTGTCTTAGTACATGTCAGATACATATTTTTTTGTCAAGTGCAATGAAAGAATTAATGACTTAACCCTCTCTGTATGAGCCAAACTATAGTTTGCATGTCCTTCTCTCTTTACTGTTTTACAAAATTGTAGACTGGTCCAAAATCAAAGGTTTTGCAGATGACAATTTGAAATTGATTATATTTGAAAAATAATCATTCAACAGGGTAGTAAATATTGTGGAAAAAGTAGAAATGAATAAAACACAGGGATGTAAAAACCAGTGATTGAACAGGAAAGGGTTAATGATAAGCATTTTGGAATAAAACACATAAGGAATTTCAAAACTAATCATAATGAAACGAAGATTTGAAGGCATGCTGAAGTTGAATGTCAACAGGGCACCTCAAATGTTGTCTTTTGGTATTCATTTAAGAGATGAAGAGAATATTTTTTGTTTTCATGGAGGTATGAACCGAAAAACCTAATCACACTGTATGAATACGCGAAGCGGATTCATACATTGTGTGATTAGGTTTTTCGGTTCATATCTCCATGAAAACAAAAACTATTCTCTTCATTTCTTATAATTTAATAGCATCGGGCGAAAAAAACAAAAGCTTTACAAATTTTGATACCTTTTTGTATGGGACTATTTTGTGCGGAAGCATACAAAATCGCATCATGCCTAAAATTTTGTTCATGGAGTTATGAATAATTTTTTTCGACCAATCGGAACGCTCGTTTTTGATAGACGAAACAAGAAATTAAATTATTATTGATTAAAGAAATAGAATTATAAGTTTACTTTTAACATATTCTATTGGCATTTTTGCAGTGTGTATGTATAAATAAAGTACATACTTTCAATCATGTCGATACAAATCACAAAAAAAAAAGTGTTTGGTGACAAGTTCTCCAACTTAGATTTGGCCATTCCCCTATTTTAAAATTGAAAAGGGAGAGTATTCCCTTACATACATTTACAGCGTTGTCATCACATCAATTCAAAGTTTGATTACTTTAAAATTTCTTGACAAACTCTTAACCCTTTCCTATACTGTCCTGGGTTTTTACTTCCATGTGATTCCATGTGACTAAAGAAATATTATATTGTGAAAAAAGAAGAAATTGCTTTGTAATAAGCCATTTCTTCTTTTCTAACTCTGTTTTCTACCACATAGTATTTTTTCTTTTTTCCTCACCTGAGCACAACATGCTGAAGATGAGAAATTGTGATCGGTAAATGTCTGGCATCAGTTTGTGTATCTATCTGTCGGTAAACAATTATTAAAAAACTATAAGACCTATTTGGTACATATCATCACCTATTGACCCTCTACCAAAATTCTTCAAAGAATTACTGTACTCTGAAAATTAGCCCTTTTCTGTGCAATCCCTGGTTTTACAAAGGAAATCTTCGGAAATCAAATCCTCTCATACCATAAGGCCTAGAGCTTTTATATGTGGTATGAATCATAGCCTTGTGACTCTCTACCAAAATTCTTCAAAGAATTACCTTTACTGAAAATTAGCCCTTTTCTATGAGATCCCTGATTTTACAAAGAAAAAAAGAAGGAAATCTTTGAACATCTTCTCCTAAACCATAAGGCCTAAAGCTTTTATATTTGGTTGTATCAGCACCTATTGACCCTCTACCAAAATACTTCAAAGAATTACCTTATTCCGAAAATTAGCCTCTTCTGTGCAAGCCCTGATTTTACATGGAAATATAGAAGGAAATCTTTGAAAATCTTCTCCTCCCATACCATTAGGACTAGAGCTTTGATATTTGGTACAAATCATCACCCTTGACCCTCTACCAAAATACTTCAAAGAATTGCAGTATTCTGAAAATTAACCTTTTTCAGTGCGATCCCTGATTTTACAAAGGAACAAAGAAGGAAATCTTTGAAAATCTTCTTTCAAAAACATATAATTTAATTGTTAGTTTCGTCTATCAAAAACGAGCGATCTGATTGGTCAAAAAATTTAATTCATACCTCCATGAACAAAATTTTGAGTACTCAGCCATTTTGAATGCTTCCGCACAAAATAGTTCACTACAAAAAGGTATCAAAATTTGTTAAGTTGTTGCATTTTTCGCTCGATGCTATTAAATTATAAGAAATGAAGATAATATTTTTTGTTTTCATGGAGGTATGAACCGAAAAACCTAATCACACAATGTATGAATCCGCTTCGCGTATTCATACAGTGTGATTAGGTTTTTCGGTTCATACCTCCATGAAAACAAAAAATATTCTCTTCATCTCTTAAAAAGCTTAGAGCTTTGATATTTTGTATGTATCATCACCAATTGACCCTCTACGAAAATACTTCAAAGAATTACCATATTCTGAAAATTGGCCCTTTTCTGTGTGATCCCTGATTTTACAAAAGAATAAAGAAAGAAATCTTTGAAAATCTTCTTTTCTTAAACCTTAAGGCCTAGAGCTTTTATATGTGGTATATATAATCACCAAATGATCCTCTACCAAAATCCTTCAAAGAATTACCATATTTTGAAAATTAGCCCTTTTCTGAGCAATCCCTGATTTTACAAAGGAATAAAGAAGGATATCTTTGAAAAATCTTCTCCCAAATGATAAGGCCTAGAGCTTTGGTATTTGGTATATATCATCACCTAATGACCCTCTACCAAATTTCTTCAAAGAATTGCTGTATTCTGAAAATTAGCCCTTTTCTGTGTGATCCCTGGTTTTAGATAGGAGTAAAGAATGATATCCTTGAAAATCTTCTCCTAAATAATTAGGACTAGATTTTTGATATTTAGTACATATCATCACCCATTGACCCTCTACCAAAATACTTCAAAGAATTACAGTACTTTGAAAATTAGCCCTTTTCTGAGCTATTTTTTATTTTAGATAGGAATAAAGAAGGAAATCTTTGAAAATCTTCTCATTCCAAACTATAAGGCCTACAGCTTTTATATGTGGTATGTATCATCACCTATTGACCCTCTACCAAAGTGCTTCAAAGAATTACCGTATTCAATAAATTAGTGTTATATGGTTGGATTATCGATATACCTAGGATTAAAAGAAAAAATCCTTCAACATCTCCAAATTAATTAGACAGAGGGCTTTTCTATTTTGTACATATCATTAAGCTTGAACATTGTCATCTGTAGCAACTTTCAAATTGGATTAGTCAAAAACTGTGAAAAAGCTGAAAGGGTTCAATTTATCCTTCATTTATTTGAATGAATAGTCTGGTCATGAAGAGAATGGTATGAATGAGATGAGTCGAGAGTTGACCCCTAACTTGGATCCACTGGATGATACAACATCAGTAGACCTAGATGTACAGTCAGAGGCTTCAGAAAGAGATGTAAGCAGTTTTGGTTTCTTAGTAATGCTCTCAGATTGTTTCAAACACATTGTCAGTTTTGGAAAATTAGATTAAATGGTATTATGATATTTAATGGATCCCTTTACTTGAAACATTATTTAACATTGGCATGGTCTGGTTATCTCTTCCTGTTTTATCCCTGGTTTTTCCATCCATGCCATTTCAAAACTTTAGAAAACAGTATGGGTAAAGAATGTCCCCAAAATTTTCTGTGATAACAGTATTTTGATTCACATAAAATTTCTTAATTCTTTACATTGAATCATAAAGTGGAAAACCTTTCCTTAAGTTTCAAATTGTATTTGAATTTATGTGAAATTCTTTGTTAAAAGTAATTTAAGATTTATTGGCTTAAATATTTACAGGAAAGGTCTGCCAGTGCGTCATCTCGGCCTCGTATAGAAGACAAACTTGGCATCCAATCAGAGAATGATGAGGAGGAGGGTGCTCCGTCCGAGACATCGGACACATCTAGCAACATGGATGACACAGTTATCTCCAGAAAGAAGAATGCTGACTGGGATTATGAGCTGGGGGAGGAAGAGGTAGATAAGTGACAAACTTTAAGAAATTTGAGCCTGCTCCTAACATTTGCTACAGCTTCACAAGTGAGCCAAGGAAAGACTAAGATCAGCCTGTGCATTGAGAGTCTGATCAGATTCTTAACTGTAATAGAGTCTATGCTACATGCATCATGTGGATGTCCTGGTTTCTCAGTTTTGCTCATCTCACACATATGAAATTTTCAGAAGCATTTAGCTGTATCTTATATTTATCTCAATCTGTACCTTATCTGACGTGAACATTTATCTATGAGAAGACTTCTCTGTATGATTTTTTAGGAGTTTAGTTTTTAAAGTCTTTTCCAAGGACTATCTAACACCTAAAGAATAAACCTTCTGTTAATTTATTCAAAACGAGGAAAGAGCAGGTAATGAGCATATTCTTTTTATAAGTTTATAAAAGAAACAATCATATACAGTAGTCTCATAATCTCTGGAATTTATGAAAAATTGAGTCCTACATCGATTCATGCTTAGGGTTCAATCGCTGCCCATATTCTTGTATTTTCTTATTGATTATTACAACCTTAACTTGAGTATTGTTTATTGTTGACTCAGATGCTAATAAGGGCCTCAGCATGTCATGCCTTCCACCTCTGGACAATACTTTTCACTGTTACATGAATCACTATGGAATTATCTGTATGTCACTTATACACAGCTTGCCAGTGGAGGTGTAAACAATCCAAGGGAAGCTGCTGAAACGTTGGTGGCATTAAGACAACAACAAGAATTGCTGACTAAACTTATTGAACAACAAGAACAGGTAAATACATTCTTTTGTTACTGTAACATTATAAAAATCATTTTGGTTGGCACTGTTTGTATCACTTTTCTTGTACTTCTGCATCAATTTGTTGTATATTATCAAAGACGTTGATAGTTCAACTTATGTTGAGATTACTGGCCGTTCGTAAGACATAGCAATGACACTTTCATTGTTTGTGTGTCCATGCAGATTTTTGCAGATCATAACATTCACAATTATAGAATGATTCAAAAATTGTAATCCATCTTGAGTAGATGTTCCATTTGAAACATTGCTCAGGAAGAGTCAAGTTTGTACCTGGAGGTCAAAGCATTTTCCAACATAACTCCTTTATTTAATGAAAGATTTTAATATAAATTTGCACAATTGGTCTCAACCATAAGTAGATGTGCCATTTTAAACACTTGTTCAGGTATGTACAAGATTAAGGTCAAGGTCAAATATGCTTTGGCTTGACATAAGTTATTCTTCAACAAACATTTTGTGATTATTGGTCCTGTTCAGCTGGTTAAGGGCAAATTGTTGTCTTGTTTTTAATAAATGACTGTCACATATTAATCTCTCTTAGTTTTTGTATATGGAGAGGATCGAATAATGACCATGTATTAAATTCTAGATCTATGCTATAATGTATGCATTAAACTCCTAGTATTTGATTTGCTTTACAGGAAAATTTCCACATGAGATCTTAAGCTTTGTGAAATATTGAGAAAAATATCGCATTCAATTTGGTTTAAATACAAGGTCCCCTGTAGCAGGTAGCTATTTCAACCTGTTTGATATGTTTACTTCCAGATGAAAGCCTTAAGAGGAAGGCAAGCAGCCCTTTTAGCATTACAACAAGATGCTGAAGCTAAGTTGGCTACAGCAAAGCAGAAGAGTAATGAAGGTTTGTGAAGTTCATATATCTGTATTTAATTTGTGTTGATGATTTATTTTAAAAAGAAGCATTAATCTGTCCTGTCCCATTTTCTAAAAAGCTGAAAAAGTATGTACTGATGAAATACGGCTGTAGTAAACATTATGAGAGAGAAAAATATGCTGATAAATAGCACTTCCTTTTCCACAGTATTTTATGCCCAGATAAAATCTACAATGTTTTCCCACTTTTTTCTCACAATGCTTTCTACCTCAATCTCACTAATTTTTGCTCCACTGGCCAGAGGGCTATTGTCATGTCATTGTCAGTCTTTTATCATACACAGTTCTAGACAGGTCCAAATAATGATAATCAAAACTAACAACAATTCAACAGTGCTCGCAATAAGGACCAAATTCAGGATTTTTTAAGATTCTAAGTTTCAATTTCAGAAAGCTGTCACTAAATCAAGGAAATTTTAGCTCACCTGAGCACGTAGTGCTCAAGTGAGCTATTGTGATCCCCTTTTTTCCCGCGTCCGGCCGTCGTGCGTCAGGCGTCATCCGTCAACAATTTCTTTAAACGACATCTCCTCCGAAACCAATGGGCCAATTTGAACCAAATTTGGCAGAAATGTTCCTTAGGTGGTCCCCTTCAAATATAGCTAAAAGAATTGAAATCTGTTAAAAACTCTGGTTGATATGGGAACAAAAGTAAAATTTTAAAACAATCTTTAAAAATCTTCTCTTCTTGACCCAGAAGGTATAGAGCCTTGATATTTTGCATGAAGCATCAGTATATTGACCTCTTTCAAATAGCTAAAATCATGATCCTCGGGTCCCCAGGGGCGGAGCCCCAGGGGGGTGGGGTTTATATAGAAATAAAGAACAATTTTTTAAACGACATCTCCTCCCAAACCACTTGGCCGATTTGAATCAAATTTGGCAGAAATGTTCCTTAGGTGGTCCCCTTCAAATATAGCTAAAAGAATTGAAATCCGTTTAAAACTCTGGTTGCCATGGCAACAAAAGAGAAATTTTAAAATAATTTTTAAAAGTCTTCTCCTCCTGACCCAGAAGGCGTAGAGCCTTGATATTTTGCATGAAGCATGAGTATATTGATCTCTTACAAAATAGCTAAAATCATGATCCTCGGGTCCCCAGGGGCGGAGCCCCAGGGGGGTGGGGTTGATATTGAATTCAATATTGATTTTTTAAATGACATCTCCTACCAAACCGCTTGGCCGATTTGAACCAAATTAGGCAGAAATGTTGCTTAGGTGGTCCCCTTCAAAAATAGCCAAAAGAATTGAATTCTGTTAAAAAAGTAAAATTTTAAAATAATCTTTAAAAGTCTTCTCCTCCTGACCCAGAAGGCGAAGAGCCTTGATATTTTGCCTGAAGCATCAGTATATTTACCTCTTTCAAAATAGCTTAACCCATTCCAACACAGTGGAATTTTAGACTGGTCCAAATTGAAAGGAGCTGCAGACGACAATTTCAAGTTGATAGAATTTTGAATTTTTTCGTCATTTTGGGTAGAAAACATTGGGGATAATGAAGAAATTGCTTGGTACAAGCAATTTCTTCATTTTCCGCAATGTTTTCAAAAGCTTTTTGTTTTAGGGGCGTAAAAAGGAGGGATTGAGTTGTAATGGGTTAAATCATGATCCTCAGGTCCCCAGGGGCGGAGCACAAGGGGGGGGGGGGGGGTTATATAGAAATAAAGAACAATTTTTTAAATGACATCTCCTCCCAAACCACTGGGCCAATTTGAACAGAAATGTTCCTAAGGTGGTCCCCCTTAAAATTAGCTAAAAGAATTGAAATCTGTTTAAAACTCTGGTTGCCATGGCAACAAAAGTGAAATTTTAAAATAATCTATAAGAATCTTCTCCTCCTGACCCAGAAGGCGTAGAGCCTTGATATTTTGCATGAAGCATCAGTATATTGATCTCTTACAAAAAAGCTAAAATCATGATACTCGGGTCTCCAGGGGCGTACCCAAGGGGGGGGGGGGGTATAGGCATGAAGCATCAGTTCACAGACTTCTTTCTTATTTCTGAAATTATAACCCATGGAAAAAGTTTTTTCCTTTATTAAATCAGCACTAAAGCCTTGGAATTTGTAATTTATACTTTATGATCCCCAGGTTCCTAGTCTTTATATGTAATTGTAGCCCACTTGTTTCATAATCCTAACCTTAACATGAAATTAGACTGTTTAAAGAAAAAAGAGCCTTTATCTCAGGTGAGCGCCCCAGGGTGAACGGCCCTCTTGTTTTTTCACTCCCTTGACCATACCTCCCCCTTCCCCCCCCCCAAAAAAGATGAAATGAAAATAGATACATAAAGCCTACAGTACATTCTTTTCCATCCATTAATTATAGTCCCTTAATTTCATGTCCCATTGAGTGGTACTTGGGAAAACATTGCAGTAAAAGAAGAGATTGTTTTCTTAAGGAATTTGTTTCATGCATTGATTTCTCCATTTGTTTTCTTGAGGAATTTGTTTCATGCATTGATTTCTCCTTTTCCCACAATTTTCTTGATCCTTAAATACTGTTATTCTCCAAATTTAGGTGGACACATTTGATAATTGTTGTTTGCATATCTCTCAGGATTTGGACAAATTTTTGATTTGTAGAATTGGAGAAAAAATTGAGACTTGATTATTCTGAAACTGTCTCTGGTCACATGATAAATATCAAAGTACATATGCCATAAATATTGATTAAGTAAATAAGAGTATCTTGTAAGAAATTCCTTGTTTCATTTCAACTAGTTGATGTTTACAGAAAATGCATGTGACATCATTGTAACAAGCAATTTCTTCTTTTTTCACAATGTTTTCTACCCAGAAAGTTGGAAAAATTTAAAATTTCTTTATCTTAAAATTGTCCTCTACAATTCCTTTGAAGTTGGACCAATCTAAAATTTTGTAGTCTGGTAATGGATTAGGGTTAAAAGTGGCGGATAAACCCCATTCAATCAATAAATTGGACTGGAAACTACCCAGATCAATTGGGTTATTTTGATGTTTCTTCATGTTAAGCTACAAAATAGTGACTCCCAAAGAAATGGTCTAAGATGCAGCGATGGCTTGGTTAACAAAGCGGCAATAATCGAATACTCCCTATGTAAATTTCAATCTTCATCAGTTGTCATTTAGATATTTCGATAAACTGCTTTTGGATTTGATTTTACCCAAGGGTATTTTATCCACATTTGTTCAGGGTTCCCACAGTAAGGAAAAGTCAGGGGAAAATGAAAAAAATCAAGGTCAGGGAAAAGTCAGGAAATATTTTAATTAGACAGGGAACTTTAAAAATATGGGAAAAGTCAGAGAAAGGTCAGGGCATTTCAGAATCAGATGTAGAATTTTTAGGAAAGTAAAGGAAAAACAACAAGTGGCTATGGCAGTCTCTTTTAAAAAATACATGGATGTGTTTGTCATTGTAACTGATTAGAAAACATATTTTGTTGATATATTTGTATTTGTGAACTCATCTCTGTTTAAGAGAGAAAAAATGCCTATGAGTCAGTTTTGTTTGCAAAGTGCAAGCACACATTAGAAAAAACTGAAAAAGGTTTTAAGCTCCCCTTGCCTCCTGGACTAATTAAGGCCCGGTAAATGCCAACATTTTGGTCAGTGAATTTTGAAATTTAATCAGGGAAAAGTCAGAGAATTTTACTTTATGAAGTTTGTGGGAACCCTCTTTGTTTATCAAACCCTTTATCTTGTGACATCAGAAAACTTCCAAGTAATGAATTCAGGAATTTTTTCTTGAATCTCAGATGTTAATTCACGTCGGGGTCTGATCCACTAGAGGTTTTTCTGATTTTCTGGATGTAATATACGTCGACGTCCGATTATTGAGAGCACTGGTTCAATCTGCATATAAATTGAAAAAATAGAGTCATTAGGAAGAAAATGTTGCCAGAAAATGAGAAATTGCTTGTTACAATCTTTTTTTCTTCTCACAATGTTAACTGTGAATATTTTCATTACCTTGCATCAATAGATTTAGGCATATTGTTTACTTGTGTCTGTCTGTTTGTCTAATGAAACTTAACCTGTCAGCATAACATTTTTCCTTAACTTCCAAACTATTACCTTGCTTATATTTAGCATAATGATAACTCTTTTAATATGCATCTAGTTTATCTGACAAGGTCAATGTCATTTATCAAGTTAAATCTTTTAAATTTACTAATACAGGGACATTAGTGTTTTGCAAATACATCTTGTTCCTTTGTATGTCCTTTCCTGTTTTGCAACATATTACCCTGTCCAAATTTAAAGGTTTTGCAGACGGAAATTTAAAGTGCATTTAATCTGTAAAATAACCATTCAGTAGGGTAAAAAATATTGTGGAAAAAAGAAGGAATTGCTTATTACAAGCAATTTCTTCTTTTTCTAAAATATTTTCTCAAATATAAAATCACAGAGAAGTAAAAATCGGGGACTAAACAGGAAAGGATTATGTGGTATTGGATGAAATTTATTAATTTGACTATGCTTCTGGCTCTATATGTGGCTCTTAAAGCATTTGTGATTAACTACAACTCACCAGTTAGGCGAATGCACACTGAAATATATTGATTATAGCTCTTTCAGCTCGAAATGCTGCTGGTTCACTAGAAGAAGCTGCTTTGAATATGAGTAATAGAGCAGAGGCCTTGATGAATGCTGAAAGCAACTCTGGTAGACAGCCTGACTCAGATTTGTTGGACTTGAAGAGACAATTATTGTATATGAGAAATGAGTTGAAGTCACAGGTGAATCTATTTACTTTGTTATAATTTACAGAATGCAAAAGAGAAATGAATTCAAGACAAAATTCTGTCCATTACGCCAATGGTTGAGAAAACAGAAATTTTACAGCTTTTAAAATTAGCCTAAATCAAATTCAAATTTTCAGATACATAATCATATTTGATATAAAGTTTTAAAGCATTCACATACATTTGGCATCTATATTGTTCTACTTCCTTGATAAATGTGTTATATCCATTTTTGAGTTGCAACAGACCGAAGGTCTGATACTACTCATTGTGTTTGCTCAATTTTACTCTCTGATGCATTCTCTCAATGGCCTGGGACGAATCACTGCCATGACATCCCTTTTCTTAAATAGGGTCATTTTGTGTTATCAGGCCAAATTGGGACACTCTTTCAAAAAGTTGCTTCATTTTGAAAGGTTTCAATACAAAATTACCTTAAATTCTTCCAAATGTTTGATTTTACAAACAAACTACATTATACATGTAAATTTAGTTGAATAATTTTTCGAACCAATTTTCTGTAATTCTTGCGTCAGCCTTTCTCAGGTTGCATAAAATGTGACCAAATACATGTTCTTAACTTTGAAGTCTAAGCTAATTGAGGCATAGTTTTTCTAAAGATACTCATGTTTTTTAGTTATATACTCTTATGAATCAGAGAAAAGTTTATATTGATCATCCGTACAAAAAAATGTTCGACCAAAACACAATTAGTTTTTCCTGGATGATATGTATGATCTGTTTTATCTGGATTGAGTTTTAGTTATTTTAGTATTCATTTCAAATTTCAGCTGGGACTTGAAGTTCAATTATTTTTAGTTCACCTGAGCACATAGTGTGAGGTGAGCTATTGTGATCGGTCATTGTCCGTCTGTCTATCCATCCACAATTTCTTTAAAAGTCTTCTCCTCCTAAACGAGTAGGTCAATCAAGGTGAAACTTTGCAGGGATGTTCCTTGGGTGAAGTGCCGCCGTCATAGCCCAGTTGGTAGTGCGTCGGACTGTCAGTCTAGAGGTCCCGGGTTCGATCCCAGACGGCGGCCCTCATCCTTTCCGACTATTTGTCTCTCACCAATGGGTCGATAATCGTAGACCTATGTGGGATAGCAGCTGGAGGCTAGGAAAGGATGTAATGGTAGTACTGGTGTGAGAAATACCAGGATTCCATTGTTAGGTGCTCCAGCCGCCGTGATATAACTGAAATTGTTGAAAGCGACGTAAAACCCTACTCAAACAAAAAAACAAACAATCTTTGGGTGAAGTTCTACAAAAGTTGTTAAAAGAATTTAATACCTTGAAAAACTGGTTGCCGCGGCATTTGAAAATGGAAAATTTTAGTAAATCCTTGATTTTTTTTTCTCAGAAACTGCAAGGCCAAAGGCATTTATATTTCATATGTAGCTTAATCACATTGTTCTCTATTAAGTTTTTAAAAATTTAATCTCTAGGGTAAAAAATGACCCTGCCCCTGAGGTCCAAAGTTTGGAAAAACGCATAATTTGAGTAAGTTCCAAAGACATCTCCTTGCAAACTATACAGTCTAGGATATTCATATTTGATATGTAGCATTACTAGATGGTTTTGTACTATATCACTGAAAATTGTTCTCTTAGGGTCTAAAATGGCCCTGCACTGGGGGTCCAAATTAGGGAAAAACACAAAAATTGAGTAGGAAAAAAAAATTCTTTACTTTTAGGCCAAGGGCATTTATATTTTGAGTGTAGCATAGCCTGGCAGTTATCTACCAATTTTGATTAAATTATGCCTCTAGATTAAAAAACACCCCTTCCCTGGGTGTCCAAAGTTAGTAAAAACGCTTAATCAGACCATGTTCAACAGTCTTCTTCTCCCAATCTACCAAGTCTAAGGTATTCATATTTGGTATATAGCATAATGAGATGGTTGTCTACCATGTTAGCTAAAATCTTAGCACTTGGATAAAGCATGGCCCTGCCCAAGAGGTCCAAAATTTGGGATAATGCAAAATAAGAGCAACTTCAAAAGTCTTCTCCTTTTGAATATATGGTAAAGGACATTTATATTCGATATGTAGCATTTCTAAATAATTTTGCACTATGTTACAGGAAAATATGCCCCTAGGATCAAAAACATCTCTGCTCCAGAGGTCAAAAAATGCACAAATCACTTAATGTGAAAGAATTCTTCTGTTTGTGCTCCCCAAAAATATTTTCGGGGGAGCATATAGTGGCCGGCTTGTGTGTGAGTCCTTCCGTCTGGCCGTCCGACGTCATATCTCAGGAACAACTCCTGGGCCTAATTGGATGAAACTTCATATATAATCATCCTAGGGAATTTTCAACGGACTTTTTTCAATTTTCTCAATTCAAGGCTGCGTCATTGAAAAAGGGGCCTTAATGTAAAAACTAGTTTTTTGCCAATTTCTCCAAGTCAAATAGTCAGAATTTTATGAAATTTCATATTTGAGTAGCAATTCAGATCCTCTTGACCTAAAACTATCGAAAATCTACGTTTAAAAAAACGTGTCATGGGAAGCGGGGCCTTAATGTTATTAGCTTTAGGTAAGCTCTCTTTTTGTCCTGCAAAAACTTATATTGGCCAAAACTTTTGATTGGTTACAGATATTGTCTTCATATTTCACATGTGCATTGCTTGTGACAAAGCCTTTTTGTTGGTATTAAGTTCAAGGTCATCAGTCAAGGTCATTTGTCAAGGTTAGAATTTCGAAAATCTTAACTAAACTTTTTCTACAAGTTTACAATGGTTAGTAATATAGCCTTTATATTTCAAATGTGCATTGTTTATGACAAAACCTTTCTGTTGGTATTAAGTTCAAGGTCGTCTGTCAAGGTCATTTCTCAAGGTCAAAATTTCAATTTTTTTTACTATAACACTGTCCATAATATTACAATGGTAAGTGATAGAACCTTCAAATTTCACATTTGCATCGCTTTTGACATGACCTTTCCGTTGGTTCTAAGTTCAAGGTCATCTGTCAAGGTCATTTCTCGAGGTCAAAAATTCAAAAAAATTAACTTTGAAATAGCCCATAAGTATACAATGGTAAGTGGTATAGCCTTCATATTTTACATGTGCATTTCTTATGATTTTCTGTTGGTACTAAGTTCAAGGTCATTTGTCAAGGTCAAATTGTCAAGGTCATTAACTTTCAAATATACCTCCTTTACAAATTGCCAAAATTTCTTGTTACTCTACATAAATATTGTTTATTAAATGCCATAGGTAATGTTTATTTCAATTTTTGACCCAATTAGCACTACCATGCTAAAAGGGGCTTTATGCCATGTAGCTTTACATTTTGTATATATCCTACTCTAAAATAAATCAGTCTATTTTTTCTGCAAGACCACTCAAATTAGAGTTTTGTATGGAGACATTTTTTATTGATAACTTTGATAGTCAAGGTAAAATATTTAACCCTTTACCATATAATGATATTGAATTTTACTAGAATCAGGCTTGTGAAGCCAAACAGATTCCTTCAATGTTTGTCAATCTTCCAAATTTCTTGTGAACTTAACTCTCAAGCTATAGTTGCATTCAATAAAAAGGTTTTTGTCCAATAATGGCATATAGTTTTGTGACAAAAGCCTTATTCAGGGAGCATAATCTGTCTCCGACGGCTCATGTTAAATATAGGGCCTAGAGCTATCATATTAAAAACATAACATAGTGTTATTTAAATCTACCATGTTTTTATCATTTGGACAAAAGTAGCCCTTCCCGAGGCATCCAAAGTTATGAAAAATGCTCAATAAGAGCATGTTCAAATATCTTCCTCTCCCTATGTACAAGTTTTAATGCATTCATATTTTGTTTATAGTACATACAGATTGTTCTCTACCAAGGTTGCTAAAATTGTACCTATTTGGTCAAAATTGCCCTGCCCCTTAGGCCCCAAATTTGGTAAAATGCTCAATTAGAGCAATATCAAATTCTTCTCCTTAACACTGGTCCAAATTAAAAGAAATTGCAGAGAGTAATTAAAGTTTGATTGAAATCTTAATACAGAGAATTTCAGGGTAGAAAACATTGTGAGAAATGGAGATATTGCTTGTATTTCCTAAGTTCTCCCGTTCTCACAATACTTTTTTTAACTTGTTTTCCCCGAGGGCATATACCCATTCATTTTTGTTGTATAGCATTACTGGATAGTATTGTACAAAGCCCAAAATCTTATGTTTGTTTTATCTATTTTGCTCAAGTAGTGTCTTTTTTATACAAAAAAGTACTGTAATTTGCAGATGCCTCAGGTGAGCAATATAGGACCGGCATGGTCCTCTTGTTATAATCAAAGCAATGAAAGTACTTCTGATGAGAAAAAGTAACTTGAATTCTGTCCAACACAGGAGAAATATGCTCTGATCATGATGTCTATAAATAATGGAAAAAATATTCATATTTCAAAACAATTCACCAATTCAGATAACCCATGATTCATTTTTGTAACATGTGTTATGAAGTAAAATGTAAGAAAAGTGTACCTAAATTCAGGATCCAAATACAGGGTGTAAGAGCGTCCTAGCTCTTAGGAGTGCATTTCGACGTAACGTAGCGTCGCGCCATACTAAAATACGCGCGACGTTCACGTGACGTCAAAATGACATAAATGTTTTGCAACGACTGTTTTTCAAATCAGTTTTTAGTTGTGCGGGCTTGAAGAACGGTCAGCTCAATTGTTGAGAATCATCAGCTTTCTGACATTGATAACTAACGAAGATTATTAAAGATGCATTAACTCAAAAGAGCGTTTTTTGATATCCGAGCCCCACTACAATTCTCAACAATTGAACTAAAATGAATCATGGGTTATCTGAATTGGTGAATTGTTTTGAAATATGAATATTTTTTCCATTATTTATAGACATGAGCCATGTTTTAAGAACTTGATGAAATTTGTAGATGAAAGAACGTGCGTAGCCCGCTCAATTTACGGCATCGACGTTGCTCAGGAAAGTTCGAAGCAAAAGTACACAAAACCTGAAAATTTGTCATCTGAAAATGTACATGGAAAGAAAATAACCACATTGTCTTCGTTCTCTGAGGACGACAGAGAATGTGGTTGTTGTTCCGGCAAATGTGCAGATCTTAGTAGTTGTCGCAAATTCACAAACATGAAATTAGAAGATAGGCAAAATTTTGTTGTAAAGAACAGGTTATGCTTTAATTGTCTTAAAAGAAATCACATGTCTAGGAAATGCCGAAAAGAGAAAATGTGTAAGGTTAGTGAATGTTCAGGTAAGCACCACACACTACTGCACAGCTGGACTCGGATCAGAGATGACAATGAAGCCGTACAACCGTCAGTGAATTGTGCGACATCAAAGGGATCTCGTGTAAAAACTTGTTTAGGAATTATTCCCGTAAAGATTCAGTGTAAAAACGGCAGATCCTTCCACACGCACGCGTTATTGGATGACGGCGCTGACAAAACCCTATGTGACGAAAGATTATTGAAGAAAATAGGATGTACTGGTAAACGGATAACTTTCCAAATATCAACCGTGTATTCAACAGGAAATGACGTACATGGACGTGAAGTCGATCTAAACGTGAGTTCTGCGTATGGTGATGGCACAATTACAATTAAAAACGTCTGGACGGTGAAGAAGTTACAAATTTCACTTCGTTCTGCCGCTACCATTAAGGACATTCGGAACGTTTCATACCTGTCGGATATCCAAATTCCCGACGTTAACGTCAGTGACGTCATGCTATTAATCGGCACAGACGCACCTGAGGCTCATATTCCGGTGGAAGTTCGCTCGGGAAACAAGGATCAGCCTTATGCGATTCGATCAAAACTTGGATGGGCTGTTCGAGGACCTATCGGAGATGCGAGTTCGACTCCTTCGGCAAGCGTAAATTTCCAACAGTCAAGTGACAATGTGTTGCAAGAACAATTAGAAAGGCTGTGGACAACCGATTTCAGGGACGGGATTATGACAGAAAAGGAATGCATGTCAGTAGAAGACACTATGGCCTTGGATAAGATGAAATCATCTATCGTACACCAGGATGGACATTATAAGATGGATCTTCCATGGAGAGACGAAAGTAAAGCCCTACCAAATGATTTGCCGCTTGCGCAGGCAAGACTTACGCAGTTAAAACGTAAACTGTCACGTGATCCGAAATTGCACGAGATGTATTCAACCGCTATGAATAGCTATATTGAAAATGGCTATGCTACAGAAGTTGATGAGCCTTCGAAAGTTACCAGCAAAACTTGGTATTTACCCCATCACCCCGTTTTGAATGCAAATAAGCCGGGAAAAGTGAGAGTTGTGTTTGATTGTGCCGTGAAATATAAAGGAATATCACTAAACAGTCAACTGCTACAGGGTCCAGACTTAATGAACAATTTAGTTGGCGTAGTGATACGGTTTAGACAGGAGAAAATAGCCTTAGCGGCGGATATAGAGGCTATGTTTCATCAAGTTAACGTTACAGAAAGGGACTGTGACTCTTTGAGGTTTCTATGGTGGCCTAATGGGGACATGAACAAACCATTAAAACCATACTGCATGCGTGTACATTTGTTTGGTGCGACATCTTCTCCGAGCTGTACAGCATATGCGTTGAAGAGAACAGCTAGTGACAATCGCGGCCTGTATGAAGAGGATGTTATTCAAACAGTTGAGCGAAATTTTTATGTAGAAGACTGCCTGAAATCGGTACCTAGTGAAGACAAAGCCATACATTTGGCCGAAAATCTACAAAGTTTAATGAAACGGGGAGGATTCCGACTCACTAAGTGGCTAAGTAACAGTCGGAAGGTTCTAAACACAATACCAGAATCGGAGAGGGCGCCATCGGTGATCAATCTTGGACCGAACGTTGATTTACCGTTCGACCGGGCATTAGGTGTAGGATGGGATATGAACAAGGACACAATACAATTTAATGTGAAAATCACAGAAAAGCCACCCACAAGACGGGGATTACTATCTATTGCGAGCTCGATCTTCGATCCCCTAGGATACGTTGCTCCTATCACTTTGCGCGCGAAAGCCATAATTCAGAGTTTGTGTCGTAAAGGGATTGGTTGGGATGAGGACATTCCTGCCCCGGAAAGGTCGGATTGGAATCAATGGTTATCTTCTATTCCATCAATTGGACGGATTCAAATTAATCGCTGCTACAAGCCAACCCACTTTCAAGAAATGAAGAGCACGCAGTTACATTTATTCTGTGACGGGTCGGAGGCTGGATATGGGGCATGTGTGTACCTACGTCTAGAAGATGTGAAGGGAAATGTCGTCTGCCAACTTGTCATCGGAAAATCTCGCCTGGCACCAATTAAACAGATGTCGATACCGAGGCTCGAACTTTCCTCAGCCACTCTTGCCTGTCAACTATACGGTATGTTATCAGAGGAGCTCGAACTGGATGTCGAATCCGTAACGTTCTGGACAGACTCAACGATAGTACTAGGCTATATCAATAACATGACAACTAGATTTAAGACATTTGTTGGAAATCGATTACGCATTATTCATGACGCTACCAAACCTAGCCAGTGGAGACACGTAGATACAGATTCGAACCCAGCAGATATTGCGTCCAGGGGAATTAGTGGAGCGGATACCGAAAAGCTTCATAAATGGTTATACGGACCGTCATTTTTATTGAAGTCGGACGACTATTGGCCTCGAAACGTGTGTGAGTACAGGATCCCGGAGGGTGACGTTGAACGGAAGAAAAACGTAACGGTAAACGCGACCGTAACAGAAAACGGACTAAGCAAAATTATTGACTATTTCTCTGATTGGACAAAGCTCAGATGATGTGTAGCTTGGTTATTACGATTTCAAGTGTACTGTGTGAATAAATACGTGGACAGTGACGTAAAAGTGAAAAAAGGAGAACTTACCGTCGAAGACGTTAGAGCGGCGGAGCGTGCCTTGATTACACACGTGCAGTATCGGCATTTCCAGGGAGAGATTGAAGATCTTAATGCAAAGAATCACGTGAAAAAAGATAGCAAACTCTCTTCGCTTAATCCTATTATTGAAAATGGACTAATTCGTGTGCAGGTACGAAGGCTACCAATAGATGTGAAAACTTGCCCTATTATCGTACCACAGTCGGATCACATATCGAAACTGATTGTACGTCATATTCATGAAACACACGGACATGTTGGTAGAGAGCAGGTGCTCGCTATTCTCAGACGAAAGTACTGGATTCTACGAGGACCGAGTGTCGTTAAAAGAATGCTTGGAAGTTGTATAGTATGTAATCGTGCGCATGCTTCTTTACTTAGACAACAAATGGCACCTTTACTTAAGGAACAGATGACCCCCAACAAACCCCCATTCACCTACGTTGGAATAGATTACTTCGGCCCCTTAATGATTAAGACACAAGATACGACCACGAAAAGATACGGATGTCTATTTACGTGTTTAACTACTAGAGCGGTACACTTAGAAGTGGCGCATACGTTGACTACAGAATCGTTCTTAGCGGCTTTTCAACGTTTTGTGAGTAGAAGAGGCTTGCCGGAGAAGGTATATAGTGACAATGGGACAAATCTCGTAAGTGGGGACCGTGAACTCAGGAGATGCTTCAATAATTGGAACCAGTCAAAGATAGGACGTGAAATGGTGTAACGGGATATTGAGTGGCATTTCAACCCACCGAGTGCAAGTCATACGGGTGGATTGTGGGAAAGACTGATTCGATCTACAAGGACAGTATTGAAGTCGATTGTCAAGGAACAGTTACTTAATGATGAACAGTTGTTGACATTAATGACAGAAACTGAAAACATTCTAAATAGAAGGCCTATTACACAAGTGAGTCGTGATCATAGTGACCCGTTACCGTTAACACCAAACATGTTGTTAATGATGAAATCAGAGTCTCATATTCCATACGTAATTAACAACAGTGAACATTCATCAACCAAACAATTATGGAAGCAAACTCAGTACTTGATAAACGTGTTCTGGAGGCGTTGGATAAGGGAATACTTACCTACATTACAAAAACGTCAAAAATGGAGACGGCTTACTCGTGATTTGCGTGCTGGAGACCTTGTATTAGTAGCTGACGACAAGATTCCGAGGGGACAATGGCCGATGGGCGTGGTCGAGGACGTCAGAACTGGCCGAGACGGGCATGTGCGTAGTTGTGTGGTCAAAACAAAAAGGGTCAAAATTAGTAAAACCGGTCACAAGGCTTTGTCTTTTAGAAGGGGTGTAATTGCTTTGCATTGACATGTAAATTACAAAGGTCGTGAAACTTATATTAATTCAATATGTTTTAAAATGATTAATTGTATTATAAGTACCAGAAATATTTCAAGATTTATAGTGCAAGATCATTGTTAATTAAATTATTTCAAATGGTTTGTGATTTCAAAAGCATTTCTTTTAAGAATTTACCTTCGCACTTAATTCCCTTTATTTATGAAATGATGTGATTTCATAGAGGGGAGTGTAAGAGCGTCCTAGCTCTTAGGAGTGCATTTCGACGTAACGTAGCGTCGCGCCATACTAAAATACGCGCGACGTTCACGCGACGTCAAAATGACGTAAATGTTTTGCAACGACTGTTTTTCAAATCAGTTTTTAGTTGTGCGGGCTTGAAGAACGGTCAGCTCAATTGTTGAGAATCATCAGCTTTCTGACATTGATAACTAACGAAGATTATTAAAGATGCATTAACTCAAAAGAGCGTTTTTTGATATCCGAGCCCCACTACACAGGGCTTTAAAAAAAGAACTCACTAACACAGAATTTATTTGAACTGGTCTCCTCTATATGGATCAATTGGTCTCCTCTATATGGATCAATCTCATTTGATCTGTCAAGAGCCACCAGCCTTATTTTTATGTTTAGTATTGAATACCAGACAGTCTGTTTGTTGTCACAACTCTCAGGCCCTTCAGGGCTTTTATAAATAATATTTGAATCCAGTGAAATTATGAGTATCATATTGGATTTTATCGTATTCAGATGTCATTATTATGATGCCCAAATTATAAACTAGTATCTATTGTTGTCCTTCATGTCGATCCCCATGAATTGTTGTACATTCTCTTCTCTTCTTTGACTTTTAGAATCAAAACCGTCCACAACCTAACATAGCAGAAAGACAGCCTGTGTCAAGAAAGAAAAACAACCCACCTCCAAGGCCTCCTTCACCCAAACTAGGCAGCTCTGCCCAAGGAAGGACCTCTAATCCAGCACCTTCAGTACCTGTTGATCCATCTGATATGACCAGAGACCAACTACATGCTAGGCTTCAGGAACTGTTAGGGAAAAGGGATCAGTTGGATAGGCTTCTAGAGGTAGTTATAGATCACAAGTGTCAGACTATTGATGAATCGCCGTTTTCAATCAGAAATTCAATTGACCAACCAAATTTGTCATTTATACAGAAAGTGAACTGTGAACTCAGACATTTAAGTTTTTGAGCTCACCGGGGATGAATGCCTAGGATGAGCTATTGTCGTACCTTAGGGATCGGTGTCCCACTTGGTTAAAGTTTTTTATCTCTATGTTAACTAGTGCTAGGGGGCTCATGTATTTCAAACAGGTTATAGCCCTTCATCCAGGACAAACACCTATGACCTTGAGGTCTTGTGACCTTGACCCATTTAAAAAGACTTCAACCAAAAAACTTTAACCAAAAACTTAAATCATGCTTATATTTTTTGAATACTGATATCTTTGCCCATTATTCCTCATATCTACACTCACCCTGTGATAGGCTTTCACCTGTGACCCTGATCCTTGAACCATGTGACCTTTTTATATCATTTCTTATATTTTTATACGCCCGTCGAAGACGGGACGTATTATGGGATCACCCGTGGTGTCCAGGCGTCCGGTTGTCCAGCGGTGTCCACTTCTTTGTCCGGAGCATAACTCTGTCACCGTAAGTCCGATTGACTTTAAACTTGGCAGTTATATTCTTCTCATCAATACGGAATGCAGTGCTCAATAACCATAACTCTACCTGGCCTATTTTTTAAGTTATTGCCCTTTGTTTTCATACTTGAATCTTGTCCGGAGTATATCTCTAAAAGTATTATAGCTAGGAAAATGAAACTTCATGGGTGTATAAATCTCACCAAGGGGGGTGCAGTGCACAAGAACACATAACTTTACCTGGCCTATTTTTTGAGTTATTGCCCTTTGTTGTTTTTTACATACTTGAATCTTGTTCGGAGTATATCTCTAAAAGTATTATAGCTAGGATCATGAAATTTCATGGATGGATAGAGCTCACCAAGTGGGAGTGCAGTCAACAAGAACCATAACTCTACCTAGCCTATTTTTTGAGTTATTGCCCTTTGTTGTTTTTCATACTTGAATCTTGTCTGGAGTATATCTCTAAAAGCATTATAGCTAGGATCATGAAACTTCATGGATGGATAGAGCTCACCAAGTGGGAGTGCAGTAAAGAAGAACCATAACTCTACCTGGCCTATTTTTTGAGATATTGCCCTTTGTTGTTTTTCATACTTGAATCTTGTCTGGAGTATATCTCTAAAAGTATAATAGCTAGAATCATGAAATTTCATGGATGAATAGAGCTCACCAAGTGGGAGTGCAGTGTACAAGAACCACAACTCTACCTAGCCTATTTTTTGAGTTATTGCCCTTCATTGTTTTTCATACTTGAATCTTGTCTGGAGTATATCTCCAAAAGTATAATAGCTAGAATCATGAAATTTCATGGATGGATAGAGCTCACCAAGTGGGAGTGCAGTGTACAAGAACCATAACTCTACCTAGCCCATTGTTTGAGTTATTGCCGTTTGTTGTTTTTCATACTTGAATCTTGTCTGGAGTATATCTCTAAAAGTATTATACCTAGAATCATGAAACTTCATGGATGGATAGAGCTCACCAAGTGGGAGTGCAGTGTACAAGAACCATAACTCTACCTAGCCCATTATTTGAGTTATTGCCGTTTGTTGTTTTTCATACTTGAATCTTGTCCGGAGCATATCTCTAAAAGTATTATACCTAGAATCATGAAACTTCATGGGTGTATAGATCTCACCATGTGAGAGTGCACTGCAGAAGAACCATAACTCTACCTGGCCTATTTTTTTAGTTATTGCCCTTTGTTGTTTTTCATACTTGAATCTTGTCCAGAGTATATCTCTAAAAGTATAATAGCTAGAATCATGAAATTTCATGGATGGATAGAGCTCAACAAGTGGGAGTGCAGTGTACAAGAACCATAACTCTACCTAGCCTATTTTTTTATTTATTGCCCTTTGTTGTTTTTCATACTTGAATCTTGTCCGGAGTATATCTCTAAAAGTATTATAGCTAGAATCATGAAACTTCATGGGTGTATAGAGCTCACCATGTGAGAGTGCACTGCAGAAGAACCATAACTCTACCTGGCCTATTTTTTGAGTTATTGCCCTTCATTGTTTTTCATACTTGAATCTTGTCTGGAGTATATCTCTAGAAGTATAATAGCTAGAATCATGAAATTTCATGGATGGATAGAGCTCACCAAGTGGGAGTGCAGTCAACAAGAACCATAACTCTACCTAGCCTATTTTTTGAGTTATTGCCCTTTGTTGTTTTTCATACTTGAATCTTGTCCGGAGTAAATCTCCAAAAGTATAATAGCTAGAATCATGAAATTTCATGGATGGATAGAGCTCACCAAGTGGGAGTGCAGTGTACAAGAACCATAACTCTACCTAGCGTATATTTTGAGTTATTGCCCTTTGTTGTTTTTCATACTTGAATCTTGTCCGGAGTAAATCTCCAAAAGTATAATAGCTAGAATCATGAAATTTCATGGATGGATAGAGCTCACCAAGTGGGAGTGCAGTGTACAAGAACCGTAACTCTACCTAGCCTATTTTTTGAGTTATTGCCCTTTGTTGTTTTTCATACTTGAATCTCGTTCGGAGTATATCTCTTGAAATATTTTAGCTAGGATCATGAAATTTCATGGGTGTATTGATCTCACCAAGGGGTGTGCAGTGCACAAGAACCATAACTCTACCTGGCCTATTTTTTGAGTTATTGCCCTTTGTTGTTTTTCATACTTGAATCTCGTTCGGAGTATATCTCTAGAAGTATTATAGCTAGGATCATGAAACTTCATGGATGGATAGAGCTCACCAAGTGGGAGTGCAGTGTACAAGAACCATAACTCTACCTAGCCTATTTTTTTTAGTTATTGCCCTTTGTTGTTTTTCAAACTTGAATCTTGTCCGGAGTATATCTCTAAAAGTATAACAGCTAGAATCATGAAATTTCATGGATGGATAGAGCTCACCAAGTGGGAGTGCAGTGTACAAGAACCATAACTCTACCTAGCATATATTTTGAGTTATTGTCCTTTGTTATTTTTCATACTTTGACAAAAAATATTCATTCAAAATAACCTCAGTTCTATTCAAACCCCCAGTTAATATTAAGCAGTGTGACGGGTGTATCTTGTGACAATTTGGCACCTTGTTTGTCTTTGGGTAGAAAAATTGAGGATAATGAGGAAATTGCTTGTTATAAATATGCTTGAATTGGTGGGTATTTTGTGGTGCACCTACAACTGTTGTCATTTTGTACAAAAGAAATTGAAAGGCTGTTTAACCTATTACCAAAATTTTAGACTGGTCCAATGTTGCAGACCACAACTTAAAGCTGATGAAATTATATATTTTTCAGCTTTCTGGGTAGAAAACATTGTGTAAAATAAAGAAATTGCTTCATTTAACACAATGTTTTCCCAATTATTTTTCTTGAGGGGCATCCAAAATCGTTACTGTGTTGGAACGGGTTAATATAATACATATAAAGATGCATACGTAACCAAAACAAAACATTTACAATGATTGATGAGAAATGAGAATTTTCCATATTGTTTTGCTGAACTATTTTCTCAAGGCGCATAAAAATGTGGGATTGTGTTGGAATGGCATAATGAACTGATGCAATTTACAACAAATGTTTATTGGTAAATTATCACTGATGAATTGAGTGATCACTGGCTATGCCAACTTTTAACAGCCCGGGGACAAGACAGTTAGTTTGATAGCATTAGTTTCCAAGCAATAGGAACACTATACCAGTGCATTCAGGAGTAAATGCTTGGCTAAAGGTGCTGGATAGAGAAAAAATCTGAATCGGGAAAAGGTGCATTATTAACTAAGGTTAAATTAAGTGATGACAATAGGTTGATTTTTGTTCAAAACAGCAGAGGTAATTAAATTGTTGAACAATTTTTTTATATCATAACTACACTTTAAGCTGTAGTTACAAAGTTTTGGCAGCTGATGGATTAAATGGTTTTACCCACACAATCCCAATTTTTTACACCCCTGAAGAAAAATCCTTGGAAAATATTGTAGGAAATCAAGAAATTGCTTGTTAGAATTTATTTCTTCATTATCCACGTTTTCTTCCCGTATGGCAAAGATTTTAAAAATTCATTAAAATGAAAGAGTTGTCTGCAACTTTTCCTACGTTTGGACCTCTCTAAAAATTGTGTCATTTGGTAAATGGGTTATGGGTGATGTAATCTTGGAATACACTACCTTCTCACACACACACACCAAAAAATCAACAAAATTACTAGCCAATAAGCAGATTGAATCAAGGATAGATAATTCATTTTGATGGAAGTTTTATAGATACAAGGTAAATGTAAGGCATGTGAGTGTGTTCACATTGTCTATGACATATTTTATGATTTTATTTTAGGAGGAGTTTTCCTCCCCATTATTGCCTGCTGTCCCTGAGAAGATGAACAGAGATGAATTACAAAATAAACTTGTGGAGCTACAAAATAAAAAGAGAAGAATGGATGACATGCTTCAAGAGTTACAGACACTCCGATCAAACCCTGCTCTTCAACTGAATAATGGTGAGCCATTCACATGTATGTAAATTTGCAAATCCACTTACTGATACATGAAAAATGTTCCTTGAAGTTATAGTTTTTTTCAAATGGCTTATAATTGTAACTATCTGCAATTGCTAAAAAACAGACTACAGTATAGGCAAATATGCTATTAAAATTTTGTCCAGTTTAAGCCCCTTGATAATTGATTGATTGAATGGGGTTTAATGCCACTTTTTAACAATATTTCAGTCATATCATGACGGCTGGAGCTCTTAACTATGGATTCCTGGTACTTCTAACACCTGTACTACCACTATCCTATCCTTCAAAGCCTCCAGCTGCTCACCCCACATAGGTTTACGATTATCTACCCATTGGTGGAAGACAAATGTCAGAAAGGATATTTGCCATGACAGGGGATTGAAATCTGGACCTCATGATTGAGAGTGTGGCGCGCTACCAATGTGCTATGGCCGCGGCCTTAAGCCCTTGATAAAGTGCCCTGGCAGGATACTTATTAGAGCAATAAAATATGTCTAACAGACAGTAATTTTGTTAAAGCTTTAACATGAAATCTATGACAAAAAGCAGGGTTCGCACAGGCTTGAAAAGTACTTGAAAATGAAGGGCTGTCTTGAAAAGCCCTTAAAAACTAAATTTGCCTTGAAAAGCACTTGAAAAATAGCCATTTGCCTTGAAAAGCACTTGAATTTCACCAGTTAGCTTGTGTTTCTAAATCAAAAGTGAGCATTTAAAAAGAATTTCGGCACGTTTGAATTATAATAAAAAATAATCAGCGAGAGCGCCATAATGTAGAATTTGAGTTTCTTCCCTTGCGAAATGGTGGCCGCACTCCGAAAAGTAGAAATGTACGTGAATCACATAGAATTGACAGAAAACATGTTAATCTTTTTCTCCCAATTAGCCCCGATTCGTACAAAAAAGAAAACCCAATTATGAAGAAAGTAACCATCCTAGATCTTTCCTATCGAAAATTTGGAAATTTAAATCGGTCTGGGACAATGCCGCTTCCCCCGCCGCTGATTTAATTATAGTAATTATGTACTTTTTCATGAGCTAGTTATCCAAAGCTCTGTTAATCTAACACAGTCATAGCGATTTTCTCTCAACACGAGCCTTTGTTGATGGAAAAACACAGCTGACGTCACAAAAACGTCGGGTCAGTCCATTTTACTCTATGGGATCGCAGGGTCGTGACGTACATCAAAAAGACCGACGAGACAAACTCGAGTGGGTCGCCCACGTGTTGCACTATTTTTCCAGAGTAGAATTTGTGCGCAAATCTCGATCATTTATGAATTGTAGTTGATTTGCAATTTATTATTCGGATCTTTTCCGCCCCTGAAGTAAGATTTCATGGTTCCTTGTTTCTCTAACTTTATTGACCGAACTAGTGATTTTATTATGCAGTTGTTTTTGTTTATATTCAAATTATCTGCTTTCGTGACGTACATCAAAAAGACCGACGAGACAAACTCGAGTGGGTCGCCCACGTGTTGCACTATTTTTCCAGAGTAGAATTTGTGCGTAAATCTCGATCATTTATGAATTGTAGTTGATTTGCAATTTATTATTCGGATCTTTTCCGCCCCTGAAGTAAGATTTCATGGTTCCTTGTTTCTCTAACTTTATTGACCGAACTAGTGATTTTATTATGCAGTTGTTTTTGTTTATATTCAAATTATCTGCTTTCTGCGGATTTCCACTTATTATTTGAGTTCTACCGGCTACGTTTTTTATCGTGAATGAAAAAATATAAAAACATACATTATCGACGCGACTTTTTTTTTTACAAATTTCAAACCTGGCCTCACGCACTCACTTGTGAAAAATAATTTTATAAAAGTGTTGTGCTGAACTCTTCCGACTTTATAGGAACGGCAACTGAAGTCTGTTCATGTCTCGATTTATATGCCCATCCCATATTATAGTAAAAGAAATTTGTTTCACGAGTAACAGCAATTTAAATTGGGGCAGTATTAGATGTCCATTTTGAACGTGTTTCAGTCAAACCGATCCTCCATTGCAAATAGTTTACAAAACTCAATACCCGAAGTTGGGTCAACTCAAACTATGGCTAGCAGTAAACTGCAAATTAGGGTCACGTGGGGATTGGCACTTGACTGGTTGTTGGGTAAACAAATTATCGATCTACGGCACCTTTGTATTACTGAATAATAAGTCCTTGAAAATGGTAAGATTTGTCCTTGAAAAGTCCTTGAATTTCACTTGGCATTGTCTGTATGAACCCTGAAAAGAAAAAAAGGATATTATTTAGAAACTCCTCTTGTAATATTATTCTTAGGGAGTGTAACTTAGTCTAGTGAAACACTGAAATCATATGGTGACTGTTAGAAATTATATTTTGGAAGCAAACATTGAGATTCTCAGATTTTCATCATATTTCTTGAAAAGATGTCATAATTAAGTATTATGAACTGAATATTTAAATAAATTTTTTAGCTGCAGTATCAGGCCTTCAGCCTTCTAGATCGACAGAACCAGAGATGGACCAGGCTTACAGTGCTGCTGTGGGCTCTGAGAACTTGGCCAATAGTGTTACAGATATGCTGGATGCTAGACAGAAACTTCAGTAAGTATGACTGTGTTGTTATTAAAATTGTAGTTACTTGGTTCACGTAGCTTAATGCAAACAAGGATCAACTTCAAAGATTTTTCAGAACCTATGTAAATGCATTTTGCGGAACCTGTGTGAATAAAGCAAGTGGAATTACTTCAAACCTTTTAAATCTTTATTTATATTCTTTTTTGACCATTAAATGTGAACAGTCAGGCTTGCCAGGGTCAATACTTTGTTTTGTTTGTCAACATGTATTCAGGGTTCCATCAATCTGTAAAATCATTTCTTGCATGTCTTAGGTAGGGCAATTAGAGCCCAACAGGTACCAAGGAAGCACATGAATAACTGAACTTTATCATTATATAGTTAAATCTTCAAAGTGGTATTAGACCCTATTCAATCATTCAGATGACTTCTTATATAAATGACGGAATGTTATCCTTTCTGATTGTAGGAGACTAAATGAAGTAAAGGATAGACTGAGTCAGTTAAAGTCCCTGGTACATTTTTACCAGTCAACAGACATTCCTGGTTCTGGGCAGATAGATGATGAAGACAAATCCTCCCTACCAGCATACAGTGATCATGGTGAGATGGACACCAGTCAGACTAGAAGGTTTGTAGTAGCTAACTTTTGAATTACTAGCCACGCCCATTGAGCTCAGACAGGAAGTTCCATTTGGATAATGTTTGCAAAATTTATGGCCAGTAACATGTAAAATGGTTATTTGGCAGCCTAAACATTGTAACTGCAGCTTGAATAAGCTTTAGTAACAACCTATAAGACACAAAACAGAAAAAAAAAATCCTTCACATAAATATCAGAGTTCAAAGGTCACTTCTGGTCTAAATGAATGAATTGAATGGTCTATTGATTCTTTGGTCGACAGCCGTGATTTTGCAATTCAAAGAAGTTAAAACTTAAGGTAAGACATGGTCCCATTGACAAAAGTTTGGAAGAAAAGAAATGCTAAATACAGCAATTTTGAGCTCCACTGGCTGAAAGCAAGAGAGCTATTGTCAGGGCGTTGTGTACGGCATGCATCCAGTCGCCCGTCTGTAAACTTTTATTTTGAAAATCATCTCCTCAGAAAGTACTAAACAGATTTCAACGCAATTTCACAGAAATGATCCTTGGGTGACCCTCTATCAGATTCGTTCAAAGAATTTTGATCGGATGAAAAACATGGCTTTAATGGGCGGAGCTAATTTATGAATATGGTGAAAGCTTTGAAAATCTTCTTCTCAGAAACAGGTGGATGGGTTTCACCCAAATTTCACAGAAATGATCCTTGGGTGACCCTCTATCAGATTCATTCACAGAATTTTAATCAGATGAAAAACATGGCTTTAATGGGCGGAGCTATTTCCATATATGGTGAAAGCTTTGAAAATCTTCTCAGAAATGGGTGGATTGATTTCACCCAAATTTCACAGAAATGATCCTTAGGTGAACCTTTATCAGATTCCTTCAAAGAAACAATTATGGATGGATTTCAAAATAAATTGGCACAATTATTCTCCATCATCAGTAGATGTGTGATTTGAAAGAATTTTTTGGATAGCTTGAAGTTCAAGGTCGAAGGTCAAGGTCATACAATAAAATTGATGGTCAAAGTCAAGTTGATGGTCAAAACTTTGAGGGCTCAACAGCAGTTGTCCTTGGACAACCATCTAGTCATTATATTCAGTTTATTTGAAATTCATGAAAAAATTTGCTTAATCAGTACATTCATGCCTGTGGAGTGATACATGCACTCAGGCGCCTCTAGTTTATTTTGAGGTTATTAGAATTCCATGAGTGCTGATTGTGGAAATTTACATGATTTCCTCAGTCAATCTATTGTATTAGTACTCTTGTGTTAGTAAAATCTCACCACCAGAGTCAACATTTTAGACTGATCCAGACTGAGTGAGGTGTCATATGACATTTGAAAAGTGGCTAAATCAGTAAAATTTGGAAAAAAATTGACAATTAGCCTTTCTTCTTTCCACATATAGTGTACCGAGGCTTTATGGCTTCAATACATCAAAATGCAGGATTTGGGGCAATGTGTTAAATCAAAAAAAATGATTTCAAATTTTTTCACAGTTCGCAGAATCAATTCAGCCAATTTGGTGTCGGGACTCAAGAGACAAGTAAACCCAAAGTCAACATTCCTGTCCTTCCTCAATCCCAACAAGAATCTGATGAAAATAACAGCTCTTCAAGCTCTGACACAGAGTCACAATTATCAAGTCTGGGACCTTGGGGAGATGATCCAGAAATACAAGAAAAAGTCCGGTAAATCTGTTCAAAAGTTGTTGAAGGTTTATTTGCTTTACAAGTAAAAAAAAGCATTTTTATTTCTTTATTTCATAAAAGGTAAAAGTAAATATGAAATCAAGAAAATGCATCATTTTGCACATTTATCAATAACTTAATTCCTCTTCTTGAGACAAAGTTGATTTAATAGTAAATAATCTCAATCTTTCAGCAGCACGGTCCCCTTCCTCAGGTGTAACCCTATGAATGAACATGTTTGTTTACGTAACGCCGACGTCACTTTAAAATGACCCATTATGACGTTATCCCGGGTCTTTGTATCATTTTTAAGTGACGTCAGCGTTACCTTGACGTTACATAAACAAACATGTTCATTCATAGGATAACACCTGAGGAAGGCGGCTGTGCCGCTGAAAGCTTGTGATTATTTACTATTAAATTGCACATTTATGATGACATCATCAGAGGCTTTTATCCTGCATAGGAAAAAAGAATGTAGATAGGGTAAAATTAACCTAAAGCAATGAGCTGGTCTATTGGCGAAATTATTAGGTGATAACCTACTGAGAAATCTTGACAATTCACTGGAAAGTATTACAGCAATGCATTGCATTGTAGATAAAGATTAGAATATATGTAGGAATATTCTTGGACCAAGGGAAGGGTTGGATAAATTTAAATGGTGTAGATAGAACTTAGATTGAAAGGCAAGATGCAGTCTTTCTTAGGTTAGAGAAAACAGAACAATATGGAAAAAAAAGATACTTTAGTCACAGAAAATGACACGATTCAATATTTGAGAGTACATTTATCAAAGTAAATACCAAAGAGGCACAGTCTTAATCATTTTAATTTCAATTGGATGTATGACATCTTTTTTGTCACATTTATGTGAGAATATACATGGATTTGTCTGTTTTATCAAGACTATTCATACAAAACAATTGTTCTAACCACTTGACATAACAGACTTTAATTTAATTCCTCATGTTAGAAGTATCTTCTCAGACTTTGGAATGTATAAGCACTGCAGTCAATTGAAAGCTTATGTTAATGTAAAACATTTTTTACCAGAAAATTGAAAACAGCAAAGGAAAAGTTGAGGCATTTACAGAACCTAGTAGCTTTGGCACAACATTCCCCTGAGGTTGCTAGTGAGTTACCAGAAAATATTGCTGAAATAGCAGCCAGTATAGAGGATGTTGAATCTCAAATTACACAAACTGATGATCGGAACAATGCCTCTACAAGTGAGGGGGAAGTGCAACAAGAATTGAGGTAAAGCTAATTTAGATAGTAGTAAGAGTCTAGAAATAATGAAGAAATGGCTATCTAAACATGGTATTTCTCAATGAAACTCAGTGTTTCGAGAACTAATTTGAGCAGAAATAATTAAAAGAAAAATCAAGCATTTGAATGAACTCTTTCCTGGTCGAACCCGGGTTTTTACGACGCTGTGATTTTATACTTGAGAAAATATTGTGGAAAACGAAAAAGTTGCTTGTAACTATCATTTTGAAGAAATGTCCTGCTCATGGTTCAGTGCAAGAGGTAATTGTGCAAGAAATAAAAAAGATGACGTTTAATTGCCAGGTCACAATTCAGGATCAAAAGTAAAATTGAAATCTACAGCTTGTCTTGATGAAATATCGCTAAGTAGCAACTCACTTTAGAGAAAATAACAGGTCTTATTTTCAATTCCCAGCAATTCCTATTATCAACAGAAGATGCAAGAACAGCTGGATGAACTTGAGCAGCTTAAAGATGAGAAAACAAGACTTCTCAATATACAGGCCCAACTGCAAACATTACATGACAGATTTCAGAGGGTGAGTCATTAGAATCACTCTGTTGATAAAAGAAGGAATTTAAATCCATTTTATTTCTTCAAAAATCAAGCAAGGAAAAATCAAGTAAGGGGTATTTATCATACGAATGTTAATTGTTGTGACAATGGTTTAAACATAGAAATTCCAAAATTCTTGACTAGTGAAGCCTTAAAAAAACACAAAATTTTGGACTGGTCTAAATCGAAAGAACATTCAATCAACATTTCAAAGTGTGTATAATTCTTACCGGTCCTCCTTGATGATTGAGGGGCCTCAAATTTCATATTTTTTCTTTAGCAATATAAAATTGTTTTCATCTATAAGATAATTAACCAATCGCCGCTGTCAATCAAGGAATAAACCAACTAGTCAAATAATTTATTCAGCCCGGACCTGAGCTTATCAACTCGGACATTGGCCGCCATTTTTGTTAACCTTTATTGTTGGTTCGGCGACTTAACATAGTAACTACAGCTTATTCATCGTAACTACAGCTTTATTGAATACAATATTTGTTGCATGGGAAAAGTGATTTGAATGTCTTAGAACTGAAGAACCTCAATATGAAAACCTACAGGCCCAAGTACCTACAACTTAGGAGTTTCTGCCAGTGCACCCTTTGAGGTCTCGGACCTAAGGACTGGTAAAAATGTTGACCACTGGTGCTCTTATTTAGATCTTTGCATTGTATTCACATGATTGTGAGTAGTTGGCATAATCAGCTCATTACCATACAATTCCACATTTTTACACAATGAAGAAAAGTATTTCCTGAAAACTTTTTGAGAAAAGGAGAAATTGCTTTTAACAAGCAATTTCGCCTTTCTCATACAGTTCTTTTTACACTATTTGCAACTAAATTCAAAATTTTTGCACTCTTTTATGTGTTTTCTGAAGTTTCTTTCAAATCAGTCTGGAATTGTGTTGTGTGGTAATGGGTTAAGTTGAATTGATTCAGTTATCAAGATTGGTTATTGTTATCTATACCTCTACAGGATGAGGAAATGAGGCCAGACGATGGCGAGTCTATGAAGGATATCCAGTCTAAATCTCAATCTACAACACCCAATAATCAGAGACCTGATAGTGCTAATCAGCAATCAACTGGTCCTAGTGTTACATGTAAGTATAGATAAAATGGGACAGGAACTTGCGCCTAACTTGTTAAATAGTCTGGACAAATCAGACTTTTTATGCCCCGCATTAATAAGATCGGGGGCATATTGATTTACCGGTGTCCGTCTGTCTGTCTGTCTGTCTGTCCGTCCGTCTGTCTGTCTACAAAACTTAACCTGCCAACTAAACATTTTCCTTTAACTTCAATCCTGGTTAAGTTACAATGCTAATATTTGGTATATAGATAGGTCTCAACAAGGCGCAACTGGGGAAGGTCATTTAATCAAGGTTAAGGTCAAAATTTTAACCCTTTTCCCTAAAACAAAGAAAAAAAACAATAAAAATCACCCGTTTCTAAAGAATTCCTGTTTCGGGGCATAGTGTTTCACAAACACTTCTTGTTATGCCCATATTGATAAGAGGGGATCATATTCTGATATGGTTTTCTGTCTGTTTGTTATACTAAATTTTATTGATCTTTGATGGATTTTACGGCAAATCGGGAGCTGAGATCATTTAGTTAACTGAAAAGGAATTTAAGAAATTCTAGGCTAAGTAAAATTCAAAGTGCTAAAGAATACAACTTTCTGATGGGAATCATTCATTTACACCAGAAGTGAACTTTGAGCCCTTACATTAATGTTCAGCATATTTGTTGTTTTGATGACTAAAATGTTCTTACTATAGCTTATTCAAGCTATAGTTATGACAGTTAGGTAGCAAACCTACTATCTTATTTTTAAGTCACCTGACCAAAGGTCATGGTGATCTATTGTGATCATGTTTCGTCTGTTGTGCCTTGTGTGTTAACTTTTTACATTTGACTTCTTCTTAAGAACGTCACAAGTTTAACATAGGCTCATATAGTGAAAACTTTAAAAATCTTCTCTTCCCAAAGGAGGGCCTAGAGCTTTGATATGTAGCATCATCTAGAGGACCTATATCAAGATTGTATAAATTATGACCCCAGTGTCATAATTAGCCTGTTCGTGTACGTCACAAGTTTAATGTAGGCTTATAACGTATAATATAATGTAGTTATAGTGATAACTATAAAAATCTTCTTCACCAAAACAGAAAAGGCTAGAGTTATGATATTTGGTATGTGGCATTATCTGGTCGACCTCTATCAAGAATTTGTAAATTTTGGCCCTAGGGTCAGAATTAGCCCTTTCCTAGACATCACAAGTGAACAAAGGCTTATAAAGTGAAAACTTTAAAAATATTCTCCTTCCAATCGGGAGAGCCTAGAGCTTTGATATGTAGCATAATCTAGAGGACCTCTATCAAAATTATTGCCCCAGGGTCAGAATTAACCCATCCCTGGATGTCAGAAGTTTAACATAGGCTTATAAAGTGAAAAGTTTAAAAAGACTTTTTATGCCCCCACCACTAAATATGGGGGGAGGCATATAGATTTGCTTTGGTCCATCCGTACTTCCGTCCTTCCGTCTGTCCCGAAATTGTCCGGGGCATATCTCTGAAAGTATAATAGCTATCAACTTGAAACTTCACAGGTGGATAGACCTCATTTAGGAGTAGTGCAGTGCACAAGAACCCCAACTCTTGCTTGCATAATTTTGGACTTATTGCCCTTTGTTATTTTAAAGACTTACATTTTGTCCCGGGCATATCTCTGAAAGTATAATAGCTATCAACTTGAAACTTCATAGGTGGATAGACCTCATTGAGGAGAAGTGCAGTGCACAAGAACCTCAACTCTTGCTTGCATAATTTTGGAGTTATTGCCCTTTGTTATTATCAAAGCTACCGCTGGGGGCATCTGTGTCCTGTGGACAAAGTTCTAATTCTTCTCTCAAACAAGGCTTAGAGCTTTGTTATTTGGTATGTGGCATCATCTGGTTGATCTCTATCAAGATTGTATAAATTGTGGCCCCAGGGTCAAAATTAGCCCATTCCCAGATGTTACAAGTTTAACATAGGCTTGTATAGTGAAGACTTTAAAAATCTTCTCCCTCAAAACAGAAATGCCTAGAGCTTTTATTTTTGGTATGTAGCATCATCCAGTGGACCTTTATCTGTTTGTGCTCTTTTGACTCAGGTGTCCAATAAGGCCCCATTGGCTTCTTGTTTTGTTACTTGTTACAGACCATATTTTTTGCAAAATATTGCTGTTTAATGAATAAGTGTGAATTTCTTGTTTGAGGTCAGTGGGCATAGCCTGTGATCTGAGGTATACAAAATAAATTTAGAAGTACCTAACCTTGTAATAGATTTTGAAGTGTTTCAAATTACACCTTTAATTGCTATTTAGTTAATTTGAATATTTTATTATGCACTATGTTAGATATGGATAATTAAGAAACATGATTAAGGCAGGAATATCCTTTCCTTAGTTGACTTAGGTGAATTTTTAGCTGGGCTATTTTCTATGAAAATCCAAGGTATTGCTATTGACAGATTGTGTCTTCCTAAAACTTCGACATTTTGTTATATCTATTACTGAACACATTTTTAGAAACTTGGAATATATGCTCACTATCAAAAGAGCAATCTATACCAATAAGGGGGATGACTCTTGTGTTTTGGAATGAATTATGCCCCCCCCTCTTTCAAGTAAGAAATTTTACTCACCATCTAACAGTTGATCAGCAGGCTTCTGTATTTGATGCACTTGTTTTCTCTTAACTGAACTGAAATGTTCAGTCTCTTAACTAAAAACCTTTTTCATATCTAATTTTAGTTTCATCAAATGAAGAAGTGTATGACAAGATGAGAAAACAGAGAATGTTACGAGAAGAACTTCGTGACAAAAAGAAACAACTAGAGTCCATAATGAAGAAAGATAGAAACAGAAAACAGTATTTCAAAAACCAAGATAACCAAAGTGACACTGTCTCATACAGCACGGAGGCCTTTGGGTAAGTTTCCTGTGGTTCAGGACAGATATAAAGGATCTTTGATGAGGACTTTAATAACTTTGGTATTTCATGATGACTCATCTATGAATAGATAAAAACTAGGCTTTGTCAAGAGTTTATTGATATTCTGATTTTAATATTACTTTAATTTGTCAGATATACCATAAAATTTATTACATATTCTGATTTATGATATTTCACAAAACTAACAACACTCTTGGTAAAATGACATCATTACCTGAAGCGGGTAGTCTCAAAGCTTTGTCAATCAGCCCAGTCTAACACTGGTCAGAGTGTTTTTGCTTCTATTAGCATCTTTTAAATCTTTCAGTGAAAGATAAATCAATCTTACACTGAAACAAATGAATATGCCTATGTATTTAAATATCTCACAAAGAAATAGTAGGAAGCAAGGTGTTTTGTCTCAGTTCTGTATTCAGTGATCAATTTTTCAGAGCCAGTGCTAGTGTGGATGCAACCATGGCTACTTGGGGTGGGTCTACTGTGGATAATTTGGAGAGTATTACAGAAGATGGGCCCCAGGATAATGAAGATGAAGATGATGGTTTGTTAAATTACTAAGTCTTAAAGTCTATTAACTAAAGGAAAATGGTGCCTGGTCATGAAAAAAAGACCATCTGGGATCTCAGAGAAACAAATATTTGAATAAGTGATTTAATCCAGCACAGACTTTTTTTTTGCCAATGGATCATTTGTCTCAAAAATCTTTATGTGAAGAGAAATCATGGTCAAAAAGTTTTTCTTAACCATTTATCAGGCGGCAAAATTTTAGACTGGTCCAAATTGAAAGGAGTTGCAGATGACAATTAGAAGTTTATGAAATTTCTATTTTTTCAACTTTCTAGTTAGAAAATATTGTGTAAAATGAAGAAATTATTTGTTGCAAACAATTTCTTCATTTTACACATTTTCTCGATTGATTTTCTTTAGGGGCGTTCAAAGGCGCCATTGTGTTGGAATGGGTTAAATGGACTATATGAAATAATAAATTATATTTATTGCAATTAGTTCACTGTCTGCAATTTACTCTCAAACTTGATCAGACAAAAGTTTTGTCATATGATGATTATATGGGTTGACAATTTAATATCTATTTTCAGCCTACCCAATTGACGGGATCCTTCAAGTCGAAGAAGAGGAGGAAGAAAATAATTCTGATAATGAGACCTACACCATAGAGCAGGACGTCAGACAGCGAAGAAAGGCACGAGCAGTGGCTAAGGGAAGTGGAGATAGCAGGAAATCCAAACAGAGCTTCCCCAGACCAAGTCGCCAGAATGGAGCTAGACCCAAAGAATCTTGGACAAGACCAACAGACTTTAGTAAATGGACCAGAACTAATAGAAAATCAAAACAAGAGGTTTGCATCCATCTTGCATGACTTTTTATTCTGACCTCTTAGTTATATTGCATGTACAATGTAGCTACAGAATTGACCAGTCCCTGGCTAAGCCCACATACTCCTTTGGCACCAGCCCATTGACTCCAACAGGAAGTTCTACTTCAATTTTAAACAATGATCTTTTGTAAAAATTTATTACCAGGAGCTATTAACAAAAATAGAATGGTTGGCTGGCAACCTAGATGTAGTAACTACAGTTTTGATAAGCTGTTGTTACAACATTCAAGTCTCCAAACCAACAAAAATACTTAAAAAAAAATGGCAACCAATGTTGGGGTTCAAAGTTCTCTTCTAAGAACTGCTGTTGGACATACCGGAAATCCATTGTTAGGTGCTCCAGTTGCCGCAATATAACTGAAATACTGTTAAAAGTGGTGTTAAACCCCATTCAATCAATCAATCTTAAGTAAAATATCACAGCAAAGTAAAAATCTGGGATTTCACAGGAAAGGGTTAACTTTTTGATTATCTTATAAGTTGGTGCCTAAACTAGAAAAAATTCAATGTTTTAATTTGACCCCCAGAATTACAGATCAGCTGAAGAGATAGTTCAAGATGATGAAGATGATGGAGATCAGAGTAACACAGTGGAGGAGTTACAGAAAAAACTGGAACAGACAGCCATGTTATGTCAGTCATTGCTGGGGGATCAATCGGCTGGTCAGCTGGCTAGACAGTCAGCAACTGGTATGTAATTGGAACTAATTAGTAGACTAAGAGGGAGTTGTCCAACCCTATCCAGCTTTTTACGACCCTCAAGATAACATGCTAATAACAATTTTGGAAAATGTCTTGTTGGCCAAGTGGTTAGTGTGATTGACTCATATTTGGATTGTTGTAGGTTCAAGTCCCATCAGAGGCAGGTAGTGTATTTTGGAAGGACACTTTGCAAACAGACCACTAGTCTATCCAGCTGTAAATAGGATAGATGTGTTTAGAATCCATTGCCTCTCTGTATAAAGAGTATGTTTACATCTGGTTTGAGTAAGGACCATGATGGAATAAGAGTTTGTCTCTTTACCATATTATCCTTGAGTAACAAAAATGAAAATAGTAATCACTTGTGAAGCAATTTCATCATTAGCCACATAGTTTTCTGCCAGGAAAGACAGATGTTATGCAGTTAAAGTAGTGTTGTAATAGAGTTCTTGTCATGAATTATACAGATATAAGAGAGTATATTTTAAATTGATTCACATCTACATTTCCAGGTTTTGGAAGCCATTCCCAGTTGATGCCAGACCTACAACAACAATTACAACAACAACAGTTGATGATGAGTCTGAATCAGTGTTACCAGCAAATCTCCTTACAGCAGTTAGAAATGCAGAACATGCAGCGACAGATGCAGTCACTATTGTATCAGTTCACTGACAACTCCGAGCTCAATGACTCCAACATGTCTGATCTACGTTTACGCTCCATGCCATCTCTGTTCAGCCCTATCTTACCAAGACCATCTCCAGGTTTAATCCCTCCAGACCAGTTTTCATTCAACCCAGTATTGTCGCCAGGTAACAACAGACTGTTACGACGAGCTGCGAGTGGGGAGATCAGTAATTCTTACATGAGAACGGAAGCTGGAGAATCTGCAGACCGACAAAGAAACCTGAGTGGTCGTATGGGAAGGTCCTCAAAGACAGATAGCTTCCATGTAAAATCAAAACGCAAGTCTGTAAGTCCACAGGAGGAGACAAGATCTTCCTCAAAACAGAAAACAACCTCCGTCCAGACATACGATGAAGTAACTATACCCAAAGAGGAAACACTGGCATCCTTGAAATTTGACCAGTATCTGGCTAGGAAAAAAAGGTAAAACACATTATAAATGAGTGATGAGATTTGTGAGACAATAGGAAGTTTATCATTGCCAATATTCAACATAAATAACATAGGTTTGTGATATACCCACCAATTTACCTTATAAGCTACTTTCATTGAAAGCAGACAAAATCATCGACAAAACAAAAATCTATATTGGAAATGTACTGAACTTATACGGATATATTTCAAGGTCATTTTCCTGGTAAAATGTCGCACAGAGAATAATGCTAATACAATTTTAAATAGGTTAATTTTAGACAAGTAATGTAAGCATCTTTTATCCTTTATAGTCAAAATTTGTTGGTATATAATGAATTGTATACTATGATGTAGTACAAATACAAAACCTTATAATTGATTCAAGAAGCCTAAGGAAATTTATTTTTCACTTGACCTTTGGCCTCATGAAATATCCAAAATTTGCTATGCAGCTCAAATGTAATATGTTTTGTATGTTTTTGTATCACAACTGTAACATAAGATGTCTTATGTATTTGATTATGCCTATTTATTCCATACAAAATAAAAGTGCACTGGCAGCATTAGCACACTATAAAGAAATATAGCTTGGGAGGGGAAACATAGCTAGAAAAGGGTTAATTTCTTGTAACAACAAGTAGTTTCTCATTTTTATGCCCCCTCCTTGTTATGGCGAGTTATTTGTATAGAGAAACCTCTATCTCTGGGTGAGGGTGTGGTTGTGTGTATGTCCAATTCTTGTCTGGAGCATATCTCTACATTGATTGATGGATTTCAAAATAACTTGGCTCAGTTGTTCCCCTTGAAGAGTAATAGTGTCATGCATAAAGTTGTTTTAGATGCTTTCAACTTTGGGGTCACACCAGATGGTCATGTGACAAGCAATTATTGGGGAGAACAGCTGAATTGTCAAACACAATAGATGAGCCTGTACATAAATGTAACGTTAATGACAACTTTACATGTGTATGAAGCACATACACTGAGCAGCCTGTAATTACATGTAGTGCATGTAGAATATCCACTCATTTTCTGTAGAAACCTCCACTCGGTATCTATCCTGAAAGGGCATAGTAAAGACTGCAATTGATTTTTGATTGGCAGGAGTGACCTGACATTGGTATTACTATTGCAAGTTCTTTTTTGTTCTTACAGAGCTTTTGTAGACAGAGTAAAAGTAGAAGAGCAAGATTCAGGTATGTATGAATAACCCTTTTTACATTCACCCCAATGCTTTATCAATTGTGTTTTGGTTGTTATTCTTTGGAGGGGGTTATCTTTCTGTGGAAAGAAGAATTTTTTTCTTTCTAGTCTTATCTGTTCTCAGTCATATAGTAGGAATATACCAAACCAAGTGTTTATTGCATTCATCAAGCTGTTATTTTTCCCCTTTTCCTTAGTAAAGAAAAAGAAGCAGGAAGACAAGGCTTAGAACTTACTGTTTGTCCATACCAGTTAACCTTTCTTGATGCTGCTTCCAATGAAGGAAAATTTAATGATTATTGTGACAGGGTTAATGCATGTATTAAAAAGAGGATAATAGTTTTTTTTAAGAGTAAGATTGATTATTCTTTTGAAGAGTGAACAACAAAAGGGACTTTTTCAACCTTACATATAAAGTCAAACAATTATTCTATCTTTTTAATGCTGAAAATAGGATGAAGTTTGAAATTTTAAGCTGAAAAAACTGGAACTGTTTAGTCACATGTGCCTTTCTTTGAAAATTTTATTATGTCAACCCAAAGCAATGATGTAATCAAATAAAAATCCAGTAAGAATCATTTACATCTTCTCTGTCAATAGTTCAACAGCCAAGGCATGGTGGACGGTACTCGAGTCAACAGGATGATGAATCCCCATACAGACCAGGTCTGAGTGCTGGTATAAGTGGAGCAGGTTATATAGAGGATGGTCGTAGTGTGGCTAGTAGTGTTCAGTCATCTTTACCAGCTGCACCTCAGCCTACACTCTCACAGGATAAAGATACAAGGTACTTTTAACTTAACTGTATTTATAAGTGGGGCAGGTTATATAGAGGATGTTCATAATTGTGTTCAGTCATCTTTACCCGCTGAACCACAATGGTTATAAGTGAGGCAGGTTATATAGAGGATGGTCATAGTGAGGCTAGTATTGTTCAGTCATCTTTACCCGCTGCTCCACAGTGGTTAAAAGTGGCGCAGATTATAAAATGGACGGTCATAGTATTGCAAGTATTGTTCAGTCATCTTTACTCACTGTTCCACAATGGTTATAAGTGGGACAGGTTATATAATGGGCGGTCATAGTATGGCAAGTATTGTTCAGTCATCTTTACTCACTGTTCCACAATGGTTATAAGTGGGGCAGGTTATATAATGGGCGGTCATAGTATGGCTAGTATTGTTCAGTCATCTTTACCCGCTGCTCCACAATTGTTATAAGTGGGGTAGGTTATATAATGGACGGTCATAGTAAGGCTAGTAGTGTTTAGTCATCTGTACTTGCTGTTCCACAATGGTTATAAGTGGGGCAGGTTATATAATGGACAGTCATTGTACGGCTACTAGTGTTTAGTCATCTTTACTTGCTGCTGCATACTTAAACTCTCAAAGGTTGAAGATATAAGGTATTAGGTATTAACTAAATAGTACATCACAGGGGATAAAATTTCATTGTTTACAAACAAAACCCCTTGAAAACACAACATTTGTAACTGTGTTCAAACTGATTAGCGCCTTTTGGTCACTTATGAAGCCTTCTCTGTTTACAAGCTATGACACAAACTTTTTACCCTGCATTCTGACCTACAAATGGTATTTACTAATTGACGAATGATGGATCACCAAAATATTGTAACTGCAGCAATGTTTCCATTGCCCACCAACAAAATGATTTTATATAATTGTCAGAGATAAATATAATGGCTCAAGACAGAATTAGTTATTCTATTGGTGAATCTATTTATTTAAAGATATCCACACTTTCTAATTAGCTGACTGAAACATTAATGATTGGTCAAGATTTGCTGAGGGCAGTATAAAGTTAGTGCAATTTGAAAATTACTTGTCGCAAAGGGTTGATATGTAGGGAAAAAATTCTTGTGACAAATAGTTTCTTCTTTACCCACATTGTTAACTGTGTAAAAAGTTGTGTTTGGAAGGGCTAAATCTAGTAAGTCCATGTTCACACGTTGGAAAGTCATGTTTCTCTACAAATGTTTAAAGAATTACCTCTGAGTAAACATTTGGTATTGCATTGCTAGGTATTGTTTTTTTTTCCTAAAAGAAAATATGTTTCTGAGCTGACAATTGACATAGAAAAAAGTGATTTGCAAACATAAAGCAGATTGACTATATGTCATGCTGTTTTAAATCAATTCGAAAATGTACGAACAAGTTCACTACTAATATTTAGCCTGGTTGTTTTCCGAGAAATCCGAGGGATTGCTATGGTCAGGTTGTCATCAGCATCTGTATCAGTGTTGTCGTCGTCCAAAAGCTTTGACATTTTGTGATATCTCTGGTATTACTAAACAACAAATATGGGGGATATCTCATTTTTGCATTTTTGAATGAATTATTCCCCTTTTTCAACATAAATGTTTTATTGACTATCAAGCTCTTAAACAGCTGAGTGTTGGCATCCCCATGCTTTGATCTTGTTTGTCTGTTGTATACCAAGGACTTTGTACATGTACATGCTATTTCCAGAGATACAGATGACCCTAATGAACTTTCTCTGTTTGAGACTTTGAGAGAGACAATTTATTCTGAAGTTGCCACGCTAATTTCACAGAATGAGAACCGGCCTCACTACCTCATTGAGCTGTTTCGGGAGTTACAACTCCTCACTAACGACTATCTCAAACAACGAGTTTTATATGACATCAAAGATGTGATCTCAAAGTATTTGGAGGAGGAAAATGTTGCGTCTACAGTAAGTCTGACACTTTCTCTATCTCTTGGCTTGCAGGTGTATTGAAAAGATTAATTACAAAGAGCATTCCCTGTATGCAGACATTTCTGGCTCATAAGTTCAACTGCTGTCCACAATACTCTCTGATGACCAGTATAACAAAAGGAACACAATCACTTTTGTGTTAATCTAGTACTAATTATGCTCATACTTTTATGTTCCTTCAGATAATATTCATGAGATCTTGAAATTGAGCCAGTGGAGTCGATCTAGTGGTAATGCTCTAGACTGCAGTGTCAGGAGTCCCTGATTTGATCCTTCACTGCTCCAGTCATTCTAGAGGATTAATAAACTGCTGCTCCAGTCATTCTAGAAGATTAATAAACTGATGTTTGTCTTCATAAGGCCTTAACTGTTGAATGGGAGTCAGAACCCATACAGTTGATCAATCAAACACTTGCTAAACTGTAAGAAAAACTGTATTTTGGATACTAAACCAGTTCATACTTATTTCCAGTTATTTGCTAGATCATTGTTTAAAAATAAGCTGTGTTTTAAAGGAACAGTTGGAAAAAATTATTTTTCAACAGTGTTTTATTGTTTTATAGTAATTCCCCATTAATTAAGGTTCATGTGACTGATAGAAAACCCAAACCTTTTAAATACAGCTTGAATCAGTGGTTAAAGAAGGGTGGGGTTTTTTTGCCAATTGACGATATGACAGCTTGTCATTGATGTATTTGTAATTGATAGGTACGCCCAGCATGGTTGAACCCTACTGTTGGTAATATTACTGCATCAGAGCTAACCCCTAGTGAAAGTCTGGTCACTTCAGATGATGAGGAAGTAAAGGTAGGTGGACAGTTCTCCAGAAATTTGATTTTAAATGTAAAACACATTCATGTAGATAAAGAAAAAAAATCGTCTAAAATTTTGAACCAATTCAATGCCATGAAACAGCTTTGTATAAAGCATTGCCTTATGGTATTCTACAAATATTCTGCAAACTATCACAGTAAAGCCTAGAGCTATCATGATTAGGAGAGCAATATAGAACCATTATCGTCCTCTTGCTTCATGTTGTTTTATCATGTACTCAGAAAGACAGAGCTGTTGAAAATTTTATTAACTTGAACTTGCAGTCTGAAGTTCTTTGAATTTATACCAGTCTAGAAATGAGCATGATTGAATGCAATTCTAGGATGTTTTCCTTTGCTGTATTACTAACAAGTACCTTAACCATTTGGTCATTTTCAGTCTTTCTTACAGAATAAAGTTAAACAAAGAGTCGCTGCAAATCTTGTGGCAAAGGAAAGACAGAAGATGTCGCAGTTACTAAGAAGCGGATCTCTGTATAACGATAAATATGATTATCAAGAGGTGGCTGAGGCTGCTAGTTCTGTGTCTACACCATCTAACTCCCTGTGGGACTCACCGTTCAACAGGGACTCACTTGGGGAAACTGCTATCAATCTAGATAAAGTGAGTTGAAAGGAACTTTCATCTATGAAAGTATGATTGTTAGGAAATGCATTCAAAAATATGTAACTTTATGAAAGAAAGGATGTACAAATACAAACAAACTTGCATTGTACAAATTTTACATACTGTTTTGCTGCATGGTAATACATGTATCGTTAGCTCACCTGAGCAGGAAGTGCTTAAGATGAGCTTTTCTGATCAATAAATGTCCATCTGTCCTTCTGTCTGTTCACAATTTCAAAATACTTCAAATCCATGAAGATCTCTGGTTGCAATGACAATGGATTGAAAAAACTGAAGAAAAAAATAAAATTCTCCCAAATTACAAGGCTTTGATATTTGGTATATAATAGTTAAATCCCTTCATGACCTTCTTCCAAAATACTTCAAAGAATTACTGTACTCTGAAAATCAGACCTGTGTTGTGGGATCCTGAATTTTACATAGGAATAAAGAAGGAAATCCTTTAAAAATCTTCTCTAAATCACAAGGCATAGAGCTTTATTATTTGGTATATATCATCACCTTGTGTCCCTTTACCAAATTACTTGGAAGAACTACAATACTCTGTAAATAGGCCCTATGTTGTGGAATTTTACATAGGAATTAAGAAATAAATCTTTGAGGCTGTATAGCCTAGAGATTTTATAATTGTTACCTATGTAATATTTCAAAGATACTTTAAAGAATTACTATACTCTGAAAATTACAAAGGAATAAAGAAAGAAATCTTTATCTTCTTTTCCAAAAATAATAAGCCTAGAGCTTTGAAATTTTGCATGTAGCATTGCCATGTTGTCCTCTGCCAAATACCCCAAATTATATATCTTTATATATATCTTTTGTAATCTGGAAAACTGCTAAGTCTACAGCTTTCCCAGAATTTACATGTAGCATTACCTAATGATTATCTAGCAAGATACTTCAAAGTATTTCTCTCAGATCAGATCCTGTACTGAGAGGAAGAGAAAATCTTTAAGATTCTTCTTATTCAAGACCATTAGATCTAGAGTGTTCACATTTTCGCATGAAGAATTGCCTTTTATTAGTAACAATAACTAAAACTGAACTGTGGTTCTTGGATTAAAGTAATTCCTATGATGTAGGATCCCAGCATTTACAAAGAGATATAAGGAGAAAACATAAAAAATCTTCTCTTCTACTCCCACAATGTTAGTCTTAGCCATTTCAAATATTTTTGCTTGCAGTATCATCTTATGGTAGTCTGTTGTCGAATTCAATGTTGTGCAAAGTGACAAAGATAGAAATCTTTTAAAAACCTCAAACTCCATAAAGCCTAGAGCTATCATACTCAGGTGAGCAATATAGGACTGTCCTGGTTGTCTTGTTTTAGTAATTGTTTTCAGCATAATTCATTATATGTTATTAGACTCTACAGAAAATGAGAGAATACGAGAAAAAGCTTGCAGAAAAAGATGCTAGAGTGAAAGAGGTGACAGACAGAAGAACAACAGTAGAGAGTAGAGATCTCTGTAGTAGTTCAGCTATGGATCAGGGCAGTGAAAGTTCTGTTACATCAGATACTGTGCCAGTAAGTATTGATAGGTAACATTATACCATTTCACTACATTCCCATGCTTTATGGTCAGTAATGCAAGGGGAATTTCATTTTTATGCCCCCGCATCGATAACATCAGGGGCATATTCTTTTACCGGTGTCCATCTGTCTGTCTGTCTGTCTGTCTGCAAAACTTAACATTTTCCTATAACTTCAACCCTGATTAAGTTACAATGTTAATATTTGGTATGTATATAGGTATCAACAAGGCGCAACTGGGGAAGGTCATTTCATCAAGGTCAAGGTCAAAATTTTAACCCTTTTCCCTAAAACAAAGAAAAAAAACAATAAAAATCACCCGTTTCTTAAGAATTCCTATTTCGGGGGCATAGTGTTTCACAAACACATCTTGTTTAGTTTCTGTCATTCATTCCTTTATCAGTGAAATAGCTATAAAATTTTAAGGATCAAATCATTTGTGAATTATCAGTAAAGTATTCATTCTCACAACAAATTTTGAGGAAGGTTTAATAGTCTATGTGTGTGGGAGTAGAAGAAATTCTTCTTTTTTTCCTCTTGTCCAAAGTGAACAAGGTTTTATATAGTAATATTTATAGTTGATGTATTTTTGCAGAAAGATCAACAGATCATAACTATGTGACTTTCGTAAAAGAAAATATGGACAATATCTGGGCATCCAAACTACTAGTCTACATTATTGACACAAAGAAGTTTATTAATGAAGTAGTATTAAATTTTTCAGTACCCAAGGATAGATACCCAGCAGTTAGACCAACAGATCAAGTCCATTATGACTGAAGTTATACCAGTATTGAAGGAACATATGGACAACATCTGTTCATCCCAACTACTGGCTTACATCAAACGACTGGTTCTCTCTCTCACAAGGCAGTATGATGATGGCGAGGAATTTGCCAGGTTCTTCCACAGGCAACTGGGCACCATTCTGCAAGATAGTCTGGCAAAATATGAGGGCAGAAAGTAAGTTATGTTTAATCAATTCCCACACAATCCTGTTTTAACATCCCTCTGGAAAAAAGCATTGGGAAACATTGTAGACAATGAAGAAATTGCTAACAGCAAGCAATTTCTTCAATGTCCACAATGCTTCCTACCCTATAAGGCAAAGATTTTTTAAATTTCACCAACTTGAAATTGTTGTTTTAAACTTCTTTCAATTAGAACCAGTGTGAAATTTTGTTGTCTAGTAATAGGTTAAACATATTGATAGGGGTCGGGGTGTAGATGTTAAATATTTTTTGTTAAGAATTCCAAGAAAGAGCTTGAAAGGTTTAGATCTTATGTTTAAGCGATAAAGAGAAATCAGTACTCAATTATAATTCATACTAGCTAATCGTAACTTTTTTTTATTTAAAACTCTGTTAGAGTCAGCTTGCCTTAAAGTAAACCTCATAAAAGATCATGTCCGAAAGAAATCGCCAAACAGTTTTCTTATTTTGTGTGTGTGGATCCCACTAGCATTGAGCCAGACAAAGTTGTTGTTATTATAAGTTGATGTATGTGTATTAGGGACTTAATGCATCAGTCTGTCGGAAATAGTCAAAGCATGTGCCATTTGAAACAAATTTTCAGATAGCTCCCAGGTCAAGGTCACAGCTTAATCCTTTCCCACTCAATGACACTTTTTGATACCCCTCAAGAAAAACAATTGAGAAAATGTGTAAAATGAGGAAGTTGTCTGAACCTAGCAAATTCTTCATTTTGCACTATATTTTCAACCCAGAAAGTTGAAAAAAAAAAATCATCAACTTTCTCAAACTTCGTCTGCAACTCTTTCAATTTGGACCCGGCTGAAAGTTTGTTGTCTGGCTATGGATTAAGATCAAATATTTAGCAGGCTCAATATGTTGTCCCTGGAACTTTTAGTATTATTCAACAACTAATTTTGTAGATGTTCTGTGCTTTCAAAAATTGATTTTAGAAAATGGTTACTAAATGCAGGTTTTTTTAGGTATTCTAAAATTGGTTCATACGAGTATTAGTTTGAAACCCAAAATATTATAACTGAAGCTAATAGAAGCTATAGTCATGTTCTTTTGGTTGCCATTTAACCAAAAATAACATCTTTTAAATAGATTGAGCAGAAGAAAATCTCTGCATAGAGTTGATTTTTCTTTTTAGCTCACCTGAGCACAAGGTGGTCTGGGGGAGCTATTGTGATCGGTCATCGTTCACAATTACAAAAAAATCTTCACCTAAACTCATCATGGAATTTCAACCAAACTTCACAGAAATGATCCTTAGGTCATGCTTTTTCAAAATACTTCAAAGAATTGAAATCCATGAAGAACTCTGGTTGTAATGGCAACGGAGTGAAAAAACTTAAAAATTCTTCTCCTCCAAAGCAGTAAGGCCTAGAGCTTTGATATTTGGTACAAATAATCATCTATTGACCCTCTACCAAATTACTTCAAAGAATTACCGTATTCTGAAAATTAGCCCTTTTCTGTGCGATCCCTGATTTTGCAAAGAAATAAAGAAGGAAACTTAAAAAATCTTCTCCTCCCAAGCCGTAAGGCCTAGAGGGTTCGATATTTGGTACAAATCATCATCTATTGACCCTCTACCAAATTACTTCAAAGAATTACCGTATTCTGAAAATTAGCCCTTTTCTGTGCGATCCCTGATTTTACAAAGAAATAAAGAAGGAAAACTTAAAAAATCTTCTCCTCCCAAGCGGTAAGGCCTAGAGGGTTCGATATTTGGTACAAATCATCATCTATTGACCCTCTACAAAAATTCTCCAAAGAATTACTGTATCCTGAAAATTAGCCCTTTTCTGTGTGATCCCTGATTTTACATAGATATAAAGAAGGAAAACTTAAAAATCTTCTTCTCCCAAACCATAAGGTTAGCAGTGTTGTGCCTAGGCCGCGGCATCGCGGGATTCCCGCAAATTTATTCCCGATGTCCCCTAAAATCTAAGCCATCGCGGGATTTCGGGCGCGCTCAAATTTCAGCGATCTTTTATATTCCGTAATGCCTTCGAAAAAGTCCTGCTCGATCGGCGTTTACATTTGTTATGATAGTATAATTTACGCATTGAATATTATTACACGTACACGGTGCACCCTCAAAGACTTGACTGTGACCCGAAATTTACCTTTCAATTCTGCAAATTTTGATGTAAAATATTATGAACCAGTCGCGCACCTACAAAAACTTGACTGTGACCCACAATGTGCCATTTGATTCAGCCGGTTTTAATATAAAGTAACGAGAACCGGTCTCGGAATTGTTACTAAAATTAAAAATGGCTAAACGACAGATGCGCTTGACTGACTTTATGTCAGGAAAATGTGGAAAGGTAGCAGACGATGTTGAATCAACAGAGACGGCTGCGATCCAGCCGTGTCTACATCTGCTAATGCAGACAGCGAAATGTACCAGTCATCTCCTTCTTCCTCAGAGACAAAAAACGGAAGGAACGAAATTTCCAAAAGACTTGGTTGTCAAAATTTCCTCAGCTGCGAGAATCGGGTGACAGCCAGAAATGCGAGACCTGTTTGGAATCGAAACTAAAATTATCCAAACCATTTGCTACAGACACTTGATGTACCGATATGCGCTCAAGTACCCTAACAAAATTGGGATAATCATGTACATGCAGTTGTAGCTTTGCGTTTGAAATATGAGGGGGCCCTTGCTATAGATCGCTCATTCAATGAAAAAGATGAAGCCATAACAAAACTTATGGAAATAGTGTACTTTATTGCAAAAGAATCCAGAATGGACAGAAAATTATATTCAAATTAGACTATTTATCAATAACTGGTAAGAACTAGTTGGTTTAGTTTGTCCCCCAAAATTTCCCACTGTCCCCTTGAAATTTAGGTAGGGGGACACCTGTGTCCCCCAAAAATTCTGACCTAGGCACAACACTGGGTTAGTCCTTTGATATTTGGTATAAATCATCATCTTTTGACCCACTGCCAAAATACTTCAAGGAATTACTGTATTCTGAAAATTAGCCCTTTTCTGTGTGATCCCTGATTTAAAATAGCAATAAAGAAGGAAAACTTAAAAATCTTCTTCTCCCAAACCATAAGGTTAGACCTTTGATATTAGTTATACATCATCATCTTTTGACCCTCTACCAAAATACTTCAAAGAATTACTGTATTCTGAAAATAAGCCCTTTTCTGTGTGATCCCTGATTTTACATAGAAATAAAGAAGGAAATCTTTAAAAATCTTCTTCTCCCAAACCATAAGGCCTAGTGCTTTGATATTTTGTATTATTCATCATCTATTGACTCTCTACTAGAAAAACTTCGAAGAATTACCGTATTCTCATAATCAGCCCTATTATATGCGATCCTTGATTTTACATACGAATAAAGAAGGGAAACTTAAAAAATCTTCCTCTCCAAACCATAAGGCAGAAAGCTTTGAAATTTGGTACAAATCATCATCTATTGTCCCTCTACCAAAATACTTCAAAGAATTACCGTATTCTGATAATTAACCCTTTTCTTTGCCATCCCTGATTTTACATAGAAATAAAGAAGGAAAACTTCAAAATCTCTTTCTCCCAAACCATGAGGCCTAGAGTTTTGATATTTGGTATAAATCATCATCTTTTGACCCTCTACCAAAATACTTCAAAGAATTACTGTATTTTGAAAATTAGCCCTTTTCTGTGCGATTCCTGATTTTACATTGATTTAAAAAAGGAAATCTTTAAAAATCTTCTTCTCCCAAACCATAAAGCTGAGAGCTTTGATATTTGGTGTGTAATAATACCTATTGACCCTGTACTAAAATACTTCATAGAATTACTGTATTCTGAAAATAAGATCTTTTCTGTGCAATCCCAGAAAGGAATAAAGAAGAAAATCTTTAAAAATCTTCTTCTCCCAAACCATAAAGCCGAGATGATATTTGGTATGTAATAATACCTATTGACCCTCTACTTTATTACTTCAAAGAATTATAGTACTCTTGAAATTAGCTCAACATGGTTGGGTTTTCACCATACCTAGGATCTTTAAAAAATCTTCTCCTCCAAAATGGTTAGGTGTAGGGCTTTGATATTTTGAATATTATATCATAAAGCCTTGTTGAATCACACTCAGGGGAGTGATATGGGACCATCATGGTCCTCTTGTTTGTCTTTTCTAACCAACTCCAAAATTGCAGTTTTCATAAGTTTTTCATTTCTTGATATGTTTTACTCTATCATAATATTTACATACAATTAATTACAAAACAAAAAGAATTTACTGAATTAGACAATACACTTTGTCATATTGGCTTTTGTTCTATGCTAATTGATCAAATTTCTAAATTTAACCCTAAAATCTAAAATTTCTTGTTGGCTACAGATGTGTACTAAAAAATACTTTCTATTTGATGGTATCTTTCAGGATGAGAGAATGTGGTGGTGACTTACTGGTGGACATGTCGGAAGTTTTGTTCAATGAGCTTGCTTTCTTCAGAGTGATGAAAGATTTAGATGATCCACTCATAGCAGAGAAAATGCAAAAGACACAGGTCTGGTCTGATTTAGAGGCAAGCATGTTATATTAGAAGAAACACAAGTATTAAAAATTTCCTTTCTCAAGAAAAAATTTCAAATTTTATATACTTTCCCTAGTGTTTACTATGTGAGCCTATGTTAAACTTGCTTTTGAAATCTATTCTTGAAACTTGGAAGGAATCATGATCAATTATCCAACCAAAAGGGCTTTATTGTTATACCCCTCAATTTTTTTATCCCACTAAATACTTAATATTCAATAGTGAATTTCAATTATCTAAAATCATGTGAATGACATAATTCTACTAACAAGCAACCAAGTTTAGTTGATTGAAATGATCCTCATTTGTAGAAATTAAAAAGAAAATAAAAACAAGTCAAGTTATTTAAGCAGCATGACAAGGGTTAGATACTATGTATTACAGGGTTCGAAAGAGGAGTCCGATGCTGAATCTGACACAACTGAATCATCCACAGCCAATGCTAGTGATAACCAAGATAAAGATGAGACAAGGGCTACCCAAACTGAGGAGGAAGACTTGGGAAAGGTGATTATTTTTTTTGCCCACTAACAATATGTTAAACAATATGAAAGTTTTCTCAGATCAAACAAATCTTGTCATTTTCCATATACTACTAGTTGGAATTATTTTCAATGTTTGAAAAAATATGGCTCATGATCAAGCCACAATGATTTTTCTACTGGGCATATTCTTTATCCAATTAGGGTTTTAGGGCATAGATTGGGAGAATAAGAGATAGAATACTCTTTCATTTAGAAATATTGATGATAGTGGTGGGTTGTGTCCCTTCCAATACCATACAAACTCTTTATTTGCTTTTAAGAGCGCCCAACATGGGCAGATAATTATGTTTTCCCAATCTGCTCCATCTTTCTGTCCATCAGCTTTCTCATCTCTTGCAGAAATCTCTGAAACTATGAAGTCAATTTTAATTGAGTTGCACTCACTTCTTCAGCTTCAACTTTAGTCCTAATTCTTCAAGAAACTAAAATTGTTTCATTTGCTAAAAGTTCAAGGTCAAATTTAAACTTGTATTAACTTGACAAGACATATCTCTACAATTTGGAGTCTGAATTTAATGTAACATACACATGTTCAGTTTTAGTTCTGAAAGAAAGAAGTGTTTCCATTACTCTCAAGGTAACTGTTCATAGTCAATAGGCAAAATTGCACTTTACTACTTTTTCCAAATGAAATCGCAGAAACAGTGGGTTTCTTTTGATGTATTTTTATTAACTTATTAGGACCAAACTTAGCAAGGATGTTCCTGAGGATATCCTTTTCAACATTTGTTCTTAAATTTTGATTTGATTAAAAAAGGAAGCTGCAGTGCTTATCAGACTTAGATAAATTATAGAATAATTCTTTGAAAACCTTCTCCCCTGAAATACTGGGCCAATTTGAACCAAACTTATCAGCAATTTTCCTTCGGTAACCTTTTTTAAAACTTGTTCATAATTTTTTTATTCCTGAAAAGTAAGGTTGTGGCAGGGCTGGCCTTATCAGACTTGGAGAGATTATAAAATAGTACTCAGGTAAGTGATTTAGAGCCATTTTGGCCCTCTTGTTTGAAATTTTAGACTTTTAGACTGGTCCAAACAGTTACAGAAGACATAAAAAATTGTATGAAATTGGAAATGAAACCATCATAGGTGGTAGAAAACATTTTGGAAAAAATAGAAATTGCTTTTTACAAGAAAGGGTTAAGCTATTACTATGGTTTCCTACTTTCTGTGACTTTACAATAGAAGGGAGACATATGGTTTTCTTTCTAGCAATTTCTAGTTTCTTATTCTTAAATTTTCGTGAAAGTGTTTGGATTATGCTGTGACAAGTTTGACTCGCAGGTTAGCCTAGGTTATAGTACTGATATAGATTTAATCAAAAACTCTATTGCTAGCATTTTGTTTCTGTGTATCAGGCTAGAGATGATGCTATGGCTAATGAAGTAGAAGTGTGTGATGCTGACGATAAAGATGAAGACCCTGAATCTCCCATTAAAGGTGTTCAAATAGAACTGGCTCCTAGTGAAACTAAACCATATACAAGGTGAAATAATTATCAATAATTTTTCCTGATGGGTGGATAATTTTAACCCTTGTCATGCTGAACCCGGAATATTCCGGTTTTGGCAGGAGGTGAAGACCAAGATCAACCTGCACATAAGTGATGCCTGATCTTGGTCTACACTTCCTGCTTGTATTTTTCCTGCCAGAGTTGTTTATGAAGTTGATTTCTAAAAGAAATATTGATTTTTTTTAAGAACAAGTTCTATCAGTGCTTTCAGCCCTTTGATTTTATAGCAATTCAGTAAGGTAATTTATGCAGCATGACAAGGATTAATATTAAGTGGGATGAGCAGCTGGAGGCTCCGAAAGGATGTTGCGGTAGTACTGGTGTGAGAAATATCAGAAAACCGTGGTTAGGTATTCAAGCTGCTGCGATATGACTGAAATACTATTAAAAGTGGCATTAAACCCCATTCAATAAATCAAACAATGAATTCTGATTACTAGAGTTCATCATTGTTGTTACAACAATTCTTTGAAATTTGCCTTTGAAATAAACTATCATATGATGACAATTTAAAGTACTCTAGCAAAAAGTTAGATTTTATACACATATGAGGACAGATGGTTTACAGACAGGGCTCCGGAAAACCGATTAATTGCCGGTCTGGACCGAATTTTGAATTGGAATCCCAAAAATTACACCAAAATCGGTCCGAAATTTTCATCAAATTTCACGTTGAAATATTGATAAACTCGCTCATCATCTATCAAAATCCACTTGAAACCGAAAAAACTCAAGGGTTTCACTAGACCGGTACCGCCGTCGACTTCAATAAAGCTTTTTTGTTAAAGTCGACAGTGGTACCAGTCTAGGGTTTCACACGTTACCGGCAGATTAAGAGATAAACATAAGTGCCAAAATTCGATAATTAGTTTACCCGCTGGCCAGTCGAATGCCAATCCGCACGTGGACCTAATTTTCAGTTTCACGCTTGACCGAACTTCGGGTATCCAGTTTTGTAAACTATTTGCAATAGAGAATCGGTTTGACTTACGCACGTTCGAAGTCTTATCAAAATGGACATCTAAAACTGCGTCGATTTAAATTGCCGTTACTCGTGAAACTAATTTCTTTTACTATAACATTGGATGAGTATATAAATCGAGACATGAACAGGCTTCAGTTGCCGTTCGTACAAAGTCGGAATAGCATGACGCTTTTATGAAATTAATTGTTCACAAGTAAGCGCGTGAGACCGGGTTTGAAATTTATATAAAAGAGTCACGTCGTTAATATATGTTTTATAGTTTTTCATTCACAGTAAGAAACATAGCGATAGAATTCAAACAATAATTGGGAATCCGCAGAATACAGATAATTTAAATATAAACGAATACGAAAGCATAATATTATCTCTAGTTCCGTCAATATAATTAAATCTTACTTCGGGGTGGAAGACGTCCGAATAATAAATCGACAATCAACTACAATAATTGAATGAACAAATTCCACTCTAGGAAAATAGTGCAACACATGGGCGACCCACTGGAGTTTGTCTCGTCGGTCTTTTTGATGTACGTCACGACTCTGTGATCCCTTGGGGCAGAATGGACTGACCCGACATTTTTGTGACGTCAGCTGTGTTTTTGCATCAACAGACGCTCGTGTTGAGAGAAAATAGACATGACTGTGTTAAATAAACAGAGCTTTGGATAACGAGCTTATGAAAATAAAGAAGTATATCTTGGGCCCGTATATCTTTACTATAATTAGATCGGTGGTACTCAAAAGGGGGGGGGGTCGGAAGCGTACGTCACGGAAATATTATGTAAAACTCGGAAAATTTATTAATGTAATTTTAATTTATTTGTCTAATTTATAACATACTGGAATTCAATGGACTGCCGTACATTGCCGGAATTACAATTTATTCTCAGCCGAGAATTTAAAAAACAAAATGAAAGTAGGATCTGTCAGTTGTTGTCATCTATCTTCCACTCGTTGAAGATTATAATCATCTTCGAAAAATTTGAAAAAGAAGGCAACTACTGAATGAATGATGAACCCTTTTACGCACGGGAAAGGTGAATAGGTGGGGGTATTGGTTTTTGTCGGAGGAGGAAGGGGGGGGGTCGTTTTTGCCGGCCGGAGGGGGGGATGTCCCGGACCGATTTAAATTTCAAAATTTCCGGAGCCCTGGGTGGGGGTATTGGTTTTTGTCGGAGGAGGAAGGGGGGGGGTCGTTTTTGCCGGCCGGAGGGGGGGTGTCCCGGACCGATTTAAATTTCAAAATTTCCGGAGCCCTGTTTACAGATCTTTATTCATGTAAAAGAAAAGATATGTTGCTGATCTTTTTACATGGTTTAGGACAGGAAGGGTACAGATCTTTGAGAATGTATAAGGACTGATCATTACCTTAATTTTCAGATAATGCATTTACTTTTCAATACAATGTGATAACATAATATTGATGTATTTTTATGTGTTGAACCTGATACCAGACAGCAAAATTTTAGACTGGTCCAATTTAAAGGAGTTGCAGACAACAATTAAAAATATATGAATTTTTTCATTTTACAAACTTTTTGAATAGAAAACTTAGGAAATGAAGAAATTACTTGTTGCAAGTAACTTCTTTATTTCACACAATGTTTTCCCAATTGTTTTTCTTTGGGAACGTCCAAAAGTGTCATTGTGTGGGAATTTGTTAAGCAGTTTTTTTCTACACTGTTTTTAGCTCACCTGAGCATGTAGTGCTCAAGTGAGCTATTGTGATCCCCTTTTGACCAGCATCCGTCCGTTGTGTGTCGTCCGTCAACAATGTCTTTAAACGACATCTCCTCCTAAACCACTGGGCTAATTTGAACCAAATTTGGCAGAAATGTTGCTTAGGTGGTCCCCTTCAAAAATAGCTAAAAGAATTGAAATCTGTTAAAAACTCTGGTTGCCATGGCAACAAAAGTGAAATTTTAAAATAATCTTTAAAAATCTTCTCCTCCTGACCCAGAAGGCGTAAAGCCTTGATATTTTGCATGAAGCATCAGTATATTGACCTCTTTCAAAATAGCTAAAATCATGATCCTCAGGTCCCCAGGGGCGGAGCCCCAGGGGGGTTGGGGTTTATATAGAAATAAAGAACGATTTTTTAAATGACATCTCCTCCCAAACCACTGGGCCAATTTGAACCAAATTTGGCAGAAATGGTGCTAAGGTGATCCCCCTTAAAATTAGCTAAAAGAATTGAAATCCGTTAAAAACTCTGGTTGCCATAGCAACAAAAGTGAAATTTAAAAAATAATCTTAAAAAAATCTGCTCCTCCTGACCCAGAAGGCGTAAAGCCTTGATATTTTGCATGAAGCATCAGTATATTGACCTCTTTCAAAATAGCTAAGATCAAGATCAAAGGGACTCCAGGGGCAGAGCCCCAGGGGGGGGGGGGGGTATATAGAAATAAAGAACGATTTTTTAAATGACATCTCCTCCCAAACCACTGGGCCAATTTGAACCAAATTTGGCAGAAATGGTGCTAAGGTGATCCCCCTTAAAATTAGCTAAAAGAATTGAAATCCGTTAAAAACTCTGGTTGCCATGGCAACAAAAGTGAAATTTCAAAATAATATTTAAGAATCTTCTCCTCCTAACCCAGAAGGCGTAGAGCCTTGATATTTTGCATGAAGCATCAGTATATTGATCTCTTACAAAATAGCTAAAATCATGATCCTCGGGTCTCCAGGGGGGGGGGGGGGGGGGGCATGAAGCATCAGTTCACAGTCTTCTTTCTTAATTCTGAAATTATAACCCATGGAAAAAGACTTTTCCTTCTTTCAAATCAGCACTAAAGCCTTGGAATTTGTAATTTTGACTTTTGGATCCCCAGGTTCATAGTCTTTATATGTAATTGTGGCCCACTTGTTTCATAATCCTAACCTTAACATGAAATTAGACTGTTGAAAGAAAAAGAGCCTTTATCTCAGGTGAGCGCCCCAGGGCCAACGGCCCTCTTGTTTCTCTTACCACAAAGTATTCAAAAGCTGATTTCTTTCAGTGCATCAAAAACATTATTGTGTGATGATGGCTTAAGCCATCTGCACTAAGTCTTTAAGGTTTTATGAAAAAAAATGCCTTTGAAAGAATTGTGGAAAATGAAGAAATAGCTTGAACCAAGCAATTTCTTTGTTGTCTACATTACTCTCTTTCCTGAAAGATAAAAAGTTGAATTGAATGAACCTGAAATTAACATCTCCATATCCATTCAATTTAGACCAGTCTGTCACATTTTGTTATTCATTAAGAAAAATTCTTTAGCCCATTTTCACACAACACTGCTTTTTAACACCCCAAAAGAAAATAGCTTTGAAAAACATTGTAGAAAATAAAGAAATTACTTTAAAAAGCAATTTCTCCATTATCCACATTGTTTTCTACTCAAAATGACCAAAAGGATAAGAATCATCTACTACAATTTTTTGGCTGCAACTTTTTTGGATCTTCACTGGTCCAAAATTTTGTTGTCTGGTAAAGGGTTGTAGAAGTTGCAGACAACAATTATGAGGTGATGTAATTTTAAAGATTGTTGTCTTATTGGGTAGAAAACATTGTAACAAGCAATTTCTTCATTCTCCACAATGTTTTCTAAAGCTTTCATATTGAGGGGTGTTTAAAAGCATCATTGTGTGGGAACGGGTTGAGAAAAATTCTGTCATGTTTTGTAATAGGATTGGTAGTGATGAAGATGACGAGAGTGCTGAAGATGAATCTCAAAGCAACGAAGACCCGAGTGAGACTGCAGTCTCTATAAACGCTAGAAGGGTGAACAACACAGAGGAGGTTGAGGAAGATGCCACAAAACAAGATGGAACAAGTGAAGTGACCGCAGATAAACAGACGGAGGACAAACTGTCTAAACCAGCTCTAGTACCTGCAGTAGATCAAGCTAGAGATGCAGATCAGGGGGCCAGTAATGGAAAACTTGAACATGAAGATGATGGGGCGTACATGAATGGAGATGTATGTAGTGAATTGATCTATTTAAAATATGGCATTATAAACCAACGCCCAAAATTTAGGGACTAGATGTCAAATAACTTATGAATTGAATAATTTGATTTTACTATAGGTGTATTGAATTGTACTTATATAAAGTATGTTACTATTCTATATTTGAGCATTTGCATGACACATCCAACTATTACACATTTCGATGGGTCAGCTCAAAACAGTTGTAAATGCCTATAAACATATAGGCAATTACAACTGCTTTGTGCTGAACCATCTATTTGTGCCAGGTCAAGACACTGTCTGATCAGAGTCTTCAATAAATGCTGTATAGGTAAATACTGGCCAAAGCTGGTTTAGATGATCAGCTAATATTCCAAATGCCTTGAGTGGCTATCTGACTGTGAAATGTCTGTGCTTTTCAAACACATGAAATGGTGTAAAATGTCATGAAAATGCTCATTTTCATTTTGAGACCTCATAACAAAAATAAGGAGCCTTCTTGTGAATTCTTCTCTGGAACTATTTCAAGAATTTTAGAGACTTGATTTATATGCCAGATATGGCAAAGGTGCTTAAGATTATACAGTAAAACCTCCGTAGTTCGCAGCGCAAGGGACCGGGGAAATTTATACGAATTAAGGTTATTTTTCTAAACAAGACCCGCAGATATTAATTGAGGAATACATAAATTAAAAATTACTCACCTTGTTTTTTTTTATACTTTTATGTCTGTTAATTTTTGCCATTTTTTAAACACAGTGCTTGTATCAAATAGTAGACTCCATCAGAGTGATTTCCCGTTACAATACATTAGATCAAATCACTCTGAGTATTCTATGATCAAATCATTAAATTAAGGACCGACAATTGTGAAAAAAGCAACCGCAAAATAAAATAAAGTGGTTAGAATTTTTAAATGACCAATAACACTGGATACTAATGGGGGTGTGTCATTTTAAAGTAAATTTTTGGCGATCATTACGGGAATCTTTATTCGGTTAATTACCCACCATACAACCAAACAGCCCCTTTTAACTAAAGGTACATGATAACACATTATTTGTCATATAGATCAGCAGGCGTGAAAATCAAGGTAAGTGGTGATTGGTGACAATTAGTTTATCACACCTACGAATTAAACATTGGAGTTTCTGCTATAATCATACTATCGGGACAGGAAATGGCCTCCGAACTACGAACCATTGACGTTCGAATTAGACAGAGTTTTCTAACGAAGCTAAAGAAGGAAAAAGATCGGGTCCACATTAAGTATACGAACGAACACATACCTACGAACCAGTGACGTTCGAATTAACAAGGTTTTACTGTATTGATTTCCTGGAAACATTCTCTATATTGGTACATTCAGGCCTTTGGAGTGGTGCAGGTGCTCATGTACCTCTTGTTGTTGAGTCCACTTACAGTGAGCCAGACATAGTTGTCACTAAGACAAGATAGTGTATGTGCGTAAGTGCGTTAGTTAGTCCGGCCAGTTACTCCCACATTTATGGATGGATTTCAAATTAAATTGGCACAATTATTCTCCGTCATGAGCAGATGTGCCATTTGAAAGAATATTTGGGATAGTTCTAATGTCAAGGTCACAGCTCAAGATCAAACACTGAAATTTTGCTTGTCCGGAGCATTTCTTCTACAATTATGGATGGATTTCAAAATAAATTGGCAAAATTATTCTCCATCATGAGTAGATGTGCCATTTGTAAGAATTTTGGGGATATTTCCTATGTCAAGGTCAAACACTAAAATTTTGCTTGTCCTGAGCATTTCTCCTATTATAATGGATGGATTTCAAAATAAATTGGCACAATTATTCTCCATCATAAGTAGATGTGCCATTTGAAAGAATTTTTGGGATATTTCCCATGTCAAGGTCATAGGTCAAGGTCAAACACTAAAATTTTGCTTGTCCTGAGCATTTCTCCTATTATTACATGACGGCTAAAATAGTACAAGCATCATATCTGTTTAAAGAGCTTTAATGAATAATTATTACATGAATTAGTAGTGTGGCAGTAATGGGCCATGCAGTAGCAGAAAATCCCAGAGAGATACCAAAAAGAAGATTTTGTTTAGGAACTAGGCTAGGACTCCCCTTTACTTTCCATCCACCCAACCCTCCATGGATGTTACTCTCCTCACATGGAGGTGGCCAAGAGTTAGCTATCAAATCACTGGCCGGGTAGTTCCATTTCAAATTCCAACCCACAGGGTCCTATCCCTGTGTAAATCATTTCCAAAGTGCCCAGTGTTAGGGATTAAATCACTGAGCACAAACCCCTTGGCCCAGTGTTAGAGTTCAAATCACAGAGCCATCCTATAGCATGGATTGGCCACTAGCCCATTCCTTCTCCCGCCAAAATTAGATAAGATATTTGGAAATTTAGCAATTTATGAAATATTCCTAATAAAATTGATATCCCTCCGGAATTTTCTGCCACACGAACCATGTTCGCCCCAAAATTCCTGCAATTATTTACCAAGCATTTGTTCTAGATGGTGTTTGATAGATAGCAAAAACAAATGACAACCAATATCAGACAGATGTACACCATCCCTATAATATAACCCAGGTGTCTCACTACCAATATCTTCATGGGGAATTACTGTACCACCCAAGAATACAGTTAGTCTTCTTAATAACCTGTTAAGCAATTTTCTCTTCTTTTCAATTTTGGTAATAGGATAATTGACAGACCATGTTAACCGTGGCAAAATTAAAGATACCAAGATGATTGTTTTGGGAAAAAGACTTGAAATTGCAAAAACATCCCTACGAAAGATTTGTCTTAGTACGTTACATTAAACCTCACAAAGATCGTTCGACCCAAGATGTATGACAATTGCCCGTGGTGCTGGATTGTGAAGCGATAAATACTGTACTTCAGGCATCAATCTGTCCCAATGCATTCCCCTTATACCTTTCCAGTGTATTTTTGACACACAGTCCAAACCTTAGTTCTTAGCTATCTGTCTTGTTTCAGCCCGCTGTTGTGCCCAATATGCATATGAATCTCCTAAAAACCATACATCTGAAATAGACTTAGAGAATGGCATAAGCATATGCCATGCAAATGTCTAATGTTGAGTGTCAGTTGAATTCCTGCAATAGAAATTGATAAGTCTCAAAATAGCAATACAATGCCAATATTTAAAATTGTCGACCTGTTTAACGAATATATTTTTTAAATGAATCCGATGTCCAGCGACCCATTCTCTTTATAGTATCATGTGAAATGCCCTGATGTGCAAGCCATGTTGCTGCTCCGATCCTAAGGGAGTGGGATTTGAAAAAAGCTTTGTTTAAGTTCAATTTGATAACAATTTTGTTTAATACTGCGCCAAATTGATAGCGTGTTAATGGTGCACCATTCTGGTGGCAAAAAAGGAGATTGAGTGCCGCATTTGATGAGCCAATGTGTAAGTATGTTGACATAGCATTAACTGGACAAACTTCACTATCCAAGGCAGCAATATCTATAATTTGAGGTGATCCACATTGGTTGTTTTTTGAATGCCTTAAATAAACCTTAAACCCTTTCCCTTGCTTCAACCCTTTAATATCAGAAAGTTTCAATGGATCTGTATCAGAGGAATAAACTATTTCTCCGACTCGAAACAATCCAAAAAATGCAAGTGTATAGGCTGCCTTAAAAAGTCTAATTTCATATGTTGATTTACATACACTTGTTAACTGCACTCAAATCTTTTTTAGCATGTCATATGTTATTGGCAACCTAGAATCTTGTAGTAACCGTGATCGTCGGTAGCCCTCCAGCATTTTTGAAACAGTAAACTGTGCAGAATAATTCCTCAGATTGTTGATTCGATGTTGATATCGAATTGCAGAAATATATGTTGAAGCAGTTCCATATGCATATCCTTGTTGGAACAAAAAAGCTATGAAAATCTTCCAATGAGAAAAAGGGACAGGCCATTCCGACTGAAATTCATACTGTAATCTGAAGTGTTCAAAAAGTTGAAGAGCCTGGTTATAGACAACTCTAGCGTGTGAGGACAAGCCTGCCCTCAGAAGCTGTCTGGCTCCAAGTTGAAGATTTTCCAAAGATGGTTGGGTATTGGTTTTGGCAGCAGCTCTGCTTCTGGGGCCAGTTGGCGGAAACGGGACAACTGTAAACGAGAAAGACTGTCTGCTATAAAATTACAAACCCCTTCGATATGCTCTGCCCGCAATACAAGATTGTACTGCAAACATTTAAGAGTTAATGCTCGGACCAAGACCATAATTTGAAGCGATTTTGAGGTTTGTCGATTAATAATTTCAACTACTGCCCTATTATCGCATCTGAATAAAATCTTTTATTTCGAAGTTGATCCCCCCAAATGTAGATTGAAACTAAAATTGGAAAATACTCTAGCAAAGTAATGTCATCAAGAAGGCCTTGCTCTATCCAAGAGTTTGGCCATTGGGCGTATGTCCATTGGTTTTGAAAATAAGCGCCAAAACCGTTGCTTTTTGACGCCGAACTATCAGTAAACAAGCATACATCAGCATTAAAGCACCAGGCCTTGTCATTGAATATTGAGATACCATTAAAGTTGCTAAAGAATTTCAGCCACATCAAAAGGTCATCTCTTATCCCCTTATTAATTGTGACATGATGATGTGGGTTCTTCAAACCACATGTTGCATTAATCATTCTTCTGCTAAATGGTCGGCCAGGAACTATAGCCCGGCACATGAAATTGAGGGAACCAATCAATGATTGCATTTGCTTAAGAGTTATCTTGCACTTATGCTTCAAAATGTCCTGAATTAATTTGACCAATAACTGAATTTTTTCTTGCGGAATACGAATCTGCATCAAAATCGTATCGATTTCCAACCCAAGGAACACCAACACAGTCGATGGACCTTCAGTTTTGTCGTCTGCAATTGGAACCCCCAAATCCATACAACATGCAATGCTTGCAACATTAAAGCACATTGTTCTGTTTCTTTTTCGCCCCCAAACAAAAAGTCATCAAGGTAATGTTCTATTTCGCCCAAAGTGCAATTCTCTTGCACCACCCACTGAAGGAAATTAGCAAATCTTTCAAAGGTAGCACACGAAATACTACATCCAAATGGCATAGCCTTATCGAAAAACCATTTACCCTGAAATTTAAACCCAATTATTTTAAAGTCACTTAGCTACCGGTAGAAGTCGAAATGCAGACTTAATGTCAGCTTTGGCCAACAAAGCTCCCTGACCCAATTTTTGTACCATTTTGACTGCAGCATCAAATTTCATGCATTGCACAGAGCAAATATCGGGATCAATATAGCTATTGACGGAATCCCCTCTCGGATAAGACAAATGGTGTATCAGTCGAAATTCACCGGGTTCTTTTTTCGGAACCAGACCAAGAGGCAACACCTGAAAAGTATCAAAAGGTGGGGTATCAAAAGGGCCTTCTCCTTATTTATTTTTTGTACAACTATGTGACTATTATCTAAAGCTGATTTTAGATTTTTTGAGTCATAATCCTGAAAGGGACCCTCATAGTGCAAAGAAAAACCAAATTTAAATCCATTATACAAATTTTTTGCTGCCAAAATGTCTGGGTAGTTCTTTAAATAAGGAATCATAGCTTCCAGTTTTACTGGTGTTTTAGCCAAATTAAATCTACATTCGGTTTTGCCTTGGTGGATTTCCAAAACTACCCTGTTGACTTCGAAAATTAGAGTCCAGAGAACGAGTACATTTTGTGAGGGAATGAGGACCTCTACAAGCAGTGCACACATGATCATATTTGCAAGGCCTGAAAGAACAGCCTTTTGGAGCATTATAATCAAAGCATGGCCTGATTCGGGGTCTATTAGAATTGGAAGGGTTCAAAGTTTGTTTTGAAGGCTGGGACAAAGCTGGTAAAGTCATCGACCTAAGCCAAAGGTCTGGATTTAGTGTAGACCAGGATTGTGGGTGCACTGCTTGCCACCTCCTGAAGTCTTCATCATACTGCCTCCATGCCAAAGATCCCTTTCCCCTTAACTCTGCCTCTCTTATGATTGCCATGTATTGAAATAGAGACCCTGCCCTATCAGGATATTTCTTGATGTAAATTGACGAAAAAATATGAAAAGCATCTGTCCATTCACGAATGTTTTGAACTAATCGTGTAGGCTTTGGCTTAACTAGCAATTGTCCAGAAAGTTCATCTAAATTTACAACTGATGAAGAGGTTGCTACGTCAATTGTATTCTTGAGCAGAAGGGCCAAATTAATGTACTCTCCCGCCCATATTTTTTGTACGTTTTCTTTGGAAACGTGCATGGTTAGATCGTCATCAGCGCACACCAAGGCATTCCCTGGCAAAGCAAAATCGGATATTGCGGGTGATGCATTCAATTCTGACGAAGGAATCAAAGCATCTGCTTCCCTGAGCCCAAACAGTTGACGAAATGGATTACCCGCCATTTCGTCATCGGAGGCAAGCCGCACCCTTTCAAGCGGCTCCTCCCCTGGCACTTGTGGCCCTCCAGCGGCTACATCCTTCGGTTCCGCAGTGTACGGTCCTTTGTTAGACTTCTTTTTTCTGTACTTAGGCATACTAAATTACTTTTCTTGCGATTTATCAAAATTTGCTGAGACTGCTCAGATTAAAGCGCCATCTACAGGCTAGTGATTCTTACACTGCTTTTTATTTCACGAGTAACCGGGCACCGTCCGGTGACAAGGTAAATAAACATCACTCGATTTTAGGCAGTATTAAATTGGCCTATTTTAAATGAATAGCCCTTATTATCAGAGCTTAAGGTCAAACACTAAAATTGTGCTTCTCTGGAGCATGATGTCTACAAAACTTTGCAGGCCCGACAGCGGTTGTCCTGGGACAACCATCTAGTTTGTGATTCTAGGGCTTTTTTTATCATCTACATCTGATTTGAATTTGGATCGGTCAAAAAATTTAACTGGTAATTGGTTAGTATAGGAAAGAAGACATTGCTTGCAACAAGCAATTTTTTCTTTTCCACAGTGTTTTCTCAATTATAATATCACAGGTGTAAAAATCAGGGATTGTACAGGAAAGGGTCAAACTTTGTTCACTTTATGTTTTTCCAGATCTTGAATGGAGATATTGAAGTGATCACAATGGACGACTTACCAGCTTCCTTAACAGTTATGTCTCAGGTATTTTATTTACTCATTATCACACAACAAAATTTCAGATTGGTTTAAAACAGTTGCAGATGACAATTCTTAGTTGACAAAATCTTATAAAATCTTTGGCTTTCCTGTAGAAAACATTGATGATTATGACCAAATTGCTTCTTTTCCAAAGTTTTTATATTGAGGGGCCGTCTGTTTTTATATTGAGAGGCGTTTAGAAGTGTTATTGTATGGGAATAGGTTAGACTGGTCCAAAATGAAAGAAAATGCAATTGACGATTTCAAGATTGTTAAATTTTAAAAAGTTTTGCCTCTCTGGGTAGAGAATATTGTGGGAAATGAAATTAATTGTAATGATTTCTGCAATGCTTTCCAAAACTTTTGAATGCATTAAAAAAGCGGGATTGTGTGAAGATGCGTAAACATATTACCAAACATCCCAACTTTTAATTCCTCAAAGGACTTGTATCAAGGAAAACTGAAATTGCTTTTTTTCAAGCAATTTCTTCCTGACAATGTTTTCCTACCTAAATGGCACCTATATTTCAATTTAAACCATTGCCAGAAGAAAAGATTTGAATGGTCAAATTGTTGAAAAAATTGCAGACAACATTTTTTGCTAACCTGAGCACAAAGTGCTCTGGGTGAGCTATTGTAATCGGACATTGTCCAGCGTCTGTCTGTCTGTCTGTCTGTCAGTCCATCCCTACACATTTACTAAAAAATCTCCTCCTTAACTTACCATGGAATTTCAACCAGATTTCATAGAAATTGTCCTTAGGTCATGCTCTTTCAAAATACTTCAAACAATTGAAATCCATGATTAACTTTGGTTGTCATGGCAACCAAGTGAAATTATTCTCCTCCCAAATCATAAGGCCCTGAGCTTTGATATTTTGTATAAACCATCATCTATTGACCCTCTACCAAAATACTTCAAAGATTCACCGTATCTTGAAAATGTCCTTTCTGTGTGATCACTGTTTTTACATTGAAATAAGAAAGGAAATCTTGGAGAATATTCTACTCCAAAACCAAGAGGCCTAGAGCTGTGGTTTTTTGTGTGTATAAATGTCTGTTGACCCTTTACCAAAATACTTCAAAGAATTACCTTACACTGAAAATTAGCCTGTTTCTGTGTTATTCCTGATTTTACACTGAAATAAAGATGGATATCTTTGAAAATCTTCTTCTCCCAAACCATGAGGCCTAGAGCTGTGGTATTTTGTATGTATAAATTTCTGTTGCCCCTTTCCCAAAATACTTCAAAGAATTACCTAACATTGAAAATTAGCCCATTTCTGTGTGATTCCTGATTTCACTTACGAATAAAGAAGGAAATCTTTGATAATCTTCTCCCAAACCATAAGGCCTAGAGCTTTGGTATTTGGTGTGGTGATATCTATTGACCCTTTACCAAAATACTTCATAGAATTACTGTATTCTGAAAATAAGTCATTATACCCCCGCAAATCGAATATTTTGGGGGAATACTGGAATCAGTCTGTCTGTCTGCGTGTCCGTCTGTGTACAAAATACTTCCAATTTTGTGTCACGAACTCCTCCTTCAGTTTGGCTTCAATACCATTGAAACTTATACAAATATTAACCACATGTTGAAGTTTTGCAAGACGCAATTTTGAAGTCTTAATTCCCCCTGGCTCAAGAATTATCTCTCCTTGAACTTAGACATTATTTATGCTTTGCACATATATAGCTAATGATACTACCAAGTTTGTGTTGCAAACTCCTCCTTTCTAGAAAAGCAAATTCAGTAGCTTTGTCCTTGTATTGTAAAGCTCTCATTACACTGAAAGCACTTGCGGGGGTATTAAGTCGCATACTGTGACAAGTTCTAGTTTTCAATTCTTTCAATTTGGACAGGTATAATAAAGGTAATGGGTCCGATAATGGGTTACAGTTTTATTCTTTTTGACTGCTTGAAATGCAGATTATATGGAGGATGATTATGTTAGTGTAACATTGATCATATTGATCAATATTGTTGAATAATGCTTGTATGTTAAGGTGCTTATGCCATTACCATAACACAAAATTTTAGACTGGTCCAAATTCAAAGAAGTAAGCTTTTAGATGCTGAAATTTCAAAATTGTATGGATTTGGGGGTAGAAAACATTGTGGTAATGCAGAAATTGATTGTACCAAGCAATTTCTTAGTTCTTTCAGAATATCTCCGTAAGCCTTTTTCTTCAGGGGTTGTAAGAAAGCGGGATTGGGCAGGAATAGGTTAAAGCTTGAATAACATTGATGATAAAGGAATAACTGTACTACACCTGACTTGTATGTGTTAACAACAATCATTGTTCACTAACTTTTAAAGAACTATTCATCACAGGAGGAATTACAACAGAAAGTGTCTCAAGAACAACAGAATAACTCCCTAGATGCCATGTTTACTACAGTGGATGGAGACAAAGAACTGGCTGGAGACCCTGAGTATTTGAAGGAACCTGGTATAGTATTTACACCTTTAATTATTGGTCAAAGCCTTTAGCTACTGTCTAGCAAGTGGGTTTGTTAGAATATTAGGAGAAGAATTGGTGAGAAGGAATGGTAGAAACGTTTTGAGGATTCATCAATTCCTATTAAAAAAGTTGAGACTTTAGCAATGTTAAATGAGTAATTTGGTGGTAAAATTATAATTATTTGTGATCTTTGTTTCAATTTTTTATTGAGTGTATTTGCACGGTGTTAATTCAATATTTTTGCTTCCTATTGAAATGTAATGTAAAATTATAATAATGTCATGCAGAAAATATTTTTTAGGTGCTTGCTTGGAACCTTTGACCAGACAACCAAAATTAAGATTGGTTAACCTTTTCCGTAATCCTGGAAAATTTCTTACCGGAGTAAAAATGCAGCATTGTGTGACAATAGGTTAAGGTCCATGCTTGGGCCTCCAAATGGGTCAAAGTAGTTTTTATGACGCCAAATTTCAGTTTGGCCAACATTTAGCCGTCATGTCAGGGTGTCAGTAGTTGGTTTGCCCAAGTCTTGAGATCTAGATAACGAAGTGTGATATCAATCTAATTCTGTTATTCCTCTTCTTGTAAGAACTCTTTGGTATTGTCTTGATGAGCCCTGTTCTGAGCTTTCAAAGAGTAACAACAACTTAGGGTTTGGTGAATCAAAAATGAAATTTACATTTCAAAATAGAAATCACTCTCTGTATCTGGAGCAGGAACTACTTGGCTCTGGTATTTGTTCTTCAATTAAGAGCTAGTCCAAATAACTCAGCTATTTAGACTTACAAATAGTTCTCTTATTTTCAAAACCTTTCATTTTATACCGGTTTGGTTTAGTGTGTGAAATTGTTTCCATTTTTAGCTCACCTGAGCACAACGTGCTCAAGGTGAGCTTTTGGTATCACCTTTTGTCTGTCGTGCGTCGGAAGTCGTCAACAATTCTTTAAACATCTTCTCCTCAGTAACCACTGGGCGGAATTCAACCAAACTTGGTAGGAATGTTCCTTGGGTGACCCTTCTCAAAAGTTGTTCGCGGATTTTTGATTGACCCCCAAATATGGGCGTGGCAGGGCGTGGCAGTTTTTAACTTAGAAATCTTTAAACATCTTCTCCTCAGTAACCATTGGGGCAATTTCAACCAAATTTGGTATGAATGTTCCTTGGGTCACCCTTTTCAAAAGTTGTTCGTGGAATTTTGATTTATGCCCAAATATGGGCGTGGCAGTTTTTGACTTAGGAATCTTTAAACATCTTCTCCTCAGTAACCATTGGGCCAATTTCAACCAAATTTGGCATGAATGTTCCTTAGGTTACCCTTTTCAAAAGTTGTTCGTGGAATTTTGATTTACGCCCAAATATGGGCGTGGCAGGGCATGGCAGTTTTTGACTTAGAAATCTTTAAATATCTTCTCCTCAGTAATCATTTGGCCAATTCAACCAAACTTGGCATGAATGTTCCTTTGGTGACCCTATTCAAAAGGTGTTTGCAGAATTTTGATTTACACCCAAATATGGGCGTGGCAGGGCGGGGCAGTTTTTTTACTTTGAAATTTTTAAACATCTCCTCAGTAACCATTGGGCCAATTTCAACTAAATTTAAATGAATATTCATTGGGTGACCCTTTTCAAAAGTGTTGGCAAAATTTTGAATCATCTTACATTAGTCAGGTGAGCGATTTTAGGGCCATTCTGGCCCTCTTGTATTTATAGTCTTCAAACAAATGATTATAAAACGTTAACAAACATGTTTTACTCTTGATAATGTCTTTTCAATACTTTTCAAGTGTTGACTGCAACTCCTTTCAATTTTGACTAGCCTTCAAGGGCCAATTGTGTTTTGTAACTAGTTTTTGTTGTCCAAAGAGGCAAACTAGTCAATTCACTTAAACCCATTCCAACTCATACCATCCTTTGTACACATTAAAGAAAAATAATTTTGGAAATCTTTGTAGGAACAGGATGTTTCCTGTAACAATCATTTCTCTTTTCCAACTATGTTTTCTACCTGAATAAAAATGTTTCTTTTTATACGCCCGTCGAAGACGGGACGTATTATGGGATCACCCGTGGTGTCCGGGCGTCCGGCAGTGTCCACTTCTTTGTCCGGAGCATAACTCTGTCACCTTAAGTCCGATTGACTTTAAACTTGGCAATTATATTCTTCTCATCAATACGGAGTGCAGTGCACAAGAACCATAACTCTACCTGGCCTATTTTTTGAGTTATTGCCCTTTGTTGTTTTTCATACTTGAATCTTGTCCGGAGTATATCTCTAAAAGTATTATAGCTAGGATCATGAAACTTCATGGGTGTATAGATCTCATCAAGGGGGAGTGCAGTGCACAAGAACCATAACTCTACCTGGCCTATTTTTTGAGTTATTGCCCTTTGTTGTTTTTCATACTTGAATCTTGTCCAGAGTATATCTCTAAAAGTATTATAGCTAGGATCATGAAACTTCATGGGTGTATAGATTTCACCAAGGGGGAGTGCAGTGCAAAAGAGCCATTACTCTACCTGACCTATTTTTTGAGTTATTGCCCTTTGTTGTTTTTCATACTTGAATCTTGTCTGAGTATATCTCTAAAAGTATAATAGCTAGAATCATGAAATTTCATGGATGGATAGAGCTCACCAAGTAGGAGTGCAGTGTACAAGAACCATAACTCTACCTGGCCTATTTTTTGAGTTATTGCCCTTTGTTGTTTTTCATACTTGAATCTTGTCCGGAGTTTATCTCTAAAAGTATAATAGCTAGGATTATGAAACTTCATGGGTGTATAGATCTCACCAAGGGGGAGTGCAGTGCACAAGAACCATAACTCTACCTGGCCTATTTTTTGAGTTATTGCCCTTTGTTGTTTTTCATACTTGAATCTTGTCCAGAGTATATCTCTAAAAGTATAATAGCTAGAATCATGAAATTTATTAGATGGATAGAGCTCACCAAGTTGGAGTGCAGTGTACAAGAACCATAACACTACCTAGCATATATTTTGAGTTATTGCCCTTTGTTGTTTTTCATACTTGAATCTTGTCCGGAGTATATCTCTAAAAGTGTAATAGCTAGAATCATGAAACTTCATGGATGGATAGAGCTTACCAAGTGGGAGTACAGTGCACAAGAACCATAACTCTACCTGGCCTATTTTTGATTTATTGCCCTTTGTTGTTTATCATACTTGAATTCTATGGAGTATATCTCTAAAAGTATAATAGCTAGAAACATGAAATTTCATGGATGAATAGAGCTCACCAAGTTGGAGTGCAGTGTACAAGAACCATAACTCTACCTAGTGTTTATTTTGAGTTATTGCCCTTTGTTGTTTTTCATACTTGAATTTTGTCCGGAGTATATCTCTAAAAGTATAATAGCTAGAATCATGAAACTTCATGGATGGATAGAGCTCACCAAGTGGGAGTGCAGTGTACAAGAACCATAACTCTACCTAGTGTATATTTTGAGTTATTGCCCTTTGTTGTTTTTCATACTTTGTTTGACAAAAAATATTCATTCAAAATAACATCAGTTGTATTCAAACCCCCAGTTAATATTAAGCAGTGTGACGGGCGTATCTTGTGACAATTTGGCACCTTGTTTCTTAATTTAGATACACTTTGAAAAGCCATCTGCAACTTGTTGTAATTCATACCAGTCTAATTAACTTTTTTGACCGAAACAAATTCCCAAAAATAGAATTTATGAGGCCTTGTTGAATTGCTGATATTTCGGGTTTGAGATAAACATTCAATCTTATTTGAAATAAAGAAGGGATGAAGTTGGGTTTTGAATATGACTTCGATATATTCAGAAATTCAAGATTTCCGATTTCGAGATAATGAATTTTGATGTAATTGTACATTTAAAAGAATTGTGATACTTTTGTTTAATTGCAAACCTGGCTAGATTAACATGATATGGTTATATTCTTCTAAAACTGAAACATGGCGACATTCAGGACCTTCAATCCTTTGATTTTTTATAAAATCACCAGATTCTTAGATAGAAGACTATTCCTATTTAAAATTTTGCAAACCACATTTGATAGAGTGTATGAAAATAATAATAAAAAAAAATAGTTCTATTTCGGAGCAATTTGTGTTGGTTTTGTTGTAATGGATTTAGCCATTCTTGTAAAAAAAAGAAAAAGAATTATCTTGATTTCAATAAAAATGTTATATATTGCCCAAAGTCAATATACCTTGATATCAACTCCTTTTCGCTGTGTTGTAGAAAAGGTGTTTTGTGGTTCTTGTAAGCACAACTCCTACATTTCTCCAAAGATTTCCATGATTTTTTGCAAGCACAAATCCTATGTTCCTCCAAAGATTTGGATGATTTTTTGTAAGCACAACTCCTGTGTTCCTCCAAAGATTTAGATGATTTTTTGTAAGCACAACTCCTGTGTTCCTCTAAAAATTTAGATGATTTTTAGTAAGCACAACTCCTATGTTCCTCCATAGTTTTGGATGAATTTTCACAAGATAATTCCCATTATATGACCTCTAGTATATCAAGTAGGTCAAGTGATATTTTATTGTATCAATGTTAAAGGGGGGCTCATTCTGGTAGCATATATTAAGACAAAAGCCCTCTATTATCCCTTACCAACTCAATCCTGCTTTTTTACGCATTTCAAAAATATAGCTTTGGAAAAAATTGTGGACAATGTTACAAGCAATTTCTTCAATGTCCACAATGTTTCTGCCCTATAAGGCAGAGGTTTTCATAATTCCACCAACTCGAAATTGCCATCTGCAATTACTTTCAATTTGAACCAGTCTATGACTTTACCATGTTGTAATTGGTTAAGTAGTGCATTTCCCCCAATATGTTGTAATATACTAACTGTTTTTCTGGGTAAGATAAGTTTTATCATGTTTATCCTTTCCCTTTACAGATGACTCAACACAGTAGATGCTGGTTCCAATATTGATGTGAAGATATGGGCTAAAGTTTTGCAAACTTTACAAGACTTTCAATTGAATAGGACTTTATTATTTTGTTACTTGCAGTTAAAGGATTAAATAGTTCCAAAGTGTTGTTTGAAATTCAAATACAAAGTTTTTGTGTGACATTTCCAAGAATTTCACATGTGTGTGAAGTGAAAACGGTCAGCTGGTTGGACAGCCACTCTGTGAATTTAGAGAACTCATTTCTGATCTTAACGTTTCCGTACAAATTGCTGATTTTTATGTCTCTTTGATAGTATACTTTAGAAAACACTCTGGAAAAAGAAGAAATTGCTTGTAACAAGCATTTTCTTTTTTATTCCAGAATATCTTCTATCATATAGGATGACTATTTTTTTAATTGTACATACTATATAATGCTGTCTGCTAACTCTTTAGATTTGGAAAAAGTCCGAAGTTTTCAAAACAGTAAAGGGTTAAGAATTGTCCAGTCAGAATCTGATGAGGCTGTTTAGATGCACAGGCTGAGTCACGTCTTTGTGCACATGAGATATTGTTCGAAATGTCTTGCACCACCTCAAATGTGAATGTAATAATTTATTTGTTCCCTTGATTGTATTTTATTGCGTTAAGTTGTATTAGTGAAATTATTAAGTGAGCTTTATTCATTGCGAAATAAAAGTAATCTCTAGAATGTGAGGTTTTGTGTTAGAATGTGGAAAAAGTTATTCTTTTAGGCCAATTTTAGATATTTGAGTTGTTACAGTATTCAAAGTTTCTTTAGTGTTAGTATTTGTTTCTATCTCATAATTTACTAGATATTCTTTCTAATTTTGGGTTCACAATTTGAAATCTTGCATTACACAGTTGAAATTGCAGACTAATAACATGGTAAAAGATATTTTTTGTAATATTGAATCAATTGAAAGTAAAAATAATGCTTGTAATCGCACATCACAAAGCTTCAGATATTATTCAGTTACAGAGCAAAATTTTTACCATAAATTTTGGAAATATACTTTACAAGTAACTTCAGTAATTAAATACAAACAGGATCTTAACTTATTCTTATTTTTATGCCCCTCCCGGCCCAAGAAAACATCATTCTAAACATTTCGAAATATGAAGAAATTGCTTGTGACAAGTAGTTTAAAACATTTCCCACATTATTTTCTACTAAAAAAGGACAATATCATCAACTTGACATTATTTCCATCAGCATCTTTGTTTGAATCAATCTAAAATTTTGTTTTTCTGGCAATGGGTTGAAGACCAATTAGAACCCCATCAGATTTCTCACAGTTACATATCTATGGTTCAGCGCAAAACAGTTGTAACTGCCTATAAACATTTATGCAGTTACAACTGTTTTTTGCGCTGAACCATGGATATGAGTGACTAGGAATGACTCAATTCAGTCTGTGCATTTATGAATTCTGATTAGTTTTCACCATGCACGGCTGTAGAAAGGTATTGAGTCCTCTTCCTTGGTTGACCAGCAAATATTCTAAATGCATGATGTAAATGTCCAAGGGGATTGTTGTCCACTCAGATCAGTATCCATTATGATCAGTGTCTTGGTATTGTTCACAAGAAATTGTAGGAAGTGCCACGCAAAGGACCAGATGACTTTTATAATTGGTTATCTGATATTACATAGATTTTCTTAATTACTTAACACTACAAATACACATTGAAATATTAAATAGCTCCAAGTGTTTCTGCCTCATTTACTTGAATCTTTGAGTTGCTCAAGTTTGAATGATGGTTGAGGAAAGTTATTGCCTTTCAAAGAGAGTTATTTACATGCTCATTGGATACCATTTTATACAATGTGTAAGTCCTGGTAAAGTCAAAAAGTCTTCCGTCTGGTATATAGTAATTTTTTTCCCCATTGAATCTCTCCTTGCAAAACTAGAAACAGTGTAAGAAGCTGAAATCTTTAATTTTTGTGGATATCTTTGGCTGTGACCTTTTAGGAAATGCGTTGAATATAGCTTATACTTATCAGGGACCTAAACATCTTAGTAATATTTGCTTTTGTTATTAAACTTGATAATTATTTCCACAGTAACTCGAACAGTAGATGTTCTTTTGGTTCTAGTATAATATTGTTCTATTAGCAAGTGATTTTTCCTAAATAAATCTTTTCAAAAGTCCAAATTTTCTATAGAGGAAAATAATAAGAATCATTTTATGTGAGAAACTAATTCAGTGAAATAATTGATTTGCAATGTAAGATTAGTTCTGCTTTTTGAAACAACTTAAACCTAGGTAGGATGAGTAGTTGGAGGCTTGGAAAGGATGTAGTGATAGTACTGGTGAGAGTAATACCATCAATCCATTGTATCGTGCTCCAGCTTCCATGATATGACTGAAACACTGTTAAAAGTGGTGTCAAACCCCAATCATTCAATCTCTGACACAACTTATGTTGTATTAAGAGACCTTTTTACCTCAGCTGTTTTTGGAGAAAACCCGAGGTATTGTCATCACCTTGGCGTTGTTGGGTATGGTGCTGGCGTTGGTGTGACAAACTTTAACCTTGGTCATATCTCTGTTGTTATTGAAGATATCCTCATGAATTTGGCATGTATATTGACCACCACAAGAGCTATCTAGACTATCAAGGGGGATAACTCTAAAAGCGTTTTTATTAGAGTTATGCCCCTTTTTCGACTTAGAATTTTTGCATTATCCAGCACCTGCAGCCAAGCATTGGCACCCGTGGGCAGTGCTCTTGTTCTAAGCCTATTACCAGAAAACAAAATTCTAGACTAACCCAAATTTAAAAAAGTTGCTGACCACAACTTAAATTTGATGTATTTTTTGAAAACCCTGGCTTTTAGGGTAGAAAACATTTCAGATAACGTTTTATTTTCCACACTGTTTTCCAAAGAGCTTGTCTTAAGGGGTATGAAAAAGCATGATTGTGCGGCAACGGGTTAAAAGGTCTTTATGGCTTCCTGAAATGATTATGGAATCCAGGTTTACTCATAAATGTTTTTTCATAGACATTGAATCATTTGTCAGATCTGATTTTTTGGTGTGTGTAAAGTGATTTGTATGTATAATAGTGTTTTGAAGAAATGAAAATGTTTGCAGATCTGAATGGATTTAGCTCTTTACCAAAGATAAGATAATAATTTCCATCAATATTAAATCAGATTCTAATTAAGTTTGTCTGCTCTCTTGTTGCAGCTAAGAACAAAGCTTAGTTTTGTAGGAATTAAGCCTTTATCCCAATACAAGGGGATACAATTTTAACCCATTCCCACACAGTGACACTTTTTTATGCCCCTTATGAAAACAACTGGGAAAACATTGTGGAAAATGAAGAAATTGCTTTCAACAAGCAATTTCTTCATTTTCCACGATGTTTCTACCCAGACACTTGAAAAGATTTGAAAAATTCATAAAATTTGAATTGCAACTCCTTTCAATTCAGATCACTCTGAAATTTTGCCGTTTGGTAATGGGTTGATAAAGCCCAAATAGAAAGAGGTTGAAGACCACAACCATAATATGGGGCCATATAAGTAAAACAAAAAGAGGTAGAAAATATTGTAAGAATAGGAGGAACCAGCATTTTAACCATTGGGAAAACCTTGCTGAAATTTGGCATGGATATTCCTTAGATTATGTTCTTCCAAAGTTAGCCCTATTCTTGAAATCCACCATTAATACTGGTTTCAGCAGCAAAAAAAAAAGATTCACCCATTACCACACAATTCCACATTTTTATGCACCAAATGAATATAATTTTAGAAAACATTGTGAGATGAGAAGAAATTTCTTGTTTTCTTACAATGTTTTTCTTCCTCAAATGGCCCCTGATTTTCAATTCAAACATATTGTACATAGAAACCAATAAGGAATTGGTTAAAAAATCTTCCTGATGCCAAAAGGCCTAATGCATTGATATTTGGCATCTATCATTTACTGTGTAACCTTTGAATGGTGTAATTCCTTTTGGGATATGATTGGTCTCTGCTAGGCACAACCCAATTTACAAAGAAACAAGAGAGGCAATATTTACGAATTTCCATTTAACATTCATTAGGCAAAGAGATGTAACAGTTCTCTGCTAGGCACAACCCAATTTACAAAGAAACAAGAGAGGCAATATTTACGAATTTCCATTTAACATTCATTAGGCAAAGAGATGTAACAGTTTGGATAGGACATCTGGTTACCCTCTACAAAATTTGTTCAAGGTCCCTTATGGGGGATGCCTATATGCCTTACAAGGAGACCCAATTAAGTGATATTGGATTATCTGACATAACAGTAAAAAGGTTATTGCCTGAGGTGTCAAATAGTCACATGACTAAGGATCCTTTCAGATGCCATTGCACTAGAGACAAAATTAGAGGTCTAAATAGGCATGTAGCATTGTCATTAATACAGGGAAAGAATGGTTTAGTATGAGAATATTTGTTTTCTCGAAAAGTTGTTACCTTTAAGAAAAAGCTAGTTAAAGCTGTTACAATGTATCACACTAATGTTCCTCAGGGAACTGTTTAAACACTTTACAAAATCACTCTAATTTTCAATATTTCGGCAAAAATACCTTTATCAAGAAAAAGATCTATTTCCTTTTTCATGATAAAGGCATTTTTGCCGAAATATTGAAAATAAGAGTGATTTTGTAAAGAGTTCCAACAATGTTTTCCTTCTGTGTCGTAAAAATTTTGATTGTGTTGGAATGGGTTAACTGTAGTGCAGTAAAGATATGGTAAAGAGTTAAAATGAACATAGTTGAAAGTAGTAGCTAGACTGTGATGAAAATCATTATACGTCCATTAGTTGTGTATGTAAATTATTTTTGTCTTACTGAAATTGACGAATTGCAGCTGTCAGTCAAAAATTGATCAATCACTCAAATCATTCATATAGACTGGAAGTGGACTATGAGCTCTGATATTTATGGTAAGCATTTTTTCTTTGTTTGGCAGCTGAAGTGCCATAGCTACAGCTCATTCAAGCTGTAGTGTCTGCTTTTAGGTCTTAACTAAGGATTTTCAATTCAAGCAGGAGTCACAAAGTTTAGGTCACTAACCAAGTAACCTCTCAAGTTGTAGATTTGACATTTAGTTGGCCAACCAGTATTTTCCTTGTATGTCCCTGACCATCTGTCTTACAAAATTACGTTGTTTATAACCTTGCTCAAATTGGCATGTGGGAGGTCAGGAGGAGAGCTCAGCTATCCGTCAATTGAAGGATCAGACATAAAAAGATGTAATTTGCTTTTCTATTCATGTCTTAAAAGGTGTAATTTGCTTTTCTTTTCATGTCTTAAATTTAAGTTTGTGATAAAATAGTGCTACTTGTACCATTTTGTTATGGTAAAAACTTCTAGGAATGGGCTGTGTATTTTATGCTTTTTAACAATTACTCTATTTCTTCTCTTAAAATCGTTAGGAATTGAATATCTTTATAGTTTCATTGAAGTATATGTATTTCATGTCATTTGAAGAACTCTACAGAAGGACCATATATAACCCATTACCATCTAAGAAAATTTTAGACTGGTCTAAATTGAAAAAAGTTGCAGACAAAAATTTCAGGTTCATGAAATTTCAAAAATGTATTTCTTTGGGGCAGAAAACATTATTGATAATGAAGAAATTGCTTGTTTGAAGTAATTTCTTCATTTTCAATGATGTTTTTATTAACAGCTTTTTTCTTTAGGGGCATCAAAAAGAGGGATTGTGTGGGAATGGATTTAAGGTAGTTGTTCCAGGAATTAGGGGTTACCACTGTAAAGCCTGAAACTGATTGACAAATTAAATCATTTAGAAAGTGTTGACTTCTGACTTTTATATAAGAGATTTTCAGGGTGGATGACTTAAGAGGTGAAAATATAGCTAAGACGTTAAGGTCCCTACAAGCAATTTGCCTTTGAGATTAGCTACCCCCACTGGACATTTTGCAAACTAATTGTGTTTGATATTTTAGACAAACTGTCAACTTGTTAGCAGTCAGTGGGTATAGCAAGCGAGGCATCAATGGAAGGATGCAAAAATATTACCCTATTTGAAGACAACAAAGAGGTTTAAAGGATTTCAAATTCATCTTAAAATAATCATAGGGTAAGAAACATTATTTGATAAAATCAACTACTGCCCTTCCGTGTCACTGTGGGGGATTTTAACGGCATAGTTCAGAGGAAAAATGTTTAAATTCATCACATTCATAATAATTGATAGAAAAATGATTATACATATTTTAGAAGAAATCAGTTTTCTTGGCCAAATCATTTTAGATTTTCAATGTGATTGCAAGAAAATGGAAATCCCAGCAGATTTCTGCAAGATTATATTATAAATTATATACAATGCTAAAGATACATGTATTGTGTTGTGAATTTCTTATAGTGGAATAAATCATTTTTCACGTAACTATATTCCACCAATAATTTATTAATTGTAGAATTTATATACTACTAGATAGTGATTTTATAAAAACAGATGAAGCATTGAATTTAAATCCATCTCTCTTATTATAAGTAGATAATGATATTTATGTATTAAATTCTCTCATCTACAGCAGTGACTACCATCTTTTTCAACCATAGAGAAGAACTAAATTTATTCTATTATCATTATTATTAAACAATAATAGCAAGCTTAAACACCTTGAATAACCTTGACAAGCAAATATTTATGAAGAAGAGCATGAAGCAAAGAAGACTTGGCTAACTAACCTAGTCAAAAAAAAGTGCAGTATAAACCCCTTCTGATGACTCCCAGAAATACTGGAATCCAGCTATTACAACGGAATTTGGACAGATTTTTTGTTCTTAGTATCAATGGTCGCAAACCACTGTAAACTGGCCCCAAACTGTATTCCAAATTGCACCACTAAATTCAGTACAAATTGCATGAAACACACAATTTTGAATCCCACCTAAGGGGACCAGTTCTTTCACATCTCTGAACTGTCCATTTGAATAACACACAAAAAGTGTGACACTAAATGGATGCTATTGCATCAACAATCAGATTATTGGATATGTAAAAAAAACCTTATTGAGTTTGTATCAGTTTCATTTAATCAATTTAAACTCCACATATGTGCAGGCTGATCTGTTTCTACCTCCAAAACAGGAATATTCTGGGTTCAGTATGACAAGGGTTGATACTTGGTATGTATCAATACTTATTGACCCTCTCTCAAAATACTTCATACAACTACTGTATTCTGAAAAATAAGCCCTTTTTTGTGTAATCCGAGATTTTAGAAAGGAATAAAGAAATCATTAGGCCTAGATCCTTGATATTTCATATGTAACAATGCCTATTGATCCTCTACCAAAATACTTCAAAGAATTACCATACTCTGGAAATTAGCTCCATATTGTAAGATCTTCAATATAACTAGGACTAAAGGAGAAAATCTTTAAAAAATCTTCTCCAAAATAATTAGGTGTAGGGCTTTGTTATTTGTATATATCATAGAGCCTTGAGCCATTATACTCGGGAGCGATACAGGACCATCATGGTCCTCTTGTTCAATTTTCACAAAGGATAAGAGTCAGAATCTCCAATTTTGAACAAATGAGGTTGCTCTGTATTGAAGTCAAATACATGAGATATACACAAAATCTATCAAAGGGTATCTTCACCTCAAGCACTCAAAAATGATATTGCAGTAGTCAAGCTTTGAAATTTAGTAATAAATCAATTCTTAGAAAACATGCATATTTTTTGTTTATTAAAATTGGATTTTAGGTATCAGATACATGTATTTTTGTCACCATGTTACACCATTCCATTTCATTTTGAAGTATTTAAAAAGTTTACCCAAAGTTCATTGTTAAGTATTGACATTGTATCATCGTTCACCCACCTGAAAATAAACTCACTTCAGACATGTGAAATCTTGTGGCTCTTCTCTTCCACCCCTTTACTATTCTACTCTAGTTCAGTTTATTTATTAGCCATGGTCATAACACAGTCAGTAGTGTGTAAAACTCTCAATCATAAGGTCCAGGGTTCAATCCTGGTAGAGAGATTGTTGTCATAGCACAGTCAGTAGCGCATCAGACTCCCAATCTTCAATCATGGGATGTCCTGGGTTTGATCCCCAGCTGCGGCACATATCCTTTCCAACATTTGTCTCTCACCAATGGGTGGATAATTGTCAACCTAAGTGGAATAGCACATTGAGGCTAGGAAATGATGTAGTAGAGGTAGTACTAGTTTGAGAAATACTAGGAATTCATTGTTAGGTGCTCCAGTCTCTGCAATATGACTGTTAAAATTTGAGTTGAACTCCAATCAATCCTGGTGGAGGCAGATATCCTTTGCAACATTCGTCTCACCAATTGGTGGTTAATCATAAAATTAAATGGGATGAGCAGCTAGGGGCTTGGAAAGGATGTAGTGGTAGTGCTGATGTGAGACTACCAGAAATCCATAGTTAGGTGATCCAGCCAACGCAATATGATTGAAATACTGGTTACCGTAAACCAGCGTTTAACTCCATTCAACAGTCCGTTTATTTGTATGATAGAAGACTATGTAACTTTGTTTAAAATGTTGTAGTTGGGTGACCAGAATAATATAAGTAAAGGTTGAATTTGCTGTAGATATCTTAGTTTGGTCACTTGTTTATCATTATCGGCTATTGTCATGGTTTTTAGCTCACCTGACCACAAAGTGGTCAAGGTGAGCTTTTGCGATCTAGCTGTGTCCATACTCTGTTGCCCAACATGTGTCAACATCTTGTGTGCACTCTAGAGGCCACAATATTTGCTCAAATGTCTTGAAACTTGGTCAGAATGTTTGTCTCCATAAAACCTTGGACAAGTTCAATATGAATCGTATGGGGTCAAAAACTTATTCACTAGGTCAAATCTTAGAAATACCTTGTGACCTAGAGGTCACAGTTTTGCCTCAAATGTCTTGATATTTGTTCAGAATGTGTGTCTGCATAATATCTAGGTCAAGTTCGATATTGGGTTATTTATGGTCAAAAACAAGGTCACTAGGTCAAATCCTAGAAATAATTTGTGTGCACTCTAGAGGCCACATTTTAGGCTCAAATCAAATGATATTTGGTCAAAATGTTTGTCTCCATGTTATCTCAGCCAAGCTCAAATTTGGAGCACATGACGTAAAAAACAAGGCTACTAGGTCAAATCTTAGAAATAACTTGTGTGCACTCTAGAGGTCACATTATTGCCTCAAATGTCTTGATATTTGGTCAGAATGTTTGTCTGCATATCTCGGCCAAGTTTGATATTTGGTTATTTGAGTTAAAAACTAGGTCACTAGGTCAAATCCTAAAAATAATCTTTTATGCCCTCTAGAGGCCACATTTTAGGCTCAAATTAAATGATATTTGGTTAGAATGTTTGTCTTCATGTTATCTCAGCCAAGTTCAAGTTTGGATCACATGGAGTAAACAAGAGGCCCATTCATTGGTCAAAAGAGCACAAAAACATATAAAAGTCCATTATATGATGCTACATACAAAATATCAAAGCTCTAAGCTCTCCTGTTTGGTAGAAGAAGATTTTTAAAGATTTCACTATAAAAACCTTGTGATGTCTGGAAACGGGCTAACTTTGACCCTAGGGCAAATGTTTATACAAACCTGATAGAGATCCACCATACAATCCTGATAGAGATCCACCAGATGATGCTGTATTCCAAATATCAAAGCTTTAGGCCCTCCTGTTTAGGAGAATATTTTTAAAATTTTCACAATATAAGCCCTATGTTAAACTTGAAAAGGGCTAATTCTGACCCTGGGCCCATAATTTATACAATCTTGGTAGAGGTCCACCAGATGATACTACATAGGTCAATCTTATAAAAGCCGCTGTCATAGGGCAGTCTGTAGCGTGTCAGACTCCTAATCTTCAATCATGAGAGTCATGGGTTTCGATCCCCGGTGGCGGCACATATTCTTTCCGACATTTGTCTCTCACCAATTGGTGGATAATTGTAAACCTAAGTGGGATAGCAGCTGGAGGCTAAGAAAGGATGCAGTGATAGTACTGGTGTGAGAAATACCAGGAATCCATTGTTAGGTGCTCCAGCCGCCGTGATATGACTGAAATACTGTTAAAAGCAGCATTAAACCCCATTCAATCAATCAATCTTATGAATATCTTGTTATTACTCTGGAGACCCTATTTTTGGCTCAACTGAATTGATATTTGGCCAGAATGTTTACGTCCATGATATTTTGGCAAAGTTTGACTTTGGTTGACATAGGGTCAAAAACTAGGTCACTAGGCTAAATCTTAGAAATACCTTTACATTCCAGAGGCTTCATTTTTGGCCTAATTGGTTTGATTGTTGGTCAGAATGTCTGTTTTCAAAATATCACAATCATGTTCAAATTTAGGTCAAAAACTAGGTCAAATCTGAGTAAAACCTATTTTTTATTCTAGAGGCCAAATGTTTACTCAATTGGCAGGATATTTATTCAGATATTTTTCTCAATAAAATATTTTGTCAAGTTTGATATTAGGTCACATGAGGTCAAATACTAGATTGTAAGGTCTAATATAAAGAAGTCTTCTTTTCAATTTACATGCTACTTTTCTTGCACAAATACCCTGAAGCGTGGTAAGAATGTTTGTTCATGATTTCTTAGACAAGATTTGATAACTGGTCACTTTGGCCTAAAATAAGCTTACTTGTACTAATTTACTTCTATAGTCATCAACTCAGGTGAGCGCTTGAGGGCAAATGGCCCTCTTGTTTGTTTGTCATGCATCCGTCATAGGTCTGTTTGTAAACTTTCTTTGAAAATATCATACTCAGAAATTTCTGGCTGAATCTTTGCCCAAATTTCACAAAAATAATCCATAGGTGATCGTTTGTCAGATTGATTCCTACAAGAAATTTTAACTGGGTGTACAAAATGGCTTCTACAGGCAGGGGTACTTTCCATATATAGTGGAAACTACAAAAAATAACTTCTTGGAAACTGTCAGCTGTAGAACTAAAATTAAAGGGTATGATCCTTGTGTGACCCTTTAACCAGATTCCTTGAAGAAATTTTGATTGGATCAAAAAGTGGCCCTTATTGGTGGTGCCTTTTTCCATATATGGTATATTAAAAACATTGAAAACATTTTCCTCGGAAAGTTTTGGCTAGAATTAAAAAAAAATTAACAGGAATGATAGTTTGAAACCCTTTACCAGAGTCCTTCAAGTAATTTTGATGAGAACATTGCCTTTATGGTAGGATCAATGGCATATAGTAAAAAGTTTAAAAACCTTCTCAACTATTGACTTACAGGAATGACCATTGTCCAGATTCCTGCAAGAAATTTTGATGAGAAGAAAAGTTGTAGCTCACCTGAGAACAAAATGCTCAAGGTGAGCTATTTTGATTGCTCATTGTCCGGTGTCGTGCATTTGCTGCGTCTAGCGTCAGTCAACAATATCTTTAAACATCTTCTCCTCCTGAACCAGAAAGCCACTCTTTATGAAACTTGGCAGGGATGTTCCTTGGATGAAGTTCTTCTAAAATCCTTCAAATAATTGAAATCCACCCTTAACTCTGTTTGCCATGAAAACAACAAGAGGCCCATGAGGGTCGGAGAAGCTCTACTAGTTATCAAGTTTTCCGTTAAAGAAATCTGATAATTGTGAACTTCATCACATCAACAAGAATGTTTTGAATGATAATCTGTAAGGCCCCTTTTTCTGTGTTTCCAATGCCAGAATTATTCCTTACATCTTTAAAGAGAATCAGATTAGAACTGTGGACTGTATTGTGTTAACAAAGATATTTCAATAAAAACCCTTTTCCTGTGATACTTTATTGTTGGTTTTATCATTCAGAGTTTAAAGTGAATCTGGTGAAATATGGGGAATTCATTATGTTAACTAGAATGATTATAAAAAAAATCATATGGCCCCTTTTTAGATGATACTCCATGGTTTGTACCTAATTCTGAAAAGAACCATCCTTATGATTGTTCAATCATTCTGTGAAATTTTGAAGTGAATCTTATGAAATCTTGGGAAATCATTGTGTAAACTAGAACATTTAAAGTTTTTCATAAGGCCCCTTTTTACGTGATACTTGCTTTATCAGATCCACTGTCAAAATCACAATTACAAAAAAATTACAATTGTAATGGTGATACAATCAATCTGTGTAATCTGTAAATTCATTGTGTTAATGAGAATTTTATAATTAAATTTTCAAAGGGCCCCTTTTCCCATGACACTTTACAGAACAAACCAAATTTCAAAAGGAACAATTCTGATGAAGGTAAGATCATTCTGTATCATTTTAAAGAGAATCAATGAAAACAGTGAACTGAATTGTGTCAAGAATTTTTTCCCCATGAAACTTATCAAATCATAATCAATTTACAAAGGAACAATCCTAATGATAGATAGTTTAAAGAAAATGATTAAGACTGCTGACTATATTGTGATAATGTTTTTGCAATAAAATTTCATAAGGCCCCTTTTCTTGTGTCACTTAATAGATCAGACCCAATTTACAAAGGAACGATCCAAATGATGGTACAATAATTCTATTAAATATTGAAGAGAATCTGATAAAGACTGAGGACATTCTTGTGTTAATGAAGATTTGGTAATTATTTTTCAAACAGCCCCTTTTCCTGTGATACTAGACAGATCAAGCCTAATTTGGAAAGAAACAATCCTAATGATGGTACAAACATTCTGTGGAAGTTTGAACAGAATCCAATGAAAAGTGTGGACTTTATTGTGGGACAAGGTTTTCAGGATTAAATTTCATAAGGCTCATTTTCCTGTGATACTTGACAGATCATTTCTAATGTCAAAAATAATCATTATTGAACAATCATTCTGTGACTTGGTAACAAGGATTAAAGATGTAATCTTCAAAAGGTCCCTTTTCCCATGATACTTGACAGATCAGGCCCAATTCGAAAAGAAACAATCCTATTGATGGTACAAACATTCTGTGATAGTTTGAACAGAATCCAATGAAAAGTGAGGACTTTATTGAGGTACAAGGATTTAAAAATTCAATTTCATAAAGCCCCTTTTCCCATGATACTTGACGAATTGGGTCTAATGTCAACATCAACAATCATTATTATTGCACAATCATTCTGTGAAAGTTGGAAGAAAATCCAATGAAAGCTCTGGACTTGGTAACAAGGATTAAAGATGTAATTTTCAAAAGGTCCATTTTCCCATGATACTTGACAGATCAGGCCCAATTCGAAAAGAAACAATCCTATTGATGGTACAAACATTCTCTAATAGTTTGAACAGAATCCAATGAAAAGTGTGGACTTTATTGTGGTACAAGGATTTAAAAATTCAATTTCATAAAGCTCCTTTTCCTGTGATACTTGACAGATCAGGTCTAATGTCAACATGAACAATCACTATTATTGTTTAATGATTCTGTGAATCTTTGAAGAAAATCCGATGAAAGCTCTGGACTTCGTAACCAGGATTTCTAAATGAAATTTTCATGAGGACCCTCTATCCATGTTTCTTGTTTCTTGACAGTTCAAACTCGGTTTCAAAAAGAATGATTGTTATGACCTTACAATCATTCTGTGAAAAATTCAACAAAAACTGATCAAAGCTGTGGGCTTCATTGTGTTAATAGGGATTGTTTAATTAAATTTTAATATAGCCCCTTTTCCCACGTTACTTGATGGATCTGAACCGATTCCAAAGGGAACTATACTTACCAAAGTATAATTATTCTGTTTGAGTATGAAGACAACCCCATGAAATCTGTGGACTTACAAGGATTAATTAAGATTTTTTTAATTGAATTTTCCTTAGGCCCCTTTTCCTATGTTTCTCAATGGATCAGACCCAATTTGAAAGGGACAATCCTTATGATGGTACAATCTTTATGTGAAAGTTGGAAGTCAATCAGGTGAAATCTAGGGCCATGATGTGTTTTTTATTAAGTTTTCATGAGGCCCCTTTTCCAATGATACTTGACCGATCAAAACCACTTCCAAAAGGAACAATCCAATTAATGATATATCCATTCTCTGAATGTTTGAAGAAAAGATGTTGAAAACTGTGGGCTCTATTGTGTAATCTAGGATTTTTTAATCAAACCTTCATAAGGCCTCTTTTCCCATTGACATATCATACCCAATTCAAAAGGAACAATCCTCATGATGGTATAATCATTCTGTGAAAGTTTGAAGAGAATCTGATGAAAACTGTGGACTCTCAAGTGAGGACGATGATCTTTTAATTGAATTTTGATTAGGCCCCTTTTCCTGTGTTTCTTGACAGATCTTACCCAATTTCGAAAGGAACGATCCTTTTGATGGTACATTCATTCTGAGAAAGTTTGTAGGGACTCTGATGAAAACTTAGGACTCTAGAGTGTGAACAAGGAAAAGTTAATGGACGGATGCCATACAGGAAAAAGCCATTCGGCCAGTAGAGCTAAAAAAGGAGGAAAATAAGAAAATCTTTAAAAATCTGAAAACAGAAGACCGAGAGCTTTGATATTTGGTATGCAACTTCCTCAGGGTTATTATTAGAGCATCCCCTGACATCACAAGTGTTGCATAGAGCTTATTTAGTGAAAACTCAAAGGAAATAGTGTTACAGACACTAAACTTTTTCAAGAAATATGATAAAGCGTCAAAAAAATGATCATTCGCGAAAAAAAGGATGGATGGACAGATACACAAGGTGGAACCAAAATACCCCCTCTTCTTCACAGGTTGGGGTTATGATTAACTTAGTAAATAAGTGAAAAAGGCTTATGGCCGAAATGAGGGTATTGACTAATAATAAGTTTTAAGGCCATTTTTAAAGTTGTTTTCTTTATTTTCAACTTATATAAGTAAACAAATGTCACTTAAAAGCTACATGCAGGTTTTTGTAGACTATGACTAGACTGTACTTATGTGCAGGCTGATCTTTGGCAATCGTCAAATCAGGAGTATTTTCGAGATCAGGATGACAAGATTTACCCAAGAACTAAACAATCTATTTTTGTATGAAATTAGACAGTCTAAATTATTGATTTTTTGCAAACAACCAAGTTCTTCAGGGTAGTTCAAACATTTTAGTTGCCAGTCTTGGACATTCTCAGTACTGGCATGATCAGGGTCCCATCCATTATATTGAAGGTAATGAGCAAGACTTGCCATTAATCTATATTACCAGAGAACGGGACAATGCAAGAGACAATCTAAAGTCTAAAATTGTAGATTTTTCAACATTCTTGGAAGAAATATTGTGTAAAATGAAAAGATTGCTTGTTGCAAGCAATTTCTTCATTTTGCGCAGTGTTTTCCCAATTGTTTCTATCGAGAGACACCAACGAAACGTCAGTATGTGGTAATCTTGAACAACCTTTCAGTAATATTACAGTGAATATAATGTATAACTCTCGGGCCAAAATATAAAAGAAACACAATTTTTCATGTCTTTTTTTCTCTCTTTATTTCTAGTACATAAGTATCAAAGAAGTAGACTAGCTTTGTAAAGGATTAACATAGCTTTCTAATAAGGAAATATCATTTGTAAGTGCTAAAGACCTATAAGGTAATCTATAAGTTTATTCTATTAATAGTTTCTGCTCTAATTTTGACTATCACATGTCCTGTGGTGAGGCAACCTTCAATTTCTCTCAGATTACCAGTTTGTTGTCCTAACCACTGAGCCATGCAGATCATACAAAAGAAATAGATAGGACAATTTCATAGAACAGTAAGAAAGGACAGTTTATCAACGGTATAAATGATGGATCGTAGCTGTCAAAAAAATCAACTTTCATTTAGACTAGAAGTGAACTTTGAACTCTGACATTTTGTTGGTTTGGCGACTTGAACATACTACAGATTATTCAATCTGTACTTACGATATTTAGTTCCCAACCAACTATTTTACTGTTTTTTACATTTTAATGACCATGACATGAAGTCACACTGTTGAATACAATCTGTATTTATTAAAGGTCCTTTTTGTGTGATGTATTACAAATTAGTAGTTGATATTGTAATTAGGTCTTCTTCTAAATATCATCAGAGATGACAAGTATACAAAAAAAAAAAAAAGAATGGCAGTCAAGTTTAAAAGAAAAACATTAACAATATAAATAATAACGAAAATGTTTAAATTAAAATCATGTTTCTAAATCTCGTTAACAAAGTTTTGATTTAGTTTTTTTTTTAACTTTTTATCATTTTTGTGACTTTCTCTTTTTATAATGTAAAACCGAGTTAATAAAAACGATCTAGTAACCTTTCCTTTTTTAAAAAGCCTGTTAAGCTTTGCTATCTACATTACATACACATTCATCCATGTAAATCATACATCTTTACATTTATACAAGACAACAAAAGGGCACTTTACTGCTTTTCTCAATAAATACATTAAATAAGCCCGTAACATTGGCATGGGTATGAGTAGACAATGAGCAGCCTGGACAGCCCAAACAGTTCATCTAAAGAATTCGTGGATCTGGTAAGAAACTATAATATTGAGTGCAAAGTGAAGACTCTTATCAGACTGAACATGAACAGGCCGGTCAAAGTTTTTACTTTGTGCACATGTGGAGTTGTTTGAAACGTAACACACATGCTCAAATCAATAGATCAGCCCAAAACAGTTGTAACAGCGTATATGTTTATAGGTAGTTACAACTGTTTTGCCCTGACTCATCAAAATATAAAAGAGTGTAATGTAATGTATACTGGGATGTTTTTATATGTTTAGCAATTACAGATATTTCAAGTGAGGATATTTCAATTGAAATGATCAAAAATCAATTACATCAATCATCAAATAATGTAGATTCTGATAAATGTTCAGCATTACATGCAGTTTACTTTAACATTAAGGAAATAAATAAAGTGTAAATGTATGTTGTAGGAAAGGACAGATAGAAAGACAGAACATTTAAGATGACATTGGTCCAAATTCAACTCTATTTTAGATAGACAAGACAATATTTCAAAATAAGCCATATAATCGGAAGAAACTAAGAATAGCTCATCTTGAGGTACAGAACAAACAAAATAAGATTCAAATTTCATGAAATAAATATGGACCTTGTACACACAACTTGAGAAATAACTACTATGAGTGTTTGTTCAATAACTGTTGTGAATCTTGTAGTAAATGTTCTAAAACTTGAGGAACTTTTCCCAATCTAGATTTCACATGGTCTGGCAGCATATCTGATCGTTGGTATCGGCTCATTTTTCCATTCTGATCCATGAATTTAATGGTTGTTGTAGTTGATTTGACTCCTAGCTGTGTCCCATCAAAAAATTTCACCCAAATTTCTCCATTGGCATGCTGTAAAAGATAACAAAAACAATTTTGAAACTTTCTTGTTTCAGCTTTTGGTCATTTCAAGTTCTAAATAAAAAAATACTTTGTTTAATACTATAATATCTAAATTAACCACATTTTAAAAACTCACTTGTATAAAATAGAAAAAATAATTTGATTTGAACTAGGGTCAGGTCACTTTAAATTAACCCGTGTCATAGTGAACGCAGAATATTCCTGCTTTGACAGGAGGTATAGACAAAGATCAGCCTGCACTTAAATGTTTGGTTTCTACCTTTTCTAGGAAATTTTGGCAACCAGTTCTTTTGATATGGATCTAAATTACAAAATTGTTTTGATAATTACTAGTAATAACCCTTTCAGTTTGTAAATCCTCCAATATTGTCAACAATACTAACCTGTGAAGCCCAGCCAATCTCTTTCACAAGGACTTGACGTAGGACATCTTTGGGACTAAGTTTTCGGACCTGACTACCAGTGGGTGACGTGTTGGATGGGTGCGTACTGGACCGAGCCTGTAGTGTGTTGTCAGCTAGATTATCTGTAGATTTGGTTTTCTCCACACAATCTGTCACCGCACTTACAACCGTACCATCAAAAGATGTCATCTGAAGTAAGATAAAGTGGAGTAAGTTATTTGGTATCTCCATTTGAGAAAGTTTTTTGGTAAGACATTGCCTTTAGCTACCCTTTGCTGAATGTCAACATTTAATTTAAAGAAGCTTAAAATGTCCACAAAATGCAGTCAATAAAAATTGAGTATTTTGAAACATTTTATGATTTCATGAATATGAATTTATATTGGCTGTAACACATACCGTTGGAGGTTTGTTGCTGTCTGATGACCGGTTACTAGTGTTATGTTCATCACTGCCAGTACCGATACTTGCTGTGCTGAATTTACCAGAGTCGTTTAAATTTGCAGAGTTGGGGCGTCGGCCAATAATGATGGGAAACAGCTCCTCGTTTAGAGAACATCTATCTTGTACTGCTGTAACCACACTCTCAAGATCTAAACATTGCTGACGACACTGAAATAAAGAGAAATAATTCTATATAGAAAATATCGAAATTGCTAATGTAAGGAAAATACTGAAATCATTCTTATTAATGCATTTTATGACAACAGTCTACATTACAAATTTCAAATACTTTCATTGTACTAAATGGCAAGCAAAAGATCCCGACAGATGGAACAGGAATTTACAAATCTTGTCAAATTCCGATGCCAAGAAAACAGAAGTTTTAGATAAATTGATAGATACTGAGAACAAGATATAATCAGTTTTGCTTACATAAATAAGACATTTTTCCCAAATAGGACACACTGTTCATACCTGTTTGACATATTCTAATAATTTCTGTGTTTCCTGTGTCAATCTTTGTTCCATATCTGGCGACTCTAACACTAATGAAGTCCCTGTCCTCTCTATTATTCTCATTCCTCGACTACTGGCAGTGAATTTAGCACCTGAAATGACAAAAATTATATTAAGGGCACATTGTCAATAACCATGAGTAAGAAATTAAAAACAAACAACTTGTTAATATACATACATAAACTATCTGTTAAACAGAAAACCTGGTCAAGACCTATGCAGTCTAATCAGGGTCTTTATATGCAATTTACAATGATGATCTCATTTGAACTTCACAGAAGAAAGGATGAAGATATTTCCTTATTGTGTGTGTGTGAAAAATGCATTCAGACATAAACATATACAGTGCTATATTTAGAGAGAATAAAATAAAAGTCTCTTATTTTTTCCAAGGTAAACCTAATGTTTATTATTTCAAAAGCACCTTGTTAGGCAATGTGAGCAATTTTGGACACAAAATTAAGCAAAAAAAAAGAACACTCAAAGGTATACAATAACACACAGCATGCAAAGAAACTACATTAACCTTACTGGGTAGAGAATACAGATTCACAAGTGGAATACAGACCGTTAGGCAGAGGGACTGATTTTTTCAAAAAACAAAATTTTAAAATCCGCCCATCAAACCCTATATTGTAGGTACTAATAGTATTGGCTATTAGATGATTCTAATGAGTACCCACGACATAGAGTTTGGAAGAAAAATAAGAGATTTAGCTTGTCATCAACCCCTCTTGTCTAAAGTCCTGCTTTGAAGTGTTGAAAGGGATATAGGAAGGAATATGTGTAGCAGCAAAGACCATCAGGCCTATAGGACATAATTGAGTACTTTTTACTACAGTTTCTAGCATGCATGACAAATGGTTCATAAAGGAGAATGACAAGAAAATAACTTGTCTGATATAAAAGTGATTTTACTTTAATTTGACCTATTACCAGACAATAAAATTTTAATTGATGAAAAATTTCAACAAAGAAAATGTCTCTCGGGTTAGAAAACATTGTGGGAAGTGAAGAAATTCCTCGATTTTACATAGTGTTCTACCCAGGTTTTTCCATTGGGAAGGGGGTACTTCAATACAAGAAAAATACTAAGTTAAAATATTTGAAGGCTTATTTGACAATGTGATTGGCTCACACAAAAAGGAACTACAGCATGAATATCTGAACTAAACAATACAGGAAAGAAAGGTAAAGGATATAATAAAGGTTGCAGAAAATGAACACACTGTGCAGGTACAATGTTAAAACATACCCATGTGTGTATTATGGTCTAAAATACAAGCAAGTGTGGCAATCAAATACAATATGTGAATAACTCTTTTTCAGAAGACACAGTTAACAAATTCTTTGGAAAAAAATGAAATAAAAAATAATATCTTCGGAGAATCAATACTGTCCTCCAATAGTGAAAAGAGTTGGAGGTGATTCAATGTTAATTTCAAATATATATATTCACATATTGTCTCAGTGAAAACCGCTGTACCAATGTATTTCAACTTAACAAACACAGTGATTGCTTACTCCAATTTATTAAGCTTAAATCATCATTGCTAACATCATCTCCATTGCTTTGAGTGTCTGTAATAATTCAGAATTATAAGATAGGCTTTGATCTAACATGTTCATTACACTGATGTGAATGGCAAATGGAATATATATGGTGATTTCAGACATTGAGCAGCCTGAATACTTGCTGATCATCACAAGAAACTTTGAATCAGTTACTATCTACACTTACACTTAGTAAAGGCTCTGATTAGATTTTGCAGACATGCAGGCAAATTGGATTCTTTATTTGGTGCACAAGTAATATTGTTATCCAAGTTTGAACCAATACAGCTAGAATGATACATTTTACATAGCATATGAAATATTCATGAAATATTCATGAAAATCAATAATATTTGTGAATAGATTTCTCAAGAAATTTCTGTATAGTGCAAAATAAGATCTTGAATATATTGATTACAAAAAAAAAAACTGTACATCAGAAGTAAGATTAATTTTCATCAGGCAGCCGAATAAAAGTTCAACTACAATGACTTACCATCATAGAAAACAGCTTCAAAATCTGCATCAGGACCATTTTCCATTAACATACATTTACAGTGTTGAGTATATAGGGTCACTTTAGGTGTCTTTGATCTAACAAGCTTCACAAATCTACAAGGAAAGACAATAATAGAAGTTATCAGTTATGGCAGAAAGGTTTTTTATTGAAGTCTTTGATTCAAAGCAAACAGAAAGCATGCATTTACAGAAGGGATAGTATGTGATTCAAATAATCTGTAAGTCAAGGAGAGTAAACTGAGAAATAAATACCACATAGGATAGAAAATATTGTGATAAAGTGAGAAATTGCTTGTTACAAGCAATTACTCCTGTTAACACAATATTTTCCATGACTATTTTTCTCCATCGTATCAAAATAATGAATTGTCTTCTTGTGAAAAATTGAAAACTATGAAGCTTTAGGTTAAAATAGTACATTAAAACTTACCTGGATGCATACTGGTATTTTTTCCAATATTTTTCTGGTAAACTATTATATGTGAAGGTCTTTAAAGGTACACTGGGTAGGGCCACAGGGTTATCTTCAATTGGAACACCTTTACCATTGTTGGGCTGATGAATGCTCACCTGGAAAATCAACAAGTAATGCTCAGAAATAATTGCCTGACAAAGACCTTTTACATACGGAATAATAAATGAGAAGACATGAAATTACCTGAAAATATTTGAAGTTGAGGAGGGAGAATGTGGTTTATGTCTTTAAGATATACACACTACAAACTGTCCCCTGCATTAATCTCTTAATGTATCTAGTTTATATTTTAATGACAGTGAAAATGCACAACTAGTCTAAGAATAACTTAACCAGATACAAGCAGTGATGTCAATCAAACGCAGATAGATTTTTTTTAAACACTATGCTGTGGGTAATCTCATAAGACTCTCCTAAAATTTTTATTTCAGATGTGTCCAAACTGAAAGAGGTTATAGAGGACAATATGAATTGTATTTAATTTGATAGATGTTGGCCAAGTTGGTATAAAACATTGTAAGAAAATGAGGAGTTGCTTGTTACCAGCAATTACTCTCTTTCCCACAAGGTTTTCCTAATTGAAATTTCTTAAAGGCGTAAAAATGCTGGATTATATGGGAAAAAGATCAAAGTACACACCTGCATTCCATCCGCACTGATGATGAATACTTCAACAACTTTTTCTTCTTTATGTTTAGATTTCACAAATTCTAAACACACTTCTCCATTCTCCATGATATTAACAATCGCATTTCTTGTCCGTTGTCGAATAGATCGTAACCGTTGAGAATTGAGAGGTGAGCCCATTTCAGATCTGTTTTTCGTATTACTGGCTTCTGCCTTTAAATTGTCAGAATTAGTAAGTTCACTTTGTAGAGCACCAGTGTTCACTAATTGTTCGAGTTTAGCTCTAGTGTCATCCCTATCTAAATCATCAACAGAATTACTTCTGTTAGAATTCTGTGCCCTTCTTGGTCTATCTGATTCCAATTCATCCACTGAATTACTTCTTCCATATGAATTGAAATGAGTTTGTTCCCCATAGTGATTAGTCCTTGCATATTCACAATTATTAGTATCACAAGAGTATTTTTCATTCAAACTAGACTGTTGGGATTCTGATTCAAAATTGAGCACTTTCTTAGTATTCTGTAAACTGAACTCAGTACCATCACATGATGAAACATCAGACACTGTACAAACAGACGGCTGTTTGCGTAAATCTAAAGGATTTAAATCAGTCAAGGCTTGCTCTCGTGGGCTCAACAATTTGTTGTCATTACTATGTATAGAAGCACTACAAGACCACCCTGAATGGGCCGAATTACTAGAGGTTGGCACTTTTTCTTGATATTTCGAAGGATCAAACTGAGCTAAATTTAGTTTTGGCATTTCACCAGTCCTATTCCCATTACACCGTCTGTCAGAATCGCGAGCATGGGTCCTGCTAGCACTACAGTACCCGGTATCAGAACCTCGATGTTCTATATCAGATAACTGATTAGTTTTAGGAGTCCTATCTACAAAGTTTCTATTTCTGTCTAAGGAGGGGGGACACGAGATCAAATGTGCAAGCTGATCAGGATGCGTAGTTTGAGGTGTAACACTGCGTTCTCGGTAATGATTACAGTCTGAATGAGTTGGTTTGGAAGATTTTTTTCCGCACTCGAGTGAATGTTCAGACTTTGAAGAGGTAGACCTGTCCGTATATCTGTTTGTAAATATCATATCACTTTGCTTGTTTTGTGTAGAATCTTGAATTCTGTTGCTGAAAAAAAAAGATACTTAAGCAATGAAGATAACAGTTTTTTTTTTCAGTGATGTTTGAACATTAACCCATTCCCACGCATAGACGCTTGTGGACAACCCTCAAGAAAAACATTTAGAAAAACATTGTATAAAATGAAGAAATTGCTTGTAACAAGCAATTTCTTCAATTTACACAATCTTTTCTACGCAGAAAGGTGAAAAAATCTAAAATTTGATAGCTTTAAGTTGTCGTCTGCAACTTCTTTGAATTTGGACTTGTCTAAATAAAATTTTGCCATTTGGTAATAAGTTAAAACTTAATCTCACTGTGAACTCCAACATGTTGAAGACATTTAGGTTGCCAACCAACAATTTTACATTTTTCTTACATGTAATAGGCCATAACTTTTGCAAAACAATGCTGTTTAACCCATTACCAGACATCAAAATTTTAGACTGGTCCAAATTGAAAGGAGTTGCAGATGACATTATAAAATGCATGAAACTTTAGACTTTTACAACCTTCTGGATAGAAAACATGGTAAAAAAACAAGAAATTGCTTGTAACAAACAATTTCTTCATTTTACACAATGTTTTCCCAAATGGCTTTCTTGTGTGAGCGTCAAAAAGTGTCATTGTGTGGGAATGCATTATTATAGTCCAAGATTGGTTGACAGGTCAGCAATCCGCTAGTTACTTTACAGAACTTTAACCCTTTCCCGTTCAAATACGGGCTTTTACGTTCCTGTGATTTTATATTTGATAAAACATTGTGGAAATAGAAGAAATTTATTGTAACAAGCAATTTCTCCTTTTTCCACAATATTTTCTACCACATAGAATTGGTTCATTTCAAATAGCATCCAGTTGTCTTTGTCGTCTGCAACCTCTTTCAATTTGGACTAGTCTACAATTTCCAAAAACAGGAAAGGGTTAATAGAAGAATTTCTGCAAAACTTCTTGAAATATTCTTAAATTCCCTCCAGCAAAAAAATGTAGAAACTTCAACAGCAGAAGGCTAATAGGTAAGAGAGCATACTCATAATTACCTGTCTCGTAACCTGACTGGCGGAGAAGGAGGATGTCTCATGACTGGATTAGCCAAGACTTGGAAGTTATTCCTACACATGTGGTTTTCTACAGATCTGTTGGTTTCTCCCAGACTATTTTCTTTATCTTCTGGAATGTTGTTAGTTATGGGATGAATTGCTGCTTTAGGACGGTTCCTTGTTGTGGTACTGGACATTTTGCATGACCTTGTAGTCACTGTTGACATTGTGCCACGCCCACTGTCTATAGACATATTCTGAAAGGAAAAAAGTTTATGTTTATAGTTAACAGACTGTGCTGTCAATCAAAAAACCGACTGAAATATCATATTTACACTTATCTAAAGTCTTGTCCCTGGCAGTTGGTAAAACATCACTTCAAAGTCAGAATTTTTGAACAACATAAAATTCATTCTTATCATCTGCTTAAATAATTTTTATACATCATAAAATGTCTATTTATCTTTAGAAAAGTGAAGCAATTTTATATTTGTTTCTGGAAAACTTTTTGCCATTTTCAGAAACAAGCGTAAATCTCAAAACTTGATGGTTGTAAAAAAAATACTCTACAACAAAAAGAAGTCAATTACCTGGTGCCCTTTGCTGAAGTCGGCAGAAATTTCTTTCAACATAAATGGATGACTCATAACATCTGTAAAGTAAGAGATTGAAGAAATTTTAACCTGGACTTTCTCTTCTTTTACAAGGAGTAAGAAGAAATTATTATCAGGGCTCGTGTTTGACTCGTAAATTAGGGTTTTGACTCTTAATAATTTGAAAGTATCTTCTTTTGAACTTTAAGAATTTCTCTAAAGGGGGTCATAATGACCACCTTCCGAGAATTTCATTAGGGTCAAAGGGGTAAATTTTAATTCCTCAAATGTTCAGTCTGTGCATCCAATCATTGATACTTCTTTTTTCATACTTAAAAGTAATGATCTTTCCATATAGATGGTGACAAAAGACAGCTATTTCTTTCAATACATGAAAATCAGGAAACCTGTCCAATACCTTTCAAACTTAATCATCTTACAAAGCATATTGCCAGCAGGTGACCAAACCTTGTACATTGTAATTACAGCTAGAGTTAGAAGGTTTTGATGGCCCTTTGGCAATAAGGAATAAGTAAAATATAGGTTGAAATTATATACAAATGAATTTTATATCCAGATTTGTGTTTAAAGAAGTACTTTTTTAATCAATCAAATCTATCATGAGATTACAACTTACCATACAAGGCAATTCTTTTAGTAGGATTCTTCTGTAATAGCTGATGTATAAGATCTTCAGCCTCAGGAGACAAGTCATCGGGAAGATCAAAGTCGCCTTTTATAACACGAGACAGTGTTGTCTTTACAGTGTCCGTATCAAACGGTGGATTTCCAACCAGGAATGTATAAAACATACAACCAAGGGACCAAACATCTGCCTCTAAACCATGGGCTGATCTACTGGCTACTTCTCTACAAATATACAAGATGAAAAAATGTGATATGAAAATAATATAAGCACCATTATATAAAAAAACAAGATGTGTTTGTGAAACACTATTCCCCCTGAAATGGGAATTCTTTAGAAACGGGTAAAGGGTTAAAATTTTGACCTTGACCTTGATGAAATGACCTTCCCTAGTTGCGCCTTGTTGAGACCTATCTACATACCAAATATGAGCATTGTAACTTAATCAGGGTTGAAGTTATAGGAAAATGTTTAGTTGGAGGTTAAGTTTTGCAGACAGACAGACAGACAGACGGACGGACAGACGGACAACGGTAAAACAATATGCCCCTGATCTTATCGATGCGGGTGCATAAAAATGTTGGGTTTTTTTTTTTTTTTAAAAAAATCTAAATTTACTTCACAAGATGAACTTTTGATAGGTGGCTTTCAAAACATGATAAACATTGCTTAAATCATAATTAAGATATTTTGCAAGCCCTTGAACAATGTGTATTATCAATTACCTAAAGCTAGCTCTGAAACATTGATCTTTTACAAATTTTTAATCAAAGATGAATGTTGTAATTAATCTAATTTACCCATTACTACAAAATGGTGTGTTGAATAAACATAGAAGTTGAAAACATTGTAAGGAGAGGAGAAATAACTAGTCACAAGCAATTCCTCCTTTTGTTATAATGTTTTCTATCCTATATGACTTTTATTTTCAAATGCACTTTGAATTGTCATCTACAATTTCTTTCAATTTAAACCTGTCTGATTCTTTGTCATCTAGTAATAAATTAACCCATTACCACATGATTTTTTTAACTGGTCCAAATTCAATTGTGTTGCAGACAACAATGTAAAGTTATTAAAAGTTAACATTTTTCAACTTTTTGGTTAGAATTTCTCCATTTTCCATAATGTTTTCCAAAGCCCTTTTTTCTGAAGGGGAATCCAAAAGTGTCATTATGTGGGAATGAGTTAAAACAAAATACTTACGGTGAAATGTAATTTGGCGTCCCACACATTGTGAAGTGTTTCTCTTCTGGTCCATTCAATCTTGTGGCTAAACCAAAGTCAGCAATTTTCTGTAAAATCAATTGGAAAAGTTTCATGATCAAAGCAATGTTTGGTGTATCAAGTGTTACTGTATATAACACGTTTTTGACTCAGTGTTAAATTTCTGTTCTAAATCAATCTAGAATTATAGAACCCATTTGATTTCGTGAAAAAGAATCCATTAATCAGTATTTACAATTAAAAGTCCAAGAAATCATTGCTAAAGAAGTTTAACCCATTATCAGACAACATAATTTCAGACTGGTCCAAATTCAAAGAAGTTGAAGACAATTCAAAAACATTTTTGTAGGGAAATGAGTTACAAAGAAATATTGATTCTTCATAATCTAACAATTGATAGAGTTCTTCACCTTTTTTAGTTTTAATATAAGAAAATGATATTGTGAAAACAACTTTTCCCCAAAATTTGTAAATTGAATACAAGTAAAACTTACAACATCCATGTCTTTTGTGAGTAGTAAATTGGCTAGTGTCAGATCTCGATGTAATATTCCGTAACTATGAAGATAGAGCATGCCCTCTATAATCTGTCTCATGAAGTGGCGAGCTGAAATGGAAAAACAGCACTGAATAATAGATTATAAGCATGAGGTCACTTCTGAATTCAGGTGAGTTCAGATTTAACTCATTACCAGGCAACAAAATTCAAGACTGGCCAAAACTGAAAGGAGTTGTAGATGAAAATTTAAAGTTTTTAAAGTTTAGATTTTTCCACTTTATTGTTGCAAGCAATATCTTCATGTCAAACTATGTTTTCTCACTTGTTTTTCTTGTGAGTGTCAAAAAGCATCATTGTGTGGAAATGGCTTCAATCTTATTAAATCAAATTTTAAAAAAAATGTGACTGGACACAAAAATGGACCATCCACTAGGTGTTGAAAATATTGATCGCACAGATTTCAAAATTATCATTTTACCCTCTTGTATGAGTTCCTTTATTTTGTTAGAAATAGGCTAATGGCAATCTAAGCATTATAACACAGCTTATACCTTCTGCTTCATTGAACACCTTGCAGTTGGCCTTCAGATATCTCTGTAGTTCACCATTGTGACAAATCTCCAGTATCAAATACACATAATTACTATCTTCAAAGTAGTTATACAACTGCAATGAGAGAAAACAAAAATATATATATATCACATTCTTACAGTAATTTTATTCACCTTAGATAGATACTTAATTTCTTTTAATATGAAATTAGCTTAACTCATTACCAGACGAAAGAATTCTAGACTGGTCAAATTGAAAGAGGTTGCAGAAGACATATCTAATTGCTTTTAAATTGAAAACTGTCATTTACAATTGAAAACATTTTGAAAGGGAGAAATTGCTCATTATAGGCAATTTCTCCTTTTCTGATTACTTATTCCTAGACTATAAATCTACAATGCATTGAATTATGGGACTTTGTAGTAACAGGTTACATTTAAGTTTACAGAAGACAAGGGTATAAATATTTTACATGAAATTGATTTTTTCAAAAAAGAATTAACTCAGGTTTTTAACCCTTATACAATTGCATCAGCAGATAAAATTTATTCACTGTAAAAAAAATTAAAAAAAGGCTTCTAGGAAATTTTGTGAATCCAGACAACAACTAATAGCACAATATAACATTAAAATACTTAGAAATCCTACCAGACTCAATCAATGTTACATCAAAGTTAATCAATATTTTCAATTTCTTCTCAATACTGTTAACAATTCAGTAAACATTAAATCCTAAAGTCAACATGCCCAGTGATAAGTACTGAATGGACTATATTTACATACAGACTTACTCTTATTTAAATGGGGGAGGAGATTAAAAAAATGATTCAAGTCTGTGCATAATTTCACAAACTTCTTTATTGATTCTTTAATCCCCTGGTTGTATTTGAACATGCTTCTCCTTATCAGTACCAGTATAAGACCAGTGTGGACAAGTTCAACAGTATTATGATCCCTCAGATAGATTGGTGATTCTATAGGTGTGACAATTAGTAGTTATTCAAGATTTTGATCAGTAACAATTGACTTGATGAGATAACTCTGATTTAGGTTTCAACCTGCTTTAATAACCCTACACTTCAAAGTCAACTCCCTGGCCTCCCATGGTTTCATGATTTCAGCAATTAGTTTTTTTTTTTGTGGAATTAGAAGTTTATTCAATTCATAATCCTTTTGAAGTTAGTAAAGCATTATTTTCAAGAATTTTTGAGGATTAATTCATTGGTACAGATAAATATTATTAGGATTTCAGATTTTAATTTTTAATCCATTTCCAGGCAACAAAAAAATAAAATTCATAGAAGTTGCAGATGACAATTTTAGTTGATAAATCTCAAATATCTCTACCCTTTGAGGTAGAAACGATTGTGGATGATGAGGCAATTGCTTCATTTTCTCTTGTTTTCCTAAGCTTTCTTCTTGTGGGTCATAAAAAGTCAGTTTACAAAAAAAATTAGAATCATTTTCCTATGAAGCATTACGAAAATCATATGATGTTCTATACATACTTATAACCTATAAAGGTATGTGTATATATTTTTTTCTAGTTATGCTTTAACTGTAGAGGTAAATAAATGGTACTAAAAACATTGCCACACAATGACAGTTTTAGACTGGCCCAAAATCAAAGAAGTTAAAAAAAAAATTCAAGTTGGGGACTTTTTAAAACCTTTATCCTTGTGGGTAGAATGAAAACAAAGTGAGAAATGAAGAAATTGCTTGTAACAGGAAATTTCTTTATTTCCTACACTGTTTTCTACAATGTTTCATAAGTTCTTTTCTTGGGATACATAAAAAGGAAGGATTGTGTGGGAATGGGTTGAAAGGTCCCCTAAAGACTTGTTTATGTTGGGTAAGATTACTGTTTTTCATGAATGAAGGAGTAACAGGATTAACAGGTAATCAGATTAAAATCAGTAGTGTCACAGTCCATTGACTGTGATTGTCTTCATTGAAAGGTTGATTAATAGAGTACAAATACTAATTGGTTCTCAATTTACACAATACACAGATATCAAACATTTTAACATTCGCATGGTCTTGTGCCATACATGTTGCAGTGATTCAATGATTCCTACTTATCAAAGTTTTATTGATTAATTCATGATTGGATTAATTGAACATGTATATTGCTGACATCAAAAGTTACAAAACATGTTGCTTTGATAATATTTAACCATACTCTTAGCTAAAATTTATGACAGCAAAAACAAAAGTTATGAATTTTTAAAGAGACCCTCATTTCATTAATATTAAAATCAAATGAATTTCTTTAATTCTTTTTGATATATGAATGATATTCAAGAAAGTATTGGTGGATTGGTTAATCAGAATAGGGTCCTCACACCTTATTAATCTTTCCACTATGTTTTCTGCTTGTAGATGCCCTTTTTTTTTTTTTTTTTAATAATCAAACCAAGTAAAATGCTGGCATCTTGGAGAGGGCTAATTCATCCCTAGATGGCAGAATTTTAGAAGGGTTCAAAGTGAAAGTTGCAGAAAACAATTTTTCAAGCTTATGAAATGTAGAAAAAATCTTTGTCTTTTGTACAAGAAAACATTGTTGGAAATGAAGAAATTGCTTATTATAAGCAATTTCTTCCTTTCCAACAATATTTTTGAAAGCTTTTTTCCCTACAGGGACATAAGAAAGTGGAATGGTGTAGGAATGGGTTTATCTTTCATCAAGAGGGAAAGAAAGGAGATGGCTTGTCACACAAATGTCAGTCCCCTAACTTGACATAGTTAGCAGAACATGCAAACACTATTGAAATCGTAACTATCTTGAAAATACAATTTCCAGTCCATCACTACAGTATAATACATGGTTGTCATATGTTGTTCACAGAAACTTTCCCAAATCACCATTACAAGTACCAGATCATTGATTATCCATCAACAGGCCATCCAAAAAACATTGGCAACTTTTCTCCCAACAAATTAACCCTTAACCACACAAACCAACATTTTGACAATGAAATATACAATAGTAGAAAACTTTGTGAGAAAAGGAGCATTTTTACAACAAGCAATTTATCCCTTTCTTATAACGATTTCTCCCCAAAGAGGTCCTTCTCTTTAAATTTACAAAGAGATGTTCTGTTTCTTATAAATCTTCTTTGACTTTTTCAGCCTGATAAGAGGTTAAATCTTTACAAAACATCAACATCACAATGTTTTCCTAATTGTTTTTCTTAAGGGGAGTCAAAAAGCATCATTGTGTGGGAATTGGTTAAATCATTGTCTGCATTTTTTTTAAATGGGGGGGGGGGTGTTGTTGGATGTGAGATTTTAAAACATTTTGCCTTCAATCCTATGCTGTGGATACTCATTCAAATAGACTTGTCCAGATGCTTCCAATGAGTACCAACAACATAGGTTTTTGGTGAGAAATGAAGATTTTATTTAGAGTGGCATTGCATCCACCTTAGTCCTATCAGGACTGTGCTTTTTCTTGATTTGGGAGGAAGAAGGTCAGTGCCCCTACAGAGGGAAACTCTAAAATTGGGATAATTGCTTTTCATGTTCATTGATATTTTCTTGTATTTGAATACTTTAGAAAATTTCACCTAGAAAATTTTCTGCCAAAAGTGGGGACAATTGAAATTCCAAGAAAGGGGGAACAGGGGCTGATATTTTAGTAGGAAAAAATATTGCATGATCTCTTAGTTATAAACCATTATACAACACTAATACACTATCATACCTCTAGAATAGAAGGATGCTTCAATCTAGAATGAATTTCCACCTCTTGAGTAACCCTTTCTACCATTCCAGCTGCCTTCATCAATTTCTTATCAATCTGTAAACGGTAAACAATAGATTTATTGTTTCATGATTTTTCAGTATGCATTAATGTTACCAGAAAATGATTAGCCTATTTCAAACAGAAAATTTTCAGACTTGTCCAAATTGAAAGGAGCGTCATATGACAATGAAATATTGGTGAAATTTTAGATTTTTTCAACTTTCTGGGTAGAAAACAATGTGGAAAGTGAAGAAATTGCTTGATGCGAGCAATTACTTCATTTTCCATATTTTTCTCTCAACTGTTTTTCTAGAGGGGCGTCAAGGCATTACTGTATGGGATTCTGTGACAAGAAATTTGTGTAAGACTCCAATAGCCTCCAAAATGTTTATAATTTCCCCTGATTTTGTTTGTGAACTAGGCAATTCTTTGACAGATTGTAACACAACTCAGTTTTGGGGATATTTTTCCCTTTAAACACCATTTAATATCTAATCACCAACAGAGTGTGTATTTTGTAACATTTGAATCAGTTCCTGCAACTATAGTGTGCTTCCAGCCAACAAAATTCTTAGACTGGTTCAACTTGAAAGAAGTTGCAGAAGATATTTGATTCACACTATAATTGAAAAAAAAAAGTGTTAAGTAGGGTAGAATACATTGTGAAAGAGGGGCAAATTGATTGTTACAAGCATTCTCTCCATTTTTCCACAAAGTTTTCCATGTTCTCCCTGATAGCATCATTGAGTGGTAATGGGTTAATTTACCCATTATAAGACAACAAAAATTTAGAATTGAAAGGAGTTGCAGACGACAATCTAATGAAGATGAAATGTTAGATTCTTCAACTTTCTGGTGTACAATGAAGAAATTGCTTGTTACAAGCAATTTCTTCATTTTGCACAATGTTTTACGAATTCCTGGAGGGGCATCCAAAAGCGTTACTTTGTGGGAATGGGTTAAACCAAAAAGACCTCTAGTAATCCATCAAATCCTTACCCTTTGGACATTATTATCCCTAATAATACAGGGTATAATACATACCATCTTTATGGCAACTTCTAGGCCAGTCTTCACAGCCCTTGCTCTGTACACACAAGCAAAACCTCCTTTGCCCAATAAATTGAGCACTTGATAATCCTAAAATTCAATAAAGGAAAACATTGTAAATACAGTGTGATTATGTATTATAAAGTGTACAAGCATGATCAGTTTTCAGCTTTGCTCTATCTGATCTATTTTTTTCCTAATACTTCAAATGTTTGCTTTCTTTTTGCATGATGATTGCTAGTGGGTGTCAAAGTCTCATTCTTTGGTAAAGGTTAATTCATTCAAGACCAAATTGACACTACAGACAACCCTTAAGTTCGGAGGCTGAAGGAACTTTCAAGTCTTAGGATGGCTTCCATTCGGTAACTGGTCGACTCGGCCCATTTTCATCTCGGCCCATCGGCAACTCTGTCCAATGTTGAACTCGGCCCGAATTTTATTTATGTCAAATCAATCTTAATATTGAATATCTATCAAGTATAATTGTTACAAATACAAAAGTATTCCATCATCATTCAGTTGTGAGGAAATTTATGTATGCATCAGCTGCAGATTGAAAAGTTGAATTAGAATTTAACAGTCATTCAAATTGCACATATTCAAGCAAAGATTTGATGTAATAATATTAATAACACACAATAATGTATTTTGAAAAATAAAAGTTAAATATAGTAAAGTAATGCTGCATCATTTGTACAAAACTTACACAAATTCTTCAAATAATGATATATTTTTCTATAGATTATATAATTGGGGCCGAGTTGAAAGGGCCAAGTTATTTAATGGGCCGAGTTGACTGGTAACCTTCCATCCCCTGAATCCCGCAAAGGGTTTGGCCCCATTCTTTATTTTAAATCTGTTGATTGATTGGGGTTTAACACCAATTTTAAAAGTATAACAGTCCTCGCTAGGGCTGGAGCACCTAACTATAGATTCCTGGTATTCTCTCGCCAGTACTACCATAATATCCTTTCCCACCCTACAGCTGCTCATCCCTTAAGTTGAATCTGTACCAATTTCTCCCAATGGTTTGGATTGACAGTTATCAAAAAAACAATCCAGTTAATTGCAACCAAAATATGAAGAAGAAAAAATCATGGTACAATTCTCTTAATGTAATCATTGAATTCATGACCAAACAACCTCATCCAATGTTGGCCGTGGAGTTACCATTGGCCGTGCTTCCTTAATTTTCGTCAAATAAATATTTAAAAAAAAAAATCAAGAACACAATTAAATTATCTAGAGCTTATGAGTGTACTACCCTGCAGAATATTAATTTGTTTTGTAAGAAAACATTTTTTTGTGAAAGTTTATTTCAGCAAGATTGATTTCCAAAAATGACAGGTCGGAATGTAAAACAAAATATGACATCAGTTTTCGCGACGTGAACATCAAAAATAAGATACTTACATCAATCGTTTCGCTCATGTCTGTTAAATTATGTATTCCACATCAGTCTTTTAAATCATTTCAACCTCACACATGATAATTCAACAAAAAAGCTTAACATATATACATAATTTCGATCCATTGTTTTGACGTTAATCTACATGTTTGAAAATAGTAGACGCGCCTCGACTTGAATCGGAGAAACTATTTGGTTGGTTCCCACACGTTTTTCCGGTTTGGCGCTCTTTCCTCTAATCGAGTGGGCGATGCCTTTTCAATATCTAGAATATTTGCAAGCTTTATCTTGTTTTTAGATCAGAGACGGGGAAAATAATGAAAATTGAAGAAAGAGAGAAAAAAATATCCATCTAATTACGGGAACTAGACTTTAAAGCGTAAATTTTATAGATGATAAATTTATGGTAGGGTATAGGCCCAAACATGATTAATGCGAATGATGCCATATTAGCACAGCCTGGAGTAGATTTAGACGAAATACTGATGCCCAGAAAAACTGCGACTTTGATACAATATTCCAGACGGTGTTTTCAGAGACGTTTGTTACGGGTCGATATTATAATAATGATTATCCTGACCAAGCTTCATGACCGTCGGTGATCGAAACGAAACCATGCAGCCTTGGCTTTAGAATATAGCCGATAGATCCCGTCGGATATATGTATAAAGTTTTATATTTATTAAATGCACTCTCAGTAATTGTCATTCGACTTTCTTGAACCATTTCCCATACAATCCCGCTTGTTTACACCTCCCAAGAAAAAAGCTTTGGAAAGCATTGTGGACAATGAAGAAATCGGTATCGACGGTTACAAGCAATTTCTTCACAGTCCACAATACCGTTACTTTCTACCGTAGAAGACAAGGATTTTCAAAAATTACTTAGCTGAAAATTGTTACCTGTCCTCTTTGGAGCAACGAAATTAAGCCATTATATGGCTTAATTATAAACTCCCAGTCTTTGGCAGTGGATTGTTATTTGTTGTCCGGTTCCGGTTACAAGATCACAGGAAGATATTTTAAGCTAGAACTCTACTAGATAAACTCAACATTAAAGCGTTTGTCAATCTAGTGTAGCTTCTTTGACTTTGGACCTCTAAAAAATTTTGTCATCTAGAAATGGGTTATAGGAAAGTGATATGCTACTCAAGTATTTTGTCATTTCACTCAGGAATTTGCATAGGGCACAACTTGTAAGTAATAAAGTTTTTTTTTTAAAAAGCGGTACCGTGACCGAAGGCCTAATTACAATAGGGACCTATTTCATTTGCCACGAGCGTTTGAAGTCGAGGCGGAGTCATCGACTCTTTGCCATGGTGAAACTTGGTTAGAAGGGGGTAAAAAACATAAAGAGCAAATCGCGAGCCAACATTCCAAGCCATCAAAGTCCTATATGATCAGAGTTCTTTTTAAGGTCAATACTTTGAATCAATTTCGTATTTCTACTCACATTCAAGGAGCCTCAGGTGGTTTATTTTGATAATGGAGTAGAATGTTTTGGTTTAAAATTGTTCATAAATTCCCAATTTTCGAAGAACACCACCAAAATCATTTAGTAAATTTACCTAGTTTAGGAGGAGAATACTATATAAACATTTCTGCACAAATAGACGACGCATTTAAAGCGATCACCGTGACATATGAGCTCCCTGGCTAACGCTTCGTGATCCATAGGTGCTAAAGTTTGTCAAGGGGTGCGGCAGACAGAACACTTGGCACACGGACGGACGGATAGCCAAATCGTAATTTTAAGATATCTATGTGGGTGAGCTATTGTGATCTCCCGGCGTCCGGTCACGGTCGTGCGTGGACATGCGTCTGTCAAGAATGTCTTATAACATCATCAGTCTTCATGAAACATTGTAGGAATAATCCTTATGTGAAGCTGTAAGAATTATTCAAATAATTGAAATCGACCCTTGTTTTTTGTCATGGCCAAAAAAAGTGAAAATAATGAAAACTTTAAAAAATATTCTCTGGACCAACAAGACCATGAGCTTTCTTTAGTTGTATGCAGTATCTCATAGGGCCGGATTTTTCTCAAGTTTTCTCAAATGATGTGTTTGGATAATATTGGGCTCCGCCCAGGCGCACCCTATTTTATATTGAAACACAGAATGAAAACTTTAAAAATCTTCTTAACCAGAGAGCCTAGAGCTCTGATATTCAGTACTAGTGTAGCATCTCATACGGGACCTCTATCAAATATGTTCATACGATCCCCATTGGGTCATATTTGGTTTCCGCGCGGGCGCATCCTATTTAACATATATTCCGAAATATGCAAAACTTAAAAAATCTTCTTCTCTAAAACCATACAGCCTAGAGCATTCATAATTAGTAATAAATAAACAACCAGTGAACCTGTATAAAGATTGTTCATGCGATGCCCTTTCGAGCTTTGCACGGGCACACTTTATTTAAACATAAAAACGAAGAAGGAAAACTTTAAAAAAAAAATCTTCTTCTCTGTAATAAAAAAGCCAAGAGCATTGCTGTTTGCCTTGTAGAACCTCCTAGAGAACCTCTTCAAGGTTGTTCCTGCGATGACTCTAGGGTCGTATTTGGACTCAGCCCGGGAGCACCCTATTTTGAAATAGAAACACCGCCTCGTCCCACCCTATTTCACATTGAAAAGGAAGCGGAAGGATATCGTTGAAAATCATCTCCTCCAAAAACAGAACTTTTAGAACATTGATATTTGGTATATAGAATTTTCAGGTGATGTTTTAAAAAATTCGTTTATGTGGATCCTTCCTGTTTCCAAAGAAATTAAGAGGTAAATATTAAAAAAATATATTAGTGTTGTACTCGTCGAGAGCACACATTAACTTATTTAGAAAGAAAGAAGAAATCTTACAAGTCACGGAGCTTAAAGTTTTCATATAATGTATGGGGTTAACAACTGGAGAATTTCTTTGAAATTACCCTATATGTTAAATATTCCTTAGTTATATCTCCGATGAGCGCTGTATGGCCGCGGCCCTCTTGTTTTATTTTATTTATTTATTTGTTATCGTTATCTGGAGGAACTGCAACGTACCAGAGGGGAAAAGTTGACCCAACTTCGTCTGTAATGAAACCGACGGTTTGTCGTAAAACATCAAAGAAAACGTGAAAGTGTGCTAACAAAGAGATTATCTGATTCGTTAATGAAATAACAGTTAGGCTCGTGGCAGGGATCCGTTAAACTAAGACACGAGAATGCATACTAACCGGATTACCGTTCCCAGACAGGATAGGACCGATAATCCGACGTGCGACAAATAAGTAAGTCTTTGCAAACGTTTGAATTGCTGAATCAAGCTAAAGCTCCGGCTTTTAACCTACTACCACACAATCCCTCTTGTCGACATGCTCCCTTTTACGCCCTTTGCAAAACATTGTGAAAAATGAAGAAATTGCGTGTTACAAGCAATTTCTTCTCTATCCATAGTGTTTTCTATCCAAAAGGACAAAAATAGATAAATTTAAAAATATATATATATATAAAGAAAATTCTCTTACCTTGAAATTGTCGTTTTTAGTTTCTTTCAGTTTGGACCGAGGCAGTCTAAAATTTTGTTTTGCTGGAACGTTTTAAGGCAAACTGAGGGCGTTTTTTGGGAGTTTTGGTTTTTTTGAAGTTAACAGACAAAATTTTGTGGTCGTCGAAAAGGTTCAACAAGTGCAAACTGCCACTGGAGGCTTAACCACTGAATGTCTACGCCATAAAAAGTACATGTAGTTCTTATGTATTTCAGAAATATTGCAAACTCTATTCAAATTGTAGACAACTCTGTCTAAAGCATGCTATTTAACTACTCCCACCCAATCTCGCTTTGGAAAAAAAATCAAACGCTTTGGAAAACACTGTGAATAATGAAGAAATTGCTTGTAACAAGCAATTTCTTCATTGTTCACTATGTTTTCTACCTTACAACAGCAATATTTTCTAAATTCCACTAGCTTGAAATTATCATATGCAACTTCTTCCAATCAGAAAAGTATAAGATTGGGTCATGTTGGTTAACTCCTGAGTTACTTTAACCTAGTTTATTTATCATGATAACCTTTGACAAAGAAGATAACTTAAAAAAGCCATGCTTTGCTAGCTTACAGTACTTTCAGTGCTTTGACCTTTTTTTCCATTTTCAGTTTAAAGCATGTTCTCAGCGACTGCCTTAGACTTACAAAAAGTGATGCTTTTATCGACTACACGTTATCCCTGAAACGAAGAGGAGGCGCTTAAAAGTATTTATTCTGGTCAGACCGCAGCGTGTGAAACGCAGGCTGACATAAGTCGAAACTTTTTGTTCCTTGTCAGAGATTTAGATAAGAGGGAGTAACAGCATTCTAAAATCCTTATTTCTCAATGAAACCCTATGTTGTGGGTACTCATTTGAATCGATGAGACGATTCAGATGAGTACCCACAACATAGGTTTTATGGCAGTATTGGTGAGATATTCAAATCAAAAATATGAATAATGCCCTCTATCTGTAGCTCTGCTTGTAGATTTCTTGAATCTACAATCTTATTGTCAGTCTACCTGACATTTAAAAAAAAATCACGAATTCTTTGTCTAAATAACCTTTGCTGGATCCGATCACTTCAGCAAATATTTGCTTCACGGAGTTTCCGGGAAGCCCCCTTTCCTACGACATGTTCAAGGGATGTTTCTGTGTTTTCTTCCCGCGTGAGGAATATCACGTGATATGGATGTATCGTCTGGTATTGTGATCGGTATTATTGAATATAGAGTAGAGTCAATTTTAACTGTAGTTACGATATTTTAGCCACCATCGTCGATAGAACACATTTAATTCGCGAGATTGGTGACTCTAGGTTCAACTTCAATGAACACTGTTAGCTCGCATTCAGTTTCAATACGGTTTAATGGAAACCAGAGGTTGGCGACAGACGGTGGACCGAACGGTCGTCTTTACACTCCTTTTTAATCAAAATTAGCATTTACGTCTAATAAATCGACCAAAGCATTGCTATTATAACTTGGATAAGCTGGAGTTTCGATATTCGGTAGCCAAACGACGATTTGCTCCGTTGACCCATCTTTCCCCCCCCCCCCCAAAAAAGCACGCCTTTTGACGTCTCAAAGAAAAAAAGTTTTGTGAAACATTATGGAAAATGAAAAAATTGCTTGTTACATGCAATTTCTTCATTATCCAAAATATTTTCTACCCGTTAAGGCAAAGATTTTTGAAATTTTATCAACCAAAGAATATCGTTTGTAATATCTTTGAATTTGGACCAGTCTAGAATTTTGTCATCTGGAAATGTGTTGATAGAACAAGTTTATTTTCGGGTATCGAATTAAACATTAAAGACTAAGAATAGACTGGCCGACAAGGAGATTAGTTCAATTTCACAAATTAAGATAATGAATTATGAATAAACCCGCAGCAGGGATCCGATATACTAGACTCTAATATGAGTGGTAACCGGATTATGAGGCATGAAAATCAAATGCGCGACAAATGACCCACTTAAATGTGCCTTATATCATATTTTCGTCAAAATTTTAAAGAATAATTGATCACTTTTTTCATGCAGTGCGCGTTTCTCCTTTCAAATACTCTTTGTGAGTTTTGCAGACTAGACGAGACTTTAAAAACTGCGAGTAAAGACTTTAATTTGATACCAAAAATAATGCTATAATAATGGTATCGATACCCTATAATTTTCTTAAGCCTTTCTAATTTAAATAGGTGTTTTTCTTTACCAAAAGCTGTGTTATTTTTTAAATGCCGTGTACTTTCAACGAAACAAGCTGAACATTTATGTACACAAGAACAAAAGCTTTTAACCAAAATCTGATGTAACGCACTTTTAAGATTAAGCCTGAAATGATAGCTCCCGGAAAGTAGCTATACTGGAGAATCAGTCTATTTCGCATTTTCCCCCCATTTATTAAGTCAGCTGTTTTCGGAAAAAACGAGGTATCGTATAGCCAGGTCGACGCATGCGTCTGCGTCTTCGCCAGAAAACTTTGACATTTACTTATACCTCTGGTATTGCTGAACACATCCATTTGAACCTTGGAATATACAGGCCGACTCAGTATCAAATGAGAAATCTATACCAACAAGTATGATAACTCTATATACATTTATTCAATAAATTACGCCCCCTTTTCGACTCAGAACTTTGATATTTTGAACACCTTCATTTAAAACTCAGAATACATGTTCATTATCAAGAGTAAACCATACATATAAGGGGGGTAACCCCTATTGCTTTTTTCACAAATTATGCCAATTTTTAATCTTAATGACCTTTGACATTTTGTATTATCATTGGTATTACTCCACACATTTTATTTAAACTCGGAATTTATCTCATTAGTAAGAGAGAAATCGGAATATATGTTCACTTTCAAAAGAGCAATCCATATTAAGAAAGGTAATTCTAAATGAATGTATGAAAGAATTATGCCTCTTTTTTCTATTTGCAAGTTTTACACAGCATCAAGCACTTGAACAGCCGAGCGTTGACATCCACATGTTTTTTTACTTCTGTTTCTTTCAATCAGGCACTTTCATAAAGCCACCGATTACTAGTATATTGACATACAAGTTAAAACCATTACTAGTCGTAAACAAGAGGGCCGTTGGCCCTGGGGCGCTCACCTGAGATAAAGGCTCTTTTTCTTTCAACAGTCTAATTTCATGTTAAGGTTAGGATTATGAAACAAGTAGGCTACAATTACATATAAAGACTATGAACCTGGGGATCCAAAAGTCTAAATAATAAATTCCAAGGCCTTAGTGCTGATTTGAAAGAAGGAAAAAACTTTTTCCATGGGTTATAATTTCAGAAATAAGAAAGAAGTCTGTGAACTGATGCTTCATGCCTATACACCCCCCCCCCCCCTGGGTCTGCCCCTGAAAACCCTAGGATCATGATTTTAGCTATTTTGTAAGAGATCGATATACTGATGCTTCATGCAAAATATCAAGGCTCTACACCTTCTTGGTCAGGAGGAGAAGATTCTTAAAGATAATTTTGAAATTTCACTTTTGTTGCCATGGCAACCAGAGTTTTTAACGGATTTCAATTCTTTGAGCTAATTTTAAGGGGGACCACCTAAGCAACATTTCTGCTAAATTTGGTTTAAATTGGCCCTGTGAATTGGGAGGAGATGTCATTTAAAAAAATCGTTCTTTATTATTATATAAGCCCCCCCCCCCCCCTGGGGCTTCGCCACTGGGGACCCGAGGATCATGATTTTAGCTATTTTGAAAGAGGTCAATATACTCATGCTTCATGCAAAATATCAAGGCTCTACACCTTCCGGGTCAGGAGGAGAAGATTTTTAAAGATTATTTTAAAATTTCACTTTTGTTGCCATGGCAACAAGAGTTTTTAACGGATTTCAATTCTTTTAGCTATTTTTGAAGGGGACCACCTAAGCAACATTTCTGCCAAATTTGGTTCAGATTGGCCCAGTGGTTTGAGAGGAGATATCATTTAAAAAATCGTTCTTTATTTCTATATAAACCCCACCCCTCTGGGGCTCCGCCCCTGGGGACCCGAGGATCATGATTTTAGCTATTTTGAGAGAGGTCAATATACTGATGCTTCATGCAAAATATCAAGGCTCTATGCCTTCTGGGTCAGGAGGAGAAGATTTTTAAAGATTATTTTAAAATTTCACCTTTGTTGCCATGGCAACCAGAGTTTTTAACGGATTTCAATTCTTTTTGCTATTTTTGAAGGGGACCACCTAAGCAACATTTCTGCCAAATTTGGTTCGGATTGGCCCAGTGGTTTAGGAGGAGATGTCGTTTAAAGAAATTGTTGACAGACGACGCACGACGGACGGACGCCGGACAAAAGGCGATCACAATAGCTCACTTGAGCACTACGTGCTCAGGTGAGCTAAAAAATTAGACTGGTCCAAATTCAGAGAAGCTGGACGACATTGTGTAAATCATGATTGTGTGAGTAATCTTGCTCTCATCATTTTCGTATTCTAACACGGGGATGATCACGGCCTATTGTAAATGTATCAGATACCCGTCGGTAACTTACCTGGTCCTCAAGGAGAAATTTGCTTGTACCAAGCAATTTATCTTTCTTCTACAAAGCAATTCATGAATGCATTTCATTCCTTGGTTAAAAAGTTCAAATGAACTTTTCAGGAGATAAATACGTCTCCATATAGGCAAGCGCCTGTCCATTTATCCATCTATCTTCTCCCATTCGTGTCTTGCATTTGTTAACTCATTCCCACTCAATGACGCTTTTAGACGACACAAAGAAAAAAAGTTTCAGAAAACATTGTGCAATATGAAGAAATTACTTGTAGCAAGCAATTTCTTCATTATCCACAATATTTTCTACCCCATTAGGCACAGATTTTAAAATTTTCATCAACTGAAAATTGTCATCTGCAACACCTTTGAATTCAGACCACTCTAAAATTTTGGGAATGAGTTAAAGTTCTTATGATGAGGGGATGTGATAGTGGTGCGAGTCAATTTGCGCGTTGGTGACTTACCCATAACTTGAACGCATATGATCCATGGATAAACTAGAGCTGTCGCCCTCAAGGGCTGACGAGAATACCCCCACACCGCTAAAAAGGCTTTTCTATGAAGGAGTGGAATTTGAAGCTGTTTAATCACATGCATGTCATGGTGGATGAACATTGCCAACCCTCCACCTCTTTCTGATTTTGTGTTTGTTGCTAGAGTTGACTGATTAGGAAAGGTTGGTCAATATGAGCCTATGTTAAAGAAAACTGTGTGAGGAGATGATGACACAAAATTATATCCACGAAAAGTCAATATGAGCCTATGTTAAATTTTTGAGCCCGGGGGGCGGGGTCAAATTTGACCTCAGGAAATAAACCGTTCGATATTTTGTAAAGGTCAACAAGATGATGTTACTTACCAAATTTGGTAACTCCCCTTATTGTTACTGAGTTTTGCAATTTTAAATTTTGACTACCCCCCCCCCCCCAATAAAAAGTTCAAAATGGCATAACTCTGAAACTAACGACTGGATCAAGATGAAAATTGCAGGTGCACAACTTCATATGATAGGAAACAACCTGATAAAATTTCAGCAAAATTGGTCAAAAAATGTGGGAGGAGAAGAGGACACAAAATTATGTCCACGGACGGACGGACAGACAGACGGACGGACGGACGGACGGACAACCTGATTCCAGTACACCCCCCCCCCCCCATAACTTCGTTGTGGGGGGTATAATAAACATATTTCTAATAATATGAGTGCTAATTAAAATGGAAATAAATAGTAAAGTCGTTTGGTGAAATGGGAAAATTACAAATGTAATGTTTTTTATTCGTTAGCTTTCTGTTGAAGGATATGCCAATTCAAAGTTCTAAGGATGTTACTTGGGGGGAAAAAAACAACAACAACAAAAGATTCGGCCAAGCAGGGGTCAACTAGATGTCAGAAGAAGTAAATTAAAATGAAGTCGAATAATCGTCAAAGGGCAAAAGTTTTTGCCGTGAAAATCAACGTACACTGACCTCTGCAATTCCTAGGAGGCCCTTTCTGTCCTATTTCTGATGATTGTATCGACACTTCGAGAGTCCGAATCTGTTGATTCACATTGTTATATTTAGTGACAAACATTTTGATATTTGGTTAATCTAATTCCTGTGATGCTCTATGATCTTGACACTCATTAAACATTTTCCACATGCAGACTACCCCATAACATTACATCGCAACTACTAAGTTCTTAACCAATTACCACACAGTGACACTTTTTAGACATCCCCAAGAAAAAAAAAGCTTGGAAAAACATTGTGGAAAATAAGAAGATGCTCGTGACGAGCTGTTTCTTCATTACCCCAATATTTTCTACCCCAAAACACAAGATCTTTAAAAATGTCGTCTGTAACTTCTTTAGATTTGGACCAGTCTAAAATTTTATAGTCTGGTAATGGTTGAACAACTCTAAAAAGGTGCAGTTTGCGGCTCTTTTGAAAAAAAAATACTTACCGATTTCAATAGAAATGCAGAATAGTCAACTAAATATTTTTTATAGCACACAAAGTGTGAGAATATCATAAGTCAAATTAATATACACCAGTCTCCAATATAGCCGCCGTCATAGCGCAGTTGGTAGCGCGTCGGACTGTCAATCTAGAGGTCCCGGGTTCGATCCCCGACGGCGGCACTCATCCTTTCCGACTATATGTCTCCCACCAATGGGTCGATAATCGTAGACCTATGTAGGATAGCAGCTGGAGGCTAGGAGAGGATGTGGTGGCGGTGCTGGTGTGAGAAATACCAGGAATCCATTGTTATGTGCTCCAGCCGCCGCGATATAACTGAAAGATTGTTGAAAGCGGCGTAAAACCCCATTCAAACAAATCAAACAAAGCATATCATTCCTGCAGGAGTTCACTCCCATACTCCACAGTTTGGGATGCACGATCAAATGTTTTGTTAACTGTGAAGAATATAATACCAAAGAAATTGTGTGAAAAGTAGAAATTTGTTGAGACAGGCAACCTCTCCTTTTCCAACAAAGCTCTTACTATTCTATACTTATTTCCACACTTTGGAAATGGAGTCTGAATGACCAGAATATGCACCTGCCAGTAATACCCGAAATGGGAGTTAGGCAGTATATATAGATAGATACATAATTGGGAAATGTCACAAAGTCTACCTGCTGATCATGATTTATTCATGAATCATATCATCATCAAGTAATGAAACAGGTTCAGCAATGGTTCTCATAATGGTTCCAAACCTTTAATTTACATGAAATATAGAGTTATCCAAAAAGATGGAATTTATTCATATTTTGGGTAATCAAGGGATCAGTACTAAACTGTTTTAAGAGGCCTTTTTCATATGGATACTTTCAACAGCGGTCAATACAAAACTATGGTAAGTGTCTATATAGACACTTGAAATAGTTTTTGCATTTAAACCTCAAAATGTATAATAGACTTTGATTCCCTTGCAAATATTGCCCTATGTCTAAAGCATGGCCATAGTGCTCATTACGCATATGCTTAATAAATAAATATTTCTTCAATTTCATCTTGTGGCAGAGTGATCAAATAACATTCCAGAGCTGTGCAAAAGAATGACATTGTTCAAGCTTTTATTTTTGATCTAATTCACTTAGCAGAAAATCTAGTAAGTGAATATTTCTTTTTTTCCCCTGCTTAATATAAGTATAATTTTCCTCTTTATTAAGTTAACCTCAAATGAAAGGAAAAATTCATTAATTCATTCCATACCCACACAATTCCACTTTTTTATGCCCCACACGAGAAAGTTAAAGAAAATTTGTTTAAATAAAGAAATTGCTTAGGACAGAATCTGCAATGTTTTCTAACCTGTTAGAGAAAGATTTTCAAAATTTCATCAACTAAAATTGTTTGCAGCCAGATTTTGTCATCTAGTACTGGGTTAAAGGACAACCTCACAAAAGAAGGTGGTTTCTATTTATTCTGGGTTTTGCTCAGACAACAGCATAGGGCATGTTACAATTCAGGGAGGGAACTCTAATAAGGGAGGGAACTGTAATGAGGCAAAAAACAATATATTTCTCTTTTAGCTCAGGTGTTTTCAGAATAAACACATTTTTTCTTAGTCTACTTCATTGTTGTTGTCTTCATGCCAAAGCACTGACATTAAGGCATTTACTTGACACACAGAACATATAACATCAAAAGAGCCCCATACGCTATCAAGGATGGTAATCTTAAATGTACCGTATTTGTAAGAATGACTCCCCTTTACAACATAGAATCACTATCATGCACTCTACAGGCAAGTAACAAGCACCCATAGGCAGCAGTCTTGTTTAACCTTTTCCTGTTCAATCCCTGGTTTTTACATCCCTGTCATTTTATAATTGAGAAAACATTGTAGAAAAAGAAGACATTGCTTGTAACAAGCAATTTCTCCTTTTTCCAAAATATTTTCTACCCTACTGTATGATTATTTTTCAAATTAAATCCACTTTAATTTTTTGTCTCAGTGGTTTAATGCCTCAGTGAACAATTTTAGATATCTTGGATGCATATGGGTGCCATCTAACTTAAAGTCCTGCAATAAGGATTCTCCATCTGGGGTCAATAACTGATTTACAAAATTCATCCACTTTATATTTGGTTCCCTCTGTAGTCTGGTTGCCAGGATACGGTTAAACTGCATGACAATAGGCCTGGTAAGGTCGAGTACAGGTAAGACTGGGTGAACAAATATTGTCCAGTTATGTTGTCTATGTAGATCCTTCAACAGTTTGATGTATATTGCAACTACCACATCCATGGCTTCTTCTATAGTGTCATACCTATAATTAAGACAAAGAAAACTATTTTTTGTTAGATACTTCTGTAATCCATTATGCAACTATAGCAGCCTACAAGCAATAACAGGCCTTGCAAAAAAGCTTAAAAACATAACCAAATACCAAACAATACCGTTTTTTGAAGTTTTTTATGAAAAATGTTTCTACCTTATTTGGAAATTATTTAACAATTTTAGCTCATAAAAAAATGTCGTCTGCAACAGCATTCCTTTAAAATTTTGTTATCTGGTATTGGAATAAGATAAATTTATTGACAAACTGAAAATACTCTTTGAAAGTCATTAAAAGCTGAAATTTGAACTAGTCTGAACTAATGTGTGTCAAATAATTTTCCAAACAGTAGAAATATTGTAAGCCATCTTGAAGAATATGGTCTTCAAAGAAACTTGTCCAAGATATTGGTGAAAGGTATATGTATGTATACGTAAGTGCAAACAGAAAGAAAAAAAGCAAAATAAACGAAAAGAAAATCAATTAAGGAAAATCTTTCGCATAAAATGATTCGTAAATTTGATTGATTGAATGGAGTTTAACAGCACTTTTAACAGTATTTCAGTAATTTTGCCTTGACTTAACCCTTTCCCATTTAAATACGGGATTTTACGTTCCTGTGATTTTATACTCGAGAAAACATTGTGGAAAAAGAAGAAATTGCTTGTAACAAGCAATTTGTCCTATTTCCACAATATTTTCTACCACATAGGATGGTTTCATTTCATATGGCATCCAGTTTTCATTGTTGTCTGCAACCTCTTTCAATTTGGACTAGTCTAAAATTTCCAAAAACGGGAAAGGGTTAAGCACAAGACCATAGGTTCCTGGTATTTCTCACACCAGTACTACAACAACATCCTTTCAGCTGCTCATCCAACTTAGGTTTATGATTATCCACCCATTGGTGTAAGACAATTGTCAGCAAGGTTACTAGCTGCGACCAGGGATCGGACCTAGGACCCCATGATAAGGAGTCCTACGCACAGCCAATAAAGTCTACAGTAGAAATTAGCCCCTTCTGTAAAAGCCATCTCTGTTATCAAACCAAAATTTTTCAAAGGAATCTAAGAAAGATTTTTTTCAAATTTTGATCAAGAAGATTTTGAGAGGAAAATTTGTAAGTTATCACTAGCTAACATACATGGAAATTTGTCTCAACTATTTAAGACATGTTTTCCATCTGATTGGAGTTTTCAAAGGGTTCATATAAATGGTCCAGAGTTAACCCATTACCACATGTCAACATTTTAGACTGGTCCGAATTCAAAGAAGTTGTTAAAGATATCTTTAAATTTTTTATCTTTTGGGGTAAAAACATTGTGGATAACAAGCATTTTCTTCATATTCCACAATATTTTTCAAAGCTTTTTTCTTGTAAAATTGCCAGGTTTTGTTAGAATGGGTTAAGACAAGTTTCAGTACAGAGTCATTCTAACCATATGTAAAACTTTTCCAAGAGAATAAGAGCAACATTATTTTGCAACATACTTAGCGATTTCCCAACACTGTAGAAAGGACTCTCTACAATCTATTTCTCCCAGACAGGTTGTGACAACAGCTCCGTCAGGAATGTTCCTTATAACCGACATGAAGTTGGTCTTTGGATAAAATACACTCTCTGGTCTGAGATGCCAGATTTTAGTTCCTGTGGACAAGATTGGATATATGGTGTGCTCAGTCCGCTACAAATACACAGAGGATAAGAATTGCTTAGTTTAGTTTAAACATATTTTATTTCACAAAAACATGAAATGGGGTCGGACCACAAATTCTAACAACTTAGTATCAGTCCTTCCCCTGATAAGAATTGCTTGTTTGAAGGCAAAATAAATTAAGCTTTCAATGAGTAAACAACACTAGAGGTGCTCGAGCACCTGTATTGCTCAACTGGCCTGAATGTACTGATTAAGCAAATGGTGTTTTCAGGAATTCAATATAAATTGAATTAAATCTTTGCCATATCTAGCAAATACATCTAGTCACTGAAATCAAAGAAATAGTTCTAGAGAAGCATTTCAAACTTTTCTCTATCATTTTACGAGTCAAGTTGAGTTATGTAAAATCCATTTACCAAGTGAGATGAAAAGTTATTGACAAAATTTTCACTGTACACTATATATGGACATAAGCCACAACAATAAAAGCCATGTTTTTTAAGTGATCAAAATTATATGGAGAATCAGAAAGTTACCTGAGGATCATTCCTTCCAAATTTGGTTGAAATCCATCCACAGGATTCTGAGAAGATATTCAAAGTTCTCAGAATAGATTCCATATATTGCAATTAGCCCCCCTCCCCAGCCACCAAAAGTTCATGTTTTTCATCTAATCAAATTCATTAACAAATCTGATAAAGGGTCTGCAAAGGAGAATTCTTGTGAAATTTGGTCGAAATCAATAAAGCCATGTTTTTTATCTGATTAAAAGTCCAGTAGGATACCTGTAGGATGTTTTTCGGGCTCGTTTGCAAGGATAATTCCTTTTTTAGCCCTCTGTCTTACTGTCTTCATTTGGTCATAATCGTGTATGGGTCTCATGCCTCGTACATTGTGGTGTGGTGACTGATTGTTGCCAAAAAAAATTGGTTATGGCACTAACACTACTAATTACACTAGTAGATACTTTTACAGTTAGTACTCATACAACTTGGTACAGTATTTATCAAGTCTCATCTTAAAGGAATTCACTGTGTCAGCATCAACGACTTGTTGTGGTAGGCTGTTCCAGTTGTTGATTACACAGGGAAAATTGATTCAAAGTAAAAGAAGATACACATCTTGGCTTTTCCAATTTATGTGAATGACCCCTCTTGTTATAGTGTGCAAAATTGAAGAAATTTTCCATTGGGCAGTCTTCAAAACCTTTCACCAATTTGAACGTCTGAATCATATCACCACGGTTACGTCTATGGGTCAATGATGGTAAATTTAGTTCTTTCAGTCTTGATGAATATGGTAAATCTTTCAAATTTGGAACTAATTTTGTGGCTCTCATTCGTACTCTTCCAAGGCCTAATATGTCCTTACGAAGATTAAGAAACCAAACAACACTAGTAAATTCAAGATGTGAACGAACCAATGCTGTATAAATCCTCAAAAAACTCTGCTTGTCAAGGTATTCAAAAGTCCTCTTTAAGTGCTAGTATGCTGTTTGCCTTATTTATCTTCTGGTTTACATGCTGACTAAACTTTAGGTTTTGAAAGAACAACACACCCAAGTCACACTCCTCACTGACCGATTCAAGGCTTTTATTACTCATTTTATAGTCATATCCGGGGTTATTTTGTCCATAGTGTATAACTTTACACTTTCCAACATTAAAAGTTAATTCCCATAAATTGGCCCACTCCATTAGATTATAAGTCTTGCTGAAGTTGATTTGCCTCATCACATTGTGCAAAGATCTTTGTGTGGTCTGCGAATATCCAACTACTACTTTTAACATTATTCGGGATATCGTTTACATAAATGATAAATAATATGGGCCCCAGGACACTGCCCTGGGGTACACCACTTACGACTGCTTTCCAAGCAGATGAACTTCCTTTAACGGAGACACTTTGACGACATTCTGATAAGAAACTCAAGATCCCGGATAAAACTCTTCCTTTAATACCGTAAGAGGAAACATTCTTCAGTAAACGTTGGTGAGAAACTTTGTCAAATGCTTTCGCTAGGTCGAGGTAAATTGTGTCCCAACTTTTATGCTGTTCTACATACTCTGACCATCTTTCAATTACATTGAGTAACTGCAGTGAGCAAGATCTACCACTCCGAAAACTGTACTGTTTATCCGAAAGCAAATTGTTCACATTCAAATGTTGTAATAATGACTTACGGACTATTTTTTCCAGAGTTTTACATATGATAGAAGTTAAACTAACTGGTCGATAGTTACTAGGCGATGATTTGTCCCCTTTCTTAAAAATTGGAGTAATTCTTGCATCTTTCCAAGCCGACGGTATTGTTCCTGATGTAAGAGACTTATTAAAGATCAAGGTTAGAGGCTCGACAAATATCTCTGCCATTTTTTTGAGTAAGAATGGATGTACATCATCCGGACCCATAGATTTACTTGCGTCAAGTTCTTGTAACAATTTGATCACTTCAGATTCAATCACTTCAATATCATTTAGATTACTACTTGTGTGCTTATCCTCCAGATCTGGTAAAGTGTCAAGATTCACCTTTGTGAAAACAGTAGTAAAAAAGTTATTAAGGAGTTCCGCTTTCTCACGATTTGTATTGGAAGACCCATCCTCCTTTTTTAAATTGAATACTCCAGACCTTGATTTAGTTTTATTCTTGACAAAACACCAAAACTGTTTAGGATCACTTTTCACTTTGTACGAAATATTTTTCTCATAACTCTTTTTTGATGACTTGACATAATTATTGGTAATGTTTCTGACTCTTTTGTAATTATCAAAATCCTCTGAACGTCTAGTGGCCACGTATTTGTTCCAAGCATGTTGTTTTTGCTTAATGTGTAGCAAAGTTTCATGAGTCATCCACAGTGGCTTGGGCATACAACCCCTTTTCAGTTTACTTTTAGGAATACTCTTTGAAACACAATCTTGGTATTTTTGTGAGAATGAAGTCCACATTTCTTTAACACTATTACAAAGTTCGAGAGTATTTGACCAGTCTACACTATTCCATTCCTTGCAAAACTCTTCTGTATCACATTTCCTGTATAGAAACTGCTTTTTTCTACTGTGACTTCTCCCATAATCACAAATTAAGTCAAATACTAATGTAACATGATCACTAAGTCCTAAATTATTAATATTCCTGATATTTTCTTCATCTTTTGTAATGATAAGGTCAAGTGTATTACGAGTCTGTTCATTTCTACATCTTGTAAAGAGACTAACGTGTTGGAACAAGAAATTATCTTTCAAGCACTCAAGAAATTTATATTCTGGATGAGTCTCATTATGAAAAGTTGACTGATCATCCCAATTTATGTCTCTATAGTTAAAGTCATCAGTTAACAAAACATCATTATTCAGCTCTGATACCACATTTATAACACGATTAATAGAATCACAAGCCCCCATATCTGTGGGGCTCCTGTATATGCATCCCAGAATGATTGTTTTACCATCGATGTTCCAATTACACCAAGAAGCATCACTATATACATGTAATGAATTTAAATCTTGATTTGGTGAAATATTATGTGAATCTTTGGCATATTTTATAACTCCACGGCCAGCATCACTACTTGGAAAAACATTGTAACCATTTATATCATAAACCATTGAAGAGCATGATATACCATCTGGGTTGAATTTGGGTAAGACTTCTGAGACAAATATAAAATCAGCATATTGATTAAAAGCAAGAACCTGCAACTCATTTAATTTGTTTTGTAGCTGGTCAGCATTTGTATTGATACATTTAACTTTTTTTTTAATTTTGTATCAAGTATATTTTCACTTTCAGTATCATCCACAATAAAACTATTCCCTTCTCCTATACTGTTATTATTAATAATGGTTTTGTCAGATTCAAAACTATCATTTTTGTAGCTAGAATAGAAAGTATCTGTGTCATCACTTTCTAGATTAGGGCTATTTAATGTATAATTATTACTTTGACTAGAAAATAAATGTAGACTATTTACCTCCTGACTGTCTATCACATTGATTATAGCTCGATCATTTAAGGAGTCATTAATATTATTTAGCACCAAACATGTTTTTTAAAAATATTGTCTGAGAAACTCTGAACTGGAATGTTATCAAACGGTGAACATGGTCCAACTTGAACAACTGGAACACTATGTACAATGTGTTGATTGCCTACTTCATGTAGACATTGTTTATTTTTCGAAAAGTCCCTCCCAATCCCAAGGTTCCTGATGTGACCTGGGTGGAAGTAAATGTAGTAACTTGCCTCAACTTCCTGTGATTATCCAAACTGGCAATATTTTGTCTTTCAATTATTTCTCCTCTAAATATAACTAACTGATTGTTGTTTTCTTCTTGTTTGCGCCTTTCGAGTTCTTTTCGCAAGTTCATACTTTTAATCCTCTCTTCTTTTTTTTGATCCGGGGTAACAAACACTTTACTCCACTTATGAGTATAGTCATCACCCTGTTTGGTTCTTAGGTACTTAATTTCACCCAAAACTCTGTGTTTAACTGAATCTTCATCAGCCTATCCTTACCAGGAGAAGGTCCGCCTAACCTAATAAAGTCAACAATTTTGGCATCACCACACTTCAAGACATCAAACACCTGCCCAAGCGATAACATATCATCCTCTTTTTTATTGGCAGTGTCTGCATGTGGCTCTGGAATGTTATGCACTATCAAATTACATTTGGGATCTTCTCTCTCCTTATAATCTGAAATCGCCTTTTCATCTTGCTTCTCAACAACATATTAAGATTTTCAATCTTTTCCTCACACATTTCTAGTCTATGTTTGTTTCACGTTAGGTTCACTTCTCAGGGCATCATACATTTTACTTGATATGTGACTACACTCTAAGCAAAACCAATGGTTACAAATACTGCAGTTCATGCTCTTGGAATTTTTGTCCTTAAAGGGGATTTCACATTGGGCACATGATTTGTTGTTCGTAAGGGAAGACATGGTACTCCAAAGATAAAACACTTCATATAAGATGGATGGGGCAATAACCAGTCACCAACACCAGTTTAGGCTTAAAAACAGTATTTGGGCTTGAAGATTTTGGTGGATACGAAAAATAAATCTATCTCCTCATTTTTTCCTGTCACCGGAACCGGAAACATCTTTAACCCTTTCCTGTTCAATCACTGGTTTTATGACCCTGTGATTTTATAACTGAGAATACATTGTAACAAGTAATTTCTTCTTTTTCCTCAATATTTTCTACTAAACTGAATAGTTATTTTATCAAATATATTCACTTTAAATTTTTATCTGCAAAACCTTTGAATTTGGACAGGTCAGAAATTTTGCAAAACAGGAAAAGGTTAAAAGAAATCTGATACAAGAGGGCCGTTGGCCCTGGGGCGCTCACCTGAGATAAAGGCTCTTTTTCTTTCAACAGTCTAATTTCATGTTAAGGTTAGGATTATGAAACAAGTGGGCCACAATTACGTATAAAGACTATGAACCTGGGAATCCAAAAGTCCAAATTACAAATTCAAAGGCTTTAGTGCCGATTTGAAAGAAGGAAAAAATTTTTTCCATGGGTTATAATTTCAGAAATAAGAAAGAAGTCTGTGAACTTATGCTTCATGCCTATACCCCCCCCCCCCCCTTGGTCTGCCCCTGGAGACCTGAGGATCATGATTTTAGCAATTTTGTAAGAGGTCAATATACTGATGCTTCATGCAAAATATCAAGGCTGTACGCCTTCTGGGTCAGGAGGAGAAGATTCTTAAAGATTATTTTGAAATTTCACTTTTGTTGCCATGGCAACCAGAGTTTTTAACGGATTTCAATTCTATTAGCTAATTTTAAGGGGGACCACCTAAGGAACATTTCTGCCAAATTTGGTTCAAATTTGCCCTGTGAATTGGGAGGAGATGTCATTTAAAAAATTGTTCTTTATTTCTATATAAACCCCACCCCCCTGGGGCTCCGCCCCTGGGGACCCGAGGATCATGATTTTAGCTATTTTGAAAGAGGTCAATATACTGATGCTTCATGCAAAATATCAAGGCTCTACGCCTTCTGGGTCAGAAGGAGAAGATTTTTAATGATTATTTTAAAATTTCACTTTTGTTGCCATGGCAACCAGAGTTTTTAACGGATTTCAATTCTTTTAGCTATTTTTGAAGGGGACCACCTAAGGAACATTTCTGCCTAATTTGGTTCAAATCGGCCCAGTGGTTTGAGAGGAGATGTCATTTAAAAAATTGTTCTTTATTTCTATATAAACCCCACCCCCCTGGGGCTCCGCCCCTGGGGACCCAAGGATCATGATTTTAGCTATTTTGAAAGAGGTCAATATACTGATGCTTCATGCAAAATATCAAGGCTCTACGCCTTCTGGGTCAGGAGGAGAAGATTTTTAAAGATTATTTTAAAATTTCACTTTTGTTGCCATGGCAACCAGAGTTTTTAACGGATTTCAATTCTTTTAGCTATTTTTGAAGGGGACCACCTAAGGAACATTTCTGCCAAATTTGGTTCAAATTGGCCCAGTGGTTTAGGAGGAGATGTCGTTTAAAGAAATTGTTGACGGACGACGGACGACGCACGCCGGACGGACGCCGGACAAAAGACGATCACAATAGCTCACTTGAGCACTACGTGCTCAAGTGAGCTAAAAAGGTCACCAAAGGATCATTCCTGTGAAAGTTAAAATAAAAGCTTTCACTATATATGAAAATTAGCCATGCCCAGTAAAGCCATGCTTTTAATCATATCAAAATTCTTTGAAGAAATCGGATAAAAGGTAACTTAAGGATCATTCCTTTGAAATTTAGTCGAATACTTTTCAAGAGAAGATTTTTAGAGTAAAAGTTTACAGATGGATTGACACATGCATGACAGACACAAGGCCATTACAATAGTTAGCTGGCTTTCAGCTAGTGGAGCTAAACACCAGCGCTGTATTTTCACACTTAGAAAGAAGGCTTTTGTTATATACAAAATTAAACATAATGAAAGATTCATCTATCTTGCCTCTGTAAAACCAACAATTATTCTCTTCCCTTTATTGAAACAAGAGGGCCAGAATGGCCCTAAAATCGCTCACCTGACTAATGTAAGATGATTCGAAGTTTTGCCAACACTTTTGAAAAGGAATATCCATTTAAGTTTAGTTGAAATTGGCCCAATGGTTACTGTGGAGATGTTCAAAGTAAAAAAACTGCCCCGCCCTGCCACGCCCATATTTGTGCGTAAATCAAAATTCTGCAAACACCTTTTGAATAAGGTCACCAAAGGAACATTCATGCCAAGTTTTGTTGAAATTGGCCCAATGATTACTGAGGAGAAGATATTTTAAGATTTCTAAATAAAAAACTGCCCCCACCCTGCTTCGCCCATATTTGGGCGTCAATCAAATTTTAAAAAAGGTTCACCCAAGGAACATTCATGCCAAGTTTGGTTGAAATTGGCCCACTGAGGACTGCTTACTGAGGAGAAGATATTTAAACATTTTTAAATAAAGAAACAGCCACGCCCATATTTGGGCGTCAATCAAATTTCCTAAACGCGATTTGAAAAAGGTCAACCAAGGAACATTCATGCCAAGTTTGGTTAAAATTGGCCCAAAGGTTACTGAGGATAGGATGTTTAAAGATTTCTTAGTCAAAAACTGCCACGCCCATATTTGGGCATAAATCAAAATTCTGCAACAACTTTTCAAAAGGGTCACCCAAGGAACATTCATACCAAATTTGGTTGAAATTGGCCCAATAGTTACTGAGGAGAAGATGTTTAAAGATTTCAAAGTCAAAAACTGCTACCCCCATATTTGGGCGTGAAACAAAATTCTGCGAACAACTTATGAAAAGGGTCACCCATGGAACATTCATACCAAATTTGGTTGAAATTGGCCAAAAGGTTACTGAGGAGAAGACGTTTGAAGATTTCTAAGTCAAAAACTGCCACGCCCATATTTGGGCATAAATCAAAATTCTGCGAACAACTTTTGAAAAGGGTCACCCAAGGAACATTCATACCAAATTTGATTGAAATTGGCCCAATGGTTACTGAGGAGAAGATGTTAAAAGTTTTCTAAGACAAAAACTGCCACGCCCTGCCACGCCCATATTTATTGGTCAATCAAATTTCCGCGAAGAAAATTTGAAAAGAGTCAACCAAGGAACATTCATGCAAAGTTTGGTTGAAATTGGCCCAATGGTTACTGAGGAGAAGATGTTTAAAGATTTCAAAGTCAAAAACTGCCACGCCCTGCCACGCCCATATTTGGGCATAAATCAAAATTCTGCAAACAACTTTTCAAAAGAGTCACCCAAGGAACATTCATGCCAAAATTGGTTGAAATTGGCCCAATGGTTACTGAGAAGAAGATGTTTAAAGATTTCAAAGTCAAAAATTGCCACACCCTTCCACGCCCATATTTGGGCAAAATCAAATCCACGAACAACTTTTGAAAAGGGTCACCAAAGGGACATTCATGCCAAGTTTGGTTGAAATTGGCCCAATGGTTACTGAAGAGAAGATGTTTAAAAATAACTAAGTCAAAAACTGCCACACCCTGCCACGCCCATATTTGGGCGTAAATCAAAATTTCGCAAACAACTTTTGAAAAGGGTCACCTAAGGAACATGCATACCAAATTTGGTTGAAATTGGCCCAAAGGTTACTGAGGAGAAGATGTTTAAAGATTTCATAGTCAAAAACTGCCACGCCCTGCCACGCCCATATTTGGGGGTCAATCAAAAATCCACTAACAACTTTTGAGAAGGGTCACCCAAGGAACATTCCTACCAAGTTTGGTTGAATTACGCCCAGTGGTTACTGAGGAGAAGATGTTTAAAGAATTGTTGACGCCTTACGACGCACGACAGACAAAAGGTGATACCAAAAGCTCACCTTGAGCACGTTGTACTCAGGTGAGCTAAAAAGAAGAGACAAAATCAGAAATTTTAATGACAAAACCTGGAAAACAGTGTCATTTTGGCATGTGAACTACATGGTTACTTGATGTCATCAGTAAATTTTGTCCCGCTAAGATGATGCTCAGTAGTGCAAAATGAACAAAAGCTGGGCTAAATCCATCAAACAAGAGGGTCAGGCCCTGGGGCACTCACCTGAGATAAACCTCTTTTTCTTTCAGCAGTTTAATTTCATATTAGATTAGGATAATGATACAAGTGGGCCATACTTGGGGAACTCAAAGGCTTTAGGGCTAATTCAAAAGGAGGAGAACACTGTTTCCTCCCTCTGGATCCATGGGTTATAATTTCAGAAAGAAGTCAATTAACTGATGCCTCATGAAGATATCAAGGCTCTAAGACTTGTGGGTCAGGAGGAGAAGATTTTCGAAGATTATTTCACTTTTGTTGCCTTGGCAACAAAAATTTTAAGCAGATTTCAATTCTTTTAACTATCTTTAAAGGGGACCGCCTAAGGCATATTTCTGCAAAATTTGATTGAAATTGTCCAAATGGTTTAGGAAGAGATGCATTTAAAAATAATTCTTTATTTTTATATACCCCCCCCCCCTTCCCTACCTGAGGGTCATGATTTTAGCTATTTTGACAGAGGTCAATATTCTGAAATTTCATTCAAAATACTTGTATCAAGGCTCTAACCTTCGAAGTCAGGAGGAGAAGATTTTTAAAGATTATTTTAAAATTTCACTTTTGTTGCAGTTGCAAACAGAATTTTCAACAGATTTAAATTCTTTTAGCTAAGGAATATTTCTGATAAATTTTGTTCAAATTTGCTCAGTGGTTAGGGAGATGTTGTTTAAAGAAATTGTTGAATAACGATGTACGATGCACACTGGATGGCTGACAGACAAAAGGTGATCACAATAGCTCACTTGAGCACTTCATGCTCATATGAGCTAAAAAGTGAGTTTGAAATTATGAAAATTTCATTGGTGTGGAAGTAGAATTGTCAAGTGATAATACACCAAAAAAATCTAGATAATCCATGGGAAGCATAAAAGGAGTGAAAAAGTTCGAAACATTTTGACCATTATTTCTGCTGACAAAGGAATACTCAATCATAGGCGTGTAGCATAAACAAAGATCGAACTCTTCATATCTGCACATGTACACAGCGATTCTTTCCTATGCAAAATTGTAGTAAATGTTTTCCTTTATTTTTCCTCCTTTGACATATTGGAAGACTGAAAGATTTCATATGGTAACAATGACTTATGTTAATGAACAATTCTACCAATGTCTTTGAGTCCATCTACGATCTTTGAATTATTGAGTGGACATTAATATTATACACATATTTTGACCTGTAAATAGGACCTTAACCTTGAAGACTTAGATCTACAAGACGTAGACCTGGAATTTTCCCATGTCAGTTAGACAAGCAGTGATTTTGCACCAAATAATTTGAAATTGCACACACCGATGTAAGAGTTAAAAATCAGGCGCATATTCTAACCTTTGTGATCTTGACTGTGGAGATACAATTCCCAACCCCAATACACATTGACTTATGGCAATAAACAATTCTACCAATGTCTTTGAGTCCATCTACGATCTTTGAATTATTGAGCCGACATTAATATTATATATACTTTTTGACCTTTAAATGGGACCTTAACCTTGAAGACATAGACCTAGAAGACATAGACCTGGAATTTTCCCATACCAGGTAGACAAGCAGTGATTTTGCGCCAAATTATTTGAAATTGCACACAACGATGTAAGAGTTAAAAATCAGGCGCAAATTCTAACCTTTGTGACCTTGACTGTGGAGATACAATTCCCACCCACCCATACACCCACACAATTTCTACTAGTGACCTTGACTTTGGAGGCATATATTATAAGTTGCAAAATACACATTTGGTTATGATGATAAATAATCATGCTATTTCTATTTGTTATATGCGGATTTGAAAATCTATCCATACATGTAATAATATAACTTCAGACAGACAGACAGATCATCATATCTACCTTATGTATTATTTTCTGCCAAGCAGCAGGAATGCAGTGACTGTCTCCAACAAAGTAGATAAAATCTGTTGTCTTCTCTATACTTAAAGAGGTAATCTCAGGGTAGTTCTTTAAAACTTCACTGATGCACTTGTAATAGGCTGCTTCATTTCTAATCAGTGTCAAATGAAGGTTTCTCCCTTCAAAATATGGATCAACTAATTTTATCAATGCTGGCAGCACTTTTGAAAATCCTTTGATGTAAAATATCTTAACAACAGTGAAAAACAAAGCAAGAATATATAGATCTTCATCTGAATAATCTCCTTGGGGTGGAAAATGAGTTGTACAAAAGAAATTATTAGGGTCAGGTTCTTGGTCCTTAGATCTGTAACAAAATGCCTCTAAGTATGGAACCAAATCTGAACAAGTCAAATCACCTACACCTTTATTTGGATATGTTTCACAGTATTTCAAAAGTTGTTGTAATGCAGGTTTGTGCTTTTCCACTAGTTCTAGTGTATGTACATAAGTTAACACACAAACAGCACTAGACTTTGGTATACAGACAGCAGTCTCCAACAAATCAAGAGCTTGTTCTATACCCCCAAAGTCTCTGAGAGTAATAGCTAAAAACATCAAAGCAGACGCATCTGTCAAAGCATTTGAAGTCACTTTCTTAAGGATACCAATTCCATCTTTGGACATCATTATGTCAGCAAATTTGCATTTTATATCTTTGTCATTTCTCTTGTTAACTAATGCAGTTAATATTGCAGAGACTGCTTCTTCTTTATGCTGATCATTACCAATGGAGTAAAGAATGGATGCATATTCAGCTAGGGCTTCTGTGTGTTCCTCATTCTCTCGGAGAACTCCTTGTAGAATAGTTATAGCCATATCTTTCTGATCTTCTGCAAGATAAGCCTTAGCCAAGAGAACCTGGATATCTTGTTTTTCACTGGCTGAAGCCACACCACTTTGTCTTAGAATCTTACAAAGTTTTAGTAAGTGTTCAATAGCAGCATCACCATTCCCAGCTTTTAAATAACATTCACCAGCAAGGGCAAGAAGTTCTGTGTCCTTGTTCTTAATTGCAAGACATTTTTGACAATGAGACACAGCATCAGAGTAGCGCTCTGCTTTTAAATAACAACAAACCAATCCTTTCAAAGCATCCACATTATTCTTGTCTGCAGTAAGCATCTCTTTATAGACATGAATTGCTTTCCTAATTCTTTGATTGGAAAGATGAACAATGGCTGCATTTTGCTTTCCATCAAGTCCACCAAGAAGATTCATTTCATCATGAGAACTTTGATTTCTTTCAGCTTTGTTTTTGATGTCTGGCTGGGAGACTTTGATATCATTTAATTTAGCACAAAGTATGGAAGCCTTCTTCTCTATAACCACAAAAACATCCTCTTTGTCCTTTAAAGTACTTGACAATTCCTTATCTAGATCAATCTGCTTTGTTCTCGAATTTTTCAAATTAAATGTTAGCTCCTCGCCCTCCTTTTGAGGATATATTTTGTAGAAATTCTTGCAGAATATTTGAAGTAGGTCTCTTATTTTTCCACTTCTGTTGTCTTCCCATTTTACAACCAATGTAAGTATTGGGTCTTCACTATGCATGTAAAACTTCATTCTGAAACAAGATGTGCATGTCAAACATGGATGGAAAGCAAACCAGTCTTTTATCTATTGAATGGCCTTGATAGTTGACCTTGAACTTATTCAATGACCTTTAACAACTTTTCTAATGAAAATCACTTAAAGGTCACCTCAAACTAAAAATAGCATGAAACCTTTATAGTTTTTGTGATAAGGGAAAAGAATATTACCATAACATTTATCATTATGACCCTCACTTTCATGCATGTCAATGCAAGTTCTGCACTTTCATACAAAGTAAGAATGCTGGCTTCTTCACAAGTATTGACCCATTCCAACACAATCCTGATTTTATACGCCCCTCAAGAAAAAAGCTTCGGAAAACAAGCAATTTCTTCATTACCCACAAAGGTTTTCTTCCCCTAAAGACATTCAATAAGATTGCTGTTGGCCCTGGGGCGCTCACCTGAGATAAAGGCTCTTTTTCTTTCAACAGTCTTATTTCATGTTAAGGTTAGGATTATGATACAAGTGGGCCATACTTGATACATATATAGGCTCTGTACCTGGGGATCCAAAAGTCTAAATTACAAATTCAAAGGCTTTATGGCAAATTTGAAAGGAGAAAATTTTCCTCCCTGTGGATCCATGGGTTATAATTTCAGAAATAAGAAAGAAATCAGTGAACTGATGTTCCATACATATACACACACCCACCCAACCCCCCCAACCCCGCGGGCGCCTTCCCTGGGGACCTGATTTTAACTATTTTGAAAGACTATACTGATGCTTTGTGCAAAATATTGATGCTCTATGCCTTTTGGGTCAAGAGAAGAAGATTTTTAAGATTATTTTAAAGTATCAGTTTCCTTGCCATGGCAACCAGAGTTTTCAACCGATTTCAATTCTTTTAGCTATTTGCAAAGGGGACAACCTAAGGAACATTTCTGCCATATTTGGTTCAAATTGGCCTATTGGTTTTGGATGAGATGTTGTTTAAAAGTGATTCTTTATTTCTATATATAGTAAACCGGACTAAACCCCACCCCCATTCGGCTCTGCACCTGATGACCTGAGGGTCATGATTTTAACTATTTTGAAAGAGGTCAGAATACTGGATGAGGAGGCAAAGATTTTTGAAAATTATTCAAAAATTTGACTTATGTTGTCATGGCACAGAGTTTTTAACAAATTTCAATTCTTTTAGCTATTTGCAAAGGGGACAACCTAAAGATCTTTTCTGCCAAATTTGGTTTCAATTGGCCCAGTGGTTTTTGAGGAGATGTTGTTTAAAAATCATTCTTTACTTCTTTATAAACCCCACTCCCCCTGGGGACCCTAGGGTCATGATTTTAGCTATTTTGAAAGAGGTCAATATACTGATGTTTCATGCAAAATATCATGGCTCTTCTCCTCCTAGATCAGATGGAGAAGATTCTTAAAGATTATTTTTAAATTTACTCTTTTGTTGCCATTTCAACCAGAGTTTTTAACTGTTTTTAGCTGTTTTTAATTGGGACCACCTAAGGAAAATTTCTGCCAAACTTGGTTCAAATTGGCCTATGGGTTTGTGAGGAGATGCTCAGGTGAGCTAAAAATAACAAACAAGAGGACCATGATGGTCCTAAATCGCTCCCCTGAGTATGATGGTTCATGGCTTTATGATATATACAAATAAGCATAGCCTTCTGTCTAATTATTTTAGACATGATGTTTAAGGATTTTCACTTTTAATCCTAGGTATTTTGATGATCCCACCGTATAGCGCTAATTTGCGGAATACAGTAATTCTTTGAAGTATTTTATTAGAGGGTCAATGGACATCAATACATACCAAATATCAAAACTCTAGGCCTAATGGTTTAGGAGAAGAAGGTTTTCAAAGATATCATTCTTTATTCATATCTAAAATTAGTGATCCCACAGAAAAGGGCTAATTTTCAGAAAACGGTAATTGTTTGAAGTATTTTGGTTGAGGGTCAATAGCTGATAATATGTACCAAATATCAAAGCTCTAGGCCTATTCGTTTGGGATAAGATGACTTTAAAAGATTTCCTTCTTTATTCCTTTGTAAAAGCAGGGATTGTACAGAAAAAGGCTAATTTTCAGAATACCTTAATTCTTCGAAGTATTTTGGTAGAGGGTCAATAGCTGATGATACTTACCACATATCAAAGCTCTAGGCCTATTTGTTTAGGAGAAGATGACTTTAAAAGATTTCCTCCATTATTCCTTTGTAAAACCAGAGATCACACAGAAAAGAGCTAATTTTCAGAATACACTAATTCTTTGAAGTGTTTTGGTAGAGGTTCAAAGGATGATGATATGTGCCATATATCAAAGCTCTAGGCCTTATGGTTTGGGAGAAGAAAGATTTTCAAAGATTTCCTCCTTTAGTCCTTTAAAAAATCCGAAATCACACAGAAAAAGGCTAATTTTCAGAATACAGCAATTCTTTGAAGTATTTTGGTAGAGAGTCAATAGCTGATGATACTTACCAAATATCAGAGCTCTAGGCCTATTTGTTTTGGAGAAGACGACTTTAAAAGATTTCCTCCATTATTCCTTTTCAAAAATAAGGGATCACACAGAAAAAGGCTAATTTTCAGAATACAGCATTTCTTTGAGGTATTTTGATAGAGGGTCAAAAGATGATGACATGTACCAAATATCAAAGCTGTAGGCCTTATGGTTTGGGACAAGAAAATTTTCAAAGATTTCCTTTTTTATTCCTTTGTAAAATCAGGGATCGCACAGAAAAGAGTTAATTTTAAGAGTACAGTAATTCTTTGAAGTATTTTGGTAGAGGGTCAATAGGTGATGATATGTACCAAATATAAAAAATCTAGGCCTTATGGTTTAGGAGGAGAAGAATTTTTAATAATTGTTTATGGACAGACAGACGGACGCCAGACAATTACCGATCACAATAGCTCATCTTAAGCACGTTCTTTAACTTCTTTAAATTAAGGCCAGTCTAAATATTTTTCTGCTATTAACAGGTTAATATCATATCCCACTTCTGACCTTTGTCCTGCATGACCTTGACCTTGGAGCAAAGTGCCTAGGGTTTATACTCTCATTGTGATGATTGTGCTATAACAGATTTATCTATTTTGTTGAGTTTTAAACCACCTTAAACAGTTTTTCAGTTTAATTGTGAGGGAACCTTACCATGAGTTTCTGTCATTTCCGTAAAAACAGTACAGCTACAACATTCGATACGAGCCACCTGCTGCTATATCCCACTTTAGCATAGTACTGTACCTATCATTTGCTCAATGGTGAGAAACAAATGACCCTAGGATTTGGAGCATAAAACATTTCTGATGTATAAACAGACTAGCTATGCTAAGCTGATGTATAAACAGAAAAATATCCATTTTGACCTTAACACTTTGACGTGCCCCAAAACCACAAGGGCAAAATCTAGGTATTAAATTTTCAGAGCCATATATCATTATAAGAATATACAAAGGGCCAAAATAACCAAAAGACATTGTTATTGCCATCTGTCTAGTATTCTGAGTAAACAAAATCAGTTCAGTTCTGAGTAAGTTTTAAGGTTAACAAGGTGCCAAGTTGTCACAAGATACACCTGTTGCATTATTTGATGTCAACTAGAGGAGGGGATATAAAAAAAGTCTGAAAAACAACTGTGTCATTATGATCATGAAGTTTCATGATCATAGCTATTATACTTTCAGAGAAATGCAACAGACAAAATTTAAGTCTGAAAAACATCAAAGGGCAAAAAAAAAAAAAGCAAGTATGGTTATGGTTATAATTCTTATGCATTGCACTTCCCCTTAGTGAGGTTTATCCACACAATTCAACAAAGGGCAATAACTCAACAAGAGCCGTCGGAGATGGATGATACTCCCCGAATAAGGCTTTGCCACAAAAAAGTGTGCAATTATTGGACAAAAAACTTCTTATTGAATGCAACTATAGTATGAGAGTTCAGTTCACAAGAAATTTGGAAGTTTAACAAACATTGAAGGAATCTGTTTGGCTTCACAGGCCTGATTCTAGTAAAATTCAACATTATTATATGGTAAAGGGTTAAATATTTTACCTCGACCATCAAAGTTATCAATGAAAAATGTCTACATACAAAAAATAAGAGACTCTAACTTGAGTAGTCTTACATAAAAACAATAGACTGATTTATTTTAGAGTAGGAATATACAAAATGTAAAGTTACATGTCATTAAGCCCGCTTTTAGCATGGTAAGGTTCATTGAGTCAAAATTTGAAATAAACATTACCTAGGGCACTTAATAAACAACATTTATGTAAAGTAACAAGAAATTTTGGCCATTGGTAAAGGAGGTATATTTGAAAATTAATGACCTTGACAATTTTACATTGACAAATGACCTTGATTTTGGTATCTGCTGAAAAGTCTTGTCACAAGTAATAAACATTTGAAATATGAAGGCTGTATCACTTAGCATTTTAAAATGGACAATATCAAAGTTAAATTTTTCAAAATTTTGACATTGAGAAATGACCTTTACCTTAGCCAATGACCTAGTACTTATTACCAACAGAAAGGTCATGTCATAAGCAATGCACATGTGAAATATGAAGGCTATATCATTCACTATTGTGAAAATATGGACAATGTTAAAGTTAAGATTTTCAAAATTTTGACCTTTAGAAATGACCTTGACCTTGACAAATGACCTTGAAGAAAAAAATAATAAAATTAGGCTTACAATCTACATAGAAATGTAAAAGATATACGGGACAAGGGAAGGAAGAATAAGACTTATCAAGGAGAAAATAAGGGACAAGAATCTTGTGAAAGATGATTATGACTGACAATAAACTTAGATATAATACAGCATGATATCCGGTAATCATTATCCCGAATTCAAATATTAAAAATACACAATAAACCGAACATTCTAAATGGGGGGCAAACAAAAATGTTGGGGCGAACAGACCCACTTTAAGGACGAACTGAATCTGGGCGAACAGACCCGGGGCAAAAGTGTATCGCCAAGTTAGGTATTTTGATGCTCATCTATTTTGACACTCCATAAATTTTTCTCTCTCCTGTTGAAGATTGTTGACAGTTGCCCCCAAAATCGTGCACATTTGTCTGTTAGGATTAAATACTTTGTGTAAACATGGATATGTGATAATAAGAAAAGTTTATTTTTTGGTTTTCACTGAAAAAATCATGCATTTTCTTTCAAGCCAAAATAGTCCTAATATCTCAAGAAAATGGTGATAATATTAAATCATCAATATTATGTCATGCAGAGTAATGATGACAAATAAATAGAAATTAGTCACAATTACATGACTAATGAATGGGAAATTGACTCTGAATCACCGTTGAAAAGTAGCTACCTACTAAATGGAGTATACTACAAGCTATAGCTTTATTTCATACTTACTGCATGCATTTCTAATATGATAAATATTTGTTTATCCATCACTGTATTGTATAATACATGTTTTTCTAATTTTAAACACATATTTTAATACAATCTTACAGTTATAAGGTGTTTTATATCTATTTGTTGAGCTAAGTGGTCAAACCAAAGTATCTTAACCCTTGTCACACTGATCAGGATTTTAACGGGAAAGGGTAGATATTTTTAACTTACTTTTCCATTCTTTAGTTGATTTCTAAAATTTCTTGAAATGCCTTGTTTTTTTGTACATTATAAACATGTATTGACTTTGTAAATATCTGTAGAGGCCAACAGGGAAGACTGGGTTATCCCAACTGTGTTGCCTCGTTAAATAAAGACTTTATTATTATTATTATCATAACTGATCCTTGATTATTCCTGCTTTGGTAGGTGGTATAGACAAAGATCAGCCTGCACATGTGTTCAGTCTGATCTTTGTCTATGCCCCCTGTTTGTCCTCCTTCGGCAAGACTTGTTTCCAAACTGAATATTGACTCTAACAACCAGACCCAAAGTACTATCAGCCCTTTGATTTTAACACATTTATATTCAGCATGACAAGGGTTAACCCATTCCTAATGAATAAATAAATTCAAAAAGTTGCATCCAACAATTTAAAGTTGATGAAATCTTCAACATTTTTGTCTAATGGAGTAGAAAACATTGTGGATAATGAAGAAATTGCTTGTAACAAGCAATTTCTTCATTTTCCACAATGTTTTCCAAAGCTTTCATATTGAGGGGTGTTTAAAAGCGTCATTGTGAGGGAATGGGTTAAGTAAGAAGTTGTTTGAATTTACTGCTATCTGAGGGAAAGTGGAAATATCATTGTTATTTCTTTTTTTTTTTTTTTTGTAAATAAATATGCATGCCAAATTTAAAGTACATGTACTAACTAATAATGGTTCCATCATAGCACTTCAACCACAGTAGAGTTTTTATAGAGCTGACTTATCAGGGGCATCAAAATAGATGACTGCCAGTAAGATGGAAGGTGAAAAGTACTGTTTTTTTCTCTTTCGATTTTTACATGGTAAATTTACAAATCCTTTTTTTCCCCTAAAATGAAAGTAAATTAAACTTATGTAACTTTTCACAGCAGAACATTTTTATTACCTTATCTAAACTTTTGTAATCTTGACCCATGTATCAAGGCTGGTATCGTGTAAGTTCGCCCTTAATGTTCTTTCCCCCCGGATCTTTTTGCCCAGGGTCTGTTGACCTAAAAGTGGGTCTGTTTGCCCCAAAAATATTTTTCCCCTCCCCCCCATTTAAAATGATCATTTTGTTGTTACAAGAAATTGCTTCATTTTCAACATTTTTTTAGTTCTCTTTACATGAGGGTCTTGGGTCTTAAGGTTGGTATTCATTCTATTTTTTGGAAAAAATATTAGTGATCAATAAAATACCAAGTTTACAATGAACTGATTCTTGTTGCACTTACACAATCTTTCTATAACAAATTCTATTCCGGTAAATAAGTTTGTAAATCAGTGTTGGATTCATCCCTTTTCTCCTTTTCAACATAGTGTTATGTCCACAAGAATTACTGATTTTTATTCCCTTACTTCTAACTTTATTATCAGTTCTAAATATAGGCTTCATGCAACTTCAGATCTTCCTGAAATTTTGTCTTGGTAATGGGTAGAGCAAGAAGAAAGATACCCACCTTACTAAACCCAAAAGAATATTTCAAAGGATTAAGATAACGATATTAGCATATTTTTCTATGCATATAATAAATTAAAAACGTAGGGCAAATGAAACCGAGGCAAACAGGAATCAGGGAAAACAGATCCAAGGCAAACAGGAATTAGAGCAAAGGGTAATTTAGGGGACACGTTTTTTAGGATGAACGGACCTTGATTCCCCAAGGCAATTTAGGACAAATGGACCAGATACCTCTGTACAAATAGAGTTGGATTTTAACCAGCTCTGTTTCAAAGAAAAGGCTGAACCCATTTTCAGATGACAATATTCTACACAGGTCCAAATTGAAAGAATTTGCATAGGACAATTTTTAATTGATTTCCTGGAAATATTGTGCGGAAGGGAGAAACTTTTTACAGTATGCAAGATTTTTTAATTTGAGCCCTTATTATCCTCATTGTCTAAATTAATGATAATAATGGTGGTTAATTGAGTAGACTGGACTGTCTAATTGCCTCAATTTTACCTTTGATAGAGTTGTTAAAATTTCTTCTGATATCAGTGTCAGCGGAGTGTCGTAATGTAAACTAAAATTCAATTGGATAATATCGATGAAGATGTCTTCCTCATCCAATCAAGTAACTCGGCACAGATTAATCGCAGTGTTGACATTCGAAACGAAGCTTCGACTTGTTTCTGCAAATAAAATTCTACAAAAATGACTGAACACAACACTGTTCTCGGTGTTGGAATTGGACTTTTCTTAATCATATTAGTGTGGGCGCTATCGCTATTTGTTTGCTTACTATTCTCTCGTTCCACTGGCGCAATATCGTAAGTTATATTAAATGTTGTGGGTTTTCGCGTTTTATGACTACCCTTTTCCCCAAGATTTTATACAGTTTATTGGCATTACTGCTTCCTGTAAACTGTTGATGATTTTTCTCTTTATCTGGCCTGAATAAGATTAATGGCGAGCTTGATTATACAAGCTTCTAAACTACACTTACTCTGTCTCTCTCGCTGCAATATCACAGCCCTCTTTCTTAATCTGTAGACTAGCCTCGCCAAAAGTTATACGTTATAGCAGCTAATATCTCTCGAGCTTCACTAGACATGCCTTAACCCATTCCCACATATTAAATTTTAGACTGGTCCAAATTGAAAGAAGCTACAGATGACGATATCAAGCTGATGGAATTTTATTTTAGCGGTTTCTTTATTTTCCACAATTTTTTCAAAGTTTTTTTTTTCTTGGGGGTGTTTAAAGGCGTCACTGAGTGGGAACGGGATAGCCCATTTTAAATCACTGGTCTAGTAGGTACTTCGAGGTTTGTGTAGTTTAGCCTCTTGTATTGGTTTTCCGCAAGTGTGATACAATCACAAAGATTAGCAGGAAGGAATTTCTTCATTTTCCACAATTCACGAATTCGAAAAGGTGAAATCTCATTCTCGAAAACGTTTTTGAAGTCCGTAAATCAAGTAATTCAAAGTAACTTTCACAAATCAAAGTCACTTATGAAAGAATTAATAATTTTATTCATTTTCATATGGTTATTGGACGATTTTTTTTTTTAATAAAGTCCTTGGAAAACGCTGATTACGGATTCATCCCAAAAAGTTTCGCTACCGATTATTGCCGATACTGCTGCTGGTAGGTCCTACCACAAAAATATTCTAAATGTGCATTAACCCATAACCAGATGACTGGTGCATATATTGAAAGAAGTTGCAGCCCATAAAATAAACAGTGCTTTAATCATGAAATAGGGTAGAAATGTTGTGAGAAAAGGAGAAATTGCTTGTTTCAAGAAATTCTCCATTTCCCATAAAGTTTACCATTATATATTTTTTCAGGGTGTCAGAAAGTGTCATCATGCGTTAATGGGTAAAGGCCCATTACTTATTTTCAACAGTTCATAAAACATTGCACATTGTCAATGTTTGGGCATTGAGTTCTATCCCTGACTTGCTGACAAATTACCTGCAACTTTATTGCTTCTATTTGAGTTGGATAAGTAGATAGATAAGTAGTAGCCTCAATCTTGATGAGCAGCTTGGATCTCATGATTATATCACTGAATGCAAGACGCTGTATGAAATCCTGATAATTGCTGTAATTTCATACTACAGGGGTGTTTAAATAACTAGCTGTAATATGATGGGTTGAGAAACTGATTTGGTCTAGTTGATCATTTCTGCCTTTACCACAATGTCTTCAGTATATTACATTGGTCTGCTGTTTGTTAAAAACACACTCCTAAATTCACATTTCTCTATGTAGTTCTTTCTGTCATGAAATTTTTACATATTATGAACAGATTTGTGTTAACTCTTGTCTTGTTTAACCCTGAAAATTCATGTTTTAGTAGGAGGTATAGACAAAGATCAGCCTGCAGATAAGTGCTTTTTGATCTTTGTCTACACCACCTGTTTGTATCATTCAAGTCATTATATTTATCACATTGATTTTCAAGAGAAATAATGATCAATAACTTTTGCTTCCAGTGCTTTAGCCCCTTTGACTTTAACGCAAGTCGGAAAGGATTTTATTCAGCATGACAAGGGTTAACACTTATGATTCGCTGATCAACATTGAACACTCAGGCAACAGGACAACATATTCTGGGCAATACATGTATAAGATCCACCGATTGCTAAAACTCAGTCTGATCAAAGTCTTCACTGTGCTTTCTGTAGAAAAAGATTAGCAAATATGCTCAAGTCATTCCCAAACAAGCCAGCTTTCGACGCCATTCAAGAGAAAGCTTCTTAAAACATTGCAGAAAATGAGAAATGTAATTATTATAAAAAAAAATTCTTCATTATCCACAATGTTTTCTATCCATTAAGATGAAAGGTTTTTAAATTTTCATCTTCTAAAACCTTTTGTGAATTTGGACCAGTCTGAACTTTTGTCTTCTGGTAATGGGTTTAGGCAATGTTTGTATGTCCAGGCTGTCCATATCACTTTCAATCATACTCACAAGTCTTTTTTTTGCAAACATGTTTTGTGAAGGCTTTTTATATCATCCTGACCAAATATATATCTTAAACTAATAACTGATTGAGCAGGGTTGAACAAGAGGCAGGGCTCAGGAAAACACTGCTGAAAGTGAAGAAATTGCTTGTGACAATCAATTTCTTCAATATCCAACAATTTTTCTATTTCAAAACACAAAACAATTTAAAATTTCATCAACCAAACAAGCCAATCAAGATCTGCATGATCTTTGAATTTGGAAAAAAAATGAACTTTTTTGTCATTTTGGTATTTGGTTAACCTATTTTAAAAACACAAAATTTGAAATGGTTCAAATTCAAAGAAGTTGCAGCCAAAAGTTTTAAGTTGGTGAAATTTGAAAAAAAATCTTTGTCTTTTGAGGTTGAAAATATTGTGGGAAAAATATTTGTAAAATGCAATTTCTTTATTTTCATCAAAATTGTCTAAAGCCTTTTCCTTGAAAGGTGTTAAAAGTGGGATTGTGTGGGAAATGGTGAGTACAAGTGACTAATTGGTGGATGAATATTCATTCATTAAAGGCCTTCACAAAAGTGAGGGAGAATTAAGGGTCTACTAACATCATATTGTCTTTGTTCTTTATTGTTGTGTATATTGGTAATAAATCAAGGGATCACATATGGAGTAACCATGGTGATTATATATAGTGCAACAATCTTAAATTTCAGACGACTGTCTAATTAAACAGATACTTGTATAAATAATGTTAACCCTTCAACCAATGAAATTATCAATTACATTTTATGCCAAATAATGTTAAACACATAGCGATTCCCCATGTATCAAGACTCAAAGAAACATAATGGTCTTAACCAATAACCAAACTACAAAGTTCTATGTGAAGAAGTTGAAGACAACAAGTAATTAAAGAATAAAGATCAAATCAAAATGGGTTTGTGATATTTTGATATCGGACAGAAATGATTGTGAGAGAAGGAAAAATTGCTTGCAACATGTAATTTCTTCTTTTCGTCAGTATGTTTTCCTAAATATGATTCCTCAATTGGAAAAAAAAGTTGGAATTGTGAGGTATTGATTTAACCCATTTCCGCACAATCCCTCCTTTTTATGTCTCTCAAGAAAATAGTTATGAAAAAAATGTTAGGGAAACAAAGAAATTGTATGTTACAAGTACTTTTTTGCATTTTCCACATTGTTTTCTACCCAGAAATATTTATCTTTCAAAAGAAATCATTGTGATAAGAGGGAACAGCACTTACTAGAGCTAAAATACTACCTGAATAGTATTTTTACACAAATTTGGATTGTCATTTTGAATTTTTGTAACTTGTAAAGATTTGGAACAGTCCTGCTCCACAATGGGCAAGTCAGAGAAATTTCAAATTGCTTTTCTCCATTCAATACATTCTTTTATGGACATTGAGGACAGATTTTTAGTTGGTCAATAAAGTCAGCTAATCTCACATAAATTTAGCCAGGAGTATTCACATAACTTGAAAAAAATAGCAATTCTTTACAGGTTGAAAATTTAAAAGGAAACATTTTGGGGTAATATTTATACTGCTTGTTACAAGCTTTTCTCCTTTTACCACATTATTTCAAGAATTTTATTAAATTGTATTGTAAAAGGGAAACTTTTGCGACTTTCTTAACTTGTTACCAGACGATCATTTTTTGAGACTTGTCCAAAATGAAAAAAAGTTGTTGATAACAATTTCAAGTGGATAGAATTTCAAATATATCTCTCTTTCTGGCTAGAAAAAATGTGAAAAACTCGCTAGATTGTGGGATTGTAAGACAATTGAATAACTTAAACATTTTACTGCCCTGCTGATCAAGCTGTAAAGGTACTTGATTCCTGATACAACATTATTATATTTGATGAATATTTTTTCCTATTAACAATTTACTATGGAGGAAAACTTTATAAGTTGAAGTGTTCTATATTGCCGAACTGAATATAAATCTAGAAGTCATTTAGATTTCAACTTGATGTAAGCAGGACTTTTATGTGGAAGGGTTGGCTAGGTACTGGAGTATTATTCCCGAAACCAGATAAAGATAACCAGACAAAGATGTCTTTTGCAAAATCTTCGATATTTTTTGTTAAAGCATTTGCTGATGAAAAATGCAATTCTCGGCATCATTTTCTCCATTCTGCCATGCATTTATTTCAAACACCTCACAATGGCCAAGAACGAGGCTAGCTCTAGACAGAATAGCACAAATAACTTGAAATATTTTTTTAAATCATAAATAGTCAATTTTACTGACAATTCTAGTATCAGACCGGGTCGGCAAAATAGATCGTCCCGGTTAAATGGACGATGTCTAACTACCGTATTGTTTGAAATCTCGTAGTAAAAGTCATCATCTAACTAAAATTAATTAATCTGAAAAATGTCAACGAATTCTTTTGCAATAAATATCACTCGTTTCTTTAAAATTTCGGGCTAGTTTTCGGAACGAGATACCTGAAGTAATCAAAGGTCTGGTTCCTAAAACCAGAAAAAAATGGAAACCAACTGACCCCAGAGATCGATTCTCGTGATCTCGTTTTTGGCGAGAATTCAGGATGTCAAATAGGTCAATGTTTTCTACCCAGAAAGTTGAAAAATATCTAAATTTCTTAAATTTTAATTGTCGTCTGGATCTCCTTTTTAATTTGGATCAGTCTAAATGGGTAATGGATTAAAGAAGAAAATGCCAGGTTCCAGTATTTTCCTCAATGTTTTCTCAAAAATTATCTCTCCACTTTTTGCCGACAGGTTCAATTTATCTCTAGATTGGTAGAGAATCATGTTTTACTTGTCCAAAACAAGTGAAAAAAATATGTATTTCCACACATTGACACTTCTGTTCATTTTTTCAGGAATATCGGTATTGCAGCAATATTGTTTGCAGGATTGTTTACTGTAATTCTACTTGTATTACCAAGAGAAGACTTTGAACAGCCCACTACAAAGGTAACTAATGAATTCTTTACCAGACAACAAAACATCAGAGTCTGTAAACAGAATCTGATGCTTTTATTGACTCCATATTATTGACTTTATTGTAGTAGTGGTGCAAGTGCATGACAAAACAAACATGTGATATTCATTTAATTAGATATTCTCCAAATCTCTGCTAAACACTCTCATATAACTTTTATCAAATCATTGAAAATAACTCGCTTTGAAAGCAACTGTGACAGTTGCAGGGGAGATAGTTTGCTGTGATACGCAAATAAGGAAACCTCCAGACAGACATATGACTATTTGTAATCTATATAGACAAAGTCTACCCATCTAAGATTGAGGATCCAATTTCTTTAATGGATTAGCTTTATCCTTGAGCTCTGCATCTTACACAATAATCAGACACTAAGGACGTCGTCAAAACAGTGGAATTTTCCAACTTCATGAAATAACATCATTTAGGTAGGATATCCTGGATAACCGATCAAACATTTTTTAAAAAAGGATAGTTTCCAGGCCTGTTACCATCCAGCACTTGGAATAGTCAAGCGTTGTGGTCCACTGTCAGTTCTTGTTCATGTAATACTACACTTGTTTTTTGTGTATTTTCAGATATATGATTACTCCATCATATACAGATCTGTGCTGATAGCAGGTTGTTCCTTATTTTTTGTGATTGGAATCGTTCTATTCTTGGTATTTCATCTAATGGAACCTGTTTACGCAAAACCAATTCGAAAACTAAGAATTTCATAGTGGTGGTACATATATTTATATAGGCTTTTGTGATATAGCTGGTGTTTAAGTTCGTTGAGTGATGGATAACTGATTGGTTGCAACTATAAATCTTGATTGACCTATCAAATCATTTTTATGTAGATCGAAAAAGAACTTTGAACTCTGATATTGATGTTCAGCACCTTTCTCGGTTTGGCGACCTGAACATTCTATCAACAGCTTGGTACGATGTTTAGATCACCTACCTACCATTTTGCTTTTTTGGTTTATGTGACTGACCATAAATTTTGTCAAAGCCGTTTGATATCGAAGTTTCTGTTGGAGTCAGCTATCAATCGGTCACTTCTGAGCCCCAGATAGATGGGGTGATATTGATTCCAAATTGTGAACTTTTTAATGGGCCCCTACCGATATCAAGAGTTACTCCGCTTGGTTTTGATATTAGAGTGACCTCCCTTAAATCTTTGGGTAGTTCCGGTGAAAAAATCGATGATATCGGTATCGAAAACATTAACAGGTTGTTGCCAGCTCTCACTATGTGTCATTAATGTTAAAACCCTAGATGATCTAGAGACTACTTTATTGTAACCGCTGAGCTTAATTTTAAAGCTAAGTGACGTTTTACGTGTTTATAATCGTAAATGAGCCGTTATGAAAGTGTATTTTTCGGATATACCCTAAGTCCGGATATACGTATTAATTACCATAAAAAGAGCTTTTTTGATCAAAATAAATACAATGATACTCACAGATATACATTCCGTTATTTCCTTTTTTAAAAAATGGTTTCACGTGTCAAGTGGGGCTTTGAATTTATAAGTTATCTGTGATTTTACAAACGGGAACTGTTACAAAGAAGCTCTTCATACGTCTTCGTTTCATGACCATAGGAATTTACCAAATACCCTTTTCATTGATGAATATGAAATAAATTTAATCAGAATTTCACTGCATGATCCTCAACAAGCTTTGTAAAGTGTCTGGAGGCTTGTGGAAATGATTGTTGCCTCTGTAGGTCCTCCCTGGATATATCATTCGTTTCTTACCAATGGCAAGTAAGATATATCATTAATTTCTTACCAATCGGCAAATGATAAGGTCTAAGTAGGGTGAGCAGCTGGTGGCTCAGATGTAATGTCAGTTATGCTTAGTAACTGATTTAATGTTGAAAATGGTGTTTAACCGATAACCGGAGGGCAAAATATTAGACTGTGCCAAATTTCAAGGAGTTGCACATAAAAACTTAAAGTTTATGGATTTGTAGATATTTTCATCTTTCTGGGCAGAAAACATTCGGCAAAATGAAGACATTGCTTGTTACAAGCAATTTTGTCAATATGTACAATGTTTTCCCAATTATTTTTCTTAAGGGGCGCCTAAAAGCGTCATTGTGTGGGAATGGGTAAACCAATTTAATTCAATCAACCTGGACATGCTTTAGCATCTGATATTAGATGTGTGCACAAATTTATATTTTTCATATAAAATTTATTTTGGTTAACCCTGATATATACGTCCCTGTGGCTTTCAAATTAAGAATGCATTGTAGAAAAAGAATATGCTTGTTGCATTTTTTCCTTTTCCACAGTATTTCTACCCTGCTGAATGTTTTTTTATATCTGGCTTATATATAATTTCATGTATTTAAGTATTTGAGAAAAAAGTGAGAAATAAAAAAGTGGAAATAAAAAAAAAGACATGACCGTAAGAAATGTTACAAAGATCAAAATAAGACAATCTTTTTGAACGTTTTAATCCATTTAGTTGATACCAAATTCTTATTACTATATTGAGATATATCATGCGATGACAAATATAATACAATGTATTTACACTGAATATTCAAATCTTCTTTTTGTAAAAGAGGGATCTTAAACATGTTGTTTTTTTTAAAGATTTTTCTTAAAACATTTTTTCCAAATTTTTCTAAATGATCAACGTTTTAAAATAGATTTCCTTTGTCTCTTGTATTTATAATCCTATTAAAAATGTACAGACTCGTAATTTCCTTAGTTATTAGAGAGAATAGCAAACGACTTCCTTTGTTACTTGTAATAAGGGGATATCGGGTGAAAATCAAAAGCAAATAACCGATCATTATGAGATATATCCAGTGTATATCCAAAATACCATCCGTGGTCTATTACGCAATCAGAGATACCGATCAGAAGCATGTAAGTTACTTGGATTAAAACAGCCCATTATGAGAGGACATCGTTAACTTTTAAATTTGATTTACCATTTAACCCTTTACAGAAAAAAAAAATCTCAAAACGAAGAGGATAAGAACGAAATTTTAATAGCCATGTGTACCGAAAATAATGGATCTTTTGTAGGAAATGATTTCCTACAAAGGACACCTTTGCTATTATTTTTTTCGAAAATGAGAAGTAAAATATGAAAACTGGACGAGAATGATATTGGTTCCTAGGTCGGGAGATAAAACGATTAAAACGTGTCAACTTTAATATAAACTACCACAACAATTCCATATTCTAAGAGTATTTTAAGAGTACTCAACATTCCTCTGTATCAAATTCTGAAAAATATTTGATTCTATGCAAAATAGGAGCATTTATTATCTGGTAGTGTACTTTTACTTAGGGACCCAACCACATCATTTTGCATATAATATATGGACAGAAAGATAAAACATTAATCAATCTCTAGAACCAGATAAATTCCTAATGATATAAGTCAACTGACTCCCTTGTTAATTAGTCAAAAGAAGGACATCTGGGCAGTCGTGTGAAAATCAAAGCAAATAGCCGATCGTTATGAGATATATCTGGATACCACCCGTGGACTATTGCGTAATCAAAGATACCGATTCAAAACGTGTAAGTTACTTGGATTAAAACAGGAGTTTATGGACAGACATCGATAATTCTTAAGATTAACTTACCATTTAAACCTTTGTAGATAAGAAAAATCTCAGAACGAAATAGGATACAGACGAAATATTAAAATTCATTTGCATCAAAAATAACGGATCGCTCAGTTTTGGAGAAATTCCTTGTAAAAATACTCCTTTTATCGCAATACTTTTGTTTCCCCGTTGTTGTTTTGTCTGCTTGCATGTTTCAATAGATATTCTCAAGCCAAGAAAATAAAAGCAACAATTCTTCATTAAGGACTCTTTAGCTAATTTTATTTCGAAAATGAGAAGTAGAATATGAAAACTGGATGAAACTCGGACGGGAAGACGATTATAATGTGTCAACGTAAATAAAAACTTCCAAAACATTTTCATAATCTATAAGTATTACAAAAGTACTCAATGTTCTTATGTGTGAAATACCGAAAAAATAATTATCTCCAAAACAGACGCTTTTAGTCTCAGCCCTTATATACTCTTTGTTGAAATTTAAACCGGAACTACCCAGTAGAATCAAGGGAGTTAATCAAAGGGCAATTTTCGGGAGAACTCCGTATATCGGTAGGGTGATAAGTTTATAATGAAATGAAATGGACTGACCTCCCACACACACACCCACACACACATTTGTGTGTGTGTGAGTGGGGGGAGGGTAATTAGTCAAACAACTTGTATAGACTGTAAGTTTAGTGCTGACCTCCAACTTTTATGCAAAACAATTTAGATGGTGGGCCACTTTATAGTTTGGTGTTTAGGTTGCCTAACAATGACTTCTTTTTTCATTGTTGGAATGTAGTAGATGTGGCTAGCAATTTGTCAGTCAGTTCTATAATAAAGATATAATTATTTGTTTTAACTTAAATGCCAATGTCACACTTGTGACATATATTTATCTTCAGAAAATGAACTTGAAAAATTCCTTATGATAATTTTGATTTTCCTTTTAAATAATATCTAATGTTCTTTAAATGTCAGGGTCTCCTAGGAAAGTATTCTTATACCCCCATCTACAAAGTATAGGGATAGTATTACATTGGTTTCACAATTTTTTCTGTCTGCCCATCTGTCTGTTCGTAGACTTTTATTTATGCCTTCTGTGCTCTAGTGCTAGTACTAATTGATTAAAACCATGAAACTTCAAACAACTGTTACCAATTCTGATTTTTGTCACCTTGGTCAGAGGTCAATGTCACTGTTGAACTTTTATTGAACACCATTCTGTGCTCTATTCAACTTGTAAGCCATTTGACCTAGAGTCTTGAAACTTTATACAAATATTATCCATGACTCAAGGAGGTGCCTTATTGTTTTGAGGTAATATAGGTCAAAGGTCACCTATGCTACTTGAGTTACAAAATTCTGGTTTTGGGTATAAGTACGCTTTGCAATAATTCTTGTTTAAATTGTTGTTTCTGAGAAAAAATAAAATATATATTGGGTTAAAGATTTCTATTACTAGTACATGTATTTATTTGCATCATTAAATGTTTTCTTTTCTACACCTATTTGTTTGTATTTTATTTCTTGTTCCTCATCCTATCATGTTGTATTTTCTGATTACCATAAAATATACAAGTTCAAACCAATTCCAACATAAGTGTGCTTTTTTATAGCGCTCGAGAAAGTAGCTATAGAAGGTTTATTCCCGATTCTCCCACATTTGAAAATATCAATAAAAAGTTAATACAGTTAAGGCGTGAGATAATCCCTGCCTGGGGCTAAATAATAGTTAGGTTCTATCACCCTATTCCAAGAGCGTTTCAAATAGAAATAGTGGTTTTCGAATCAGGAATCCATTTTAACCCATGTCATACAATGTTTATTGATCGCAGAAGAGACGATAAATCATTGTAATAAAAGTAACGGTTACTTATAACAATCATTCACCTCACTCTCACGTTTCAAACGCTATCTTGCAGTTACTCTTTTTTCCAGACAACCAATTTATCTATTTCTCAAAAATTAACCATTGAATGGTATTTTTTGAATGCGACCAAAACCTCTTAACTACAGCTAAATTCAAATTAAAGGTACGAGATTTTTATGGTCATCCGATGATATGTTGTATGGATGCAATGCTTGTTGCGCAAAAGAAAATATTTGGAAATAGAAAACAGTTCAGGAATACGTATACAGTTTATTCCAGTTCCTTTATATTCTGTAGATTTCATCGTCTAGATCTTTTAAGTTCAAGTACAGTAGTTTCGAAGGAAATCTTATTAATGTCCGAATCTTTCAACACATGGACATACAAAGTTTTTAAGAAGGCAATTATCTCTGTGACTATAAACACAACAGATACAAAGCTACATCAGCATACTGAACCAGCATCATAGTCTCTTCATGGAGTCAGTCTTTCAGGGAAGCAAAGCGCTTGTCGATATGGCAATACTTCCTTCTCTTAAGATGTCTTGTTCCATCAGACATGGTGTCGGACCAACCTATGGAAATCTTTGTCTGTCTTTCTCCACGAGGAAGGTATCACCAGCGTCTGTATAAAAAAAAGTTAAAGTTTTGGGTGCATAGTCTTCCTACACCTTGCGTAATCAAACGACTTTACACTTTAACCCCCGATCATTGAGATGCAAGTCTGCTGTCAACATACAGCGCCCATGGCAGCCACTGCGCATTGGCTTACAGCCCTCACAGGTACCCATTTATACACCTGGGTGGAGAGGAGCAATCTGGAGTAAGTTTTTTGCTCAGAAAAATTCCCGGGTGCTGGCGGATTTCAAACCCGGGACCCTCCGATCCCGAGTTCCACTTCCTACCACTAGACCACGGAGCTCCACGTAGTTGTCTGTGTAGTTTCTGTTCGGGTTCAGTATTCTGTTTGGGTTCAGTATTAAGTTGTGGCCATGACTTATCCTTGGTTCTAAAGATAGCTGATTTATGATTTATTTCAGGTTTCATGTTTTATTTCATGCCAGAATTACAGATTTAAACCCAATTCTCAATTAAATTTAAATACACGTGGAATATATTTTTATTTTGTTTGTTTGTTTGAATGGGGTTTTGCGCCGCTTTCATCAATCTTTCAGTTATATAGCGGCGGCTGGAGCACCTAACAGTGGATTCCTGGTATTTCTCACACCAGTACCACCATCACTTCCTTTCCTAGCCTCCAATTGCCATACCACATAGGTCTACGATTATCGACCCATTGGTGGGAGACAAATAGTTGGAAAGACTGAGTGCTGCCATCGGGGATCGAACTTATGTTAAGGATAGGCTTATGATGCAAGTAGGCCATACTTTATACATATATAGGCTCTGTACCTGGGGATCCCAAAGTCTTAATGGCATATTCAAAGGCTTTAGGACTGATTTGAAAGGAGGAGGTTATTATTTCCTCCCTCTGGATCCATGGGTTATAACTTTAGAAATAAGGAAGTAGTCAATGAACTGATACTTCGTGCAAAATTTTAAGGCTCTTCTGGTTCAAGAGAAGAAGATTTTTAAAGATTATTTCAAAATTTCACTTTTGTTGCCATGGCAAATAAAGGTTTTAACAGATTTCAATTCTTTTAGCAATTTGTAGATCTACTGGCCGAAGGCCACTAGAGCTATTGCGATGGCTTTTTCCCGTCCAGCGTCTGTCTGTTAAAGGTTTCCTTGTTAATACTCTAGAGTCCACAGTTTTCATCAGATTCCCTTCAAACTTTCACAGAATGGTTGTACCATCAAAAGACTCGTTCCTTTCGAAATTTGGTCAGATACGCCAAGAAACACAGGAAAAGGGGCCTAACTAAATTTAATTAAAAACCCTCATTAACACTCTGTAGTCCACAGTTTTCATCAGATTCTATTCAAACTTTCACAGAATGATTGTACCATCATAAGGATCGTTCCTTTCAAAAAATGGGTATGATCCGTTCAGAAACATGGGAAATAGGGGTCTTTTGAAAATTTAATTAAAAAATCCATTTGAAATCCTCATTAATATTCCAGAGTCAACAGTTTTCATTGGATTCTCTTCAATCTTTCACAGAATGGTTGTCCTGTCATAAGGATCGTTCCTTTTGAAATTGGGTATGATCCGTCAAGAAACACAGGAAAAGGAGCCTAATTAAAATCTAATTTAAAGATCTTCGTTAACACTCTAGAGTCTACAGTTTTCTTTGGATTCTCTTCAAACTTTCATAGAATGATTGTACCATCATAAGGATTGTTCCTTTCAAAATAGTGTGATCAGTCAAGGACCAAGGGAAAAAGAGGCCTTATGAAAATTTTATTTAAAAAATCCTCGTAAACACAATAGAGTCCACAGTTCTCAACAAATTCTCTTCAAACATTCACAAAATGATTATAACATTAAATGGATTGTTCCTTTCGGAAATGGGTTTGATTCATCAAGATTCATGGGAAAAGGGGCCCTTTGAAAATTTAATAAAAAAATCTTAGTGAACAAATCATGGCCCTAGATTTCATCTGATCGACTTCAAACTTTCACAGAGTGATTGTACCATCATAAGGATTGTTCCTTTCAAATTGGGTCTGATCCATTGAGAAACATAGGGAAAGGGGCCTTAGCAAATTCAATTAGAAAAATCTTAATTAATGCTTTTAAGTCCACAGATATCAAGTTGTAGAGCCTTGACATTTTGAATGAAGCATTAGTACATTAACCTTTTTCAGAATTGGTAAAATCACCCTTGGGTCCCCAGGGGCAGAGCGTCAGGGGGGCTTATTTAGAAATAAAGATTTTTAAAACAACATTTCCTCCCAAACAACTGGGCCAATTTCAACCAAAGAATTCAAAACCATTGGAAGTTCTGGTTGCCATGACAAAAAGAGTAAAATAAGGTAAAAAAAAGTCATCTTGTCCTGACCCAGAAGGTGTAGAATCTTAATACTTTGCATGAAACATCAGTACATTAACCTCTTTCAAAATTGCTAAAATTCAGAGCCTCATAGTGATGGAGCCTATATAAAATAAATAAGGCAACTCTTTCAAAACTATGTTGCCAATTTCAACAAAATTTGGCAGAAATGTCCCTTATGTTGCCCCCTTTTAATAATTACTAAAAGATTTGAAATCTGCTGAAAGCATGAGTTGCTATGGCAACATAAGGTGATTTTAGTTTAATTTTAAAGGAGATCTTCTCCAGACCCAGCTAGAATTGGGCCTTGAAGAAAAAGAGCCTTATTTCAGGGGAGCGATAGGGTAACTGCCATGGCCCTCTTGATTTTTATTTTAAGACTGGTCCAATATAAAAGAGGTTGCAGACTACAATGAAAATCGGATGTAATTCAAAATGAAACCATCCTATGTCCTAGAAAATATTGTGGGAAAAGGAGAAGTTGTTTATAACAAGCAATTTCTCCTTTTGCCACAATGTTTTCTCAAGTGTAAAATCACAGCAATGTAAAATCCCGGGCTTGTACAGGAAAGGGTTAACAGAAAAAGAAGGAGAACTTTAAAAATATTCTCTGCAATAGAAATAGTACAATGTATATAGAATCTCCCAGTGAACCTCTATGAAGCTTGTTCATATGATGCCCTTTGGGTCATTTGGGCTCTGCCCAGATTCACCCTATTTCAACATAGAAACAAAGAAGAACATCTTAAAAAATCATCTTCTCTGTAATGAGAAATCCTTGAAGTTATAACATATTTGGTTGGTTACATCTCCTGTTGAATCTCTTCCAAGTTTGGTCATGCCAACTTGAAACTTCATAGGTGGATAGATCTCGTTGAGGAGAAGTGCAGTGCACAAGAACCACAACTTTTGCTTGCATAATTTTGGAATTATTGCCCTTTGGTCGTTTTAAAGACTTAGATTTTGTCCTGAGCATATCTCTGAAAGTATAATAGCTATTATAGAACTCATTGAGAGGAAATGCAGTGCACAAGAAGCCTAAAACTTGCTTCATTTTACTATCAAGCCATATCCGACATGGCTCTTGTTACAAACATTTTTTCCCAAGAAAATTAGTTAAAAATGAGTATGTGTATAACATTTCCAACAATTTCACATGAGTGCGAAGGGTAGACATTAAACAGCTTTGACTGCAACATGGTGCATGTAAAATATTCTTTGATTGTCAAAAAAAAATGTCAGTCAATTGTTGTCTATGGCGCACAACATTTTGTCAAAAGACACTTGGTAAAATTTTATTGGTGCATGAGCAGAATGTTATAAATAAAGCTTTATTAAGGCTGTAGTCACGACATTTTGCTCAAGCACTGACAATATGACAGCTGGTAGATATGACATTGATAGAATAGGACATTTGGTAGATAGGACAATATGTCCAAAAAATCCCCAAGATCTAACTACGACAGTTGGTAGAATTTTCATAATCTATTTGAGTTGTAACACCATAGCCTCTAAGGGCATTGTGTCACAGTGGGTTGGCCATAGTGGTAATGCGGCATCCAAACACATATTGGTGGCTTAGTGCAAAAAATTATAAGTGTCTATACAAAGTATATACATAGACACTTATGATGTTTTTACACCAAGCTATCGATATGTCCTGTAAGAGAATTAGTAAGTATGTGCTGAAACATATATAAAGAAATTCAATGCATGCTTGAATGAGGGATAATGCCACTTGAAACAATATTTGGTGATGATGTGGTGGCTTGGGCACCTTACCATGGCATTTCTCACATTAGTATATACTACTACTACAACCTATCTGAGGCTCCAGCTGCTCATCCCACTTAGATTTACGATTACCTACCCATTGGTGGGAGACAAATGTCGTAAAGAATATTTGCCAAAATCATTGCAAGGGACTTGGATAAAAAAATATATATCAGAGTTTATCTTAAAGTCTTGATTACATTACGGACCAATTCTGTACGTTTCCAGTTACAGTTACTTATGGTGAAATAAAACAATGCATTTGAGAGAAGATGCATACCACTTTTGCCAAATTACAGGACTTTACAAATTTAAAATGACCAACTGAAATCATAAAAGGTTAATATTAAATCAAGTGCCAATTGTTCAATCTATATTTTCTTCTTTTTACTGTACGTTGAAACTAAAAATGTTCATTACTATTGATTTGATATTGATGTCATTTATTCATGCTCCCCGAAGGGAGAGCATATAGCCGCCAGTTTGTCTGTCCATCCTTATGTCAGTCTGTCCGTCATTCCGTCATACTGGCTGGGGTAATTTCTCCATAACCCATGGGCCAAATCAAATGAAACTTACCATGTGAACTCCCTATGATATAATGACGATGAATTTTTCCTGATTTTTGGATTTGAGGCCTCATCACAGGAAAAGGAGGCTTTGGGTAATATACAGTTTTTCTGTAATTTCTCCTAGTCTAATGGTCAGAATTGATGAAATTTCATATTTGAACAGCAAATCAGATGCCCTTAACCATAAACTATTTGAAATTTGCGTATAAAAAATATGTCTTGGAAAAAGGGGGCACAATGTTTGTTAACATTACATCCGTGTCTCAGCAACAAACTAACATTGGTCCCAACTTTTGATTAGTAAGAGATATAGCCTTCATATTTCACATGTGCATTGCTTATGACAAGACCTTTCTGTTGGTTCCAAATTCAAGGTCATCAGTTGAGATCAAGGTCATTTCTCAAGGTCATAATTTGGAAAATTTAAACCTTCTACATTGTCCATAAAACTGCAATGATAAATGATATAGCCTTCATATTTCAAATGTTTATTACTTGTGGCAAGACCTTTCAGCAGATACCAAAATCAAGGTCATTGGTCAAGGTCATGTTTTCAAGCTGAATAATTTCCTCCTTTACCAATGCAAATATTTCTTGTAACTTTACATTAATGTTGTTTATTAAGTGCCCTAGGAAATGTTTATTTCATATTTTGACTCGATGAAGCTGTAAAATGTTAAAATGGGGCTTAATGCCCTGTAGCTTTATATTTTGTATATATCCTACACTGAAATGAATCTTTTCTATAGTCTATTAGTCTATTGTTTCTTCAAGACTCAGTCTCCATCTGACGTATGAAGGCATTCTTCATTGATAACTTTGATGGAAAGAACATCAAATATTATTATTGGGTCATATTTTATCAAGCTTTGTTTAATTTCTTCTTATTTAAATTGTGACCAGTTACACATAAAGGGGCCTTTTCAAAACACCATTAAATATGTATTTGAAAAATAGATTGGAAACAGTGTAGGCCATCCATTTTGTGCATTTCTAAAACAGTTATATAGGATAGTAGAACAACTATTCAAATTTCAGAAAATCTGCTAATTTTGAAAAGTATCAACCCTAGTCACCCTGCAAGTCCTTGCAGTCTGACCAGGGTCGAAACTTTTTGCACTACCAAAATGGTCCCTTTTTGCCTGATGGGTAACCTATAGTAGCAATCAATAAGAAACATTTTACATTTATGGCATACATGTTTTGTCACAATGCCATATTCCGGGAACATAATCCGTCTCTTACGGCTCTTGTTTGACATAAGTTGATGTCCACATTCATTCTATCAAATACCACCTCTATTGATTGCCTTTTCTACCAATGAGTTCTCTATCAGTTGTCTTTTCCATTAATTGTTGTTAACCCCATAGTGAAGGCTGATCAGACTGTAGGCTGTAGATGTCTATACTTTATTTCTTCCAAAAATCTGCAGATTTATTTACACGCTGGGTTGTCGTCGGTCTCCCTTTAAAAATAAAAACAACAACATGGCATGTCAGATTTCCAAAATGACTGGAGTGACACCATTTTGACCTCCCCCTCCATTTAGGACATATAGCACGTGACAGTTTCTTAAATGCACCGGTATTGCGAAGGCACGTTGAAATTGCGGCCATTTTACCTGTCACTACCGGCACATATAGTCGAAGTTTTCTTTTAATCAAAATACCAGTAAGTATAATTAATTTCGTAAGATATTCAACAAATTGAAAAGAATCGAGTTACAAATTTTCAAGAATGACATTGACACCCTTGTCGGTTTATTTCTGTAAATTTGGATCCATATGCTTCCGGCATTTCATTCATTTTGTCTATCATAAGACCAGTTCGTAAATTTGGCGCCAGGTAAATCGCCAGTCTCGGATATAAATCGAGCTTTTTTGTGACATAAAAGACCATTAGCTTGTGCATTTGTTCAGTCTGACAGAGTCTGTTTTTGCTTTGGTTAGATGGATATCTAGTTTCTTCAACGTTCAACAATTTTTCTACATGTACTGTATTTCATGAATATTTCGGTATTTCTGTGTACTCGTTAATAACCACATGACCAGGACCTTGTATACTATAGCCTAAATCTTGATCGCTAGGAGATGCAGTTCACACTCATTTTTGTAATTGGAAATCTTGATTTCAGGGTTCTCCCCAGGCCATTATGGCGTATCGGCGCCGATACGCCTTCATTAATTAAGAGAGTTTGCCGATACGCCTTCAGATCGCCGATACGCTTAAATCTGGTCACCGATACGGCTTAATTTCAAGCAGAAGAAAGGATTAAGCAAAGCATTAAAATTGTTGCAGAAGAGCGGACACGACAGGCTCTTTATCTATAATGTTGTATACCACGTATTACATAACATCTACCCTTGTAAACACTCATACTAATTGGTGATTATCGATTTTTCTCGCGTTTCCCACTGGTACCTCGCTATCAGTCACCAAGCATGATAGGTACCAATATGTAAACAATGAATTCAAAATGGCGACCCGGTTCCGGAAAATTGTCACTTCGGCTGAGATTGGTCTAGTTAAAAGTAAAAGATGTGGTTATTTGATGTGGCAACTATCAAACTAAAGCCACAGTGGTTTAAAATTTTGTTTTTTGAAGGAAAGATTTATTCGGTCATACTAAAACAAGCCCTACATAGATTTATAGCCCTACAGACGCCCTACGGAATTTGTACACGCCCTACGAGTATATGAGCGATAATGATGTATAATTTTTAATTAATATGATTGAAATTAACATTTTTCTTCATATTTCAAAATATTTTCTTTGAATTTGTCTTATTTATGATGATTTTGATGTTTATAATATCACATAATTTGACCGGAAGTTTGACGAAACGCCCTATCGTTTAATTGATCGCCCAACAAATTCATAACCAAATACCTGTTTATGTATTAGTATTTTTGAGATACAAAATTATTCATGTTTTGGTTTTTATCTTTATTTTGGTGTAATTTCATGTTAGAAAAGAATTTTTAGATACAAAGGGATCTCAATGTAATGCAAGGGAAGCAACTCTTTATATGCAATCAAAATAGACTGGAAAGTCCTTTTTATGAAATACAGTATGGGGCGTTAAGCTTAATGAGACTCTACTTCTTACAAGCATTTTTTTCGCAATGTTTTCCAACATTCTTCAGTGTCGCAAAAAAAAAGAGATTATGTGGCTGGATTCAATGTTTATTCTCAAAAGACAGAAATTATTTGTAGTCTTCCTAAACAATTCAATATGATTTAACTCAGACTTTAATGCTAATAATATTCATGTGATGGGTAAGCGATATAGTTGATTCTTTTCTTATAGTACGGCAGCCATTGTTTAAGGGGAATAATAGTTCTTTATTATGATGGTAATTGAATTTCATTGCATTTCGGTACAGGAAGTATAACTAATTTGTGCTTTAAGAAGAAAAATCTAGTTACAAGCTTTTCCTTAATTTCCCAAAATCTTTTCTAAGGCATATTCAGAACCCGACATCATATTCCTCTACTTACTTTTTGTTAAAGTCGACAATGGTATCAGTCTACTTCGAGCCTATGCTAAATTGAGTTGCCTCCCTTATTTTTACAATTTCGACTCGAAAAAACCTGAAGATAAGTTCTGATTTTTTTTATATAATAAACCTATTCATTTTATAACTGAGTGGATAAGTATTATGATAGAAATTTGACTGTAGATTTGAGGGGCACCCCTCATTTAATGGTCTGAGGTTTCCGGTCAGGTTTCGGCATTTGTAAACATCAAAATCATCATAAATAAGATAAATTCACAGATAATATTTTGAAATATGAAGAAAAATGTTAATTGCAATCATATTTACTAAAAATTATACATCATTATCGCTTATATACTCGTAGGGCGTGTACAAATTCCGTAGGGCGTCTGTAGGGCTATAAATCTCTGTAGGGCTTGTTTTAGTATGACCCGATTTATTGGGTCAGTTTATTTCATACATTGATCGCTGAAAACATACCCTTTTCGCGATCTTTTTTCCTTACGAGAATTTGCCAAAATAATAAAGACAGATTTGTATAGAAGCCATCCTAGTTATACTAAGCTCTTGTTTTCAACTCGGTTTAATAATTACACACATGTATCTTCTGGAATAAGTCCATTTATTTTTTATCCAACATGGAGGGCATTATCTAAAACATTCGTACCCTTGTTTGTTCAACCCATTTTTTCAATAAATTTGTTTTAAAAGTTTGATGAAAAAATTATTATACTTTTAGTAATCATCTAATAATATCTCACCCTCTCATGTTTTTTACCCAAAAAGAAATAATAATCCCATAAAAATCAAAGTGCTGAAAGCACTTCAAGAAAAGAATGCCTTAGACCAATTAGGGATTTCTTTTTATAAAAAGTAATGGTTAAATAATTATTTAGAATCAGGAAAAGATCATTCACACTATAATATTTGGAAAACAAAATCCTCTTTTGAAAATCAAAGTGCTGAAATCACTTAAACAAGAGAAGAGTAAAGACACTTGTTTAATAAATTTGATCAAGTTTCATGTTATAATTTGAGAAATAAGGTTGGACACTGCTGATATATTATACATTTTTTATTAACTTATTGAATCAAATAGCTGAAAGTACTGTAGTTATAGTGTCAGAAAGTCAAAGGCTTCTGAATGGGCAAATAATGAGCATTTCAAATTTTACACAGAGAATCTAATGGAGCTCTTAAAGATGCAAAATTTGAAAATGAAACCAGGTATTTCACACAGGAACCTTATAAATACATTTTTGAAATTACTGATAATATTTTCTATTTTTCTTCTGATGAAGGGCATTTTTTGTCAATCCAACATCCCATGCTTTTTTAAAGAGTCCTCAAGGATATGATTTTTGGACAGACTTGATAAAATGGCCAAGCATGAAAAGCTAATCCTATCTAATAGACAAGCACTTGACACTTTTTTTTACTTATGAGACTTTTGGGTATATTCTTTCATTATCTTTCCTTTTCACATCCTTTTTATGAGACAATTTAGTGCCCTTTCCAACAAATAGGATAGAGAGTTGAAGTAAGCTGAGTAATGTCACAATTGGTTGGTATCAAAATAAGCCTCAGAATAGATAAATCAACTTATAATAATTAAAAAGTTGAAGAATATAATTCAAGAATAACTCTCAATAAAACAACAAGATGTCAATAATCAAGCTAAAAAGCACTTTTAATGACCTTTATTATGTATAGTCATACCAAGATGTTAACAGACAACACACTGCGCATTTGCCACTACGCCTTCAAAAATTTCTGGGGAGAACCCTGGATTTCATTGATAAATCAAGATAATAATCAAATCTCAATGCAAATGTTTATTTCTATCTATCTATTTATACTGCCTAACTCCCCTTTCGGGTATTACCGGCAGGTGATACACTTACAATCCAGATGCTTTCACGTCCCTGAAAGAAAGGCAGTGGCTGTATCCCACTGCTACCCACTTTTACAGCTGGGTAGACTGGGGCTGGCTATGAAGTGTCTTGCCCGTGTACACATCCCCTGTGACATTGGGGCTTGAACCCGTGACCTTCAGATCACGAGTCAAGCACCTAAACCACTCGACCATTGAGGCAGTCAAATCTCAACCAGTAAAATCTGCAAATCCTTGTTTAGAAATAAGCCAGTTATTTGCATACCAATTTATTTTCGTTTGATTGCAATAGACCTTTTCACGCAAAGCGCCAGATGACTAAAAAGTCTACATCCGTTAGACGCTTTCAAAAAATAACAACAACAACATTTTCCCGTTGCGGGGAGTTTTTACTTCCGGTTTGAAAAACTCAATAGAAAATAAGAAGGCTCGATACGACCCCGAACTTTAGCAGTGTTAAAATGTCAGAAAACAAGTTTCTTTTTGTGAAGTCAGTGTTTATAAATCCGAACAATAGATGGGAAAATGGTTTGAAAAATTTTACGGCCTTTGACATATCAAAATTAAAAAAAATATTCAGTGGAATCGCGGGACAAATCGTTTGACAAAGAAAGCGTCCGAACTTTGAAGAGGGATTTGTCCAGAGACTCAGTAACATTGAAAAAAATGTGGAAAATACCAGCTTGTATTTAATCAGTTCCCGTGTCCTTGCTTCATACCGGGGAAAATCCTACCAAACTTACGTTAGAATTTAATTGAAATCGTACCTCGCAGGGGATTTGGCAATGCAGCATTTCTCATTCTGTCATTTCATCTGACCGCTCAAGTGAAATCTGAACTTCGTTCTGCACATTTCTAAGATCAATTTCTGGCAACAAAACGCGTTTCTTGATGTAACACACGCTACAGTTTTCTTTCACAAGGGTTTCAACTGCTCCGTCATATTTGGACGATTTCATACTGGAAACAGTAGCTCTCCTTTGCCTCAAAGTTACTGGCAAAGTCACCGGAAGATTCATTGTCGGTATAAAGTCCACAGACGTTGGATCATCACTTCTCTTCCCATTCACAAAATGTCGACCACAAAATAAAGAAGTATTCGTTGCTGCGAATGTCAATTTGAGAAGAAGCATATAAAAACATTGTGGAAAATAAAGAAATTGCTTGGATAAAGTAATTTCTTCGGTAACCACAATATTTTTCCTGTTTCATAAGGAAAAAAAGAAAATAAATAAACAATTAAATTCCATTAGCTCTAAAATTTCGTCTGCAGCTTCTTTTGGACCTGTCAAAAATTTCATTCATTGGAAATGGATTAATATTGGAATGTTATTTTAGTCAATATTATATCTGTCAAGGTGTTTGACACTTGTCCGTATACTGCAAGGCGGGATTTTCCATTCATCAACGTAATCATTCAGTATTTCCGTCGAGTGTCAAACTATAACTATTTACTTTTCCTTCCTTGTATGTGTGTGAGGGGGGGGGAGTTAAAAATATGTCCAAAATATCTTATTTCGTAGGAGATATTGTATGAAAGGGTAATTTTCGCAAAACTCGAGGTATGTAATGTTTCATATGGCCCAGACACCAGGTCGTTTAAACTTAATTTTGTTACTAATACACGATAATATAATCAATATTACTCGCTACAACTAGTCTTCATAAATCTGCCCACATATTGAAACCCTTTTTGCACCAAAATTTTGATTTTTAACCTTTACTTTTGCTCGTTCAAAATAGACAATTTATATAGGATTATATAGTGATAAATTATCGACTCCCCGCAATCGATCACGTGACAAAGTCTCGCCTTTAACGAGATTCGATTTGACGCATGCGCTGTGAGACCGTGAAAAGGTCTATTAAAGCTGTAAATCCCTTGAACCCAATTAAGTGATAGGCTTAATCTCAGTATTGTTTTTGGTTCATAGTGACGATCCATCAATTCTTCTGGCATATGGAATTCTCATAATTGACTTGTTCAACTTGAGTTTTTACTTGCCGAAAAAAACACTTGTTACAAATGAGATCTTGATGATAACTGAGTACCGTATTTATTCTAATAATCGCCCATATTCTAAAAAAGGCCCATCCCCTAAAATACTGCATAAAATGCGTCCTTTTTTCGCCGATTTTCAGTAACAATAGGTGATTCTAATAAACACCTACCCCATTCTATGATCGAAAATCAAGTGACGATTAATTGGCGTATTTGAATGAAATGAAATAATATTTGATTTGAATCTATAAGGTAAGTAATGTATTGTTATAAAAACGTAAAGAGATTGCCGCCGCGACTGCATGATTATCCATTATTCAACTTGAACTGCCTAGACTTTACTTTTGATACGTCATCTTACTTGGTTGTTTCAACTTGCCAAGGTCAGTTAAAGACTGGCTGTGAACGGAAAGAAAAAATGGAGTCACTTGATCTAAAAAAAACCCCAAACAATCTATTTTCATATCATCTGGACATAGGAGTGATTTAAAACTTAATTATGAGGCTCTAATTGTCTCGGTGTCTGCGGGCGTGAAATTCTTAGATGGAATGTTATTTTAAATTGAAATAAACATATCAATATTGAAAAAAGTTTAATGTTTATTATCCAATTAAATGGCTGAATCCAAAGATTCTACGTTTTTTGATAAAAACTACCGAGAACTACCAATAACAATGGAATCAGTTGCAAGCTTTAACTTATTTCTGGTCTTGACGATTCTTTCAGTAATGAGTCAAGAAATCATTGAATCAGTTAGGATAAGGAGATTTGGGTAAAAAAAAAGACATGAAAGCTTCAAATAGCAAAGAAAGACCTTTACCGTGGACGCTCCCTGTTTAGGGCCGTGGACAGGATGTATATCAAATTTTTCAACACTTAGACGTTTAAATATCCGGTTATATTCAGTGAAACGCTAGAAAATAAGTATATGATTTAAATATCTGTAACAAAACACTTATTATCGTAATTTTCTTTAATTGAAATGAGATTGCTATTTTCAATAATGAAGGAAATGAAAGGAGTCGGGAAAGTTCCCGCGCGGCCATATCTCCTCGGTGACCGACGCATCTCTACATTGTCGAGTTGAACACCAGGCACGCTTACTCATGCGTTAAGATTATTACACGACTCTAATTCGTTGTAATGGACTCAGCCTTGATTTTTGTTTCTGTAATGATTAAATGCCTTAAACAAAACCAGGGCTAAGACGACAAGGGTACAAGTCTAACGTCATGGAAACTAGCTTTACGTCGATTTTTTCCAGGTCTTTCAAAAATGGATTATACTTTAAACAGGTACATCTATGTTGTCCTACACATACATAAATAACGATGATACGCGATGTTGCGAGGGTCAAATTATTAGCGTTTTAAAATTCATTGTGACTATGATGCAGTGTTGCGGGATTTTCCAACTTTTGTTTAATTTCCGATGCAAATGCAGAACTAAATCAACCGTTGGGTTTTAAAAAGTCGTAAATACATCCTAAATAAAATGTCGTTATGATTTTCGTACTGTTTTGTTTTCCCGGTCATCTTTCATACCGCACACCTCTCTAATTGCCTATCTCCGTACCAAAAAACTCTAATAATCGCCCATCCCCAACTTTGCCAATGGTCACTATTCTAATAATCGCCCGGGCGATTGTTCGAATAAATACGGTATATAATGGATAGAAAATATTGTTGTGAAAAAAGGAAATCAGGGGGCCAGCTTTTTCTTTTAAACAAATTTTACTGGAAATGTATCTCATTACCTTTTATGCAAGCTCATCTTAATTCTGGGCAATTAGAAAATCTTGTTGTACTTATGGATAAATGGAAAAAATCAGTATTTCTATACTACTATTTCAATGGATTTTGCTGTAAATGACACTTTATCATTACCAGACAATCCCACAACGAAAAAACAACACACTGACAAAAAAGTTGATTCAATAAGATTTTATCCAGAAATCTCAAAATAGAATTTTTAAGAAGATAGAAAGGATTCTGTGTTTCAGTATGATTTGATTTTCAGTTCCAAATAATTTGTAGAAATTAGGTTCAAATTAAATCCTACTGTTGTGTTTTCAGGTGCTGCTTTGTAAGTCATAAGTCGTAAAAATGTCAAAGAGAAAGCCCCAAGTTGAGGAGGAAAAAGACAAATTGACAAGAATTGCTATTGTTAGCAATGATAAGTGTAAACCAAAGAAATGTAGACAGGAATGCAAGAAATCATGCCCTGTTGTCAGAATGGGTAAGAACTCTCAATTTTGAATTTCACATTTGAATCTAGTTATCATTGAACTAATCCATTTGATCTATGTTGAAATCAAAACAAAACAGATATTCTGCACCCCTTAGTTACATGTTTTGTAAGGGAAAATATTGTTAGAAAAGGGGAAAAGCAAAATCTTCTCCAGATCTTGGCTTGTGTTTGTCTTGTTATCTAGGGTTTTGACCTTCAAAGATCAGAAAATACCATGTTTTGACCCCCTTGAGAGAAATTTCTAATGGTCAAAAAGGGTATTGTGATTCCCAACATTTTCAAAGATGTCATGTATTTTCATTTATTTATAAGAGATGTAAAAAATTGAGTCAACATATCTCGTTACTAAAAGGTAGGTATCAACGTTTTCTTCATGTAAAAGATATTGATTAGTCTAATTCCCACTCATATGCTATTTTAACACAATATTCTGAAAAGTAGTTTTGCAAAAATCAGAGGTCATTTATCAGAACCAGGGTATTTCTCTAATAGCCTATGCATGCTGTTGATCTATTTTAGATTAAGCTGGGACAGTTGCAAAGAATATATGGTAATTCACACAGTGTATATAGCCGTTAGAATCCTGCATTCAGTTTGAATTTGCTCGAACCAATTTCAGGATTACGTCATTTGGAGTTATGATCGCTAGCTGCTCTTCAATTCTGTAAAGATCAGCCCCAAACTGACGTAAGCGTCAATACGAATATAGACACTTAACCTAGTTTTGTGCTAACCATTTGCTGTGATATGATTTAGGACATTTGTTGTTTGGCTTGTCAATTCGTTACCTTCCGTTGACTTTCGGTCATATGCAAATGTAATGTGTATCGACAACAGAATTCCATGATTTCAAAAAATAACCTGGAATTCGGCTGAACCTATCCTACATAACCCCCAAAAAAGCTGCTATAAGTTTATTAGAAAACCGGAAAGGTAATATCTGACTCACATTAATGTTTTAAATGTCCGTTGGAGCTTATTTTTAGGCAACTGGCAAATTTTTCTTATCAATGTTTCAGAAACATCCATACCTCTCTTTAAATGGTAATAATGGCTTCAAATGAATACACACATTGCTTTTTTTGTTTGGTAGGTCACTTCAAAATCAGATTTGACCTCTATAATTTTGTGGTCAAGGAATCAATGACTCCTGAATTTCAAGGTCTAGCTGAATGAACTTTAATTTCAATTCTCTGATACTTCTTTCAATTTTGAGTCCTCTTTAACAACATAAGCACTAAATGCAGATACCCTAGGCTAGGCCGATAGATAATTGTTAGTGAATGAAAATGTAAGTAAAGAAGGAAGCATAGTTTCTACGAAAAAATGCATTAAGATTACCTTTCTTGACAGTTTTGATTTCTAATTTGATAGGGAACACATATTTGGAGTTTTAAGTAAATGTTATTAGTCATAATTTAGATATCACCAAATATCAAAGTGTTGTATGACATGGAAAAAACAAAGACATTGCTATAGCATTAACTCAGAGTTTCTCCTAAAATAGTTGGGCTAAAAACTTGGCCTTATGCAGAGGGTTGAAAGTTGATTGTTTTTAAAACAATTTCTTCAGTGTGGTAGAAAATATTGTGGAAAAAGAAGAAATTGCTACAAGCAATTTCTTCTTTTTTTACCATGTTTTCGCAATTGGAAAATACAGGGGCATAGAAACTAGGGCTTAAACAGGAATGGGTTAAAAACATGCATGCTGATAGAAAATGGAAAGACTTAACAAAGTATACTTGTTTCTAAAACTTTTTACATACAAATCTTTTCGCAAAGCTTTGGTCAAAAATACCTGTTTCTTGTTTCTTTTCCCAGGCAAGCTTTGCATAGAGGTGTCACCAGCAGACAAAATAGCCTTCATATCTGAGGACCTTTGTATTGGATGTGGTATCTGTTCTAAGGTAAATAATACCAGCAGGGTTTTGGGTGTCTGAGACTCACAAATGAGTAGCCAGGACTCTTTAACCCATTACTAAATGAATTTTAGACTGGTCTAAACTGAAAGGAAATGCAGACATCAGTTTAAAGTTTCTAAAATTTTAAGATTTTTTCAACTTTCTGTGTAGAAAACATTGTGTAAAATGAAGAAATTGCTTGTTACAAGCAATTTCTTAAAATAATGTTTTCTTGATGAGCGTCAAAAAGCGTCATTGTGTGGGGAATGGGTTAAAGTATCTGATAAGATTCTTGGGGTCTCAGACTTGACTTGACTTCAGAAAAAGACTTCACCTGTTGGAAGACAACAAAATTTCACACATGTCAGAATTGAAAGAAATCACTAACAATATATCAAAGTGTGCTAAAATTGGAAAATAAATGCCATTTAAGATAGAAGCCGCCATCATAGGGCAGTCAGTAGCACACCAGACTCAAAATCTTCAATCATGGGATGTCATGGGTTGGATCCCTGGCAGTGGCACATATCCTTTCCAACATTTGTCTCTCACCAATGGATGGATGATACTAAACCTAATTGGGAAAGCAACTTGAGACTAGAAAAGGATGTAGTGTTAGTACTGGTGTGAGAAATACACTAAATCTATTGCCATGATATGACTGAAATACTGTTTAAAGTGGTGTTAAACCCCATTCAGTCAATTAGTCAATCATATAAGATAGAAAACCTTGTGGGAAAAAGGAGAAATTGCTTGTCATAAGCAGTTTCTCTTTTTTATGCCCCCGCATCAATAAGATCAGGGGCATATTGTTTTACCTGTGTCCGTCCGTCTGTCTGTCTGTCTGTCTGTCTGTCTGCAAAACTTAACCTGCCAACTAAACATTTTCCTATAACTTCAACCCTGATTAAGTTACAATTCTAATATTTGGTATGTAGATAGGTCTCGACAAGGCGCAACTGGGGAAGGTAATTTCATCAAGATCAAGGTCAAAATTTTAACCCTTACCTGTTTCTAAAGAATTCCCGTTTTGGGGGCATAGTGTTTCACAAACACATCTTGTTCCATGATATTATTTTCCTCAGAGTGTGAAAATTTGAGATTAAGTTGTAATTGGTTAACTTGTTAATAGCCATAGTTAAATTTAAAATATTACTTGCTGAAAGGTAGTTCATTTTGAAAAAAAAACAAGTTCTATTGGTAGTGAATGATGAATAAGGGATTCCCAAAATGTTTATAATTACCATAGGACAAAATTGCAGACACTTATCTTAAGTTGGGGAAATTTTGAATAAAATCTGTCTGAAGGTTGAAAATATTCAATAATTTTTTTCTCAGTCCTGGGTCAGTAAGTGGGATTAAGGAGGAATAGGTTAACTAGGAACTCTAATGATCCCAAAACTTGCATCCAAACTGGCTTAAATAGAAGTTAAAAGACATAATTTCAATGTCTGTGTAAATTGAAAAGCAAATATCATAAATTCATTTAATTCTCCTTTTTAGCTCACCTGAGCACAAGGTGCTCAAGGTGAGCTTTTGGTATCACCTTTTGTCCGTCGTGTGTCGGAAGGCGTAAACAATTCTTTAAACATCTTCTCCTCAGTAACCATTGGGCAGATTTCAACCAAACTTGGTAGGAATGTTCCTTGGATGACCCTTCTCATAAGTTGTTCGCAGAATTTTGATTGACCCCAAAATATGGGCGTGGCAGGGTGGGGGCAATTTTTGACTTTGAAATCTTTAAAACATCTTCTCCTCAGTAACCATTGGGCGGATTTCAACCAAACTTGGTATGAATGTTCCTTGGGTGACCCTTTTCGAAAGTTGTTCGCGGAATTTCGATTCACGCCAAAATATAGGCGTGGCAGGGTGGGGCAGTTTTTAGCTCACCTGAGCACAACGTGCTCAAGGTGAGCTTTTGGTATCACCTTTTGTCCGTCGTGCGTCGGAAGTTGTCAACAATTCTTTAAACATCTTCTCCTCAGTAACCACTGGGCGGAATTCAACCAAACTTGGTAGGAATGTTCCTTGGGTGACCCTTCTCAAAAGTTGTTCGCGGATTTTTGATTGACCCCCAAATATGGGCGTGGCAGGGCGTGGCAGTTTTTAACTTAGAAATCTTTAAACATCTTCTCCTCAGTAACCATTGGGCCAATTTCAACAAAATTTGGTATGAATGTTCCTTGGGTCAACCTTTTCAAAAGTTGTTCGCGGATTTTTGATTTACGCCCAAATATGGGCGTGGCAGGTTGTGGCAGTTTTTGACTTAGGAATCTTTAAACATCTTCTCCTCAGTAACCATTGGGCCAATTTCAACCAAATTTGGCATGAATGTTCCTTTGGTGACCCTTTTCAAAAGTTGTTCGTGGAATTTTGATTTACGCCAAAATATGGGCGTGGCAGGGCGTGGCAGTTTTTGACTTAGAAATCTTTAAACATCTTCTCCTCAGTAACCATTGGGCCAATTTCAACCAAACTTGGCATGAATGTTCCTTGGGTGACCCTTTTCAAAAGTTGTTCATGGAATTTTGATTTATGCCCAAATATGGGCGTGGCAGGGCGTGGCAGTTTTTGACTTAGAAACCTTTAAACATCTTCTCCTCAGTAACCATTGGGCCAATTTCATCCAAACTTGGCATGAATGTTCCTTGGATGACCCTTTTTAAAAGTTGTTCGCAGAATTTTGATTTATGCCCAAATATGGGCGTGGCCGGGCTAGGCAGTTTTTGACTTTGAAATCTTTAAACATCTACACCTCAGGAACCATTGGGCCAATTTCAACCAAACTTGGTATGAATGTTCCTTGGGTGACCCTTTTCAAAAGTTGTTTGGCAGAATTTCGTTTCACGCCCAAATATGGGCGTGGCAGTTTTTGACTTTGAAATTTTTAAACATCTTCTCCTCAGTAACTATTGGGCCAATTACAACCAAATTTGATATGAATGTTCCTTGGGTGACCCTTTTCAAAAGTTGTTCGCAGAATTTATGCCCAAATATGGGCGTGGCAGTTATTTTAACTTTGAAATCTTTAAACATCTTATCCTCAGTAACAGTTGGGTCAATTTCAACCAAACTTTGCATTAATGTTCCTTTGGTGACCCTTTTCAAAAGTTGTTCCTGGAATTTTGATTTATGCCCAAATATGGGCGTGGCAGGGTCAGGCACTTTTTTTACTTTGAAATCTTTCAACATCTTCTCCTCAGCAACTATTGGGCCAATTTCAACCAAATTTGGTATGAATGTTCCTTGAGTGACCCTTTTCAAAAGTTGTTCTAGAATTTTGATTGATGACCAAATAAGGGCTTGGAAGGGTAGGGCAGTTTTTGACTTTGAAATTTTTAAACATCTTCTCCTCAGTAACCATTGGGCCAATTTCAATTTTGAATCATCTTACATTAGTCAGGTGAGCGATTTTAGGGCCATTCTGGCCCTCTTGTTAGCTCACCTGAGCACGTAGTGCTCAAGTGAGCTATTGTGATCCCCTTTTGTCCGGCGTCCGTCCGTCGTCCGTCGTGCGTCGTGCGTCGTGCGTCGTGTGTCGTGCGTCGTGCGTCGTCCGTCAACAATTTCTTTAAACAACATCTCCTCCCAAACCACTGGGCCAATTTAAACCAAATTTGGCAGAAATATTCCTTAGGTGGTCCCCTTCAAAAATAGCAAAAAGAATTGAAATCCGTTAAAAACTCTGGTTGCCATGGCAACAAAAGTGAAATTTTAAAAAAAACTTTAAAAATCTTCTCCTCCTGACCCAGAAGGCGTAGAGCCTTGATATTTTGCATGAAGCATCAGTATATTGACCTCTTTCAAAATAGCTAAAATCATGACCCTCGGGTCCCCAGGGGCGGAGCCCCAGGGGGGTGGGGTTTATATAGAAATAAAGAACGATTTTTTAAATGACATCTCCTCCCAAACCACTGGGCCAATTTGAACCAAATTTGGCAGAAATGTTCCTTAGGTGGTCCCCTTCAAAAATAGCAAAAAGAATTGAAATCCGTTAAAAACTCTGGTTGCCATGGCAACAAAAGTGAAATTTTAAAAAAATCTTTAAAAATCTTCTCCTCCTGACCCAGAAGGCATAGAGCCTTGATATTTTGCATGAAGCATCAGTATATTGACCTCTTTCAAAATAGCTAAAATCATGATCCTCGGGTCCCCAGGGGCGGAGCCCCAGGAGGGTGGGGTTTATATAGAAATAAAGAACGATTTTTTAAATGACATCTCCTCCCAAACCACTGGGCTGATTTGAACCAAATTTGGCAGAAATGTTCCTTAGGTGGTCCCCTTTAGAAATAGCTAAAAGAATTGAAATCCGTTAAAAACTCTGGTTGCCATGGCAACAAAAGTGAAATTTTAAAAAAATCTTTAAAAATCTTCTCCTCCTGACCAAGAAGGCGTAGAGCCTTGATATTTTGCATGAAGCATCAGAATATTGGCCTCTTTCAAAATAGCTAAAATCATGATCCTCGGGTCCCCAGGGGCGGAGCCCCAGGGGGGGGGCGTATAGGCATGAAGCATCAGTTCACAGACTTCTTTCTTATTTCTGAAATTATAACCCATGGAAAAAGTTCTTTCCTTCTTCAAATCAGCAATTAAGCCTTGGAATTTGTGATTTAGACTTTTTGATCCCCAGGTTCATAGTCTTTATATGAAATTGTGGCCCACTTGTTTCATAATCCTAACCTTAACATGAAATAAGACTGTTGAAAGAAAAAAAGCCTTAATCTCAGGTGAGCGCCCCAGGGCCAACGGCCCTCTTGTTTACTTTGAAATCTTAAACATCTTCTTCCCAGTAACCATTGGGCCAATTTAAACAAAACTTTGCATGAACAGTCCTTAGGTGACCCTTTTTAAAAGTACTATGCGGAATTTTGATTTATGGCCAAATATTGGCGTGGCAGGGTAGGGAAGTTTTTGAATTTGAAATCTTTAAATATCTTCTTCTCAGTAACCATTGGGCGGATTTCAACCAAACTTGGCTTGAATGTTCCTTGGGTGACCCTTTTTAAATTTTGTTTGCAGAATTTTGATTTATGGCCCAAAATGGGCGTGGCAGGGTGGGGCAGTTTTTGACTTGGAAATATTTAGTCATCATCTTCTCAGTAACCATTGGGCGGATTTCAACCAAACTTAGCATGAATGTTCCTTGGGTGACCTATTTTAGATGTTGTTCGCGGAATTTTGATTTATGGCCAAATATGATCGTGGCAGGGTGGAGCAGTTTTTGACTTTGAAATATTAAGTCATCTTCTTCTCAGTAACCATATGGCCAATTTAACCTTAACTTGGCATGAATGTTCCTTTGGTGACCCTTTTCAAAATTTCTTTGTGGAATTTTTATTTATGCCCAAATATGATCGTGGCAGGGTAGGGCGGTTTTTGAATTTGAAATCTTTAAACATCTTCTTCTTAGTAACCATTGGGCAGATTCCAACCAAACTTTGCATGAATGTTCCTTGGGTGACCCTTTTAAAAGTTGTTTGCGGAATTTAGATTTATGGCCAAATACGGGTGTGGCAGGGTGGGGGCACTTTTGACTTATCTTTAAACATCTTCTCTTCAGTAACAATTGTGCCAGTTTCAACCAAACTGGAAATGAAAATTTCTTTGATGACCCTTTTCAAAAGATGTTGGCAAAATTCTGAATCACACTCAAAAATTGGCGTGGCAGGGTGGGGTAGTTTTTTACTTAGAAATTTTTAAACATCTTCTTCTCAGTAACGATTGCGCCAATTTGAACTTGACTTGGCATGATTGTTCCTTGGGTGACCCTTTTCAATATTAGTTTGTTAAATTTTGAATGAAGCCCAAATATGGGCGTGGCTGTTTTTGACTTTAAAATCTTCTCCGTCCTAACCGTTGGGCCAATTTCAATTCCCCATACTGCCATACCAAATACTGCCATCCATATTTGGCCAATGGGGCTATTACCATGCTGTTATTTCTGTGAGTGCTTCAGGGCTGCCACCATAGCCAGTTAGAAATGCGTCAGACACCCAATTTATAATCGTGGTGTGTCCAGGGTTCCCAGGCTACCGGTAAAATGGGAAAAAGTCTTGGTTTTGTGATATCTTCAAAGAAAACAACAACAACAAAAAAAAAAAACCAGGAAAAACTAGGAAAAAGACAAATCAATTTGATGATAGATGCAAGACCCAATTAAAGTACATGTTCCAAACAGTTGACAAGTATCCCCCTCGCCAGTAGGTTTTATCACAGTGTAAATTACATGGGGATGCATTATTACATAACAATGTCTGCGGAGAAAGAAATTGGTATTTGTTTCACAAAAAATACAAGCATGGTACTTAGTTTTCTGCTAGGAATGAAGGTAGGTGTCCAATTTTACTAAATATATATATGATTAGAGTACATAAAGCAAATATTTAGGGAGAAAATCCAAAGCAACATCTTAAGTGTACCATTAGCCAGACATGAATTGAATTTGGATACGAAAACAATAAATGGCCTCAAATTCTATTCAATGAAAAAGAGAACTCTGAGTAAATAGACATTGAAATTAATTATTAGCTCTACTGGCCGAAGGCCACTAACGCTAAAGCGATGGCTTTTTCCCGTCCGGCGTCCGGCCGTCCATCCGTCGTCCGTCCGTTAAACTTTTCCTTGTTTACGCGATAAAGTCAACAGTTTTCATCGGATTCTCTTCAAACTTTCACAGAATGATTGTACCATCATAAGGATCGTTCCTTTCAAAATTGGGTCAGATCCGTCAAGAAACACGGGAAAAGGGGCCTAATTAAAACTTAATTAAAAAATCTTCGTTTAAGCGATAAAGTCCACAGTTTTCATCGGATTCTCTTCAAACTTTCTCAGAATGATTGTACCATCATAAGGATCGTTCCTTTCAAAAATGGGTATGATCCATCAAGAAACATGGGAAAAGGGGCCTTATGAAAATTTAATTAAAAATTCAATTAAAAATCCTCGTTTATGCGATAAAGTCCACAGTTTTCATCGAATTCTCTTCAAACTTTCTCAGAATGATTGTACCATCATAAGGATCGTTCCTTTCAAAATTGGGTCAGATCCGTCAAGAAATAGGGAAAAGGGGCCTAATGAAAACTTAATTAAAAAATATTCGTTTACGCGATAAAGTCCACAGTTTTCATCGGATTCTCTTCAAACTTTCTCAGAATGATTGTACCATCATAAGGATCGTTCCTTTCGAAAATGGGTCAGATCCGTCAAGAAACACGGGAAAAGGGGCCTTGTGAAAATTTAATTAAAAAATCCTCGTTGACGCGATAAAGTCCACAGTTTTTATCAGATTCTCTTCAAACTGTCACAGAATGGTTGTACCAACATAAGGATCGTTCCTTTCGAAAATGGGTATGATCAGTCAAGAAACACGGGAAAAGGGCCTTATGAAAATTCATGAAAAATTCAATTAAAAATCCGCGTTTACGCAATAGAGTCCACAGTTTTAATCAGATTTTCTTCAAACTTTCACAGAATGATTGTACTAACATAAGGATCGTTCCTTTAGAAATTTGGTGTGATCCGTCAAGAAACATGGGAAAAGGGGCCTTATGAAAATTTAATTAAAATTCCATAAAAAATCCTTGTTTACGCGATAGAGTCCACAGTTTTCATTGGATTCTCTTCAAACTTTCACAGAATGATTGTACCATCATAAGGATTTTCCTTTCGAAATTAGGTATGATCTGTCAAGAAACATGGGAAAAGGGGCCTTATGAAAATTCAATTAAAAACTCCATTAAAAATCCTCGATTACAAGATAGAGTCCACAGTTTTCATCTGATTCTCTTCAAACTTTCTCAAAATGATTGTACAATCATAAGGATTGTTCCTTTCGAAAATTGGTCTGATCTGTCATGATACATGGGAAAAGGTGCCCTATAAAAATTTAATTAGAAAATTCTCGTTAACACTCGAGTCCACAGTTTTCATCAGATTGTATTTAAACTTTCACAGAATGCTTGTACCATCATAAGGATTGTTCCTTTGTGAATTTGGTCAGATCCATCAGGAATCACAGGAAAAGGGGCCTTATGAAAATTTAATCGAAAAATCTTTTAAGAAATAATCTTTAACACTCTGGAGTCAATAGTTTTCATCAGATTCTCTTCAAACTTTCATAGAATGATTGTACTATCATTAGGATTATTCCTTTCGTAATTTGGTATGATCCTTCAAGAAACACAGGAAAAAGGGGCCTTATGAAATGTTTAATAAAAAATTCTGATTAATAATCGAGAGCCAACGGATTCTCTTCAAACTTTCACAGAATGACTGTACCATCATAAGGATTGTACTTTTTGGAATCGGATATGATTCCTCAAGAAACATAGGAAAAGGGGCCTTATTAAAATTTAATTCAAAGATCTTTGTTAACACTCTAGATTCCACAGTTTTCATCTGATTGACTTCAAACTTTCACAGAATGATTGTACCCTCATAAGAATTGTTCCTTTCAAAATTTGGTATGATCAGTCAAGGACCACGGGAAAAAGGGGCCCGATAAAAACTGGATTGAAAAAGTCCTCATAAACACAATAGAGTCCATAGTTTTCAACAAATTCTCTTCAAACATTCCCAGAATTATTATTACATTAAATGGATTGTTCCTTTCGGAAGTAGGTTTGATCCATCAAGTTTCATGGGAAAAGGGGCCCTATGAAAATTTAATAAAAAAAAATCTTAGTTAACACGTAATGGCCCTAGATTTCACCTGATTGACTTCAAACTTTCACATAATGATTGTACCATCATAAGGATTGTTCCTTTCAAATTGGGTCTGATCCATTGAGAAACATGGGAAAAGGGGCTATATGAAAATTCAATTAATAAAAACCTGTTAACACAATAAAGCCCACAGCTTTGATCAGATTTTGTTGAAACTTTCACAGAATGATTGGAAGGTCATAACTATCATTCTTTTCATAACAGGGTTTGAACTGTCAAGAAGCACAGGAAAAGGGGCCTTATGAAAATTTCATTTATAAATCCTTGTTAACAAGTCCAGAGCTTTCATCGGATTTTCTTCAAACATTCACAGAATAATTGTACAATAATAATGATTGTTGATGTTTGCATTAGACCTGATCCGTCAAGTATCACAGGAAAAGGAGCATTATGAAATTTAATTTTAAAATCATTGTACCACAATAAAGTCAACAGTTTTCATCAGATTCTGTTAAAACTTTCACAGAATGATTATTCCATCTTGAGGATTCTTTCTTTTCAAATTAGGTGTGATCTGTCTAGTATCATGGGAAAAGAGGCCTTTAGAGAATTTTATCTATAATCCTTGTAACTAAGTCCAGAGCTTTCATTGGATTTTACTCAAACCTTCACAGAATCATTGTACAATAATCACGATTGTTGATGCTGACATGAGACCTGATCCACAGGAAAAGGAGCCTTATGAAAATTTTATTTCAAAAATTTGACACCAAGATAAAGTCTGCAGTTTTCATCAGATTCTGTTCAAACTTTCACAGAATGTTTGTACCATCATTAGGATTGTTTCTTTCCAAATTGGGCCTGATCTGTCTAGTATCATAGGAAAAGGGGCTGTATGAAAAATTATTACCAAATCCTCATAAACACAACAATGCCCTCAGTCTTTATCATTTTCTTCAAACTTTAATAGAATGATTGTACCATCATTTGGATTGTTCCTTTGTAAATTAGGTCTGATTGGTTAAGTGACACAAGAAAAGGGACCTTATAAAAATTTTATCACAAAACATCATTATTACAATAAAGTCCTCAGTCTTTATCATTTTCTTCAAACTATCATTAGGATTGTTCCTTTGTACATTGGGTCTGATTTGTTAAGTTTCACCGAAAAAGGGGCCTTATGAAAATTTAGTTACAAAAATTCTTGACACAATTCAGTCCACTATTTTCATTAATTCTCTTTAACTTTTAAAGAATGATTGTACCTTCACTAGAATTGTTCCTTTTGAAATTTGGTTTGTTCTGTAAAGTATCATGAGAAAAGGGGCCCTATGAAGATTTCACTATAAACTCATTAACACAATAAATTCCACAGATTAAACAGATTGATTGTACCATCATTCCAATTGTTGATTTTGACAGTGGATCTGACTATAGCAAGGGTCACATAAAAAGGGGCCTTATGAAAAACTCTCTTAAATATTCTGGTTAACACAATGATGTCCCTTGATTTCACCGGATTCACTTCAAAATTTCACAGAATGATTGTACAAATACTTCGATGGTTCTTTTCAGAACTGGGTACAATCCATCAAGTATCATGTAAAAAGGGGACATATGATTTTTTTTAAATATTCTAGTAAACATAATGAATTTCCAATATTTCATTGGAATCACTTTTACTTTCATAGAATGATAAAACCAACAGTAAAATATCATGGGAAAAGGGGCCTTATGAGAACTTGAATTTAATATCTTTGTTAACACAATAAAGTCAGCAGTTTTATTGGATTCCCTTCAAAGATGCATGGAATAATTGTGGCATTCGAAACACAGGAAAAGGGGCCTTACAGATTATCATTCAAAACATTCTTGTGTATGTGATGAAGATCACAATCATTATCAAGTTGTCTTTTAAATTTCACAGGACAATTGTCGGGTTGTCAGAAAACACAGGTAGAGGGGCCTTATTGATTTTCATTCAAAACAATCCTGTTTATGTGATAAAGTCCACAATTATTGTCAGATTCTGATGAAATATTCACAGAATGATTGTAGGGTCATAAAGTAACTTTCTTTTGGAAATGGAGTGGATCCGTCATGAAACATGGGAATAGGGGCCTTGAGGATTGTTGCTTAAAATGATAAAGGGGATAAAGCCCCCTTTTTTTCTTTATGCATTCTTCTTTGAGCAATTAACTTCCTTGAATATCAGATTTCTTTAACGGAAAACTTGATAACCAGTAGAGTGTCTCAGGCCCTCATGGGCCTCTTGTCATTATCATGATATTGACAATCTACACGTCTAGAAGCATTTAAATTAGTCAGGTGAGCGATTTTAGGGCCATTCTGGCCCTCTTGTTCTCATAATGTTTTTTCTGACTGAAATTCTCCTTTTGTGTGATATGGGTTTGTGTAGTGATTGATCCATTTCTCATCGATATATAGAGGATAATCAACTGATTATTTCAGATATGAAAAAAATATTTCAGGAGGATGCATTGTTAAGTGTGCAGCACGAGTTTTTTTAACGCCTAACAATGCATCCAAGTGAAATATTTTTTCATATCTAGAATAACCAGTTGATTATTCTATTTATTATTTACCTTACTATTTTATTTATTTTTTTATTAAAATATCAAAACCAATCTTTTTGATAGAGAGAAGGTCTATTGAAAAAAGTGCGAAAGAATACATGATTAAAGATTTATTACAGAGAGTGAAACTGGAAGGTGTTATCATCACTCCAGTGATGGTATCAAAATTTATTACACTGAGAAATCCCAAGATTTCACAGCAAGGTATATAATGAAGAGCTTTAATGTAGCTTAAATTTTCATTTCTATTCACTTATTCATACTCCATTACAGAAATGTCCATTTGAAGCCATCAGCATTATCAATTTACCCAGTAATCTGGCCAAAGATACAACCCACAGATACAGTGCCAACAGTTTCAAGCTTCATAGGTAAGTCATGATTCAATGACAACTGCCAACATTTTAAATTTTTTTGTAGAAATTCTGTATAACATCATTGTATGGTTAGCTTTGTTTTTTTTACCAAATCACTAGATTCGGATCCTGTGCAGTCAACTTTACTAAGTCTTTGAACTGGTAGTTCCAAATGGATTGATCACAGTTAGCCTTCTCCATTTGCCCAGTTTTAAACAATTTTGATTTTGAAAGTAGTCCAGTTTTAAGATCAGTGACTTAGTAGGCCCCCTTACAAAACAAAAATCTGTGACGAGTTTCTTTTGATTTCAATTGTCTGCATACACTCGGGCAATATCAAAACAGTAAAGTAAATGACCTAATTTTGTCTTGTAAACCAAGGTACATTTATCGCCAAAGTTTATTCCCTTTGATCCCTTCCCAAGTCTAGTGCACATCAATCTTGAGTCAATGGACGCCCAACCATTCAATTATTTATTAGCTCGGCTGTTTTGGGAAAAAACCCGAGGTATTGCAATAGCCTTGGTGTTGTTGTCCTCGTCATGTGTAAACTTTGACATTTTGTGATATCTCTGGTTCTACTGAATGCATTCACTTGAAACTTGGCAAACATGTTCACTATCAAAAGAGGAACCTATACTATCTAGGGGGATAAGATGCATTTTGTGTGAATTATGCCCTTTGATCAACTTAGATTTTTATCAAGTATCCGGCACCATACAGCTGAGCGTAGGCACCCGTAGGCGTTGCTCTTGTTTTAACTAATCCTCAATCATGGGATGTCATGGGTTCAATCCCGGCAGTGGCACTTATTCTTTCCGACATTTGTCTCACCGACTGGTGGATAATCGTAAACCTAATTGGGATAGCAGGTGCAGGCTTGGAAAGGATGTGGTAGTAATGGTGTGAGAAATACCAGGAATCCATTGTTAGGTGAACCAGGCTGCCGCGATATGACTGAAATACTGTTAGAAGCGGCGTTAAACTCCATTGAATCAATCAATCAATCTTGTTTTAACGTTATAACAAAACCTGGAAGTTGATAAATGAAAGTAAAGTTCATGCATCTACTTTACTGATCTCAATCATGCAAAAAAAGAAAATTTTCAGAGAAAGACTTAAATCCTTTGCTATTCAATCCCTTGTTTCTCATCCCTTTAATTGTGAAATTTCAACTAAGTGAAACCCAACAACATTTTTACTTGATCTGGTTGAAAGAAGCTGCAGATGATGTTTCAGAATTTGATCAGACTGAGTGTTGTTCTAAAGGCTAAATGATTGATGAACACAAAGTATAGCAGCACTGGCCCCAATATGCTGGTACTGATTCGTTTTAAATATGATCAGTACAGTACTGATGCGTTTGAAAATTACCTAGAGACCTGGTATAACATAAACAGCTGTAGTCCTGTGATTTCCACATGATGCATGTCATAAATGGTAGCAAAATATGCCCCATTACTCCATTATTTTTTTTCTCTTCATTTCTCATGAGCTATTTATCTTTCTTTGATTTTTCTTAAGACATTTCCCTTTTAAACTCAGATAAGCACAACATGCTCTTGTTGAACTTTTTGTTATCTTTGAATGTCTATTGTTCGCTGTACATTGTGTAGCATTAACAGTTGAAGTGTTTACAACCTAGAGGTTAGAATTTCAGCTATCCTTTTAAAACTTTGTGAAAGTCTTTGTCAGTTCATACGGATAGACCTTATTGAGAATGGGAATGTTTAATTGGAAACCACAAGTCACCATGACAATTTCTTTCTATACTCTTAAGGCTGCATTTTTGGCTAAATCTTCTTCAGAGACTTGATCAGGATGTTTGTTAGGTCATAAGTATTGAAATTTGGTTTGTTGCATTTGAAAACACTGGTAGAATGGGTAATAATGACAATTTCTTTGTTTACGCTCTGGAGACCTCAACTTTGGTTCAATCTTCATGAAACATGGTAAGAATGATAAGAATGAGTCTTATTGAAATTTGGAATGTTTTGTTGGATTGTAGATATTCATAGGTGACCTGTTTAACCCTTGTAATGCTGAACTAGGAATATTCCTGTTTTTGCAGGAGGAAAAGTCTGATCATAGTCTACACCTCCTGTTCATCTCTTTCAACCCAGAGTTGTTTATAAGATTAAATTTCAAAATGAATTCTGACCCTTAACTAGTGCTCCCAGTGCTTTAGGCCTTTGATTTTAATGCAAATTCAGACAAAGAATTTATTCAGCTTGACCAGGGTTGATAGATTTGTAATATCATGACCACTCATTTAATATCTGCTTTTTACCAGATTACCTGTACCACGACCAGGCGAAGTGTTAGGATTGGTGGGTACCAATGGTATTGGAAAATCTACAGCTTTAAAGATCCTGGCTGGAAAACAGAAGCCAAACCTTGGAAGATATTCTGTGAGTTACAAGTGCATTAGTGTTTAGTGTACTAAACCTTTGTAACTACAGCCTTGCCCCTTCCCATACTATCATGCTTTTTGACATCTCTTAGGAAAAGGGCTTTTGAAAAATTGTGGTAAATGAAGAAATTGCTTATGATAAGCAATTTCTTCATTTCCCACAACTTTTCCTACCCACAAAGATGAACATTTTTGAAATTTCACTACTTATTGTCATCTGCAATTTCTTTGAATTTGGACCACTCTATTTGTTGTTTTGAAATGGGATAATCAAGTGTAATATATTTTTTGTCGAGCACTCTTACAGTGAGCGAGACATAGTTGTCACTATGACAAGTCGGTGTATATGTGTTAGTACGTTAGTCTGTCCGTATTTGTCTGGACAATTACTCCTACATTTATGGATGGATTTCAAAATGTGCCATTTGAAAGAATTTTTGGGATAGGTCACAGCTCAAGGTCAAACACTAAAATTGTGTTTGTCTGGACAATTACTCCTACATTTATGGATAGATTTCAAAATAACTTGGCACAATTATTCTCCATCATGAGTAGATGTGCCATTTGAAAGAATTTTTGGGATAGTTCTAATGTCAAGGTCACAGCTCAAGGTCAAACATTAAAATTGTTTTTGTCTGGACAATTACTCCTACATTTATGGATGGATTTTAAAATAACTTGGCACAATTATTCTCCATCATGAGTAGATGTGCCATTTGAAAGAATTTTTGGGATAGCTTTAATGTCAAGGTCACAGCTCAAGGTCAAACACTAAAATTGTGATTGTCAAGAGCATTTCTCCTGCAATTATCGATGGATTACAAAATGAATTAGCACAATTATTTTCCATAATGAGAAGATATGCCATCTGAAAGAATTTTTTGGATAGCTTCAAATTCAAGGTCAAAGCTCAAGGTCAAACACTAAAATTGATGGTAAAGGTCAAGTTGATGGTCAAAACTTTGCGGGCTCGACAGCAGTTGTCCTGGGACGACCATCTAGTTTGGAAACAGAGCTCCCATTATTTGTTCATTGAACCCTCTTTTGTTTGTGTTTAATAGACTTTGCTTGTTGTCACTTATGTTCATGTAAAGCTCTTTTGAAACAAAATTTGTTAAGGGAAGTAAACATTTTAAAATTTAGGGAATGAACTAATTTTAAGGAATAGAATATTTAAAAAGTTAGGGAATAAAAGAATGTATATGAATGAAAGATGTAAAAATCTTTAGAAATAAAAGATCTTATAATGTGAGACTAATACTGTTAAAAAGTATATGACTTCCACTCTTCCAATGGCTCAAGTTTTGATAAAACTGAAATATGGACAGCCTTATATTTGATCTTTTATGTATAAGAATAATTTATTACTGTTATATTCTAGGATCATTTTAAAAGAAAAAGGGAGATAAGATTTTTCCTCTGTTTTTTTCAGGACCCTCCAGATTGGACAGAAATTCTGACCTATTTTCGAGGCTCAGAACTTCAGAATTTTTTCACTAAGATTCTTGAAGATGATTTGAGAGCAATTATTAAACCTCAGTATGTGGACCAGATTCCTAAAGCTGTTAAGGTAATTTATAAATACAATATGATACTGATATGATAAAAGGTATTTCGAAGGTAATGTTTAATACACATATAAGTAATAAGGTAGATAGTTCAATCAGATTACAGAAATCTCTTGTAATTGATATGTCTGTTGTAATATGTTATCTACATGTACACCCCAAACAACATGAAATATACAAATAGTTGAAAACTCATAAGAAACTTTCCTATACAATGACACTTGAATGCCCTCAAGAAAAACAATTGGGAAAATATTGTCTTAAATGAAGAAATTTTTGTAACTAGAAATTTCTTCATTTTACTCAATGTTTTCAACCCAGAGAGTTGAAATCTTAAATTTCATAAACTTTAAATTGTTGTCTACAACTTCTTCCAGTTTGGACCTTTCTAAAATTTTGCCATCTAGTAATGGGTTAAAATGAATATATTACAGCTAACAAATGGTAAAAGCCATAGAAACAAAGTGCAAGATTGTATAGTACACCTAGGAAACATAGGCATTTATTCTCTCAAGTTAAGACATAAACCAAAGAGAACTAGCATGCAGTCATTGGTGATTAGTTATGCAGGGTGAAAGGATGTGTAAGCAAATCTATATTTTGACACATGGCTCTACCACACGTTTAAAAATATTGAATTTCTTGTTGGCTCTATATAGATTTATCTTACACTGAAACAAAGAAATATGCTGTATGTCTTTATTTCAGGGCTCTGTACAACAGCTCCTGGACAAAAAGGATGATATGGGAAATCAGAGGGAAATATGTAGACAACTAGGTATGTCTAAAATAATCAACCCTGAAGGCCTCGTATTAACCTATTGCCACAAAACAAAATTTTAGACTAGTCCAATTTCAAGGGTGTAGCTGGCGACCAATTATAGCTGATGATATTTTGTGGTTTTCTTACTTTGTAGGGGTTGTCTCTCACCAATGGGTCGATAATCGTAGACCTATGTGGGATAGCAGCTGGAGGCTAGGAAAGGATGTAATGGTAGAACTGGTGTGAGAAATTCCAGGAATCCATTGTTGGGTGCTCCAGCCGCCGTGATATAACTGAAAGATTGTTGAAAGCGGCATAAAACCCCATTTAAACAAACAAACTTATTTTGTAGGTAGAAAACATTGTGGAAAATGAAGTAATTGCTTGTAACAAGCAATTTCTTCATTATCCACGATGTTTTCCAAATCTTTTTTTCTTAGGGGCTTCTGAAACAGCGTGCCCACTGAGTTTTTATTTTGGGGGTACATGTACCCCCTAGGTTTTGAAGTGGGGTTACAAAGAAAAATCTTGGGGTACAGTGTACCCTTTACTTTCAGATTTAAGGGTACACAATACGAATCTGAACCCTTTACCAAATGACAGACAATGTTGTAGTTATATAGTTTGTTATTACTCAGTAAAGAAGTACCACACGTCATGTGCAAGTTTCAGATGAATTTAGAGGGAAAGATAATAAACTTTCTTTGAAAACCTGGTTTTTGACAATTCACTTTTTCTTAATTATTGGATTTTGGACGGGTTGAATATGAGAGCGATGGCAATCAGGATCCGCATTATACGAACTTTTCCAACTGCTGGTTTCCCCATTCTCTATATGAAAACAAACCAGCTGGTTCCTGTCGCATGAAAGGGAAATCACTCGCTCCCGATGCGTTTTGTTCTACTTTGCTTGCAGTTTTGGGGGGGTTTAAGGGAAAAATACGCACGTAGGGTTTCTTGTTTTATACGCTAATCATTTCAAATGAACACACACGTAATGGCATTGTAGATCTCTCTCATCAGAGACTGTATGTTTGTTTTTTCAGATTTACTCCATGTGACTGAGAGGAATGTAGAAGACTTATCTGGTGGAGAATTACAGAGATTTGCCTGTGCTATGGTCTGCATTCAGAGAGCTGATATGTAAGACTTGTTTATCATCCAAACACAATGTTGACAGATCACTGGCCCAACCCACTGACAGGAAGTCCAACTTTGTTTTTACCTATTCCCACTCAATCCCTCCTTTTTACGTCACTCAAGAAAAACGCTTTGGAAAGTGTTGTGGAAAATAACGAAATTGCCTGTATCAAGCAATTTCTTCATTATCCACAATGTTTTCTTTACAAAAAGACGAAATCAACTTGAAATTGTCGTCTGCAGCTTCTTTCAATTGGGACCAGTCTTTTGTTGTGTAGGAATGGGTTAAATAGAGTGCTATATTGCAAAATTTATGGTCAGTAGCATGTTACAAAAAAGTAGAATGGTTGGTTAGCAACCTTAACTGCGTAACTACAGCCGGAATAAGCTGTAGTTATGTCCTTCAAGTTGCTCAACCAACAAAATGCTTTGCATAAATGTCAATCAATATTAGATTTCAAAACTCATAGATCATTTTGGGGTGATTATGCGATTTTTAAATCTCTTTTTGTTAAAGCATGACATTCACAGAAACTCATTTGAGTGGAAATAAAAAGAAAATTGTAGAATGAATGGTTTGATTAATTTAACCTTTGATGATTAGGCAAGATGAGCTTATTAAGTAATCACCAGATGAAAATTTCTGAAAATCATTGTGTGGCAATGGCTAAATAATACAATAAAAGAAAAATCTGTTTTTATATTAGATTGGCAAATGTTGATGGATTGGGAGCTAGGCAGGCAATAACATTAGCTTTATTAATGGAATTTGATGAAGTTTTTAAAGAATTTTTGTCATCACGTGACCCATTGCATATCAATCAGGGTTTGTGATTTCTTTCCCATAGAAAACGGGTGTTTTTCTCCCTTCACAGGAGGTAATGCCCATGTACAATTTTTTTTACTGAAGATATTGTAAGTACAGAAATTTAATATTTAGATTATAAAATAAGTACATAATTTTTTTCAGATTCATGTTTGATGAACCTTCAAGTTATCTTGATGTTAAACAACGACTGAAAGCTGCCGTAGCTATACGTAACTTGATTGCTGTAGACAAGTATATCATCGTGGTGGAACATGATTTGTCCGTGTTGGATTATCTATCAGACTTTATATGCTGTTTATATGGTGTGCCTGGAGCCTATGGTGTTGTCACTATGCCTTTCAGTGTTAGAGAAGGTCAGTCAAAACAGTCGACAGATTGGCGGTATCAATTATAAAAAATGATTCACAAATCAAATCATTAATTTAGACTAGAAGTGATCTTTGAACTTGATATTTCATGTGAGGCATTTTCGTTGGTTTGGGAGCCTAAATATTGTAACTACAGCTTATTCAAGCTGTAGTGGGGATATTTAGGCCACAAACAAACAACTTGTCTTCGTTTTATGTTTCTGACCATAGATTATGTAAATTAACATTGTTTGATATCTTAGTCGAACTGCCATGTCAGAGGTCAGTGAACTTAGCCAGTGTTCAAATGCAATACAGGTGAAATAGAATAGAGAATGATAAGAAAAAATGACTTGATCTTTTTTAGCTCTTCATTTTGATAGTTGACAAGAAGGAAACAAAATTTCCTCTTATTCGCAACATGACTTTCAGAAGCTATACTAAGGTTCTATATCATAAAATATTTATCAACTTATTATCATTTGTTGTAATCAAGTGGTTTATTATTTCATTGAGACAAACTGATCTTAACTAGGTCTAAAATAGTAAAGTTAGTCAACAAGCCTTCATGAGGTTTTGATAACTTTTTCATTCTAGACAAGGTTTGGAAAGAAAATCAAGTGACACAATTCTATTGTCACATAAATCTAGAAGAATGATTGGGGTACCTGGAAAAAATATATATTGTGGAAAATTATACTATCAGATGATGCCATGTAAAAAGTGACTGATGTGTGTATTGAAAGACAAGGACGTTTGTTGTAGCTGTTTGCTATAAAAAATAAGGATAGTAGTGTCAGAAACATGCTAGATAAACTTTACTGCAGCTCTTGCACGAATACAGATATTAACATATAAATGTATTGGCTTATGATAGTTCTTTGTAGCATTTTGAAACATTATGTATCTATGATAGGAATCAATATATTTCTTGATGGATTTGTGCCAACTGAGAATCTACGATTCAGACAGGAATCCTTGACCTTTAAAGTGGCCGAGTCTGCCATGGAAGAAGAAATCAAAAGAATGTGTAGATATGAGTATCCAAAGATGACCAAAAATTTAGGTGAGTTATTGTCATGTTATTATTTCTATGAACCCGAATTCATTACATCAAGTGCTCTCCACACGGAGGTTATTACTATTTGCCAACCATTTCAATATCGACTTGGTCCCTCAGAAATTGATTGTCTTCCATTGTTGTAGACTTTTTAGGTCACCTGACCGAATGGTCATGGTGACCTATTGCAATCATCGTTTGTCCGTCGTCGTGCGTCGTCCATCGTCCGTTAACTTTTAAACATTTTCATCTTCTTCTCAAGAACTACTGGGCGGATTTCAACCAAAATTGTTAGAAAGCATCATTGGGGGATGCCAATTCAAGTTTGTGAAAATAGGGGTTCTGGGGGTCAAAGGGGCCCAAATAGGGGCAAAAAGGGGTAATTTTTGGTACTTCTTTAAAAATCTTCTTCTAATAAACTGTTAATGCCAGAGCTTAAATATTCTGTGTGCATGACAACTAGGACATGTGTGCATGACAACCCAGAGGTCAAAGTTCATCATGTTAAAAAATTCACATTTTCATCTTCTGATGATGAAGTACTAAGCCAATTTCAAACTTACTTGGTGAAAAGCATCATTGGGTACAGATTATACAGATTTGTGAAAATTAAAAGGCTGGAGGTCAGGGGGGCCTAAAATGGGGACCAAAAGGGGGTCATTTTTGGTAACTTTTAAACATTTTCATCTTCTCAAGAACTACTGAGGGGATTTCAACCAAACTTGGTCGGAAGCATCATTGGGGGATGCCAATTCCAGTTTGTGAAAAGAGGTTGGGGGGGGCTTGGGATAAAAGGGGCCCCAGTCGGGGGCAGAAAGGGGTAAATTTTTGTACTTCTTAAAAAATCTTTTTCTAATAAACCCTAAATCACTTGTCTTGATGCTCTTTTACTCAGGTGACCATTAAGGCCCACTGGGCCTCTTGTTAAATTTCAAATTCATATTGCCCGGTCAAATATAATCATGTTCATGCATACAAGCAAGGTTCTGTTTTTCAATAAAGGGATGATTAAACCACATGAAATGCATCAAGGAAGTGGATCCTACCTAATATTTGACAGAAAAAGATCCATTACAAGCAGGTTTTTTCCCCCCACAATATTTTCTTCTACATAAGCACACTATTCATTGGTGCATGCAACCTTTTTCAATTTGGACTTATCTAAAATTAAGTAAATGGGAAATGGTTAAGGTACAATGCTCATATTGGGCAACCATTAAGATGACTCTCAATTATGCACATTCATGAAGTTGAATGGCAAAGTTAAGGTCATTTACAATGCTGTGACTTTGAAATATTAGTTTTTGGGACATCTTGTTATCATCCATGTGCTTCTCAAGAGGTACAGAGTTTGATCCCTTATTAACCTTCGTCCCTTTCATGGGTAGTAATGCCCCAGGAAACAGATTTTTGAGGGCTTAATCCATGTTGTGAGAACCTGTAAAATAAATCGATTTAAACTAATTATTGAAAAAAACCCAACTTCAATTAGTCACTATTATTATGAAAAGATCATGGCAGGGATCAGGTGATCATCTTGGCATTTAATCAAGAGATGTTAGTGTTGGATTTTATTGTGATCATAGAATTTTATCAAACAGAATGAACTTATTAAAACAGGTACATTCAAGCTGACAGTAGACCCAGGTCAGTTCACAGACTCTGAGATCCTGGTTATGTTGGGAGAGAACGGTACTGGGAAAACTACATTTATAAAGATGCTGGCTGGTAAACTGACACCTGACTCGGGAGGTAGGAATCACAAATTTGGTTTACAGTTTCAGAGTTTTCATCTTGTTCCAATTGTTTTTGTGGTCCAAAGTCAGTGTTTTCAATATGACTGTCTAAATAATGTCACAAATGTCAATTCCGGAATTTTTCAGTTAATGGCTTCTAAACTTGGTCGAATTATGGAGCAAAAAATCTACCCAGAAACCTGTATTCATTTGAAATCTTTTCAAAATATCAGAGGGTGATGCTCCTAAAACTATCCTTTGTATATTTTGTCTGACTTTGACAATTACGCTGTTGATCAAGTCAGTTATGGGCGAGAAAACATGGTGGCCATTCTGGAGGAAAAGATAGAAGTCTTCATATGTGATTTCATAATAAGGATAACTGAACAGACAAATCAGAGGATGACTTCAAATATCATACAAATTGTTAATATACAGTCCTGACTGCATTTGAGGCCATTCAGGCCTTTGATTGGAAGATTGATATTTCTTTTGTTTAGTGAACAACAAAAGCATATTTTCACTCGTAGCTCTGGCACTTGTGAAAATAATGCTTTTGTTGTTAGCTCAATGAAAAATAAATTGATCTTACACTCAAACAATTATTCTCTTTGTATTTTGAGGGTTGAATTAATTTGGATAATACCATACTAGATAGAAATTATTTTAGTATTCAATATCAATTATGTATAACCTGATCCCATGGGTAAGAATTTGGATAGATGTGGCAGAGAATGATTTGATTGAATGAAAGTAGTGTATAAGTTACAATAATCGGCGGATCACAGCTGTCAGGCAACCAATAGGGTAAACTATGCTGTCCATAAACAACTCTTATTTGATTAACAGTGACAGATTGTCAATACTTCATGTTGATTACATTTTCTTTCTGAATAGGTGAGTGTCCAATATTGAATGTGAGTTACAAGCCACAGAAGATCAGTCCCAAATCCCAGGGTACTGTAAGACAATTGTTACATGACAGGATTCGGGATGCCTACATCCATCCACAGTTTGTCGCTGATGTGATGAAACCACTGCTAATAGAAAACATCATGGACCAGGAAGTGAGTTTGATCAAAATATGATTACTTCTTTACTCAAATTTGTTGACTAGAATTTTTTGAAAATAAATTTTTGTCATGTGTATGAATTTTGATCAATCCTTTCCTGTTCAACCACTGGTTTTTACATTCCTGTAATTTTATAATTGAGACAAGCAATTTCTTCTTTTTCTACAATATTTTCTACCATACAAGATGGCTATTTTTCAAATTAAATCTACTTTAAATTTTTGACTGCAAATTCTTTGAATTTGGAAAGGTCTAAAATTTTGCAAAACAGGAAAGGGTTAAATCTAACATTGAGATGACATTGTACCCTGACTTTATGTGTATAATTGATCGTTAGCCACACCTACTGATCTCCTAACAAGGCAGTTCAACAAGAATATCAAAGGAAATTTGTTTGCAGAATGTATTGTCAGGAACATAAAAGGAAAACTGTTGGTTGGCATCCTAAACATGGTAACTACAGCTTGAATAAAAAGATGGATCTCAACATTCACTTCCAGTCTACATAAATGATATTATCAATCAACAGATTTTTTTTATTGCCAGTGGCAGTCCATCATTTTTAGTATGATTAAAGTTTCTATGAAATTTTGGTGAAGGGTGTCCTAAAGATTTGTTGAGATAAATTCAAAATAACTGTAAGAATTCATTTGTGAATTCACAAATTTCCCATTTATTATCTGCTTACTAACATGATAAAGACAGGGGGGAAAAAGTTGTTTTTTTTTTGTTTTTTTTCAATTTTACTTTGTGACTGACTACTTGCACATATACTTTTAACTATTATATGAGCCTATGCGTGACATTTCCAACCATTTCACATGTGCGTGACTCGCACTCATTGAGCACCCTGGACAGCCATTCAGGGCAATTAGAATATTTGCTGATTGTTTAGAGAAGCTTTTGGTCAGTATCTATCTACAGAGCGCAGAGTGAAGATCCTGATCAGACTGTGCAGATGCACAGGCTAATCTGAGTCTTTACTTGGCGCATATGTGTAATGGTTGGAAATGTCATGCACAGGCTCATATAAAAAGAACAACTTCTTGCAATGACATACACGCTTATGCGTTAAAAAGATATTTACAGTTAGGTACTAACACACTCTGTTTTTCTACATGTTAATTGACATAATACGGCTGTCAATCAAAGAATCAATTGACCAATTCTTATTTAGATCAGAAGTGAACTCAGACATTTATGTGAAGTAATCTTGTTGGTTTAAGACTTCTTATTAAAGCTGTGGTTACAACATCTAGGTCGTCAATCAACCATTTTATGTTACTGGACATAAATTTTGGGTAATAACGTCATTTAATATCTAAGCGCAACTTCCTGTCCTCTCCATATATTATTTTTCACTGGTGCAATGCAAGACTTACTGGGTTTGACTAACTTTAGAAATTTTTAACTCATATAGTAAAACACGCAAAAATGTACTAACAAGGTTTCTTGTTGTTATTCTTTATAGAAGTAAACAATATGCTGTGTAGACCTTTTGATGAAAAGGACTAATTCTGTCCTCACTTTTTAATTCTTTTGTCACCATATTTATGCAATTAAATCTCTAGTATAAATGATTCATTAAGCTTGTTGGTTGTATATTTCTTGTATTTGTATATATATATTTTATGAAGTGTTAGACAAACTTTAAAAATTTGAATAGGGTGATGTGATGAAATATCTCTGCTACCAAATTGATATCTAACCCTTATGATCAATACAGGTTCAGAATTTGTCCGGAGGAGAGTTACAGAGAGTGGCCATGACCTTGTGTCTAGGTAAACCAGCAGATGTCTACCTCATTGATGAACCCTCAGCCTATCTAGACTCTGAACAACGTCTACATGCAGCAAAGGTCATCAAAAGGTCAGACATTTAATGTATTTTCTTGGAAGGTTTCCAGTATTGCAAAATTTTAGACCAAAAATTGAAAGGTTTTGCTGAAGAAAACTTAATTTGGATGTAATTTGAAAAATAAGCATTTTGTTGAATAGAAAACATTGGTGAAAAAGAATAAGTGCAATCAAACAAATTGATATGCATCTGATGGAATCAAAGTCATTTGACAAGTTTAAAGTTAATGTTTTCAAGACTTAAGACATCAGTGATTAAAATGTTTGTATTAATATTGATATATGCCATAACTGAAATGAATTACAGTACTTACACTAACTCTATTTTCTAGGTTTATTCTCCATGCAAAGAAGACAGCTTTTGTTGTGGAACACGATTTCATCATGGCTACATATTTAGCTGATAGAGTGGTTGTATTTGAAGGGTCCCCTGGTATTGATACAATGGCAAATAGGTAATTGTTTGCATTTCAAGGTATTGGACTATTTGTGAAAGTTACTGAATATTTTCACATGTTTTGGGTTTCATTTGTTAACTATGATAAATAGGTATTTAGTACTGTATTTCTGTGACAATCAGGAAACCAACATTAAAGATCACTAAATAAGGTACATTTCATACAATAATCTCTACTGGTCAACTTCAGGAAAGTAGGATTGTTCGGTGCCTGTCAGTTTTAGATTTATCATCAATTACTTGTCATGCTGAATAAAAGCCTTTTTAGAAGTACATTTAAATCAAAGGGCTGAAGGCACTAGAATGCTTAATTGTGAGTTAGGTTTCTCTCGAAAAACAATTTCATGAACTGCTTTGGCTTAAAAGGGACGAAAAAGTTTTGTAAAATAAGATTAAACTAAACATGAAGATTTTGACCTAATCCCCATATCCACCTTCAAAGAAGGAAAGCATGCAGTGGATCAGATTCCAAGTGTACAATGGTCAATGTGAAAAGCTGATTATTGTTTGTGTCACTTTGGGTTAGTCCTCTGATGTCTTATACCACTGACCTCTGATACGGCACTTCAACAGAAATAAATGGTGTTAGTTTGCAAAATATACGGGGAGGGACGTAATACAAAAATAAAATTGTTGATGGGTTAGCTAAATGCCAAGCTGTAATTATGGCATTTAACCCATTCCCACACATAGTGACGCTTTTGGACGCTCCTCAAGAAAAACAATTGTGAAAATATTGTGTAAAATGAAGATATTGCTTCCAAAAAGAAAAATTTCTCCATTTTACATTTTATATGTTTTTCTACCTTGAAAGATGAAAAAACTATAATTTCATAAGGTCTAAACTGTTGTCTGTAACTTCTTTCATTTTGGACTGGTCTAAAATTTTGCCGTCTGGTAATGGGTTAAGCTATCCTTATATGAGAATTAAATACATTTGATAACGAGGTCAAAGTCTCACTTCCATATAAATGAATAATCTGATTGATCAATTGTTTCTTTTATTGACTTTGATAATGCATCAATATCTGTGTTGTATATGATTCTAGGTGCTTGAATTGTTGTTCATGGGTTATTAATAATCTTTCTTACATTTACAGTCCATAAGGGTTTTTGAATGGTTGTATATTGGAAGTTAAATGATCTTTCTTACATTTACAGTCAACAAGGGTTAATGAATTGTTGTATATTTGAAATTAAATTATCTTTCTTACATTTACAGTCCACAAGGGTTGTTGAATGGGATGAATAAATTCTTGGAGTCACTAGACATTACCTTTAGACGTGATCCAAACAACTTTAGACCAAGGATCAACAAGCTCAACTCCGTCAAGGTTTGTCTACTTTTGCTCTGTATTTACAGTTGACAATGGGAGACAAAAACATGTAACTATAGTTGAAGATAATGGACAAAAACATGTAAACCATCACTCATTCAAGCTATGGTTGCCATGTTGAAGCCATTTCCACACAATCACACTTTCTGATGCCTGACAAAAAGATTTGGAAAACAGTAGAAAATGAAGAAATTATTATAGTTTTTATCCTAATTGCTTTTGGTATCTTGGAATTACTGTCCTGATAGAGAGTTGTTTGAAATGGACAAAGCTAGCAATTAGCCAATTTACACTTTAATAGGAACAAACATAATTGACTATTTCTAATTTAAAAGGCATTATCCAACATCTAATTCGATCTTTGGTAATGATCATACTTGTATGTAGACAACAGGAGAAATTTATTGATTGTATGTATTTCAATGTATGTATATTTACATGTATATTTCCTTCTCTCACAAAACTTCTTAGGGTGATTCTAGACTCATTCTGTTAATATCTTAGTCAGTTCATCCATCTGTGTGTGAAATACAATAGATTCTATGGCGCAACCTCCTTATATTATTTTTTTATTTGATTTTTATTGATCATGAAGTGTCATCTTGCCTGAGTGAATATGTTTCTTCTCTGATAAATAGTCAAAGGATATTATAGGGGGAAAATGAATATGTCTTGTACTGAAACAATATTGTTCAGAATTGTTTAAAGTTTGGATTGAATGGGCTTTTTGTATATGATAAATACAAATTACCATTATTTGTAAGCCCATCTTTTTGTGAAAATATTAAGAAATATGTTTGTTATGCTACAGTCATAGTTCATTTTTTTAATGTTTTGGTCAAAGTTTTACTTTCATATGTGTATACTAAACTCTGTTAATAAATTGTTAGATTGCTGTTGTTAATAAAAAAAAAAGAAAAGAAGTCATTGTATGAATATATGTGAGGTGCAATTCAAACATTTAAGAGAATATTTTTTCTTTTCATGGAGGTATGAACCGAAAAACCTAGTCACACTGTATGAATCCGCTGTGATTAGGTTTTTCGGTTCATACCTCCATGAAAACAAAAAATATTCTCTTAATCTCTTAAATGTTTAAATTGCATCGAGCGAAAAAAACAAACCTTTACAAATTTTGATACCTTTTTTTTATGGGACTTTTTTGTGCGGAAGCGTACGAAATAGCTGCGTGCTCAAAATTTTGTTCATGGAGTTATGAATAATCTTTTTTGACCAATCAGAACGCCCGTTTTTGATAGACGAAACTAAAGATTAAATTATTTGACAATATTCATTGGTTGCCTACTTAAAGGTCACTACAGCTCATTCAAGGTAAGCTGCAGTTTAAACTTTTATGCAACCATCAAACAATATGTTTTTTATACCCTATTATCCAATAGGCATGATTGATAATTGACTAATCACTGCTGTCAGTCAAGGAATCAATGGCCCAATCAAATCATTCATTCAGCCCGGAATTGAGCTTTGAACGCTGACATTAGCTGCCATTTGTGTGAAACATTTTTGTTGGTTTGGCAACTTAAACATCCCAACTACAGCTTATTCAAGCTGTAGTTGTGACATTTAGGTCACCAACTTTTTTGTTCCAAGTTACTTTTTTGAATAACGCTGTTTAAAATTGAAGTGGGACTTCCTTTAAGAGTCAATAGGCTGGCCCAAGAGAATGGGCAGGGCCAGCAATTGGTTGACATTAACAGAAGAATGGCTATTTATTTCATTTAAAATGAGAAATCTGAAAAACATTATTTTCTATTCTTAACAGGATGTGGATCAGAAAAAGACGGGGAATTTCTTCTTTTTAGAAGACTGAGGCGGCCTAGATGAGGCCAGGAAACCATTTGTCTTCGGGCGCAGCCTGCAATATGAGAGGGGAGACTTGATGAAGGTCAAAAGTCATAAACACCACCAAGAATTATTGTATGGAGAAAGAAAAGAAACTATGACAGTACGAATTCCAACTGGAGGAATTAAATTTATGAACTTAAGGAAACTTAGGGAAGATGGAATAGGCTATGTTTCTCAGAAACAGTTAAAAGATAATATTCATCAGGCTAATGAGATCCAAACTATACATTCCATACATGAATTACTACTAAAAAAGGTGACCATGGACTTAGTCCATCATGCAGACCTTGGTTCAGTTCTTTTTCTAAAGTTTTTAAATGGGCGTTGGTTTGGATCATCCAGAATCAATCATCCAATACTTTGGCTAGTTTCTGAGTTCAGAATTAAAACTGAATATAGGTATGATGATGAGATTTTAGGAACACTGTACAATCTGGAGAGATGTTTAATGGAGGAAGTGTATTGCAGGCTGAGACAGGGGTCAAGCGGGGTCATTGTTGCAGTACCAGGGTCATTCATGGGGACAATATTCCAGTCATACTCTAGTTCTGTTTCTGTTATAATGACAAGTGAATTGTTTCCTGGTCTTATATTGTATCTAATATATGGTCATTAGGTTGTTTGTGTTATATGAAGTTATGCTTCAACTATTTTGAAAATGCTAGTATGAATTTGAATGATTTTTGTTGTAAATTAATGTATTTATTTTTATTTTTGTGCTAAACTTTCAAGTAATCGAGAAATAATTATCCACGATGGCATTATGAAACTGTTTTATCAATAACAATCTATTGCAACTTATGAAAACCCTTTGAATTGGCTGGACAAAATGATTTTCATGGTTTGCCATTTCAAATCTTAGATGAAATCATCCCAATGCAAAATAGCAGATTGCTTACATAAAAGATCTTTAAACTTGTACCCCTGCTAGAAAAAAAAAGAGAGAAAAAATAAGAAACCACATGTTACAACTTGTTTAAATTTGTTGTTCAACTGACTAAAGATACGGTTTTCTTTTTGTTGTTTGTTTTGAAAGTTCTGTTTACTGACTTGATTGATGCTGAATAAGATTTCAATTAACCCATTTGCACACATTGACGCTCTTAAACGCCTCCTCAATATAAAACGTTGGAAACATTGTGGAAAATGAAGAAATTGCTTGTAGTTTTCCAGAATGCTTTTCATCCAAATGCTTTAAAGATTTCATCAACTCAAAATTGTTGTCTGCAACTTCTTTGAATTTGGACTGGTCTAAAATTTTATTCTGCGGGAATGGGTTAAGATCTGTATCTGTTTGTGTGCGAAGTAATACTGCAAATTGATAAAAGATGTATTCATAAATTAATTAGGGCAACCTTTTCGAAAAATGAAATATTCATGGTAAATCAAATAGAGTATGGCTGGATATTATGACACAGTATGTTCCCTGGTATGAAGACGGTACCCGACATCCCTGCATGATGGTGAAGAAGCTTGAGGACAAACTAACTGTGATATTGGAAACAATATGTTTAACCAGTGTTAAGAGTATAAGGACATTTATACTTGATAGACATTTAAAATTCTAGAATGGTGCTTAAATGCATTCCCATCTCAAATATCAAGACGATTCAATGGATAGAGACTGGCAACTTTTATTATGTAAGATTTACCCTTGAGTATCAGGACTTTTTTCAAAAGTATTTGTATTGCTGACCATATTGTTAGCTTAGTGTAAAAACATCATAAGTGTCTATACTTTGTGTCTATACAAAGTATAGAAACTTATGATATTTTTTCACTAAGCAACCAGTATGCTCTGAAAAGATTTTGAACAAAAGGTCATATATGTGCCTTATATCTTACCATATTACAGAAACAAAAATGTTTGGAATACTTTTAAATAAAAGATTGCAAACAATTTACAATGTGAATCTAAAATAAATATACTTTACAGAGAACTTTTTCGAGGGATATACTGACTTAGTTTTTAACAAGCAACCTCTCTACTTTTCCACAGAATTTTCCCCACTTTTCGTCGAGTTCTCTTGCAGTGAGCAAGACATAGTTGTTACTATGACAAGTTGGTGTATGTGCGTTAGTATGTTAGTTAGTCCGTCCGTCGATCTGTCCAAATTTGTCTTGACAATTACTCCTACATTTACGGATGGATTTCAAAATATTTTTGCATAATTATTCTCAATCATGAGTAGATGTGCCATTTGAAAGAATTTTTTGATAGTTCTGACAAGGTCACAGCACAAGGTCAAACACTAAAATTGTGTTAATCTGGACAATAACTCCTACATTTATGGATGGATTTCAAAATAACTTGGCACAATTACTTTCCATCATGAATAGTTCTAATGTCAAGGTCACAGCTCAAGGTCAAACACTAAAATTGAGTTTGTCCGGACAATTACTTCTACATTATGGATGGATTTGAAAATGAATTGGCACAATTATTCTCCAATATGAGTAGATATACCATTTGAAATAATTTTTGGGATAGTTCTAATGTCAAGGTCAAAGCTCAAGGTCAAACTCTAAAATTGATGGTCAAGGTCAAATTGATGGTCAAGACTTTGCAGGCTCGACAGCAGTTGTCATGGCACAACCATCTAGTTATGTTGAGGTTCATGTAAATCAAGACTATGTACAAAGATTTTATTTGCATCTTGACCATTAACAAGCAATACAGGATTTGGAGAGATGTATAATACTTCCTTTTTATGACTGTCCTACACAAAAGAATTTGTTTATTCAATTGACAAATCGCTGGCCCCACCAACTGACTCCTTTTTGGCCCCACCTATTGACTCCAACAGGATGTTCCGCTTCGTTTTTTAACAGCATTATTTTCCGAATTTATGGCCAGTAGCATGTTACAAATAAGAAGAATGATTGGTTTGGGGCCTAACATCATAATTACTGCTTTGATGATTTGTAGTTACAACGTCTAAGTCACCAAACCAACAAAAATGATTCACCAAAATGGCAGCCAATTTTGAAGTTCAAACTCAGCTTCCAGTCTAAATGAATGATTTCATCGCAGGATTGATTTTTTGGTCAGCCACGATTGGTCAATTAAACATGAAAGAGAAATCAGATCAAGTGAAGGTGAATCGTAAACGGTATTTCAAAATTGACAATATATGTATGAGTTAGATATTATATTAGGGGTTTTAGTGAGAATTTTGCATTACTTTATGTATATGAGGGAATTTAGCCATCGCTTATTATCAGTTTTATTGTGTCAGATCTGAGAGCAAAAAGAAAAGAAAAAAGTTGACGATTATCAATGTTTTGGATTGTATACTATTAGATAATACTGAAATTATCAATGAAATTCATCTTGAAACGATAAAATTTTAAGATTAAAGTATTTTCCATTTTGATGTTGTGTTTTTGTATTTTGGCTATTCAGAGCACATATTCTGATCTAAGCATCTGAATAACTTTAAACTAATTTCCACACAATGCTTCTTTTTTTACACCTTCCAAGAAAAACAATTTGGGAAATCCTTGTGTGGAATAAAGAAATTGCTTGCAACAATTTTGATTTTATTCATTTTGCACTATGATTTTTATCGAGAAAGTTGACAAAATGTTGAATTTCGTATAATTCAAATTGTTGTCTGCAACCCCTTTCAAGTTAGAACATATCTCCTATACCATAATCGCTAGCAACTTCAAACTTACACACGTATAGATCATAATGAGGAGTTTTACATACAAGAACCGTTACTCTACCACTCTTGTTTGAGTTTATGCCCTTTCTTGTTTTCACCTTTACATTTTTGTCCAGACCATATCTCCTGAACGATAAGTGCTAGCAACTTCAAAATTTATACACTTACGGATCATAGTGTGGAGAAGTGCCCTGTACAAGAACTGTTACTCTGCCATGCCTACTTTTTGAGTTATTGCCCTTTGCTAGGGATGTCAAAACCAGTGATTGCTTTCATAATCTTCTTTTATTTGTTGTCTTCTCAATCTTGTCTACCTTCATATGTACGAATTTGAATAACCCTTTCCCAAACGGTAAAAATTCAGATTTTGCCAAATTTAAAGATGTTGCATATGACTAAATGAATAAAATGATAAACATAAAAGTACAGAAAATATTGAAGATAAATGAGAAAATATTAAATATCAGCATTTCTTCTTTCCTCTCACGCTGCCAAGGCTTGCCCTTTGGGATATCAAAACCACGTCTTGTTTGGGAAAGGGTTACTTTTTTAATCCGGTGAGGGACTCCTGTATTGCATCGCAATACGACATGCCCTTGGCGCCTAAAATAGGGAGTATGTGGAAATGGGTTGAGTTTGCCTACTTCAACAGTTTCAAGGGAAAACAGTTACTGGTATTGCCACAGAATCTTGATGCAAAAAAATCCATTCTAGTGAAGGGGGAAGATATTTGTATAGTGGTCACATATTTTGCTCATTTTCGTTGAGCCTGCTTGCGGTTAGAGATGCATAGTTGTCACAACTTGATGTATGTACGTTCATGTAGGTCACTGTCAAATCTTAGTAATTACCTTGTGAGCACTCCTAGAGGTTTCAGTTTAGTTTCAAAATGTTTGTCTCTGCTATTTTCGACAAATTTGAAAATAGGGTCAAAAGAATTGTCACTAGAAAAATTCCTATTAATACTATGTATGCACTTAACCCATTAATACACAACAGAATTTAGACCTGTCCAAATAAAAGAAATTACAGGTGACAATTCTAAGTTGATGGAATTTGAAACTATTTGTCGTTCTGGGTAGAGAAAAAAAGTGGAAAGTGATGAAATTGCTCGTTACAAGCAATTTCTTCACTTCCAAAATGTTTCCATAGCATTTTTCTAGTAGCGCGTAAAAATGCGGATTTGTTTTGGAATAGGTTAATGGGCCACATTTTTGGCACAACTGTTTTCCATGAGAAAATTACTTATTTGAAACATTTGTTTGTGTAGGTTCAAAAGGAGGGGGGTTTCAACTGAACCAAGGAAGTCGTTTATTTTTTCGGCTCAATTATTCGAAGAAGAGGGGCTATTCCAGTTACCTGGCGTTGATGTCGACGTAATGCTTTGGTTAAAGTTTTGCATGCACGTCTCAAATCTCTGTTTCTACTTATACTATAGCTCGAATCTTACTTCAAACTGGTTTTCAGATTTTTGTAAACTTTCGAACGAGTTACAGGATCATAACCAAACTCGAGAAGAAACTATACCATACAGTATATCGTGGGAAGTTTAGCAATACCTGATAACTGACAGCTGTAGTTACGAGAATTCGGTGGTCCATCGACCCAATGCACTATTTCGATATTTAAAGCTTGGTAGCTGCCCCTAGTTTTATCGATACTCCAACAGCGGGCTGTCAGTACGGCTGTAGTAACGACATTTTACTTGTGCACCGCCGCTATGCAGTTTCGACATCGAAAAATAAAATATTGTGAAGTAAGAACGTAGAAAGCCCTTTAATAAAACAATCGACTTAAATGAATCTATTTTATACAATCGATCACTGTTTTGGGGTATTTTGATTTACATCTAAAAGCAATTTGGGCAGTGGATAGAAAAAACAGCAGTAAACAGTTACTCCTTACCACACAAATGCTTTAAATCCGATAAGACGTAATGTTGGGTCAACTTAGCTCAACGTACTTAATGGAAGCTTTTAAAATTATTCTGTGTTGGTTGGTCATCTTGCGGTCTGACGCTGGCCGAGGGCCACTAGAGCTTTAGCGATGGCTTTTCCCCGTCCGGCATCCGTCCGTCGTCCGTCCATTAAATCTTTCCTTGTTAACGCGATAGAGACCACAGTTTTCATCGGATTCCCTTCAAACTTTCAAAGAATGATTGTACCATCATAAGGATCGTTCCTTTCGAAAATGGGTATGATCCGTCAAGAAACACGGGAAAAGGGGCCTTATCAAAATTTAATTCAAAAAATCCTCGTAAACACTCTAGAGTCCACAGTTTTCATCAGATTGTATTTAAACTTTCACAGAATGATTGACCAATATAAGGATCGTTCCTTTCGAAATTTGGTATGATCCGTCAAGAAACATTGGAAAAGGGGCCTTATGAAAATTCATTAAAAATTCCATTAAAATTCCTTGTTTACGCGACAGAGCCCTAAGTTCTCACCGGATTCTCTTCAATCTTTCTCAGAATGATTGTACCATCATAAAGATCGTTCCTTTCATAAATGGGTATGTTCAGTCAAGAAACACGGGAAAAGGGGCCTTATGAAAATTTAATCAAAAATCCTCGTTAACACTCTAGAGTCCAGAGTTTACATCAGATTTAATTCAAACTTTCCAGAATGATTGTTCCAACATAAGGATCGTTCCTTTCGAAATTGGGTCAGATCCGTCAAGAAACATGGGAAAAGAGGCCTCATCAAAACTTAATTTAAAAATCCTCGTTAACGCGATAGAGTCCACAGTTTTCATCAAATTGTATTCAAACTTTCACAGAATGATTCTACCAACATAAGGATCGTTCCTTTCGAAATTGGGTATGATCCGTCAAGAACCATGGGAATGGGGGCCTTATGAAAATTCCATTAAAAATCCTCGTTTAGCGCTAGACCCACAGTTCTCATCGGATTTTCTTCAAACTTTCTCAGAATTATTGTTTAATCATAAGGATCGTTCCTTTCGAAAATGGGTATGATCCGCCAAGAAACATGGGAAAAGGGGCCTTATGAATATTTAATTAAAAAATGCTCGTTAACACTCTAGAGTCCACAGTTTTCATCAGATTGTATTTAAACTTTGACAGAATGATTGTACCATCATAAGGATTGTTCATTTGGGAATTTGGTCAGATCCATCAGGAAACACGGGAAAAGGGGCCTTATTTAAATTTAATCGAAAAATCTTTAAAGAAATCCTCTTTAACACTCTGGAGTCAACAGTTTTCATCGGATTCCCTTCACTCTTTCACAGAATGATTGTACTATCATAAGGATTGTTCCTTTCGAAATTTGGTGTTATCCGTCAAGAAACACAGGAAAAGGGTGCCTTATAAAACATTTAATAAACAATTCTCATTTATAATCCAGAACCAAAAAAAATTTCAACAGATTCTCTTCAAACTTTCACAGAATGATTGTACCATCATCCGGATCGTTCCTCTCGGAATCGGAATGATTCCTCAAGAAACATAGGAAAAGGGGCCTTATTAAAACTTAATTCAAAGATCTTTGTTAACACTCTAGAGTCCACAGTTTTCATCTAATTGACTTCAAACTTTCACAGAATGATTGTACCATCATAAGAATTATTCCTTTCAAAATTTGGTATGATCAGTCAAGGACCACAGGAAAAAGGGCCCGATAAAAACTAGATTGAAAAAGTCCTCGTAAGCACATTAGAGTCCATTGTTTTCAACAAATTCTATTCAAACATTCCCAGAATGATTATTACATTAAATGGATTGTTCCTTTGAGATGTAGGTTTGATCCATCAAGTTTCATGGGAAAAGGGGCCCTATGAAAATTTAATGAAAAAATCTTAGTTAACACATCATGGCCCTAGATTTCACCTGATTGACTTCAAACTTTCACATAATGATTGTACCATCATAAGGATTGTTTCTTTCAAATTGGGTCTGATCCATTGAGAAACATAGGAAAAGGGGCCGTAGGAAAATTCAATTTAAAAAATCTTAATTAATGCTTGTAAGTCCACAGATGAGATGGGGTTGTCTTTATACTCAAACAGAATAATTATACTTTTGTAAGAAGAGTTCCCTTTGGAATTGGTTCAGATCCACCAAGTAACATGGGAAAAGGGGCTATATGAAAATTCAATTAATAAAACCCTGTTAACACAATGAAGCCCACAGCTTTGATCAGATTTGGTTGAAACTTTCACAGAATGATTGGAAGGTCATAACTATCATTCTTTTCATATCAGGGTTTGAACTGTCAACAAACACAGGAAAAGGGACCTTATGAAAATTTCATTCATAAATCCTTGTAACCAAGTCCAAAGCTTTCATCCGATTTTCTTCAAACATTCAAAGAATAATTGTACAATAATAATGATTGTTGATGTTTGCATTAGACCTGGTCCGTCAAGTATCACAGGAAAAGGATCATTATGAAATTTAATTTCAAAATCATTGTACCACAATAAAGTCAACGGTTTTCACCAGATCCTGTTAAAACTTTCACAGAATGGTTATTCCATCATGAGGATTCTTTCTTTTCAAATTAGGCGTAATCTATCTAGTATCATGGAGGGGGGGCCTTTTGAGAATTTTATCTATAATCCTTGTAACCAAGTCCAGAGCTTTCATTGAATTTTATTCAAACCTTCACAGAATCATTGTCCAATAATCACAATTGTTGATGCTGACAAGAGACCTGATCCTTCAAGTATCACAGGAAAACGAGCCTTATGAAAATTTATTTTAAAAATTTTACACCAAGATAAAGTCTGCAGTTTTCATCAGATTCTGTTCAAACTTTCACAGAATGTTTGTACCATCATTAGGATTGTTTCTTTCCAAATTGGGCCTGATCTGTCTAGTATCATAGGAAAAGGGGCTGTATAAAAAATTATTACCAAATCCCCATAAACACAACGAAGTCCTCAGTCTTATTCAGAATATCTTCAAACTTTAACAGAGTTATTGTACCATCATTTGGATTGTTTCTTTGTAAATTAGGTCTGATTGGTTAAGTGACACAAGAAAAGGGACCTTATAAAAATTTTATTACAAAACATCATTATTACAATAAAGTCCTCAATCTTTATCATTTTCTTCAAACTATCATTAGGATTGCTCCTTTGTACATTGGGTCTGATTTGTTAAGTTTCACGGAAAAGGGGCCTTATAAAAATTTTGTTACAAAAATTCTTGACACAATTCAGTCCACTGCTTTCATTGATTCTCTTTAACTTTTAAAGAATGATTGTACCTTCATTAGAATTATTCCTTTTGAAATTTGGTTTGTTCTGTAAAGTATCATGAGAAAAGGGGCCCTATGATTTCACTATAAACTCATTAACACAATGAATACCACAGATTACAAAGATTGATTGTACCATCATTCAAATTGTTGATTTTGACGATGGATCTGATTATGGCAAGTGTCACATAAAAAGGGGCCGTATGAAAAATGTCTTAAATATTCTGGTTAACACGATGATGTCCCTTGATTTCACCGGATTCACTTCAAAATTTCAAAGAATGATTGTACAATCACTTAAATGGTTCTTTTCAGAACTGGGTACAATCCATCAAGTATCATGTAAAAAGGGGCCATGTGAATTTTTTTTTTTGAAATATTCTAGTAAACATAATGAATTCCCAATATTTCATTGGATTTATTTTTAACTTTCATAGAATGATAAAACCAACAGTAAAATATCACGGGAAAAGGGGCCTTATGAGAACTTGAATTTAATATCTTTTCTTAACACAATAAAGTCAAAAGTTTTATTGTATTCTCTTCAAAGATGCATGGAATAATTGTGGCATTCGAAACACAGGAAAAGGGGCCTTACAGATTATCATTCAAAACATTCTTGTGTATGTGATGAAGATCACAATCATTATCAAATTGTCTTTTAAATTTCACAAGACAATTGTAGGGTTGTAAGGAAAGTTCCTTTTGGAATGCAATTGATCCATCAGAAAACACAGGAAAAGGGGCCTCATTGATTTTCATTCAAAACAATCCTGTTTATGTGATAAAGTCCATAATTATTGTCAGATTCTGATGAAATATTCACAGAATGATTGTAGCCGGGTCATAAGGTAACTTTCTTTTGGAAATGGCGTGGATCCGTCATGAAACACGGGAAAAGGGGCCTTGAGGATTGTTGCTTAAAATGATAAAGGGGATAAAGCCCTTTTTTTCTTTATGCATTCTTCTTTGAATAATTAACTTCCTTAAATATCAGATTTCTTTAACGGAAAACTTGATAAACAGTAGAGCGTCTCAGGCCCTCATGGGTCTCTTGTTTTAAACAATGAATTCTTTAAACATCGTTTTTTGCTTATTTACGGGGCTAGTCTAGACCTATGGAAGAAGTGGGTGAAATGACATTTCTTAACTATACCCCCGCTTCGTGGATTAGGGGGATATAATGGTTTAACCTAGTCCATCCGTCCGTCTGTAACCTATATTATTTGGAAATTGATGATATAGTTGTATATTTTCGTCCCACTTTTCTCAGCAATTATTCAAGCATTGGTTTGAAACTTTGTGTGGAGGTTCATCTAGGGGGTTCTACACTGCGCTTACCGAATTCAGGTCTGCAAGTTAACTACTTCCAGTTTCACGTCTTCGTTTTAATTCGGACATTGGTGGTAAAGTGGTATATATTCGTCGCACTTTTCTCGGCAATTATTCATATTATTCATTTGAAACTTGATGTGGAGGTTCATCTAGGGGTCCTACAAAGCGCTTACCGAATTTAGTTCTGCAAGTTAATTACTTCCTGTTTTAAGACCTCGTTAATATTTAGACATTGGTGGTATAGTGGTATTTTATCGTCGCTCTTTTCTCAGCAATTATTCAAAGCATTGTCTTGAAACTTTGTGTAGAGGTTCATTCAGGGGTTATACAATAGTTCTTACCGAATTTTAGGTTTGCAAGTTTACTATTTCCTTTTTTACGACTTTGTTTACATTCCGACATCGATGGTATAGTGGTATAATTTCGTCGGACTTGTCAGAAATCATAATCAACATTGATTAGTAACTTTCTGTGGGTGTTCATCCAGGGGCCCTACATGGCGCTTACCGACTTTAGGTCCATGATTTATCCACTTCCTGTTTTAGGACTTGGATGATTTTTAAACTTTGCCTGGTCTTTTTTGTTGCATTTTTCTCAGCAACTATTCATAACATTTTCTTGAATTTTCGTGTTGAGGTTCAGCCGGGCGCTTACAGAAATCAGGTCAGCAACTGAACTACTTCTTGTTTTACGAATTTATTCTTGGACATTATCTGTTATAGTCGTGTATTTGCATCATATTTTTCTCATCAACTATTAAAGGCAGGCCCTATTTATTTTATTTTATGGATGCTCAACTAGGGGTCTCCATGGTGCTTATCCAAATTTAGATCTGCATGTTATCTACTTCCTATGTTCTGACTTGGTTTATTTTCAGTCGATAGTTTATTTCTAAAAATTGCCTGGTTTATTGGTGTTTTTTGAATGCTTGATGTTGGGATGCAGCTAGGTGTCCTACAAAGTGCTTACTAATTATATTCCATTGAAGGAGTTTTGTAGTGCATGCAGGAGTATACTCAGTGAGTTTCAACTCTCACATTTCTTGTTTTATTTGTGAACTATTGATATGAGTGTGACAGAATCATTTTTCATAAATTTTTATTCTTATCTGGGCGTAAAGCACTTGACCAATTTGGAACGGCAACTGTGACTTTGTAGCTTCGCGGTTCGCAATAAAACTGTTGAAAGCCAAATAGATCCATTAGTACGGGAGTGTTTTTTCTTTTCTCTCTCACTCTGTCTATCTCTCCCATCCTGTTTATGCCAAGATTCAGTCAGTCACAGGCCTAGCGATTTTAAGGTCAAAATACTTCGTTTTGAAAGGTTATTCTATTAAAATTTGAATAAACAGTATACGTAGGTTCGTCAACACGGCTTTAATTAAACATATGGGCACATAGTTACTTCTCTATTTCCTCCATTTCTCAAATATTTTGAAGTGCGAAAAATACAATTTCCCTTTTTTTTCAATTTCACTCATACATAAAAAATAAATATGGAATATTACAACGGTCTGTCTTTCTTACAGGCCGCATCTGTCGAGTAGCTGAATTGTGTAGAATACTATTTGACGAGACTGAAGGTCGAGTCATATGGTATTCTACACAAGCTACGAGACAAGATACGGCCTGTATGAAAGAAGGACAGTTGTATTATTCCTTTTATTATATACCAGAAAATAAGTAGAAATTAAATATCTACCTTACATTATTAGTAAACTTAACGTAAATCCGAGAATTATATGAATTGCTGATAAATATTTCAACCACTGAAACCTTCACCGAATTTGTAATTCTCCAGGATAATGTAATATCTGTAAGCTGCTCCATGAAAATTAACCTAGACGCGGTTGACACGTACTTCCATTCTGTGTAAGAGCTCTAGAAATAACTCAAGAAGGTTATTTAAGCCGAGTTAAAACTTCTCTGTGTCGAAATTTCGGTGTACACAATACACAAATCGAAAAATAGACTGACAATGCCAAAATGTGTAAAATGAGTGGAAATTCCAAGATAAAATGCAACACAATGTGAATATATGTAATTGGCAATTCTTATAAGTGAATGAATCTGAACTTAATTATAGTGTAACACGAAAATATCATATATGTTGACATTTGCATTATACGACGTACTCGACGAATACGTCGAGTTGCATCGGATGGCGAAATAAAACCTCGGTTATGTGAAAGGTATATAACAAATTAAATACTGTAGGACAATGGGAATCTTCTTTCTACAAGCCTGTAGCGGTTTCCAAAGAGCGGAAGTCCAAATCTACTGGTGTTTTACCACATGTTGAACTGGTTCCATTAGAAGACAATGTTTCGGACACCAGCAGTCATGTGGGTATCCCCTTCCGGTAAATGACATAGGCGCAAAATGGGACAACTTTCCGAGGTTTTAATCTTTTCTTTATGAAAATAGAAATGAAATACAAATTATTTCGCTAAAGTGTCTCGTCATTTGGCTGTTGTAAAAAGAGGGTACTGGTATAACGATGCCATTACATGTGTTTTGCCAGGGTTACCCTTCGCTCCATAGGCATTTATTAGCTGGGATATCGTAGCCCCCTCCGATAATCTGCTGGCGAGGTCTCGTCTGCAGATTATCAGAAAGAGGGCTACGGTATCGCAGCTTAGGCACTCATAGGCACAGGGACTTGTCACAATTGACTTTTTTAATACTATACACATAAATATAAACAAATTTTTGAACCTGACAAAAAGGGTGACCGGTCAACCTAGGCCCATTTATAACTCGGCCCATCGGCAACTCGGCCCATCGTATAACTCGGCCCGGTCAACTAGGCCCCGATATATGGTATATAGTATTATGTGTCCGCTATATTTGCTGATAAAAAAGGTGTCGGAATACTGGCACGTGTAAAGACAGTGACAGATTAAGTTTAAGTCTATTTCAAAAGGTGTGAAACAATCGATTTTTGTTGTTGTTTAGAGAAACATATTAGCAAGCGTAGTAATCATGATTAAATCAAAGGTGACATGAATTGAAACGTCATCGTTGGATAATCGAAATGAATATTAATAACAAGGAAAATTGAATTTTCAATCATTTCTGTTTATTCCTAATATCGTAACATAACAAATTTTAAAATAAAATGATACAAACATATTTTATCATAATTAAAGGAAAAGATTTTGTAGTTGACAAATTGAAATTTATTAATTTGTAGTTTGAAAATATCATAGGAATTCTGAAAATTGTTCTTAAAGCACCTTCTTCATTTCCATAATATTACCTGGAATGTTGCATAATTAGACAAAACTGGAAATTTTTTAAAACAAACAAACGACAAAATTTCAGATAATTTTAAGTGCCTTAAAATCCATGTGACAAGCAAATTATTCATTTTACCAAATGTTTTATACAAAGATTACTGAAAAATTTCATTAATTTTGAATTGTCATATACAATTCATTTCATCTGGTAATGCTTAAATGTACATTTGGTTTTACTAGGGGTGTAACGATAGATCGATAGGTCGATTTATTGTGATAGTGACAGTCACAATATCGATGTATCGATTGCAATTCCCTGACATTGATAACTATCACGATAGTTTGTTCAAATATCGATAGTTTCAATAGTAAATATTCAAAGCTTACTTACACAGAAATTCAATGTTTTCTTGGTCTCTTAGGTTAAAAAAGAGAGAGATAGAGAGAAAGAACGAGCTTTCAGTGTAACTTTTCCTACTTTCACTTTCTATTATCATGTGATAGGCACGTTTGATTTTTGTTTCTTCCGTACTCCTTTTTTTGTTCAGGAATCGATTTTTAATTTTCGATTTACGAAGTAAATAGGTCCTCAAAAATCCAAAAGCATGTTAAGTTAAGACTTGTTATCAATGTTATATTAATTCTCAGTGCTAGAATTGTCGAAACAATACAAATAAGACAATCATAAATGATATTCGATTAATTATGATAATCAATTACTTATTTCCAGCACACTAATCGAGTTATTTTGTTTTACGTATTTCTGTCGTCTGACATGGCTGCACATTTCGAGATTGTGAAAAACAAAGCAGAAAGGCCAATGTTTGGGACCATTATGGGACTATTTTGGCTTCGTAAAGGAAGGCAAAACCTTGATAAAAAGAGAGTTGCCTTTAAACTATGCTATCTATACAGATAAACATAGAAAATAAACAAAGTAACATATACCGATAGTATTGTGCTATATCGCGATTGATTTCTGACGATAGTGATAGTATCACGATATCAATACTGTGATAGTAAAACTATCACGATAGTGATTTTCTTAGCCGATAGTCAGCCCTAGGTTTTACATTGAATAGCAGACGACGATTTAATAAAAAAAAAATAATTCTGTAGGGAAGAAAACATTATGGAAATCGAAGAAAATGCGTTCTTCTTTTTCCACAATGTTATCTCCACTATACCAACAGAGGAACATAAAAAGCAGAGATTGAACGGGAAATGTTAAAAACCATTGTCCTCGAGCACAATTATCATACTATAGATACTATAACTGTGACCATATCGAATCAACCTGATTAATGCAATTAATGGAAATTGATAAATAATTTATATGGTTAAAATCGAGCACATTAAACAAATTTTATCAGTTAAATCTTGCAGGCACGGCTTGTTTCAGACCGGGATAAGCTATAGGTGCCGTTTTTCGCAGGCTGGGCAAAAAAAAAAAAATAAATAAATAAAAATTAAAAAAAAATCAATTTTAGATTAGTGTAATGCATCTGATATCCTTTCCGCCATTTCACTTATTCCGAAATTAAATCAACGGTTGGCAACCAAAACCTTTACATGACCATAGTGGAGTAAAGCTGTGGTCACAGGTTTTGATCTCTAACCGGCAGTTCTATAAACCATAGCAAAAAAAAACAAAAAAAAAACTATCCCTCATATTTTCCCCGTATAGATGTATTATATTTGGTAAACCGGATGTGTTAAACCGTTTATTTCATGTATTTGTATTTATTTGTCCATATTGTACATAATTGTATGTGGATGTAAATAAAAGTTCTGTTCTGTTCTGAAAAGTTATCAAAAAGTGGTTAGTATAATCCATTACATCGCTGTAGATTAAAAAGTACATTGAACAACAACAATACATTTAAGTCGGTACGATTCCCCTTGACTGGGTTACTGCCCCTAGATCTATCGATACTCTCACAGACAGCGGGCTACCAGTTTACGATTCCCCCCCCCCCCAAAAAAAAAAATAATGTGACTATTACAACAACAAAATAATATATTAATGAAAAAAAAATCACATCAATTCTAAAGTAATTCCAAATATGTATCGTAATATACTGGCATTACTATATACTATATATTGGGGCCGAGTTGACCGGGCCGAGTTAACCGGGCCGAGTTATTCCATGGGCCGAGTTGACTGGTAACCACAAAAAGTACGAAAAAAACTGGTACAAATAAAGTCCCCTTTCTGACGTCCATTTATGTTCTTTTGTGTTGAATGATGCATAAATGTGAAGAAAAATGTATAATCTACTCAATAATTAAACATTTTAGACCTATGGTGATTTAATATTATTATGCAAACTGAATTATTGGATTGTAATTTTGTTAGTTGGACAAAAGTATGCACAGCTACATATGGGATTAAACTCACCTTACAAGGCTAAATATCAACGTCAATTCAAACATCAACCTTTATCACACTACTTGCGTTTAGAATATTCATTTGATAACAAATAATGCGTAATATATCTGCAATCTAAGGCTTACAGCTGAATATAATAAAGATTGTTGAAAGGTACGAATCTTAAGTCACAAATACGTCACACTTTTGTTTCATGTGAAAAAAGACATTTGATTGGTGGAAAATTGATTTGACATGAACCAAAAAACAGCACCACCGTAAATGTCTAATGAAACTGGCTGTAAGACAAAGCTTGAGAGGTCAATGTGCACAGTTTTGTCCTACTCAGAAAATTGATTTGCTTGACAATCCTGTTTATAGTTCACATTTGATATCTCTTTTACTCAAAATCATTGTTTTCCCGTGTAGATTATTCATTTAATGTCTACATTTGAGTATTGTTTAGCATTAAATCTCCACGTTTGACTTCATTCGTACAAGGTATGGTCGTACTCTTTGTCAAGTTCAATCCATTGTCTATATTTATGTTTAGCATTAAAAGAACATCAATTGTGACAAGTCCCTGTGCTCATAGGCACTTGGATTCTGGAATTTGTAACAACTTACAAAAATATCTCACTCTATGATGAATATTAACAAGGTAGTGCAGCGCAGCTGCTATTATTTAAGGGAACGGATGATTTGACAAGCATCACTGGTGCTGTCATGGGAAATGTTGACATGTATGAATAGGGAACCACTTATGTTTGTCAAAACATCTGTTACCTTAAAACATGGCAGCTGCACCTTGTTAATATTATATTATAGTGAGATATTTTGTAAGTTATTATAAATTCCTGAATCCAAGTGCCTACATAGGCATTTGGATTCAGGAATTTATAACAACTTACAAAAATATATCACTCTATAGTAAATATTAACAAGGTGCAGCTGTAGCTGCCATTTTTTAAGCGAACAGATGTTTTGACAAGCATCACTGGTGCTGTCATGGGATATGTTTGACTCGTAGGAATACGGAAGCTCTGATGTTTATTAAAAATCTGTTCCCTTGAAAAATGGCTGCTGCACTTCCTTGTTAACCCTTGTCATGCTGAACCTGGAATATTCCGGTTTTGGCAGGAGGTGTAGACTAAGATCAGACTGCACTTATGTGCAGGCTGATCTTAGTCTATACCTCCTGCTTGTACTTTTCCTGCCAGAGTTGTTTATGAAGTTGATTTCTAAAAAATAGATTTTTTAACAACAAGTTCTATCAGTGCTTTCAGCCCTTTGATTTAACAGCAATTCAGTAAGGTAATTTATATAGCATGACAAGGGTTAATATTATATTATAGAACGATATATTTTCGTTATTTGTTATAAATTCCTGAATCCAAGTGCCTATGCTTTGTTCAGTGAAGTCGCTAATAGCATCTTCACTGAAAGATGCAGAGGCACTTGGATTCTAGGAAAGGATGTAGTGTTAGTACTGGTGTTATAAATACCAGAAATCCATTGTTAGGTGCTTTAACCGCCACTATATGACTGAAATACTGTTAAAAGTGGTGTTAAACCCCATTCAATCAATCAATCAAATAAGACTGTCCTGTTTTTTACCCCGCTCAAGAACAGAACAGATCTTTTATTTACATCCATGTACATGCACATCCATGTACATAATAGTACAATATGGACAAAAACATAAAATACATAAATTAATAATATTAAACACTTCCGTTGTGCCAAGACAGTAAAATTAGTGGGAGAGACAAATTTGAGGAAAACTTTTTCTATGAGATAGAATCTCTCAGTGTATAGAAGTTTGAGAAAACTAAGGAAAATAATTTTAGTTTTGGATAGAATCTATGTTTAGATATGAGGTCACAGACAACAAAAGACAATTAATTTTATGAAATGTTATCTCTTTATAAATAAGAAGTTCGAGAACCTTGCTCCACAGAGTCTAGCTGTGGTTACAAGACGTTGTGGTTAGATTTTCTCCGGTGCCTTGTGTGAAACGAAAAACAAGGCTGGGATACAAAATTCAAAACTATTAAGATTGATTAACACAGGATTCAAAAATCTACAATCAACATTATTTTATTCATCCCCCCCACCATTTAATGCCAAGTCATATAGGGTTACCTTTGTCTGTGAATGTGGGTGGATGTGTTTTGTGTATGTTAGTGTCCAATTATTGACTTTTTCTACATTAATTGATGATTTTGGAAAACAACTTTAGAAAGTTGTTCCCCTTGAAGAATTCTAGTGCCATGGGACAGGTAAAGTGTTGGAAACTCTCAACTTCAAGGTCACAACTGGAGGTCATATGACAAATAATTATGCAGGGGCATCAATGTGTTACACAGAGGTCTAGTTCCTTTTCTATATAACAATGATTAACCCATTACCAGACGACAAAACTTTAGTCTGATCCAAATTGGAATGAGGTGCAGACGACAATTTAAAGTTTATGAAATTTTAGATTTTTCCAACTTTCTGTATAGAAAACATTTTACACAATGTTTTCCCAATAGTTTAAAACTTTTTCCTAAGGGGCATAATAAGGCTTCACTGTGTTGGAATGTGTCAATTGCCATAATCCCAAAAGCCCTATGAGCTATTTGTACCCATTCCCAGTCAGTGACGCTGTTAGATGCCCCCAAGGAAAAAGGCTTTGGAAAAGATTGTGATAAATGAAGAAATTGCTTGTCACAAGCAACTTTTTCGCTTTCTACAATATTTTCTACACAGAAAGTCGAAAAAATCCCCAAATTCATGAATTTTAAATTGTCGTCTGCAACTTCTTTCAATTTTGGCCAGTCTAAAATTATGCTGTTTGGTAATGGGTTAATAGTATGGTGTGCCTTAAATTCTGGATCATTAATTCATGCAGCTTTAGTTATTACAGCTTATAACTCTCACAAATGTGAGTCATAAGTTGTCACCAAAAGACAAGAGGAGCATTATGTTATAGCTGTAAGAAGTGAAAGGAAGCCATAGTGGAACACAATTTAACCCATTACAAGATACTAGCAGCAAAGTTTTAGAATGAACCAAAAGTTTCAGACAACATTTCAAAGTGTGCTAAATTTGAAAAAAAAGTGCCAAATAATGTAGAAAACATGAGAAAAGGAGATATTGATTGTTTCAATTTCTCCTTTTTGCACAAAGATTTCAATACCTCTTTTATAGTACCAGCCTCAAGACGAGGGCAGTGGTTGTTTGTACATAATGTAATTCCTGTTTTCTTTCAGGAGAAACAAAATGAACAGATAGAACAAGCATGCCAAGCTGCACATGAGTTCTCGAAGCTGTATTATGAAACAATGGATAAAAAGAGACATGTAAGGATATAACTTCTCATCTTGATTCACTATAAGCGCCAAACAATTATCACAGATATATTTTAACCTTTGTCATGCTGAACCCAGAATATTCCTGTTTTGGCTGTAGGTAAAGACTAAGATCAGCCTGCACATAAGTGCAGTCTGTTCTTAGTCTACACCTACTGTTTGTCTCCTTCAACCCAGAGTTGTTTATGAAATTAATTTCAATATAAATTTTCACCCTTAACTACTGCTCCAAGTGCTCTCAGGCCTTTGATTTTAATGCATATTCAGATGTGGATTTTATTCACCATGATAAGGGATAAGAAGTTATTTGTATCATACATTTCTGTTTGTGACAATAAGGATCCTTAACCTATTTTGTGAGGTTGCTTTTAAGTAATCCAATTATTATCTAATCTAAGCATTCTGATCGGCAACAGAATTCTACTGGTCTTTTTGCTTATTAGAGGTCATAACATTGCTTCATTTTTTATATTTTATCAAAAACTCACAGGTCTGTGTGAGTATAAGCATATATACATTCTGGGTTTGTGCAATCCAGTGATCTGAGGTTTTGAAGCAAGGCACCAATGTCCCTAAAATTGAGGGATCACACTAACAATGTAGCTTCCATGGCTTTGGAACCCAGGGGACATTATTTTCGTGGTCTTAAAAACTGTGGACATTTATGGTTTTATGGAGACAATGGTGCAAAAATGCAGCCTTGATGGATTACTGGCTATCCTTTGAAATCAAATGACTCATTGACTACAGAATTATAGTGATCAAAGCAGCAAAAACAGAAAAACAATGGGTACAAATTTGAAGTATCAGTGGACCTTTTCTTATTTATATTTACTCACTGATTATAAACCTTTTATACAGTTATGAATGGAACGATTAACTTACATTTTATATAGATTTCACTAGTGCATCTTTGAAAATTAGAGGGGCTCAAATTATCCAGTTTTGACCCTAAAGATGATTAAAGTTCAACACAGAATATAATTCAACTTTTTGACCTACTTAGGAAAATTAGCTACAAAATTAAAGTTGGAAAGAAAAATTGCTTGATACAAGTAATTTCTCATATTCTCACTATTTTTAGCTCTCCTGAGCACAAGGTGCTCAAGGTTTCAAGTCATTCAATTCAAACTTTCTATTCTTATTTTTCCACTGGAGTAAACTATTTAAATGATAATTACAAAGTTGAAGTAGTTGAAATTTTAGATGTCAGAATTATGGGTTTATTGGAAAACAAATAACTCAGCTTTGCATGAAAGTAGCTTTCATTTTGAAATATCTATTCCAGTGTGTATTGCTTAAAGTGAGATTTTCTATCTCTATCTATTACCTTTATTCAAGAATATTTTATTAGAAAGGAAAGAAGGGAATATATTAAACTTTCAGACTGTCTGTTCATGGTTCTGAGTATCAACTTAGTTTTATGGTGAATGCATGATGTGTGTGGTGTTAAGTGCACAGTATTGAGAAATTAATATCTGACTGGATTAAGAAGTGGTCAGTGAAACATGGCTTCGAACGAGCGCAATCTTGGTTTTGATGAAACTAAATCCACAAACACAGCATCATTTCAAGACCATGCCATTTCGGAGTTTCAGGAGCTTAAGATTGCTGAAAATGAATTTGGAATTAAAAAGCCTAATTGTCCAGTCAATATTGACAACCTACAGTCATCTGTAAGTTTGAATAAAGATCAAGATATGTATAAGAGTATGTATGAAAGCTTTAAAAAGAAGGATTTTGGAATCATTCAAAATCTAGTAGAAAATCACAAGGCAGATGTTAATCACCTATTTATGGAAACATTTGTGGATGTGGTAGATAGGGGCTGGTCCCTTTTACATTTCCTGGCAAAAAAAAGGGATTGCAAGAGAATGAAGTTTATCATAGACCTTGGTGCTGATCCAGCAATTCAAACACGGAAAGGTGACACCCCACTACATTTAGCCTGTAAACTTGGTCATTACCAGTGTGTCGAGTTTCTGATACAGTGTGATTCAAAAGTGATTGACCAGGAAAATATACAGGGTCTAACACCACTGATGAAAGCAATTTATAGGTTTGACACTGCATTTAAAGAGAATGATTACAAGAAAACAATTAATTTACTCATCAGCGCTGGCTGTGATGTGAATATAAGTCCGGAATCTAAAATCACACCCCTTCATGTTGTAGCTGGTAAGTGGAAAAGCGTAGATATGGTAGAGAAACTGATACAAGCAGGAGCCAATGTTAATGCTGACTCTGGGTCCACTACCCCTTTGTTAACTGCTGTGTGTAGGCAGAGGATTGACAGTGCTACAGTGATTGCCTTGATTAATGCAGGTGCTAATGTTAATTACAAAAATCCCAATGGAAAGTCTGTTTTACATATAGCTGTGTCTAAAAGTGAGGATGTATGTGTTGAACATCTACTAAAAGCAGGGGCTGATGCTAATATCAAAGATCTAGATGAGTATTCACCATTGTGGATTGCAGTCTGTGAAAATAATATCAAAATTGCACCCTTATTACTAGCACACGGAGCGGATGTTAATTTCTGTAATAGCCAGTACAGTTTATCCCTACTAGCCAAGGCCACAATGAACAGAAATGTGAAAATGGTGAAGTTGTTGCTAGAGAATGACGCTGATGTTAATGCTACAACAGTTCTTGGTGCCTCAGCCCTTCATTATGCTGTGGATAATTGTGATATAACTGTTACAAAACTGTTATTGAGCAAAAACTGTGATATGGAGAACTATTCGTCCTTTAGAAATATTTATTCCCCGCAGAATGTGCTACAAATAGCTATGGATAGGGTTAGTGGTGATTTGATAAAACTGCTACTTTTGGCTGGTTTCCCGTTATCAGAGCATCAAATCAAATTGAATAATTTGCCAGTTATCGTAAAAGAGGATTCAGAATTAGTGGAGTGGATGTATGACTATTTCTATTCTCCTAAACCCCTCCAGCACCTGTGTTGTTTGTCTCTAAGGAAGTATTTGGGTGAACGGCTAACACAAGTTGTAGATGAATTGCATAAGAGTCATTCCATTCCACAGGGCCTTGCAGATCATATTCTGCTGAAACACTTTCTGGATGAGAAGAAACTCTTTGTTCAGGACTTTTCTTTTGAGTGGCATTGAGAGTTACACTATAGAAACTAAATAGCCATTTCAAAATCATTCAACCCTTTCCTGTTTCCTGGTCAAATCCTGGATTTTACATCCCTTTGATTTAGTTCTTAAGAAAACATTGTGGAATAGAAGAAATTGCTTGTGATAAGCAATTTCTTCTTCTATTTCCTCAAAATTTTTACTCTTTTGGATGATTTTTCCCCCCAATAAACTCGATTTTAAAATGTCATCTGCATAACCTTTGAATTTGAACAGATCTAAAATTTTGCCAGTCAGTTAAGGGTTTAAGGTTAAGACAGCAGAATAAATACAGAAGTGGGTGATCATGAAATACAGAATTCATTTAATGAGTCATCTAGAAGCTTGGTTTGGTAAAGATTTGGTATAATAGTTGTTGCTTTAACTTTGCATTAAGATAGATGTTCATATATTTATTCAGAGAGTTTATTTTAAATGTTATTTATTATTCAAGATTTTAAATAAATTGAGTAGCATTGCTGGGAACATGATTGGTCGACCTTAATATATTTCTTACCTAAAACCACACAATCCTGACTTTTGGCAAGCTGATGAAATGTTTAAGAAAAGAAGAGAATATTTTTTGTTTTCATGGAGGTATGAACCGAAAAACCTAATCACACTGTATGAATACGTGTAGTGGATTCATACACTGTGTGATTAGGTCTTTTGGTTCATACCTCCATGAAAACAAAAAATATTCTCTTCATTTCTTATAATTTAATAGCATCGAGCGAAAAAAAACAAGAGCTTTACTAGTTTTGATACCTTTTTTTATGGGACTATTTTGTGCGGAAGCATACAAAATCGCTGCATGCTCAAAATTTTGTTCATGGAGTGATGAATTTTCTTTTTTTGACCAATCAGAACGCTTGGTTTTGATAGACGAAACTAAAAATTGAATTATAGAGTTTTGTGCAGACAATGTTTAACCCATTCCCAGTCACCAACACTTTTAGACGCCCCCAAGAAAAAAAAAACTTAGGAAAACATTGTGGAAAATGAAGAAATTGCTTGTCACAAGTAATTTCTTCATTTTCCACAATGTTTTCTACCCAGAAAGTGGAAAAAATCTAAAATTTCATAAACTTTAAATTGTTGCCTGCAACATCTTTCAACTTGGACCAGTCTAAAATTTTGCCATCTGGTATTGGGTTAAATAAGCAAATCCTCTTCAATCCACAATGTTGCCTACCCTATTTAGTTCCTGTTATTGAACAAGCCTTTGATGACTGAAACATAGTTGTCAAGCTGATAATTCAATGTGTGTGTTAGTTTGTTCATACATACTCCCAAAATTGGCAGGTCCAAAATATAAGAATGAAAGTTGAAATTGAGCTTTTCTGTAGGATAACTCCTATATTTAGGGATGAATTTCAAAATAACTTGTTTTTCATCATGAGTAGACTTGCCATAATTATGAAATATTTTTTCAATATCCTCAAGGTCATGGTAATAACTCATGTTAGAATTAATCTATTCTGGACTATGTCTCCTACATTTAAGGATGGATACTACAAAAACATGACACAATTGTTCTGCATCATGATCATTATATTATGTGTTATTTGAGACATTAGGTCTGGTTAATGTCAAGGTCAAAGCTCGGGGTCAAAGTTTTACCTCAACAATGCAGATAAATTTCAATGTAATTTGGTTGGATCTATTAACCCTCTACCAAAATACTTGAAAGAATTACGGTATTCTGAAAATTAGCCCTTTTCTTTCGATCCCTTATTTTTAATAGGAATAAAGAATGATATCTTTAAAAATCTTCTTCTCCCAAATCATAAGGCTCATAGAGCTTTGATATCTGGTATACATCATCATCTATTGACCCTCTGCCAAAATACTTGAAAGAATAACCGTATTCTGAAAATTAGCCCTTTTCTTTCGATCCCTTATTTTTAATAGGAATAAAGAATGATATCTTTAAAAATCTTCTTCTCCCAAATCATAAGGCTCATAGAGCTTTGATATCTGGTATACATCATCATCTATTGACCCTCTACCAAAATACTTGAAAGAATAACCGTATTCTGAAAATTAGCCCTTTTCTTTCGATCCCTTATTTTTAATAGGAATAAAGAATGATATCTTTAAAAATCTTCTTCTCCCAAATCATAAGGCTCATAGAGCTTTGATATCTGGTATACATCATCATCTATTGACCCTCTACCAAAATACTTGAAAAAATTACCATATTCTGAAAATTAGCCCTTTTCTGAGCAATCCCTGGTTTTACACAGAAATAAAGAAGAAAATCTTTAAAAATCATCTTCTCCAAAGCCATAAGGCCTAGAGCTTTGATATTTGGTACAAATCATCATCTATTGACCCCCTACCAAAATACCTCAAAGAATTACCGTATTCTAAAAATTATCCCTTTCTGGGCGATCCCTGATTTGACATAGAATATAAGAAGGAAATCTTAGAAAATCTTCATCTCCCAAATCATAAGGCCTAGAGCTTTGATATTTGGTACAAATCATCATCTATTAACCTTCTACCAAAATACTTGAAAGCATAACTGTATTCTTAAAATTAGCCCTTTTCTACGCGATCCCTGATTTTACATAGAAATAAAGAAGGAAATCTTTAAAAATCTTCTTCTCCAAAACCCTAAAGCCTAGAGCTTTGATATTTTGTATAAAATGTCATCTATTGACCATCTACCAAAATACTTCATAGAATTACCGTACTCTGAAAATTATCCCTTTTCTTTGTGATCCCTGATTTTACATTAAAATAAAGAAGGAAATCTTTTAAAGTCTCCTTCTCCCAAACCAATAGGTCAAGGGCTTTAATAGTTAGTGTGTAATAATACCTGTTGACCCTCTACCAAAATACTTCATAGAATCTCAGAAAGGAGTTATGAAGGATATCATAGAAAATGTTTTCCTTCTAAACCATTAGGCCTAGGCTTTAATAGTTAGTGTGTAATAATACCTGTTGACCCTCAACCAAAATACTTCATAGAATCCCAGAAAGAAGTTATGAAGGATATCATAGAAAATGTTTTCCTTCTAAACCATTAGGCCTAGAGCTTTGATATTTGGTATGTGTTAATGCCTATTGTCCCTCTACTTAAGTACTTACTGCACTCTTGAAATTGGCTCAATATGGTTGGATCTTCACTTTACCTTGGATTAAAGGAGAAAATTTTTAAAAAATCATCTCCAGAATGATAAGGTGTAGGGCTTTGATATTTTGTATATTATATCATTATGCCTTGAGGCATTATACTCAGGGGAGCGATATAGGACCATCATGGTCCTCTTGTTTACAATGTTTTCTAGAATATTTTTCTTAGAGAAAGGCAATTGAGTGGGAATGTGTTCTACCATCACCAGGAGACAAACTTATGTACTTTCAAAATTAATCCATTACTGAATTGCAAAATTTTAGACTTGTCCAAATTCAAAGCTTAACATTTCTTCAACTTTCTGGGTAGAAAACTGATGGGAAAAATGAAGAATTTGCTTGTTGTAAGCAATTTCTTCATTTTACGCAATGTTTTCCCGGTTGTTTTTATTGAGGTGTGTCAAATATAGTCATTGTGTGGGAATGGGTTAAACCATTACCAGAAGTTGAAATTTTAGACAAAGTTAGGTGTGATAAGATGGGGGGCAAAGTCAATAACATTTGTATCCTATTTACCTATTACTAGACAGCAAAATTTTAGACTGGGCCAAATTGAAAAGAGTTACAGACAACAATTAAAGGATTATGAAAATTTAGATTTTTTTTTAACTTTTTAACCCTTTCCTGTAAAATCACTTGTTTTTTAGTCCCTGTGATTTTATACTTGAGGAAATATTGTGGAAAAAGAAGAAATTGCTTGTGACAAGCAATTTCTTCTTTTCCCACAATATTTTATTGCCTGTAGGTTGATTACTTTTCAAATTACACCCACTTTTAATTTTCGTCTGCAGGTTCTTTCAAATTGGACCAGTCTAAAATTTTGAAAAATGGGAAAGGGTTGAGAAGAAAACACTGTAAAATGAAGAAATTGCTTGTCAAGCAATTTCTTCATTTTACAATATGTTTCCCAATTGTATTTCTTGAGGGACGTCCAAAAGTGCCTTTGTGTGGGAATGGATTAATAAGAAAATAGAGGAAAAAAGACAAAAATACTGGTTGCCAGAAACCACTTATTCTCTGCAATTTATTTCAATTTGGATCAATCTAAAATTTTGTTGTCTGGTTAAGAAGATCTGAGACTGGCCCAAATTGAAAGAAGTTGCAGACAGCTTCAAGTTGGTAAAACTGAAAGAACCTCAGTCTTATAGGGCAGAAAACATTGTGGATAATGCATTTTCCACAATGTTCTCTAAAGCTTATTTTAGGGACATTTGTCTGTCACCAATTGGTGGATAATCGTAGACCCTAGTGGGATAGCAGCTTGAGGCTAGGAAAGGATCTAGTGTAGTACTGGTGTGAGAAATACCAGGAATCCATTATTAGGATATGCTGCGATATGACTGAAATACTGTTAAAAGTGGTGTTAAACCCTAATCAATCAATCTCCAATATGAGTAGAAATGCCCAATTGAAACAGTTGTATTGGTGGCTTCAAGGTCAAGGTCACAGCTGCTAAATTTCAAAAGTTTGTGACCTTGACACATATTGTCCAAATTCAGGTCTTTGATTACTAAAATTGTGAAACTGACCAATTATGACTTTCAATCAAAGAAGCAATCTGACCAATCAAATCATTCATTTAGACTGAAAGTGAACTTTGATCTCCAACATTGACCAACATTTATGCGAAAGATTTTAGTTGGTTTGGTAACTTAAACATCGTAACTACAGCTGCAACACTTTGGTCACCAATCAAACATATCGTATTTCTATTACATGTTGCTAGCCATAAACTTTGCAAAGTAATACTATTTAAATTCCAAATGGAAGTTGTTAGAGTCAGTTGGTGGGCCAGTTGTAAGAGTGGGCAGGGCAAGAGATTCATCAGTTCTACACCAAAGTATGGTGCCAACATGTACTTTTCAGTTACTGAACAAATTGTACGAGGACAAGGCTCAGACGATATGGAATGGGAATCAAGTCACAGGGAAAGAAGCCGTCCAGAAGTTTTACGAAGAACTCCCAACATCAGAACACAAACTCGAGTCTTTGGACTCTCAGCCTTTATCAGGTCAGGTTATTCATAGGGTATCTAGCATCAGATTTTGAACAAAAGTTTTTTCTCTGTAGTTTTTAACTTTCCAACCTGTTTCAAAGTAACTACAAAAGTTGCTTGTTACTAGCTATTACATGTACTTCATATTCTGCAATATTTTCCACATCTTTTTTCTTGGATTGTGTGGAAATGGGTCAAATAGTTTTGGTCAAGCCTGTGTCCTCATTCTCACGCAATTATATCTTTTGACGCCCCTCAAGAAAAGACTTGTAAACCTTATGGACAATGAAGAAATTGTTCTTAACACAAAATTTCTTTGATGTCCACAATTGTTTCTACCAAAAAATGGGAAGATTTTCAAATTGAACAAATTTAAGAGCATTTTTTTGCAACTTCTTTTGATTTGGACTAGTCTAAAAATCTTGTTGTGTGGTAAAGGGTAGAGAAGCCTATAAATTGGTATTAGATTTAAGGTCAACATTTAAGAAGTTTCAGATGTTGGATGCATATTTCAAGTGGTAGCTCATTCAATGGTGTGTCAAGGGCTAGACAATTTTTCCTTTTTCTCAAGATGTTTTCTGCCACTGCCATAGCACAGTTGGTAGTGCAACAGAGTCCCTATCTTCAATCATGGGGTGTCAGGGGTTCTGGCAGCATGTTTCATTTCCTACATTTGTCTCTCACCAATTAGTGGATTATCGTAAACTCAAGTGGGATAGCAGCTGGAGGCTAGGAATGGATTTATTAGTGGCACTGGTGCAATATATATACCAGGAATCGATTGAAAGTTGCTCCAGCTGCTGTGATATGACTGAAAATTAATAATAGAGGCGTTTAATTCCATTCAAACAAATCATTATATTTTCTACTTTATTTGGTGCTTGTTTTTTAGTTCATGTGTAAATTCAAATGTAGTTTGCAGCTTCTTTCAAATTTGAATGGTCTTTAATATTGTCGTGTGGTAAGGGGTATATTGGCATTTCTCTGACATTGTTTACAGTAGTTTCACCAGTTTAGTAGAGAAAGCTCCCACATAATTATGTCTTATGATAAAAATAACATATTTGTTACAGAGGAGATATCTGCTGGTCAGTTTACAATCCTGGTGAAGACATACGGAACAGTAAAATTCCCCAGCAGCAACCTCAAGTCCTTCCACCAGAGCTTTTTATTGACTTCCGTGAACAATGTGTGGAAAATAATCAGTGACACATTTAGATTCCAGGATAAATCAGATGAATGAAAAGGAATAAAAAGCCAATTGTGTGGGAAATAACTGCATTAGGAATCTGGTTTCAAATTCCTCAAAGGGATGGGTAACCTGTCGCCAGAAAGTAAAGGATTAGACTGTCCGAAAGAGAGAAAAGCAGCAGAAAATAGACTCTAGCAATCTATAGTCCTTCCAACAATGGTTTTATAGATTTCATGAGCAATAAAAATATAAATGAGATATTCAGATTTGTAAGATAAATCAGCTTAATGTTTGATTGATTGTCACTTTCAATCAGAATATCGATTGAGGGGTCATATTGTTAACCCATTACCACCTGGTGACGTGTTTGGACACCTCTCAAGAAAAGCAGTTCAGAACACATTTTGTGAAATGAAGAAATTGCTTGTTACAAGCAATTTCTGAATTTCACACAATGTTTTCTACCTAGAGGTATTGAAAAATCTAATATTTCATAAACTTTACATTGGCGTCTGTATTGAATTTGGATCAGTCTGAAAATTTGTCTTCAGGTAATTGGTTAATTTATGCCCAAAGTATACTTTGCAATCCTACAAATATATGAACATATTAACAGACAACAATTTGTTAGACCAGTTGAAACTGAAAATAGTTGCAGACAATAATTTTGAAATGATGGAAATTTTGAAAATCTTGCCTCTTTGGCAAGAACTCTTTGAAAAAAATAAAGAAAAAGCTTGTTACAAGCAATTCCTTCATTTTCCACAATATTTGCTCAAGCTCTTTTCCAAAAGCGGGATTGTGTGGTAATGGGTTAAGCGATTTTGTTTGTTTGGTGACTTAAATGTTGTAACTACAGCTCTTTCAAGCAGGAGGTTACAACCTGTAGGTCGCCATCCCAAAATTTTCCTTTTATTCTATGTTGCTGACTACATGTTTAACGAAATTACTAATCTATATTTCAACTGAACTTAACCCTTGTCATGCTATATAAATTACCTTACCAATTGCTGTCAAATCAAAAGACTGAAAGCACTGATAGAACCTGTTGTTCAAATTCAATATTTCTTTTAGAAATCAATCTCATAAACTCGGGAAGAGAAAGTATGAGCTGGAGGTGTAGACTAAGATCAGCTTGCACAAACATGCAGTCTGATCTTAGTCTACACCTCCTACCGAAACCGGAATATTCTGGGTTCAGGATGAAAAGGGTTAATATCGGAGATCAGTGGATGAAACCAGCATACCATCAATGACCTGAATTTGTTGAGAATTATTTCAGAGGTTCATGTCTGGTATTTTTTTCCAGCCTGGTGATAAAGAATTACTGGAGGATAAAATTTCAGACTCGCATTCGGAAGAGGCAAACAACAGTTAAGCATACCTGTTTTTCCTATGAAAAGAATCTCTTTAAAATTTTGATATGTGCCAAGGAATGCCTTTTTTACCTACTTAAAACACTTTACTGTATTGTAAAATTTTAGACTTATCCAAATTCAAAGATTTTGCAGACAACAATTTAAATATTGTAGGGAAAAAGGAAATTGCTTGTTACAAACATTACAAACAATCTCTTTGTTTCTCAATATTATCTAAAAAATACAGGGAGGTAAAAAGCAGGGATCCAAAAAGAAAAAAATATCAAAATAGGACTGCCTGTCTGTTTGTAAGTGTGCCGAAATCCATAATGAATTGGCAGATTTGTTTAATCTCTTTTGAAATTTTTTCATTTGTGATAATCTCTAGCAACTAAGAAATGGTGATTGATTACTTTAAGAAGTACTGGTTTGGCATTTTAGTTTTAAATCAACTGGATATGAGGAGATCAGCTGAAGATTGTCCAGACAGACATACTAAAGGCATTAAATTACAGGAATATTGTTACCAATGAAAACAAACAATATTTCTGTAATTAAATGCTATCAAGGAAAACATCGGAACTATTTTACTAGTTTTGGATAAACTTTTATGGTTCTACTTTGTGCCAAGTATACAAAATAGTTGCGTGTTCGAAATTTTGTTCATGATAGTATGAACAAAAGATTTAGCCAATGAAACCTTGCAACCTGATAGACAAAACTAAAAATTGATTGTTCTATATCGATATTTTGAAACCCAAAATCTGTGTTTAAAAATTTAACCACAATGTTAAAATTGACCGCACAGAAATTCATTCATACAAAGAGATTTGATCCAGTATAAGTTAAAAGGGTTGGTATTTCAGAGATGACAGCATGTAATAAGATAGATTGACCATTCTTAGTTTAAATAGTTGCCATGAAGAGTTCTTACCCAACTCAACTTACACAGTTCTTACATTCTGACCAGGATGGATATGGGCTATACCCTTCAGCAATGGTCATTTTTTAAATGACGGATCACAACATGTCCTTCTGAGTTTGGTGGTGGTAGAACTATTTTAGCTGACTTGAGAAATATCTGATATCTTTCCTGTTTTTGCAAATTTTAGACTAGTCCTAATTCAAAGTTTTCAGACAAAAATTTAATTCGGATTTAATTGGAAAAAAAAATCAGTAGGCTAGAACATTTCGTGGAAAAAGAAGAAATTGCTTGTCACAAGCAATTTCTTTTATTTTCTACAATAATTTCTCAATTATTAATTCACAGGGACGCAAAACCAGGAGTTGAACGGACATCCTCGTTTACACGATTTATTCCGCAGTTCTTATTTGGTTCTATTCAAACGTAATCTAAAACAACTGCAAAAATAACGATTTAAATACTGAAACATCGAAAAAAAGTTTATATAAAGTTAAGCACATCAACACGTCTTGTTCATTCATACTAAAACCGCACGCCAAAACATGCCCTGTGTTCAGGATGACATTAACGTTTAAGGAATGATATCGGGCTGTGCATGTGAACATTTGTTGATAGTGGATTTGATGAGGGAAACACTCGCTAGTGTTTTGTAATCCAGAGCGCAGCACCGGTGTTAAAATCCATTTTTATGCACAGAAGAAATATATCTAAAAAACATTGGGGGAAAGGGAAAACTGCCCTTTCCCTTGTCTCAATGCGGAATTTTCTTTTTATCTCTAGCGCCCTTCAAATTGTTTCAGTTTGGACAAGTTTAAAATTTTTTTTCGGCTGGTAATCACTAACAAGTTATGAGAGTCGCTAAAACGAGGTCGTTGTTCAAATGGTATCGTCAGAATTTCGCTATAGCCAATCACTGACTTGGGGGAAAATAGAAATGAAAAAAAAAATATATATATAAGAAAAGAAACACACACACATTTTTGCCATATTTAATTTTTAATAAACCAAGATAGTTTGAACAAAGTTATTTCTAAAGATTTATGTCAGTAGGCACTAATACACCGTCTATAACATGGATCACTCCATTGGTTGCTTGGATGTCTGTTTGAATGATGTTTGCATTGTTTATTTTGGCAGCTGAAAGTTATAAAATAATTTTGTTAAAAAGTATTGACCGACTTTGTAAAACGTCGGCCATCGCCGGCTATCAAGATTCCATAGGCCTATATCTTACTCTTATTTATAAGCCGAATCCTGTAAAATATGAGGAAATTAATCGCGACACGTGCCATTTGTCTCTCGCCAATAAGCAGTGTGCCTACGTCGGATAAGAAATGCTTCGCCTACGTTGGTTGATCAGTAGGTGGCTGGGATTAAATGGTGTGGTTATACTGGCGTGTAAAACGACAGGAAGCATTGGTTAGGTACACCAGCCTCACAGGAGAAATGATAGTTATGAGGGTATGAAAATTAAAACCTAATCACACCGTTTGAGCTCTCGTAATTTAATATCTTTCATGCACATACTAGATCTATTTCAAATGCACGAATTTTTTTAACAGCTTGAGACGGTTGTTATTCAGGAACTACACTGAGGGTACAAAAAGGTTCCTTGTTCATTTTCTCGTGGAGGTATTAATTACATTTTTCAACCAATCTAAATTTACCAAGTTTGATAGACACATTTTTATGCTCCCCGAAAATATAGCATATAGTCCTTCCATCCGGCCGTCCGTCCGTCCGAAGTCATATCTCAGCAACCCCTGGGCCTAATTGAATGAAACTTCATATATCATCTTCCTAGGAAATTTCCAAGACCCGTTTTTTTTTGTTTGTTTGTTTTTTTATTTCAAGGCTGCGTCATTGAAGAAGGGGCCTTAATGTAAAAACTACTTTTTTGCCAATTTCTCCAAGACTTATTGTTAGAATTTTCATGAAATTTCATATTTGAGTAGCAAATCAGATCCCCTTGACCTTAAACTAACGTGAATTTTCGTTTAAAAAAATGTGTCATGGGAAAAGGGGGCCTTAATGTTATTACCTTTATGATAACTGTCTTTTTTCCCCCAACAAAAACTAAAATTGGCAATAACTTTTTGATTGGTTACAGATGAAGTCTTCATATTTCACATGTGCATTGCTTGTGACAAGCCCTTTCTGTTGGTACCAAGTTCAAGGTCATCGTTCAAGGTCAAGATCATTTCTGAAGATCAAAATGTAGAAAATCTTAACTTAAACATTGTCTATAAGTTTACAATGTTAAGTGAAATAACCTTCATATTTCACATGTGTATTGCTTTTGACATGGACTTTCTGTTGCTACTAAGTTCAAGGTCATCTGTCAAGATCAAGGTCATTTCTCAATGTCAAAATTTGAAAATTTTAACTTTAACATTGTCTATAAGTTTTCAATGGTAAGTGATATAGCCTTCATATTGCATTGCTAATGACATGACCTTTCTGTTGGAATTAAGTTCAAGGTCATCTGTCAAGGTCAAGGTCATTTCTCAAGGTCAAAATTTCAAAAAAAAAAAACAAAACTTTTAACAGAGCCCATAAGTATACAATGGTAAGTGATATAGCCTTCATATTTTACATGTGCATTGCTTATGACCTGGACTTTCTGTTGGTGCTAATTTCAAGGTCATCTGTCTAGTTCAAGGTCATTTCTCAATGTCAAAATTTTGAAAAGCTAAACTTTAACATTGTCTATAAGTTTACAATGGTAAGTGACACACTCTTCATATTTTACATGTGCATTGCTTATGACATGACCTTTCTGTTGGTATGAGGTTCAAGGGCATCTGTTTAGGTCAAGGTCATTTCTCAATGTCAAAATTTCGAAATTTTTAACTTTAACATCTCCCATAAGTAAACAATGGTGAGTGATATAGTCTTCATATTTTACATGTGCATTGCTTATGACATGGACTTTCTGTTGGTTCTAAGTTCAAGGTCATTGGTCAAGGTCAAATTGTCAAGGTCATTAATTTTCAAATATTCCTCCTTCACTAATTGCCAAAATTTCTTATTACTTTACATAAATGTTGTTCATTAAAAGCCCTGCGTAATTTTTATTTCAATTTTTGACCCAATGAGCCTCACCATGCTAAAAGGGGGCTTAATGCCATGTAGCTTTACATTTTGTATATATCCTATTCTAAAATAAATCTGTCTATTGTTTCTGCAAGAGTACTCAAGTTAGAGTCTTCATTTTTTGTATGGAGACATTTTCATTGATAACTTGGATAGTGAAGGTAAAATATTTAACCCTTTATCATATAATGATATTGAATTTTACTAGATTCAATAAAAAGTTTTTTGTCCAAAAATGGCATATAGTTCTGTGACAAGAGCCTTATTCGGGAAACATAATCCGTCTCGGACGGCTCTTGTTTACAGACTGAATCTTTTTTATGAAACCGGGAGATTCTTTTCGTTCCAATGGGGGTATTAATCAGACTAAATCCTACTGCTTCATGAAAAAGTAATATTTTATATATTTTGATATCATAAAGATGTATACATGAACTTCAAGAAAATGCCAAAGAAAGATTTTACCAATTTGAGATAGGTTGATCTGCGTTGTTAAAAGAAAATATCTTTAATGTACATTATAAACAACAAACGAGAAATGCTTTGGAAATAATAGTAGCGAAATTCCATGCAAGGACTTGTATGTGACATTTTTAGCTCCCCTGAGCACGAAGTGCTCTGGAGGAGCTATTGTGATCGGTCATCGTCCGTCCGTCCGTCTGTCCGTCCGTCCGTTCACAATTACAAAAAAAACTTCTCCTCCTAAACTAACGATGGAATTTCAACAAAACTTAACAGCAATGATCCTTTGGTCATGCTCTTTCAAAATACTTCAAAGAATTGAAATCCATGAAGAACTCTGGTTGCCATGGCAACGGAGTGAAAAAACTTAAAAATCTTCTCCTCCCAAACGGTAAAGCCTAGAGCTTTGATATTTGGTATATATCATCATCTATTGACCCTCTACCAAAATACTTCAAGGAATTACCGTATTCTGAAAATAAGCCCTTTTCTTAATGATCCCTGATTTTACCTAGAAATAAAGAAGGAAATCTTTAAAAATCTTCTTCTCCCAAACCATAAAGCCTAGAGCTTTGATATTTGGTATACATCATCATCTATTGACCCTCTACCAAAATACTTCAAAGAATTACTGTATTCTGAAAATTAGCCCTTTTCTTAATGATCCCTAATTTTACATAGAAATAAAGCAGGAAATTTTTAAAAATTCTTCTCCCAAAGCATAAGGCCTAGAGCTTTGATATTTGGTATACATCATCATCTATTTTCACTCTACCAAAATACTTCAAGGAATTACCGTATTCTGAAAATAAGCCCTTTTCTTAATGGTCCCTGATTTTACATAGAAATAAAGAAGGAAATCTTTGAAAATCTTCTTCTCCCAAACCATAAAGCCTAGAGCTTTGATATTTGGTATACATCATCATCTATTGACCCTCTACCAAAATACTTCAAAGAATTACTGAATTCTGAAAAATAGCCCGTTTCTATATGATCCCTGATTTTACATAGAAATAAAGAAGGAAATCTTTAAAAATCTTCTTCTCCCAAAGCATAAGGCCTAGAGCTTTGATATTTGGTATACATCATCATCTATTTTCACTCTACCAAAATACTTCAAAGAATTACTTGTCCTGAAAATTAGCCCGCTTCTTGGCGATCACTGATTTAACATAGAAATAAAGAAGGAAATCTTTGAAAAAAATCTTCTTCTCCCAAACCGTAAGGCCTACAGCTTTGATATTTGGTATACATCATCATCTATTGACCCTCTACCAAAATACTTCAAGGAATTACTGTATTCTGAAAATTAGCCCTTTTCTTAATGATCCCTGATTTTACATAGAAATAAAGAAGGAAATCTTTAAAAATCTTCTTCTCCCAAACCATAAGACCTAGAGTTTTGATATTTTGCAAATATCATAATATATTGACCCTCTACCAAAATACTTAAAAAAAATTACCCTATTCTGAAAATAAGCCCTTTTCTGTGCGATCCCTGATTTTACATAGAATTAAAGAAGGAAAACTTTAAAAATCATCTTCTCCCAAACCATAAGGCCTAGAGCTTTGATATTTTGCAAATATCATAATATATTGACCCTATACTAAAATACTTCAAAGAATTACTGTATTCTGAAAATTAGCCCTTTTCTGTGCGATTCCTGATTTAACAAAGGAATAAAGAAGGAAATCTTTAAAAATCTTCTTCTCCCAAACCATAAAGCCTAGAGCTTTGATATTTGGTACATATCATCAGCCATTGACCCTCTACCAAATTACTTAAAAAATGGCCCTTTTCTGTGCAATCCTTAATTTTAGTTAGGAATAAATAATGATATCTTTGAAAACCTTCTTCTCCTAAACCATTAGGCCTACAGCTTTTATACTTGCAATGTATTGATGTCTATACTTCAAAGCATTACCATATTCAGGGAATTATGGCTATATGGTGGGATCATCAATATTCCTAGGATTAAAAGAGAAATCTGTAAACATCTTCTCCAAAATAATTAGACAGAGGGCTTTGCCATTTTGTTTATATCATAAAGCCATGACCCAACATACTCAGGGGAGCGATTTAGGACCATCATGGTCCTCTTGTTTAACAATTCCACATGTATGCAAAGTAAAGGTTCAGATCAGCATGTTCATCCGCACAGTCTGATTCTTTTTTTATATCAACCGATTCAAAAGACGAGCAGCAGAATATTCTACACGCTATGTTAACTCAGGTTCCAAAATTAGGGGCATTGACTAAAGGAATTGGGAGATTTTGGGAATCAATACAAACATAGGTCGAGCCGCCGTCATAGCGCAGTCGATAGCGCGCCAGACTCCCAATCTTCAATCATGAGATGTCATGTGTTCGATCCCCGGCGGCGGCACATATCTTTTCCAACATTTGTCTCTCACCATTGGTTAGATAATCGTAAACCTAAGTGGGATAGAAGCTGGAGGCTAGGAAAGGATGTGGTAGTATTGGTGTGAGAAATACCAGGAATCCATTGTTAGTTGCTCCAGCCGCCGGGATATGACTGAAATACTGTTAAAAGTGGCGTTATACCCCATTCAATCAATCAATCAACAAACGTGTAGATTTCGATTCGTGTGAAAGTAATTGACCATTCGCGGCTGCCGATTAACCCATTCCAACTCAATCCCTCCTTTTTACGCCCCTCAAGAAAAAAGCTTTGGAAAACATTGTGGAAAATGAAGAAATTGCTTGTATCAAGCAATTTCTTCATTATCCACAATATTTTCTATCCAAAAAGACGAAAAAGTTCAAAATTCCATCAACATGAAATTGTCGTCTGCAGCTACTTTCAATTTGGACCAGTCTAAAATTTTGCTGTGTTGGAATGGGTTAAAGACTCAAACTACCAGTCAAATGCTTCATTTGGACAGGAAGTGAACTTCGAGCTTCAACTCTGGTCGACATTTATGTAAATCTTCTTTGTTGGTTTGGTGACTCAAACGTCGTAACTACAGTTTGAACAAGCCGTTGTTCCGACGTTTAGGAAACCAGATTACTTTTTGTTACATTTAACGAGTATTGATTTTACGAGTCAATAGCATTTGATATCTATGTGGCACTTCCTGTTGGGGTCCATTGGTGTGGCAAGCGAAGTCAATGGGCGGGGCCAGCGACAACAAAGGGGTGTAGCCTCCCAATAGCGCTACCCCATTGCTACTGACCTGGGCTGTACAGACTGCTCGATGTCTGCGCTTCACACGCACGTGAAATTGTTTGAAATATCGCATAAATGCTCCAACACCTTTAACCCTTTCCTGTTCAATCCCTGGCTTTTACGTCTCTGTGACTGTAATTGAGAAAACATTGTAGAAAAAGAAGAAATTGCTTGTTACCAGCATTTTTTTCTTTTTCTACAATGTTTTATACCCTGCTGAATTATTATTTTTCCAATTTAACGCACCTTGAATTTTCATCTGCAAATCCTTTGAATTCGGACATGTCTAAAATTTGGTAAAACAGGAAAGGGTTAACACAAGTACATACACGGTGTGAGATGAACGGTCACTGTTTGTCCATGTAGAGTGGTGAGCTGCTGACCATCTTTAAGGTCACTGGCCAGATACCGGCCTTGTATTAGGTGGTTCTTTAAAATTTCTGTAATGAGACAAAAAAAAAAAATGATAATAATAATCGATAATTGAAATGTTGGATATTTAAGATCTGCAATGATATTTGAGACAACTTCATCGGTTCTAGATTAGAAAAAAAGTACGCTAACCTTGGTGAGCTTAACACACCCCGCTTTTGGACGCCCCTCAAGAAAGAAAAAAAAAAAAAAAAAAACTTGGAAAATTTGGGGGAAAAATGAAAAATTGCTTGATACAAGTTCTTGAAATTGGGAATACATGTGCACTTTTAAAAGTGAAATATATTGACGTTGGGCGTACTAAATGTCGTAACTACAGTAATTAATTTTGATTGGTTGAAAACGTGGCCTTTATGTTCGTGGCTTATGGCACTATATGGTATAGTGATTATTTTACAATGTTTATACTGTACATTTTTCATGTGATTTAGTAAATCAATTGACTTTTGTAAAACAATGAAAGGTTTGAAATTTTAATTTATTTATTTGACAAGATTTATTGAACACACATTACTAATGTGATTCGTTTTATATTGAATTCCTGAAAACATCATCTGCTTAATCAGTACAATCAAGCCTGTGGAGTTATACTGGCGCTCAAGTGCCCCTAGTTTCTTATCGGCTGAAATTCTAACGATAGGCAAGCTTTAAATGATTTTTTAGAAGTTAGTTTGCGTTTTGGAAAGCAACACCGATACACTATTGAGATCTAGATCAGATTGGTATTTAACGATCTAAAATATCATCTACCCCGTATCTATTAGCTATGTAAAAACAAAACAAAACAAAAAACACAAACACACACACACACAAACCTACCAGCGTATTTATCCTTCTCAGACTGAAGACGGATGTCTGGTAATGCACTAGCTATGTTGTTAAACGCGTCGTTTGTTGGCGCAAATAACGTATACTGACCAGCTGAAATAACATATTGACACATGCTCTTTAAATGTTACCCTTCAAGCAAACAAGAGACTATATGGCTACTCTGTAAAACAAGTGTTGGAAAAAGAGATTTGATCCAGCAGAGGTCAACTAGAGGTCGTTTGTAATAGATAAAATATGGTAGAATAGTCTCTCTACATTAACCCATTCGAACACAACACAATTTTACGCTGGTTCAAATTGAAAGCAGCTGCAGACGACAATTTCAAGTTGATGGGATTTTAATGTTTTTCATTTTTGGGATGGCAAGCAATTGTTTCATTTTCCACAATTTTTTCCAAGGAATTTTTCTTGAGCGGCGTAAAAAGGAGGGCTTAAGTTGGAATTGGTTAATTAAGAAATAATCCATAAAGTAAAATGTACGTTTGAGTGCTCACGCTTAAAGAGTAAGCGTCTTCATTCAAGCGTGATTTATACACTCAGATTTTGAGCGGACACACCTGAATTACTTAGGCATGCACGCGTTCTACGCAGTTAAAAGTGAACTTTTGATCCATTTTGTGCGATATACCTTAGCAATGTATGTATGCTCGCATGGATAGCAAGGCATTTACTTTATGGTGTACGTTTGGGTCAAAGGTCAACTTTACGTTGTGCACGCTAATAAGAACGCGCACATGCTTAATTTATACATGTACACCTGTAAAACGTTAGCGTGCGCGCCCAAAGATTGATTGCGCACGTGAAAGATTAAGCGTGCACGCTATATATTTGAGCGAGAACGTTTAAGAACAAATACTTTTATTTCATGCGTGCACTCATAATTTCATGCGCTCATGCACATTTTAAATGCAAATGGACTAATTTCTGAGCGTGCAAGCCTAAGATTTAGATGGACGCTGTACGCTTGCAAGCGTCTTTTAAAGCGTGTGAAAATGTTAGTTGACTTATCACCCATATAGTGCGCCATATTCCGGTGTCCCAGTGATGTTCAAGATGTAAACCATTAAATTAACTTTATCATGATAAAAATTGAAAATTGCTAAAACCAACGTTAAACCAACCAAGCCCATCAGTCGAATTAAGGCTATTTAATTAACACATATTGCGTAACAAGTTTTCGCAACCTGGATTAATCCCTTTCAATTCTGCTTTTGAAATCCAATAAGTCAATAAATCGATTAAAAAGTTCTCACATAAAAGGACCGGTTCTAAGTCGGTGATAGTGAGCAGAAGGTCGAGTGTAGAGAAACGATTCTGTTGTTCTAGCAGGATCTCTCCGATACTCTCCGTGATGACCTGCAGGATTACCGAGTCGATCTCGTGTACTACGCCGTTATTGACGACGACGTCGGTACTTGAAACCACGGCGTTGTTAACGCTTATACCCTGAAAAAAAAAACCTATTTACTCTCACTGACCGCTTTTGAGGCCTCTGTAAGATGATACAAAACAAATAATAAAACAAAACAAACATAGACAACCCCCCACCCCAAAACCTTGTAGCAAGCCATTTCGCCTTCTCCCACTATGTTTTCAACGGCATTCGGTCATTATATTTAAAATTTTCACTCATCTTGAAACGAAACTCTTCAACTTCTTTCAATGCAGACCCGCCTAAAATCTTAGCGTCTTGTAACGTATTTAATGTAACCGGTTAAGCGAACAGATACCTCCTGAGATATGAGAAAAATATCCTTTTGGAGTCAATGGGCGACGCCATCGGAGTAGTAGGCAGGGTCAGCGATGGATTAATTTACGGATCGCTGGCTGCGCCCTCTGAACTCCTACAGAAAGTTACACTATGACATGAAGTGGCATATATTATGCAAAATTTATTGCCAGAAACATGCAACAAAAAATGAAATAGTTGTAGTTACGACATTCAAATCGCCAAACCACCAAAATTTGCTTCACATACATGTCGGTGACATACATGTCATGAAAGATTTGATCGATAGATAGATTCTTTGACCAACGGGATTCGACAGTTATTGCCTGCCACTTCTGCATCGTTACATTTTAATGTATACTTAATTGACCAATCGCGGCTGTCAATCGAGGACTATATCAACCAATCAAATCATTCATTTATCCCAGAAGTGAGATTTGAATTCCGACATTGGTCTTTGTGTGAAGCATTTTTGTTGGTTTGGCGACTTAAACGTACTGACTATAGTTTATTTAAGCTATAGTTATGACGTTTAGGTCGCCAACCAACCATTCTTCTTTTTTGTTACATGCTGCTGGCCATAAATTTTGAATCATAACGCTAATGATAATAGCGCTATTTGCATAATAAGTCGAAGCGGGACTTCCTGTTTGAGTCAGTGGGCGCGGCAAGCGATCGGTCAATTTTCAGACGTTGAAAAATCACGAATCAATTTTTTTAAACATAGCCCAAACCTTTGTCTTCAATAGACTTTTAAAATTTCTTATCCTGGAAATTACTCAAGACTAAGAACAGAAAAGTTAACAAAACGAGAAATGAATTTAAAGCGTACACTACTATTCTTGGAGAAAGTGAGTGATTGTCCATTTAGGGAGGTTTCCACGAGCCCGTTTGTTAGTTGGGGCGCTAAAATGTAACCTTGGACAACATGAGCCTGTAAGACAGCGGACAGAGCTGAGGGGTTGTTCTGTAGTGATTGAAGCTGGCTGGCTGATAATTTGGAAAAAGCAGCGTCGGTTGGAGCAAAAACTGTGTACGGACCTGTCAGTAGAAGAATTTCAAGGACATTTTGGTAACAAACGAAGACCATTTTGCAACAAAACTAGATCATTTTTGCTATCAAATTAGAATTTGATAGGATAATACGAAATGTTTCAATTGACATATGTACTTGCCTTTTAGGACGTTTCTGAAACAAGAATAAATAAACAACACAAAAAAAAAAGAAAAAAAAGAATAACAATAAAAAAAAAAAAAAAAAAAAAAAAAAAAAAAAAATGCCAAACAAACTTTAAATAACAATAAAATCAATTACTTCAATCATTGTCTTTTGGCTCTAACAGTAAATTCTAAAAGGTTTATGAGCAAAGTTCTCTGAATTCGAAACAATTGCTTTGTTGAGTGTTAATTTCAGAAGGAAAACATTGAATCTTCATGATGTATGGAATACTTCTAAGACATGATTTTGAATAATAATGATAATACTAATGGTAATAAAATGAATAATTAAGGAAATAAGTGTTAGACCACGCGAAAGGAACTCTCTACGAATCTTGGTAATTTTAATACAAGGTATAAAATTCGCCGAGTACTTTTTATTCTCTATTCATGGTAAAACATTCCGTTTTTTTTTTACGTCACGTTAAACTTCTTTGATTTCTAACAAGTCTATATTTTGCCCTTCATGGATCATTGGACCCACTGACCTCCGACAGTAAATTCTACTTTTATTTTAAACAGCGTTATTTTGCAGAATTTATCGTCAGTAATTTGTAACAATAGAATAGAATAGCTGGTTTGCGACCTGAACGTCGTAACTACAGCTTGAACAATTAATGAGCGAAACAAACATTTTCGTGTAAAAAGCCAAGAAAAGTTGAAAACGATATTAAGCGATAACATGACACGTGGTTCAAAAAAGATAACTCTTACCTCCCGAATTCAAGGTGTCGAAGATACCAGCTCTCTGTATGAGACTTGAGAGGATGCTGAATTTACTGGTGTCCAGCAGATATTGGCCTACAGGCTTGTCGATAAATGCCAAGGTAAGACCGGTAACCAGCACCAAAAACAAGCCGGTTATCTGACACTTCATTTTGTCTCTTTACGAATGCCTGCGACTAGAAATAGAATCTAAACCGTATTGGTTCGGGACATACAAAAAGAAGTTTGCTTGCGAAAAATATCTACATCGGAACAATTAATGGACCGCGGCCTTCAATAACAATAATGATAATAAGTGATTATAGTAATGAATAATGATAATAAAAAGCAGCCGCTAGGCCAGTCATTCGTTTAGACCGGAAGTGAACTATGAACCCCTTCATTGATCGACATTTATGTGGAGCACTTTGTTGTTTTGCGGCTTAACCGTCCTAACTATAGCTTGAATAAACTGTAGTTACGACGTTTATGACAACAACCAAGCATTTTTTTTGTTACATGTTACTGAACGTAAATTTTGAAAAAAAAACAAAAAAAAAAACGCTGTCCAATATCTAAGTCGAACTTCCTGTTGGAGGCCGTGAGCGTTGCAAGCGATCAATCAAATAGGTCAGCTTTGAACAAGAATAAACCCTACTGTATGGCCTCGTGTAAAAAATAATGAGACCCTTACGTGCTATATTGAACAAATATTTATATATAAATATACCGACTTTCCGAACTTGTGAGTTAATCGTTAAATTCGTAGATAAAAGTTCTTTTTCCAATGGCTCGATTCTATAATTGTATATAGCGAACAGTCACGTTGTTTAAGATAGCTTATCTGTAGGAAACATGGATCGTGATAACTTATGGCCCCATTCATAAAACTTTTTATGCGTTTGTTTTCGCCATAGGATACATTTTTTTCACATTTTGAAAAAGGTACTTGCGTAGAAAAACTAAACAAAGCGAATGTCACGAAAGTTCTCTGTGGTCCGGTAGACTCTTTTCTAAAATCCTCGAAAATGTTCATATTAACGAGTCTGGACGTATCACAGGATCGCGAAGCAACGTGAACTTAAACTAAACTAAACTAAACTAAACTAAAACTATTTCAAACAAAACAAAATCAAACTAAACTCCAACTAAAAAACTAAAAACCAACCCACTTGCTAATCAATCTGCTAACCAACTCATTAACCAACTAATAAACAACTAAGAAGCTAACTAACTATCTATCTAACTCACTAAAAAGCAACCAAGCAAGCAACCAAGTAACACACAAACCGTCAAACCAACATACTAACCAACCGACTGACCAACTAGCTAAAACTCAAACAAACTTACTAAACTTTACTCAACTAAACTTAACTAAACTAGCTACGTAGCTTCCGAAGTAGATAATCAAGTAACTAACCAAGGTACTTTCCATTTTATTAACTAGCTAGCTAAATAAACAATCAGCTAACTAGATAACAAACTAACTAACTTAATAGCCAACTTACTAACTTAAATGGGCCTCGTGTAAATCTGTTAAAACGATGCTCATCGACTCATAAATATCATCAGTTTTCATCGTATTATCATCAAATCAGCACAAAACGGTTCTATCACCAGACGGATTTTTCCTTTCGACATTGGGTAAATTCGGGAAAAAGGAACTCGTGAAAATATTATCTTTGTGTTCTCATTAACGCAAAGACTTCGACAGTTTTGAAATGTTTCTCGCCAAACATTCAAATAATGATCAGATCTGAGCAAATGGGAGTTTTAACTTCCTCGATGACCTAGCAGTAAGAGTGCTTTGTCGGTGATCTGGATGGCATGGTTCGAGCCCCTCCTTCACCGAGATGTGCTCATGGCCAGTCCCAGTCTACCTAGCTGTATTTCTTTGTAGCATAGCGCTTAATTATCCAATCCTTTTTTTTAAAGTTATGTTCTATCCTTTTTAGCTTTTAATTTAGATACTCATTGAAATGTCGTCTGCGACACCTTTCAATTTGGACTGGTCTGAATTTTTTATCGACTTAAGCCACCGCCAGTCTCTCACGGTCTCTAAAACAGCAATGGGTCATGTGTTCGAGAATAGTTATCTAATCTAAAAGCTTTCACTTTAGTTGAATTAAAACAATCTAGCGTTAATAAAAAAAATGGAAACATTGCTGCCTTGTTATCGTAGTTAAATATCTCTCTGATCTCGAAAAAGTTAACGATACACCTGCGGGTTTATTTGCTCCGCTGTCTCAAAGCTATGGGGCTGCCGTCATGTCTTGGTGTCCATCGTGCGTCCGTCTGTGCGGTCGTAAACTTTTACTTTAAAAATCTTCTCGGAAGTATTGAGTGGATTTTAACCAAATTTCACATTTGGTGACCCTTTAAATAATTTTGATCGGATGAAAAACATTTCTTTGATGGGCGGCTTTAACTCCCACATATGTTGAAAGCTTTGAAATCCTTCTTCTCATAAAGCTTTTATGATTGAATGGGGTTTAACGCCATTCCAGTAACGGTATTCCAGTAATATTGCGGCGGCTGGAGCACCTAACAATGGATTCCTGGTATTTCTAAAACAAGTACTATACCACTACATCCTTTCCTAGCCTTAAGCTGCTATCCCTCTCAGGTTTAATATTATCCACCCTTTGGTGAGAGACAAATGTCGGAAAGGATATGTGCCGCCGCAGGGGATCGAACCCATGATCGAACCCATGACACTCCATGTTTGAAGACAAGGAGTCTGATGCGCTACCAAATGCGCTATGACGGCGGCTCCTCTCAGAAAGCATTTGATGAATTTTAACCAAATTTTATAGGAATAATCCTTGGGTGGTCCTTTATCAGATTCCTCCAACGAATGCTTGAATTTTTTGATCGGATGAAAAACATGGTTTTATTTGGTAGGGCTAATTTCCATATATGGTAAAAACTTTGAAATATTCTTCCCAGAAACCAGTTGATTGATTTCAACCAAATGTCACAGGAATGATCCTTTGGTGACCTTTAATTGGATGATGAAATAAATGGCTTAATAAGCTAGGCTTATTTCCATTTACGGTATACAGTGAAAAGTTTTCTAAGAATCTTTTTCCTAAGAAACCACTAGATTGATTTCAACAAAATTCAGAGACATTAATCCATGGAGACCCTTAATCAGATTTCTTAAATGAATTTGTTGGATGAAAACATGTTTTGGGGGAGTGAGTGGTAATTTACATTTATATGGAATATATTCTGAACACTCTGAAAAACATTTTAAAATCCTGTTTATGGATTTCAACCAAATTTTACAGGAATGATTCCCAGGCGACTCTTTGTCAGATTCCTTCATTTAAATATAATTTTGATCTGTTGAAAAACTTGAACATTATCGTCGTGGCTTATGTCCATATATGGTATACAGTAAATTGTAAATACCTTTCACCAGACTTAGTAAATGAATTTTACATAATTCAAATTGATTTTTGTAAAACGATTAAAAGTTTTAAATGCCTCTCTAGAACTATTTCAAATTTATCAGTGACTAGATTTATTTACCAGTTTTTGCAAAGATGATTCCGCTTATATTGACTTCCTTACACACCATTTGCTTAATCAATACATTAAGGCATATGGACCGATACAGGCGCTGAAGGGCCTTTGGTTACCTTTTTATCTTGCGATGCAGTCGATCTTGTTTGAAATGACCAACAGTATAAGAGCTCTACGTGTCTATGGGAGTCGCTTTAGTGCATGACCATAGCATATTGCTGTACAAAAATTCTCTATAAATACCCAACCTGCCTTCCCGAGCCACTTCTCAAAGACTCCTCACAAAAGGGCAAAATCATGAATAAACTAGCCATTCGATTGAACATTTATGTCATGTTGTAAAACAGTTTCAGAAACTTCCGTAACGCAGTCATATTGATTATTTATAATGGGGTTTTAATCTGTCATGACTAATACTCTTAATACTCTTGAATCCGATTGACCATTTTGTCTGTATAGATAAATGATCCATCCGAGGCATGAACCTTGAATAGACAGCCACCTGCTTAAACGATCCATTTTGGGTTGGTCTCTTAGGTACTTGTTTTTTACCCGATTGACTAAAGCACTTCTCTGGTCATGCACACTTCACATAGGAGTTCGCCTAAATACCATAACCATAATTGACGGAGTTCTTGTCACGTTCACTTCACCCAAACATGAGAGTCTGTCTGATAGACCAAATAACAACGATTTGAAGTATTTTGTTTGGGACAATTTGTCGAAGGACAAAAAGTAAATAGTTGGTTGACGACCACCGAAATGTCGTAATTATAGCTTGAATATGATGTAGTTACAATGTTTTAGTAGACAAAGGACGCTATGGTCTTTTCATAAATCTCGGAAATGAATCCCAGCTCCGACTTGAATGACTGGTCCATCGATTTTTCGATTGATTGAGATGCTTCGTCGGCCAGCATTCAAGGAATAAGGGTTATAGAAAGTTTGGGTATTTGGGTAGATATACTCGGGTTTTTACGTCCCTGTGATTTTATTATTGAGGAAAATTGCAGAAAAAGAATAAATTGCTTGTAACAAGCAATTTCTTCTTTTTCCAAAATACTTTCTTCCCTATTGGATGATTATTTCTTCAAATTAAATCAACTTTTGATTTTTATCTACACAATCTTTGAATTTGGATAACTCTAAAGTTTTACGAAAAAGGAAAGGGATAAAAGAACATGAGAAAAAATGATAACTAGCTGCCTAGTATTTGGTGGTTAAACACCCCACCCTTCTAATTGCGACGGTATATCGTTACAATTTAATAGTTACAAACAAATAGATTTTACCTCGTTCAAAACCGTTTGAATTTACATTTTTGGTCGTCATGAACGTGAAGCTTAATTGCAGTACTTTTGATTGGATTCAAAATCTAGTGATATTTCATTGCTAGACATAATATAACGGCTAAAATAATGGCCAAACACCTTTTTCAAGACAACGAGAAAATGCTTAGAACTTCAATAAATTACTCATTTTGTTCAAAAGGCAATATGTTAGTCAAAGCAGATTTAATTTACTGTCGTCATGAGTTGGGCCATCACTTTTTTGTTTAAACCAATCACGGTTGAAAAAAGTATCCGCATCATTCCGAATTCTAATACCGGTGATATTAAACAATCTGGTATGTTAAGGCTAACCGTCACTTCCTATTGTGACGGTAATGTGTCTCAATGTATTTGTTCCAAATTAACGAATTTGTTTGTTTGTTTGAATGGGGTTTTACGCCACTTTCAACAATCTTTCAGTTATATCGCGGCGACTGGATCACCTAACAATGGATTCCTGGTATTTCTAACACCAGTGCCGCCATCACATCCTTTCCTAGCCTCCAGCTGCTATCTCACATAGGTCTACGATTATCGACCCATTGATGGGAGACAAATAGTCGGAAAGGATGAGTGCCGCCGTCGGGGATCGAACCCGGGACCCTCAGATTGACAGTCCGACGTGCTACCAACTGCGCTATGACGGCGGCATCATTAACGAATTTAACCCCCAGTCAAATTAGCCGGTCTCGTTTCTTTTTATGTCTACCTGAGCCACATGAAAATCCTGTCAATTGGAATCAAAATCTTCCGTTATTTCATAGCTAGACAAGATTTAGTGACTAAAATGGTGAGCCAAACACATTTGCAAGGAGTTCAGAAAATACTTTTTATCATATACAAGTAAAAGTTATGGATTAAAATCTGGCTATCTAGTACAACTCGACAGAAAAAAAAAAAAAAAAAAAAAAAAAAATCCGCATTCGGCGTGTACCAAAAAAACGTATTCGTCGAGTACCGTTAATCACGGCCTACTTTTTTGTGTATTGACGTTCGTTTTTAGCTAACCTGAGCACAAAGTGCGAGGTGAGCTATTGTGATGGGTCGTTGTCCGTCGTTCGTCCGTTTGTCCGTCTGTCCGTCCGTCAACAATTTCTTTAAAAATCTTCTCCTCCTAAACCACAAGGCCAATCACGCTGAAACTTTGCAGGTATGTTCCTTGGGTGAAGTTCTACAAAAGTTGTTAAAAGAATTAAATTCCGTCAAAAACTGTGGTTGCCGCGGCATTTGAAAATGGGAATCTTAAGTAAATCTTTAAAAGTCTTTAAAAATCGTCTCCTCCTAAACCAGTGGGCCAATCAAGCTGAAACTTTGCAGGGTGGTTCCTTGGGTGAAGTTCTACAAAAGTTGTTCAAAGAATTTAATTCCGTCAAAAACTCTAATTGTTGCGGCATTTAAAAATGGGAATCTTAAGTAAATCCTTAAAAATCGTCTCCTCCTAAACCAGTAGGCCAATCAAGCTGAAACTTTGCAGGGTGGTTCCTTGGGTGAAGTTCTACAAAAGTTGTTAAAAGAATTTAATTCCGTCAAAAACTCTGGTTGCCGCGGCATTTAAAAATGGGAATCTTTTGTAAATCTTAAAAATTATTAAAAATCTTCTCCTCCTAAACCAGTAGGCCAATCAAGCTGAAACTTTGCAGGGATGTATCTAGGGTGAAGTTTTTCAAAAGTTGTTAAAAGTATTTCATTCCTCCAAAAACTCTTGTAAATGAAAATGGGAAATTTTAGAAAATCTTTGTTGTCTTTTTTTCACAGACTACAAGGCCAAAGGCATTTATATTTTACTTAGAACTTAATTATATGGTTCTCTACCATGATTTTAAATATTCAATCTCTTGGTTCAAAAATGGCCTCGCCCCTGAGGTCCGAAGTTGGAAAAATGCTTAATTAGAGCAATTTCAAAAGACTTCTCCTCTTAAACTATAAGGTCTAGGATATTCATATTTGGTATGTAGCATAACTAGATGGTTTTGTACTATATCACCAAAAGTTGTCTTCCTCGGGTCAAAAACGGCCCTGCACTAGGGGTCAAAAATTGGGAAAAAACGCAAAATTGGAGTATGCTAAAAAAATTCTTCATTTTAAGGAGGAGAGCATTTATATTTTGAGTGTAGCATAGCTTGGCTCTTATATATCAGTTTTGATTAAATTATGCCTGTAGGTTAATCAACACCCCTTCCCTGGGTGTCCAAAGTTTGTAAAAATACTCAATTATACCATGTTCAATAGTTTTTTCCTCCCAATCTATAAAGTCTAAGGCATTCATATTTTGTATATAGCATATCCAGATATTTCTCTACCATGTTAGCTAAAATCTTAGCCCTGGGATAAAACGTGCACTGCCCCAGAGGTAAAAAAATTTGGAAAATACCCAATTAGAGCAACCTCAAAAGTCTTCTCCTTCTGAAATATAAGGTGATGGGCATACATATTTGGTATTTAGCATGACTAAATAACTTTGTTCTATGTAACAGGAAAATATGCTCTTAGGATAAAACATGTCTCTGCTCCTGGGGTCGAAAATTGCGTAAATCGCATTGAAAGGATTCTTCTTCTTAAATATAGGTTCTAGAGCATTTACATTAAAAACATAGGATAACATTATTGTTATCTACCATGTTTATATCCTTTTGACAAACATGACCCTTCCAAAGGCATCCAAAGATATGAAAAACGCTCAGAAAGAGCATGTTCAAATATCTTCCACTCCTCATGTATAAGCTGTAATGCATTCATATTTTGATTTATAGTACATCCAGATTGTTCTCCACCAAGGTTGCTGAAATTACACCCATTGAAGTTGCAGACAGTAATTAGAGTTTGATTGAAATCTAAATACAAAGAATTTCAGGTAGAAAACACTGTGAGAAATGGATAAATTGCTTGTCACTCCCTTTCTCACTATGTTTTTTTTCCAAAACTGAGGGTGACAAATTCTTGGGTAGTTTGGTAATGGATTAAACTATAAAGCCAAAGGAATTCATTCTTATTGTAAAACATTACTGGGTTGTTTTGTACAAAGCCCCAAATCTTATATTTGTTTTATTTATTTTGCTCAAGTTTTGTCTTTTTTATACTAAAAAGTACTGTAATTTGCAGATGCCTCGGGTGAGCGATTTAGGACCATCATGGTCCTCTTTTTCTCGGAAAGTTGGTTATTTATTCATCATTTAAGATAATATTCTTAATGTCATGTCCTAAAAGGTATATAATAAAAGGAATATTACAACAGTATGATTTTCCATTTGTTGTCATCGTGTTCTCGAATCGTGTGTAGGTATTTTTTTATTGGATGAGACCGAAGGTCGGTCTCATCCAATAAAAAAAATACCTACACACGATTCGAGAACACAATAACGACAACTAGAAAAAGACACTGTTGCAATATTCCCTATATATTTCAATAAAAATCATGTCCTGTAAAAAATAACAGTGTTCAATTCAACAACACGATGCATATTCACGCAATGCCGTATTGCACTTTGCCATCATGGGTTTTAAAAGCTAACCACTATTTTACAAAGTGTCTAAAACTTTCAGAATTCCAATACTTGTGATGAATTACCGTCACATTTTTCTTATCAGTAACGAATTGCGAACAAAAAAAAAGAAAAAAAAGAAAAAGCGATCATCAGATGGTTAAACATCACAATGAAAACGAAACCCGTGTTGATTATCTATCACAATGAAGGGTGACAGCTGGCCATTAGATACTAGACTAATAAACCGCAATATATTTAAGTTGGAATGCGGAGCAATTCCAACTTAGATTTAACAAAACCGCAAAATGAACACATTTTCATTTCGGGTTTTTTGATAACACATATCACGCAATTTCTTAGATATAAATACACCTCGGGTTACTTCTAATCTCAACTTGCCACGGACAATCGGTTAGTTATAGCCGAAGACAATAATATGGCACAAGTAAAGGATGATATGAAAATCGTTTAGAGACTTCTAAACATGCTTTAGTTTGCTTTAAATTATTGAAAAATAAGGTAAGACAATGCTAGTTTTTGATTTCTGTATGTGGATTTATGTTTTTGTGCGTTACTTACGCACATATGTACACGAATGGGAATGCTGTTTTAAGTTTAAGGAGGGAGGCTTAGTCGGAAAGTGATAAATGAATTTGAACCGAATTCCACAGTTATGACCCTTTAAGCGCAATCCAACTTCTCAGTACTTTCAGTCCTTTGATTGTCTTACCGTTGACGGATTTCCGTCATTCTCCTTAAGCGGCTATTTATAGATTTACTCCAATATTGACCCATGACAGTTCAGAATCACCGTGAAAGCAACAACACTCTTTCGATACCAGACTGATACGAGACAATCTAACAGGACAGAAGTTTCTAAACCTGTGCACAGATTTCAATAGTTCGAATATTCCAGTATCATCACAAGTAACTATTGATGGCACTTTTCATAGAAGACGAAATGACAATTTTAACTCTTGTCATGCTGAACCCGGAATATTCCGGTTTTGACAGGAGGTGTAGACTAAGATCAGACTGCACTTATGTGCAGGCTGTTCTTAGTCTATATTGCCTGCTTAAACTTTTCCTGCCATAGTTGTGTATGAAGATGATTTCCAAAAGAAACGTTGACTTTTAAACAACAAGTTCTATCAGTGATTTCAGCCCTTTGATTTGACAATAATTCAGTAAGGTGATTTATACAGCATGACAAGGGTTAATCATGCATGTTTATAAATTGCAACCAGTACTGTTTCATAAACTCCTTCAGAAGGTTAGTCCTTGAGGTTGATCGAAATATATCCAATGTGACCCTCATATTCGACCTTGACGGGTAATTGACTATCTCGACCTTGGCGGGTAATAGATGGACCGCCACTGCCAGCCAAAATGTCGACTGACCAATGAAATTATTCATTTAGACCGGAAGTGAACTTTGAACTCCATCATTTATGCCACGCATATTTGTTATTTTGGGAACTTTAAAGTATCTACATGTCGTCGTTCAAAAACCTAGTAACTAAAGCTTGATTCAAGCTGTAGTTACGAGGTTTAAGAACGGAGATGACGATGTTCTTATCATTCGTGAATGGGTGAGAGATAAGCGACGCATGTCGTGTCGACTTTCGCTAAATGTCGACAAGAAATGCTGTCTGAGCCTGGGTTCGGAATCACTACCCCTGGATTTAGAGAACAGCTCGTTATCAACTGAGCTAATTGAGCTCGGCTCGTGTCTGTATAATGTAAAGTCTATACGATGGCCGTTCAAGATTTGCGTCTAATGTCAAAACGACAACTAAGTACAGAGCACAGTTGGTAGTTCGGGCAAAGGCAATTCTCTCCATTCGGTCCAGGGCCAAATGATACCCTTGTTGGGATTCGAATATATCTAACTGCTGCCTATTCAATCTTTAAATACGATTTTAGGTACTCTACTAACCCGTTCCTACGCCCCTCGAAAGAAAAGGGCCTTTGAAAACATTATGGAAAATGAAGAAGATGCTTGATACAAAATATTTTTTTCATTATCCACAACATTTGTTTTGCCATGTAAGATAAAGATATTTTTAAACGATTCACTAACTTTAATTCACCGTAACCATTTTATTTGAATTTGAACAAGTCTAAAATTTTGCCGTCTTGTAATGAGCTCGTGAAATATGCATAAAAATAAATAACACAATACAATTTTATACGTTAAAACTTTTTTTAAACAATTAACATAAACGATGTAATGCTTGTTTGTTTTTAACCAATTCCCACACAATGACGCCTTTTGACGCCCTAGGAAAAAATTGAGAACACATTGTGTAAAATGAAGTAATTGCTTGTAACAAGCAATTTCTTCATTTTGCACAATGTTTTCTATCCAAAAAGTTTTAAAAAAATCTAGAATTTCATAAACTTTAAATGGTCATCTGCAACTTCTTCCAATTTCGACCAGTATAAAATGTTGTCGTTTGGGAAAGGGTTAATTCGCACGATTTGACGGCCGTCGGAGATCACTAGGGAACAGGATCCTGTCTACAGCATGGACTATTCCATTTGAACAAACAATATCTGCGTCGATGACAGTTGAATTATCTAACTTCACACCTGTAATGTAATGTGCGACTCACCGTGAAAAATGCAGACATCCGGAAAATCAATAGTTTTACAAATTACCAGACGGCAAAATTTAAGACTGGTCCAAGTTGAAAGGAGTTGAAGACAAAAAATTAAATTTTATGAAATTTTAGATTTTTGCAACTGTCTGGATAGAAAATTTGTATACAGCGAAGAAATTGCTTGTTCCAAGCAATTTCTTCATTTTACACAATGTTTTCCAAATTTGTTTTCTAAAGGGGCGTCCAAAAGTGTCATTCTGTTGGAATGAGTTAACATATCTTTTTTTGAAAAGTGGTAGAGGATTGTTGTTTGTTTCATGCAGTGTAAGATCGATTTATCTTTCATTGAGTGACTAACACAATTTATATTTTCAAGAGGGGTAAAGCATGCAGTGAAAATATAGCTTGTGATGTTCACGAAATGAAAGGTTAATCGGTCTAACACGAAAAACAAACGGCTATTCCATTTCTTAAAGGAACAAAAGGGACAATGTATGACCTTTTTCGGCAAAATCTATAAAAGCGCGTCATTTCGAACGTGAGTTATATGGCAATCAGTGAACCCTGCTTAAATGGTGTTCAGTATCGTGAAATGGACGAAAGCAGGTATAAATCTAACCAACAGAATTGGTGTATCATTTTGATACTAGCTGCTCGGAGAAATCATTAAAAGATGAAGAGAATATGTTTGTTTTCATGGAGGTATGAACCGATAAACCTTATCACACTGTATGAATACGCGAAGCGGATTCGTATATGAGTGTGATAAGGGTTGTCGGCTCATACCTCCATAAAAACAAAGCACAAAAAATAAAACAACAACAACAAAATAACAATACAATTTCTTATAATCTAATAAGATCGAGCAAAAATAAAGTAGGTATTTTACAAATTTTGATACCTTTTTTGTATAGAACTATTTTGTGCGGAAGCACAGAAAATAGCTGCATGCTAAAAAAATCAGTTCATGAAGCTATGAATATTTTTTTCGACCAACCAGAACGCTCGTTTTTGATAGACGAAATTAACAATTAAATAATAAAGTGATAATCCTCAGAGAAATCTCAATAATCCGTCAGGAAACATTTAAGAAAACTCGTGAATCACAAGATCATTTTGAAAACGAATTTACGGTAAAGTAAGACAATCATTCAAAACTCAGAAAATTGTACATTGCTGAAATGTCGATCACCAAATGGTTCTTCTTTAGCTTGAACAAATGTGGTGACGGTAAATAATCAAAATAAATGAATTTCTAAAAGCTTTAGACACTTTTAAAAAAGTGAAAAGCTTAAAAAAAAAACAAAAAAACACGTGATCCTTAATTGCACTGCAGTATTACGCACAGCATGCTTTGTGCGATGTTCGCAGGCTAACCAGTGTCTACACTTCTCGAGCTTCCCAGATGTTTCCTTTTAGAGTATAAAATTGTAGTTGTAACTGTTTGATTTCTTTTATGATGCATCCAGCTATCAGTCTAGTATCTGATGGCTAACAGTCACCCCCTATTGTAACGGTATGTCGTCACAATGTAATTATTACAAATACATTTTTAAATAAATTTTGTCCCTTGTTCAAACCGTCGACCACGTTTTTTTGACGTCTAGTTAAAGCATATGAAAATCTCTCTTACCGGAATCAAGTCATTGCTCTATTTCACAACTAAATATGATAAACCGGCTTAAACGATAACACAAACACCTTTATGGGGCCTTTAGAAAATGCTTTATTTTACATTAAATACCTTGTCTTGCTCGTAATGTCGAATGGCACTAAACCATGACGATTAAACAAGCAATCTTATCACAGTTTTACAAAGAGACTATATTTTTTAGAATACTGGCATTTGCGATAATTAACCCCACCAATTTCCTAACCAATGGAGGAAAGTCGTCATTCTTACTATTGTTTTTTAAATCTTATTATTTTTTCTTCAATATTACCCAGTGACAGTTATCAAACACAATTGAGAGAGAGAGCGAGAGAGCGAGAGAGCGAGAGAGATAGAGATAGAGATAGAGAGAGAGAGAGAGAGAGAGAGAGAGAGAGAGAGAGAGAGAGAGAGAGAGAGAGAGAGAGAGAGAGAGAGAGATAGAGAGAGAGAGAGAGAGATGGAGAGAGAGAGAGAGAGAGAGAGAGAGAGAGAGAGACCCACAACACAAACTTGTTACGAGAATTCATGGCAATGAAACGTGACGGTTAACCAGCTGATTATAATACGCTATTTCATACCTGCTGAGTTTACAGTGACGGACAACGGCGTGCCATGTAAGGTAAACAGTTGTTGTCCATTTCTTAGTTGGCTAGCAGTACGAGAACCGGGAACAATGTGGTATTTTAGCAATTCTGAAATAAGACTGGCTAGTTTTATGGTCATATCTATATTCAAATGCAAAGGGCAATAACTCCATTTTATTTCTTACGTGCATCTTAAGTAAGCTGTAGTCACGACAAATAAGTCGCAAGCCAACCATTTAATTTTTGTTACATGTTACTGACAATAAATTTCGCAAAATAACGTTGTTTGAAATCTAAGTTCAACTTCCAGTTGGAGGTAAGTGGGCGTGGTCGGCGATCCGTCAACTCTTCAATTAACCCATTCCCATTCAGTGTCGCCTCTAGACGCCCCATGATAAAAAGTTTTAGAAAACATTGTGGAAAATGAAGAAATTGCTTGTTACAATCAATTTCTTCGTTTTCTACAATGTTTTCTACTCAGAAAATTGAACATATCAAAAATTTCAAAAACTTTAAATTGTCGTCTGCAGCTTCTTTCAATTTGGGTCAGTCTAAAATTTGCCATCTGGTAGTGGGTCAAATCGAGGATTTTAACTAACTCACAGATCGTCAGTGCCAGTCAAGTATAGGTTGAGCAGTTACATACAACTTACGTCCGGGCTGCCGAGTTTATTTCTTATTCACCTGAGAAAGTCGTATTTGACGCCAAGGGCACCAACTCCTGATTTACATTTCTGTATTTATTAAGACGCCCTGTCGATAAGTAAGACTATTCAAGCTGTAGCTCCCACGTTAAGGTCGCCAACTAAATATTTTTTGTAACTTTTTGTTACACGTTAATCGCCATTAATCTTGAAAAATAATGCCGTATAATATCGAAGTCACTGTCGGTTACCCACGGTACTTTGATTACGTTACGTCACTTCAAAGTGTAAACAGCAAGACTACTCTTATGAGGCCGACGATATATCGAAGTGGAATTATTCGAGCTCTAGTTACGAAGTTTGGGTCGACAGCCATTTTTTTGGTCAGATACGACTGGGTTTTTTACCCCTTAAAGAACAACGTTTAATATCGCAGCAAAACTTCCTAATTCAGGTCAGTGGGCGTGGCCAGCGATACATTCGGGGCCTAATATCTGGAAAAAATAACCTTCATAGATCGGTTTTGACTCAGGTGATGTTGGGTCTGATGGTGTAACGTTACTGGGAATTCTCCAGGCGTCATCGACAGGGGCGAAAACTGTGTAGTCACCGCCTGCAAACAGAAAGTAAATTAGGGCTGCACGTGACATCTCTTACAATTTCACATGTGTACGAGACGCAGAAACAGAGCAGCCTGGACAGCCACTCGGTGTATGTAGAATACTTGCTGATCATTTACAAACAACAACAACAACAACAACCTAAAAAAGGTCTGAATATATTGGAAATAGTGTAAAATTATTGTCGAATTTAGATATTCTTGTTTGAAACTAATAACGCATCTGAATTAGAAAACCTGTCTGATTTTTCAAATTATTAAGATAGGGTGACAAGATATTGTGTAAACCATAAACAAAAAAGGAGACGGTCGTTTCTAAGATGTGGGAATTTGTGGTTAGACCTTTCTCTACAATATAGACATACTTGCTGATATTCATGTATGTATCATTTCTTTTTATTTTGGTAATAAAAATGTATAAAGAAAATGCGAAGACTCTGCTTTGACTTTGACTGCCTGGATGCATTGATCTGAGTCTTTACTTGGCACACTTATCGTCGGTGGGCGAGCAAATTGTCGTAAATACAGCTTTATTCAAGCTGTAGGTACGACATCTTGCACGCCCAACGACGGAATATAACTGTAAGTAATGTCATGCGCAGGTTTAACCATTATTTAACTTGCATTATATCAATTCAGTTAGTGAAAATAAATAAAGCGTTAAGAAAAAATAAACAAATAAATAAATAAACAATTGACCGAAAACTTGCGTCAGATTGAAAGAACATTGAAGAAACATTGAATTCTTACAGTGATGTTGAAATATAGTTTTCTCCACTTGTCCCAGTGAGACAAGATTTTCTACTCGTCCAGAATTAAAATTAACTTGTCCACCAAAAAGTGAAGAGATAAAAATTCGAGAAAATATTGTTGTCAATAAAGAAAATGCTGGAATCCAGCATTTTTATTCATTAACCGCAATATTTTCTACCCCTAAATGTAAACAGTATGAACGTTTTTCATTATATAATGAGTTATCTTTGAGATCTATTTTGTATCTTTCTAATATGTGTCCCGGTATTTACTTGTCCTTGGACAAGTGGCCTTGAAAAATGTACTTGTGCCGATCTCGGACAAATTTGGCAATTGGAAATCCACAACCCTGCATTCTAAAAAATCTTTTCGTTTGGACTTATTCTCGCTGTTTATTGACTCTAGTAACTTTAAGATTAATTCCACCATTTTCGATATTGCCCCGTTTTGAAAGTCTATTTCCATTTAAATGTTTTCCGACATGCTTGAAGTGAATTCCGTGAAACAGCTATTTGAAAATATGACCAGATTCATCACAGGTTAATGCAGGTTGGTATTCTCCGAAAAGAAAGTACTTAATTGCTGAAAAATGTTCTTTATTAACTCAAGCCCACATAATGACGCTTTTTGACGCCCCAGGAAAAAATGCTTCAAAAAACATTGTTGAAAATCCACAATCCACAAATGTTTTCTATCCAAAAGACAAAGATTCGTTTAATTCCACCAACTTAACTTATTATCTGCAACTTCTTTCAATTCGGACCAGTCTAAAATGTTGTTGTTTGGTATTTGGAGAAAATCTTAAAAAATAGGCTGAAAGGTCGACTAAATTTAGACTACACAAGGCTTGGGTCAGAAGAACAAAATGCTAGCAATCGTTTTAGTCTAACAATCTATCCTACGTTCAGAATGATAAACGCTAGCAATCGTTTAAAAAATGGTTTCCCGCTTTGCTCATGTTCTTTCATGAAACGCTTATCTTGAGAGGGAAACGCTCGATTGTGTATTTTGATCGTAAGTGGTATTTGAACTTCGGCTTTCGATATGATTTTCTTGCATATTGACGGAATGAGTGTGACAATCAAAGAAACAACCGACCAATCAAATTATTTATTAAGACAGGAAGTGAACTTCAAATGACTATCCAACATTGGTCCTCATTTATCTGAAGTAATTTTGTTGGTTTGGCGACCTAAGCTACATAAGTATATCTTACTCAAGTAATAGGTCGTCAACCAATCATTCTATATTTTTGTGACATGTTACTGGCCATTATCTTTTAACAAAACTAAGTTATGTATCTTAGTTGAACTTCCTGTTGAAGTTCAGTACGCTTGGGCGATCCACCAATAATCGAGATTTTTCTGAAAGATAAGTGATATGATCAAAATGATATTTTTCTTTCTTCTGTACCTAATTGAGGCAGGACAACATCCGCTGATGACGTCATGCATATATGAAAAGACGTGTTTTCAATTGGCTACCAATTCAAATTTTACCCGTCCTTTTACAGTAGATAAAAAGGAATATTTTTTTCGTTTCAGTCTTACACGAAAAACATACGTTTTTTCTATTTCTTCAATGCATCCGCCCCCCCCCCCCCAAAAAGGAGAGAGAAAATCAAGCAAAACATTCCCACACAAAAGTACGAAAAGTGAATTTTGCCTAAAAGCTTGCCATTGGTCACTAGAATTACGCGGGACAGATGACGTCATCAGTTTTTGGGTCCCGCAGAGTAGACCGGTACCGCCATCGACTTTAACAAAGCCTTTATTAAAGTCGGCAGTGGTACAAGTCTACCCGCAGAGATGACCTTGGGCAATCGGAACCCCTCGTTCATTTCTACGAATCGTAGAATTGAACGAGGAGTTCCGATTGGACCTTGGGTAGCGATAAAAAGTGAAATTTAGGCTCATTCGTTATTATTGTGATATTTAACTGCTCTTTCGGTCAATTTACCAATTGATAAACTACCGAGAAATCTCGATAATTCACCGAAAAAGTACTGAAGGTTAAATCGACCTTCCTCTGAAACAAACAATACAGTGTATATCGTGTTTTAACGTACTTTCCAAAGTTGAAGTGAGGTCAGAAAAATAGATCGCCATGTTTAAATCCTTGAACCTCGAGTCTTCTGTAATAAGGAACTGAGCAATGGTTAGTGATGAGGGATTGGTTGATGTCGTGGTCGTTGTCGTCGTCGACGGCAACAAAACAGTGTCTATGGGCTGGATGACTCCATTATTGACAATGATGTCGTTATAAGATGAAAGGACTCGAGAGTTGCTGTTGATGAGTAGACCCTGAAACATAGGCAAGACTAGATCAAATGATTGGTTGATTGTAACTTTTACAAGTATTTCAGTCATGTCGTGGCCGCCGGAGCACCTTACCATGGATTCCCGATTTCTCACACCTGTAATACCACTGCACCTTTTACGAGCCTAAAGCTGGTCATCCCACTTAGGCTTACGATTATCCACCTATTGGTTAGAGACAAAATTGAAATGTCGGCAAGGATTTTCACCATATTCCACTGCACTATGGTCGCAGTTAGATCAAAATGACAAAAATGCATAATTGGTGTCGAACAACAATAACAATAATTGTATTTCTTCTTTTTCCTCACAAAATTTCCGATTTCTACGTGTGTTTTTTTTTCCTTCGGGCAAACAGAATATAGTGATATAATGTATATAACTATAATTAGTATTTAAGCGTTTACATGCATATTTTAGGGGTAAAACACCGGGATAAAAATTGACAGTTAACGTCTAAAGTTCTCTGCTCAACACCCCTCAATCTACAGATATGCAGGAAAATAAGAAAACAATAATTAGTAAAGCAGAATCGTGGTTTTGTTTTTCTTTCCTTTTCTTTCATCGTTTTCTTGCCTAAATGGTACACATGGCTTAAGATGAATTCACTCGAAGTGTCCTCTTTAACTTAGATTGGTCTAAAAGATTGTCGTCTGGTAATGGATAATACACGACTTCAGCCGACAACTAACTTTGTCATCATATTATTGATTACAATTATCTATCCTATCCTCACACGATGACGCTTTTTGACGCCCCTAAAAAATGGGAAAACGTTGTCTAAAATTAAGAAATTGCTCGCAACAAGCAATTTCTTTACTTTCCACAATGGTTTCTACTCTGGAAGAAGAAAAAATCTAAAATGTCATAAATTCAAATTGTCGTTTCTTTTCAATTCGGACCATTATAAATTTTTTTCGTGTTGTAACGGATTAAGAGATAATTTCAGAGAATCTTACCCCATTACCAGGAACTATGTTAAGGTCTCCACCTTGTAAGGTTGTTTTGTTGGTTTCTCTGTTTATCATTGGCAATACAAGAAACTCTCCAAGGACATGGAATTTCAAGATGTCAGCAAGTTTATTCGGATCTTGTAATAGGCCGTTGATGGTGTTACTACCTAGTTTGTTGAACGCTGCGTCCGTAGGGGCGAAAACAGTGAAAGGTCCTAGAACGTATTTTAACAAAAAGTAAATAAAATTTAATAATTCCTCGCATGTTCAAATTCATATGCCTAAAGCCTATCGTCCATTAAAAATGTAAAGCTTTATCATCAAATCTGTTATTTTAAGTTATTCTTTAGGAATGTATTTTGACAGACGTCAATTATGGGCGAATTTACAAGACCACTATTGGCAAACATCAATGAAGAGAGAATTTTCTAGAAAACCCTTATTTATAAGCGTCAGTAATAACGATTTTGCAAGGCAATCGCAGTTTACAAACGTTAGTAAACAGCGAATGTACAAGAAGACCGCTATTAACAAAAGTCGGTGCGAAGCGAATTTGACAAACGGCAGTAAAAAGCGAATTTATTGGACAAACGCTGTTGACAGACATCAGTAAAAAGCGAATGTACAAGAAAAACGCTATTGGATAACGTCATTCGATTCTATCGCTAACAACTACCGTCTATCAATAACGTTTTGCTCTTATATTCGATATCGACAGACAACATAACTACATTTTTATGTATTACTTTATTGGAAATGAAAAATCTTTTCAAGTTTTGGTACAAAAAGACAAAATACCATTTATTTATATCTAGCAATGGCGAATCTACCAAACGTTATAACGATAGACGAGATTTATGAGAAAACCACTTAAAAACTGATCAGAATCTGTCAATATGGATATTCTCGTGAATCCATTTATGACAGGTGCCTGTCAATGGCCAGTCCGTTATTTTCTTACACAAGTTTGTGATCGCACATTTGAACAGAGTATAGGATCTGTTATAGGATCTGTAATTACCAACCGCTATAAAAACACATTTTATCTCTGAACTTCAAATCGAGGGCTTTTATTGTTCGATGCATATTTTTCGTCCAATCAGATCCCTTGTTATGAAATTTTACTTGCTAGTTAATACGAGCGCACGTGAAAAAACCAAGATTCGCCTTTTCAGCTCTTTGATGAACTTTTAATATGAGAATAAAAAATCTACCTTGACCGGACAAAGCCCCGGCTAGACCTGCAGTGGACACAGCAGTAACTAGCGTGTTGTAGTTACCATTTGACGATAACCATTCAACAACGGTCTTATCCTCGAACCCCAAACACGAGCCTACGACAAACAGAATTACGACTGTAGCAGCTTTCATGGTGCCGATCGGTTCCAACAAAATATTTTCACTGGCCAAAGCCGCAAAAATAGATAAAACTAGAATCGTTATACAGACAAGCGTAATGTTCTCTGAATAAAAGGTCATTGGTTCATTTTGTGAGTTTCGGTAGACCACTTTAAAGTCCCAGTAATACTTACACAATTTAACACAAAAGTAATGTAGAGTCAAAGTTGTGATTTAATTGACCAATCGCTGGCCCCGCCCACTGACTCCCTAGGCCCCACCCATTAACTCCAACAGGAAGTTCTGCTTCGATTTTTAATAGCGTTATTTTGCAAAATTTGTGGCCGGTAGCATGTAACAAATAGAAAAATGGTTTGTTGATCACCTAAACGTCGTTACGACGTTTAAGTCGCCAAACCAACAATAAAGGTAAAACAAAAATTGCGCCAGTGTTGGAGTTGATAAGCTCAGGTCCAGGCTGAATAAATTATTTATTTGGTCGGTTTATTCCTTGATTGACAGCCGCGATTGGTCAAATTGATGGGCGTGCCTCTTACAGTTTTAAGTTTCATAACTCATTGAAGAAATTCAAAATGTATCGTTAGCCATAAACATAAGCTCGTTAGGAAAACAAAGACTGGGCTCCCATTAGGGCTATTTCGTGGCTAATTTCGGATATTTTGATCTATGCTATTGTGATCGCATTCTGTTCGGCGTCCTCCGCTGTACGCCGTTCATAGTCTGTCAACATTTCTTTAAATGGCATCACAGGGCAAATTTCAACCAAATTTGATAGGTGCGTTCTTTAACATTTCTAAAAGATGATGATATCCATCAAAAACTCTTAATGCCATGGCAACAAAAGTAAAAATACGAAAAGAAATCCTTAAAAATGATCTTCTCCTAAATCAGAAGGCATAGAGCCTTGTTATTTTTGCATGGAGCATCAGTGCAATTACCTCTTTAATAGTTGTTAAAAGCGTTACCTTTAGGTTCCGAGGGGCGGGGTATCAGAGGAGATAGGGCCTATATAGAAATAGAGAAGGTTTTTTTTGTTCGTTAACTCCTCCCAAACTGCTGTGCTAATTTCAACCAATTTGGCAGGAAGGATCTTTGGTGGTCCATTTAAAAGTATTTAAAATTGTTCCAATCCGTTGAAAATAATGGTTAAACGGCATCAAAAGTTAAATTTTAAGATATGTCTTTAGAAATCATCTTCTCCTGACAAAAATGTAAAATACTAGGCCAATTTCAACAAAATTTGGCAGGAATGTTCCTTAAGTTGCCCAATTTGAAAATTGTTATCTATAAAAACTCTAGATGTCATGGCATTAAAGATTAAATTAAAAAAAAATCTTTAAGAATCTTCTTCCTGAGAAGGCTTAGAATCTTTCTCAGGTGAGCGCCCCATGGCTACTGGACACTTATTAAGGAGGTATGAAAGAGTCTTTCATCCAATCAGAATGCAGGAATTTTGATAGACTAAACTAAAACTAACTTGTTGTACAATGATCTTGGAGGTTGATCACAACCAAAGTCTCTTCTTTGGCTACATTCCCTCAACGTATGGTTTAAAATGGTGACAAACGCCTACTTTTTGACACATTTGCTTTCCCGCTGAGAAACATTACTTCAGTTTCTGGAGAACTAGCTAAAAAGTTCAGAGCTTGGTGAATGTCATCTTCATTGTCTTATTGAGACACCACCCAAAAAAACTTATATCTTGGTGACATTTGCAACGAAATCATTAAATAATTTTCGTAAAAATTGAAATTCAAAATACTTTAAATTTGGCTTTTATACAGCATAGTTAAGATACGCTGGACACAACCCGATTTTATATAATATCGAATAACCCCCTTATCACTGCTAACTGGTTCAGTTTTAACTCGATGTTGGTGACGACCGCAAAGTAAAAAAAGCAATGAAAGTTTGTGCTGTGTTTATCGTCTGTCTAACTGGTATATGTTTGGGGTTCGAGGACAAGACCATAGTTGAATGGTTAACTGACAACGGTAACTACAACACGTTAGTAACAGCTGTAAAAGCGGCGGGACTTACAGCGGCGCTGTCTGGGAAAGGTATGAGGCAATAATTTTTATGTACAAAACTTCTTTATTGATATTATATTAACAATGCCCAGTTTTAAGATTATAGTAAAATAGGTGTTTAGAAGTCGCTCAGGAATTGCATAAACTGGCTTCTATATACACAGATTGGCTGCTATTCGAAGAAATGAGCCTCACAGATGGTAATCTCGTGATAATGATTCTTAACTAACTCGACCAAAAGAAAAAGATGTTTCAAAAAAGCTATTGCAATTGACAAGCTTTCGAAGATTATATTGCATTATGAAAATACATGATGTATGTTTTAAATGTTGGACAAATTCGTTTCAAATTGACCCAATTTATGTCAATTGAATATAAAATATTATAAAAGTCAAGTTTACGCAGATATTACCATTAAAGTTCACCCTAAAGATTTTATATAAAAAAAGTCAAACAAATCAGGTTTAAAGTGACTATCCTTTTTGACGACCTTGAAACACAAGTATCACAATATATGAGTGATAACGGGAAAACAGGACAAAAGTTGTTTAAATGTTGCAAAAATTATACCCAGTAACATGAAGCCCCCCCCCCCAGGAAAATGGTCGTACCTATAGCTTGATTAAGCTGTAGTTAGGACGTATAACCCTTTCCTGTACAATCCCTGGTTTTTACGTCCCTGTGATTTTATAATTGAAAAAATATTGTTGGAAAAGAAGAAATTGCTTGTAACAAGCAATTTCTTATTTTTCTACATTATTTTTTACCCTACTGAATGGTTATTTTTCTAATCAAATCCACTTTTAATTATCATCCGCATTACTTTTGAATTTGGACAGGCCTAAAATTAGGTAAAACAGGAACGGGTGAAGTCATCAAACTAACAAACAATCTTATAAATATCGGCCAATGTCGGAATTCAAAGTATAGATAAACAAATTTAACTGAGCCATCAAACATAACTTTCACATATAGAATGATAGCGATTTCTCAAGACTCGTACATGTTTGTGGATCTATAATATATGAGCCCATGCGTGACATTTCCAACAATTACACATGTTCGCAAAGTGTAGACTCGGATCAGCCTGTGCATCCGCACAGTCTGACCAGAGTCTTCACCCTGCGCTCTATATATAGATACTGACCAACAGCTTCTTTAAACAATCAGCGAATATTCTAATTGCCCCGAATGGCTGTCCTGAGTGCTCAATGTGTGCGAGTCACGCACATGCGGAATTGTTGGAAATGTCACGCATAGGCTCATATGATTTGTTTGGTCGATTGATATTTTGATTGACAGCAGCGATGGAAGGTGTGCAAATTTGGTCCGAAATAATTAAAGTTGCTGCTATGAATTGCGGACCATTTCATCAAGTAGCATTGGCCTCTTCGAAATGTAGCCTTTATATTGCGTATGGCATGTAGTACCATACAAAACATGGTACGAAATTGTTATGAACGCTTTATCGCTGCTATACAAGTGAGAATGGTTACATCTCAAAGGTGGCTGTTCTTTATCAAACGTCGGACTGTCAATCGAGAGGTCCCGGGTTCGATCCCCGACGGCGGCACTCATCCTTTCCGACTATTTGTCTCCCACCAATGGGTCGATAATCGTAGATCTATGTGGGATAGCTGCTGGAAGCTAGGAAAGGATGTAATGGCGGTACTTATGTGAGAAATACCAGGAATCCATTGTTAGGTGCTCCAGCCGCCGCGATATAACTGCAAGATTGTTGAAAACGACGTAAAACCCCATTCAAACAAACAAACAAAATCTTAATCAAACAGTGAATTTATTTAAAGTGGTAAATTACATGGAGATCTGAGCAGGCCTTAACACATATCGCTTTGTGATACCCACAGAAAAAAGCATCGGAAAACATTGTGGAAAGTGAACAAATTGTTTGTAACAAGCAATTTCTTCATTATCCACAATATTGTCTACTCGAAAAGAAACGTTTTTTTTTTCTTCAAATTTTCATCAACTAAAAATTGTCATCTGAAGGTTCAATTTGGACCAGTCTAAAATTTTGTTGTATGGTAATCACAGTTTAGCTGATGTTCAGGTGTAAATACTGTGTTGTTCTTTATCAATCGGATGTTAAGAGCAACAATTTCCGATGTTTTTATAAGCATGATGGTAGAAATTACCGAACTAAAGAGAGGAGAAGCCAACAGCATGCTATTGTTATTCATATTCCAAAATCAATAGGAGTTCAGTTTCGATGAAAGTTAACCATTTAAAAAGTGCTTTGACAAAAGCGCACTTTCAAAGCAGGGTTCCGTTTGTTGAACGTAATTGAGAGTTTTCTGAACGCAGGACAGATATTTACACGTCCCTCAGAGAGAGGCAGTAAATCAAACAAGCTACTAACATTTTCTCAGCTTGGTAGATTGGGGCAAGGCATTAAGCGCCTTGAAAAGAAATGCATTCTGAAGCGGTCGCTATAACGATCAAGAGATGATTTTTTCATCACTTGAGATGACAATTCCTCTTCAACTCTGAATTCGGTTTGCAAATTTGAGCGTTCGAAATTGAATAAACGAGAACAGCATTCAAATGTTTAAGCAACATATTTCCAGATTGCAAAGTTTGTTTGTTTGTTTGAATGGGGTTTAGCTCAATTTTTAACAGTACTTCAGTCACACCGCGGCGACTGCAGCACCTAACCATGGACTCCTGGTATTAATCACACGAGAACTACCAATACATCCTTTCCGAGCCTCCAGCTGCTCATCACATTTAGGTTTAGGAGGATCCACCCATTGTCGGGAATTAAATTCTGTTTTCAAAATATCAAAGCTTGGTTGGTTATAAACTTTCATTATCATACACAGGTCCACTGACAATTTTTGCACCAAACGATGCCGTATTCAACAGATTAGGAAGTGCCAACATTAACAGCCTTCTACAGAATCCTACACAACTCGCTGGTATTCTACAATACCATGTCATTAACGAGTTTCTTGTTGTACCTATGATCAGTAAAGAGACTTACAAGATTACCCTACAGAGAGGGAAACTTGACATCGCGCCGAATAATGGAGTAAGGTTTTAAGTTTCTTTAACGCTTTCCGGTGTATTGACGGATCGCTGGTCACGCCCACTGACTCTACCGGTCACGCTAACTGACTACGCTAGCCAAACCCACTGATTCAATCGGCCACGCCCACTGACTACACTGGCTAAACCCACTAACTACGCTGACCTCACCATTTGACTACGCTTGCCACGCCTACTGACTCTACCGGCCACACCTACTGACTAAGCTGGCCACACCCACTGACTACACTGGCCACGCTCACTGACGACGCTGGCCAAGCCCACTGACAACGCTGGACGAACCCACTGACTCCAACAAGATGTTTCACTCCGATATTAGACGGCGTTTTTTGCAATAATTATGGCCAGAAATGTGTTTCAAACAAGTGAAATTGTTAGGTGTTGACTTAAACTACAGCTTGAATAAAGTGCAGTTATGTCGTTTTAGACGTCAAACCAACAAAAAAGATTCACAGAAATGTCGGCTAATACCAGAGTTCAAAGTTCACTTTCTGTCTAAATGAGAATTAGATTGGTCTATTGATTCTTTGATTGACAACGGGATCGGCCATTAATCGATTGACTATATTTAACAGAAAGATTATCAAAATGATAAACTCAGTGGTAGATTTAGTCCTGCGGTTGTTCATTTCGTACTACTAAACGTCATCTCGCGGAACCAAAGTCAAGATGACGTCATCGGGTTGCCTTGCAAATCTCGCGCAAAATTCCGCACTTTGAGAGATTTTGTATGAAAAAAAACCCCACTCCCTCCCAAATACAACAACAACAACAACAACAAACCGCAACGTATTTTGCCCGTCACAAATAATTATCCTCTATTTCATTGACAGTATCTATAAATCTTAGGAAATAATCGACCCACTACTTATTTCAATATTAGCAAGAATCTGAAGGCTAGAAAGCAGGTTGTTAGTTGAAAGTTGTGATTTTTTTTTTCAAGCAGTTTCCCCTTTTACCACGTTTTTTTCTTCCAGGGCTTAATATTATTTTTCATTTTTATTACACATTGGAATTGTCGAATTCGGACAAGTGTTAAATTTCGCCCGCCTGTTAATGGATTAATGATGAATCAGACATGTACGTTTTTCCATTCATGATATAACCCTTTCCTGTTCAATTTCTGGTTTTTACGACCCCGTGATGTTAAAATTTAGAATACATTGTATTCTAATAATAACAAGCGGTTTCTTCTTTTCCCACAATATTTTCTTCCCGACTAAATAGTTATTTTTCAAATCAAATCCACTTTGAACTTCGCAAAATCTATGAATTAGGACAGGTCTAAAATTTTGCAAAATAGGAAAGGCTTAAATTCATTTTATGATATTTACAGGGTTTAATGATAAACAACAACGCCAAAGTGAGCGCTGCCCTTAACGATATAGTCGTTAATAACGGGGTTATTCAGCCAATAGACGGTATCCTACTGCCCCAGTCCCTTCCGACGTTCACAATAGCACAATTTCTTATTGAGGAGGATATGAGATTTAAGGATTTGACGGTCGCAGTACAGCTGGCTGGTCTGACGTCTGTTTTGGAAGGTAATTTATAGAATTGTCCTGCGACTCGTGGGTCAAATAATACCGTTGAATATTTTCGATATTCCATGAGTATTATAACACTTATAATTTAATATTTAGTTTAGTCTATCAAAATTTGGCTTTCTGATTGGTCGAAAAAAAAAAAATATCCATAACTCCATGAACAAAATTTTGAGCACGCAGCTATTTCGCATGCTTCCACACAAAATAGTCCCATACAAAAAGGGATCAAAAATTGTAAAGTTTTTGCTTTTTTGCTCGATACTGTTAAATTATGCGAAATTAATAGAATTTTTTTTGTTTTCATGGAGGTATGAACCGAAAAAACTAATCACACTATATGAATACGCGGAGCGGATTCATACATAAGTGTGATTAGTTTTTTCGGTCCATACCTCCATGGATATAGAAAATATTCTCTTCATCTCTTAATGGAAATAACTATGTAAAGGAACTAAGGCCTATGGTAACGCGTTTTCGTTATCGTGAAAATAACGTCACGTAATGCATGTAATGACGTCATTTTACAAATGACTGCGTAAAATGTTTCACGGAATATCTCGAATCGATAAAGAACAGTAATTTTATCAATTTATCCCAACCATTTACCCTTTATTTCAAATAGAAGATCAAATTCGTAATTAAAAAATACCGAAAACGAATACTTTAGACGACTCGTTTTACTCTTTCCTGTTTAATCCATTGTTTTTTATGTCCCTGTGTTTTTATACTTGAGCAAACATTTTTGAAAAAAGAAGAAATTGCTTGTTACAAGCTATTTCTTCTTTATTCACAATATTTTCTACTCTACTGAACGATAATTTTTTCAAACAAATTTGACTTTAAATTGTCGTCTGCAAAACCTTTGAATTTGGAACCAGTCTAAAATTTCAAGAAACGGGAAAAGGTTAACAAACTCGGTATTTGATGACAACTCATCCATCATCCTTTATTTATAGCATTACGTTACGTGCAGAAATGGATAACATTGTTTTATTGTTTCACTTTCATGATGGTTGATTGAATGGGCTTTGACGCCGCTTTTAACAGAATTTCAGTTATATCGCGGCAGCTGGAGCACCTAACAATGGCTTCCTGGTATATCTCGCACCAGTACCAACACTACATCCTTTCCTAGCCTCCAGCTGCTATCGCACTCAGGTTTACGATTATCCACCCATTGGTGAGAGACAAATGTCGGAAAGAATATGTGCCTCCACCGGGGATCTAACCTTTGACATCCCATGATTGAAGATTAGGAGTCTAAAGCTCTACCGACTGCGCTATAACGGCGGCTCTTCATGATGAAGTAATTGTATATGATAAATATAATATGACGTCATCAAAACAAACGAATTGTCCAACGTCAAAAAGTAGCGTCATTAAGGAAGTTTACTAGTTCGTCGGGATTCTTAAGATTCTTATTTAAATTGTTCTTTAGATTAAGATATTTAAGCCGCTTAATAAGAATCTTAAGAATTCTAAATGAGGAATTAAAGCTTACTCATCATTGACTTAAACGAGTTGCCTTACCGACGTCGAAAATTCAAAGTAATAAAAAGTCGTTCTTTAAGACGTCTCAGAAATCTTTCTTAGCAGGATTTTCCGTCACGACGAAAAGAACGCACCCCTGGATAACGGATCATAAATATATGTTTAGGTCATCAGAACATTGGAATTTTTTCAACGTGATAAAGTAATAAATCATTTACACAGGTTTCCAATAAATGTCACCAAATCATTGGAATTTTCCAATGTCATAAAAAAAGAAAACGTCATTAAAGAAGTTTTTCTTAGACAACGGATCATGCAGTATAAATAACGGGCGCCATTTCTGGTCGTTGCGTTATTTCGGCGTTTAAAAAACTTCATTCCAAAAGTTATGGTATGAATAAGATATGGTATTTGTGTTTATAATTATGTCTTTTGTTCGATGTTTAATGAAAGTTGGCCTGCTTCAGATACGTATCATGTTATATTTTTAAGTTGGAATGCGGAGCAATTCAAACTTAGATTAAACAAAACCGCAAAATGAACACAAGACAATTTCATTTCGGGTTTCTTGATAACACATATCACGTGATCTCTTCGATATGAATACACCTCGGGTTACTTCTCATCTCAACTTGCCACGGACAATCAGTAAGTTGTAGCCGAAGACAATGATATGGCACATGTAAAGGATTATATAAAAATCTTTTAGAGACTTCTAAACATGCTTTAGTTTTCCTTAAGTTATTGAAAATAAGATAATAATCAGCGCAGTAATTTGTTTTTTTGTGATTTGCCGTCCCGTGTTTGGTAATCACGTGATCTGAAGCGACATGTGGTAGTCATGTGACCATACATAGGCAATGTGTACAAATATGGCTCAGGTCGCAAATGCACTTTTACAGTAATCATGCCGCCCAGTGCTTCAAAACATTCTAGAGCGATTAAGGGGGATCGTGGGCATCAAGCAAAAACAATTATTGTGGGATTTACAGCTTTTACTCAATAAAAATCAAATGGATGCAAAACGATATAAAAAATTTGAAAATTAGAATGTAAACATATCGACTACAGGTTTCTACTAATTTACTAAATAATTACGATTTAATCTGTCGTTATTTCCAAGTTTAACTCAATAATAACACATCAAACCTTTAACAAGTGTCATCTAGCTTTTAGCTTGGTCCTTTTTTACGGTTCTAAAGCCGAAAAACGAATTAGGAAATCGCGCGACTACAGGGCGCCGAAGATAGTTTGATATTATCTTCATCATATTATAGGAATTTTTAGGAAAGGGGGCAAAACTACCATGTGCAAACAATAACGTTACAATAACGGTAACGTCTTTTTTTTTTTTTTACTCACAACGCTTTAAATATCCATTTTTCCTAAGTCTAATCAGGTATTTCAAATCGATCACCCTGACACAAGTTTCTGCGCATTTCTGCAAATTTCCACTCAGAAACTTGAAGTTAAAATCTACATGGATTTAGTATGATCATTACAGAATTGGCTGAGTTGAGGGTCAAATAATCATCGAGGTCATTGATTTTTTACTGTAGAAGCTGTTATTCTCTGTTTTCAAGATTTCACGTATTACATGTGATCAAAAGGAGAATGCTATGCTTGAACATTCTAATTTTGCTGTGCGTGACACGAGCTTATAACTCATTCCAACACGATAAAATTTCAGGTCAGTCCAAATTCAAAGAAATAACAGACGACAATTGTAAAATGATGAAATATTCAAATCCTAGCCTTTTTGGAAAGAAAACATTGTGGATAATGAAGAAATTGTTTGTAACAAGCAATTTCTTCATTTACAACAATGTTTTCCAAAGCTTTCATGATGAGGGTCATTTAAAAGCGTCACTGTCTGGGAATGGGTTAAGACAATACTAGTTTTTGATTTCTGTATGTAGATTTATGTTTTTTTTTGCGTTATCCACGTACATATGTACACGAATGGGAATGCTGGTTTAAGTTTAAAGGAGGGAGGTTTACTCGGAAAGTACTAAACGGATTTGAACCGAATTCAACAGTTATGACCCTTTCAGCGCATTCCAACTTCTCAGTACTTTCAGTCCTTTGATTTTTTCAGGTGGCGACTATACACTGTTCGCGCCCGTTGATAGTGCATGGAACCCTCCCAACGGTACCGCTAATCTTGTAGACCCAACGACGACGGATGCGAAACCATTCTTCCAAGGTATTCAAATAACCGATGCTAAAATCCGGCTGTTTTCACGTCCGTGAAAGAGTGGCAATGAATAAACCCACTGCTACTAAAATGACCAATCACTGGCCCCGCCTACTTACTCTGTTAGTGTCATTCTCACTGACTCCGACAGAAAATCCTGTGTCGATTTTAAACGGTCTCATTTTGCAACTTTAATGGTCAGTAGATTGTAACAAAAAAGTAGAATGGTTGGTTGGCGACCGAACAAAATTTGTCATATAGATCACGACCAATGTCGAGGTTGAAAGTTAACTTCCAGGTTAAATGAATGATTTCATTGGTCGACTAAATATCTTAATGACAGTCGCGATTGGTGAATTCACACGACTCTCAGTTAAAGCCAATTGGCCGGTGACTTACCAATACGCAAAACCTCTGTTTATTCAAGCTGTCGTCATAACGTAAAGATCACCCAAAATCTTTGCTTATTGTGTTGTCCACAGAGACCAACAATGTAATGACGCAAAGCATCTTTAACAAGCTGTCTTGTCGTGATTGACGGATCGCTGGCCACGCCCACTGACCTTCAACATGGCATTTCCGCTTAGAATATGTCGTCAGGGATACAATGGAAATGGCGAATGGTTGGTTGGAGACCTAAAGGTAGTAACTACAATAAGTATCAGCTGTAGTTACGACATTTTAGTCGCCAAAAAAACAAACAAATATACTTAAGATAAATGTCAGAGCTCAAAGATCACTGCCTGTCTATTTGGTCGATTTTGATTGGTCAACTGGTTCTTTGAATGACATCGGCAAAATAGTTAGAGATCCGTCATTGAATGGATCGTTCAAGTACAAAAATCTTGCATTTGATGATAGACAAATATGAAAAAAAAAAAAATCTATGAATGATGCATGAAAGAAAAAGAAAAGAAAAAAAGAAATCGCACCACTGCCTCTATAATTGTGTTAAATGATGTTCGCCGCTCCTTATCCCTAGATGTTGCTAAAACCTACCCTCTAAAGTTTATAATGTAAGTACAGAACTTAACAACAGGATCTTAATGAAATATACCAAACAACAACAAAAAAACAATAAACCACTACATGTATTTACAGTCATAGGGTAGTTTGCAGCGCGTCAAACTCTCAATCATGAGGTCCCGGGTTCGATCCCCGGTCGCGGCAAATATCCTTTCCTTCCATTTGTGTCCCATCCATGGACTTACGTGGGATGAGCAGCTGGAGGCTCGGAAAGGATGTTGTGGTAGTACAGGTGCGAGAAATACCAGGAATCTATGGCTTGGTGTTCCAACCGTCGCGATATGGCTGAAATACTGTTAAGACATACGTTAAAACAAAACAAACAACTCAAATAAGAAATGTATGTATTGAATACTAATATCAGAATCTAACCGAGAAGGAAAATACGTTTTTCACTTCTGACAAAATCGTAACTTACTTAAATTTGATGTAGGAAAACATCTTTATCACATAGTATGTCTATATAATAAAGGCGCTGAAAGCCTGAGATATGTATACAGGAGATATATAATCTGGGCAGAAGAAGTTTGATGGTCGGATTATCGGAGGTGCCACTTTCTACCCAAATCTATTGTCGATTATGCGCAGATCTGCCAATTTGTTCGCTAGGGGACACAGACTGCCCGCAATAATTTTCATCCCGTTGAGGTATTGTAACGATATATTTACATGTATATATCGTTACATATTTTTCACCCGATCAAAATGCTTTGTAAGGATCTGATAAAGGTCACCAAAGGATCCTTCCTGTGAATTTTGGTTGAGTTTGGTTGAATTATGTTCAGTACTTTCTAAGAAGAAGATTTTTAAAGTAAAAGTCGGACACCACATCATGACAAAGCTCGTTGGCTTTCAGCCAGTGGAGCTAGCGAGAGAAAGCTAGAGAGTGAGTTAGATGGGGAAAGGAGCGTGTAGCCAGGTTCGAACTAGGAGGCTCTTGCGTGCGATGTGAGTATTCTACCACACAGACCAATTTCGTTATGTAAATATGCGTTTTATAATCTCCAGATAAAGAGAGCGAGAGAGGGCGGGCGGTCGTTTACCATGTTAACATGATTATGTGCACCTCTCAAAAGCGGTATGTAGACGTTGCATCCTTTGAGTAGAATTCGGAGGTAAAAATATATAGACACAAAGTCCGAGCACGACCAAACAGTTTTCACACAGTGCGAATATGATCCTATGAATGACCAATTAATTTGTTAAACATAACATTCCAATCGTGCGTAAAACTACGGAGCCCCGTAGGTGACATTCTGTACTTATTTTTAATTCGTTTTAACGAATTAGTAATTCGTTAAAACGAAATATTTATTCGTTATAACGAAATATTAATTCGTTAAAACGATTTAGTATTTCGATAAAACGAAATACTAATTCGTTAAAACGAAATATTAAATCGTTTAATCGAAATACTAAATCGTTTTAACGAAATATTAAATCGTTAAAACGAAATACTAAATCGTTTTAACGATTTATTAAATCGTTAAAACGGAATATTATTTCGTTATAACGGAATATTAAATCGTTAAAACGAAATATTAATTCGTTAAAACGAAAAAGTATTTCGTTAAAACGAATTAGTATTTCGATTAAACGAAATACTAATTCGTTTTAACGAAATATTAAATCGTTTAATCAGAATACTAACTCGTTTTTACGAATTATTAATTCGTTTTAACGAATTACTAAATCGTTTTAACGAATTAGTAAATCGTTAAAACGGAATATTAATTCGTTATTACGATTTAATAATTCGTTTTAACGAAATATTAATTCGTTAAATCGAAATACTTATTTGTTTTAACGAAATATTAAATCGTTTAATCGAAATACTAAATCGTTTTAACGAAATACTAAATCGTTAAAACGGAATATTTATATTTGTTATGCACTATTTGACATACCGCTTCTATTGGGTCAACTCCAAGAGAATTTGATCTCCTCATTTTGTCATACTGTTTTAACATTTAATTAACAGCAAGTTGCTTGATGTTGAGTTCTGCAGAGTGAGAGATCACTGCTGTTTGTCATGCATGTGATTCAAAACATTTATCAGGGAACTATTTCCATGTAGAAACTGACATTATAAGTTGGTACCCTACAAGACTTTCACTTCCGAGCCTAAAGTATTTTCATGGGTTGATGTGCAGAAGATTTGCGAAAAAAAAAATCCCTAATGATAGCATTATCCTGGCCTGTAATTCAAGACCAAAGACTGCTCTTTAAGACGGACTAAGATTTAAGTCCAAACAAAACTTTTGGGAGGAGCTACAAATTGTTAAAATTGGCCCTTTGTGCTCTTTATTTAATGAGGCAAAAACGGACAGGAGTGTAACCTATTCTGTCTTCTTGTGGCGGAGGGTAACAACCGAGTCTTCCGAAACATACTATTTCGTTTTAACGAATTGGTATTTCGTTTTAACGAATTAGTATTTCGTTTTAACGAATTAGTATTTCGTTAAAACGAATTAGTATTTCGTTAAAACGATTTAGCAAATCGTTTTAACAATTTACTATTTCGTTATTACGAAATAAGTTATAACAAAGTTAAGGGGTAAGAGAAACAGTATAGGTCACACGTGAACAGCTTGAGCTGTCCGCGTCGTAACCTTTATATGTTGCAAAACCGACATCGGGTGCGATATCGGGCCGATGTCGGTTTTGCAACAATTTTCAATATCGGTCCGATATCGGCCAACGACATCGGCCCGATATCGGCAACGACTGCCAAAACCCAAAACATAAATGCGCATATATGCTTATGATAACACAGTAGAGAACCCTTGCGTTTACTGTGGTTACCAGTCAAATTTCTGATAGCTTACTGTCACCATTCATGGTGACGGATTCTCATCGAATCGTTATATTTTTACCGTAGCTGACCGTTCCCGACAGACTAATTAAATACCTAAGGACAAATATTAATTAGCATCAAGAAGAGTGACGGAAATCCGTCACTCTTCCTGGTGCTATTTACTGATTGGCTAACTCGTGACCACGTGCCATCACAAATTTGGAATTTTGAAAATTATATAAAGAGTTTATAACCCCCGTATTTAGCTTTGAAAGAATTATGTTTACTAAGTGAAATACGGCATTACGTAACATACGCGGATTCTATTGAGCATTGACATAATTACCCCATTAACAGCAGTATATAAAAGGATTTTTAACTGCAGCCGGGGCTTCAAAAGTTGTGCGTTTTAGTCCATACATTAATTTATTTTAGGATATGGTGACATAGTAGACGGCCTTATAGATCATGCAATATGCTTAGGCCTATATTAATAACGTTGCTTAACGCTATATAAGATCTTGAACTTAATAGAAACGTCACAGTAGTTTATGGTTACTGTGGTCACATGGCATAGTCAAATTGTAATGGGTTTTTTTTAAACCATACAATGATTGCTGAGATTCATCTTTGAAATGTGGGCAATAACACTTACGCAATCAAAAGGGGGTTAGAGCACGTAAAGTTGACTTCTTGACGTCATCCAGATGCCGAACCCTTCTCAACCCGCCAAATCTGTCACAGTACCAAAGATTATGCAAATTAGAAGCTTATATAGTAATTGCGCTCGACTAGCGCTCGGCTAGCATATTTTCAGTCGAGCAATTTTGTGATGGTATGATCCCCCCCCCCCCAAAAATAACTTTTTCATCAGCTAGTTAACCGTAAGAGATATTCTGCTTAATACTGAAATAGGTTTCGTTATTATCAAAACTTTCGGAACACCCTTCCTGATGAAAACTATTTACATGTATTTAAACGGTTGCAGTACTTTATATGGCGTGGTGCTTTCCGGTAAAATATCGAGAACTTTCGGTAGATTATCACTTATTATTTAATGCTTTCCGGTGGATTATCGAGATTTTCTTCTCGGTAGCCTTATCTATTGGTAATTTCATCACAAAACAAGTGAAACTGTGACCCGTCAGGCGAAGTGGGAACATCTGGGTAGTGCGTAAAGTGTCGACCCTAGTCAGACTTCGTGGATTGCGCAGGCCGACTAGGATAAAACTTTTCGCACTTGTTAATCAAGAACTGGTGATCATTACACTCCCTGTATAAGAATTTTTGAAATCCGACCTACGGTAAACCTTTATTTGACGTGATCTCTTTTTCAAATATCTATTTTACAAAGTTCCCAGATGGTCTCCTTTCGTGTGAATTAAACCCTGGTGCGGCGCGTTTTCAAGATTTTTTAAGGTTTCTAAGCAGGATATCTCACGCGATTCAGTTAAAAATTGTAAGACCCGGCGCGATATATCCTAATTAAAATTCTTAAGAAATCTTAAAAGTCTTTATCTTAAAAGAAACACGCCTATGCTTTCGTTCTTTTTACAATATTTGAAATCTCTAAGCGAGGCCAATTACATGTTTATACCCGTAACATCATGATCTTGCCAGGCAGTCATATGCGAAATGTTGAAAGTTCGTGTTACATCCTAAATACGAGAGGAAGATGCCTTGCAAGTTTTAGTCTGAGCAATCAGGCTAGACTTTGCATCATTCGCCTTACAAATTTAATCCACGTGTGACTTTTTCGATATACTTCGCGAACTGAACGCAGTTGTTATAGATAATGTCATTGAAACGACGGTACCCGGCGCAGCAGCTAATTTCATTTCTGGATTTGGCTTTCTTCTATACATATCTTCTCTAACATTTGAAAACCTGAAATGTTTCAAAATTCTCTCACCCATATCGATCTGATGTATTTATTGCTGAATTACGTTAATCCCGAAAAATACATTTGCATAATGACCAATTAGCACTTCTATCAATTATTCATTCAAAGGTAAATGTGTATTGGCATATATTGTATACTCTTGACAATACAGGGGATCGGTAATCATTAATACTCTAGAGGGAATACATACCTACACCAAATACATTATGCTTCATGCGCATAGTTTCAGTCTTAAATGGTTGTGCTACATGCTCAAAGGGGGTATATTTATTTGTTGTATCTGATAAATTGCCAAATAAATATTGTATCAATGAAAACAGATGGTATTTGAAAGTGATTTCATTTGTAAACAATTGTAATGAAAGAAAAACATATCTTATATCTAATGCTATGTTCCCACTGCCGATCCGATCAACTCGACCAAGCCCGATCAAGCGATCGAGTACTGATGAAGCTTGGTCAGCATGTGTGACGGGGGAGGTCGGAGCGATCGAGTGTGGTCGGCATCGCTCCGGCTTCCTACCCGAATATCTTTGCCATGTCAAAAATACTCGTGTATGATCGAGTTGGTCGGGATGCTCGAGCAGAATTCGGAAGGATGGTGGTCGGGGAAAGATGGGATAGCGATCGCATTAAGATCGAGATGGTCGGGAAGGGATCGAGTAGTGATCGAGTTAAGGTCGGGATGTTCGAGTAGACATCGGAATGGAGGTCGGGTTGCGATCGCGAAAGGGTCGTGAATACACGTGTAGGGGCTGGGCTAGATCGAGTAAAGATCAAGAAGAAGTTATGTATATGCCTTTTGGTCGAGCTCGGTCGAGTTTGGTCAGGGAAATCAGGCGATCGAGTTGATCGAGTAGATCGGATCGGCAGTGGGAGCAAAGCATTGCATTATACATGTTCGTGCGATTTTGAAAATATTAATAAATAAATAATACAAATAAAAATGATGATAATAATAACCATGAACAATTATTATACAGTAAATGATGCAATATTCACCGGGCAAGCTCGAAACCGACCAAGATGCCCAAGTCACAAGTAAAGGGGCGAGAAACCTAAAATCGCCAATTTGTTAAAACCATCTAGAATTTCGTTTTAACGAATTAGTATTTCGTTTTAACGAATTAGTATTTCGATTAAACGAATTAGTATTTCGTTAAAACGAATTAGTATTTCGTTAAAACGAATTAGTATTTCGTTTTAACGAATTAGTATTTCGTTAAAACGAATTAGTATTTCGTTTAAACGAATTAGTATTTCGTTTTAACGAATTAATAATTCGTTTTAACGAACTAGTATTTCGTTAAAACGAATTAGTATTTCGTTAAAACGAATTAGTATTTCGTTAAAACGAATTAGTACTTCGTTAAAACGAATTAGTATTTCGTAATAACAAATTAATATTTCGTTAAAACGAATTAAAAAATGTGTACAGAATGTCACTTACAGGGCTCCGTATAAAACCGACAGCTTCGCTTATCAGCTTTATACAGCAACTTCGTCTAACCGGACCGTTTTAACATTGTAACTCTAGAATAAGTAATATTATTTTGGTATGAAACAAACACCTAATTTTTTCTTAACAATATGATATGATTATATATATTTAATAATTTCCAATATATAATATATCTCCTTTCTTTCTTTCCATTCACTCGTCAAGTTTTGATGATTTAGCCAAATTTAGAACACTCACACGAAAGTACTGTACATCAAGCCGACAGCTTTCAATGAGTCATATCTCGCCTTCGTCCTTCTCGCCTCAATCAGGCGTATTAATTTATGGTCAGATTCGATCTACTTTTCAAGCGATAGAAGATCACATTGATTGCGGTAGATGTTTTTACATTATGTTTTCACATTAAACTCTGCATGGGTTTGAATTTTTAACATAGTAACTTTAGCCTCAGATTGCTTACGCAATTTCAGGCTAAAAACGAAAGAAGTTGGCTCCTCAAATGATCAACCCACAAGGTTGTTTAAGAAAATCTCACATAGGTCGATGCCAATTTCGTTTCTCTTGGTGGAATGAGTCAAGGCGAAAACCCTTTATCATAGAATGTAATTAAACACATTAATGCTTTTCTACTCCAGAGATACTTAAGTACCATCTTGTACCGGGAACCAAAACTGCTGGTCAGCTAACGGACGGACAAGTACTAAATACCGTACACGGGACCACTTTGGCCGTTACTGTTAATTCTACAGGTAACCACATGCGTAAGAAAAATACAACAACAAAAAAGTATAGAAAAAAGATATGCTTAATCTATGAAAAGTCAGTCATTACAAACGTACCCCGGACAAGATTGGTATGTACATTAACCCGCATGTCGATAGGCGGCCTGCCACATACTAAATACCGTACACGGGACCATTAAGGCCTCTAGAGTTATGATGTAATCCTACAGATATGTACCGGGAACAGTGTTCATTCTAGGATTTAAAACATTAGGGGGATTTTATTGCAAAGTCTACAGAATTGTTAAATGCTCTTTGTTTATAACCCCCCCCCCATAAAAACAACAACCCCAAACGGCAACAGTCAATCGTTAAAAAACGTACACCGAACAAGTTTGGTAGGTACATTACATTCTACAAGTATTTAAAGGGAAAACAATAACACAAAAAAACGCAGGTCGACAGAAGGCCTACCAAATACTAAATACCGTGCACGAGTTCATTTTGATCACTATAGTTACAATGTCATTCTATAAATATCGTCGGTGGGTGAGCAAAATGTGGTAACTACAGCTTAAGTAAACCTGTAGATAAGACATTTTGCTCGTGCCCCGACGATATGTACTGGGAACAAAATCTGCTGGTCAGCTGGCGAACATACAGTACGTGGGGTTACTTTGGTCGTTACAGTTAGTTCTGGAGGTAAGTTTCAAAGAAAAAACCTGCTATTCAGCTGACTGATGCTCTAGAAACCACTTTTGGTAACGGCGGTTAATTCTAAAGGTTTATACCAGGAACCAGAAGCACAGGGTGACTAACGATTGAAAAGACGTACTACCGTACACAGGGCCACTTTGGCTGTTACAGTTAATTCTAAAGGTACATAACTGGAATCAGAACCACAGAATAATTAAGGAACGGACAGACATAATACCGTACGTGGAGCTACTTTAGCCGTTGCCATTAATTCTTTCCGCACCCGTTATCTTCCGATAGGTAGCATTTTTTCAAATACTGACCTATCTAATTTGAGCATTCTGGGTATTGTCATTCGTGACAACTCGACCGATTCCGTCGAACTACATTCAAAATGTCAGCGTCCATGAAAAGCACGCTTCATTTTCTTGGTGCCTGTTCTTGGAGCACAGGTAAAACATGTATACTTTCGCAATTTGAAATAATTATTTTTCTAATCAATTTGAGGCGACAATTAAGTTTGATTTCTCCACAATTGCAGTTTTTATTGTAACTATCCACTTTCTACTTTTTGGCGATATATTATGGAGTTATGCGTACGACGTAGTAATATTTATCCCAATCTGGATAAGTGATACGGTCCCGAAGACAGATCAATCTTCGGAGAATATGACATGCGCAGACAACGTTCCGCACCGAGAAGTAAAAACGGTTTGTGTTTGGAACAATCTTTTTTTCTTAAGCACCCAACTCATTCCAACACAATCACGCTTGTAACGCGCCCTAGGGAAAAGGCTTAGGAAAACATAGAGGAAAATGAAGAAATTGCTTGTCACAAGCTATTTCTTCATTACCAACAAGGTTTTCAACCCTTAAAGACAAAGATTTTCCAACTTGAAATTGTCGTCTGCAGCTTCTTTCAAATCGGACCAGTGTAAAATTTTGCCGTCTTGTAATGGGATAACTCAACGGGCAAGATGTTTTATCAGTTGTCCGCCAGAACACTTAGAGCATGCGGAACAATCTAGACTTTTGAGGTAAGTCCATCAGGACCGGTACCTACAAGCACAAAAGGTTGCCAATTTGCAATCAGACAATTGACCAATCGCGACTGTCAATCAAACATATATACACAGCTATATACCTGTACACTCAAATAGTTTGGCACGCATAGTAATAGATTTGGTTCAGATTTATTGAAGTGATACACCCAACATAGTTTTTAAACATGTCGAATTTTTTTTTTTTTTTTTGCTTTTTTCTTCTTCTTGTCATAATACGGTACACGCAAAAACAACGACAACAGCATTTTTTTAATAAAGGGATCTAATTCTCAGAAGTATTTTTCTAATTTTAATCTACGATTATTATGATATTTCACACAATTGAACAATCGTTGGCCCCGCCCACTGACTCCGTTGACTCGGATTGGTAGTCCTACTTCGTTTTAAAACGGCGTTATTTGCAAAATTCATGGCCATAAACATATAATGAAAAGTAGGATTGTTGGTAAGCGACAAAAACGTCGCAAGGTACGATGTTTAAGTCGCAAAACGAACCAAAAAATGGCGATCAATGTCGGAGTTCAAAACTGATTGTTTGTCAAGACGAATGATTTCATTGGTCGACTGACAGCTGTATTTAGTCAGGTGTGCATCAAGATGCATAAGAAAATATATTTAAGTTTCCTAGATATTTGTTGCCATGGAAACTGACTAAAATCCATTCATTTTGGGGGCATAACAGCAATACATGTATCGAAATAAGCTTCGTGAAATTTCGTGGCGATACTCGCAATAAATATTTTCTAAATCATGAAATTCATGTGTTCACAAAACCTGAAAAATTATCCTCGTATGGTTTTTGATATTTTAGATGATACATACTTTAATATATTATCTTCTAAATTAAAAATATCCTATGAAAGTACCACTGCACTATTCCAAACATTGAAAAGGGCTTTTTTTGATTAATATGAGATTTTAAGACTGTTACCACGGCAACAAAATATAAAGAAAAGGAAACATATCCCTATTATCTAACTAGCTGCTACCTGGCAAACAGGTAACTATGTATTCGAATTTAGACAAAACTGTAAACTAGAAATGCACGGGTTAAACAAAATTATCCTCAATATATACCAATACTTCTTTACAACAGAAGGATTATCGATATCTTCATTCCGTGTAGAACATAAGACAATTCTTATAGAGTCGCCTTTCTACGATATATACTTAAAAAAGTATGTTTGGACTTTGCATTTTACTTTTTCAAAAATTAATACTTATACAATTTATCACAATCGACCAATCGAGGCCGTCAATCATGGAAATAATTGACCAATCAAATCATTCACTCAGTCCGGAATTGAGTTTTGATATTCGACCTTGACCTCCATTTGTTTGAAATGATTTTGTTTGTTTAGCGCCTTAAACGTCGTAACTACAGATTATCTAAGCTGTAGTTACGACGTTTAGGTCGCCAAACAAACAACCATTCTACTTTTTGTTACTTGCTTTTGGCCACAAATTCGTAATGTTCTTAAATAAAATATTTCTATTTTGCATTACAATTTACATAATTTGATACTTAAACATTATTTTACAATAACACTCTTTATTTTGCAGGTACATTCATCAACAACTCCACAGTTATCGACCCTGATCTGGCCTGCACTAATGGCATTGTTCATGCTATTGATAGAGTCCTGTTCCCGTTGGACATTATCAAAAATCGACCAACACAAGCTTCAAATCAAGGATGATTTAAACCGCCATTTAACATTTCAATTTACGTGATATATATTTGAACTAAAAAGAGATTTACTAAATATTTGTTCTTTTTCGCCCTTTTAACTAATTACCTCTTAATTCTGTTGGCGTGTTAGGGTAACAATAGCCATAGAAAAAACATTGTTTAAATAAGGGAAGTAATGTTGATTAAAGTTCTTTATTTTCTCCCACAATATATTTTTTATCCTTCTCGTAACATCTTCTGATTTGACCACATGTCATGTGTCATCTACTCTTTCAATCATAGTGAGTCTTAAATTTATTATAAATAAATGCCACAAATCTAACCGAATGAAATATTTACTATTTTTATGTAAAATTTTATGGATCTACTTTATGAGTAAGCATACAAAATTATTGCGTACTAATATTTTTTTCACGGATTTATGGGGGAAAGAAAATCATTAAACGCTTGAATCTTGACTGACGAAACCGAAATGGAATTATTTTAGTTTTAAAGTACATTTTTACTAAAGATGTGTATTTGATATATCAGTTCGACTCACATAGAAACTTTCAGAGAGGACCAATCATCATCAACAACAACAACAACAACAATTGACTGATCCCTGGCCCCACCCACTGACTCCGCTGAACATGCCCAATGACTCCAACAGGAAGCTCCACATCAATATTAAATGGCGTTGTTTTGCAAAATCTATGGCCAGTAACATGTAATAAAAAGTAATATTGTTCGTTGGCGACCTAACCAATCAGGTGCCAAGCAAACAAACAAACAACAACAACAACAAAAAAGAGAGAAATAAACAAGGAAACAACAAAAAAGACTGTTCAGACTGCATGTACGATGGCTGACCAAAGTCTTTACTTTTCTTTTCGATCATGCATATTGTTGGAAATGTCATGCTTATGGTTATTGCTAATGGTTATTTTTGATTGACTAAAATCATTTCATGTTTAAGATTATGGGAGTAAAACATAACTTTTATTAAAAGACAAACAATTCGACCCCTTTTCTACTCACAATTTACATGTGTGGATTTCTCTTTTGTTGGGACATCATAATAACCAATAGCTTCATTGGTTCATAATTCATTAGCCTAGGCCAAAATCAAAGTTAATTTAGCATCATAGAAAAAGCTAAAGCAATAATTCTTTTGAAACACTTGGATGTCTTTTGTTTTGTATTGCTACCCAGTAGTACTATCCATACTTTGATTTATGGAGCTGATTAAACGAAATAGTTGCGTGATTATTTGGGTCAACTCCACTCCGAAATTACTTCCGGCTGGTTGTATCCTAAAGTAGTCCATTAAAAAAAATGATATCCTCCTTTTGTCATGCTGTTATACCGTTTAATCAACAGCAAGTTGCTTGATGTTAGGTTCTGCAGAATAAGAGATCACTGTTGCATGTCATGCATGTGACTCAAAGAACTTATCTTGGAACCATTGCTTTGTAGAAACTGACATTTGAAGGTGGTACCATACAATACTTTCACTTCCGAGCCTAAAAAATTTCATAATAATACCATTTTGCTGGCATATAATTCAAGACTAAAGACTGCTCTTTAAGACGGACTAAGATTTAAGGCCCAACGAAACTTTTGGGAGAAGCTACAGGTTGCGAAAATTGGCCCTTTTTGCTCTTTATCTAATGAGGCAAAAACGGACGGGAGTGTAACCATTTCTTATTAGGAGAAAATATGAGGTATTGCTATAGCTAGGACGTCGTCTGCGTCAGCGTCCGAAAACTTAGACATTTTGTTATATCACTGGTATTACTGAAAACATTCACTGAATCTCTTGTTTATTTAATAAGATACGAAACAAATATTCTAACCATTCAAGGTTCACGAATCTGATTTTCAAAATATTGTGATAATACAATAATAAGAGAAAGGTTAAATTTAAGTTACAATACTCATATTTTACTCTGCTTTTTCAAAAGATTTCTGGATGGCGGCTAAAAGTAAGAAATTGTTTTCAAAAGTATAACTTTAAAGAAGAAAAAAAATGATAAGAATAATATAACTTTATTTCAACTGATTATATGAATATTCCAATGCAAATTTCTTTCCTTTCCTGTTACAGTTCAGCTAGCAACTTATCAGTCAACAGACAAAATGTTGAAAACTTGTGTTAAAAAAAAATAAAAAATAAAACAAATAATAATAAAAAAAAAAAAAAAAAAAAAAAAAAAATAAATAAATAAAAAAATGTAACTTCAAATTTAAATTCTACGAAGATCAAATTTCAAAAAAGAAATTTTGATCGGGCGAATAACAGAGGTATTTTTGGCAGTCAATTCAGCAAAAATACCACCATATTTTGAAATACAACCCCTCTCAGCAACCACGTATAGAATATGAATGTTTTCATACAGGAATGTTTCATTGTTGGACATCTTTAAGGTTTCATGGCAACAGCCCCCCCCCCCTAAAAAAACCCCAAAAACAAAAACAAAACAAAAAAAACTCAACCTCAAACATCCCCTCAACCCTCCCCCCGAAAAAGACATGACCAAAACAAAACACGCACACAAACACAAAACACACACAAAAGCCAACAACAACGACCCCCCAAATGACCCCCCCCCCAAAAAAAAAAACAAAAAAAAAAAAAACCAACACAACCCCATCAACAACAGCAACAACAACAACAACAATAAAAAAAAAACCTAATCCGGCTGTTACAGATATTATCTAGCAGTTCCATATGGATCATAAAGAGACATAGTTAAAGAAAAGCTTCTGTCTGAAACTACCATGCAGTTGAGACGAATGATTCTGGTTTCGACAGCTTATATATCTTTGAAGAAATTATGATAAAGGTGGTCTTTATGGTCAGGGCTTATCAACACCATTTGATATATCGTATAGTTTTTCGATTTCTTTAATGCTCTCCGGTAGAAAATCGATATTTCTCGGGGGATTATCTCTTGATGATTTGTCCGAAAAACAATGAAATTAGCGAAATGATGAAGTCATTGATTTGGTAGATTTAGCACCGCTCTCGTTCATTGCGGGCTACTGAACGTCGTTTGAGCGGACCAAAGACACAAGTAGCGTCATCTGGTTGCCATGAATTCACGTGCGAAATGACGCGCTTTTAGGAATCTATATCCTCCAAAAAGTTGATATCTTAATTCGTTTTGAATTAAAAGAATAGAACAACTGTATGTTTTTTTTCGTGTAAGATCGTATCATTTTTCATTGAGGGATCATCAAAAACTATATTTTCACGAATGGCGGAGGTACAGGTACAAGTATAGTTTAATTATTCACGAAATGAAAGATAAATCGAACTTACACTGAAACAAACAATTATCCTCTATTTTTTCATACGGTTAGCTTTACTTGTGTAAATCATAGTTGTATTAGCATATTTAGCATATGAATATGGGGTTGATTTACAACCATAATCATGATCAACGTTTTACTTGACAATGACCTTTGACCTACTGTCTTAAACTTTGATTTGGTAAGTTAAAAATACAGCAATGGCAAAAGGGTCTGGTCACAAGTTCGTATAACTTGCCATTGGCACACGCGTCATTTGTCTCTCACAGATTGAAACATGATAAGTATTTTGCCCGTTTAGTTGGCTGAGCAGATAATGGTTCAAATTTAAGGTAGCAGTTTTACATGTACATGTCTTGGTATGAAAAATGTTAGGAAGCAATGGTTAGGTGCACCTACCAACAGCGAAATTACTGAAATACTACTGAAAGTGACGTTAAACCAAATTATAGTAATCGTAGTCTTACTTGCTTTCAAGATCATTACTTTTTAGTGCTCACGTGAGATTTTAGGATAAACGGATCGTCCGTCGCTTCAAACAACATTTCCTCCTAAACGGCTGGGCCAATATCGAAATAATTTCATGAAAAAGTTCATTAGGTGGCCCTTTACCAAAAATGCTCATATCGTTCCATTCCAGGGGTCACTTGATTTTGCATAGAATCTTTCTAGTATAGCTTCTAAAATGATCTTCACCAGAACAACAAAGCCTAGAGCTTTGACATGTATTTGAATCAGTATGAAAAGTTAAAAAAAAACCCTTCTCCTCTAGAACCAAGAAACCTAGAGCTTAGATATTTTGCAATTAGTAGTGCCTAAGAGACCTCTTAAAAGTTTGCTGAAATCATGACGCTCGGGGTCATACTGGCCCTGGCTAAGGGGTCACCAGTGCCGCTCCAGGGGTCATTGTACTCGATCACTTCCTTTCACTTCCAACTAAATATAGACATCTTTTAACGTCTTCTTTCATTAGTAACTAAGGACCTCTTTATAAACTGATGGCTTTCTTATGATAACTTCCTTAGCAACCAGTGAATATTAACTGGAGACCTTCCACTCTTGCTGGTTCAAATCCTACTCTGGGAAAAAAGAATATTTCATGTGAGGAAGCCATCCAGCTAAAAACACAGTTTTATTAGCTAGCAAAGCGTTAACACCGAAATTTGAGGCCTACTCAGGGTTCAACGAGTGCAAACTGCCACTGAAGGCTTAACTACTAAATCCGTTGAATGCCTACACCCTAAAAAGTAGTGCTAATGTATTTCAGGAATTGTTCATATCCTAAGTATTTTTAGCTCACTTGAGTACATCATGTACAAAATGACTGATCTTCAAATAAGTTGTAGACGAAAAATTGAAATTGTTGAAAATTCTTAAATATCTATCTCTTTAGGCAGAAAACAACGCGGAAAATGAAGAAATTGCAATTGTAACAAGTAATTTCTTCATTTTCACATTGTTTCCCAGGACTATTTTCTTAAGGGGCGTAAAAAGATGGGTCGTTTGGGAATGGTTTAACTCATTGGTTAATCTCGTTTCTTTATCATGATAACGTTTGATAAAGAAAATTACTGAGCAAAACAATTCTTTGTCCTTTGATAGCTTACAGTCCTTTTCAATACTTTGATATTTTTTAGCTACGATTATTTCTGTTACCTCAATGGGAAAAATCTTTGGCCATTTTCTCGGAATTTCAGCCATTGGCGAAAATGGCGATGCCAGTGTTAGCCCTGCGTCACTTAGCACTGACATCATCAAAAGCATTTGATTCACCACAATGTTACAAGTGTACCCTACATTTTTTAAATCAAAGTCACCCATGTGAGCGATCAAGGTCCATCGTGACCGTGTTAACTCATCCGGTATGATCTTTCCAACATGACAGTCCAAAAATGAGTAAGACATCATTTAGGAAAATTGGACAATATCGCACTAGCAATTCATTGGAAATTATTATAGACAAGCATCATATGAGACGTTCTGTATATCTTTTATACCTTCTACGACCTAATTTTAACTTAAAAAGACTAATTCAAAACAATAATAAACATCCATGCACTCTTTGAACATACGCAACTTGTGTCCGCTTCTCTATTCATTTTTATGTTGTGTAGTATGGCTTGTGACCCCCGCGGTATACAGCTGGTATGAGTAGTTCTAAACTGAATAGAAAATTTCGAACCGACAATATGCAAGAGAAACAAATTGTATTATCTTTGACAAAATTTGAGACTAAGTTATTGATTCGGCATCGGGCCGTAGCAATCCGAATGGAGGGCGAATTACTCACTTCATTATTGAAATATTGCGCGTTATTGAAACCGATGTCACATTTACGTTTAGAGGAATTTTGGTAGGTGCTTTCGTATGTAAAAGGAGTCTTTACGCTTTTTTGCAAATTTTGTAGAATCTTTGTATGACACCGTCTTCAAAGTATACGTTAGATCCGGAGCAGATCTTGAAAAATGATAATTCGAACCTAATTGGGCACTACTTCTATTCAACCCTAGTAATTTTCCTACTGGAATTCCAAACTGGGTAGCAGTAGTGGACGTTGAAGACGTCAACAAAAAACAATCACTCTGTATGATAGACTGGTACCGCCGTCGACTTAATAAAGCCTTAATGTACAAGTCTACAGTGGTACCAGTCTATCTGTATCAGACTGTATGCCAAGTATATAGATTATTACTGATGTGCGAATAGTATTTACGTTTCATAATTCAACGAATAAAAAAATCTCTTAACTATTTTGATATGCAAAAGAAGAAGCGTTTTGGACACTTTTTATTGGACTTCTTTGTGTTCAAGAATAAACGGTTCCGTATACAATTGATTTAGATCGCGGACTTCACTAATTTTTATCCCATCAGGATATTTGATAGAGGAAACTGAAATTAAATGATTTTGTTAATTTAAGAGACCGTATAGGTAGCTCCAGTGCATATGGCGTAAATACGGTTCAACTGACGGATCGCTCATCCTACCTACTATCTCCGATGGTCACGCCCACTGACCACTAAAGGAAAATCCATGTCGACATTAAACTGCTTATTTTGCAAGTTTTTGGCTAGAAAAATGTATCAAAAAATCAAAATTGATTATTGGCGACCTTAGCGTCGTAAACACAGCTTGAATAAGCTGTAATTACAATGTTCAAGTCGCCAAACCAACAAAAATGCTTCGCATAAAAATCGGCCAATATCGGAGTTCAATTCTCTTTCGGTCTGAATGAATTATTTGATTGGTTAATTGATTATTTAAATAACAAACCGTGATCCGTCAATCGTCTTGGTTGGCCTGAAAATACTTTAATCAGGTGGTCATTTCCTAATGATGCAATTTTTATTCTTGGTCTTTTGTGCTCTCTTGAAGTCCATATAAAATGATCTGGGACGCCAGATTGGTCGAGGATACCTGAAATTTAAATCGAGATAGACGGTCGACGTTGGTTTCTTGGGATTCACCCCTGGCCTTACTGTCATGCGCTTATTTGCATGTTTCGTAAAGACAGTTTCTGTACAGATTTAGTAAAATCCGTGACTTTGTGCTTGCACTTCGACTTAAGAATTATGTCTTATCTTTGACCTTTGGCTTGTACTGCGATAACGCTTTGGTCATTGCCAGTTTTTACAGTCAACAGGAGTCATGAAATTCGCTGCAATTGTTTTATGCTGTACGGTGAGCCTTTGTTCGGGTTTCGAGGACAAGACCGTCGTAGAATGGCTTTCTGACAACAGCGCTTTCAGCACACTTGTAACTGCAGTTCAGACAGCTGGGCTTGTCTCCGATTTATCGTCATCTGGTAAGACTTTTTCGTCTGGTAAATGTTAAACGTGTTTTATCAAATATGTTATACAGATTACTCTCAGAATAGCCCAATATTGTAGGTACTTAATCGAAATGTCTCAATAAATCAATCAAAGTGAGTACTAATAATTATGAATAACATGAAAATAACAGTTCCCAACATGTCTTCTTCCAAAAACTTTTATCTTCGGTCGCGGCAAATATCCTTTCCGACATTTGTCTCCCACCATTGGGTAGATTATCGTAAAACTAAGTGGGATGAGCAGCTGGAGGCTCGGAACGGATGTAGTGGTAGTACTGGTGTGGCAAATACCAGGAATCCACGGTTAGGTGTTCCAGCTGCCGCGATTTTACTGAAATACTATTAAAATTGGCGTTAAACCTCATTCAATCAATCCAAGAACTCTTGATTTCACCTGACACTTGAACGATCTAAAACTCGTGAATATTATTTCGTTTATTACCAGAGGTGTTTGTCACACCCAAAATTACTCTTAACCAAATCATGAACACCAAATCCGTGTTTCTTTTATTTTGTTCTCCAATTGGCCAATCACGGCTGTCAGTCAAGGAATATATCGACCAATCAAATAATTCATTCAGTCCGGAATGAAATATCAACTCCCACATTGGCCGCCATTTGTGTGAAACATTTTTGTTGGTTTGTCGAATTATACGTCGTAACTTCAGCTCATTCAAGCTGTAGTTACGTCGTTTAGGTCACCAACCAACCATTTACCTTATTTAATAACGCCGTTAAAAATCGAAGCGAAACTTCAAATCGGAGTCTATGGACGTGGCCAGCGATTATCAGCAGATTATCTCACCTTTCCCCACAGAGTTTTCCAGCTTTTCTGATATATATTCAAGTTCCATAGCGACAAACCGTTCTTTGGCTCGCATGCTTTCATTTCTATCCGATCAAATTGTTATCATATCAGAAAGATTTACACATTAAGTGGGAGTCAGTATTTCAAAAACAAGGCTAGGTCATACGTTTGTATTCCCAAAAATTGTTTACCTCACAAATTTGTCCACTATTGCAGGTCCGTATACAGTGTTTGCGCCCACAGATGCCGCCTTCAACAAGCTGGGAGCCAGCGTTATCAACGATTTGTTAGCCAATCCTAACCAATTAAAACTCATTTTACAATATCACGTGATCCAAGAGTTTGTCCTCATTCCCGCCATCGGAAGTCCCACGAGAAAAAGTACGTTGGAAGGGGACCAGATAACCATTGTTCCGAGAAATGGAGTAAGTTGTTCGCAGGACAAATCGAATGTGGTTTAATTTCAAAATAAAGAATGGCTATACTTTTTTTTTTATAAGAATTACTCATTTACGCGCTGTCACTGCCTAAGCCCACTTGATCCTTTATGATTAATCTAAATTCATCTAGACTGACATCCGTAGTAATTTGGAAAAAATATTCCATCAAAAGCAAACAAACAATCAAACAAAACAAAATAAACAAACAGAAAAAAACAAAACAAAACAAAAAAAAAAAACAAAAAACAAAAATAAACTAAACCGATATTTATTTCAGGGTCTTCTCGTCAATAGCGTCGCTAACGTAACGTCAACGTACAGTGATATAGTCGTCAACAACGGCATCATTCAGCCCATAGATAATATCTTGATGCCACCATCTCTACCGCTGTTCACCATCACACAATATCTATTGGTGCACGACGTCAGATTCAAGGATCTTAATCTCGCTCTTCTTCTAGCGGATCTTACCACGACAATGAACAGTATGTAGATACGGCATATTCCATGTGATCTTTTTCTTTGAGAAAAGCTGATCTTAGCTAGAATGGTAGCTTGCCATTACGATTTTAGCAACATTTAATTATTCTAGAAAAGATTAAGGTCAGCTTGTCTGAAGGTAAATCGAGTAACATATTGTTCTCTTTTTCTCATAAGCAACAGTCCTGCACTTTTAATCCCGTTCTTGAAGGCTCAGGATCTGGAAATGGCCCAATATCGTGCACTTAACCTATTCCCAAACATTGACGCTTTTTGGCACCCTCAAGAAAAACGATTCGGAAAACATTGTATAAAATGAAGAAATTTCTAAAAACGAGCAATTTCTTCATTTCCCACATTGTTTTCCATCCCGAAAGTTGAAAACAACAACAACAACAAAAATACACACTAAAATTTCATAAACCTTAAATTACCGTCTGTAAATCCTTTCAATTTGGACAAGGATGTTCATGAACTCCAAGGCTATTCGCTGTAGAAATGGGAAAAATAACGGATATTGAATGAGTTGTCATCACATACAGATAGGGTACAGGGAACTAATACACTTTCCCGCCATCTGTCACATTTTGTATAGGGAAAAAGCGGGCAATGTAAATAAAGATAGAGGTGACATCTGATTGGTCCATAAAATATCAAGACGAAATCTAACGAATTGATCCGATCAATTGATACTCTCTTAATAACTTAGGAGCAAAAAGGGTAGCATTTTAATGCATTTCGGCCCTTGAGGGGCGGTTTCTATACCCTAGGGTAATTTTCGAAAAATGAAGTAAAGCTAGCTGCGCGAAGAGGGTAATCTTTAAAAGACGTCATAACTCGTTGATAAAAGGGGTCATGCCAAATCACAATTCAGTTATTTTAACGGATGAATGATTGTTCTTGAATTTGATATGCGGTTTGATTCCCTTGCAATTTTTGGGGATAAGCTATTTGCAATTTTTTGTAATGGTCGCCTATGGAAAACGGAATAGTTCCCTGTAACCTAAATGAACACGAATTCGATATCATTTTTTTCCCTGTCACCTCCCATAAGTACTGCCTTATAAAAAGGGGGGTATGATAAATTTTGTGATATCACGTCACATGGTCACGCGGTTAGCTTTATCATGTCACTTGATCACGTGACCGACCGGAACTATTTTTGCAGTAGTAGGATCGCTGACGAAACCTTACTTCTAAACAATAAATGTTTAAAACTTTAGCTAAAAATTGTGTCGACATAAAAACATTATACTCGACTCTCAACTTTCATCGGACGAATTAATCGGACCTTAATTTTTGCAATAAATCACTGAATTTCAATAGAATTCATCAATATAATCATAATATTACTCGAAACATACAACGCTTATTGTAAAATGAAATCATTGAAAGCGTTATGACGTCATTTAGGCGTTATCATAGGCATCGAATTCATTTGCATAACTAGATTCTTTTAAACAAGTGAAATATCACCTGTGTAATATTAAAAATATTCAACAGGTTTATTTCACTCCCAGGGCGTATGCCATTTTATAAAATAGGATATTACATTAGTACTCCATGTTTATAAATTTTATCTCACTGGAAGTGATACGAGGCTTAGCCGAGTTTTTATAAGTTTCAGATTGAGGTAAATTCAACATTAAGAACACGGTTATGTACATTACGCAATAATTTAATTGTTAGTTTCGTCTATCAAAAACGAGCCTTCTGATTGGTCGAAAAATTTAATTCATACTTCCATGAACATAATTTTGAGCACGAAGCCATTTTGAATGCTTCAGCACAAAATAGTTCCATACAAAAAAGTATCAAAAGTTGTAAAGTTTTGCTTTGTTCGATCCATGCTATTAAATTGTAAGAAATTAAGGGAATATTTTTTGTTTTCATGGAGGTATGAACCGAAAAAACTAATCACACTTATGTATGAATCCGCTTTGCGTATTCATACAGTGTGATTAGTTTTTTTCGGTTCATACCTCCATGAAAACAAAAAAATATTCCCTTCATCTCTTAATTTAAAAACAGATATCTTTGGCTAGGTATAAATTGACACGATCGTCAGTATCTATTATTTCGTATGAATCTATCTAAAGTTTGACAATTGAATTGTATGCTTCCTGATTTGTTTATATACATATTATATATCAAAAAGTATAATATATCAATGTATATTGTTTCCAGTGGTAGGACCTTTGTAATGTGACGTATATTTCTATATGAAAAAAAACCCAAAGAAACAAACAAAAAACAACAAAAAAAGATGCAAAACATCATTTTACCCCTTTACTGTATTACAAATCTTAATACTTTTCCAAATGCAAAGGTTTTGCAGACGACAATATAAATTTTAATTGGTTAAATAATCATTCAGTACCGTAGAAATATTGTGGAAAAAAGAAATTGCAATGTCTTCTTTTACCACAAAGTTTTCTCAGATATAAAAAAAAAAAAAACAACAACAAAAAAAAAAAAAACACGGAGACGTAAAGAACAGGGAGTGTACAGGAAATGTGAAACAAAACTGGAAGTATTTTTTTTTTCTTATAGGTGGTGACTACACAATGTTTGCCCCTACAGACCAGGCGTTCGGTGAAATAAGTTCTAATTTGATTAATCCTTCCTATCCAGGAGCACAGGGGGCTTTCGAAGGTAACAATATGCGGTAGAACGACCAATATATCCTTAACTTTATTTACAACATCTTTGATGCCAACCGACGTTTTTTCTTTATAATTATGTATATTTCTATATAATCCAACTGCGATTATGTGTCACCGGACGAAGACTGACTTGTTTGATTTGTATGAATGTGGTTTGACGCCACTGTTAACAGTATTTCAGGAATATCGCGGCGGTTGATGCACCTAACCATGAAATCCTGATATTTCTCACACCATGCAGTTCTACCACAACATCCTTTCAGCCTCCTGCTTTTCATCCCACTTAGGTTTACGATGATCTACCCATTGGTGGGAGACAAATGCCGGAAAGGATATTTATCGCGACCGAGGATCGAACCCAGGACCCCAAGATTAGGAGTCCTATGCGTTAGCAACTATGCAAGGGCCGCGGCCACTGACTTGAGTCTATGGTCAGATTATATCGGATAAAATGTAGAAATTATAGCTTATATAGCGAGAACATGTAATAAGTGACCGATGGACGCCATGGTTTTTAGGATATTGTCAGGAAACAAGTGACATTTCATCCCTGGTGAAGAAAAGCGCCATACCTCGGCCATTCCTCGGACAAACGCTTCCCAATCTTATACAAGCATAAAACAGTGACAATAGAATTTTCCTAGTTTGTAGTTATTTATTCTTGTTGCATGTAACTTTCCTAGTTTATAATTTTTTATACTTGTTTTCTTGTAAAATTTCTAGTTTAAAATTGTTTAAACTTGTTGCAATAAGCATTTATTTATTTTGAAGTATATCGGGATGAGCCCTGATGAACTCTTCCAATGTTTGTCGGGTAGAGTATACTCAAATGCCATAGGCAACTACTTACCTTTAATGAATATACAAGCGCCTATCATCTGTCTGGCAGACTATGCTCACCAATTTTTGTATTTGTGAAGGATGCGTTATGAGATTTGATATCATCAATAACCAAATCACTATTCTTTCCTTCCATATTATTCTAGAATTATTGAAACACCACGTGATCCCAGGTGCACGAACAGCGAGTCAGTTCACAAACGGACAACAAGTCTTCTCCCTACACGGAAAACCACTAACTGTTGTCAAAAACGCTACCGGTGAGTTGTAATGAAGATTGCTAAGGTATTAAGAAACCACTGAAAAGATAGCGGTCGCTTAAAGGCTATATGGCTCTCGTACTGACAAAATTTCTAACCAAAAGTAATCCTTAAAATTGTAAAATATTCGTTTAAATTGTAAAGACACGCCCAACTCCTATAAATTATTTCAGAGTTGACCGCCAGCCCACTATTGAAAGCTTTGTCGAACAGTTTATGAACAGAAATTTCAAAATGGCGACATGAATTAATTTTGAAATTTCTTTTCGTTTACTGTTCGGCTTAGTTTTTCATAGCGGGATTTTGATATTTTCTGAGATTATTAATAGAAAGGTCTGTAAACAATTTAAATAGAAATTTCATGCCGTTCGTAAACAATGAGACAATGTAAATGAGTGCCAACAACATAGGATTGACTCATTAAGAAACAACAAACTTTAGACTGGTCTCAAGTGAGAGAAGATGAAGACGATATTTCAAGGTGCAGTCGAATTGAAAAATATGTCCTAAAGCTTTGAAATACATTTTGAAGGAAAAGGAGAAATTACTTCCTACAAGCAATTGCTCCTTTCTCACCATTTTGTTCAACGCTTTATTTCTTCTGTGCGTAAAGTACTGTATAAAGTGGTTATTGGTAAAGTAAATATAATTTCTAAGAACAGTAATGATTTTTGGTAAACCCTTTATTTCTTTGCTTGTGAAAATTTACATTCAACCTATTACCAGACGATAAAATTTTAGACTAGTCCATATTCTATAAAATTCAGAAGATTATAGTTGATGAAATAAGAACGTAGAATGAAAAAAAAATTGAATATTGATAATTGAAAAAAAATTGTAAATTTATATTTAACTATTACCAGACCATTCAATTTTAGACTAGTCCATATTCTAGAAAATTCAGACAACAATTCTAGTTGATGAAACAAATCATAATTGCATAATAACACAATTCTTCGTCTTCTCAAGAGATTTTGTTAATTTTGACTCGATTTATTCTTCCTATCTCAGAACATCTGACCATAAATTAAAAAAAAAAGTGTGGCACATCGGTACTTTAAGTACTGTGATTATCATTAATTTAATGTAACTATTCCTGAGCTTCAGACTTATGCCTTTTTGTGTGTCACTGTCCATGGGTTCAAATCTTTCCAGTACCGCTTGTCAAGATAAGGTGTTATCTTGGACAAGGTTTTTAGTGAACTAAACTTATCTGTTGATACCAATGAATCTCATGAATAATTCATTCCTAGTCTTGCTGAATAAAATATCTCTTCAGATTTACATTAAATCGAAGGGCTGAAAGCACTGAAGGGCCCTGATAATGTAGGTCAATACTTTATATGCCCCCGTCCACAATGGCGATGGGCACTTTTGTCCGTGTGTGAATATGTGCGTGAATATGTTGGTGGGTTTGTGTGTATGTCCATATCTATTCAGGAGTTAACCTTCTTTGGATTTCTAATAACTTGGCACAGTTGTTCTTCTCGATGAGTATCGGTGTCCTGCGTAAAGTTCTGTTTGATTCTTCCAAGTTCAAGGTCACACCTTAAGGCCATGTTATAAGCACTTAAGCGGGGGAATCCATGTCTGCGAAACATTTCTAGTATTAATTAATTCTGATCTAAATCTATCCCTTTTTGCAACATTCCGGGTTCTGCATGACAATGGTTAAAATTGCATTTGATAAATAAGAAGCCGGTGAAAACGATTATGTGTCGATTTCAGGAGTATTTGTTGATAACATCAAGATTGTAGCCGGAGACATCCTGTGTACCAATGGTGTTATCCACGCCGTCGACCATCTGATTGTACCCGATGACCTAGCACCTGTCGCCAACTAGTCACGTGACTCTAATTGATCAATGATTCGCTGATTTAAGAATTAAAACTGTCTCTAATGCTCACGCTTATTTTGATATCTCGTTTTCATTGAAACAACAACAAAATCAACAACAACAAAAGAAAAGAATAATTACTGCTTCAACATCAAAAAGTTAATAAAAAAACTTTCATACTTCAAGGTCAAGGTCAGCTTTTAAGCAATATAAATGAATGCCTTAAGAATTGGGAATATATAGAAGTCGGGTTTGATATAATTTAGGTGCTCACTGCTCACGACGCTATTCACTCCTATTGTAGATGCCAGTCTATAGATCGGAAGAACTAAGAACACAAATGAATGAACACATCTATAGATTACCAACTTTGGCGTTTCATAAATTTTTATTTTATCAAGACTGGATAGTTACATAATTGACTAATCGCTGGCCCCCGCCCGCTTACTTCTTTGGCCAAGCCAATCGACTCAGACAGGAAGTACCGCTTCGATTTTAAAAAAGGTTTATTTTGCAATATTTATGGCTAGTAGAATGAAAGAAAAAGGCAAAACAGTTGGTTGGCGACCTAAAGATCGTTACTACAACTTGGATAATCTGTAGTTACGGCGTTTAAGTCGCCAAACCAACACAAAGTTTTTAAATTATGGCGACCAATGTCGGAATTTTAAAACTCATTTCAGGTCTATACGAAAGACTTCATTGTTCGACTGATATTTGATTGACGGCCGCGATTGATCAATTTAGGTTTTATACTATACCAAATTTCCCTTTTAATTGCAATTATTGTACGTAGTACTAATTGTAATTTGGCCTTCGGCCCGGGAGTGAAATAAACACATTGAATTTTTTTGATATTATACTAGTGCAATAACTATGCAAATGATTTCAATTTTGTTCATAGTACTAATATTAATATGGCCTACGACCGGGGAGCGAAAAAAACATTTGAGTATATGTTGATATTTCACGGGTGATAGTTCACTAGTGGAATCACTTTGCAAATGATTTCTAATTGTATGCAGTGCTAATTGTAATAAGGCCAACGACACGGGAGTGAAATTAACCCGTTGAATATTTTTGATATTACACGGGTGATATTATAGTAATGTAATAACTATGCAAGTGATTTTAAATAGTGTACGTAGTACTAAGTGTAATTTAGCCAACGACACGGGAGTGAATTAAACCCGTTGAATATCTTTGATATAACACGGTTGATATCATACTAGTGTAGTAACTATGCAAATGATTTTAAATATTGTACGTAGAAGTAATTGTAATATAGCCTACGACACGGGAGTGAAATTAACCCGTTGAATATTTTTGATATTAGACGGTGTGATATTACACAAGTGTAATAACTATGCAAACGAATTCGAAGCTCATGGTAACGCCTTTTCATGACTGCCAAAAGTACACCACCGGGCATGTTATGACGTTATATGTTTTGCGGAGTATTAATATATAAGGTAGTTTCCATTGATATTTGGCGATTAATTGCAAGAATAAGGTCATACTATAAATAAAATACCAAATTCGTGTTAAAAAAATCCCGAATTCGTCACCTAAAACAGATAAAAACTCGACCGAGTCTCGATTTATATGTTTAAAGAAGACTCTTTAAATAGATTCAGTATTCCATGACCAGTCATTCATAACGTATTTATATTGGATATATTGTATTCCTTGGGATAAACAAATCCATAAACAAGTCCTTCATAAACAAATAGGTGTAGCTAAAGATCAGTCTGTATGCAAATGCAGTCTGATATTTATATATTCCTCTTGCCAAAATAGGAATATCGCGGTCTCATCATGACAAGGGTTAAACTTTATGTTCTATTTGAGTGCCGTACAAGCAATCTCCTTGGTTCCATACCGGGTACGCCTATATAGTGTCGTTCACTGAAACTGGTTGTTTTAAACGGTTGAAGGTATAAGCTTAAATGTGACTGTGTTGTTTTGAGACGATCCCCGAGTGTATACCATCGGTATATATTTTCTTTGTCCCATAAGTATGGGGTCTTCAAGCTACCACCCAAATGTCAAATGTATCTACAAGAGATTTTACTCGATAGAATTGAATATCGGCTTTGATTTCCCCGTATTTTCACAGGCGTTTGCTTCAAAACTTGATCTACTATTTACAATGTATTATATTTACCTTATGATGGCAAATTCTTAAAGAGAATATCACCCGAAAGAGGTATAGAATGTCCATTGTACATCCAGATGATCTGCAAGATGCAAAAAGTATCGACTCTTGTCAGCCCGCAACAAACAGCAGTCTTATCAGTATCGATACTTTCCAAAATTTTGAATTGGTCTCTTTTCGAGTAATAAAATTTATACTTGTGCTTTAGAAAGACATGTTTGCAATACCTTAGAAAAACAAACGACCCAAACACAAATAGGAAATAAAATAACTTCAAACGCCTGTCGCCTGTTGTTTTTTTTTGTTTTTTTTTTTGTTTTGTCTCTGTCCATTTTTGTTTGTCTTCTGATTTCGGCATTTTTGAGGAAAAATTGTTCAACTTAACAAGTCGGAGTGCAAGTGACTGGTAGGTTGCCAGGACACGAAGTCATGTGACGCTTTTTTCCCGTGTGGATGGGATTATACCATGACCGCTTTTAACGTGCAGAAAAGGTTCCTCAATCCTCGCTTTCAGCTTACGCAAATCTACCGGGCAGTCCACAAGCTGTCCGCGAGATGTCAGCATCCCTGAAGCTTTCAGGAATATACGAGGAATACTCAGGATGTCCGGACGATGGTATGATTACAACGCTGACAAGATCTCGAAGGGATAAGGACTTTTTTTACTGTTCAAAATTTTGCTCTCGATCAAAATTTCGACACGCACAAATTGCTGACGTGGGATACCCCGAATCATTCGGAAGCATCTTGGACAGCAAAGGGAAGGTACCCATAAGCCACAAGGGACACACGGAAGCCCTTCTGAAAGTAAAAGTTATTGTCCGCATGCTTTCCGTATACTACACCGTACCCTAGTGGACACCCGGTCTTAGGATTCCGTTCAAAAGCGTCCAATAAGTGTACATGATAAGGAACTTGAGGCATACTAATGTGTAATTCTCGGGAAAGGGTAGATCGTGATCTTAACTTTGATGTCTGACTAGTTTCTTTAATTTCGCACCGAATTTATATCGTATGACTGGTCGAACTCAAACATCGCAACCAAAATATCGTAACTACAGCTTAGGCAATGCTGAGGAAATTTGATAGCTCGCGAGTAAAGTGACCATCCGTAAAAAATTGTACACCCCAAGCAATTCGTCTAAAGAATCTTTGCACATATTGATTGAATGAGATTTAACACCACTTTTAACAGTATTTGATTCATAGCGCATCGACTGGAGCACTTAACCATGGATTCCCGGTATTTTCCACACCAGTACTACCACGACAACCTTTCCAAGTCTCCACCTGTTCATCACACTTAGGTTAACGATTGTCTGCTCACTAGTAGAATCTTCCTACAGAAGCTAACAAATAGAAAATGACTTGAAGCCTGTCTTTTGATAATACTAACAGATAATTGCGAAACAGGCATGGCATTAAGAAACCATATGCATTTCTCCCATATCAACCTTTCTATGTCAAAGGTTATATTCAACGCGTTTTTTTAAATATTATAAAACTATGTACACTTTTATTGAAATCGAAAACTTATGCCGACAACCTGAACATGATTCTAACCTTTGATTAAAAATTTTCCAGATTGAGACACGTAAGACGAGAAAGGCATGGATAGTCATGTGGTTTAAGTCTTACGCTTGGCCTATAGGAAAAAGTCACGAGCGTTACGGCGCTCGGTTATTATCCATTGTAAATTTTATACTGTTGAAATTTGCTTTAAAGGTATTGATGGTTTCGGAGAGATAGCACTTTATTATGTGCCACAACCTGCACATGAATATCAAGTACCACGAACTCCTCCAAAAATTACTTTTCTAAATAAGTGACCTAATCATCTCAATAGAAATGTTATTGAACTGTATACGTATAAAGTATACCCGGTGCCAGAATACAAGAACAGATGAAATGACAAACTATTGGCCTTCACAGAGAATGTCTATCCTTCATTGAGATTAGAAGGAGAACTTGACGCCATAATTAGCCGCCTGGTGAGTATGGTTGTGTAATGCAACGGACCGACCAATAAAAAAAACCCCTCAGAGACAAGATAGGGCCTAAATGAGACTCGAACGACATCAACCAGTTGCTTCAAGCACAATGTTGAAAAGACGATGAATACCTGGTCTACAGACTAATCACCATACTGTACGAAACCGACTTAAGTCAGTCGGTTTGAGATGGAGAATAGTCATGAAGCGATGTAAAGTTACAGTCTGATGTAAAGAAAGACAAGGACGGAGTTTGAGGACATTGAGGAGAGTCCACAGATCAGATGAAAGCAGGTTTTTCCTCAATACTGTGAACGATAGAGTAAGAGTTTAAAAACGCCCTGGTAAAGTAAATGTATACTCTCCGAGAAACACCAAGCCAAAAGCACATTCTGGGATGTATCACTTATGGTATGGATATTGTTCTCTTTTGACTGCAATATGGATTTGGCGAGTTTACGGGGTACTTTAACAGACCAGTGCTACATCCAGAAGTTGTGCCTCCTTTTGACAAGCACATTTGCTCTTGCCAGTAGACCAATACTTATAGGCGACTATGTTAGACGGCGTCGTTCATAATCAGTAGCCCAATTCAAACAACTTCCATGGCCAGCAGTGAGTCCTGATCTGATTTCGCTAAAACATGCCTGGAACATTTTGTGACGCCGGGTATACGCAGAGACCTTCCCCTACAAAAAATGCGAAAATTGGAAATAACATTGAACCCGGAATGTCAGCAGCGGTGCCAAAGCCTGGTGAGGAAAACGAGACGAAGACCACAAAGTGTCATCCGAGCTGTTGGAAGAAATACACGCTATTGACTGTTATTGTGAGTCAAAAATCTTTATTTCACTTTAAAACTGTAAGTAATTTTATACTTAATTAAATTTTCATGTTGAGGACAGATTCAAAACCTTTTTTAATATACTAGAATTTAAGTGCAATTATTTTCCCAAGTAAAGCAATTTTATAAACAAATATGCTTTTGCTTTACTTCATGTTGAATGCAAAAGACTTGTCTGGTGACACATTCTCTAAAATTGGACCAGTCTAAAATTTTCATAGTCTTGAAAAACTTTAACAAAAATTTCGGATTTTTTTCCTCAATAAAATACCAGAAAACCATCTAGTTTAAAATAGTTTGAAAAAGAAATTCTATGCGATATTAACCTATGTACAGTGTTGCCATTCAAACAGAAACATTTTCTCATTTGTTTCGCAGCCGCCGTCAGAGAGCAGTCGGTAGCGCGTCAGTCTCCCAATCTTCAATCATTGGATGTCATGGGTTCGATCCCCAGCGGCGGCACATATCCTTTCCAACATTTGTCTCTCACCATTCGGTGGATAATCGTAAACCTAGGTGGGATAGCAGCTGGGGGCTAGGAAAGGATGTAGTGGTAGTACTTGTGCGAGGTATACCAGAAATCGATTGTTAGGTGTTCCAGCCACCACGATATGGCTAAAAAAATTTAAAAGCGGCGTTGAACCCCATTAAAAAAAAAAAAAAAACTGATTTGTTAAGTTTTATGGGAAAGGGGGCATTATAAACATCCTATTACAAAAAAGTCTTGACACAATTCAGTCAACTATTTTCATTTATTCTCTTTAAACTTTCACAGAATTTTTGTACCTTTATAAGAATTGTTCCTTTTGAAATTTTCTTTATTCTGTTAAGAGTCATGGGAAGAGGGGTCGTATAAAAATTCCATTAAAAAGTCCTCATTAACACAATAAAGCCCACAGATTTCTTCACAGATTGATTGTTCCATCATAACGGTTATTGACTTTCGCAGTGGAACTGATCCGTTAAGTATCACATGAAAAGGGCCCTAATGAAAAAAATTGTTCAAATATACTAGTTAACACAATTATGTTCCCAGATATCATCGGATTTAGTTTAAACTATCACAGAATGGTTCTTTTCAGAATTTGGTAAAATCCACCAAGTACACATGAATCGTGTAACAGGGGGCATTATAAAATTTTTATCCAAATATTCTAGTTAACACAATGGAGTCCCCATCGGATCCACTTTAAATTTACACAAAATGATTCTACCGTTAAACGAATGGTTCTTTTTGAAAATGATCCGTCAAGAATCATGGGAAAAGGGACCTTGTGGCAATTTTTTTACAAAATCTTTGTTAATACCATAAAGTCCACAGTTTTCATCGAATTCTCTCTAAACTTTCACAGAATGATTTTATAATCATAAGGATGGATCTTTTTAGAATTGGGTACAATCCGTCAAGTATCATATAAAAAGAGGTCCTATGAACATTTTATTTTGATATTCTAGTAAACACAATGAAGTCCCAATGTTTCATCTGATTCACAAGAATCATGGGAAAGGAAACTTCTGGAAATTCTGTTACAATGTAAAGTCCATAGTTTTCATCGAATTCTCTTCAAACTTTCACAGAATGACTGTATAAACTTAAGGGTTGGTTCTTTAAATGGGTAGGGTCAATAAAGTATCACGGGAAAAGAGGGCTTTGTAAGAACGAATTTGAGAACGAAATACCCTCGTTAACACAATAAAGTCACCAGTTTTTCTTAACGGATTCTCTTCAAAGAAGGATGAAATACTTGTGGCATTGGAAGCACAGGAAAAGCGGCATTACAGATTATCATTCAAAACATTTTCGTCTATATGATGAAGTCCACAATTATTATCAACTAGTCCTTTAAATTTAACAGGACGATTGTAGGATCATAAGGGAAGTTCCTTTCAGAAATGAAGTGGATCCATCAGATCACACAGGAAAATGTTCCCTATGGATTTTCACTCAAAACATTCTCTCTTACGTGATTGAGTCTACAATGATTATCGGATGCTTATGAAAATTTCATGGGATAATTGTAGGGTCATAAGGAAACTTCCCTTTGGAAATGCGGGAAAGGGATAATTGAGGATTGTTGCTCAAAATAATAAAGGGGATAATGTCCATTTTGTTATTTTTCCATGCATTCTTCCTTAAGCAATTAACTTCATATTTCTTTAGTGGAAAACTTAATAACCAGAAAAGCGCCTCAGGCCCTCATGTGCCTCTTGTTAATATGTAGACATAATGTTTATACTGAGGAAAGAGAGAGAAAGAAAAGATTGAAAGGGGTTTAGAAATGACATTGGTCTTTAAAGTCGAAATCGGTGTTATTCGCCCTGACATCAAATGACTAAATTTGTCAAGTAAACATTTGAATCATAACTAACATGGTATTCTATATAATGTACCCTCTGTATTTGAACACAACCGAAAAATAATCACATTCTGCCTTTGCATACCTGACTTCCCATGCGGAACGAACTGTCAGCTTTGGCGATCTCTTCTGTTGTCGAAATTGGAAAACTTCCTCTAATTACCCAAAAACTGTCAAAAGTGTTGCAACAACATGTTTATATCCCATTTAACAGATGACTGCAAAATTATATGTAAAGTGCAATCGTTACTTACTGTTATATTATAGGAGCTAAGAATATAAGATAAAAAGGGGAAGGGGGAGGGGGTGGAAACCAACAAAAGAACTTGTTTGTTTTTTTCTTTTTGAATTTGATCACTTTGACTTTACATAACTTAGAAATTCTTTCTTTGTTTTTAGCGCGCTAAATGACCTCAGCTGTCGATGCGTCATTCATTCATTCTTTTTCAAGTATTGATATTGAATCTCACAACTATTTCATTTAATATTATTGAAAAATCAAAACACTTTTTAAGCTTGATGTCTATACTGAAATAACTTATAGCATGCACTTTTAAGGGGGCTTCTAATGTGACTAAGCATGGTCTAAATTGGTGAAGCTTTTTTTTTTTATAATTTCAACTTAGTCTCTACATATATGAATAGATTTACTTTCTCGTGGTGAACCGGTAACTTCATTTGACCGCAAAGGGAGAAAGGTGTTAGTAAGTCAGATTTTATTGCTTTAAATGCGATTTTCATAAAATTTTCATTACCTTACCTAATTAACTTGAATTATTTAGAACTAGTTTAAATCAAGAATATCAGTATCCTGTACTGTTTTTTCTTTGGATTTTTTTATGGGCAGAGACACTATTTTATCGAGTTCAATATCCTACCAAACCTTAAGTCACTGTCCGTATATTTTACAATAAATTGTCGTTTGATAAATAAAACCGTCACGACGAAGGTCAGTATGCTGCTTATTGGTCCGTCAACTGACGAATCATTGCTTTCATTGAAAATTCAATATACCAATGGAATTATTCATTCAGCCCGAAACTGCAATTTTGTCAACGACATCGTTGTAAAACCATTTCGACCAAAAACGCCGTACTAACAGTTCATTCAAGCATTCTGATTAATTTCATAGCGAAAGAATAAATTATTTTTCTAAAGACAATTCAGTAATTTACTACTACAATACGCCTCATTAAAGTAAAATTCTTGTGTGGTTTTTGAAGAGGAGATACTTTAACTGTTTTATTTCCTCTACATATAATATTATTATCATCACCATAATTATTATTATCGTCCCCAAACAACCATTATCATAATCATTAGTATCATTATTGTCATTATTATTCTATCAATGGGTCATAGACACAATTTTCATTAATCACAAGTGGCCTGTCAGTGGGTCAATTCTTTTTCAACAGGACACCGAATTGTATCATTGCCTTATCAATGTCACATTTTTGTGCACTTACATAGATAAGTATTACACAGTTTAGAATTAAACTACAACATGAAGATCTCCGCGTTTTTTCTATGCTGTTCTGTCAGTCTTACTCTTGGGTTCGAAGACAAGACTATTATAGAATGGCTGGAGACTAATCCTGGATTTACAACGTTGTTGACTGCAATTAAGGCTGCTGGACTCTCTAGTACCCTGTCATCTCAAGGTAACGCACAAGACATTAATATTTTTCCCCATTTGTATGTTCTATATCATTATATTTTAGTTTCATCTATCAGAATTTTTGTGTTCCGATTGGCTGAAAATGTTGTTCCATAACCCATGTAAAAAAAATTAGGAACTTTATTTGTATCATATCACATAAATAATTTCAATAATAAGGGCTCTCAACTGGTGGAAAGAAGGCCTAATATTCCGCAAACTCGACAAAAGCTTTGCAGACACTTTAAAATGGTGCTTTTGGACACATGGGTCTCAAAAGACTAGCTTCATTTACTTTTCGAAGGGGCCTGATTTTATTTCACTTTTTACCAGTCTGATTTTAGCCTAATTTCAAATTACTTTTTAAAGCAATTTCAAAAAAAGTAGATATACCTACAGATAATCCTGAAGAACCCTTACGCGTTAAACCTTAAAAAAGTTTCCACTTGGATATAAAACGGCAACATATATGGCCAGGATCGTGAAACCAAAAAATAAAATGGTTGGTTTTCGACCTTAACGACGTAACCACAGCTTGAATAATAAATAAATGAATAAATAAGAAAATTCTCCATATACATGTCGGCCAATGTCGGAATTCAAAGTTCACTTCCGGTGATAATGAAGGAACATGATAAGTCGATTGATTCTTAAACCCATTACCAGACAACAAAATTTAGGCTGTTCGAAACTGAAAAAAGTTGCAGACGACATTTCAAATTGAGCTAAATTTGGAAACAAGGTGAGAAAAGTGTACAAAACATGTTGAGACACGGATAAATTGCTTGTTGCAGAAAGCTTCAGAAAGCGTCATGGTGTAGTAATGGGTAAAATGACAGTCGCCACCCCCCAATTACTGCATGAAATCCTTTTTCCTATTATTTCAGGACCATTTACCTTACTGGCACCAACGGACGATGCTTTCACCAAACTTGGCGCTGACAACATTAACAAATTGCTTAATAACACAGCTCAGCTTGCATGGATCCTCAAGTTTCACGTTCTTCCAGAGTTTCTGGTTATACCTATGGTAACGAGCGCATCGACAAGACAAACATTATCTTCTGGAACCGTTAGCGTAGCTCCAAACAGTGGGGTATATATAGCTTTTTACACGAGTGTTCATCGAAAATTACGTTTATCTAACGCGACGTTATAAAAGTGTTAGATTTGTTTTGTTAGGATAGGATTTAACGCCGCTTTTAACATTTTTTTAGTCATATCGCGGCGGCTGGGGCACATAACAATGGAATTTTGGGTATATCTCGCACCAGTACCACCATTACATCCTTTCCTAGCCTCCAGCTGCTATCCAACTTAGATTTCCGATTATCCACCCATTGGTGAAGGGCAAATGTCGGAAAGAATATATGCCGCCGCCGGGGATTGAACCCATGACATCCCATGTTTAAAGATTAGCAGTCTGATGCGCTACCAACTGCGCTATGACGGCGGTTGTAAAAGTGTAGAAATGAGGATTTAGCGCCCAGAGAAGAAACTGGAAATGGTGACGCCATTTAGACACGTGATATACAATGACGTCATTTTCATGTCATTTTACATATGGAAATAAGAAATTAATCGTTGCTATTCAACTGATACATATGTCTCCTTTTAATTTTAGGGTTTGATCATAAATAACTACTCGAACGTAAGCTCCGTCAAGAATGACATCATAGTCAATAACGGCGTCATCCAGCCTATTAGTAACGTGTTAGTCCCACAAGCCCTGCCGACATTCACCATCTCACAATACTTGATAGAACATGATTCAGAGTTCATCGATTTAACATTGGCACTTTTCTTAGCTAATCTAACTTCAACCTTAGATCGTGAGTATGCATGCATTCAGGTTTGATACGAATTTTAATATCATTCATTTATTTTGTCACATATTTAGTAGGTCTCGTATGGTTTCGTTAGGACTGACTGGCATTAGATTAGGTAAGTACATCGTAAGTGCTTATATATGCTCCCACCAGCATGGATTCTGTAAGCTAATCTTCAAAGAAGTAGCATACGACAATTGTAAGTTGATGAAATCTTTAAAATCCTGGTCTTTTTGGAAAGAAAACATCGTGGATAATGAAGCAATTGCTTGCTACAAGCAATTTCTTCATTTTCCACAATATTTCCAAAGCTTTTGCAATGAGGATCATTTAATAGCGTCACTGTCTGGATGGGTTAAGAAAATGCTAGTTTTTTATTTCTGTATGTGGATTTATGTTTTTGTGCGTTATTCACGCACATATGTACACGAATGAGAATGCTGGTTTAAGTTGAAAGGAGGGAGGCTTACTCGGAGAATAATAAATGAATTTGAACCGAATTCCACAGTTATGACCCTTTCAGCGCATTCCAACTTCTCAGTACTTTCAGTCCTTTGATTAAACATGCACGTGGTCTCAGGTCGGTAGTATGATGACAATTAGGTTTCGAAATAATAAGCTACTACCGGTCACTCACTCACTTCTCTCTGTTTTGCCTCAAAGACTTTAATATTTTACCCGCATCGACGAAATTCTGTCTTTATCAAGCTACACGATCACTCCCGATTTACTGGTATGTATATAAATGATGTTTTTGGAAATATGAATAGGTTCTGCACTATATTACAAAAGGCTTACAAAATAGAAAAAAGCTTTTTTTGTTCTATTCTTCCAGACCCGACCGACACGTTTACAATGTTTGCACCTGTAGACTCTGCCTTTGGAGTGTATAAAAACAACCTACTCAGCCCAAACCAGCCAAATGCTCTGACATTATATCAAGGTACGTTCTTTTTTGGTGACCAAGGGGTCTCCCAAGATCTTTACTGGGAGCGAAAATCGATGTTGTCGGTGATTGATTTACCAACCATTGATCTCCGACAAGTCTGGTCCACCCAGGCATCAAACAACGTAAATTTTCATAAATTACAGCCAGTGGTTATAACAAAAAAGAAATTGTTGGTTTGGAACCTTCGTTTAAACCGGCAAAAATGCTGTAAAAGCAAATTTCAACATTTTCTTATGGTTTAAAAGAACGATTCGATTACTTAATTGATCTTTGATTTACAACCGGGATCCGTTACTCAAGCTTTAAAACACATTTTGTATAATCTTCAGGTAGCATAATCGAGAGTGATAAGATGTATGTAATCTACCACAAAGTCAAGGACCCTTCCAGGCCACCAGATCAAGCACAGTTTCAAAACTAGGGCCCTGCGCATGTCTAGTCCAATCAAAGACCTTGCTATGAAATATTTTCATTGGATTTTAAATTTGACAGGATAGAGAATACACCGATTTTGACTTCATACATTCTGTCAGTATGGTGTGAATTCAGCATGGGACCATTCCTCGCATAACTTTGCGCTCTACCTTTTCAGAGGTTTTGAAGAATCATGTGGTTTCTGGTTTATATATGGCAAGACAGCTAAGTGATGGACAAGTACTTACAACTTTACATGGTCAAACCATCACAGTGAAAGTTAGCCCATCAAGTAAGTATTTTAAGCCAAAAGCGTACACTTTCTAATCAAAGAATCGTTCCTTTGGAAATTCGGTATGATCCGCCAAGAAACGTGGGAAAGGGGCCTTGTGACTGTTTGATTAAAACTGTTTTTTGCGTTAACACTCTACAGAGTATACAGATTACATCAGATTCCCTACAAACTTTCGATTCGAATCAATTTCCATATACATATAATGATATTTAAGGGAGTATACAAGAATACACGTATTAAAGTTGAGGTGCAAACGCCCCGAAGAAGCGAGGGGGAAGGGGTGAGAGAAGGAGTGATCAAGGCTCGATGGATCGCTGGCCGGGCCAACTGGTATTCCACATGTCATTTCGACTGAGATATTAAACAAACTTAGCTCATAAAATACATATCATGGACATAAAACAAAATGCATTCCCTTGGTTTGCGACCGAAACGTCGTCACATAAGCTTAAATAATCTGTATTTACGACGTTTAGGTCGCAAAACCAACAGAAAAAGCTTGGAGGTCACTATTTACTTTGTGTATGAATGGTATGAATGGTATGACTGGTAAATCGATTCTTTGATTGAAACCAGTAATCAGTCATTTACGAGCAGTACATATATCGGAACAATTCGTGAAAATCTGTCATCGGCGTCTATATTTATAGGGACTTACTACAGTCTCGTAATACCCCCCCCCCCAACACACACACACACATACACACCCACCCAGGGTAAGATATCGTCTTCAACCTAGTTTAAAATGATGTACTTAAATATCAAATTGACCACTTTAGATATTCTGGTCATGATAGTAATAAGGTGAATAGTATAGTTCATTTAGATTGTTTACTGATGTAATTGACCAATCGCTGGCCCTCCCATTTGCTTCGTTAGCCCCGCCCATTGACTTCGACAGAAAGTCCCGCGGCGTTCTTTTTGAAAAATGTAGATCCAGTAGTCTATAACAACAAGGTTGTATAGTTGGTTGACGACTTAATCGTCGTAACTACAGCTTGAATAAGCTGTAGTTACGATGTTTAAGTCGCCAAACCAACAAAAAGTTAACAAAAATGGCGGCCAAGGTTGGAGATCAAACACTGAATAATTTTATTGGTCGACTGGTTATTTGACTGACAGCCACAATTGATCAATGTCCCGAACCTTGCATGTAACAAAAGAATTATTCGTAACTACAATATCTGATTTATACTTTTCACACTTACTATAAGGTCCTTTTCCGCATTTACTAAAAATAATTTAAAGTCCATCTGACAAGGCCAATATCACATATCAAAGTAATATTCACTCAAACTCAATAGTACAAGCGCATTTGTGTTCACAATGTCATATTAATTCCAAATGATTCGTTCTTCTAATTTTCTTGTAAACCTTTGTCATCAAGAAGCTGATAAACAATAAATGCGGTGTGTGATATATGGATCGTGACATATATCAACAGAGTGACGGATATTTTTGACTCGGGATTACATCGCCTTTGCCCATCAAAGGTTTCTAACAGATATTCATTTGTAAAAAACTCAATTACAATTTAACCACAAATGACATTAACATGTAATGTACAATAAGAGCAACCCACTCTTATAATTGATTCCACAAGATATATATCTGGACTTGTCTAAGTTTTAAACAAAGACCTCACTGGTATAGACAAAGACATGTTATGTACGAATAAAGCGATCAACAATATTTGCGTCATATTTAAACCACTATATATATTACTAACATTTTACAGAGTCACTGTTACAGGCACGAACATATTGTGTACAAATGAAGTGATCCAAATCTGCGGACGCCATACTGATACGACAAGAAGATAACGACCTGGATGTATATACCTGGTGTAAGACTCAATAACAACCTCAATGCAATAGACAGCGACATGATATGTACAAATGGAGTGATGCGTGCCATTGACTAGATATTGAACCCATAATATATCTATTTAAGATTTTCCTAAATTTTGTTCAAGCTACAAAGCTCAATAACAGCGATAGTGTTATAGACACAGACATGCTTTTTAGAACTTTAGGGATCCACACATTCGTCAACATATCGAATAGAAAATATACCTATATCGACTTTTTAAATTTCTAAATCATATTTCAGTTGGAAACGTCAAAAACAACGTCGGTGTAATAGCCACGGAATTATTGTTGTTCGAGTGGAGTGATCCATGCCATTGACAACAAGATAACTAGTTCGACCTTTATAAGTTCAATAACAATTCAACTGTAAAAGACACAGACATGAATGAACAAATGGGGTGATCAACTCTTTTGACGCCATACTGATAGCACAAAGTACCTATGTATACCTATGTATACTTATCTAAGTTTTCTGATTCATAATCCATGTGTAACGCATAAAATAGCGTCTGTATATTAGACACAGACATGTTATGTACAATTGGAGTGATCAACGCTATTGACATTGCATTAATGCTACAACATATATACCCGTATATAAGTTTTCTGGATTATTTTTCAGGTATACAATGCAACTCTAAATTTTCTGTAAAAGACGCGGACAAGATAAGTACAAATTCAACGATCCGTGGTATCGACAACATAATGATTCCATATTATATCTTTTATATTAGGCCTTTTAAAGTTTTCTATATTATATCCTAGGTATGCAGCTCAACGTCATGTACTAGACACAGATATGTTTTGAACAATTGGAGTGATCCACGCCACTGACATATTGAATATAGAAACTTGTCTTTAGTTTTCTAAATTATATTCTGGGTGTGCAGCTCAATAAAAAAGCACTGTTATAGATGACAGCATCTTGAAATACCAGGCTATATATACAAGACGTATAGTTTAAGTTTCTAATTTATATTTCAGGTGTATTGTTCAATATCAACGTCACTGTAATAGAAATAGACATGTTGTGTACAAATTTGAGCGATCGATACCATTGACAACATATTGAATCCACAGGATATCTATATTTACTTGTCAAAGTTTTCTAAATTATATTCCAGGTGTAAAGCTCAATAGTAACGTCACTGTAATAGACACAGACATGTTGTGTACAAATGGAGTTATCCACGCTATTGACGCTATACTGATACCACAGGATATATATCAACTAGCTCAAGGATAGACTTGTCAGTTGATTAAAATTGTAATTCTTGTATATAATATAAAGAGCTTAACTTGATAATGTTCTCGAGTTATGATTCTTATTAAGCTACCTTCATTCACTTGACCTAAGATATTTTACATTGTATTGTTATTTACACTTACATTATTTTGTGATTGATTTCCACTTTGATATGGAAAAGTTCCCCGACTCTGCAAGAATTCTTTCTTGTACTAAACATAATTCATTATAAAATGCATCTTTCAGCACTCACAAATGGGCTACAGTCGATTGCGTAATAAGGATGAGATTTAGTACAATAACAAAGAAAGTTTGGAAACAATATGGTGAAATTTGTAGGTCCTATCATATGAATTATGATATATTCAACTAAAAACATGGACCTTCTTTTCATTCTATTCCTTGAAATCTCGGATACTTATATAAGATAAGGTCTTGTACATGGTCTTTGACAGAAGTGATTTTTTAAACACGCATGACCATTATGATAGTGCAATAATAAAGATGATCGGAAACAATTTGGTGAAATGTGAAGATTTGTATCACATCAATCAAGATTTATTCTAATCATTTATGATTCCTTTCCCCCTATTTTATTTGACAGAAGTGCTCGTAAATATTCTAAAATTTTGAACTCGGCCCTGTATCCACCTTGAAACTACCGCATGTCACAAAAGTGATTTACCTTGGCAAGTGCTATCGGCCTGTTCGAAAGCCTATTTGACATTTACCAGGAGCGCAAGCAAGTAAACGTCACCATAATATGCGATATTCTGTAGGATATGTTTAACTCTGATGTCCTAAGCTACGATGCTTTCACGTTTTCGTGTGGTGGCTGTACGGTTAAAAGAAACTATTCACAAAAATGCCATCCAAAGATTTCCTGAAAATCGCAAGGTCCTCGTACGGCGAACTCGAGATTAACATGAACTTTAATATATCCGCTTATTTCTCAACAATAAGGGTTCTTACACACAAAATCACGATCAGCCTAGTTTTTTGATCTACTGACCAAAGGCAAGAAGAGCTGTGGCGATGGCTTTTTCCCGTCTTGTGACCGTGCGCCCGTCCGTCCGTTAACCTTTCCTTTTTTACGCGATTGAGTTTTCATCGGATTCTCTTCAAATATTCTCAGAATGATTGTACCATCATAAGTCCTCGTTTACATTCTAGAGTCCACAGTTTTCATCGAATTCTCTTCAAACTTTCACAGAATAATTGTACCATCATTGTACCAAGGATTGTTCCTTTCGAAATTAGGTCAGATGAGTAAAAAAACACTGGGAAAAGGGGCCATATGGAAAATTTGATGAAAAAAAACCTATTAAATATCCTGGTTAACACTCTAGAATCTACATTTACAATCGGATTTACATCAAACATTCACAGAATGGTTTTACCATTATAAGGATCGTTTCTTTCGAAATGGGTCTGATCCGACAAGTAACATTTGAAAGGGGCCTTATGTAAATTTAACTGAAAAATCTATAAAAAACCATTGTTAACACTCTAGAGTCCACAGTTATTATCCGTTTCTCTTCAAACTTTCTAAGAATGATTTGACCACCACAACGGTCGTTCCTTTCGGAATAGGTTCTGATCCGTCAAGTATCACAGGAAAAGGAACATTAAGAAAGTTTGATTAAAAAATCCTTGTTAATACTCTATATACTATAGTTGTAATCGGTTGCTCTTCAAATTTTCACAGAATGATTGTACCATCGTAAGGATTTTTCCTTTTGAAATTGGGTCTGATCCGTCAAGAAAACACAGGAAAAGGGGATTCATGGGAAAAGGGGCAGTATGAAATTTTAATTAAAGAATCCTCATTTATGCAATAAATCCCACAGCTTTGATTAGATTTTATTGAAACTTTCACAGAATAAATGTAAGTTAAAAAGGGTATTTTTTTCAACATTGGATCTGAACTGTCAAGAAACACGGGACGAGGGAATAGGGGCCTTATTTAAAAGTCCTTGTTACCAAGTCTAGAGCTTTCGTCGGATTTTCTCTAAACTTTCACAGAATGATTGCACAATAATAACGATCCTTGATGTTGACATTAGGACCTGATCTGTCAAGCATCACAGGAAAATGTGTCTTTTGAATCTTAAATCCTTGCAACACAATAAAGTCAACAGTTTTCGTCAGATTCTTTTCAATTGTGCACGGAATGATTGTACCGTCATTAGGATTGTTCCGTTACAATTTGTCTATTTTCATGTAAAAAGGGGCATTACAATAATTCTATTTAAAAAATCTCCGTTAACATAATGAAGGCTACAGTTTTTCATCGGATTCTGTTCAAACTTTCAGAGAACATTTGTACCAACATTTGTTTCTTTCCAAATTGGCTCTGATTTGTTTAATATCACAGGAAAACGGGATGTATGAAAAATTATTACCAAATCCTCATTAACACAAGAATGTCCTCAGTCTTTATCAGAATCTCTTTAAATTTTAATAGAATTATTGTACCATCATTGGGATTTTTCCTTTGTAAATTGAGTCTAATTGGTTAAGTGACTCAAGAAAATGAAAATTTTACAACAAAAAACGTCATTATTACAACAAAGTCCTCAGTCGGGTCTGATTGTTTGATAAATTTCACGAGAAAATGGGTCTCGTGGAAATTTTATTACAAAAATTCTTTACACAATTCAGTCCACTGTTTTCATTGAATCTCTTTAATCTTTTACAGAATGAGAGAACCTTCAATTGAATTGTTCCTTTGAAATTCGGTTTGTCCTGTAAAGTATCATGGGAAAAAGGGCCATATAGAAATTTCACAATAAAAAAAGATTGATTGTACCATCATTAAATATTATTTGATTTTGACAGTGGAACTGATACGGAATGTATCACATGAATTCAATTTAAACTTTCACAGAATGATTAAAACCAACAGTATAGTATCACGGGAAAAGGGGCCTTATGAGAACTTGGTTGAAATATTTTTATTAACACAATAAAGTCAAAAGTTTTTATCGGAATCTCTTCAAAGATGCATGAAATAATTGTGGCATTGGAAATACAGGAAAAGGAGCCTTACAGATTATCATTCAAACTCTTCTTGTTTATGTAATGAAGTTCACAATTATTATCAGATTGTCTTTAAAATTTCACATGACAACTGTAGGGTTGTAAACAACGTTCCTTTCGGAAATAAAGTGGTCCAATAAGAAAACACAGGGAAAGGAGCCTTGTGAATTTTCACTCAAAACACTCCTGTTTATGTGATAAAGTTCACAACTAAAATCGGATTCTGACGAAAATTCCACAGGATGATTGTAGGGCCATAAGGAAACTTCCTTTTGGAAATGGAGTGCGTCTGCCATGTAACACGTTTAAAAAGGGGCCTTGGGGATTGTTGCTCAATAAATAATAAAGGGGATAAAGTCCAATTTGTTATATTTTATGCATTCTTATTTGAGCAATAAACTTCTTTAAACATCAGATTTCTGAAACGGAAAACTTGATAACCAGTAGAGTGTATCAGGCCCTCATGGACCTCTTGTTTTTTCATCATGGCGTGAAACAATCCATAAAGTCTCGATTTGTCAGTTCAATTCCGGTCTGAATGAATGGTTTGATTCGTCTATTGATTCTAATCCCAATTACTTTTCTTCATATTCTTTTACGTAAACCCAAATTTGTTTAATGAGAACATGTACAATTCATGTGTGCGTTTCTTTTTTGTCATTGAGTTCTTCGAAGAATAATTGAGGCCCACTAGATAAATCATATTTAAAGAAGAAAAAAATATTTGTGCTCTTGTATTTTTCAAGTTGGCTACTTTACGATTTGGTGCATTTACTACGCAATATGTAACGAACTAAAATTTATCCTTGCACATACATATTGGCGCCTCTATGAATTTTTTAAGCAATTGTTACAACAAAGGTGTTAATTTTATGCGAACACTTGTAATTTTGTTAGTTGGTGTTTCCCTGGATTCTTTCGGTCCACTACTTACAATACATAACTAACTGTACTTACAATTTCGATATTAAGCGCATTCATGGGTCCTTTTGACGCATTGTTGCAGCATAAATAACGACGAACACTTGTAACGTTATTTTTGTTAGTGTGCGTTTACACGGATTTTTTTCTGCCCTCTACTAAAACTATATAACGGAGTAGAATTTATGTGAACAAGTGTGTTTTGCAAATGAGCGTTTCAATAGGTTCTTTTACTGAATCAGTTACATGTTATCTAATGAAATTGATTTTATGCGAGCACTTTTATCTTTGTTAGTTAGCGCTTTCATGGATTCTATCCCTGGAGCAGTTACTCTATAATTATATTACGAGGTAAATTTTAAAGTGGTCACATGTAATTTTGTAAGTGAGCTTACTCATGCATTTTTGTCCACCATGTTACATTATATATAATATGTAAATTTTATGCGAGCACTTGTATTTGTATTACTTGAAACTTCCATGAATTCTTTTGGCGCATCTATTTCACCATACAAAAAGAAGTAATTTAATACGTGCACTTGTTTTTGTATGTAAGCTTTCCCTTGCATTTTTGACGCATTTTACACCATAACGACTCATATGAGAAACAGTTGTTTGTGTGCGGGTGTGCTCTTGTATTTTTGTTCAGGAGCGCTTCCATGAATTCTTGTTTGTGCATTTGTTACACCGCCAATATGAACTCCGTTCTCAGATCAGCCGAGACCAAAACGAAGATATTATAGATTTGATTTTAAACCCATTACTAGAAAAGAAAGGACTAGACTGGTCTAAATTAAGAAAGAATTTAGATGACAATTCAAGAAATATGTAATTCGAAAATATAGTGCCATAATTGATCATAAAACAGTCTTCCCATTACTATTATGTTATCCATACCTAAAGATTTTCAGCTCATCAGAAAAGGAGGAGGGTTTGTGTCGTCATTGAAAAAAACGAATTGAGTTCTGATGTCCTTATACAACGATTTAAGTCCATAAGGCCCCTTTCGAATCTTCGCAATAGCTGGTTATACAATGCATAAGGAAAAAATATAAAATGACCAAAAGAAAAAAAAAAAAAAAAAAACAGTTACATATCGATGCGTTTTTTTAAAGTAGTTTCTTCTTTTCTCTCCTAATGCTTTTCTATCCTAATCTATTCGTCTTTTAACTTATTCCCTGACAATGACGCTTTTGGACGCTCCACAAGAAAAATATTTCGGAAAGCTTCCTTTAAAATTTCCTTTAATGTTTCCACCAAACAAATTCTTCATTTTTCATAATGTTTTCTACCAAGAAAGTTGAAAACATAGAAAATTTTATGAAAAAAAAAAAAAAAAAAAAAAAATACTTCTCGTCTGCAACCCAATTCAATTTGCTCCAGTCTAAAATGTGCAATCTGGTAATGGTTTAAAGGGATAAATACAAAGCTTAAGCAAAAGAAGTTCATTGTACGTTTCATTCTTATCAGTACACATTTCTTACAAAGTTTATGTAACATTGCCACTGTCCCACGATTTTAGACAAAAATGGCTTCTTTATCGCCTCACTTTTACATGTTTTACGTCCCTTCTGACCGAAATTTCACTGCAGTCAAAACGTTTGTGGGTGACGAAAACCTCGTAACAATTATCTGAGTTATGTAATGGTAACGAGGTTTCAGTAACTCGGAGACTAAAAATGCATATTTCTTACTGAAAAATTGTGTAGCTCTTTTGAAGAAATGGTTAGGTGCACTTAACTGACGGATTGCTAGCCCCGTCTAATGACTCCGCTGACAACACCCACTCACTCCAACTTCGACATGAAACGGTGCTATTTTACAAAACATATGGCTAGTAACAGTAAGCAAATGCATGTAGTAAAATGGTTGGTTGGCGACCTAAACAACGTAACTTCAACTTGAAGAACCTGTAGCTACGACTTTTACGTCGCCAAATCAACAAAAATGTCCCACATTATCGTAGGGCATTTCGGAGTTCAGCGTCCACCTCCGATCTAAATCAATGATTTGCTTAGTCGATTGATTCTTTGATTTACAGCCGCGAGCAGTCAATTCTACAAGCGGCTGCAATCAACAATTATTCTTTTTATCCTTCTTTCGAGTCGAAATTATCGTCCATTATAAGTTTGCATCTTGGTTTTTTTTAAGTATTCAGAGCGAGGGGAATCCTTTCCTGTTTTCCTGTCCAAATTCAAAGGATTTGCAGACGACATTATAAAATCGTTTTATTTGAAAAATAATCTTTCAATAGAGTAGAAAATATTGTGAAAAATGAAGAAATTGCTTGTTGCAAGCAATTTCTTCTTTTTTTCACAATGTTTTCTCAAGTATAGAAATAAAGGGACGTAAAAACCAGGGATTGAATGGGAAAGTGTTAACTCATTATCCAGCCAGTCCATAAGAACAACTAGCAAGCAGACAGCACAGCCTAAGATCAGACTGTATTTTAATGCAGTCTAGCCTCTGCTCGCAATGCCTACCAATTCAGATGTATTCTGCCATCAGCAATATAGGGTTTAACCCATTCCCACTCAGTGACGCTTTTAGACGCCCCAAGATAAAAAAGATTTAGAAAGCATTGTGGAAAATGAAGAAATTGCTTATTAAAAGCAATTTCTTCATTTTCCACAATGTTTTCTACCAAGTAGGTTGAACAAATTTAAAAAAAAAGATAAAGACTTTGATAAGTCGTCTTCAACTTCTTTGAATTTGGGCCAGTCTAAAATTCCGCTGTCTGGTAATGGGTTTATGATACTCACTTTTGGTCACGTAGAATTGACGGATCGCTGACAGCACCAACTCAACTCCGACAAGACAGTTGGACCGAAATATCAAATGACAATAGTTTGCAAAATATACAATTTAACCCATTCCCACACAATGACCCTCTTTGACGCCCATCAAGTAAAAGGCTTTGGAAATCGTTGTGGGAAATGAAGAAATTGCTTGTAACATGCAATTTCTGTATTATCCACAATGTTTCCTGCCCCAAAAGACAAAGGTTCTTAAAATTTCATCAACTTGAAATTGTCGTCTGCATCTTCTTTCAATTTGGGCCAGTCTAAAATTCTCTTGTGTGGTAATGGAAAATTTTAGGCAGGTTAAAAACTGGAAAGAAGATGCAAACGACAGTTTTAGTTTACGGATTTTTAAAAATATTGATTTTTTTTGTTTTTAAAGGTATTGTGGATAAAGAAAAAAAACTTTAAAAAGCAACTTCTTAATGTCCCACAATGATTCCATAATTCTTCTCTAGAACGACGTTAGAAAGCGGATTTAGGAGGGGAATGGTTAATCTAGTAAAAATAACAGACACATTTATTTCAATCTCAATCTAGTAAAAAACACTGACAGAACTATTTCAATCTAAGAATGAATATTGCTTTATGTTTTACCCGTTTTCGAAAACAAAACAAAATAAAAGATTCAGGCGATGTCTTTCCTCCTAGATGCTTCCTCGTTGAAACATTATAAGTAAACAACAAAAAGCTTTCGATGCTTGCTTTTTATGACATGCTCCACAAATGGATTCAATTTCCAGACCCTTTCGGGCAAAACATTGGATTTTTCGTTCAAGTTGTTAAGCTCGTGACTACATTTTCAGTGTCAGTCTAAGTAGCATCGTCGTTATAGCACTCGACTTTAAACCTTATGCTGTGGGTTTAAACACCGGTCTGATCAAACTAACAAACCAACTGTCTTTCGGTTTAGATGTTAAATCGACGTCTCGTGTGACATTGTTATACACCGTGCATGATATAAAGCAGATGGAGCTCACGGAAGTTTCATCCGATGTTCTCGCACTTTTTCCAGAAACAACTAATCGTTTTCTGTGGGTATCGCTCGGATAAGCAAATGCTACGGTAGCGACGATGAATAAACGAATAAACACACATACAATGTCAAGGTATTAACCCATTACAACTCAATCCCTCCTTTTTACGCCCCTCAAAAAAAGCTTTTGAAAACATTATGGAAATTGAAGAAATTGCTTGTATCAAGCAATTTCTTCATTATCCACAATGTTTTCTACCCAAAATGACGAAAAAATTCGAAATTCAATCAACTTGAAATTGTCGTCTGCAGCTTCTTTCAATTTGGACCAGTCTAAAATTCAACCGTGTTGGAAAGGGTTAAGGAGCGAATAGGGGGTAGCTTGTGCAACGATTGTGGCTTGACCTTAAACGTATTTATGACGAAGGTTTGTCTTTCAAGAATTTCCCCACGCACCTAAATTTATCTTTCATTATCAGTAGGTGTCCGACCTAAAGCATTACTAGCCATCATGGACTCTCTTAGATGTATTTTCTTTGTTTCTGTTATAGGTTTGAGTTTTGGATACGAGGACAAGAGTATAGTGCAATGGCTGATCGATGACGGTAATTTCAACACATTAGTCACGGCAGTTCAGACGGCGGGACTCGAGGACACATTGACAAATCAAGGTAAGGCCTTCTACAGTTCAGGTGAACTTTCGGGATAATAGGGCCGGATAGATCTTTTTCTTTGCCAATTTTCAATTGTTTTCAGTAAGTTTAAATTCAGCCCTTGAACATTTGTTAAAAGATATTTATTCATCTTCGATTTTTAACGGCGATATTTTGCAAAATTTATAGCAAAAGTATGTTACAAATAAGCAGATTGGTTGGTTGGCGATCTAAACGTCGTAACTACAGTTTGAATTAGCTGTAGTTAAGACGTTTAAGTCGCAAAACCAACAAAAATGATTCACCAAAATGGCTGCCAATGTCGGATTTCAAACTGAACTTCCAGTCTTAAATAATGATTTGTCGGCCGATAATATGATTGACAGCCGCGATGGTCAACTGCAATACTAATAATTGCAATTCACCACTGAATTGTAATTTACTTTAAAATAATTTAATATTTAGTTTCGTCTATCAAAAACGAGCTTCTGATTGGTCGAAAAAAATATTCATAAATCCATGAACAAAATTTTGAACGCGCACCTATTTTGTATGTTTCCGCAAAAAATTGTCCAATACAAAAAGGCATCGTAATTGGGTTTTTTTTTTTTTTTTTTTACCGAATTTACCAATCGCGATGCCAATCAGCCAAATCCAATCAACCAATCAAGTATTTCATTTAAACAAGATTTGAACTTTGAACTCCAATATCGACAGACCTTTATGTGAAGTATAATTGTTGGTTTAGAGACTTAAGTGTCATAACTACAGCTTACTGAAGCTGAAGTTAAGACGTTTGGTCGCCAACAAACAATTTTATATTTTTGTAACATGTTGCTGGCCATGCATTCAGAAAAACATACCCGTTAAATATGAAATGAAAATTCCTTTTGTGGTCAGTGGGTGTGGCTAGCGGATTGAATGGGCGGGGCAAGCAATCCGTCTATCAAGTACACTTATAGATTTGTATAATTCACAGGTCCATTTACGGTGTTCGCCCCGACAGACATAGCGTTCAACAAACTTGGTGCGGTGACTATTAACAGCCTTCTCAACAACCCTACCCAACTGGCTGTTATATTACAGCACCACGTGGTTCCGAGTTATATATTCACAGATTCCGTCGTTGTTTCCGAGACTGTTAAGCCACTAGACGGCCAGGACTTGAACATTCTCAGAAATAACCAGGTAGGTATGACACATGAAAAAGAGCTAAAAAACGAGGAGACTCTTAAGAGAAGAGTTTTGATTTCTTTGAGATGCTATGAAATGATGAAAGACTTTCCCAAATAATTGTTTATCGTATATGACCCATTGCGGCGGAAGGGGAACTATTGGATAGTGCAAAAATATCGAATCTGACGAATCTGCACAGGCTTATCAGGATCGAAACATTTCAAACTTTGACTGTGTTCTTAATCTAGGATGGATTTTCTTACTTATTCAAAAAATCCTTCTGAATGCGACTTCTGGTTGACCTCTGCTGGATCAAATAAGTTTTGGAAATATTCATTTTACTGAAAATCCAGAAGGTGTCAATTTGACAGAATGGTCACATGTAATAATTCTGTAGACTGTGATGAAGATATTGATTATGCCAACAACAACAACAACAGCTACAACAACAACAGCAGCACCAACAACTGTTCCAAATCAAAAGAATGTTAAGTCGACAAACAAATTGACGTCTGTGAAATTAGGAAGAAAAAAAGAATTTTCCACAATGTTTTCCCATGTTTTTTCTCTGCAAAGGCTTAAAACATCAGAATTGGTTGAGAAGTGGTTAAATAACAAAAGAACGCGTTACTTTTATTGCAGGAACTGGTTATTAACAACGTGTCTACAATAAGTCTAACAGTTAGAGACAGGGTGGTGAACAACGGTATTATACATGAAATCGACACGGTCCTCCTACCACCAGGGTCCTCCACTACTACACCGGCGCTCAGTATCATGCAATATCTTCTTACAGATGATTCGAAATTCTTGGATCTGTCTCTCGCCCTTCTTCTCTCGGACTTAACATCTGTCTTGGAAGGTATTTCTTATGTTTACTTAATTATTCTATGTTTCTTTTAAGAGAGACAAACTAAACAAAACTCTTATTTAGAAAAAAGGGATATTTCGCAAAATTGGTTAAAATAGCTTTAGAATGATCTATATTGTTAAAATTAAAGATTTATTTGATTCAAAGTCTGATTTCCGAACACCATACCTAAGAAAGACCTACCATTTATGTCACACTACTAAGGATACTAGTGAATTTATATTATAATTCAGGTTTTCTACGATATTAAAACCCTTCTTTTGATCATATTAAAGCGACAAAAAAAAAAAAAAAAAAAAAAAAAATATGCCAAAACCAAAACTTTTCTTTATTGACGCAAGATCAAAACCCTTTTTAGATCATATTTTTTTCAAGTTGTACAATGTTTTCCCAATTGTTTTTCTTGATGGGCGTCATTATATTGGAATCGTTGAAATATATGTTGAATCCGTCATAATTTGACTCGTTACTTTATTTTATGTTGTTTAGATAGATTTAGAATAACTTATTTAAAGAGTCGACTTTGTAGAAACCTCAATGTTTTGCCCAAAGCATTGAAAAATATGTAATAAAGTCGACTCGCAGATTCAACGTTCTGAGCCGATAAATAAAATGATTTGATTATACGACGTCACGTCATGATATTCCCAGAGTTGCGTGACGAAGGTTGCAAAAACACTCTTAGAAAACAAAATTTATATCGATTTGTTTCAAATTTTACACATGTGCGCACTGGGTACGAGTCTTAAATTTGTAGAAGAATCACATACGCGCTTACTTCTTCATTCAATTTTTTTTTCACAGTGTCACTTAAATACTGAAATCGTCATTTAATCTTTCACAAATATTTACTACTTCAGCCGGAGACTACACGTTGTTTGCACCTATTGATTCAGCTTTCGCACGGTACCAGAACAACTTACTGGATCCCAGTCAAGCTAATGCGCAGCTCATTTATCAAGGTAAAAAAATATGGGCTCTGGGTGAAATTGCCGCCTTATCTATTGTGTGTAGCCGATGCAAGATAACTGAATTACTGTTGAAAAAGACGTTAAACCCCATGCTGGCTTACTGTTCAAATTGGGTCCATAAGTTTAAGACAGGTATATAAAACCATTAGAAAACCGTTACTTACAGCCAAAATTTTACGGTGATTTACTGCACTCAATTCTTTTGCTGAATAAAAATATTCATATAGTCAAATATATAAATTCCATACAGACAAATTTGAACACACCAAAGAGTAATCCGTAACTGATATTGTCAAATACGGTTCCATAAGGTAGTCTAAGATGACGTCATTTTCATTCTGTAAATGACGTCATAACACGAATAACAGGGGAAAATAATGTTACATTCTGAAGCTGTGTTACTTTTTTTGTCGCGCTAATTGTGTAAAAGGTTTGTAAAGACAACATAAATAATAGGTACAATTATGTTGTGCTGAATATCTGTATTCCCTTCTTTCCCGACCTTGCGGGAAACGAAAAAACAAGGTTGGAATATGGGAAAATTGAACGATCGTCGGTCCTACCTATTGATTGACGCCTGCCACACCAACTGACTCCAACAGGAAATTCTACTTCAATATAAAATGGCGTCACAAGTTAATTTGTAAATTTTTGGCAAGTAATATGTAACGAAAATTGAAATTATATTTGCTGCAATTATCATCATAATGCTGGCAAGCGCGTTCCATATTTCCCGACGCTGACACTTACCACTTTCAAACACTTTCAAAAAGTCATGAACTGCAAACATGTCCGAGCCATTTTTGAATTTGGACAATCTAGAATTCTGTCGTCTGATGACAATTTCTCGTCCGGCGATGAAAATAATAAAACACCTGAAATACAGCAATTTTTTTTCCATTTTTGCTACAATCAAAGTCTACTAGTACGTGACCTTATCACAAAAAAATGGGATTTTAACACGCCTGTGTACAGTGATGTTTCCCCATGCAAAACCAATAAAATGCTACAGTACCCAACCATTTTGTGGCCTACGTAAGCGTGAGAATTTCACAAGATACATGTATCGTAAAGTGTTGGAGGAGTCTGATCAAAACTTGTTCACGGAAAAATAACTGTTATCGCGTTTAATTTTTTCCATATATTGGGTTATTGATATGTAATTAAATCAAATATGAGCGGAATACTTCCGTTTATTTGGTTAAAAAAAGGTTACCTTTCGTATACATTCTAAAATATAGACTAGAGAAACATTGACGGTATTTTCCCCTCAATATAGTCGTTGGTGTTCGATCCAAACCTCGTAACTATAGCTCTTTTATTTTTCGTCAAAAACGATATTTTGTAGTATTTTAGCCACCAGATTTCTATAAATAGAATTTCCACGCTATTTAATGCACGATTTCTCAGGTCAATAAAAGTTGATTAAAAATTTGTTATTTCCCTTACATAGAGCATTTTTTCTCATTTCTTACAGCTGTACTGAAATATCACGTTATACCTGGAGGTCGTACAGCAAGTCAGCTGACTAACGGACAGACCCTATATACCCTACATGGACTACCAGTCAACATCACGGTTGATTCATCAGGTATTGGCTAAGCTATATCGATATTATATCGATGGCTTAGAGCAAAAACATAGTATGGCTCGCTCTATACATTGTATAGAGCCATACTATGTTTTTGCTCTAAGCCCCCGATATATATTTTCTTTAATTCTAAGAGTTCGCTAAGTTACAATGACGGGAACACAGATCGACTATTCCTGTCTATATTTACAATAGACAGATTGCTAGCCCCGCCCACCGACCTCCGACCTCCGACTTGGCAGTTCTGCAGAGCTAATAAACAACATTTTTTGTAAAATATGTGGTCAGGGACATAAAGTAAAAGGCATATCGTCGGTTTGCGACCTAAACGTCCTTACTACAGCTCGAATAAGCAGTAGTTACGACGTTAAAGTCGCAAAACTAACAAATTGCTTAATACAAATAGCAGAGCTCAAAGATCCCTTACGATTTGATAGGCCAGTCGATGGTTTGAATGACGTCAAAACGGTACCTACTTACATGTTGGGAACTCTTATAGATCAAAAAGATCTCCTTAGTCACACTTTCAGGGAGTCTGAATTAGTTTTCGACCATGGGCATTTGGATCTAGGGGTCTAGCCTGCGACCATAGGTCCATAATTCTTTAATTAACACAAAAAGTGAACACCGTTTCTCAGTTATCCGGGGGAGATGTTATTGGGTGTACTGATTCGGTGTACGTACCGGTCAAATATGATCTTTCACTGGTGTCATGGTCCATTAAAACTTTGGAGTTACGAAATTGTACACATTTTTACAATTTAGATACACATGATCGTGGGTTTTTGAATTTTGAACCGAATTGTTTGCTCTTTCTTTTTTTCGATTCAATTCACGAGCCTTCGACCGATGGTTTCCCACTGCAACTGAAGAAGTTTTTGGTTGAAAATGTTTGTGGAAGTTAATTAGTTTCAGTTACATCTAGTCTAGCTATAATATTCAAACCATCAATAGTAGATTATAGAGAAAACAATACGCACTTCGGACACCTTGAGGATGCACCCAAATGTCAAGGTCATTATCACAAATGAAGGTCCATTTCCTGGTGAATACATGTTTATGATATGAGTATAGAATGATTATTGACAAAGACAGGAAAGGGTAAATGGTTTGGTTAAAGTTTTTTTTTATTACAGTTAAAAGGTCAAGTTCACATAGTCATTATTTCAAACGAAAGCCCGTCTCCGTGTAAAATATGCGTACTCAAGCACGAAAATGACAAAGAGAGAAAAACTTAAAGTTTTAGATTAAAGGTTTTTTATAACGGGTTAAAGGTCTAGGTCACAAGGTCACGGGGTCAATGGCCATTGTCTCAAATGAAAGCCCACTTTATAATGAAAACATGTTTGAAATAAGATCCCCCCTAGCACTAGTTACAAAGAGAGAGATAAAAAAAAGAAGAAAAAAAAAAAAAAAAAAAAAACCACACAAAACTTAAACTAAGCTACGCTAAGACTGAAGGTAGGACAAAGCTCCGAGATATTCGTATCGGGGTGAGGTAAAATGAATCGATATATGTTTTCAAGTATGTTTTGTTTGCCTTGAAATTTCAACTAATGTGACACAAAATTATATAAACGTTTAGTGTAAAGTTAAAATGATAAGTAGATTCAATAATAACAATTTGCTGTGTTTTAAAGATACCCGTATCTTTCTTAAATTCATCAACAAAAAAAAAAAAAAAAAAAAAAGGACACAGTTACTCAAACAATACATTTATCAGCAAAACCGCTTATCAATCTGTAGATCGCTGGTCCCGTTCCTGGGCTCCAACTTCGGTATTAAACTGAGTTATTTTTCAAAATGTATGACTAGTAACCTGTAACTATTGAATAAAATGGTCGGTTGGCGACTTAAACGTCGAAACTACAGCTTGAATAAGCTGTAGTTTCGACGATTAAGTCGCCAAATCAACAAAAATGCTTCATAGGCAAAATTCAGAGTTCAAAGTTCACATTCGATCTAATTAAATAATTTGATCGATCAACTGATTCTTTGATTGACAGTCGCGACCCGGTCAATTGTACATGTATTCGTTATTTTTATTACTTTAGGCGTGCTGATCAATAATCGTGGTAGAGTCACCGAGGCTGACATCCTCTGCTCAAATGGAGTCATTCATGCTGTAGACGATATTATGGTTCCTTCAGATATTAACCAGGTGGCGCAAGGTTGATGTAACAAATGAAACATTGTATGTTGTAAATATAAGCTTTAACTTATACAATCAATCTTTGTTTAAGCGAACATTTCTAATTAACGACCACTTTTGTTAAGCGGCCATAGTCAGAATTCCATTTTGCAAAGAGCAGGCACTTTTAAGAAGTTGAAGAATTTCTTTAAAAAAGTAATGTAACCAAATCAGAATCGTCTCAATGAGACGATTCTAATGAGTTCGAACAACATAATGAGAATTCTGCAATAACTAAAATATGCATGCAAATCGATCCATCTTAAATTATGACACAAAATTTTATTAAGCGGCCATTCCTTCAGCTTCCACTTTTTGGCTATCCATTGAGTAGTTGCTTAATTTAGTTTTACTATACTGCATTCCATTTCACTCTTTTCCCACAACGCGTTATAAAATCGAATTTTATCACTGGGGAATTTATGTTGGTTGATTTTTGTGAATGAGGATCACCTTTTTTCCGTAACATTTCTGATTAGGGTATTTAAAAATTCGCCAAAACTTCATTCAACTTTTGGCCATTTGCTATAATGAAATTATTTTTCAAATATCCCTTTGAAATATGTCTTCTTCAACTAATCCATTCCTGGCCCCGTCGACTGACTTCGCTTGCCACGCCTACTGACTCCGGCATGAAGTTCCAGTTCTATATCAAACGTCGTTATTTTTGCAAAATTCTTCACCGGTAACATGAAACAAAATATATGGATGGTTGGTTGTTAATCTAAACCTCGTAACTACAGTCTGAATAAGCTGTAGTTACCACATCTAAGTCGCCAAAGTCAACACCAATGCTTCAGATAAATATCGGACGATGTTGGAGTTTATGGCTGATTTGATTGGTAGATTGTTTCTTTGAACGGCAGCCGAGATCAGTCAATTGCAAATTCGAAAATGTGTCTGTACAACCAATAACAACTAAATCTCGCATTTTTCGTTGGAAAAGGAGTAAATGCCTATGACCAGTAATTTTCCCTACAGTTTTCTCCACCATACAGGTTATTTACTCTTAAAATTAAACATGTCTGATTTGTTATCTGCCACTGCTTTGAATTGGGCAAGATTTAAATTTTGTCTTCAGGTATTGGTTTAAGTCATTTTTTCTCACTGTCCTCTGTTCTGTAGTATTTATCATTGTCAATAATGTAATATTATTTCAAATTGCAAATCAACGTGAAAACTTGACCAAAGACAACAGTTTATAATATGACATACGACGCGGAAATGAAATAAGCCTGTCGAGTATTGTCTATATTTCAAAGTTGATATAACACTGCATTGACATCGTTTTACTAACGGCGCTATATGGTTCGCGGAATAACTCGTATCACTATATCAAATTCGTCACCTAAATCAGTTAAAAACTAGACAAAACCTTATTTTTATCTGTTTATACCTTACTCGGTTGATAAATTCCACATAATTAAAGTCCTCAATTTCTATACTGTGGTGTCGTTAAAGGTGTCTGTTTCGTTGTTGTGTTCATGTGGCGTATTGTCAACATTCGTGTTGATAGACATATGAGTGGCTTCTCTGCTCTTACCGGATTTACTCTCTTGATAAATTTCTTCGTCGTCGAACTCGGCCCCTTCGTTGACCGTACCTATCAAAGAAAAGAAGAAAATACAAAATGGTGTCAGCTAGCGATTGCCTTGACAATAATATTGTATATGACTATGATCACAAGTCAACCGCCCATTGCTAAATCTTTGAAAAATGAATAAAACATTCTATTTATTCGTCATTAATTATATTAATATTTATTCTTATCTAGAGGTGAGATGATTAGGTCTTAAGTTACCTCAATAATTTCAATTTGCTGAATTATTTCATACTTTCACGAACAAAATTTTCAGCAAATGATTAGGTCTTAAGTTACCTCAATAATTTCAATTTGCTGAATTATTTCATACCTTCACGAACAAAATGTTCAGCAAACAACCATTTTGTATGTTTGCGAACAAAAATAGAAGCATAAAGATTTACTCAAAACTAGTAGAATATTTGCTTTATTTTGCTTTATGGCTTTGAATGATCACAAGAAAATTGAATTATGAGAAACGAAGATAATACAGAGTTTTAAGGTACGTTATCCAAGGAAAATAAACACTCTCATCATTTCTTAATCTTTATTATATACCTATAAATAATATGAATTAAAATCTGGCTATCCAATACAACTCGACAGAAAAAAAAAAAAAAAAAAAAAAAAAAACTCGGCGTGTACTAAAAAGCCGTATTCGTCGAGTACCGTTAAAGACAGACTACTTTTTTGTTTATTGACGTTCGTGTTTTTTTTTTTTTTTTTTCTCAGAAAGTTTGTTATTTCTTAATCATTTCAGAGAATTTTCTTAATGTCATGTCCTAAATTAAGGTATATAACAAAAGGAATATTACAACAGTGTGTTTTTTTCTATCTGTTGTTATCGTGTTCTCGAAACGTGTGTAGGTATTTTTTATTGGATTCGACCTTCGGTCTCTTCCAATAAAAATACCTACACACGGTTCTCGAACACGTTAACAACAAATAGAAAAACACACTGTTGTAATATTCCCTATATATATACAAACATTAAAATTCTCTACAAGTCTTATAATCTAACACTAACGAGGCATATATCTTAACCCATTATCTTCCAATTTACCCTAGAAAATTCAACCATTGTGACACAGTGATACTTTGAAGAGAAGAAATACTATCATTGAAAACTTTGTGGAAAAAGGAGAAATTGCTTGTAACAAGCAATTTTCCCCTTCTCATAATGTTCTATTTGGCACCATTATCCAATTTAAGCACAATTTGAAATGTCTTCCGCATTTTCCTTCAGTTTGGACAAGTGAAAAATTTTGTCGTCATATTACGGGTTAAGAAGACAGTGGTCTCTGTCCATCTTTGACTGGTTTGTTTTTATTCCTGTCTATTCTTACCGATAAACCGCACGGCTCGTTTCCGCCTTTTATAAATTTCCCCAAGAGTTCTCTCCCTTTCAAGAATTGAAAGGTTTCTCATAGGTGGGTAGAGTGCTTGAAGTTCGGTCCCGATTGGTGCCACGCTTATTGTGGGCGTGGTTATACGTTTTCCAGCGTCGGCTATAACTGGGTTAGTTTGGAATGCTTCGAAAGGAGTCTCGTTAACCTCTTCCTCCAACTTGTGTTCAGGCATAGATCCTCCGAAAGGAATAGTTCCGATAATGACTAACAATGGAATTCTAAGATTGTATTCCTCTATTGAAGAACTGACTTTTAGCTGCAAAATGTATACAAACCATCTGCCTATATAGATGTACAAGTTACAGATGTACAAATTATAGTGAGTGATCAAAGCTCAGTTTTGTCTATACCTGTATGGACACAATTGACCTTTGATCACTCACTATAACTTGAACATATCAAGCTTTGAAATAGTCATGTCTGATAGACTTGCGACTGACTGACCAGGGTTTTAACTATTTCCATTGCTTTAGATATAAGCCCTATGCTGGATCCATTTTTTAGCTAGCAAAGCGTCAGCTTTGATAGCTTAAGTTAACAGACAAAATTTTGAGGTCTTCTTAGAGTTCAAACGAGTGCAAACAGCCACTGGAGGCTTAAATACTAAATCCACTGAATGTCTACGCCAAAAATTTAGTTCTTGTAACAAGGAATTTCTCCAATGTCCACAATGTTTTCTATCCTACAAAAGGCAAAGAAGATTACATAGCAAAACAATGCTTTCCTAGCTTACAGTACTTTCAGTACTTTGATTGAATTTTTGTTTTATAAAGCTTCGAAGATTAAATTATTGATAGTAAATCATATACTTAATCAATTCTATTTACACAGGTTCACGTGAAAGTAACCTTGGGGCGTTAAATCATCCGATTGGCCAGTTATCACAAGTCGCTACTGTTATGCAGATGACTTCACCCGGCACTACGGGTAGTGTCGGGTGCAAACCTATGCCTAACCCGTACCCACCTGCCTTCACTTTTCATAACTTACTTTTAGCATTTAGTTTTCTTAAACTTCCCCGCGTTCAAGTGGTGTTTTTGTTTCGAAGGCCCCGAAGAAAAAGGGATACATTCCTATTATCGGGGTTCACGAATTTCTTATCTATACAGAGATTCTATCCAATAGAAACAACTTCTTTAGTTTTCTCTCTCCTATAAAATCTAATGTATTTGCACATCGGAAGTGTTAAATATTATTTATTTCATGTTTATATTTTTCCCATGTACTGTTTTGTACCTGGGTGTAAAATAAAAGTTTTGTTCCAGTCTGTTCTGTTCCTAAGGGCCATTCGAATTGACCGATCGGTGGCCTCCACGTGAAGAAAATCTAAGAACTTATTTCTCAGGTAATAAACACAATCCATTCATTTATTCAATTATTACAACTAATTTGTAATTAAAACTACAAACACACACACGCACACAAAACAACAACAACAACAACAAAACACGATTCCGAAAAAGTAATATGTAAATAAAACTTCGAGGCTCTTTTTAAAGTAAAATATACAAACAAGTAAACTGTTTACCTCAACAACGTAATCAACGTCAATGAAGGAACATCCCGTCAGTGACGTCACCGGAATAAACGTCGGTATCTTCAACTCTTCCTCTAGGTAAATGTCTTCACGACCAGGTTTTATTTTACCTCGTGTCTTCTCTGCCAACGTTTTCTTTTCAATTGTATTCGATTCAAATGGTGAATCGCCATACGTGACAACCTAATGTATTCAAAAGAACAAAAATACCAACAGTGTTTTACACTTATGTGTCACATTATTGACTGACAACGACGAATGTTTACATGTATTAACCAATCATATCCTATATAACGCAATATTAGGTAAAAGGCGTATGCAATTAACTTTCAATCTTGAGCGGCTCTTTTGTACAAAAGTGCTGCTCAAGACTGAAAGTCACGTGCACTCACACTTCACTTAAAAGGATGTTTACACAGGAGTTCTATTGGTTAAGACATGTAGACACAAGCTTTCGTCACTGTCAGTTTCGGTTTGGTGAACTATACTATACCTCACAGACAGTACACGTCACTTGTTTACATACAAAAACCAATAACAACACAACATAAGAAACTTGGTACATCGTATAGCGGAGAATTGCTGTCTCAATCCAGTGACCAAACCTGGTTAGCAGGTTTGGTCAGCCAGTTCTATATTTTTAGACGAAAAGTGAAAACGTGGTCACTTTTAGCGAGACCTCTCGACTGCCAACGTTGAAGTTCAAATTTAATTTCTGCTATGGTATTCAAAGAGTATCGCCCTGTAAAGTTTAGCCTGTTTTATTTACTTCAATCGAATGTTCTGCGTTGGGCGTAAAATCCGCACGCCTGATATTCTAGGATATTCTCACGATCACCGGTCTTGGACCGTGCATGTTGCGGACACACGTTTCCTCACAAATAGGGGTTTTTCGTGGACGGCCAGTGTTCCTGTTAGAAATATTAATGCCAATAGCTAATCTTAACAGTTTGGCTGAACCGGGATCTTTAGATATTGTCATATATATTGTTATTCATATTTACCATATGTACACTTGTTTGTCCCACGTTGCCAGTATTATATGCGTCTTGCATACGCAAAACAGAGGTGTTGTTTTGGTTTTGTATGAGGGAGATTTGAGACTGTGTTGTTCTAACCAATTAGAGGTCACTTTATGATGCGCCATAGCCATGGATGTACAAGCTATTGCGAGTGATTAAATGTCAATTTTGTCGATACAGGTATAGACAAAAATGACCTTTTATTACTCACTATAACTTGTACATATATATGTAATATTTACATTTTTTTAATTCGCAATTTATCAAGTGTAGACGCAGATTAGTCCTTATCAAGTGACATATTACCGCCGTTGGACTATGAATACAAACTAGAAGCTTTAAAAAAATTATACTTGAACAAGAATTCCAACTTACTTCAAGTTTTCAGTACTTGGCTGTACACCCTTTAGATATTAAAATAGATCTCATTCGCCGAGGTAACCTTTTACATAGGAGCTTGATATAGTGAGAGACTTCTAGATTTCAAGTACACTGTCAATAAGGTCTTGTTTAGAATAATTTAGAAATTCTTGTTTGTAATCATGAAATAGACCCTTTCACACCCTCACTGAATGTTTAAAATTCTCCACTCAGATAATGTCGGAACAGTCTGGGGCCAATTCATAATTGAAATTTTCTTTTCTCTTCTAATCAAAGATGTACAAGCTATAGTGAGTGGTCAGGAGTCAATTCTGTCTATAAAGGTACAGACAAAACTGACCTCTGATCACTCACCATAACTTGTACATCTATTGATTTCTCTCTTGGAGTGTGTACAGTTGCCATGTTTGTCTACACAAAGAAATTGTTTGAATCATCATAAAATCAATCAGTCAATAAATAAATCGAATACCTAAATCAATTGACCAATTTCTGACCCGCCAACTGATTGTCTAGGCCCCGCCTATTAACTCCGACAGACAGTTCCGCTTCGATTTTTAACGGCTTTATTTTGCAAAATTTATGGCCAGTAGCATGTAACAAAAAAAGTAAAATGGTTGGTTGGTGACCTAAACGTCGTAACTTAAGTCCCAAAACCAACAATAAAGGTTAACAAAAATGGCGGCCAATGTTGGAGTTGAAAACCTCTGATCCGAGCTACATAAATTATTTGATAGGTCCGTTTATTCTTTGATTGACAGCCGCGATTGGTCAATTTTCTAAGCAGAATACCCTGTCACGATATAAGAATAAATTATTGCTCGTTGGATTTGTGATTTGCGCTCTCGACTTGTAATCTAAGGGTTGTGGATTCGAGTCTTACCGGGGGCGGGTTGTATATTTGGACAAGAAACTTAACTTTAGTGACAGAGCCCCGGTCAAACAAAGTGTAAAAGTGGTAAGCAACGGTTGGATCCCCCATCTCTCTCTCCATGTGTAACAAGCGAATTCTTCATTTTCCTCAAGGTCTCTTTCCTGGAGGTGTCAAAAACCCGTACTGTGTTGGAATATGTTGAAAAGTACCACGTGTCTTACCCTGTAAAATTTAACTTTCGAAGCTTTAAGACTCGTGTCTGATCCATTGTAGATTTCTGCAGTAAAAACTATGGACTCGCCCGGAATGAAACCACGCTTGTTTATTCTAAGTGAGGCGTGGACGTAACCATTGTTTAAACAGCATCCGCACAAAATACAAGAATCTTCGTCTTCCGCTGAATCCTTGAAATATTGAAAATTAATTAAGGGATCTTTGATCATACCCACTAAACTCCGATAATGCATTTCGACGGAGGTAATATACGGCACTATTTTGTAAAAAATGAAATCTCCGATTTACAACCTAAATAGCATAACTACATTTTGGCATATACTATGCTTACGACGTTTAACCCATTCCCAATCAGTGACGTTTTAAGACTCCCCTAGGAAATAAAATCCTAGGCAAACATTGTGGATCATTATGCACATTGTTTTCTACCCCAAAGATTAAGACAAACCCAAAGTTTCATAAAATTTAAACTGTCGCCTGCAACTCCTTTCAATTTGAACCAGACTAGAATTTTGCCATCTGGTAATGGGTTAAGTTACTAAACTAACAAAAGTGCCTAGGATACACGTCGGAGCTTATTATTCACTTCCTTTCTTAATTGACCAATCGCGGATGTCGATCAAGATATAAACCGACCAATCTAATAATTCATTCAGTCCGGACCTGAGCTTATCAACTCCGAAATTAGCCGCCATTTTGGTTTACCTTTTATTGTTGGTTTGGCGACCTAAACGTCGTAACTACAGCTTATTCAAGCTGTAGTTACGACGTTTAGGTCACCAACCAACCATTTTACTTTTTGTCACATGCTACTGGCCATAAATTTTGCAAAATAACGCCGGTAAAAATCGAAGCGGACCTTCCTATCGGATGGGCGGGGCCTAGGTAGTCAGTGGGCGGGGCAAGCGATTGGTCAATTAAGTATTTGATTTGTCAATCGGATTTTGATTTGGCGATCCGCTTATTAAGAGATGTAGAGAATATGTTTTTATGTTTTAATTTCGTTGAGGTATAAAACTTAGAATTTAACCAAACTGTATAGAACTGGTTAAATTCCTATAACCAACGCTCAGAGTTTGTTATTCTATAAATCAACCAGTCGGCCTTAAAATATGAAATGTGAAGGGGTTTGACTTACCGTACCTAGCAACTTACCAACCGGCATCGTAAGTTCCAACCAAGAGTGCCGGTTTACACCAGGATTCGAGCCTTTGACCTCCCTACCAAACCGGACGCACTAACCGTGGAAATAGTTTAATCCATTACAACACAGTATGCACTTAGAAATCTGGTTATGGAAAAATATGGTTAAAGGAGATATTGCTTATAAGAATCAATTTCTCTTTTTCTCACATTTTTATAACTAACTTTCCAATTTTCCGCTCTTTGAAATGTCGTCTGCATCTTCTTTCAAAATTTGACTAGTCTCAAAATTTGTCTTCTGGAAGTTATTCAAAATGAAAGACCTACTCTTGCACCAGGAACTGTGTTTAAATCTAACGGTCTCTGTACTCCGAACTCGACCTTTCCAGACTGGTCTAATAAGCCCCAAACACCGTATATCTTAGCCTTCACCCAGTAACGTATATATCCGTGTAGCCCTGTAACAGAATGGACAAATTGCAACTGTCAATCAATCCCTTAACTTCCTCCGAAATCTTCTCCTCAGAAACTATTTTATGGATTTCAACAAAGTTTTACGGAAGCAATCCCTTACACCAATCAAATCGTTCATTTAGACCGGAAGTGAACGTTTACCTCCGATATTTGGTATACCATGTGACCGTAGCTTGTAATTTATATTACAAGATATCCTATTATCTAATTCGCGGATATCTGGCTCACCTCCGAAAACAAGTTCGAATGGACATAACGGAACGGCTATCAATGTGTTACAAAAAATTGGTTTGCGACCTCACCGTCGTTACTTTAGCTTGGATAAGTTAGAAGTTAGTTAAGGTAGAATCCCCCTAATGAGTCCATTTTAAATCTATTCGTCGTCGGGATTTCCCGGGCGGCCGAATAACTGTTCGGCAATCGAAACACCCGATTGCTTGTGCTCGTACTTATCCGTAGATGAAGCTAAATCTACCTTGTTTTTGCCACACACTCTTCTTTTTTATATACTTCCTCACATATGTTCATAATATCAATATGTCCAAGTGTACAGGGCTCGATGCAGGCGAAATAGGTAAAGGTCATAGAAAAAGTTCAAAAGGCTACATTTTGATTTTTAGCTAGAAAGTCGTTAGCTTTGAAAGCTTAAGTTAATAGACAAAATTTTGAGGTCTTCTCAGAGTTCAGCGAGTGTAAACTGCCACTGGAGGCTTAACCACTAAATCCACTGAATGCCTACGCCATAAAGTTCATCTCCTAAGTACTTTTAGCTTACTTGAGTTCATCGTGTTCAAAATGACTGACCAGAGTCCTTAAAGAAGTTGCAGGCGACAATTTCAAATTATTGAAAATTCTGAAATAGTTATCTCTCTGGGTAAAAAAAAGCAAATTCTTCATTTTTCCACATTGTTATCCAGAACTTATCTCCAAAGGGGCGTAAAAAGGAGGGATCGTGTGGGAATGGGATATCTCCTTACTTAATTTAACCTCGTTTATTTATCATGATAACCTTTGACAAAGAAGATAACTTAACAAATACCATGCTTTGCTAGCTAACAGAATTTTCAGTATTTTGATTTTTAAATATCATAGCTCAATTGATCGAGTGTCAATAAAAGAATCAACTAAATCATTTAAGTAGAACGGAGTGGGTCTTGATTTCCTTCATTTCCCGAAATTTTCAATAAATATTTGTGTAGGTTTGACCTCTTAAACGTCGTAAATACAGCTTATTCAATCGTCATCTGACTGATCGCTGGCAACATCAACTAAATTTCGAAATTGTTAGACTCCTCCCAGGTTATGCAAATTGCGCAACTTCATCGCCGTCGGAAATTTTCCCGTCACAGAATTTCTAAAACTAATTTCGAAATATCAACGTTGATAGAGACTGCCTCTTAATCCGATTTCTTTTTAACCTACTATCAGACGACAAAATATCACGGTAGTCTTAATTAAAAAAGTTGTAGACGAGACCTTAATTTACGTTTAAATCGAAATTGTCTGAAAATATAAAAGGGAACTTTTTGAGAAAAGGAAATAGTTCTTTTCAGGAGTAATTTCTCCCTTAACCGCAATTAGTAAAGATTTTGAGAGAAGGACAAAATGCTTTCTCACATGGAATTTCTACATTTACCACAACGTTTTCTAAAACTTTATTTACTCAGCGCATTTTGTGTGGCAATTGGTTAAATCATTTGTTTTGCATAACTTTCTTTTAGTACCTTTTCGCTGAAATCTATAAACAAATTAATTCATGTAATCGTATATTTTTTCCGTTTCACACAAGTGTCGGATATTGCGCCTATTAGTATTTATGTTTTTTGCCGTTTTTGTAAATTAAGGATATAAGGAAATTCCTGTCTATTTTCCTGGAAGATTGACGTAATAACACCGTTGCGTTACTATGGTTTTATCTAATCATTATTTACTTATATCCGGTGCTCCAATCCTCTCATTGACAGGCAGCTATTTTACCAACAGCCTTGGGGTGTTTTCGTCGTTATGAAATAATTTTGAAAATATAAAAAAATAGACCAAAAGTGAAGCAGTACATATACCATTCCTCTAACCCTTTCCTGTTTTGCAACATTTTAGACCTGTCCAAATTCAAAGGTTTTAAAGAGGATAGTTTAAAGTCGAATTTAATGGAAAAATCATTCAATAGGGTAGTAAATATTGTGGGAAAAAAAGAAAAAAAAAAAAAGAAAAAAAAAAAACCAAGCAATTTCTTCTTTTTCCTCAATGTTATCTCGCAGTTGGTAGCGCGTCAGACTCTTAATCTTCAATCATGGGATGTCATGGGTTCGATCCCCGGAGGCGGCACATATTCTTACCGACATTTGTCTCTCACCAATGGGTGGATAATCGTAAACCTAAGTGGGATAGCAGCTGGGGCTAGGAAAGAGTGTAGTGGTATTACTGTTGTGAGAAATACCAGGAATCCATTGTTAGGTGTTCCAGCCGCCGCGATATGACTGAAATACTGTTAAAAGTGGCGTTAAAACCCATTCAATCAATGAACCAATCTTAATCCTGGGGTCGTGTATTCCAACCCTAACTCGGCCAACATTCTTTTCGACATGTGATTAACCCATTAATTTTAGACTAGTCTAAATTGAAAGAAGCTGCAGACGACAATTTTCAGCTGATGACATTTTAAAAAATCTTGTCTTATTGGAAAGAAAATGTTTTCTTCATTTTTTTTCAATAATAAAATCACAGGGACGTAAAAACCAGGGATTGAACAGGAAGGGGTTTAACTTAATACAACCAACAAACATTTTTGTTTAACTTTGGAGTTGGTTAATAACACTATTTTTTAGAAAATCACCTCTTTCTCCACGCTTTCTCTGTGTTACGCAGACGAAACGAAGCAAGTGGGCCTTTTCTGTAAAAGCCTGCCAAAAAGCGGAATTCACGAAGACATTTATAAAAGCAATTTACTAACCTTCAAACGATGCCGGTATATTTTCAGGAATCGTAAAGTTAAAATGGAAAGTGTTTTGCCCGCTATCGAGAAATACGATATGTGGTGGAGAACTTTTGTCAGGCACTGAAAATACACAACTTCGTTATTGATTAAAGGATCGCTGGCTCCACCAACTGACACCGCTGGCCACGCCCATTGACTCCGACTGGGAGTTCCACTTCGATATTAAACGACGTTATTTGGCGCCAGTAATATGTAAAAACAAGTGAAATGGATAGTGGGCGATCTAAACGTCGTAGTTACAACTTGAGTAAGCTGTAGTCATGACGTTTGAGTCGCAAAACCAACGAAAACGCTTCGCATAAATGTCGGCTAAAATCGGGGTTCAAGGTTCAATTCCGGTCTAGATGAATAATATGATTGGCCTATTGATATTTAGCGGTTTTGTAGGACAAAACCGGTATTTCACATCGATCAACCGGAAACAAGTTTTCACGAATTTTCCACTCATTTCCACGCATGCTCATAAACGTGAAGTGAAAATCTATGTGATCGCCTCCATCTTGTTTCATCGCTGATGAAGAAAATAACTTACTTGCTGAATGCCAACAGCCTCCTTTTAGTTATGAATATCAAGGAAAATTATTTAAGACTTCGACTTATGAACTATCTAAATGAGAGAAATAATCTCCTCGCGTTTCAAGATAGAATGTAGGTCAGTGGTTAGTGGAGTAGGCGAATACATGTAAGCAAACTCCTAACCCTGTCTATTAGTTTTCACCCCGTATACGCAGTATATGTTACAAGTTACAACCCTGTTATAGTCGCGATTCAAACGCCTATTTAACCCCACCGAACAAAACATCCTTTTACTTCTAGAATACGACTATAAATTTGAAGCGAACATGAAGTACTGTACTTCAGTTGTAATAAGAATTTGCTCAAAGCAAAAAGAATTGAATGTTAGCTTTGATTGCTTTACCTTTTATCATTTAACCTTTTACTACACAACCACAAAATTTCACGCACTAATGAAAAAATATTAAAGAAAACGTTTTCATTAAATCAAAATAGCGATTTCGGTAAACAGTAAAGGGGTCATGATTAATTGAATGGGGTTTTAACGCAACCTTTAATAGTATTTGAGTTATATCGGGGCGGCTGGAGCTCCTAACCATGGATTCCTGTTAGTTCTCACACCAGTTTTACCACTACATCCTTATCGAGCATCCAGCACCTCATTCCACTTACGATTTATTTACTCATCTTGATGATACATGTTGGCATTATTGAGCGCGGTTACTAATAAGCCAGCAAAACCGCTCTCAGGACTTTCAGTCCTTTGATTTGATTGACAGCCGGTCTGTTAGGCGCTTTGCAGCAGATTTGAGATGTCAAATTTACACGTGGTACCTCCACTTGAAAAATCAACCTGATAAACACGCATTCTCTTTTCCTCAGTCTAAAATCACAGTTGTTCTGTATCAACCTAATATGTATGCAATCTAACATATCTTTCGCCTATACAACATGATATTTACGGAGTAGACCAAATAACAGTTGTTCTGTACAATTAGTAGATAGATTCTTCTTGAACTCTCACCTTGATCTCTATATCTGATAGACATATATTCTACAATACCTTTTCCAGCTAAAACAATAGATTGTTTGGTATATTCTTCGGTCTCAAATAACAGCTGTTCTGCGTCGACTTCACCCTCATTCCACTGAGCGTGACCTCGACCTCTCACCTTGATCTCAATACCTAATAATTACATTTATTATATAGCTATAAATATTTCTAGTTAAAAATATACATTCCACACAGACGTCGGAAAAAATCCGTATCTGACAGTGTCAAATACGGTTTCATATAAGCTAGGCTAAGATGACGTCATTTTCATTCTGTAGCTGACGTCATAATGCGAATAAACATTATCAGAATGGAAACACCTGTACAGATTATATATTTTTTTCTTGTTAATCGATCTTATTTAAAAGAAAATGTTGGTATATAATAAATGGAAAAGCGATACATATTGTATTTGCTTCTCTCTGCGGAGGAAAATTTTCCTCTGCAGAGAGAAGCAAATCGTTATCTCTTAACATAATATTACCTATGTAATACTATTGTGAGTTATTGCATACTTCGTTCTTTTTAACACTTTGTTATTACATGATTTTTTGTGTGTTATTTGACCTAAAATACTCGCATAGTTGTTTTCATTGGACAGAGCAAATAGTTTATCCAGCTTTAAAGTGTTGGTTGTATTAATTAGTTGTTTCATTTTTATATCCGAATGATTTTATACCTTTAATTTACATTTATTTATGGCACATTATTTCCAATTCCTTAATGGTTTATGTTTAAATTACCGAATTTTCTTTGTGAGCTATCACTTGAAAATTTCACCGTCAAACAAGTGGTTACAGGGAACTAATACAGTTTCCCGCCACCTGTCACATTTTGTCTAGAGACGGTGATGTAAACAAAGATCAAACTGACCTCTGTTTGGTCCATATAATATCAATACGAAATCTAACGATTTGATCCGTGAAATTGATACTCTGTTAATAACTTAGGAGCGAAAAGGATAACATCTTAATGTATTTTGACTCTTGAGGGGCGATTTCTATATCCTGGGTAATTTTCGGAAAATGAAGTAAAACTAGCTGCGCGAAGAGGGTTATCTTTAAAATGACGTCATAAGTCTTTGATAAAAGTGATCATGCCATATCACAATTCAGTTATTTTGACGGATAAATGATTGTTCTTGATTTTGACACATAGTTTGACTCACTTGCAATTTCTGGGGATGAGCTATGTGCAATTTTCTTATAATGGTCGCCTATAGGAAATGGAATAGTTCCCTGGAATCAAGTGAAATTATCAAAATGATAAACTCGCAGTTTAGATAGACTTAGCCTTGTTTTCGTTCAATTTTCGCTACTGAGCGTCACTACAGCGAGACAAATGATACTGATAACGTGACCATGTTACGATGTGATTCACGTGCGAAAGTACGCACTTGTAGAAAATATTTTATTTGCATAGATTATGAAGACGATATGTTTAGAGCGCGAAATACAACAATTTTTATCTTTAGACTACGTCATTTACTTGGCATCTTAAGACTGCGTCATTTACCTTGTATCTTTAGACTACGTCTAAGAATAACGACCAGCTTCCCGGGTACATTTTGTCCTGTTTGATACGTCCCCTCATGACTGTTGTCTAAATGGATCTCAAGTCTCTCTAATGGATTCATCGTCCGATAGCATTAATGTCTGCAAAATTGTGGATTTAGAATCGAGGAATTATAAGCTTTAAAAGTCTGTCAAGGACATTCGTTGCAATAAAAGCAAAACTAGAAAGTGTGTTCACAGCGAGTTTGAACTTATGAATAATAGCAGCGTATTCAAATGTGCTTGAACGTGTGAATAGCGTTCTCTTAACGTCTGGGAACGTGCATAACGCGTACGGATAACGTGTTGGTAGAGTTTTACAAAACAAACTAAATGAAATTGAATCACACAAGGGACCTGTCATTTCTAGTTCAAATCATAGAAGATATGGAGCACGCGCTGGAAGCAAGCTTAAATTTATTCCAACGTGTTTCCTACGCACTTGTAGCGTGTGTGAACGCTCCAACGTACGGAGCGTATGCGCAGTGTGTGCGGAGCGTATGTCAATACTAAAGGCAAACTGCGGGAAATTTTGTGCCTGCACAAAAATATTCGCTATATTCAGCGTTCATAGCTTGAATAAGCTGTAGTTACGACGTTTAAGCTACCAAACCAACAAAAATGCTTCTCCAAAATGTCAGTCAATGTTGGAGTTAAGAGTATACCTCCAGTCTAATTTAATGATTTGATTGACCGACTGATTATTTATTGACAGCCGCGATTGGTCAGTTGATAAACATTGAAAAAGTAATAATTAAAGTTTGTCGGTGGCGCATCAGACTCCTAATCTGCAATAATTGGATGTCATGGGTTCGATCCCAGACGGCGACACATAGCCTTTCGGACATTAGTCTCTCAAGAATGGGAGGATAATCGTAAACTAAGTGGGATAGCAGCTGGAGGCTAGGAAAGGATGTAGTAGTAGTACTGGTGTAAGAAATACCAGGAATCCATTGCTAGGTGCTCCAGCCGCCGCGATATGACTGAAATACTGTTAAAAGTGGCGTTAAACAACAATCAATAAATAAGATTTATGTAACTTATGATTGGTTAATCAAAACATAAACATACCTTTATTTTTTCAGTGGATTAAATCAAGACAAGAAACGGATGAAAAAAAGTCGTATCACGAATGCTGTATAATCGATCGGAAAAGGTTGGGACTATAAAGATACCTTAACCCTTTTCTGTCTTGCTAAATTTAAACCTGTCCAAAATTCAAAGGTTTTGCAGGCGAAAATTTAAAGTGGAATTAATTTCGAAAATTAAACCATATAGCAGGATAGAAAATAATGTTGTAAAAAGAAGAAATCGCTTGTCACAAGCAATTTTTTTCTTTTTCTACAATGCTTTTTCTAAAGTATAAAATCACAGGGACGTAAAAACAAGGAATTGAACAGAAAATGGTTAAGATGTTCAAATAGTTTAATTGATCACAATTATAGAATCGATTGTATCTTTGTTCCTGATCAAAATTCGATCATCCCGATAATAAAGGTTGCACCAGAAAATGTATCGACTGAAAAACTTCATATTTCTAACAGTGAATGTAGTCGGTTTTTCTCTGGTTGATCGACTTCATTTAAAATCGTGGCCTGGTCGCATGAATTTAACCTTGTCATGCTGAAATCAGAATATTAGTGCTTTAGCAGGAGGTTTAGACTAAGATCAGCCTGCATGTATGGGCAGTCTGATCTTAGAAAAAAAAAAAAAAAAAAAAAAAAAACACCTGTTTGCCATTTCAAGTCAAAGGTGTGTGTAGAATTAACAAAATCATATTGTCCAATATTATCAGGGATTTCCAGTATTTTCGACCCTTTGATTTTAAGACAATGCTGAAGAGATTTTACTCAGCACCACTAGGGTAAATAGCCAAGCGAACTAGAACACTACAACTGAAATAAGATGCTAGGCCTAGGAGTTAGGTGGCTTGTCGGAGTGAAAATGTAATTTGAATTCAACACATAAGCGTGAGACGGATCGCTCACAACGCCTACTGATCTCCAACAGGACATTTTGTGAGATCTATGTCTCTCTTTGTCTCTCTCTCTCCTCTCTCTCTCTGTCTCTCTGTGTGTGTGTCTCTCTCTCTGTCTCTCTGTTTGTCACCTCTCTCTCTGTCTCTCTATCTCCCTCTCCCTCTCTGTATCTCTCTCTGTCTCTCTGTTTCTCTCTGTCTGCTCTCTCTCTGTCTCTCTATGTCTTTCTCTCTCCCCTCAGTCTTTGTGTCACTCTTGTCTCTCTGTCTCTCTCTGTCTGCTCTCTCTCTCTCTCTCTGTCTCTCTCTCTCTGTCTCTCTATGTCTTTCTCTCTCCCCTAAGTCTTTGTGTCACTCTTGTCTCTCTGTCTCTCTCTCTGTGTCTCTCTCTCTGTCTCCTCTATCTGTGTCTCTCTCTGTCTCTGTCTCTGTCTATCTCCGTCTCTGTCTATCTCTCTCTGTATCTCTATCTCTCTGTTTGTCTCTCTGTCTCTCTCTCTCTTTCTCTCTCTCTCTCTTGGCATCTTTTCGTTCCAAGATCACCGCACGTTTTACTACGACCTCTATTCTTTTTCGCTCTTGTGGATTATTAAATATTTTACAGATCGTGGTAACTACAGGTTGGTTGGTTAAGCTGTGAAATAGAAATTTGAATTAACTGTCATATGTCAAATTCCACTCCCGGATCTAAATGAGGATTTTATTGGTCAATCGATATTTTATTGGCAGGGACATCTGGTAGATTCAGTTGATCCCTCGCTCTCCTTGAACTACATTACAATTGGAGCTGTTTCCGCTCTACAGCGAAGTTCTGCTTTCTATAGTCTCAATGGGAAATATGTAGTAGATTGATGTTGGGTTGGTGCAATATTTTACCTCTATCTATAAGATGGCAGAGATCACATCTTCCTAGATTTGTTATATTGGGTCTAACCCATTACCACTCGATAAAATTCTAAACCAGTCCACATTCAAAGAAATTGCAGACAATTTTTTGAAGATGATGAAACCGAAAAAAATCTTTGTCTTTCGGGGTAGAAAACATTATGGATAACGAAGAAATTGCTTGTAACAAGCAATTTCTTCGTTCTCAAAAATGTTTTCCAACGCTTTCATATTGAGAGGTGTTATAAAGCGTCGCTGCATGGGAATGGGTTAATAAAGCTTTGAACAATATTTCAGTTAAATCACGGTGGCTGGTCTACCTAGCAAGGGTTTCCTGTCATTTCTCACACCAGTACTACAACAACATTCGAGTAAAACACCAAGAGATAAATGCAACCAGTATTTCAATCGATTTCTTCACCATGAACGCGGTCCTAGGTCAATCGAAAAGGTACCTGCATGCAACTCCACGGAACAGTTTTTAAAAAAAGAGATCGGATTTAGCAGATGTTCATTTGATATATTATTTCGATGAAAATCGAAAAGTGGGGTACAATAACAATACTAGACTGAGAAAATCCAGGAAAATCGAATGAAAATATCGACCCCGGTCATGCAGTCTGTACAGTTCGCGCTTTGTGGCCGGGGTCGACATTTTTCGCACTTCCGAGAAGGCCTCTTTGTCGCCAGACATGTTAGAGCCGGAGTATTTTGCGGTATTGTATTCTTTGTGGTAAACACGTGGTGGAAAATTTTTACTGTAATTATTATTTTGACTATCCTTTAGTTGAAATGTCATGTGGCGCGAAATCACAATGGTTATGAAATTAAACTGTAGACGACATTGATGAAAAGAAAAAAATGCTCATACAAAAATGTTCTCCTCTTTTCATGATTTTTTCCTGTGATGCCTATACATAAATCAAATCTGAGGAAAAAGTACATTAGGAATACATCACAAGATTCACTATCCACCAATATCTATGACGAAGTATTTTGTTGAACTGTAAAATGCGTCTGTAAATAAACCCTGTTTTACGGTAACATTGACTTGTTATTGACCGAATGCTGGCCACGCCCACTGACCTTTGACAAAGCAGTTCGACTATTTATCCAACAAAGTAAAATTCTCACAAATATGATCATAAAAATAAAGCAAAAAAAAAAAAGAGGGGGAATCGTTTGTCGGTGTCCTAAACGTCGTAACTGCAAATTGAATAAGTAGTAGTTACGACGTTTAAGTCTCCAAATCTACAAAAAGTCTAGACATAAATGATGGAGTTCATCATTCACTTACGATCTAAATGAATGATTTGATTGGCGAATCAATTTTTCAATTTAAAGTTGAGATTTGCCATTTGATTCGATTTTCGGTTTTGATTTTTAGCAAGCAAAGCGTCATCTTTGGTAGCTTTAGTTAACAGACAAAATTTTTAGATCTTCTCAAAGTTCAACGAGGCTTAACCACTAAATCTGTTAAATACCTACGCCATAAAAAGTAGTTCTTGTGTACTTGAGGAGTATTGCAAACTCTGCCTGCAAGATCATCTCCTGGGTATTTTTCGCTCACTTTGAGCACATCGTGTTAAAATGACTCTGATCAGTGTCTTCAAATAAGTTGCAGACGACAATTTCAAAGTAATTGCAACAAAGAGCCATAACTCCAAGAAAAGTAAACCGAATGTAACCAAAATAACATATAGATACCTTGGGTTGATACTGTCAGCACCTGTGAAACTTGAATCAAATTCATATATATTTATAGGCAGTTACAACTGTTTCGCACTGAACCATCGATATGTGTTCGATACTGACTGCTTGAGTGAAATTCGAAATGAATCTACAAGTCGATAAGAAAAAGCTACAACCGACCAGCCGGCCAACAAAAACATATTTTTTCGGGGTATAATTCTTCAGTGACTACCAAAAAGGGATATTTTAGTAGTAATGGGAAAATAAAGAAAAAATAAAAAACACAATGTGTACATTTTGTATTACATTTAATAAATACAATTTACAATCCAATACAAAGGTCATTCTACTTTTGGAACAAACAGATTATCGAAGAATTTTTAAATCATAGACCTGCGAAACAGAATAATGGATCATAGACTCATAGCTGGCCACGCCCACTGAGCTCCGACAAAAAAAATTCGCGTTGATATTAAATGGCGTTAATTTTGCAAAACCCATGGCTAACATGTAAATATGGAATAGAATGTTTGGTTGGTGACCTAAAAATCATAACGACAGCTTTAATAAGCTTCGTTCAGTTGTTTAAGTCGCCAAACTAACACAATTGTTGCCCATACATGTCGACCGCTGTCGGAGTTCAGAGTTCACTTCCGGGATATAGAACGATTTGAGTGGTCAATTGATTCTTTGATTGACAACCGCGATGGCTAGACTGAACCCCTTTCGCAATGTCGTCGTTGTCGTACTTAAACCTCGTAACTAAAGCTTGAATCAAGATGTAGTTACGAGGTTTTAGAACGTCAACGACGACGTGTTCTTTTTTTAGAGTGACGTATTTGAAATGACAGTTTCAAAAGGTTTATCAATTTCAAAAAATGGTAATTCGTAGTCTTTAACTCGGACTCTGCAATTTGTTCGTCATATGTTCTTTGCCTTTTTCAATGATACAAAGTGTGCCTGGGTTTGGTAAGCGACTGGTGGTTCAGATCATATGTTGTGATTGTACAAGGAACCATGGTTAGGTGAACCAGCCGCCGGGACAAAACCAATATTTTATTATAGCCATAATATTGCTACATATGTAAGGGGGGAAAAGACTTATACAACATCAAACTTGCACAACTGCACTTACAAAGGCATAAAACACAACAAGGATAGCGGAGAGGGTGGAGGATCTGGATTATTTTTGATATGATCTTATATGGGAATGAACCAAACTGTCTGAATTTTTTAACCCTTTCCCATACAATCCCTGATTTTACGTCCCCGTGATATTATACTTGAGAAAACATTGTAGAAGTAGAAATTGCTTGTCACAAGCAATTTCTTCTTTTACTCCAATATTTTTTATCATATAGGGTGGTTACCTTTTGAATCGTACTTATTTTACACTGTCCGCTGCTACCCCCTTGAATTTGGACAAATCTAAAATTTACATAGTATAGGGTTGAGGTTGTTTATTTTCATATAGGAGCCAATGGATGTCCAAAAAACAATCGAAATATCCGTATTTCAACTTCTCGCATATTTGATGCCAACATTAAAACATACAATCATGTTAGAATCCGGAACCTGTAGAGTCACCACGAACATTTAGTAGACAAAAGAGAGAAACAATTGACGTATGGTTGACCACGCCCACTGACCTCCGATAGAGCAGTCCGACTTTTATATCAAACGACGTTCATTTTCAAAACATTTGACCGAAACACTAAATACAAAAAGTAATCTGTTAAGGATATAATATATGTGAAATGCCCCATTTCGGGTAAATACGTTACTTTTTGAATAGCTAGTTGGAGATTATAAGTGACGTAGATAATAAAAAGGGGAAATTATGTTACTATAGCGATACAACATGTTGTATTTGCGTTAAGCTGAGAGATTTTATATATATATATATATATATATATATATATATATATATATATATATAAATCACAAGACCGAAGGTTGAGCGGAATATCAATTAAGCGTACTCAGTATTGGCTTAAAACAAGTAGCCTTGACGCCGTCGAAAATTTTCAGTAAAAATAACAAAAATCGTTCTTTAAAATGTCTCTAAAATCTTATTTAGCGGGATTTTTCATCTCGACGAAAAGAACGCACCTCAGTTCAATTCCGATCAGATTGTTTTGTTGTTTGGTTTTTTTTTTTTTTTTTTGCCCAATCGATTTTATGATTGACAATGTGGTATGCCAATTACCTACCTATGCTACACTAAAATATACGGTATCGGATTTTACTGGATTTGGGAGATGAGTTGAATGGTTTGTTATTTCTCCCCCTCCCCCTTTTGATGACTAATCGAATTCATCTAACCCTTTCCTGGTTGTTGTTTTTTTTAAATTTTAGACTTGTCCAAATTGAAAGAGGTTATAAACGACAATGAAAATTGGATGCAATTTGAAATGAAACCATCCTATGTGGTAGAAAATATTGTTGGGAAAGAAGAAATTTCTTGTTACAAACATTTTCTCCTTTTTCCACAATGTTTTCGCAAGTATAAAATCATAGATACGTAAAATGCAGGGCTTGTACTGGTAAAGGCAAAACAACTTTGATAAAGCTATCCACAAGGAACACTAACGCCAAGTTCCATTTAAATTACATAACACAGCAAAGGTAGCATATTCATGTGGTCCCTGGGAATCACCAGTACATTGCTGGGGTTTGATTGTCGTGCCGAACCGTATCCGTTTTATCAGTGGTGTGGCCGGAACCCGAACCCGCAACTCTCGCCTTTAAAAAAATTCTATAGGAATTCTACCAGATGTCATCGAGACAAAACTATTTGATTGCAAATATATTCCGCAGTAGATATTGCCAAATAAATCAAACCATGGTGAATGATGCTTTTTTTTCAAAATGACATTAAAAACAATCATTAACCGTTTACCAGACGAAAATAACTTTACACTAGTCCAAATTTAAAGAAGTTGTAGTCGACAATCTTTATTTTATTTTAAAGATCATTTCGGATAATGAAACAATTCTTGAAATATGCATTTTTTGGGGCGATTTTTTTTGCTTGACGAGTGTAAAAAAGCGGCATTTTTTAGGAGTGGGTTAATCAAAGATAAACTAGAACTTGTCACTGTATGTGACTTAATACCCCCGCCATGGCCATGATTCTGAAAAAAGTGTATAATTTGTAGGGGAGATAATTATTCTGAAAGGGAGATTTGAGACATCACAATTGAGTCTTGCAAAACTTCAAATGTGATCGATGTATGTATGAAGTTTTATTCCTTTTAAAGCAAAATTTTAAGAGGAAATTACTTGAAATATTATGTAAAATATGAAAAACTGGCTACGCTCCACGGAAAATAATTCGTGTCCCAGGGGAAATTATAACATCCAACATGCGTCTTGCAAAACCTTAACATGTGATCAATTTATGTATAATATTTTATTACTTTTGAAGCAAAATTGTATGAAGAGTTTGCAGCACAAAATGTCATGATTATTTATGTAAGATCATAAAAAATAGTCTAAGTTCAAGGGGAGATAATTCTTCTTCCGGGGTGGGGGGTCTAGACCTCAAAATTGCGTTCTGCAGAACTCGTAATCAATGTATGTATACAGTTTTGTACCTTTTGAGGTGAAATTGAATGAGGAGTTTGCGACACGAAATTACTTGGATTGTTTTGTAAAACATCAAAAATTATTCTAGTTCAAGGGGAGATCATTCTTCCTCCAAGGGATGTTGAAAATTCAAAATACGTTTTGCAAAACATTAAGTTGTATTACTTTTGAGGCAAAATTGTAGGAGGAGTTTGCAACACAAATACTTGAATTCTTGAAAACAGACGGACGGACGCACAGACGCAAAGAGAGGCTGATTCTGGTAAATCCCCTAAAACATTCGTTTTGCGGGGGTTATAATGAATGATATACAACTAGACGACAATTTTCCCTGAAATATAGCCGAAGATCTGTTAAATAGTTATATTCAATACTTAGATTGAACTGATGTAAACATGTATGTTTCAAATAAGCGAATAACTGTGTCAAGGTGAACTGATATCAGAATTTGTAAAAGCTGGCGATGCCTCATCTGAACTTCTTTCCTCTAATCGCTCGAAATACGTCGACTGGTGTCCGGTCCTGTTGATATGTGGAACAGTCATTCTCATGGCTGCACTGTCCAGTTGGTTCCCCGTTTCACTAATATCTCTTCGCCTGGCTTTACTGAATCTAAACAGCCTGTCAACGATACACTCTTCTTCTGAACTAGACCCAGTCTCCGACACCGGTGCGGATGAGGTGGTTGATTGGTACCCATTATACCTTTGTGCTTCCCCGTCAATGGTTTGTTGTTGCTGGTAATCTGTCTGGTACAACGGGTACCATCTTTGCCATGACGTAAGGTGGTACTGCATTACTAGCCAATCGCGGTACAGCATTCGGTTAAGATCACCACTGGCGGCACAATTCGAATTATCTGGAGTATCTGGTAAAACTTCAGGATCAGTCGGGCCGTTCTTCAACATTTCCAATGGTTTCTATAAGAATAGAATTCGAAAGTGAAATGTCAAAAATAGTTCACGGTAAAACGGAGATTAATTCTAAAAAGGAATCATTTAATTGTTTGATACAAAACCATTGGAATTTGTCGAGTTATGACTGTCAATCAAGAATCAATCGTCACATCAAATCGTTCATTTGGACCGGAAGGGAACTTTGAACACCCACTTTGGCCGACATTTATGTGAAGTAATTTAGCTATCATCATACGAAACAATGCAATGAAGAACTTATTTACAATGAGGCCCTCTGCATCAAATAACTTATGATGAACTTGAGGTAATGATGATTATCATAATCGAAAAGACTATGATACTAATTGTAATAAAATTAAAATGATGATGATCATCAATATGGTTATAATGAAAAATTCTTGTAATGACAAAAAATATGAGAAAGGCAAAAAAGGCAATAGCCTTACCTGTACAAGACACACAATCGTGAATCAAAGATAAATGGTATACTTAAATAGTGGTTATGGTGGGAAGTGTTCATGCTAGTTAACATAATGGTGATATCATTTGATAAGACATACACAATCGTGAGCTGAGTAATTGTACCTATAACTCGTTACTTGACATCAAATGTTTTTTTCAGGTAGCTTTAAAAGCAAGATAAATTTTAAATTGTTCGAAGGTTTACTAGTATGACATTCCAACATTTTATACCTGTGTAAGAAAAGGGTTACTAAAAAAAATCAGTTCTGGGAACACATTCGTGATATAACTGGTTACCAGACCCTGATCTTAAATTATGATATTGGTTGTTACTGACTGATGTAAATTCAGACACATACGAGGGAGTTAACACATAGGTCGCCTCATAAACCATTAGAATCGTGTAATATTTACATCGGATTTCAAAAGATATCTTTTTCAAAGAAATGAAATTTTTCTCCTAATAAGACCTCCTAAGCTGGCATAGAATAATTCGAGAAGCTATTTTTTATTTTAGCTACTTAACCGTCGTAACTACTGTTTATTCAAGATGTAGTTACGACATATAGTTCGCAAACCAACCATTTTACAGGTTGTTACATGCTACTGGCCAAACATTTTTGCAAAATAACTCCGTTAAATATCTAAGTGGAACCTACTGTCAGAGTCAGTTGGTCGCATGGTCAGCGGAGGCAGTGGGTGTGGCAACTTGCATCAGCAGAGAAGTATTTCTTGAAATACCGTACATGTACCCGAATATTAATACGTGGACCTATCTAAGAACATGAAACTCAAATTAATTTTACTATGACAGCTAAGTCTCTCGCAATCAGAGACCCTTTAACTAGTATTTCGGCGACACATATCGACGATGTTCAACCAAAACCTTGTAACTACAACTTGGAATAGGCATACATTTTCAATGGAATTATTTTGTTTGCAAGCATACAAAATAGCTTCGTGCTAAAAATGTTATTCATGAAGTTGTGGCTATTTATTTTCTGCCAAACAGAACGCTCGTTTTTGACTAGACGAATCTAATAATTAAATTATTAATACATACCTTGATCTGGTTGTTTTTTCTCCGCAGTGATCGGGCCAGTAGGTTACGGGTGGTCTCGTTAGCAGAAACATCAAAATTGGTATCCGGTTGACTTATGTCAGGATGAACCGTTTTCTTGTTCCTAGATCGGCGGTTCTGGAACCAAACCTGCAGAAAATGATTTCGTGATGAGTAAAACTCGAGTAAGAACAGGCATACATTTCAACCCATTCCTACTCAATGACGTTTTTTGACAAAAAAAGAGAGAAGAAAAAACGGTTGGAAAACATTTTGGAAAATGAAGAAATTGCATGTTAGAAGCAGTGTCTTCGTTATCAACATTGTTTTCTACCCCAATAGAAGAAGAAAAAAAAAAAAAGAAAAAAAAAAAAGGAACGCCAGCCACGCCCACTGACCTCGGGCATGGCAGTCTAACTGAATAAATTATGGACAAGGCCATGAACCAAAAGGCAGATCTTTGGTCGGTGACCTAATCGGTGGAACTAGGGCTTCAACGTCACCGTCTTTAACCGCCCATTCCCACACAATCCCTCCTTTTTACGCCCCTCAAGAAAAAAACTTTGGAAAACATTGTGGAAATTGAAGAAATTGCTTGTATCAAGCAATTTCTTCATTATCCACAATGTTTTCTATCCAAAAAGACAAAGAAAATTTAAATTCCACCAACTTGAAAATATCATCTGCAGCTTCTTTCAATTTGGACCGGTCTAAAATTTTGTTGAGTTCGAATGGGTTAAAACGTGAGAGTTTGTTGTGTCCATGCATTTGTGTTTGTCCTATCTCGTTGATGAGCGACCAAAATGCCGTAACTTCAGCTTGAGCAAGCGGCAGTTACCACGTTTTGTTCGCCAAACAACGGTTTGCTTGTACCTGTGTCGGATAATAGCTGTATATCGCTAATCAGTGCTTATTGCTACTAAACCGACTCAAAAATAAAATTTCATATTTTGTAACCGTATTCCCGAACGCCCCCTTTGCGTTCTTCTGGTCACATTTTATTTTGTCCACCATTGACGAATCGATCGACTAATCAAATCATTCATTTGAAACTGTATATGTTGAGAATTTGTTTGTTTAGCGACATAAACGTCGTAACTACAGCTTCTTCAAGCTCTAGTTACGATATTAAGGTCGCAAAGCAACCATTTTAATTTTTGTTTGTTTCAGGTTACTGACCGTTACTTTTTTAAACTCTGTTTAATGGCTTAGTCGAACTTCCTGTCTGACTCTAGGGCGGGGCCAGCAACCCGTTCATATATATGGCCCTTTGGGTTTGACGAGCTAGACTCACCTGTATCCTTGGCTCAGGTATCCCCAACTCTGTAGCCAGACCCTCGCGTTCATGGATATCCGGGTAACGGTTCAAATCAAACATCGCCTCCATCCGTCTAATTGAGTCCGACGTAAACACGGTACGGCTACGGCGACGTCGTGTTTGAGACCGTCCCTCATAACTGTTTCTTTCTGCAAAATATGTGTTATTGCTGATTTCGATAAACCCTCGTACATGCGTCTAGTCGAGTCCGTCGTAAACAAAATGCGGCGACGTTGCTCTAATTTTACGGATTGACCCTGAATGCCATTTTCTGTTCCATGTGAAAGTCAATCAAACTACAAGTAGCCTCATTAACCCTTTCCCGTTTTTGGAAATTTTAGACTAGTCCAAATTGAAAGAGTTTGCAGACGACAATGAAAACTGGATGCCATTTGAAATGAAACCATCCTATGTGGTAGAAAATATTGTGGAAAAAGGAGAAATTGCTTGTTACAAGCAATTTCTTCTTTTTCCACAATGTTTTCTCCAGTATAAAATCACAGCAACGTAAAATCCCGTCTTTGAACGGGTAAGGGTTAACTATTTCTCTCATCTTACGTGCTCAATGTATTCTTTGAGGTCCTTATTTCCGCCATCTATCGTCAACTAATCTAATGCTTACAATATACCAGTATTTCTCAAACATCCTGAAAATGCTTGCACAGTTAGTGGAAGACCCCTTTTGAAAACAGTGCCATTCCGAGTTCTGATTAATATCACGAAAAAGTGACAATTTGGTTGTCTCAGATCTACTGTCTACGATTTGGCTTTGTCTTTCTCATACGTACCGAGATTGTAATCGTGGACATGAGGAAGATTCGTGAATAATGTGGCAACGTTCTAACTACATATAGTTGACGGATCGCTGGCAACGCCCTCTAAGTTCCAAAAGGAAGTTCCACTGCAGTACCAACCCTTTCCATACATTCCTGATTTTAACATCCATGTGATTTTCAAGTTAAGAAATTACTGTGAGAAAAAAGTAGAAATTGCTTGTATCAAGCAATTTTTCCTTTTTCTCACACTATTTACTACCAAATAGGGTGGTTTCGTTTCAAAATTACAATCACCTTTCATTGTCGTCTGCACTGTCTTTCAAAACGGACTAGTGAAAAATTTGAAAAACGGGAAAGGTTTCAACAGCGTTATTTTGTAAAATTTATGGTGAATGACATGTGACAACAAGTAGAATGTTTAGTTAAAGACCTAATGTCGAATATACGGCTTGAAAAAGCTGTAAATACGACGTTTTCACAGGGCCTCGGTTTAAAGTCTCATCCAAAAGGCAATTGGTTCGGTCTGTCCGGGGCTCGAACCCTTGATCTCGAGTTCTGAAATAGAGTTTTCTACATGCACCAACAGATTCAATGGGTCCAACATACTGCAAAATTTCCGGGTGCCCTTTTATCTCGTGTCTCGATATAAGAAATCTTGACTTACCTCTATTTTCTAAGCAATAATCCATCAGTGGAATTAAAGACCCCTTACACTCTCTTTTATACCTTAATTATCTATCTTTATCTAGAACAATATCTTATTAATTTCCACCAGTAATATTGTTTAATTTTAATTATTATATTTATGTGAGTAATCATAACATTGTTCGTTGATTTTTGCCAACAAGTTATTTTCTTCAGGAAATAAGACCACACTATTTTTCCTTACATCAAATAACGGACATAATGCATTTATTAATCCGAAAATGAGACAATACCGGTGGAAACTGAGAATCTAATGAGTAATTAAACTTCACAGAAACGCCGCCCTGGTTTCGTTGTAATATGAGAAAACAAACAATCAACAAACAACAAGATTAACTGTTTTTGATCCAATTATCTTATCGAGACAATCAAACTTGTAAGAAAATTATTTTCATTATTTTTTTATTATTATTATTTTTTTTTTGTCGTATGCATTTGTTAGAAAAAACAACAAATACAAAACAACAACAACAACAAAAACCCAAAAAAAACACACACACACACAAAACCCCACGAATTCTTAAATTCAACAAAAAAATTATAAGACCCTAAATCGAAATACAACCATTACAGAAGTTTGAAACGCATTTATCCAGATCATACTGCTGTGCTGTCCAATCAGAATCTAAAATGTTTATTTTTGCCATATGTCCTTGTAACAAAATGGCCATTTTACCTATCTTTAAATTTTGAAAATTACATTTCAAGATAATTTCTATATGCCCAATCTCTCTAAACCCTGAATACTTTTGGACTGGTCCTATTTCAAAGGAGTTGCAGAGGACAATTTAAATTCTATGAAATTTTAGGTTTTCAACTTTCTTGATAGAAAACATGTTGTAAAATGATGAAATTGCCTGTAACAAGCAATTTCTTCTTTCTACACTATGTTTTCCCGATTGTTTTTCTTGAAGGGCACACATGCAAAAGCGTCATTGTGTGGGAATGAGTTAGGAGATAATTGATCGGTCGCAGAAGAGTAGCCATCATCGAATTTCATAAAGCAAATATTTGAAAAAAAATACAGCATAGGTCAATCAGGGTTCGAATTTGAGTAACTCTTACAAGGTAAAATTAGTTGACTGTAACAAAGAAAGAAAATCTTCCAACAAAATTAAATTATACGATCCTAGTCGACCCGACCAGGGTCGTATCGTAATGCCAAATTATTTTACTTAATTTTCTTTCATTTTCTGAAGTTATGAACTGTCTAATTCATTACAAAATAAGTTTAATATCATTCTTTGAAAAGTCTGAAAGCATTTAACTTAGGAATTTAGAAATTGAAATCAAAATTTCCCACCCATAATCTGTTAAAAAGTGGCATTAATAAGATAGCAGCGGAACCAAATATCGACATTGATGACGTAATAAGTTTGCCATATAATTAACGAACGAAAGACGCACTTTAAGAATTTTAGAAAATCGGAGATAAAAACCAACAAAAATACAATGTGTTAGACCTTTCATCTTTCAATAAGTGATTAACGCTATACTTAAAAAATATTCTATATTATTATAGTATATTATATTTAAAAATATGCTATATAGCTGTTCATGATTTGAAATATAAATCGGTCTAACACGAAAAACAAACGGCTATCCTATTTCTTTCAGCAAAATAGAAACAAAATATTACATTTTTGGGAGAAAATCTCCAAATACGCGTTATTTCATTTCGCACGTGAATTACATGGCAATGTGATGACGTTATCAGTGTCTTTGGTCCCGCGTAGAGGACACCTAGTAGCGTGCAATGAGCGAAAGCCCGACTCCTCAATATAACGAGTTTATCATTTTGGTGATTTAACTGTTTTTCAGCTCATCTGGGCATCGGCCGGTGTCAGTCCGTCTTTTCAAAATTTACAAAAATAAATTTCTCCTCCTAAACCAACCGTGGAATTCCAACCAAACTTTACAGAAATGATCCTTAGACCATGCTCTTTCAAAATACTTCATAGAATTGAAATCCTAGAAGAACTTGGCAACCTCCTTAATTGTTAGGCCTAGAGCTTTGATTTTTCGTATATATCATCATTTATCAAGCTTCTAACATATTGTTTCATAGAATTACCGTACTCTGAAAATTGGCCCTTTTCTGTGCGATTCCTTACTTTACAAGGGAGTTAAGAAGGAAATCTTTAAACATTTTCTATAGAGCTTTGATATTTGATATAAATCATCATCTATTGACCCTCTTTCAAAATAATTGTCGTTATCTGAAATTTAGCCCTTTTCTGTGAGATTCATTACTTTACAAAGAAATAAAAAAGGAAATCTTTGAAACTCCCCTTTTCTCGAACCATAAGGCATAGATCTTTAATATTTAGTATATATCAAAAACTATTGACCCTTCAAGTACACTTTCAAGAATGACTGTACTCTGAAAATTAGCCCTTTTCTGTACAATCCCTGATTTTAGAAAGGAATAAAGAAGACTATCTTTGAAAATCATCTCCTCCGTTAGGCCTAGAGTGTTGATATTTGGCATGTATCAATGCCTATTCACCCTCTACCAATACCTCGAAGAATCACCGTACACCGGAATCTAGCGCTATATTTTGGGGTCAAATATATACCTTGGTCTATAGAAGAAAATCTTTAAAAAATCTTCATCTCCCAAATAATTAAGTGTAGAACTTTGATATTTTATGTATGTCATAAAACGTTTAACCATCATACTCGGAGGAAAGATATAGAACCACCATGGTCCTCTTGCTTTCGGTAAAATTATCTAGTGATGATTCAACGGAAAGCATTAAAGAAAGACTGTCCATAGGCCTGTACCGTTAGCTGCTCTTGACAAATGTCGGAACAAATGTTACTGAAACTGATTCCGAGTCGTGACGACATCCAGGTGACGACAGGGAGCGATTTATGCCTTAAAAACGACAGGGAGCGATTTATGCCTTAAATCTAAACAATCACAGTTGGTATTCGGTAATCGAGGTAGTCCGCTTCCGAGTGAACTTATCGTCTTTAATACACACAATCATCCTCATTATCAATAGAAAAAATTTATGGCTCACCCGAATTGACGAATCACCCCTGTTAGTAAGCCTTTTCCTGGTTTTTCAAACTTTTAGACCTTTCCAAATTCAAAGTTTTTTTTTTCAGACGAAAATCTAAAGTGGTTTTGATTTGAAAAACAAGAGCTTCGCAGAGCGGCGCATATATGCTCGAAGGGGCTTGTCAGTAACCTTGCTTTGTCAGTTATGTTACCTTGAATGATAGCTCATGCATTTTATCAATAGAAAGATCTTGTTACCCGAATAATATTGTAAACACTTGAGAAACATGGCAGCTTTCAGAACCATTGTTAAATTAAAAACCATTGCCGTGAAAAATGTAGGATAAGATGTGCATACAAGACATTAAGTGTTTTTCGTTCAATTCAAGGGCAGATAATTCAAGATAACTCAAAAATGACTGGTAAGATTTGAATTTCGAAAGTCTTATGCACAACTAGACACCATAGGGAGTAACTGTGCAAAATTTCAGCTCATCCCCATTGATAGTTGAGGAGGAGTTGCGCACACAAAAAATTGCTAGCAGACGGACAGACAGACGGACAGACGAACAGACAGACGGACAGACTGATGGACTAAAATCATAGAGATACATTATAGCCAGTTTCTGTTAAATTATGTGTAAATTGTAGGAGTTTTGTACAAAATTAAATGTAAAGTGAAGCTATTTTGATAAGTCAAGGGCAGATAATTCAGGAACAACTTGAAATTTCAAACAAATTCTAGTCCCAAGGACAAGTAGACATCACACAAAGTCATTGTAGCAAGTTTCAGTTCATTCCCATTCAGAATGTAGAAGAAGTTGTGCTCACAAGAAATACAGTGATTTTCATTCAATACAAGGGCAGATAATTCATGATAACTCAAGAACAACTGGAATGATTCGAATTTCGAAGGTCTTATGCACAACTAGACATCATAGGGAGTAACTGGGCATTCTTTCAGCCCATTCCCATTGATAGCTTAGGAGGAGTTGTGCACACATTAAACAGTGATTTTCGTTCAATTCAAGGGCAGATAATTCAAGAAAAATCAGGACGTAAAAACCGGGGATTGAACAGGGAAGGGTTAAGCAATCGATCCTCCAATTAAACTCTTCATTCATTACATTGAGAATGTTTGTTGGTTTGGCAGCTGAAATGTCTTAACTACTTTTTGACAAGCCGAACCCGCTATACTCCAACAAGACAGTTTATCTGAGACATCTATCATCATAAATATGCACCGCTAAATAAAAAGCAACTCATTTGTAAGCTGACCTAAACGTTGTAACTACAGCTTGTGAATAAGCTATAGTTATGACGTATAAGCCAATCAACAGCAATATTTTTCACATAAATGTTGCAGGTCAACAAATCATTTCTGATCTGAAATATTGACTTGATTAGTAAAGTCCTTGTTTTTCTGTGACGCATTCGAAAATGGCAGAATTCTGAGAAAAGGAGGAAGGCTACATGCACATTAAGACAAGCTTTCTATTAGACTGGGAAACCTGACCCGTCTATTGTCCTCTCTAATATTGTATCTTTTATTGTTAGATTAGGGCAGGCCCATCAGCCAGGCTTTATGAACATTTCATCCCAATACGAGGTGATTTTCTGTTCACAAGCATTTGAAAGACTGATAGATAGATAAAGAAGACGACGCCAAGATGGGTGCGCATTTGGCGGCGTTGAAAATAAACTCTCCTCATATTGTACAAACTATTCATACAAAATCAACATTAATGCTTTTAATATATAGGGGCGTTAAACAAAGGGCTTAATTGACGGAACGCCGATGTCAGTCAAAGAATCAATCGACCAACCAAATTATTCATTTATACCAGGTTTGAGATTTTAACTCCGACATTCACATGAAGCATTTTGTTATTTTGTGACCTATCAGCCAACCATTCACTTTTTGTTGAATGTTACAGTCAATATATATTGCAAAACAAAGCCGTTTAACCCATTAACAGACGACAAAATTTTAGACGGGTCCAAATTGAATGAGTTGCAGACGACAATTTAAAGTTTATGAAAATTTTGGATTTTTTCCCAACTTTTGGGGTTGGAAACATTGAGTAAAATGAAGAAATTGTTAGTTAATGAAGAAATTGCTAGTTAATGGCAATTTCTTCATTTTGCACATTGCTTTCCTAATTGTTTCTTGTGGTGGCGTGAAAAGCGTCACTGTACGGGCACTTCCTGTTGAAGCTCATTAGGCGTGGCCAGCCATCCATCAATTAGATATCTCAAAAGCAAAACAAACACTTTAATCCTATTACAAAGTAGATTTAATTTTAATACACGATTCTCTCATATATTATGCAATCCACTCGATTTATGATAGCTTTCATAGAAATCTAACGTTGATCTACTAATTCGGGGCTTCACGGTTTCCAGAGCTTTCTCAAAATGGGATTTGAACACAGACTGGCTTTTAATGTCCTCTTGTAATGCGTACATAGCTGCTTCATGGCACACAGAAGTAATCTGAAATACAAACAAGAGTACCATATGCAGACGCCTTACGCTCGACTGATGAGTGAAGGATTGAGAACGAAAATCACTGATGAAAGGAAAGTGATATAAGAGTTACTCCCCTTCTATATAAATTGCTCTTTTGAAAATGAACATTCATTGTTATTAGGATGTCCCCCATGAGATAGTTTGAAATTGGCCCGACCTCGTGATTCCTCGTAGTATTTCGCTTTCGCGGGCCTTTGCCTTTTTGACATTGCTGTGACGAATTCAGTACGTCACTGTATTCCGCTAACAATCCAAAAGTAGATAAACTTTAAGACATCACCCGACCACCCGACTTCAGTCGCATTTCATCAACAACGTTACTCAGGCAATAGCAATACCTTGGGTTTCTCGGAAAACAGTGGATCTTTGAGACATTGGTCTAATTCATGGATTCCTGGCCACGCCTATTAAACTTCTAAAGGAACTTCGCCTGAGATATTAACCAATTCCCACGTCATCCATCTTTTTTGTCAGCCCGATTAGCTCAGTTGGTAGAGCGCTTGACTTCATATCTTAAGATCATGGGTTCGAGCCCTAGGGTGACCATATCAACTAACAACTAATTGTCTTTCGGATGAGACGTTAAGCCGAGGCCCTGTGTGACGGTGCTATCCATTGAGCATGTTAAAGAACCAGGCGAGGCTCTCAGCAGTTTCGTCCTGTATCCTTGCACTATCCTCCATAACAACCAAAGTTTGTGGAAAATGAAGAAAAGCTTGTTATGAGCAATTTCTTTATTCACCACAATATTTTCTTCCTTCAAACATTTTTTTTTTAAGCTTTCATCATCTAAAAGTTGTTGTCTGCAACCCGAATAAGCCATAGTAACGGCGTTTTATTTCATCTTTGTTCCTAATGATATTAATGCAAATCGTAATGTCATCATATTAGGAAAATGACGTCAATAAACCTATTAAGATACGTATTATTCTCTGTTGTGTTCGACTTTAATATATAATTTTTGGAAATGTCTAGAAAGCGTGTAGGTATGTTATCTCTACACTTACAAATTCTTCTCACGCCTGTCATTCAAAGAATCAATCAACCAATCAAATCATTCATTCAGACCCAAAGTGAACTTTGAAATCCTACGTTGCCCAAAATTTAATAGAGGCCTTTTTCGTTGTTTTTCGCAAGTTAAATGTCTCAACTGCAGCATACTCAAGCTGTTATTCAAGCTGTTATTCAAGACATTTAAGTTGACATCAAACAATTTCACTTTAATGTTGCATGTCACTGGCCACAAATTTTACAAACAAGAGGACCATGATGGTCCTAAATCGCTCCCCTGAGTATGATGGTTCATGGCTTTATGATATATACAAAATAGCAAAGCCCTCTGTCTAATTATTTTGGAGCAGATGTTTAAGGATTTTCTCTTTTAATCCTAGGTATATTGCTGATCAAACCATCTAGCGCTAATTTCCTGAATACTGTAATTCTTTGAAGTATTCTGTAAGAGGGTCAATAGACATCAATACATATCAAATACCAAAGCTCTAAGCCTAATGGTTTAGGAGCAGAAGATTTTCAAAGATATCATTCTTTATAAAATCAGGGATCGCACAGAAAAGGGCTAATTTTCAGAATACAGTAATTTTTAAAAGTATTTTGGTAGAAGGTCAATAGGTGACAATACATACCAAATATCAAAGCTCTAGGCCTAACCGTTTGGGAGAAGAAGATTTTCAAAGATTTCCCTTCATTATTCCTCAGTAAAATCAGGGATGGCACAGAAAAGGGCTAATTTTCAGAGTATGATAATTCTTTGAAGTATTTTGGTAGAGGGTCAATAGGTGTCAAAGCTTTAGGCCTTATGGTTTAGGAGGAGAAGATTTTTTAATAATTGTTCACGGGTGGACAGATGGACAGACGGACACCGGACAATTACCGATCACAATAGCTCGCCTTCAGTATGTTGAGCTAAAAAACACTGCTTAATATCTAAATGGAACGTCCTATCTGAGCTCATTGGGCGTGGCAAGCAATCTATCAATTATCTAAAAATCCATCAAACCTCTGCCCCAGTATATCCTGATGTTGTTTCTGCTAACCAGTCGGCTGTAACATCTGAACCTACAGGCATCTTTGACAATTTTATTTTGAAAATCTCGCACCTTGTTTTATCATCGGGTAGTGGGACGTACAGTATTCTGTCTATACGGCCTGGTCGAAGTAATGCCTGTTCAGAAATTAAGAGAACCATTGATCCTATTTTGCTGCAGAAAACACCCATGCTCTAAGATCACTCTTAACCCTTTCCTGTCCAATCCCAGGTTTTTATATCACTCTGGTTTTATACTAAAAAAATATTGTGGAAAAAGAAGAAATTGCTTGTAAAAAGCAATTTCTTCTTTTTCCACAATATTTTCTACCCTAATGAATGATTGCTTTTCAAATCAAATCCACTTTAAATTGTCGTCTGCAAAACCCTTGAGTTTGGACAGGTCTAAAATTTTAAAAACAGAAAAGGGTTAAATAAATGCAGACTTCAATAAAATATTGTGGAAAAGTACCAAGGAATTCCTTTTCTTACTGCATATATTCCGAGTTTCAAGAACACGCATTTGTTTTTCTAAATCTTCAATCATACCAAAATTTTGCATCACAATGATGAAATGATTTCAAAGAGTATACCTCAGGTTTTCTTGCGAACTGGGCAAGGCCTGGATAGCTCAGTCAGTAATGGGCTTGGCCTTTCCTATTCGATCCCTGGTTGATTTTTATGCTTCTGTGTTTTATTACTTAAGAAAACATTGTGTAAAAAGAAGATATTGCTTGTATTGAGCATTTCCTCTTTTCCACAATATTTTCTACCATACTGATTGATTATTTTTCAAATAAAATTGAGTTGAAATTGTTGTCTGCAAAACCTTTAAATTTGGACATTGTTTCAATTCTAATGCAAACAGCATGTACATACTTATCTACAGTTGGTCAGAGTCTAAATTTGTTTGTTTATAAAAACATGAGCAATTGACCAATCGTGTCTGTCATTCAAGGAATAAACTGACCAATCAAATAATTCATTAAGCCTGTACCTGAGCTTTTTAACTTCGACATTTGTTCACTTTGTTGTTAGTTTGGCGACTTAAAACGTTGTAACTACAGCTTATTCAAGCCTTAATTACGACGTTTAGGTCTCCAACCAACTATGCTTTTTATTTGTATCATGGTGCTGGCCATGAATTATTCAAAATAACACCGATAAAAATCAAAGCGGGACTTCCTGTGAGAGTCAGTTGGAGTTGCTAAAGGAGTAAGTGGGCGGGGCCAGTGATTGGTCAATTGTGGACATGTCATACATTTTTAAGTACAGACACATACATGTACTTTGTTTATGAGAATGATGTCATGGATTATGATAGAATTTTAGCTTTACTTAATTGTCTTCTATCTCTTTCAATTGACAAATTGCAATTGTCTATATCAAAATTTGGCTGACCAACCAAATCATTCATTTGGAACAAAAGTGAACTTTGAACTCTGACATTTATGTATTACTTATTTACTGATTTGGCTACTCAAACAAGATGACTGCAGCTTATCTAAGCTTTAGGGAAATGTTTGGGTTGGCTACCAATGATTTACCTTCTATTTTATGTTCCACAAAACATTCTAAAAAATTATGTCATCTATGATATACACGTACCTATGAATTATTCAAGTAAAATATATACATTTCACACAGACAAAATCAGGCACATCAGAAAAACTAGAGGCGCTTGAGCACCCGTATTGCTCCACAAGTTTGAATGATTAAGAAAATGGTATTTTCAGAAATTCAATATGAACTGAATTGTCTATGCCATATACCTGGCCAATAAATCTGGCCACTAAAATCTTTGAAATAGTTCTGGAGAAGCATTTAAAAGTTTTCACTTTACAACTGTTAATCAAATATGGACATAAGACTTGACAATAAAAGCCATGTTTTTCAACTGATCAAATCTCTCAACAGGCTTCTCAGAAGAAGATTTTCAGAATATGGAAATAAGTTCTGCTCCACCGAAAAGCCATGATTTTCGTCCAATCAAATTCAGTGAAGAAATCCAATGAAGGGTTGACAATGTATAATTCCTGTGAAATTTGGTAGAAATCAATTAAATGGTTTCTGAGAAAAAAGGTTTTTAAAGTTTTCACTATATACAATGTATCACATATTGAAATTAGCCCAGCCCATTAAAGCCATGTTTTCATCCAATCAAAATTCTTTTACATGATAAGATAAAAAGTCACCATAGGATTATACCTGTGAAATAAGTTGAAATCAATTGACTGGTTTCAGAGAAAAGGATTTTCAAAATTTTCAATAAATGGAAATTAGCCCTGCCCCATTTACCCATGTTTATCATCTGATCAAAATTCTTTGAAGGAATCTGATAAAGGGTCACCCAAGGATCATTCCTGTAAAGTTTGGTTTAAGTCCATTGAATGGTTTCTGAGTAGAAGATTTTTAAAGGCTTTGCCGTATGTGGAATAAGCCCCAACCATTAAAGCAATCTTTTTCATCCGATCAAAATTCTTTAAAGGAATCTTACAAAGGGTCGCCAAGGGTTATTTCTGTGAAATTTGGTTGAATTCCATTCAGTACTTTATGAGAAGAAGATTTTCAGAGCTTTCACCATATGTGGAAATTAGCTCTGCCACATTAAACCATGTTTATCATCTGATCAAATTCTTTGAAAGAACCTGATAAAGGATCACCAAAGGATCATTCCTGTAAAATTTGGTTGAATTCCGTCCAATGGTTTCTGAGAAGAGAATTTTTAAAGGTTTCACCATATATGGTATAAGCCCCGCCCATTTAAGCCATGTTTTTCATCTGATTAAAATTCTTTGAAGGAATCTGATAAAAGGTCACCCAAGGATCATTTCTTTTAAATTTGGTTGAATTCCATCAAATGGTTTCTGAGAAAAAGAATTTTAAAGCTTTTACCATATTTGGAATTGGCCCCACCCATTAAAGCCATGTCTTTCATCCATTCAAAATTCTTTGATAGAATCTGATAATGGGTCAATAAGTTCATTTCTGTGAAACTTGGTTGAATTCCCTCCAGCTCTTTCTGAGAAGAAAATTTTTATAGTTAAAGTTTATGGACGGCTGGATGGATGGAGAGACAGATGGATACCTGTACAACAGACACAATGCCATGACAATAGAGGCCAGTGGAGCTAAAAACCCAGAATACTTAAATGGAATATCATGTTACGATTACAATAGTGATACAACATCTTGCATTTGCTTTCACCATCAGAGGAAAATTTGAAATTTCATGAGACCAATTTATTACCAAAGTCAAACTGCATTGTCACAGGACTGTAGGGGTGACTATCAATCTGTTAATTTAATTAGTCTAAAATTTTGTTCTTCAATAGTCTATTATTTCAAATTTCTATAAGTGCTTTTAAATTATCATTCAACTTCCTTAACCCATTTCTGACAACAAAATTCAAGATTGGTCAAAATTCAGAGATGTTGCAGACAACTAATTTTAGTTGATAGAAATATAACTTTCTTTGTCTTTTGATCTAGAAAACATTGTGGATAATGAACAAATCATTTCTTCATTTTCCTCAATGTTTTCCAAAGGAATGTCTAAAAGTAACATTTTGTGGGAATGGGTTAATCATATGAAGCCTAACATTAGCTGCATAGATTGTCAAAGCCTTCTGTTACTTCAAAATTCTATGAAAGATTTTGAATTCAAATTCACAATCCTACCTTATCAATCATATCAGGTCTATTTGTAGCTGCTACGATTGTGACATCCTTCAGTTTTTCAACACCGTCAATTTCTGTGAGGAGTTGGGCAAGCACCCTATCTGCAACATTACTACCTCCAGATGAGCTGAAACATAGGTTCATATCAGAAATAATTTGAACAAGAGGCCCATGAGGGCCTGAGACCCTCTACTGGTTATCAAGTTTTCCGTTAAAGAAATCTGATATTTAAGGAAGTTAATTGCTCAAAGAAAAATGCATAAAGAAAAAAAAGGGCTTTATCCCCTTTATCATTTTAAGCAACAATCCTCAAGGCCCCTTTTCCCATGTTTCATGACGTATCCACTCCATTTCCAAAAGAAAGTTACCTTATGACCCTACAATCATTCTGTGAATATTACATCAGAATCTGACAATAATTGTGGACCTTATCACATAAACAGGATTGTTTTGAATGCAAATCAATAAGGCCCCTTTTCCTGTGTTTTCTGATGGATCAATTTCATTCCAAAAGGAACTTTCCTTACAACCCGACAATTGTCCTGTGAAATTTAAAAGACAATTTGATAATGATTGTGATCTTCATCACATACACAAGAATGTTTTGAATGATAATCTGTAAGGCCCCTTTTCCTGTGTTTCAAATGCCACAATTATTCCATGCATCTTTGAAGAGAATCCAATAAAACTGTTGACTTTATTGTGTTAACAAAGATATTAAATTCAAGTTCTCATAAGGCCCCTTTTCCCATGATATTTTACTGTTGGTTTTATCATTCTGTGAAAGTTAAAAGTGAATCCGATGAAATATTGGGAATTCATTATGTTTACTAGAATATAAAAAAAAAAATCATTTGGCCCCTTTTTACATGATACTTGATGGATTGCATCCAGTTCTGAAAAGAACCGTTTAAGTATTTGTACAATCATTCTGTGAAATTTTGAAGTGAATCCTGTGAAATCAAGGGACATCATTGTGTTAACCAGAATATTTAAGAGAGTTTTTCATAAGGCCCCTTTTTATTTGACCCTTGCCATAATCAGATCCACTGTCAAAATCAACAATTGGAATGATGGTACAATCAATCTGTTTAATCTGTGGAATTTATTGTGTTAATGAGTTTATAGTGAAATCTTCAGAGGGTCCCTTTTCTCATGATACTTTACAGATAAAACCAAATTTCAAAAGGAACAATTCTAATGAAGTTACAATCATTCTTTAAAAGTTAAAGAGAATCAATGAAAACAGTGGACTGAATTGTGTCAAGAATTTTTGTAACAAAATTTTCATAAGGCCCCTTTTTTCTGTGAAACTTAAAAAATCAGACCCAATTTACAAAGGAACAATCCTAATGATAGTTTGAAGAAAATGATAAAGACTGAGGAATTTATTGTAATAATGATGTTTTGTAATAATTTTTTTATAAGGTCCCTTTTCTTGTGTCACTTAAGCAATCAGACCTAATTTACAAAGGAAAAAATCCAAATGATGGTACAATCATTCTATTAAAGTTTGAAGAGATTCTGATAAAGACAGAGGGCATTGTTGTGTTTATGAGGATTTGGTAAAACTTTTTCATACAGCCCCTTTTCCTATGATACTAGACAGATCAGGCCCAATTTGGAAAGAAACAATCCTTATGATGGTACAAACATTCCGTGAAAGTTTGAACAGAATCTGATGAAAACTGCAGACTTTATCTTGGTGTAAAATTTTAAAAATAAAATTTTCATAAGGCTCCTTTTCCTGTGATACTTGAAGGATCAGGTCTCATGTCAGCATCAAGAATCGTGAATATTGTACAATGATTCTGTGAAGGTTTGAATAAAATCCAATGAAAGCTCTGGACTTGGTTACAAGGATTATAGATAAAATTCTCAAAAGGCCCCTTTTCCCATGATACTAGACAGATCTCGCCTAATTTGAAAAGAAAGAATCCTCATGATGGAATAATCATTCTGTGAAAGTTTTAACAGAATCTGATGAAAACTGTTGACTTTATTGTGGTACAATGATTTTAAAAATAAATTTCATTATGCTACTTTTCCTGTGATACTTGACAGATCAGGTCTAATGCAAACATTAACAATCATTATTATTGTACAATTATTCTGTGAATGTTTGAAGAAAATCCGATGAAAGCTCTGGACTTGGTAACAAGGATTTATAAATGAAATTTTCATAAGGCCCCTTTTCCTGTATTTCTTGACAGTTCAAACCCTGTTATGAAAAGAATGATAGTTATGACCTTCCAATCATTCTGTGAAAGTTTCAACAAAATCTGATCAAAGCTGTGGGCTTCATTGTGTTAACAGGGTTTTAATTGAATTTTCATATAGCCCCTTTTCCCATGTTACTTGATGGATCTGAACCAATTCCAAAGGGACTCTTCTTACAAAAGTATAATTATTTTGTTTGAGTATAAAGACAACCCCATCTCATCTGTGGACTTACAAGCATTAATCAAGATTTTTTTAATTGAATTTACCTAAGGCCCCTTTTCCTATGTTTCTCAATGGATCAGACCCAATTTGAAAGGAACAATCCTTATGATGGTACAATCATTATGTGAAAGTTTGAAGTCAATCAGGTGAAATCTAGGGCCATGATGTGTTAACTAAGATTTTTTTATTAAATTTTCATAGGCCCCCTGTTCCCATGAAACTTGATGGATCAAACCTACTTCCTAAAGGAACAATCCATTTAATGTAATAATCATTCTGGGAATGTTTGAAGAGAATTTGTTGAAAACTATGGACTCTATTGTGTTTACGAGGACTTTTTCAATCCAGTTTTCATCAGGCCCCTTTTTCCCGTGGTCCTTGACTGATCATACCAAATTTTGAAAGGAACAATTCTTATGATGGTACAATCATTCTGTGAAAGTTTGAAGTCAATCAGATGAAAACTGTGGACTCTAGAGTGTTAACAAAGATCTTTGAATTAATTTAATAAGGCCCCTTTTCCTATGTTTCTTGAGGAATCATATCCGATTCCGAAAGGGACAATCCTTATGATGGTACAATCATTCTGTGAATGTTTAAAGAGAATCCATTGAAAATTGTTGGCTCTAGATTATTAATGAGAATTTTTTATTAAAATTTTCAAAAGGCCCCTTTTCCTGTGTTTCTTGACAGATCTTACCAAATTTCGAAAGGAACAATCCTTATGATAGTACAATCATTCTGTGAAAGTTTGAAGGGAATCCAATGTAAACTATTGACACCAGAGTGTTAAAGAGTATTTCTTAAAAGATTTTTCGATTAAATTTTCATAAGGCCCCCTTTCCCATGTTTCTTGACGGATCAGACCCAATTTCAAAAGGAACAATCCTTATGATAGTACAATCATTCTGTGAAAGTTTGAAGGGAATCCGATGTAAACTATTGACTCAAGAGTGTTAAAGAGTATTTTTTAATTAAGTTTTAATAAGGCCCCTTTTCCGATGTTTCTTGACAGATCTGACCCAATTTTGAAAGGAATGATCCTTATGTTGGTACAATCATTCTGTGAAAGTATAAATTGAATCTGATGTAAACTCTGGACTCTATCGCGTAAACGAGGATTTTTTAATTAAATTTTCATAAGGCCCCTTTTCCCGTGTTTCTTGACAGATCATACCCATTTTCGAAAGGAACGATCCTTATGATGGCACAATCATGCTGAGAAAGTTTGAAGAGAATCCGATGAGAACTGTGGACTCTATCGCGTAAACGAGGATTTTTAATGGAATTTTTAATTAAATTCATAAGGCCCCTTTTTCCATGTTTCTTGACGGATCATACCCATTTTCCAAAGGAACGATCCTTATGTTGGTATAATCATTCTGTGAAAGTTTGAAGAAAAACTGATGAGAACTGTAGACTCTATCAGATAAACGAGGATTTTTAATTAAATTTTCATAAGGCCCCTTTTCCCGTGTTTCTTGACGGATCATACCTATTTTCGAAAGGAACAATCCTTATGATGGTACAATCATTCTGTGAAAGTTTGAAGGGAATCTGATGAAAACTGTGGACTTTATCGCGTAAACAAGGAAAAGGACGGATGGACGACAGACGGACAGACGCACGCGCGGACGCCGGACAGGAAAAAGCCATCGCTATAGCTCTAGTGGCCTTCCGCCAGTGGAGCTAAAAATCACCTGTTATTCAAACAATAAAATCAATCATTTAGACTAAGAGTTAGATGTTGACCTCGAAGACTCATTGCCTCATTGAAACTAGTACCAGACAAAATTAAGACTCATCCAAAATTCAAGGAATTTGCAGACAACAATTTAAAGTTCATGAATCCTTAAGAATCTTTGGCTCTTGGGGTAGAAAAGATCTTTGAAAATGAAGCAATTGCTTGTTACAAGCTATTTCTTTATTTTCCGCTATGTTTTCCAAATCTTTTTGTCTTGGGGATCTTAAAAAAAAAGTTCGGTGCATAAATATGTGGATTCTATGGGAGTGTTAATTCTCCAACAGTAGAATCAGAAAAAGTGATGTTTGTACAAATAAAAAGACATACCTTCCTCGTTCAATGGCTAAAGCATCAATCTCATCAAAGAAAATGATTGACGGTGCTGCAGACCTGGCCTTCCGGAACACTTCACGTACAGCACGCTCAGACTCTCCCACCCACTTACTGAACAATTCAGGACCCTGTAATATACGTCAGAAACAATGAAACATTTAACAAATTAAAGAATCAGAAAATTAAATTAGATGGTTGTCCAAGGACAACCGCTGTCGAGCCTGCAAAGTTTTGTAGGCATCATGCTCCGGACAAGCACAACTTTAGTGTTTGACCTTGAGCTTTGATCTTAAACTTGAAGCTATCCAAAGAATTCTTTCAAATGGCAGATCTAATCATGATGGAGAATAATTGTGCCAATTCATTTTGAAATCTATCAATAATTGTAGGAGAAATGCTCCACACAAGCACAATTATGGTGTTTGACCTTGAGCTATGTCCTTGACATTAGAACTATCCCAAAAATTCTTTCAAATGGCACATCTACTCATGATGGAGAATAATTGTGCCAAGTTATTTTGAAACCCATCCATAAATGTAGGAGTAATTGTCTGGACAAATTCAGACGGACGGACAGACTAATACACTAACATACACCTTCTTGTCATAGTGACAACAATGTCTCGCTCACTGCAAGCAGGCTCGACAAAAATGTGAGAAAGTAAAATATGTTTAAAACCATGTACGGACTTTGCAAAAGAACTTTCAGTTTCTTTCTTTCCATTTTTCTATCTTTTGAAAAATCCCATGAATTTCAATAAATTTACATAATTTTCTTGAATGAAGATGGTAACAATAGCCTATATACACAGATACACAGAGTGATCTGAGTCTTTATTAGCCAAACACATGTGATGATTGGTAATGTCATGTAGAGGCTCTTTCATTCATTGATTTTTGTTGTATAACCCATTCCCACACAATGAAGCTTTTGGACGCCCCCCCCCCCCCAAGAGAAAACAATTGGGAAAACATTGTGTAATATGAAGAAATTACTTGTAATAAGCAATTACTGCATTTAACTAGTCAAAAATGTTATATTGAGGAAATGGGTTAACACAAATAGTGGGAAATGTTTTGGCCTTCACCCATTACAACTCAATCCCTCCTTTTTATGCCCCTCAAGAAAAAAGTTTTGAAAACATTGTGGAAAATGAAGAAATTGCTTGTATCAAGCAATTTCTTCATTATCCACAATGTTTTCTACCCAAAATGACGAAAAAATTCAATATTCTATCACCTTGAAATTGTTGTCTGCAGCTTTTTTTCAATTTGGACAAGTCTAAAATTCCACTGTGTTGGAATGGGTTATCCCTTCACCAGATGACAATATTTTACTAGCCCAAATTTTATAGCAGCTGCAGATGACATTTTAAGTTTGATTTAGTTTTAATGAAAACAATGAAGAAACAAGCAATTTCTTCATTTTCCTGGTTATTTTACTGAATTATTTTCTTGAGGGTATAAAAGAGTGGGATGTTGGAATGGTATAAATCAAAGACACTAAGTGCCAATAAATGACCATAAGGAAGTTATTGAAGATAAGACATAGCTAGCAATTTCTTTTGATATTATATACCTATAAACTATCCGAGGCTTTATTTCGACATCGGATACAACTTGACAGAAAAAAATCTGTCTTTAATGTGTGCCAAAATCTGTATTTATCTTGTCTCGTAGCTTTTGTAGAATACCATTTGACTCGGCCTTTGGTCTCGTCAAATAGTATTCTACACAAGCTGCTCAACAGATAAGGCCTGTCAGAAAGAAAGACTGTTGTAATATTCCATATATATATTAATGACATCACAGACCAGGTTTGAATATATCCAGAAAAACTGTATGAATGACAAAAAAAGATTTTTTTCGTTTTTTCAAATTAAGAGGAAAGTAAATTTCTGATTCACAGATTTCAGAAAATGTCATTATCTTAAATACAAATTTACAACAGTTACTGCTTTTGTACATTTCCCAGACGACAAAATTTTAAATAGTCCTGTCAAGCTGCAGACAACAATTTTCAGTAAATGGAGTTTTCAAAATCCATAATTTTGGGTAGAAAACATTTTGGACAGTGAAGGGATTGCTGGTAACAAGCAATTTCTTTATTTTTGACTATGTTTTCCAAAGTTTTTTCTTGAGAGGCATTGCAGTAATCAGACAATTGTAACATTATCAAAATATTTGAATTATCAAATGTCATAACGTAAGGTTTTCCTGGATAACATAAGCATCAGTGTACCTTAACTGCCAGGAAATTGAGTCCACTTTCAGTAGCAAGCGCTTTAGCTATCATAGTTTTAGAACAGCCAGGTGGTCCATACATCAGGATACCTTTAGGTGGTGATATACCCATTCTGTCAAAGGCTTCTGGATGTCTGAGTGGCCATTCTACGGCCTGCTTCAACTTCAGTTTGATCTCATCTTGTCCTCCTATTTCATGCCAGTATACCTAAGGGAAATACATTTCATTATACTAATATACAAATGTTAACCCCAATAGTTGTCTGCAAATAACTTAGCTAGCCCCTCAAAAAGTGATTAACCCTTTACAGTTTTTCAAAAATTAAGACTTTCCCAAATTCAAAGCGGTAGCAGACAATATTACAGACAGTAGGTATAACTCTAAAAGTAGCCATCCTATTTGATAGAAAATATTGTGGAAAAAAAAGAAAGAAATTGCTTGTTACAAGCAATTTCTCCTTTTTCCACAATTGTTTCTAAAGCATAATATCACAGGAATATCACAGGAGCATAAAATCAGGGATTATATTGTATAGTGTTAAACAATGGTTAAAGGCAAAGGTCACTTAGTAAAAACCTGTGACCAGATGAACTTCTTATTCATAAGTTTGAATTTTATTCTAGTAGGTCAAAAGTCAAGGTCAACATACAAAATTCAAAGTGTAAGATTTAAAACTGATGGAATTCTTTATGAGATATAATCTTGAAATATATAAGGTATATCTAGGTAAAATCACTTTAAGTAAAAAAAAGCACTTTTAAGCAGGTAAAAGGGCAAGGTTGCAAGGAAAGCCTAGGGCCTTACAAAGTTCCGGATGCAGTACAATCATATGAGATAGGTCACAATCTCACACTCTAAATGCTACTGTGGAATTGTATTTTAAATGTGAGAGTTACTGCTTTATGCTCACCCTTCCATAGAAACAAACATTTTGATTGAATGGATTTTAATGTTACTTTTAACAATTTTTCAGTCACATCGCTGCGGCTAGAGCACCTAACAATGGATTCCTGGTATTTCTCGCACCAGTACCACCATTACATCATTTTCTTACCTTTGAGAAACATAAAAAGGATATCATTGGTTGGCAATCCAAACATTATAACAGGACCTGTTGATATGATGTTTGGGTTGCCCATCAAAGCGATTCAATTAAAAAAATATCAACATTACACTTCCAGTCTAAACGAATGGTTTAACCCATCCCCACACAATCACGCTTTTTTATGCTTCTTAAGAAAAGGATTAGGAAACCATTGTGGAAAATGAAGAAATTGCTATTTACAAGAAATTTCTTCATTATCCACGATGGTTTCTTCCCAATAAGACAAAGGTTTTTAAAAATTTCATCAATCAAAAAATGTCATCTGCATCTTCTATCAATTTTGACTGGTCTAAAATTTTGCAGTTTGGGAATGTATAAATGTGTCAATTGATTTTTGACTGACACCTGTGATCAGTTAACCCATTCCAACTCAACAAAATTTTAGACCGGTCCAAATTGAAAGGAGCTGCAGACGGTAATTTCAAGTTGGTGGAATTTAAATTTTCTTTGACTTTTTGGATAGAAAACATTGTGGATAATGAAGAAATTGCTTGATCCAAGCAATTTCTTCATTTTCCACAATGTTTCCAAAGCTCTTTCGTTGAGGGGCGTAAAAAGGAGGGATTGAGTGGGAATGGGTTAAAATAATATAGTATATAAATCATTTTTGATATTTGGCAAGAAGAGCTATAGCAATGTTATTTCCTGTTCGATGTCCTTGCATCAAGTCACCTGTCCGTTTAATTTTTCTTTGTTAACATTCTACAGTCCACAGTCTTGAAAATTTCATCAGATTGTCTTCAAACTTTAGCAGAATGATTGTACCATTGTCAGGATTGTTCCTTTTGAAATTGGGTCTGATCCATTTAGTATAACAGCCTAATAAGAATTTAATTAAACAAGAGGGCTGTTGGCCCTGGCGTGCTCACCTGAGATTAAAGCTCCTTTTGTTTCTTTCAATTATAATTTCATGTTAAGGTAAGGCTTATGTGCAAGTTGGCCTGACCCTACTTTATGCATCTATTGGCTCTATACCTGGGGATCCAAAAGTCTTAATGACAAATTTCAAGTCTTTATGACTTGTATGGAGAATACTTTTTCCTCCTCCATAGAACCATTTTGAGGTAAGAAAGAAGTCAATGAACAGATGCTTCATGCTAAATATCAATGCTGAAAACCAACAGGGTCAGGAGGAGAAGGTTTTCAAAGATTTAAACTTTCACTGCCATGGCAACCAGGTTCTTCCATTGGATTTGCATAATTTAAGCAATTGTGAAAGAGTATCACCTAAGTTACATTTCTGCCAAATTTGGTTCAAATTGGCCTAAAGTTTGGGAGGAGATGTCATCTAAAAATCCTACTGTATTTCTTTATACCAACCCATCCAAGGCTTAGCTCCTTAGGACCCGAGGGTCATGATTTTAGCAATTTTGAAAGAGGTAAATTTACTGATGTTTGAAGCAAAATATCAAGGTTCTGTGCTTTCTAGGTCAGGCGGAGGAGATTTTTAAAGTTTATCTTAAAATTTCACTTTAGTTGCCATGGCAGCCAGAGTTTTCCACGAATTTAATTATTTTAGCAATTTTTTTACTGGGCCACCTAAGGAACGTTTCTGCTCAATTTGTTTAATTTGACTCAACGATTAGAGAGGAGATGTAATTCAAAAATCCTTCTTTAGCTTTATATATCCCCACAGGGACCCTAGGGTCATAGTTTTAGCAAATTTGAAAGAGGCCAATTAACTAATGTTTCATGCAAAATATCAAGGCTTTGTGCCTTCTGGGTCAGTAGGAGAAATTTTTTAAATTGATTTAAAATTTCACTTTTGTTGCCATGAGTTTTCACCATATTTCAATTCTTTTAGCCATTTTTATACAGGGGCTCCTAAGGAACATTTCTGCCAAATTTGATTTGGGAGGGGATGTTTTTAAAAGAAATTGTTGAGAGACAAATTACAATACATGCGGAAGGAGGCCAGACAAAAGGGGATCACAATAGCTCACTTTGTGCTCAGGTGAGATAAAAATCCTTGCTAACACACTAAGAGTCCACAGTTTTCATCTGATTCTCTTCAAACTTTCACAGTAAAACCATTATAAGGATTGTTCCTTTCGAAATTGGCCCTGATTCATCAAGAAACACGAAAAAGGAGCTTTATGAAAATTTAATTAAAAAATCTAATAAAAATCCCCATTAACACTCTAAAGTCCATGGTTTTCGTCAAATTCTCTTCAAATTTCCACAGAATTATTGTCCCATCACAAGGATCGTTCCATTCAAAATTGGGCCTGGTCCATCAAGAAACCAAGAAACAGAGCCTTATGAAAATTTGCTTAAAAAAATCCTCAATAACACTCCAGAGTCCACAGTTTTCATCAGATTCCCTTCAAACTTTCACAGAAGATTGTACCATTATAAAGATTGTTCCTTTCAAAATTCGGTCAGATCAATAGATTATCACAGGAACAGGGTCCTTATGAAGATTTAAAGAATCTATTAAATATCCTTGTTACAACTCTAGAGTTAACAGTTTTCATTAAATTCACTCAGTATGATTGAACTATCATAAGAATTATTCCTATCAAAATTGGTTTCTGATCCGTTAAGAAGCATTGGAAACTGGGCCTAAAGAAAATTTGATAGAAAATCCTAGTTTACACCATAGTCCACAGTTTTCGTTTGATCCACTTTAAACTTTCATAGAATGATTGTACCATCATAAGGATTGTTCTTTTTGAAAGTGGATATGATCTGTCAAGTATTAACCCATTCCAACTCAATCCCTCCTTTTTACGCCCCTCGAGAAAAAAGCTTTAGAAAACATTGTGGAAAATGAAGAAATTGCTTGTATCAAGCAATTTCTTCATTATCCACAACGTTTCCTATCCAAAAAGACGAAAAAATACAAAATTCCATCAACTTGAAATTGTCGTCTGCAGATTCTTTTAATTTGGACCAGTCTAAAATTTTGCTGTGTTGGAATGGGTTAAGGGATAACAAGTCTTATGAAAATTTGATAAAAAAGGTCCGTCCTTGTTAACATTCTTGAGCCCACAGTTTTATTCAGATTCTTTTCCAACTTTCACATTTTACCACCTAAAGGAATATTCCTTTCAAAATTGGGTCATTGTGTGGGAATGGATTAATAAATACCTTTGGGACTTCAATTTGAACTTCTCTCATAGCACTTGGCTGTATAATGTTCAATGCAGATTCCAAATCACTTTTTCTAAGTTTTAGGATACCACTTTTATCTCTTGAATTGTACTTTATAGCATTTAGGCTAGCTGAAATGGAATTCAATCAAACAGAGTTTTGGACATGTCCAAACAGGAAGAATTTACAGACTACATTTCAAAATGTGCTTATTAAAAATAAGAGCCAGATATATTTTAGAACATTTGAGAATAGGAAAAAATGCTTGTTACAAGTGATTTCTCATTTCCCAACAAAGTTTTCCAAAATTATGTTTTTTTCATTTTCCACAATATATTCTAAATATATACTTTGGGGTATTTAAAAGCAGGAATGTGTGGGAATGGGTTAAATAAACCAGCTTGATCCTCGACTACAATCATACACTCTTTAATCAATACACAGTCAGTGTGTGTAATTTATGCTGATGGTTCTCAGTTTATACTAATTTATTTTAGTTCGATTGTAACGAAAGCTTTAAGCTTATAGAGTCGCTCAAACACACAAACCCAATGTTTCCATGTCCCTGAAAAAGAGGCAGTGGCTTAACCCAACTGCTACCCACGTTTACAGCATGGTTCTTGATGTGCTACAGTCTTGAATATTGTAGTTGTTAAGCTTGTGGAGGATGTTTGCTTGACAACCCACAACCAAATGTTTGGTAAAGACAAGTGACATCGTTTCTCACTCACATTGATTTTTGTTCGAAATATTACCCAATGTTGTACAATTACTGTTCCTTTGAAATATAAAGGTTATATTTGGCTATCTTCATAATCTCACAAAGCATGTTTGTGAAGTAATAGGTTCAATTTTATCAATTTTTAGCCTGTTTTCGGAGAAAACTCGAGGTAATGTGATCACCTTGGAGTAGATCGCATCGGTGTTGGCGTGACAAACTTTAACCTTGGTCATATCTCTGTTGTTATTGAAGATATTCTCATGAGACTAAACATGTGTATTGACCTCACAAGAGCTATCTAGACTATCAAAGGGGATAACTCTAAAAGCCTTTTTGTAAGAGTTATGCCCCTTTTTTCAACTTAGAATTTTTGCATTATCCAGCACCTACAGCCAAGCGTTGGCACCCTAGGCGGTGCTCTTGTTTATTATTGAACTCATCATTTTCAGTTATACAAACAAAAGTTGGGAGTAGTGTGACTACAAAAGACACTCTTTTTGTACATAGGTTAAGTTTATATATACCTTTTCCCACACAATCCCCTTTTTGATGCCCCTCAAGAAAAAGCTTGTGACAAGCAATTTCTTTATTATACACAATGTTTTCTACACAAAAATACAAAAACTTTTTTAAATTCCATTAGCTACAAATTTTAGTATAGAAATCTATCAATTTGGACCAGTCCAAAATGTTGTCATCTGGTTATAAGTTAGAGCAATCATTTTGCGCAAATTTGACTGAAACTTAATTAAACCTCAATTTGGACAATGCATGAATTACAAGAGAAATATTTGTAAAAAACAATGTGAAAAACAAAAATTGCTTGAAACATACAATTTCTCCATTTCTTGAAATGTTTTCTACCCTATTCGTCACATTTAGAACTAAATATAAACTGACCAGTTTCAAATTTCATTGTCTGGTAATAGGTTATCAAAAGATGAAACCCTACCTTCCTTGACCAGTGCCACTAGATCGGCCCCAACATAACCATGAGCAGAATCAGCAATAGATGCCATCTCATCTGGGGCTATATCTGTCTGACATTTACTTAACAGTTTCTCTAAGATCTGAAAAGAACAACTTTATTTCAGGGCATTATAAAAGAATATTGGTAAGATTTGTTTGAAATTTACATTATTCAAACAAAAGCAGCTTTTTTTACATTAACACTGACAAACAAATGACAGATAACAACTCTCGTTCAAAAATGCCTTTGACCAATTGAATAATTTTACACTGGAAGTGAACTTTGAAAGTTAAGCTTAATTTGTACAATTTAAACATTATAGCTGCAGCTTCTTTAAGCAGTAGCTATGGAGTTTACATTGCTGACCAACTATTAGTGCTTTATTTTATGTCCCTGACTACATATTTTACAAAATAATGTTGTTTATAACCATTTCCCACACAATGACGCCTTTTAACACCCCTCTTGGAAACATTTTAGGAAACATTGTGGAAAATGAAGAAACTGCTTGTAAAAAACAATTTCTTCATTTTCCACAATGTTTTCTATCAAGAAAGTTGAAAAATCTAAATGTTCATATACTTTAAATTGTCGTCTGCTTAATGGGTTAATACTTCAATTGAACAGCCATGTCAGTATTGGTGATACACAATGGCCATCTTTCAAGCCCCCCCCCCCCCAATAAAACGGTTATTAGATATTGTTGAAAAAGAAGAAATTGCTTGGTACAAGCAATTTCTTCATTAGCCACAATGTTTTCTACCCCAAAAGACCGATTTCTGAAATTTTATTGACAAAACTTTTCGTGTGCTACTTCTTTGAATTTTGACCAGTCTAAAATTTGGTCTTGAGGTAATGGATTAATCGACCAACTGCAGCTGTCAATCAAATAATCAGTCCACCAAAGAAACCATTCATTTAGACTTGAAGTTCAGTTTGAAGTTCAGTTTGAACTACGACATTGGCCGCCATTTTGGTGAATCTTTTTTGTTGGTTTTTGCAACTTAAACGTCGTAGCTACAGTTTATTCTAGCTGTATTTACAATGTTTAGGTCGCCATCCAACAGTGCTTCTTATTTGTAAAAACGCTATTGTCCATACATTTTGCAAAATAATGCTGTTAAAAATCAAAGCAGAACTTCCTGTCTCAGTCAATGGGCTGGGCTAAAGGAGCCAGTGGGCTGGGCAAGCAATTGGTCAAGTGCTACATATAAAATAAATAAGTTCAGTTGTATAAAGGAGATACACTGTATGTTATTTTATTTGGTAATATGCACCTCTCTTCTATCCAGTGCTGAGGGAACACCTATCTCTATTTCTTTATCAAATCTGCCAGGTCTTCTCAGAGCTGGGGCTATACTGTCTGGTTTACTTGTTGTGCCTAGCACCATCACAAACTCCTCTTCTCTAGCCTAAGATCAACATGAATAAAGGGTGTTACACATTAACCCATTCCAACACAATGATGCAGTTTAACGACATCAAGAAAACAATAAGGAAAACATGGTGTAAAATGAAGAAATTGCTTGTAACAAACAATTTACCCATTTTACACCATGTTTTCTACTCATTAATTTAAAAAATCTAAAGTTTCGTTAACTTAAAATGATGTCTTTCAAATTTGACTGGTCTTAAATTTTGTTGTTTGGGAATGGGATATCTAAAAACACTACAGCTATCACTAAAGATAACAACACACCCCATCACAACAGCCCCTTATTACAAGGGAAGAGAGTGTTACTGGATGAATATTTTTCACAGGCTTAACCAAACATTCAAACATCTACAAAAGAGTTAATTTAAAAGGACTTGCAGACGGCAATTTAGAGTTTATCGAATTTCCAGATTTTTTCCACATTCTGGGTAGAAAACATTGTAAACAAGAGCACCCTCTACAGGTGCCTACGCTTGACTGTTGGGTGCTGGATCGTGGAAAAATGCATCTAGAGTTATCCCCTTAATAGTATAGGTTGCTCTTTCGATGGTGAACAAAAGTGCCAAGTTTCAAGTGAAAGCCTTTAGTAGAACCAAAGATATCACAAAATGTCAAACTTTTCACACAACGCAGACGACAACGACAACACCAAGGCTATCGCAATTACTTAGGTTTTCTCTAAAAACAGCCCAGCTAAAAATGAAGAAATTGCTTTTTACAATTGTGATGTAATGGGTTAACATCTCTTTGAACAATCTTTCAGTTATATCACAGTGAAGTACCCTGTACTACACTAGGGCTCTCAAATTTATTGCCCAAAGACGAACCCATAAGATTAGTGGGGAATGAGTAACCCTTGCCTTTTTTTAGGTTGTAAGTCTGCTGCCCTAACCACTTAGCCACACAGGAAAGGAATTGCTAAAGAAATAATGTCTGCTGCAATTGTATGAGCAATTTCTCCTTTACCTACAATGCTTTCCCTATCTTTATTTCTCTAGCACATCAAAATGTAGGATTGTGTGGTTATGTTTTATACTGTTTCTGTATTTATAGTTTTCTGAACTGATTTAGGATTCACCAGGTTCTATTTTATTTGTTGCTTTTATTCAAGTAAAGAATGGTCTAAGAGCAAAAACTGATGGAATAATGCAAAATGGTTACAAAAATTAATTTTTCAATTTCTGAGAGTTTGTTCTTTATGGAATGGTACTTATTCTTTTAATCTAAATCATACATTGCATTGTCTTCTGCAATCTATTTCAACTTGGACTTGTCTAACATTTTGTCTTCAAGTAATGGGTTACTGGATTTACCCATTCTAACACAATCATACTTTTTACCCCCCCCCCCCCCCCCCACACACACACACAAGAAAAAAGCTTTGGAAAAAAATGTGGAAAATGAAGAAATTGCTGGTTACAAGCGATTTCTTCATTTCCCACATTTTTTTCAACCCAGAAAGAGAGAGAATATTAAAATTTCATCAATTTGATATTGTCGTCTGCAACTTCTTTCAATTTGGGCAAGTCTAAAATATTGTCATTTGGTAATAAGTTAAAGATACAAACAGGGGGTATATTTTAAAAGCCTTCCACTACCAACTAACCTCAGATATCCCATCCATAAGAGTTAGAAAGCTGGCAACCACTCTCTTCTCTAGCTCACTGTTGGTGTTCTCTCGTCTTGGACATAAACTCTCAATGTCATCTATTACTATCAAACTTGGGCACCTGAATCAAAAAGGCAGAGTATATTAAAAAACCAGCAATCGGCAGAAAACATTGCATAAAAAGAAATTGCTTAATAAGTTTTTTTTTCTTCACCCATTCACCAATTTTAGACTTGTCAAAATTCAAATTAAGGTAGAAATCCTTCTGAATAATGAAGAAATTGATTGTGATAAGCAATTTCTTCAATTTCCAAAATGTTTTCCAGAGCATTTTCCTCAATGGTGTAAAAAAGTGGATCGTATCAGAATTGATTTAAGTATATTTTCAAAATATAGTCTTTCTTATTAGGCTTAATTGGGAGAAGTTATATGCAAAGAGTAAAATCAAAGGGCATTTTGATACACAAAAGAAGGCAGGGTTAATAAATAGTGAAAATAACAACTTTCCTAACAGGTTGACAAAAGAAGCACAGTCATTCTTTACATATAAAGAAATTTTCAATGAGGCCCTCATTCCCTGTTTTCAAACAGAACAGTTGGATTATTCTGACGAAGTTTCATCAAGATTACCCAAACAGTGGCCTGTAGAGTGTAAACACTTCAGTTGTTGCACTTTTAGAAAATGAGATTAAATGCTGAACCCATACAATAAGGAAGAAAGCTTTGAAACATTGTGGAAAATCTAGAAATTGCTTGTTACATGTAGAAATTGCTTCTTACAATCAATTTCGGCATTTCCCACATTGTTTGCGATCCAAAAAGACAGAGATATTTGACACTCTGTAAGCTTTAAATTGTTGTCAGCAACTTTTTGAAATTGGACCAGCCTGAATTTTTGTCATCTGGTATTGGGTTAAGACCAGCCAATGAAAGCTAATATCAAGTAGGTGTTAATTATGAAATTACCATACACAAAAAAGGATTCGTTTTATCAAAATTCTGAACCTATTGGTACCAATATGATATACCATCTAATACTACTTCTTTGCAACTATTCTTAAATACTTTTAACCCATTCCCACGCAACAGGATAGAAAACATTGTGGTCAATGAAAAAATTGCTTGATACAAACAATTTCTTCAATTTCTACTATGCTTTTCTTAAGTTTTTTTTCTTGTGGGGCTTAAAATTGTGTGGGAGTGGGTTACCTCATTTCAACATAATCCCCCTCTTTACAACCCTAGAAAAAAGATCTTGAGAAAACATTCTGGAAATGAAGAATGGCTTGTGACAAGCAATTTTTCCCTTTCACACAATGGTTCTTTTTTTAAAAAGCCTTTTCCTTGGGAATGAGGGGGGTTCAAAAGTGAGATTATGTTTCCAGTAGTGTTTTCTATCCTGAAAGACAAAAAGATTTAAAATTTCTACAAGTTGCAATCTACAACATCTTTCAAATTTGTGTAGTCTAAAATTTAGTTGTGTGATGATAGGTCAAGCTAGATTAGTTCAGTTTTAGTAAAATTTTGATTTGAGTCTGTTCATTAACTCATTCCCAATTAAATTTTAGACCAGTCCAAATTCAAAGAAGTTGTAGACAACAATTTAAAGTTGATGAAATCTTTAAAATCTTTGTCTATTGGGGCAGAAAACATCGTGGATAATGAAGAAATTGCTGGTAACAAGCAATTTCTTCATTTTCCACAATGTTTGCCAAAGCTTTCATATTGCGGGGGGCATCACTGTGTGGGAATGGGCTAATGAAGTGGAAATAAGAATGTAAATTGACACCTTTGTTTTGCCTCTTGGAAAAGACTTCTAAGTTTCTGTTCTGTTTCACCATAAAATCTGAAAATATTACAGAGAAAAATTAGTGAAAAAAGATGAAGAGATAAACTGAAACATCTGTAAGTAATAGATAAGTCATAATGAATAAAAACCCATCTTTACAAAACCAGGAGTGCAATTTCTTTACATAGACAAAAATTTAGACAGAAAGAGTGAGGTTGCAGGCCACAATTCAATAAATGAGGAAATAGAAAATTAAGTTTCTCACAGGATAGACTAGAAATGAGGTTGCAGGCCACAATTCAATAAATGAGGAAATAGAAAATTAAGTTTCTCACAGGATAGACTAGAAATGAGGTTGCAGGCCACAATTCAATAAATGAGGAAATAGAAAATTAGGTTTCTCACAGGATAGACTAGAAATGTGTTACAGACACAGAGGCCCTCTCATAATTGCTATTTTATCTAATAAATGCTCCGGAAAGGTCAATTTGTCAAAAGGTCACTAAATCTTCAATTGTGACCTTGACCAAGGTAGCATCTCAACAAACATTATGCATGACACTTATACCCTCCAAGAGAAACATGTTTGCCTAGTTATTTTGAAATAATTTAATTTTAATTAAAATTTAATTTTGACTATCCAATATGGGCATTCATAACTCCATGAACAAAATTTTGAGCATGCAGCGATTTTGTATGCTTCTGCGCAAAATAGTCCAATACAAAAAGGTATTGAAATTAGTAAAATTTTGCTTTCTTTGCTTGATACTATCAAATTATGAAAAATGAGTTAATTTGTGTGTTCTTGTCCAGAGCATCTCTTGTACATTAATTGATTTTTTACCAGATGAAAAAGAATATTTTTGTTTTCATGGAGGTATGAACTGAAAAACCTAATCACACTTATGTATGAGTCCCCTTCGCATATTCATACAGTGTGATTAGTTTTTTTGGTTCATACCTCCATGAAAACAAAAAAAAAATCTTTTCAACTCATAAAAAAACAATTAATGTACAAGAGATGCTCTGGACAAGAATTAACACCCCCGCACTGACAGAAGTAACTGTATATGTCCCTTACTATTACACGGAGGGGCATAAAACATTGTTGCAAGAGGCAAAATTGTTTGTTAATTTCTAGTTTTCCAACAATGTTTTACATCATTGTTTTTTTTTCCTCCGTGGAAGTATGTAGTAATGGGTAAAAAGAGCTGATAATAAACTAACCATATAGGCTGAATGATTTCTAAAGGGTACAAATGATATTCATTGCTTTTGTATTCTTTTCATTCTTTTATTGCTTTCTTTTTCTGTCTTACATAAGTACCTTTTGTTATTCTCAAGTTCTTCAAACAACCATAAATATATAATTTTACAAGAAATTTCTCTTTTTATTTCAATATTTCCACAAAGCCAATTCTTGTCAGTACATCAAAATGCAAAATTTTGCGGAAGTCAATTGTGTTTTAAAACTGTAGATATATTTACATTTATTGCATGGGGTTTAAAAGAGGTCTTCATGATTCTGAAACCAAGAAAAGAAAAAAATTACCAATTGCCTGGAAATAGGCTCAAACAAATATCTAATACTTAAATGTGAGTAAGATATTGTCTTCCCAGTCATCTGATAGGCTGAAAGTGACTTTACATGGTGAGATAGGAAAGTTTCAGCAGAATTCCAGGTTTATTTTAGATATCACAGAATTCTGTTGTCAATACTGCATGACTTCATTTGCATATGACCCAAAGTCAATGGCAGGTTACAAAGTGACAAAGGAAACAACCAACATCCTTAATCATGTCACATAAAATGGTAAGTGCAAAACTACGGTAAGTGTCTATAATCATATTAACTCTTAAAACAGTTTTGGGCTGATCCTTACAGAATTGAAGACCGGCTAGCTAACATAATTCCTGATGACTAAACAATGGTGTTAAGTTAAGGGACTTCAAACTGAATGCAGGATTCTAACAGTTATACACACCAAATAAATGACACAATATTCATTGCAAGTCTCTTGGCGTTCTCTTCATTATCCAAAATGTTTTCCACCCAAATTGACAAAGATCTTAAAGATTTCATCAAATTTAAATTGTCGTCTGAAACCTCTTTAAATTTAGATTGGTCTAAAATTTCATTGAATTGGAACTGTCAATGAACATCAAACACTTATGATGACATCTGGAGTAAAGCACTAATTCCAGCTCTCTCTGTAAATAGCTGAGCTTATAATGACATCACAAGTACATCAATAATTCCAGCTCTCTCTGTAAATAGTTGAGCTTATGATGACATCACAAGTACATCAATAATTCCAGCTCTCTCTGTAAATAGTTGAGCTTATGATGACAACACAAGTACAGCTATAATTCCAGCTCTCTCTATAAATAGCTGAGCTAACATTCACTTACTTGCTCCATATTTCTGGTCCTGAGATCTTCACACAGTGAATACTCAGCTCGGACACGACAGCTTGTACCAAACACGATTTCCCACAACCACTTGGCCCAAATATTAAAACTCCTTTTGGCTTCGGCAAACCTGTTAATTTTGATAACATTCATGAGTACATGTATATCCATAAACCGTTACCACACAATCTCACGTTTTGATGCACCTAGGAAAATAATCCATTGAAAACATTCTGAGAAGAGGAGAAATTGCTTGATACAAACATTTCCCCTTTTCTCAAAAATTTTCTACCCTTTTATTTGTATATCATGAGGCACATTGAAATGTTGTCTGCAACTTCTTCCAATTTGTAACCATCAAAAATTGAATAAATACAAACATGGAAAAAATTATTGGAAAAGGAGAAATTGCTTGTCACAAGTAATTTCTCCTTTCTTTACAATGTTTTCTACCCTATTTGTTACTTATTTTCCAAATTTAGCACAATTTGAACTATGTTCTGCCACTTCTTTCATGTTGTACCAGTCAAATTTTTTGTTGTCTGGTAATGGGTTGATACAAGTTTTAACATATTACACATATTCCTAACAAGAGCTGTAAGAGGACAGCAATGCTTGACTATTCTGAGTGCTGGATAGTAACAGAAAGTTAATGTCAACATAAGGCATAATACCTAAGTAGTTATAGAGATAAAAAAAAATATATCAAATAAAATTTCAAGTCAAACAAGAATTTCTAATTCCAAAAATGAATTTAAACTCCTCTATAATAAATATAATTGTACTGAATCTTTGCCTAGAAGATGATATGGTGGTCACAAAAGGATTTGCAAAGTTTCAGAGCAATACAATTAGTAGAACGAGAGTTATTAAAGATATATGACAGTTGCAAGCAAGGTTTAACCAAAAATTTTTAAGTCCAAAAAGGGTTAAAACTCCAATATAATAAATGTAAGTGTACTGAATCTCTGCCTAGAAGATGATATGGTCACAAAAACATGTGCAAAGTTTCAAAGCAATAGCATTAGCAGAAAGAGCGTTATTAAAGACATATGACAGTTGAATGTAAGGTTTATCCAAGAATTTCAAAGTCAGAAAAGGGTTAAAATCAACTAAAATGAATGTCAGAGTACTGAAAGCTTGTCAAGGGGGTGATATTATTGTCACAAAACATGTGCAGAGCTTCAGAGTAACTGCATTAGTAGAAACTGAGATATGACACATGCACGTAAGGTTTAACCAAACCATTACAACGACGCTGACTCCAACGCCAACAACCGGATGACTGGAATAGCCCCCCTATTCTTCGAATAGTCATGGTCAAAATGAGCTTACCGTAACATTTGAACACTTCTGGGGATTGAAGAGGCAGATGTATGAAATCCTTGAGGGTCTTGATCTGTGACTTCAATCCTCCAAGATCATCATATTTCATAGACTGGATAGATTCCTTCACATTGTCTCGCTCTTCACTGTTTTTAATAACTATTATAAACTTAGTTGATGATGTAACCTTGTAAAACATGTTGGATAAATCCTCATTGCTGTCACCTTTACGTCTTGTTGGTGTGCAAAAAGTTCTGTTTGCTGTTTCTTTGATCTGTTCTTGAATTGGACTAGTAATGGAATTTTCTTTGACAGGTGTTATGGGGGTTTTGTTTGGAGCAAACTTTGAACTTTGTTCAGGTATGCTAGATTCATTTGAATTTAAACTAACATCTGAATTTTGATATTTTGCATCCTCAAATGAAGCACAAAAGTTAGACAATTCATTTTGGTTATGGTATTCACGTTTTGGAGTTGATGCATTATCTCCCTTGATGCGAGTATCTAAACTTGTCTCCATATGAGAATTTGATAAACATGAACTACTGGTATCAAGCAAACTTGAATCAGATTCACCTATACTTAAATCTGTAAAGCTTTCAACTAAACTTGCGCTAAGATTCTCATTTTCAAACTTAAAAAGCTTCTTATTAGAGTTAGTGCACATGATTATTTCCACAGTAAAGAGGAAGTTTTGTCCAAAATAAGCCACATTTATTTCATTCCCAGGTCGTAGATACCTTCCCTCTGAAACACAGAAAAAGTGGGACATTTCCTGAAACTTTTACCCAGTCCCACACAATGACGCCTTTTGACGCCACTCATGAAAAACAATTGGGAAAACATTTTGTAAAATGAAGAAATTTCTTGAATCAAGCAATTTCTTCTTTTTTGACAATGTTTTTTCCCAGAAAGTTGAAAAAATCTTTACTTCAACCCTCGGCTGTTCAAGTGCCTAATATTAGGTAAAACTTCTAAGTTGAAAAGTGGCATAATTCATTAAAAAATGCATTTAGAGTTACCCCCCCCCTTGTAGACTGCACTTTTGATAGTTAACCTATGTTCTGAGTTTCAAGAGAATGTATTCAGCAATATCATAGATAATACAAAAATGTTAGAGTTTTCAGATGACCATGCTGACAGAGACAAACAAGCCTGGCCATCGTAATACGTCAGATTTCTCCAAAAACAGCCAAGTGTTATTGTCTTTTTATAATTTCACAGTGGTGACAATATTGACCCTTTCCTGCACAGTCCCTGGTTTTGTGTCCATGAAATTTCATACTTCAAATACTGTGAAATAAGAAGAAACAAGCAATTTCTTCTTTTCTCACACTAGTTTCTACCACATAGGATAGTTTAATTTCAAACTGGACTCAATTTTTCTCTGTTTACTTCAACTTCTTTGAAATTGGACCAGTCTAAAATCTTGAAAAACGGAAAAAGCCTAAGTCATAATAGAAAAAGAAATCTCAATAAACCATCAGAAGGCATCAGAGATAGAATTTTATTTTCAGAAAATTTTACCTTCTCTCTTTCTCAGGTATTGCACAAAATTTTCATCTTTGAATACGTCTAACATCTCGCCACTGAAAATCAAATATTTAGCCAATAACTTGATGACAAAATGTAAGAGTTAGACTTGTCCAGCTTGAAAGAAGTTGCACACTACAATCTTTAGTTAGAAATTTCAAAATTCTTTTAACCGAGAAATTTTCTTTTTTTCATAATAGATTACAAAATATTGGTAGAGAAAATGATTTTAATTACTGAGAGGATTTAAACAGGTTAAGTACCTTTATTTCATTTAAAATATGCTTGTAAGTTAATTTGATTTGTTTTGTTTGAATGGAGTTTAATGCCGCTTATAACATTTTTTAAAACATATCACGGCGGCTGGAGCACCTAACAATGGATTCCTGATCTATCTCGCACCAGTACCACAATTACATCTTTTCCTAGCCACCAACTGCTATCCCACTTAGGTTAACAACTGTCCACCCAATGGTGAGAAACAAATGTTGGAAAGGATATGGGCCGCTGCCAGGGTTCTGCTTGTAAATTTATACATCACTTAAGCCCCCCCTGATTGATTAGCAATGGGCTTAATCCTTATAGAGTTACCTCTGCTGATCTATGAATGTGTTTGTGACTGTGTGTATGTCAGATTCTATTTAAGGGCATAACCTTTACATCTTTAGACAAATTTCAAAATAACTTGGCATACTTGTACTTCTAGTGTTTTGTGAAAAGTTAGTCTAATATACTCAGGGTCAAGGTCACTATTGACAGATTGTGGCTGTCAATCAAAAAATCAATTTAGCCTAGCCCATTAAAGCCTTGTTTTTTTATCTGGTCAATTTCTTACAGATATGTGATAAAGAGTTACCAAAGGATGACTCCTGTAAAAGTCTTCACTACATACAAACAATAGAATTTAGCCCTGGGTTTTTTTCCCCTCAAAAATAATCTTTGAAGAAATCTGATGAAATTCAGAAGGGTCACCTAAGAATCATTCACGTAGAATTTGGTAGAAATCTGTGTAATACTTTCTCAAGAGATTATTTTTAAGGTAAAAGTTTACGGATGCATGGACAGATGCATAGACAGATGTACAACAGACAAAATGTCATAACAATAGCCCAATGGCTTTCAGCAAGTGGAGTTACAAACCATTAAGAAATGTACATAACAGAGATTTCATCCTTATCCAAACGATTCTGCTTTTAACCTTTAACAGTTTTTCAAAATTTTAGACTTACCAAAATTCAAAGGGGTAGCAGAGGACATTATAAGGTACAATTCAACAAGGTGGCAAATCGTAACCAAATACGCCCGTAACACTACAGGTCGTTGACTGGGGAAGGGGATTAAAATTCAAGTCTAATTTCAAGAAAGAGTAACAATTCACAATGATAACTTATGGTTCTGGTGATTTTTTCTTGTTATCATGAGGTTTTGAAAACCATAGGCTGTCACACGATAAGAGATTTGGAACAAAATCAAATGTGAAAACAACAAAGGGGAATAATTAAAAAAATAAGCCAGGTAGAGTTATGGTTCTTGTGACCTGCACTTCCCCTTGCCACTTTTCAACTTAGATATTTACCCACTTATGAAGTTTCGTGATCATAGCTATTACACTTTCAGAGATATAATCTAGACAAAATCCAAGTATGAACAAAGTCTGAAAAACAACAAAGAGCAATAACTCTCATAATATGCTAGGAAGAATTATAGTTCTTCTACACTGCACTTTTCCTTTATGAGATCTATCTACCTATTAAGTTTCATGATCATAGCTTATATACTTTTAGAGATATGCTCCGGGCAAGATCTTAGTATGAAAAACAACAAAGGGCAATAACTCAAATAATAAGCCAGGTAGAGTTATGGTTCTTGTGCACTGCACTTCCCCTTGATGAGATCTATCTAGCAATGAAGTTTCATGATCATAGCTCGAATACTTTCAGAGAACTGCTTCGGACAAGATCCAAGTATGAAAAAACAACAAAGGGCAATAACTCAAAAAACAAGCCAGGTACAGTTATGGTTCTTGTGCACTGCACTTCCACTTTATGAGATTTATCTACCCATAAAGATTCATAATCATTGCTTGCATACTTTAAGAGAACTGCTTTGGACAAGATCAAAGTATGAAAAACAACAAAGGGCAATAACTCAAATAATAAGACAGGTAGAGTTATGGTTCTTGTGCACTGCAGTTCCCCTTGATGAGATCTATCTACCCATGAAAATACATGATCATAGCTTATAAACTTTTAGAGATATGCTCCGGACAAGATCTAAGAATGAAAAACAACAAAGGGCAATAACTCAAAAAAATAAGACAGGTAGAGTTATGGTTCTTGTGCACTACACTTCCCCTTAAAGAGATCTATCTACCCATGAAGTTTCATGATCATAGCTCGAATACTTTCAGAGAACTGCTTCGGACAAGATCCAAGTATGAAAAAATAACAAAGGGCAATAACTCAAATAATAAGCCAGGTAGAGTTATGGTTCTTGTGCACTACACTTCCCCTTAAAGAGATCTATCTACCCATGAAGTTTCATGATCATAGCTCGAATACTTTCAGAGAACTGCTTCGGACAAGATCCAAGTATGAAAAAATAACAAAGGGCAATAACTCAAAAAATAAGCCAGGAAGAGTTATAGTTTAATGCACTGCACTTCCCCTTGATGAGATCTATTTACCCATGAAGTTTCATGATCATAGTTTGAATACTTTTAGAGAACTGCTTTGGACAAGTTCCAAGTATGAAAAAACAACATTGGGCAATAACTCGAAAAATAAGCCAGGTAGAGTTATGGTTCTTGTGCACTGCCCTTTCCCTTGATGAGATCTATCTACCCAGGAAGTTTCATGATCATAGCTAATATACTTTTAGAGATATACTCCGGACAAAAGTGCACGCCGCCCGCCGTACGCCCAGACACCACGGCTGATCCAATAATACGTCCCGTTTTTCAACGGGCGTATAAAAAGTAGCCATCCTATAAGATAGAAAATATTGCTAGTTACAATTTCTTCTTTTCCTACAATGTTTTCTCAGGTATAATATCACAAGAACACAAAAATCAGGGATCGTATGGGAAAGGGTTAAAATGTTTCCAGTATATGACCTTTACATAAAATTGTAGGTCATAAGCACATCTACCAAAGTCTTTTAATTCAAAGAATTTATGCATTTTTTCAAACCTATCTCACTTTCGAATTGCAGTCTATAACTTCTTTTAATTTTAAGCCATTCCCAAACAGTCACATTTATGGACAACCTCAAGAAAAGAATCTTTGTAAACCATTGTGGAAAATGGAAAAAATCGGTTGTTACAAGCAGTTTCTTCATTATCCACAATGCTTTCTACCCCAAAGGACAAGGATTTTTAAAAATTTCATCAACTAAAAACTGTGTCTGCAACATCCTTGAATTCGAACCAGTCTAAAATTTTATCATCTGGTAATAATTTAATTTTAGTTTCGTCTTTCAAAAACGAGCATTCTGATTGGTCAAAAAATATAATTCATAACTCCATGAACAAAATTTTGATCATGCAGTGATTTTGTATGCTTTTGCACAAAATAGTCCAATACAAAAAGGTATCAAAATTTGTAAAGCTTTTTGGGTTTTTTTTCGCATGATTCTTTTAAATTTTAAGAAATGAAGAGAACATTTTTTGTTTTCATGGAGGTATTGCGTATTCATACAGTGTGATTAGTTTTTTCGGTTCATACCTCCATGAAATCAAAAAATATTCTCTTCATCTCTTAAATGGGTTAATACTTCATGATACTCTGTCTCATAATTTTGGTCACTTGACCTTTATGGAAAACAAATTTAAGAAATTAGAATATAATTGCATTATAGAGTAAGTAATGTAGGAAAGATATGTTTTAACCCATAAACAGACAGCAAAAATTTTGGAATGGTCCAAATTGAAAGGAGTTGCAAATGACAATTTAAGGTTTATGAAATTTCAGATTTTTCAACTTTCTTTCTAAAAAATATTGAGAATTTTTTTTTCTTGAAGGGCATTGAAAAGCATCATTGTGTGGGAATTATTAAATTCTTCATAAGTTATTGTTTTTCTTTATAAAGGTCAAGAGACTAAATGAGGCAGAGTGTACTAGCAATTAGGTATTGTAATTAATTCTCTTTAGAATGTTGTGTTTTAACCCTTTCCTGTTTTAAATATTTTAAGACCTGTCCAAATTCAAAGGTTTTGCAGACGAAAATTTATAGTGGATTTAATTTGAAAAATAACCATTCAGTAGAGTAGAAAATATTGTGGAAAAAGAAGAAATTGCTTGTCACAAGCAATTTCTTCTTTTCTCACAATGATTTCTCCAATATAAAATCACAAGGACGTAAAAACCAGTGATTGTACAGGAAAGGGTTAAAGAAAATATCTCTCAATTTTTATCCAGTCTAATATGTTATCTGTTAACCTATTACCAGATGGAAAAAATTTAGACTGGTCCAAATTGAAAGGAGTTGCAGACCATAACTAACAGTTTATTAAATTTTAGATTTTTTTAACTTTCTGGTTAGAAAACATTGTGTAAAATGAAGACATTGCTTGTTACAAGAAATGTCTCCATTTTAAACAATGTTTTCCCACTTGTTTTTCTTGAGGGCCATCAAAAAATGTCATTGTGTGGGAATGGGTTTAATACAGGACGTCCTGCACCTTCAAAAAATTAGGGCTAATTTTAGGGACAAAATTGGAAAAAATTAGGGCATATTTAGGACCAAAATTAGGAATTTTAGAACTAAATTAGGGTGGTAAATGAATAAAAATTGACTTACCATTTCACTACTGATAAGAAAAAAACTCACTCTATTTATTGTAATGGCAGTAAAGGCACCATACAGAGTCTCATTGTCTCAGATATGTGTTGAGTTTGACCTGTAAATTACAGAATGATATACAATTTACTTTAACATAAATAAAAGTAATAGAGATTGACAACACCGTTCAAATATTTCACTTAAGCATCACACACTTAAAATAATAAGCATTGTATCACACATCTATCTCAGGGTACAAGTGGCCTCCTCATCTCCCCTTATAGCCACCACATTGCCTCGCATATTTTTTGTTCTTTTTCATTTACTTTATTCATGACTGAAAGAGTTACAGAGTGTTCCAATACAATATCAAATTAGCCAGGAATTTCTAGAAATTTAAAGACCAAATCTTAAAGAGGTAAATAACATATTACATTAATGCCCTAAAATCTCTCAGAAGTGATTGAGTGGAGATATCAATACAATGTCCTATGAATATTCTTCATATCTTTGAACTTAAGCAAAACTTTTAAAGGTATGTTTGATTTGAAAAGTATGAGTATCAACACATAATTGATAAATAAACTGCAAGGATCACTGTAATAACCTGTCCAAATTGAAAGATGTTGCAGACAAAATTTGAAAAGGGCAAATACTAAAATGGAAACAAATCATATGGTAAAAACATTGAGGAAAGGAAGGAATTGTATGGTCAATTTCTCCTTTACCATAATGTTTTTTTCTTTTATAAAAACAAGATATTGTGTGTAAATTACAGGTGTATCCTTAATCATATAATTCATTGACTGAAAATACACAAATGTCAACCAAAGAAACAACCAATACAGGAAAGCACACAGTACAGAGGCATAATCCACTAGTGCTTACATTGTAAGTTATTGAAATACACATGATAGTGGATTGTTACAAATCATTAGCATTGTATTTTACAACTCCTTAAAAGATCTAAAGTATGAAGGCTGTACTTCTGCTACTATGTAAATTGCTACACTTTAAGTGAAGGAGCATGACATATCCCTCTTCATTGGGATAGATGACTCCAATCTATCTGTATCTATTTACCTTATGAATCCATTCTGTATACACAGGTCAAACCAAACACATAGCTGGACATTTAGAACCCCTGTTCAGTTGGCTTTAACTGACATATATCTGAATAAGAAAATACTGTCAACACATTAAAATAATGAAAGAATTAAGATGCTGTAAAAAAAAAATTAAATATTTTTTCTTTTTCTTACAGCATCTAAATTCTTTGTAATACACAAATATACAATCGTAAAAAGACACATGATCAGACAAGACCTAGTGACTAAAAAAATTTAGGAATTGCAAGAGAAAATAAGGGCTTTTTTAGGAATTCCCTTTGTTTTCTTCAGTTTTTTAGGAATTTTAGCCAAATAAAAAAAAATTAGGAATTTTAGGGACGCTGGACAGCCTGTTCATCATTACCAGGGTGTTACAGTGATTTCTCCAGCAATTTGAAGGGAGTCTGTAAAATTCTCCACAGGAACAATAGATCCTTTTGAGCACTTCATGTAAGCCGCTGCTGATTCACTCAGACCAATCCCACTTTGGTGGACGGAAGAACAGGGCCAAACTGTCAATATTTCAGATTTGGCTACAATGCACAGGCCACCAATACTGAATCCACAGAAAAGCATTGTGTTGGGGTGAAGCAATATCACTTTGTCTTTCTGTCTTGCAGGAACAATACCTTTATCTGGAAAAGAAGGAAGTTTTGATTGATTGAATTTAGTTTGATGGTACCTTCTATAGTATTTCAGTTATTTTGCAATGGCTTGTGCACCAGACCTCTGGCTTGTGGTAAGCATGCTTGAGTCATAATCTGATGGTTGTGGGCTCAAGTCCCAACAGAGATGGGTAGTGTTTTTGGGCAGGACAGTTTACAAACAGAGTCCAAGTCCATCTATAAAAGTGGGTAGCAGTGGTTAAAATCCATTGCCTCTCTCTCTAATGCACATGGTAATATCAGGAATGAGTAAGGACCATGATAGAAATAAGACTTTGTCTCTACACTGTGTTATCGAGTAAAAAACAAACAAAAACAACAAGCCTTCCTGTCACTTCTCATACCATTGCAACTAAAACAGGGTTCGAACCCCAGTAGAGTTGATACCTTTTTCTCTACTGTTTAGATTTGGGCCCAACGTAATTAACAAGCTGTGATAATTTTCTTGATACCAAGGACAAATTCCTTGTTTCTCAGGCAGAAAGTGTGTGTGTGTGGGGGGGGGGAAGGGGGTAATGGGGTGTCATTTCTTCCACAAATAGGTTTAAACAGTCACTGGGTTCAGACTCAGATTAGTAACTCAATAGGTCAAGCACTCATCCTGTAAGTATTTGATCCAGGGTTTGAATCCTGATTGGGCAACTACATTTCCCCCTCTGGTTACATATACTTAACCCATTTCCACACAAGCCCTCCTTTTTACGCCCCCCAAGAAACAAGTTTTGGAAAACATTGTGCAAAATGAAGAAATTGCTTGTATCAAGCAATTTCTTCATTATCCACAATGTTTTCTATCTAAAAAGACAAAGAAAATTTAAATTCCATCAACTTGAAAATATTGTCTGCAGCTTCTTTCAATTTGGACCAGTCTAAAATTCTATTGGGTTGGAATGGGTTAAAAGTCTGGTTGTTCAGTGAAAGGATACTGAATAGGATTTTTGATGAGCTTGAGTGTTGACATCCCTCTATTAACCCATTACCAAACAAAAAAATTATAGACTTGTCCAAATTTTAAGTGTTTGCTGAAGACAATTCTAAATACATTTCAATTGGAAATAACTCCCATAAGGATAAAAAAAATATTTTAACCTATTCCCATACAATAAAATTTTAGATCAGTCCAAATTCAGTGATGACGTTATAACTTTGGCTAGTCATTCAAACATCTCAAGAGGTCACGGAGATTAGCGAAATCGACCGTAAAGTTTAGTACCGGTAAGTAGCACCTTTGCATATAACAGTCAATGCCGAATATCAATGCCAATGTAAACAAAGACAAGTTGAAAAACACAAAATTTTCCTCCTAGAGACCATCTTTCATACAATTCTTCTGTATGACGATATTAACCCTTTCCTGGTTAATCCCTGGATTTTACGCCTCTGAGTTTTTTATGCTTGAGAAAACATTGTGGGAAAAGAAGTAATTGCTTGTAACAAATTTCAAATTGCACTCCCTTTTAATTGTCATCTGCAACTTCTTTGAACTTGGACAAGTCTAAAATTTTGAAAAACAGGAAAGGGTTAAAAAAGCCCTTGTTTGCTTTAGTGAACAAATAAACAATAGTTTCTTTAAACTGTTTTTCCTTCCTCTAAGGGCAGATATGCCTTTAAGATAAGCCAGACATCTTCTCCGCCATTATTCTATTTCTCAGCAGCTAAATATTCACATTCTCTTCAATGAAAATCATTTGACAGCTAAAAAGTGGACTCCAACTCTCTTACCGACTACAGCAGACCAGTTCCCAAATGTTTGATTTAATTTGGTCCAATTAATTGGTTTGACTATTAGAGCCCAGCTTTAGTTTAATCATAATTTATAAATACAAAGCACCCCCTTTCCTTAATATGTCGTATCATTTTTAAAATGTATGTGTATAATTCTTTTTATTGTTGAGAATCAAGACTTAGAGGATGAAGCAACAAGATCTCACACTCTGACTGAATGAAAACCATTCCCATCAAAACGTTTCTCATGACATGTCCATGTGATAGTGTCTCTCCATTGTTGCATTCAGACTTGTGTGTCGACAACTCTTTGACGTGTACAATCGCATTGCATTTGGTACACTTGTTCCATTCAGATGAGTTATCTTTGGCCTTTTGTGGCATTTTGGACTTCAATTTCGCTTTCACGTGTGCTTTCCGCTGTATTTGTTTACATCTCGTACCTAAATGTAGGTCTCGCGTTACTTTGAAAGAGCACGTGTCCTTATTCGAGATTTCGGGAACTCAAGATTTTGTTTCCGTTTTAGAAATCGTACAGAAAACTAAGAAGAAAGTGTCAAGATAATAAGCAATTTCACTCACCAACTTCTCATCGTTTGATAGCGAACAATAATTCATAGCACTGAGTATTTCAACTTTGGACAACGCGAATTGTGCCCAAAATTCGAAACATACACCCCACCCACTTGTTTTTAGCTTAAAAAGATGATAACAATATGTTGATCGAAAAAGTTGAGCAGCTGAAAGAATGGCTTACAAATTCTTTATCTCCGATGTGAGTATGAAATAATTAGTTGATGTGTAATATGACATTGCTGCATAGTTAAGTTACTGGTGGCATTAGTAGATTCGTACCCAAGGCGTTTAGTACCATGTATGGCCAAGAATCGATTCTATCTCGGAGTCGCTGCAGGTTCCAGTGTTTGACACTTACTTTTTAGGCAGGAATCCCATTGAAACACCTGTCATGAAATTCTGGATTCCCTTCTGATACAAGGAGTCCCTGAAAATTGGACGAATTACGGACGTTTCGTACCATAACCATTTCGTACCAGGCATTTCGTACATTGGTATTGGTCATTTCGTACCATGGTATGGGTTGTTTCGTACCATGCTGAGACCATTTCGTACCATGATGTATTCATTTCATACCATACGTCAAATGTTTCATACCATGTTTCAGGGTGCCCATTCACGTACTGCAGTACGTAATTCACGTACAATTACGTTGGTTCATGTACAAATCTTACACCAAGACGTGCATGAAAGTACAAAAAATTAAATGAGCGTAGAAACAAAAATGCCATTACGTGTGTGTGCATTTAAAATTATTAGCGTATAAACCGCAAAACTCTACGTGCGTATTTTTTTTCCTATAAACCCAAAAATTGCAAGCAAAGTAGAACAAAATTGTATCGGGAGCAAGTGATTTCCCTTTCATGCAACAGGAACCATTGCTTCTTTCTGGTCTATTTCGTCTGGAGAATGGGGGAACCAGCAGTTGGAAAAGTTCGTATAATGAGGATCTTGATAGCCTCACCATTTTGTTTTGAAATAAATCCAAAGTTGCGCTTTTTTTTTCAAACAAAAAGAAAGATATTTACATGTTTTTGTCGAGAAACTAACAAGAAATCATACTATAGAATTTGATTTGAAATTGGTTTCTCTAGTAAGTTCCGTTGTACATGAAAGTCGGACATGACAAAATGGCGCCGTTTATCAAACATTGCAGTTTTGATCAGCTACGTAATTTGCTGTCTGCAAAATGTCATAACAAAACCTGACCTATTTCTCAACAAATGGTGACCTTTAGACAGTAATAAGGCCATTTGATATTTTCTGTATCAGAATCGTTTCAATACCAAAGTTTGAGCTAACAATGAGCTAACATGCCTGGTATGGCCTGTTCCAAAATGTCATCCCCAACCTCGTAATAAACTTGTTGGAGTTGTTTAGCCATCGCTCTCATATCCCATTCAACTTTTCCAAAATCCAATACATGTAGTTAAGAAAAGTGAATTGTCATAAATCAGCTATTCAAAAATAGGTTGCTATCCTTCTCTCTATATTTATCTGACACTTGCACATGACGTGTGGCACTTATTTACTGATTATTTACAAAGTATATAACCAAAACATTGTCATTTGGTAAAGGATTCAGATTGGTATGGTGTACCCTTAGATCTGAAAGTGAAGGGTACACTGTACCCCCAGATTTTTCTTTGTACCCCCATTTCAAAACCTAAGGGGTACATGTACCCCCAAAATGAAAACCCAATGGGCATGCTGATGTTTAGAAAAAAATCATATATTATTTGAATAGTAAAATAACGCTTTCAACATTTATAAAACATTTTTATTTTCTATTTGATTAATCTAATTTATCAATCATTAAACAAGTGAAAATCAATTAAGATGGAGAGTTAATGATACAGTATTAGCGTATCAGCACATTACTTTTTTCTAACAGGGGGATTGTGTTCATTAGAAGAAAATTAGTAGGGAATCGGAACTGTATTTCCGTCAATATTGTATCAAAGTTAACTGAATAATTTGACAAAGTAACCATTAGCCAATTGCCACACAATGATACTTAAGGCAGGTCCAAATATAAAGAAATTTGCAGACCACAATTTCATGAGGATGGATTTTTTTTTGTAAAAATATTTGTCTTTTGGAGAAGAAAACATAGTGATAATTATTGCTTGTCTCCAGCAATGTTTTCCTAAGTATTTTTTTTTCTGATGGTCTTAAAAAAGTGGGACAGTCAAATGAAATTACACTTGAGAAAACATTGTGGAAAAAGAAGAAATTACTTGTAAAAAGCAATTTCTCCCTTTTCCACAATGCTTTCTTCCACATAGGATGCTTTCATTTCAAATTACATCCAATTCTTATTGTCGTCTGCAACTTCTTTGAATTTGGACCAGTCTATAGTTTCTAGAAACAGGAAAGGGTTAAACCATCATTCCCATTTGTGTACATATGTGTGTGAATAACGCACAAAAACTTAAATTCACATGCAGAAATCAAAAACTAGCATTGTCTTAACCCATTCCCAGACAGTGACGCTTTTAAATGATTCTCATTATGAAAGCTTGGAAAACATTGTGGAAAATGAAGAAATTGCTTTTTACAGGCAATTTTTTCATTATATCCACATTGTTTTCTGTAAAAAAAGACCAGGATTTTAAAGATTTCATCAACTTACAATTGTCGTCTGCTAATTCTTTGAATTTGGACTGGTCTGAAATTTTACCGTTTTGGAATTGGTTATAAGCTTGTGTCAAGTACAGCAAAATTAGAATTTTCAAGCATAACATTCTCCTTTTGATCAACTGTAATATGTGAACTCCTTTTAGAATCTAGAAAACAGAGAATAACAGCTTCTACAGTAAGAAATCAATGACCTCAATGATTATTTGACTCAGCCAATTCTGTAACGATCATACTAAACTCACATAGATTTTCACTTCAGGTTTATGAGTATAGGTGGAAATTTGCGGATATGCACGGAAACTTGTTTCAGGGTTATTGATTTAAAATACCGGTTTAGACTTAGGGAAAAAGAATATTTAAAGCGTTGTGAGTAAAATTCAAAAGAAAAATAGACGTTAAAGTTATTGTAACATTATTGTTTGCACAAAGTAGTTTTGCCCTTTTCCTAAAAATTCCTTTAATATGATGAAGATAGTATCAAATTTTCTTTGGCGCCCTGTAGTAGCGCGATTTCCTTATTCATTATTCGGCTTTAGAACCGTAAAAAATCTTAAGTAAAAAGGACCAAGCTGAAAGGTAGATGACACTTGTTAAAGGTTTGATGTGTTATTATTGATTTAAACTTCTAAATAAAGACATAATAAAGCGTAATTATTTATTAAATAAGTAGAAACTGGAAGTTGATAAGTTTACATTCTAATTTTCAAAATCTTCTACTTGCATTTGGCATCTATTTGATTTTTATTGAGTAAAAGCTGTAAATCTCACAATAATTGCGTTTGCTTGATGCCTACAATCCCCCTTAATTTCTCTAGAATGTTTTAAAGCACTGGGTGGCGTGATTATTGCAAAAATGCATTTGCGTCCTGAGCCAAATTTGTAAATATTGCCTATCTATGGTCACATGACTACCACATGTCATTTGAGATCACGTGATTACCAAACACAGGACGGCGAATCACAAAAAACAAATTACTGCGCTGATTATTACCTTATTTTTCAATAATTCAAAGCAAACTAAAGCATGTTCAGAAGTCTCTAAACAAATTTTTATATCATCCTTTACATGTGCTATATTATTGTCTTGGCTGCAACTAACTGATTGTCTGTGGCAAGTTGAGATGAGAAGTAACCCAAGGTGTATTCATATCTAAGAGATGACGTGATATGTGTTATCTTATATGTGAATTCTTTGAAAATGGGCAGTTCCTACCCTATTTTCTGTTGAGTATAAGATTCAGAATTCTAACCAAGCCCAATTCAAATTGGATATTCAAGTCAATGATTATGGTTTCAAAAATAATCTGAAATTTATATGTTTATGATTAATTCAGTAATATTGTTTGATTTAGAAACTAAGTGGATATCAAATTTAATTTTTTGCCCTAATTCCCGTTAGCCTTTGGTCCGTTAGCCCTAATTCCAGTAAGCCCTGGGTCCGTTCACCCTATTTTTCAATTACATTGTCATCATGAGCTGCCCCAATAAAAAAATCTTGTAAACATTTATTTTTCATTAATGAGATGTTTAGGTAATGTAATTTAGTTCTTTCAATTCATGTATTCAGAAAAAAATTCAGACGTTGCAGATGACAATTCAAAGAAATAAATCCCAAATACACATATGCTTTGAATAAACTTGAAATTATCACATTAATTAATTTCTAAATGAAGTTTGTCACAAAAGAAACAAAATATGGGCATATATTACCAGCATGACTTTACATATATTTGTTAACTTTAATCAACAAACTGTAAAACATATATATTAAAGGAATGCTGATTGGGTAAACAAATCAAGTGCATCAAACGAAATCAGATAGCTTCTATCATAAAGAAAGTGATTTCCAACAACACTTAATAATTACATGCTTCAACTTTGATCGCTGATTGAAATTGACGTGTGTTCTATTTATTTGAATAATCACAAAATTCGGATATTTTGCCATTTTGAATAACATCAGAAATATCCAATTTCAAACAACATTTGAGTCAAATATCTTTATAATTGAGCATTTTGAAAAAAACTTTTCATTATAGCAATTTGTAGCAAATATACTCAAAACCACTCATTTTCAAAGGGGGGCGAACATAAAAAAATAGGGCGAACAGACCCACTTTTGGGGGCGAATGGACCCAGGGCGAACAGACCCGAGGCAAAAGTATATTTAGGGCGAAAAAACCCGATACTGTGGATATCAGTCACTGGATTAGTCTAGAAAAAATATAGATGTTGGGAAAAATTAAGAATCCCAAAGGATCCCCTAGAAATTAGATTTTGGTGTCCCTGGCAATTTTTTTAATCCTTGTGATCCTGGAACACTGTTAGTGTAGATCAATGGGTTCTCACTTTAAAGTTTTTGTTACCAAATTTCTTTCACATACCCTTGTACTTCTAAATTTTAAGAACCCGAATCCTTTTGCTCTAAAACACATTCACTCTAATTACTTTTTGCCTTCACTCTCAGGAAGTTGGAGGTGTAAAATAGGATGATGTTACAAAATCTAACAAAAAGTAATTGTCTATTTGAACAGATGTGAAGCTGACCCTGGAGCCCTTGCAAAGTATGTTGTTGCTCTTGTTAAGAAAGATAAACCTTTAAATGAACTGAAAGACAGCTGTGTTGATCAGTTAGACGTGTTTCTTCAGACAAGTGAGTTGTATATATTATTTTTCATTAAATTCTCACTGTTGCTGTTATTGTTTTGTTTGCAATATTGGCATTAAAAAATTCAACTATGTTGCATCTCCCTTTGAAGTTACTCTTTTACATAGTAAAACATTATAATGAGTAAACTAAACCTGAGGTAATATCAAAGTCTTGTTATCTTGTGCCCCATTGTTGTCATGTTTGTTGTGCAAACACATTGATAATTAACTTCTCGGGTATTACTGAAGGCATTCGTCTGAAACTTTGAAAGTACAGTCATACTTCATTGGCTTGAACACCTCTGGGACCTGCTAATTTGTTTGAGATTTTGGAAGTTCAACTGATCCGAAGGTTGAGCAAATCTATGCCATTTTCGTTAGTCGAACAAAACTGTGCACCTTGACCTCCTAGCCTTTGTCATATAATCAATTTCATTGGGTTTTAACAGTGGCGCTGTTTTGTGGTTTCTGTCATATTGATTTTCCACCAATCAAATGTCTTCTTTCACATGAAAAGAAAGTGTGATGTAATAGTGACTTCAGATTCGTACCTTTCAACAATCTTTATAATATTCAGCTGTATTTCTTGATTATTGATATTTTAGGCCATTTGTAACTGTAATTTGTTGTTAAATGAATATTCTAAGAGAAAGTGGGATGAAACAGGTCAATGTTAGATTGGAAGGTGATACAGTATTTAGCCTAATAAGGTGAGTGAAACCCAATATGCAGCTGTGCACAGTTTTGTCCGACTTACAAAAATACCCTTGATTTGCCCGATCACTGTAGCTAAAAAATATTCAGCCGACATCATAGGGCAGTTGGTAGCGCACCAGACTCCCAATCTTCAATCATGGGGTGTCTTGGGTTTGATCCCTGGTGGCAGCATATATCCTTTCCAATATTTGTCTCTCACCAATGGGTGGATAATCATAATCCTAAGTGAGAGAGCACCTTGAGGCTAGGAAAGGATAAATGGTGGTACTTGGGTGAGAAATACCAGGAATCCATTGTTAGGTGCTCCAGCCGTCGCGATATGACTGAAATTCTGTGAAAAGATGTGTTAAACCACATTCAATCAATCAAAAATGTTCAATTATCGTGTAGATTATTCAGTTACCTTCACATTTATGGATCGTTCAACACAGAATGTCCGAAACCGACGTCAGAAACGCGACTTCATTTGTACCAGGTACTTTCCTTACTTTTTGTCAGGTTCAACCCCTTATCTTTATTTACATATATATATATTATAAAAGATCAATTGCGACAAGTCCCTTTGGTTGTTACTATTTGCTCAAAGCCGGACAGTTCAGATTAAATTCATTCATACATCAATATGGTCATCACAACCACCTTGACAAAAGGACAAATTGCTTGCAATAATCTTTTCTACAGTATTTGACACTTATTTCTTAAATTACACCATTAATCCATTACCACATGACATTGTTTTAGACTGGTCCAAATTGAAAGGAGTTGTAGATGACAATTTAAGATATAAGAAATTTTAGATATTTTCCACTTCCTGGCTAGAAAACATTGTGTTATTTGAAGAATTTGCTTGTTACAAGCAAGTTCTTCATCTTACACAATGTTTTCCCTATGGTTTATCTTGAGGGGTGTCCAAAAGGGTCATTGTGTTTGAATGGGTTAAATTGACATCTGCATCTTCTTTAAACTTGGTCCAGTCTAAAATTTATCGTCTGGTTATGTGTTAAACTGTTTTTCAGAAACAAAGCCTTTTGTTGAAACCTTATTTGAAGTACTAGAAAACAAATCATATATTTTGAAAGAAGAGCCAGCTGCAACAGTGCCAGATAATGTACAAGAAACCAAGCCCATAGTTAAGGTAGAACCACCAGAAGGATTAATTCCTGATGTAGCTACTTCAACAAGTGATCAACAACTTGTCACCTCAACTTCCAAGACAGAAATCAAAAAGGATGTTAGTAAATTTTAATTACTTTAGATTAACTCTATAGGCGTCACTTAACTTGTTCGTTCATCAGTCTGTACATCCTTCAATTGCACTAATCTACTTTTCCTCCTTTCACATTTGAGGTCTCGTCATTGGAGAAGTTTACACCTATCTATTTTAAACTGATTATGAAACAAGTTCTTCAAGCTTAGATGGCCTGGTAATGCTCTATTCTGCTTCCTAGAGAATATAGCATTACTCATGCTAAATATATGGGCTAATAAGAGAACAACTTTTGATAGTTGCATATTGGAATCAAATTTGGGACCCTTTGATCATGAAGCCATCATTCTACCTCCCGATCTTTGGTTTAGTGTCAAATTCAACTTTCATTTGTATCTCCTTTAACTATGGAGTAAATTTCTTAAAAACTTCACATTTATATTGTTAATCAAAAGTTTTTGGCAATGTGCACATACAGTCAACACTGGTTGCCTTGACTTTAGGGGCCAAGGAGATAACCAAAGTATGAGGGTAAAAAAACGGCCGTGGAACTAGAAATTTTTAACGGAAGTTACAGGGTTGGATAAAACGGTGCAAACATTGTGAGTGTAACCTATAGTTTGACAGTGACATATTGTAATTCCATTTTTTTTCACACTTCGAACAAACATTGACAATCAGTTTAATCTGAAAAGTGTCAAAAGTTTGTTAAACAGGATTATAATTACCTCAATAGGCTGTATTTGTTTGTCATATTGTCTGCTTTACCGGTAAATATTGACTCGAAAAATGAAAGTCAGCTTGTGAAAATTAATTGAGAGTTTTACTGGTTTGAGATAACCATTCAGTTTTAGATAAGATAAAAAACGAATAAATTCGAGATTTCTGATTTTGACCTTGAAACTTGATACAAATGTTATCCATGACCCAAGGAAGTGCTAGTTGAGTGACAAAGTGCTGGTGGGTATAAGTCAGCTTTGCGACAATTCTAGTTGTTTTTATCCTCAGAAATTAAACTTCATGTTCATGATTCAATCCTATTCAATTTGCAATTTAGATCTCATTTAGATTGTGTAGAAAACATTGTGGAAAAAGAAGAAATGGTTTTTAGGAATTAAAATGTAACATTGTGTGTAAGTAGCAAATGTATTAATCTTTCCTAGGATGTCAAAGATGAAAATTCGGTGAATGATGTTCCTAGAAGAAAGTCACCTTCACCAAGACTAAGAAGCAGAGAGTAAGTAAATTAATCAATGTAAAATGTTCTCATGCTGAGCCTGGAATATTTCTTTTTTTGGTAGGAGGTATAGACTAAGATAAGCCTGCATATATGTGCAGTCTGATCATAGTTTTCACCACATGCTTAAAATTTTAAGCCTAGGTTGTTTTATAGAATAAACATAAGAAATATTAATCCTCAATCAGGGTCTTCAGTGATTTCAGTGCTTTGATTTTAATGCAGCCCAAATAAGGATTTTTCAGCATGACAAGATATAATTTTTCATGTTCATAAAGTTAAATGGGGGAGGTCTGAAAGAAGTGTTAATTGTCACATGAAAAAAGGCAATCTAGGCACTCTAGAAAACAGAGATTGAACCTGTCAGAGGTCATTATTTCAAAGATGAACTTAAAAGTAGATAGAATGACCTTTCTTGATTTTCATGCAATTCTGAAAAGGATTTTATTCAGCATAACAAGGGTTAACATTGCTGACCCCCATCAACTGACCTCCAACAAGGGTGTATGACTGAGGTATCATGCAGTATTAGTGTGCATAATCTTTTGGTCATTGGGTTGTTGGTTGTTGGTCGAAGACCTTAAGGGTGTGACTAAAGCTTGAATAAGCTTCAGTTACAACATTAAAGTCTTCTACAAAACAAAATATATAACATGTCAGAAGTCAACACTTCACTTCCAGTCTAAATGACTTGTTTGATTAATTAGTCAGTTGATTTACTTTTATTGAGAGCAGAGATCTCTCAATTACTTAACCCTTTCCCACATAGTAAAATTTTAGACCGGTCCAAATTAAAAGGAGTTGCAGACGACAATTTCCAGTTGATGGAGTCTTAAATTTTTTAGTCCATTGGGATAGAAAACATGGTGAAAAATGAAGAAATTGCTTGATACAAGCGGATTCATACATAAGTGTGATTAGGTTTTTCGGTTCATACCTCCATGAAAACAATAAATTATTCTCTTCATTTCTTATAATTTAATAGCACTGAACAAAAAGGGCAACAGCTTTACAAATTTTGATACCTTCTTGTATGGGACTATTTTGTGCGGAAGCATACAAAATGACTGCGTGCTCAAAATTTTGTCCATTGAGTTATGAATTTTTTTTTTTCGACCAATCAGAATGCCCGTTTTTGATAGACCAAACTATAGATTAAATTATATATAGATCAAAGAAGATTTAGGACTGGTTATAAAGTTAGGTATTATGACCATTCAAACAGAAAATCTTTTGAAATCCCCATTGGCATAAAACTTTAAACCATGTGTAACCAGCTCATTCAAAGCATTTGACAACAGTAAATATATTCAGTACTTCCAAGACTAGTCACGTTTGATTAACCCATTACCAGACAACAAATTTTTAGACTTATCAAAATTGAAAATTAATAGATTTATTGAAATTGAAAAAAAATTTCAGATGATAATTTTGAGTTGATTGAATTTTAAAAATCTTGGTCTTTCTGGATAAAGAACGTTGATAATGGAGAAATCTTTGGTTAAAGGAAATTTATTCATTTTCCACAATGTTTTTAAAAGCTTTTTTCTTTAAGAATGTATATAAAATAAGATTGTGTTGGAATGGGTAAAGAATGTGCCAAAATATAGCCCAAGAAATTCAAAATAAGTATCTCCATAAATTTTACTGGAGATAATGTGATGTTTGTTTTATGTTATGACCATTAGTAAATATTGTCAAATGTATCTCTTTAAAGTGATGACCGAAGAAGGCGCTTTGAAGACAGAAGACCCTTTGACAGAGGCTATCCAAGAAGGCGATCTGTTAGTCCTAGGTTTAGAGGAAGACGGTCTAGATCACCTTACAGAAGACGTTCACCTTTTAGACCTCTTCACAGATCTCGTAGTCCAAGGTTTAGAGGCAGAGAAAGAGGTCGCTCAAGGTCATGGACAAGGAGTAGAAGCTGGTCAAGGTCTCCAAGGCGATCATTTTCAAGGTCACCTAAAAGGTCATGGACAAGAAGTCGTTCCAGAGAACGATTTAGATCTCCTGGTGGTAGAATAAGATCTTCAAAATCAAGGTCACCAAGACGTGAGGTCAGACCAAGGTCAAGAGGGAGGTCACCTCTAAGAGCAAGGTCTCAGTCACCTAAACTGAGGTCAAGGTCCCCAATTAAAAGACCTCAAGGGCGTTCAAAATCACCAAAATCAAAATCAAGATCGCCTACTGCCAGATCTGCATCCAGGTCTAGATCAGGATCTCCATTAAGGAAAGGTAAGTTTGTTTTATTAGACGTATCGTTGTTTGGGGAGCAAAATGTCATAAATACAGCTTGAATGAAGCTGTATTTATGACATTTTACTCTCCCAACGAGATAGGTAGTAGATTGTTTCCAGGGCTCTCGGAAACGACAGTACTGTCGTCTGAGACGACAACTTTCCGCAAGGGACGACAAAAAATCCTATCAAAGGATTCCGACGGACTACAATTTTTTCAATGACATGCGTCCGACGTCGGTCGTTATGTCAAAGTGACACTGTCAAATCAACTTTCATTGTTCAAGGGTCATTAAAATAGTAGGTAGATCATTGGAAAATGTTAATTGATTATCCTAGCATTCACCACAATCATTGATAACACCCAGCTTAATTGACAATTACCACTTTGCGGGTACCGGTCATGCATCGACGATCGTAGGTGACAGGTGTTAGGAACCTGTGAAACTTGGGTAAAATTATTTTACTAGCACTCTTATCTCACTGAAATCAAATTATTATTGATCAGTTTAGTGAAAAAATAGCCAAAACATAATAAAGAAGTCAACTTATATTGCAAAATTAAATTGTCATGAGTTTTCGTGGGTAAAACAGGCAATTCAATTGAAAATGAAAATTATTAGATAAACTTTTGGGGCTCTTAGAAATCTAAAGCTGGGCATGAATCATAAATTTACTGTCATTTTTTAGTTTAAAAAATCATCAATTTGAATGTCAATATATGCCATTACTTTGTCCAAATTTCAACAAAAAAATAATCCTTATCAAGCTGAATAAAGATCAGTGCAAAATTTCATCAAAATCAAAGTGGTAAAAGGAGGGATTGACTGATTGTGAGTCAGTATTTATTTTGAAAATACAATCTTTAAAATGGTTAAATTCAAGAAGGAAAATTAGGTGGTATAGTCTAAGGTCAGACTGCACACCTTTGTCTTTACTTCTTGCTAAAGGAGGAATATTACATTTTTAGTGTGACAAGGGTTAACTTAATTACAATGTGTGCTTAGAAAAAAAAGAAAAGAAAATCACAAATGTTGGATAATTCTATCATTTGCTCTATTTTGACATTAATTCTTTACTTCTTAATTAAATTTACAAATAATCCTAATTAAGAGAATTTGCTGATGATCAAATGAACATGATCAGACATGTAAACAACATACTATGGGCTAGAAAATATGATAATTCTTAAAACCAAAATTAATTTCCTTTTTCCACACTATTTTCAACTAAGAAAGTGCTGTAAAAAAGGATTTGGTGAAAATCGCATTCAGTATTAAAATCCTGCCAAATCAGGCTGGAATCCAACTTTTTCTGCTTGGAATCCAACTTTTTCCTAAATTGGATTCCTGGAATCCTACTTTCAAAATCCTAGTGAGAGCCCTGGTTTCTTTACTTCCAAAACTTTTGTTACGATTCCAATAAGTCACCAGATGCACTGAGCATATCTTTGACAAGACTTTTGAAACTACATGTTATAAGAAATCAGACAAGTTGCATTAGTCCACTGTATGAGGCATTTCTTGGAATTGTTATGATCTGTTTCCGACTTCATTTAACCAATTACAAGACAACAAAATTCAAGACTAGTTCAACAAGACAGTTCTAAGTTAATGGAATTTTAAAAAACCTAAGACTCTCAGGTAGAAAAACAGTAGCTTCTTTATTTTCCACAATGTTTTTCCAAGCTTTTTTCATGAGGGGTGTCAAAAGGCATGGAAGTGTGGGAATGGGTTATGTTGACATTTTATGCGGTATTTAATTTTTTAATGGAGATTTATCCTTTTTAAATATCTCACAGATTCTCTGCATCAAGAGACAACTTTTTTTTATAAAACTATGGAAACTTTTTTATGGAACTATGGAAGTTTTAATTCCTTTCTTTTGCAAAGTCTTGTTTGAACAAACCTGAAAAGGTATTGTCTCTAAACTATTGAAGGAAAAAGGTTACAACTGTAGTAATTAATTGTTTCATGTTTTTCATTAAAAGTAAAAAGTATATTTCATTTTTTTTGTTCACTAAGAATATCCAAAGGTCAGCTTGCTGAATGTAAATGGATGTGCAGTTTGAACTTTTTCTCTACCTTCTTGTCATTTATTACCCTATCACCATGCGACAATAACTTGGACATGTCCAAATTTGAAGACATTGCAAATAATATTTATTTGTTGATGAAATCTATGAAATCTATCAAATCTGTATCTTTTGGGGTTGAAAATTAAGTCACAAGCAGTTCCTTCTTTTTTCTGCTGGACTGTTATTCAAATCATTTTTCCTGAAGATGGTAAAAGTAGGATTGTGTGCTAATGGATTGGATAACTGTATTTTCAGTAAGAAGACAAGACTCTGATAGTAGAGGCCCTACCCCTACACTAGAAAATGGACTGGCTGATAGTACTAACGTCACTCCATCAGAGAGTACCATCTCGGTTGTAAGTACTGGTGTGGGGAGGTATGAAGAACCTGGACGACTTAGATGCAGGGATTTTGATGGTATGTAACAGACCTCTACAACTTTAACCTTTTAACATATGACAGAACTTTAGACTGGTCCAAATTCAAAGGAGCTGCAAACGACAATCTTGAGTTGATGAAACTTTGAAAATCTTTGATTTTTTTTTTGGTTGAAAACATTGTGAATAAAGAAATATTGCTTGTTACAAGCAATTTTATTTTCACTGTGATTTCCATAGTTTTTAGCTCTACTGGCCGAAGGCCACTAGAGCTATAGCCATGGCTTTTTCCCGTCCGGCGTCCATGCGTCCATTCGTCCACCATCCGTCCGTTAAACTTTTCCTTGTTTACACAATAGAGTCCACAGTTTTCATCAGATTCTCTTCAAACTTTCACAGAATGATTGTACTATCATAAAGATCTTTCCTTTCGAAATTGGGTCAGATCTGTCAAGAAACACGGGAAAAGGAGCCTAATTAAAACTTAATTAAAAAATCCTCGTTTACGTGATAAAGTCCACAGTTTTCATTGGATTCTCTTCAAAATTTCACAGAATGATTGTACCATCATAAGGATCGTTCCTTTCGAAAATGGGTATGATCCGTCAAGAAACACGGGAAAAGGGGCCTTAATTTAATTGAAAATCTATTAAAAATCCTCGTTTACGCGATAGAGTCCACAGTTTTCATCGGATTCTCTTCAAATTTTCTCAGAATGATTGTACCATAATAAGGATCGTTCCTTTCGAAAATGGGTATGATCCTTCAAGAAACAAGGGAAAAGGGGCCTTATGAAAATTTAATTAAAAAATCCTCGTTAACACTCTAGAATCCACAGTTTTCATCAGATTGTATTTAAACTTTCACAGAATGATTGTACCAACATAAGGATCGTTCCTTTCAAAATTTGGTATGATCCCTCAAGAAACACGGGAAAAGGGGCCTTAATTTAATTGAAAATCTATTAAAAATCCTCGTTTACACGATAGAGTCCACAGTTTTCATCGGATTCTCTTCAAATTTTCTCAGAATGATTGTACCATAATAAGGATCGTTCCTTTCGAAAATTGGTTTGATTCGTCAAGAAACACGGGAAAAGTTGCCTCATGAAAATTTAATTAAAAAATCCTCGTTTACACTCTAGAGTCCAGAGTTTACATCAGATTCAATTCAAACTTTCACAGAATGATTGTTCTTACATCAGGATCGTTCCTTTCGAAAATAGGTATGATCTTTCAAGAGACATCGGAAAATGAATTCAATTAAAAACTCCATTAAAAATCCTCGTTTATGCGATAGAGTCCACAGTTTTCATCCGATTCTCTTCAAACTTGTACAATAATAATGATTGTTGATGTTTGCATTAGACCTGATCCGTCAAGTATCACAGGAAAAGGAGCATTATGAAATTTAATTTTAAAATCATTGTTCCACAATAAAGTCAACAGTTTTCATCAGATTCTGTTAAAACTTTCACAGAATGATTATTCCATCATGAGGATTCTTTCTTTTCAAATTAGGCGTGATCTATCTACTATCATGGGAAAAGGGGCCTTTTGAGAATTTTATCTATAATCCTTGTAATCAAGTCCAGAGCTTTCATTGGATTTTATTCAAACCTTCACAGAATCATTGTACAATAATCACGATTGTTGATGCTGACATGAGACCTGATCCTTCAAGTATCACAGGAAAAGGAGCCTGATGAAAATTTTAGTCTAAAAATTTTACACCAAGATAAAGTCTGCAGTTTTCATCAGATTCTGTTCAAACTTTCACAGAATGTTTGTACCATCATAAGGATTGTTTATTTCCAAATTGGGCCTGATCTGTGTAGTATCATAGGAAAAGGGGCTGTATGAAGAATTATTACCAAATCCTCATAAACACAACAATGCCCTCAGTCTTTATCAGAATCTCTTCAAACTTTAATAGAATGATTGTACCATCATTTGGATTGTTCCTTTGTAAATTAGGTCTGATTGGTTAAGTGACACAAGAAAAGGGACCTTATAAAAATTTTATTACAAAACATCATTGTTACAATAAAGTCCTCAGTCTTGATCATTTTCTTCAAACTATCATAAGGATTGTTCCTTTGTACATTGGGTCTGATTTGTTAAGTTTCATGGAAAAGGGGGCCTTATGAAAATTTAGTTACAAAAATTCTTGACACAATTCAGTCGACTGTTTTCATTGATTCTCTTTAACTTTTAAAGAATGATTGTACCTTCATTAGAATTGTTCCTTTTGAAATTTGGTTTGTTCTGTAAAGTATCATGAGAAAAGGGGCCCTCTGAAGATTTCACTATAAACTCATTAACACAATAAATTCCATAGATTAAACAGATTGATTGTACCATCATTCCAATTGTTGATTTTGACAGTTGATCTGACTATGGCAAGGGTCACATAAAAAGGGGCCTTATGAAAAACTCTCTTAAATATTCTGGTTAACACAATGATGTCCCTTGATTTCACTGGATTCACTTCAAAATTTCACAGAACGATTGTACAAATACTTAAATGGTTCTTTTCAGAACTGGGTACAATCCATCAAGTATCATGTAAAAAGGGGCCATATGATTTTTTTTTAAATATTCTAGTAAACATAATGAATTCCCAATATTTCATCGGATTCACTTTTAACTTTCACAGAATGATAAAACCAACAGTAAAATATCACAGGAAAAGGGGCCTTATGAGAACTTGAATTTAATATCTTTGTTAATACAATAAAGTCAACAGTTTTATTAGATTCTCTTCAAAGATGCATGGAATAATTGTGGCATTCGAAACACAGGAAAAGGGGCCTTATAGATTATCATTCAAAACATTCTTGTGTATGTGATGAAGATCACAATCATTATCAAATTGTCTTTTAAATTTCACAGGACAATTGTCGGGTTGTAAGGAAAGTTCCTTTTGGAATGAAATTGATCCATCCGAAAACTCAGGAAAAGGGGCCTTATTGATTTTCATTCAAAACAATCCTGTTTATGTGATAAAGTCCACAATTATTGTCAGATTCTGATGAAATATACACAGAATGATTGTAGGGTCATAAGGTACATTTCTTTTGGAAATGGAGTGGATCCTTCAAAATACTTTAATCCAGCAGAGTTGAAACCATGCACATTTTGGCAGTCATTAGGATTTCGATATGGCACCCTGTTAAAATATATCCGGAGTTTTAGTACATGGTACTGATGGTAAGAAACCATGCTTACTGGCTGTTGCAATTTGATTTAAAACTTTTCTAAAAGTAGTCCAGTGGAATCCTATGAACTGCAACCGTAATAATAGCAGTTCACTGTTTAATTGCAACCAACCTAATGCACAACATTAGATTTAACCCTTTCCTGTTCAAACCCGGGAGTTTACATCGTCATGATTTTATACTTGAGCAAACATTGTGGAAAAAGAAGAAATTGCTTGTAACAAGCAATTTCTCTTTTTTACACAATATTTTCTACCACATAGGATGGTTTCATTTCAAATGGCATCCAGTTTTCATTGTCGTCTGCAACCTCTTTCAATTTGGACTAGTCTAAAATTTCCAAAAACAGGAAAGGGTTTAGGAAAAAATAGCTCCTTTTAAAAGTAGCTTCTAGCAAATTGCAATTAAAGGGTTGACAAATCAGTCTTGTAATTAATAGTATTCTGATGGTTCCATTTACAACTGTTCACCAATCAATTGATTGAGCTCTGTTATCAGTTAAAAACTCTATTGAACAATTAGATCATTTTTTTAAAGTGGAAGTACAATACTGACCTTTGACATAAATGTCAAACTTTTTTGTTGGTGAGCAACTGTAATGTCATCATTACAGCTTGTTCAAGATGTAATTATTGCATTTTGGTCACTGTTATTGATCAACCGTTTGTTTTATGACCTGTGTATATATTTTGAAATCTTAACATTTTTTAATTGTTGAGTCAAAATCCTTTGTCAGAGACCAGTGGGCATTAACCCATTCCCATAGAAACCCTCTTTTTACACCCCTCAAGAAAAAAAAGCTTTGGAAAACATTGTGGGTATAGAAAAATACAATATTTCTTCAATGTCCACAATGTTTTCTACCGCTAAAGACAAAGAATTTTAGAATTTCACCAACCTAGAATTGTTGTCTGCATCTTCTTTCAATTTTGACTAGTCTAAAATTTGTCATGTGGGAATGGGTTAAAAGCAATCTGTCAATTGAATCTCATCCTATTATAGCTAGCAATTAATTTGATCTGACTCTTTCTATTACAGAAAAGGGTTTCTGTGTTCGGGGTGAGCTGTGTCCATACGACCATGGTGCTGACCCAGTTATTGTTGAGAATGTTCCTGCATATCCACCAGGTAATGAAATATATTAACCCATAGCCAGACAACCAAATTTTATTCTTGTACAGTTTCTAAGAAATTGCAAACAACATTAATATAAATGCAAAATACGATAGAAAACATTGTGATCGCTTGATTCAAATAACTGCTCCTTTTCTCATAATCTTTTCTAACAATCTTTTTCAAAGCTATTTTGTTGTGTGATGATGGGTTAAGTGATCTCAACATTTAGTAAAAAAACAGATGTACCTGCCTGCCCTACCCCTCCCTAGGAAGGAGATGAGGGGTATATTTGCTTTGATTTTGATTGTCTGTCTATCTGTCATTTGTCTGTATGGAGACGTTTTAGCTTGACTATTCAAAGAATAGGGGGGCTATTTTGGTCACCCAGGCGTTGGTATCGGTGTTGACTAAGGTTTAATTAATCCTGTGTGATATCTCAGTTTCTACTAATGCTATTGCTTTGAAATTTTGAACATGCTTTTGTGGCAATAATATTAACCTCTAGACATGGATTTAATACTCTGACATTCATTTTAATGGAATTTTAACCCTTTTCGGACTTAGAAATTCATTGATTAATCTTGCGTGCAACTATCATATATCCTTAATAACTTTGTTCCTACTCATGCAATTGCTTTGAAACTTTATACCTGCTTTTGTTACCTTCATATCATCTTCTAGGCAAAGATTCATGTCTATTACATTTATTATAATGGAGTTTTGACCCTTTTCACACTTAGAAATTCTTGGTTAATCCTTGTATGCAACTGTCATATAATTTTAATAACTCTCTTTCTACCAGTGCTACTGCTTTGAAACTTTGCACATCTTTTTGTAACAATATAAGCGTCTAGACACAGATTCATTACTTTGACATTCCTTTCAGTGGAATTTTAACCCTTTTAGGACTTGGAAAATCTTGGTTAAACTTTACATGCAACTGTCATATATATTTATTGACTCTCTTTCTACCAGTGCTATTGCTTTGAAACTTTGCACGATTCTTTGTGAGCAGCATATCATCTTTCTAAGCAAAGATTCATTACTCAGACATTCATTTTAGTGGAATTTTAACCCTCTTTGGACTCAGAAATTTTTGTTTGACTCAAAATTTTAAGTAAAATATTTTTTTTAATCTCTATTACTACTCGGGTATTATGCCTTATCTCAACATAAAATTGTTGTTATTATCCAGCAATCAGAATAGTCGAGCGTTGCTGTCCTCTGACAGCTCTTGGTATTTCCCTTCCTATATAACCAAGTTCCATTACAAAATTAGCTCTAAATGGTAGAATCTTCAAAATACCTACAATTAAAGGTGAAAATCTTTAAAAATTCTTCTCCAAAATAGTTAGGTGTAGTGCTTTGATTGAAATAAAGCCTTGAGCCATCATACTCAGGGGAGCGATATAGCACCATCAAGGGCCTCTTGTTATTTTGACATATCTGATTTTTAGCTCCACTGGCAGAGAGCCATAGAACTATTGTCATGGCTTTGTGTCCGTCGTGCAAGGTGTGAATGTGTGTGTCCGTCTGACAATCTGTCCATAAACTTTTACTTTGAAAATCTTGTCCTTAGAAAGTACTGAACAGATTTCAACCAAATTTCACAGAAATGATCTTTGGGTGAAGCTTTATCAGATTCCTTCAAAGAATATTGATCGAATAAAAATATGGCTTGATTGGGCGGGGCTATTGCCATATATGGTAAAAGCTTTGAAATTCTTCTTCTCAGAAACCATTGGATGGACAACCAAAATTGACCAGATCAATCCTTGGGTGCCTTTTATCAGATTATGTAAAAGAATTTTGATTTGATGAAAAATATGGCTTTAATTAGCAGGGCTAAATGAAAAGTTCGTAAATTTATCAGAAACCTTTGTTGGATTTCAACCAAATTTAACAAGAATGATAACCAGATGACTGTTTTTCAGATTCCTTCATTTAATTTTGAATGGTTGAAAAAACATGGCTATTATGGTTAATGTCAATATGTCAATACATGGTATACAGTGAAAATTTTACATAATGAATTTTACATAACTTGACTTGACTTTTGTAAATACAATGAAAAGTTTGAAATGCTTCTCTAGAACTACTTCGAAGATTTCAATGATTTAGATTTATTTTCATTGTATTTGGTTTATTGTAAATTCATGAAAAAATTTTCTTAATCAGTACATTCATGCCTGTGGAGCGATACAGGTGCTCAAGTGCCTCTAGTTTTTTGTTGTGACAATTGGTTTAAAGGTCTGGACTAAGGAGTACCTAAATTAACTTTCCCAGCTGTAAATTGAGTATGTTTATATTTACAGGGCACCCAGGACCCCCTCCACATCTAGGACACCCACCCCCTGGTATGGGACCTGGCGGACCCATTAATGTGAATGTACCACCACCAGGATTCTTTCCTCCTATGGGAATGAGGCCACCAATGCGAGGTAAGATGATAGAGCTTGTTAGTATAGTCCTCAGGTTGTGAGTTAGAACCCAAGCTCTGCCAACATCCTTTCTCACATTTGATATGTTATTTGAGAAAATGTTAAGTGTTGTGCCAAAATAGGATTATAATGTGGTTGAAAAGGTGTGACGAAAAAAGGTTGTTTTCAATTGCAGCCTTGATACAATCAAAAGAGCAGGGTAAAAATAATCCTTAATTTTGCTCGTATTTATGAGTAAGAAACCTGTTAGGAAGAGTGAAGATTCCAAGACTGTCACCCTCCTGGACGAGTGAAAAAAGTACACTGAATAATTCATTTCAAGGTGAAACCCCAAAAGTGCTTTGCACTAAGTTTTCTGTGATAAAAGTTCAAAACAAAATATTAATAATTGTGTATATTTCGATTTTCAATTGTTTCTGTTTTTCGGATGATATATCCGTTACCTGAACATCGTAAATATTAATTGATCACAAAATGGTGAAAACTATCATGTATGTATTGTCAAATTTCACGCAATTTGTTTATAAGCTCACCTGAGCACAACTAGCCAAAGGTGAGCTATTGTGTCCAGCATCCATCTGTCCGGCTGTCCGTCCGTAAACTATTACTAGAGAATCTTCTCCTAAACCATGAGGTCTAGAGCTTTAATATTTGGTACATATCACCTTTTGACCCTCTACCAAAATGCTTCAAAGAATTACTATACTCAGAGAATTGGCCCTTTTCTCTGCGATCCCTGATTTTACAAAGGAAATCTTTGAAAATATTATCCTCCAATACCATTAGGCCTAGAGCTTTGTTATTTGGTATGTATCATCACCATATGACCCTCTACCCATTTCTGTGCGATCCCTTGTTTTACAAAAGAATAAAGAAAAAAATCTTTGAAAATCTTCTTCACCCAAACCATAAGGTGTAGAGCTGTTACATTTGGTATGTATCAATGTTTCGTGACCTTCTACCTAAATACTGCTAAGAATTACCGCATTCTTGTATTCTGAAAATTAGCCCTTTTGGTGCGGTCCCTGATTTTACTAAGCATTAAAGAAGGAAATCTTGAAAAATCTTGATATTTGGTATGTATCAATCTTTATTGACCCTCTACCAAAAAACTTCAATGAATTACTGCGCTCTGAGAACTAGCCCTTTTCTGTGCAATCACTGATTTGACAAAGGAATATAGAAGAAAATCTTCGAAATTCTTCTCCATAAATTGCATATTTTGTGACATCAGATTGTGTTCTCTGATTTATGCAAGAAAACAATCATGATATTGTTTTTATACTAAAACCTAAAACATTGTTTCATTTGTCCCTATTAGATACTGTTAAAAGGGGCATAAAACCCCGTTCAAACAAACTAACAAACAAGATCAGTTTGTCTCACAGAAATTTTCATGATAGATGTAATCATCATTAATGTCTTAATTACCTAAATAGGATTTTTAAGAATCTTGATGAAAAGAACGCACCTCATGTTAATTCTGTTGTCTTTGATTTCAGATTTACCTCAGGAGCCCTACAATCCAGAGGCCCCGGGGTTGAACAGACCTGGTGCTCCTCCTTATTGGCCTGGTGGACCCCCAGATCACCTCCCTCCTCCTCATATGATGCAGGGACCCCCGCCACCCCATCCAAATAAACACATTCCGGTGAAAAGTCGTCTTGGAAACAGAGATCTAGTCAGTGTAACAGTGAAACAAAACATTAATGGTGAGTTTACATGAATTTGAATATGGATGTTTTATAAAAGATGAATAGCACATTTCAATGATGGGATTCTATGCAATTGTTTATATTGTCATTGTGCGAGCATCTTTGCAGTAGTTAGGACATTTTGCTTGCCTACCTATGATGTATGATATTGAAAAATAACTTTAATATAAATTAAAATCTATTCACATCAATATTTACAAAGCATATTCATTGGATCAAAGTGTGGTTGTGTGAATCACTGTCCCTGTGTGAGTGAAAAAGATGAACTAGTCATTCTCAAGGTTAATTTACAGTGGTATTTCATGCAGTAAAATGTAGATATTTCTCAAGTTCAAGAACACCATTCTGTCAATGTCTAATCAAGGAAAAATTTGCAGATGCCGGTTCATTATGCTTTACAAAAAAGTCTGTTGTATGTATATAAAAGTGTGACCAATATGGCCATTTATCTTCAGAATTATGTTTAATTTTTAATTCAACTATTTTGGGGGAAAACCTGAGGTATTTCTATAGTCCTGATGGTGTCTGCATCTAGAAAATTTGATATTTTGTAATATCTGTGGTATTATTGAACATATTCACTTGAAACTTTATATATTCACTAGAGAAATCTATGCCATAAAGGGGGATAAATCAAAATGCATTTTTGAATGAATTATGCCCTTTTTTGACTAAGAAGTTTTTCCCATTACCAAGCACTTGAACACCCTTTTTTTGGCATATAGTGCTCTTGTTTAATAGTCTAGTATCTGATGGCTAGCTGTCAACATTGATTTTGATGAATTCTCATCACAAGTTTAATTCTCACTATGATACTTGTCACCGACTAATAATTAAATTTTTAGTTTCGTCTATCAAAAACCGGCATTCTGATTGGTCAAAAAAATTTATTCATAACTCCATGAACAAATTTTTGAGCACGCAGCCTTTTGTATGCTTCTGCACGAAATAGTCCCATAAAAAAGGTATCAAAATTTGTAAAGCTTTGTTTTTTTCGCTCGATGCTATCAAATTCGGGTATTCATACAGTGTGATTTGGTTTTTTGGTTCATACCTCCATGAAAACAAAAAATATTCTCTTCATCTCTTAAATATTAAAGAAAATCATTTAAAAATAGCCTTAGAAAGAATGATGGCAAACCGTCACTGATAAGAAAAAGTTGTGATGGTATTTGTATTCTAAGACTTTTAGATACCTTGTAAAGCTCTGGTAAACTTTTAAGAAAACGTGGTGACTAGGTGCATTATGACATTAAATGTATATGCATTGTTCCATTGAATTACATATTGTTTATTGTTACAGGACAAGGTATTTATCGAAATTGAAAGCAATTTTTAAACACTATATATAAGTGAGTGGCTCATCGTTTTAGCCGATGAATCATGTCCAGTGATGAAATAAAGCAAAGTTTTGATTCCAGTTGAAGGGAATTTCATATACTGTAAATTGACTAATTTCCGCTTTGTCTTAATTTTGCTTGAGAAGGACCCAAAGACTTATTAGTGAGTTCATGAATTTGTAAGCGGCCGTATGGTACTTTGGTTATTTCCGTAAATATCCATACAGAATTATAGCCTGAATCAACACCGACCTTTGAATAACATGATTACTGGTAATCGATTTAAGAACATTTTATCTATTCTCAAAGTATGAGGATTTTTCTCTGAAAATCGATGTAATATCACAAAGTGTGCGTTTAAGTTAAAAAAAAAAATTGAAAAGAGCTAAAAAGTTGTTATCAAAAAGATGTTTCGGGTTGTAAGCACTAACGCATCAAATTATCAATACGACACTATGTTTACCGAACTGTCATATTAGGATGAAATATTTTTGTCCCATGACAAAACAGGTACAATCGTTTGATTTTGATTGATTTATTTTGCATTGTCTGCTTTCACTTTCTTAAAAGGTTCTAAGAGTCTATGCAATAAAAAGTCTGTTACAACTTTGTTGTCTGATTGTTATAGCCTAGATATTTATCGCCTCGTCTGCTTTCCATTGTTGTTTGTATATGTGTTCAATAGACTAAGTGGGCTAACTTGGCAGGTTATTTTGCCACCTGCTAAAGATTCATCCTGTTCTCAAAACTGATTTATTCTGTTTTTACGCAGAGGAGGTGATAATCCCTGTATGAATGAAATAAAGGAGAATGACGCCGAAATGGGTGAATCATTTTATCTTTGTTGGTCCACAGCTTACTTCGGACCTCTCCGTATTATTCTTTAGAAAATTAACCACTTTAAGCGAGATTCTTGCATTCGGAAGCATATTGACTCGCGAATATTAGCAAAAATAAAACCCTTGCTAATAAACCCGATCTACAGTACTTCACACGACATTAAAAGAATTGTGACAGGTGGTTTTGAAAGGGATAGAAATCGTCTATTTGAAATAGTTATATTGTGATGATTTACCGTTACAATAAGAGGTGAGGGTTAACCATCAGATGCTTGAATGTTTAACTATAGAATATTGCGAATCTCTTGCTGATTTATCATTTTCTCCTTTTAAGTATTCTGTAATTTTCCAATTGCAGAAGACGACGACGACAATGAAGTCCCAACCTCGTCTACTCGTACTGTGATAGCACCAAAAGATGATTTCTTATTGCCTACATCTGTCTCCCAGCCACCACCTCCAGGAGTTTCTGTCCCAGAAAACTCCCCACAACAACGAATTGTTTCTGGTCCAATGAAGGGAGGATTCCCTCAACCCCGATTCCATCCCTACAAGCAAGGGGAGCATGGTCACAGAAAACCATTTGATTACAACAGAATTGGAGGTAGATTAAAGTCTTTACTGCTGATCCCAGAATATTCCTGCTTTGGCAGGTGGTGCACACTAAGATTAGCCCGCACATATGTGCAGTCTGATCTTAGTCATCCCCACCTGTTTGTACAGCTCAAGCCAGAGTTGTTCATGAAATCATTTCAAAAAAAGAAAAAAATTGACTCAACTCTTATGCTCCCAGTACTTTCAGTCCTTTGACTTCATATCATTTCTAAGAAAGGGTTTTATTTATCATGATAAGGGCTAACATATGTCACCTTCTAACATGATCTTTCATAAACAAAAGAAAAGTCTATTTGTTTCAATGTTAAAATCTTATATAGCATGCTACATGTTCATATTTGGACTAACTGTATGCCATTAGATTTTAATAAGACTGCATCGAAACCCGGACTTGTTGTGTAATTATTAACATGCAACCCTGTTTGAATCATTCAATTAAACCACTGATTTTAATTTGATATTGCTTTTTTGGAGGTCAAGCTCTCTTATATTCTGTTAAAAAAAAGACTTTTATATGATCAAATGAAAAGGAATTTTTTTGTACACTAATGTGTTGAGTTGAAGTTCTTCCCCAAAATGTTGATGTTGACTTTACAAAAAAACGAAAAATAACCCAAGACACTAAAGGGATATGATAAAAGAATCTTGTTTGATTAATAATCTCAGGTTAAGATAAGAGGCATTGGCTAGGATAATTGTTTAAGTGTGTGTAAGACCGATTTACCCTTCATTGAGTGAGCAACAAAAGCTATATTGTCACAAGTGGCAGAGACATTAGTGAAAAATATGCCATAGTTATTCATGAAATGTAAATTAAATCAATCTGACACAAAAGCAATTGTTGTATTTCTTTAATGCAAAAAGAGACAAAATGTGACCTTTTGGAAGGGGGGGAATCTCCAAAAGCATGTCATTCTGCATATGAATTACATGTAACCTGATCATGTCATGACTTCAGCACAAAAGCAGGGCTAAATATACCAACACTATTAACCCTTGTCATGCTGTATAAATTTCCTCACTGAATTGCCGTAAAATCAAAGGGCCTAGAGCACTGGTAGAACTTGTTGTTCAAAAATCAATATTTCTTTTAAAATCAATTTCATAAATGAGTCTGGCAGGAAAACTACAAGCAGGAGGTGTAGACCAAGATCAGACTGCACTTATGTTCAGCATGACAAGGGATAATTTATCATTTTGATATCCCAATAATCCACCAAAAGCATGAAATGGCAAGTGTAATCACCTTTTATACATTACCTTTTCTCATTGTATTTCACAGGTTATAGAAAACCAGATCAAAGTAACTGTACCCTGGAAGTCCGTAAAGTTCCAGTTGAGTTGAATAATATAGCAAAAATCAACGAGCATTTTGGAAAATTTGGTAACCTCACAAATATTCAGGTATGCCTCCTTATCTTTGTTTTAAATTGATACATAAATTACTGTCATTTGAACTGGCACTATAAAAATTGAATTGGTATATATAAAGAGGAGTTTAAGACTGTTATTTATAGTGGATGTAAATTAGATAAATGAACATAGAAATATAGAACGAGACAGGGAATCTATTGTTATAAAGCATCTTTTTTTTCTCTTGACAGGTGGCCTGAACAATCCTTGGGGACTTGATTTTGAACCCTGGCCCAGCCAAATTCTTTCTGACATTTCATAAAAAGAATCTCACATCATGTGTCATTTGTCTCTCATCAATGGGCAGTTAATTAGTAAAAGTTATTTCATAGTTCCCCTATGTGGAGTTGGTTGCTGGTATTGAATGGTTTTTATAAGCCGCCGGAGGCAGTCATATATTGGCGTCATCTTCTCCGACTGTCTGTCCGTCCATATGTACATACGTACGTACATCCACTTTTCTCGTGAGCACAACTCCTCCTAAGTTTCTGGACGGATCTTTATGAAACTTGGTCAATGTTATCACCTTATTTGGTAGATGTGCATGAAGTAAGGATTTTACGGTTCATTGACTTTTGCCTCAGTTATGCCCCCTTTAAACTTAGTCTCTGGGGCCTATTGAAATTGCAGCCTTGTGAATGCAACTCCTCCTAAGTTTCTGGCTGGATCTAAATGAAACTTGGTGGATGTTATCACCTTAATTGGTAGATGTGCATGAAGTAAGGATTTTATGGTTCATTGATTTTTTCTCAGTTATGCCCCCTTTAAACTTAGTCTCTGGGGCTTATTGAAATTGCAGCCCTCTGAACGCAACTCCTCCTAAGTTTCTGGCTGGATCTAAATGAAACTTGGTGGATGTTATCACCTTAATTGGTAGATGTGCATGAAGTAAGGATTTTATGGTTCATTGGTTTTTGCCTCAGTTATGCTCCCTTTAAACTTAGTCTCTGGGCCTATTGAAATTGCAGCTTTGTGAAAGCAACTCCTAAGTTTCTGGCTGGATCTAAATGAAACTTGTAGGATGTTATCACCTTAATTGGTAGATGTGCATGAAGTAAGGATTTTATGATTTGTTGGTTTTTGCCTAAGGAATGCCCCCTTAAAACTTAGTCTCTGGGGCTTATTGAAATTGCAGCCTTGTGAATGCAACTCCTCCTAAGTTTCTGACTGGATCTAAATGAAACTTGGTGGATGTTATCACCTTAATTGCTAGATGTGCATGAAGTAAGGATTTTATGATTCGTTCGTTTTTGCCTCAGTAATGCCCCCTTAAAACTTAGTCTCTGGGGCTTATTAAAATTGCAGCCTTGTGAATGCAACTCCTCCTAAGTTTCTGGCTGGATCTAAATGAAACTTGTAGGATGTTATCACCTTGATTGGTAGATGTGCATGAAGTAAGGATTTTATGATTTGTTGGTTTTTGCCTAAGTAATGCCCCCTTAAAACTTAGTCTCTGGGACTTATTGAAATTGCAGCCTTGTGAATGCAACTCCTCCTAACTTTTTGTCTTGATTTAAATGGCATTTGGTCAATGTCATCACCATAATTTGTAGGTGAACAGGGCTCAAGGATTTTATGGTTCATTGATTTTTTCAAGAGTTATGCCCCTTGACATTTAGTTTTCTGGGCCCATTCAATCAATCATAACAAACAGTTTGAACTTGAAGATTTAAAAAGGTAGTCTGCAAATGTTTTGAATTTGGTTCTGTCAAAATAAGTAGTGTCAACAATTATTTTCGTGAAACAGCAGCAAAGTGGCGGCGTATATTGTTACTATGGCACTCTTGTTACAGACTGATGTGAGAAATTACAAGAAGTCTGATTATGTGGGACAGCTGTCTCAATATAGCTGTTATATTGTTGACAATTGCTTAAACCCCAATCATTCAATGAACATATTGTTGACAATTGCTTAAACCCCAATCATTCAATGAACAACAAGTGTTATTTTATTAGCTCATTAATTCAAAGAATATGGGGCTTTTCCAGTCACCCGAGCCTCAGTGTAATGGTTTGGTTAAACCTTTCGTGTCATATCTCAGCTTCTATTATTGCTATTGCTTTGGCTCATTGCACAATTGCACATGGCAATAACATCAGCCTCAAGACACAGATTCAATACTCCGGCATTCATTTTAGTGGAATTTTAACCATTTCGAGCTTACAAATTCTCAATTAAACCCGACATGCAACTACCATTTGTCTTTAATAACTCTCTTCCTACTTATGCTTTTGCTTTGAAACTTTGCACATGCTTTTGTGACCATCATATCATCTTCTAGGCAAAGATTCATTACAATACATTTTATTATAGGGGAGACTTAGAAATTCTTGGTTAAACCTTGTGTGCAACTGTCATATGTCTTAAATAACTCTCTATATACTGATTCTATTGCTTTGAAACTTTGTGTATTTTTTGTGACAATAATATCAGCCTCTAAATGTAGATTGATTACTCTGACATTCATTTAGGTGGAAGTTTTACCCTAACCAGATTTAGAAAATCTTAGTTAAAACTTACGTGCAGCTGTCATATACTTTTAATTAATCTCTTTCAACTTCTGCTATTGCTTTGAACCTTTGCACATAATTTTGTATTATAGAAAAGTTTTAACCCGTTTTGGACTAAGAAAGTATTGGTTAAATCTTTCATGCAACTGTCATAAATCTTTGATAGCTCTCTTTCTGCTTATGCTATTGCTTTGAAACTTTGCACATGTTTTTGTGACCATTTATCATCTTCTAGGCAAAGATTCATTACAATTATGTTTATTATAGTAGAGTTTTAACCCTTTTTGGAGTTAGAAGTTCTTGTTTGACTTAAAATTTGAACTGAACATTTTTTGTCAAGCCCGCTTGTGGTGAGTGAGACATATTTGTCGATATGACAAGTCGTTGTATGTGTGTTAGTGCGTTCGTCTGTTCGTCCGTCTGTCTGTCCGATTTTTGTTGGGACAATTACTCCTACATTCATCATTACTTCATGCACATCTACCAAATAAGGTGATAACATGGATGGATTTCATAATAACTTGGCACAATTGTTCTCCATCATGATTAGATGTACCATTTGAAAGAATTTTATGGATAGCTTCAAGTTCAAGGTCACAGCTCAAGGTCAAACACTAAAATTGTGCTTGTCTGGAGCATTTCTCCAACAATTATGGATGGATTTCATAATAACTTGCCATCATGAGTAGATGTGCCATTTGAAAGAATTTTTTGGATAGCTTCAAGTTCAAGGTCACAGCTAAGGTCAAACACTAAAATTGTGCTTGTCTGGAGCATTTCTCCTACAATTATGGATGGATTTCAAAATAAATTGGCACAATTGTTCTCCATCATGTACCATTTGAAAGAAATTTTAGGATAGTTTGAAGTTCAAGGTCACAGCTCAAGGTCAAACACTAAAATTGTGCTTAGCTGGAGCATGATACCTACAAAACTTTGCGGGCTCGACAGCAGTTGTCCTGGGACAACCATCTAGTTTATTTCTATTACTACTTAGGTATTATGCCTTATATTGACATTGCTGTTACTTTCCAGAACTCAGAATAGTTGAGCATTGCTGTCCTCTGACAGCTCTTGTATATTCATCTTCCTTTATACCACAAGCCGTAGATAACTTATCATTTTACCCGTTACCAATTGATAGAATTTTATACTAGTCCAAAGTGAAATACAACAAATCTTAGTTGGGATTTTTAGCTCACCTGAGCACGTAGTGCTCAAGTGAGCTATTGTGATCCCCTTTTGTCCGGCATCTGTCCTTCGTGCGTTGTGTGTCATGCGTCGTCAGTCAACAATTTCTTTAAACGACATCTCCTCCTAAACCACTGGGCCAATTTGAACCAAATTTGGCAAAAATGTTCCTTAGGTGGTCCCCTTCAAAAATAGCTAAAAGAATTGAAATCCGTTAAAAACTCTGGTTGCCATGGCAACAAAAGTGAAATTTCAAAATAATCTTTAAAAATCTTCTCCTCCTGACCTAGAAGGCGTAGAGCCTTGATATTTTGCATGAAGCATCAGTATATTGATCTCTTCCAAAAAAGCTAAAATCATGATCCTCGGATCCCCAGGGGCTGAGCCCCAGGAGGGTGGGGTTTTTATAGAAATAAAGAACGATTTTTTAATGACATCTCTCAAACGACTGGGCTGATTTGAACCAAATTTTGCAGAACTGTTGCTTAGGTGGTCCCCTTGAAAATTAGCTAAAGAATTGAAATCCGTTAAAAACTAAAGAATTGAAATCCGTTAAAAACTCTGGTTGCCATGGCAACAAAAGTGAAATTTTAAAATAATCTCTAAAAATTTTCTCCTCCTGACCTAGAAGGCATAGAGCCTTGATATTTTGAATGAAGCATCAGTATATTGACCTCTTTCAAAATAGCTAAAATCATGATCCTCGGGTCCCCAGGGGCGGAGCCCCAGGGGGTTGGGGTTTATATAGAAATAAAGAACGATTTTTTAAATGACATCTCCCCTCAAACCACTGGGCCGATTTGAACCAAATTTTGCAGAAATGTTGCTTAGATGGTCCCCCTTAAAATGAGCTAAAAGAATTGAAATCCGTTAAAAACTCTGGATGCCATGGCAAAAAGAGAAATTTCAAAATAATCTTTAAAAATCTTCTCCTCCTGACCCAGAAGGTGTAGAGCCTTGATATTTTGCATGAAGCATCAGTATATTGATCTCTTCCAAAATAGCTAAAATCATGATCCTTGGATCCCCAGGGGCTGAGCCCCAGGAGGGTGGGGTTTTTATAGAAATAAAGAACGATTTTTTAATGACATCTCCTCTCAAACCACTGGGCCGATTTGAACCAAATTTTGCAGAAATGTTGCTTAGGTGGTCCCCTTGAAAATTAGCTAAAGAATTGAAATCCGTTAAAAACTAAAGAATTGAAATCCACAAAATAGCTAAAATCATGATTCTAGGGTTTCCAGGGGCAGACCCAGGGGGGGGGGGGGGTTTATAGGCATGAAGCATAAGTTCACAGACTTCTTTCTTATTTCTCAAATTATAACCCATGGAAGTTTTTTCCATCTTTCAAATCAGCACTAAAGCCTTGGAATTTGTAATTTACACTTTTGGATCCCCAGGTTCATAGTTTTTATATGTAATTGTGGCCCACTTGTTTCATAATCCTAACCTTAACATGAAATTAGACTGATGAAAGAAAAAGAGCCTGTATCTCAGGTGAGCGCCCCAGGGCCAACGGCCCTCTTGTTTTTTATTTTTGGATAGAAAACATTAAGACTTGTGCCAAGCAATTTCTTCATTTTCAACAATGTTTTCCACAGCTTTCTTCTGTAGGGGCATTAAAATAGGATTGTTTGAGAATGCATTAAGTGATCAAGTATATGATCTTGTAAAAAGGTAGCCAATGCAAAATGAGTAGATGATGGCTCGGATTGTATTTGATGGTTATCAACAAATATTACAGCAAACCAAATTAAGTGTGCTATGTTCTATAAAATAACTGGAATCATGTTGAATAGAACAATAAACCCAATACAATCAATAATCTTAGACAAATTTGTAATTTGTTCCAGGTGAAGTTTGAAGGAGACCCTGAGGCAGCATTAGTAACATTTTCAACCAATCAAGAAGCTTATAGTTGTTATAAATGTAGTGAACCTGTGTTTAACAATAGATTCGTGAAGCTGTTCTGGCACCAGAAAAATAAAACAGATGGAGCAAGCAATCAGGTATCTCAAGACATATTTAAGAGTAAAACGATAACAATTGATAACAGTTTCAGAAAATAGTTGTACTGCTTGAACCCTTCTTGAAATGCTTGTTAGAAACAAATCTGATGAGATCACATAACATAGGGCTATGTGATAATTGTTTCATTCCTTCCTGTAATTAATGTTTTGCTGCTTAGTGCTATCAACCAATCGATATATCATTCATTTAGACGGGAAGTTACCTCAAAACTGGTCAGCATTTGTGTGAAGCATTCTGGTCAGTTTGGCAGTTAGACATCATAATTACAGCTTATTCAAGCTAAAGTTACCACCTTTAGGTTGCCAATCCACCTCTTACTCTTTTACTTAAAATTATGGCAATAAAGTTTGCAAAATAACACTGTTAAATATTCTTAGTTTAGATTTTTATGCCCCCGTATTGATTAGATCGGGGGCATGTTGTTTTACCGGTGTCCGTCTATCTGTCTGTCCATCTGTCCGTCTGTCTGTCTGTCTGCAAAACTTAACCTGCCAACTAAACATTTTCCTATAACTTCAACCCTGATTAGGTTACAATGCTAATATTTGGTATGTAGATAGGTCTCAACAAGGTGCAACTGGGGAAGGTCATTTCATCAAGGTCAAGGTCAAAATTTTAACCCTTTACTCGTTTCTTAAGAATTCCTGTTTCGGGGGCATGGTGTTTCACAAACACATCTTGTTCTTAATGAAGGAAAGTCATTCCCCCTTTTTGTAATGTTTCATTATACAATGATTGGGTCAAAATGACTATGATAGAACTTGTTTTACTGCTTGTTCCTGATTGCTTTCCATTTTGTAGGGTAGGTAACTTAAGTGTAATATTTTGTTTTCAGGAGCAGTCTCCGACGTCTACCACGACACCAGCTTCACAAGCACCTCAAGTTGATTCTAGTCAGTCACTGCAATCTAGGCTGGGACCAATACCTCCACCCAGCAAATTATCACTTAACAATGTTAAAAAGCCTACACCAACACCAATGCCTTCAACAGCATCCAGTTCAGATGAAGTTGTTTCAGCCTCTTCACATCCAGATAGAGTGTGTATAAATTATGCTATGGTGTCATTCAAGTGTTCACTTTTTTCCAAATAGCATTCTTTTTACACATCTAAAAAAGACAATCTCTTATGTTGTAAAATAGTACAATGGTTGGAAATTTCTTAGTTCTTTTATCTGAATGATAGATTTCTATGACACTACTTTCTAGACTTTGATCACTAGGATCGTTTTATCTGATACCAGAATTTTAAAGTTGCCCATTATGTAAGACTTTGCAGAGGACAATTTAGATATATTAATAATAGAAAAGAATGTACCGGTATGTAATAAAGTATGTTTTCTTAGTGAAATAGAATTTAGCAAATTCTTTTTTTTCCCACAATATTTTTGGAAATTGTTACAGATAATGCTCCCTTTTTCTGCAATATTTTTTCATGTTTTTGTAAATTATTGTATGGAATTAATTTTTTTCCAAATGTGTTTTCTGTATAAGAAATCTCATGTTCTGTGCTACTCTTAATTGCATTGGAAAGGATTGGGAAAGCTTGATTTTGGGACAAAAACATTCACTGATAATATTATCTAGGACACAGTATTGAATCGTGGAGCAATAGAATATCAAATTCTTGTGCAAAAGATACCCAATTTATTAATCTTGTCACCTAAATCAGTTAAAAACTCAGAAAAGCTAAGTTTATATCTGCTGATAGATGACTTTTGATAAATTGTGTATTCCATAGCCATTCATTGTACCCCCTTCCCTGATCTTTGCCTATTATCCGTCTGTCCATCCATCTGTTAGTAGGTTTGTCTGTCTGTAGATAGTTTGTTTCCGTGCTCTAACTGTGGAACTAAATGATATACAATCATGACAATTATTACCAATGATCTTACTAAATGCTGGATTGTTTCTAGGGCATGTAGGTTAAGGTCACAATTGAACTTTAAAAACTGTTTCTGTTCTGTTTGACCTAGGATCTTGAAATGCTTTTATATAACATTGGTCAAATGTGCAACTAGAATGACAAAGTATCCAAGGGACATATGTCTAATTTGCATCAATTTTAGTTAAATATTTTCTATCTTTTTTGAAACAGAATGTTGTGTACACATCATCAATGGGAAGTATCAGTAAAACAGTCTATAACCCAGCTGCAATGAAACCTAAACCACAGACAACCTTAACTAGTCCTACAGCTGTGAAAGCAGCAGACTTCGTAACAAGAATGGAGAAGGTGAAGCAACATGAAAAACTCAAACAGGTAATTTTTATAGTAAAAGTATTATCTGTAAAAAAGAAAATCCATCTAAAAATTTAAAAAAAAGGTGGGGGAATGACACTTTAACCTTGTGATACTTAACCTGGAATATTTCTGATTTTGGAAGGAGGCATTGATAATATGCCGGGTACGACTTTTTAAGCCTGATTTGTTTATAAAATGCTAATCCTAGCTAGTTGCTCTACACTGCTAAAAGCCCTTTGATTTTTAAGCAGTTTTTAAAACAAATTTATTGAGTATGGCAAATCATTTTATTTCTTCTTTTCTACAGGAGATGACCCAGAAGAAATTAGAAATCCAACAACAAAAACAACAGCTTCTTGATAAACAAATACAACAGCAAAAGGTATAAACTAGTAATAGTAAAATTGAATTTTTTTGTTATGAATCTAGAATTGACAAATCACGGCTGTCAATCAAGGAATCAACAGACCAATCAAATTATTTTTACAGCACGGAACTGAGCTTTAAACTTGGACATTGGCCACCTTTTTTGTTTGTTTGGCGACTTAAATGTCGTAACTACAGCTTATTCAAGATGTAGTTACGACATTTAGGTTGCTAACGAACCATTTTTCTTTTTTTATGCCCCCGCATTGATAAGATGGGGGGCTTATTGTTTTACCGGTGTCCGTCTATCTGTCTGTCTGTCTGCCTGTCTGTCTGTCTGTCTATCTGTCTGTCTGCAAAACTTAACCTGCCAACTAAACATTTTCCTATAACTTCAACCCTGATTAAGTTACAATGCTAATATTTGGTATGTAGATAGGTCTCAACAAGGCGCAACTGGGGAATGTCATTTCATCAAGGTCAGGTCAAAATTTTAACCCTGTACCGGTTTCTAAAGAATTCCTGTTTCGGGGGCATAGTGTTTCACAAACACATCTTGTTTTACATGCTACTGGCCATAAATTTTGCAAAATAACGCTGTTAAAAATCGATATGGAACTTCCTGTCAGAGTTAATGGGAGGGCCTATGGAATGTGTGGGAGGGGCTAGTGATTGGTCAATTGTTAGAAAGTTACAGTAATTTTCTCTCGTTACAATACTTGGGACACAAATGAAAATATATCATTTTACATGCATATGAATATTGTTATATCCTTGGACCACATGGTTGAGTTTGTTTTGGTTTATATGCAAATACTATTGAAATGTGATTAACTTGTTGAAATACTTGTTGAAAATGAAATCTAGAGAAATTGTTTATAAATGTAAATTCTACAATCAATATTTTCACTATCTGATGTTCCTTTATTGCAGAAATTGATTGAAAGTCTTGAAAAGAGTAAAGATATGAAGGAAGAAAATAAGAAAGCCATTATGGAGGTAATCAATTCTCCTATTCTACTTTTCTATGTATTTGTAATGTAATCCACTGCTTGGAAGTGAACTTGAATATTTGTAATTTTACAGGAGTGATATTACACTATTGTCATTACTATGAAAATAAGCTCATGTTTATTTTAACAGTGAGAATGACATAAAGCTTGTAATGATCTTTATTCACAAACAGGCTTAAACATTTAGCCCAATATCATATATTGATAAATCATTTAAAATTCATATCATATAAATATCAAATTCAGGTTCATAACATATCAAATTTATATTTTCATCTAAAACAGATAAAACCTTCTTTAACTCACTCCCACACAACCATGCTCAAGAGGAGTAAAAAAGAGGTAGCAATATGGAAAATTAAGAAATTGTTTATCTTCCACAATATTTCCTACCAAAAGACAGAGCTTTCAAATTTCATCATCTAAATATTGTCATCTGCAACTGTTTTGAATTTGGAAGAGTCCAAACTTTTGTCATTTTCTAATGGGTTGAGCTACTTGTCTTGTGGGTATGTCAATATGCATGGTACCGAGAGGCAAGCCTAATCTGGAAGAAGACAAGATTTGAATGAAAGGACACTATGCTGATATAAATGAGTCTTAAAAGATGATTGAAATGCCAAACAATTCTATGTAGCATATTGTCATAGGACTGTTTAGAGTCGGTTATAAAGTTTTGTTGATTATATTGGCCGCAGCCATGGTGCAGTTGATTGGACATAGACCTCCTAATCAAGAGGTTCCTGGTTTTGCCCATGACTGTGCCTAATATACTTTGCGACATTTGTCTCCCACCAATTGGTGGATAATCGTAAACATGAGTGGGATGAGCTACTCGATCTTGTGGTATAACTGGTGCAAGAAATACCAGGAATTCATGGCTAGGTACATAAGCAACCATGATATGAATGAAATACTGTGAAAAGTGACATTCAACTCCATTCAATCTATTAGTCTAACAATATATTGTTCTCTTTTTTCAGACTCTAAAGACATTAACTCTAAGTATAGACAAACTAAAGACAGAGTTAAGTGGTAGGCAGGTGGTGTTAAAACAACCAGACTCAACTTCCACTGGTGCTATCAAATCTCCAGAACAAGCAAAAAAGGAAATTCTGGATGTAGAATTGGAGTTGATGACCAAAACAACGTCAGGGGAAGATACTGCAGACCTCAAGAAAAAGTTGGCTGATCTCACTGCTATTGTAAGCAAATAGAACTGTAAAAATTTCATACCACTTTACATCATTTGCAAATTGTTTGCTTGTCACTCCTTGATTACATGAGTTTGTAAAAGTGAACAGAGAGAACAGTTACTTCAACCCATTACAATATGGCAAAATTTTAGATAAGTCAAAACTGAAAGAAGTTGCTGATACATCAGTGTAATTAAATTGAAAATATGTGCCAAATGGCTTAAAAATACAGTGAAAAATAATAGTAATTTCTTGCTACAAGTAATTTCTCCTTGTGTGGTAATGTATTTATAGCTAGGATCCCAACATATTTTTTTGATATCAATGCATAAACTAAGAATAAACTGTCAGTGACTAATCTTAAATACATCACTGCACATGAGCCTGTGAAACATTGTACATATTTGTACATTTCACAATTAAAGAAGTGTATTTACAGCTGTTTAATCGATCATGAAGGAGAAGAAAAAATGTAGATGAGTACCTGGTAAAAATTGTAGTTGTGAATTTGAAAGGTATCAGCTATTTATGTGCCTAAGTAAATGATGGCTTACATTTCTGAATAATGATGTTGCTGTTTAACAATATGGCCTTCTTTTCTATGGTTCCAGCTACATTGTGGTTAGTAGACTGCGAATCATGGGGTTACAGTCTCAACCATTAACATGTCCAACATTCTTCTGGACATTTGACACAACCATTTGTCTGTCATAAATGAATAGAATATTACCCAAGAGAGATGACCACATAGAATGTTTGGGTAAAAGTGAGACATAATGAGACATGACTGTATTCTTCTGTCATGATAAAAAGAAGTTGATTACAGAAATTTGTCAATATGTTTGGACACAATAGAATAGTTGTTTTCTTTCTTGTCAGAATTTATGGATAATTACCCAAACCTGTGTCAGAATTCATCTATAAATCGTCATGCCACCAGGAACAACCAATTTCTATGAGTAATAAACCCCATGCACAAACTTCTAATTCCTTAGAATTTGAATACATTTCAATTAATGAAAGAAACTTAGAATAGGTACATAAGGTACATGTATTATGTACTATGAAAAATTGTTTAACGTATGTCATTTAGTATTCATCCAAAATAAATCAGTAGAATTACTCAAGAGGATTCATAATTTTTCATGCTTTGAACATAATCAATTATTAACAATCAAACTCATTTCTGTCTTCATATCTAGGCCAATTCCATGGGTCTATTAGGCAGTGGAAGAGGTAGGGGAAGAGGAGTGGCTAGAGGTCGAGCTTCAACAACATGGGTGGCTGCAGGTATCACAGCCCCATCTCCTGTAATTGGACGTGGTAGGGGAAGAGGGATGTCAAAGTCTCAAGTCATGGCCACTCGCACACTAGACAGACGACCAAAGACAGTAGAAGTTACAGGATTTGATGCAGAAGAAAAGGATGCAATAGTTGCTCATCTAAAGGTAATGAATTCTTTATATTTCTTCCTATATTGAAGTTAAGTTACTTCTATCCTGTTGAAAAGTGAAAGAATGAAAAATTATCAAATGAAAAAATGTGGAGAAGTCAGGGGAAAAGTTATGTCTATATTTCCTAAATTAACTGTTACACATGTAGTTCTAAATAAATCGTAAGAGGAACAGACTTTCAAGGCTAATACTATGATGCTTGTATTTGGTGTGTAGGTAGTTTGAATCAATGCACATCTATAATGGGTGATAGATGGTCATATCTTTAGCTCGGCTGTTTTGTGAGAAAACTTATGGCTAGGTTGCAGGGTTCACCGCAAACTTCGACATTTTGTAACATCTCTAGTATTACTGAACACATTTACTTGAAACTTGGAATATATGTTCACTATCAAAAGAGCAATCTTTGCCAACAAGGGAGATAACTTAATGCATTTTCAAATGAATTATACCTCTATTTTGACTCAACCCTTAATAAGCACTTGAACAACTGCGTGTCTGCACCCACATGCAGTACTCTTGATAACCTTAATTATAAAAATAAAGTATAAAAACTAAATGTGAAACTTAACTTTTCCCTGTTACTTGAAAACTCGTTAAGCTACAATAAATGATATTTGAGATGATTTAAATTTAATATGAAAGTTAAAATTTCTATTATTATAATTCTACTTAGCTTACAATGCTTTTGATTTAGTATGCATGCACTGCTCATTGATAGACTTCTGCTCTTGACAAGGTCAAGAATATCAGAAAAGGTCAAGGTTGACTATCAGGTTTAAACTATTAACCCATTCCCTCACAATCCCTCCTTTTTACACTCCTCAGGAAAAAGACTTTGGAAAATATTGTGGTAAATGAAGAAATTGCTTGTTATAAGCAATTTCTTCATTTACCACAATGTTTTCTACCCTAAAAGACAAAGAATTTTGAAATTCTATCATCTGAAAATTGTCGTCTGCAGCTTCTTTCAATTTTGACCAGTCTAAAATTTTGTTATGTGGGAATGGGTTAAAGATATTGTTGAGAGAGGGCCATAGTATTTTACAAACACATCTTGTTTAACATTTAGTTGTTTTGTATTAAATCTCTTAGACTGCCATTTACTATAAACTTGAAACAGATGGCCTGATTGGCCTCATTTGAATTCATTCTTTACTTTTACCATCCCATACCTCAAAGAAAAGGGTGGTATCTATATTTGTATTAAATTCTATAGAAATCCCATCCTACAGAGTAAGAGACTAGCATTAACCCATTACAACACAACAAAATCCTAGGCTGGTTCAAATTGAAAGAAGTTGCAGACGACAATTTCAGTTTGGTGGGATTCTCGAATTCTTTGCCTTGTAGGGTAGAAAATATTGTGGACATTGAAGAAATCTCTTGTTAGAAGCAACTTCTTCATAATCAACAATGTTTACCAAAGCTTTTTTCTTGAGATGGGTAAAAAAGTCTGATTGATTGGGAATGGGTTAACATATTCTATATTATTTTACAGTCTTTGAATGGTGCAGAGAAGGTAGAGGTTCAAGAAACTGGTGGCTTAAGTGCAATCATAGAATTCAAAACTAGAAAAAATGCTGAACAGGTATGATAAGAAACTAATTTTTATCCCCGCCTTTTTGGCGAAGGGGTATATAGTAATGGTCTCCATCCGTAAGTCCGTCACTAAGCTTGTCTGGAGCATATCTCCTAAAGTATAAATGCTATCAAATTCAAACTTCATAGGTGGATAGATCTCATTCAGGAGAAAAGCAGTGCACAAGAACCACAACTCTTGCTTTCATAGTTTTCTAGTTATTGCCCTTTGTTGTTTTAAAGACTAAGATTTTGTCCGGACCATATCTCTGAAAGTATAATAACTATTAACTTGAAACTTCATAGGTTGATAGATCTTATTTAGGAGAAGTGCAGTGCACAAGAACCACAACTCTTACATGCATAATTTTGGAGTTATTGCCCTTTGTTGTTTTAAAGACTAAGATTTTGTCCGGAGCATATCTCTGAAAGTATAATAGCTATTAACTTGAAACTTCATAGATCAATAGATCTTGTTTGGGGGAAGTGCAGTGCACAAGAACCACAACTCTTACATGCATAATTTTGGAGTTATTGCCCTTTGTTGTTTTAAAGACTAAGATTTTGTCCGGAGCATATCTCTGAAAGTATAATAGCTATTAACTTGAAACTTCATAGATCAATAGATCTTGTTTGGGGGAAGTGCAGTGCACAAGACCCACAACTCTTGCATGCATAATTTTGGACTTATTGCCCTTTGTTGTTTTTAGGACTTTGATTTTGTCCTGAACATATCTCTGAAAGTATAATAGCTATTATCGAACTCATTGAGAAGAAATGCAGTGCACAAGAAGCCTAAATCTAAATGGATTCTGTTTACTATCAAGCATTTACGGTGGGGGGTGGCCATATCTGACATGGCTCTTGTTGAGAGTGGTTTCTAACCTTTACCCATTTTTAGCTCACAAAGTGCTTTGGGTGAGCTATTGTGATTGGTCATTGTCTGGCCGTCCATCCATTCGTTGGTTTGGCTGTTCGTTACCAATTACTAAAAAATCTTCTCCTAAACTAACCATGAAATTTCAACCAAACTTCATAGAAATGATCCTTTGGTCATGCTCTTTCAAAATACTTCAAAGGATTGAAACCAATGAAAAACTTTGGTTGCCATTTCAACCGAATGAAAAAACTTTAAAAAAAAATTGGCTCCCAAACCATAAGGCCCAGAGCTTTGATATGTGGTAGAAATCATCATCTATTGACCCTCTACCAAAATACTTCAAAGAATTACTGCATCTTGAAAATTAGCCCTTTTCTGGGAGATCCCCAATTTTACATAGAAATGAAGAAGGAATTCTTTTTGAAAATCTTCTTCTCCCAAAGTATAATGCCTAGAATATCTTTGAAAGTATTCTCCTCCTAAAGCATTAGGCTTAGAACTTTGATATTTAGTATGTATCAATGCCTATTGACTGTTTACCAATATATTTCAAAGAATTACCATACTCTGGAATTAACTCTTAATGGTAGGATATTTAATATACCTAGGATTAAAAGGGAAAATCTTTAAAAAAAAATCTCCAAAATAGTTAGGTGCAGGGCTTAGATATTTTATAAATATATCATAAAGCCTTGAGCTATCATACTCAGGGGAGTGATATAGGACCATCATGGTCCTCTTGATTGAAAATCTAGACTGGTCCAAACTGTAAGAAATTGCAGACAAAAATTAAAATTTTGACACAATTTGAAATGAAACAATCCTACCGGTATTTTGTAGAAAATATTGTGGGAGAAAGAGAAATTGCTCGGTACAAGCAATTTCTTCTTTTTCCACAATGTTTTCACAAGTATAAAATCAAAGGGATGTAAAATCCCTGGTTTGTACAGGAAAGGGTTAAAAAATAAATATTCAGAAGAGAAAGAAATGAAATATGTCTTGTTTAAAGAGATAGTAAAGACAACATCTGATAGCCTTTGTTGATATAAACAACAAACTTATACATCAATCAACTCATTCACTTGCAATGGAGTGAGCAATTTACCTTAAACCATTATGTAAACTATTTTCATCAATCTGAGATAGAGTTGTAACTACAGCTTATTCAAGCTGTAAGTCAATTCTTAGATTGCCTACCACTGATACCTTTTATTATTTTCTTTTAGGTCTCCTTAGCAAAATAACTCCAGTCATAAATTGCAAGCTTGTAGCCTTTGTTATACCATGAAGTTGAGCAATGGTGTGATAAACGCTGATTTGACAACATTTTTAGCTCACCTGAGCACGAAGTGCTCTGAGGGAGCTATTGTGATCGGTCATCGTCCGTCCGTCCATCTGACTGTCTGTCCGCCCAACAATTACAAAAAAATCTTCTCCTAAACTAACCATGGAATTTCAACAAAACTTCACAGTATTGATCCTTAGGTCATGCTCTTTCAAAATACTTCAAAGAATTGAAATCCATGAAGAACTCTCGATGCCATGGCAACGGAGTGAAAAAATAAAAAAATCTTCTCCTCCCAAGCCGTAAGGCCTAGAGCTTTGATATTTGGTACAAATCATCATCTATTGACCCTTTACCAAAATACTTAAAAGAAGTAACATATTCTGAAAATTAGCCCTTTTCTGTGCGATCCCTTATTTTACATAGAATTAAAGAAGGAAAACTTTAAAAATCCTCTCCTCCCAAGCCGTAAGGCCCAGAGCTGTGATATTTGATATAAATCATCATCTATTGACCCTCTACCAAAATACTTCAAAGAATTATCACATTCTGAAAATTAGTCCTTTTATGGATTCCTGATTTTACATAGAAATAAAGAAGGAAAACTTTATAAATCTTCTTCTCCTAAACCATACGGCCTAGAGCTTTGATATTTTGTATAAATCATCATCTATTGACCTCTACCAAAAAACTTCAAAGAATTAACGTATTCTGATAATAACCCCTTTTATGTGTGATCCTTGATTTTACATATAAATTAAGAAGGAAAACTCTAAAAATCTTCTCCAAAACCATAAGGCCAAGATCTTCGATATTTGGTACAAATCATCATCTAATGACCCTTTACATAATACTTAAAAGAATTACCTTATCCTGATAATTAGCCCTTTTCTTTGCAATCCCTGATTTTACATAGAAATAAAGAAGGAAAACTTCAAAAATCTTCTCCCAAACCATGAGGCCTAAGGCTTTGATATTTTGTATAAATCATCATCTATTGACCCTCTACCAAAATACTTCAAATAATAAGTGTATTTTGGAAATTAACCCTTTTCTGTGCAATTCCTGATTTTACATAGATTTAAAGAGGGTCTTTAAAAATCTTTTTACATAGATTTAAAGAAGGAAATATTTAAAAATCTTCTTCTCCCAAACCATAAAGCCGAGAGCTTTGATATTTGGTGTGTTATAATACCTATTGACCCTGTACTAAAATATTTTATAGAATTACTGCATTCTGAAAATAAGACCTTTTCTGTGCAATCCCAGAAAGGAATAAAGAAGGATATCATAAAAAATGTACTCCTTCTAAACCATTAGGCCTAGAGCTTTGATATTTGGTATGTATTAATGCCTATTGACCCTCTACTTTATTACTTCAAAGAATTACAGTACTCTTGAAATTAGCTCAACATGGTTGGGTTTTCACTATACCTAGGATTAAAGGAGAAAATCTTTAAAAAATCTTCTCCAAAATGATTAGGTGTAGGGTTTTATTGTTTTGAATATTATATCATAAAGCCTTGAGCAATCATACTCAGGGGAGTGATATAGGACCATCATGGTCCTCTTGTTGTATTTCAACTGTGAAATAACACAGCAAAAATTACATTGTACACAATTCACAGTAGAAACAATATTGCCAAAGTACATCTTACTGTAGATAATGGGATAACCAGCAAGTTTGACTCCAATGAATAAATTACTATCCACTATTTGAATTGTTGTGGCCCATTGTGTTATAATGATACTTATTGAATACTTCTTCATCATGTACTTTCAATGTGTAATTGAATCTGCGATTACCAGATGACAACATTTTAGAACTGTTGAAATTGAAAGAAGTGGTAAATTATACCTATGTGTGTTTAATATTTATGAATAACAAAATTTTAGACTTGTCCAAATAAAAGGAAATTGCAGACAACAAAATTTTGAAGATAGAATTTCAGAAATCTCTGTCTTTTGGGGTAGGAAACATTGTGGATAATGAAGAGATTACTTGTAACAAGCGTTTTGGACATTTTCAACAATGTTTCAAAATTTATATCATTGGGGACGTCCAAAGCACCATTGTTCAGGAATGGCTTAAACTAAAACAGACGCATCTTTTGTTAGAGAAACATTGTATGATACAAATCAATTCTTTTTCTAATCATTACCTTTTCTCTAGTATTATGGTGGAGGATGTGAAAAGGTATGTGCATTTAATAAAGGCTAATGGAAATCAGCATCCTTATTTTACAGGGCATTATTCATGGTGCAAAGTTCAAGACGAAATTTCTCAAGATGACATGGCACATACCCAAACCTGTGTTTTCACGAAGCTCAAGTACAACATCAGTTGAAACAGAGGAACAAGAGGTACATGTCTTAAACACTTGAGTCTGCATTAACCCAGTTGAGTTGGAGATAATATTTATACCCCCCAAAACTATGTTTGGGGGATATAGGAGTCAGCTTTTCGGTCCGTCTGTCTATCTGTAGCCTTTTCGTGTCAGACATGACTGATTATATCAGTCAGACATGTGCATATCCTATTTGGGTTATGGTTATTGACTGATTTATGGCCCTTTAATTAAAAAGTCTATTTTTTGTTACAGCCTTTTGACGGATAGCACTAGTATATGGACAAGTGCTGTTGGGGGGTATTAGTCCGCTTTGTGACAATTTGTAGTTAAAAGTTTGTTTCAGATTTATGAAAATGTGGGATTGTAATGAAGTGAATTTTTAGCTGGCAGTTTTAGAAGAAAACTTGAGGTATTGATATGACCAGACAGTTATCTGTCTGAATCCTCATCCATATCAAAAACTTTGACATTTTGTAATATTGCTGGTATTACCAAAAACATTCCATTGAAAAACAGAATATATGCTCACTTTCCAAAGAACAGTATATACCAACAAGGGGGTAACTCTGAATCCATTTTTCAACAAATTACACCCCTTTTCAACTTTTACCCACTTTCAAGCACTTGAACAGCCGAGCTTTGGCATCCACATGAAATACTCTTGTTTGACTTGGAAATTTTACACACTATCAAGCACTTCAACAGCAGAGCTTTGGCATCCACATGAAATACTCTTGTTTGACTTGGAAATTTTACAAACTATCAAGCACTTCAACAGCAGAGCTTTGGCATCTGTATGTGATGCTCTCATATAGATTATGTATCAAGAGTATAACTTCTACATTAATGGATGGAATTCAAAATACATACATGTTCTACAGAACTAGTGTCATTTGATTACCAAATCAAGATTATAGTTTACGGTTTGTGCAAATAACAAACAAGCAGGCCATATTTTTCAAATATTCATTTAACCCATTCCCAAACGAAGACGCTTTTGACTCCCCTTTTGAAATGAAAACTGCTTTGGAAAACTGTGGAAAATGAAGTAATTGCTTGTTACAAGAAATTTCTTCCTTATTGACAACATTTTCATCCTGAAATTTCATCAACTTCTTTCTATTTGGACTAATCTAAAATGTTGTCATCTGGTATTAGGTTACTGTTACAATCAAGATGCGACAACAATTTTTCACTTGTACAAAATTATTTTCTCCACCTAGTACTCCCACCCAGTTTTTAGGCATTTATAACACAACAACAAAAGATCACTATTTCTTTATCCAGCATTTTCGCCCCACTAGACGAAGGCAAGCAAACCATTGTCATGGCTTTGTGTACGTCATGCAGTCTTCTGTCCATCCTTCTACAGACTTTTAGTTTTAAAAATCATCTTCTCAGAAAGTACTTAATAGATTTCAAACAAATTTCACAGATTTGATCCTTGTGTGACCCTTTATCAGATTCCTTCAAAGAATTTTGATTGGATGAAAGATGGGCGGGGCTAAATCCATGTATGGTGAAACCTTTAAAAATCTTCTACACAGAAGCCATTTGATAGATTTCAACTGAATTTTACAAGAATTATCCAGTGTTTCTGCCAGGATAAATTTTTGAGGGTCATTTGTGACCCCCTATCTTCATTTCTGGGGTTCATTTAGAATTTTATAGGATAAATTTTGTTAATGACTTAATCAAAATTTTAAACAACTTTTCTGAAAGAGTTGTATTAAGGACAGAATGATAAAATTACATGGAATTACAGAAATAAACATTACAGCTCATGAATCTTTGTTAGACCTGGGACTTTCATTAGATTTAAGGACAGCAAAAAACCCGCATCAATAGATAGGGGGCATATTGTTTTACCGTCGTCCGTCTGTCTGTCTATCTGTCCGTCTGTCTGTCTGCAAAGCTTGACCTGCAAACTAAACATTTTCCTATAACTTCAACACTGATTAAGTTACAATGCTAATATTTGGTATGTAGATAGGTCTCAACAAGGCTCAACTGGGGAAAGTCATTTCATCAAGTGTCAAGGTCAAAATTTTAACCCTTTTTCCTAAAACAAAGAAAAAAAACAATAAAAATCACCTGTTTCTAAAGAATTCCTGTTTTGGGGGCATGGTGTTTCACAAACACATCTTGTTTTCTTTTTTGGTTTTGGTTGTCTTCCATAAATAGGTAATTTCGTCATCTGTTTGTAAAAGCTTCCAAGTTACCAAGAGGGAAATGTTTAGTTGAAGGATTACATGTGGAAGAAAATGTATTGATGGCGCAGTTTTAACATTAAATTCAACCTGACTTGAATTTTAATTCAAAATGATTTTTTCCATTAACATGAGAAAAAGAAAATGATATGATTCCCCAAATAGTTCTTTAAAGGTGTTTCTACATATAATTATTCTGGCCTGGGGAAGAGGGAAAATAAACCACCCAAATAAATAGGACAACGAAAACAGATTTCCTCGATACTCAATCTAAGCCGTTCCCTGGCAGTAGGATGAACTTGTTTTGTACAATTGAGCTCAAAGATCAATTAATGCCATAAAATAATTCATGCAAAATTTGTTTTCGTAATTCATTTAAGTTTGTATTGAATTCCTGAAAATACCATCTTAAACAGTACATCCAGGCCTGTGGAGCAATAATGGTGCTCAAGCGCCATAAGTTTTCTGTTAACTATGATTTCTAGTAATTCCTTCTATACTACCTTATGTCCTCAGGAGATAGATGAAGAAGCTTTACTCGCTGGGGTAGAAGATGAGGAAGAAGAAGAAACTAACAGAGAATGGAGGCCATAGAGTTCTGAGTGTAGACAGGCTGAAGATAACTTATCCCTTCTTGTGTTGAATGATTTGCATCTATTTGCAAGCTGATCTTTGTCGATGTAGCCTGTATAAGCCACAATGTTATAACCTTCTCCCGTTTCTTGAAATGTTAGACTGGTTTGAATTGAAAGAGGTTGCAGACAACAATTTAATTGGATGAAATTTGAAATGAAACCATTCTATGTAGAAGAAAATATTGTGGGAAAAGAAGAAATTCATTGTTACAAGAAATATCTGCTTTTCCACAACGTTTTCTCAAGTATGAAATCACAGTGTTGTAAAATCTTGGGTTTGTACAGAAAAGAGTTAAACAGGGTTTATTTTGCAAAATATTGGGCGAGCAATGTGCAACAAAAAAGTACATTGGATGGTTGGTGACCTTAATGCATGAATAAGCTTAAGTTACAATGTTTAAGTTCCCAAACTAACAAAATGATTCACATACATGTTGGCCAATGACAGGTCAAAGTTCACTTCCAGTCTAAATGAATGATTTGATTTTTTGATTGACAGCCACAGTCCATCAGTTATACCAGTCTAGAATCTGATTGATAATAATTCCAATTTGTTGTGGTGGATATTTGTCAAAACTCTTCTTTTCATGTTAATGCTTTAACACTATGAACCTGAAAGTTGCAGATGCTTTATAAAATGTGCTTAGCTTTTTATGTTCCTGCCATGTAATTGCATAGGGAATATAGAGTAACTTCTGTCCTTGTATGTTTGGATTGGTGTGTGCAGGGGTTGACGTGTGGGTGTGTTAGTGTAACAAATTCTTGTCTGGAGCATACCTTCTACATTAATCAATGGATTTCAAATAAATTTGCACAGATATTAAAGAGTACTTGTGTCATACGTAAAGTTGTGATGGATACTCCCAAGTTCAAGGTCTCAAGTGAAGGTCATGTGACTAGCGGTTATGCAGAGGTCTATGACAAATTTCCAATCTAAAATGTGAAAGCCAAGGAAATGGCAGAAATTCATTGTGTGCGCATTTTGTCAATGGCTGTCATATCAGTTATATAAACAGGAAAAGATGTTTGTTGAGGTATGAAGCATTTTCTAATTGTCATAAAAAGGTATTCAATTCAGCCGTTATATCATGTCCAGAAATGAAATAAGATTTTGATTCATATTGGAGGAATTATCATGAGCTTCTTGTAGAAAACAAAGAAGAGATGATTGATTGTTCAATATGAGATAACATTCACTTCTTATTTGGAACATTGTGACAATATACATCAAAATAAATGAAGCAATCAGATACTAGACTTTGTACAAAAATGGCCATATCTGAGGTTTGAAAAGTATCAAACCTGTTAGAATTACAGTTTGCCTTACAACTTTTTTTGTGTTGAAAGTAGCTATTCTACCTTACTGAAGAGCCATTTAAGAATCTATTTGATTAAAAATAGTGTACTTGATCATTTTCAACTATTGACATATGAACTTCCAAAGTCCATTTTTGTAATACTATTTATACATTTTAATCCATTCCCACCCAGTGACGCTCTTTGACACCCCTCAAAACTATTGGGAAAACTTTGTGTAAAATGAAGAAATTGCATGCAATTTCTTCACTTTACACAATGTTTTCTATACATTCTAAATCTAAAATATTATAAACTTTAAATTGTTGTTTTCAACTCCTTTCAATTTGGACCAGTCTAAAATTATGTTGTGTGGGAATGGGTTAAGTAACCTATTACCAGGCCCATAATTTTAGACTTGTTCTGAATAAAACTCAATCAATGTAGAAAACGTTGAAGGATAATGAAAAATTGTTTGACAAGTACAGTAATTTCTCCTTTCTCTATCAAGTTTTATCAGTGTGTATGTTTGCATGTGAAAACTTTAGGTTATGAGGTACTGGATAAAATAGAAGCAAAGAATTCTGTTATGATATTGTGACATTGAAAAAACAACCTTTTTTTCACATAGGTAAAATGTGGGAAAAGATTATATTGCTTGTGACAAAACATTTGATATCCCAACAGCTTTTTCTATAAGGCAATATTTTGGTTTGCGAAAAGCATTGACTGTATTTGAATGGTTTGATGAAAAATGTGTGGGAGATGGTCTTTCATTTTCAATATTTGATGTGATCTGTTGCCCAGGAAGACCTACCTGACTGATGTTACTTTATGATGGAAAATTCGGTTTGATGATGACACAATTTTCTGATCAATGCTATGCCCCTCAAGAAAACAGATTTGGAAAATATTGTAGAAATTGAAAAGGTTTGCATTGATTGTCACAAGCAATTTCTTCATTATCCACATTTTTTCTAATTGAAAAAAAAAAACAACAGCAAAGTTTAAAAACTGCTGTCTGCAACTTTTTTCAATTTTAACCTGTCTAAAATTTTATCATTTGGTAATGGGTTAATGTACAAAACAGTTGTAACTTTCTCAGTTTTTAGCTCACCTGAACACAAAGTGTTCAAGATAAGCTTAAGTGATCTGGTTCTGTCAGGCGTCCATCGTCCATTGTGTGTAAACACCTTGTGTGCATTCTAAAGGCCGCAATTTTGCCTCAATGTCTTGAAACTTGCTCACATTGCATGTCTCCATGAAACTTTGGTCAAGTTTGATATTGGGTCTTGTGGGGTGAAAAACTAAGTCACTGAGTCAAATCTTATAAAAAGACTGTGTGCACTGTAGAGGGCCCCTTTTAATAGAATGTTTGTCTTTATTATATATTGGATCAAGTTTGATATCGAGTCACATTGGATAAAAAAGTAGGTCACAAGGTCAAAACTCGGAAAAATTTGTATGAAGCTTTTTCTGAGGCTCAAATACTTTGATATTTTATTGAAATATTTGTGTATATATAGGACAAGCTCAAATTTGGGGTATTCTGGTCAGAATGTATGTTACTAGGCCAAGCCTGTGAATACTTTTGCATTAATCATAAAGGCTACATTTATAGCTTAAATAAAAACTTAATGTTGTTTCTCCATGATATGTGCAAGACAGAATTTAGATGTAGTCTCACCTTGGATAAAAAATAAGGTCACTTGTGCTTATCTGGCATTAGGTTGCCATAGACTCAGGTGAGGGTTTCAGGGCCAATGAATATTTTGTGTAAGATATTGACATTTCTTTTCCTTTTATTTAATGAGAAAGATAAATAATCTTAAATCTGAAAAAAATATTATTAGGTTGTTTTTTCTGTCTGAAATAGACCCACTGCAGGGTAGAGAATATTGAAGGAAAAGGAAAAAATTAAAGTGAGTGACATTTGAATAAAAAAGCTTCTTTCCAGTCAGAAATAATATGGGAAAAGAAAAGATTGCTTGTGAAAAGAAATTTCTAGCATTCCCAAATTGTTTTTTGTATTGCAGTGTTTTGGGTTTGTGAAAATCAGTGTTTATATTGCAAATGATTGATGAACAAGAACTGGGGGATGATGGTCTTCATTTATGTTGAATGTTAGATTTGTTTCAATTTGATATTTATGCAAATGGTTTATTACATCACAGATATGAAAGAAATGATAAAAAAAGAGATAGAAATCTGTGAATGTTTTAAAAAAAATGAATGTTTGAAAAAATATAGACACCATGAAAAAAATGTATATATATGTTAAAAGATGTGATCTTTGAATCACCAATCAATAGAGAGAATTAAAAAAAAAAAAAAAAAAGAGACTAGAAAGTCACTTTCACAAATTGTCATAAGAATCAGCATCCATGTGCACATATTGGACAACATGGATTCCCAGGGATCTCTACAAACATGACCAAGAAGCCAAATATGCAGTATGAATGGAAGACAAATCTAGGTATGAAAACAGGTAACTTTCGTAAGTATAATTTCTCTCTATCTTTTAGCAGACATTTTTGAAATATTGATAGGAAGAAAAATCATTTTGGAAAGCATTATGGGAAAAGGAGATACTATTTATAAAGAGTAATTTCTACACATTTCAAAATATGGTTGGCTCTTGTATGGCGTTTATTTTTTAAGAATTCTTTAACCCATTCTCACTCAGTGATGCCTTTAGACACCCCTAAGGAAAAAGCTTTTTGAAAACAATGTGGAAAATGAAAGTAATTGCTTGTTACAAGCAATTTCTTCATTTTCCACATTGTTTTCTACACAGAAAGTTGAAAAAATAAAAAATATTAACTTGGTCGTCTGCTACTTCTTTCAATTTGGGTCAGTCTAGAATATTGACGTCTGGTAAAGGGTTAAATTATCCCGCAACCTTGATTCAGCAATTGTAAAACAAATGTTTTCTGGTAAAGATTAATTAGCAACACCTATATGTCAGGAGAAAAATGATTTCTCATTTCAGATCAGAATCTAAACTTGAGAGGTTCATCGAAATCAACTGTGCAGCATTATTTACTATCATCTATTCTACTATCTATTGTTTGAAATTATTTGTTGTAAAAAAGGTAAAATGAACACGAAATTTATCTCACTCAGTTTGTATTGGATTAACTTAAGTTCTACAAAGTCAACTCTCAACTATATCTGAACTGGGGGATCATGATTGTCCTGAATAGATAACTTTGTAATGACAGGGTAATGAAAGACTTTTTATCTAGCCTGCTTGTAGTGAACAGTGCAAAGTTGCATTCCTATAGCACTTTAATCTATCAGAGAATGCCAAACAACTAGAGGAGCTTGAGAGCCTGTACTGCTGCACAGGCCTAAATGTACGGAGCAAAGGGTGTTTTCAGGAATTCACTATAAACTCAATCATCTTTGCCATATCTGGCAAATAAATCTGGTCCCTTAAATCATTGAAATAGTTCTAGAGAAGCGGGTTTCACTGTTTTACAACTGTCAAGGTTAGTTATGTAAAATTCATTTACTAAGTCAGACAGAAAGGTCTTTACAAATCTTTCATACCACATATGAACATACGCTACAACAACAAGTGGGCTGTTAGCCCTTAGGCACTCAGCTTAGATGAAGGCTCTTTTTCTTTCAGAAGTCTAATTTAATGTTAAGGTTAGGATTATTATAAAAGTGGGCTTACCATACTTTATACATCTATAGGCTCTGTACCTGTCGATCTCAAAGTCTTAATAACAAATTCGAAGGCTTTAGATCTTACATTTTTTCCTCCCTCTAGATACATGGGAATATGAAAGAAGTCGAACTGATGCTTAGTGCTATGTATCCAGGCTTAAGGCCAACTGGGTAAGGAATGGAGAAGAATTTTAAAGATTTAACTTTCTCTGCTATGGCAACCAGAGTTCTTCTACTAGATTTCTATCTTTCTAGCAATTATGAAAGAGGACCAACTAAAGAACATTTCTGACAAATTTGGTTGAAATTGGTCCATTAGTTTGGGAGATGTAATTCAAAACCGTTCTTCATTCAATGTAGGCCCCATCCACCCCTGGGAACAGGAAGATAATGATTTTAGCAATTTTGAAAGAGATCAATATACTGATGTTTCATGCCTTTTTGTCAGGAGGTAAAGATATTTACAGTAAGAATTTAATATTTCACTTTTAAGGTCATCTGACCGAAGGCCATGGTGGCCTATTGGGATCGTGTCTCATCTGTGGTCGTGTGTTGACTGTTTACATTTTTGACTTCTTAAGAACCCTTGGACAGATTTCAACCAAACTGGGCAGGAAGTAGTCCCATGGGAAGGCGCTTCAGATTTGTACACATCATGGAGTTATCTCCCTTGGGGCTCCATATGGGGCAAAAAGGGTACATCTTTAAAAAAATCTTCTTGGCATGAACTGACTGTTAGATTCAATTCTTATTGGTATTTAGAGTCCTTAGGCCAAGGACTATAAATTTTGTACCAGAAAGGAAAACTTGTCAAGAAATTTACCGTTCTAAAGGGGGGGGGGGAACAAAGATGAGAGGGCATACTCTTACATAGTGAAAATTTTAAAAAAAACTCCTTCTCCAAAATAGAAAGGCCTAGGGCTTTGATATTTGGTATGTGGCATCATTTGGTGGACCTCAATCTAAATTGTATAAATTATTTTCCAAAGGGTCAATATTAGCCCACCCCTGGATGTCACAAGTTTCACATAGGGCTTCTGTAGTGAAATTTTGAATACCTTCTTATTCCCAAACAGTAGGGCCTAGAGCTTTATTAGCTCACCTGAGCACGAAGTGCGAGATGAGCTATTGTGATTGGTCGTTGTCCATGCGTCTGTCCTTCCGTCCACAATTTCTTTAAAAATCTTCTCCTCCTAAACCAGTGGGCCAATCAAGCTGAAACTTTGCAGGGATGTTCCTTGGGTGAAGTTCTACCAAAGTTGTTTAAAGAATTTAATTCCGTCAAAAACTCTGGTTGCCGCGGCATTTGAAAATGGGAATATTAAGGAAATCTTTAAAAATCTTCTCCTCCTAAACAAGAAGGCCAATCAAGCTGAAACTTTTCAGGGTTGTTCCTTGGGTGAAGTTCTACAAAAGTTGTTAAAAGAATTCAATTCCTTCAAAAACTCTAATTGCCACGGCATTTGAAAATGGGAATATTGAGTAAATCTTTAAAAATCTTTAAAAATCTTCTCCTCCTAAACCAGTAGGCCAATCAAGCTGAAACATTGCAGGAGTGTTCCTTGGGTGAAGCTCTTCAAAAGTTGTTAAAAAAAATTCATTCCGTCAAAAACTCTTGTAACTGCATATGAAAATGGGAAATTTTAGAAAATTTTTGTTGTCTTTTTTTCACAGATTACAAGGCCAAAGGCATTTATATTTTATATAGAGCTTAATCATATGGTTCTCTACCACGTTTTTAAATGTTTAATCTCAAGGTTCAAAAATGGCCCCACCCATGAGGTCCGAAATTTGGAAAATGCTCAATTACAGCAATTTCAAAAGACTTCTCCTCTTAAACTATTGGGTCTAGGATATTCATATTAAGTATGTAGCATAACTAGATGGTTTTGTACTATATCACTAAAAGTTGTCTTCCTGGGGTCAAAAACTGCCCTGCACTAGGGTTCCGAAATTGGGAAAAACGCAAAATTTGAGTATGCTAAAAAAAAAAGTTCTCATTTTAAGGACAAGGATATTTATATTTTGAGTGTAGCATAGCCTGGCTGTTATCTATCAGTTTTGATTAAATTATGCCTGTAGGTTAATAAACAACCCTTCCCTGGGTGTCCAAAGTTTGTAAAAATGCTCAATTAGACCATGTTCAATAGTCTTTTCCTCCGAATCTACAAAGTCTAAGGAACTCATATTTTGTATATAGCATATCCAGATGGTTCTCTACCATGTTAGCTTAAATCTTAGCCCTGGGATAAAACATGGCACTGCCCACGAGGTCAAAAATTTTGGAAAACACCCAATTAGAGCAACATCAAAAGTCAGCTCCTTCTGAAATATAAGATGATGGGCATACATAATTGGTATGTATCATGACTAAATAATTCTGTACTATGTAAAAGGAAAATATGCTCTTAGGATAAAAGATGTCTCTGCTCCTGGGGTAGAAAATTGCGTAAATTGCATTGAAAGAATTCTTCTTCTTAAATACATGTATAGGTTCTAGAGCAATTACATTAAAAACATAGGATAGCATTATTGTTATCTACCATGTTTATATCCTTTGGACAAACAAGGCCCTTCCCAAGGCATCCAAAGATATGAAAAATGCTCAATAAGAGCATGTTCAAATATCTTCCACTCCTCATGTATAAGTTGTAATGCATTCATATTTTAATTTATGGTACATCCAGATTGTTCTCTACCAAGGTTGTTAAAATTACACCCATTGAAGTATCAGACAGTAATTAGAGTTTGATTGAAGAATTTCAGGTAGAGAAATGGATAAATTGCTTGTCACTCCCTTTCTCACTATGTTTTTTATCAAACCTATTTTCCCTGAGGGTGACAAATTCTTGGATAGTTTGGTAATGGATTAAACTATAAAGCCAAAGGAATTCATTCTTATTAAAATTGCAATACATGTTTTTCATCCAACCAAATTCATTTAAGAAATCTGATAAAGGGTCTCGAAAGGATAATTCCTGTTAATTTGATTGAAATCTATTGGTTCTGAGAAAAAATACATGTATTTTGTAAGTTTTCACCAAATACCATATATGGAAATAAGCCCCTCCTATTTCAAACATGTTTTTCATTTGATAAAAATTCTTTTAAACAATCTGATAAAAGGTTGCCAAAGGATCATTCCAGTAAAAGTTGGTTGAAATCAATTGACCGGTTTCTGAGAAGATTTTTATCGTATTTGGAAATCGGCCCCACCCATTAAGGCCATGTTTTTCATATAATCCAATTCTTTGAAGAAATCTTATAAAAGGTCACCCAAGGACCATTTGTGAAATTTAGTTGAATTCTGTTCAATACTTTCTTAGAAAAAGATTTTTAAAGTAAAAGTTTACCGATGGATGGACGTCCGAACAACAGACACCATGCCATGACAATAGCCCCATAACTTTAAGCCACTTACAAAGAGCCCCTGACCCTTTCCTGTTTTGCAAACTTTTAGACCTGTCTGAATTCAAAGCTTTTGCAGATGACAATTTATAGTAGATTTAATTTAAACAAGAGGGCCTTCAAAGCTTTTACAGACGACAATTTAAAGTAGATTTAATTCCAACGAGGGCCATTGGCCCTAAACGAGCACCCGAGTTGATGACTGCAGAAGTAATCGAAGCGCCAGTGACTTAGTTTCGATTAAAAGTCACCTGTGATCAATATCTTTTATAAGAAATCAGATACAACTACAACAGCAAAAAAATACTTACAAAGATTCAGAATTTCAAGATATGGAGACAAACATATTGACACAATATGAGGGCAATCAAGCTAAATATGTAGCCTCTAGAGAGCACACAATCATTTCTTGATGTTTAACGGAGTGAACTAGGTTTAAACCCCATATGATAAAATATAAATTCTGTCAAAGAATTAATGGACGCATGCATTCTGAACAAATATGAAGACATTTGAGATATGGCCTCTACAATGCACAAAAGGTTTTTCTAAAATTTGAACTTTGAATTTTAAAAGATTTGACCTTGTGACCTGGTTTTGGCTCCATGCGACCCGATATCAATCTTGACTGCGATTTCATAGAAACAAAAATTCTATCCAAATATCAAGATATTTGAGCCAAAAAAGTGGTTGCTAGAGTGCACAGAAGGTTTTTCAAAAATTTGACCTTGTGACCTAGCTTTTGACCAAGAATCAAGACATTTGAGCAAAATGTGGCCTCTAGAGTGCACACAATGTTTTTCCAAGATTTGACCTTGTGACCTTGATTTTGACCCCATATGACATTTGAGCAAAAAATGTGGCCTCTAGAGTGCACATAAGATGTTAATGGATGATTGATGATGGACACAGCATCACCAAAAAAGCTCATTTTGAGCATGTTGTACTCAGGTGAGTGTAAAATAACCGTTCCGTAGTGTAGAAAATATTGTGGAAAAGAAGAAATTGCTTGTTACAAGAAAATTATTCTTTTTCTACATTTTCCCATCTATAAGATCACAGGGATGTAAAAATCGGGGATTGAACAGGAAAGGGTTAACTCATTGTTCTCTAAACAAGAAATGGAGATATTCAAATTTTTCATCAACATGCAATTATCTGCAACTTTTGTTATTTTGGACCAGTTAAAGTGTTTTGCATCTGGTAATTGGTAAAACATTTTTCAAGTGCTAAAAAACTAAATGAACTACAAAATACAGGAAAATAAAACATTTAATTGTATCATGATACATGTATAACAATACATCATTGTGGTCCCATATAAAAGCAGATTGTCTGAGCTCTATGTAACAAAAGCATTTAAAAACCCTTAACCCTTGTGATGCTGATCCTAGATTATTCCTGTCTGGCTTGAGGTACCTATAGAAAAAAGATCAGACTGTACATATGTGCAGTCTCATCCTAGGTTACACCACCTGCTTGGCCCTTTACAGCCAGATATGTTTGTAAGATGAATATTTGAGTACTTCTTAAACCTTCAGCCCTTTGATTCTTAATGCAACTTTGTGGAGGATTTTATTCCACATGACAAGGGTGCAAGAAACCCAATTTCATTGATTTATTTTGAAGGAAATTTAATATTTATGAAAGAAATACTGCAAACTCTTGAAGTTAAGGCCATTTCAATCATTTTATAATTAGTCTGCAGGACTGCGGTTTTCTTAACCCATTCTCACACAATGATATTTTTTGAAGCCCCTCAGTAAAAAGGCTTTGGAAAACAATTTTGATAATGAAGAAATAGCTTGCTACTAGCAATTTCTTCGTTGTTTTCAATGTTTTCTACACTGTAAGGCAAAGATTTTTTTAAATTCAACCAACTTGAGATGGTTGTCTTTTAATTTAAACAAATCTAAAAATGTGTTGTATGGTAAATAATTAAGTGATCAACAGATCTGCCATTTCATCTGGCTGTACTTCAAAGATAGCATTTATATCACAAAAGGGGCACCATTATTTATTTATTATTCATCTCTTCCTTTTTTAAAAGGTATTTTCCCTTTTCTTATTTTGCAAGCTTATGTTTTGGTTTTTAAGCTGCTTTTCACACAAAATGACCATAGGTTTTGATGTGCAAAAAACACTGTCTATTTGTTCTTTGTCAATAATGCAAGAGGATCTACTTTAAGGGCAGGATTACTGGCGGAAATATGCTGTAAATAATCACCATAGCTTTGCTATACTAGTTCAGTTACAATGTGCCATAAGAGGTATATTAACCCTTGTCATGCTGAACTTGGAATATTTCTGCTTTGGCAGGAGGTATAGATCAAGATCAGCCTGCACAAATGTGCAGTCTGATCTTAGTCTAAACTTCTTGCTTGGCATTTTAATTTCTGAGATGTAAATAGAATTAATTTGCAATAAATAATCAACCTCAATATCAGGTAACCCAGTGCTTTCAGGCCTTTGATTTTAATGTAATTCTAAGTAAGGACTTAATTCAGCATCACAAGGGTTAAAATATGACAAGCATGGTTTCACCTCATCTAATAAAGAAAACTGACAATTCACTGGTTATGTCTACTGACTCTGACTGGTAATTCAACTTACATATTAACCCTTGTCATGCTGAGTTAAATCCTTGTCGGAAATTTGCATTAAAATCAAAGGCCTGAAAGTACTGGAAGCACTAGTTAAGGGTAAAACTTATTATAAATAATTTCATAAACAACTATGGGTTGAAGGAGATAAACAGGAGGTGTAGACTAAGATCTGACTACTTATGTGCAGGCTGATCTTTGTCTATATCTTCAGCAAAAAAAGGAATTTTCCGGGATCAGCATGACGAGAGTTAAATGGCAATATTTGGCAAAATTCATAGTCAATAGCATATAACAAAACAATTTATAGGACCTAAATGTCGAATCTTCCACTAGATTAAGTCACCAAACCAACAAAAATGCTTCACATTGATGGTGAGGAATGTCAAAGTGAAACAAGGATTTAATTGGTTGATCATTTTTGTTATTGACAGTTGTGATTCATCAATCACAGTGAGTGTGACGGCCATCACGATGACATATTGGTGTTTGTGCTTCTGTCCGAATTCATTCAAAACATGACTTTAAAAATAACCCTTTAAAGGGTGTCAAAATTTTAGATCAGTCCAAACTGAAATGAGTTGTAGGCAACAATTAAAGTTTATGAAATTATAACTTTTTCAACTTTCTAGGTAGATAATATTTTTTGAAATGAAGAAATTGCTTTTTCTGGAGGGGTGTAAAAAAGTGTCATTATGTGGAAATGGGTAAAAGGATGGATTTGAAATCAATCGAGAACAATTGTTCTCAATCTTGAGTAGATGTGCCATTTGAAAGATTTTTTTGAAAGTGTCATGGTCACATCTCAAGGTCAAATGTTAAAATTGAGTTCACTTAGAGCTTAATTGCTACATCTGTTGATGGATTTCAAAACTGCTAGGGACACTTGTTACCATCAGTAAATGTGCTACTTGAGGTTTAGGTTGGTCAAAGCTCAAGGTCATAGTGTAAGGCCATAGTTTGGCCTTAACCATAAGTTAATAACTTTTTCATTTAAATGTAAATTTTTGACAGGCTTGATACCGTTTGTCCTTGACTAATGAAAAATTTAATTTGTTGGTTGTTAAACTTTCACTTTTGTATGGTCATACAGTCATATTTATTTCATTCTCTATATAATTCCAATCTTTTGCAACAGAGAAATAAATTTTCATATTTTTTCCATTCATCATCAGAACATATTTTAAGATGAATCAGCCGTAGATATCTGTTCTGTGGTTACTGAATCATTAAACAGTTGAGGATGCAGATCTGAAATGATAAATCAACATATTACATCTTTTATAATTCAAAGGGAGAGAAATACATGTAACTGTGTTTTAATCCTGGGTCTTCACTATGGGTTCTATAAAGTTATCCAGTTCTTTAAAACATCTCATATTACATCAAAAGAGTTCAGTAACAATACTTTTCAACTTTTTTGTTCCTTTATGTAGATATCATCCTAGGGTGATAGGTTTTATTTTGAGACAATTAATCTGGTTATTTTACTGTGAGCCTTAACACTTTATAAAGAAACTTTAACCTAAAAGTGTTATTAAATACATGTTCGCCATTTTTCATCCTAAGGTGCTCGCCGTCATAGCCCTGTTGGTAGCATGTCAGACTCCCAATCTTCAATTATTGGATGTCATGGGTTCGATCCCCGGCGCGGCACATATCCTTTCCCAGATTTGTCTCACCAATGGGTGGATAATGGTAAACCTAAGACCAGAAGGGATAGCTATATTGTCTGTGGAGAACTATTGTTATACCCCCCACAACGAAGTTATGGGGGGGTATACTGGAATCAGGTTGTCCGTCCGTCCGTGGACATAATTTTGTGTCCTCTTCTCCTCCAACATTTTTTGACCAATTTTGCTGAAATTTTATCAGGTTGTTTCCTATCATATGAAGTTGTGCACCTGCAATTTTCATCTTGATCCAGTCGTTAGTTTCAGAGTTATGCCATTTTGAACTTTTTAATGGGGGGGGGGTAGTCAAAATTTAAAATTGCAAAACTAAGTAACCATAAGGGGAGTTACCAAATTTGGTAAGTAACATCATCATGTTGACCTTTACAAAATATCGAACGGTTTATTTCCTGAGGTCAAATTTGACCCCGCCCCCCGGGGGTCAAAAATTTAACAAAGGCTCATATTGACTTTTCGTGGATATAATTTTGTGTCATCATCTCCTCACACAGTTTTCTTTAACATAGGCTCATATTGACCAACCTTTCCTAATCAGTGAACTCTAGCAACAAACACAAAATCAGAAAGAGGTGGAGGGTTGGCAATGTTCATCCACCATGACATGCATGTGATTAAACAGCTTCAAATTCCACTCCTTCATAGAAAAGCCTTTTTAGTGGTGTGGGGGGTATTCTCGTCAGCCCTTGAGGGCGACAGCTCTAGTTATTTTTGGGAATTTTCCTAGTAAGATCATCAATCCCTGAACTTTCATGTTGTGAGGGGTCATAATTTGAAATTAGATTCAATACAAAATCCAAGTCAGTTAAACAGCAGCATTCAATATCTCTAAAAAATCTAGAAAGTTTGATCCTTTTGAATTTCAGAAATTACCGCCCCCACCCCCCTAAAGAAGACAAACTAGATAGTTGTCCCAGGACAACTGTTGTCAAGCCCACAAAGTTTTGTAGGCATCATGCTCTTGACAAACACAATTTAGTGTTTGACCTTGAGCTTTGATCTTGAAGCTATCCCAAAAAATGTTTCAAATGGCACATCTACTTTTAGTGGAGAATAATTGTGCCAATTTATTTTGAAATCCGTCCATAATTGCAGGAGAAATGCTCTTGACAATCACAATTTTAGTGTTTGACCTTTAGCTGTGACCTTGACATTAGAACTATCCCCAAAATTCTTTCAAATCGCACATCTACTCATGATGGAGAATAATTGTTACAAGCAATTTCTTCATTGTCCACAATGTTTTCTACCAAGAGAGTTGAAAAGAATCTAAAATTTCATAATCTTTAAGTTATCATCTGCAACTTATTTCAATTTGGGCCTGTCTAAAATTTTGCTGTCTAGTAATGGGATAATGTGATAATTTTGATTGATTTTCCGCAGGCAGCTTTTCCCATTTAACTTCCAATATTGAAAAATTATAAACAAGAAAAAGTTTAAGTTAACAGGTGCTTGGGAGACATGTCATCATGTTGAATTGTTGAAACTACTGTACATTACAAGTACCATAAAACAAAATTTTAGAATGGTCCAAGTTGAAGGAAGTTACAGACAACATGTTTAAGTAGATGAAATTTTGAAACTCATTCAGATTTAGGATAGAGCAAGCAATTTCCTTATTTTCCACTATATTTTCCACATCTTTTGTAGAAAGTGTGTAGAAAGTAGGATTGTGTGGGAATGGGTTGACTTATAAATTGCCTGAGCAATGCATTTAGTAAAATTTGTGAAATACACTGATTTAATCCAAGACTGAATTCTTTTGATTCCCCATGAAAATGACACAAAGGGAAGATATTGGGAACAAAGGAACCAAACTAAAATTGAAAGGGCTGAAAGTAAATGAGCCTATGCGTGACATTTCCAACCATTTCGTATGTGCGTGACTCGCACACATTGAGCACCCTGGACAGCCTTTCGGGGTAACTAGAATATTCGCTGATTGTTTAGAGAAGCTTTGGGTCAGTATCTATCTACAGGGCGCACAAGCTGATGCACAGGCTGTTCTGAGTCTTTACTTAGCGCATATGTGTAATGGTTGGAAATGTCACGCACATGCTCAAATGACATATTGGTAGTTTGTATAAAAAGGGTAACCCTTGCCAAAACTTACCAATATCTTGATTTCTAATTATAAATGAGTTACAGTTGTAAAATAAACTTGTTAATACATGTTTTTCACCAGTGAATATAACAATCATAAGCACTTCAAAGAATTTCCAGTCAGAAAACACCATATATTCATGTCAATATTTACACATTTGTGCCAATTAAACATTACTTAACACAATGCATTGAAAATTGGTCAAAAGTATTTTAGAAATCAGAAAAGTACACAAAGTTTGAAGCACCAGAAATAACTGTACTATATAAATGGCCTTATGTATATTGAGTTCAGTTCACAAGAAAATTTGGAAGTTTGACAAACATTGAAGGAATCTGTTTGGCTTCACAGGCCTGATTCTAGTAAAACTCAATATTATTATATGGTAAAGAGATAACTATTTTACCTTGACCATCAAAGTTATCAATGAAAAATGTCTCCATACAAAAAATGAAGATTATAACTTAAGTAGTCTTACAGAAACAATAGACTGATTTATTTTAGAGTAGGAAATATACAAAATGTAAAGCTACATAGCAGTAAGCCCCCTTATAGTATGGTAAGGTTCACTGAGTCAAAATTTGTAATCAAAATTACCTAGGGCACTTAATAAACAACATCTATGTAAAGTAACAAGAAATTTTGTCAATTGGTGGAGGTATATTTGAAAATTAATGACCTTGACAATTTGACCTTGACCAATGACCTTGAATTTGGTATCTGCTGAAAAGTCTTGTCACAAGTAAAAAACACTTGAAATATGTACGCTGTTTCACTTACCATTTTAAAATTATGGTCAATGTTAAAGTTAAATTTTTGAAATTTTGACCTTGAGAAACGACCTTGACCAAAACAGATAACCTTGACCTTAGTACCAACAGAAAAATCAAAAGTTATGGCCAATGTAACATTGTTGCAGAGAAAATGGAGAGCTAACGTAAAGCTATCAAACATTAAGCACCTTTTTTCCATGACACATCTTATTTCTGCAAATTTAAATTAGTTTATGGTCAAGGGCATCTGATTTGCTTCTCAAATATATGTTATTTCATTAAATTCTGAACATAAGACTTGGAAAATTTTGAGAAAAACTATATTTCACCTAACTATGTTTCATTCCGTGATGAGGCCTCAAATCCAAAATAACAGGAAAAATATATTGGCATTATATCATAGGGAGTTCACATGGTAAGTTTCATTTGGTTTGGTCCAAGTGTTATGGAGAACTTGCTCCAGATTGACTGAATGACAGACGGGCGGACAGATGAAGCTGCGGCTATATGCTTTTCCTTCTGGGCGCATGAAAAATAACCTTGCCTTGAGCATACTTTCTGTATTTATGGATGAATTACAAAATTACTTATCACAGTTGTTCCCCTTGTTGGCTGATATTTTCATGTGAGAAGTTAGTATTAATACGCAAATACCACAATGAAGAAAGGAGGTCAAGTGAAAATCTTATCTCATATCACGCATATTTTTTACAAATATACATGAATTTTAGAAACTCTTGACCACAGTCAATTCTCATGCCAAGTACTAGTATCTTAGAGGAATTGTGACTTTGTTCAAGGTCATCACTAAGGGTTTTAACCCATTCCCACTTTCGGACGCCCCTCAAGAAAATGCTTCGGAAAACATTGTGGAAAATGAAGAAATTGCTTGTTACAAGCAAGATCTTCATTATCCACAATGTTTTCAACCAAACAAGAGGCCCAGTGGGCCTTAACGGTCACCTGAGTAAAAGAGCATCAAGACAAGTGATTTTGTTTGAAAGAATTAGAAAAAGGTCCACCAAAGGAACATTCATGTGAAATTTGATTAGAATCTAACTAGTAATTTTAAAGAATTTTGCAATCAAAATTTCTGGTGGAAATTAATTTTGTTTCCATAGCAACCAGAGTGCATGGAACAAAATTATTTTTAGCAGTTTGGAAGAGGATTGTACAAGGAACACCCCTGTTAAGTTTGGTTAAAAATTGGCCCAGTATTTTTCAAGATAAAGTTGTTTAAAGAAAAGTTTACGCATGCACAGATGCACGACGGACACAAGACCATTGACAATAGCCCTGCTGGCCTTTGGTTAGTGTAGCTGAAAATGTTGACTTTATTGTGTAAACAAGAGAAATATGCTATTAGAAAAAGATTTTTTAAGAAGTACAAAAGTTTACCCCTTTCTGCCCCCGACTTGGGCCCCTTTTACCCCAAGCCCCCAAAACCTCTTTTCACAAACTGGAATTGGCATCCCCAAATGACGCTTCCGACCAAGTTTGGTTGAAATCCCCTCAGTAGTTCTTGAGAAGAAGATGAAAATGTTTAAAAGTTACCAAAAATGACCCCCTTTTGGTCCCCATTTTAGGCCCCCCTGACCTCCAGCCTTTTAATTTTCACAAGTTGTATAATCAGTACCCAATGATGCTTTTTACCAAGTAAGTTTGAAATTGGCTTAGTACTTCATCAGAAGAAGATGAAAATGTGAATTTTTTAACATGATGAACTTTGACCTCTGGGTGTGGCCCCATACATGACCCCAGAGACTTGAATTTCACAATTTATAATATACCTGTCCTAGTTGTCATGCACACAAAATATTTAAGCTCTGGCATTAACGGTTTCTTAGAAGAAGATTTTTAAAGAAGTACCAGAAATTACCCCTTTTTGCCCCCTATTTGGGCCCCTTTGACCCCCAGAACCCCTATTTTCACAAACTTGAATTGGCATTCCCCAATGATGCTTTCTACCAAGTTTGGTTGAAATCCCCCCTGTAGTTCTTGAGAAGAAGATGAAATATTTAAAAGTTACCCAAAATTACCCCCTTTTGGTCCCCATTTTAGGGCCCCCTGACCCCCCAGCCTTTTAATTTTCACAAGTCCAAATAACCATTACCAAATGATGCTTTTCACCAAGTTTGTTTGAAATTGGCTTTGTACTTCATCAGAAGATGAAAATGTGAATTTTTTAACATGATGAACTTTGACCTCTGGGTGTGGCCCCATTCATGACCCCAGGGGCATGAATTTAACAATTTATAATATACCTGTCCTAGTTGTCGTGCACACAAAATATTTAAGCTCTGGCATTAACGGTTTATTAGAAGATTTTTAAAGAAGAACCAAAAATTACCCCTTTTTGCCCCCAGTTGGGGCCTCTATGACCCCCAGAACCCCTATTTTCACAAACTTGAATTGGCATCCCCAAATGATGCTTTCTACCAAGTTTGGTTGAAATCCGCCCAGTAGTTCTTGAGAAGAAGATGAAAATGTTTAAAAGTGAACGGACGACGGACAAACGATGATCTCAATAGGTCACCATGACCATTTGGTCAGGTGACCTAAAACACTGAGAACTTTAAAAATTCCATTAATCAAATATTTTTGTCTGCAACTTTTTTCAATTTGGACAAGTCTAAAATATTGTCATTTGGGAATTGGTTAAATCTGACCTTGTCTCCAGTTCTTCTATATTTAAGGATGAATATCAAAATTACTAAGCTGTCCCTGTTTACAAGAACTAGTGTCACATTAAAAGAATTGTTTCAATTAGCCTAGAGCTTGAATGAGCTAGTGACTAGTGTCACATGCAAAAGTTGTTTCAATTAGTCCAGGGCTTGATCAAGCTCTGACTACACATTAAAACCGAACTAACAAAACAGGCTTGAGACAAATGTTAGAGATCAGCATTCAGTTCTAGTATAAATGGATGATTTAATTTGTTTATTGCTTAGGGACTGACAACATCCATCCATTATTTTTTTAAGGCATCCTTAGCTAAAACATTCAAATTTCCACTTGTGCGACTACTAGGCAAAGGGAAATGGGCAGTTCTTTCAAATAACTAGCCACCCAGTGGTATGTGTAGGTGTTGTGATGCCCCTTTATCTGTAGTTAACCCATTCCAACTTAATCCCTCCTTTTCACGCCCCTAAAGAAAAAAGCTTTGGAAAACATTGTTGAAAATGAAGAAATTGCTTGTATCAAGCAATTTTTTCATTATCCACAATGTTTTCTATTCAAAAAGATGAAAAAATTAAAAATTCCATCAACTTGAAAATGTTGTCTGCAGCTTCTTTCAATTTGGACCAGTCTAATATTTTGCCGTTTGGGAATGGGTTAAAGCAAAGGGAAAGGTAGAATTATTCACTTTGCTTTAATAGTTACCACACAAATGAATTTTAGATTGATCCAATTTAAGTAAGTTACTGACAAAAGCTGTTAGTTTAAGAAATTTTGTAAATTTGTGTCTCTCTGGGTAAAAAAAAAGTGTGGTTAATGAAGAAATTGTTTGTAAGAAGCAGTTTCTTCTTCCAAAATGTTTTCCAAAGCTTTTTCTTCAGGAACGTAAAAGGTGTGATTGTGTGAAACAGGTCAAGAAATTTTCTTTTGCTTGATAGCACTTCTTACAGGACAAAGCCAAGGTATTTGTTGGGAAATGACGTATTTGTATGTTTACCTACATTCTAGTTGAATTAACATACACTTTAACAAGAGCACCGCCCACGGGTGCCAACGCTCAGCTGCAGGTGCTGGATAATGCAAAAATTCTAAGTCAAAAAGGGGCATAACAAAAAGCCTTAAGAGTTATCCCCCTTGATATTTTAGATAGCTCTTGTGATGGTCAATACACACGCCAAGTTTCATGAGGATATCTTCAATAACAACAAAGATATGATCAAGGTCAAAGTTTGTCACGCAACCGCCGATGCACACGACATCAGGTGATGACAATACCTCTGATTTTCTCCAAAAACAGCATCTTTAAGTTTGACAACCCCTGATCATGGGTCAAAAACATGTATGTTGTTTACAGATACATACCCTAATGTCTGAGTGTCCAGCATCCATGACCTGATATAAGGGGCCAGAACTCCGCCCAACAGTATCTGGGTGGGATGGTAGACTAATAGAGGTATTGTGATGAGAGACATGCTGGGTGAGTCAGAAAAAATAATCTTTATTATTGGAATACCTGGAATAAATTAGATCAAAAAGAAAAAACTTTTTAATTTATTATGTTGCCATATGTCAGTTTGGCCAACATTTATCAGTCATGTGGGTGTGTTAAGGGTGTTGGTAGTGGGTTTGTCTAACTGCTAAGCTCTAGATAAGAAGGTGCGATTCAAATCTAACTCTGTTATTCTCTTAGTACTCATTGGATTGATTTGTGAAATCTATCTTTATCATTAACTAAAATGTTGGTGTTTCACTTCTTTATTATTCGTCCTATGCTATTAATAGGACCACTTTTGCTATCTAGTGAAAATTATCAAAATCTGATCCCTTGTCATCCTGAGCCCTGAATAATTAAGTTTTGGTAATTGGTATAGACAAAGATCTGTCAGCAAAAAAATATGTGCAGTCTGATATTAGTTGCCCCCTACTGTATGTCTCATAATTTTCAAAAGAAATAATGACCCACAGCTCAGCCTCAGCCCTTTCATTTTAAGGCAAATCAAACAAGAGGCCCATGAGGGCCTGAGACGCTCTACTGGTTATCAAGTATTCCATTAAAGAAATCTGATATTTGAGGTAGTTAATTGCTCAAAGAAGAATGCATAAAGAAAAAAAAAGGGGCTTTATCCCCTTTATCATTTTAAGCAACAATCCTCAAGGCCCCTTTTCCCATGTTTCATGACGGATCCACTCCATTTCCAAAAGAAAGTTACCTTATGACCCTACAATCACTCTGTGAATATTTCATCAAAATCTGACAAGAATTGTGGACTTTATCACATAAACAGGATTGTTTTGAATGAAAATCAATAAGGCCCCCCTTAAACACTTCATAAGGCCCCTTTTTCCTGTGTTTCTTGAAGGATCATACCAAATCTCAAAAGGAATAATCCTAATGATAGTACAATCATTCTGTGAAAGTTTGAAGGGAATCCAATGAAAACAATTGACTCCAGAGTGTTAAAGAGTATTTCTTAAAAGATTTTTCAATTAAATTTTCATAAGGCCCCTATTCCCGTGTTTCCTGATGGATCTGACCAAATTCCCAAAGGAACAATCCTTATGATGGTACAAATATTCTGTGAAAGTTTGAATACAATCTGATGAAAACTGTGGACTGTAGAGTGTTAACGAGAATTTTTTAATTAAATTTTCATAAGGCCCCTTTTCCCCTGTTTCATGACAGATCAGATAATTTTCGAAAGGAACGATCCACATGGTTGTACAATCATTCTGAGAAAGTTTGAAGAGAATCCGATGAAAACTGTGGACTCTATAGAGTAAACGAGGATTTTTAATGGAGTTTTTAATTGAATTTTCATAAGGCCCCTTTTCCCATGTTTCTTGACGGATCATACCCAATTTCGAAAGGAACCATTCTTATGTTGGTACAATCATTCTGTGAAAGTTTGAAGAGAATCCGATGAAAACTGTGTACTCTACTCGTAAACAAGGATTTTTTAATTGAATTTTCATAAGGCCCCTTTTCCGGTGATTCTTGACGGATCATACCCATTTTCGAAAGGAACGATCCACATGGTTGTACAATCATTCTGAGAAAGTTTGAAGAGGATCCCATGAAAACTGTGGACTCTATCGCGTAACAAGGATTTTTAATTGAATTTTTAAAGAATTTTCATAAGGCCCCTTTTCCCGTGTTTCTTGACCGATCATACCCATTTTCGAAAGGAATGATCCTTATGTTGGTTCAATCATTCTGTGAAAGTTTGAAGAGAATCTGATGAGAACTGTGGACTCTATTGCGTAAATGAGGATTTTTTAATTAAGTTTTAATTAGGCCCCTTTTCCCGTGTTTCTTGACGGATCTGACCCAATTTCGAAAGGAACGATCCTTATGATGGTACAATCATATTGAGAAAGTTTGAAGAGAATCAGATGAAAACTGTGGACTCTATCGCGTAAACGTGGATTTTTAATTGAATTTTTAATTAAAATTTCATAAGGCCCCTTTTCCTGTGTATCTTGACAGAACATACCCATTTTCGAAAGGAACGATCCTTATGATGGTACAACCATTCTGTGAAAGTTTGAAGAGAATCCGATGAAAACTGTGGACTTTATCGCGTAAACAAAGATTTTTTAATTAAGTTTTAATTAGGCCCCTTTGTGAAAGTTTGAAAACTGTGGACTTTATCGCGTAAACAAGGAAAAGTTTAACGGACGGACGGACGCCGGATGGGAAAAAGCCATCGCTATAGCTCTAGTGGCCTTTGGCCAGTAGAGCTAAAAATAAAAAAAAAAAAAATTCATAAAGCATGATAAGGCTTTACCCATGCCCACTCAATAACAATTTTTGACCTGAATCCCCCCCCCTCCATCGAATGAAAAACAGCTTTTGAAAACATTACTTGCAATGAAGAAATTGTTTGTTATAAGCAGTTTTTGTTATTCAGAATATTTTCTATCTAAAATAACACACATAAAATTTTCATCAGCACAAAAATTGTTGTTTACAACTTCTTTCAATTTTGACCAGTCTTAAATTTACTGGTGGTAATGGGTTAAGAAAATATTTATTGCAGTAAAAATCAAACTTTCTTACCTAAAGTTAATGATTTATGTGTACAACAGTACATCAGCGCCACAGTGTCAGATCTGGAGAATGTGAACCATCGTCTACTGGTCACGTAAAATACAAAATACAGTAATATACACTGTATAATAATAACTGAAACAAAGTTGAAAAAAATTGTAGTCAGTAACATCTGGCCCAAATTTGAATGTGTAGCTAACAATTTTGCTCATTGAATTATGCAATTCTTTGTCTTTTGCGATAGAAAAAAATGTAGAAAATAAAGAAATTGTTAAAAAGGTTGTTGAAAAGCAGTATTGGGCTAAATACACAATATTAGATCATATTGTTTTGCATACAGAAATAATCATTTCTCCGTTATTTTTAAGAGAAGATGACGGTGTGGATATAGTTCCAAAGCTGAAATTGTTCAGTGTTGTTAAAAATTACCCTTTCATGATATTTTCTTACAATGTGTGATAAAGATTGATTGTATGAAGTCAACCCATTCCCACACAAAGACGCTTTTGGACGCTCCTCAAGAACAAGAGGACCATGATGGTCCTAAATCGCTCACCTGAGGCATCTGCAAATTACAGTACTTTTTTGTATAAAAAAGACACAACTTGAGCAAAATAAATAAAACAAATATAAGATTTTGGGCTTTGTACAAAACAATCCAGTAATGCTTTAAAATGAAAATGAATGCCTTTGGCTTCATAGTTTAATCGATTACCAAACTATCCCAGAATTTGTCACCCTCAGGGAAAAAGGTTTAAAAAAGCATTGTGAGAAAGCAAGCAATTTCTCCATTTCTATTTAAGAAGAATCCTTTCAATGCGATTTATGCAATTTTCAATCCCAGGAGCAGAGACATTTTTTATCCTAAGAGCAAATTTTCCTGTAACATAGTACAAAATTATATAGTCATGCTACATACCAAATATGAATGCCCTTCATCTTATATTTCAGAAGGAGAAGACTTTTGCTCTAATTGGGTGTTTTCCAAAATTTTGGACCTCTGGGGCAGTGCCATGTTTTATCCCAGGGCTAAGATTTTAGCTAACATAGTAGAGAACCATCTGGTTATGCTATAAATCAAATATGAATGCCTTAGACTTTGTAGATTGGGAGGAGAAGACTGTTGAACATGGTCTAATTGAGCATTTTTACGAACTTTGGACACCCTGGGAAGGGGTGTTTTTTAACCTACAGGCATAATTTAATCAAAATTGATAGATAACAGCCAGGCTATGCTACACTCAAAATGTAAATGCCCTCTGCCTTAAAATGAAGATTTTTTTTCAACATACTCAAATTTTGCATTTTTCCAAATTTTTGGACCCCTAGTCAGGGCCGTTTTTGACCCTTGGATGAAAACTTTTTGTGATATAGTACAAAACCATCTAGTTATGCTACATACCAAATATGAATATCCTAGACCTTATAGTATAAGAGGAGAAGCCTTTTGAAATTGCTCTTATTAAGAATTTTTCCAAATTTCGGACCTCAGGGGCGGGGCCATTTTTGACCCCAGAGATTAAATATTTAAAAACTTGGTTGAGAACCATATGATTAAGCTCTTTACAAAATATATAGGCCTTTGACCTTGTAGTCTATGAAAAAACAACATCGAAGATTTACTAAAATTTCCAATTTTCATATGCCGCAGTTACAAGAGTTTTTGACAGAATTAAATTCTTTTAACAACTTTTGAAGAGCTTCACCCAATGAACATCAAAGATTTACTAAAATTTCCAATTTTCATATGCCACAGTTACAAGAGTTTTTGACAGAATTAAATTCTTTTAACAACTTTTGAAGAGCTTCACCCAATGAACATCCCTGCAAAGTTTCAGCTTGATTGGCCTACTGGTTTAGGAGAAGATTTTTAAAGATTTTTAAAGAATTACTAAAGATTCCCATTTTCAAATGCCGCAGCAACCAGAGTTTTTGACGGAACTAAATTCTTTTAACAACTTTTGAAGAGCTTCACCCAAGGAACATCCCTGCAAAGTTTTAGCTTGATTTGCCTACTGGTTTAGGAGGAGAAGATTTTTAAAGATATTTAAAGAATTACTAAAGATTCCCATTTTCATATGCCGCGGTTACCAGAGTTTTTGAGGGAATTAAATTCTTTTAACAACTTTTGAAGAGCTTCACCCAATGAACATCCCTGCAAAGTTTCAGCTTGATTGGCCAACTGGTTTAGGAGGAGAAGATTATTAAAGATTTTTAAAGAATTACTAAAGATTCCCATTTTCAAATGCCGCAGCAACCAGAGTTTTTGACGGAACTAAATTCTTTTAACAACTTTTGAAGAGCTTCACCCAAGGAACATCCCTGCAAAGTTTTAGCTTGATTTGCCTACTGGTTTAGGAGGAGAAGATTTTTAAAGATATTTAAAGAATTACTAAAGATTCTCATTTCAAAATGCCGCGGCAACCAGAGTTTTTGAGGGAATTAAATTCTTTTAACAACTTTTGAAGAGCTTCACCCAAGGAACATCCCTGCAAAGTTTCAGCTTGATTGGCCTTCTGGTTTAGGAGGAGAAGATTTTTAAAGAAATTGTGGACGGATAGACAGACGGACAGACGGACGGACAGACGTCGGACAACGACCGATCACAATAGCTCACTCCGCACTTTGTGCTCAGGTGAGCTAAAAACAAGTGAGAAAACATTGTGTAAATGGAAGAAATTGCTTGTGACAAGCAATTTCTTCATTTTACACTATGTGTCCTACCAAGAAAAGTAAAAAAAATATAAAATTTCATTAACCACTTTAGTGACTTACGCCAGGCTAGAAATGGGGCCTATCCTATCAAAATGATGCATGAAGTATCAATAACCCCCAGAGATCATAAAATGCCCATTATCACTCAGTTATGGTGTCTGGTCAGAATTTGGTCAACAGTGTAGAATGCAGATGGTTTCATCTTACAATTGAAATTTCATATGAAAGACACATTCCTACCCTGTAGACAGAATTCAGTTTCTCTTCAACTAGTTGAGCGCTATAATAATAGTTATTTGTAGCAGAAAAAAATGCTGATATGCTTAAAATATTTACGGAATACCAAGTGGTCAGTGTTTTTTGTGTTAACCCATTACCAGACGAATTGAAAAAACGACTTGTTCATGGTCCAAGACATTGCAAACACCAATTTCTAGTTAATGAAATTTTAGATATCTTTTAGGATTTTTGGTTACAAAAAATTATGGATAATGAAGAAATTGACAATAAAAAGAAATTCTTTCATTTTCCACAATGTTTTTTTTTCAGATGGGCATCAAAAAGAGGGATTGGATGGGAATAGATTGATAAAGCCGAATATATAATTGAACCAGTGCACAACATTTCATAAACAATTTCCCAAGTATGTGATCAGATATTGAGAAGCATGGGCAGTTACAGCGTAAAGAAAATTTACTTATCAGCTGAAGAAGATAAGAGTCTATATCTATCTATCGAGAGCATGGTGAAGACTCTGATAAGACTGTACACATGTATGGTCTAGTCTAAGACTTTACTCGGTGCACATGATAAAATAAATCATTTGAATACCAAATTACAATCCATTGAAAGTTGTTTTTAGCTCACCTGAGCTTGAAGTGCTCTGGGTGAGCTATTTTGATCGGTCATTGTCCGGCGTCTGTCCAGAAAAGGGCTAATTCTCAGAATGCAGTAATTCATTGAACTTTTGTGGTAGAGGGTCAATAGACATTGACTCATACAAAATATCAAAGCTCTAGGCCTTATGGTTTGAGAGTAAAAGATTTTCAAAGATTTACTTCTTTGTTCCTTTGTAAAATTGGATCGCACAGAAAAGGCTTATTTTCAGAATATAGTTATTCTTTGAAGGATTTTGGTAGGAGGTCAATGAACATCGATACCTACCAATATCAAATCTTCATGACTTATGGTTTGGGAGAAGAAGAATTTCAAAGAGTTCATTATTTATTCCTTTGTAAAATCAGGGATTGCACTGTATAGGGCTAATTTTTATGGGATGGTATTTTTTTTAAGTATTTTGGCAGAGGGTCATAAGGTGATGATACATACCAAATTTTAAAGCTCTAGGCCTTATGGTATTTTCAAAGATTTTCTTCTTCATTCCTTTGTAATATCAGGTATGACACAGAAAAGGGCTAATTTTCTGATTGATTGGTTGAATGGGGTTTAACGTCGCTTTTAACAGTATTTCAGTCATATTGCGACGGCTGGAGCACCTAACGTATTTCTCACACCAGTACTACCACTACATCCTTTCCTAGCCTCCAGCTGCTATCCAACTTAGGTTTACGATTGTCCACCAATTGGTGAGAGACAAATGTCGGAAAGAATATGTGCCGCCACCGGGAATCGAACCCATGACATCCCATGATTGAAGATTAGGAGTCTGACGCACTACCGACTGCACTATGACGGCGGCGCTAATCTTCGGAGTTTAGTAATTCTTTGAAGTATTTTGGTAAAGGGTCAATAGGTGATAATATGTACCAAATATCAAAGCTCTAGGCCTATGGTTTAGGAGGAGAAGATTTTTTAATTATTGTCTATGGACAGACAGACGGACGTCTGACATTTACTGATCAAAATAGCTCTTCTCCAGCACGTTGTGCTCAGGTGAACTAGAAAAGCCTTCTTAAAAGGATTGTGCAAGATATCCAATCACTTACCATTAAAAATTATTAACCCTTTTAAAGTTTTAGACATAAATTTAGTTTTTTTATTTTATATTTAAGTTTGACATTGCAAGGTGATCTTTAGAATATCAGTAATTTGTAAATAGCGACTTTCAAATGTTTAGAGAGTTGATGAATTTAAAGTTGAAAGAAACTAATCGAAAAATATCGATGTATTATTTGTCAAAGCAACTGACTGAGTTTCTTTTTAATCATTATCAACTAGGTTATTACATAATTCTTATAATCCTGAAAAATTAACCCTTTCTTGTATAAACTCAGGATTTTACGTCGCTGTGATTTTACACTTGACAAAACATTGTGGAAAACAAGGAAATTGCTTGTAACTATTTATTTCTTCTTTTCCCACAATGTTTTGTACCACATATGATGATTTTATTTCAAATTGAATCCAATTTACATTGTCCTCTGAAACCTCATTTAATATGGATCAGTCTTAAATTTCCCAAAAATGGGAAAGGGTTAAAACAAGTAGTTCAAAGTAAAAGTTACTTGAAAAATAACATTAGAAACAGGGTTGGGAATTGTTGTTGGAAAAAAATGATCTAATCTTCATCTTATTGACATGAAATATATATTTGAATGTATCTCAAATATTTCAAAGACAGTAATTAAATGGAAACAGTTAATAAATATTATGTTACATGTACAACACTTTAGGATTCAAGTTATCAAAAAGATGGGCTGTATTGCTAGGGAATGACAGTAACAGGCTTATCAGTTCCACTGGAGAATTTATTGCACATGTCCTGTTTAATAGTGTGATAATTAGGGTCAAGCTGTCTTCTGCTGTCAAGTTAATTTGTTCTGCATTACTGCAGCTCAAATCTGAGCAGATTGCTTACGAAAGTCGCTAAACTGTAACTTTAAATCATTGTCTGCAACTCCTTTCAATTAGGACCAGTCTAATATTTTACTGTGGTAATGGGTTAAGACTGATTTGACCTATGTTATGTGATGAAGAACTTACTTAAAATAACTGTAACTACTAGAGTTTTTCCATTGATATCTATGTCTTTATGAGTAAATGTATCACAGAAAGTGGTGTAGATGATGAGTAAAAGAACAGCGCTGAAACAAAGCAAGATAAATTGGAAATAATTTTTAAAATCTAGTATTATCTTTTCTTTAATCAAGCTTAACTCATTACTCGATGACAAAAATTTAGAATGGTCCATTCAAACATTTTGTCGAAACAAATTTTAGTTGATGAAATTTTGGATTTTTTGTACTTTTTGCATAGAACACATAGTGGATAGTGAAGAAATTGCTTGTAACTAGCAATTACTTCATTTTCCATAATGTTTTAAAAAGTTTTTTTTTTCTTCTTGGGAGCATCAAAAACTCTCCCTGTGCGAGAATGGAAATGCATAATGTTCTATGAGTATTACCCCTTTTATTAACCAATTACCAGATGACAAAAATTTAGACTGATCCATATTGAAAGAAGTTGCAGACAACAGCTGAAATTGGAAAATGAGAGATAAATAAGGTAGAAAACATTCTGAAAAAAAGAGAGAAATTTCACCTTTGCCGACAATCTTTTCCATGATAATATTTCTTCAGGCCGTCAAAAAGCGCCATTGTGTACTAATTTTTTTGTTATCCACTCTCAAACATTGCAGCTGAGCTTTGCATTGTTTTACACATATCCCCAAGAAATTTCTTATCACCATAGAACTATCTTCTGTTTCCTCAAAAAACATTCACTTTTACTGTCATTCTGATCAAAATTCAAGAATTTAAAGGTAAGTTGAAATAAGAACTAAGATAAAAGCAACACCAGCAACCTCTTAGTGAAAAATCAAAATAAACCAGAAGTGTCACAGACACCGAAGCCCCTGCATTAGTGCTTGTCGGATGATCTTCAGATGTGACCTTAAACTTGGGTATACCCAACAAAACTTTATGCTTGACATTAGTACTTATAATGTGAACAACTATGCTAAATACATTGAATTCCATCATTCAATGTAGAAGATAAGCTCCAAAAGAGAATTGGATCCACACACACACACATGAACATAGGTAACTCTGTATTCCTGTGGCCATTACATGGTTGGGGCATAAAAAAAAGCATTTTGAGTTATCTCCTTTGACATATGGGAGTTCATTGAAATAAAGAGACATGAGCAAAGGAATTGCATGATGTGTCAAATGAAATCATAGTATATATATCGGACTAAAGATTTTGACTGCTTCATGGTAATAGAGGATGGTGTGTTTCAATTAAAAGAAAATAAGCATCATTAGATAGAAAACATTATTAGGAAAGGTTATATCCCTTGTTGCAAGCATTTCTCCACTCCCCACAATGCTTTGAAAACTAGTTTCAATGTGTGTTACATGTATATTAATCTGCTAAGGGCTAAAATGCCAACATAGTTTCTAATTCAACTGCAGATGATAATTTGAAGATAAAATATTAAAATTCTTTGTCTACGTTGGAAGAAAATGTTGTGGTAAAAGAAGAAATTGAAACAAAGTTTTTATTTTTGAGGGGGGGGGGGGGTAAAAAGTCAGGATTGTGTGGTAATGGGTTAAAACCCTACCTGCCAATTTGTCCCCAAGGAATAGTCTTTATATTAACAATAGGTGCTAAAATCCTTCTCATCCATTGTCCTATGAGAAGTGGTATAACAACTGTGGCTGTCAGTTGAAAGAATATTGATGCTACAGGCACAGAGGCTGTGGTACCAACCTAAGAAAATTAATGAATTTATGCTATATCACTCAGCTATAGAAGTAACAAACATCTTTAACCCATCACCACACAACAATATGTAGAGGCCTGTAAAATCAAAAAAGTTATAAACAACAATTTTCAGGTGTTGAAATATTAAAAATCTTTATGTTTTGGATTATAAAATTGTGTGGATATTACTTGAGACCAGTAATTCTTTAAAAATCTTCTCCTAAACCACTAAGCCAATTCAGACCTAATTTTTCAGGAATGTTTCGTGACCCTTTTCAAAAACTTGTGAGATTTTGATTTGCAAAAAATGTGGGCTAGGCAGGGTCATGCTTATCAGACTTGGAGAAACCAAGAAATATTTCTTTTACTATATTCTCTCCCTAAACCATTAGGCAGATTTAGACCAAATTTTGCAGGAATGTTCCTAGGTGACCCTTTTCAAAACTTTGTGAGATTCTGATTTATGAATAGACGTGGTGTGGCTGGGCAATCCTTATCAGACTTACAGAAATAGTGAAATTATTCTTTAAAAATCTCCTGAACAACTGCGCAAATTTGGACTAAATTTAGCTGGAATGTTCCTTGGGTGAGCCTTTTCAAAACTTGTCCGTAAAATTGTGATTTTTAAAAATGTGGGCTTGGCAGGTAGGGCTTAACAGATCAAATAATTTTCAGGAGAGTGATCTAGGACCATTCTGGCCCTCTTGTTTGGTGAGCTATTGTGATCGGTCATTGTTCAGCGTCCTTCCTTCTGTTCACAAAAAGGAAATTTGAAAATCTCCCATACCATAAGGCCTAGAGCTTTGTTATTTGGTATATATCATCTATTGACCCTCAACCAAATTATTTCAAAGAATTACTGTAATCTGAAATAATCCCTTTTCTGTGTAATCCCTGATTTTAGATAGGAAAAAAAAGAAGAATCTTCTCCTAAACCATCAGGCCTATAGCTTTGATATTTAATAAATTGGTATGTAATGTCATCTATTGACCCTCTACCAAAATACTTTAAAGAATAACCATATTCTAAAAATTAGCCCTATGTTGTGATTTCTTCAATATACCTATGATTAAAGCAGAAAATCTTAAAATTTTCTTGAAACAGAGCTTTGTTTTTTTGTACATGTCATAAATCCCTGAGCCATCATACTTAGGTGAGAAATGTAGGACCATCATGGTCCTCTTGTTTGAATCTAGGTAAGTATAAAGTTTTGTTGTCTGGTAATTAGTAAACCTGATCATTACAATATATCAGACGAATCTCAGGAATAACAGCCTTTTGATTTTATGATATAAGGAATTCTTTCTTCTTTGGAGATGTGCTATATTTCAAGAATTAAATACTGTGCTATCTGCCAGGAGTACGTCCTGAAATGACAAAGCTTAATTGGTGGAAATTCTCTTGGTGGGGCAACCAGGTGTGAATACATTAAATAAGTATTGATACATGATCAAAACCAATGGCCAGTTGTAAATTTTGAATTTGACATACTATCAAATAAAGATATTCAAATCTATATTATTTCTGCAAAATCTTACTTTGATGCAAGTATGTTTAGAACACACTAGTGCTTATAAATATCATTGATTTTCATTGGGTTGACTTAACCCTTGCCATGCTAAACCCGGAATATTCCGGTTTTGGCAGGAGGAGTAGACCAAGATCAGCCTGCACATCAGTGCAGTCTGATCTTTGTCTACACCTCCTGCTTGTACTTTTCCTGTCAGAGTTGTGTATCAAATTATTTCTAAAAGAAATGTTAATTTTTGAACAGCAAGTTCTATCAGTACTTTCAGCCCTTTGATTTTACAGCAATTCAGTGTGGTTAATTATACAGCATGACAAGGGTTAAATGAAATAAATATACTCAAATTCTGTATGGTTAAAACCATTTCTCATAAAAACCTAACTGCATGTAACAGATTACTTAAATTGAAGAACTCACCAGAAATAGAATCAACATTGGTGTAACAGCTATGCCCTGTAAATGTATATTTGAAGACAATAAATGTTTATTTGAAATTTCAGTGCAAGTTTAAAACCCATTTACAACCCAAAAATGTTAGATTGGTCAAAATTGCAAAAAGTTACAGATCACAATTAAAATTAACTTTTTAAATTGAAAATTAGACAGGAATATTGAGAAGAAAAGAATTTCTTTGTTACAAACAATTTAACCAATTCGCATAAAATCACACTTACTATGACCTTCAAAGAAAGACTAAGAAAAATTGAAAAATGAAAAAAAAAAAATGCTAGTTACAAGCAATTTTAAAAGGTATTTAAAATTCTATCGACTCTGTGTCCCAAATATTCGGACACTTGACCTATATCAAAAACGTAAATTTAACTTGGGAGTCTATGACTTAATCTTTCCTCCATTATTTACTCTGTATGGCAGGTAATGGATAAAAGATTTTGTCTTTATCAATTAAGTATTGCAATGCATTACCTGTGGAATGTTGTTTATAGTTGAAAATAAAGTTTTATCTCTAAGTTAGCGAATAGAAAATTTATAGATTTAGCAAAACTTACAAGAAAACTTCCAAAAGCTGAATTGAATATTGCTGCTGCCTGCAAATAAGAAGTAAGAAAAATCAATCGTCAAAAGAGAACAATTCTGAATTTATAACTATGTCTTTGATGGATAGTCAAAAACATTGTAACCTACTATTTAATGGGTAAATTGGGAACAGTGCACCACCCAATGAGATAACCAAGCTTGGCTTGGGATATGTGAGGCAAGATGCAATTACTATCAAAAGTAAGGAAGAATATTGGCCATGCTTGGGTTTTAATTTATCACCTAAAGAATGAGAGGCTGAGCTAAACAAGCTTATATGATCACATCTTTTAACCAATTACCACATAACTAAATTTTAGACTAGTACAAATTCAAAAAGTAGCATACAACTGTTTTTCCTGGATGAAATTGCAAAAAATCTTAATAATTTGGGGAAGAAAACGTAGCGGGTTATGAAGGAATTGCTTTAAACAAGCAATTTCTTTCTTTTTTCACAATGTTTTTCAAAGCTATTCTCTTGTGGGGCATAGAAAGTGTGATAGTGTGGGAATGGGTCAAGATATTAGATTGAATGAGAAAGGTCTAATGTTTTACCTCATTCCCCCCTACAGCTTTGGTAAGTATGACAGCAGAAGATACTGGGGGTGGCATACAGCTCAGTATTCTCAAACTGAAAATGAAATCAATCAGGTAGCATTGAAATACATGATGAAGCACCTATCATACATGCTTTACTAAAAATGCTTTGGTTTAACCCATCACCTAACAGTCCATCATTTTCACACCCCTAAAAGATTGATTCAGAAAATATTTTGGGAAAAGCAGACAGTGGCCGAGTTGTGTAAGTAACAGGTTCGAGCCCCATTGTCACAGGGTTGTTTTAATGGGTAAGACACTTAATAGCCAGTCCCAGTCTACCCACCAATAGAATTTGGACTGGTCTAAAATTTTGTTGTCTTTTAATAGATTAAATGGTAAAAGTTGAGAAGATCAGTTTGCAGACATCAAGCTTAGCTAAGTGGCTCTAAAAATGAAATGTGTCTTGTTTATGGAACCCTCTAAGATGTAATGGACTCTGTCTAAATTCTTTCCATGGACCTCTCTTGTCCAAAGCAAACACTTTACAACTTAGCCATAAAGACTAGGCTGTATTGCAAGGCAATTATACATCCCTTATTTACTGCACAACTACAGTTTTTCATTTTAGAAATGACACAATCATCAAAGAGCAAGCACAAATATTCTGTGGAAATCTAGATTTATGATGCCTTGTTTTGCTGTAAGCCAAAGCAAGCCAAACTATCCTTTTCCTGTACAAACCAAGGACTTTATGTTGCTATAATTTTATACTTGAGAAAACATTGTGGAAAAAGAAGAAATTGCCTGTAGCAAGCAAATCTTCTATTCCCATATAGGATGGTTTAATTGCAAATTGCATCCAATTTTCATTGTCGTCTGCAACCTATTTCAATTTCGAACAAGTCTAAAATTTCCAAAAACTGAAAAGGGCTATTGGTCCCTTTTCCAACAAATTCTTATATTTTGATAGTCCCAGTAATTTTTTTTTTCAGTCTTTTGTCACCATAATAATTTCGAAAGACAGGCTATAAAAGTTTAGTATTTTAGCTCACCTAACCAAGTAATGGTCATGGTGACCTAGTGTGATAGGGATGTGCCCGGCGTCTACTTTTACCTTGTGTAAAATCTAGTGGTCAGTTTTCAGCTACAATGTCTTGAAACTTGGTCAAAATGTTTGCCTACATATCTCAGACAAGTTGGGAAATTGGTCATGTGGGGGTCATAAACTAGGTGACCAGGTCAAATCTTAGAAAAACCATGTATGCCCTCTAGAGGTCACATTTTTGGCTAAAATGCATTGAAACTTTTTCAGAATCTTTGTCTACATAAGATCTACATAAGATGAATTCAAAAATGTGTCATATGGGGTCAAAAACTAGGTCACTAGGTCAAATCATAGAAAACCTTGCATGCACACTAGTTTTGTCTTAACAACAACTTTTAGTCAAATTGTATTTTCAAACATTACTGGTAGATTTAATTTCAAATTTATAAACAATGATAAAAACCCGAACACATTAACTATATATAAATTGGGGTGCAATCTCAAGTCAAAATGTTTTTAAAAAAAATTAAATTCATAAAACTGCGAAAAACATGCAATTTAAATAAAGATATTCTGTGTATATTGTATAAGCGCTACTAGGACTTTAATGTTTGATATAGTTCCAAGTTGAAAGGCAAAATGCTGTTGCAAAGATGTTTTACAAAATTTAATTTGATAAATATGTTAGTCTCTACATACCCCTTTAAAATATTTGAGTTGAAGGAGACAACTTGCAATGTAGAAGCTAAGGTGAATATTGCCATGGGAAAGAATAAGAATGTAAATCCTTGTATAAACAGGTGTATCCTCACTTGTAACAAGGCTTTCCCAAGTTCCTGCAAAACAATGGACACCCACAATTGAATAATTTGTTACTATGGAAATATTATGTTTACTCTATGAAGGATTATAGTATTTAATCCTGCTTTTTCACAACCCTCAAGATTGATTGATTGATTGATTGTTTGATTTGGGTTTAACGCCACATTTAACAGTATTTCAGCTATATTGCGGCGGCTGGAGCACCTATCAATGGTTCCTTGTATTTCTCACACCAATACTACCACTATATCCTTTCCTAGCTTCCAGCTGCTATCCCACTTAGGTTTACGATTATCTACCCATTGGTGAGAGACAGATGTTGGAAAGGATATGTGCCACTGTTGGGGATCAACCCCAAGACATCCCATGATTGAAGATTTGGATTCTGATGCTCTACCAACTGCGCTATGACGGCGGCACACAACCCTCAAGAAACAAGACGGCAATTGGCCCTTGGGGGCTCACCTGAGATAAAGACTCTTTTTCTTTCAACAGTATAATTTCATATTAAGGTTAGGATTATGTTACAAGTCAGGCATACTTTATACATAAACAGACCATATACTTGGGGATCCAAAATTCTACAAATTTCAAGGCTTTAGGAGAAGTTTGAAAGAAGGAAAAACTTTTTCCTCCCTCTGGATCCATGGATTATAATTTCAGAAAAGTCAATGAACTGACCCCTGGGGACGTGAGGATCATGATTTTAGCTGTTTTGAAAGAGGTCAATATACTGATGCTTCATGCAAAATATCAAGGTTCTACGACTTCTGGGTCAGGAGAAGAAGATTTTCAAAGATTATTTTAAAATTTCACTTTTCTTGCCATGGCATCCAGAGTTTTCAACTTATTTCAATTCTTTTAGCTATTTTTAAAGGGGAACACCTAGGAAACGTTTCTGTCAAATTTGGTTCAAATTGGCCCAGTGGTTTGGGAGGAGAAGTTGTTTAAAGAAATTGTTGACAGACAACGTACATCAGACGGACACCTGACAAAAGGTGATCACAATAGCTCACTTGAGCACTTTGTGCTCAGGTGAGCTAAAAACTTAGTGGAAAATGAAGAAACCATTTATAAAAGACAGTTTCTTCGTTTCCTACAGTTTCTTCTCCCCCACCCACCCCCACCCCCCCAAAAAACATAAAAAAAAGTCTGCAAATTCTTTAGACCAGTCTAAAATTTTGTTTGTCTGGTTAGTGAAACAATGGGAGAAGAGGATAAACTGCAGGTTATCTGCATTTTTCTTCTAAAGTATTTAAAATTTCTCCAAGCCTAGCTTTTTTTTTCTTCAGGATGTGGTTTTCTTTGGTAATAGGTTATGCCTTAAGCCATTGTGCTTTTTCACATCACAAAACAAGATATGTTTATAAAACACTAATGCCCAAAGTAGTAAATGAACAATGAAGAGCATCATACTCCCAATCTTTCAAAAGGGGGACATAAAAAACGATTTTTTGCCAAAATTTATGTTTGAAAATCATACGTACCTCACTTTTCAGTGAAATTCCACTGTTGAAGAATATTATAGACACGGCTAAGTATTTTACTGTTACCTCTGGCTTCAATATTCCTGAAAAGATATCAATTAATTAAAATACTGAAAGTGTAGAAAATGATTCCCCATGGAAACAAAGCAAAAATTATAGTGTGTTATGCATTTCATTTGAAAACTAACTATGCTTGAAAATAAAATCAACCCTTCCCTGTTAAACAAAATTTTAGACATGTCAAAATTCAAAAGTTTGCACACAAAAATTGAAACTTGATTTATTTAAAAAAGTAACCATTCAGTAAGGTAGAAAATATTGTGGAAAAAGAAGAATTTGCTTGTTACAATCAATTTCTTCTTTTCCAAAATGATTTTTCAATGATAAAATCCAAAGGACATAAAAACCAGGGATTGAACATGAAAGAGTTAGAAATATTTTAAAAGAAAACTTGTTAAAGAAAACTTCATTAAGGAAACAGTCAACACTCGTGATCTCGAAAACGGTAATCTCGAATTTCCAGGAAAGTCAAAGTTATATTGAAGTCCCAACTTTATCCCTTCTTTATTTCATATTAAACTGGATGTTCATCTCAAACTAGTAAACCCACGTTTCCTGTTATGTCCAGTTGTTCTTTGGGCCGAATTTCAAATTTCACGTCAAAATTCACCTGTTAGGCAGACACTTTGACTAACGAATACAGTTTGATTATAATTCTGATAAGCAAGTCTTTTACACTTTTCAGATATTACAGCTTGACATTGTCAAACTATCAGGACCGCCATGGTGTTTGCAGTGCTTAACCCAAACTCCAACTTCTGGTAAAAAAAATCCTGTTAGATGGCCAGATTTTTACCTGAAATTTCAGTTATCTCGAACTAATTTGTGTTAACTGTATTTGAGTAAAAGAGTGTGTTAATTAAACAAGAAAGTCCCCCACTGAAAACCCGTATTTCATTGATGACCTTGACCCGGATGGAGGACCTAGACCTTTGAAACCAACAGAAAGGTCTTACAACAAGGAAAACACAAAAGAAAAATTAAATCCTTAGTACCTACCAGTCAAAAGATGTGGCCAATGTTGTGCCATTTTTTGTATTTGTTTGTTTGTTTTTGACAGGATGAAAATTAAATTCCTGATTTACGTGGGCATAGAAATAAAAGGACGAATTTATCACAATCGCTGGAATGAAAATATTTATGATATCTCAATTTCAGTCCAGATTCAAGAAAAGGAGAATATAGCAAGGGAGCAAATGGTACAGTTTTGCATTTGACATATTTACACCATTGGTCATTCTTTTAGGGATATTTGCATGACAAAGTTCATTCAGCAGTTTCTAGGATGAAAAAAAGTTTTGTAATTATTTTGATATTCATGGCTTGAGACTAGGAAAAGTCACGTAAGTTTCTTGTCTTGAAAGGCTTCTATTCAATGTTGGCTTTCAAGCACATGACCTTCAGCACCCGAGCATGTTAACCCTTGTAATGCTGTATAAATTTCCTCAATGAATCACTGAAAAATCAAAGGGCTGAAGGCACTGATTGTACTTGTTCTTAAAAAAATCAATATTTCTTTTTAGAAATCAATTTCATAAACAACTCTGGCAGAAAAAGTACAAGTAGGAGGTGTAGACCAAGATCAGACTGCACTTATGTGCAGGCTAATCTTGGTCTACACCTCCTGCCAAAGCGGGAATATTCCGGGTTCAGCATGACAAGGGTTAACCAATGGTTAATTTTTCCCATTCCAACACAATGACATTTTTTGCACACCCCTAAAGAAAGAAGCTTAGTAGAACATTGTGGAAAATGAAATTGCTTGTTACAGGCAACATTTTCTTTATCCACAATGCTATCTACCCCAAGATACAAGGATTTCAAAATACTATAAACTTTAAATTGGCATCTGCAACTTCTTTAAATTTGGACCAGTCTATCATTTTGTTGTCTAATAATTGCTTAAGGCAGGGCTCTAGTATTAGATGGCATAAGAGAGTGGTCAGGTCTTCAATTATTTATAAGTTCTGCCCAATTAGCAAAGTTGGTAGAGCACTTGACTTCAAACCTCAAGATCACCAATTCTAGCCCTGGACTGACTATATCAACTAACTCAACTAATTGTCTTTCTGATGAGACATTAAACCGAGGCCTCGTGTGACGATGCTATCGATCGAGCACGTTAAAGAACCAGGCATAGCTCTCAGCAGTTTCGTCCTGTATCCTTGCAATATCCCCCAAACAACTAACCGTCATATGGGGGCGCCGCTCACATTGGCATGTGCTACGGTAGCGATGATAAATAAACAGAAATACACACATGCACCCTGACAGCATTGCTGCCGACACAATATAGCAGATTCTATATGACATTTTGTTATAGTTGCTTTCTGAGAAAAGCTTGGGTAATTGTATAAACTTGGTGCTTTTATTGTTCAAAAACATTGATATGTGTATGTTTACTAGCAGACAAGAGCTACACACATTGGAGGAAACTGTTCTTTCGATTATGTACAAGTTATGTCCCCTTTCAAAAAGGATCTTTTCATTCACTATCAAGAACCAAATAGTCAAGCATCAGGCATTTACCCTCTTGTTACTGACTTTCCATGCCTCCCCTCCCTTTGATTAGATCGAGGATATACATTGCAACAATGTAAAATCGCCTGCAGAATTGCATTAAAAACAAAGGACTGAAAGCAATACATTTTTAATCAATATTTCATTTAAGAAATTACATGTATATCTAAACATAACTAAATTAATAGGGACAAGCAGGTGGTGTAGACGAAGATAAGACTGCAAATAGGTGCAGGCTGATCTTTGTCTACACCTCCTCCCAAAAGAAGGGTATTCTTGGTTCATAAAGTAATAAATATCTATTTGTTTATACAAAACAAACTCAGAGGTTGTGTTAGCAGTGATGGAAACTCGCACCAGTCTGACGGTAAAAATTTTTTTTTGACTTCTAAAAATCTGTAACGACTATCTCAATGTGCTTTTAAAATTGGGGCATGTATAATATAATTTCTTATGGGCTTGGGATCTTCACTCAGACTAGTGAAAACTTAAGCTACTAGCTTGACTTGTTTGTAATTTTCAATTTGAATTTCAATGACTGTGTTAGACTTGAGATTCAATTCAAAAGTACAAATTTGATAGTTTTAAGTATAAACAGATTATTCCTTTTTTCAATATGTTGGTTCACTTATATAAATCTTTTATACAGATAAAACAGAGACATTTCATATATATTTCAATAGTTTATCAGGTGTATTGATACTGAAAATGAAAGCAGTCAGAATGATCCCCTGAAAGTAATAGCTGTACCTCATACTGAAATGCATCTGCTAATGACAAGGAATTGAGGCCTTAATTATCAGCCTGACAAGTTCAGTGTCCTATTCTGTCAAGGTTTTGCCTCAAAAAGTACTTTCTGTTCAGACAGACAGGGTTAGATACAGTATACCAACTTATTTTGTCTTATGTCTGAGGGACCATTTAGTTCTAATTATACCCCTCAAACATAGTTTGTGTGTTGGGGGGGGGATACTGAAATCAATCTGACAGGGTTACCAACTTATTTTGTCTTATGTCTGAGGGACCAGTTAGTTCTAATTATACCCCCTCAAACATAGTTTGTGTGTTGGGGGGGGGGGTTATACTGAAATCGATCTGGTAGTCAGTCTGTCTGCAAGTTCTTGACCGATTTTTTTTATTTATTGCCCCTAATTTGATTAAAAGATGCTTGTTGGGTCAATTCCTCTTTAAGTTTCTGTATAATTCCCTTTAAACTTGGAAAAGTGTTCATGTGGAGTTGTAGATGTGCAAGACTCAACTCTTGAATTAATAAGTCATTACCAGAATTTACATTAAGAATGCTTGTGCGGACAACTCCTCTTTCAATTTCAACCTAATTTGCCATTTTTTTGGCAGAAGTATTCATTTGGAGTTAAAGATATGCAAGAAACAACTTTTCTGGAAATTTCTTTTATGAATCAACGAGTAATTTCTTCTGATTCGACTTAAAAAAAACTTATCTGTCTGACTCCTCCTACAGTTTCTGTCTGAAGTTTTCATGGGAGTTAAAGATGTGTAAGATTTGATTTTTTATCAAAATTCCTTCTGGAGTTACTGAGTTATTCCCCCTGATTCCACTTTGAAAATCTTGTCAGGTCTTTGATTATGTTTGTGAGGTTTTTGATAAAAGTATTCACAAATAAGTAAATTTCAGTACAATTAGAACTCTGAAAAAGGATTTTATCATTAGTTTCGTAGGTGTCAAGTACTTGTCAATTATGATTGCCGATGCTTGTCCATCACTCAGGAGTGTTAATTACTAATCAAGCTTAGTGTTATCCATGATGGGGCTGCATGTTTTCATAAACAATTGACCATTTTCTAATAATTTGGCACACTTATGATGACCCTTGACACATGGCTGCTAATTTCCAAGGGTCGATATGACGCAAAGTGGCAAATTTTCAAGCATCCAAATTGCTTCGTTTTGAATTTCTGTGCATCAAAACCTGAGCTCTCGGGTCAAACGTAACCCTGATACTAGATGTGCATGAAGCAATTTTTGAGAACTTTTATCAGGAATTAATGAGTAATTGTCCCTTATTTGACTAAAGATTAGTTAATTTTGAGGATTACAGAATTTTTGTCACTGAATCTAAGGTGCAATTTTTGCAAGTATGTTGTTCTTACAATTACAGAGTTTTTGCGCCTTAATCGACTTATTGTCACTGTGAAATGAAATGCAGGTTCAGGGGTATTCAACTCCTAAAGTGATAGTTATCCTAGTTGTTACAGGCAAACAGACCTGATGTGTACGGACTGGCGTAGAACAAGAAAAAATATCGGCTCAAGGGACCTAAAGCTTGGGAGCTACCGCCATCCTCCCTCTAAAATCACTGGCCTAGTGCTGATACTTGTATACACACATAACATGTTAGAGAGCAAAATCAAATATTAAACTTCTGAAAGCTTTTTTATTTTATCCTTTGAATAAATCTGATAAATTTAATGTTAGTCATTCAGACATCCCTAGGCACCTGATAAGGAAGAGTAGACAAGGATTGCAGCTCAAGAGGCCACTGATAAAAGTGTACAACTATGGAACATAATTGTTTTATTGGTTTAAGTACTTGACAAGCCTATACAGTAACTAATGATCGCAAGCAATCGTTGAGCGTCATGTTAGATGTACCTCCTTTGGAACCAATCTCAGGTGCCAATTTTGCAGCCATAATGACTATCACTATACCAAAGAGAAACCATTGTTTTCTAACAGTCCCTAGAATGTTTCTTAGCAACGGATAAGACATCTTCTCTCAGATTCTGTCAAATTCTGTGAAAACATTACTTTCTTCGGCAGTTTTTTGCTAGACACGTTCAAAACGGAAGTGCCTAACAACACAGTCAAATTAACAAGGAAGAACTTCCGGTTGGATGTAAACAGAATAGTTCTTGTAGTTCTTACTTTCTATCAAAATAGATAGATTTTTCTGCAGTATAGACAATCTCATTTTTATAAATCATTTTCCATAGTAAAATTAATGCGAGTACTGGTAGTAATTTTAACAATCATTTTTGTACATAAACTTTCTTTCTCGCGGATGAATATACTATTAATGATGGCCGCCGAACTGAATGCAAGACACAACAAGCAACAAACAATAGCTTTCACTCTACCAATATCCTGTCAGGTTTGTCTCGGAAAGGTATGTTGAACAGAAGACTTATCCTTTTAGCATTTTTCCTTTAAAATCCAAAAATCATTCCGTGAATCATGAACAATTTTGAAAGCGTCCCCCGTTTCTAAGGATCTTGCACTGGCAGACGGGCCAATGCCAATCTCGAGTTACGTGCGTTTCTGAAATTACAAAAAGAATTGAAACTCTTGGTACACATTTACACATGCTGTTCTAAGGGCGAGATTTTAGCACAAAACAGAGAAAAATGAGGTGGAAGAAATATAATTAACTCCATCCAGAGGTCCAAACAGGACACAATTCTGATATGTTGCATATTTCAGTGTAGCTGCGATATCGTAGCCCTCTTTCTGATAATCTGCTGGCGAGGGCTACGACTCCCACCTTCTTTGCGCTTTGTTGCAAGTCCTAATATTGTATGTTTTGTGATAAGCGACTCTCTTTGGATGAATTCCTTACATACGTTAATATTATGGACAATTCTATCAAAATAATAAGAATATCAATTGTATAAATCGTTTAATACCGGATTCTTTTGAGTTTATAAAATATTTCCTAAGTTTGGCGGCCATGACATTTGGTTGGTCATGTGATCTATTATTACGTCACATTGTTTACTATTGTCATGCTGTCAAAACAGGTGCTCGTAAAAAATCATAGTATCCGTTTTTACCTACCATTGATAAAATTTTATGTTCAAAGATACTGAATCTTCAATAACTTTATTTTATCTATCAAATTCAGTTAACTCTTGAATTACTTTCACACAACTTTTTTCTTTTTTTCTATCAGAACTGTCCTGCTTTCAAAAAATACTATGTGTTCCAAATATGGCAACCTAAATTCTCATTCGCTGTCATTTTGGCGGGAAACCGGAGATCTCAAGAGATCTCGCTGTCAAACAGCAAAAATGGCTGACATTTGATTCAAAATGGCCGAAAAACTTTGAGTCTTCGATGGTGCAGCAAATTGAGACTTAAATGCATAAAATATCCGACTTTTTTTAGATTTACATTTACTTACATGGATAGATAAATGGTTAAGGTCAATTTTGGTATTAAACTTGTGTTTGTACTATTTACACAACTTACAATAATCGACCCCAAAGTGCCCGGAGTGAATCACTCCGGGCACTGCAACAAAGAGCAAAGAAGGGGGGTGTCGTAGCCCTCGCCAGCAGATTATCAGACAGAGGGCTACGATATCGCAGCTAATTTCAGTGCTGTCAACCAAACCTGCCAACTTATGTATAAGATTAGGATTCTTTTTTTAACATAGTGCAGTCATACAAACAATCAATACACCAAAGAAGTCATGTAACTGAAAGATTGTTGAAAGCAGCGTAAAACCCCATTCAAACAAACAAAACCAAAGAAGTCATTGACCATTTCAATTATACTCTTCACCTCAATTATCGTGCATGTAAGGAACCTGGAGTCAGTGCCAATCAAAAAATGTTTTTTTATCTGATGAAATAGTTTTTATATATCTAACATACATTTAATTTATATTTTAGTAAAGTTTTTGTCCAATTCTATTCTAAACTTCTACATAAAATTTATGTTGAAAGTTGCCTTGTTGACCCTTAAGAAATTTTGGATTGCTTCTGCAGTTATCATGCATCTTACAAAAGAGAGTGTCTATGACAACCAAAAAGAAGCAAATTTATTGTTTCAATTTTTGTCATCCATCTTTTCTTTTAAACAATTAATCTAGAATATTTATTTGATGTAAGTTTAAGTTTAAAGTTATGAAAATTCATGTTAAATTTATCCCCTGTCCCCTATTTTGTGAAATAAAATATTTGGGAGTGAATTTTGCATCTCCTTGGGTTTAAGTTAAGTGTGCCGTATGGTATGGGTGTTTCTCACAGCAACAGTTACGGTCCCAAAAAACTAAACATCCTGTGAAAAAATAAGGTCACAAAAGTTCACTGGGGCGCCTTAGTGGCCATGCACGATAACATAGGTATGCATGATAATTGAGTTTTGACAATATGTTTAAGACATTTTAGCAACCTACATGTCATTAAAAAATGAAACTGGTCATATACAGAAACACGGTCATGACACCTTTTTCGTTGGCTTAACCTGCACATTTACCAAATGAGCTGTAGTGCACTTTGAAAAATTAAAAGAATGGAAAATCTATTAATCTTGAAGTCAGCATGAATAATTTGTCTCAGAACATAGTAGCTGCAGACATTCCAATTTTTGAAAAGGAAAAAATTGGATACAATTCCATGCCATTTTTCTTAGGTAAAACGACTTTACTCAATGAGTGCAGGAGCAGACAACATGCAGAATTTTCTGACATGGGTGCATGTAGAATGCATGCTATTCATGGCAATTGTGTAACATTGATTAACTCAACGTCAGATTCATCCAACATGATACTCTGTTAACCCATAAGGCTTTTTGTCTATCCTTCTTATAAATATGTTTTGAGTAAAAGGTTGTATGGTATAGCAATTCAAAATTACTAGTTAAATCAGGGGTGTAGAATTTTCATGCCAAACATGTCCCCCATGAGCTTTTCTACTTGCATACAAACAGGAAAAGTATAGTTTTTCAGTGCCATGTCAATACCTGGCCAAATCTTAATGGTACAATATAGGTCTCAAATATTATAAATTGGAAAATTATTTTACCCCACATCGTATCAGTGAGGTCAGGGTTTTTGTTTGACCCGAGACCTTGGGTTTTGACGCACAGAAATTCAAAAAGAAGCAATTTTGACGCTCGAAAATTTATCACTGTGCGTCATTTTGACTCTCGAAAATTAGCAGCCATGCGTCAAGGGTCATCATAAGTGTGCCAAATTATTGGAAAATGGTTAATAGATTATCAAAATATACACCTCATCATTGATAACGCCAAGCTTGATTGGTAATTAACACTCTCGAGTGATGGACATGCATCGACGATCATATTGACAGGCACTACAAACCTGTGAAATTATTGCTGAAACCCCTTTTCAGAGTTCTAATGCTACTGAAATTTACTTATTTGTTAATACTCTTATCACAAACCTCACAAAATATAACCAAGAAGTAAAATGAAATCAAGAAAATGCATCTCAAGAAATGTCATGGTTTTTCACGGATAAAGTCGGCACTTTATTTTATGAAAAATAGGAATAATTTGATCCTTTTAGTATTCATGAGATTTATTAAAACTGATTCAAACTTATAAAATTTAGTACAAAAGCGAATTACAGTCACCCTGCAATGTGCATACAGCTACCATGATATCTTTGACATGTCAAGGCTACGTGCAATCTTGCTATTTTTGAACAAAATAAATGAATTTTTTTGTTCAATGATACAATATCACAAGGTCTATTGCACCTTAAAACAGTATGATGATTGGGGAGACATCTCCAGCCCTGAATGAACACTACGATTTCGGGGTCATGGCATCACAACTTGAGAGTGATGTAAAATAACATACACTTATGTGTAGTATGGAATATTTGTTATTGCTTATCTTAAGATTTTACGATGTTCAAAGCTAAAATGAATTTCATACCATATAAAAGAGGAAAAGATGCACTTTTTATTTGTCCATACTTGATTTTTTGTTCATGGCAGAACGCTTTTTAAGTAAAATGTTATGTATGCAAGATAGGTTATAAATGATGTTTGATGTTTAAAGCGATATTTTACTAGGATTGAAACTTTCGATAATGTGCTGCTGATAATGCATTGTAAATATCAATAAATGTTACCTAAAATCTTAGTCTTTTCACTGCACTTTCACATAAAAGTTTTTTTGTTTTTTTCAATCTGTATCTTACCTTTTCCTTCTTTTACATCTTTTGCAATGAAATTTTACGAAAATAATCCTTTGGTCATGGCCTTCAAAAATACTTAACCCATTCCCACAACAGTGATGCTTTTGGATGTCCCTCAAGAAAAACAATTGGGAAAACATTGTTTAGATGAAGAAACTGCTTGTAACTAGCAATTTCTTCATTTTCCACTATGTTTTCTACTCAGAAAGTTAAAAAATCTAAGATTTCATAAACTTTGAATCGTCTGCAACTCCTTTGAACTTGGGCCAGTCTAAAATTTTGTCGTCTAGTAATAGGTTAAAGAAATCATTATCACTTAATAAGTCCTGTTGCTATGGCAACCAAAAGGATTTTCTTAGGATTTTTTTAAAGATCTTCAAATTTTGTGTAGCATCATCTCATGGTCCTCTACCAAACACTTAAGATTATAGTTATGTAATTTATTCAAGCCCTATGTTGTGTGTACTTGGAATAATTTAAGAGTGAACTTTGAATTCGTAAGGAAGTCAAGTTGAATAAAGAGAAAACAATATGGCCAAAAACAGTTTTGAAAAAGTTTAAACATAGCCAATACATGAACTTTGCAGTATCTTAGGTGGGCGATCCAGTGCAATCATGGGCCTTGTGTTTTGCTTTTTTTTCCCCAAAAAGTAAGGTATGGTCCAAGGTATGCATTTGGTTATTGGGAATGAACCTTTAGAATATTGAAAAATGAACAATAGAAGAAATGTTTGACCAATGCCGCACTGAAAATAGCCTCTCAGCAAAATAGCTTGTGATAAACAACTGGGCTGAAATATGCAATCATTTTGATTCTGTTGCATACAGTTATGCATCAAGAACATGTCAAGTGCATATGGTTAGCATAAGACTGATGATCAATTTCAAAGCTTTCTATGACAACTGAATAGGTGCTGGGTTAGAATGGCCCAGTGTCAGAAAGGCATAATCCTAAAAGTCGGGCTCCTAAAACCAACAAAAAGACATGGTCTAAAAATCTTATTAAATTAAAAAAAAGGCAAACTGAATAACTTGATTCAATAGTATTTTGATCATCAAAATTTCTGTTTCCATATCTATATTTTCTAATGGGGGTAATCAATATTCCCAAAAACCACACTTACACCTTAAAATACACTGCCTTGACAGTTTCTTAATTGTAAATCAACATAACTAGAAAGGAAATAAAGAAAATTAGAATTTGTCACCCAGGATTATTTCTGTAGTGATACATGTATTTAGGTTTTTGACTCAAAGAGTTTTGATATTTCAACTTAACTGATTTTTATTTCTCTTTTCTACAATGTTGGTCGATATCTACATTTGATATTGATTTTTTGTGAATTTTAGATCCAGCACTTTATAAATAGTTAACCATGAGATCCAGTACAGGTCTTTAATCTACTTTCAACCATTTCGATTATTTATAATGGCACATAGAAATGTAACAGACTAGAAGTTTAAAGGTATTTAACTTTGTGTTTGTTCATCATCATTCATCATTCATCATCATTGTTAACTTGATAGGTCATCACAAATTAGTTCTGCCTATAAATATATAAGCAGTTACAACTGTTTCATTCTGACAAATCAATTTGTTATCAAATTATTTGATAGATTATTTGATAGAAAAAAATTGGCTAAGGTGTATTTTACATTCCTTTTTTGCTGAGGTCCAAGTACATACACTTTTCCCACTTTTTTGCCCCTATGTTATGACACAATTACATGATAAGGTCATCCAGTCCAGAAATTTTTCAGTCTTTTGAATTGTCATAGTAACATTGACCTTGGCTGGCTTGCTTGCTTCAGTTTGGTACCAAATATGCAAGACTTTATGCCCTCCCCCTTTAATAGATCTAGGATAATTGTTTTACCCTGTCTGTCTGTCTTTCTGGTGGAAACTTAACCTGTGAACTTAACATTTTTTATACTTCCATTCTATTAAAGTTAGGATGCTAATGTTTTTAGGGGATGGCAATACCAAACTGCAGGTCATTATCATCAAGGTCAACAATTTAGGCCTTCAAGCTTAATCTCAAAACTCTAATTCATCTAAAACCTATGACCTTAACATTTTATCAAGGTTAGACACATCTTGTGTTATCTGTAATATATTGGATTTATTAACCCATTCCTACAAAGTGACATTTTTTATTGCCCCCTTCCCCCACCCCCCTGAAAAAAGCTTCATATGGCATTGCAGATAATAAAGAAATTATTGTTACAAGCAAAACTTCATTATCAACAATGAAATTGTAATCTGCAACTCCTTCCAATTTGTACCAGTCCAAAGGTTTTCCGTCTGGTAATGGGTCAATACCACATAACAAAATTTCAGAATGCTTAAAATTCAAAGAACAGACAAAAATTTTAATGCATCATCATTTCATGTGCATGGAAATTTAAATCATACACCAAATAGGGAAGAAAAATTGTTAAAATCAATTTCTACTTTTCTCCATTTTTAGCTCACCTGACCACAAAGTGCGAGGTGAGCTATTGTGATCGGTCGTTGTCCGTCGTCCGTCCGTCCGTCTGTCCGTCCGTCCACAATTTCTTTAAAAATCTTCTCCTCCTAACCAGTTGGCCAATCAAGCTGAAACTTTGCAGGGATGTTCCTTGGGTGAAGTTCTTCAAAAGTTGTTAAAAGAATTTAATTCCATCAAAAACTCTGGTTGCCGCGGCATTAGAAAATGGGAATCTTTAGTAATTCTTTAAATATCTTTAAGAATCTTCTCCTCCTAAACCAGTAGGCCAATCAAGCTGAAACTTTGCAGGGATGTTCATTGGATGAAGCTCTTCAAAAGTTGTTAAAAGAATTTTATTTTGTCAAAAACGCTGGTTGACGCGGCATATGAAAATGGGAATCTTTAGTAATTCATTAAATATCTTTAAAAATCTTCTTCTCCTAAACCAGTAGGCCAATCAAGCTGAAACTTTGCAGAGATGTTCATTGGGTGAAGATCTTCAAAAGTTGTGAAAAGAATTTTATTTTGTCAAAAACTCTGGTTGCCGCGGCATATGAAAATGGGTATCTAGTAATTCTTAAAATATCTTAAAAAATCTTCTTCTCCTAAACCAGTAGGCAAATCAAGCTGAAACTTTGCAGGGATGTTCATTGGGTGAAGATCTTTAAAAGTTGTTAAAAGAATTTAATTCTGTCAAAAACTTTGGTTGCCGCGGCATTTGAAAATGAGAATCTTTAGTAATTCTTTAAATATCTTTAAAAATCTTCTCCTCCTAAACCAGTAGGCCAATCAAACTGAAACTTTGCAGGGATGTTCATTGGGTGAAGCTCTTCAAAAGTTGTTAAAAGAATTTAATTCTGTCAAAAACTTTGGTTGCCGCGGCATTTGAAAATGAGAATCTTTAGTAATTCTTTAAATATCTTTAAAAATCTTCTCCTCCTAAACCAGTAGGCCAATCAAACTGAAACTTTGCAGGGATGTTCATTGGGTGAAGCTCTTCAAAAGTTGTTAAAAGAATTTAATTCCGTCAAAAACTCTTGTAACCGCGGCATATGAAAATTGGAAATTTTAGTAAATCTTTGATGTTGTTTTTTTTCATAGACTACAAGGCCAAAGGCCTTTATATTTTGTAAAGAGCTTAATCATATGGTTCTCTACCAAGTTTTTAAATATTTTATCTCTGGGGTCAAAAATGGCCCCGCCCCTTAGATCCGAAGTTTGGAAAAATTCTTAATAAGAGCAATTTCAAAAGGCTTCTCCTCTTAAACTATAAGGTCTAGGATATTCATATTTGGTATGTAGCATAACTAGATGGTTTTGTACTATATCACAAAAAGTTTTCATCCAAGGGTCAAAAACAGCCCTGACTAGGGGTCCAAAAATTTGGAAAAATGCAAAATTTGAGTATGTTGAAAAAAATTCTTCATATTAAGGCGGAGGGCATTTATATTTTGAGTGTAGCATAGCCTGGCTGTTATCTATCAATTTCGATTAAATTATGCCTGTAGGTTTAAAAAATACCCCTTCCCTGGGTGTCCATAGTTCGTAAAAATGCTCAATTAGACCATGTTCAACAGTCTTCTCCTCACAATCTACAAAGTCTAAGGCATTCATATTTGATTTATAGCATAACCAGATGGTTCTCTACTATGTTAGCTAAAATCTTAGCCCTGGGATAAAACATGGCACTGCCCCAGAGGTCAAAAATTTTGGAAAACACCCAATTAGAGCAACTTCAAAGTCTTTTCCTTCTGAAATATAAGATGAAGGGCATTCATATTTGGTATGTAGCATGACTAAATAATTTTGTACTATGTTACAGGAAATATGCTCTTAGGATAAAAAATGTCTCTGCTCCTGGGATTGAAAATTGCATAATCGCATTGAAAGGATTCTTCTTAAATAGAAATGGAGAAAGTGCTTGCTTTCTCACAATGCTTTTTTAAACCTTTTTCCCTGAGGGTGACAAATTCTAAAATAGTTTGGTAATCGATTAAACTATGAAGCCAAAGGCATTCATTTTCATTTTAAAGAATTACTGGATTGTTTTGTACAAAGCCAAAATCTTATATTTGTTTTATTTATTTTGCTCAAGTTGTGTCTTTTTTATACAAAAAAGTACTGTAATTTGCAGATGCCTCAGGTGAGCGATTTAGGACCATCATGGTCCTCTTGTTTTTATTTTCTTAAATGCATTACAATATGCCATTTTGTAGTACTGTAATCATAATAAGGAAAATCTGTAGCTCATAAGCATAAAGACATATAGGTAAAAATATTGATTTGTGAATTTTTACAGAAATTGATAGGTTCAAACCATTTTTATTTAATCCCTACCTTCATTAATTGCATGTTAAGTAGTTTTATAGAAATATTCATGGATTTGTTGCATGCACCCAAGAGGGTTTTTGTTATCTACTTTATGATTTCAGTTTGCATGTTAATATCATATATTTTCAATCTCCAGAAACATAGATGTGGAAAACATTTAGGGAAAAGAGGAATTTGTGTGCATCAGACAATTTCCTACATGATAATGGTAGAATAACTATCCATTCTTTACAGGTTAAAAATCCAGCGCTATGTCCAAACAACCATGTGTTTTGTTCTACTTGCCTTGATGTATGGCTTCAGAAGAATAAACAGTGTCCAGCTTGTAGAGTCAGCATGACCACTCCAAAGAAAATAATGGGTAAGAACTCCTGATTTTAACAGATGACAAAACACGAAACTGGTCCAAATTGAGTGGAGTAGCAGATTTTTGTGATATTTTTGCTAATATTTTAAAGTGTTTGCAAAAAATAACATAGCATCTTAACTCTTGTCATGCTGCACCTGGAACATTCCAGTTTTGGCAGGAGGCATAGGGTATAGGGCATAGACAAAGATCAGACTTGGCATACATCCAGTCTGATCTTAGGGTATACCACCTGTTTATCCAGAGTTGTTCATGAAATTAATTTTCAAAAGAAATACTGATTTACAGGCTGGCTTTCCAGTGTTTACATTCCTTTGATTTTAATAAAATTTTCAAAAAGAAATGTTATTCAGCATTACAAGGGTGAAACAATGATGATTTTTAAGTGCTTTTGAATTATAACAAAGTATTTGAAAGATAAAAAGAATTGTGTGAAAAGATAAATTGCTTTAGACAAAAGTTTTTTTTAACATTTTCTTGAAAAAGATTATCCTAGGCAAGGGTTATGAAAAAAAAAATAGGGACAAACCAACCTGGTATTGAATTTTGGGTATTTACAATGGGATCCATTCCAGCACTTTTTACTCCCCTTCAAGAAAGAGGCTTACGAAAACATGGAAAATGGATAAATTGCTGGTAACTAGCAATTTCTTCATTTCCCACGATTTCTGCCCAAACAGACAAACATTGGTAAAATTTCACCAACTTGAAATTGTTGTTTGTAACTTCTTTCTATTTGGACCAGTCTAAAAAATGTTTGTAGCGGGTTAACATACTTTTTAATACACCAGAAAGAGCGCTCCAGTAAATATTTTTGAAAAAGGAGAAATTGCATGATACTATCAACTTCTCCTTTTCTCACTATGTTTTCTGCTCTGTTCAGAACTTATTTGCCACTTTAACACATTTTTGAATTGTCAGCAATGTCTTTGGGTTTGTCTAAATTTATTTGTTTGATAAGTGTTTGATTAATTTTGTAGAAAGTATTATCCAAATTATTATAATTTTGTTACAGGTGGTGTGAGCCATCAAGATCATGAAAATAACAAGCTCACAAACCCTGAGCTTAGAAAAGCTAGATTTGACTTGTTATATAAAGAATATGAGGTAAGCAAGACGGGTGTTGAATGCCCGACTCATCAGACATAGGTTTTAGTACTTTCGGACAAGCACATTTTTCAAGGCCACTTGTCATGGGACAAGTAAATAACATTAGGACAAATTTTGAAACGGCACGAAATAGATCTTGAAGAAAACTTGTAACATATTGGTAAATTATCATAATTTTTATTTTGAAGGGTAGAAAAACATTGTAAATAATGTTATCACATAGTTAATCTCTTTTTACAGACAATTTCATTATGATTTAGGACAATCAGGGACAATTGTAGAAAGAGCCTGTGTGCAAGATTTTCAACAATGTTGAATTTGCTCCAAGCAGAGCATTAGATATGTTCTGATCATGGTCTTCACTGTGCACTCTTTAGATGGTTTGGTTTAAACATATTTATTTTACATCGATTGGGATACAAGTTCTTACAACTTGGATTAATCCCTCTCAATTCTGCTTCCTGGAAAATTCACCAGTACTCACGCCAAATATGTGCGCCAAGGAAAGAACCTAGATTGATAGCTGCTCCAGGGAATCGAACTTGGGACCTCTTGATCAAGAAGCATACGCTCTACATCTCAACCACAGACACCACTCTCTAGATGGCTACTGATTAAACATTTCTGTCAACAATCGGGGATTATTCTAAATTTACTGTGTTGAAGGCTGCTGTATATGAGCAGTTTATTTGCTATGAAATTAATTGTTTGAAATGTCTCAAATTTAAATCATAAAACTTGGCTTAGCTCATTACCAGACGGCAAAATTTTAGGCTGGTCCAGATTGAAAGGAGTTTCAGTCGAAAACTTAAAGTTTATGAAATTTAAGAGTTTTTATACTTTCTGTTTATAAAAGATTTTGGAAAATGAAGAAATTTCTTCATTGTAGACAATGTTTTTCCAGTTGTTTTTCTTGTGGGGCGACAAAGAGCCGTCATTATATGGGAATGGATTAATAAGATATGATCAATTAAGTCAATTAAACTTGCTTATATTGATAGGTTTTGCCATTTAAGGCTGTGTCACAGTAAAGGGGGGCTTAATGCAAAACTTCTTGTCCTAGTTAGTTCGAGGTGTATATTGTGACTATGGCACACTTCTTTAAATTTCAAACTGAAAATTGAGCTATTGTCATCACCTTGGTGTTTTGCAAGTTACAAGTCAAAAATTTTGTTGTCTGGTAATGGGTTAATTCCACTTACAAATATTCTAATTGCACTATATAGATGCTTAGACTGCTCAATGTCTGTGCTATCAGGTCATGGTCCAGGGTTGGATCCCTGGCCACGACAAATATCCTTTCTGACACTTTTCTCCCACCAAGGGGTGTATGATTGTAAATCTAGTTCGGATAAGCAGCTGGAGGCTTTGAAAAGATGTAGTTGTAGTGCTTATGTGAGAAATACCAGGAAACCATGGCTAGGTGCTCCAATGGCTGTGATATGACTGTGGCGTTTAACCCCATTCAATTAATCAGTTACTGTCTGTGCTTTATGGATACATGAAATTGGTCCAATTCACTGTTTTGGAATATTATTTTGTACTTTGATAGGGTACTCATTATGCCCCCGCATTGAAAGGTCAAGGGCATATTGTTTTACCGTTGTTGGTCTGTCTGTCTGTCATCTGTCTACAACACTTAACCAAAAAACCTAACATTGTCAATTACTACCAGCCTATTCAAGATACAATGCTCATATTTGGCATGATGATACATCTCCATATTACGCATCTCCTCATGTCAAGGTCATGTGATAAGGTCAAGGTCACATACCAAGGTCAAACACACACAAAAAAAAACATGTAAGGTGGGGCATTGTGTTTCACAAACACATATTGTTTTATTTTTCAGAATGAATTTGAGAGAATGCAATCAGAGATACATCTTCTCAAGACAGAAAATCAAATTTTGAAACAACAAACTCGAAAAGATGGTTTGGCAGAAAGCAGGTACTTTATAATTTAATGTCAACAGCTTTAATTATCAAACACTGAAACGCTTTCTTATCTTTTTGTATTGGGGGACTAAAGTTCAGTCAGCAGGTATGTCAGGTTTGTGTTATGACTGTAGAATTATTCATTTTATCTGATCTTTCTTCATATTGCTTTTAGACTTTGAGACATATTGGTAATGCCTGATAAAGGCAATTTGATGATGAAATCTTCAAAATATCTGCCCTTGAAATTGGATCAATTCCTGTAAAAGATTATGAAAGGCTTGTGTTTTATTTAAAATTGCTATTTGTCTTTCTCCATTCTGAGTTTAATTGATGAATTGGAGCTGTCAATTGAAAGAATTAATTGACTAATCAAATTATTCATTTGGACCAAAAGTGAACTTTGAACTCCAACATTTGTTGATATTTATGTTTCACATTTCTGTTGGTTTGGGGACTTAAACATTGCAACTACAGCTCACTCATGCGGTAGTAACAAAATTTTTTGGTCACAAACAAACCATTCTATTTGTTGTTATAAGTTACTGACCATAAATTTTGCAAAATGATTCTATTTGATATCTAAGTCAATCTCCCTCTTGTATCCCAATGGGCAGTGCAAGTGCTCCATCAATTAGTATTTAGAAAAAATAGCAGTATGCTTCCAAAATAGATTTTATGTAACTACATTAGAAAGTTTCAAAACTTAGGATTGGATAGTCAAGGCTTAAAGGAAGTATATTTTTTTCACATTTTAGATCAAGCCATGGAGAATCTTCAAAGAGTTCTGAGCAGTTACTAGTCTTAACAAAGAAATTACAAGATGCAACCAAGTTGTATGAGAAAATGAAAGCAGAGCTTACAAGAGTGAAACAGGTATTCCATGCTATATATTAACCCATTCCGACACAATGACTCTTTTGGACGCAACTCAAGAAAAATGGTTTACCAGACATTGTTGAACATGAAGAAATTGCTTGAACAAGCAATTTCTTCATTATCCACTAAGTTTTCCAACCCAAAATAAAGACTGGTGTGAGAAATACCAGGAATCAATTGATGCGTGCTCCAGCCGCTGCAATATACTGTTAAAAGTGGCTTTAAACCCCATTCAATCAATCATTCTGATGGTTAATGCGGCTAATTTTATAGATTTGGAAGCTTCTTTTTTGTATTCTCAAGTGCCTCCATGTGGCCATAAACTTTTCATTAGACCCATTCTCAACACAACTTTGAAGGAAAAGCTTTCTAAAACATTATGGAAAATTAATCAATTGCTACAAATTTTTCTATTCCGAAAGTTTAAGTTCTTTGAAATACTATTGATTTGAAAAATATATCCTCAAATTTCTTGCACTGTGGATGAGTCTAAAATTTGGTAATGGGGGTAAGCATTTCTCAAAGTTTCTACAACAGACTTAATTATCACATCCTTTACTGTGAAAAGTGGGGGTTTTTGCTTATAAAATACCAACATCTAGTGTCACATAAAAAAACACTTTTGTATATTTCTATTTATTCAGGAGAATACTAATTTGAAAGATGAAAATGTTAGTCTTAATCGAGAAAATCAAAACCTGAGACAGGAACTGGCTGGGCGTTCTCCACATAGGTAAGCTCTAATTGACATTTACGTTGAAATTCATTAAACAAAATATGACCCTTGATGGAATGTAACTTTGATATTGGAAGGACAGAGTTTTCCCAGGCATATTTGTTGTTGATTTTGTGCTTTGGTTTAACACATAACTAATGACCAAATTAAAAATTTGGCTGTGGACAAAGACATATTGGTGCCATATGTTATAGCGAAATATTGTGTTCATTGTAACTTTTTTGGTTCCTCCTGTCAAATTTCGGATTTGTGTGGTAATAGATAAAGTTTTATGGTCAACCCTTTTATACTTGTTACAATGCATGCTTTTGATTCAAACTGTAGCACATTTTTCCTAGTAAGTTTTATTACTTAGACTCATGTTCATTTCTCTGCTGTTCATTAACCCTTTCCTGTTCAAATATGGGATTTTACATTCCTGTGATTTTATACTTGAGAAAACATTATGGAAAAACAAGAAATTGCTTGTAACAAGCAATTTCTTCTTTTCCCACAATATTTTCTACCACATAGGATGGTTTCATTTAAAATTGCATCCAATTTTCATTGTCATCTGCAACTTCCTTCAATTTGGACAGGTCTAAAATTTCTAAAAACGGGAAAGGGTTAAGCCCCGGCAAAAGTAGGGGCATGCTCTATAGTATTCAACCTATCTCTGCATCCACAGTACATCTGTATTGTGCTCTGACAGGCAGTTACATCTTTACTTCTCTGCAGACTTTATCTAAATTGTGATTTGTGGATTCTTAAAAACATCTAAGAAAAGTTTGAATTCAGATTTCTTTGATTGCTCATTTTAACCTTTTCCTGTACAAACCCATGATTTGACGTTGCTGTGATTTCATATTGAGAAAACATTGTAGAAAAAGAAGCAATAAGCAATTTCTCCTTTTCCCATAATATTTTAATATCACATAGTATGGTTTCACTTCAAATTGCATCTGATTTTCATTGTCGTCTGCTATGTCTTTCAACTTAGACCGGTCTAAAATTTTGGATGCTTTTATCCCACTTTCATTCATTTTAATCTGCTTAATGTTAACCCTAGTCATGCTGAACCTGGAATATTACTGCTTTGGCAGGAGTTATAGACAAAGATCAGCCTGAACATAAGTTCAGTCTGATCTTAGTCTATCCATCTGCTTGTCCTTTTTAAACAAGAAATGTTAGATAAATAGATAAGATAGATTTTCAAAAGAAATATTAACCTACAATTGGTGCTACCAATGCCTTCAGTCCTTTGATTTTAATAAAAGTCTGTAGAGGCTTTATAATTCAGCATGACACAGGTTAACTATACAGAACACAAGCTACTGATGATGCCAAGTTACATGTACATGGAAGTTTTTTACGGGTATTTGATTTATAATTCCTGGTATTTGATTTATAATTCCTGGTATTTTTACTTATAATTTTATTTTTAAACCACGTATTACATGAAAGAAATAAATTGATTGTTTCCTTATGAGTAAAGTCTATAGATCTTTCATTTTGTGAACACTAAGGGCTTTATATTCACTTGTGGCTCTCCAACTTGTGAAGAAATAGCTTTTGTTGTTCAGAAATGAAAGATAGATTGATCTTAAACTTAAGCAATTTTCCTCTATTTCTCTCTTGCAGGTATGGCAGAATAACAGTTCAGACATTAGAATCAAAACTGGCAAGTGCTGAGAAAGATGTAACTAGATTAACCAAAGCTTTAGAGCGATCTGACAAATACATTGAGGAGTTAGAGAAAGAAAGAGATGACAATAAAGGAAGCTCTTCAAAGGGAGATAGATATTCTATGAATGGGGACATTCTATCTAGCAAACCATTAGATTCAAATGAGTTTGGTGTCAGGGGAGATAATTCCCGAAGACAGTTGTTCTCTGATGAGAAGGGAGGTAAATCTGGTTCAGGTGAGCGTTCAAAATATTATTATGATCGAAATGGAGATGATCTCAGGGATGAATACATAGATTATGAGCCTGATAAACGGTTAGGGAAAGCTACAAGTACTAAATCTAACAGCTCAAATGGTGGTAAAAAGAGAGTGACCTTTGACCTGAATAAAAACACGGATTCAACAGCTGTTTCCTTTGAACTGGAAATGCCTAGTCCTGTTAAAGTGCCTAGTGGTAGAAATGCTGCAGGAAATAGAAGTGCCTCACCAGTAAAGGGTGTGCTTAAAAAGGGTAGTGATAAACAAAATGGTGTGACAACCAGCCATGATGGATATTCATCTGATTTATCAAAAACACTTGAGGATGATTCTTTATTAGGAAGTTACAATCGTAAACCTTCTGATAGATTCTCTAAAGATGATGATTTACTTTTCCAAAAGAGTCGGACACTACCTGCTAATAGAGAATTCAATAGGGAAAATACTTCTGCATCTTCTCTTCGTAAAAAATACAGTGCTGATGATAGTGTGCTGAGTCAACCAAGTGATTTGGATCGTAAAAGTTATGATGACTTGGATTATGTGAAAAAATCTGGTAAAGATTATGATCTTAGGTCAGATGACCTTGAATATAGGACAGGACAATCCTCAAGGTCAAAAGGAAGGCATGACGATGTTGACAGGTCAGACTTGGATGATACAAATTATATAGAAAGTGAATTAGACGAATTGAACATTTCGCTGACACCCGAGTTTACTGATTGTATGAAACTTTTAAATAGGGCAGAGAAAAAGGTACAAGGATCTCCTGAAAGTGATTTAGATGACCTACCATCTACATACAAGTCTACAAGAGATGGTGACCTTGATGCTGCATTCAGGGCTTCAACAGGCAGTATTGGGTTTAGGGGTGGAAATAGTGAGCACTTTATGTCCAGTTACAAACCAGAAACAGACAGATTTACTTCTTCACTGGACACATATTCCAGGGGCAGACATGTAAGGTCTGGGTCATTAGACAATATATTGTTACCTTCAGAAAGAAGTAATAATGACATTCAAGGGGACTTAAATTATAGACCAAGTAGTGCCTTACCAACCACATCCAATATGTATCCCCCCACATCGCAAAGTAAATATTCAACAGGGTTGACAACTGGCAGAACAACTTTGACAAGAACTCCATCTGTGGACAATCTGCTGTTGACCAGACCTTCTACAGGGTACCAGAACAAGTACACACCTATTACAAATGGGGTTGGTTTCCCATCCAGGATAGGTCAAGTTTCAAGTTACAAGCCATACAGTGAGAATTCTGATCAATTAGATGTGAATGGCACTGGTGTTAGCACAGTTGGAAGTAGTGGTACCCAACCTTTCCCAGCTAAGCACGGTATATTAACCTCTGGTAGTGGGTTAGTTAGGGAGGGAGAGGACAGTAGAACAAGTTTTGATGCAGTTTTACAAGCAAGGGCAAGGTCACTCTCGGGCTACACAGGTTCCACAAATAGTGGTGTAATAGAGGGAGAGGATAAAAAAGCACTATCTACAGGCAGACTCACTCCTACTTTACCAACTTCTGGCTCTGATCTTGATTTCAAATCAATTAGTGGTAGAGACTTCACATCTGAATACGCTACAAAATCCGGCATGGGTTCTGGTAGATCTACCCCTACACTAACAAGTATCTCTGATTTAAACTCACAGCTTAAATCTAACTCTCAGTTCTCTGACTATAAATACATGGGTACTGACATGTCCCTTAAACCTCCCACAGGATCTAGACCTACAGATGTTGGTCCAAGTCAGTCTGGGTCAGGTCGTAGCTCTACTAACTATAGTAACCCTTCATCCTCTTATACTAACAACTGTTCTGTGTCTGCCTCTGACACACAAGGTTATTCTAGCATGCCAAACTTTTCTTCACACAATGGGGTTGCTAATGGTCTCATCAATGGTGGCGTAGGTAGTAGTACTAATAGTAGCAATCTAGTTGGATCTGGTGGTGGTGGTGGTATGTTTTATGATGGCACAAAATATGAAGGAAAACCTTTTTCACTATCAGCAAACAGTAAAGTATCAGGGGAAAACTTTGAGATGAATAATAATAAGGTTGATTTTAGTAGTAGTAGTAGTACAAACTATAGATCTTCCAATTTTGATGATAAAAGTTACATATCAACTAATTCTGCTAGTAGTAGTGTTTCTTCTTACAAAGATTATAATTATAGAGATGGTACTGATTTTTCTAATTTCTCTACTAAAGTTGCCACTAGTAATCTCCCCTTGCCAGGATCTCAATCAACTGTTAATGTATCGTCTGGTTCTTTCGCAGGGTCATCATATGGTCTTGGCGCATCATCATCATATACCAGCTCATCTTACATGCCAACTACCCTAACAGGCGTCAACTCTGTTCCATCCTATTCCACAGCCCATAGTGTTCCCTTCACCTATACATCCTCATCCTATACTAGTACAGGTCCAGTTAGCTCATACACATCCAAAACGCTAGATCCCATTGCTGAATCATCAAATCATTATAGTTATGTGTCTAATGCGTCTGGAGACTTTTCATCAAAGAATGATACTTTTGCCTTACCGGAGCCAAAGAAGAGACTGTTTGACAACTCTGAGGACCTTGACATGTCAGTTAGTCCAATTAAAGCTAACAGAAGGTTTTGAGTTCATGATTGACAAGTAATCTATCACTTTAGCGCAGATCAAGAAGAGAGTGTTGATGCTTTATTCATCATACTTTTGTAGAACTAAAATGCAGATAGAAGTAGTTCTTGCTGTCAATCAGAAATAGATTGACCAATTAAATCTTAAATTTATACAAAACTTGAATATTTACCTCATTTATGTTGAGTGTTTTTGTTCGTTTGGCAATTTAAGCAGTGTAACTACAAGCTCTAGTTAGGTCACCAAACAAAGATTTGCTGTTTGTTATATGTTTCTAATTGAAAATCATACAAACTAACAGCATTTTAAGTATCTAACTGACTTGTCAAATGCAATTGGGCTTTGCCAGCAACCTGTCAATTGAGGAATCATGACTGTTAACTAAAACAATCAGATTTGAAATCAAATCAGTACTTTATCCATAGTTGCCATCTTTACCTTAGACTCAGATGTAAAATTACTTTGTCAATGGGCAACCAAAATTTTCTTTACTACAGCAGAATGCAAACTACAGTTACAATATTTAGGTCACCCATAAAATGTGTTTTACTACAGCAAAATTCAAACTGTTTTTACTATAGCCAAATTCAAACTGCTGTTACAATATTTATTCATCCACAAAATGTTTTTTACTACAGCCATATTCGAACTGCAGTTACAATATTTAGGTCAACCACTACTCTTACTGTTTTGTCATTAATGCCCAAACAACTAATATAATCTGGTGTCCTGGACACACTGTCTTGTGAGAATGTCAGTTGACCAATCACTGGCCCTGTCCACATACTCCGTTGGCCCTGACAATTGAATGCAACAGGAAGTTCAACTTCGATATTTAATGCCATTATTTTGCAAAATTTATGGTCAGTAACATATAACAGAAAAAAAGAATAGTTGGTTAGCAAACTAAACATCATAAAAACAGCTTGAATAAGCTGTAGTTACGCTGTTTTAAGTCACCAAACCAACAAAAATGCCTTTAAAAATGCCAGCCATTGTCAGAGGTCAAAGCTCTCTTCTGGTTCTAACGAATTATATGATTGGTCGAATGATTCTCTGATTAACAGCTGTAATTGGTCAATTGAAGTTGGTGTGACCAGCAATCTATCATCAAGGAATACAAATTTGCCATGAATACAAATTTGCCATTTCAAAATGAGTGTTAATTCATAATCATGTAATTTGTAGGGTAAAAAATAAGTAAGTGCTTGAAACGATTTCTCCTTCCACAGTATTTGGCTTATATTGTATTAACCAATAACCAGACGTTAAATTTTAGACTGGTCCAAATTGAAAAAAGCTGCAGACGACAATTGAAAGTCGATGACATTTTAGCTTTTTCGAACTTTCTTGGTAGAAAACATAGTGTAAAATGAAGAAAATGCTTGTTACAAGCAGTCTCTTCATTTTACACAATGTTTTCCCAAAGGTTTTTCTTGGGGGGCGTCAGAAAATGTCTCTTTGTGGGAATGGGTTAATGGGAAAGTCAGAACAAAGAAATTTCACTTAAAATATTATTGTAGTTTCTCATCAGTCACGAGAGATTTACGATCGATGGAATGCCACTGTCCAATTGAACAATTAAATCTTCGATTTAGACCAGAGATGATCATTGAACTCTGATGTTTATGTTATTCATTTTTGTTGGTTTTGGCGACTAATTCAAGCTTTAGTTATGTCTATTATGTCGTTAGGTCACGGGCCATTGACAAATGGTAACGGGTTTTACCAGGGATCAATCGATCGGAAATATTCTTTGCAACAAATTGATCTGTATTAAGTTAAAGGTTTTCGTAGTTGCTAGAAGATTGTTATTTCTAACAAATTTTTCTGTTATACTTCATTCTATTAGACTTCATTGACTGTTTAGGTGTTACTCTCAGTTAGTTTTGAACATTTTAGAGCAACACAAAATCGTAAATCAGATTTAGGATCTTTGTAAAAGAAAAAGAGAGTTAAGAATGATGTACCCAGATAGCGTTATTTTGTGTATTCTCGAATCCTTGGTTTTTTGTTTCCAAAACTTATGTTCATGTTACTAGGTCAAGGTCAATAATTATTATCATATTACTAGGCCAAGGTCAACTATTATGATCATGTTACTTGGTCAAAGTCTTTCTCAAACTTGGAGAAAATATTTGTTTGATCTGCCGAAAATATTTGTTAGACCATGAGAGAGATTCAAATTGAAATTTTGACTTTCCATCCTATATGGAGTTAAAGATGGTTCATTGGCAATGTAAGTTTTTCTGCTCATCGAAATACCGCATTTTGCTTTTATATCTATTAAACTTAGAGAAAATATATATTAGTTGGGGTGAGAGTGAATTCAGGTGAGCAATCTAAGGCCATCCCGGGCCTCTTGTTTTGTAAAATAAAGCTAGATGTGTCTTATTATTCCATAAGTGCTAGTCTTCATTGAATATATATCTAAACAATATTGTTTTGTTTGATCAGATCTGATGTGTTTACAATCTGACACCGAAACCTTGCAACTAGAGCTCATTTAAGATGTAGTTATGGGGTTTGGGTTGCTCAAGAACAATATCATGAATGTCTATAAGTTGGACAGCCACTATATTTTGGTAAAAAAAAACGAGCAAAAACCTTTTCATCAGAGCCAGGGAAAATGATGATTTAATCAAACGATTTATTGAATATTGCTGACAAAATCATGTGTATCATTTGATTTAAAGTTTTTTTAACATGTCGTAACTAAAACTGTCAAGAATCAAAATGTATAGACAAAATTATTGATCTGTGTCATTGAATTTGATAAAACAGCCGCCTGTTTAAAAGTGGTGTTTTGGAATGGCCCAATCAATAACTTGTAAGACCAGAGATGGTAATTTCACACTTACAGAATGGTTTCTTTTTTGCCTGAAGGGTCACATATACATATATGGTTGCAATTACTGTGGAATCCTGTTAATTGCAACGCCAATTTGTCAACAGTCTTATTGCTATAAACGAACAGGAGCTATTTGTTCTTTAGCAATTTACTGCTGAAAAGTAGCCTTATTCAAACGAAAGAATATTTTCTTTTGATATCAACTTCAGGTTTTTTGCCTAAAAATATTGTGAAATTTGAACTGCAATTAACACGATTTCCCTGTAGCGGTTTTGTAAAAAAAATCATGTTTTAATTACAAACTACAATACTGGGTACATCTCTGTTATAAGTCTTGAAACCCAGAGTGAACTGTTGTTGTGATGATTGTGAACTGTTGCCTATATCTTTTTAGCTCACCTGAGCACGTAGTGCTCAAGTGAGCTATTGTGATCGTCTTTTGTCCGTCGTCCGTCCGTCGTCCGTCGTGCATCGTGTGTCGTGCGTCATGCGTCGTACGTCAACAATTTCTTTACACGACATCTCCTCCTAAACCACTGGGCCAATTTGAACCAAATTTGGCAGAAATGTTGCTTAGGTGGTCCCCTTCAAAAATAGCTAAAAGAATTGAAATCCGTTAAAAACTCTGGTTGCCATGGCAACAAAAGTGAAATTTTAAAATAATCTTTAAAAATCTTCTCCTGCTGACCCAGAAGGCGTAGAGCCTTGATATTTTGCATGAAGCATCAGTATATTGACCTCTTTCAAAATAGCTAAAATTATGATCCTCGGGTCCCCAGGGGCGGAGCCCCAGGGGGGTAGGGTTTATATAGAAATAAAGAACGATTTTTTAAATGAAATCTCCTCTCAAACCACTGGGCCAATTTGAACCAAATTTGGCAGAAATGTTGCTTAGGTGGTCGCCTTCAAAAATAGCTAAAAGAATTGAAATCCGTTAAAAACTCTGGTTGCCATGGCAACAAAAGTGAAATTTTAAAATAATCTTTAAAAATCTTCTCCTGCTGACCCAGAAGGCGTAGAGCCTTGATATTTTGCATGAAGCATCAGTATATTGACCTCTTTCAAAATAACTAAAATCATGATCCTCGGGTCCCCAGGGGCGGAGCCCCAGGGGGGTGGGGTTTACATAGAAATAAAGAACAATTTTTAAATGACACCTCCTCCCAATTCACAGGGCCAATTTGAACCAAATTTGGCAGAAATGTTCCTTAGGTGGTCCCCCTTAAAATTAGCTAAAAGAATTGAAATCCGTTAAAAACTCTGGTTGCCATGGCAACAAAAGTGAAATTTCAAAATATTTTTTAAGAATCTTCACCTCCTTATGCAGAAGGCGTAGAGCCTTGATATTTTGCATGAAGCATCAGTATATTGACCTCTTACAAAATAGCTAAAATCATGATCCTCGGGTCTCCAGGGGCAGACCCTGGGGGGGGGGGGGTATAGGCATGAAGCATAAGTTCACAGACTTCTTTCTTATTTCTGAAATTATAACCCATGGAAAAAGTTTCCGCTTTCAAATCGTAGCCCACTTGTTTCATGATCCTAACCTTAATATGAAATTAGACTGTTGAAAGAAAAAGAGCCTTTATCTCAGGTGAGCGCCCCAGGGCCAACGGCCCTCTTGTTATCAGATTCCTTTCAAATTTTGTTTTGGTAAAGGACTTGGCTTTTATTGGTGGGTCTAATTTCCCTATGCTAGTTAGCACGGAGAAAATTTTTTCATCTGAAACTATTGGCTTATTTATCCCCCCCCCCCTCTTAACTTTGTTAGGGGGGTATATAGGAGTCAGCTTGTCGGTCGGTCCGTCCGTCGGTCCATCCTTCTTTCTGTCTGTCTGTAGCTTTTTTGTGTCCGCTCAATTTGTGGGCAACCAATGGACGGATTTGATTCAAACTTCACTGATATAATCAGTATCAAGCAGAGATGTGCATATTTTATTTTGGTTACGGTCCACTGATTTTTGATGGAGTTATGGCCCTTTAGTGAAAAATGGTGTCCGCTCAATTTCTCAGCAACCATTTGACGGATTTGATTCAAATTTTACAGAAACACTCAGTATAAGTCAGACATTTGCATATTCTATTTTGGTTATGGTCCATTCATTTTTGACAGATTTATGGCCCTTTTACTAAAAAAGTCCATTTTTGTTATGGCCCTTTTGCAGATAGCACTTGTATATGGACAAGCACTGTTGGTGGGTATTAGTCCGCTTTGTGACAATGTCTAGTTGAATTCAAACTTCTGAATAATCTTTATTTAGATTCCATGTAAATAATTAGATAAGCTGAAAATTTTAGTTCCATCGGCTGAAACCCAGTGTGGTATTGTTATGGCGTTGTGTTTGTCATACTTCCATGCATCTATGCCTCTGTAAGCTTTTCCTTTAAGAACCTTCTCCTCAGAAAGTATTGCACAAATTTCAACCTTATGCACAGGAATTATCCTTGGGTGACCCTAAGATTCCTGCAAAGAAGTTTGATCCTATAAAAAATTCTTTAACTGGTAGGGCTATTTTCTAAATACAGTGTAAAGTGAAAACTTTGAACTTTTTCCTTCTCAGAAACTAGTGATGGATTTCAGCTAGATTTTTACAATCCTATGGTGACCCTTTGTCAGATTCCTTCAAAGAGTTCTGATAGGATAAAAACATGGCTACAATTGGCAGGGGTAATTCCATATATAGTGTATTGTTAAAAACTTTGAAAATCTTTATCTTACAAACTATGTAGTAGATAGATTTCACAGGAATTATCCTTATGGTTACCCTGTATCCCATTACCTGACAACAACATTTTAGACTGGTCCAAATTCAAAGAAGTTGAAGACGACAATTTCTTGTTTATGAAATTCAGAAAGTGTCTGTCCATCAGGATAGAAAACATTCTGAACAATGAAGAAATTGCTTGTTAGAAGAAATTTCTTCATTTTCCAAATGTTAAAATTTATATTCTAGGGGTGTCAAAAGGTGTCATTGTGTTGGAATGGGTTATATTATCCTATTTTTGTTTGCTAAAAAAACAAGGCTTCAATGGGCTGCCAATTTTTAATATGGTATATAAAACTTCAGAATATCTTATTCTTAGAGGATGGGTTTAGAATGATCTTTTAGTAACCTTTTATTAGCTCACCTGAGCACGTAGTGCTCAAGTGAGCTATTGTGATCGTCTTTTGTCCGGCGTCCGTCCGTCGTGCGTCGTCCGTCAACAATTTCTTTAAACGACTTCTCCTCCTAAACCACTTGGCCAATTTGAACCAAATTTGGCAGAGATGTTGCTTAGGTGGTCCCCTTCAAAAATAGCTAAAAGAATTGAAATCCGTTAAAAACTCTGGTTGCCATGGCAACAAAAGTGAAATTTTAAAATAATCTTTAAAAATCTTCTCCTCCTGACCCAGAAGGTGTAGAGCCTTGATATTTTGCATGAAGCATCAGTATATTGACCTCTTTCAAAATAGCTAAAATCATGATCCTCGGGTCCCCAGGGGCGGAGCCCCAGGGGGGGGGGGTATATAGAAATAAAGAACGATTTTTTAAATGACATCTCCTCTCAAACCACTGGGCCGATTTGAACCAAATTTGGCAGAGATGTTGCTTAGGTGGTCCCCTTCAAAAATAGCTAAAAGAATTGAAATCCGTTAAAAAGTCTGGTTGCCATGGCAACAAAATTGAAATTTTAAAATAATCTTTAAAAATCTTCTCCTGCTGACCAAGAAGGCATAGAGCCTTAGTATCTTGCATGAAGCATCAGTATATTGACCTCTTTCAAAATAGCTAAAATCATGATCCTCGGGTCCCCAGGGGCGGAGCCCCAGGGGTGGGTGGGGTTATATAGAAATAAAGAACGATTTTTTAAATGACATCTCCTCTCAAACCACTGGGCCGATTTGAACCAAATTTGGCAGAAATGTTGCTTAGGTAGTCCCCTTCAAAAATAGCTAAAAGAATTGAAATCCGTTAAAAACTCTGGTTGCAATGGCAACGAAAGTGAATTTTTAGAATAATCTTTAAAAATCTTCTCCTGCTGACCCAGAAGGCATAGAGCCTTGATATTTTGCATGAAGCATCAGTATATTGACCTCTTTCAAAATAGCTAAAATCATGATCCTCGGGTCCCCAGGGGCGGAGCCCTGGGGGGGGGTTATATAGAAATAAAGAACGATTTTTTAAATGACATCTCCTCTCAAACCACTGGGCTGATTTGAACCAAATTTGGCAGAAATGTTCCTTAGGTGGTCCCTCTTAAAATTAGCAAAAAGAATTGAAATCAGTTAAAAACTCTGGTTGCCATGGCAACAAAAGTGAAATTTCAAAATAATCTTTAAGAATCTTCTCCTGCTGACCCAGAAGGCGTACAGCCTTGATATTTTGCATGAAGCATCAGTTTATTGACCTCTTACAAAATAGCTAAAATCATGATCCTCGGGTCTCCAGGGGAAGACCCAGGGGGGGGGGGTATAGGCATGAAGCATCAGTTCACAGACTTCTGTCTTATTTCTGAAATTATAACCCATGGAAAAAGTTTTTTACTTCTTTCAAATCGGCACTAAAGCCTTGGAATTTGTAATTTGGACTTTTGGATTCCCAGGTTCATAGTCTTTATACGTAATTGTGGCCCACTTGTTTCATAATCCTAACCTTTACATGAAATTAGACTGTTGAAAGAAAAAGAGCCTTTATCTCAGGTGAGCGCCCCAGGGCCAACGGCCCTCTTGTTTCTTATCGTTTTTAGGGGACGCAAAAAACCAACTTATCTTTTATGTTTATCTTTTGTTCTGAAACCTGAAGTTCATGAGATGAGAACTGAATTATCTAATCTGTGTATTTAGATTTGATGCCTTCCTTTTCAGAGTAAAGAGTAAAAACTCTGATTTAGTATTACACATGCTTATTTAACCTTTTCAGCTCTACTGACCAAAGATCAAAAGAGCTATTGCAATAGCGTGTTTCTCATACACCATTAATTGAAAATGATAAGGGAACTATATTTTCTTTTGAATTTTTGTCAAATTTTCACTAAAATTACCATAATTTGGTGGTGTTTTTTTTTCCTTTTTGCATTTGATCGATTCGGAGTAGTTACTCCCATTTTTATTTTCCCTTTAGAATTAGACCAATTCACAATTTGTCAATTGCATATGTGAAATTTTAATGCAAATATTTTCCGCCATCAAAACTATAACAGAATGACTGTACTGTCGTTAGGATTTCGTCAGTGTTTGAGCGAAATATTGTAACTACGGCTTTAATGATGTAGTTACGACATTTTGGTCTCGTACTGACCATTTAAGTTATTTGATGAAAAAAAAACGGAGAGGGAGTTGCCCTTTAGAAAACTAAAATTCATTCTGTGTGAAACAAAGTCTTGAAATTTCACAAAGAATCATTAAACAGACGTTTTCTATTAAATTTTAGTTTAATTGGCCACAAGAAAAGTATTTACAGCCAACAGAACGTCCGAGATCCCGACGGGTCTCTTGTTCATATGCTTAGCGTTGATCGGCCAACACATTCGGAGACTGTGATAGTACATATGTATTAATTTTAGATCTACTTTGCTATTTATTAATAAACTTAATAATAAACATTTTGCTTAGTTTCCTATTTATTGCATTGCCACGGAAAGAAATGTTCTACCCAATTTATAGATGACATTCTTTCATACATTTATTTAGAGAAAGAATAATGATATCAAGAAGATAGACGTACATCGAATATCATATAAAAACACCCTGGTAAAAGAAAATACCTTTTACGAGCGTCTCAACGATGGCATCACGATATTACGATGTGTATATTCCAAAATCACTATGATGAAATTGCAATGGTGACGGCACGACACAGTCTCGTTCTCATCATTACGATATCCTCATTTTAGTTTTTACTGCTTACTCTTTCGATATCGCCATGCTCTGTTGGGTGCAGAGCTTTTTATCCCAGGAATTAAATATTCCTACCTCTTTTTGATGGTGGGTCGTAGAAAGCGACTGAAATTAGACGATGAATGACTGCTGTTCTGTAATCAGGCAGCAGCGAGAATCGGCGGTTTTTAGCTCACCTGAGCACAACGTGCTCAAGGTGAGCTTTTGGTATCACCTTTTGTCCGTCGTGCGTCGGAAGTCGTCAACAATTCTTTAAACATCTTCTCCTCAGTAACCACTGGGCGGAATTCAACCAAACTTGGTAGGAATGTTCCTTGGGTGACCCTTCTCAAAAGTTGTTCGCAGATTTTTGATTGACCCCCAAATATGGGCGTGGCAGGGCGTGGCAGTTTTTAACTTAGAAAACTTTAAACATCTTCTCCTCAGTAACCATTGGGCCAATTTCAACCAAATTTGGTATGAATGTTCCTTGGGTCACCCTTTTCAAAAGTTGTTCGTGGAATTTTGATTTATGCCCAAATATGGGCGTGGCAGGGCGTGGCAGTTTTTGACTTAGGAATCTTTAAACATCTTCTCCTCAGTAACGATTGGGCCAATTTCAACCAAATTTGGCATGAATGTTCCTTAGGTGACCTTTTTCAAAAGTTGTTCGTGGAATTTTGATTTACGCCCAAATATGGGCGTGGCAGGGCGTGGCAGTTTTTGACTTAGAAATCTTTAAACATCTTCTCCTCAGTAACGATTGGGCCAATTTCAACCAAACTTGGCATGAATGTTCCTTGGGTGACCCTTTTCAAAAGTTGTTCGTGGAATTTTGATTTATGCCCAAATATGGGCGTGGCAGGGCATGGCAGTTTTTGACTTTGAAATCTTTAAACATCTTCTCCTCAGTAACTATTGGGCCAATTACAACCAAATTTGGCATGAATGTTCCTTGGGTGACCCTTTTTAAAAGTTGTTCGCGGAATTTTGATTTATGCCCAAATATGGGCGTGGCCGGGCGTGGCAGTTTTTGACTTTGAAATCTTTAAACATCTTCACCTCAGGAACAATTGGGCCAATTTCAACCAAACTTGGTATGAATGTTCCTTTGGTGACCCTTTTCAAAAGTTGTTCGCAGAATTTCCTTTCACGCCCAAATATGGGTGTGGCAGTTTTTGACTTTGAAATCTTTAAACATCTTCTCCTCAGTAACTATTGGGCCAATTACAACCAAATTTGGTATGAATATTCCTTGGGTGACCCTTTTCAAAAGTTGTTCGCAGAATTTTGATTTATGCCCAAATATGGGCGTGGCAGTTTTTTTAACTTTGAAATCTTTAAACATCTTCTCCTCAGTAACAGTTAGGTCAATTTCAACCAAACTTTGCATGAATGTTCCTTGGGTGACCCTTTTCAAAAGTTGTTCCTGGAATGTTGATTTATGCCCAAATATGGGCGTGGCAGGGTCAGGCACTTTTTTGACTTTGAAATCTTTAAACATCTTCTCCTCAGTAACTATTGGGCCAATTTCAACCAAATTTGGTATGAATGTTCCTTGAGTGACCCTTTTCAAAAGTTGTTCTAGAATTTTGATTGATGACCAAATAAGGGCTTGGAAGGGTAGGGCAGTTTTTGACTTTGAAATCTTTAAACATCTTCTCCTCAGTAACCATTGGGCCAATTTCAATTTTGAATCATCTTACATTAGTCAGGTGAGCGATTTTAGGGCCATTCTGGCCCTCTTGTTTTTGTGTAACACTAGGGGAGTGTATCTTTCATATCGTTATCTCAAAGTAATTAGGACATGGCCTGGAAATCAGTAGATCTGTGAGACTATGCCGTTTCATGGGAATATAAGGAAAGAACCGCTACATTCCAACGAACGACATATCTGCCATTTCATATGACGGAACAAACGTGACGGCACCCGTGTTGTAAAAGACGACAAAACGGAAACCCATTATTAACTAGGTTTACCGAAGGAAAAATCTGGTTAATAAATTAGTGACTGCGGTTAGCGGGCGGGTTGATGGTCCGCTGTGCAGGCGCCAACAATACATTGTGTTCACAACTACTGCTAGAATTCTTGACCAATTTTGATGAAATTTTCACGTAATTTTAACTTTTCCGAAACAAAGTAATCGGAAGAGCTATTGTCATGCCCTCGAATGTCGGCACCCACAATTGGTTAAAGTTTCTTTTGTAATTTCTATCAATATAAACCCTACAGATACACTCATCAGGGGATAGGCTTCCAGTTGAGACCAACTCGATGACCTTGACCTTGTACAGGTTTGAAAAGGGTTAATCAAAATTTTAACTAAAACTTTATAACCTTGCCCATATTTTCTGAATGCTTATACTTAGGGTCATCATACTTCATATCCACACTCACCAGGTGATAGGCTTTCACCCTTGTAAAAGGTCCTTAGCACTGCGACCTTGCCCTTTGACCTACTTAAAACTTTAATCTTGCTCATATTTTTCTAATTGGTTTTATCTAGGGCCATCATACTTCATATCTACACTCACTAGCGTTTTGTGATTCACTGTTACTTGATTTGAACAGGAGACCTAATGTCGAAATTGTGTACGCAGATTCTGATGAAATTTACACCATCTGTTTGTCTTCATATGACCTGGGGCTATTTATTAGAGTTTGTAATTCAGTGCTGTGTCACACAAAAAGTAGATTCATTGTCAATTTTTTTTTGTGTGTGTTCGCAACTACTACAATTCTTAACGTAATTTCAAGAAGCAATTAAAAACCTGCTTATGTGACGATTTTGTGTCTTGTTATTATCCCCCGCCGTTTGGGAAAAGGGGATATAGTAATGGTCTCATTCCGTCACTAAGCTTGTCGGCAGCATATCTCCTAAAGTATAAATGCTTTCAACTTGAAATTTCATAGGAAGATAGATCTCATTGGGGAGAAGTGCAGTGCTTAAGAACTACAACTCTTGCTTACATAATTTTGAAGTTATTGCCCTTTGTTGTTTTTTTAACGACTTAGATTTTGTACGAGGCAAATCTCCTAAAATATGAAGGCTATCAACTTGATACTTCATAGGAAGATAGATCTCATTGGGGAGAAGTGCAGTGATTAAGAACCACAACTCTTGCTTGCATAATTTTGGAATTATTGTCCTTTGTATTTTTTAAGACTTAGCTTTTGTCCAGAGCATATCTCTGAAAGTATAATAGCTATTATCAAACTCATTGAGAAGAAATGCAGTGCACAAGAAGCCTAAATCTAACTGGCTTTCAGTTTACTATCAAGCTTCTACGGTGGGGGATGGCCATGTCCGACATAGCTCTTGTTATATTTTATCATCCATGATTCATCATCTTTTCTTTGCCTTCCCCTTGTTGCCCCGCATAGGACCAGCAAATCTGAAAGATAATCTCCCCTGGTGTTACACTACTTTGATTTCAAACATATTGCCTTGACCTTTGGCCTACTTAAAAAACCGTTTTTAATATTGTTCATATTTTTGATTCCTTACATTTAGATCAATCGCTGTTATTGGTACATTCACCTAGTGATAGACTTTCAGACCATGTGACTTTGGTCTTTTAACTACGTTTCGCAAACTTTATCCTTCAAAATACATGTACAGTCGAATACCTATACCTCGAAGTTCAGGGGACTTACGAGAAAACTTCGACGTAGAGATAGTTCGACGTGTAGATAATCGAATATTTTCCATGTACGACCAAAACGGTGGCGAAATACCATAACTGAATAAGGCCAAAGATGATTTGTACTAGTATAATTATCTAATCGAACGAGTGATATAACGACGATGAATTTATCGTAATTTCTTATATTAATATTACGATATTATTGTAACTTGTAGCTTAAGTTTTGTTAAGACTTCGCTTTTTTGTTGTTGTTTTGTTTGTTTGTTTTTCTTCTTCTATTTTTGCTTATTCTTCGTGTCGATTGCATAGTTTGACTACATGTATTTTCTCTTTCCTGTCGAAAAACCCAAGTATCCATCTTGATTGGTTACCGGGTTCTTCCTTAAGCGCGTCCCGTCGGTCGAAGTTGCTTGCCATCCCCTTGATCGACCAGGTCCGGCGCCAAACAAGTCCTGCGTGGTATGGGCGTAAGATGCCTCTTTATTCATTGTAAAATTCGTCTGTAACATTGTCTCCACTTCATGCAAATTTTCAAAGTATCAGATCGTAGACAAACATTCAAACAAAAGCAAGTTAGCAATCGATATCCGATACTGTAACGCACCTATCTCTTAACTGCGTTGACACGTCGAAATGTGTGAAAAACTTAGTTGATTGCAAAAAACGACCTTTATTATTAAAGTTCGTCTTAAAGAGGTGTGAATATGTGCAAACAATAGAGATGGGACTTTGCAATTGATTCGACGTAGGGGTAGTTTACGAGATAAAGAGAACGACGTATGGAGGTTCAAATACATAGAACTAAAGAGTAATAAGATCGGGACTTTAGAATAACTTCGACGTAGAGAGAACTTCGGCTAAGGGACGTTCGAGGTAAAGGTATTCGACTGTATTGTTAATCCCTATCAACTGTCAATTTTGATTAATGCAGACGCTTCATTACCTTTGACCTACTTCTCAAAACTAGCCTTGCTCATTTTCATACGCCCGTTTGAAACGGGACGTATTATGGGATCACCTGTGATGTGCGGACGGGCGCCATGCACTTTTTTCCGGAGCATATCTCTAAAAGAATTCAAGCTATGATCATGAAACTTCATTGGTAGATAGATCTCATCAAGTGGAAGTGCAGTGCACAAGAACCATAACTCTACCTGGTTTATTTTTTTAGTTATTGCCCTTTGTTTTTTTAATACTTGGATCTTGTCCAGAGCATATCTATAAATGTATATAAGCTATGATCATGAAACTTCATGGGTAAATAAATCTCATCAAGGGGAAGTACAGTGCATTAAAACTATAACTCTACCCGGCTTATTTTTTGAGTTATTTCCCTTTTTTGTTTTTCATACTTGGATCTTTTTTGTACTTGGATTTTGTCTTGAAGATATCTCTAAAAGTATAATAGCTATGACCATGAAACTTTATGGGTGGATAGATGTCATCAATGAAGAGTGCATTTCACAAGAACTGTACCTCTTACTAGCTTATTTTTTGAGTTATTACCTTTTGTTTGTCATATTTTGATTTTGTCCGGAGCATATCTCTGAAAGTGTAATAGCTATGATCATAAAATAGTATGGGTGGATAGATATTATCAGGGGGAAGTGCAGTGTACAAGAACAGTAACTCTTCTTTGCCTATTTTTTTAGTTATTCCCTTTTGTTGTTTTTTCATACTAGATTTTGTCTGGAGCATATCTCTGAAAGTATGACAGCTTTCATCATGAAACTTTATAGATGTATAGATATCATCAAGGAACATATCTTTTTTCAAATCTGTTATAGCGTAACAGCCTACGGTTTTCATAACCTCATGATAACAAGAAAAAACACCAGAACCTTACGTTATCATTGTGAATTGTTACTCTTTCTTTAAATTAGACTTAAATTTCAATCCCCTTCCCCAGTCCCCAGTCAACAACCAGCAGTGTTACGGGCGTATTTTGTGACGATTTGCCACCTTGTTTCTGATTTCTCACCTCAAATATAGTGCATACTCAACACGTGAAAGGCTGCCATTTGACCTGCAGGACCATCACATTGACTTTTGATCCACTTTTTGTTGTTTGGACAATTCTTGTTCATTATGACCCCTTTTTTCTTTTTCCTTGAAAAAAACGAGAAGCTCTAATTCTTTTTAGTTCACCTAAGCACACCACGTGCGTGGAATTCTGTCAACATTTTTTAAAAAATCTCCTCCGTGTGAAAAATTTGGACATGGCATGAATGGGCTTATCGGACTTAGGAGAAATTGTGAAATATTATTTTGAAAAACTTCCCCAAAATTAATTGGCTAATTTGGATCAAACTTGACAGGGATGATCTTTTGATAAACATTTTCATAACTGTGTAATCTTTATTTTTGAAAAAAATGTGGGTATTGCAGGGGTAGGCTTATCGGTCGTAGAGACTAATGAAATATTTCTCAGGCGAGCCATTTAGGGCCATTTTGCCCTCTTACCAATCTTTTTATTATCACCAAGTTGATGGCAATATATTGGAAGTAGAATGAACACTGACCACATATTTCTTTTTATACCCCCACAAAACGTTTTGTTTTCAGGGTATACTGAATTCAGCCTGTCTGTCCGTCCGTCTGTGTTGAAAATTTCAATATATTTAGTGTCGCGAGCACCTACAATTTTGCTTCAAAAGTAATATATCTTTACTTTATCATATACAATGTATTGAAATTTTGTGACACACCATTTCCTAGTCTCGATTCCCCTGTCAGAAAAATTGACTCCTCTTCAAGTAATTCTTGGCGTAAACTTCTATAATTTTCGATAAACAAAAAGTTTTGCATGCGTTGATATTTTAATTTGATGACATTTTAAAGTTTTACAACACGCCTTTTTCATGTCTAAAACCCATCCTGGCAGAAGAATAACCGCCTCTTAAAATACAACACTTTTGATAAACTAGGCTAATTCAAATTATTTGATTCGAAAACTCCAACAATTTTTTCGCATTTTGAGGTTTTTTATCACGCTTGTTTTTAGCTCACCTGAGCAAGAAGTGCTCATGGTGAGGTATTTTGATCGTCCTCTGTCCGGCGTGCGTCCTCCGTCTTGCGTCGTGTGTCAACAATTTTAAAACGACATCTCCTCCGAAACAACTGGCCATTTTCAACCAATTTTGGCAGAAAAGTTCCTTGGGTGGTGCGCTTTAAAAAATGCTAAAAGAATAGAAAATCGCTGAAAACTGGTTGCCATGGCAACAAACTGAAATTGTAATAAAATCTTTAGAAAAATATCTCCATACCCAGAAGGCGTCGAGCCTTGATAAATTGCATGAAGCATCAGTACCTTGACCTCTTCAGAATAACCAAAATCACCACCCTTGGGTCTCCCGAGGGGGGGGGGGGCTTATAAAAAAGGATTTTTAAAACGACATCTCCTCCCAAACCTATGGCCAATTTCTTCCAAATTTGGAAGAAATGTTTCTTGGGTGGTGCCCTTTAGAAATTGCCAAAAGAATTGAAATCCGATGAAAACTCTTGTTGCAATAGCAACAAAATTGAAATTTTAATAAAATCTTTAAAAGTTATCTCCTCTTGATCCAGAAGGCGTAGAGTCTTGATATTTTGCATGAAGTATCAGTACATTGACCTCTTTCAGAATTGCTAAAAAAATCGAACTCGGGTCCCCAGGTGCGGAGCTCCAGGGGGAGGGGGGTTTATAAAGAAATAAAGAAGGATTTTAGAATGACATCTACTTACAAACCACTGGGCCGTTTTCAAATAAATTTGGCAGAAATGTTCCTAAGGTGGTACCCTTTAAAAATTGCTTAAGATTTTAAATCCGTTGAAAAGCTTGTTACCATGGTAACATTACTGAAATTTTTAAAAAAAATCTTTAAGAATTATCTCCTCCTGACCCAGAAGGCGTAGATTCTTGATATTTTGCATGAAGCATCAGTACATTGACCTCTTCCAGAATTGCTAAAATCATCATCCTCGGGTCGCCAGGGGCAGAGCCCCAGGATGGATGGGCTTATATAGAAAGAAAGAAGGATTTTTAAAATGACATCTCCTCCCGGACCACTTGTCCAATTTAAACCAATTTAGATAAGATGAAAACTCTTGTTGCTATGACAAAAAGAGTAAAATTTATGAAAATAAACATTTATCTCCTGATCCAGAAGTTGAAGAACCTTGAATTTTGCATGAACCACCAGCACATTGATCTCTTTCGAAATTGTTAAAAGTTCGGAGCAACAGGGTGATTGGGCTTAAATAGAAACATTAAGAAGGCAACTATTTGGCCAGTTTTAATCAAATTTGGCAGGAATTAACCTTAGATTACCCCTTTCAATAATTACTAAAAGATTTGAAATCTGTTGAAAGCATTGGTTGGAATGGCAACATAAGTTGATTTTAGTTATATTTTAAAGGAGGTCTTCTCCTGACCCAGTTAGCATTTGCCTTGAATAAAAAGAGCCTTTTCTCAAGTGAGCGCCAGGGCCACTGGCCCTTTTCTTCATTTTTAAATTCCCCTTGCCAAAAGAAATATATTCCCTTCAACTTGGACATTTTTCATAAACAAGACTCCGACGGTTGTATTAAGTCAAACACTGTAACAAGTTCTAGTTAGCTCACCTGAGCACGATCTTGGTCAAATTTTTTTCTCCATGAAACCTGGAACAAATTCAATGTCCGATCACTTTTGTCAAAAACTAGGGAAAAAAAATCAAATCTTTGATATACCATGTGTGAATTCTAGATGTCATCTTTTAAATTTTTGTCATGATAGTTGGTCAGATTGCTGTCCTTGAAAATAACTCGGTTCGATATTGGATCACATTGTGTCAAAAACTAGATCACTAAGTCTAAAGTTATAAATGGCTTGTATGTTGTCTAGAGGTCACATTTTAGCCTCAAATATCTTAATGATTGGTGAGAATATTTGCCTTCAGAATATCTCAGTTAAGTTCGATAATAGGACACATGGTGTAAAAAGTATGTTACCATTTTAGAAATACCTTGAGTGCACTCTTGAAGTCACACCATTGCCTCGAATGTCTTGATATTTGGTGGGAATAAATATCTTGAATATACCTCAGTCAAGTTGATACTGGGAATTGTGGAATATAAAAGTAGGTCACTATGTCAAATCTTAGAAATACCCTGTGTACACTCTAGAGGGCACACTTTTGTCGTAAATGTCTTGATATTTGGTCAGAATGGTCGTCTCCGTGAAACCTCATGCAAGTTTATAATCACATGGGTTCAAAAACAAGGTAATCAGGTTAAATCTTTCGCAAACCTCGTGTGCACTCTAGAGGTCGTACTTTTGCCTCAAACGTCTTGACATTTCGTGGTAATGCTTGTCTTGGCGCACTTTAGAAGTCACAAATAAAGCCCAAATGTCTTGAAACTTGGCAAGAATTATTGTCTCAATGAAACCTCGGGCAAAATCAGTGGTGAGTAGTCAAAAACTAGATCACTAGGTCAACTCTTTGAAAACCTCTTGAGGTCATATTTTTATCTCAAATGTCCTGGTATTTGGTCAGAATATTGTCTTCATAATATCTCAGTCAAGAAAGATTTAATGAGCTTTTGAGATTTAGCTGCGTTCATTGTCTGAAGCCCACAATTTTAGCGAAAATCATAATATTTGTCTAAATGAAACCTCAGGCAAGTTCAATATTGGGCCAAATGGGTAAACAAAAAGTAGTGCACTAAGTCGAATATTAGAAATACCTTATGTGCACTCTAGAGGTCATATTTTTGCTTCAATGTCTCGATATCTGGCCATAATGTTTGTCATGGTAACATTTCGGTCTAGATCATTTGACGTTTAGGTCGCCAAATATATTTTTATTTTTATGCTCCCCAAACGGCGAGCATATAGCAGCCGCTTCGTCTGTCCGCCGTCCTTCCGTTTTCCGTCCGTACGCCCCGATATCTCTACAACCCTTTGGCCAAATTGGATGAAACTTCACATCTGAATTCCTTATGACATTGCGCCGAGGTATTTTACCCGCTCTTTGGATAGCGTCAAGGTTAAAGTTCAAGGCAAAGGGTCAAAATTGACCTTGTTCACAGAATAGCTCCTTCAAATATTTATGGATTTCAAAATACATGTAATTTGGCGATCTTGTTCTCTATCGTGAAAAAAACTCAAGGTCACAGTTCAAGATCAACGTTGAAAATTGACTTTGTTCACAGCCTAGCTCCTTCAATTATGGATAGATTTTGATATAATTTGGCATAATTGATCTCTACTATGAGTAGATGTTACCGTTTGGGAAAATCAGATAGCCCCAAGATCAAGGTCAGACTTTGAAATTAAGCATTTCCAGAATATAGGTCTCAATGGGCATAGTCGCTTAGTAGTAGTCGCCCGAGCGAGATCGACCGTTTCAAAAAACAACAACAAAAAACAAACAGGTTTTGCTGTAGATTATGTCAAATGTTGGTTTCAAATCAATATAATTTAGTATTTCAACCAGAACCATTTCATTTTCAGATAGATTAATAAGCACTGTATTTCGTGACCAGTCATTCAATTAAAATTTGTGTTTTCGTGGAAGAATAAACCGAAAAGAAAAAAAAAACAATCACACTGCATAAATACGCGAAGCAGATTCATACATAAGTGTGATTAGGTTTTTCGGTTCATACCTCCGTGAAAACAAAAAATATTCTCATCATTTCTTATGATCTAATAACATCGGCCGAAATAAGCAAAAACTTTACAACTTTTTATACCTTTTGTATGGGACTATTTCGTGCGTAAGCATACAAAATATCGGTCATCTTAAAAATGGGGTCAAAGATCATTGATAAAAGGGATCATCTTTTGTAGATTTTTAATTGTTTGAGTGTGCGAATGATTTCTCTTATTTTTGATGTAAGCCTCGATTTCGTTGAAAACTCATGAAACGAGCTATGAGCAAAAATGCTATGAAGGTCTTCTATTGGAAATGATTTACTTCCGTCTAACCTAAGCAGTCTTTACCTACAACATATGAGCCTGCGCGTGACATTTCCAACAATTTTGCATGTGCGAGACTCGCATACATTGAGCACCCTGGACAGCCATTCGGGGCAATAAGAACATTCGCTGGTTGTTTAAAGAATCTTTGGGTCAGTATCTTTCTACAGAACGCAGAGTGAAGACTCTGATCAGACTGTGCGGATGCACAGACTGATCTGAGTCTTTACTTGGCGCACATTTGTAATGGTTGGAAATGTCACGCACGCGCTCATATGTCTAAATGGAAAGACATCATAAGTAGTTTACATTGACGAAAGTACTCGTTTTGCTTTTTAACCACACAACAAAATTTTAGGCTGGTTAAAATTGAAAGAGGATGGAGACAACAATTTCAAGTTGGTGGTATTAAGAGCAACTTTTCCGAAGAAATTGCTTGTTACAAAGTATATTTCTTGAGGGGTGACAAAAAGCGCCATCGTGTGTGAATGGGTTAAACGTGTGTGGTTTAGAAACGGTCACTTTTCATATTCCAATAAACCGGGGAAAAAGTTTAATCCGAACAAAAAAGGAGGTGGAGAAGAAAAAGAAAAGGCTGTAACATTTCTGTAGAATCTTTGATTGAAAAGTGGGTCAAGTAACCCGACACCATTGCTACAGAAATACTATAGACACAAAAAGCCTTGTTGGGAAATAGTGTATCGTTCCTTTCTAAAAATGTTTTTTTCTGTTTCTGGTGAAGGTTTAATCAATTTGGCCGCTATTCGACGGATTGCGTCTCTCAGTGAAAGAATCAATTGACCAATCAAAGCATTCATAAGAATGACTGTGAACTCTGACAATTGCCGATATTATTTGGCAAGTAATACGTTACTACTACAGCTTATAAGCTGAAGGCTACGTATCAACCATTTTATTGTTTTTTTTTTATATACGTTACTGGTAATAAATCTTGCATAGAAAATGCCGTTCAATATCTCAGTAGAATTTCCTGTCGGAGCTCTGTGGGCGCTACTATAGCGATCCCTCAATTTTTCCTCTCTAACCTCTTTGAATTATGTTCTGGTCAGAATGTCTTTCACTCATTACCAGACGACAAAATTTTAGTCTTGTCCAATTGAATGAAGTTGCAGACAGCGATTTTAAGTTGGTGGAATTTATAAAATCTTTGCCTTTTAGGGTAGAATACTTCTTCATTTTCCACAATGTTTTACAAAGCATTTTAGAGGCGAGAAAAAGCGAGATTGTGTGAGAACGGGTTAGATATATCAACTTCCATTAGTTTTGACACCGATTTTTCGGTAATCCCACATAATATCTTAGTCTCCGAATAACCATTCATATTATTTTACTCAGTCTGTTCTTCAGATGCATATGGATGGGTCAGTGCGAAACGGTTGTAACTGTATATATGTTTAAATGCAGTTACAACTGTTTCGCGCTGACCCATGGATATACGAATTTTCGACAAGATAAGTTACAAAACTGAAAGTTTTCATGTCAATCATTTGTAGAAGTTTTCCGATCCTTGTAGTAATTAAAGTAATACATATCGATGGATTAGAGCAAAAACATGCTATGAGTAATATCTTTATTTAGAGAAGCTACTATGTTAAGACATATAAAAGCAAATCTTATTTTTGAACATGACCTTAAAATCAATAAATAAACAACAACACCAATCTCATACATATAATCCCCCCCCTCTCTCTCTCTCTCTCTCTCTCTCTCTCTCTCTCTCTCTCCTCTCTCTCTCTCTTTCACACATTCTCTCTTTACACATGCTCTCTCTCACTCACACACATACTCTCTCCTTCTTTCTCTTTCTCACTCCCTCACATTCACACACACACACACACACACACACACACACACACACACACACACACACACACACACACTCTCCCTTCTCTCTCTACTGACTTGTAGAATAAATCTTTGTGAAAGGAGGAATTCATTTTACCACGAAGTCCAGCATCTGCGCCATAATATGGTATCCACCATCCCTGAGAAAAAAGATTACCAAAAATCAAATTGTCTAATAAACTATCCACAAATGTTTGCAAGCCAACAGACAAATATCCCACCTGATTCTTGGTAGTCTTAACACACTGCCCGGGTTAAAACAGTTTGCTCTCCGTAGATTTTCTTAATCTAGAATTGCTCACCTACACTATCAACTATTTATTTCGGAAATAGTGTCTCTTATTTACCTCAGCTGGATTCTATCTCCTTTCCAAATAATTTATTTAAAGAATTCTTTGGTTTTCCACATTTAATAGACAAACTTTTGTTGTCATATTCTAGGTTTATTTTTTTACCTCAACCTACGAAATTTACCTACCCGAAAATAATTGCAGTCATGTGGTATAATAAAGTATTTTGACTAGCGAAAAAAGGGTGACTAAAGAAAGGCGATAGCATGGTTAGTGATTTCTAAACAAAAGAAAGTAATTAACAAATATACAATGACAACTTATTAAACAATCGTACATAGAGACATAAATGGCCGCTATTGTTTTAAAGTTATGTCTGTATTTAAAGAAAAAAGGAATAAACAGATTTAAGTATATATTGAAAAAGGTGTTATAAAAGGATAACATTTTCAACAGAAAATTAAAATATATTTTTTAATCAAACAATATGATTTGGATTGTATTAGTCGTGTTCTTTAATTCCTATATTATTGCTGTGGGTGAGTAAATATTCATTATTTTATAGGCTGTAAGCTTATGGCACTCAAATATCTATGAATGCGATCTTAGTTCGTTCATTGCCCTCACGAACTTTCTTTGAAATCTTTCATCAGTTTCGGGACTGAATTCAAACTTTATTCAATACTCGCGTCCATCCTAAAACATACACAATTTATTACAACAAAATTTTATACTGGTCAAAATCATAAAGAAGCTGCGATTGTTTTTGTGCGTGTGTGTGTGTATGTGGTTTTTTTTTTGTCTTTCTGTGTTGAAAACATTGTGGTAAATTAAGAAATTGCTTATCATCAACAAATTCTCCATTTCCCCCTATGCTTTATCTTTTCACAAGAGACGCATTAAAAAGCGGGAATGTGGAAATGCGGGATAATTCAACATAACACGGTAAAAAGAGCTGGTAAATACAAATTAAATTAAGCAGAAAAATGTTCTGCGAATGCACCGTAATCAAAGTACCGTGGGTAATCGACGATAGAGGAAACATAAACAATGTCCTAAGAGCTTATCAAATCAATCACCGAGAAGCAAATAGTGAAGGTACTGTATCGATGATCAGGTTTTATTTCGTAACCTGTAAGCCTCTTTCAAAAAGTGAGCTAGTCCGAATTTCAGACCGTTGTCGTCTGTAATTTTATAACATGGGCGGACCCTTGTTGAAGATACTGTTTCATAGTTGTTTGAATAGAGCACTTTTAACCCATTACCAGACGACAATTTTTAAGACTGGTCCAAATTGAAAGAAGATGCAGACGACATTTCAAATTGTGCTTAAATTGGAAAATAACTGCCAAATAGGGGGTAGAACACATTGTGAGAAAAAGAATAATTGCTTATTACAAGCAATTTCTCCTTTCCCCACAATTTTTTCCATGGTTGTATTTCTTCAAGGCACCGGAAAGCGTGGTAATGGGTTAGCCCAATTCCCACACAGTGACGCTTTTGGACTCCCCTCAGGAAAAAAGATTGGGAAAACTTTCTCTAAAATGAAGAAATTGCTTGTAACAAGCAATTTCTTCATTTTACACAATGCTTTCTACCCAGAAAATTGAAAAAATCTAAAAGTTCATAAACTTTTAAATTGTCGTCTAAAACTCCTTTCAATTTGGACGTCTAAAAGTTTGCCGTCTGGTAATGGGTTAAAAAATTGGAAGTCAACTCCAACTTCGTTAAAGTTCAAAGTGTGGTAGGAGCTTCTAAATAATAGAATAGAGGGTTTCGTCTACGAATGACATGGAGATGAAATATGAACAACGTAATCACTGATAATGGTTAGAAACAACAACAACAACAACTAGAAAATAGATAAATAAGAATATCAAATGAAAATAACCAAAAATGATAACGAAAATAAATGAAATAAACACACGCTGAATCCAGTTCTTTCAAACCCTTGATTATATTCAAATTTCATTTCCGTATGATAAGGGTTGAGATATTTTTTTCTTATTTCATACACCCTCACTGTTCCATTTTTAGACTGCCAATGCACCCTGCCATTATCTGACGGCTCGTGGATCTCCACATCACGTGGTACATGGACGGTCGGATCTAGTGGTATGGAGGTACAAAACTTTCAGGCTGATCTCTCCCTCTCTGTTACAACTACAACGTTGGAATGTGTCGCATTGGGACCGAGTTCTAACCAATATATTCTGAAGTGAGTCTTGAGTTTTTTAATATGTGTGCACATACTTATTTAGTAGCAAGGCACTATGAAAGCGAAAGGGAATAAAAATACCATTCAACTAACTGGCCAAAATCTATGAAAAAAAAACCCACAAAAATAACAACGAAAACTCGAAATGCAAATCAAATTTCTATGAAAAAAGTGTTTGATGTATATGGAATAATGATTAAATGTTTAGTTTCGTCTTTCAGAGACGAGCGTTTAGTTTGGCCGATATATAGTTAATACTTCCATGAACAAAATTTTGTGCACTTAGCAATTTTGTATGCTTGCTCCCAAAATTTCGAGCACGCAGCAATTATGTATGCTTGCGGGCAAAATATTTCATAAAAAATGCACACATTTGTGAAATATTTGCTTTTTTCGCTTAACGTCAAATAATTATAACAAATAAAGGTAATATGTTTTTTCCATAGGGATATAAAACGAAAAGCTAATCGCCTAAAGCCTAATCGCTTCGCGTATTCATACAGTGTGATTAGCTTTTTCGTTTCATACTTCCATGAAAAAAAATCTCTTCATCTCTTAAATAATAAAGACAGGTAGACATAACCAATCAATTTGAAGTTAGTTTTAATTAGTTCTGAAAATCGTGAGAACGGCCACATTTCACAGCAACATTATTTCTAATGTCGAGTGTATTATTTTAGCTACTGCTAGGCCCCCTAATGTATCAATTGACCAATCGCGATGCCAATCAAGGAATCAACCAACCAATCAAACAATTTATTCATCCCGGACCTGAGCTTGTTAACTCCGACATTGGCCGCTATTTTTGTTAACGTTAAATGCTGATTTGGCGACTTAAACATAGTAATTCAAGCTTATTCAAGCTATAGTTACGACGTTTATGCCACCAATCAACTATTTTACTTTTTTTACATGCTACTAGCAATAAAATTTGCAAAATAACGCCGTTAAAAATCGAAGCGGAAGGGCCTGTCGGAGTTAATTGGCGGGGCCTAGGGATTCAGTGGGCGGGGCCAGCGATATGTCAATTCACAAATCGCGACTGTCAATCTGGGAAACAACCGACTATTCAAATGATTTATTCAGCCGGAACCTGAGCTTTCAACTTCGACATTGGTCCCCATTTTTGATAACTCTTTATCTTGGTTTGGTGAATTAGCTGTAGTTACGACGTTATGGTCACCAACCAACCATTATACTTTTTTTTTGTTACATGCTACTGGCCATAAATTTTACAAAATAACGCCGTTTAAATCGAAGCGGAACTTCCTGTTGGAGTTAATGGGCGGGGCCAAGGGAGTGGAGTTAATGGGCGGGGCCAAGGGAACCAGTGGGCTGAGCCAGCGATTGGTCAATTATATCCACCTTTCTATATATGAATAAAAGAACCCTATTACTACCGGGTCCGAGATCATAAAACTTTTTGCGTACTCAGTCCAGAATTTTACTCAAACTATGAGTTGGGATTAAAGATGTACTTCAGCTTAGATCCTATGGTAATTGCATGAAACATGACATATTTTTTAGGTTGTTACCTATTACTCTTAATATACAATTCAAATGAAAACAACATATTTTTCCAACTTGAAGTTTCAGAAATCCTCAAATGAGTACGAAAAAAGCTTTATAATTTCGGACACAGGTCTCTGTGAATGAAGTATTTCCTCATTCAAGAGATGAAGAGAATATTTTTTGTTTTCATTGAGGTATGAACTGAAAAACCTAATCACACTGTATGAATACGCGAAGCGGATTCATACAGTGTGTGATTAGGTTTTTCGGTTCGTACCTCTATGAAATAAAAAAATGTTCTCTTCATTTCTTATAATTTAATAGCATCGAGCAAAAACCCCAAAGCTTTACAAATTTTGATACCTTTTTGTATGGGACTATTTTGTTCGGAAGCATACAAAATCGCTGCGTGCTCAAATTTTTTTCTATGGAGTTATGAATTATTCTTTTCGACCAATCAGAATGCTCGTTTTTGATAGACGAAACCAAAAATTTAAGAATATATTTACATGTAGTATATATTGAGGGAATTAAAAGAATTGTCCTTGATAAATCATTTATTTTAGTTTGGTGATTAATTCTTTTTTTTAATTGCGCGATTTTAGATAAGCATATTACTAAAGTCTATCCTTTCATCGAATTGCATCAACTTTGCACAGGATTTAGCCAGTTCAGTGGTTTTTACTCACATCGCCGATTTGCAAGCCGGTATTTAAGGTGCTGAACATAATCGTTTTAATATACATGCCTTGTATTTCTACTTGAATACACATGTATGTATATGTAAATATATATTTTTTTTTTCAGGTCAAATTTTGAGTTATTTTTTCAACTTTTCATAGATGTTTATACCTGCATTGAAATAGTTCCAACAGACAAAGAACCATACAGTTATATATATTATATTGTCACAGGTAAACGCTAAAAAATCTTTTAATATGTTATCCCTTAAGGGTTCCACACACTATCAACATTACAGACAATAATGTTTAAACAATATATCGAATAAACCATTAACAGACGACACATTTTCAGACGACAATTTAAAGCTTATAAAATTTTGGAATTTTTCAACATTTTGAATAGAAAACGTGGTGGAACATGCAGAAATTGCATGTATCAAGCAATTTCTTCATTTTCAACCATGTTTTCCCTATTGCTTCCAAAAGCGTCATTGTGTGGGAATGGGTTAACCAAAATCCAATATTGTTAATAGTATTGTCGATTCAGTTTATTGACAATAATATTGACAGAGTGTTTTGATATTAAAAATTGGTCATTTCTTGAGCCAATACCACCTTAAATGATATTGATAGTATGTGTCCCCTTTTTAAAACAACCAAATGTTTCTCCAGGAAAAAGTGAAGTCTACAGGCTAAAGTATAGACCTGCACATGTTGATGAGAATTTAAGCCTTTTTTAATGATGATTATAATCAGTTTTAGATCCAAATAGATTAATAAGTTATAATTCTTAGATGTTCTGTATTGCAGATCAAAGCATATGAAAAAAAAAAAAAAAAAAAAAAAACAGAAAAAAAAAATTATGTATTTTCAGCAATGCATGTCTTCTATTTCATCATAAATGCACGATCTTTCATTTTTGTGAGCATTTTTTAAAATTACGGTTTGAAACTGAATTTGATATTTCTGTAACTGCTACTTACAGCCACAGACGCAACAACTGGAGAACAGTTTACAAGTGACCAGAATGCTGCGTGTTCTAACACTGGTTATCAGACAGGAGCAAATCTAAACATTCTAACACAATCAGGTAAAACATGTTTTATTGAAGGTTCCACCAGTTTAGATGTTTTGTCTGATAACAACTGTAAATCGAGAATTAGATAAACCTGAATACAGCGTGTTCTAACAACGGATAAGCAGACAGGGGCAAAGCTATGCATTCTCGCATCGTAGTTTTTCAGACAAAGATTGGGAAACAATCTACATGTCATCAGATTACAGAGAATTCTCTCAGTGGTTTTCAACCAATGACAACTCTTGAAAATACTCTGGCAATCTTGTAAAGCGTAAATAATCTAGATAAGTACAAGTATTCTATTTATCGTTTTTGTTCCGATGACCACCGGAAACAGACAATGGGTTTCAGAATGCAACCTTTTCGAGCAGTGGTTATCAGACAAGACTAATCTTTTATAATTTTCTTACATTGTAAGTCACTCAACCTTATCATACGCTTATTTTTTTTTTAAAAAAGGAAAGTCTATTGACAGATGTAAGTCAATAACGCATTTACCAGAACTCCACTTTACAGGCGTCAATGAAAGGAGATTCTATGACCAAAGAGTTTCTACGTAGATTCACTATTGACTGATACATGTCAATCGCAAATTACCTGTCAATTTGATATTGACAGACGTCTGTCTATAGCGTACATGTTAAAAATGATATCTCCTATTTACTTGCTTTCTTCTTATCGACCCCTACTGGATTATTTTCTTTTTTCAAATATTTGTTGTATGGAACCCTAGTGAGGCCACTTTATCCGGATGGGTCACATATCTTAAGAGAAAGATCGTTTAACCCCGTTAAAACCGATTCGCTTCTCTATTACAGATACTGTCAGTAATGCAACCATAAATTTCCCCGACATAATTCTGGGTAACTATAGCTTAGTGTACGAGAACAAGGACTCGGCCCAGGAGACCGACTGGCAGATGGACTCGTGTAACGATACGACGCTGATGAGTTTTACACACGCTTCATCCACAAACAGAGTTGGGTTTACAGCCAGTAACGGTACGGAGTTTTGGTTTCGCTTCTAACGATTTTTATAGTATATAATATTTGTACAAGTTATAGTGAGTGATCAAAGGTCAATTTTGTCTATACACACGTTATAGTGGGTGATCAAAGGTCTGTTTTGTCTATACAGGTATAGACAAAACTGACCTTTGATCACTCACTATAACTTGTACATATATAAATGAATGGACATTGTTTATGTCTTTTCGTTTACGAGTCATTCAAATAGTGATGACAACGAGGCTTTCCAATTTTTTGATATAGAGGATTCAGGATAAGATCGATTTTTTTTTCACGAAAAAGTCTCTTCTTTGCATTAAAAAATTGAATAATCGGTTGTTTTCGTGTAAGATAGATTTGTCTTTCATTTCGTGTACAACAAGAGCTATATTTTCAAACATGGCTTACCATTTGTGAAAATATAGCTTTTGTTGCTGATAAATCGATCATACATTGAAACAATCAATTATCTTCTTTATTCTGAACTTTTGTTGTCGTTGTTAATTTTCCAGCTCCCAACTTACTCCAGTGTCTTTATCACCTAACGGAAGGCTCGAATGTTTACGTTTTTATGTACAACAATGGGACTCAGGACGGGTCTACTTCATACTCATATACTTGCTGGGTGAGTCTATTTATAATCTCTCGCGAAACTGACATTCTTCAGGCAAGACGCTGCAGACGACAAATAAGAACCTTGTAAGGTAGAAAACATCGATAAAGGATAGTTTGCTTATAGCAAGCTTTTTTTATAGACCCGAAGGACCGTCTGACTGCCTGCCTGTTCGCCTGTCTGTCCTTTAAGTAATGTTTTGAGTGCGCATCACCTCCTACACTCTCAATTGGAATGAACTGAAATGTTCCGAAATGAATATCTATGATGTCTAGTTGTGCACGAGAGAAATATCTACCCTTGGTTTAGTAAAACAGCCAAAAAATTGCAATGTTTTTATGTGCGCAACTCATCCTACATTTTCAAGTGGAAAGAATTGAAACTTTCCACATTGAATCTCTATGATGTTTAGTCATGCACGAGACAAATCTTATTTAGATCCACCCAAACGTTTTTGAATTATCTGCCCTTCAGTGACAAAATAGCCTAAAATTTCAGTGTTTTGATTGTGCGCAACTCATCCTACTTTTTCAATTGGAATGAACTGAAACAGTCTGGCCGGGTCGATACTTTTCGTAACTTCTAGTAGACCCAATTTCGCTCGACGAATCACATAGTATGAATTAGAGAAAGGCGTTTGAATATATGTCACTGGTCGTTATAAGTGAATGCATAGCTAAATCATAGTCGTTCGATTATTTTCATTTTTAGGCATGGCTGGGTTTATCTTAACCTGTCTTCCTATTCGATCGTCTCATTGATACTGTGGCATCTAAATATCTATCTAGACTATAGTCTTTCCATCAACTTCTTCCATATCTGAAACTCTTCCGAGATAAATTACTACACTAAATTTATGAGGAAAATCGAGATAAATTACCTCTTCAAAAATTATACTTGGAGAATCTGAAAAAGTAATGATATTTCCTCTGTTAGCATTCCAGCACTTTACAGTGTGACCAAAACGTACTCAGTTTTAACTTCATCTTAAATAAGCCGTAGTCCTGACTTTTTATGCATAAAACGGCAGAAAAGTTTAACTGAACTCCGTTTTTAATTCGATTACATTTCTTTGTCTCAACGACATTTAATTCTTCTGTTCATGTTAGTGGTGTCGACCGTCGGCTTCCCGATCAAGGAGACTTAAGTTTGATTTCCGGGAGTGGCAATCGATCCTGGTTCTGTCACTGGCCCACATACTCGGCTCTAGTATCTGTGTTTTCTCAAGGAAGCAGAATCAAGACTGATTAATCAAAATTGGAAGAACAAATAGATATAAACTATTCCCACCAATCCCGCATTTGACGTCCCGTTGAGCACAATGCTTGGGAAAACATTATGGAAATTGAAAGCAATTTTTTCACGTCCAAAAATGTTTTCTATCCAGATATACAAAGATTTCTAAAATATTATTGACTTAAAATTGTCGTCTGCAACACCTTTCAATGTGGACCAGTCTAAAATGTTGTCGTCTGGTAATTGGTTGAACCTCAAATCTCTGTTCATACTTTCCAGGTATTCGCCTACAACGGTAGTAACGTGGTGGCCACGGCCTTCCCCAATACTTGCCAGGAGACACAAACAGCCACGTCAGTGATTTATGGAGGCGAAAAATTCACGTTTACACCTTACTGTGAGTGAAACTATATTTTGACCCGTCATGCGAAAAGGGGACCAATAGGAGGTGGAGAAAAGTTTAGACTCGGGTCAGACTGCGCTGATTGCGCAGGCTGGCCCAAGGCGAAAATTTGCGCTTTTGAATGACTTTCTAGGTGAAAATTGGCCTTTTAACCTCAAACATTCGATTCCTGGAATAACTTGATATCATACAATGAAAAATCACATGCTCTACACAATCTCTCTCGATCTTTCTTTTTCAAATATTCCTTTTACGAACTTTTAGGAGAGTCTAGTTTTGAACAACGGGTCAAAATTATTATTCGTTTTGTTTTGGTATCATGCTTCTCTTCTCTATTCAAAATCTGGATAAATAAGAAAAACATTTAATATCACTTCATTATTCAGAACGCAACATGGGACCTTACTATACGGTCAGTCAATTATCTTATATGAAGAGCGATGAAATGAATAAAAATTATATAAGGATATCTCCCCTCTTCCTTGACCCATTCCCACACAACACAAATTTAGATCGGTCCGAATTGAAAGACATTCCAGACGACAATTTTAAGTTGATGGAATATCAAAATTATTTTTCTTTAAGGGTAGAAAACATTTTGGACAATGAAGAACTTGCTTGTTAAAAGCAATTTCTTAATTGTCAGCTATGTCTTCCAAAGCTTATTTTCTTGTGGGGCATAAAAAGGGGGGATCGCGTGGGAATGTGTTAAAATATTGTTATATAAATACCAATCCTATTGTAGGTATGAACATTAGAACAACAACATCATCAACAACAAAAATAATAACAACAACAACATAACCAACCTCTACCTCTATTACTTAGTTACATGTACATGAATACTTCATAAGTGAAAAAACAAACTCACAATTTTTACATTTTTTCTTATCCCTCTTTCAGATACCTGTCGTAAGTAGTCCAATTTATCTAATTTTTTTAGAGAGAAATTGATATTATTAATAGATAAATGAAAGAATGGGATCATCAATGTCCTTTGATAATCACATTTACTTATTATTATCATTATAATCATCATTACTAGTTTTGCTACTCTTCGATACGTAAACAACCAATTTTTTCCTATGGCTCTTTACGTATGCACCTGTAAATGAACGTCTTTTAGTAGAGGCCTATAGGTTTATTTTAATTTGGTTTAAGCCCTCTTTAAGTTATTTCACGTTGAAGTACACTTAATGAATCACCTTTTAGTTACTTTCAGTGCTTTTAGAGCTCTGAAATGCCCCCACCCCCTAACCTTCCCCTCCTAACGTGGCAAGTGGCGCCGTTGGAACTCGAACTTGTGGAAATGAGTGTTCTCCGGTTACGAAACCGCCCTTCTTACCACTGAGCCATGCAGTTTCTGCTGTTATAATTGGTGAATAGCTGGTCACGCCCACTGACGTTCAACTTGATTATCAAACTACGCTATTTTGCAAATTTTGCTGTTTGTAATACGTAGAAAAAAGGAATTGTTGGTTAGAGACCTAAACGTCGCACCTACAGTTTGAAGAAGCTTCAGTTATGACGTTTCAACCATGAAACTAACAAAGCTGGTTAACTTAAATGCCAGAGTTCAAAGCTCACTTCAGGTATGAATAAACGATTTGGTTGGTCCTTTTTTTTATATCGGCAATCTGTCAGTTTATTAAAGACCGTGTAAAACAAAATATATTACTTAGTAAAATTTCAAAAGTATGTATAAATTTCCTTTCCAGTAGCACGGATTATCGTTAGAGCCAATGCCAAACTATTTGTCGATCTTAAACGCAAAGGCACAGCCAGAGCACGAAGTTGACGATGTTGAGATCGCGAGAGATAGGTGAAAAGAACTCATGATCTCATCATTGTACTCTCGCTCCTTCTCGATCTCATCAACGTCCATTGGCGATGTAATCCTTGAACGACGAAAATAAGACGTATCACACTTAAGATCGTGCAGTTATCCTGATGATAATCAGAGATCGCGAGAGCACGATTACGAGAGAATGCGATTTTACCTCGCATTGTCGTCGTCGTAATCTCGTGATTTGACCGTCGTACGCTCGAATTTTCACAAACACAAGTCCTTATGACCTCATCATTGCACTTTTGAAAAAAGAATATTTTCAATGACCCTAGCGTTACTCCGTAGAATGTTTTGTGCAGCTCAATAAAAAAACGGCTTCTGTTGTTTTACGTCTCAATAAAAGCTCTCATCGTTTTTCTAGCTCTTAATCAGGCTACCGAGGACGACGGGGGACTGCCAGGCTGGGTTATAGCAATAATTGTCATTGCTATTCTGCTGTTGATAGCCATTGCTGTTGTCATCTTCGTGTACTGCTACATGCGAAAACACAAGGAAGATGAAGAAAAGGGTATCCTTGAACGTAAGTGTATCACTTATATAATGAACTCTGCAGCAGAATTTCGTCGTTGGTCGACCAAAATGTCGTAACTATAGCAATTTTCGTCTATCCTAGATTTCTAAAAGGTAATACATATTTCCATTTTATTTAGCAGTATCCGACCATACTTCCACTGTTCGATATCAATACAAAGGAGAAGCATTTTTTTCAAACTGTGTTCTTTTAGTTTTAGATTCGTGATCGTTTTTTTTTAATGAAGGCGTGAAAAAAAAAAAAAAAAAAAAAAAAAAAACGCGACAGTATGCTGTATTTTGAAATTATTTCAACAGCGTAACTTTTTCCCAAAATGAGAGCAAAAAATACAATTCATGAAAAACTACCTCATGAAACCAAAGAGTTTCCTACGACGTACCTATTCGACCAATCGCTAGCCCCGCCCACCTAATCCGTTCGCCCCGCCCATTGACTCAAACAGGAAGTTCCACTTTGATATCTAACGGCGTCAATTTGCAAAATTAATGGCCAGCAGCATATATCAAAAACGTAGAATAATTGGTTGGCGACCTAAACGTCGTTACTACAGCTTGAATAAGCTGTAGGTACAACGTTTAAGTAGCCAAATTAACAAAATAAAAACGTCACAAAAATCGCGGCGAATGTCGGAGTTCTAGACTCACTTCCGGTCTAAATGAATGATTTCATTGGTCGACTGATCATTAGATTAAGATCCGCGATTAGTCAATTATGTTATAACCCCAAGAGTATTACAGATGTCTGAATTTTGTTTAACTGATAGTAAATGCTATCATATAAATAATTCCACGAGTTTTAACATTGTTTTTATCTTATCATCTATGATACTGTATAATATATCGATACAAATTGTATCTATTATAATCTATAGAGTGTGAAAGGAGATGTGTGCAGGTAGATGAATGAATGAATGTTTGAGAACGAGCGTTGTCCATGTTTTGTTTATTATCCAAAAATCATCTACAGAATTACATTTAAAGATCAAGGGGCTGGAAACACTGGATTCACTAACTATTGGTTAACATTTATTTCGAAAATTAATCTTTTAAACAACTCTGGCTTAAAAGAGACAAGCAGGCTGATCTTATCTATACTTCCTGCCAAAACAGGAATATTCCGGGTTCAGCATGCAAAGAGTAAATATCTGTGTCTGTTTGTTTCGTATGTTATATGTTTAAGAGATGAAGAGAATTTTTTTGTTTTTCATGGAGGTATGAACCGAAAAACCTAATCACACAATGTATGAATACGCGAAGCGGATTGTGTGATTAGGTTTTTCGGTTCATACCTCCATGAAAACATAAAATATTCTCTTCATTTCTTATAATTTAATAGCATCGACTGAAAAAAACAAAAGCTTTACCATTTTCATACCTTTTTGTATGGGACTATTTTGTGCGGAATCATACAAAATTGCTGCGTGATCAAAATTTTGTTCATGGAGTTATGAATAATTATTTTCGACCAATCAGAACGCTCGTTTTTGATAGACAAACTAAAAATTAAATTATATGAAAATGACGAGGGGCGCTTCTGTTCAAGTCTAATGAATAAAATCTTAAATCTTGAAATCTTGAATTATTATTGTAAAAATTATTAGTCTAATATTTTATTGACATCGATATCATTTCTATTATCATTGCCTGCATATTTACTGATTAATATTTATATCTATCATCATACTTCATAATGTTATACTTTTGAATTCTAGGTCGACAGCCATCCCCGGACAGCCTGCGTGAAGTAAGCATAGACGAAGAAAAGAAGAAGGCACAAGAAAAGGATAAGAAAGCTTTATACAGATCTGAAGTGTAAGATATACTTATACTTTTCAGTTTATCCGTCACGCGAAATCGGGCCATCTCGAAACTGCAGAAAGTATCGACCCTGTGCAATCCGCACAGGCTAACACTTGTCGAAACTTTTTCACCTTAAGCATTTTCATTGAATTAAAATTGATCGATTTCGAGCAATGTCTGTTTCTTAGAAATTCAGAATCGAAACTGACCTACCCTGTATTCAATCTTTTTTTTTAAACTTTTATCCGACTGGATTTCAAAGATGGTCATTGTACGAGAACTGCATTACTGATTATGCCATGTTAAAGCAAGCTGATGGAGCCGTAGGATATATATTTATATTGAAACATATACTTAAAATGTTTTCATGAAGATACAAAAAAACAACACCATATTCATAAAGTCCGTTTTCTACCCTGGCGGTTGTTTCCCTATATACCCATTTATGTTTTGCAAAGATTTAAACTGATTCAAACTTAAGTATTTTGCAGACGAATTTAAAGTTTATTTCATTTGAAAAATAACCATTCAATAGGATAGACAATATTGTAGAAAAAGAAGAAATTGCTCGTTACAAGCAATTTCTTCTTTTTCAACAATGTTTTCTCAATTATAATATCACATGGACATAAAAAGCAGGAATTGAAAAGGAAAAGGTTAAAATGACCTCTGCTTTTTGTTTATATTGACGGATCGCTGGCCCAGCCAACTTTCTCCGCTGGTAACGCCCACTGAAGCCGACAGGAAGTTCCACTTCGATATTAAATGGAATTATTTTGATGAATTTATGGCCAGAGGCATCAAACAAACAAGTAAAATGGTTGGTTAGCAACCTGTGCGTCGTAACTATAGCTTGAATAAGCTGTAGTTACAACGTTCAAGTCGCCAAACCAACCAAAATGCTTCAAATAAATGTCGGACAAGGTTGAAGTTAAAAGTTCACTTCTGGTCTAAAGAAATGATTTTATTGGCGATTGATTCTTTGATTAGCAGACACGATCATTGAATGTGGACCAGATTTGAACTTCATGTATATTAGGTTCTCTTCGTAAATGCAAGCTCTTTGATGGGTTTTAGTTTCTTTACATAAAATGATAATTTTTCACAAACAGCGCTGACAAAGACAATCTGAAGGGTAAAAAGAAAGACAAAGAGAAAACGATGGACCTTATAGAAATATCGGAAAAAGACCAAAAACTGCAGGATCCCAAACCCACCGAGGTAAGGTAACGATCGAACCCGTGCCCCCCCCCCTGACTGGAAGTCCCATGTGCTAACACTGCCGACAGAAGGTTAGACTAGTCCAAACCCAAAGAAGATGTAGATAACACCTTTTATGTGATGAAAAAATTCTTCATTTTCCACATTGTTTTCCAATGTTTGTTTTTTCCTGGGAACGTCATAAAGCTTTATTGTGTAGGAATGCGTTAGCAGACATTCAATTTTGGACACATACACATAAACATGTCTTTTGCTGGATTGGGTCTCTTTTTATTCCTCTGCATCAACAAACTCGTGAGCGTGTTGTTTTACCGTGGTCTGTCTGTCTTTCTGTCTGTCCCTCATTCCGTATTTCTGTCTGCGAAACTTAACAAAAAATCTTAAAAGGTTCAGTTTTTCTTTTCTATTCAACACGTTGTGATCAAATTAGGTATGTAGGTACCTATAATTGACGAGAATCCAATGAAGGTAAAATGTAAAAGGTCAAGGTCAATGATTTAACTCTTTATCCCTAAAAATTCCAAGCATATTTACCAAAAATTCAATGGTGGAAAAGTGTTTGTACCCATAAAATTTCCGATAATTCCATGCCATTTTAACCGAATCCCACACAACTAGTGCTAAAACTGGTCGAAATTGAAAGATGATGCAGACGACAGTATTCAAGTTTGAGAAATCTTTGCCTTTTAAGGTAGAAAAAAGTGTGGACAATTGAAAAAAATAATTTTTACAAGCAATTTCTTCATTGTCCATAATGTTTTCGAAACCTTTTTTACTTTAGAAGCGTAAAAAAAGATAGGTTAAGATACAGTGCTTATATTTGGCACGATGATAAATATTACCAACACACATAGACTGATGCCGCGGACAAGCTCAACTATTAAGGTCACTTTTCTCAAATTCCGAGGCATAAATAATTCTCAAATACACTTAAGAGATGAAGAGAATGTTTTTGTTTTCATGGAGGTATGAACCGAAAAAACTAATCACACTATGAATACGCGAAGCGGATTCATACATTGTGTAATTAGGTTTTTCGGTTCATACCTCCATGAAAACAAAAAAAATATTCTCTTCATTTCTTATAATTCAATAACACCGAGCGAAAGAAACAAAAGCTTTGCAAATTTTGATATCTTTTTGTATTTGACTATTTTGTGCGGAAGCATACAAAATCGCTGCATGTTCAAATTGTTTTTCATTGAGTTATGAATATTTTTTTTTCGACCAATCAGAACTCTCATTTTTGATATATGAAACTAAAGATAAATTATTTTATAATAACAATCGTGGTACTGAATACGACAATGCTCGTAAAGGATGTAGTGGTATGACTGGCGTGAGCAACACCAAGAATCCATGATAAGGTGCTCCAGCCGCCGCGATATGACTGAAATGCTGTTAAAAGTGGTGTTAAAACCCCATTCAATCAATCAATCAACCAACCAATAAACAGAATAGGATGATAGTCTCCTTTTTTCCATGATAGGGTCCCATATCTTTAGAACTGTATCAAAAGTGCAATATTTTTGCAATTTGAGAAAAGAAAAAAAAAGAAGAAAAAAGTACAAATCAAATCTTGCGTTTGGTGATTCCTTTGATGTTGTTTTCGAGACACTCTTTACTCATATACTATTCTATGGCGTTATAGGGTAGGAACCGTCCACGATCGATTCAACCAACCGCACAATAATATCTCCTGAAATAATTATCTGTTGTTTTTCAGAAAAAGATGAGACCAGAGGGGGTCGTCCAACCAAAGGAAATTACGGGACAAAAACAAACGAAAAAAGAAAAAGAGCTAGAAGACAAAAAGAGACAAGAAGAAGAACGAAAGAAAGAAGAAGAAAATACGGAGAGAAAAAAGCAAGAAGAAGCATTGAGGAATATCATAGAACCAACAGGGAAACAATCTATACCACCTACTACCCCGAAACCTGGGGAAGATAAGGTTAGATTGTGTGTGGCGAGAAGGGATATCTTTTATCCAGGCTTTCCTTCTGATTGTTTGTTTCTCTGTCCATCCGTCTGTCTTTCTGTACCTACATCCGAAATACATTATCTTTTACTTCAAGACATTAAAGAATACATTGTGAATATTATACCTATATCGAGAAGCATCCGTTAACCCATTTCCACACAGTGACGCTTTTAAACGCCTCCTCAATATAAAGCTTTGAAAAACATAGTGGAAAATGAAGAAATTGCTTGTAACAAGCAATTTCTTCATTTTCCACTATGTTTTCCATCCAATAAGACAATGATTTTAATGATTTCATTAGCTTAGAATTGACGTCTGGTCTGCAGTCTCTTTGAATTTGGACTGGTCTAAATTTTATTGTGTGGGAATGGGTTAAAGCAACAAGAACAACTCAGGCGGATGTAACGCTCAACTGTTCAAGTCCTTGATAGTGGGTAAACTTTCTAAGTGGAAAAATGGGCATACATTTTAATTCGTTCAAAACATTATTCTCTTTGTTCTGATAGATTTTTTTTGAAAGTGAACATATATTGAGAGTTTCAATTAAGAGATGAAATGAATATTTTTTGTTTTCATGGAGGTATGAACCGAAAAACCTAATCACACTAATGTATGAATCCGCTTCGCGCATTCATGCAGTGTGATTAGTTTTTTCGGTTCATACCTCCATGAAAACACAAAATATCTCTCCATTTCATATAATTTAATAACATTGAGCGAAAAAAGCCAAAACTTTACCTTTTTATGGGACTATTTTGTGAGAAAGCTTACAAAATTGCTGCGTGCTCAAAATTTTGTTCATGGAGATATGAATTTTTTTTCGACAAATCAGAACGACCGTTCTTGATAGACGGAACTAAAAATTAAATTATGTAAATATGTTCAGTAATATCAGAGATTTAACAAAATATCAAAGTTTTCGGACGACGACGCTGACGCAGACACAGACGTTGACGACGACCTTACCATAACAATATCTCGGGGTTCTCTGAAAGCAACCAAATTGATCATATATATTTTGCAAAGGGCAGGGTCAATTGTCAATGTCACATTCCTAAGAACTGCTGTTTTGGGTTTGACGCCGTATTTTGCATTACAGACACTACTCCGGATCAAGAAAGAGAGAGAACGGAAAGAAAAGGAGAAAGAAGAAAAGAAAAAGTTGGAGGAACAGAGAAAGAAAGATGCTCTTCGAAAAGAGCAGAAGGTAATGCATCAATAGTTGGCAGGATTTAATAAGGCTAAAAACAAGGTGGCTAGAATACTGCTTAATTATGAATAGTCTTAACCCTTATCATTCTGAACCCGAAATTATTCCTGTTTGACAGGAAGTATAGACAAAGAACAACCTGCACAAATGTGCAGGCTGATCTTAGTCTTCGTCAACCTGCTAGTCCCTTTCAAGCCAGACTTTTGTATGATTTTTTTCAAAGAAATATTGACCCGCAACTAGTGCTTGTAGTGCTTTCAGCCTTTTGAATTTAAGGAAATTTCTGAAAGGATTTTTCAGCATTACAAATGTAATGTAAATACAGCTAAGATGTATACACAAAATTCATAAACGGACATTTTATTTTAATCGTAGAAAACCGATTTGATGTTGTTTTTGAAATAATCTTTTGTTGAAAATATGTTTGTCATTCTTTCAAGTTGTAGTCTAAATGAAAATTACATTAAAATGTTACGGAGTAATTTTTTCAGTAATATAATTTCGAAGCACCCCTAATTTCAAAATTAACATCGGCAGTTGGGGTTATTTTCTATGAATTAGCATAATAAGAAATCGTTTATGATAAACACTTGCACACGAATAAAACTTTCAAAATGATAATGAATAATTAAAACAAGAACTGTCAGAATTTAATAACCCTGAACTTTTAATGTTGCGATTTTCTGACGTCTGAAAAGAAGGATTAATGCCTCCTTTGCTTTCTTGCTCACGTCATTTTCATGTAAACCGGTTGAATTTTTATCAATTACCAGACAACAGAATTATTTAAAAGAAGTTTGAGACGACATACAAATTGTGCTAAAACAGGAAAATAAGTGCCAATTAGGGTAGAAAACATTGTGACAAGAGGAGAAATTGCTTATTGCAAGCAATTCCTCCTTTTCTCACAATGTTTCCATGATTGTAATTTTTCAGTGCGTCAGAAAGCGTTTTTCTGTGGTAATGTGATTTCCCGACTTGCACAGGATAGGTTCAACAACCTCACATGGGTATTTGTTTTTAACCATGTGGTATTTGATGTTTTAAAACATTAGAAAAGCCAAGTGTTCGTGTATAAGTTTTACCTAGCGCAGACAAGTCTTATTACCTTCATAGAAATGAATTTTTGCTGTATTAAACGGTTAAACGGATGAACGCATTTTGTTTTTTCCATTTTTTTATCTTTGAATCGCGAGGTTTCGTTTTATAACTCTCATTTTGTATTTCATTTTTTTTAACAGGAAATCAAGCCAGATGAAAAGGTAGGTTAACTTAGGCACATAGAGCAAAACAAAACATGACACGTCTTGCGAAGACGGACCTCATTGGATGTGCGAAAAGCATCGACCTGCCCAGACTGCGCGGACTGTGCAGGCTGACCTGAATCGAAACATTTAGGGCATTTCAGATTTTCTATATCTAGCACGATCAGTACACCTTACTCTGTATTTATTTTTGAAATATCTTATTATTCACACCTACTGAATCACGTCATTTTTTCAAATACATGTACATGTACATGTATTTTTTACGGAGTGCTCAAACAGTCGCTTTTCGCATGGCGGGTCAAAATTTCAAACCTTTCAATTAAGATAATTGATATATCCGAATCTAAATCATTTTCAGCAATGCTTTTTTTTAAAAACACAATATGTTGTTTCGGAATGATTGAACATCATATTTGATACGATCAGAAAATGACATGAAACATATTAAAGATATTGTTTGATAAATGTGCCTATGAAAGCTATGGTCTCTGATCGGAAGTCACGGGACTACGCAATTTGAGCTTTGTTATTTTTTGTTCTCGTTAATGCCTTCTATGAACTTAGATAGAAACATATGCGGGTATATAGCAGGAAAACAAGTCTCAAATCAATGGAACCAAGAAAATATATTTGGATTTGAAATAATAGGTTATAAAACGAATCTCTTTTTCAATGATCTAATTCTCTAATCTCTTATCAGTTAATATAACTCAAAGTCTGTACAAGAGAATGCTAAATTATTATTTACATTTACAATTACCTGTTATGTGATTTATAAAGAATATTCGTAACAAAAGAGTCTATTTCAGGTCCACAAATATGTCCGAGAAACATCATCGAGCGAATACGAGGTGAGGGGGTACATTCTTTTTAATCTAATACGGGATGTTTTAGCCATTGTCCTGCTGAATTTTTGTCCTCTTTTTACAATATTTTAAAATTTTGACGTAATTAGACCAATCTTGTGTCATTACTCTCAAAATAAAAACAAGAGACAGGTAGTGTAGGCTTAGATCAGACTGCACGTCTGTGCAGGCTGATCTTAGTCTGTACACCTGCCACTGCTATTGTCGAGGTAGGGGTTAAAGAAAGAGACATGTATGAAACAGGGTTGTTATCTTTATTAAAAAAAATAAAGCGTTTGTAAGCATTGTATAAAAAGGCCAACATACAAAGTGCTTATATAAAAAATTATCAATAACTCATTTATGTACCAAAATGTATATCATTTTTTTTATATATATAGTATACTCGAATCAACTTGGGAGTTAGAATAAGATTTTCCTGCAATAAAAGATGAAATGTTTCATACTAACCACTGCTGTTCATTATTTTACTGTTTACCTTAAAACAACAGAGCGGACCATTATTATAAATATGAAACACAGAACACGTATAGGACAAAGCGGCTCGACACTTGATTACTTTGCCTAGAAATGATTATAGAAAAAATGGCATATAAATATACCTATTTATTATATACCTATAAAAGATATGGAGTAAAACCTGGCTGTCAAATACAACTCGACAGAAAAAAATCAATATTCGGCGTGTAGCAAAAAACCGTATTCGTCGAATACCGTTAAACATGTGTATTGACGTTCCGGGTTTTTCGGAAAGTTGGTTATTTCTTAGCCATTTAAAAGAATTTTCTTAATGTCATTTCCTAAAAGGTATATAATAAAAGGAATATTACAACAGTGTGTTTTTCTATTTGTTGTTATCGTGTTCTCGTATCGTGTGTAGGTATTTTTTATTGGATGAGACCGAAGGTCTCATCCAATAAAAAAATACCTCCACACGATTCTCGAACACGATAACAACGCATAGAAAAAGACACTGTGGTAATATTCCCTATATACCTTTTTCTCTGAATCCATTATTTTAGGTAAAATACTCATACTTTTTTTTAATTTTAAAATCAGTTTTGTAGGCTAAATTATCTTGTAACGAGCCCATTTAATCATATACTATTACTCTTTTTGAAAAACACTTTTTAGGCAAAATTATATCATGTGACTAGCCCCTGTGATTTTGGATAAATTATAATATTCTCTATTTTCCAGACTGACGAAGAAGACCAAGAAGAAAGAAAACAACGGCTTCTTGAGAAGGTGAGTATGCTGAAAGAAATATTTGTGTTCAATTTAAGGACTTTGCTTGGTAGCATATTGTCAATGGGCAACAAAAATATCGCAAAGAAAGAAGATCCTAATATCTTCAGAAGGTGAGTATGCTGCAAGACTTATCTATGCTTCTATTAAAGAACATCGATGTGTAGCATACAGTAAAAAATATCGTATTCGATGTTTATTTACGATATTTTGGTCGCCTGGGGATAGTATATTACTACGACACAATGGTTTTCTTCAGCACATTATACAATAATAAATACATTTGATGTTATTAAAATTGGAGTTTCACAATATCAGGTTTTTTGTTTTAATTTTTCTGTGTGAAAGCTATTAACGTCACTAGGGATATCAAAATTTATTACATCCTGGTTTTCATTGTTTAACCTATTAGTAAATGCCAAAATTCCAAATCTAGACGAGTTGCATGTGACAATTTTAAGTAACTGACAATTTCGAAATCTTTGTCTTTTTGGTAAAAAAAACTTTGTCAATAATGAAGAAATTGCTTGTGATAAGCAATTTCTTCAATTTCCACAATGTTTTTCAAATCTATTTTCTTCAGAGGGCGTAAAAAGCGGGATTGAATAGGAATAGTTTAAATTATGATAGAACATATCTGTGATTCTGGTGACCCTTTGAAATTAAACAGGGTCAGTATATGAAGAAAGTACGATCCGTCAATTTTAAGATTCAAAGGTAGTGACGATTATCCGCATTCAGAGGGATGTATAGTTTTCCAGATGCCTTTTCCACTCTTTATATTTCAGTCTAAGTTGCATCTATCAAATTCCATAATTCTAATTGGCTGATCGTTTCATACCTCTATGAAAAAAAAAAAAAAAGAATATGGAACAGTTTTGTATTCTTGCGCACAAAGCAGTTCCATAAAACAACTGTTTGATACCGAAATCTTCGCTTTTTAGCTAGCAAAGCGTCAGCTTTGATAGCTTAGGTTAACAGACAAAATTTTGAGGTCGTCTCAAAGTTCAACGAATGTAAACTGCCACTGCAGGCTTAACCACTAAATCCGTTAAAAGCCTACGCCATAAAAAGTAGTTCTTACGTATTTCAGGACTATTGTAAACTCTGAATGCAAGTTCACCTCACAGGTATTTTTAGCTCACTTGAGCACATCGTGCTCAAAATGACTCTGACCAGAGTCTTTCAAGAAGTTACATATTACTATTTCATATTGTTGAACATTATAAAATATCTATCTCTTTAGGTAGAAAACAATGTGGAAAATGAAGAAATTGCTTGTAACAACCAATTTCTTCATTTTCCTCATTGTAATCCACAACTACTTTCTTGGTGTGTGTAAAAGGGAGGCATTGTGTGGGAATGGGTTATCCTCTTGGTTATTTTTATCCTCGTTCCTTTATCATGATAATGTTGGACAAAGAATATTATTGAGCAAAAACTTGCTTTGCTAGCTTACAGTACTTTTCTGTACTTAGATTTGGCTGTTTATGGCATCATTCAATGGCATCATTCCATGGCATATGCCTTGGTAATATTGAATTAAAAGATAATGTTTTTGTTGTCATTAATGAAAGAAACAACAAACCTAATTGCACTTCTCAGTGAATTCACTTCACGGCTTCATACAGTATGATAAAGGCATCTAGTTTCATTCCTCGATGAAAACAAAAACTATTATCTTTGTGTCTCCATAGCGAAAAAGACTGACGGCTGCTTCTTACGAACCTATTGACGGTATGGTGGGAGATGCCTCAATTATTGGACGGAAAAAACTGCGTAAGCAAAGACAAGTAAGTGATGAGGTTATCTCACTTTATCACTTTATCACGGTTTTTGAGCATGTAAAATCCCATTTTTGCAAGGTCAAGAAAAGTTTTAAATCACAAGTCACAGATTTCTCCCATGTTCGCTGGGAGAACTTAACTTTACTTTACTTAACAAAAACCCAAAAGCTCAAAACAAAATCAACAAAGACCTTAACAGAACTCATAGAAAGGCCATCGAATAACGAAAAGGCATTTTTTTCATAATTAATCTGAAATTTTCAACTCATAAAAACAACCATTCGAAAACAATCCCGGATCAAGTGATTTGCTGTCCAATTTTCTCGATTCAGCTTCAAAATAATAAACCTAAATAGGCTGTAGTGATTTACTCTTTCTAACCGCGTTCAAAATAATTCACACTTGCGAAACGGTCCACTTTACTCTATGAGTTGAAAATATTGAATTTTAGTTGGAGGACGACACAGCTGGTAAACTCATGTCACGTGAAGATAACGAGAAACAAAACGATGAACGACGAGCTAGTAAACGACGCCTCAAAAAGATGGCCAAACGAAAGGTCAAAGGTCATGAACATCAGGGGACATCTGATAGCGAGACTGACACAAAGGGACGTAAGAGGCGTCGTGCTGGTGAACTACGGGGAGCCCCTCATATTGACAAGTATTATCACAAGAAGGACATCGAACAGGAGTTAGATAATATCCACTATTGGTCAGAACCAGAGGAATCAGCGCCGTTTGAGGACGCGGTAAGTATCTTGTAACCCATTAACAGACGATACTTTTGACGAATTTGAACAGCTTACAGACGACGACAAATCAAGTTTTACTGAATAAATTCAAGATGCGTTTTTTGAGAGGAAAGAAACACTTTTAGTTATTTTTTTATTAAAAACGAGACACGTCGATTTAAAAGGTTTTCAGACGATGATTTTTATTAAATTTAACACATTTTTTGTTTCAAGGAAAAGCCATGGCAGAAAATAAAGAATTTACGAGTTATAAACAAGTTCTTCTTTCACCACAGTGTTTTCCTAAGATTTAGAAGGTTTTATTAAACTGGACTTGTACGGGAATGGATTGACTTTGAAGACAATTCAACCGTATTTCGAGATATTTTTTTTCACTGATTCAAATATAAGGATGTATCAGACACCGGGAAATAAAAAATGTATTTTTAAGGAAGTTAGAAAATAATGTAGCAAAAAGAGAAAATTCTTCAACAATCATTTTTGTCCTTCTCTTACAATGTTTCTGAAATTATATTTCTTTAGCAACTCTTAATTAGGGTAGTGTGGTAAAAGGTTAAAGCGTAATCGCAGCGCTGATTTTTACAGCAAAATGGATGTCGAGCACTGGAAACAACCAAAAGTCGCACTCATGACAAGTTATTGATATTGGTTTAAACTGCTAGAACTTTTTTTTCAGTTGGAAAAATTCTTTCAATCACATCTAAGTCGATACTTTTGTGCTTTTTTCATTTATGTTAACCTTTTACCAATGATAATATATATAAATTAATGATTTTAGCTTGCAACTCCAAAGTTCGCTGTTGACCCAGATCAGAAGGTAGACAGTGGTATAGAAAACGAGATAGCCTCTCCCTCTAAAATGGATATAGATATTGAAGACGAAATAGAAGATTCCGATCATATCCGAGTAGGACCGAATGATGATCTTCCGGAGGGCTATATGTTTGACAAAGATGGAAATGTTATCGTAAGTAGTCTAATATCTGATGGTTAACCCTTTCCTGTTTTCAATATTTTAGACCTGTCCAAATTCAAAGGTTTGGCAGACAACAATTCAAAGTCGATTTTGTTTGAAAAATAATAATTATGTTGGGTAGAAAAAAAATTTGGAAAAGAAGAAATTGCTTGTAACAAGCAATTTCTTCTTTTTCCACAATTTTTTCTCATGTGTAAAAACACAGGGACGTAAAACCAGGGATTGAACAGGAAAGGGCGTCATCATTTATTTGTATCGTGTACTCGTCGCAAGTTTTTATTTTTACGGGGATGCTTGCCCGTCTCTTGCCAATGCTAAAATAAATTTATATGATATATTTTTATGGGGGAAACGCCAAACCGTCACTTGTAAGAAAAATAGGTGACGGTGTATCATCTGAGGTATTGAAGTTCGGAAAGTTGAAGACACTTTATATATGAGTGAAAAGTTGATTGATTGATTGATTGGGGTTTTACGCCGCTTTCAACAATCTTTCAGTTATATCGCGGCGGCTGGAGCACCTGGTATTTCTCACACCAGCACTACCATTACATCCTTTCCTAGCCTCCAGCTGCTATCCCACATAGGTCTACGATTATCGACCCATCGGTGAGAGACAAATAGTCGGAAAGCATGAGTGCCGCCGTCGGGGACCTCTAGATAGACAGTCTGACGCGCTACCAACCGCGCTATGACGGCGGCATGAGTGATTAGCGTTATGCAACTTATATAACATCATCGCAATGTGCATACAACGTAGCGCCGTACGTTTTATGGCGTTACGTTGTATTCACATGGCGGTGATGTTATATCGGTTTTATTCACAGAAAAATTTATACGCAATTTCTAACCGTCTTAGAAGGTCGTTTGTCTTCTCGGCTGTTTTTGCGACTATTATTACGTCTTACAGCGAAATAATTTGTTTCATTCCAATTGTGTGGAGGGTCATAACGTAGGTGCTCGAACAAAACGTCGTGAAACATGATAAACTTCTCGTAGACGAACAAAAAATCTGAACAACGGTTTCGATAGGGGATACAGTTCATTTCTATGGAACAATTATATTTTGACGATGTTCCTTCACAATATGACGGGAATGGTAATCCACTAGACTGGTAAAAATGTCTTATCATTCATCCCTTTCGTCATCATCATCAGCAGTAGAAATTATAATTTAAATCTTGTAAAGGAATGCGAGATTATTGGTTTGATTGTTTTTCCGAGTCTAAAGTTTCTTTTGACTTCTTATTTGGAGGCAGCAGTTTTGATTATTTATCGTCGTACCGTAGTATTTGCCCATGTGGTCTACTGTAGCAACTGTTCAAAATCTCATTATATACAATGTTCTACATTGCAAATGTCATTTCATAATCTTCTTTTGTTTAATGATAGACAAAGGAATCAATTTTTGTGTGTTATTGTTGTATAATTGTTTTAAAAATTCCATTTTTATACACGACCAGTGATAATGATAAAATATCCCTTATTTAGTTTTCCTTCGTGATTCCTAATAGGACCTTTTTTGTCATTTTCTTAAAAAATATTTCCGTCGTTGTTCAAAAAACTTTCAGAGTAAAACCAGGCTAAATTGTTTTATTGAGATCTTGCTATATTACAGCGTAAAATGGACGGGAAGATAGTGCTAACCAAAGGTCAAGTTGATCAACGACGAAAGTTCGGCCATGTTTTCAGTCTACCCCGACTTATACGTAATGAAGATGGAAGACCCCTCGGTGTATGTATTTAGAATAATGTCTCTGAACATTGCACAATTATTTAACTTTTAGTTTCGTCTATCAAAAACGGGCGTTTTGATTGGTCGAAAAAAATATTCCGTAACTCCACGAACAAAATTTTTTGAGCACGCAGCTATTTTGTATGCTTCCGCACAAATTAGTCCTGCACAAAAAAGTTTTAAAATGTATACAATTAATGCTTTTTTGGATCGATGCTATTAAACTATATATTACAATATTCTCTTCATCTCTTAATTATCCACATTTTATAGTTTGGGGGTCCTGTGTGGCTAGGGTGGTGGGCTTGTTATCTTAAAGTGGTAATGGGTTTTGGATTTGAATTACGGCAGGGCCGCTTGTCACACGGGGATATACTTAGGCAATACATTTCAGAGAACCAGCCTAGTAAAGCTGGTACTGAGGAAGAACAAGAATAAATGAACTTCGTATCGATATAAGTAAAAGATTGTTAAAAGCGACGTCAATTTCTACAAAACAAACATTATAATTGGCTATCAAATAATTCTGACAGACGTTTATATTGGCTCTTCTGAATTTCATTTTTAGTGAAAATGGCAATAGACAGATCTTGTTTGTCAATCAAAACACTGACCAACCAAATCATCCGATTTGATCGGAAGAGAAATGTCAACCCTGACATTGGATTTGGCTTTGAAAATAAACTTTTCGTTCTTGGGTAACGCTGGTCCCGTCCTCTTATTCAGTTTGTCATGGCCCCTTGACTCCGACAGGAAGTATCACTTTGATTAAAACGTTGTTATTTTCCAAAATTTGTGGGAAATAGCACGTAGACAAAAGTGAAATCATTGTTTGGCGACGTAAACGTCGTTACTACAGTGTGAATAAGCTGTAGTAACGACATTTTAGTTGCTAAAAACCTACAGAAGGGGTAAATGAAAATGGCGACCATTATCGTAGTTTAAAACTCATTTCTGGTCTAAATGAATGATTTAATTGGTCGACTTTTGATTAACAGTCGCGATTGGTCAATTGTCGTAACTTTAACTCATTTGAGTTATTAGGACGTCTTGGAACCCTTCCAACGACTTGATTTTGTTTTATATATTTTGCAAATTCACATTGTTTCATGTCTCAGCCAGATTGCCCTATCGTGAGTTGCAGGCGTTGTCCGCAATGCCTCAATTTTTGGTCATACTAATAGATATTTGACCTGTAAAACGATGTAAGACCACGACAGAGGCGCGTTAACCCATTCCCACACAGGCCTTCCTTTTTACGCGTCTAAAGAAAAAAAGCTTTGGAAAACATTTCGGAAATTGAAGAAAGTGCTTGTATCAAGCGATTTCTTCATTATCCACAATGTTTTCTATCCAAAAGACAATAAATAAACAAATAAATAAAATTCCATCTACTTGAAATTATCGTATGCAGCTTCTTTCAATTTCGACTAGTCTAAAATTTCGTTGTTTGGGAATGGGTTACTAACGAACCTTGGCAGACTGTGCGGGCAGCGCAGAAATAACCAAGATCGAAACTTTTCGATCTTGGTAGGTTTTCTTAATCCTTCTCATGCTGTATAAAGTCCCTTTAGGAATTGCATTAATATCAAAGGACTGAAAGTACTGGTAGCGCCTGTTGTTAAATTATCAATATTTCCTTTGAAAATTAATTTCATTAAAAACTCTGGCAGGAAAGGTACCAACAGGAGATGTAGACTTATGTGTCAACCACTCCTGCCAAACCCGGAATATTCCGGGTTCAGCATGACAAGGGTTTATCTAGAAGCATCATTCTACCTTACTAAGTTATATTCTCGAAGTATTTCATTAAATTGACCGACGCTTGATCAGACCTCTTTCTGAGGTATTTTTTTCATGGATTAACCCATCGTCGATTACCCACGGTGCTTTGATTACGTTAGGTAGGCCGACGATCGGATTAACCGGGAGGTTCTTTTTGTAGTCTTTAGACTCCGTATCTGTCAGTATTTCATCCTATTTACACAGGGATATAAAGATGATGAGTTCGGACCCACAGCAGAATGGGATTGGGGAGTTCCAGAGGGGCCGGTCGAAGCTGAAACAGAACAGAAAAAAGCCGATGTAGGTCTTTTCTCATCCAACTTAAACATTTTTTTCTAATCATTGGTTACGTTTTGAACCGTGGAAACAAAAAAATCAAGTATAACTAATTAAATAAAATTACGATTCAAATGAATACGGACAACTTTGAATAAGAGATCTCTTTCATGAAAGTTGGTAAAACCTATCTAAATGCATCTTCATAAAGTTTTGTTTATCTGCAATTTCCTTAATTAAACGTGTTTTCTTATTCATTATCCGGGTAAACTACATATAATTTCAAAATTTCAAAAACAAACAATCAAAATTGTGGTGTGAAATTAATTCAGACAATTTTACCATTTACTATGAAAGGATATTGTAAGCCCCTACAACGTTAAGATCGTGGGGCATATTGTGTTGCCGATGTGCGTCTGTCCGTCTTTCCGTCTTTCTGCGAGCAGTTAACACTTAGCTCTTATTCAAACACCGTTGAAAATACATGGCTAACATTTGGGATAAAGGTTTCTTGCATGTTAGATCAGGGTTATCCATCTAGGTCAAAGTCAGTTATCCGGGCTCTAGTTTGATAAACTTAATGCAAAATACACCGCATTTAGCAGTTACTAAAACACCGTTTGAAATATACATGGCTCATATGGGACAAAGAATCCTTGCATCAATAGGCGTCTGATGGTAGTAAGGTCAAGGTAATCAATCAAGGTCATAATCACTTATCAAGGTTACATTTCCGAAGAAAAGGTTGTTACATGTGTATTGTGCTTCACAAACACGTCTTGTTTTTCTTTAGTCAGATTAATCGACTATTAATTTCTGTAACAAAAATGTTTTCTTCATTTCTTGAAAAAAGTTCCTGACGACAATTCAGGATATGTTTCTCAGGACACGGGCGAATAAATGAGTAAATAATATTGTGTGCAAGTAATAGATTTTAAGGATATTTTTCTCGCAATCGTAAACATATAGATTAATTTGAAAAAACAAACAAACCACAAACAACAAACAATGTCATACTTACTCTGTTAAGCAGTTTGTATTCATATGTCTTTATATTCGTAGGTTTGCAATTTCAAATGATGGATCGCAACTTTCAAGCAATAAATCGATGGACCAATCAAATGATTTATTTAGACTGTAAACAAAGTTAGAAATCTAGAATTTATTTAATTTTAGTTACAAATTTTAGGTCGCCAACCATTTTCCATTCTGTTATATACTACTGAACATAGATTTAGCAAAATTAGAGACGTGTGATATCTGAGTCGATTTTCCTGTCGAAGGTCAGTAGGCGTGGTCAGCTATCCGTCAACTGTTGAAATTTTATCTACCCAGGTTCCCAGTCGAACAGTAGGATTCACGATGAAAGATGATCTGAGTACGGTACCAGCATCTCCTCTAAACGAGCTGGATTCAAATCAACGAAAGGTAGGTCTAAATATCTCAATTCTTTTATTTTGATTAGCATCATGTATAAGTTTGTGATTATTTCTGACCTGAGATTGAAACATAAGAATATTTGCTTTGGATCTGAAACTGTGTTCATCTGAACCTTGCACCAAATAACGAAAGGGTTAACGGACTATTTAAAGGTAATAGTATCTGAAAGTTGACACGAACAATAATTAGGGATTTCATGGGATGACAAATTAGGAATATATATAAAACAAGATAACAGGAAAGGTAGGTTTCTTTAATGCTTTCAGGTGGATTATCGAGAAATAACGGTAGGTTATCATTTGATAAACCCACCGCCTATCCAGTGAAATTATCAAAAACTTATGACCCGCTTTCGTTCATTTCACCCTATCTGACGTCATCTAAGCAGAGCCAAATAAGTGACGTCATCATAAGCGTTGCATAGCAGTCACGTGCAAAATGACGCGATTTTAGAAAATTTGTCATATAATTTTCGCATTTTATTATATTCCTAGCTGTGAAATCTTGGGATTTCCCAATGTAATGAATTTTGATATCATCACTAGTGATGATATCAACTTTCACTCCGAAAATTTGGAACTACTTTTATTTTAAAAGGGCCAGCTCGCTCGGTGACCTTACATCCAATTTCTTAGGCTAAAAATCAATTAAAAAAGAGTAGAATAAGAATAAATTAACGAACATAACTACAACACCAAAATAACTATTTTGTTAACAACTGGTTTGAAACAATAACGAACCTTGATGTTTGTGTTAACACAGATGACTCAAACAAATGCATAATTTTCCGTAACGTCTAAAATTATTCCTTAAATACTGATGATATTGCAGTTAAAGTGATAGACACTCAAACCTAACCCGCATGAGCTTGTTTTGTACGCCCAAGTCAGGAGACTTAGTGATCATAGACTGCCTATCCTATAATTCTGTCCAAGTCATGAATCGTCGATCGATGTTCGAAATATCCCGGGGCCTTTAGATCGGCGATTGTCGCCCTTAGTATATGCTTCGCCCAAATTATTTTTGTGCCTGATACTGAAAATCTCTAAGTGTCTTAAAATACGGACTTTTCCTCAAAAATTCCTTTGAAAAACTTTCCCACTTGGAAAGAAAATCCAAGATGGCGAACCTGAATTATTGAATTACAAAATCCTTTGATATCAATGCGCATGGTTTCTAGGGCCGATGATGCCGAATATGATTGAAATAAAACAGCGACTATTGTAAAAAAAACTGTTTGGAATATAATAAATAGAATAATCAACTGGTTATTTTTTATATGAAAAACCTCTCACTCGAATACGTTGTTATGCGTTAGAAAAACTCGTCCTTCGGACTCGTTTTTCAACGCCTAACAACGCATTCTCGTGAGAGATTTTTCATATAAAAAATAACCAGTTCGTTATCCTTTATTTGTCTAATTCTTGCATTAAAGAAATAGAACAATCGTTTGTTTTTCGAGTAAGATCGATTTATATTTCATTTCGTGAACAACAAAAGCTTTATTTTCACGAGTACACTAAAACAAACGATTATCCTCCATTTATTTTTGCTGTCGGATTGTGTGTGATGGTTTAAGTAGTGGATTACCCTTCGGACAGCTTCTGAAACAGTGTACATGCCTTTAACACTTTAAACAAATTTGGACTGAAAAATTGGAAAGAACAGCAGACGAAAATTTCAAAGGCGGTGAAATTGAATGAAATTTTACAATAAATAGGATAGAAAACATTTTGGAAAAGGGAAAATTACTTGATACTAGCATTTTCTCGTTTTAACAAATTGTTTTTCCAAAGACTTCAACTGAAGACACGTTCAAATCTGCTTTTGCTTAGGAAGGGGCTAAAGGCCATCATAAAGGGGTTATTTTGAATGATACAGTGGTGTATATAGATAAATCGGGTACGCTGAACCTAAAACACAGATAGAAGAGAATATTCATAACTAAGAGCACACTGGGATATATTGTAGCTTCAGTATTGCTGTTTGTAAAATTTCATATTACCAGGTCCTTTTCCCTTACATTTTTATACCCACCCTACCAAAAAGTTATGGTTATTTACGAATTCGAAACGAGAAGCGCGTTTTTGGGGATCTCTGTACCTGTAAACTTCCATCAGTTAAGTTCACACAAAGTAAGAAATGTAATCCACTTATTCAACGTCAACCAAATGGGAACATGCGCCTATCGCTAGTCCCGCCCACTAAGTCCGTTTGCTCCGCCCATTGACTCCATTTGACTGGAAGTTCCATTGACGCCCATCGACGGGAAATTCCCTTCGATTTTAAACGGCGTTAATTTGCAAAATGTATGGCACAAAAATTAAAAAAAAAAAAAAAGAAAATAAAATTGTTTGCGATCTTAACGCTGTAACTACGGCTTGAATAAACTGTAGTTACGACAAATCAGACGCCAAGCCAACAAAAAAGTATCACAAATGGCGGCCAACCTTGGAGTCCAAAGCTCAATTCCGGGCTGAATCAAGAACTTGATTTGTCGGTTGTTTCCTTGATTGACAACCGTGATTGATCAATCGTAGACAAATTGTCGGAGTTCAGTTGAGCGATCGTGTGACGATCATACCAGCTTAGTTAAGACTGTTTGTTGTTAGTGCAATAGTAAAGGGAGGCAAGGGTCTCCAACGGGTACCTAGAGACTACAACTTTAGAGAGAATGGACTCTCTATTAAAATCGGTAGACCTCGATTCAGTTTAATATGTCTTTGAAATGCTGTAAAGAGCAACATCGGATCATCCAGTATAGCTACATACGGTTAAGCTATTACGAATTTCATATTTTGATTTCACATTGAACTATCTACGGTAAACCAATGGGTCTAGGAGCAGACGCCATATTTTTGACAATTTGTAAGGGAACTTGTACATTCATTTAGCTAGATAAATTTTAATAGTCTTCTCTCTTTGACAAAAAATAATATTGATGTACATTCTAACTAAATAACTACTGCACATTGAATAACCAAGACTATTGTGAATTTAGGTAATAATTTTGGACACAAAATGAGTCTTCGCGCTTCAAATGTAAATATTTATTAACTTCCCTAAGTTGTTGTTTAGTTGGTATAGCTGGTTATAGATCATAGTAAGCACGATACAGGATTCTCAAATTGTACATATCATCTTAAAACTGGAGGACAGTGAAAATTTATTGTCCGCTAAGAATGAATGATTGTTTATTCTTATCATTGAATTTATTAAACAGGGACGACAACTCGGTTCAGCTGACAGAGAACTCTTACGAGAAAGATTATTTGAACAACAGCAACAACAGAGAGCAAAGACTGAACAGTCAGCCTCAGTACCGGTAAGAGAAGTATCAAAATAATTACTACTGTTGTATATTGGCATATGGAAAGAAATTCGTAACAAAACGATGCATTTTTAGTATTATTGCTTGACTCTGTAAGGTTGTAAAATTGCCGAGAAACTACAACCAATAAGCGACCGCTTTCTTTTTTTTTTTTTTTTTTTAGAGAATTCCGACTTCAATTACCGTTTTATACGGAATACCGATAGGGTAGTTACAGGAAAATTTATCGCGAGAGTACGATAGTATGAGAACGTAGTCCCGACAACCAGAGATAAAATCTTGATGACTCGTTCGTTAGTTAATAGAGTTCCAGATTTTTTTTCATTACTATATTAACATACTCTCGCGTTATCACTACCGAACTCTCGCGATCTAACCATCGTAGTATCGTGATATCACTATCATATTCTCACAATATGATCATTGTTCTCTCTTGATATCGTCAAAGTAACCTCGCATTTTTTTTATTTCATTTCATCATAATTGACGATAACGTTATCTTTACTGTTATATTCTCGTTTTCCCGTGCGCATTACTTTTTACTCATGTCTATATGTTTTATTTTATTACTGAGTAAAACAGCCCTCTTAACAGTTTGATTTCAATATACTAAAACATGACTTAATGTTATACACAGCGCTTTGATACCCCCCTTTTCGTTTTTTTATTTATTCGTTTATCTTTGTAGATCTACTTTTCTGGTTCAAAAGGGGTGAAAGACTCCGCTTTCATCGCCAACTCACAGATTGAGAAACAAGATCCAGATTCCATTCAGAGAAGCCAGTCCGTCAAAGTTGGCGGTAAATCAAACAACATGATCGTACGGTCGGACACTTTTGATGACGGTAGAATGGGGAAGGATAAACGCCAGCCTCCGACTTCGGGATTCAGGCGTGGAAGTATGTAGGAAAGTAATACAGTCGATCTTGATCGAGCGACCACCTTTAATAAGCAACCACTTCCATTTAGCGGCCATAATCGAAATTGCCCGTTTCGAAATCAAAAGCTATCATAAATGAGTGGTCGTATTTGCTAAAAAGATACCCTACTGAAATCCAGTGATTTTGGGAACTCATTAGGATCGTCTCACAGAGACGATTCCAATGAGTTCCAACAGCATACGATTTAGCGAGACTCTGTAATAATTCATGCTTGCAATAGAATGAATCCTTCATATTTTTTACAAAAATGTGTTTTAAACGACCGTTCTCTGAATCGAACATTTTTGGTCATCCCCTGAGACGTGGCTTAATACAAGATTTACTGTAAATCAACACTGTTTGTCACTTTTTTTATTCGCTAAGTAGAAGCTTTATTGTATTTTCAAAAAATAACAGAGGTCTCGTTAAGAGGAGTCTAAAATTGTTATTTCTTAATGAAATTCTCTATTGATGAACTCATTGAAATTGTATTTGCAAGACGATTCTAATGAGTACCAACAACATATGAAAGTCTGATTTTTAAATTTTGAAGTCCAAATTTCCCCTTTATATGCCTAGATGTGAATAACATCCCAACAAACTATTAGTTAACCGTTTTCTGTTTTGCTAAATTTTAGACCTGTCCAAATTCAAAGGTTTTGCAAACGACAATTTAAAGTGGATTTAATTTGAAAATTAACCACTCAGTAGGGTAGAAAAAAATGTAGAAAAAGAAGAAATTGCTTGTTACAAGCAATTTCTTTTTTTTCTACAATGTTTTCTCATTGTTAAAATCACAGGGAAGTAAAAAAAAAACAACAGGGATTGAACAGGAAAGGGTTAAGACGCTATAGTCTCCAAATTAAAGAATTATACGGTGAGTTTAATTTGAAAAAAAAATCTCCATGAATTAAATGAATTTGTACTCAATTCATACCGACGAATCGCACAAAGCTACACATACCATTCACTATTTTTCTGCGTTCAGGATGTTGTTCGTTATCTCTTCATAAAACACACAATTCGTATAAATATCTTTTACAGAACTAAGGGCATCATGGACCGCGCCCTCTGCTGGAATACCAGAAGAGACTGAGATACCGAGTACACAGATGCCCAGTAGAAATATTGGGTCCATGGACGAGTTTATTCTAGTCGGCGGTAGTGTTAATAAGGTGAGCTAAAAACTTCGTCGAATAGACTCCAATATTAGCCGACATTTATTTGAAGCATTTTTATTGGTTAGACGACTTACACGTCGCAACCACAGCTTAGTCAAGCAGCCTTGACGACATTTGGGTCGCCAACCACCATTTTACTGTATTGAAACACGATTCTGGCCATAAATTGTGCAAAAATAACTCTGCAGTGGAACTTCCTGTTGGAGTCATTTGCGGAGTAATCGTAACACATCGTTCAACTCTACGAATCAAAGTGCGTATGTACATCGTAGATTATTTTAAAATATCTCGTAACAAACTTTCAAAAAGGCGCTAAATATGTGTTATGCAAAGCAACTGTGGTAAAATGCATCTCATAAAGGTTCTATAAGAACTTTGTTTTGCGTTTCAAAGAAAACTTGATATCAGAGCAAAACAGAGAAAAGCATAAAGCAACAAAAGGAAATGTAAGCTTTTTAGTGACTTTGAAACGTTCGAACCATTCGGGTTTATCGAGATTACGTACTTTGTTATTCTACTCTGTTACCGGCTAATAAAATGCACCGTTTTAGTTACATATGGCTCCGCCTGTTATACGCCCGAGGTTTGTTCCAAAAGTTTACCAGAATGACCGAGATTGTTCAGATTGTTAACGAGGCCGCCGTCATAACGCAGTTGGTAGCGCGTCGAACTGTCAATCTAGAGGTCCCGGTTTCGATCTCTGCCGGCGGCACTCATCCTTTCCGACTATCTGTCTCTCACCAATGGGTCGATAAGCGTATACCTATGTTGGATAGCAGCTGGAGGCTAGGAAAGGACATAATGGTAGTACTGGTGTGAGAAACACTAGGAATCCATTGTTAGGTGCTCCAGCCGCCGTGATATAACTGAAGATTGTTGAAAGCGGCGTAAAACCCCATTCAAACAAATCAGATTGTTTACGGATCCAACTATCCGTCAATTTTGCAATTGAATAATCGCTGGCCCTGCTCCTCATGGTCACACCCATTGACTCCGACAGGAAGTTCTGTTTCTATTTAAAATGGCGTTATTTTGCAAAATTTATAGCCAGTAGCATATAACCATAAACTATAATGGTTGGTTGGAGACCCAAACGTCGTAACAACAAGTTGAAAATAGCTGTAGTTACGTTGTTTAAGTGTCCAGGCACTAAAACTGTTTCACCCATTGCAGCCAATGTCAGAGTTCAAAGCTCAATTCCGGGCTGAATGAAATACTTGATTGGTCGATTGCTTCTTTGATTGACAGTCGAGATTTGTCAATTAAGAGTCTAATTCACTTTCACCCACCTTACAGACGTATGACAGATATCAGAATGCGATGCTCTTGTTTATAATTATATAAAATTTATATTTGTATCGTCGTTAGGGTCATTTGGTAAGAAGGCGAAATTTTGTGAGATATCTGTTGTTATTATTATAGGTATTGATTTTAAAATCGAAATACACCTCTCCTATGAAAAGAGTAATTCATACCGTAAAGGGTAAATAAACTATTTTTTGCACGAGTTATGTCACCTTTCTTATAGATTTTTCCGTTGCTATTCAACACTAAAGGCTGCAATCAACCGCATGTGGTTCATTTGTTTAGTATTTATAACTCTTTATTTTTTCTAGTCACAGAGACATGATTTATTCAATGATGAGATTCAAATTGAAGATTTATTTCGCAATAAACAAAAAAAGGTCTTAAAGAGCTAACCAAACAATTATTTTTACATCGAAATCTTAAGAAAAAAATAATAACAGATTTAAGTCATTGGATTCACTTTCTTTTCTTCCTTTCATGTCAGATGGAACCTCCAAATACTTTGGACTCGGAACTTCCAGTTAAATTTTGCCCTAGAGCATTCCCGTCCTCCAGAGAGCGTTCGAATATCAGTGACGTCAATATGAGGACAGCCCCGGATTCCCCAGAGGCAATCCCTGATAGTAAACTACGTAGATATGCGGGGGAATTCCTGACCGATAAAAGATTCTTCGATCAGTATATTGAAACCGAGAGTGAGTATCTTTAGTTTTTATTTCATATTTTACTTTTTTTCCCGAAAAGAGTTTGAATACTATGGAACCAAAATTGGCTTTCGAACTACCCATCTATAATTTGAGTGTCCACAAAATTAACAGTGAGCGTAACTTCAGCTTGAACAAAGTTTTGGTTAACAAATTTTGAATCGTTTGACGACTAAAATCATTTTCTAGGAACAACAAAGTAAGATGAAACAACAAAGTAAGATGAAACAGACAAAAACGCCTATAAATGTGAATAAAAATGTCTAAAAAAAGTAGTTAAGCGTACATATAGATGTGTCAAAAAGACTGGACTGAATGACTGGATGGCTTGTGCAAGACTTGGGCTAGTCTTCTAAATCATGCAGAGATTGGCCCTCTGAGATATTTATAGGAGTCAAAACTGTTTTATAACATGAATTTGAAAGTTAAAGCTTCGAAGTTTAAAGGTCAGCAAAGCATTTCTTGTTTATGTTTATTAGCGAATATTATATCTCAAATGAAACTATATATAGTTTCCAATCAATCTATATATTTTTATTAGTACAAATATATGATGATTTCCTGTGGTCAAAATGCCCCCTTTCTTAGGGTCATAACAAGATTCTTCAAAGTTGTAGGGTCAAATACGACCCCAGTTAAAAGTGTATTTCGTTGGAAGACAATTCAGTCTAAGCCTAGAAATGTAAACAGAAAAGTGTGTCGGGCGTGAAAATAAACATCTTGGTATAGAAAATGAAAGATTGGTTAAGGCAACGTTAACTTTAAATAATTTAATTGTTAGTTTCATCTAACGAACACGAGCGTTCTAATTGGCCAGAAAAGGAAATATTCATACCTCCATGAACAAAGCTTTAAGCAAATAGTTATTTTGTATGCTTGCACTCAAAAAGCTCCGTTCAAAATTGGTAAGATGTTTGCTTTTTTTTCATTCGATGTCATTAAACTATAAGAAATTTGAGTATCTTTTGTTTTCATAGCGGTATGAAACGAAAAACTTTATCACCCTTATGTATGAATACGCGTAGACCTTATCACACTTATGTATCGCGTATTCATACAGCGCGTTTAGGGTTTTTTTGTTATTGTTGTTCCATACCGCCATGAAATCAAAAAATATTCCCTTCGCCTCTAAAATGAAGAAATATACATATTTACAACTTATTCCTGTACTTATACAACTTATTCTATGATTTTTCATTTCCTAGAACTACCTACAAATGCTGCAGTTGAGACAAAAGTGCTGGCAAATAAAGGTTTGGACTTCATCCACGATCGAGCCGTGTTTTGGCGTTCAAAAGAACCCGAACCACTGCGACCTCCGCCTTCCGATCTGGGTCTACGCTTAATGCGCATGAGTACGTTCTATACGACAGCCGACTCTGGTCTGGAATCCCGCATGTCCACAATGACGAGTCGACCTAAAAGTGCGAGTGATGCGAATGAGCAAATCGCTTCCTCCCGGCTTTCACAAAGGGAGATAACTATGGAACCGTTACAAGAACGGAACCAGAATCAGTACCAAAGACAATTACACGGTAGATATGAAACGCCGTCAGTGTCGGAAAACAGATCCGGGGTACAACGGGTTAAAGTGAGGCCTGGGAATGAAGATTAAACATTTTCAGTTGTTTCTGGGCATTACACAGACTTTTTGGGAACAGTTTTCTTAGAGATGTTTTCTCTGTAAACAGAATAAAAGTCTCGATAATTTATTGAAACGTTTGATATACGGTCTGATATTGTCTGCAAAACAAAACTTTCGTGGTTAGTGAAACATTCAAGTATAAAAAAAACTGTAAGAAAGACGATGGAAATACTTAAAAATCGTATCGCTAAATTGCGATTCGCCTGTCGTATTTCTGTCCGTAGACAATTACAAAAAATCTTCTCTCCCTACTGTTAACACTGGAGCTAGATCGAACTTCACAGATATGATCCAAAGGTTATGCTCTTTCAAAATAATTAAAAGAAACTAAAACTCTGGTTGCCATGGCAATGAAGTGAAAAAAAATTTTTTTTCTCTGAAACAGTAAGGCATAGAGTATTTCAATATTCAAAAACTTGAAATTATAATATTGGAGTCAACATAAGCCCTATGTTGTAGGTAAATAGATTTTACATAGAAACAAAGGGGGATATTTTTTTTAAATAATTTCCCCAAAAACCATTAGACCAAGAGTTTCGGAATTTAGCATGCAGTATTGACTTACAGTTTTATTCTAAAATACTTCATGTTTTAACTCTATGAGCAAGATAAGCCCTGTGTATGGGGTTCCGTTATTTCAAAAGAAATCTTTCAAAACATTCTCTTCCCTAACCAAGAGGGCTAGAGCTTTTGAATTTTGTATGCAACATCACCTTATGGTACTCTACCAAAATATTTCAAATCATTTTCTAGAATCAATGCAAGCTCTATTTTATGGGTTGCGGTGTTCTAAATAGAGATATAGCAATCTTTAAAAATCTTCTCTTCCCAAACCCAAAGGCCCAAGGCTTTTAAATTTTGCAAGCATCATTGCATTATGGTTATCAACCGAGGCACTTCAAATAATTATTATTTTAGGTTCAACATAAGTCTTTTGTTGTGGGTTCCAGTATTTAACATGGACATATAGAAGGAAATCTTTGAAAATCTTCTCCTACCAAACTAAAAGGACTAAAACTTCTAAATTTTGCATGCAGTAATGCCTGATTGTACTCTAGCAAAATATATGTAAATATTGCTCTAGAATCAACTTAACCCCTATGTTGTGGGTTCCATGATAGAACAAATAGAAAAAAGATAAGTAGATATTAAAAAATCTTCATCTCCCAAATCAAAAGACCTACATCTTTCAAATTTAGTATGCTGATTCAATTAATGGTATTTTCAAAAAAGGAAACGGTCACGGCCATAGCGCAGTGCCTTTGGTCCCGGGTTCGATCCTCGGACGCGGCGAATATCCTTTCCGAGATTAATCTCCCACGAGTTGGTTGATAATCATTAACCTAAGTGGAGAAACTGGAGGTTCGGTAACGATGTAGCGGTAGTACTGGTGTGAGAAATTCCACGAATCTACTGTTAGGTGATCCAGCCGCCGCGATATGACTGAAATACTTTTAAAAGTGGCGTTTACTCTCATGCAATCATTCAAATAAAGAAATTCAAGTTATAACCCATTATATACCATACTTTGTAGATTCATAGGTTCCACATGCACCGTGTTGTAAGTTGTCCGTTAGGTTTGTGCAGTCAATCAAAGATGGCGACAACGAAACAGCATGAGAGGTAGGTGTCTTAGTTTTCATCGATAATTTTCTTAAACAGACGTTTCATGCCTTCATATTGATATCATTTTACATGAGAAATGTATACCTATCCACGGTTCTATTTATCAAAGTACCAGTGTTGCCCTGCCGCCGTCGGTCGTTGTGCAAACACAGCCAAACACGGAAATTTTTTTTCGAAGCGAGAAAGTTGCCCTTTTAAAGATGATTATATAGTAAACAGCGAACTAGGAAACAAAATATTGCTGTAACTTGGATGTTTTTAACATGCTCTTTCCTATGGCTACGGCTATTTTAAACAAAATTGTTCAGAATGGCCACAAACGCTGTGTGTAGAAAATGATCATACAACGGTGAAGTCACAGTGAAAATATGCAGACACAACGGTGCAGTTTCTGTGTGTTGTGAACGGTGTAGTTATTATTTTCATAACAAATTGTGAACGGTGTAGACATAAAGCAATTATTGTGAACGTTGTAGACATGAAGCAATACAGAACTTGTTATTTCTCTTAGAAGATATATCACCAGATGAAAGAGATAGTTTAGTGCATCTTCTTCTTGAAAGTTTGAAGGTAGTGGGTGAAAAAATACGTACTTTGAGAGAAACTAAATTAAACAAAGATCTCGTGCTAGAAAAGTTGAAGAAACACAGTGGACTTGACTGGCGAGAATCGAAATTTGTTTTTGTTATCAGCTCCCTTGAAACAGATTTATATGACATATACAATTGCATAAAAGATATGCTCAGTATATATCTTCTAAGTGCACCTTCCTACGTATGGATACGCTGTCAAGAATGTCTGACACAGATTTTAGCAAAAGTATTTCTGATTGCAATTTAGCTTTTCTTTCATTCAGCGTAGGTGACTTTTCAAAGCCAAACAGGTCAATATCACCACTTGTCTTACATTTTCAGCGTTTTTCCTTTTTCCGTCAACGCAGAGTTTATAAGTTTTGTTTTCGTCTGTTTGTTCCGCTAATTTATCGATCATCGGTGTGAGTAAGCCAGGTTTTACGTCGTCTTCATCAAACGCCCTATTCCTGGTTTCAACAGTTGCTCTGTACGGAACTGCAAAATTTATTTTGGCATTTCAGATGTGACCTCTTCTTCAGGACTGGCAACTTTCTGACCAAGATTTTTGGACCCACTCATAAAATGTAACCATTTGCCATGAAAAAGACAATATCCTACTCGCCAAAAACGCTTGACTATTGGTGTGAAACGCATTGAAGAGGTATTTTCAAGAGAGTAGAATTTACACACATCAATAAATAGATGAAATGCAATGTTTTCCATCGGTAACCGACCTTCTTTGACCATCTGATCAAAAAGATAACCAATTACCAAGTTGATCAACGTTTCTCAATGACTTAATCACATCTGGGAGCAAACTCTTCATTTCGGCCATTATTTCCATGTCCCGTGCAGAAAGAGCAGAGTCCCTATCCGTATCATCTGTTTCAGCACATCCAATTTAACTATCTGGAATTACGGTCGGAGCTTTTTGAACGACTTTATGGGGTGTCGAACTTCGTAATTGTTTATGTACAGGACTCATGCATTCAAAATCAGGGATATCATCGATAGAAAGATTGCTTATTCCAAAATCCTGGTTTTCTATGTTGATGAGGTTTATCTTGTGTGTTCCATGATCGTAAATGGGGATTATATCTTGGTTTGAGTTTTTAACAATATCCGGAATTATGTTAAAGTTCAGAGTTTTCAAACCTTTTTGGCCAGTCTTTTCATTTATCTCTCTCCTGCGCACTTTTAATATCTGGTTGGAATGGTCCTGTTCTGAATGCTTCACAACATTTTCAAAACTTCCTCCGAAAGGGCAATGGTAACAAGTGAACAGCATGGAACTGAAAATAAAAATAATGAATAAAAAAAGACACTGTCAGATTCTTGATTTTTTCTTCTATTTGATCCTTATGAAATTGCTTTGAGAAATAGCAAAGAAACTGGAATCTTTCTCAATTCTGATTAAAGAATTCTGATTTTTTCCAGACGTATTGTCACCTTCTTTGCTTCAAAGCATTTTCAAATCAGTCATATATTAACATAATTGTTGAAGAAATTTGGCAATAATTTCATTAAACATTAAAAAGAATATCATTTGAGAAATAACAAGTTCTGTATTGCTTCATGTCTACAACGTTCACAATAATTGCTTTATGTCTACACCGTTCACAATTTGTTATGAAAATAATAACTACACCGTTCACAACACACAGAAACTGCACCGTTGTGTCTGCATATTTTCATTGTGACTGCACCGTTGTATGATCATTTTCTACACACAGCGTTTGTGGCCATTCTGAACAATTTTGTTTAAAATAGCCGTAGCCATAGGAAAGAGCATGTTAAAAACATCCAAGTTACAGCAATATTTTGTTTCCTAGTTCGCTGTTTACTATATAATCATCTTTAAAAGGGCAACTTTCTCGCTTCGAAAAAAAATTTCCGTGTTGGGCTGTGTTTGCACAACGACCAACGGCGATAGGGCAACACTGGTACTTTGATATATAGAACCGTGGATAGGTATACGTTTCTCCTGTACGATTATATCAGTATCAAGACAAGATAGATCATTTAAGGAAATATTATCGACGAAAAACTAAGACACCTACCTCTCACGTTGTTCCATGGACGCCATCTTTGATTGACCACTCAAAACCACCGTACAAACTACACAAATCTAACGGACAACTTACAACACAGTGACATGGGAATAATATAAATCTTCTTGTTGGTTTAACAAACGTTTACTAAAACGCTGCTCAGACCAATTTCTTTTTACCCATTACCAGATAACAAAATTTAGACTTGTTCAAACTGAAAGAGATTACAGACGACTATTGAAATTGCATTTAATTTTTGTTGATAAATTCAAAATCAAGAAGAAAAAACATTGTGGGAAAGGAGAAATTGCTTATGATAAACTAGTTCCCCTTTATCACAGTGTTTTCCAAAGCCGAATTTATTTGATGCGTCAAAATGCGAGATCGTGTGGTAATGGGTCATGACGAATCAAGGGACTCCAAATCTCTCCTCTGCGTCTTTGATGTGGCCTTGATGTAGACTTTGACATTTGTGGAGAGACAAACTCTAACCTTGGTCAGATCTTTGTTGTTATTTTTGTAGATATTTACTTGAAACCTGGCGTGTATGTTTACCAGCTAAAGGGCAAGCAATATGCCACCAAAAGAGATAACTGAATGTTTTTTGAAAGGGTCGTGTTCCTTTTTCGACTGAAATGTTTTTCACTATCTTGCAGTGGAATGTGGCATCTGCAGGTTGTGTACTTGTTAAGTCTTCTGGCGAAAGTTAAGATCTTTAACTCCAATAAATTACCTTGACAAGTAGTTTCAATACATTTTTATAATAAGACTAGTCAAATTTTTTTTAGTAACAAGTAACACACACACAAAAAAAATGAGATGGTTGGCTGGCGACCTAGACGCTGTAACTACACCTTGAAAATAGTTACAATGTTTAAGTCGCCAAACCAACAAAAACATTTCACACAACTGTCGGCACATGTTGGAGTTCAAACTTTACTTCCGGCCTAAATAAATGATTTGAATAATCGATTTATTATTTGATTGGCAGACGCGATTCCTAAATTATTTCCATCCAAGGCCGAGTATTCAGAATGGTTGATATTTCATGATGAGTTTGTCGACTGAAAGGTTTATAAATTGTACAAGTCTCTTTAATCTCTTCAGCTTTCTACATTCTTCTTTTGTTTATTTGTTTGTTTTTGTTTCATGATTTGTTATCAAATTGTAGTCATTGATACAAGATTTTCATTAAAAAAGGTTAAAAGTACATTATATTCTCTTACCTTTAATATCCAATATAAATTTTATGGTCGTTACGTAGAATTTATTCATCTCGAACATGAGATTTGAAAAAAAAATAGGTAAAAGTCGGATTCTTTTCAAGAGACCGCTACAATACTATCCGAGGGGATAGGTGGTATCAGACAGGGTACGGACAAAACACCGCCAGACAAAATCCCACCTGGACGAAACCCCACCTCTATATTTGGCAGGTAGGACAAAACCCCGCCACTTTTTATACGCCCGTCGAAGACGGAACGTATTATGGGATCACCCGTGGCGTCCGGGATTCCGGTTGTCCGGCGGTGTCCACTTCTTTGTCCGGAGCATAACTCTGTCACCGTAAGTCCGATTGACTTTAAACTTGGCAGTTATATGCCTCTCATCAATACGGAGTGCAGTGCTCAATAACCATAACTCTACCTGGCCTATTTTTTGAGTTATTGACCTTTGTAGTTTTTCATACTTGAATCTTGTCCGCAGAATATCTCTAAAAGTAATATAGCTAGGACCATGAAACTTCATGGGTGTATAGATCTCACCAAGGGGGAGTACAGTGCACAAGAACAATAACTCTACCTGGTCTATTTTTTGAGTTATTGCCCTTTGTTTTTTTTCATACTTGAATCTTGTCCGGAGTATATCTCTAAAAGTATAAAAGCTAGAATCATGAAATTTCATGGGTGGATAGGGCTCACCAAGTAGGAGTGCTATGTACAAGAACCATTACTCTACCTGGCCTATTTTTTGAGTTATTGCCCTTTGTTTTTTTCATACATGAACCTTGTCCGGAGAATATCTCTAAAAGTAATATAGCTAAAACCATGAAACTTCATGGGTGTATAGATCTCACCAAGGGGTAGTACAGTGCACAAGAACAATAACTCTACCTGGCCTATTTTTTGGGTTATTGCCCTTTGTTTTTTTCATACTTGAATCTTGTCCGGAGTATATCTCTAAAAGTATAATAGCTAGAATCATGAAATTTCATGGATGGATAGAGCTAACCAAGTGAGAGTGCAGTGTACAAGAACCATAACTCTACCTAGCCTATTTTTGAGTTATTGCTCTTTGTTGTTTTTCATACATGAATCTTGTCCGGAGTATATCTCTAAAAGTATAATAGCTAGAATCGTGAAACTTCATGGATGGATAGAGCTCACCAAGTGGGAGTGCAGTCTACAAGAACCATAACTCTACCTATCGAATATTTTGAGTTATTGTCCTTTGTTGTTTTTCATACTTTGTTTGACAAAAAATATTCATTCAAAATAACATCAGTTCTATTCAAACCCCTAGTTAATATTAAGCAGTGTGACGGGCGTATCTTGTGACAATTTGGCACCTTGTTTATATTAAATATAGTTAGTCAAATGAGTATTATTTTTCTAAATGTTCATACATTTATGGATAATAAGATTCCATAATATCATAAAGCTGATTTAATTTGCTCAATATTGTTGTGCCCAGTTTGATAAAGTTATAGAATTATTTCATTGTTAAGTGAGACTGTGGTGTTGGCGGCTTGCTGCGATCATTGTGACTATGAAATGTTGACCCATAGCGCAGTTGGTAGCGCGTAGGACTCCTAAATATAGAGTCCTGGTTCGATCACTGTTCGCGGCAAATATCCTGTCCGACATTTGTCTCCCAACAACGGGTGAATAATCGTAAACCTAAGTGGGACGCGCAGCTGGAGGCTCGAAATGGACGCCATGGTAGTACAGGTGTGAGAATTACCAGGAATTTATGGTGTTACAGCCGCCATGATACGATTAAAATACTGTTAAAAGTGTCGTTTAAACCCATCCATCGATTAATCTTTTGTATCAAACAGTTTTTGTTGGCGCCTTATACGTGATAAGAAGCCGTATTTATGACATTTAGTTCAGCGATCAACTATTTTCTTTTTGCCCCGACCATGTATTTAGCGAAATTCCCTTCTTTTTTTATCTCCATGTAAATGAGTTTTGGAATGAAAGTACTAGCTTGTGTGTGAGACACAATTAACCACTGCAGGTCTACTTCTGCCACATCTGCCATTTCATCTGGCGGAACAAACGTGACAAGTGCCGTGTCGAAAGAGGAGACAAAAGGGTCTTCATTTATCATTTTTCTTTTATTCCTCATCTGTAATTTTATATATTTTGTAGGTGTCTGTGTATAGTTCTTCTTTATGTTTTATGTTATACCATCCTTTAGTTTCTCGCGCTCTAAATGATCAAAGCTGTCGACGCGCCGTAAAACACCAATCAATCAACACTTTGATTACTTCAATGGCATGGTATTGCACGGTATTGATTTTTTTCTGAGATCCGAAGAATTGTTTCGGATCTTTTCGCAATCTAGCACACGATTTTCCTTGAGAAAATCTAATGTTAACCCTTGTCATGCTGAACCCGGAATATTTCTGCTTTGGCAGGAGGCACAGACAAAGACCAGCCTGCACATAAGTGCAGTCTGATCTTGGTCTACACCTCCTGCTTGTTATCTTTAAGCCAGATTTGTTAAAATAATATTTTTTCAAAAGAAATATTGACCCTAATTAATATCTTCCAGTGCTGTCACCCCTTTGAATTTAAAGCAATTCTACATAGGATTTCAATTCAGCATGACAAGTGTTAACCAAGTCTAGATTAGAAAAGTTACTATCCATGGCTTGCTTTATAACCTTTTCAGTCTAAGTTCAGACCAGTTTGTCTCCAAGACAAACCCATAACAGTTCCTCTATAATTCATTCTGGAGTATTTATCGTAAATTTGATATTTAGACGCAAAAGACTGAATCTAAAACATTTGTTGTTGTTGTTGTGTGTGTGTTTTTTTGTTGTTGTTTTTTTTGTGCGTGTCTTATTTTATTTTATTATTATTATTTTTTTTTTCACTTTTCACCAGACTATACAATTTTCGTTTGGTTAAAATTGAAAGATTTGAGGCTGTTTTTTCAGGAAGAAAAAAAAGTGCAACTTTTCCTTTTCGTCTAAACCCTTATCATGCTGAATAAAATTCTGCAGAATTGAATTAAAATCAAAGGGCTGAAAGCACTAGATGCACTAATACCGGGTTAAGAACTGTTCTGAAAATGTATCTTATGAATATAATTGGCTTTAAAGAGACATACAGATCTTGTAGACTAAGATCAGATTGCACATATGTGCAAGCTGATCTTTGTCTATACCTCCTGCCAAAGCAGGGATATTCCAGCTTCAGCCACCAAAGGGTGAATAATCTTAAACCTAAGTGGGATGAGCAGCGGGAAGGACGTTGTGATAGTACTGGTGTGAGAAATACCAGGAATCAATGGTTAGATGCTCCAGCCACCGCGATATGACTGAAATACTGTTAAAAGTGGCGTTGAAATTCCATTCAAAGAAACAAATCAAAGGTCCGGGTGTGAAAGTTTTTGCTGTTACGAGCCCCATTTATAGACAGCTCTTTGTATGAACAAATACCCCGTCTGTCTATTGTACACTGTCAGATTTATGATTCTGTGTAGCTTTAAACAGATAAATAGATATTCCCGTGTATGAATACAGCCTTTTTAATTATTTTGTATGTAATAGAAAGGTACAAATAAATAATTTACCTAAAATATACGTGATATTACAAAAGAAACCGTGAGATTATGAAATTTGGTTTGTCGTTAAATTGTAATACACGTTAGTTTTATTTTTACCAGTCAAATAAAACAATTAGAAAAAATGTCTCTTCGCTTAAACATCTCATAGTATCACAAGAATATGTCTTAAATAGCAAAATATTGTCCAAATGCTATCTAGCGTTTGAGAAAGTCACCGAGAAGAATTGGTTTTAATCGGTTTTATCACGGTGGAAATAATTCACGGATCACTTCTGTCAACCAAAGAATCAATCAACCAATCAAGTCGTTCATTTATACCGGAAGTGAACTTTGAACTACGTCATAATTTCATATGTGAAGCATTTTTGTTTGTTTTTTGGCGACTTTAACGTCATAACAACAGTTTCAATGTTTAGGTCGCCAACCAGTAACTTTTATTTTGGCTTCATGTTACTGACCGATATTTTACATAATAACCCCGTTTAATATCATTGTCGAACTTCCTGTCAGACCTTAGTGGGCATGCCCAGCAATTCATTGATCCAGCGAGCCTTACCTAGATCAAAATCAGTTTGTCTCAAATTAGATTAAGTTACAAATTATTTTTCTTACATATCATATATCCCCCCCCTCCCAAAAAAAATTAAAAAAGATTAATAAATGAAATGATTCCGCTATACTGAACATTCTAATGAAGCCATTCGTGATGACTTTGTTGAATGAGTGGCTATAAGTTCCTACAAGGAAGGAAAAGATTCTCTTGGTGATTATTCCCTTCTTGGTGACTGCTCGCTTTTGAAACAAAGGTGGCTACTTGATAGCGACATCAAATGCGCACAAGAGGGAGAGATTTAAACCATTCCCACACAATGACGCTTTTAAACGCCCCTTAATACAAAATCTTTGGAAAACATTGTTGAAAATGAAGAGATTGCTTGTCACAAGCGATTTCTTCATTATCCACAATTTTTCTACCCCAAAAAGACAAAGATTTTAAAGATTTCGTCAACTTACAATTGTTGTCTGCAACTTCTTTGAATTTGGACTGGTCTATTTCTTCATTGATACCATTCATGAAATAGTAGATTTTGTCAACGATTAATGATTCGATCATCATTGGCTCTGGCAGGAGAAGTAGTTATAAAAGTTTTCTCTGAAAAAACAATGCTGATTTATAATATTTATTGTATTTGTCTTTCAACCTGAACTACTTATAAATACTAGTATATCAAATCTGAAGCCAGACGTTTGACAGCAAAGATTACAAATGATCATTCCTCGATTTTTACGCATTTCTAAAATATCCTGTTAATGAACTATTTTTTTCTAAAATAACCGACAAGTATTTTCATACGAAGTTCTAACAGTGGAATCAATGTTTTTGTTGTTGTTGTTGATGATGATGTTTGTTTGTTTGTTTGTTCGTCTGTTTGTTTGTCTGTTGTTTCGTGTTTTGATACAAACATGATTAATAAATTGTAATACGTCTCTGGAAAAAGCACGTGACGGATGTTCCGTAAAACAAATACATGTACTTGAAAATAGATTGGATACAGCATAGGTTGCAAGTAATTATACATTAAGGTGAAGTGGTCATTCTGCATTCAGAAAACCGTGAAAATCGGAAACGCTCGACTCTGCTCAGCTTGCATATCTCGCTCAGTTTGATTACGGTCGATCGTTTTTCGTGCTTCTAAGAAAGAACTTTTTTTCTGGCCACATAAATTTTAATTACTTTAGATTTTTAGACTATTATTCAAAATAAGCCTCGACAACAGCGCGGACTCTCAATAATGAGGTCCCGGTTCAATCACCGGTCGCGTCAAAAGTCCCTTTGGACTTATCTCTCACCAGTTGGTAGTTTATCGTCAAACTGCGTGTAACGAGCAGCTGGGGGATCAGAAAGGATGTAGCGGTAGTATTGTTGTGAGAAATACCATGAATACATGGTAAGGTGCACAAGCTGTCGCGATATGACTGAAATACTGTAAATAGTGGCGTTAAACCCCATTTAAACAAACAATAATTTCAAATTTCATTTTCATCCCTCTTGGACGGCAAAACTAATGTTTAGAAATTGTATCCCCTTTTTCACATTTACGTATGTCTAAAGCGGATTTCAAGCGCTCGCTTATGTTTTTATTGTGCTGGTTGATTGATTAACGCTCCCTTTAAAATTATTTGGGTTATATATCTCAGCGGCTGGTGTACCTAACCATAGCTTTATACCTATTTTACACAAGTACAACCATAACATACGTTCCGAGGAAACCATGGCTACTCATCTCACAAAGGCCCACCTTTTATCGTTCTTTATAAATCTGAACTCAGTCCTGTACCTTGATGTAATTCTCGCCGAGGTCATAGCGCGGTCGGTAACGCACCAGACTCCAAATCTTCAATTACGGCAGTTCAGGGGTTCGATCCCCGGCGGCCGCACTTTTGCCTCCCAGCATTTGTCTCTCACCAATGGGTGGATAATTGTAAACCTAAGAGGATAACAGCCGGAGGCTAGGAAAGGGTGTAGTGGTAGTACTGGTGTGAGAAATACCAGGAATCCATTGTACGGTGCTCCAGCCGCCGCGATATGACTGAAATACAGTTTAAAGTGGCGTTAAACCCCAATCAATCAATCGATTGGTATAATTTGCAAGGTAAACGTGTCGTATACAGCGGATGATCATTTGTTTCTTTTTTGCTTTTCAGTATTCATTGTATATACGACATTTATAATCATTCATTTTTTGCTCGTTTAATAGATTTCGAATTTCACTGATCTGTTATTGATTATTTTATACTTGAGATATCCTGATTACAGCGCACATTATGGATAATCAGCTAGTCAGTTACAAAAGTGAAAATGTTTTTATGTGGACGAATAAATATTTGATGGGCTTGATTTTTCTTTTGTTTAAATGTGGGTTTAATCATATTTAACTTGGCTTTATGTTGTTTTTTTCTTGTTTGTAAAAATGAATTTTCTTGTAGGCGTAAATGTATTTATATAAACACCGGGCTACTCTGTTTTTAACCACGTATTTCGCGTCATCAGTTCACTCGGGAATTTGTTATGATAAGGATTTATTATTATTGTTATTATCATTTCGACGAAAACAAACGAGCTCTTCATGATCTTTTAGCCCATTATCAGACGACAAAAGTACAAATTCCACAGATGAAAGATGTCGCAGACGACAATTTTTAGTTAGTGGTATCTACAAAATTTATCTTTTGGGTAGAAAACACTGCGGATAACGAAGTAAATTCTTCATTTCCCCACAAAGTTTTCAAAAAGCTTTTTCTCTTGAAGGCGCGAAAAATGTCATTGTGTGGGAATGGGTTAAGCAATAGTTCGTTTTTTTTTATTTATACTTCTATATAAGTGTGTCTGTGAGTGATTTCCCATCTCTATATAGCAATAGTTTTGTATTTAAACACACGAGAGATATTGTGATCTTGACAGAAAGGTTCTAGTCTCCGCAAGATATTGGGCAGCCTGAACAGCTTCTTGGCGAATGTAGAATATCGCTTTGTGTATGAAGAAACTTCATTTAGTATCTATCTGATCATACTTTGCAGATTCACAGGCTGATCCAAGTCTATACTTGGAACAAAAGTTTTATTGTTGGAAAAACTAATAAAAGAATCGGTTCCGTAACAAGCACTCAAACACGGGATAACATTTTGGAAATTAAAAGTACTTGCACATCCTTTTCTCTCCAGGCCCGGTTTCACAGTTGTTACTGACAGATCGCTTGCCGGCCACGCCCACTGACTCCGATAAGAAGTTTCCTTTCGATATTGAAAGGCGTTATTTGCAAAATATATGGCCAGTAACAAAATAGTAAAATGGTTGGTTGTCGATCTAAACGTCCAAACTATGGCTTGGATAAGCTGTAGTAACGCCGTTCGCAAAGCCAACAAAATGCTTCATACAAAAATCGACTTATGTTGAATTCAAAAGTCACATCCTTTCTAATAAATGATTTGATTGGTCGATTTATTCTATTATTGGCAGCCGCGATTATTCATTAAGGTGAATTCTTTATATAAAGTACGAGACGTTTCGTGCAGTTATCCTGGAGTCGGGGAGAAGATTATTTATCTCCATGCATTAGTATCTGAAACCTGAAATCTGAGACCATATATAAGTGTAATAATGTGGACGAGAATTGCAAATATGGAGTCGTTTCAAATTTGAAGTGTTTCATGGAATACATCATCCTACTTGCCGTCATTCTGACGTCGTGTTATCTAACTGGTAAGAAAATATTTTCTGTGAAAATTGCATTAAACTCTAAATATAATATATCAAAATGAGCAACTCGAAAACGTGAAAACCAGTATTGTTAAGTTTTGGTGAAAATCGTCGGTGCGCGAGCATAATGTAGAAACTACAACTCTTTGACCAGTCGCGGCTGTCCATCAATGAATCAACCGACAAATCAAATAAATCTTTCGGTCCAGAATTGAGTTTTGAACTTCGACATTAGCTGCAAAAGGAGTAAGAGGGCGTGGCCGGCGATTGGTCGATTATAGCTGTAGTTACGAAATTTTGCACGAGCACCGACGATTTATCATTTTTTCCAAATTTTGACATCTGTATAAGCTCGTATCTGTAAAAGATTGAGATAATGTTGTTTTGCTAATGTCTATGAAGGAACAATATCTTTAAATATTTTAGAAATTACAACAAAAATGATATATTACTTGATTTTTGGCCGTTCTCATCTCAGCTCCGCCATGGGACACGGACGTATGTCCTATGGTCAGTCAGTTCAGAGCGTTAGCTTTGTACCCAGGAGACACAGGGAGCTTGTGAATAATCGAGAATCACTGTGATGTAACACAAAGCTTGTTCAAAACCCATCCCATTCAAACCAAACTGTTTCTTCGTTGCTTGTATAAAAATTTACAAGGGAGTGACATAACAGAAAAGCGGAAAATTGATCGTGTTTTTCTTTGTTCTCAATACATTCTATCCCTTATGGTCCTAAATTAATATTTATTTTAGTTTTTCTTAACCCATTACCACACGACTAGTTTTAGACTAGTCCAAATCCAAATATATTGGAGACGACGATTTCAAATCTATGAAAAATTAAAAAAATCTTTGTCTTTCTGGTAAGAAAACATTGTGGGAAATAAAGGTATTGCTTCTAACAAGCAATTTCCTAATTTTTCACAATGTTTTCCTAGCCTTTTTCTTTAAGGGTGTTAAATGGCGGGATTGTGTGGGAATGGGTTAATCTCCATCTGCATTCTCCTCTAGTTCAGATCGTCTGGGTGTGGCTAAAGTATGTGACGACTCACAAGAAAAGGGACCTCATGGAAAGTTCGTGAAAAATATAGGAAAAATATGTGTGGTTCCAGCAGAGGTTAAGCAGAGAGTAGTTTTTAACCCATTCCAACACAGTGGAATTTTAGACCAGTCCAAATTGAAAGGAGCTGCAGACGACAATTTCAAGTTGGTGGAATTTTAAATTTTTTCGTCTTTTTGGATAGAAAACATTGTGGATAATGAAGAAATTGCTTGATCCAAGCAATTTCTTCATTTTCCACAATGTTTTCCAAAGCTTTTACGTTGAGGGGCGTAAAAAGGAGGGATTTAGTTGGAATGGGTTAAGGAGGTGAAATGACTATTCAGGTTTAAAGATTGTGCCAAAAGTAAACAAATAAACAAAAAAATCTCGACTCTGGTCTGTTCGCGTAATTTGACCAGGATCGATTTTTTCTTACTCCCTGAAGATTCTTTGTTTGGGCCCGAAAGAGCATAAATAGGGCTAAACTTTGGATAATTCATTCTACAGTTGGAACTAAGTTTAGCCCATGACATAAAATAAAAAAGAGAAAACTTTATAAAGAATTCACTATCCCAATTAAGTAGATAAGAGTTTAAGGGTTAAAGTTCACCAAATTCAATATTAAAGTAAATGAAACCAGAGTCTGAATAGCGGGTCTTAAACGTTTCATTGAGCTATATTCATGGGGTAGGTTCAATATTGATGTTACAAAGGTTTCGTTTTTATACACAGATTAATAGCTTAAGTATCAAATACAAAGTGAGCGTGAGAACAGAGACCGTCTCGATTTATTCCTTTTTGGTCGTATTACTTTATTATTTTTTCTCACCAATGGATGGATAATCGTAAATCTATGTGGGATAGCAGCTGCAGGCTTGGAAAGGATGTAGCGGTAGTACTGGTGTGAGAAAACTAGGAATCCATTGTTAGGTGCTCCGGCCGCCGCAATTTTACTGAAATACTGTTAAAAGTGGCGTTAAACCCCACATATAAATAACCCACAGTGATTTGAATCCATCCTAAAGAATATTCACTTATATTTAACCCTTTAGCATTACCGCAAAGGATAGAATTAAATTAATTCAACCTTGTCATACTGAGACCTGAAATATTTCTGTTTTGGCAGGATGTATAGACAAAGATCAGCCAGAGTAAAAATGCAGTCTGATATTAATATCCACTACCTGTTCGTCCTTTTAAATAAAGTTCATGAAATTAATTTTCGAAAGAAATATTGGCTCTCAATTAGCCTTTCCAGTGTTTAGAGTCCTTTGATTACAATACGGTTCCCCAAGCGTATTTTGTTATCCGGTACACGGGTTAACCCCTTTCCTGTTTTTGGAAACTTTAGACTAGTCCAAATTGAAAGAGGTTGCAGACGACATTAAAGACTGGATGCCATTTGAAATGAAACCATCCTATAAGGTAGAAAATATGGTGGAAAAAGGAGAAATTGCTTCTTACAAGCAATTTCTTCTTTTTTCACAATGTTTTCTTGGGTATAAAATCACAGGAACGTAAAATCCCGTATTTGAACAGGAAAGGGTTAAAGAAATGATAGAGGATTTAAATCAATAATTGGTTTATTTCATGTCCCTTTTTAAGTTTTTATTGAGCATTTTCCTTTTAATAATTGAGTTTTGTGGTATCAATTATATAAGATCATGTTCCGTCATTTCTATTGTTCGATTCTCTTTATACAAAACGTGTCCCTTTCATTTCAACATTCAAAACATACAGCCAAACTTTTATTAAATATTTCATTATTCAGCAAGTTACATTATCATTTGAGGGCATGCGTGACATTTTCAACCATTACACATGTGCGCCAAGTAAAGACTCAGATCAGCATTCGCACAGTCTGATCAGAGTCTTCTCTCTGCGCTCTGTAGATAGATACTGACCCAAAGCTTCTTTAAACAATCAGCGAATGTTCTGATTGCCCCTTATGGCTGTCCAGGGTGCTAAGTGTGTGCAAGTCACGCACATGCGAAATGGTTGGAAATGTCACGCATAGGCTCATTTGTTCTTTTCTGACCTGTGAATGTATGTTGACTTGCAAAGCTATCTTCTTGTATTACCAAATGCTCAATCTACCACTATCCACAGTACTGTCAATTGAATTATCAGACATACCTGTCATTATTCTTTATAATACTTCTTTAATCTTAATGTTTAAAGTATTTTCGCAATATGCATAACAGATACGTTTTCTGACAAAGGACCAATCTGGTTTGCTCCGCGCAGTTTTCAATCCCCGGGTCGTGGGTTCGAACCTTGGCTGCGCCGACAGTCTTACCAACATTCGGCAAAAGTCATCACAACATGCGTTATTTGTCTCTCACGAATGGGCGTATGATAATCAAGTAGTTGTGTCGCGACGTTACTGAAATACTTGTAAAAGTGGTGTTGAATCCCACTGCAATCCCGGCAAGGGAATGGCGTATAAAACAATACAACAGTTTACTATTACTCTTCCATGATTGAAGCTATTTTCGGAGTGTACATAGCCAGTGCGTTTCCTGACAAAGGGAATACAAAAACAACAATTTAACTTTGTTATTCTAATTCTTGAAATGCAGTAAACGGAATATATAGAGTTACCTCTGTCAGTGTATGAGTGTGTGCGAGTGTGGGTGGGTCGGTTAGCGTCTCTGTCTATTTCTTGTACCGAGCAAAACAAATTTGCACAGTTGTTCCACTTGATAACTGATAGCTCCGTAAATACTTTCAAATTCAAGGTCCCTCTCCCCCTCTCTCCCTCGCTATCCCCCTCTCCCCCTATCTCTATCTCTCTTCTCCACTCTCTCTCCCATCCTCATCCATCTTTTCCTCCTGAATGTTGTAATTGAGCTGGTGAGAGAAATAACAAGAAGCTACGGTTTGATTCTCATGCCGCCGAGATATAACTAAAATACTGTTGATAGTAGCATAAAACCACAAACAATCAATCGAGGAGACTATTCTTAGGGTGGAGGTCCCTTTACAAACAATAGGTAGATGCGGTAAAACAAATTTCTCAATTTAAAGCTTTTGCAGACGAAAATTCATTTGGATTTAATTTGAAAAATAACTATTCAGTAGGATAGAAATCATTGTGGGAAAAGAATCAATTGCTACAAAGTTTTCTCAATTACAAATTGACAGGACGTAAAAAGCAACCAGGAATTGAACAGGAAAGGGTTATTTGAACCGGGAGTGAACTTGGTACTCAAACACTGGCCGAAATATTTATGAAACATTTTTGTTGATTTAGCGACTTAAACGCTGTCACTACAGCTTATTCACACTGTAGTTACGACGTTTAGATCGCCAACCAAGTGGAACGTGAGCCTAGCCAGCGGCGTCAGTGGTCCGGACCAATCACCCGTTAATTGACTCTTCAGGGGGACAGCAACATAATGATTGCGTGACGGATCTTCATTAGGCTACTTTATATTGAAATAACACAAATGAACGAGAAAAGAAAGAAAAGAAACATCTTTGTGGTTTATATGTTTGTGTACTGAACAATAAAATACAATATTTTATTAAAAATAGATTCCTCGATGACAGTCTAATTTCCCAGAGAACTAGAAATATGTCACAAACACTGATGCCCCGCGTGATTCCTTACCACATGACCTTCTGTAATGACCTTGAACTTGGAAGGGTACCACTCAATTTTACACACAACACTAGTACTCTTCAAGGGGACCAACTTTGCTTAGTTATTTTGAAATCCTTCCATTGATAAATACGTACCAACTCACACACGAATAGAATAACTCCATATGTCCGGCGCATTTGCATGGTGGGGGTATAACAAATTCTGACAGGGCATTTATCGATCAAAATTCAAGATAACACGTATTGCCTTCGTCAACGTAGCCCTTGTATTTAGTCTATTTATTTTACTTGTCTGTCTATCACCGTTGATGCTTACGAACTCTAGATTCACTTTCACTATTCAAGTTTTTGCCCCCGCATCGATAATATTAGAAGCAAATTGTTTTACCGATGTTCGTCTATCTGTCTGTCTGTCCATCCGTCTGCGAGTTGTAAACTTAACGCAAAAATTAACATTTATCTCTTTTCCAAACACCGTTGCAGATACATGACTGATATTTGGGATACAGGTTTCTTGCATTGATTAGGCATCAGTTGGTGGTAAGAATATATTTATCGGTCAAGGTCACTTATCAAGATCACGAGTTTTGTAAAATTATCGCAAACAACTTTACATTTGCTCTTATTCAAACACCGCTGCAGATACATGATTCATATTTGGTAAATAAGTTCCTTGCATTTACTAGTATTATTTGCTTGTAAGATCAGTTTTATCCATCAAGGTCAAAGTCACTTGTCAAGGTAACATTTTCGATAAAAAGGCTGATATTAAGGCACAGTGTTTCACAAACACATCTTGTTAATTATTCATTTTTCATAAGCGTTATCAATAAAAATCCCATTTTACCGTCGATATGATTTTTTTCTATGTGTTTAATTCATATGTGCAGAAAATCGTACCTTGAATGGTATTTATTTAATAACGTAGATGTGCAATGCATTTATGATAACCACAAAGAACATACGATATGACATAAATCCCTTTTCATTTCAGATACAAAGGTTGACATTCTTAATTAATGGAGTATTGAGCCGTTGTATAGCATTTTATACCCATCCGTTGAGGACAGTTCACCCTTAAATACGCTACGGCTCTCTCAGGGACACTCACCAAGTGAAATCCTGAAATCTTATTTAAAATTGTATACAGACTCTTTTATCATTAATTTCAGAATAGGCCACAAACCAACCACGGAGAGCTTTGTCGAGCAGAAAACGATAGTAAATTTCAAAATAATTTCATGTTGCAATTGGGTTAATTTTTCTGGACATGTTTCATAGAATTTTTTGCATATCATACAATTCAATACGTGCTTATCAGAAATAATCAGGAAAACAGGGGGTCAACGAGTTAGTTTTTGAGAAAATCGCTTATTATCCACTAAGAAGCTTGCCTAGTCGAAGAGATTAGAATTTTGCGCAACCCTAAAATCCTGTTGAATTTTATATATAGACAAAAAAATCATATTGTATAATTAGCTTAAGAATGAATCGACATTTAACACACATTCATACTTTAATTGACCGATCGCGGATGACAATCAAGAAATCAACGGACCAATCAAATCATTTATTCAGCCCGGACCTGAGCTTTCAACTCCGACATTGGCCGCCGTTGTTGTTAACCTCTTTTTGTTGGTTTGGCGACTTAAACGTCGCGTTACAGCTTTCTCAAGCTGTAGTTACGACGTTTAGGTCGCCAACCAACCATTTACTTTTATCTTACATGCTACTGTCATGGCCATAAATTTTGCGAAATGACGCCGTTAAAAAATCGAAGCGGAACTTCCTGTCGGAGTGAGTGGGCGTAATTAGCGCAGTAGGTAGGCGGGGTCAGCGATCGGTCAATTAAACCATTAAAATGTCTAAGCCTTAAAATAACGTTACGGTTCAACTACGTCACGGTGTAATATTAAAATTTTGGCAATTTGTTTGAGACTTTCCTGTCATATCCATCAAGAATGAATTCTAAAATCTGACAAAACTCGGGAAAATTAATAGATCGCTGAAAACGCCTACCGACTTGACTCCGATTTGTTGAATTTCGACTTTGATATTAAATCAAGTTATTTTGTAAAATCTATAGCCAGTAACATGTAATAAAAAGGTAAAATGGTTGGTTGGCGACCGAAACATCGTAAGAACAAGCTGTAGCTACGATGTTTCAGTCGCCAAACAAACAAAAAAAGAAATGACATAAATGTCTACCGATATAGGAATTCAAACTTCACTTCCGGTCTAAATGAATGATTTGATTGGTCGATTGATTCTTCGATTGACAGCCGCGATTGGTCAACTGCATTAATGGGTAACTCTTTTTCCTAGTTTTTGAGCGTTTAAGCCTTGGAGGATTTCTTATAGGAGTTGACAGCCGATTTATGAACTACCCGATATTTAAATGGTTTGTTATCTATTCAGTGTGTGACCGATATATTAATTAATGATAAACCAAATAGAAAACATAATTCAATTCTAACACGAGCAGCCCGTGCAAACGCATTGACAGTCGATCGCGATATAAATCAAACGAAAAAGTCACGTGCACCACGAATTCGACAGCCGTTTAGGCACAAATACATTAACGCAGGAGTATGTGACAAATAGACGTATCGCACAAATTGGTCTTTATTTATGAAACTGACAGGTCATTGGTCACGCCTATTGACCTCCGACAGTGGAAAATCGACTGAGGTAAGGGAGACTAATACCAACAAAATTTATGTGCAAATCGGTGGTTGGCGAGCTTAACATCGTAACTACTGCTTCAAAAAGCTGTCTACATGAATGGTTTCATTGGTCGACTGATTATTTGATTGACAGCAGTGATTGGTGAATTTCAGACGGCCAGTGCACGTTCCCCGACACATTTAATGGCACGTGGATAACAAGCTACGATGGCACGTGGGAGACAAACGCAACACACCTTTTGAATTATAGAGCTATTTCACCTTCTGGAGTCTTCCTGGACGTCTTGAATCCGACTTTGGACTTTACATGTTTTATACAAGACGGAACGAAATACGTACTCAGGTAAGACTTTGTGACCCATTGGGTGATTGATTGGTTGTTTGGGATCTAGCACCGCTTTCAACGGTGTATAAGTTATATGGCGACGGCTGGTGTACCGTACCATGGATTCCTGGTATTTCTAATACTAGTCTTATCCTTCCTACGCGCAGTACTTATCATTCACCAATTTGAAAAAAATAGGCATGTCGCGCGATATCTTTTGTCAGCTTTTGTCAAAAATTGTTTGCCGTGCCAATATTTGACAGCATGGGGCATATTGCTTAACCGTTGTCCGTCTGTCATTCTGTCTGTCTGTCTTCAAAACTTATTAGATTTACAATATCTTCAAGCCTTTAAAAAAACAATGCTCATTTTTGGCATGATATATCTCATCGATAGGCATATGTAGATACAAAAGTCGGAGTAATGTGACAAGATCAAGGTCTTTTGTCAAGGTCAAGATTGACCAAAGAACATAAAGTCTACATTTCCTTCAAAACTATTCATGATATAATATTCATATTTGACTTGATGATAGATCCTAAGAGTACACTTCCGCAGATACATAGGTTGAGGTAATTGGACTAGGTCTATCTTTATCAATTTCTAACTTGTGAAAAAAACTAAACCAAGGCACTTAACATATTTAATTTCTTCAATTCTTTTCAGGATACACTGCTCAATTTTTGCCTGATGATAGATCTCATCAATACAATTCTGTCAAGGTCATTTTTCAAGGTCAAACCTTTGCAGCGGTTTAATTTTAAAACTTAACACAGACAATTTCTACAAGCAATTTCAAGACACCTTGCTCATTTTTGGAAAGGGGTAGTGTGATAAGGTCAATGTCAAACTTCTGCAAAACTGCAAAAGGGTCATGTGACAAGATCAAGGTCTTTTGTCAAGGTCAAACTTTTTCAAAAACTTAATCAAAGAAAACTTAACATTTACAATTTACTCCACCCTATTCAAGATGCAAATGCTCATATTTGGCATGATGATAGACCTCATTTATACACATCTGCAGAGCAGATACCTAGGTAGTTGTCAAGGACACCTATCAATTTTACTTTTCCGCAAAAGGCTTTTTCCGGAGCATAGTGTATTATATTCCGGAGCATGGTGTTTCACAAACACATCTTGTTTTAGGTATTTAATTTACGGGACACCCAAAATATACCTTATCGGTCAAAAACGGTCAGTAAAAACACACAGGAACAAAAACAGATCAGTAAAATTTTCGAGAGTGGATGTAACGACACACAGACTTACGATCCACATTTACACTAAACTAAATTCAAATCATTCAGTGGAAGACTCTGGTAGAACAACTGTCAGTTAAAAAAGATATATCTTTCAGGGACATAGAATATTAAAAACATCTGAACATCGACCTATTTGTTATATCAACATGTTTCCAAATGATAAATCGATATTACTTTTTAATAAGAAATATTTCATGATGACTTAGATTTAAAAAAAAAACAAACGTTTCTGTTATTTCATCCTTTCATATATTTTTAAAATTATTAATTCATTGCTTTATGTATAAATAGTATTATTTCATTTATATAACAGCGATCGTCTATGACTTAAGCAATATACGCGTTGCGCAAAACGTAGAACACGAATTACTAAAGGTAGGACAAACATTACTAGACTGATGAACCTGTCCCATCTACGCTGCTCTCCGTTATTGCTTGTATCGTCATATTAGGACGGGTTCGCCAGTCAAAACATTACCAGCATATGGTCATAAGTGCATTTATTACTTTGATTTGTTTAGATAGAATTTGCCTTGAGATTCCATATCGATGTTACTGGTTATATGGTAAGACAATCTTTATTTGTCCTTCATTTACGGAAGCGAGGCGTCTGCGCAAAGATTGTATTTAATATTAGCGACAAATATTTTAAACGATCGCAGCTATAAGTAATAGCTGATTAACTTTTAACCGATTACCACATGACAAAATTTTGAACTTGTCCAAATTGAAAGGAGTTGTAGACGACAATTTAAAGTTTATGAAATTTTTGATTTTTTCAACCTTATGGATAGAAAACATTGTGGAAAATGAAGAAATTTTCCTTGAAGGGCGTCCAAAAGCGTCACTGTGTGGGAATGGGTTAAACACATGTAAAAGTAGTGACCACGTGTAAATGTTGGTCTCAATATACCTGTATATCACCTCTTTTCTTTTGTCAAATTATTTCATTATACATGTATATATTTTCTAATAGAAAGAGTTTAACAAATTCCCTATTTTCCTATTACAGGTCAATAACCGAAGTGGAGATTTTTGTTGGCTTTTCTAGATTCATGCACACTTGTCTGGATATTCGTGAGATTACGGCAACAAAATATGTGTACTATTATGGAACAGGTATGTATTAAATTCCCAAATTTGTCCCGGTTTCACCTGGGTGAGCAGCGGTGATCGGTCATCGTCCGGCGTCCATCCTTCCGTTCACAATTTTCAATATATATATATAGGATTAGAGAAAGAAAACAAAATACCAACGCAATTTCTTTCTAAAACACTGGATCCCTGAGGATGCAAGAATACTAAATAGTTTAAATAAATGTGGGATAAATTGTATTCAAACAGTGTAAAATATATAGATTATCAAGTTATAACCCTAGCGCTTTCGAAACTAAAAGTTTCTTCATCAGGGGTTCAATGACAACTGACAGAATAAAAAATATATATGTATATATATATATATTCTCCTACTAAACTTACAATGGAATTTCAACCAAACTTTACAGTTTTCAAAATTCAGAATTAAAATGACATGAAGAACTTTGGTTGCCATGGCAACCAAGTGAAAAAACCTCTACCAAAATACTCAAAGAATTACCGTACTCTGAAAACTAGCCCTTTTTTTCTTACATTAATCCTTAATTTTACGCTATATGGGCTTAATATACATACAGAACGATTGTTTGTATAAATCAGACCCATATAATACTACTAGAAATATAATACGCTCTAGCATAAAATACGTATTTAAGTGAGCAGATTTTTTTTTTAAATATTTGTCATTGATAGACTCTACTTAGTTAACTTCATTAACAGCAGATAGCGGTTTTAGAAATCGTAAATGGATCTCGGCGGGAATGACCATGATCAAATGATCGCCTAATTCATTTAAAAGTCAATTGACCAATTCAATCATTCATTAAGACCAAAAGTAATTGTTGACTTCCGATATTCATGTCAAAAATTTTGTTGGATCCGTGACTTAAGGCCCTACCTACAGTTGTGAGTAAGCGATTTGCTTCTCGTTGTATGCCCCTGACCACAATGTATGCAACTAACATCGTTATATATATGATTTGTACAGGCGAGCCATCAGTCAATTTTGGGAAACATAATTGTAAATAAAAAGGGAATATTACGTTACCATAGCAATGTAACATCTTGTATTTGATTTGAGCTGCGAAGTAAGATTTTGATATTCATGAGGCAGAATGTAGAGTGGAATATCAAATTTTCCTCCGCAGCGAGAAGCAATTCAGAGATGAAGAGAATATTTTTGTTTTCATGGAGGTATGAACCGAAAAACCTAATCACAATGTATGAATACGCGAAGCGGATTCATACATTGTGTGATTAGGTTTTTCGGTTCATACCTCCATGAAAACAAAAAATATTATCTTAATTTCTTATAATTTAATAGCATCGAGCGAAAAATGCAACAACTTAACAAATTTTGATACCTTTTTGTGGTGAACTATTTTGTGCGGAAGCATTAAAAATGGCTGCCTACTCAAAATTTTGTTCATGGAGGTATGAATTAAATTTTTCGACCAATCAGATCGCTCGTTTTTGATAGACGAAACTAACAATTAAATTATATACAAAATGTATCGCAATCGCATCATAGTATTCCATTCATAATATATCTACATTTTTAATAAATAGATTGATAAAAAAGTAAAAAATCTTATACGCATTATGACGTCATCTACAGAATGAAAAATGACGTCATCTTAGACTTTTTCACTATCAAATGCGGATTCGTGTTCGATTTTACGTTTCGATGTATGTATTTTACTAAAAATATTTATAAGTATATAACAATATATAATACTTTATCCATGGTGAGATCATCTTGTGTCACATAAATCTTTTATTTTCCTACAGAGGCGGACAATGTTGGTTTACGTTTTACAGTATCTAATACAACAGCTGAAGTATGCACACAGACTAGTCATGATTTAGCTTACTTTCAACACTTAGCACTTCAAAATGGTAAATTTCTTTATTCTATGTTAATATTTGTGATGCTAGTTAAATCACTTTTATCCGGTTATATGTCCCGGGTTCTATCCCCTGTCGCGACAAATATCCGTTCTAACATTTGTCTTCCACCCATGAGTAGATAATCGTAATGGCAGCTGGAGGCTCGGAAAGGATTTAGTGGGAGTACTGGAGTGAGACATACTAGGAATCCATCGTTAAGCCGCATTGATATGATTGAAATTCTGTTAAAAGTGGCAGTAAACCCTAGTCAATCAATCAATCACTCCATTATTATCTCTTTATGCAAAAGGGTAAGCACTGTTTTAAGTTCATGACGAATTACAAACCGAAATCAAAGATATTATTCTTATACAATTTATGAAATATTTTAAGAGCTTTAAGCACGAATCTGTGGTAGATTGGTGGAATCACTTGTCTATTCTAAGGTAAAAAATGAGTCCTTTTATTGGAGTGAGTGTTTTTGTTTATTTCGCAAAAGGTTCGGAGACGTCAGGCCAAACATTATGTCCGCCATCTTTATTCGGATCATATTTCTACAACACATGTAACGATTCCAACTCCAACACCACGAGTATGGACGTGTGCGCTTCCAGACAGCAACTCATCTTTAACTACACTCTATGTAACACCACTCAGATGTTTACCAGTAAGTAGATCAATAATGCATTTCATTCATCTCTTACTCTAATGCAACCAATATGGACACGAGCTCTTCCAAGCAACTCATCTTTAAATACACGCTGTGTAACACCAGTAAGTAGTTCAATAGCACATGTCATTCGTCCACTCTAATACAAGCAGTATGAACATGTACGCTCCCAGACAACAACCCATCTTTAAATCCACACTATGTAACACCACTCAGATGTTTACAACTTGAGTATATAGTTCAATAGCACATTTCATTCACCCACTCTTATACAAGCAGTATGGACATGTGCGCTCCAAGACCACAACTCATCTTGAACTAGTCGCACACGCTATGTAAAACCACTCAGATGTTCAACAGAGATTAGTTCAATAGCACATTTGAAAAATGCGAACCAAACACAACCGGTTTCCTAACATCCGTTCATCAAATACACGTCATGTAATAATTTCCTGATGCACAAGGGTAAAACGTCGGTGTAATTTTAAAACCTCTTAACTGCAGCTTTATTGAAGCCGCAGATACGAGGTTTTAGAATAACACCGATGATAACTAAAATCACGTGTCTTTTAAGTCTGCTTTGTTTTTTTCTTAGGGGGGGGGGGGTGCTATAAATTAGACCAATCTGTCTGTTTTTATTCTACAATTCTCAAAATTCTGCCATTCGGTTCTATCAGTTCATTGATTGCCTATGTCATACAAGTATTTTTCGGCATTTTCACATTCAATCGTTTACATTTACAGGCGACGGTGTTCTAGATTGTCTATTTTACGACACCATAGACAGCGTATCGTATCTAACGGTCTACAACAGGGACACCAACACTCCAGATGGGGCAAACACGTATCTGTTCGTTTGTCTGGTAAGTACTTATGACTTTCAGTTCATAGATGAATAAAAGAAAAACAGGTGACGGTGTTCTAGATTGTCAGTTTTACGACAACAAAGACAGCGTATCGTATCTGACGGTCTATAACAGGGACACAAACACTCCAGATGGGTCAAACACGTACCTGTTCGTTTGCCTGGTAAGTACTTATGACTTTTAGTTCATAAATGAAAAAAAGAGAAACATATGACGGTATTTTAGTTTGTCAGTTTTAGGACAACATAGACAGTGTATCGTATCTGACGGTCTATAACAGTGACACCAACACTCAAGGTGGGTCAAACACGTACCTGTTCGTTTTCCTGGTAAGTACTTATGACTTTTAGTTCATAGATGAATTAAACAAAAACATGTGACGGTGTTCTAGATTGTCAGTTTTACGTCAACATAGACGGCGTATCGTATCTGACGGTCTATAACAGGGACACCAACACTCCAAATGAGACAAACACGTACCTGTTCGTTTGCCTGGTAAGTACATATGACTTTTTGCTCATAGACGAATAAATGAAAAACAGGTGAAGGTGTTCTAGATTGACAGTTTTACGACAACAAAGACAGCGTATCGTATCTGACGGTCTATAACAGAGACACCAACACTCCAGATGGGACAAACAGGTTACTGTTCGTTTGCCTGGTAGGTACTTATGACTTTCAGTCCATAGATGAATAAAAGAAAAACAGGTGACAGTGTTCTAGTTTGTCTGTTTACGACACCATAGACAGCGTATCGTATCTGACGGTCTATAACAGGGACACAAACACTCCAGATGGGTCAAACACGTACCTGTTCTTTTGTCTGGTAAGTATTTATGACTTTTAGTTCATAGGTGAATAAAAGAATAGATATAAAGAAAAAATAATACTTACGAGTGAAAGATAATAAGATCAGATAGGCAGGAAATGTCGATTGCGATACTTATAAAGTTAAAGTTAACGATATTGAACAAGAAAGAGACAGAGAAAAAACGGAAAGACGCAATTACAATCACAAAAAAATGCGTATTGAAAAAGAATTAAAAACATGCAGTCATGGCCATAAACCATTATTCGTAATTGGACTCCCATAACATCGCAAAATAAAGCTCACTTGAGCTGCAATACGATATTATGACCACACAAGCGACATAAGTCTAAATATTTAAAACGCCTTTATTTTTCGAATGTTTGTCCGAAACGAAAGGAAAATCAATGACCAATTGCATTAAATAGGATTGATTAATACATATGATTGACCGATCGAAAAAATAATCAATAACTTTTAATCCATTCCCAATCAATGACGCCTCACAATATGAAAGCTTTGGAAAACATTGTGGAAAATGAAGAAATTGCTTTTAACAAGCAATTTCTTCATTATCAACAATGTTTCCTACCCCAATAGACAAAGATTTTAAAGATACCATAAATTTTAATTTGTCGTCTGCAACTTTTTTGAATTTGGACAGGTCTAAAATTCTATTTTGTATTGGTATGGATTAAAATCGATGCGTCAGTGATTTACTCGAAGTGAATTATCAAAGCTCACATTTACAAGGAATTAGACTTTGGTTACACTAGACGTTTTCCGTTTAGGCTGTAGAGTTGTCTGGAAGTACAGTACAAGTTACTGCGCACCCCGAAACCTGTGTCGAGAATCAAACTACAACTAATATATCTAGTCCAGGGCAGATAATTGAGTTTACGCCGTATTGTACGTACTTGTATTCTGTATTCCCAACCTTTCATAAAAAAGAAACGATGTGCTTTATTCAACGATTTTGATCTTAATTAATTCAAATAAAATGGTTTAAAAAAATTGTTTTATTATAATGTCACTTCTTTTGAAAGGCTCAATCAGTGTACGCTTTTGAGTGCACAGTGTCCCTGAATCCCGTCTCTTTGTTACCCGGGACCTCGCAGAGATGGATTTTCTTTAACTAGCTGGCTGCTCATCGACGTCAGTTCTAACCCTGTGAGCTGGCTTCTACCCGGATTCATTCCTTCGACCTCTCGCTTTCAAGGCGAATGCACTAGCCACCATGCCAATGAAGTGGTCAATAACTTCTTAACAAAATACGAAAGTGTTTTCTTACTAGTCGAGATACTTGAAAATGAATTTCAATTATTTAAGAAGTTTTAAAAAAAAAACTCAAGTAGAACAAATATTTCAATTAATAAGATTTAGTTTGATCTAATTTTCAATGCTCAATAGTTTTGATTTTGATTCGTTATTTATATTCTATTCTCTTTTATTAACCACTTTAATAATTATTTTCTAATCTTTTTGTTTCAGTTTTATGCCGTAAGTTCCATTTTATATTTCATAAAAATGAGAATCAATTAAATAACTCCTAAAATTCACCTATAAGACACACTCTATAAGTATACGTGTAAAATGTTTTGCCCGTTTCAACGTTTTTGTCATCTATTCTCGAAATACTTCGATTCATTTTTATTTGTTTATCTAAGTTTCTTTAGTTAACTAGTACCGGGACACATCGTCCAGTATTCTATCGAATCAATCGGAACTCCTCGTTCAATTCTACGAATCTTTTGATGTGTAGAACGAGGAGTTCCGATTGTCTATCGAATGTGACGTACTTACTTCAGCTGAGAAACCAAAGCACTGAAAGTACTGTCAGCTAGCAAAGCTTGGTTTAGTTTAGTAATCTTCTTTGTCAAAGCTTATCAAGATAAATAAACGAGATTAAAGTAACCCAGGAGTTAACCCATTATAACATGACAAATCTTCATATCAAAAGAAGTTGCAGACGACAATCTCACGTTGGTGGGATTAAGAAAATATTCGCCTTCTAGGGTAGAAAATATTGTGGACAATGAAGAAATTGCATGTTACAAGCGATTTCTTCATTGTCCACAATGTTTTGCAACTTTTTCCCAGAGATGCATAAAAAAGTGGATTGATTCGGAATGGGTAAAATAGCTTGCTTTTGAAGGCGTTCTCTACAATTTCAATAAAGTTGATTCACCAGGCCATACAAAGCAGCGCGCATAGTGAAGACTCTGACCATACTCATTTTGAACATGATATGCTCAAATTAGCTAAAGATACGTAGAAGATGAACTTGCAATATTCCTGTAATACATAAGAACTGATTTTCATGGTGTAGGGATTCAATGGATTAAGTGGTTTAGCCTCTAGTGGCAGTTTGCACTCATTTGAATCTGAGAAAACTTCAAAATTTTGTCTGGTAACTATAGATGTAATACATAAGAACTGATTTTCATGGCGTAGGCATTCAATGGATTAAGTGGTTAAGGGGTATTTTGCACTCATTTGAATCTGAGAAAACTTCAAAATTTTGTCTGGTAACTAAAGCTATCATAGCTGACGCTTTGCCAGCTAAAAATGGATTTAAAAAAACAACTCATGTAATAAATTTTTCAATACCTTCACACGAAAAAGTTTCTCGCTTATATTTAGAAAGCACTGCTTTAGAAATATTTCTATATTCAATTTTTAGGCTGTAATTCATTTTGTAGAAGAACTGAAACCGTATGTATTTGTGTAACCTAAATAACGATTTCGTATGGGGTTTGGTTTAAAAAAAAGACATGAATTTCTAATACAGCTTTTACCGACGAAGGGAGCTCGTTTAATTGGATGCTTGTTATATACGGTGCGGCTGGATTAGTCTTGTTGATTTTACTTATCATCATAATATGCTGCTGTTGTAAACGATGTAAGAAAAGCAGACGGAAGAAACGAAAGAAAAAGAAAAGAAAGAAGAAAAAGGTAAGGTAGACAAAGTTTTAGTTTTCTTTTTTTTTTATTATTTGTTTGTTTATACAAACTAATAATCGAACTGAAATGAATCCTGAGTAAAAAGAAACAAGTGAAATGAGGATGGATTCAAGTAACGTATTGTGTGCTTTGATTATGTTGAGTATCGACTGATTAAAAATTAAAATAGTATTCATATGAGAGATTTGAATAAATGAAAATATTTTAAAAGCTTTAAGATGATTTTTAATTCGCAAAAACGTTTAAGCCGTCAGGCAAAAGATTAATACGTGGGTTTACCGTAAACCTAATACTTGAAAAAGAGATTGAATCCAGCAGAGGTCAACCAGAGTTGGCAATCATTACATAATTATATAGGTAGATAGAAGGGTCATTCTTTCTTCAGAAAATCGAAAAAAAAGCGCAAGGTATCAAACGCGGTCAATCTGCACAGTCGCACCTCTAGAGTTTCTTTCAGCTTGACAGGGGTCTATTATATATATAGTGAGGGAAAAAAGTTAGCAATTTCGTACGTTACAGCCAATTTCTCCGGTGTCTAGCTTTGGTTTCAAACCAAATTTTCACACATCGATCTTTTATCTGTTAGCCACAGTATTTAAAAAATCAGATGATTTCAAGGTCATACGTGTTTGTTGTACAGCGTCAAACATGTTAGGGGTAGGGAAGTAAAAGTAACACAAAGATTTAATATCTTGTGTGTCCACCGTTTGCGCCAATAACGGTATCACAACGTCTTCTCATGCTGGAAATGAGCCTACGATTAATGGCCATAGGGATACGACCCATTCCTGACGCAGAACACGTTCCGGGTCTCTAACGTTATTAACGTCATTCCTGTCTCTTACTCTCCTACCCAAACGGTCCCAAAGGTGTTCGATCGGAGACAGATCCGGTGATTTGGCTGGCCAATCCAATACATCAACATTATTAGTCTGTAAAAGGTCCAACGTGTGCCGAGCGACATGTGGGCGGGCATTATCTTGCTGAAAAATGGTAGGAAGCCCTTGACGCAAGAACGGCAATACCACTGGCTGGACAATTTCGGTGCAGTATCGAACGGCATTTAAGTTTCCCTGAATAGCTACCAAGTCAGTCTTGCCACGGTATGATATACCGTGGAAGACCATGACGCTGCCGCATCCAAAACGGTCATGTTGAATGACGTTGGCGGGATCCACCCTTTCGCCATCACGCCTCCAAACACATACCCTGCCATCCGCAAACATCAAATTAAAACGGGATCGTCTGTGAATAGGACCTGATTCCACATTCGTCTTGGCCATCGAAGGTGTACCCTTGTCCAATTCAATCTTGCATGTCTGTGTGCACGTGTCAAAGGAATGCCAACGTAAGGTCGACGTGCGCGTAAAACGTGCCGAACGAAGTCTGTTTCTTACAGTACGAGCAAAGACCCGTGTTCCCGATGCATTTCGGACCAAACCGGCTATACTAGTGCTATTGAGGAAGCGATTACGCCGTGAACACGCCACGATGTAATTGTTTTACGTGGCCTGCCTGAAAGTGGCCTGTCTTTGACGTTGACTAATTGACGATACTTTGTTCTAAGTCTTGAAATGGAACTTTGGCTGACGCCAAAATGTTGAGCCTCCTCTTTTACCGTCATACCACCAGCCAGCATACCGATGGCTACGTTCTCTTGGTCTAAGTTAAGCCCTGGGCGACGTCCCATTTGAATTTTTTTTAAATGTTTTAATGAGTTATCTTGTTATTGATGCTAACCAATAAACTGGGATAGATATTGTGGATATAGACTTCACGTACATGTGGAAGCACGTGCAGAACGTATTTCAGCAAAATTGCGTCAGACAGCCTTTAAAAGCGAGGAAAACGTGCTCTTAATGCATAATTAGTTAATTAGCTTTTAAAGATTGCAAACGATACTGATTTTATAAGTTTTATACATTAACGTTGAAAAATAATGTAGGTCGAAAAAAATTGCTAAACTTTTTTCCCTTAGTTTATTTTCACCTTGTAAAGTAAACTACTTAACTGTATATTTTCACTCTGTTCATCAGTAAAAATGTACACATTTAACCCATTACCAGATGACAAAACTTTAGACTGGTAACAAGCAATTTCTTTGTAAAACATCTTCATCGAGGCTGTAGTTTCGACATTTTGCACACCAAACGACGATTTAGGTTTTGCTTTCCAGAGAGACGAAGAAGCGCCATCTGATGACGATGATAGTGAGTCGTCTGCTAGTTCAGAGAGTACGAGATCGTCTGCTGCATCCTCGAGAACAGACGAACATAGTATAGAACAGGAGGTAGAGAAGAAATCCGTAGATTCGGGAATAAGGTATTACGACATATTCTTTCGTTGTAAGGGGTTGAGATGATTTTCAATTCGGCCGTTTTCGGGGAAACCCGAGGTATTGCTGTGGCCCTGTCGTTGCCTGTGTCTGTGTCTGCCATATCTTCGTCTGCGTCAGCGTCTAAGTCAGAGACATCGTCTTCCGAGAACTTTGAAATGTTGTTATGTCTCTAGTATTACAGGATCTATGTTCACTGTTAAAAACTAACAAACACAATTCTTACCAATAAGGGGGATAACTGTAAATGTATTTCTTGAAAGAATGATGCCCCTTTTTTTACTTATAAGTTTTAACCGCTATCAAGCTCTTAAACAGCCGAGCGTTGGCACCGTTTTTGTTTGTCTTTGAGGTTTGCACCCTAAAAACAACAACACATTTCTATGTGAATCTGAAGAATCATACAAAAATGGGACAAGGTTTTAAGTTTTATACTTTATAATCTGAATTGTTATGACTTACACGGATACACTTTGTACAACTGTTTCATTATCACTGTAGAAAGAAATATAAGTGTAGACGAATTGGTCATTTTACTATCAGAAATATTGTATAAAAGAAATGGTATTTATTTGGCTTTTATATTTATAGAATGCCAACCATTAGAATCATAATTTTGTTGTGAAGATAAATCTTTTCGATTACTTTTAATTATGTCCCGTTTTTCACCGTGTAAATCTGAGCGGTCCTGATTAGATTGTTTCACACATTACTTGTAAGGTATTATTTGAAAGGATCTAAATCTTGCATGTCGGAATGGCCTTGGAGAAGACTAGAGTAGAGACGAGTTCTTTACAAAGATATAAAGGGTATATTATGTTAGGGTAGCGACCCAACATCTTATATTTGTTTTGAGCTGCGGAGGAAATTTTTGATATTTCACGAGACCAAGGTCGAGTAGAATATTATAAATTTTCTCCGCAGCAAAAAGCAAAAACAAGATATTGGATCGCTTTCGTACGGAGCCCCGTAGGTGACATTCTGTACATATTTTTAATTCGTTTTAACGAATTAGTAATTCGTTAAAACGAAATATTTATTCGTTATAACGAAATATTAATTCGTTAAAACGATTTAGTATTTCGATAAAACGAAATACTAATTCGTTAAAACGAAATATTAAATCGTTTAATCGAAATACTAAATCGTTTTAACGAAATATTAAATCGTTAAAACGAAATACTTAATCGTTTTAACGATTTATTAAATCGTTAAAACGGAATATTATTTCGTTATAACGGAATATCAAATCGTTAAAACGAAATATTAATTCGTTAAAACGATAAAGTATTTCGTTAAAACGAATTAGTATTTCGATTAAACGAAATACTAATTCGTTTAAACGAAATATTAAATCGTTTAATCAGAATACTAACTCGTTTTTACGAAATATTAATTCGTTTTAACGAATTACTAAATCGTTTTAACGAATTAGTAAATCGTTAAAACGGAATATTAATTCGTTATTACGATTTAATAATTCGTTTTAACGAAATATTAATTCGTTAAATCGAAATACTAATTTGTTTTAACGAAATATTAAATCGTTTAATCGAAATACTAAATCGTTTTAACGAAATATTAAATCGTTAAAACGGAATATTTATATTTGTTATGCAATCTTTGACATACCGCTTCTATTGGGTCAACTCCAAGAGAATTTGATCTCCTCATTTTGTCATGCTTTTTTAACGTTTAATTAACAGCAAGTTGCTTGATGTTGAGTTCTGCAGAGTGAGAGATCACTGCTGTTTGTCATGCATGTGATTCAAAACATTTATCAGGGAACTATTTCCATGTAGAAACTGACATTATAAGTTGGTACCCTACAAGACTTTCACTTCCGAGCCTAAAGTATTTTCATGGGTTGATGTGCAGAAAATTTGCGAAAAAAAAAATCCCTAATGATAGCATTATCCTGGCCTGTAATTCAAGACCAAAGACTGCTCTTTAAGACGGACTAAGATTTAAGTCCAAACAAAACTTTTGGGAGGAGCTACAAATTGTTAAAATGGGCCCTTTGTGCTCTTTATTTAATGAGGCAAAAACGGACAGGAGTGTAACCTATTCTGTCTTCATGTGGCGGAGGGTAACAACCGAGTCTTCCGAAACATACTATTTCGTTTTAACGAATTAGTATTTCGTTTTAACGAATTAGTATTTCGTTTTAACGAATTAGTATTTCGTTAAAACGAATTAGTATTTCGTTAAAACGATTTAGCAATTCGTTTTAACGATTTACTATTTCGTTATTACGAAATAAGTTATAACAAAGTTAAGGGGTAAGAGAAACAGTATAGGTCACACGTGAACAGCTTGAGCTGTCCGCGTCGTAACAGCCCCTGACTGCCAAAACCCAAAACATAAATGCACATATATGCTTATGATAACACAGTAGAGAAACCTTGCGTTTACTGTGGTTACCAGCCAAATTTCTGATAGCTTACTGTGACGGATTCTCATCGATTCGTTATATTTTTACCGTAGCTGACCGTTCCCGACAGACTAATTAAATATTTAAGGACAAATATTAATTAGCATCAAGAAGAGTGACGGAAATCCGTCACTCTTCCTGGTGCTATTTACTGATTGGCTAACTCGTGACCACGTGCCATCACAAATTTGGAATTTTGAAAATTATATAAAGAGTTTATAACCCCCGTATTTAGCTTTGAAAGAATTATGTTTACTAAGTGAAATACGACATTACGTAACATACGCGGATTCTATTGAGCATTGACATAATTACCCCATTAACAGCAGTATATAAACGGATTTTTAACTGCAGCCGGGGCTTCAAAAGTTGTGCGTTTGGTCCACACATTAATTTATTTTAGGATATGGTGACATAGTAGACGGCCTTATAGATCATGCAATATGCTTAGGCCTATATTAATAACGTTGCTTAACGCTATATAAGATCTTGAACTAAATAGAAACGTCACAGTAGTTTATGGTTACTGTGGTCACATGGCATAGTCAAATTGTAATTTTTTTTTTAAACCATACAATGGTTGCTGAGATTCATCTTTGAAATGTGGGCAATAACACTTACGCAATCAAAAGGGGGTTAGAGCACGTAAAGTTGACTTCTTGACGTCATCCAGATGCCGAACCCTTCTCAACCCGCCAAAATCTGTCACATTACCAAAGATTATGCAAATTAGAAGCTTATATAGTAATTGCGCTCGACTAGCGCTCGGCTAGCATATTTTTAGTCGAGCAATTTTGTGATGGTATGATCCCCCCCCCCCCAAAAAAAAAAACCCCAACTTTTTCATCAGCTAGTTAACCGTAAGAGATATTCTGCTTTATACTGAAATAGGTTTCGTTTTTATCAAAACTTTCGGAACACCCTTCCTGATGAAAACTATTTACATGTATTTAAACGGTTGCAGTACTTTATATGGCGTGGTGCTTTCCGGTAAAATATCGAGAACTTTCGGTAGATTATCACTTATTATTTAATGCTTTCCGGTGGATTATCGAGATTTTCTTCTCGGTAGCCTTATCTATTGGTAATTTCATCACAAAACAAGTGAAACTGTGACCCGTCAGGCGAAGTGGGAACATCTGGGTAGTGCGTAAAGTGTCGACCCTAGTCAGACTTCTTGGATTGCGCGGGCCGACTAGGATCAAACTTTTCGCACTTGTTAATCAAGAACTGGTGATCATTACACTCCCTGTATAAGAATTTTTGAAATCCGACCTACGGTAAACCTTTATTTGACGTGATCTCTTTTTCAAATATCTATTTTACAAAGTTCCCAGATGGTCTCCTTTCGTGTGAATTAAACCCTGAGTGCGGCGCGTTTTCAAGATTTTTTAAGGTTTCTAAGCAGGATATCTCACGCGATTCAGTTAAAAATTGTAAGACCCGGCGCGATATATCCTAATTAAAATTCTTAAGAAATCTTAAAAGTCTTTATCTTAAAAGAAACACGCCTATGCTTTCGTTCTTTTTACAATATTTGAAATCTCTAAGCGAGGCCAATTACATGTTTATACCCGTGACATCATGATCTTGCCAGGCAGTCATATGCGAAATGTTGAAAGTTCGTGTTACATCCTAAATACGAGGGGAAAATGCCTTGCAAGTTTTAGTCTGAGCAATCAGGCTAGACTTTGCATCATTCGCCTTACAAATTTAATCCACGTGTGACTTTTTCGATATACTTCGCGAACTGAACGCAGTTGTTATAGATAATGTCATGGAAACGACGGTACCCGGCGCAGCAGCTAATTTCATTTCTGGATTTGGCTTTCTTCTATACATATCTTCTCTAACATTTGAAAACCTGAAATGTTTCAAAATTCTCTCACCCATATCGATCTGATGTATTTATTGCTGAATTACGTTAATCCCGAAAAATACATTTGCATAATGACCAATTAGCACTTCTATCAATTATTCATTCAAAGGTAAATGTGTATTGGCATATATTGTATACTCTTGACATTACAGGGGATCGGTAATCATTAATACTCTAGAGGGAATACATACCTACACCAAATACATTATGCTTCTTGCACATAGTTTAAGTCTTAAATGGTTGTGCTACATGCTCAAAGGGGGTATATTTATTTATATCTTGCCAAATAAATATTGTAACAATTAAAACAGATGGTATTTGAAAGTGATTTCATTTGTAAACAATTGTAATGGAAGAAAAACATATCTTATATCTAATGCTATGTTCCCACTGCCGATCCGATCAACTCGACCAAGCCCGATCAAGCGATCGAGTACTGATGGAGCTTGGTCAGCATGTGTGACGGGGGAGGTCGGAGCGATCGAGTGTGGTCGGCATCGCTCCGGCTTCCTACCCGAATATATTTGCCATGTCAAAAATACTCGTGTATGATCGAGTTGGTCGGGATGCTCGAGCAGAATTCGGAAGGATGGTGGTCGGGGAAAGATGGGATAGCGATCGCATTAAGATCGAGATGGTCGGGAAGGGATCGAGTAGTGATCGAGTTAAGGTCGGGATGTTCGAGTAGACATCGGAATGGAGGTCGGGTTGCGATCGCGAAAGGGTCGTGAATACACGTGTAGGGGCTGGGCTAGATCGAGTAAAGATCAAGAAGAAGTTATGTATATGCCTTTTGGTCGAACTCGGTCGAGTTTGGTCAGGGAAATCAGGCGATCGAGTTGATCGAGTAGATCGGATCGACAGAGGGAGCATAGCATTGCATTATACATGTTCGTGCGATTTTGAAAATATTAATAAATAAATAATACAAATAAAAATGATGATAATAATAACCATGAACAATTATTATACAGTAAATGATGCAATATTCACCGGGCAAGCTCGAAACCGACCGAGCTGCCCAAGTCACAAGTAAAGGGGCGAGAAACCTAAAATCGCCAATTTGTTAAAACCATCTAGAATTTCGTTTTAACGAATTAGTATTTCGTTTTAAAGAATTAGTATTTCGATTAAACGAATTAGTATTTCGTTAAAACGAATTAGTATTTCGTTAAAACGAATTAGTATTTCGTTTTAACGAATTAGTATTTCGTTAAAACGAATTAGTATTTCGTTTTAACGAATTAGTATTTCGTTAAAACGAATTAGTATTTCGTTTAAACGAATAAGCATTTCGTTTTAACGAATTCATATTTCGTTAAAACGAATTAGTATTTCGTTAAAACGAATTAGTATTTCGTTTTAACGAATTGGTATTTCGTTAAAACGAATTAGTATTTCATTAAAACGAATTAGTATTTCGTTTTAACGAATTAATATTTCGTTTTAACGAAATACTAATTCGTTAAAACGAATTAGTATTTCGTTTTAACGAATTAGTATTTCGTTAAAACGAATTGATATTTCGTAATAACAAATTAATATTTCGTTAAAACGAATTAAAAAATGTGTACAGAATGTCACTTACAGGGCTCCGTACTTTCGTAACTTAGTATTCCATTTATCATATACCTACATTTACTATTGAGTAAATTGGATAGAATAATGAATACAATTCATTTTTCTACGAGTATTTTTCCGTCTTCTTTGTCATTCTGATTACATTTTTTCGCATTATTATCTCGTCTACAGAATGAAAGTGACGCTATCCTCGATAACTTTGTATGGAACCGTTTTTGACACTATCAGATACGGTTTTTAGCTCTACTGGCCGAAGGCCACTAGAGCTATAGCGATGGCTTTTTCCCGTCCGGCGTCCGTGCCTCCGTCCGTCCGTCCGGCGTCCGTCCGTTAATCTTTTACTTGTTTACGCGATAGAGTCCACAGATTTCATCGGATTCCCTTCGAACTTTCATAGAATGATTGTACAATCATAAGGATCGTTCCTTTCGAAAATGGGTCAGATCCGTCAAGAAACATGGGAAAAGGGGTCAATTAGAATTTAATTTAAAAATCCTCGTTTACGCGACAGAGTCCACAGTTTTCATTGAATTCTCTTCAAACTTTCACAGAATGATTGTACCATCATAAGGATCGTTCCTTTCGAAAATGGGTATGATCCGTCAAGAAACATGGGAAAAGGTGCCTTATGAAAATTTAATTAAAAATTCCATTAAAAATCCTCGTTTACGCAATAGAATCCACAGTTTTCATCGGATCCTGTTCAAACTTTCTCAGAATGATTGTACTATCATAAGGATCGTTCCTTTCGAAAATGGGTATGATCCGTCAAGATACACAGGAAAAGGGGCCTTATGAAAATTTAATTAAAAAATCCTCGTTTACGCGATAGAGTTTACAGTTTTCATCAGATTCAAATCAAACTTTCACAGAATGATTGTACCAACATAAGGATCGTTCCTTTTGAAATTTTGTATGATTCGTCAAGAAACATGGGAAAAGGGGCCTTATGAAAATTCAATTAAAAATTCCTTTAAAAATCCTCGTTTACGCGATAGAGTCCACAGTTTTCATCGGATGTTCTTTAAACTTTCTCAGAATGATTGTACCATCATTAGAATCGTTCCTTTCGAAAATGGGTATGATCCATCAAGAAACACGGGAAAAGGGGCCTTATGAAAATCTAATTAAAATATCCTCGTTAACACTTTTGAGTCCACAGTTTTCATCCGATCGTATTTCAACTTTCACAGAATGATTGTACCATCATAAGGATTTGTCCTTTGGGAATTGGGTCAGATCCATCAGGAAACACGGGAAAAGGGGCCTTATGAAAATTTAATCGAAAAATCGTTTCAGAAATCCTCGTTAACACTCTTGAGTCAACAGTTTTCATCGGATTCACTGCAAACTTTCACAGAATGATTGTACTATTATAAGGATTGTTCCTTTCGAAAATGGGTATGATCCGTAAAGAAACACAGGAAAAAGGGGCCTTATGAAAAGTTTGATAAAAAATCCTCATTAATAATCTAGAGCCAACAATTTTCAACGGATTCTCTTCAAACTTTCACAAAATAATTGTACCATCATAATGATTGTTCCTTTCGGAATCGGATATGATTCCTCAAGAAACATGGAAAAGGGGCCTTATTTAAATATAATTCAAAGATCTTTGATAACACTCTAGAGTCCACAGTTTTCATCTGATTGACTTCAAACTTTCACAGAATGATTGTACAATCATAAGAATTTTTCCCTTCAAAATTTGGTATGATCAGTCAAGGACCGGGAAAAAGGGGCCCGATAAAAATTGGATTGAAAAAGTCCTCGTAAACACAATAGAATCCATAGTTTACAACAAATTCTCTTAAAACATTCACAGAATGATTATTACATTAAATGAATTGTCCCTTTCGGAAGTAGTTTTGATCCATCAAGTTTCATGGGAAAAGGGGCCCTATGAAAATTTAATAAAAAAAAATCTTAGTTAACACATCATGGCCCTAAAAGGGGCCTTAGAAAAATTCAATTGAAAAAATCTTAATTAATGCTTGTAAGTCCACAGATGAGATGGAGTTGTCTTTATACTTAAACAGAATACTTTTGTAAGTATAGTTCCCTTTGGAATTGGTTATGATCCATCAAGTAACATGGGAAAAGGGACTGTATGAAAATTCAATTGATAAAACCCTTTTAACACAATGAAGCCCACAGCTTTGATCAGATTTTCTTGAAACTTTTACAGAATGATTGGAAGGTCATAACTTTCATTCTTTTCAGAACAGGGTTTGAACTGTCAAGAAACACAGGAAAAGGGGCCTTATGAAAATTTCATTTATAAATCCTTGTTACCAAGTCCAGAGCTTTCATCGGATTTTCTTCAAACATTCTCAGAATAATTGTACAATAATAATGATTGTTGATGTTTGCATTAGACCTGATCCGTAAAGTATCACAGGAAAAGGAGCATTATAAAATTTAATTTCAAAATCCTTGTACCACAATAAAGTCAACAGTTTTCATCAGATTCTCTTTAAACTTTCACAGAATGATTATTTCATCATGAGGATTCTTTCTTTTCAAATTAGGCGTGATCTGACTAGTATCATGGGAAAAGGGTCCTTTTGAGAATTTTATCTATAATCCTTGTAACCAAGTCCAGAGCTTTCATTGGATTTTCTTCAAACCTTCACAGAATCATTGTACAATAATCAGGATTGTTGATGCTGACATGAGACCTGATCCTTCAAGTATCACAGGAAAAGGAGCCTTATGAAAATTTTATTTTAAAAATTTTACACCAATACAAAGTCTGCAGTTTTCATCAGATTCTGTTCAAACTTTCACAGAATGTTTATACCATCATTAGGATAGTTTCTTTCCAAATTGGGCCTGATCTGTCTAGTATCATAGGAAAAGGGGCTGTATGAAAAATTATTACCAAATCCTCATAAACACAACAATGTCCTCATTCTTTATCAGAATCTCTTCAAACTTTAATAGAATGATTGTGCCATCATTTGGGTTGTTCCTTTGTAAATTAGGTCTGATTGGTTAAGTGACACAAGAAAAGGGACATTATAAAAATCTTATTACAAAACATCATTATTACAATAAAGTCCTCAGTCTTTATCATTTAAACATATCATTAGGATTGTTCCTTTGTACATTGGGTCTGATTTGTTAAGTTACACGGAAAAAGGGGCCTTATGAAAATTTTGTTACAAAAATTCTTGACATAATTCAGTCCACTGTCTTCATTGATTTTCTTTAACTTTTAAAGAATGATTCTACCTTCATTAGATTTGTTCCTTTTGAAATTTGGTTTGTTCTGTAAAGTATCATGAGAAAAGGGGCCCTATGAAGATTTCACTATAAACTCATTAACACAATAAATTCCACAGATTACACAGATTGATTGTACCATCATTCCAATTGTTGATTTTGACAGTGGATCTGATTATGGCAAGTGTCACATAAAAAGGGGCCTTATGAAAAACTTTCTTAAATAAATTTAATATCTTTTTAACATAATAAAGTCAACAGTGTTATCAGATTCTCTTCAAAGATGCATGGAATAATTGTGGCATTCGAAACACAGGAAAAGGGGCCTTACAGATTATCATTCAAAACATTCTTGTGTATGTGATGAAGATCACAATCATTATCAAATTGTCTTTTAAATTTCACAGGACAATTGTAGGGTTGTAAGAAAAGTTCCTTTTGGAATGAAATCGATCCATCAGAAAACACAGGAAAAGGGGCCTTATTGATTTCCATTCAAAACAATCCTGTTTATGTGATAAAGTCCACAATTATTGTCAGATTTTGATGAAAATTTCACAGGTTGATTGTAGGGTCATAAGGTAACTTTCTTTTGGAAATGTAGATGATCCGTCATGAAACTCGGGAAAAGGGGCCTTGAGGATTGTTGCTTAAAATAGTAAAGGGGATAAAGCCCTTTTTTTCTTTATGCATTCTTCTTTGAGTGATTAACTTCCTTAAACATCAGATTTCTATAACGGAAAACTTGATAACCAGTAGAGCGTCTCAGGTCCTCATGGGCCTCTTGTTATATTGTTGGTTTTTTTTTGACGTGTCCGATTTTGTTTGTGTAGATTGAATATATTTAACTAGAAATATTTATATGTAAATAATAAAAAATAACATCCCACTTGGTGATACGTTTTAGATGTTTTTCCAAGAACGATTATAAATATTTGTGTGAAAACTTGAAACTCTGACATGAGATCCGTTTTAATCTTTTGTTAAACAAGATGATTTTTCCAAAATCAAAATCTTAAGATTCCCATTTGGTGGTTTTTAAAAATGCTTTATCTTAAGAACCTCAAAAAGAATCTTGAATCTGATTGAGCTATTGAAATTAACGGATTGCTGGGCCCGTCTACTGACTTTCTTGGCCATGCACACTGACTCCAACAGGAGGATATTAAACCTTTCCTGTATTATTAGACTTGTTTAATATAGTTTTATAAAACATGGATTGTACAGGAAAGGGTTAAAGTCGTAATTTTGCAACATTTATGACCATTTACATATAACAAAAAGTGAAATGGTTGGTTCGCGACTTAAACGTCGTAAGAACAGCTCATTATCCTCCGACGTTTCGGCGAAGGGGATATGGTAATGGTCTCCGTCCGTCATTCCATCCTTCCGTCACTAAACTTGTCCGGAGCATATCTCTGAAAGGATAGTTGCTATCAACTTGAAGTCGTTAGATCTCATTGAGGAGAAGTGCAGAGCATAAGAACCACAACTCATGCTTGCATAATTTTGGAGTTTTTGCCCTTTGTTATTTTAAAGACTAAGATTTTGTCCGGGGCATATCTCTTAAAGTATGATAGATATTAACTTGAAACTTCATAGGTGGATAGATCTCGTTGAGGAGAAGTAACTCTTTCTTGCATAATTTTGGAGTTATTGCCCTTTGTTGTTTTAAAGACTTAGATTTTTTCTTGAGCATATCTCTGATAGTATAATAGCTATTATTGAACTCATTGAGAAGAAATGCAGTGCACAAGAAGCCTAAATTTAACTGGCTTCAGTTTACTATCAAGCTTTTACGGCGGGGGATGGCCATGTCCGACATGGCTCTTGTTCACTTTGTAGTTACGGCGTTATGATTTAAGTTCTTGACAATGATTTCTACAAACGGAAGTTGTTTGATAACCCAGTCGAACTTTAATGACGGAGGTCAGTAAGGGTGGTTAGCGAGCCGTTCATTGACCAATCCCTTGTTTTATCAGTGAACCTGCAGTGACACAGCGAACAGAGAGCAAGATAACGGGGGAAGATGAAGACGGACGGACGGAAAAAGAACTGGTAATAGACGACGAAAATGATACAGAAGTAGATGATAGAGTTTCTAGGCCCTATACGGGAGAGGTAGTTTTATAACCTAGTTTGTGGTGGATTAGATTTCTAGAGGGCTTCAGGTAGAGGGGCTGTGGTGTAGTCTAATGTTAATATCTGAGCCGAACCCTGTATGGTTGGTAGTCGTTTGAATCGTCTCTCATCATGCAGGGGTCGACACTAACTTTGCTTCAATGGGATCCAACAGGAATCCGTGTATACTACAGCCGGGATCCCTCCAATAATATAAATGAACTCATTCCCCACAGAGTCCTGCCCTTTTAAGCCCCACTTGAAAAAAGGGTTTTGGAAAGCATTGTGAAAGTGTAGAAATTGAGTGTTGCAAGCAATATCTTCATTGTCCACACTGTTTTCTACCAAAGAAGACAGACGCTATTAGAATTACATTAACATAAAATGTCGTATGCAACAACTCCATTAAATTTGAAACAGCCAAAGAATTGTCGTCCAGTAATTGGTTGATTGTCAAAAAAAGAACGAGTCGAAATTTGCCGAAATGTTTTAGGCGAATAAGGACCATAAGTAAATACAATAAGATCTATCGTACTCGTGAAATAATGAAAGAGTCTGACGGAATCCCTAGCCTGGAATTGCTGGGATCCCTTTCAATTTTCTTAGATCCTCGGGATCCTTTGACAGTGTTAGTGCCGATCCTGCTCTAATTAAGACGGTTTAAATGAAAAAGCACAACAAAGGGTTTGTGAAAAAGAACTGACATTTTAAATTGCCAAATAAAAAGTCGCCTTTTGTATGGATCTCAGATAGTTCTTGCAGGCCTATTTTTTTGTAGATGGCTGCCTGTTTGCTACTTACCTTTATCAACATTTAAAATGTTACAAAAATAGGAAAGATGCCCTTAAATGGAATATACGCAAAGAAGAAGTTCATTATCATTTTAGAGGTCAAGGATTTTTCCAGAGGTTGTTCGTTTGAGTTCGGTTTACTTAAAGTTGTGAAACTGTTAAAATGAAGGACATTTTATGTTGAATTAAGGTCTTTTTTGGAAAATCTTTATACTTTACCCTTTCAGATTACGCTAAATGATTCGGTTATATTCTCCAACTATAGAATTTGAATAAAGATATTTATCAAATTCCTTATATGTCTTAACTCTACCCCACCCACAAAGTAGAGGGGGTATTTGGGTTTCACCATGTATGTATGTCTATCCGTTCGCCCGTCCGTCCGGAGACTTTTTCGTTTCCATGCTCTAACTCTAGGTCCTATTGTTATACAACAATGAAACTTCATACAATTGTTGTCAACAGTCCATGGACTTGTCCCATTGTTTTTTGGGTCACATAGGTTAAAGTCAACTATGCTACTTGAGTGACAAACAGTTGATGTGGTTGTAAGTCCGCTTTTAACAAAATAACCTCTTTTATTTTATTCACTGCACTTGCTTACTTAATATTTTGTAGTGATATCTTATTTCTCTAAAGCATGCCTTATAGTTTGAAATTAGTAGAAGTTGACTTATCCCATTTTATAATCAATATTCGAAATTTCATGAATATTAATTTTTCTCCCTGTGTTGCTTTCAAACGATGTCGTTATACTGAGCAAATATACAAATCTTGTGGTGTAGAGTAGTTTCGGCAAAATTATAACTACATCGTCGGTTTACTTCTAAAAGCTCGCAACTACAAATTAATTAATCAAGCTTTAGTTACGAGATTTTAGAAGTAAAATCCGGAAATATCTAACCGATAGAATAAAAGGATTTAAAAAAAAAACAGCAACAAAAAGCTCAGAACCGTATCATTTAACCGGTGTCTGTCTCTCCTTCCTTTAAACTTAGACTGTGAAATAAAAAAATGAACTCTCAGACTATTTCAGGCATATTTGGCATTAAAATGTTTTTCGAGTTCATTTGACAAGGAAAAACTTGTAAACATGTAAAAAAAAAGTCGCTTCAGAGACATTGGTACTTCACGAGACTTGTTGTTTTTAATTTTACTTTTCAATTTTTTTTGTTGATATCGTGATAGTAACATACAAGTATTTTAATTTTATATTCTATTGTACATAATCATTTTTTTTTAAAAATAGTAATGATTCTGAGATCGCTTCTGCGGACGTTTCATAACTTTAGATATACTGTATTTTTTCTTTTTATATCTAACAGTTTATATCCTTTCCTATTTGAATTTCCTATATTTCTATTGTGGTGTGATTTTAAGTTTTCATGATTGAAGCACCATGTACCCTCTAACAGCACAGTGCGCACCATTTCGATTTATCGCATTCATCGGAGATTACTCGTGGAGGATTTTGTCGAATATTCAGAGTAAGTGAATCGCCTCTCTTTTTATGTTCTTCTCTTAGGAAACAAACAGCATAACGTCGGTGGGCGACGAAAATGTCTTGGCTACAGAATAATTTAATTGTTAGTTTCGTCTATCAAAAACGAGCCTTCTGATTGGTCGAAAAATTTAATTCATACTTCCATGAACAAAATTTTGAGCACGAAGCCATTTTGAATGCTTCCGCACAAAAATTTTCCTCACAAAAAAGTATCAAAAGTTGTAAAGTTTTGCTTTGTTCGCTCGATGCTATTAAACTATAAGAAATGAAGGGAATATTTTTTTGTTTTCATGGAGGTATGACCGAAAAAACTAATCACACTTATGTATGAATTCGCTTCGCGTATTCATACAGTGTGATTAGTTTTTTCGGTTCATACCTCCATGAAAACAAAAAATATTCCCTTCATCTCTTAGATTAAAAAAAGCTGTAGTTATGACATTTTGGTCGCCCTTCGGGTATGGTTTCATGAGTGTGTTGGGAATTATGTAATATATACTTAATTAGACTATCTAATTGACCAATCGCTGGCCACGCCCATTGACTCCGACAGGAATTTCCGCTTCGATTTTAACCCATTCCAACACAATGGAATTTTAGACCAGTCCAAATTGAAAGGAGCTGCAGACGACAATTCCAAGTTGATGGAATTTTGAATTTTGATCCAAGCAATTTCTTCAATTTCGACAATGTTTTCCAAAGCTTTTTTGTTGAGGGGCGTAAAAAGGAGGGATTGAGTGGGAATGGGTTGAACGGCGTTATATACTTCACTCACTTTTCTCCTACATCATGTTAACGCTCGTATTGTTTTTAACTTGTATATTGCTTTGTGTGCAAATAGCACATTTAATTGAAATTAAAATGTTTGTATTGTATTGTATTTTGCAGAATTTATGGCCAATAGCATGTAATAGAAAAGTAGAATCGTTGTTTAGCGACCTAAACGTCGTAACTTCAGCTTGAATAAACTGTAGTTACGACGTCTAAGTCGCCGAACCAACAAAAATGATTCACCAAAATGGCGGATTATGTCGGAGTTCGAACTGAACTTCTAAATGAATTATTTCATAAGGCGACTGGTTATTTGATTGACAGCCGCAATTGGTCAATAATCTGAGCGCTAAGGTAACAAAGTGGGACTGATCCTATTGAACAAGGACTGTTTTAAAGCTGAAAGGAAACAAGAAATACTTGTAAAAAGGGAAAACCTCTATATGATGTCACATTGGTCTGTGCTCGATGAAAGCAGAGTAACTACTGCTTTTTCAAGCTGTATCTACGATATTCTCGTCACCTGTGGAGAAAATGTGCTGGACTGTAAACGCTATGAGTTATTCACGATGCTATAAATTGTAGCTATAATTCGTGTACATTCAAAATTATCCGCATGATATGACACATAGCCCTTTAAAAAATAGATTATTATAATCCGGTAGGGACAAGACCGGGGGAATTATTTTCCCGATGTCCATCTGTGTGTCTGTCCGTTTGTCTGCGAGTAGTATATTCACCGCAAAAACTTATCATATCGCTGCTATTCAAACACCGTTCAGGATATATGGATCATATTTTGGATATAGGTTCCTTGCATTGATAGGCATCAGTTGTCAAGGTCAACGTGTAAGGTCAATATTATCAACCAAGGTCACTTGGAAGTCAATTCCGAAAAAGTTGTTACGGGGGCATGGTGAATCACAAACACAACTTCGCCCACTGACTCCATCAGGAGGTACCGCTTCGATTTTTCGGCGTTATTTTGCAAAATTCATGGCCAGCACCATGATACAAATAAGTAAAATAGTTAGTTGGCGACCTAAACGTCGTAACTGCAGCTTGAATAAGCTGTAGTTACGACGTTTAAGTCGCCAAACCAACAAAAAGGTAAACAAAATGTCGGAGTTGAAAAACCTAGGTCCGGGCTGAATAAATTATTTGATTGGTCGGTTAATTCTTTCATTGACAGACGCGATTGGTCAATTAAACTTAAAATGGACAACTGAACGATATCCTTTAAACTTTTATAGTTTTGGACGTTTTAGAGTTATCTTCCCTGATTTAAAAGAAATGTGGTTATTTTTATAATAATTTTACAAAGACCTTTATGTATAATTCTGATGATCTATTGTTTCACTGTGATTGCTGTGTGTTTACTGGCCATTGTTTTTGAAATGGTCACAGGTGACAACTAACATTAAACAGTAAAAATCCATTTAATTCATTATCAGCTGAATTCAGTTGATAGATTTGACTTCTCAACACTGCACTTACATCCCTAGCGACGTAATGTTTGTAAATACTTAAAGTAAACCGATCATAAATTATAGATGTCATTATAATTAAGACTTTTCCCTTCTTACTCAATAATAAATAAGAACTAATAGAAAAATAGAATGTCTTCTTTTTTTAATCTCTGCTTAGAAGATTTTCGTTAGAAACTGTTTCTATAATTAGAACTGTAACTTCGGGAAAAGACGTTTGTGACCTGTCACACGAAACCGAATCAGCTAGGATTTTGCAATGCAAATGTTCTATAGGAGATTTATCAAGACATGGACATTTAAATTTCTATCCACTTCTAATTGTCGCCCGCAATTTCTTTGAATTTAGATCAGTTTAACTCTTTGTCGTATAATAGTGTGTTAAATAACCATATAGCCAGTTTCTAAAATTGGTCGGATAAAGTTTTGATTTCTACAGTGAACAATTCCCTTTGTTACTTGCTAATCCATAGTCAGATGATAATTTTTTGGACTAACTCCAATTCTTGTCTAGACAACGATCCGAATTCTTAAAAAAAATAAGAAACTTATAGGGTTGAAAAAATTGTGATAAAAGTAATTTGATGTTACAATGTCTCCTTTTCCAACAATTTGTCCCCTTATATAATTATTCAGGGCTAAAAAATAGGGATTGTATAGAAATGGGTTGAATTTAAAACAGAAAAAAAGAATGATTAGAAATAACGTTATGCGTAATAATGGGTTAAGGATTCGTTGGCAATCCTCGATGTTTTATCCATTTAACTTGTCTTAAAACGTACAAGAAATAAAACAAACTGTTGATAAATTGTATCGATAAACTTACTTTTAATTTGAAGTTAATCTCGATCAAGAAAAGAGGATCTAGTGCATCGAAAACACTGTGAGAAAGGGGAAATTTCTTGTTTAAATCCATTTTTTTTTTCACACAATAGTTTCCATAGCTATTTTCTTCAGAGTTCCAATTACGAGATTCTAAGATCGTTGATTAAAGATATTGGCTCCTTTTGACAGTTCATTACGTTAATCAACTACTTGGGGGGTCTTAGTTATTTCGCCAGTGTCCTTTCATCAACCCAAGAATTGGAATTAACCATCGGACTCCGACTTTTATATCAAGCATTTTGTAGATTGTTTTTCGACGTATGTATCAAATTATTATATATGAAGTTTAGGTCGCAAATCAACGATTGTCCTCATCATGTGTTTCACAAACTAAAGTCTTTCGAAACCTCTGTCAAACCTCCTTGTTTGGGGGTCAGTGGGCGTGATTAGCGATATGTTAATTAGTAAGCGGTGTATTCGTTCGGATGGAATTTCCCACACAATAAAGTTTTAGACCAGTCCAAATTCAAACAAGTTTGCAGACGACAATTCATGTTAATGACATCTTTAAATCTTTTGTCTTTTTGGATGGAAAATATTGTATAGAATGAAGAAAATGCTTGTAATAAAGCAATTTCTTCATTTTCCACAATGTTTTCGAAAATTTCCTTTCGAGGGGGCGTTTAAAAGTGTCACTGTATGGTAATGGGTTAACTGTAGAAAACGTTTGAAATTTCGGGTTTTGTACCTGTCTTCAATTCTTATAATCGAGATTATTACCGGACAATTTTATTAATTTCTGGCAATAACCGCGGACAATTTCATTAATTTCTGGCGAAAAGATATCAATTTTAGTCTTTGCGCAGAAACATTCAGACCGAACTTGTGGTACATGTAACGATCTTTATGATGAATTCATTCATTTCTTTATTGGTGTATTCGTTTGTTTTACTTATTTATGTATTTATCTTATTGCTTATTGCACTTATTTCATATAATTTGTCTGGCCTTTAACGAAAAAAGCAACATACATATGCGAAATACTCTGCTTAAATACACTTAAAGATTACATGTATAAAAGAGAATAATGCGACAACGGAAAAGGGTAGTTGGGTAGAAATTTTGAATAAAATCTAAATTGATCTATTTAAGTCGCTCTTTCAATACGGGTTTCTATTGACATAGAATCTCTATTACGGTTATAGGGGAAATACTCTCAACCCTTTCTTTAATTCGTGTTGAAACGTTTCTCTTTTCGTCATTATTTTAAAAGGTAGGTTAATTCGTCGTGATTCTTTATCAAACCATTTATTGTCAGCACTCTAAGTACAACAGTTTGTCAGAATCTTACCTTACGTCTTAGAAATGGCTTAGAAAATTTTAGACTGGACAAAATTCAAACGTTTTGCAGACGCCAATATAAGGTTGGTTTTATTTGAAAAAATTATTATCCGGTGGAGAAGAAAGTCTTGAGGAAAAAGTAAAAAAAAAAAAAAAAATAAATAAATACTTATTACAAGCAATCTCTTTTTTTCCACAATGTTTTCCAAGTATGAAAAGTGCAGGAGCGTAAAAAACAGTGATTTAACAGGAAAGGGTTAAGTGCCTAACATTTCACGAATTACCAAATTTGGTGTAGGGCGTTTAGAAAGCATATGCATAAATAAAACTTGAGTTTTTAAATATTTCTTTTTTATCATTTTTTTTTAAAGATTTGTCACGTAAGAAAACAAAATATCGAATTCTGGAAAGTCTACAAACAACGATATATGAAAACACCGAACCCAAAGTGTATAGTGTTTGGACAATCAAAATTTGTAACTACAGTTTATGTAAGCTGTAGTTACGAGGTTTTGGTTGCCAAAAGACAGTATGTCTTTCTTGCTTCATCAGAAAAAGTTTTGAGCGGAAAGGGAGAGGATAATATATATCAATCGTTATAGTTTGTCATCTACCCTCTATCGCGTGGACAATTATCTTCGGGAGTTTTATAATCCAAACGGATATTTAATTATTTTTCAACCTTGGAAATAAATTTGTGAAATAAGTCGATACAAGGAATATCTTAAAGGTAACTTATTTTATGTAGTAACTCCATTTATTTATTTACTTTATAGAATTTACGTGTATTTTATTTAGACCAGTTGTTAATAAAATACTATTCAGATTTACATTAAAAATCAAAGGACTGGTGGGACTGGAGGTTCTAACTGTTGATTTATATTTCTTTGAATATTAATTCTATTTGCAAATATCCGTGTTTGAATTGGACAAATAGGTGGTGTAGACTAAGATCAAACTGCACATATGATCAGGCTGTTCTTTGTCTATACCTGCCACCAAAACAGGAATATCCCGGGTAAAACATAATTCATATATCGATTACTTGTCAAATGGACTGATAACATTTTGTTGAAAGTCATGTTTTATGTGTATTGAGTTTAACGCCACTTTCAAAATTATTCCAGTCATATCGGTGTGGTTTGAACACCTAACCATGGGACCCAGGTATTAATCACACTAGTACTACCATAAGATCATATTCGAGCCTCCAGCTACTCATCCAACATGGTGGATTTTGGAGTCCGTTTAAATTGGGCAAATGACTATATCAAATATCAAAATAGAGTCGGTTGTTCTTGTGGATCGAACCTATGATCCCTTCTTCCTTACTCTTAGGGCGGTACCAAATATGCTACGACCTCATTTTAACTATAACGGGGAGACATTGAACAGTTTACAAGTGTACCATTAACATTTCTTTTATGTGTTGATAATTTTGACTTGACACCAAATTCAAACCTTCATCATTGAGTTATAAGTCGTCTTTTAGCACATGGTGCCGCTGGATATTGTGCTGCGAATTAGTTTGCAAACTTGAAATGAACGACTCGTATAAATCCATATGAAGATGAGCTAAATTTAGTTGGGTTTTTTTTCATTATTTATTCATTATCATTTATTTGTTTTTTATTAACTCATTTATCTATTCATTGGTTTATTTTAATTGTTATGTATGGGCATGTGACTGTCGGAAGAATACACTGTTTTTGGAGAGATTTGAACATTGGTCTTTCTGATCTCAAAGTCCTTATCATGCAACGAGGTCAAGGAGCATATTTTAATCATATCAAAATTAAACACATTTCCCCAACAATTCAGTTTTTGACTCCCCTTAACAAAAACTTTGGGAAACAAGATAGATAATAAAGAAGTTGCTTGTAACAAGCGATTTCTTCATTTCCACGGCGTTTTTCCCTACAAAGATAAAGGTTTTTAAAATTTCCTAAATCTTCAACTTCTTCATATTTGAATCATAACAAAAATTCTTGTCTGCTAATTAGTTAACACATTACAAATTTCGAGGCTCGCCCATATATATTGACAGAAAGAAAATGAATAACAAAACCATAAAAGTATCAGACGGACTTCGATGGTTGCCACTAAAAGGGTTAGCTATTTTTTTCTAATCTATTGGCCTATTAAAGCATTATGGTAAGGCTATAAGACGTTTGGTTTAATGGAGGGTGTAATAAATGATAAATAAAAAGCGTAAATGTTTGTTTATATGATCGGGTAGACATTACAGGATTTACTATCCTATCCAAGATTTAAATCGGACCTGTCATGTTAAACGATTTTTTCGTTTAATGGGGGCTTTGTAACATCGAAGGATATTTTACATCGCGATTCACCGATTAAAGTAGCAGAATTGACTAACTCTCTCCTCAATCCATTTCCACACTATAACCTAGAAATAAGATTTGGGAAAAAATTGTGTAAAATGAAGAAATTGCTTGCAACAAGCAATTTCTTCATTTCCACAATGTTTTTCTATACAGGAAGTGAAAAAAATTCTAAAATTTCATAAACTTTAACTGTCGTCTGCAACTTCTTTCAATTTGGATCAGTTTAAAACTTTTAAGTCTGGTAATGGGTTAAATTGCAATTCATAAACATTATTTGAACTCGCACTTGCAATATAATAAATGCTTATGAACAGCTGACAGATCCCGCCTGTCCATCAAAATATTGATAGACCAATCAAATCATACATTTAGACAGGAAGTGAACTCTGAATTCCGACATTGGTCGACATTTATAACAAGCAATTTAGTTAGGTGACTCGAAAGTTGAAGCTACAGCTAATTCAAGTTGCAATTATGACGTTTAGGTCGCGAAACAACCATTTTACTTTTTGTTACAATTTACTGACCATATTTTTTTCAAAACAACACGATAGCGACCATAGCGCTTTTGGTAGAGCGTAGGACTCCTAGTCATGAGTTTCCGGGTTCGATCCCCGGTCGCGGAAAAAGTCCTTCCCGACATTTGTCTCCCACCAATGGATGGATAATCATAAACCTATGTTGGATGAGAAACCGGAGGTTAGGAAAGGATGTAGTGGTAGTACTGGTTTGAGAAATACTAGGAAATCACAGTTAGGTGTTCTAGCCGCCGCGATATGACTGAAATACTGTTAAAGAGTTGCGTTTAACTCCATTCAACCAACCAATCCAAAATAACGCTGTTTAATACCTAAGCCGGAGTTCGTGTTGGAGGTGAGTGGGCGTGACAAGCGATCGACCACTTACTTACAAATGGTGTACACTTATTACTTCTTTATAGACAAAAATAAAATCACCGGTCTGGTTTATCTCCATCCTCGCTCATTTTTCCGTGAATGCCTGACCTCTCAACCCGGACCTTTGCTTTTCTTGCGCTATTATAATGTAACTTGTTATTTATGATCTGTAAGCTAGCTCTCATAATATCTCATTACTCTAATTAATGTATTAACCCATTTCCACACAAACCCTCCTTTTTCCCCCCATCGGGGAAAAAGCTGTTGAAAACATAGTAGATAATGAAGAAATTGCTTGTTTCAAGCAATTTCTTCATTATCCACAATGTTTTCTTTTTTAAAAAAAAAACCCAAAGGTTCAAAATTACATCAACTAAAAATCGTCGTCTGCAGCTTCTTTCAATTTGGACTAGTCTAAAATTTTGTTGTGTGGGAATGGGTTTAACGTTTATGTGGTGATGAAATATTGTTCTGTTCTGTTCTACTATTGCCTGTTGAACCAGCAAAGAATTATAATAATATGTACATTTTCCTATAAACGGGTCTTTGTATAAACGAGGGCTAGTTTAATGAATTTGTTAAATCAATTAACAATCAATGATGTTTTCAATTATTCTAATACTCATAGTTTTGTCTGTATCAGTAATCGATGTTATAGGCCCAGAAAAACTTACACAATTAATTCCCGTACAATGACTTGTTTTCTCAATTATAAGGGTTTATGCAAGGGTAAACGTTGGGGGAAAAGAAGGAATTGTTTGTCGTAAGCGATTTCGCCTTTTCAAAATCTATTCTACCCTGATATTTCTCCATTTATACACGGTTCGGTATGCCGCCTGCAAACTCTTTTATTTTAGACCAGTCTAACATTTTGTCATCTAGTAAAATGTTTACAATGAATAGAACAGTCGTGTCAAATAATATATTTTTCACAATATTGATCGATTGTTCAGTGCGAAACAGTTGTAACTGCCTATATATATATAGGCAGTTACAACTGTTTCACGCCGAGCCATCGAAATGTATTATACTATTTTTTTCAATCGAAGGATCGCTGGCCTCGCCCGCTGACTCCACTGATCACGCCCACTGACTCCAAAAAGAATTTTTATTATAATAAACAGCAAAATTTATATCCAGAACCATGAAACTCAAAAGAGAATCGTTGATTGGCGACCTAAACGTCATAAATACAGTTTTAATTAGCTATAGGTACGACGTTTAGGTCGCCAAACCAACAAAAATGCTTCACATAAATGTCATTCAATGTTGGGTCTAAACTTCACTTCCGGTCGAATGCATGATTTGATTGATCGTTTGATTCATTGTTTGACAGCTGCAATTAGTCATTTGCAAGACCTAACGTCGAAACTCTAATATTGGAAAGTTCCAAAGTCACATATTGCTTGTTCTAATTTGGTTGTCCGAAAAATGTACCATGTTTTGACGTTGACGACATTCAGCGACGCCTTCCGATTTTCATTAGGAGTAATGCTTTTATAAGGATGTTGCGGATTTCCAGTATTATAAGATCTGATTTCTGCAGTTTAGTACAATCAAATAAAGCGTATACTGGCTGCGGTTGTTAATTAGTTACCGACTTGTTACAATTTTCAGAATAAAAAAAGGTGTGCGCTTATAGATTTTTTTGTACAGTCATTGGACACTTAATATTCAAAAGTATGACGGAGCAAAGTGCTTTTATTGCATCGCCCATAATGATGAGTTTAATGAAATAATCATGGCCCTAAAGATGATACTCGAATTTATAGCTAACTTATTTATATATTACTATTCGTCTCGTTATTCTGACTAGCTTTTTGAAAATTGTTCCATGTGGAACGTTTTGTACTATTATATTCAAAATATCGATGTGTGTTTGTATGTACATTTATATCATTTCTAATCTTACTTATTTCAGCGATCCCGAATGTCCGATCTGCCGCCCAGTACCTTGCCGGATGATGAAAAACCGGGAACCAGTCATTCAGGCCACGAGGAGAAAAGTATTCAGGTAAGTGTGTCTCTTTCTTTCGGGTATGTGTGAAGCCGCCCTCATAGCGCAGTCGGTAGCGCGTCAGACTCCTAATCTTCAATCATAGGATGTCATGGGTTCGAACCCCGGCGGTTGCACATATCCTTTCAGACATTTGTCACTCACCGATGGATGGATAATCGTAAACCTAAGTGGAATAGCAGATGGAGGCTAGGAAAGGATGTGATGGTAGTAATGCTGTGAGAAATACTAGGAATAAATTTTTAGGTGATCCATCCGCGCGATATGACTGAAATACTGTTAAAAACGGCGTTAAACCCAATTCAATGAATCAATGAATCAATCAATCAATCTCTTTCTTATGAGTTTTGTTAAGGAATAAACGAGAGATGGAAGTTATTGTGCGTTCGCGATTTCGAACTTTGTATCAGTTTTGGTAAAGTCCGAGGGATAGAATCGCGCCCTCGGACTTGATCAAATTGCATTGAAACGCCCAGTTTTAATTCTATCATGAACATACAAAAATGTTCTGTTCATTGGTTCGATTAAAAAGATTATCGCGAGATTTTTTTCGTGTTTACATCACGTGACTAATAAACTTGAGAAGTGACTGTTGTAATCTACATCAACTTTCGTAGCCTCCTGCAACAAAAAATAAAATGAAATCTACTTTTACAACTTAATACTAGAAATGCCCGGGAAACGATATTATTTGGCTATTAAAATGTTTAATCACGCTGTAGTTACGACATTTTGCACGCCAAACGACGGTGGTCTGAAATCAAAATGATGGGTAACCTTGGGCCGCGATGAAAACGCGATCGTGTTGGCATATATTATTAAAAACTAGATGCATTCCGTATTTGTGAATGATTTCACGGATCGTTTGAGAATCAAGCTTATAAAAGTGAAAAGAAAAATAGGCTTTGAGAAGGATCAAGTTAAATTGGGATATCCAATTCCTTGAATTATTTTCATAAAATCTATTTCAATTCAGTAACAACGAATTTAGTTTTCAATTGAGTGATTTACAATCAATACTATTCTTTGCTTTGTATGTCCTGAGTAGGATCTGTATTCGCTATGTTCTGATTCCTATGCTATCGCTAAAGGTCGAACTGCATGATGGCATAGAGAAGGCTAACTTAATAGCATTTTGATGTTTATCAGATCCAAAATTATATCCAAGATGTAGTTACGAGATTTATGTCGCAAATCGACGATTTATATGCACTTGTACGTGGAGAGATTACGTGGCTGTTCCGTAGGAATGGTTCTAACGAGATTGAGTGTAAAGATCGGATAGCTCTGTGTGCAAGGAAAATCGCTCAATGTTTAATGATTTTACTATTTCTCGTGATAGGATGAACCAAACCAACAAGAAGAAAAATCCATAGATGTCGCTAACGACGAGGAAAATGAAAATATCGAAGATGAGGAATCAGGAGAAGAGACAGATGGCGATGAAAGTGACAACAATGGTGACGACAGCAATAATTTCGAGGAAAATGAGATGGAAACAGTGGACGACGAAGAAATTGATGACAAACAGACCAACGGGAACGATGAAGACACTCATAGCAATGCAAAGTCCGAAAATGACAGAATATCTGATCACGACTTAGACAATCAGCCTGATATGCAAATTAAAGAAGAAACACAAAGCATTAGTCATATGGAAGAGGGAACGCAAGAAATGTCAGAAGAAAACAAGATCTCACTTGGAAATGAAAATGACCCCAATGAAGAAGCAATGGAAGCACCAGAAAGTCGTCTCTCCCAACAAGATTCTGATCTAGAGAAAGAAATGACCACTGCTCTTATTGTAAAGCAGACAAGTGCTATTGGAAAAAATGGTGAAACAGATACTAGTAATGATGAGAGACAAGATGAACGTGTTTCTCGAATGGAAAATAAGTCAACTGCTTTGGAAAAAGACACAAAACAAGAACCAGAAATGGAAATTCATCAAAAAGAAGCGACAGAACAGAAAAGTAATGGTATTAAGGAAGACTTAGAGAAAATAGAGGAGAAGGGCGAGGAGAGTGAGGAGGAGGAGGAAGAAGACGATGATGAAGAAGAAGTAGATGGTGATGAAGAAGAAACTGATATAGATATTGATAACGAAGACGAAAGACAATCACGTATGCTTTCGCAAAATGAGAATGACGCTAGTGAAGACAATGTTAAACAGTCGGAAAATCAAAATAAAGAGCAAGAGGCAATCAAAATAGATGAAAACGACACAACAACAGAATCTTTAAATCGTACAGTAAACGAAACGGCTAAAGACACTCAAGATAATGCAGGACCGTTGTCAGAAAATCAAGAAACGCAAGAGGATTATAAATATATGGAAAGTTCAGAACAGATAAACATACAAGAGGAAACTGGCACGGAGTCGAATAAAATTGATAAAGAGCCAACAACCTCAGGCTACAAAGACATGGAAATACCACAAATGCCTCTTCCAATCAAGGTCATTTTTAATTTCTATTTTCAGTTAAATGAGAGACAATTTAGGTAACGCTTTTCTCTTTTTATAAATCACTTTCGAGTATTTTACGGTCAACCTGTGTTCAATGATCTAAATTTTCTCTTAATTTTCTGCATTTAATTAGTACTATTCTAGAAATATGTCGAATTAAGGTTTTATTTGTATTATATATCACATTATATAGGGCTTTTATCATACACGTTAACCTTCAAAAGCGCTTAAAACGTTTGATGTTGTTGTTGTTTTCAAAGTTTTAAATTACTGGGTCAATAAAGAATGGTTTATCTCTAAGAGACGAACACATATTTTTGTTTTCATGGAGGTATAAAACGAGAAACCTTATCTCACTGTATGAATACGCGAAGCGGATTCACTCATAAGAATGATTAGGTTTTTCGTTTCATACCTACATGAAAACAAAAATTACTCTATTCAATTCTTATAATCTATTTACATCGAGTAAAAAACAGCTTTTTTTTTTACAATTTTGATACATTTCTTAAGAAACTAATTTGTACAAGTACTCAAGATAACTGCGTGCTCAATTTTTTTTAGTCGAGGTATGAATGATTTTTTCGGCCAATCATAATGCTCGTTTTTGACAGACGAAACTAAAAATCAAAATATTTCCATTGAACTTGGTTTTCGGAAAAGGAGTTTTGAGAAAAAAAACATAGTTCATATGAGCTAATTTTTCTATTATCAATTTCAATTTTTTGCTTCCATTGACATTTTCCCCTTTTAACCCATATTTTACATTCTGCAGCCTAACGCGAAAACTGTTCTTTTAGAAATGTCGTCTTAGCTGACCATTCTTGTCAGTAATATGTCTTTTACAATCTCATCATGATGGTATAGGTATAACTTGTAGGTTTTAGAAATAGAGATGATTAACATTAGTGTAGTAATGGCGAAAATGAATCAATAGACAACCCATAAATCACAACAAGGCTAGTATTTAGACGCACCTTTAGTAGTAGAATTGATGTTTTGTTTCCAGGAAACATGTGTTTTCTATATAAACATAACAATTTAATCAGTTGATATTATTAAAGGGGTTAGTCTGTACCGCAGATGATTTCAGATTAAAGATAAGGCCTCAATACTTTAATTGGACACTTATTTCATGGGATCAAAATAATGTTGTTGTTTTTTATTTTCATATCTCAATATTAACAAACGTTTTCCTTTCGTTTCTTTCAATATCGAGAAAGCATGTGCAATTAAATGATGTTACATTAAAAAAGCAAAACCTTACCAGCTCATAACGGTTTTTATGGAACTTTGTTCGCAAGCTTGAATACAAAATATTCGATGTCTAATTTTTCATGGAAGTATGAAACAAATTTCACAGCCAACAAGAAAGTAGAATCTTAATAGACGCAACTAAAATTAAGATATTTAGTAATAAGCAAAAATAACAAGATGTGTGTTTGTGAAACACCGTGCCTGTTATAGCTTTTTTCGGAAATGTGACCTTGATAAGTGACCTTGACTACAATGGTTGAACTTGACCTTACAAACAACTGATGCAAGGAACATATGTCCAAAATATGAGCTATGTATCTCGAACGGTGCTTGAATAACAGAAAAAAAGTTTTTGCATTAAGCTTACTGCTCGCGGTAGGAAGAAGTTGCACTAAGAGTTGACAGTTTGTGGCCTGTCAGGTCGAGCATAATCTTCAAGACTCTTTCTTCCGCGTTTGTATTTAAGGGCGATTTCTTCACCATTCTATAATATGGGTCATGCTCACGTAATTTTGCCACTATTTCCTTTTGAATATTCTTCAGAGATAAGCCTTTGAGATAAAAAGTATTGAGTAACCAACTTTGGCCATTTGTTTAAAATGCTCAAAATGGGTAGGTTTGAGAATCAATATCAGTCAAATAACACAAAGAGAAAAAGACCCACTGTCGCGGAAAAATGATAATAGGACTTTATCTATATAGACCTCGATTTGTATGTTTCTGCCTTTACCCACTGACTTTTCAATCGCTACTCATAATACCCAAGTATTTCATACACGAAGCCAAAGACGGATTTTCTATACAGAAACAGTTATTAGCCGTTTATATAAAAAGTAATATATACATTGTAGAATTGTATTTTTTTCAAAGGGCATGGTACCAAATTAAAGGAGTACGACTTTATGTACGGTAATGTACATTTTGAGAAGTTTGCTTTGTACCATCTTTTAACAAACAAATGGTTGTTCAAAATGAAAGAAAATAGCTCCAAATCTTATATTTATACACATTTGCACCAGATTTATAAATCGCACTATAGTTACCTTTTGTATAAGTTTGATTCATCTTAATGCACATCTTAGAAATAGTTTTAATGTCTTTTTAGCAGTTTGCACTTAAAAGTAAATTCAAATACATTTTTGTCTCAATTTGCAATCACTATTATTTACATGTTTCATTGTCATTTAACGGTGGTTGTGTTGTTGAAATAAACAAATCAATCGTTCTCTAGTTTTGTAACGAGTTTGTACATATTCCTGTTAATGAATGTAGGGGTATTTCTACGGAAACAGGAAGCGAAATATTTATAAATGTTTCAATACCAATAAGTGAATCATAATCACCTTTGGTAGACATCGATCAATGTGAAATCAATTAGCCCTTCTTTCCTAATATAGAGGCGGTAGCAACTGCTAAGCTCTATAAAAGGTCAACCAAAAAGAAATTTGTCTCATTGATTTAACCACAATGGTTTTAACGGACAAGATATTAAGTTTAACAAATGATATTTCGGCCAGATTTTCTGTCATATTTGTTACATTTACTATTTTTTTAAAGTAAACCAAAATCTGACAAAAATGAAATGGTTCTACCATTGTCTTTCAAGTGACCCTGGCCTTTTATATAAATCTCAGGGTAATTTTCAGAAAGGTTATAGCTTGAAATCGATATTGGAAAGTAAGTTAAGTCAAAACATTTGACGGTCACAAGAGTATATTAAATACACATAAAAGTTAAATAATTGCACCAAGTTTTAATAGACAAATCAATTTCAGACCCTTTTCAATTAGCTGCACTATTGCTGGTATCCATTGTTGTCAGGAGCGTTAGGTTCGTTTATCAAGAGACCCCGGGTTCGAGTGCCTTGAGCATCTATCTGTCTTTCATTTAGACACTCATTTGATCCAAGTTCTGGTATATTCTCCAGGAAACAGAATCGAGACGGTAAACTCTTAGACTGGTTCAAATTGAAAGGAGTTGTAGACAAGAGTTTATAGCTAATGAAATTAAAGATTTTTTCAGCTTTTCGGATAGAAAACATTGTGAAAAATGAAGAAATTGCTTGTTTCAATGGTTCAAACAATTTCTTTATTTTACACCATATTTTCCCAAACGATTTTTTTCTTGAGAGGTGTAAAAAGGCGTCATTGTGTGTGAATGGGTTAAGTCAAACCTTTTATAGGTCATTTGTAAATTTCTGGCTTTTATATTCTTGCTTAAACACTAACAGTGTTATAAAATCTCATTAATCTTTCTTATAAGGATACGGGGAGACACATCACAGAACAGTCCGAGTCAGACCAAGAGGCTGTATATAGCGAAACTGATTCAAGACAACAAGAGGATCACACAGACAACGAGGAACAAGAAGTAAGGCAAAATTAGTTTCGCGTTAAGGGCAGAAAAGCGCTTAATAAACCAGCTCCTAATAAAATAGTTCTGTTCCAAAATATGTCTGTTGATTTCATATTAAAATGATTTATCTTTTTTTCCTTTTTGTATAAAACACTTCGACCGCAGCCATAGTGGAGTAAATAGCGCATAGATCTCCCGATCATGAGATCCAGGGTTCGATTTCCGGTCGCAGCAAATATCTTTCCGATAATTTGTCTCCCTTCAATGGATGAATAATCATACCTAAGTGGGGTGTGCAGCTTGAGAATTGGAAAGGATGTAGTGGTAGTACTAATGTAAGAAATACTAGGAATCAATGATTACGTGCTCCAGATACCTTGATAGTCTAAACTACTGTTAAAAGTGGCGTTAAACGCTATTCAAAAAAACTAACTTCTTTAATTCAATGTAGGACAAAGCTGGAAGCGATGAAGAAGAGAAGCCTAAAACACAAGTTCATGGAAAGAGAAAACGAAAGAAGCAGCAAAGAGAACAAACACCAGAAGAATCTGATAAACAGTACAACAAAGTCGGAAAGAAGAAAGAAAAGGAACGACAGGTTATTTGATTGTTACAGGATCAAAACGGCATTACGAGTTCCTTCGTAATCGACGGATCTCCGATGATAATGAAAAAAACCGACTGACCAATCAAACGATTCATTTAGACAGGAGGTCCTCGGCATTAATATACATCAAATATATCTTCGTATAGCTTTTGTAAGCTGTAGTTACGACGTTTAGGTGGCCCACCACCGATTTATTCCCTGATAATATGAGCCTATACGTGGCATTTCGAACCATTTCGCATGTGCGTGACTCGCACACTCGCACACATTGAGCACCCTGGACAGTCATTCGGGGCAAATAGAACATTTGCTGATTGTTTCTAGAAGCTTTTGGTTAGTATATATCTACAGGGCGCAGAGTGAAGACTCTGACCAGACTGTGCGGATGCACAGGCTGATCTGAGTCTTAACTTTGCGCACATTCGAAATGGTTGGAAATGTCACGCATAGGCTCATATAATTTGTAGACCAATGTCGTTTCTTATCTTGGACTAACCGGTTTTTCGGAGGTCAGTTGACATGGCCGGCGATCCGTCAAGTCATACTATGGCCAAACTTTCATTCATTTAAGAGATGAAGAGAATATTTTTTGTTTTCATGGAGGTATGAATCGAAAAAACTAATCACACTGTATGAATATGCGAAGCGAATTCATACATAAGTGTAATTAGTTTTTTCGGTTCATACCTCCATGAAAACAAAAAATATTCCCTTCATTTCTTATAGTTTAATAGCATGGAGCAAACAAAGCAAAACTTTACAACTTTTTTGTATGGAACTATTTTGTGCGGAAGCATTCAATTGGCTTCGTGCTCAAAATTTTGTTCATGGAGGTATGAATTAAATTTTTCGACCAATCAGAAGGCTCGTTTTGATAGACGAAACTAACAATTAAATTATATCGAAATGATACAGGACGAAATTTTGGTTTAACCCTTTCCTGTACAATCCCTGGTTTTCACGTCCCCGTTATCTTATACTTGAGAAAACATTGTGGGAAAAGAAGAAATCGCTTTTAACAAGCAATTTCTTCTTTTTCCACAATATTTTCTACCCTAGTGAATGGTCATTTTTCAAATCAAATCCCATTTAAATTTTCGTCTGCAAAACCATTGAACTAGAACAGGTCTAAAATCGTGAAAAACGGAAAAGGGTTAAGAAAATCAGTAATGTAGTTTGAACTAAGACTGTTGCTAGTCATTTAAATTTTGGACTGATTTATCGATATTTATCATTCAGTATCACATATTTTTCTATGAAACATTAAATTTTGACCGATATTTGCATATTCTTACAACTTTTTTAATGTATTTACTTTTTCTAGTCGTCGAAACCTCTGACTACAGTTCTCTTGTCTCGGAAAGAGGAAGAAAGGAAACGGAATAAATCAAAGGGAGGATCTAAAACACAAACGATGACGAAACTTGCAAAAAGTAGAACTAAGAAATTCACGTCGAAAGACGCCAACAACAGAGAACCGGATAACTTGGATTTAGAAGACGAGTTTTACAGTTCAGAAGAAGAAACTAAACTCGCTCCTGTTGGACGTAGTGCACCATTTATTGCACAGTATAATAACAAGAAGCGCATTGAACATATACTAGAACAACAGCATTACTGGAGTGATCCTGAAGCTGACAGAGAGTCATTTGGTATCAACAAGGTAAATGATCGGTCATTATTGGTAAAGTATTTTTTGCTACTGTGAATTGACTAATCGTCTGTCTCGACTACTGGTCTTCGACAGAAAAATCGATTTAGACATTATTTTTTTTAAAATTTATAGTCAGTAACTTTTAAAGAAAATAAAATGGGTGGTTTGCGATCTAAACAGCATAACCGCACCTTGAATCAGTATAAATTGTAACATACCTTATCGTATTATTCTAGGATTATCCATTTTTTCTTGAAAAAAAAGTAACATGGAGATCAGAAGTTCTTAAGCTTCGTTAATTCCGGTTTGAATTTATTGCTGCTGTTGTTAACTTTAAAATATTTCTGACGATTTTGGTCAAATAATGCCCATTGTAAAAGCCTAGGAGCAACGATGTAATAAATCAAAATCGTTATATTAAAATATCGGACTCCCAAAAACCTATTCGAAAAGACAGTTAATTTTTTCCTCAATTATGAAAATATGTTTATATATCTATAAGCCTATTGCCTCTCAGCCCTGAATTTTTAACTCCTCCTGAAAAATGATATTCTGAAAAAATCCTGAGAAAAGGAGAAATTGCTTCTTCACAGCAATTTCTCTTTTGACCAGAAGGATTTCCTCCTTAGATTGTACTTAGGTTATTTTTGCCACTGTAACATCCATAAAATCAGGGGCATACTGTTTTACCGATGTCCATCTATCCGTCTGTCTGTCTGCGATTAGCAACTTAACGCAAAAACTTTACATTTTGCTGTTATTCAAAGATGGTTGAAGATGCATGGCTCATATTTGGGAATTAAGTTCAATGCACTGATAGGCAAAATTAGTTGTAGTTCACTTGTCAAGGTCACATTTCAGTGAAAAAGGATATCCCGGGGGCATTATGATTCAAAAACACATCTTATTCAAATTTTTGTCTCATCTACGACTTCTTTCCATTCAGAGCAGTTTGAAATTTTGTCTGGTAATGGATTAAACAGATTAATTTCCTTTAAACGATTGACAATATTACGGTTATTTTCAGTCAATGACCAGTATACCCGGAGACAGCAGTGGTGACAGCCCAAGTGAATACGAGGAAATTATTGGCCAAGATGGCGTCGTGTATCGGGTCAAAAGATCACAGCAGGTGGACGTTGTAGACGAAACCAATAGCGAGCCACCTCCGAGTACCAAACGTGAAAAGTCCTTTGATAGTATGACGTCTGTGGAAGATCCCGAGAGTCCTGGTGGTCACGTGTCGAAAAAACGCTTAAATGATCAAATGAAAGAACGCGAGAAAGAAACGATAAAAGACAATGGAGAAATTCAAACAAATGATACTGCTGAAAATGTTGCAAACGGCGCGAAATCAAAAACAAAATTAATTCTAGTAAAAGAAAACATTTCAAGCAAAAAGAGTAGAAGGAATAAGAATGGAGAAGATGATAAAGATAGTGTAAACGGCAGTAGTCCAGTAGCAAGTGATTTTGGTGAATCCGAGATGGATAAGTTAAGTGAACGTGACAGCGGACTGGATGATGACGACGATGAAGCTGTTGACGTGGTTCTTAACAAGGAACAACAAGCTATGATTGTATCCATGCTGTTTGATAAGGAGATGAATCTGCGGTCTCAGTTTGCTCGAGATGAGGACGGCAGAATAATAGTAAGTAAATCTAAATATTTAATTTGTACCCTGAATAATCAAGCAGTGCATTAAAAATTTTCGGTGATCGTTTGAAGAAATCTAACGATAGGCCGCTAGAGAAGGTTTGGATCTGACTGTACGGATACATAGACCGATCTGAGTCTTTTTAAGCGTGAAACTAATTAGGTTCAATTTGAATTAGTATAGAAAAGTTATCATCTCTCACTTTATTGTTTCCACCGAAAAAGCGACAATGCAATAAACATTTTTTGACGTAGGTTTTTCCTCAATTATTAGTTAAGTTTCTTCAACCCATTCCAACATAATCTCGCTTTTATACAAACCTTAAGCCTTGGAAAACTATTCGGAAAATGAAGAAACTGCCCTTTTCAAGCAATTTCTTCATTCTGTACAATGTCTTCTTCACAACAGGGTAAGTTTGTTTTTTTTTAATTCTATAAATTTAAGATTGTCGTCTGCAAAATCTTTGACTTTTGAACAGTCTTTGATTTTGTCGTCTGTTAAGTCCACTTTTAAATATTTTGAACGTGCAATACTGAGTAGATATACGAATCAATTGGCGGATCGCATCTTTCAATCAAAGTATCAAGCGACCAATCAAATAATTTCAATAGACCAGAAGAGAACTTTGAACCTCGACATTGGACGACTTTTATGTGAAGCTTTTTCTGTTGGTTTGGCAACTTAAATGTTGTAACAACAGCTTGAATAAACAACCATTTTACTATTTTTTACGTGTTACAGGCCATACATTTTGCAAAATAACCCGGTTTTATTTAAGAGATGAAGAGAATATTTTTTGTTTTCATGGAGGTATGAACCGAAAAAACTAATCACACTGTATGAATACGCGAAGCGGATTCATACATTGTGTGATTAGGTTTTTCGGTTCATACCTCCATGAAAACAAAAAATATTCTCTTCATTTCTTATAATTTAAAAGTATCGAGAGGAAAAAAAAGCAAAAACTTTATACTTTTGATACCTTTTTCTATGGGACTATTTTGTGGGGAAGCTTACAAAATTGCTGCGTGCTCAAAATTTTGTTCATGGAGTTATGAATAATATTTTTCGACCAATCAGAACGCCGGATTTTGATAGACGAAACTAAAGATTAAATTATATCAAAGTGGAACTTTCTATTAGAGTTAGTGGGCGCGGCCAGCGGAGCTAGTGGGCGGGGCTAACGATCAGTCAGTTACAATCATGAACGATAGGTTGATCTTGGATGCACTCTCTTTTCAGCGACGATTAGACAACACTGTGATATACGACCCTCACACTGGACGATTTACTTTCCACAAACAACTTGGAAAGATCTTTAATGTACCAAGGTTAAAACGGGACGGCAAGGGTAGACCAATAGGGGTAAGTTAATCAGTTAGATTCTAAGGTCTGGTATTTAGCTTTGAGTTATGCTAAATTGAATGTGTGTAATTGTTCTACATATCAATGAAACAAGGTTGTTGAAATTATCATGAAATTATTATGAAATTATTATTATCTTTGTACCAGAGGCTTCAATTTGCATTCAAATCGACTCTTGCACAGATTATGAAAGAAACTCTTGACATCATTTTTTCAATTTTTTTTTAACTGGAATGCTTACGGACATTTGTAAGAGGTGATTAAGCGGATTTTGTACTGAAAATGATAGTTCATAGCTCAATAAATAAAAATAAAAAGTATTTCGCGTTACTACTCAGTCATCGAAGTACACCCCGACTAGAACCGGAATTCGTCGGTTAAATACGTTATCACTCTGTCGATTGCATCAAAAATTGTCTTATTTATTTTTCCATGACCCTTTAACCCTTTCCAACCCAACCGTGAAATTTTAGACTGGTCCAAATTCAAAGAAGCTGCAGACGACACTTTCAAGTTGGTGGTATTTTAAATTTTTTCGTCGTTTGGGATAGAAAACATGGCGTGAAATGAAGAAATTGCTTGATACAAGCAATTTTTTCATTTTCCACCATGTTTTCCGAAGCTTTTTTCTTGAGAGGCGTTAAAAGGAGGGATTGTGTTGGAATTGGTTAATTACATAATTGGCTTCCGTTATACAGTCGTGATCGATATCACCCGAAAACTAACGATTTCCCCCGATAAATTACGATTTTTCAAAGTAGAACGTAGGGAATATATCGTATTGATTAAATTTATAGTGAATTTTTTCAATGGCCGTTTTAACCCATTCCCAAACATTGACGCTTTCTGATGCCCCTCTAGAAAAAAAAACTATGTAGAAAACATCGTGGAAAATGCAGAAATTGCTTGCAAAAAGACTCATTTTCCACAGTGTTTTCTACCCAGAAAGTTGAAAAATCTGAAATTTCATCAACTTTTCATAGTTGCAAATCCTTTCAATTTGGACCTGTCTAAGACGATGCTGTCTTGGAATGGGTAAAGCAATTTTATATTGCGTGGAACACAGATTAATAGTGTCCACTGTCGGTCGGGATCTTTGAAATAATTTATCTTTTATCTCTTATTCCAGTTTTTCATATAAAGCGTGTCAAACGAAACCGTTCTTCCAGGAAAATTCAAAACACATCGATCCAGTCTGCCTGTGAGGACAGCGCAGGCTTGCAAGGGTGGAGACTTTCTCGTTTTGACGATTTTCTCAATCTAGAATGGATATTTTACTTCGATATAGGTTTATTTTCAAAATACTTTCTGCGATTGACCTCTGCTTTATTCGAGGTCTTTTCTCAAATACTTAACCCTTTCCCGTTTTTGGAAATTTTAGACCAGTCCAAATTGAAAGAGGTTGCAGACGACAATGAAAACTGGATGCCATTTGAAATGAAACCATCCTATGTGGTAGAAAATATTGTGGAAAAGGGGGAGAAATTGCTTGTTACAAGCAATTTCTTCCTTTTCCACAATGTTTTCTCAAGTATAAAATCACAGGAACTTAAATTTGAAGGGGAAAGGATTAAGACAGACCTTTTTGCATGGTTCCCTTTCGTCTAACGAGTCACTAATACATTTTTCAGGGTTATGTACAAGACTCATTCGGCCCTCGCGAGTCGGAGATGCACCGGTGTACCCCGAGCAGCCGGATGAAACATCGCACATCCAGCGGAAGGTCGATCCAAACGCCTTTCTCGTCGAATAGTGGCACACCATCACCGGATTTGGTAAGTTGTTGGTATCTTTTATACAAATGCTCACTCAGCTCATTGGCCACGCCCACTCGACACCAATTGGTAGTTCCACTGCGATGTTAACCCATTCCAACACAAGAAAATTTTAGACTGGTCCAAATTGAAAGAAGCTGCAGACGACAATTTAAATTTGATGGAATTTTAAATTTGCCAGTATTTTGGGGTAGAAAACATTGTTGATAATGAAGAAATTGCTTGATACAAGCAATTTCTTCATTTTCCACAATGTTTTCCAAAGCTTTTTTCTTGAGGGGCGTAAAAAGGAGGGCTTGAGTTGAAATGGGTGAAACGGTGTAACTTTTCAAAATTTATGGCCAGTGACATGTTACCAAAAAGTAAAATGGTTGGTTTACGACCTAAAGATAGTAAATGCAGTTTGGATAAGCTATAGTTACGACGTTGAAGTCGCCGAACACAGTCGCAGAAAACACTTCACATACGTTGGCCAATTTAGAAGTGCAAAGTTTACTTCCGGTGTAAATGCATGGAATAATTGATCGATTGATTTGATTGACATTCCTGAACCGTCAATTATTGTAAGAAAAGCAGCACAACAAAAAAATATAAAAAAAAATAATGACAATAAGAAAGGTAAAATAATGTTCTTGTTGATTTTCGTTTAATCCTTTAAGTTGCTTTACATTATAAGAAAATACAAAATGAAAATTCATATTTACCCTTTCACTAAAACAGCATATATTTTCTATTGTGTGATCCAAAATTGTCTTTCATTGCGACCAAAACTTTGTTTAATACCAAATGATGCTTTTGGTATCGACACTATCATTATAGTTATTATTTCAACATGTAATATCTACTCGAACCTGTGCAATTCTCGTAATTTCACCTGCTTTCATTGAAAATAAACTTTTGTCCAAAAATCTTCGGTTTGACTCCTTTAAGATACAGCATGCAAGCTTCAGTTTAAGATAATATTGGACTGCAGACGACAATTTCAAGCTAATGGAATTTCATTTCTTTTTTTATTGTCTTTTGGGATGGAAAACATTGTGGATAATGAAGAAATTGCTTGTTACCAACAATTTAATCATTTCCCACAATGCTTTCCAAACCTGTTTTGAGTGGCGTAAAAAGGAGGGCTTGTGTTGGAATGGGCTAATGTTTCTATCATGTATCATTGTCAATAAGTAGCAGTTAGAACTCGCATTTTGTGACAGGTGTATAATACACTCTATTTCTTTGCTATTTGAGAAGTTCGATATCTACAAAAATCACTTTTAGATACATTGCTTTCTATATTCCAGAAACGATCTCGTGGTGAGGTACGCAATGTCGGATTTCTAATGCCAGACGATGATGCCGAGTCCTGGACCACTGATCAGTTAGACATGCACAAACGGGTAAAAAGTTTTATGATTTTTAGCTCGGCTTTCCGGACCGAGATATTGCTATTACTTTGGTGTCGTTGTCGTCGTTGTTGTTGTTGTCGTCGTCGTGCGAAAACTTTGACATTTTGTGATATCTCTGGTTCTACTAAAGGCATTCACTTGAAACTTAGCACACTTGTTCACTATCAAAAGGGCAACTTATACTATCAAGGGAGATAACTCTAGATGCATTTTGTCCACTATCCAGCACCCAATAGTCGAGCGGAGGCACCCGTAGGCGGTGCTCTTGTTGGTGATACATTCTGAAAGATACAGTGACTGATACGGACGATTTTTTTTTCTACAATTTTGTTACATTTTATGTTTGAGCAAATTATTATTTACGAGTTTAGAAACAAGTACATGTGGAGCTTAGCTTCCAGCCGCCGTCATAGCGCAGTCGATAGCGCGTCACCCTCCTGATCTTCAATCATGGGATGTCACGGGTTCGATCGCCGGCGGCGGCACATATCCTTTCCAACATTTGTCTCTCACCAATGGGTGGAAAATCGTAAACCTAAGTGGGATAGCAGCTGGAGGCTAGGAAAGGATGTAGTGGTAGTACTGGTGTGAGAAAAATCAGGAATCCGTTGTTAGGTGTTCGAACCGCCGCGATATGACTGAAATACTGTAAAACCCAACTCAATGCATTAATCAACAGCTTAGCTTCCTATGAGGCCAAACACAACTGTTTACGATTACAGTCCTGAAGATCGTTGAATAGACCAGCCGCTGGCTCCTCCACTGAGTCCTTTTGCCTCGCCAACTGACTCCAACAGGAAGTCTCGCTTCGATTTTAAACGGCTTTATTTTGCAAAATTTATGACCAATGACACAAAAAGTAGGATGGTTGGTTGGCGACGTAAACGTCGTAAGTTCAGCTTGAAAAGCTGTAGTTACGACGTTTGAGTTGTTAAACCAACAAAAAAAGACTCATATTTTTTAATAAACCGTATTTTAGATTTTGAAAATAAGAAAAGTAAAAAGTTAATATCTTAAAAACTGACGAAATTTCAGCTTTTTTATACTTACATAATCTGTATTTCGGGATAGCAAAAATTGTTGAAAATGAAGAAATGTATCGAAAGCTCTTCATAATGGGGGGGGGGGTAGCAATATGACATCATCAAAATGTTTGAATTTTCAACGCCATGAAGTTACGTTATTTCCTGGATAACGGATTACAAACAATACGCGTCAGGCGAAAAAGCACCCTCTGGGAAGCGAAAAAAATCGTCGACTATGCGGACAATGCAGGCCGGTTGTATTGTCATGAAAGAATAGCCCAATTGAATATTGTAAAAGGTGGCATTAATGGCGATATCAATATTCTTCTCTCTCTCTCGTTCATAGCTTTGTGCTTTTATATCCATTTGAATTTGTAAAATATCTTATCGTTTTCAAATTTGAGTTGGTTCGATAGCTTGAGACAGTGAAATCAGGTGAGTGATCTAGGCCCATCTTGGCCCTCATTTGTCTTGATGGGTCACATATCAACAGCAGAGTTATAATCCCTAGCTTACCGCAGTCCTTTTTACGCAGGGACGACGAGATATAGGATCTGCCCTTCGCCGAAAACTAAACAAACGACTTTTCCGTAAGAAACGCCAGGGAACAGTGGACGACGTTTTACCTGATGTATCACTAAAGAAGGCGTGGGCACAGCAGGATGGGGCTTTAAAGGTATATTAAAGAGTTTCATTTTCCCCCTTTTTTAGTCTCTACTAACATTATATTTATGTTATGGTACTTATGAAACAGTTACGTTAACATAGTAATCAATTTTGCATTTACACATAGGGTGGAAAGTTTCGATACAAGTTAGTAAAAAAGCTAACACGAATATCACGTGCAAACTTTCCGATGGTTAGTCAGCAAAGACAGTCAAACAAGGATTGCACGTGCAGCATGAAATCATTACTTGTTTAAATACGAATACGTAAGTGGATGAACGTCTGACATATATGTAATAGTTAAACGCTCATGATTTAAAATTAAACGATCTAAACAGCCGAAAGGATGAAGCGTAGCGACCGACTGAGGCTGTTTGGATCGTTGAATTTTCACTTATTAACGTTTCACTCAGTCTTTTCCGCGCGCTTTTATCATTACAAGCACAGTGCATGATTTACTCGTTGTAAGGCCGTTCTATTTACTCAAGAAAGAACTTGAGATATGAATTCAAACTGTTAAGATGTTAAAGCCGCGGCTATATTACTGGAAAAGTGTCGGTTAGTGTGCCAAAATACGTAAGCATAAAAATATACGTATCGGTTATAATTGTCTTTTGTTATTATTATTTAAAGATAGGTTGTAGTACATCTAGTTTTTGTAACCCTCTTTAGCTGGATTCCTGAGATGAATTGCTTGCAAGGTATATTTATAACATTATTCGGCTATTCTTATGCGGGATATAGTACCGTTGTATATCTAGATATTCACGATTCGGAGTTGTATCTTTGATATTATACCTTTGAAATACTGTTCTCCGATTGACTATATTCAAGACGAAGTGTTTCCTGCAAACTGTTTGTTTGTTTATTTGCTTCTTTATGATTTACGTAAAAGACGTAATGAATCGTAGTAGAATATAAGGTCAGTTCAGAGTTTTAGGGGGGTCGCTGCAGAGATTAACGCCCTAGTTCGGCGATGCTTTTCTGAGTCTCTCAGCGAACAGAAACCGTAAACGAAAATTAATTTAAGGAAAAAAATCTTGATGATTTGTTACAGCAAGATTACTCAAAGTAAACTATAGCATCAAAGTTATTTTTTATTTTGACGCTTGAGCAATCTACGAGTTCTTAATTATCTAGTCTATCATTTTAGATGTAATTGACCAATCGCAGCTGTCATTCACATAACCAGTCTACAAATCAAAACATTCAAAAGTGTTTTGAACTCAAAAATTGGCCTCCATTTTGTTTTTCTTAATTGTTGGTTTTGCGTCTTAAACGTCGTAATAACAGCTTATTTTAGATGTAGTTACGACGTTTAGGTCGCCAACCATACAATCTTTTTTTGTTACATACTACTGCCCATTAAATTTTGCGAAATGACGCAGTTTAAAATCGAAGTGGAACTTCCTGTTGGAGTCACTTGGTCTGGCCAACGGAGTAAATTAGTGGGGTAGCGATTGGTCAATTGTACAGATGTTTGAGAAGTTTATGAATATTTTCATTCAATTATTGCCAGACCACACAAGACGTGACGCTATGTTCTCGAGGTGTTTCATCCTTAAATGTCCCCTATTCAAGAACAGGGACAGCACGTGCTACCCCCAGTGCTCAACGTAGACCCCTTGGAACAGCCAACAGCGAACAACAACAAATGTATAGACAGGGACTAGAGCGAGACAAAAAGATACTTGAAGGGCGTCAGGATATCAGGAACAAAAGTATGTAAATAAATCTTATTCGGTCCAAAGAATTTTTATTTTATTTTGGCCACAAAACACTAAATATGTTATAAGGCGTCCATTTTTCAACTCTATGCGGCCCTGAATAATAAGAAAAATCGATTTTTAATTTAAAGGGAGGGTTTGGGGGCTTTTGAACTTGTATCTAAGCTCCTCGAAAACAATTTTAAATTGGGAAAAATCGATATAATGAAGTTTTTTTAGCAACCCGGTTTCTATGAATTAATTGATAGAGTGAATGGGGTTTAAAGTCACTTTTAAAAGTTTTCAGTCATATCTCGTCCGCTGGAGTACTTTTATAAATAGAATTCGAATACTACTTAATATCTTCGGAGTCTCGGGTAAATAAAGAAAAGTGATACTAATTTATATTGAAAATAAAATGAAATTAAACGACACAAAAGCAAGGTTTATTATTTGGTTTTCAAATGAACTTCTGGATATTGGCTACTTTTGAAACCTGAAAAGGGTAATCGCGCTTTATTACCGACCATGTCGTAGAAAGAATAACTTCATATGAGCCGTAGAGAAAAAGTTCAATCAATTCCACGTGTACGCTGAATTAAGACTTCTTTAGACGATGAGCAAATGTTTTAACTACACTTTGTGGTTTTTGCCAGGGTGCCTAATGCCTATACAGACAGTGAAACTATCCGAAATATCACACACATACTGAATTTTCAACAAGTCTTTTTTTCTTTTTCTTTTATTTTAGACTCCCTTGGAGGTTTTGACCAAGAAACTGTGGACGAGGATTCAATGAGTTACCTTAATGAAGACCAAGAAAATGTAAGAATTAATATGATATACAAAAAATTTAATTTCTGGTTTTCCTTTTTTACGTTAAAATCATTCTTGAGACTTTTAGTATTAAATGTAGATCATGCAATAAGACACTGATGCGCTTCATTCGACAACTAAAGTATTTCATCTGTTTGGTCTTCTCTTTTTTTGAGTGTGTGGGTTTTGGGTTTGTTTTTTTTTTGTTTTGCTTTTCTTATTTGAGGTTTTTTCTTTTTTAAAAACGATCCGGAGAAGCAGTAGGAAAAGAAGTCACCAGATAACAAAAGTTCTCTTTCCTTTATTACTACTTTATAATTGACGAATCGCTGTTGTGAATAAGAAAATGGATAAACCAATCATATCACTGGTCGATATTTATGCATCGGGGGTAGACGTCTTAAACATTGTAACTTCAGTTTTTAAAGCTGTAGGTTACGACGTCTAGGTCGCATACCAACAAATTTACGTTTTGGTTACATGCTACTGTCCAAAATGAAATATCCAAGTCGAACTTATTGTAGGAGACAAGGAGCTGATCAGTGATGTTTCATGTCTCTATTACATCCGCCGCCGTCATAGCGCAGTGGTTAGCACGTCAGACTCCTAATCTTTAATAATGGAATATAATGTGTTCGATCCCCGTTGGTGGCACATATCCTTACCGACATTTGTCTCTCACCAATGGGTAGATAATCGTAAACCTAAGTGGGATAGCAGCTGGAGGCTAGGAAAGGATGTAGTGGTAGTACTGGTGTGAGAAATACCAGGAATCCATTGTTAGGTGCTCCAGCCGCCACGATATGACTGAAATACTGCTAAAAGTGGCGTTAAACCCAATCCAATCAATCAATTATGTCTCTATTACGACACATCAATATTTGTCGCAAATCTCGAACCCAAATCTCGAAGGTCTGAGATATCCCGAGATTTATCCATTCCCACCAAATCCTGCTTTATTACGACCCTCAAGAAAGGGTCCCGAAAAGCAATGAGGAAAATAACGAATTGTGTTTTTAAAAAGGCAAATAATTTTCCAAATTCCCAAAACTGTAAATTGTCGTCTGCAACTCCTTTGAATTTGAACTAGTCAAAAATAATGCCGTCTGGTTATGGTTCAGTATACAAGCATAACAGATGTTATTTTGTATCCAGGACGAGAATGTCCCTAACCGACCCTCAATTTACTCAAGTCACTCTTTCTACACTGAAGATGGCCGTCTGGTTATCAGGGAGCGGGGTTGTCCAGATTTACAGGTTAGGTCATTTCATATTTCACCAGACGAAAACAGTTCATAAACTGACGCGTAAAATCCCAGGAAACTTAATTAGCAGATGAAGAATTTTAACTGGATTTTAAATAGAAGCAAATCCATGGACATGTGCGACTTTGTCCTTATTTTGTCCTTAAAATTGTTATTGATTTGTGAACTTTGCTGTTTTTTGTGTTGTTGTTTTTTTAAGCTAATCTGGTTTCGGAGAAACCCGATATATTGTCATCGTCTGTGTCGTCATCGTCCGAAAACTTTGACATTTTATAGTATCTCTGGTATTACAGAACACAGTGTCACTGGTGTCATTTGAAACTCGGAATATATGTTCACTGTCAAAAGAGCAATCTGTACCACCAAGGGGAATAACTATAATTTCCTTTTTAAACGAATTATGCCATGTTTTACCCACCATCAAGCAGACGAGCGTTGGTATCCGTATGCGTTGGTCTTGTTTCTCCCATCTCATAAGATATATCGGCGGGTCAACTTAAAACTGTTCCAATAATGTATAGACACTTAGAACAATAACGCATTCACTAAACTAATTAAACGATAATCAAGTGTAATGTTTAGGTTTATAATTCCTCAGGAATCGATGAATCCAAAGCCCTTACAAAGACCCTCTACGTTCTTTACCATTGTTCGCAGTAAGGAGGATTTAGAAGGGGAGATAATTAATGAAGTAAACATGGACAATACCGAAGTGGACCGGAACTGCAAGTCCGCTCCGTCGTTTGTACACCAGGGAATCGATCCACGGTACAAGAAAGAAAATACGTTCCATCTAGCCCGCCGTGAGAGTCAACAATCTGGGATAGATAACGGCAAACTACGCAAATTGTTAGAAGAATTGTATAAGGACAAGAAATACTTCGATGAGTATATTGAATCAAAAGGTAACATCTACATGTCTTAGGTCAAATAGGCGCCTTTATTATATACCTACCAAATTTCCTTATAGGATACTTTATAGATGTACTTAAATGTTACGTTGTGGTTAGATAACGTCGTTTTTTCGGTAGATAACGTCATACAAAAAATAACGTTTTGTATATTGTTGTTGTTGTTTTAGTTTGGTTTTTAAGAATTAATTTTTATCTTTTATAGTCAAATTCATTGGTAAATAGTGAATGGAATACTATGATGAAGAATTGATACAAAATCTTTCATATGATTTGCTTCTCACCACGTACGAAAATTTAGAATTTCACTCGACCTTCGGTCTCGTGAATCGACCAATCACTTTATTCATTTAGACCGGAGGTGAGGTCAGTCATTGGCCGACATTTATGTGGAACATTTTTGTTGATTTAGCGACTTAAGCGTTGTAACTACAGCTTATTTAATCTTCAGTTACGACCTTAAGGTTTCATTTCCCGATCTGATAATGGTCTTGAATTTGGCAAAATAACGCCGTTGAATATACTAGTGGAATTTCCTGTCGGAGCTCCGTGGGTGTGGTCAGCGATCTTTCTATTCATAATTTCATGACCGATCATTTATTTAAGAGACGAAGAGAATACGGTTTGTTTTCATAGAGGTATGAGCCGAAAAAAACAAATCCCACTGTATGAATTCGCGAAGCGGATTCATACATAAGTGTGATTAGGTTTTCGGTTTATACCTCCATGAAAACAAAACATATTCTCTTCATTTCTTATAATTTAATAGCATCGAGCAAAATAGGCAAAGACTTCGAAAAAATTGATACCTCTTTGTATTGGAATATTTTGTGCGAAAGCATACAAAATAACTGCGTGCTCAAAATTTTGTTTATGGAGTTATGAGTATTTTTTTCGACCAATCAGAACGCCCGGTTTTGATCGACGAAACTAAATATTAAATTATTACCCTCTAAATGTTCAACTTACCAATTTATACAATATTTTACTTTTCCACAGAACCAGAGTCCGAAGAGTTCATCCATTCAAAAGGTCTAGCCGAGCATGGTCGAGGCTACCTTATAGAAAGAGCAGAGTTCTGGGACAAAAGGGGACCCCTGCCCCCTAAACCACCGATGACTGATATAGGATGGAAAATGTATCGTCAACAAACCATGCTGGAGTCCAAGCTCAACACTGACCGATCTTCTAAAATGTCGAATGATGAGGGAAAAGGAGAAAGTGACGTTTTGCCTGGTGTTATTCTTAGCCAAGAAGGAGTGGATGATAACGGATGCAATGAAAGCAAAGCATAATTTAACAGTATTAACATAAATACATTATATTTAGAATAATATAATATACAGGTAGCACTAATCAAAGATTTCAATGTTACTTTTTTTTAAAAAAATGTGTACACCTTGTTTATCTTTCATATTTTAGCCAGAATGAGAAACTCGCTCTTTAAATATAGAATCAAATAAAGAAACGGATTGATTATACAATGCTGTCTTAGCAATTCATATTCTCCAGCTCTCTATTTCCTCTTGATATTTAATAGAATAGAAAAAAAATAATGTTTTACTTTGTCACTTTAAGAATGCGCTTTCGTTAAGTGTTTCAAATTTTGTATGCAATTAGTTCTCTCTAATAACAAAATAGAGTCTCAGAGCACATCGTGACTCGTAACCGCAAACAAGGAATGACATAATTTTTTAAGACGGCAGATCTACCAGAATCAAGAATAGACGAATCGCCAGCCACTCTCACTTATCTGAGGTACAAAACAATAATTGTTGCGACTTTTTATCGGGGACATTTCGTCGAAATAATTAACAAAATCGTCGATGGGTTTAACTAAGCTTAACTAAATTGACTGAAAGGTTTTACATTAGTGTAAGAAAAGAACACTTCATCTGCTGAGTAAGTGAATTGTTGATTTGACATATTTCCTCTGTCAGCATCAAAGAAAGAATGTACTAATCACAATTTGCTTGTTTCATATTTTCTCCATTGATCATAGACTGAAAACCCTTACAGCAAACAGTAAGCAAGAACTCCTCTAAAGTTCAATATTTAAAAGTAGGGTATTAGAGAAGTTCTCTGGAAAATGGATTTTGTGTTTTACTTCTCGATTTAAACTCGTGTTTGTTTACATTTTGACATCGAATCGAATGCACCCAATTCATCACCGGAAATATTCGCCAATCTTTGGCATTTACTATTATATGCACATGTGCTGATAACTAAACTTTACGGACTATTTCGTTAATCTCCGTGACCGAGTAAATTGTTTGAATGACTAGCGAAGGTTGAAACGTCATCTCTGACTTCATAAGTTTATGTAAACAAACCTAAAACTGTGGTGGGTCACATTTTGTAAAATCAAAACATCTTTCACGAATTGTAGGCTAATTGTGATCGTATAATTTCATTCGCCATATTTATTCATGTAAATGGGTCTCGAGTATGTTTTTCTTATCAATTTTGTTCTGTGTTTTGGGGGAACATATGTCTTTAACAAAAATTACTGAAAAATAGATTAGTTTCACACAAACAGTTTCTGGTAAATTTATTTTCGATTTCGACCATAATGACGATCTCTTTCCTTGTTTTCGCCCGTGCCATTTCGACACTTCCGGTAACACGCCTTGAGGGAACCAGTCTCTTTCTGGGGACCAATGATACCCATCAATGTGGTAAACATGAGCAACGAAAACAACAGAGAAAATCCGATTGTAGAAAACATGAAGGCGGCGAATTGGTTAAAGAAGGTTATGGTGGTGAAGAACATGAACATGGCAGCCCCTAAACTGGTGATGGCCCCGAACAGCACGGATGTCCCCATTTCTTCTAACATATCTTTGACCCTTGACAGTCTGTCTGGGTGGAGAGAGTGACTATAAGCCTGCGCCAAGTGAACCACGTAATCAACGGAAAGGCCGACAACCATACAGGTATTCAGGGATTCAAGGTACTGGAAAGAATACAAAAGAGAAATCAGAACATGCTCGTCTTAACTCTAGTGCACATTTAACTAAGCCGCGTATGTAGCGCGTCGTAATCTCAATCATGAAGTCCTGGGTTACATTCCCGGTCGTAGCAATAATCCTTTCGTTTGTCTCCCACCAATGATAAATCGTAAACCTAAGCAGGATGAACAGCTGGAGGCTTGGAATGGATGTAGTGGTAGTACTGGTATTAGAAACCAACCGCCGCGTTTTGACTAAAATACTGTCTTAAAATATTAGATTACGAAGGCAATTAAGTATAAACATGGCATTTCATCTATTTCACCACTGTGTAACTCAAACTCACTGAGTAAGAAAAACATACAAAGCCTTTAGAATATACACTGATCTTCTAAAGAAACTGGGTTAGTGCCTATATAAAGAGCGCATAATTAGGGCCTATATAAAGAGAGATAAGTGATGCCTTTATAAAGAGCACATAGTGAAGACCTGTATGAAGAGCGCGTAGTGAATACCGATATTAAGAACGCATATTTAAGACCTTTATAAAGAGAAAATATTGAGGACCTATGTAAAGAGCACATATTGAAGACCTATATAAAGAGCGCATAATGAATACCTATATAAAGAACGCATACTATAGGCCTATATAAAGAGCGCGTAGTGAAGACCTATATAAGGAATGTATAAAGAATACCTGTATAAAGATTATATAAGGAGGGCCTATATAAAGATCGCATAATGAAGACCTATTATTATATAGAACGCATGATGATAATCTTTATAAATGGCGCATGGTGAAGACCTATATAAAGAACGTATAGGGAAGATCTACATAAAGAACTCACAGTGAAGACCTATACACAGAACACATAATGATAATCTATATAAGTAGCGCAAAGTGAAACCCCATTTGAAAAGTGCATAGTGAAGACCTATATAAAAAGCGTGAAGTAAAGGCCTATACAAAGAGCGCATTGTGAAGACCTATACAAAACTCATGCGCATGCTGACCTTAGTGTTGACCTTGCGCTCAAGTGAAAACTTTTTATATGGTATGCTTCGATGTTTTTGTAGCAAAGGGTTTAAGATTGACTTGAAAATGGAATTAATAATAGACGGATCCCCGGCCACTTTTGACCTCCGAGATACTACTTCGGCTTATGTTTTATCCCTTTCCTGTTGTAAAAATTCAGACCTGTCCAATTTCAAAGGTTTTGCAGGCGGAAATTTAAAGTGGATTTAATTTGAAAAATAACCATTCAGTTGGAAAGAAAAGATTGTTGAAAAAGAAGAAATTGCTTGTTACAAGCAATTTCTTCTTTTTCTACAATGTTTTTTCCATTAAAAAAAACATATGAACGTAGAAACCAGGGATTAAACAGGATTAAACGCCATGAATTTGCAAATACATGTATATGAATAGGGACATAAAGTAAAATGCGAATCGTTGGTGTTCGAATTAAACGTCGTAGATACAGCTTCAACAGGCTGTAGGTACGAGAATAAAGTCAACAAACCAACAAAAATGCTCAAAATAAGTGTTTAGAGTTTAAAGTTCTCTTTCGGGTCTGATTTTGACTGAAAGCGTCGATCCGTCAATTCTATGAAATCACGGGAAAAGACTTGGTTTCACCATAACATCTTCTTCACCCGATTTCATTCAAATACATTCTTATCTGACCACCTATTCACAGAGAAAATCAGACAAATCTTGCCCCCGCAATAGATCTCAATAGACTTTGTTGCAAATGTTTGGTTAAGGATTATAGCAAATTAAATATACGTGTAAGTCGAAAAGATCTCTTTTTTCAAATTGGCATTGATATTTTAATTGATAAAATAATTGCATCAACAAGAGCACTTTCGATTGCGGAGAAATGATATATGAGCCTATGCGTGACATTTCCAACCATTTCACATGTCCGTGACTCGCACACATTTAGCACCCTGGACAGCCATTTGGGGCAATTAGAACATTCGCTGGTTGTTTATAGAAGCTCTGGGTCAGTATTTATCTACAGAGCGCAGAGTGAAGACTCTGATCAGACTGTGCGGATGCACAGGCTGATCTGAGTCTTTACTTGGCGGACATGTGTACTGGTTGGAAATGTCAAGCATGCGCTCATATTTTTTTGCATTTACTGCTACCAAATGTTTTTGAGATGATGTATATCGGTAAAAGGTTACTTACCCCGAGTTTCCATCCACCTAGTGGTATAACCCCAATCACACACACTGTACAACAACACAGGGAGAAGGTAGCCAGAGTACCCACTATAAAGTTGCCTGTGGCGATGATCAGGATCGGAAAGGCAAGACTGATCCCTATCACAACTCCATAGATAGCGTTTTGTACTAGTAACTGAAATATGACGATAAACCCATGACTGAACAATAAGTTTTAGTTTAATCTAAATTAAAAGAAGCTGCAAATCGTCGATGGCTACCAAAATTTCGTAACTACTGCTGCTTCAAAAGGCTGTAGTAAAGGTGTTTTGATCGCCTGCTCATGATATGACATTCGAAATGAATGTCATTTGAAAAATAAGGCCAGGATAAATGGAAATCAGCTAGGGAAAAGAAATTGCAAATAGGAAATAAGATAACCTAAGGAAGAGGAAAACTATTATTAGAGATTAATCACGAAAGGAGATTACATGAAGATCGTTTTCTCAGTCTCTCGGTCTCTCTCTAGGTCTTTCTGTCTTTCTGCCCGCCTCTGTCTGTCTCTCCCATCTCTCTCACTCTCTCTCTCTCTGTCTGTCTCTCTGCCTGTCTGTCTGTCTGTCTGTCTGCCTCTCTCTCTCCCTTCCTCCCTCTCTCTCTCTCTCTCTCTCTCGATGGCTTTTTTTCTTCTCTTTTTATTTTGAGCGCGTTTTATGATGGCGTTTTGAAATCGTTATGCTCTTTGCATAAGAAAATTAAGCCTTTTTAAATTAACTCTGTCCAATGAAGGGTAAACAGGCAATTATTCATCGCTTTGACATTTCATTACAGATAAATATGTAAAATTTATCTAGATTTGAAAAGGGTATATTTTGAGGGAATTTCATTGCAACTGCTCTTAAAGATTATGCAAAGATTAGCTTTTAGGTATTTGTTATTTGTATGGCCATAAAATCGAATTTATATGTTTTGTACCAGAATGGTTTATAACAATATCATAAACAGGAGCGCAGTGGCGAATTCATAATATCCCTTACCCCATTCCCACACACTGGCGCTTTTGGACGCCCCTCAAGAAAAACAATTAGGAAAACAAGCAATTTCTTCATTTTCCACAATGTTTTCTTCCCAGAAAATTGAAAAAATCCAAAATTTTATCAACTTTAAATTGTCGTCAGCAACTCCTTTGAATTTGGACCAGCCTAAAATTTTGCTATCTGGTAATGGGTTAAACGGATTCAAACACACCAATGGGGATTCCATTTCCTATTATCATCAATTTTTTATAGAATTTCCCTAAGAATACACTGGAGCAATCCAAAAAACAGGCCTTACAACTAACTACTTGGGACTTTTTCCGACGTTAAGACATTTTTGAAGCTGAACTGGCCATAAAACTCTTACCTGTTTCCACACAATCACACTTATTTAGGTCACTAAAAAAAAAAAAAAAAAAAAAAACTAAAGAAAAATAGTGCCTTGAATAGAGATATTAACCATAACTATCTGAAAGACAAATAAAAGAGAATGACTTTCTTTAAAAAGAATAATTAACTATAAATTGTCATTAACAACTTTTTTGAATTTGGACCTGTCTAACTTTTTGTCGTCTGGTTATTGGCTTAATACATTACTGACCTCTTCAACTTTCTTCATATGCCACATAAATCTGACATCGGTCTGGAATCCGTTCTTTAGCCCGACCGGCATCAGGGCAAGCTACAATAAATGAAAAAAATACCCTGTTGATTAATGTTTTACGAGAAGAAATACTTAAATGGGCATGAACGTATGCATTTGCTGTGAAATGTTTCATTTTCCTCATTTTTTTCCAGTGGATTATCCGGATTTCTCGATGGATTATTACTTGATTGTATTACAGAAAAAAAAATAGTGAAATTATCAAAATGATAAACTCACTGTTTCGCTAGATTTCGCACTGCCTTTGTCTGTGAGACTTACGGATAGCCACAGTCAATTACAAATCGATCGACCGATCAATTTTTTGATTAGCTATAGTTACGATGTTTAAATCGCCTTCAACCCATTATTTTATATGTTACATGTACTGTCAATATATTTTTCAAAATATCGCTGTTTGAGGTTAAGGGGTGTGGCCAGCGATCCGTCAATTGACCCGGATGTATGGTTTATTCGTTGAACTTTTTTTGAAAGTCCGAAGTCGTTATGGTCCAAGATTTAAAACTTGTTCAAGATAGCAAGACTCGAGTCAGCATTTTCTCTTGAATTCTGATGTTGAACGCATTCATTGAACGTTTTTTGAAAGCCCGAGGTCGATATGTTCAAAGATTTAAAACTTGTTCAAGATAGCAAGACTCTAGTGAGCATTTTTCTCTTGAATTCTGATGTTGAACGGATTTCATCTTGTTATAATAATGATAATGATATTAATGATAACGATGATGATCATAATAAATATAATAACATCGTTTTTACATGAAGATAGAATATTTAGACATTTGAAGCACTCTTTTTTTCTCTCTTTTTTACATTTTTTACAAATCTATGAAATTCAGTACTTGGTCGTAATTTTAAGACTTTTTCAGTTCCCAAATCGATTATTTTGAAGTGAAGGGGCAAACATGCACTGCTTTTAAAAGCGTAACTATCTTTTTTAATCTGGTGTAATGCTGCTTTAAAGTGACATTTAATTAGAAAGAGAAAGTAACTTTGAAAATTACCTCGAGAAATTTGACATTTCCCCATGAGAAAACATGCATATCTAATGAAAATGAAATACGAGGGTTACCTTTGAAGAAATATCAGTTTTTCTTACACGGTTTTAACTTTATTTAATAGGCCTAAACTAGGTTTGACATTAATCTTTTTATTAATCATCAGATCTCACTGTCAATAAAAAAAATCGACAGACCAACCAAGCCATACATAAAGATCGGAAGTATCCATGAAATCCGTCATTTATGTTAGGAATATTTTGTTCGTTTAGCGACTTAAACCTAGTAACTACGGCTTACAAAGCATCAGCTTTGATAAGTTAACAGACAAAATTTTGTGGTCTTCTCAGAGTTAAACGAGTGCAAACCTCCACTGAAGGCTTAACCATATAATCAATTGAATACATACGTCATAAAAATGGTTCTTATGTATTTCAGGAATATTGAAAACTCTGCCTGCACGTTCATCTCCGAGGTATTTTAAGCTCACTTGAGCACATCGTGTTCAAAATGACTCTGATCAGAGTCTTCAAAGAAGTTGCAGTCGACAAAATTGAAATGTTGAAATTCTAATTTATTTGTCTCTCTGAGAAGAAAACAAAGTGTAAAAAGAAGCAAGAAATTTCTTCATTTTCCACATTGTTTTCCAGAACTATTATCTTAATGGGCGTGATAAGGAGGGATTGTGTGGGAATGGGTTACCCCCTTGGTTCTTTTTATCTCGTTTCTTAATCATCACAACGTTCGACAGAGAAGATTACTTTACAAAACAATAATGCTTTTCTAGCTTACAGTAATTTTCAGTACTTTGATTTGTTACATGTTACTGACCATATTATTTGGAAAACGACGCCGTTTAATATGTTACCCTTGTCATGCTGAACCCGGTAAATTCCGGTTTGGGCAGGCGGTATAGACCAGGACCAGCCCGCTCATAAGTGCAGTCTGATCTTTGGCTACATCCCCTGCTTGTACTTTTCCTGTCAGAGTTGTTCATGAAATTGAATTGATTTTTGAACAAGTTGTATCAATGCTTTCAGCCCTTTGATTTATCAACAATTCAGTAGGGTAATTTATACAGCATGACAAGGGTTGAAGTCGAATTTCCTGTTAGAGCTTAATCCGCCGGCTCAGTAATCTATTAATTAGAAAGTCTAGGCTTAATTTATATCATTTATAAATACAAGGTTGACAGCCCTTATGAGAGAGCTTGACCCATTCCCCCACAATCACGCTTCTTCACGCCCTTAGAAGCAAAGCTTTAGGAAACACTGTGGACAATGATGGAAACGCTTGCAACAAGCCATTTCTTCATTGTCCCAAACGGCAAAGATTTTTTTATACAGTTTACCAACTAAAATTGTCCTCCGAAACTTCGTTCAGTTTGGACCATTCTAAAATTTTGTCATCTGTTAATGGGTTAACTAATAGGACAGACCGACAGGCCCCTACGACGCACCTGTTCTTGCATAAACTCCTCCCAGCTGTCTAGAATGGGTAAACCTTCCACATAACCTAAAACACGGAACTTAATAGTGGTGTTAACTTCTATAGCAACATATTTGATGAAATTCCCGTAGTACTTAGCTGAAATATATAGAATATAATTGTTTTAGATTAACTGTTTCAAACAAGCGTTACAAAATTTTAACTTTATACGAATATAAACCGTATGTATCCCTTTTTGCTCACAATCATAGATTTCCGATAGACATGTTGCTTTAACGAAGATCAACTAGTTATGTTCGAGTTTAACGTATTGTAGATTCAAATTTTTAAGGCAAAGAAAAAATGCTTGTTACCAATTTTTTTTTCTTTTTAAAATTTCGAAACTGTCGTAATACTTTGCTTTATTTGCCCTAGACTTCGCGCATATTCAATTAAGGTGCCCCGGTCATAGCGCAGGTGGTGGCGCGTCCGCTCTCGGGTCCGGGTTGGAATCCCGGTCGCGGCAAATATCCTGTCCGACATTTACCTCCCATCGATGGGTGGCTAGGCTCGGTAGGGATGTACTGATAGTAGTGGTGTGAGCAAAACCAGGAATCAATGGCTAGGTGCGTCAGTCGCCGCGATATAACTGAAATGCTGCTAAAAGTGGCGTTAACCGAATTCAAACAAACGAATTGCAACTAGGATTGGTGACTTAAATACTTTTAACTACATGATATCGATTTTACCCGAAGGCTTCCTTAAACAAAAGAAACTCTATTAATCAATGACTCGGAGAGGCGTTAACCCTTTCCTGTAAAGTCCCGAGATTTTACGCCCCTTTAATTTCATACTTGAAAAAATATTGTGTAAAAAGAGGAAATGGCTTTTAACAAGTAATTTCTCATTTCTAAAAATATTTTCTACAACAAAGGATGGTTTGTTTTCAAATAGCATCCTCTTTTCATTTCGGACCGGTCAAAAATCTCGATAATTAGGGAAGGGGTTAAGTTCAATAAACTAAGAATGTCAGTTACCTTGGTTATTTTTAACCCTCTGGCTATAGCTGTGTTTGCCTTCTCCAATCAGAGGATCGTAGTCGTAGAAATCGTCTGTTATAGCGTACGTGTGTTTCTCAGATAACCAATAAGCGATTGGTATCTGCAATAAGAAGCAACTTGATATTTCGAAGCAGACATGAATTAACCCATTCCCACACACTGACGCGTTTTGGACGACGCCCCTCAAGATTAACAATTGGGAAAACATTGGGAAAAATGAAGAAATTGCTTGTGACAAGCAATTTCTTCATTTTCCACAATGTTTTCTGCCCAGAAAGTTGAAAAAAATCTAATATTTCACCTATTGATGGGAGACAAAAGTCGGAAAGGATATTAATCGCGACCGGGGATCGAACCCTTTTTGATCAAGTGTTCGGCCAGTAAACTTAATGTCCATTTACCCCTCTAGCAAAGATGACGTGATTTTTTTTCATATCTTTTTGGCACATTTTAATTCGATACTGTCAATAAGGCATAAAAGTGTATAGGAGTTTCAGACTGATATCCTTTAAATCATTCTATTTGAAACAGCTCCTGGGAATTAAACCCATTATCAGACGGCAAAATTTTAGACTGGTCCATGTTGAAAGGAGTTACACACGACAATTTAATGCTTATGAAATTCTCGATTTTTTACCTTTCGTGTAGGAAACATTGTGTAAAATGAAGAAATTGCTTGTAACAAGCAATTTCTTCATTTTACACAATGTTTTCTGACGCTTTTTTTTTCTTGGGGCATCTAAAAGCGTCATTGAGATGAAAAGTTTCAAGAGACCATCTACTATGAATCTCGCTGGAACAATTTTTTTTTAAAAAAAAGGGGGGGCTTGACGGCCGTTGAACATATACAAGATCGTGAAGGCGAAACTTAAATCAATCTCAGTGAAAGGATTAAACATCTGAAGTATTTGTGGTTTAAAAAATAATGAAAAAATAGCATACCTCTAAGTAATCCTTAAACCCAGTGTCAAACAGAGATGAGTTATAGAACTGAGGTCTATCCTGCATAAACTGTAATACATTGTCTCTGGTGAATGGAACTGTGAGGGGGGTAGCAACTGTAGACTCCGGCTGTTAAAAGAAAGCCGAATCAAGATTAATAGGCTCGGATGACAATCGTAGAATCATTCGACCAATCAAATCATTAATGAACTTTGAACTCCAGCATCGGCGGGCATTTGACATTTTTGGCGGTTTCAAACTGTAGTTACGACGTTCAGGTCGCAAGCAAACCATTGCACATTTTGTTATATGTTTCTGGCAATAAATTTTGTAAGATAACGCCGTTCAATATCAAAGTGGAACTTTCTGTTCAAGACCCTGGGCGTGGCAAACGCAATCGGTTAATTGGATGATACCGAATTATTTGTTCATTTTCACATGGCCGTTTTTTAGAAGAAACGGGGTATCGCCATACCTCATTTGTGTCGTCGTGCAAATACTATTACAACTTGCAATAGCTCTGGTATTACTGAATGTATTAATTTCAAACTTGCAAACAATGTTCTTTTACCCATTCCCACACAATCCCCCTTTTTACGACTCTAACAAAGGCTTTGGAAAATATTTGTAGACACAGATGGAATAGCTTGTTTCAATCAATTTCTTCAATATCAGTTGTGTTTTCTACCACCACCCCCTACCCCCCAAAAAAGAGTTTCAAGGTTTCATCGATCTTAAATTATCGTCTGCATTTTTTTTTCAATTTGGACCAGTCTAAAATATTCCTAAGTTGGAAAGGGTTAACAAAAAAGAACCCTTCACTATGAACAGATTTAACTCTAAATACACTTTAATAATAATCACCTTTTCGGATTGAATTTCTTTATACAGTATTCACCAGGCGAGCGTCAGGCACTAGAAGGCTGTGCTCTTGTTACACCTTCATTACATGATAAATTACGCTGCTTAAAGATTATTGATTAAACGCCATGTTTCTTTCCCTCACAATGTTTTCCAAGGTATTTTGTATTTTAATGAGATCATTAACTCATAAGAGTTATCCTATTATTGATAATTAACAAACGATATAAATATCTACATGTATTTTTCATTTCTTGTCTGAATCGTACGAGTTGAATACGAAAATAAAACAAGTCGAAAGATATGTAACAGGCAGTGGGTGATCAATATGCCATAAATACAGTTTTCTGCAAGCTGGTCGTCTACTGACAACAAAAACTCAATATACATCTCACCGCCAGATAAGTTTCTAGGTTCTGTAGAAAACACCGTATTTCGTATTTTCTAGTAAACTCGTTCTTTCGCAGCCGCATCTTCTCGGCTCGAGAGTCGTCCATGTTTTCTAACGTCTCGCAAAATGTCTGAAAAATAAAGCTCATATTTTTGTTTGTCTCTTTCTCGGTGTGTTTTTCAATTTACTCATCGTCGCTACCGTAGCATATGCCCGTATGAGCGGCGCCCCTACAAGATGGTTAGTTGTTATAGGGAATAATGCAAGGATACAGGACGAAACTGCTGAGAATCCCGCCTGGTTATTTAAAGTGCTTGATAGCCCCGCCACAAGGGGTCTCGGTTTAGTGTCTCATCCGAAAGATAATTACGTCGGCTTTCTTCCAAACCTCTAACTACAACTTACTCTAGTAGTCTAGTAGTAGGGTATGGTAAAACACCGACGATCAGTTTATTGATTTGAACAGAGCCTGGATTGAACCCGATAATTCTGTGGCCATCAAGCGAACGAGATAAGTAAGCTGTTAGCACAGGATTTCGTTATTTAGGGTTATTATATTTTATTATTATCATGAAGATTTCAATAGGTAAAGTTCTACCTTGCTGTATTACACCCATAAGACCTTCTTAGGTTTCATTTGCGTCAACGTCAAATTACCGTCATACATCCCGCTTTTTGTATACCGCTCAAGGAAACAGATTGGGAAAACATTGTGACAATTGAAGAAATTGCTTTCAAGGAAACATTTTGAAAAATGATTAAATTGCTAATGGTACGCATTTTCTTCGTTTCCGACAGCGTTTTCTCGCCAAAAATAGAAATATTTTACAATTCCACCAAACTAAAATGTTCGTGTATGACTTCTTTCAGTTCTTACATGTCAAAAAATGTCCTCGTATAGTTACGATTAAAGGCTATCACTATTTGTGGTAATAATTTGAGGGAAAAATAAACTGGCCGCCACAAGTAATGATAAATTTTCTTTTCCTACCTATTTGATGTTCATACCTTCAAGGCCTGTTGGTTTTCCGGTGTGTTTATGTCGAACGTCTCATCGTATACCTGTACACCGTCACATTCCGGTTCGGTGAAGTCACAACCACTCATGTCATTCTTCTTCACGCCCCAGATAATGTACAATTCAAGCGTCTCATCACCGTAACTAGAGACGAACGACTCCAACCTTCGTACTCGGGATACCTCGTACACGTGACTGTCAGGTAGCACTTGGAACTAAAATAACGATTAAAATTCAGGGCTGGTTTATTGCTCGTAAACTCTTGACAGTATGAAAAAGTGTCTCTGCAACTTGAAGAAGTTACATGGTCTATTTTCTAGCTAAAATACAAGCACACACCCCCACCTCAGTTTCAATTGACAGATCGTGTCTGTCAAGCAAAGAATCAATCGACCACATCATATCATTCAACTCCAACAACTCCGAATTTGGCAACTTTCATGTCGTAACAGCTCATTCAAAGTTTAGGTCGCAAACCAACCGTTTTCCACATCCCTCCACCTCAGTATCAATTGACAGATCTTGTCTGTCAAGCAAAGAATCAATCGACCACATCAAATCATTCAACTCCAACAACTCCGAATTTGGCAACTTTCATGTCGTAACAGCCCATTCAAAGTTTAGGTCGCAAACCAACCATTTTGCTTTTTAGGTCACCTGACCGAATGGTCATGGTGACCTATTGCAATCATCGTTTGTCCGTCGTCGTGCGTCGTGCGTCGTGCGTCGTCCGTCGTCCGTTAACTTTTAAACATTTTCATCTTCTTCTCAAGAACTACTGGGCGGATTTCAACCATACTTGGTAGAAAGTATCATTGGGGGATGCCGATTCAAGTTTGTGAAAATAGGGATTCTGGGGGTCAAAGGGGCCCAAATAGGGGCCAAAAAGGGGTAATTTTTGGTACTTCTTTAAAAAACTTCTTCTAATAAACCGTTAATGCCAGAGCTTAAATATTTTGTGTGCATGACAACTAGGACAGGTATATTATAAATTGTGAAATTCATGCCCCTGGGGTCATGTATGGGGCCACACCCAGAGGTCAAAGTTCATCATGTTAAAAAATTCACATTTTCATCTTCTTCTGATGAAGTACAAAGCCAATTTCAAACAAACTTGGTGAAAAGCATCATTTGGTAATGGTTAATCGGATTTGTGAAAATAAAAAGGCTGGGGGGTCGGGGGGCCCTAAAATGGGGACCAAAAGGGGGTAATTTTTTGTTAACTTTTCAATATTTCATCTTCTTCTCAAGAACTACTGGGGGGATTTCAACCAAACTTGGTAGAAAGCATCATTAGGGGATGCCAATTCAAGTTTGTGAAAATAGGGATTCTGGGGGTCATAGGGGCCAAAATAGGGGCCCAAATAGGGGGCAAATTGGAGTAATTTTTGGTACTTCTTTAAAAAACTTCTTCTAATAAACCGTTAATGCCAGAGCTTAGATATTCTGTGTGCATGACAACTAGGACAGGTATATTATAAATTGTGAAATTCATGTCCCTGGGGTCATGTATGGGGCCACACCCAGAGGTCAAAGTTCATCATGTTAAAAACTTCACATTTTCACCTTCTTCTGATGAAGTACTAAGCCAATTTCAAACTAACTTGGTGAAAAGCATCATTGGGTACTGATTATACAGATTTGTGAAAATTAAAAGGCTGGAGGTCAGGGGTGCCTAAAATTGGGACCAAAAGGGGGTCATTTTTGGTAACTTTTAAACATTTTCATCTTCTTCTCAAGAACTACTGAGGGGATTTCAACCAAACCTTTTTCTAATTCTTTCAAACAAAATCACTTGTCTTGGTGCTCTTTTACTCAGACGACCGTTAAGGCCCACTGGGCCTCTTGTTTGTTGAATGTTACTGACCATAAAATTTGCAAAATTGAGCCGTTATATATCGAACTGGAACTTCCTATCGGAGTGAGTGGGCGGGGCATCCGTCAATTACACCCCAACGCCCTTCAACTAAGTTTAGAATATACGATCATATTTTTCTTTCAACTTTCATCATTTAATTTGATTTCTTTCTTTTTTTCTTTTTTTAATGGGGTATTACGACGCTTTCAACAATCTTTCAGTATATCGCGGTGGCTGGAGCACCTAACAATGGAATCCTGGTATTTCTCACACCAGTACTACCATTACATCCTTTCCTTGCCTCCAGCTGCTATCCCACATAGGTCTACGATTATCGACCAATTGGTGGGAGAAAAATAGTCGGAAAGGATGAGTGCCGCCGTCGGGGAACGAACCCGGGACCTCTAGATTGACAGTCCGACGCGCTACCAACTGCGCTATGACGGCGGCACTTTCATCATAGAAAATACAATTGCTAATAAGTGAATAGACTTATCTAAAGTTGCAATCACAATTGCTAATAAGTGAATAGACTTATCTAAAGTTTCCATTAAACAAATGCAGCATAATAAAAATTGAACCGTGAAAGCTAAGTTTTAGAAATCAGTTTAAACAAATTAATGACAACGGAAAAGAGGGTCTTCTTTAAAGGTTTGCCAAACCCAAATAATAAAATAGTATGAGAAAGGCAAACTACTAACCTCTTCGTTGTCTGCCTCAATTTTGGTTACTTGGTAAATGAAAAAGGCGAGGACTCCGGCCATCAGCAGCAAGATAATCCACCTGGCAAACTTATTGGTAATCAGCTTGTAGTAGTAGTTACCAAAGAAACGGGTCATCAGCGGCTTCTTCTTTTTTAGTTTGTTACTGAATCCATCTGATGTTCTTCTACTATCTGTTTCTGAATAGTATGTGCCTTTACTATGAGATCCTTGTGGGTGATTTGTGTCCTTGTACTCCGTTATATTGACACCATTCTCGTAGCTTCCGTTTCCGGTTCTATCTGTCATGTAGTCGTCGTAAAGGTATCCTCCATTGTTGAAGCTTGTTTCAGAATAATGTCCATCACTATCCCTAGATGGAGCAGGCCCGGCGATAATAAACCCATCTCGTGTATAGTATCTAGGTAACGAGACTCCTGTACTATAGGGTTCTCTCAAGAAATCATTATATCCATTTCGATAACCGGCCTTTACGTGTACAGGACCACTTTTCCTATAAACGTTATTGTATCCAGTATCGTCTAGATAAGCCATTTTCTTTTCAACTGTCGTCCTTGCTTCATACTCGTAATCTTGACCAGTACTTGCACTTTCTGTAATACTATTGTTCACTGATTTGTGTTCTTTTCCACACCTCCTTAGACAACAAAGGATGCAAGGCCACTGCCAGTTCTCAAAGTAGAGATGGTACATAACAACAACAGTTGGGAAGTAGATAATGACAGATATGTAATTAACCACGACTGCAGTTCCAGCGAAAACACCGAATGATCTTGTAGCTAAAATGGCAGTGATTGCATTCGAATAGAAAGCAACAGATGTAGTCAATGATGTAAAAAGCATGCTTAGCGCAGATTTTCTATAGGTATCGGAGAGACGATGTGCGACGCTTGGATACTTGTAGATACCAGCATTTCTCCAGGTATCGTAAAATACGAAGAAGTTATCTGCTCCAATACCAAGGATGATGAATAAGGACAGTACGTGGAAAAACCCGAGATATTTAAACTGGAACACAAGGTTGTAGATGAGGTTAGTGATCACAAAGCTCGTGATGACACTGAGAACGGCGAACCCTGCAAGCCACAGTGACCGGGTATGAAAGAGGACCACCAGGAATATAAAACCCATACTCCCACCGGCCCAGAAACAGTCAACGAAAGCCTGAGCTCTTGTAAAATAGAACCACATGACCTGGGAGCGGTAGGATACCTCAAGAACATCCTCATTGTCCTTCTTAAAGTCTTCTAGAATAGGTTCCATATTATTATGAGTCCATTTTCCTGATTCTCTTCGATATCCGAGTTCGTCGTCTTCAAAAGCTTGTACAGGCGATCCAAATTGGATTACAGACCGTGTTATTGGGGAAAACGCGGTATTTTGTGTGATGCTGGCTTCGGTTCCAAGAAAGAAACGAAATTCAACAGATGTATCTTGATGTGTGTATGCTTTGTAAAGAACGGCATTGATGTTATTGTATTCGGTATCATTGAAGACGGGGTCTAAACTCGCATAAGTTCCATCAAAATATCGAAGGATTGAAGTTGGTGGAGCACACTGACGCGATATGATATCTACTCGACACCACGTTTCAAATCCTGGCACCGCCATCAATTGGTCCTCAACTGCTTTCATCTTTTGAAGATTAGCTTTAGTGAACACTGTAGATCCGTCTTTAGTTTCATAGTTTATATCAATATTACCCAGTGGGGAACCCTGTGTTTGGTAAGCCCCGTCACTAATCCGCTCATAATGTTCTGGGAACTTGTTTCTCTCCAGCCAGGCGTAGACGCGTGCTTGCCATGGTTCATTATGTAAATGTACTGGAAGGTCGTCCATATAGACTGGAATTATGTCATAGCCAGCTCCGAATAAGATACCAGTCAATACTGCCATACCGATATGAAGACCGAGGGTTATTCCTGAAAAAAACAATTTGGTGGATCGCCAGGATTTAAAAAATCTATTGAGCAATCAAATAATTTGAGTAGACGAGAAGTAAACTTTTTAACTCCAACATTTATGTGAAGTATTTCTGCTGGTTTGGCGACTGAAGCGTCGTAACTACAATTAATTCAAACTTTTATTAAGGTCATAAACAAATAATTTAATTTTTTATTTCGTCTATTAAAAACGAGCGTTCTGGTTGGTCGAAAAAAATTATTAATAACTCCATCAACAAATTTTTGAGCACACAGCCATTTAGTATGCTTCCGCACAAAATAGTCCCATACAAAAAGGTATCAAAATTTGTAAAGCTTTTGTTTTTTTGCTCGATGCTTTTAAATTATAAGAAATGAAGAGAATACTTTTTGTTTTCATGGAGGTATGAACCGAAAAACCTAATCACACACTGTATTGATCCGCTTCGCGTATTCATACAGTGTGATTAGGTTTTTCGGTTCATACCTCCATGAAAACAAAAAATATTCACTTCATCTCTTAAACGATTTGCATTTTATTCTATTCTCCTGACAACCTGTTTTACAAAATAACGTTGTTTATTGCCTCGGTTGAACCGCCTTGTCGGCGGTCAAGGGGCGTGTCCAATGATCCGTCATTTTGATCGGCTTCTCGTTTCATAACAAAGTACCAGTTTTCTTTCTCTTTTTTGTGAAGAAATGTCCTATTTTCTTGCAATAGCAATAGCCTTCAGAAGTCGGATAGGTGTTCATAGAAGGAGTCACAAATTTTATTTGCGTCGACGGGTTTAGTGCGATCCATATATTTGCTTATTTTTAGGGTCAAATTACTTTTTGTATGGAACTATTTTTTCGCGGAAGCATTCAAAATCGCTTTGTGCTAAAAATTTTGATCATGGAGTTATGAATTATTTTTTTTTCGACCAACCAGAACGCCCGATTATGATAGACGAAACTGAAAATAAAATTATTATTTCGTACCACAAAAAAGCAAGATGATTCTTCATCTATACTGTATGACTAATAACTCAAGGAAATAAGAGTGAATAATCGTAAAAAACACGACTAAGAGTTTGAATGATATTTAAAACAATATTAAAACAATGTAGGATTCGCCTGACCAGTTTAATGTGTTCTCAACTCTTCTTTTCAAATTAATATTTCTAATTTTCAATATTTCTCACGTAATTGCGTATTAGGTCTATACTTTAACTCAAAATTCCTTCATCAGCCTATAGCTAAGGATACCGTAAACGTTTGTTAGTAAGTTTGTTGTTCCATGTACGACATTTTTTCAGAATTGAACTAGCATATGTAAGACTAATGTACCTTAAAAAAATTATACACCGGTCCTTTTTCCAAATACAAAAATAACATTTTTGTCTGTAATATCGTGATCAGGAAAGAATGTTTTAAAAAGTGGGGAGATTTCTTTTTTACTGTTTTCTTTACATTTAACGTAAAACCTTATCATACTGTATGAATACCAAAGCGGATTCACACATTTAGGGTAAGTTTTAAGGCTCATTTAAGAAATGAAAAGAATCTTTTTTGTATGTAAGGTATTTAACCCTAAACCTTGATACGCCAAACAACCATTTTCTCTTTTTATTATGCAACTTGCCATATCAAACTAACTTGTGCTGTTTGATCCAATCGCCCAACTGATTTGTTGAAGTTAATCGGACGGGCCCTTGGATCCTTCAGGTGACCAATGGAAGCTGTCAATCAAAAAATCCATCGACCAATCGAATCATTCAATTAGAATGGATGTGCATTTGAACTCCAACAATTGCCGACATTTTTGTGGAGCATTTTATTTAGTTTGGCGACTTAGACGTCGCAACTATAACTTGAATAAGCTGTAGTTACGACATTTAGGTCGCATGCCAACCATTTATCTTTTTTGTTGCATGTTACCAGCCATATATGTTTCAAAATAGCACCGTTTTATTAAACGCCCACCGACTTCAACAGGAAGTTCCGCTCAATATTTTGAGCGGAACTTCCTGTGGGAGTCGGTGGGCGTGGCCAGCGGAGTCAGTTGGCGGGGCCAGCCCCGCCAAAAAATCCGTCAGTAGACTAAACTTCTATAAACCCAGAAATCGGAGTTTCTTGCTTGGATCTTGTAGAATAGCCACTTACCGAAAGATCTCCTCGGATATTTTGTAATCAAGGTACAATACCACAGCGGCTCCATCTCACGTCGGTTCTTCTCTTTCTCCAGTGTTTCTTGCTTTACTTTCTCCCATTTGAGTTGTATTCGCCATTTCTCGTAGTCCACTTTCTCCATCTCTGATGAATAATTCTGCGATGTCAACTTTGTATATCTAGAAAAAAAATGATGTTTTTTTGTGTATGCGGTATTTTGAAGTTGTTTGTTTGTTTTTTAGATTGTCTGTTTGTTCATTTGTCGTTGATGATGGTAGTGGTGTTGGTGTGTGTGTGTGTGTTTATTTCATTTATCTATATATTGATGAATTTATTGATGTATTTATTTATAATTATTTATATATTTAATTTCATTTTTTTATCCTGTTTTCCTCTTAAACTAATTACTAGATATTTTTATTTTAGTCTGATCCTAAAATTAAAAATTCAAAGTTCCTGAACAGTTCTGATTGAGTCTTAAAGGTTTTGGATAAAGAGAAATTATTCGTCACAACAAATTTCGTATTTTCCTATAATGGATTGCGTTGTCAATCAAGAAATGTATTTATCAACCAAATTGTTCATTTATACCGAGTATCAACTTTGAACTCAGACGCTTACATGGTACAAGGGACTTAAAAGTTCGTAGCTACAGTTTTGAGGTCGTGATTATATAGGTTTGATGTAAACAAAATGAAATAGTTATTGGTCTTACACGTAAACAAATGATTATTTTATTTCTTAATGCAAAAAGGAGACAATTTATGAAATTTTCGTCCAAAATATCTAAAAGCGCTTCAATATGAATTGATTAATTGTGACAGTCAGTCAAATATTTAGTCGACCAATGAAATCTTGTATTTAGACCGGAAGTTCAAGTTGAACTCCAACATTGACCGCAACTTTTGTGAATCATTGTTATTTGTTTGCGACTTAAACGTCGTAACTACAGCTCATTGAAGCTGTAATTCTGTTAAAAGTGGTGCAAAACTAATTTAAACAAACATTGTACTACAGTATTAGCGGATTTCTGACCAAGCCTACTAACCTGCTAAGTGGCAGATTGACAGAGTTAACAAAAACATTTTCATAGACTCCCGCTAGATAATATTTTTGAGATGTCCTAAAGAACATTTTTTGCTATTTGAATGAATTGATTGATTGATTGAATGGGGTTTAACGCCGCTTTTAACAGTATTTCAGTCATATCGCGGCGGCTGGAGCACCTAACAATGGAATCCTGGTATTTCTCACACCAGTACTACCATTACTTCCCTTCCTAGCCTCCAGCTACTATCTCACATAGGTCTGCGATTATCGACGCATTGGTGAGAGACAAATAGTCGGAAAGAATGAGTGCCGCCGTCGGGGATCGAACCCGGGACCTTTAGATTTACAGTCCGACGCGCTACCAACTGCGCTATGACGGCGGCTGCTATTTGAATGAAAACATTCGAAGTCGTCAAAAAGCTACTCGTGTAAGCCGATACAAAGTAAGCTTAATTTGCCTAGTAAGATTCTTATTTAGCGGCTTAAAGACCTAAAGAACTCTTTATCTTAAAAAAAAACTAAATTAGAATCTTAGGACTCTCGACGAAAAGAACGCGCCTCGGGTAAATTGATAAAAATATATCCCTAATATCAAATCGTTCACTTTGATTAGATGTCATTTATCAAATGTCAAAATATTGTTTGTTTCATACGCTCATACAAATGCATCTTTACTTATTCGTTCGTTCTTCGGTTCGCTCTTTCACTCATCTATTATTTTCGAACTTTTCTCTTGGGTAATTAAGCCTTTCCCTTGCAAATGCCTGGATTTTACGTCCTTGTGATATCAAACTTGATATAAAAAGATGTAGAAGAGAGAAGAAATTGCTTACAACAAGCATTTTTTTCTTTTTCCACAATATTATCTATCATATTGGACGGTAAATTTTTGAATTGTACTTACTTTATGATATACTTTGCGACTACTTTGAATTTTAACAAAAAGAAAAAAGAAAACGAAAAAAAGTAAAGTGTTAATGGATCAAAGTTATTGCCAAGAGACTAGACAAGAAGTTAGACTAGATATTAAACGAGCGTTATATGCTGAATATATGGCCAGTAATATATAACAAAAAGTAAAACAGTTGGTTGGCAACCAAAACGTCGTAGCTGCAACTTGAATAAGCTGTAGCTAGGACATTTAAATCGCCAAGCAAATAAATATTTTCAAAATACAAGTCGGAGTTTAAAGTTCAGTTCCGATCAATACGAATGATTTGTTTGGCCGGTTGATTATTTAACCCTTTCCTGGACAAACACAGGATTTTACATTGCTATAATTTTATACTTGAGAAAACATTGTGGAAAAAGAAGAAATTGCTTGTAACAAGCAATTTCTCCTTTTCCCACAATATTTTCTACCACATAGGATGGTTTCGTTTCAAATTGTATCCAATATTCATTGTCGTCTGCAACCCCTTTGAATTTGGACCAGTCTAAAAGTTCAAAAAACAGGAAAGGGTTAAAGACATTCGCAATGTTTCAATTAGAAAGAACTGCATCAATCAAAAAATCGACAGACCAATCAAATCATTATTAGACCAGCGGGGAACTTTGAACTTCGACGAGTTTTATGTAAAGCGGGTTTTTTTGTAGGTTTGACGAATTAAACGTCATAACTACATCTTTTTTCAAGTTTAGGTCGCCAACCAATTATTCCATTTTAACTTTATAAGTAACTGACCAAAGATTTTGCAAAATAACGCCGTTTAATAATTAAGCCTGGCTTTCTGTCGGCGCTAAGTCGACGTGGCTAGCAATCCATCAATTGATCGAAATCTTCGTTCTATTCGAGACCGCGCCATAGTGTAGTTGGTAGCGCGTCGGACTTCCAATTGGTAGCGCGTCGGACTTTCAATCATGAAATCCAGGGTTCGATCCTCGGTCGCGGCAAATATCCTTTTCGACATATGTATCCCACCAATCGGTGGATAAACGTAAACCTAATTAGGATCAGCAGCCGGGGGCTCGGAAAGGATGTAGCTGTAGTACTGGTGTGAGAAATACTATCAGTCCGTGGTTAGGTGCTCCAGCCGTCGCGATATGACTGAAATTCTTTTAAAAGTGGCGTTAAACCCCATTCAATCAAAACATTATTGAGAATCCGAGGTAGATAGAATGAAAGATAGTCAAAACTGGTTCGGGCCGGCAACACACACTAGCTACCAATTCCCTCTCTCGCTTTTGGGAATCATCCTGGACGTATAGCTAGTCAAACCTTCAGACAAGGGGATTTAATGAAGGTTTAGAAAATTGGTTAGGATACCGGTTGTCGAAGAAAATAGTAACGTATCGCTGTTTAAGATAGTCTGATACAATTGAAAAAAAATCGGAACATGTTTTATCCTCTTTATTGTCATTTTAATATACTCAATGAGATTTTTTTTGTGTGTGTGTATTCAAATACATGTATTCATACATGTTTTCATATAATTATGTACATATCCTTTCAGTTTATCTGAAAAAATACAAGAAAATCCAAGGTGATTTTTAGTATATATCTCTTTTTTTAATTTTACAAAAATTAGAGAGATTGTAACATATGCCAATAGATTACTGTAACCGATTGCCAGTCGACAAATTTTCAGTCCGCTCCAAATTCAAAGAAGTTCCAGACGATAATATCAAATTAATAGAACTTTTAAAATCACTGGCTTTTGTATGATAAAATAAAAGAAATATGAGAAATGAAGCAGTTTCTTTAATTTAATCAGTACTTCCAAAAAGAACACACACACAAAAAACGGATTGTGTTTGAACGTATTTAGCGTGCCGAATTTTAGTCTGATCAATATAATTTCACCCTTTTTTCTATTTCTTTTAACATTTCATTAAAACTAATCCAAAGTTTATATGAACTATGCTGTCGACATTTTATCATTAACGCTTAAATTCAGTAGCCTTAACTTTACTAATATTCAAAAGTCGCTTGTTTAATGCTTATCATTCTAAACCTTGACTATTCAAGTTTTGGCAGGTGGTATATAAACCATGATCAGCCTTCACCTAAGTGCAGTCTGATCTTGAACTAATCTTCCTGCTTGTACTTTTCCTGTCAGAGTTGTTTATGAAATTGGTTTCTAAAAGAAATATTTATTTCTGAACAACAGGTTCTATCAGTGCTTTCAGCCTTTTGACTTGACAGCAATTCAGTAAGGTAGTTTGTACAGCAGAGGAAGTGTTAATACACTCCATATTAAATATATTGTAGTCCATTCTATCTGACGCTTTCATGGTAAATTACCGAATTTTCATTAATGGTTTCAAGATTATCAGAACGTAATAATGACCCTCAGTTTTTTTTTTTTTTTTTTTTTTTTTTGTTTGTTTGTTTGTTGCACAAGAAGAATTCAATGAATGAAAAGTTATGTGAAAAATTTGATTAACCCTTTCCAGTTTCGCAAAATTTTACACCCGTCTAAATTCAAATGTTTTGTTAGACGGAAATTGGATTCAAGTTTGGATTAAAAAAAACATCCAGTAGGTAGAAAATTTATGGAAAATGCAAGCATTTTTCCTTTTCTATAATATTTCCTCAATTATGAATTTATAGGGCCGTAAACATCAGGTATTGAACAGGAAATAGTTAAATTGATAAAAAGTCGGTAAAAGATTACCAATATAAACAGTACATAGAATTTTACTTGGTAGTAAAGAAAACGATAACAGGTTGTGAACAAAAACAATTTAAAAATCACAATTTTGCTAATCCTTTGAATTTATAGACACTGTTTAATAATCATAATGATATAAAAAACACAAACACGCAAAAGTTATCCAACTGTTTTGTAACAATCCACTTTTCCTTGAAAACAAAACTAAACAACTTTTAAAATTACTCACCAATGTTTACCGGTATATTACGTACCCACCACGTCTGATCACCACAGGATTTGTTAAGATCTAACTGATTGGGGGTTATAGATGGGTGGGTTGAACAAATAACATGCACTCAGACCTGATGACTTACATAAACCGTGTCACAAATCACTGAATCCACCCAAGAGACGAATAAATCGAAATCATCAGAGCCCGTCATTCACAACTATACCGTTTGGGATGTTTTCTAACTCATTATCAGACGACACAAATTTAGACAAGTCCTAATTTAAAGATTTTAAAGATAATAATGTTTAGTGGATTGAATTTTATTTTCTGTGTCTTTTGATATAGAAAATAAAGTTCCTTGTAATAAACAATTTCTTTATTTTCCACAAATTTTCCAAAGTATTTTCTTGAGGGTCGAAAATAAGCGGAATTGTGTTGGAATGGGATAAACTATGCCAGACAAAGTACTGACTCCCCTATTAGATAAAAATATTCAATAAAAAAATAACCGGAGGTCTCTAATACCGAAGAAGTAGTTCAAAAATATCGTAATTGCCAGGCCGTTTTAACTTAACTCATTTCCACACAATCCCGCTCATTTAACAACCATCAAACAAATAAAGGCTTAAAAAAACAAAGTAGAAAATAAAGAAATTGCTTGTAACAAGATTTCTTTAATGAAAAACTTGATAACCAGTAGAGCGTCTAGGGCCCTCGCGAGCCGTTTCTTGATAGACAAACCAAAAAATTAAATAATTTAGAAGTAACAGTTGTATCGCGAAATGTCAAAGTTTAAACACGACGCCGACAACGAAGCTGGCGACGGCAAGGTTATAGCACTACTTTGGGTTTTCTCCGAAAACAGCTGAACAACAACAACAAAAAAAAAATGATTCAAGAATCGTCTGTCTCGTTATTCAATGTCTAATGGCATTGACCTTGATTTCGGGTGAAATAAAAATAAAATACCTGTGAACGTGTTTCATGTGTAAATGATGTATGGAAAAGAAAATTTATATCTTCGAAAAGGGTTACGACAAAACAAATGCTCGTCTCCAATTTTCCTCTAGCCGCCGTCATAGCGCAGTTGGTAGCGCGTCGGACTATCAATCTAGAGGTCCCGGGTTCGATTCCCGACGGCGGCACTCATCCTTTCCGACTATATGTCTCTCACCAATGGGTCGATAATCGTAGACCTATGTGGGATAGCAGCTGGAGGCTAGGAAAGGATGTAATGGTAGTACTGGTGTGAGAAATACCAGGATTCCATTGTTAGGTGCTCCAGCCGCTGCGATATAACTGAAAGGTTTTTGAAAGCGGCGTAAAACCCCATTCAAATCAAACCAATTTTCCTCTCAAATGAACCGAGTTTCAATTCTGGTGCAAATATGTCACATGTAACCTCGACGAATCTTCCGATGGTTGTGAAACATAACTTCGACTAACTCTATTCAAACACACTCTCGTCTTCAAGCCGACAGCTTAAGAAACACTGTGGAAAACGAAGAAAGTGCTTGTTACAAGCAATTTCTTCATTATCCATAATGTTTTCTGTCCCAAAAGGCAATATTCTTCCATAATTCATTCACTAGAAATTGTTGACAGCAGCTTCTTTGAATTAGGACGAGTTAAAAATTTGGGTCGGTAGTGGGTTAGATTTAGTCAGAAATACAATGTTTTGGTGGCTCACCAACGGTATCCTTGTGGGAAAAATGGCAAAAGAATAAACAAGCGAGCAATGTGATTTACAATTTATTTTACAAAACTCGCGCGCAAGAAAAAACACGTTTTTCTTCCACTATATCATCTCTAACTCAAATATACAGCCACCCCTGTTTTCTATAGCGAAAGTATAGCCTTTTTAACCATCGTGAATATCCTTGTCTAACGTTCTAGAACAATTTTTCAGATGCAAAACCTGACTACATAACATAAGGTTTTGTTTTTTGTTTGTTTATTTGTTTGTTTGATTATTTGTTTGTTTGTTGTTTCTGTGAACTTTAAAACACGAGAAAGGGAATCTGTCTTCACTAACTTTTCTATTTAAGAATCGGTTAAGATCAGCTTGTTTCAAAGAAAATCTAAAGACCGATCTCGTATTTGATTAAATAAAATACGAGATCGATCTTAAGATTTTCTTTGAAACAAGCTGATCTTAACCGATTCTTAAATAGAAAAGTTAGTGAAGACAGATTTCCTTTCTATTTTCCCTCCACTCCAAGTTTTTTTTAACCCATTACCATGCAGACGGCTAAAATTTAGACTGGCCCAAACTGAAATAAGATGCAGATGACAATTTAAAGCGTATGAAATTTCGAATTTTTTCAACTTTCTGGTTGGAAAACATTGTGCAAAATTAAGAAATTGCTTGTCACAAGCAATTTCTTCATTTTTCCACACTGTTTTCCACCTTTTTACCTTGGGGGCGTCTAAAAATGTCACTGAGTGGAATGGGTTAATCGGTTAAACGTTTCCTCCCACCGCTTTCAAAATGTTCTCGACAACAAATAATTTAATTTCATTTTCGTCTATCATAAATCCTGCGTTCTGATTGGTAGAAATGTAGCTTTATACCACCGTGAAAAATTAAAAACGCAATAAGAAACTGTTTTACAAGCTGATTCAAACTAGTGCAATCTATGTTTATTTGACATATTTCTAAAATATTGTTAAATTGAATATCAAATCTACAAGTAATTTGGAGCATATCTTTTATGAGGGTATTAATTTAAAAACCTTATCACACTTCGTGGCTTTATATAGGTGGGTTAGGTTTTTACTTTCATACCACTACGAAAACATAAAATGTTTTTTATTCGCCCTCAGAATGATTCGAAAGAAATCAGAATCTAAAATCTTAATGTATTTACATATTATTGACAACATTTAAGACAGATGTATCAAAAAAGTTTCATTTAAGAATTTTAAAACATAGAAAAATCACCCGATCTATATCCGAATGACAAGTAGATATTCATTATCCTATGTACATAAAATGTGCTATTACTTGTATAATCGCATCTGTCAATCAAAGAAAAGAAACGACCAATCAAAATATTCATTTTGACAGTAAGTGAAATTAAAATTCCGTCGTTAGCCGACATTTTTGTGGAGTAGTTGTTTTGGTTTGGCGACTTAAACGTCGTAACTACAGCTTATTCAAGCTGTAGTTTCGACGTTTAGGTCGCCAACAAACCATTTCACTTTTTTGTTACATATCACTGACTACAGTGTTTCAAAATAACGCCGTAATATATATCATAGCGGTTATTCTGTTGCCATGGAGCCAGTGGACGGGACCAGCGATTGGTCATTTGTGATATAATGGATGAACAATGGGCCAATTTTATTACAAACAAGATGAAGACACATCTTTTGACATTTTCGGGACTAAATTTTCAAATAGGACAGTTTAAGTCCATGGTAGATTGAAAAAAATAATATGCATGCATTTCCACAACCTTTCCCACAGACCATAAGCTGTTGCCTAGAGAAAATCTTTTTACAAAATACTGCAAGCACATATCATCTTGTATCACAGAGATACTGTCTTATCACAGTCAGTCGAAGACCACGCCCCCTAAGATCCGACAGAGAGTTTCACTTAGAAATAAGAGATCAAACGGCCTTATTTTGCAAAAAAATATTGTCAGTAACTAATAACTAAAATAGTTTACCGTCCATCTAAACATCGTAACTACAGCTTGAATAAGGTCGCCAAACCAAGAAAAGTGAGTCACATAAATGTCGACCTATGTCGAAGTTCAAGGTTCACTTCCAGCCTAAATAATTGATTTGATTGGTCGATAGATTCTTTGACTAACAGCTGCGCTAAGTTTATTCAATGGTTTAAGTACAAAAATATGCTTATGAACTTCTTGCACTTGTTTATCACACTGTTTAGTCTACATAACTTTGTTTCTCTATTTCCCTATTTGTTTTAACTTCTTTTATTCGCTCTTTTTTAGAAAATCGAATCACATGCTTTGTTTACATATTTCCACATGATAAAATTTTATACTAGTCATATTTCAAAAGAAAAGCTGCAGACGGCAATTTCCAAAAATAGTGATTGTAACAAGCAATTTATTTCTCTTTCCACACTGTTTCCTTAGAATTTCTTTTTTTGAGAGGCATAAAATAAGCAGAATTGTGTAGCAATTGGCTAGATAGAGATTAAGCTTTTCTCAACCCATCCCCGCAATAACACTTTTTGACGCCCCTAAAAAATGGGAAAAGATCGTGTAACATGAAGAAATTGCTTGCAACATGCAATTTCTTCACTTTACACAATGTTTTCTGCTTAGACAGTTGGGAAAAATCTAAAAACTTCACAAGCTTTAAATTGTCGTCTATCATTCCTTTGGATTTGGACCAGTCTTAAATTTTTTCGTATGGTAACTTTTATAATGTTACAAAATCAAGCCGCAGTTACCTTTGAACCATTTATAATAGTATTTATGACCAAATTACGACTTTTGGATACGTAATGTTTTACCAAGTCACGTTCAATACCTCTGACCTTCAACTTGAAACAATTAAACGACTTGTTTTATTTAAGAGATGAAGAGAATATTTTTTGTTTTCATGGAGGTATGAACCGAAAAAAGTAATCACACTGTATGAATACGCGAAGCGGATTCATACATTGTGTGATTAGGTTTTTCGGTTCATACCTCCATGAAAACAAAAAATATTCTGTTCATTTCTTATAATTTAATAGCATCGAGCGAAAAATGCAACAACTTGACAAATTTTGATATCTTTTTGTAGTGAACTATTTTGTGCGGAAGCATTCAAAATGGCTGCCTACTCAAAACTTTGTTCATGGAGGTATGAATTAAATTTTTCGACCAATCAGATGGCTCGTTTTTGATAGACGAAACTAACAATTAAATTATTAAATAATAAATCTTATTATAAGACGCAATGACTTTATCAAAAGATGGATGGTATGTAAAATGTGGTTTTTAATGTTACCCAAACTAATCTGAGCTATTAACTACTACCCTTAGTAGAAAAGAGTTCGATATAAAACGAAAGACACCTCAAGCGGGAACTAAAGCTAAGCTGCAGGTGATGGATGGTTAAAAGAATCTATGTCGAAAAAGAGGTAAAATTCATACGAAAATGCTTCTATAGTTATCCACCTTGATAGCATGGCTTGCTCTTGTGATGGTAAATACAAATACCAAGTTTCAAGTAAATATCTGAAAAAAATAATAAATATATGACCGGCGTTAGAGTTTGTAACGCCAACGAAACCAATGTGATGACAAAAAGCTTTACTTTTTGTTCATCAAAACTTGAGCTTATAACCACCCTAACATCTAATGGCTAATCGTCACTATGGATTTTCATCGCAAGTTTTATTATCATGGTGATGATTGATCACCACTAGGTACTGTTACATAAAAACTAAAAATAGTCTAAGGGAGAATGGCGGAAAGTCGTCAATGATATGGAAAAAATGTGTCAGTTTTTATGACAAGTATTGCATCTTTCAAAGATTTAAACACTTTGTAAAACCGTGAAACCTAAGCCCATTACGACATTACTTTGCATGCGATTTTATTCACAGGACAAGGTATATTGTTGAAATTTGACGCATTTTCAGGCATCTTAGAATAATTTAATTTTCAGTTACGTCTATCAAAAACGGCGTTCTGATTGGTCAAAAAAATTATTCATACCTCCATGAACAAAATTTTGAGCACGCAGCTTTTTTGTATGCTTCCGCACTAAATAGTCCTATACAAAAAAAAGTATCAAATATGTACCGTTTTTGCTGTATTCGCTCGATGCTATTAAATCATAATAAATGAAGAGAATATTTTTTGTTTTCATGAAGGTATGAACCGAAAAACCTAATCACACTTATGTATGAATCCGCTTGTCGTATTCATACAGTGTGATTAGTTTTTCGGTTCATACCTCCATGAAAACAAACAATTATCTCTTCATTTCTTAAATGGCGTTTGGGTCATCGTTTAAGTTCATAGATCATGCCTAGTTTTGAATTATCGCAAGATTGTTTACTCAATTAGGATGGTTTTCGTAAACTTCTCGTAAACTTCAAAAGAAACGTGGTCGACGGTTCTGAAGAGGGGTATAATTAATTATTTGAAAAAATTACATTGTGATGATATGCCGTCACGAAAGGAAGATGTGGTTTCTGACAAGAGTCAGTAGAAGGATTAATGCTACTTCGCTTCTGTGTAAGTCTTTTATCTTCATCAAATAAAAATATATACTAAAATCGTTATCAAATAAAAATATATACTAAAATTGTTTTTTGTATCAATTTTGAGTGACACCTGTCGTGTTATCACTGGTATCTTTAAAAATCATTATAGCATAGTAGTTTGTATGTTTTAGCCGCTCAGTTCTGTTTGAATCCTTTTTATATTTTGTTTAATCTATAATTTACGTAATTGAATTATTAAAATTTTACAACTTTACTAATGTCCCTGAGTAACCTATATGTTCACTTCTTCTTCTTCTTTCCGCGTCCTTTCTTTTCCTTTCCACCTTTGGCCGCTTTACCTTTATCCTTACCCTTGCCTTTATCTTTATCTCCCTTACCGCCCTTTTCAGAGGCCTTTACAGAACTAGGTTTGCTACCTTTACTTACAGAAGACACTGGTCTTGTCAGACCTAACGTAGTCTTTGATTTTTCCATCGGAACATCACCATTTTTATCTTTTAGAACAGTGACGGTGTCTTTTAATTGCAGTTGGGTTTGTTCGTTTGGTACATACACGTCAACTTTAACCTTTTCTGCGTCTGTCATAGAAAGCACAGTCTTTTCTCTCGCCCTTTCTGGCATCGTTTTAGCTCTCTCTAACTTGTCTGACTCCGCCCCTTCAGCTCTCTCATCCGTGTCTCTTGTGTCATTCGGAATTTTGCCGTTGCTTTCCGATTTGCCTCCCTTTTTCTTTCCTTTTTCTCCTCCTTTCTTTGCAGGTTTTCCTTTCGTACCTTTAGCAGCTGCTTTACCCTTGGCAGCAGGTTTTTTGGTTTCTACAACAGTCTCTGGCTCGGCTGTAACAGAAAAGCAAAGTTCTTTTTACTATTTGTTACTTTACCCATTTATAATTTAATCCGGCCTTATAACCCTTTCCTTACTTCCAAAATTTTAGACCTGTCCAAATTCTAAGGTTTTGCAGACGGAAATTTAAAGTGGATTTAATTTGGAAAATAGCCATTCAGTAGAGTAGAAAACATTATGGAAAATGAAGAAATTGCTTGTTATAAGCGATTCCTTCGTTTACAATATTTCTCAATTTTACAGTCACAGGGCCGTAAAAAACAGGAAAGATTTAACACTGAAAAAATATCAAAATTGAAAAGATTGTGACAGAAGAAAAATACTTGTTACAAGCACTTCTCTTTTGTACTCTATATGCAGTTTTTCACAGTGTTATATTCAAACTGAAAAGTCGTCCGCGACCTTTATATATCTAAAATGTTTCGGTTTAAAGTTAGGGGTAACTCAATTTTGGTAAGAAAGAGGATGCCTTTCCCATTCCTGTTTTCTTTATTTATAACATTTATGCAATGTCAGTGTATGAGTCTTGTCACGAAGACAGCTGTCAGAAATAATTGTTTACTTTGCATTATCTAAGGATTTCGGCCAGGGTGACGCTTCTAGCAAGATGGTTTATTTTTACATTATGGATAATAAATTTATACTGTGCCCAGGAACAGATTTCATCGCAATTTGAAATATAAGATAGAACATCCATCAGAAAAGTGTTAATGCAAGTGTGTCGATTTGTCGCAAATAGTGATTGATTGCAGCTTAATAAAACCCCGTCGTCCCGAAAAAGCAAAATCAGACATATTATAAATAAGTCGCGAGTGGACTACCAAAAGTTGAAGGTAGAGTAAGCTATAGTTACGACATCTTGTTTAGTCCATGTATCGGCGTTAAGAAACGAGGTGCAAGCCTAGTCAACTTTAAAGTTTGGATGTAGTCGTTTTGGTGTTAATATTGTTATTTTATGGACATTTCGCGACTATCGCGTATTTCCGAATTCGTTAAGACTTTGTTCTTCTTAATTCACCAAAAATATCTTTATAGTATAGTTTGACTTCCTAGAATGCCCCCCTGGTATTTCTATCATAAGTACTACCATTTCATCCTTACGAGTCTCCAGCTGCTCATCCGATTTATCTTTACGATTATCCACCCGTTGGTGGGAGATAAGTGTCGAGGAAGATATTTGCCGCCTGCGGGGATCGAACACTGGACCTCACGACTGAGAGTCTGACACGCTACCACTACGTTACGGCATCTACCATTAAATGACAACAAATTGCTTTTGCACGATATTTTTACAACGATGAAGTGTATCTGTCAGAAGGTAATTCGATTACAGCCTTTCTGTAAAACCTTCATGAGAAATAAAAAAAGGGCATCTTTTTAGACTGGTCCAAATTCAAAGAAATTGCAGATGAAAATTTTCATGTGATGAAATTTTGGAAATATTTGTGCATTACGTTGGAAAACATTGTGAATAATGAATATATTGCTTGTAACAAGTAATTTCTTCAATTTCCACAATGTTTTCTGAAATATCTTTCTTTTTGGAGTCCAAAAGCGTCATTTTGTGGGAATGGGTTAAAAAAAAGCCAATTTATCAATCGAATGAAACATAAATATCCCATATAGACTTAAGTTTTGTTATACCTTCCATCTACAAAGTTCAAATTAACCCTTTAAGACATGACTTGTCGAAATTTATGATAGACTGATTTAGAATTGAGGCAATAATTTTTGCTATTTACGTATTCAATGCTAAATTGGTTCGACCTTGGAAAAATCACAGGGTATCGAACTTTAAATTTGCAGCGATATGTAATAACTAGAGCGAACAGTAAAAGCTATAAAATCGATGGGAAAAAGGTAAAAAAAAAAAAAGAAAGATTATGAAAATACAGCTGCTGCTGTTGTTGTTGTTGTCGTTGTTTGTTATTTTGTTTGTTTAATAGAATGTAGAATGAAATAGACTCGCAGCCCTGTCCGGTTTTCAGGTTTCCCATTTCCACGAAGTTTCGCTTTTGGACGCCTTTGAGAAAACAATATGTAACATGAAATTTCTTCATTTTACACAATGTTTTCTACCAGAAGGTTGAAAAATCTAACATTTCATAATCTTTAAAATGTCGTCTGCAACTCCTTTGAATTTGGACAAGTCTAAAATTTTGACAAGTAGGAATGGGTTAAAACAGCTTAAAATTATGCAACTGAAATTGTGCCATTTTACCACATTTTGCACATAAACCCGATTTTTTTACACACTGGTCGAAAGCGACTTTGAAATACATAGCGGGAAAAGGAGAGATTGTTTGCCACTAGCAATTTCTCATTTTTTCACAATGTTTTCTACCTTATATGGCATTTATTTTCTATTAAATCCACATTGAAATGTCTTATGCAACCGCTTTCAATTTTGACCAGTCTAAAATGGTGTCGTCTGGTAACCGGATTATTGTGTTTTTTTGTTTTGTTTGTTTGTTTTTATCGTGTTTTTTCGCTCTCCTGAGCGCAGCCATGATTTAAGTGTTACCTTTTATTTGTGACTCTTCAGTACCTTTGGGCTGTTTGTCACCAGTACCAGCACAGCATACAAGAAAAGGCCAGCCAGTCTTCTACAAATGCATGCAATTATATTGATAATGATTTGATACATTGTGATAAACGAAAAGATTTAGGTATGTTGGTTGGGCTGTGGGTGATGTTGTTGGTGGTTGGTTGTTGTAATTGGAGGTGGTGGTGTAGATTTTTTTCTATGAAGTAGGAAACTCGAAAGTTATAATATAAATGTATATCTTATCAAAGTACAATTTTATACCATAAAAGATGTCAAAAAAGAATTTATCAGTTTGTTGTTCTTTTTAGTAATTATTTGTGCGCAAGCGTTCAAAATAAGGGATATAAAACAATTTTAGTCAATCGGAATATATGAATTTTCATTGGCGAAACTAAAATTAATCGTTTGAAAGTAAAGCTATAAGTCAGTAAAATAGAATTAAAATTCTGCCTTACTTTGTCCTCGGGTTTATGTAAGCTTGATGGTAGACTAACGAAGGTAGGCATCTTCCCTCCGGCCGCGAGGGATTTCTCCTTGGAATCTTTGGGTATCGGAGTACTGGTAAATTGAGGTCCAGATTGTTTGACGGTCTCGTTGGCTTTTGGTGTCTCTGTTAGCACATCGTCCTCAACTAAAATCAAATTAGGTTGTTTACATATTTTCTCAGCATGACGAGAGTTATTATAGTATTTATGTCCCTTTTAGTGAATAATCAATTATAAAGAACATAGAAATGGACAGAAGCAGTCATCATCGATTGACAAATTCAGGAGAATTTTTTTTATGAAAATAGGCAAACGCTTCTATTTTAGAATCTGGGGAAAATGCGGTAATGGAGCTTTTCTATGGATCTAGTGGTCAATGGTTCGAGTTCCAACACCTCCTGGCCGTATTGATGTGACATAAATTTAAAAGGCAACCCTAAATTGCTCAGATCTAAAATGGGTTGCAGTGGGTTGAAGCCTCCACCTCTCCCTCGGGGTCGTAAAAACTTTCTAACGAGATTATACATGTATATGCTTAAAATAGCGAACTAAAATAAATCGGAAATGAACTTAAATCTTGCGTCACAAATAAGGTGATATGGAATAAGGCTCATATCTATAGACGCTAGGGCTTCTTGTTATGCTCTAATATGTTAATGGATCGACAGTGAAAATTAAATTGAAGCGAGACCTTTGGAATATCGTTAGTTCGGTTTGTAGAGCACTCGACCTGAAACCTCGGGGTCGCAGATTCGAACCCGGGACTGACACAACAAACTATTAAGAATCAGACATTAAAACGAAGCCCCGTGTTACGGTATACCGTACTACGAATCGACCACGTTGAAGAACCAGGCAGAGCCCTTAATAGTTTCGTCCTGAATCCTTTTGCTATCCCCTGCAGCAACTTACTGTCTTCTGGGTGCGTCGCTCATATAGACAAATTGGAAGCGACGATAAATCTACGAAAATTCACTTCATTGATACTAAAAAAGTGTTTTTAGCTACAGTAAAGATATGCAGTGTGTTAATATAGAACAAGATCATCATTAATCGTATAAAGTGTTGCGAATAACTTTATATACTAGCTGTCTACTAAAAATGATTTATGAGTGTATGCATACCTTGCCGAATAAAAAAAACACTCTTATTTCTATGGGGCAACGAACGGACGAGATTATAAGACAGCATTTCACAGTATTAATGCAATTTTTCTTGAGAAATTCTGTGACGGACGGTTCCCTGTTGCCAATCGGAAAATCGAATGACCAATCAAATCCTCATTTAGACATGAAGTAAACTTTGACTTAGATGTTGGTTTGGCGTCTAAAGCGTCTTAACTCACCTTATTCAAGCCTTAGCTACGGTATTGAGGTCGTAAACCATAGTACATGTTAATGACTTTAAGCTTTGTAAAATAACGTCATTTTATATATTAGTTGAACTTGCTGTCGGAGTTTGGGGGTCGGGGCCGGTAATGCTATTAACTTTAGCAAGTTGGCGTACTAATGTGTTTATGCTGCCTTGATTAACCCATTCCCACACAAGGAAAATTTATGCTGATCCAAATTGAAAGGAGTTGCAGACGACAAATTAAATTTTATGGAATTCTTGATTTTGTTCAAATTTCTTGGAAGAAAACATTGTGTAAAAAGAAGAAATTGCTTGTCACAAGCAATTTCTTCATTTTCCACAATGTTTTCCAAAGCATTCTTTCTTGAGGGGCGTCTAAAGGCGTCATTGAGGTGGAATGGGTTATTTTGTATCCTTCCTCCCTGCAAACAGATCCTGCTATCCACCCGGGTCTTAATCCGGGGCCATCACGGGATTACACGGTGGAGGGAAGGCTTTGTTTATCATTGCTGTTTTTTACTGATTAATTGGTAGACAATATTTTGCCAGATGGTTTTTAAAACAACAGCGTAGAGGTCCCTGGTTCGAATCCCGACAGAGATGACGATTTATTTGTGGATTTCAAAAGAAAGGGACACGGAAGTTCAGTAAAATATGTATGACCAGTCAAACGTAAAAGAGCCTAAAATCTACGCAAAACAATTGACGGATCGCGATATCAACCAAAGAATCAATCGGCCAATCGAATAATTCATTTATACCGAAAGTGAACTTTGAACTCTAACATTTACCGATATTTCTGTAAAGCATTTTGTTGGGTTGGTGACTTAAACGGCGTAACTACAGATTATTCAAGCGGAAGTTACGACGTTTAGGTCGCTAATAAACGGTTTTACTTTTACGTTACATGTTACTGGCGATAAATTTCAGAAAATAACGCCGTTTAATTTCGATTGATTGATTGAATGGAGCTTAATGCCACTTTTAACAGTATTTCAGTCATATCGCGGCTGCTGGAACACCCCGTATCAATTCGAAGTGGAACTTCCTACGGCGGCTCCGTGGGCGGGACTAGCGATCTGTCAATTTATTCTAAAGGTATTTGAACCGACAACGTCTGATCGGTGCTCGCATGTCGACATGAATACACAGTAAAGTAGAATAATCACTCTAGATATATAAAACTGATATATATGCTGAGATCTAAACATTTGAGCCCAGTCCAAGCAGTCTGGTAAGAGACGATGTCTTTCGTTCGAACCAGATGGCCAACCGTCACGCGATGTGTCACAAATGTATGAAAACGACAAACGACAAATCAGTGATGGTATTTCAAGAGAGAGGGAGAAACAGACAGACAGACAGAGAGATAGAGAGAGACAAGGAGAGGGGACAGACAGAGACAGACGGACAGAGACGGACAGACAGACAGACAGACAGATAAAATAAAGTGAGGTAAATAATTCTCCTTCATACGCTTACTCTGACAAATGGAAATTTCGTACCTTAGTAAGACTCCGCAATTCGCGTAAACTGATTTCGGTGGCAACCTTTATGCATATCTCAGATTGTAATTCTTACGCTCATCTAATCTGAATTGAATTTTTAAGGAATATTGTGCAATAGAGACGATACGACACCTTGTATTTACTTTGAGCTGCGGAGGAAATTTTACATGTTTCAGGAGAGCAAAGGTTGATCGGAATGTCAAATTTTACTACTGCTCGAGAAACAAATACAAGTTATTCGATTTTCATAATAACCTACAATTCCATTTATTACATACCTAAGCATTTTGACGACCTTAGCGGTAGGTTACGTACGAAATCGTCAAAAAATCATAGGATTTTACCCATTGTGTTTATTTCTCCTATAAGATCTGCATTCATTACCATTAACGTTCATTTTCAATGTGATGTCGTTTTAACCGGAAAATGACCTCACATAACACTAACATGTTAGGAGTAACAGATACGACTGTTTTTCTAGCGTATCCAATTTTTTCGATGTTCAATGCATGTTTGGTAGACAATAAGTAAAACACTTCTTCTGTTCGATTACCAACTCACCGTCTGTGAACATCATTTCTTCTGTCTTCGTCTTTTCTTTCTCTACATTTTTATCGTCCTTTGTTGGTTTTTCTCCCTTTTCTTTCTTTCCACCCTTTTTACCTCCCTTTCCTTTACCGCCCTTTGCAGCTGCACCTTTTTTAGTTCCCTTTTTGTCTGCTGCCCCTTTCTTGGGAGACGAAGGTGGTATTTGTGACGCAGCAACAACTAAATCAAAAATGTTTTTTATAATATCAACAACATTCAATACAAAGAAAAAAGAAGTAGCAAGCATACTTAAATCTTAACAATATCTTATAGCTTGATTTCAAATTTAGATTCAAGAATTTTAGCAGCCTTAAGATTTAGTCAGCAAAAGGTCTGTATGGCGACGAATTCTGTCCCGACGTTAAGGGTAGACAGGTAAAGTGGTTAATGGAAATTAGCTTTGAATCTTTTGCGCAAATTTCACACTTCAGATAAGTGAATGAACATTTTAAGGTGATTTGTATTCACCAAGCGGTCTAGTTTTTATAGTCTGGAGAAGCTGTCCCATCTACGCTGTTCTTCGATATTGGCTTGTATCATAAGGTTAAGATAGGCTAGCCAGTCAATCTAGTTTACAGTTCCAATCACAAAATTATATCAAGGGCTTTGATTGGACGATATCTTACATGTCTAAGCCAATCAGAGCACTCTTAATACAAGACGATAATTGTATTTGCAGGAAATCAGAGCGATAGACGTGAAGCGATACATCATGTACATATATAAAAAAGACAGTCAGAAAGAAAAACAGACGTACCTGGTACTGTTTCTGGTTCTTTGGCGGATTCGGACTCCTTCTCTTTCGGCCAGCAAGGCAATCTTGATAACTGAAACAAAACAATATTTTGCCGTTGGGCGTGCAGAATATCGTAACTACAGCTTATTTAAGCTGCAGTTACGACATTTTGCACTCCAGACGGCGATTAGAGCTTGTGCCTGGCATTGCCAACCATTTCACATAAGCATGCAGTGCAGACACTGGGCTGCCTTGACAGCCAATCATGGCAATTGAAATGTTCGCTGATTGTCCGATGGTGCTTTTTGGATCGGTATCTGTCTAGTATCTATACAGCGTATAGTGAAGACAGGCTGATCTGAGCCTTTACTTAAGATTCATGTGAAATGGTTTGGAATGTCACATACGGGCTTATTTTTAGACTGCATTTTATTCCCTGAGAAAACTAGATTTTGTCAATTCTGACTGTTATCTATTGTTTTCAATCATCCGATTGATTGATTGAATGTGGGTTAACGTCGCTTTTAAGAGTATTTCAGTCATATCGCGGCAGCTGGAGCACCTAACCATTGATTCCTGGTTTGTCTAAGGATATTTGCCGCGGTCGGGGATCGAACCCGGGACTCCTCAAACATCTGATGTCAGAAACTTAAGCGAATATATACGATATTTGTCGAGATATAGTCAGATTCATATTCACGAGCCTATTATATATATTCAGCAAACAAGTTCAGGATTAGGTCAATAAATTTAGACTTTACAACAAAATTGCGGTAAAATATTTCATTATTATCATTTTACTGAATCTAGCGTATATTACAGCATTCATTGGATGTCATTCTGGATTAACATCTATGAGAAAGAAGAAGGGAGTTACTATTCACACAAAAAAGGAATTTTCGCATAAGCCGGAACTAGCTTTCCCTTAAAATAGGTGTGAAAATATTGTAAATAAAGCCTTCAAATACGTTAAAATAACAGTATAGTAGGGAGGAGTGGCAAATTTCATCCAGAGATCTGGCCCCGAAATTATAAAACTTTTTTCTTACTCAACTGAAAATTTACTCAAAATTCGATTCGAAATTAAAGATGTATATTGGCTTAAATACTACTCAAAATGCATCAAAACATTATGTTGGTAAATTATAATTTGTAATAAAAATTCTATAGTTAATATTGAAACAAAACATTTATTTAAGCCCGAAGTTTGAGTAAATTCTCAATTAAGTACGAAAAAAGTTTTATAACCACGGGCCCTGATAAAGCCGTTGTGCTCTCAGTCCAATACTATTCGCAATTCCAAGGTACCTGTTCGGATCTTATGTAACGAGACTTATGAGAACAAAAGGCATGTATTGGTGAGTCCTATAAAACAGAGTCTGTGCATTAATAAGTTAACAAGAGCGTCAGACTCCTAATCTTCAATCCGTCTGATTACTTACTATGGTTTTAATAGGGCTTTCCTTGTCTTTTTTATCTTCTTTGTCCCCCTCGCCTTGAGCCTTCACATTGATCAGAGTAACAGAGCTTTTCTCCTTGTCAAGACCCTTTATGGAACGTTTAGATGCCGACGTTTTCTCTCGACTCATACCCCTCTCTGACTTAGGTTCGAGCCCTATACTGGTCACCGAGGCCCTGCCGTCCAGCATTGACTTGTCTAGTCTAGATCCTTCACGACTTAACGACGTCTTCTCACGTTTTCTATTCGCGCGTGATGTTTCATTCACGGTTTCAACCCTGGCACCTTCTTTATCTAAATAATTTCAATAAATATTCAAAATTATTTCTTCATGTGAAAAATGAAAATTCTTAGAAAAATGTTTTTCTTCGTGTATTTCATTAATATTATTAAATTCAGACGTTTTAATGGCGTACAAAATTATTGAAACACATGAGAAGGTCATGGGTTCGAGCCCGACCGTCATCAGGGTGTGTTCATTGGAAAAACACTTAATAGCTAGTCTCAGTCTACCCAGCTGTAAAAGTGGGTAGCAGTAGGCAACTGTCTGTCTTTCATGGTCATGAAAACTGAATTGTTGGCGTTCGAGAGCTACTCTACAAGCTTGGAGCTTTCGTCGCAATCGAACTTAAATAAATTTGTTTAAACTAAGAGACTTTCGCAGTGATATAACTAAGATATTGTTCATATCGGCATAGCTAAATATTGAGATACTAATTCTTACCCGTTATCCCCATTCTCACACAATGGCACATTTGACGCCCCTCAAGAAAAGCAATTTTAAATAAGCAAAACATTGTGAAAAATGAAGAAATTGCTTGAACCAAGCATGCTCTTCATTTTAAACAATGTTTTCAACCCAGAAAAGTGGATAATCTAAAATTTCTTTTAAATTTTCTTCTGCAACTCATTTGGATTTGGACCAGTCAAAAGATCATTTAACCCATTGCCCTGCAAAACAATTCTAGACTGGTCCAAATTGAAAGAAGTTGTAATCGAAAATTACTGGTTATTTGAATTTCAATGTTCTTTATTGTGGCCAATCAATTTTTTCATTTTCATCTGTTTTTTTTACAACTGCCAAGGTTCTTTTTTTTAACCTGCAAATTTAACAAATGGTATTTATAAGCACTTCTATAGAAATATTATGAAGATCGGAAAGTCAGGCGTTTGAATGGTAAAGGGATATTATCGACGCTAGGCGTGCAAAATGCCGTAGCCACAGTTTGAGTAAAGCTGTACTTACGACATTTTGCACACATAACGGCGTTATATTATAGTTGTGATACGAATCCTTGGTTTTTATTTTGAGCAGTCTAGAAAATTTGTATTTTTTTACGGGACAGAAGGTCGTTGAGAGTCAATTACGAGGTTTTAATATCAATACTACGTCATAGTATTTCATTCGTTATAAACCAACAAATTTTAACTAAAATAAACAAAAGAACCTGACTAAACTTGTTTAAAATCTTAATAACGTTATTCTTGACGTTATTATTGACGTGACGTCACGGGATTATGAGGTCATTTAATCATATCTGTACCAATTAATCCATTACGGCAAAATTTTAGACTGGTCCATATTGAAAGAAGTTGAAGACGACAATTAAAAGTTTATGACTCTTTCGTTTTTCTTTTTTTGCAACTTTCTGGGTAGAAGGCATTGTGGAATATGAAGAAAGTGCTTGTAACAAGCAATTTCTTCATTTTCCACAATGTTTTCTAAAGCACTTTTTCTCCAAGTGCGTCCAAAAGCGTCATTATGTGAGAATGGGTTAAGCACGTGATTGATAAAGATTTTTTCTGTTTATAAGTAAAATTTTCCATCAATTTAGCCTTTATCTTAAAAATTTTGTTACCTTTTGAAATGCCGTGTGCAACTTTTTTGTATGTATACATGTCTTTATTATTTCGGTATTGAGTGAAAGATTTTTTTTAGCTAGCAAAGCGTTAGCTTTGATAGCTTAAGTTAAAATATAAAATTTAGAGGACTCTTCATAGTTCAATAAGCGCAAACTGCCACTCGAGGCTTAAATCCGTTGAATGCATATGCCATAAAATTAGTTCTTATGTATTTCAGAAATATTGCTCATTTTGTCTACAAGTACATCTCCTAGGTATTTGGAGTTTACCTGAGCATATCGTGTAGAGAACTCATTCAAAAGTTTGCTATTTAACCCAGTCCCACTCAGTCCCGCTTTTTATACGCATCTCAAAAAAAAAAGCTTTGGAAAACATTGTGGACCATGAGGAAATTGCTTGTGACAGCAATTTCTTCAGAGTCATCAATGTTTTCTACCCTGCAAGGTAAAGTTTTTCTGAATTCTACTAACTTGAAATTATTCATAATGATGATCTTTGACGGATTACTTAACTAAATCATGCTTTGCTAGCTTACAGTACTTTCAGTACTTTGATTAGTCTTTGATTTAGTCTCTACTAACCTTACATCTGTGTTATGGTACTTATGAAGTAGTTACTTTTACATGATAATCGATTTTGAAATAACACATTGGCGTCAATACTTGAACGCTTGGCATGTATGTAATAGTTAAACGCTATTTATTGAAATTTAAACGATCTAATCAGCTGAAAGGATGGAAAGATGCGACAAGTTGTGACAAGCAATTTCTTCAGAGTCAACAATGTTTTCTACCCTACAAAGCAAATATTTTCTATATTTCACCATTTTGAAATTGTCGTCTGCAATTTGAACCAGTCTGAGACAAAGATTATTACTAAAAATTATGCTTTGCTAGTTTACAGTACTTTCAGTTCTTAGATTTAAATCCAGCGTTGGTTTACGTACCGAGCAGTATAGGTTTGGTAGACTCATTGACTTTGTTTTTACCATTTCTCTTCTTTGAGCGCACACAGTAGACGATAATTATGATAACGGCTATCAACACGAGGAGTCCTATCACAATACCGGCTACAAGTCCGGCGTTCACACCGCCACCACCGCCGTCAGCTGCTGCTGCGGGTGTTTCTGCTACCGGAACTTCAATGGAATGATGGGAGATCACAACACACATGCAACATTTGAAATATGTGCTCTGAGATCCGTCTCGTGAAGAAAGGAGCATTTAGGGACTCCGTAAAAAAGTACTTGCGGCCTCGTTAGGTAAAAGGGAACATCACGAGATCTCCGATAAACAAATATCTAAAAACTTGATGGGATCGAGCAGTGATCAATTAGATATAGTACCACACCATCACGCAAACTACCGGAAAATAGAACACCGACTAATTGTTGATTGTGTTTGACTTATTGCATATAATATTCATGCAAAGAATCGGAAATATCCAAACAGAATCAAGTATTTCAAAAAGTACTCACTAAAAAGAGAAAAAACAACAATATGTTTTTGTAGAGCTGAATCGTATCATTCAAAATAAACGTTAAATTTATTAAAAGTATTTGACTTTGATAAATACTAAATAATTTTCATAGGTGTTTTAAAGCATCATTCACCTATCATGAATTTACAAAATGCAAAAATTTAGGGAGGACTAAATTAAGAAAAATTCAAAGAAGTTCAACGTGGGTATAAAATTTTTGTGTGAAATGGCGAAATCTCTTGTGACTTTAATTACTCCATTACCACAATGGGTTTGTTGTTGTTGTTTTAGTTGTTTCCCTTAAACCTTTCGAAGTACGGTATGAAGTGGTACTGACTTTATGAATTGATAAATTTGAAATCTTACCACAGTCAACTGAAAAATAAGAAAAAGAAACACATACAATATTTTTATTTTTTACTGGTGGAACGCTAGCAAAGTCCACTGAACTTCTGAACAAGACAGTTTGTCTGAGATTTCAAACGGCATTTAAATACTACTTTAAATCTACGTTTGAATTCCACTATACTGTTTAGTTTTAGTATAACTTTAATGTTTCCTTTCAATACCAACCTAATATTTTATTTCAATACCAACCTAATGGTTCGTTACGATACCAATTTTACCGATATTTCATTTCAATTCAAACTTTAAGTTTTGTTTCAATACCAATAAGATGTATCGTTTCAATACCATCCTTATATTTCGTTTCAACATAATGTTTCGTTTCAAAAAACATTCTTGTATTTCGTTTCAATACCAATATAATGCTTCGTTTCAATACAAACCAAATGCTCCTTTTCAATCCCAACCCAATGTTTCGTTTCAATTCCAGCTTAATGTTTCGTTTCGAAACCAATTTTACCAAATGTTTCGCTTCAATTCATTCCAATTCTAGTATTTAGTTTCAAAACCAACCTAATGTTTCGTTCGAATACCAAATTCTCAAAAAGTTTCGTTTTAATTCAAACCTAAGATTTTGCGTTTCATTACAAACTGAGTAATTATTTTCAATGCCAACTTACTCTTTCGTTTCAAAACCAATACCACAACTAATGTTTTGTTACAAACTTACAAATACTTATTTTCAATACCGACTTAATTTTTCGTTTAAAAAACAATACCAAACCTAATGTTTCGTTACAAATGCAACCTAATATTTCGTTCCAGTAACAGTCTCGTTAGTTTCATTTTCGTACAGCCTTAATGTTTCGTTGCAGTACCATTTTGTATTTCTTTTTGGTACTATTTTAAGTTTCCGTATTATTTCAATTTATTGAGTCCTTTCATTTCTAATTTAGTTATTCCTATCAGTACCAAACAGGTATTTTATTTTCTTGCACCGAACAAGGCAATCTGTGTGAAAAATATCCATCTGTAGATTTGTGATTACACAAGATGAAATTAGCTGTAAACATGACCCATTCAACCAATTCCTACAAAATAACGCTTTCCCCCCCCCCTCCCTAAAAAGGCTTTAAAAATGTGGACAATGAAGAAATTGCTTGTTACAATTTTTTCATCATTCACAATGATTTCAAACTCAAAAGACAAGGAAAATTATTATTTCATCAACTTAAAATTGTTGTCTGTAACTTCTTTGAATTTGGACCAGTCTAAAAAAATTTCGTCTGGTATTTGGTTATAACGATGCTGGAATCAATACCGTATTTAGTTCCGACCGTGACAACATGGCCTATCGCCGACGTCCCATCTGGTCCCGTAGGAATGACTCCGGGGGTCTGTGATGCTGTACAGTTGTTAGGGGCAATGGCTACAGATTCGCCGTCAGAACACTGCAACGGAAATGGATTTCACATTAACAGTTCGTAGTCGTTGAGCAGCACAGCGTTTAAAGGCCAAGTAACGCTTATTCCACGTAAATTTACTCGAACGATACCATTAACTAAAATCTTCATATTTTTTGCGCCAACACATAATCAAAATGTATCAAAGTGTTTTATTTTTGAATTTTTAAATTCAAAATCTCTTTTTTTTTTTGTAATCACGTGATCTATACCCGATTGACAAAAAGATATAAATTGTTCGACCCGAACTCTTATTATAAAGGTCGATAATAACTGAAGACATGCCCCTGAAATAAATCATAACTGGTAGACTGCAAGGTTTGTTTGTATGGTGTGTTGTTGTTGTTGTATCTTTTTTTTAAATTGTTACTAGGACTTTAAAATTCGACTACTTTCTCTTCATTGTCTTTTGTTACCAATTTTCAAAGTCTGCGTTTGAAGGCGAAACGGTTTTTCACTTCGATATAAACAGCTATTCGAGTAAAGCGAAGTCGAAATAAGAGCAACTATCTGTCTATACTAACCAAACACGAAAATCTTCTCGTCGATGCTGTAAGAGTAGAGTCCTGGTTGTACACCGACACACATTGTCCTATGCTGGCCACACACCACAGCTTACCGCCGGCTGGTACATGAAAATATCAATTAATCCATTCCTTCACAATCTCGAGTTCAGACTCGGAAAAAAGCTCTAGAAAACATTATGAATAATGAAGAAATTGCTTGTTACAAGCAATTTCTTCATTATACACAATGTTTTTCCCCCAAAAGACATGCATTCTTAAAATTTCACTGAATACATATGTCGTCTGCAACACCAGTTTTTCCGAAAAAAAAAATACAAAATGATATTATCGCTTTTTTTCAGCAGTGAATGTTTGCTTTTTCACCAGAAAAGCAAGCATTTTGCACATTGCGATCTAAAATACTTAAGAAATGAACAAAAGACTTAAACTTAATAACTCGGATGGATTTACTTTGTGAGCAATCATACAAAATAGTTGCGAGCTCGAAATTTTATTCATGGAAGTATGAAAAGAAAATTCCAGGCAATCAAAACGCTTGAATGCTGATAGACAAATTGAGATTTAATAAATTTAAAGCTGCGACCAAAGACTTAATTTACTACAGAAATAATATTACAGGGTATCAATACCCCCATAACTCTCTCCCCGTTTAGCTCATTCCTACACAATTTTTTTTAGAAAAGTCCAAATTCAAAGAGGTTGCAGACGACCATTTTAAGTCTGTGGAATTCTAAAATGATCTCTGTCTGATAGGGCAGTACCGTTAACATATTGGAAAATGAAGAAATTGCTTGTAACAAGCAATTTCTTCATTTCACAATGTTTCCCCTAGCTTTTCCCTTGAGAGGCGTAAAAAGAGGGATTGTGTGGGTAGGTAAAAGCAATTTTTTTAAATACATTTTTTAATACTTAAAGTTGTGTCATTGCTCTAATATGAGATACTTCCGGTGTTTTTGGTAAAACAAGTTAAAATCAAAGCTGACGCTTTGCTAGCTAAAAATTAAGAATGAAAAAAAAAAAGACTTTTCGTGCGAATTTTAATGTAACGAACATCTTAAGTGTTATTATTTACATCAAATTTGGCAATGTAATCTTATTTCATGATTTTTTTAGTAAAGGCACGATTAATGTAAATACAAAAATATGTATTTGAAAATTATTACCGCCATTTCAGGATAATAGGCCTAATATTTCAAAGGTGTAGCCGTCGGTCATACACCAGAATATTTTAATTACAGCTGGAATTAAACGCTGTTTTTACGACACTTTAGTATCAACCACATGTATTCATTTTATTCTACGTTCAAGAAATGGTCAAAAAATGAAAAGGCATAACTGAGAGAATTATCAATTTCTCATTCTTTTCTAATTCTATTTTACAGTAAGTTAGGGCAGAAATCTTCTCACAAGGCATTAGAAGAATTTTACAAATATTTTGCACATGCATTACATATATTCAAAAAGATATACATTTTAAATCTTTATTTGAATGACAGACGGGGAGATATGTACTTACACGAAAAGGCTATCTGCTGTGAGCACGTGGTGTAATCAAACGTCATTTCCGTCGAGTTTGAACAAACGTCCCACACATCCGACGAGTCTGCGCATGCGTACGTACTGGTATCGTTATAAACGTAATTAGCCGAATAGAGGAATTGTGTTGGACATGTTATTGGGGCTGAAGACTCCATTCCTGTATTCAAGAAATTTCATTTCGTTTAATAAGATTTTCTTTCATGCTTTCCTATAGATTATCGGGATTTCTGAGTGGATTATTACTCGATATATTCACTGAAAACAGTGAAATTATCAAAATGATAAACTCACTGTTTTGATAGATTTAGCCCTGCTTTCAGTCAGTCTGCGCTACTAAACGTCGCTAAAGCGGGACAAATACACAGTGACGTCACCAGGTTGCTATGTAATTCTCGTGCTAAATGACGCGCTTTTCGAAATTTTCCCCCAAAAGCATAATGTTATATTGTCATTTTTTTTATTATTCGTTGAATATTGATTTATCTTTCATTTTATGAACAACAAAATTATATTTCCAGCCGTTGCTCTGCCCCTAGTGAAAATTTAGCTTTTGTTGTTCACCAAATGAAAGATAAATCGATATTACACTTAACCAAACAACTATCCTTTATATCATCATATTTTGTTCCTTTATATTATCATATTTTGTGACATTATATCCTATTTAGGGAAAATCCGGACGGTATATCGAGAGGTTACAGCACCGACCGGACATTCCACTTCGACATTAAGCTGCGTTATCCTACCAAATTTATGGTACGCAACACGCAATAAAAAGGTAAAATTGTTGGTTGGCGACCTAAACGTCGTAACTGCAGCTTGAACAAGCTGTAGGTACGACATTTAAGTCACCTAACCAACAATGATGCTTCAGATAAATGTCGGCAAATGTCAGAGTTCAAAGTTCGCAGATCATAATATGATTGATCGATTGAATATTTCTATAAGATTGACAGCGGTAAAGTGACGCAAAACTGGCAACGCCCACAAACCTCAGAAAAGGCAGTATACCGTAGAAATCAAACGGCATTATTTTGTATAATTCACGGCCAGGAATATAAAACCATTAAGCTACAAATAAGACGTTTAATTAAAAGAAACATTAAAGGGCTAGGCATAAGTGTCGAATTTCAAGAATAACTTTCGGTCGAAGTCAATTAGTTCTACAAAGCCCCTTCTCATATGTATACCATGAATCATTGAGCTAGTAAAGACCCAGATAAGCCTGTGCATCCCTACAGTCTGATCAGAATCTTCCCTACACACTCGACATATACATACTGAGTCAAGGCTTCTTATTCTTTCCGACATTTGTCTCTCACCAATAGGTGGATAATCGTGGGATAACAGCTGGAGGCTAGGAAAGGATATATGGGTAGTAACGGTGTGAGTAATGCCAGGAATCCATTGTTAGGTGGTCCCGCCGCCGCGATATTACTGAAATACTATTAAAAGTGGCGTTCAATCAATAAATTAACCTTCTAGAAATAAAGCGGAAACACTTCTCGAATAAACTGATCTGAACTGTCGAACGACAGGCCTGCTAAGCCCTCTAATCATAAACAAAGTAATTTTTCACGAGAAAGCTTAGGTAATCTAACGCACTTTGTAGAAGCTTAAAGATAATATTAAAAGGAAAAGAAAAAACGAAAGAACGAGATACAGAAAATGCCCAGCGATATCATACCACTTTTAACTAAGACATGAAATTCCTGTGTCGGTACTGATGCTGTAGTGTCACAAATATCGGAGGCCGTTGTAAGAGTGTCTGTTGTACTGAATTTCAGTCTCTCGTAACCTCCATTACTCTCTTGTTCTGAAAATATTTTATTGAAGCTGGTCGATTGGGGAGAACAGTCAACCATGCAGATATCATATCGTCTTTGGGCGAACAAAATATCGTAAATGCAGCTTTATTTAAGCTGTATTTACGTCATTTTGCTCGCCAAACGACGATATGGTATATAGTTTTATTTATTTATCAAGAAGACACGTCTCGCAACTTTTGCTTCAGTAGAATGTATCCCTTTCTTAAAAAGATCCCCAACTTTTACTGATATTTCATTCGTCGAATATCTGCGAGAAAAGAAGAAATGATCCTGACAAATTATTAGCTCTACGAGCTACCTGGTTGCAACCTCTTTCAAATGGAAACAGTCTTATTAATTCAGACGACTCAAGTATCTTTTGCTTTTTATATCCCTTTAACCCATTACAAGACGGCACAGTTTTGGACTGGTCCAAATTGAAATGAGTCACAGGCATGAATTTAATGCTTATGAAATTTTAGATATTTTTTTTTAACTTTCTGGCTAGAAAACATCGTGGAAATGAAGAAATAGCTTGCTGTAAGTAATTATTTTCCTATGGTGTTTCTAGAGGGGTGTCAAAAAGAGTCATTATGTTGGATTGGGTTGATTTGCATATCGTCTCCGATCAATCCTCTTAACCCTTTCCGGTTCTCTCTCCAGTTTTTACGTCCCTGTGATTTTGTACCTCAGAAAAAAATGTGGGAAAAGAAGAAATTGCTTGCAATTTCTTCTTTTCCCACAATATTTTTCTACCATGTAGATTGGTTACTTTTCAAATTGCACTCAGTTAAGAGATTCTTATCCTTTTCCCACAATATTTTCTACCACATAGGTAGGTTACTTTTCAAATTGCACTCACTTTTAGTTGACGTCTACAACTTCTTTAAGTTTGGACATGTCTAAAATTTCGAAAAACAGATATGGCTTAATTTAACTGTAGTTAAGAGATTCTCCAACTAACGATGTTTATCGTTTTTCTCACATAGAAATAGAATCGCTGACCACGCCCACTTCTTTCCATCTCGATTTCAAACGACGTTATTATGCAAAATTTTTGGTAAGTCGACAGTCGAAAATAAATCAAATGGTTAGTCGGTTATTACCCAAACGTCTTAGCTACAGCTTGAATAACCTGTACTTGCGACGTTCAAGTTCCCCCTCCCCCCCCCCCCCAAAAAAAATGACAACAACAAAAAAAACGCTTCATCTAAATCTAAGTCGATGTCGGATTTCCAAGTTCACTTACGGTCTAAATAAATTATTTGATTGATTGATTGATTCTTTGATTAACAGCCTCTATCTGTAAATCTGTAAATCTAAATTGTTAAAACTTACGGTTCTGTAAGTAATACGAATAAGAAACATCAGTTATTTTAGTCAGCTGTAAACAAGCGTAAACATAGAAACTCAGAGATGAGTAGGTCAGTTGGTTTGTGGCTCTGAAAAAGAGATTCCAACATTTCAAAAAATTACCAGCGATTAAAATGTGGCACAGAGGAAGATGTTTTTTTTTATAAGTTCCTAAAAATAATTATGGAATGCAAAACATCTAGCGAGTTATACGGGCTTTAAGTTCTATCTGAAATAATCGTTACGAGGGTTTTATCGCCATCTGTTTACTCATCATTTTAATTATTTTTAAAACGAAGAACCCTATCGTTACGATACAAACCCACGTGTGTCTTTGGCTGGTGAAGGATTTAATGATTTTCGTGGATGCTTGCCACATTGGTATGTCCTTGGGTAAGGCATTTCAGAGCCCTACCCAAGTACTGCGGATACATAGGAAGAGAATGAATAAGACAATTTGGCCGTGATTTAACTGATCGATTGGTTGAATGAATGGGGTTTAACGCCATTTTAACAGTATTTCGGTCATATCGCGGCTGCTGGAGCACAAAACCATTGATTACTCTTGTTTCACACCAGTAAAACACTACATCCTTTCCGAACCTCAAGGTGCTCATTCCACTTAGGTTTGCGATTATCCAACCATTGGTGGGAGACAAATGTCGGAAAGAATATTTGCCGCGACAGGGGTCGAACCCTTGACCTCATTAGAGAATCCGACACGCTACCACTGCTCTATGAACGCGGCTTGGCATAACTGAAGTAATTTTTAAAACGGCGTAAAACCATAGCAAATAAACATTTTTCATCATTTTTTTGTATGGTCGTCTAAAAAGAACATGTATGATCTAACAGATAGAAAACACTAACTTCATTACTATATAGGACGAACTTGAGCTATCCACGCATTCCCACGTGTTGAAGATTTGTGACCTGATATTTGCTGACCAGCCTGTCATGGTAGTGGTTGCAAATATGATATCTCCGCGGGTACTGTCGTGCCAGGTGGAGCTCGCAAACTCTGACTGCCATGTACACTGACCTGGGGTGATAAATAATGGTAAATAATTAATAGTAAAGGGGATTGGTCAAATCGTTTATCCTCGTACATCTTGAACAATTCTGTTACTGCGAGGCTGGAGAATTAACTGATAATAAATTCAAATGAGCTGCAGTTCTCATTTTTAGTCAGTTGATTTTTTTTTAATTCTGTTTTTTAGGGGTAGAACCATCCATAATATGGTGAAATTGCTTGGAACAACCGATTCCATCGTTTTCCACAATGTTTTCAAAAAATCTCTCTTGAGGGGCGTGGCAATAATCAAACAACTGTGACGTCATCAAAACATCTAATTTTTCCCAACATTATCAGTAATGTCATTTAGGCAGGTTTCAGTATAATTTTCGGCCAAATTAGTGACAAAAATGACGCCTGATTTTTCTGACAAATAATTATAACTTTTTGTGATGGCATTGTTGGTGGCTTAAGAAAGAAGACCCTGGGCTAGATTTTTTACCACTAGGCATAATCGCACATGTTTTTAACCCTTTATTAAACGGAAAAATGGACTCGTCTGACAGCGGCTGAGGACGATTTTTCAAATAGTTTTTTTTAAAAAAAGCATCCAATAGAGTAAAAGATATTGTGGAAAAAACAGGGAATTTGCCTGTTCAAATTAATTCTCCTTTTCCTCTATTTTTTATCGTCTAAATGTAAAGAAACGAGTAATCGTCTGCATAGATTCCTTTGATAAATAAAATAAAATTCTAAAGAAAAAAAAATAAAATGAAGTAAATCTAACCAACCTGTCGTTGTTCTTATAATGCCCAGTAAAATGATGAAAGCACTGTTCTTCATATTCTTTAATTTCGCTGTGTTAGGATTGAAAACATAAAAAATGCATTTATTCATAGTAAAAACAAACTATAAGTTATGGCCGCCATATTGTTTATGGTTCGTAGACATGGTATTTTTGAAACAATAGAAAATTAAGTTTTGTTTGTAATCAATACTTTACAATATCAATGACTGAAAGTTATTGCTTTATTATCAGCCAGTTGACAGACTGCGAAATACTATCTCAAAATTAAAGAAGTTTAGTCTTAAGGGGGTATGATATCGACGATGTTTGACTAAAACCTCGTAACTACAGTTTAGAAAAATCTGTAGTTACGAGGATTGTTTCGTACACAGTCGCTATACCTTCATTGTCTACATTTTTTTCTTGGTTAATTTTTTACATGCACATGGATATTTTATCTAAAACTATGGTTGAGGACGGCATATTGTCAGTTGGCAACTAAAGCCTTGTGGCTACAGCTTTTTAACCTATTCCCACACAACAAAATTTTAGACTGAAGCTACATACGATAATTTTGAGTCGATTGAATTCTATTTATTTGTTCATTTATTTATTTTGTATTCTTGATACCTAAGTATAACCTTTAAGGTTATCTGTCCGTAGATTTTCTATCTTTATGACATACCATGCATTTTTCCCTCCATGTATTGTAATTGTTGTTGTTTATCAAACACTACGCTTGTGTCATTTCGTCATAATTATTGAATTCATTACAGTGATCATTTTAACTTTAGCGAAGGCAACATCGTGAAAAAGACTATTCGGGTATTCTAATTTAAAAATGTCTTATTATTCTATCTTCAAAAGATAAAGCTATCATTATTATAGAAAAAATTGTGGATAATGAAGAATTTTCATGGTACAAGCGATTTCTTCCTTTTCCACAATGTTTTCCACAGGTTCTCCTTGACGGGCGTAAAAAGGAAAAATGTGTGGAAATGGGTTAAAGCTGCATTTGCGAGGTTTTAGTCGCCTGACGACGATGCAGTAAGCATTATATTTCAGCTTTATCTTTATACAGTATTCAGAAACTTGGATATTTAATTTAAGGATTCCTAAAACTATGACCTTCGACATTGTATACCTTTTCCTGTACAGTTCTGTCGTGACCTTAAACTGTTTTTTTATTTAAATCATTACATTTTCACTTCATTACATTTTTCCGATTTAAACTGGTACATTGTTGACCTCCGGCTTCTTTTTATTCAAACTGTGGTTATACCATTTACTTCGCCCTCAACGATTGATTGTTTGATTGACAGTCGCGATTGTTCAATTGAGAGAGAAAGCTTTATTTGGTTCAGTTCAAGTGCTCATAATTGACCAATCGCTGGTCCCGCCCACTGACTCCTTTGACTCCGACCGTTGCCTCCAACAGGAAGTTCCGCTTCGGCGTTATTTTGAAAAAAAAAATATGGCCAGTAGCATGTAACAAATAAGTAGAATGGTTGGTTGGCGACCTAAACGTCGCAGCTACACCTTCAATGAGCAGTAGTTACGATGTTTAAGTTGCCAACCAACAAAAATGACTTACCAAATGGCTGCCTAGTTTTTCGACCTTAGTAACCCAAATTTGAACTCATTCAAAATTCCTCCCAGACAATAATTTTGACCATGTTAACCGAGCAAGAACTGTGGCTTCTAGAGTTTGCAGAATAGTTTTCACAAATTTAGCCTTTGTTACCCAGAGTGATACAATTTCAAACTTGTCTAAAGTTTCATCAATACAAACATTCTGACCTATTTTGCGATTAATTTGGCACAACGTGTGGAGTGCTAACAAGGCCATTGTAAAAGTTTACATCTTGACATAAATTTTTACCCAAAGTTACCAAATTTTTATTTTGTCCAAGATTTTTCGAGACAATCTATCAGGTTGATTAAGCACAAGCCGTGGCCTCTAGAGTGTCTAGAAGGGTTATCTAAGAATCCGCATTGTGACCTTGTTTTTTTACCCCGAGTGAAATCTGGCCAATTTCCAGGTTGATTGAATAAAAACTATGGCTTAGCATTGAACCCAAGTAACTCAAAATCGATTTTGTCAAAGATTTCACCAAGACTAACACTCTGACCAGTTTTCGGGTTGATTGGGGAAAGAGAGTCTACCATGACTTTCTAGGCATTGACATTATGATCTAGTTTTATTACCCAATGTGACGTAATTTCTAACCCACCCAAGACTTCATCTAGAAAAATAGTATGACCAATTTTCAGATTGATGGCAAAAAAACCCCAAAAGCTGTTGCTTCTAGAGTATCTACAACGACTTTCTAAGAATTGACCTTGTGATATAGTTTTGACCCAAAGTGACCCAATTTCTAACCTTTCCAAGATTTCACATAGAAAAGATTCTGGCCGATTTTCAGGTTGATTGGGGGAAAAAGCTGTTACTCCTAGAAGTTTTTTTCTAAGAATTTACCTAGTGATCAAGTTTTTGACCCAAGTTACTCAATTTCTAAACTGTCCAAGATTTCATCTAGAGAATCAATTCGACCAATTTTCAGTTTGTCTGAGAAGAACTCTGGTCTTTTAAAAGGTAAGTGCTTAAGACGAACGACGGATGACGGACATCACTCAAACAAAAATGGTCACGTTGTGTCCGGATAAGCTAAGATATTTGCCCATCCTACTTTAAAGAATCAGTAATACAGAAATGTAGAAAGAAATTAGTAGGGCAAATAAGTTTTTGTTCTATATCAAACCTCAAGAAAGGAAAATCTTAACCTTGTTTATCGTCGTTTATCAAATTAATCAGGGTAAAGAATCTAAAACACTTCTTACCGGGTCGTATTAAACGTACCCGCAAACCCACAAAACAAGCTAACTACTGCTTCATTTCGAAGCCTTTCACATTTATTTACATTTTTTTTCAAGTACGCAGCATTCCCGTTTCAATGAAGCTTCCTTTTGACGCTTAAATGTTTTGAAGACATTATGGACATTTCTACGCGTCCCTTATTACGAGTGCTGTCTCAATACTCCGTAATATTTCATACACACAAACAAATGACTGATCGCAGGGCATACCAATAGACTTCCGATAGTAAACGACATTCTTCAAATTTCACTTGTCAAGCATGTGACAAGAATAAAATGATTGGTTGGCAACCTAATCGTGGTAACTTAAATTTTAAGTTGCCAATTCAACAAAATGCTTAACATAAATGTAGGATTCACCTCCGGTCTATATGAAGGTTTTTATTGGTCTGTCAATATTTTGACATCCGCGATCCATCAATTGTAACGTTTGAATATAAGAGTATGACCAAGGAAATACCAAGCGTTCAAATCATTATTTTCTCATTGTCGTTTCCGTTCATAGCCCTCCATGTATTTCTGTCTCTATCAAGCCCCCACCCCCACCCCACCCACCTCTGTCCCCCAACTACCTGCTTGGAAATCAAACTCTTGGATTAGATTATATGAAGCGTCTAGTCTAATCTGAGTATTTCATTTTTCTCTCCACTGTCCAACACCACCCGTTTATCTTTTTCCCACCTCTTCTAGAATCGTCTATTAGTTTGCTCCGCTCTGAGAGGTCATAACAATATAAAGAATACCTAACCGTAGTTTCATAATTAAAAATGTTTTCAAACGTGACCCGTCATGTTAAAGTGATCCATCCGAAATTTATCAAATAGATTTTTAAAAAAAGATCTCGGGTTTAGTGTAGGTTAATGAGGCCTTTTTATGATAAACAAAAATGAGAGTTCACAGTCATTGCTTATGCACTTGCTTTGCAAATAAAATAAAACAGTAGACTAACGCTAAATGTGATTACCCCCCCCCCCCCGTCCCCGCACTGCCCAACCCCGCACCGCCCAAACAGCTCCTTGTCATAGAGAAATATTTAGTCACTAGAAGGAGGAGCCATGACTCCAAGAAAAGTAAGTGGACCGTAACAAAAACAGAATATTTACACCTTCGGTTGATACTAAGTGCACATGTGAACTTGAATCAAATCCTTTCAGTAGTTGAAAAGAAAATGGTCGGTAAAGAATCGTAAATCATTAGTAACTGCGACAAAAATTGATGGGACGTAACTCAGATAACATGTGCACATCTTTGCTTCATATTGAGTACCCTTATGAAATAAGAAACAAAAAGGAAAGACTGCACAAAAAGAAAAAGCGGCCGACCGACGGACGAAGCTGTACGTAAAAAATATTTTAGGGGGCATAAATGAAAATCATAAACGTGTTAAATTTGTCTAAATAAGCCAACCTTTAATGAGACCGGCAGAAGTAGTATCTTTTGAAGATTACATAGGATAAAAATCCTGACTAGATTAGACTTCCTAAAATAGAGCTAAAGAGTTTACAGCATCTTTAATGATATCGTTTGAATCGCAGACTGGTCATTCGTTGCAGGGGCCCAAATCGCAAGAGAAGGGGTACAATTAGCTTTAAAACATTCGATAATTCAACCTGGTCGACAAAAAATGTAGAAAATGTTTCATTTCTACACAGGGACTGTCCGGTTGTGTATTACTCAACAAATGTCTTAGCTCTTCCAGAATATTTATCTGCTATATAAGTTATTCAAAGAGCAACAGTAGCCAATAATATCGAGTCTCTATCACTTCAGTATCACCCACTTACTTTCATTATATTGACAGTACCATTTATAGTGTGGATACCAAAAGTTGTTTATTATACTAAATCATTTATCATTGTAATAACAAATTTTGATGGTGCGTGTGGTCCCTTTGTTCGTAGAAACGTCGTTTCAAAAGTACCAATCAAAGTATATTTTTGACTACTTTACGGCAAAAACCATGTGAAAGTAGTCCAAAGGAGAGTTTGTCCCATCCCAATTTTGAAGTGGCTATAAATCAAGTCTTGAATAAGACAAGCATTTCGTATATCGACAATGCAATTCGCAGTAGGAATACAGCTGACCTGCATTTGGAAAATGAATTGAAAGAGCTCTTATTCTAAATGTTTCACGGGGCTATTAGCTATTGCTTGTGAGAAAAATTCATCATACATTTTGGTACATTTACCACGCAACGTCTAACAAAGTCGTGCATATATAAATCGACATGATTGCGCTTAGTTGGATTTATCCATTTTTCATATATGTACATCGAAGATGGCTTTAAGTTGAATAAAAATTATTTAAAGAATACCACAACATTTTGGTACTTCGAGTAATATCCAAACGTAAGCCGAGTTGGAAAACAGGAAGTGGATAGCTGTGGACTTACATTTGATAAGTTTCACAAAGAATCAAGGCTCTAACAACGTATTTTTTCAATACCCTTTTTTCAACGGCGTTTTTTTTAAAGTAAGGCGTCTATTGTACAGCATAGAAATATTCAATCATAGACTTTCTCAAAAGTGTAAGCTTTCGACCCTGGCAAACTTTCCCAATAGATACGGCCGATCTTAGCAGTATCATAATTTCTTAATACAAGATTTGAATTAATGACACTGTACAAAACCGCAAATTACCGCTCAACCTTTCTTCGCTTGTGTGTAGGAGGTTGGGGGTTGAGGGATAAAGCGAATGACAGAGAATATTGGGTGTCAAGTAATAAGACTAAAGAGAGGGAATCATTGATTTGAATTTTCTAAATGGGTTAAAAAGGATAATCTGGTTGTTTAACTAGATCACAGTTATAATATAAAACAAGCAACTGAATATGAATGGTTTATAAATTAAATCTGTAACACAACACATACATTCACGTGTAAAAATGAAGGCTTATTTTGCTCAACAGAAAAAAGACTTTCGTAAACATTTATCAGTTCGTGACACAAATTAATATATATGACTTTATTAAGTCATAAAACTTTTACAAGAAATGAAAATATATACTCTGATCAAATCAACGCTTAAGATAGACTGATACAATAGGGAGACATGACTCTCTTAGGTGAACATGGTGATATATAATTAACGTCCCTCTTAAAAAAGTATTTGTTCTGTTATTTTTAGCATCAGCTATTAGTGTTCTGGTCATTAAAATGCAGTAAAAGTTCTAAAAGGAACATGTGAGTGTAATTCCAAACTATATTTTGGAAAACATTATCAGAAAAAGAGAAATTTTATCCTGTTCAGTTTTTCAAAGAAAATATTCCGAAAGCATAATGTGAGTTATACTAACATGGCATTATACAAATTACAATAATTCGGACTGTTTACCCCTTCTACAGCCTGCATTGTTGGAAAGAGCAAACCGCTTATTCCAAGCAATCAGTCTCTTTCTAACAATGTTTTCATAAGTTTCTTAGCCGCCGTTATGGCGCAGTCGGTAGCGCTTCAGACTCCCAATCCTCAACAATGGCTCATGGATTCGATCCCCGGCGACGGCACATATCCTTTCCGACATTTGTTTCTCACCAATTGGTGGATAATCGTAAACCTAAATGGGATAACAGCTGGGGGCTAAGAAAGGATGTAGTGGTAGTACTGGTGTGAGAAATGCCAGGAATCAATCCAACCGCCGCGATAAGACTGAAATACTGTTAAAGTGGCGTTAAACCCCATTCAGTCCATCAATCAATTTCTTTTCAATGATATTACATTTACAATTTAACATAAGTTATCTCTATTTATTTCTTTTAGAAAGCTCCAAGATATGCTGCCACATGCGACGCTATGATAGATTATGAAAATAAGGTAATGGGTGGTTTACCGGATTGGTTGGAACCATGCTTTTCTCTACAGATACACTTCGGTTGGAATAATGATTTTGCAGATATAGTAATTGAAACACTTTGTGTCCATGCTTTCAATTTACCCCCTGTCACAATTAAAGCACTGCATGTGTGTCTGGATTAACAACTATTGTAATAAAAATGCCGATTTGATAATTGTAAATATTGTTACTTTCTCGCCGTGTAAAAACTTACCAGCCAAAAACAGTAAATATTGTATGCCTACATTAGGAGGGTAGATCGTTTCTAATACACCATGAAAGACTAAATTTGCTTGGATACATATAGCTTTGTAGTTTTTACTTCTTCTTTTAGTAGACTTTTCTATATGATTTTGACCTTATTTAGCATAGTGACATACTGGCAAACTAAAATAAGAATACTTTATATAAAAATGCATTTTAAAGAAAGTGTTTTACTGGCTTTACATCATGTTAATGTGTTGTGTGAAATATTTTTTTCTGTTCTTCGATTTATTGAAACTGTCCACATGTTTCAGTAAAATTTATCCATAAATTAATATTATCCCACTAACAGACGACAACATGTTAGACTGACCCAAATTGAAAGAAGTTGCAGACTACATTTTAAAAGTCATGAGTTTTTAGATGTTTTTAACTTTCTGGGGAGAAAACATTGTGTAACTAGCATTTTTTTCATTTTACACAATATTTTCCCAATTGTTTTTCATAAGGGGCGTCCAAAAGTGTCACTGTGTGGGAATCGGATATATCGTTCACATCGCAGAAAAAAAGCAAAAACTGCAATTGTCTCCGAGAATATATGAAAAGCTATCCTGAAACAGCAATTTTCTCCCTAAAATGGTTTTAATGCCATCCTGATTTTCATATCAGTCCATTTATACACTCTGAACGTTGTATTAATTTTCAAAAGATTGCAACAAGTGGCCAATCTCACGATAGTCTAATATAAATGGAAAGTTTAACTCTTAAGTGGGAAAAATATTCCCCTGTATTCAAAAGTTCTCTTTTTCTAGCAGAAGAGACTCCAGATTTTAGGGTTCAAAGCTTTGAATAGAATAATAAAATGATTCATAATGATTTACTCGCACTCCTCAGAATTAATTTGTTTTGGAAATCATTTTCGGAAAAATAGCCGTTCACTAGCAATATCTCCTCAATCTTTTCAAACCATGATGACATGATCAAAATCACCTACATTTACAATAATTTAGACATTATATAGTTGGAAAGAAAATACTACCAGTTACAACTACACTTTCCGTTTTTAAAATGTTAGTAGTATTGCTAACACTTGAAGGTTCATTAGAGATCATGTTGCATTTGGTTTAAACGGATTGATAGCATCCCAATGAGCCAAAAAATGGACCAATTGTAACTTTTGTGGAAATCTACAAAGGTCCAATATGGACTGCCGGCTTGGATACTGATAGGATGAGTAGCAAGGGTTTATATGGGAACCGATTAAGGAAATATATATGGGTCCCAACTGGGAAACATATAGGACAAACATTTGCAATAATATTTTCATTACGGATCCATATAGTTGACATATTATCCATTCAATTAGTCCGATAATGGTAACATCTGAGACCGATAATGGTAGCATTTAGGACCTATATTGGCGTCAACATGCCTTATTATTTCAAAATGGGCATAAGTATATTTTAGTTTAAGCCTATTTCTTTTACACCGATTAGGATACAAGCATCTATTATGGGCGACATGAAGTAAACATGCATATACAAATATATCATACAGCTTATTAATGGAACAGGCTTAGGAGGTTGGTAAATCTGCATTAAATAAGACAGACTAGTATCAAAATGAATACAAAGAAATATAAGCATGCAAACGAGATTAAAAATACAAAAAAAAAAAAAAACGATTTTGCCAAAACAAAGTTTTGATTATTGTATTATACCTCTATAAAAGCTTCGACATAAATTGTCTTTTACTCAATTGGACCCATTTCAGCATTCTTTATTAATATATGTCCTTTATGGGTCCAACACAGGCTAAATTTCCTGTACGGGACTCACAATGGCCTATATGGTCTTTTGGGTCAGTTTCTGCCCATATGGGACCCAAATTCACATGCGTGCTGGGGTGTATCTTCTTTGGAAGTTACAATATCATCGGTACAAATGTCGGAGTAATTCCAACATCTTTCATACTCCCCACTCTCAATAGTAAGACAGGTATAGTAATAAAAACACAATTTTAGTCACAATTCCGTCAAAGTGAAATTATGAGTGCCTTGAACTTGGCCCCTCCTCCGTTTGATATAAGACATAAGATGGTATAACAGGCTTAATTGTCATTTTAGCACGTGTGAGTTATTTCTGCTAAGACTCTCGTTTTTCGTCATGGGTAAACTTATAACCCGATGACGACAAATATCGCATTCGTAGATTAGGAGGTTTTATTATTTCAACTTCACTAAAATCTAGATATACATACATGTAGTTTATTTCATATTCACAATTTCTTTTTTTTTGACTATCTAATTCATATCATTTCGACCTTAGTCAACACAAATGCATATGTTTTACCGTTTAAAAATTTGGACATGTTTTCTTTATTACTTGATGCATTTGCGTTTTGAGAAATTTCACCCTGCTTTTAAATAGAGCCTGATCTTTGCCTTTGCTTTGACTCATCAGAGTGGGAATTAAAATTAATGAAATCATATCCAGTGAGGTTTATTAAGGTTGTAAATTAGATATCTGTACCCTCTACGGGCATATCTGTGTTTCTTGTTGAGATCTTTCATATTTCATCTCTATTCACTGGTAAGCTGTATTATCTTTCTTTTAAGAATATGAACATTACTCCCCAGTATCATTTTGTTTGCGTCTTTTTCACATTCTTTTGTACGGGAACTAGTGTGTTGTCCTTCTTTACCCTTTCCATGACCGTCGAATGCTATAAGATTGGCCTGCAACATAGACAGAGATCGGTCTAAAGTCGGATCTTTGCCGAAATATTTATTCAAGCGAGAACATTTTTAAGATTTCGATAGTTATAACCACCGAGGGCTATCAGACTTCTTGTCTTTAATGGGTTTATGTATTGCAGGAAGGACGGATTTTCTTTTGAAATCTTCCATCTCTGTTTCACTTATAAACATTGTTTTCTCCTTCTTAAGAATATGACCATTACTATTTGCTATCTTATCGTTAGCAGTTGGTTCCTTTCCATTCTCTAGTATTGGATCTAGTACATCGCTCTTTACAAGTTTATCGCCCTTCTTGACATCAACATCAGAGGGACTAACCAATGAATCTTTAGCTGGAGATCCAAACTCTACATTCGGTTCTGGAATGTCTATGTAGGACAGTGATGAAATCCTTCCAGAGTCAAACTTTCCCGTCAGTTCAAGAAGGATCACAAAGAATTGTAGTAAAACCCATAAAATGATAATGATGATGATTATTGTTGTAATCGACCACATATATATTACATATAAAACACTAAGAACTATAGCAACTATTGCTCCTGTACTCAAACCTCCATCGTCTTCCTCAATACCTGTAATATATAAAATAATCAGAGTTTAAGATCGATGAGCGGGATGACAATCTATATTCATTTCTATTCAAAACCCTATGCTGTGAGTATTCATTGTAATTGTCTCATTGAGACTATTCCAATGAGTACCTACAACATTAGACTTGGTGGACAAATAGAGTCTTTTTTCATTTTATATATACGAACCAATCTTTTATCTCTGAAAGCTCTGACAGATAATCTAGAACTGGTTCATTTTGAAATCATTTCCTTCTAGACATTAGTATTTCTGCAAGTTTGCTAGACTTTTAATTATCATTATCGGGTCCCACGTGGTTAAAGCGGCGGATTCGTAATCTGAGAGAAGTCGAGGGTTGTGGGTTTGAGTCCAACGGTCGCACCACGGGTCCTTTGACAAAACCTCGCCGCTGTAAAACTGAAAGATTTTCGAAACGGCACAAATCCCCAGTCATCAATTATCACCATTGTTGTTATTATAAAAGTCATTTCTTGTTGTTTCGTGAAGTGTTTTCTTTCAATAAAGATAAAGTATAGATATACAATAAACAATAAGATAGGTATAAGAACATGTACTCACGACAGGTCTCTGAAACAAATAACGAAAAACAACTTAGTATTATTACAAATCTACTACAGAATAGCAGAGATGTAGAGGGTTACTCCATTCTAAAACAATTATTTCTTTGTGAAACCTTATGTTGTAGGTGCCCATCTTAATCGTCTCGAAGGTTATAATATGTTCACAAAAGAAAGGATTTACTACCGAACTGTTTAAATATTTCAACCTAAAATCCAAATTAGGCACCTACGACATTAAAGCACTAAGCCATTGAGAAGCTATAATACTAAAAACTAGATACATTTAGCTGCAGATATTTTGATTAATACGCGTTACACTTGATTTATAGTTAAAGTAGAAATAAGTGATTGTTTGAAACATGAAGCCGGAGTAAATTCTCATTTGAATACTTTTATAAAGTTTATAATCTCGGGCCCAGATTTTAATATAAGAAATGCGAAATTTTATTAATTTCATTCCCGTCCTTTCACTGGAAAAGCTTGTACTTTATTAAAACTATGAAATATTTTTTTTTAAATTGCCATCAAAGTATTAGGATGATACTAAAAAGGCCTATTTGGCATCGAAATTCTGTGATTTTCAGTCTAGTTAAAGCGTGATCCAAAACGTTTCAAAAACTTAAATCTGTGTCACTTTTTTCAATTCTAGATACTTTCAGAGAAAAAAATGAAGACTTCAAATTTGAAGAACAAAACTTTATGAAAAATATATAATACATATTACTTTTTACATAAATTTAGTTATGAAACTTGCACATATTTTATTCATGTATGAAAAATAATCGAAAATGGAAAAAGAAAATTGTTGTAACATTTTTATACAAAATTATGTCATCTTTCAGAAATAAAGTACAATTTTATCATATTTACGATATTTTGTTCCTAAAACCAGTCTGTGTCCTTTGTTCGTATTCTGAGTTAAATCTTTGGCAAATGTCGTCGGTGTCTGGTCGATAGAACAGTTACGTGGTGCTATCGAAACGTACGTCAGACTACCCTCAGATACCTAGAGTAAATGAACATGCTTGTTGTCATTGCTGTTGCTTTTTGTTTCGAATTAAATAACCATGTATTCACACCAAAATCAAATTACCTAGGTAATCATCATTAGATCTCTACTACAAGATGATTCTATAGTTATTATATTACAATCATCATTATGATTAAAATTTTATAGTCATTATTAGTTGTTTTTTTTTTTTTTTTTTTTCAAATCTGTAAAGCTTTTGGCCATACAAATTTCTTGCATAATTACGAAAAAAAAAAAAAACACGAAATATGGCAATCATTCGAAAAAACTTGAACTTTGAACGTTATTGTTATTTTTGTTGTTAAACCCTGTTCTGTTTTTGCAAAAATTCAAAGGTTTTGTAGAAGCAAAACATTGAGACTGGATTTAATTTAAAAAGAACCATTCAGTAAGGTAGAAAATATTGTGGGGAAAGATCAATTGCTTGTCACAAACAATTTCTTCCTTTTCAACAATGTTTTCTCAGTTATTTACAGGGATGTAAAAACCAGGGATTGAACAGGTTAGGGTTAAGTAAAATCTTTATCAGCAATAATCAATATGATATTTACCATTTTAAGTTAGTCTCATTTTATTGAACAAAGAAACTGAAATAATTCTATATTTTGGACTGCAAAATATAGAATTATTTCAGTTTCTTTGTTCAATAAAATGAGACTAACTTAATATGGCAAATATCAATATTGATTATTGCTGATAAAAATTTTACTTAACCCTAACCTGTTAAATCGCTGGTACAACAATTCATTCACATGGTGAGCAACCAAACGAACGATGAGAATAACATAGACGCTTTATAACATAACAAATCGAGGTAGCCATTAATGATCAATTTGTCGACCAACAAACTTCATATATTTCTTTTCAAAATTGCTTACGTACAATACAAGAGAACCGTTCTGTTGTAGACCCATCGACCGTTGTATCATTGTTGTACACTAAAGTATAGTCATAGGTGGCTGTAACATGGGCAACACACCATAAAACACCGCTAGCTAGAGGAAATGGAATAGAAATATCAGGCGATTAGTCGTTTGAGGGTGACCAAAACGGCGTAGCTACCTACGGCTCTTTTATCGGCTTTAGAAATCAAATTTAAATTTTATCTTACATGTAAGAAGAAATGTCGAATTAGGAAAATAGTTCATTATTTTATAATCTAATTTTTAGTTTCGTATATCAAAAACGGGCGTTCTGATTGGTCGAAAAAAAATATTCATATCTCCATAAACAAAATTTTGTATGTTTTCGCACAAAAAATTCCATACAAAAAGTATCAAAATTTGTAAAGTTTTTGCTTTTTTTCGCTGATGCTGTTGAATTATAACAATAAGAGAGAATATCTTTTAGCTAGCAAAGCGTCAGCTTTGAAAGCATTAGTTAACAGACAAAATTTTTAGGTCTTCTCAAAGTTCAACCAGTGCAAACTGCCACTAGAGACTTAACCACTAAATCCATTGAATGTCTACCCCATAAAATGTAGTTCATATGTATTTCAGGAATGTTGCAAACTCTATTCAAATTATATAGAACTTTTTCAAAAGTATGCCATTTAACCCATTCCCACTCAATTGCGCTGTTTGAGCATCTCAAGAAAAGGCTTTGGAAAACATTGTAGACAATGGAAACTATCAATTTCATCATTATTTCTACCCAACAAGGGAAAGACAAGTTGAAATTGTCGTCTGCAACTTCTTTCAATTTGAACCAGTCTAAGATTTTGCCAGGTTGTTGTGGGTACTTTAACCTCGTTTATTTATCATGATAACATTTGGCAAAGAAGATTACTTAACAAAACTATGCTTTGCTAGCTTACAGTACTTTCAGTACTTTGACTGTTTTCGTGGAGATATGAACTGAAAAACCTAATCACACTAATGTATGAATACGCTTCGCAATTCAAGATGAAGAAATGTTAAAGGAAACGTGGCATTCAATCCCCAAAATCTCAGTCAAAATTTAGTGCACCGAACTTGTTGTTGAAGTGTTTTTTTAGGTCACTTTAATATGTTGCCCTTCGTGCGAAAAAGGATCTTCAGTTTACTGCGAAAAGTATTGATCTGTTGATCCTTTGCAGGCTGACCAGGATCGAACCTATATTTAGCATTGCACATGCTATATGGAATTATCTATTGGACAACGAAAGAATAGTTTACCTGAAAATGCTATTTGTTGAGAGCATGATTCATAATCAAACGTCATTAACGATCGATTAGTACACACGTTCCAAACGTCAGATGACGTATCACAGGCCGTAGTTCCGTCACTTCCGTAATATACGTAGTCAGCAGAAAACAACAAGCTATTAGGACATTGGATTGCTGCATTATTCTCGAAACCTGTGAACATATCGTATTTGTTCTATTTAGTTTAATGATGTTGTATCAAGTTTTGCTAAATGTATTTATCTTATAAAAAAAAGACAGGCTACAAGACATTTTGCAATTAACGGCTACATGTAGCATATCATAAAGATGTACTAAAACATAACTGCGCATAGTTTTATGTTCTAACAACTATTTTTACCATAATCTTTATTGTTTTTATGCTAGTAAATGAACTTTTCAAGTTCTCAAGGCTTGCACAAAATGCCAGACATATACCGATTTTGATTAAAGTTTTGCTATTTTGAGTACATTTTAATGAATGCAACCATAACAAATCTATTCATAGGTTACTGCAAGGCTTCGTCAGGTTTGGACTTTTCGACAGAGAAATATTTGAGAGCACATAGGTCGCAGGACTCTACGTTATTATTCTAGCGGATGACTACATAGAACACAACAGTTTGGAACAAAATATAGAACAAAATATTTCTTTAAATATGCAGTAAGACAGTGAACCCTTCAAGACTTTTCAGCGATATATACGTATCTGTACGCGAGCAAAATGTCGTAAATACAGCTATTTTAAAAGCTATAGATACGACATTTCGTCGCGGCAGCGATCAACTGCCTTACTTAATTGCGTGTTGTTTAAGATTCAGAATCCTTACTGAATCAAGATCATATACGTTTTAAGAATCTGTCTGTGATATTACTATGCAATACATTTTAAAAAATACTGATATTCCCAAAGCAAACACAAATTCTCAAAGCAAACCTAAACTAAACTAGGCTAGCTACTGTCCACATCGGGATTTTTCTATGGTACAGGAAATGATTAAGCCGTAAAACCATTATATTTGCAAAGCTCGGCTAGCTCAGTCTATAACGCAATGTGCAATCTCTTCGAATCTCTCCTTTGCCAACACTACTTCCAACGATTCATACAATTCATACAGTTCATACAATTCATTGTGATTTGCGTTTCCTGTCTCTCACGAATGATTGATGGATCGCCGGCCCCGCCCACTGACTCCGCTGGCCTCGCCCTCTGACTCCAACAGATTTGTTTGTTTGAATGGGGTTTTACGCCGCTTTCAACAATTTTTCAGGTATATCGCGGCGGCAGGAGCACCTAACAATGGAATCCTGGTATTTCTCACACAGTACTACCATTACATCCTTTCCTAGCCTCCAGCTGCTATCCAACATAGGTCTACGATTATCGACCAATTGGTGAGAGACAAATTGTCGGAAAGGATGAGTGCCGCCGTCCTGACTCCAACAGAAAGTTCGATTTCGATATTCGATATTTTGCAAAGTTTATGGCCAGTTATATGTTACCAAAAAAGTAAAAAGCTCTAATAGCGACCTGAACTTCGTAAATACAGCTTGAATAAGTAATTACGACGTCAAAGTCGTCAAACCAATAAAAATGCTTCACATAAATGTCGACCAATGTTAGAGTTCAAAGTTCATTTTCGATTTAAATTGATTATTTGATTAGTCGATTGTTTCTCTAACTGACAGCCGCGAATGGTCAATTTGGTTCATAGATAAAGGCTCTGATTGAATGTTGTTGTTGTTGTAACGTTACAGGGAGTCGTGGTATACCTGATCTACTGTTGAAAGTGACGTTGTAACAAATTCAAACAAACCTAAATTAATTCATTAACCCATTACCACACGATAATTTAAAGAAGATGCAGACGACAATTTCAATTAGATGTAATTGTAAAGATCTTTATCTTTTGAGATCGGAAGCATTGTGGATAATGAAGAAATTGCTTGTATAAAGCAATTTCTTCATTTTCCGCAATGTTTTCTATAGCTTTTCAATGGGGGTGTCGAAAATTTGTGTCGGAATGGGTCATTGAAGGCTCGATACCTCTTGTTTACTTTTAGTTTTTTGACGCGCTGAAAGAAAAATAGCAGTGGAAAACATTGCAACAAAAAGAACGAGAAATTGCTTGAAATATGCAATTTCTCACTTTCTCACAATGCAAAAATTATTCAATTCTAAACACATTTTAGAATACTGTGAGCAACTTCGTTTAATTTTGTTGGTCTATAAATTTGGAGTCAAGGAATAGGTGATAAACCATCCAGAAAATCAAAATTATTTAACAAATTACCTGACTTCACCAATACATGGTACTCCATTGTTGGAACAGTAATTGTTTCGTCACATACGTCCGTCTGTATGAGTGAGGACAACGCACTGATAGTAACTCTCTCGTAGGCTAACTCGGGCTGTTGAACTGTAGAAATATGGGTCAGAAATGAACATATTATCGGTTGGCGACCAAAACCTCGTACCTACAGCATAATAAAGCTGTAGTTACGAAGATTTGTGCACAGACTTGTGGTTTACTCTTGTCCTGATGAATATATCCTATCGGAACTCCGCTGTCATTAAAAACTAACTGACCAATCAAATCATTCATTTAGACCTGCAGAGTAAAATTGACCTCCTAAATGTATATTTAATAGTTTCGATTATAGGCGACTTATATATCGTATCTACTTGTTGTTCAAGCTGAAGTTACGCTAAATTGGTCGTCTTATTTGTTTTGTTTTTTCGTATGTTGAAACATGTTTAACGCTTTCCTGTGCAAATTCTGGATTTTATGTCGTTGCGATTTATACTTGAGAAAACATTGTGGAAAAGGAAGAAATTACTTGTAACAGGCAATTTATTTTCTACCACATGAGATTGTTTCCTTTCAAATTGTACTTAACTTTCACTGTTTTCTTCAACCTCTCTCAATTTGGACCAGTCTAAAATTTAAAGAAAGGAAAGGGTTTAAAACTTATATCGAATGAAATCTCAGGCATACTACCTTGTTGGAGGGTCGTCGGTGTGGTCACTTATCCTACAGCTGAATGGTAGAAAGTGCAGACAAAGATCAGACCGCGTGCCGATCTTTATGCTGCATACCTATGCAGGACCTCTAGAGTTCGCAAAGACCAAAAGAATGTGTGCGATTTACAAAGAATTGAATTGTAAAGTTAAGTACATTGTGAAATGATTTGATTTTAGTTTCGTCTATCAGAACCGAGCGTTCTGATTGGTCGAAAAAATATTCTTACCTCCAGGAACAAAATTTTGAGCACGCAGGTATTTTGTATGCTTCCGCACAAAATAGTTCCATACAAAAATTTATCGAAATTTGTAAAACATTTGCTTTTTTCGCTCGATATTATTCGCGTATCCATACAGTGTGATTAGTTTTTTTTTTTTTTTTTTTTTCATTTCATACCTCCATGAAAAAAAATATTCTCTGCAACTCTTAACTGGATAATTTGAACGACAACGGAAAGAAGTTTTAGGTGAAACTGAGCATCATTCAGTAACCTTCCCGTAAAAATATCTTTGAATTGTGCTGTGTGTTTATTAACATCGGACCAATTAGAAACTTCGTAATCAAGGTAAACAAATACAATCGCAGACTGTTTTGAGCGACGAAAATGAAGTTGAATCTGATGAAAGATTTAAATTATTTATTTGAATGATATAACGGAATGGTGAACGAAAATAAAATGGACGAGATTAACGTCAATTTCAAGATGTTCTCGGTTGATTCAATCTTCGAAATCACATCGAAGAAATAGTAGCCAAAAGGACACTCCCGCATTTTATCCGCTTATGTGTGTATTGCCGTTTATTTATCGTCGCTACCGTAGCACATGCCCATATGAGCGACGCCCCTAGAAGACGGTTAGTTGTTACGGGAGATAGTGCAAGGATACAGGACGAATCTGCTGAGAGCAGCGCTTGGTACTTTTACCTGCTCGATGGATAGCACCGTCACACGGGGCCTCGGTTTAACGTCTCATCCGAAAGACAAGTAGTCGTGTTAGTTGATATGGTCAGCCCAGGGCTCGAACCCGTGATCTTAAGGTTTGAAGTCAAGTGCTCTACCAACTGAGCTAATCGGGCTGACAATACATCCGCTTAATATGTTTGGTTTTTTTTTTTTTCTTCTTTTTTTTTAATCAAATAAATAAAAGTTTTATCGCCGGAATATTTGTGTGTTCAACCCTTTCCTGTTCAATTCCAATTTTTTACGCCTCTTTTATTTTATTCTTGAAAAAAATACATTGTGGGAAAAGAAGAAATTGCTTGTGACAAGCAAATTCTTCTTTTCCTACAATATTTTCTACCCTTAAGGTTGAAAACTTTTCAAATTGCAATCACTTTTATTTGTCGTCTGCAACTTCTTTCAAGTTGGACTAGTCTAAATTTTTTTGCAAAACTGGAAAATCTTAAAAAGTTAAACATCTTTCTATATATACTTACGGTTTTGTAGATAGTAAGAAAAGGAATTATCCGTGATAGCTGTTAGTTTCATACAGACATAAGCATACGCTGCAGACCCCGAGGATAAACTAACTGTTGTTGTTGTCCTGAAATAGAAAAGCAGGAGTGTCAGGGCAACAGCCCGAGGGAAGCTTTCAAGTGTTAATTAGTGCTACTTACTTGACGGTTCACTGCTGTAAATAAAGAATATCTTTGAACCAATAAAATCATTCCTATAGAACGGAAGTGACATGTTGACCTCTAACAAATATCATTTTCATTGAATTACTACATAAACGTCGTAACTGCGAGATTAGTTTAACCCATTCCAACACAGCAAAATTTTAGACTGGTCCAAATTGAAAGAAGCTGCAGACGACAATTTCAAGTTGATGGAATTTTGAATTTTTTCATCATTTTGGATAGAAAACATTGTGGAAATGAAGAAATTGCTTGATACAAGCAATTTCTTCATTTTCCACAATGTTTTCCAAAGCTTTTTTCTCGAGGGGCGTAAAAAGGAGGGCTTGAGTTGGAATGGGTTAAAGCCCACGAATGTCGATTGATTCTTTGACTGACAGCTGCGATCCGTCAATGGTCGATATACTCGGTATGACTGTAGTACACGGAATTTGTCCTTTTGAAATGATTTTAAGTCACGAATTACTTTCACCCTTGATTTAATATATGGACAAAAATATCCTTTTCAAAAACCTGCCCCCTCCTCTGTTCCTATATTTATTTAATTATTATGGTTTTATTTGCGTACATACATTTATAAAATAGCGATATTTGAAAACAAAACGAACAACAAATCAACGCACAAAATGGGTTAAACAAAATTCTTGAAAAGGAGGTCAACAAGAGTTCCTTGGTAGCATGTTAGCCTCGAATTTGAGGCTGGCCTAACAGCATAACGGATCTAGTCTAGATTTGAATACATGTAATCAATGATTCGATTGCCTATTATGATAAATGGGTTCTTATCAACTGATTTGTCACCTGAAAACAAAACAAAACATAATTTACACTTAGTCCCTCTTTGTCATGGTCCTCGAGAAAAGAAAATCTGGTGTATGAAGAAATTGTAAATTGTCCACAATAGAAAACAATCTATTGAATTTTACATACTTATGATTGCCGTTTGCTACTTTTGTGAACATGGACCAGGCTATTTTTTGCAGTCTTACTCAAGACGAATGCTTGGCTTTAATAAGTGAAGCTTGAATTGCCCTGAACTGTTTTTTTTTTTTTTTTTTCGTTTCTTTACCTTTTGGTTGTATGTGCCTTGGTGAGAAACAAAGATGATCTTGCTCTTGTTGTATTCGTTGAGGTATAATATGATTATGATTTAATCTTCACATCTCCTTGAAAACGATCTTTTTTTTTCTTCATTTCTTTATTAACAAAATCTTACCGAAGCACCATAATCGTGTTCGCAGTAAAATTCATACAAGTCCACGATGGAAACTCTAGTACAGTGGCTGGGGAATGGGTCCACTTGGACATCGTGGTCTCCGTGAAAGTGACGTCACCCCGCGTGCTATCGCGCCACGTGGTCCCGTTGAATGTGTTCCCGAACGTACACTGACCAAAAGCTGTATAAAATAAAACGAAGTCGGAATTTGTTCATATAAATCTCTGTTACAAAAAGATGATATTTTAGACTGGTAAAAACTCAAATAATTCTGTTTATACAAATTTATTGTAGTGCCATCACGGCGAAAGCTTTAACGCTTTAACGCAATCTCGCACAAGCCCGCCTTTTAACTCATTCCCACAAAATGACGCTTTTAGACAGTAAGGAAAACATTGTGTAAATGAAGAAATTGCTTGTAACAAGCAATTTCTTCATTCTCCACAATGTTCACTACCCTCTTATATTTGAAAAAAATCTAAAATTTCACATTGAATTGTCGTCTGCAACTCTTTCTAATTTGGACCGGTCTAAAATGTTTCGTCTGGTAATTGGTCGCCCCTCTAGAACATAGTTCAGGAAAACAACGTGTAAAATGAAGAAGCTGCCAAAATAAAAGAAATTTATAAATTTCACAATTTTGAAATTGTTGTCTTCAACTTCTTTGAATTTGGACCAATCTAAATATCTTTCGTGTGGAAATGGGTTAAGCCCATATAGTCGCTCTCGAACATCACATTCACAAGAGAGAGAGATAAGCAGCGACTTTAACACAGTGCTACCCAATTTTTTTCTGTATATCGTCGATAAAATAAGCGACATTTTTATCGCGCACCGACGATGATCTGGAGCATGCCATTGAGACTCTTGACAATGACTGCGTAGCCTAGAGACAACGAGGCTCGAACCCTAGATCACTAGACAAGCGCTTTCGTCACTCGGGCATCAACTGAAAGAATTTGCAAAAGAATATAATTTGCTAAGAAAAAACAGTATTACTAAAATGAAGAAGAAACAGCTTGTTTTTGGTAATCTCTCCCTGTACCACAGTTTTTCTTGATACAATAAACCGTGGACATGAATATTGTAAGAATTTGATACAACATAATTTGAATGTCAATTATATCAATTATCCCATTCCAACACAGTCCCACGTTTTACGCCCCTTAGAAATAAGCTTTGGAAAACATCGTTCAAATCGAAGAAAAGAGCGATTTTTTTCGTATTCACAATTTTTTTTACTATCCCAAAATATAAGTCTTTTTTTTTAATTTTATCAACCAAAGGTTTTCGTCTAAAACTTCTTCGAATTTTGACCAGTCTAAAATTTTATCGTCTGGCAATTGGTTAAGATGGGTTAAGTATAAAGGGTTATGTTCAACAATACGATCGAGACAATTCGAAGGCAAAAGGGAGAATAATTTGAGCACAAACTCCCAAGGAAAGGTTTTGGTGAAAACAATGCGAAAAAAATAAAGAAATTGCTTACCCTTTCTTTTATCTAGAGAGAAAGAGATATTGAAATCTCTATCAACTGTAAATTTTCGTAGGACCATGCAAAAGAACCTTTGTTCTTGCAATTGATAAAGTTGCCTGGATATCAAAATTTTGAAAGAAAATAAATACATTAGTATATTACCTTGCTGAAGACAGCAGCCAAAGATGACACTTACAAATATTCCGAATCGTATCTCGCTTGCATTCGACATTTTAGACATTTTACTAATAAGTTATCGTAAACACTTATACCAAAACTTGATTGATTTCACTTTATCATCAAAATCTAAATTATTCAACTAATCCATTACTTTCATTTCGTGTATCTAGGCATACGCCATATTTGTAACATACACGTTAATATTCCAACCCTTGGCCCAAATTGTCTTTAATTGATAGTAAATGTTCTTTATCGAATCACGAAAAAAACAACTAATTATATAAGTTTAACAAATGACATTTTAAAAGTAAGTAAGTAGCTTTTGGGAGAAATGGCAGGACTCAAAAATGGTACAACTATATTGAAATTTCTGAGGTACTTTTGGTGTCTTAACAGAAGCTAAAACTTGCGTCATTGGCGCAATTCTTGAATCTACTGCCTCTGGTTCAGCTCTTGTTCAGCTCTTGTCTTGTTCAAGTCATTTCTATGGTTATTTATTTCATCGTTATTTAGTCGAAATTAAATTAAATGCCATTCTACGGAAGATTATCAATTAATTAGCACTTTTCCTTTTTTATCTGACTTGAAGAAAGCTAAGACTAGAAGTGACGGTAAATGAGTTTTTGTTAAAGTCATATTTAATGACTTGTTATGTTCAAATATATAAATGCTTTGCATTGTTTCTGTTCTTAATGGAACACTGACCCTTTATGTACAACTCTTAGCGTATCGAATAAAGGTTAAACTTTTGATTTAGACCGAAGTTGATAACCAAAAAGTGTATTGAAAAAAAAAGTATTTATTTTTTTGGCATTCATTCGTTTTCTTATTTATATTTCTATATATTTTTTACAAATCTCGTATAGTTGTCAAAACTACTTTTCAACATTATTAATTTCAATATTCCCATATTTGTTTTTGCCACTTTTTCATTATCAGTTTGAAACTATTATCATCATTATAATTTTCAATATTCTTCAGTTTATCATTCTTCTCCTCATTGAATCACAACATTTATTTTTATGATTATCATTTATTTTTAGTGCTTTTAAGGCAAAAAAAAAGTCTGATAAAGCTTTTCGTCAGATTATTCGTTAATTGAAAAGACCTGTTCGTTTTTTATTGATTTATCTTGTTCCCCTCATGCGAATAAGTTCCTATTGTTCTTCCAGTCCTACCTATTATAATTTGATCTTTAAAATACTTTTGAAAAGAAACGTGACTGTCAAGTGTAAGAAACGAGTACAAAGACAAATATGAAAGTCGCTTGTTGTCATCATGGTTTTTGACTTACGTGTATTAGGATGAAATTATTCTTTTTCACCGTATTCGGATTGATTTTTCAAGCAGGTATAAAAATCACCATTCTTCATGAAATAAACAACTATTTGAATTCTTAAATTCTAAAATATCAGTGATATATATAGTCTAACAACTCAATCTTTCGAAATAGATATTTCAGCAATCCAAAATCTTGTATTGATTTATGGGAAAGATTCGATATATGACGAGAGATCCGCATCTCTTGGAGAATCAAAAATTTCATATCTAGTCTGATCAATTGACGGATCGCTGGCCCCGCCCACTGACTCCAACAGGAAATTCGACTTAGATGTAGTACAGTATCATGTGATTTAAAAAGTAAAATAGTTGGTTGGCGACCTAAACGTCGTAACTACAGCTCATTCAATTTGAAGTGACCACGTATCAGTCACCAAACCAAAAAAGGCTCAACACATGTTGGATTTCAAAGTTCATTTCCGGTCTAACTGAATGATTTGATTGGTCGATCGATTTTCTGATTAACATTCGCGATCCGTCAACTTTATAACCGGTAGAAATACAACTGGTCCGTCATGGTTCATAAAACACTCTTGTTGAATCTTGTCATGCTGAATTAAAATCCTTTACAGAATTACTTTAACATCAAAGGGCTGACAGCATTGGAATGTCTCAAAGAGGGTCAAAAAATTCTTTTGAAAATTGATTATTTAAACAACTCTGGCTGAAAAAGGACAAGCAGTAGGTGTGGACCAAGATCGTAATGCACTTATATGCAGCCTGATCTTTGTCTATACCTCCTGTCAAAACAGGAATATTCCGGGTTCAGCATGACAAGCGTTAAATTTCCAAACTACAGAATCCCAGTGCACATGGCCGGCAGAGCTCGTGTCCAGTACCTGGGTCGACAATTACCACGGGGATCTCGTATTTGGTACCACCACAATGTCCGGCTGGTCATTCTCAATAACGACTGGTGGATCTGGTCAATTTATAAATGACTGGCAGTGTGTCGTCTCCGACCAGTTTGACACAGACGGGTTTCTTGTGATGAGGTAGGTTTTCTTTAGCTTTTACAACACGACACAAATTTGAATAAGATCTGATATTGTTCAAAGCTGCAGATTGCAATTGGCAGTCAATGTAGTTCGCAGAAATTAACCAATAACCACAGAATTTAATGATATTTCTAATCAATTTATCATTTTCTCGAAATGTTTTTCATAGTACATGACAATGAAATGAAAAAGGTTTTTCTGCGGTCATTTTATGTAATCGCGGCTAAGATGTTTATGGGAATTAATGAACTACTTAGATGGTCACCCTCTCGCGGTTGACATAAAAATGCTCGATTCAGGATACCGAACGTTCTAAATGCAGAGACAATGGGATTGCAAACAGCCGAATGCTTTAGGTGGAACTTTTGCCTTTTGTTCTTCAAATTACAAAGAAAGCTACATATACGATGGGTGTTTCATAATACGTAGACTTTAAACATATACCTAAGAAAACTGCCATCGAATCACGTAAAAGATGAAAATAATGTATTTTTGTTTTCATGGAGGTATGGAACGAAAGCTGACGAAATGGATTCATACATAAATGTGATAAGGTTTTTCATTTCAAAACTCCATGAAAACAAAAAATAGTCTCTTCATTTCTTATACGAGAACACTTTGATGTTAATGAATAGTATAAGCTGTATTTCACATAGTTTCCTAGACCCATTGAAGTTTATGAAATAGATTTTTTTCAGCTTACTGGGTAAAAATAATGTGTAAAATGAAGAAATTGCCTGTTACAAGCAATTTTTTTACACGATTTTTCGAAATTTTTTCGTTGAGGCGTCCGAAAGCGTCCCTTTGAGGGAACGGATTTAACCGGAGTGATTCAATGACAAACACTATCATCAATATATCTACCAGGGGGAGATTTTTTGACAATATGAAAATGTCCATTTAGATCTTAATCATCCGAAACTCGACGACGTCGACGTATTGAAAATGTTGTCCCTGTTGTATGTAAACGACTCTCCTTTGAAAGGTCATAACTTTGCTCAATGAGATGCAAACGTAACAAACGTCGAACATAAGATATACAATTGTATATCTAAACGAAGCGAAAAGCATTTTTGTTTAATTTGTGTTTCTGAATATACATGTACCTCAAAAGGTTACTCCATGAGTCCTCTATTTGGGTCAAATGGCGAACACTTCCTATTGAATTGCAACAGGGCATTTAATATCATGCCGGAACTAACCCATATTAACATTGTGAAATACAATCAAATCAAATGATGCAGTAGTGCATTTTACCCTAAACCTCGACTAAATGATAATAACAAAAAAGATAAAACAGTTATTTCTTTTTCACTAGGTCTGTGAGTGACTTCACGCTGTTTGTGACATCACAATATTACGCCTACGTGTGTCTGAAGATGAAGAAAATAACGGACTTCTCTTACAGATATTATATATTTGAACGTGAGTATTATTGGCCAACCATTCACCAGAACATAAAACGTGAAACACACGATTTTGTTTTAAAACTAGTTCTAATTTAATGACGGATCGCTGCTGTCGATAAAGAATAAGAAAGAAAGAAAGAAAAAAGACTGACCAATCAAACACCTTTTTAGATCGGAAACTGAACCTTGGACTCCATGACCTTATCACATGACGTTGATATGAGGAGATGCGTATTATGGAGATGTACCATCATGCCATATATGAGCATTGTATCTTGAATAGGCTGGTAGTAACTGGCAACGTTAAGTTTTTTGGTTAAGTTTTGCAGACAGACAGACAGATGATGGACAGACAGACGGACAATGGTAAAACAATATGCCCCAATCTTTCGGACAGGAAGCCAAGGTTAGGTCACCAGCCAATGTAATATACCATAAATACTGTTGAATGTGGCTTTAACCAATTACCACTCAATCAAATTTTAGACCGGTCCAAAATCAAAGAAGTTGCACACGACAATTTAAACCTTATGAAATTTTGGAATCTTTTTACCCTTTTGGTAGAAAACATTGTGGATAATGAAGAAATTGCTTGTAACAATTTGCAGTTATGTTGCAGTTTCGAAGTATTTAGGTTGGTAAGGCGAATCAATTATTACCCCCTTCGATATCATTAAAATGACTACATGGCCAGCTCGCCGAGTTGACAGTGTCGAGTTCGATGGGTCGAGTTGCCGATGGGCCGAGTTGACCGGTCGCCATTTGGTGACCGTTTAAATAGACTGGTACCACTGTCGACTTTAACAAAGCCGCGGGTTTGTTAAAGTCGACGGTGGCAGCGGTCTACTGGTTGAAGGGAGGTGTCGATGGATCTTTTCATGTCGTAAATTTTAACTATTTTCATTCCTTTCCCATGGTGGCATAGAACTGCATTCACTTACCTTATAAAATAACGAGAACAATTCTGGTTTCTTTTGTTTGAATGCGGTTTAACCCCGCTTTTAGCAATTTTTCAGTCATATCGCGGCGGCTTGAGCACCAAACAATGGATATCCGGTATATCTAGAACCAGTAACACCATTATATCCTTTCCTAGCCTCCAGCTGCTATAGCACTTACGTTCACGATTATCCACCAATTGGTGAGAGACATGTGTCGGAAAGGATATAAGTGTCGCCGCCAATAGAATAACAGGAAAAGAATGGCGGATATCATGTTATTTTTCATGAAAACTTCAAATTTGCCGAGATACAACATAATTAAGTAATTATGAATTCCGTTGATTTTGTGCTCTGGAATTGGAACAAAAACAACTAGAAAGAAGGGCGGATATCATGATATTTTTCATGATGACTACTAAGTTAACGTAAATTTTGCTGTGTCTGTACAATATTCTGAAGAGTGGTTCTGCGAAAGTCAGAGATCGTTTATCAAAATAAACAAATGTATTTCTATAATAGCCTACGTAGAGTGCTATTCTATTCATAGATTTCATGGGGGACTTTTACAATGAATATTGGTACAGTCAAGAGGACTGAACAAGAATAGAATATATGTGTGCATACATATTCACACCAATGCTCACAACTCACTCAAACATTAAAAATAGTCATCATTAAATAATTTTGAGGCGCACTGTTAACCGTGCCTCTAGCTTGAACTTGCTAAATCAAACGTCCTCGTGACGTCAGTCACCAGGAGTTATATTCGGTCGCCGATTTCCGATTTTCTAAAACTAATTTCAGTTTCCAGTTTTGCGCTATCCATTCAATGTGACATGATAAAGGATGTTGGTTGTTTCACATGTCATGTTTTTCTGTTGTGTTTGGGTCAAATGCAAGAGGCTCATGCGGTGTCGGCAAACCGAATGCAATAAATCCTAAAAATAACTCGCGATTCTGAACCTTTGCTATATAAGAACAAAAAACGCTTTAAATAACAGAACCACGAACACGATATCTGTACAATTCCAGTTTGAAGCATTAAATGCTCTTTTGGGCGTGTTTTGGGGCATTTGAATTTTTTCTCGTATTAAATATTCGAAAACATGGGACCTCCCTTTAACCACTAACCGTTCAAGCTGTTGTCACTTCATTTCGTGTATATAATCGTCTAATATTATATAACTGCACTACTGGAAAAGGATCAAATTTCAGTTCCCCAATATAAGAAATAAATTGGAATTTCCTTCACTTCATATTCGGCTCTAACCACTTAATAAAATCAAGCTCGTCCATAACAACAACAACAACAACAAATCAAGCGCGGGTTTAACTGTCAAAAAGGCTGAGAAAAAATTCATAAATAAAGGCTTGTAATCGAGATTTGAAAACAACTTGGAAGTATTATCGGATTCGAATATGGTTGCTCTGAAGATCGACAGAAATAATTCTTTTCCGCTCTGTTGGACTATACATTTATATCCATTTGACACGAATTCGTCCCTGGGCAAGCTCGACCACGTAGAAATTTATCTGGTTGTAGGCGTCCACTTAGTGACCTTGCTTGTGGCCATTTCGTCATTATCCACGTTTTTCAAAGCTTTATTCTTGAGGGGCATAAAGAGGAAGGATTTTGTGGGAATGATTAAAGCAGCCTCTGTGACAAGCAGCTGTTAGGGCAACGGACTACTCTTTTCTTTGTTATAAAGGGACCTTTTGCTTTAAACAGTTATAGCTTAAAATGATTGTTGCCATCAAAATCCTCAAAATAAAGAAAAATTGTGACAAATAGGGGACAGTTCTGACCAAATTAAAAAGTCAAATGATTGGTTCCAAAGTTGGCCATTATTTAACTAAACAATTTTTTTAAACTTCGTTGTAGAATTAACAATATACACAGCAAATCAGCAGAAAAATTTGCATTTCTTTTTTAGCTCACCTGACCATATAGTGATCATGGTGAGCTATTGTGATCGGGCTATGTCCGTCCTCAACTTTTACCTTGTGTGCACTCTAGGGGTTACATTATTGGCTCACATGTCTTGAAACTTGGATTGAATGGTTGTCTTCATGATGAGTTTGAAAATGGGTCATGTGGGGTCAAAAACTAGGTCACCAGATCAAATCGTAGAAATACCTTGTGTGCATTTAAGAGGTCACAATTTCTGCTCAAATATCTTGAAACTTGGTCAGAATGTTTGTCTGGGACAATTCAAAAATTGGTCATGTGGAGTCAAATACCAGGTCACCAGGTCAATTCTTAGATAAACCTAGTGTGCACTCTACCAGTCACATTTTTGGCTCAAATGTCTTGAAACTTGGTCAGAATTTTGCCTACATGATATCTCAGACAAATTTGTAAATAGGTCATGTGGGATCAAAAACTAGGTCACCAGATCAAATATTAAAAAAACCCAAACATTGTATGCTTTCTACAGGTCACTTTTTTTAGCTCAAATGTCTTGAAACTTGATTAGAATGTTTGTCTACATAATGTATCGGAAAGTTAGCAATTGGGTCATGTTGGGGTCTAAAAACTAGGTCACAAGGTCAAATCTTTGATCAACCTTGTGTGCACTGTAGAGGTCACATTTTTGGCTCAATGTCTTGAAAATGGTCAGCATTTTGCCTACATGATATCTCGGACAAGTTTGTAAATAGGTCATGTTGGATCAAAAACTAGGTCACCAGATCAAATATTAAAAAAACCTTGTATACATTCTACAGGTCACATTTTTAGCTCAAATGTCTTGAAACTTGGTTAGATTGTTTGTCTACATGATGTCTCGGCAAATGGGTCATGTGGGGTCTAAAAACTAAGTCACCAGGTCAAATCTTTGATAAACCTTGTGTGCACTCTAGAGGTCAAATTTTTTGCTCAATGTCTTGAAACTTGGTCAGAATGTTTGTCTTCATGATGTCTTGGACGAATTTGAAAATGGGTCATATGGGGTCATACGGGGTCTAAAAGCTATGTCACCAGGTCAAATCTTGGAAAAACCTTGTGTGAACTCTGGAGGTAACATTTTTGGCTCAAACGTCTTGAAACTTGATCAGAATGTTTGTCTGTTCACCTTATGTCTTGGACAAGTTAAAAAATTGCTTATGTGGGGTCAAAAACTAGGTTACCAGGTCAAATCTATACACAACAGAGGGCACATTTTTGGCTCAAATGCCTTAAAACATGGTCAGAACATTTTCCTACTCTAGAGATCACATTTTAGCTCAAATGTCTTGGTATTGAGTCAAAATGTTTTTTCTGCTTAAGATCTCTGCTGAGTTCGAAAATAGGTCTTGTGGGGTCAAAATCTAGGTCACTATGTCAAATAAGAAAAACCTTCGGTGTACTCTATAGGTCATATTTTTGGCCAAAATATCTTGAAAATTGGTCAGAATGTTTGTCTACATAATATCTAGGACTAATTGGAAGCTGGTTGATGTGGGGTGAAAAGAAAGGACACCTGGTCAAATTGTAGAAAAAAATTAGGTGAACTCTAGAGGTTACATTATTGGCTCAAATGTTTTGATATTTGGTCAAAATATCATCTACCAGTTTGTCTGCATCAGAACTTGGAAAAGTTTGAAAATTGGTCATGCAGGGTCAATATCTAGGTCACTAGGTCAAACTTGAGAAAAACCTTTTTGGGCTCAAATGACTTGATATTTAGTCAGAATGTTTATCTACATGATATCTCAGATTATTTTGAAAATGGATTATGTGGGGTCAACAACTAGGTCACTAGGTCAATCTTTGTTCGCACTCTAGAAGTCACATTTTTGGCTCAAATGTCTTGATATGCGATCATAATATTTGTCTATATAAGATATCATACATGCTCGAAAAACAAGTTCACTTGGTTAATTTTTATAAAAAATCTTGTGTGCACTGTAGAGGCCCTAATGTTTTTATCAAAGGTTTATATTTGTTCAGAATGTTTGTCTGTATGATCTCTTTCATAATTGATATTGGTTCACATGGGTAATAAAGTAGGTCACTAGGTCAGATCTTATGATAACCATCCTTTCTATGATGTCACTATACTTCTGACATGGATAGATTGAAACATGATAAGAAAGTCTTTCTAGTTTAATTTCAGAGACAAGATTTCTGTAACAAGTCTTGTTAGGACAAGATAAGGTCACTTGTGCCATTTAACTTCTATAGTCATCGACTCAGGTCAGCCAATGGCCCTCTTGTTTCATTTTGCATTGATTTAAAGTTGCTAATTTATACAAGAAATATAATTTTAGTCCTCTTCAATCAGAAGAGTTGCATATAAGCTGTACAATTGGGAATTTTTGGGTGTACTGGTTGTAGGCACCATGCAATTAGTTTAATGGGATTAGGGGGAGCTATTGCACAATGTTGGTATTTCTTTGTAAAAATAAAATAAAAATAAGAATAAAGAAATCACAGCTGAATTCAAGTTACCTCAATCAATAAGTCATAAGTTCCACCATACTTCTGAATATTTTGACTTTAAATGTTGTAACATATTATATAAAGTATGATTCAAGAAGCAGGGAAATAAAGTCTATGGCGGATGCACAGTGAATGTTTGCTTTCCTTCTTTTCCAGATTGAACAATTTGATTATATTGTACTATTTTATTCAGCTGAGCAGCCTAATATCAACAATGAGAGATACCTTGTGTCCCAGAATGGAGACCTCTCATCTACCAGTTTGATTTGCTATGAGTCATATGGTGCTTCAGGAAGTGAATACAGAGTTATCGTTAAATCAGGTACATTGAATAGGGCTCCAGATAGAGGGCATGATTTTTATTTCACAACATAAGATTTTAGAAGTTCTCCATCAAACCCTGTTTTGTGGGTACTCATTAGAATAATCCAATGAGTACCCACAACATAGGTTTTCAGTTGAAAAAACAGTTTCATATTGTCATCTGTCTTGCCTAAAGCTCTCCAAATATCAATCACTGTTGGATAAGAAATGATGGACTAATCTATCAGGGCTTGAAAGTCCTTAAAATTTTACTCATCGTTCACAATGAAAATATATAATCTTCCGTTGATTTCTGTATTCAATTCTTTCAAGCGGGCAAGTAGAATGTTCAAGCCCTGTCTATCTAATAAAGGCATCCTACGCAATAGTTTAACCCATTACCACACAATCCTGACTTTTTATGCTCCTATGAATTATATTGATAACTTTTTAGCTCACCTGAGCACAAAGTGATCGTTGAATGTCTGTCTGTCATGCGTCATGCCGCGTCAACAATTGAAGTGTTTACACTCTAGAGGCCACAGTTTTGACCCAATCTTAATGAAACTTTGTCAGAATAATTGTTAGGTCATGAGTATGAACCCTATTGATTATGGGAGGGTTCTATTTGAAACACAGGATAAGGGGCCTTAATGACAATATCTTTGTTTACACTCTAGAGGCCACAAATATGGCTCTATCTTCATGAAACTTTGTTAGAATAATTATTAGGTCAAAGGATGAACCCTATTGATTCTGGGAAGGTTCTTTTGGAAAACACAGGAAAGGGGGCCTTTATGACAATTTCTTTGTTTACACTCTAGAGGCCACAAATATGGCTCTATCTTCATGAAACTTTGTTAGAATAATTATTAGATCAAAGGATGAACCCTATTGATTCTGGGAAGGTTCTTTTGGAAAACACAGGAAAAGGGGCCTTAATGACTATTTCTTTGTTTACACTCTAGAGGCAACAATTTGGGCTCATTCTTCATGAAACTAGGCCAGAATAATTTTTTGGGCATGAGGATGAAACCTATTGATTATTGGAGGATTCTATTGGAAAACACAGGAAAAGGGGCCTTAATGACAATTTCTTTGATTACTCTCTAGAGGCCACAAATATGGCTCTATCTTCATGAAACCTGCTCAGAATAATTGTTAGGTCAAAGGATGAACCCTATTGATTCTGGGAAGGTTCTATCGGAAAACACAGGAAAAGGGGCCTTAATGACAATTTCTTTGTTTACAGTCTAGAGGCCACAATTTAGACTCAATCTTCATGAAACTAGGCCAGAATAATTTTTTGGGCATGAGGATGAAGCCTATTTATTCTAGCCGCCGTCATAGCACAGTTGGTAGCGCGTCGGACTTTCGATCTAGTGGTCCCGGGTTCGATTCTCGACGGCGGCACTCATTCCGACTACTTGTCTCTCACCAATGGGTCGATAATCGTAGACCTATGTGGGATAGCATCTGGAGGCTAGGAAAGGATGTAATGGTAGTACTGGTGTGAGAAATACCAGGATTCCATTGTTAGGTGCTCCAGCAGCCGCGATATAACTGAAAGATTGTTGAAAGCGGCGTAAAACCCCATTCAAACAAACAAATCAATTTATTCTTGTAAGATTCTTTTGGAAAACACAGGAAAAGGGGGCTTAATGACAATTTCTTTGTTAACGCTCTAGAGGTCATCATTTTGGCTCAATCTTCATGTAACTTGGTCAGGATACTTGCTAGATCATAAAGATGAACCTTATAGATTATGGGAAGGTTCTATAGGATAACACAGGAAAAGGGGCCATAATGACAAAATATTTGTTTACAATGTAGAAGTCACAGTTTTGGCTCAATCTTCATGAAACTGATTATAGTTATTTGTCTCTAAAACAATTTTTTTAACAGCAGACAGTTCAGGTGAGCAATATAGGATCATTATGGTCCTCTTGTTTCAACTTAATTTGTGCTGTGAAATATCATCTGCAACGTCTTTCATTTTGGACTATTTTAGAATATGTTGTCTGGTATTGGGGTAAAGTAAGCATTTTGCAAAAAAAGAAAAACAAAAAAAAGCATAATGTCACATTAAAGACTATTATAATCTGAACTCAGATTTAGTTTCTCAAAACTCTGCCTATTTTTCAGGAAATGAAGCCCAAGCTAGAGTCACATGTCCCTGGGTATTCCTAGGAAGATTTGATTACTTTCATACAGAGAATGGTGTTAATTCATGTACTGCCGGGAACAATGACCTAGATGTTTGTGCAGACAAAGAAGTTGTTGCATTTGATTTCACACAATGCAACACTGATGTAGCCTACTCAGGTATTGAGCCCTTTCCTGTTCAATCCCTGTTTTTTACGTCTCTGTGTTTTTATACTTGATAAAACATTGTGAAAAAAGAAGAATTATTTCTACACTACTGATTGATTATTTTTCAAATAAAATCAACTTAAAATTGTCGTCTGCATAAACCTTTGAATTTAGACAGGTCTAAAATTCAGAAAAACAGGACAGGGTTAATGATCAGATCTATCACAAAAATGGGAAATTATGGAAAGATTTAATCATCATATCATGCAGGGGTCCTGTGTAGCCCAGTGATTTGATGGCAGACTGGTAATCAGAGGTAAGTCAAGGGCTCAGTACTCGTAATTTAAGTGAAGTGGAGGGTTGCTGGTTCAAATCCCAGCTGTGCCACTCGTCATCTGGATATGCCCTTGGGCCAGACATTTAAGAGCCACAGCCTTGCCTTTGTGAAACCTAGGTGATAGGTGATGGAGTGAACTTTGTCGTGATAAACTGAAAGATTCTTCAAACCTTCAAAAAATCCCATTCTAATGATTAACCCATTCCCACACACCATCACGCTTTTTTATGACCATCAAGAAAAAGGCTTATGAAAAATTGTGAAAAATGAAGAATTTGCTTGTTGTAAGTAATTTTTTCATTTTTCATAATATTTTCTACCCTAATAGACAGTTATTTCCAATTTCATCAACTAAAAATTTTCTTCTGTAACTTTTGAGTTTGGACTAGTCTAAAATTTTGTTGTGTGGGAATGAGTTTATTCACCCCGAAATATTTCCTACTGGGCAGGTACTAGAATCAGGTTTTATTAGCAATTTATTATATTCATTAATACTAGGAACAAATAGATCTGGGCAATCTAAAATGTTGCTTAATTTTTGTATGAAATAGAATGAAAAAATAAATATCACTCTTTGGATAACAAATGAATTACCCAGTACCTCTTTGCCCTCAATGCATGGAAATCATCTGATACAAAAAAACAACCCAATTTACAGTATGCTACAAGCAAAATCTGCTTTTAACCCATTCCCACTCAATCTGGCTTTTTTAAGCATCTCAAGAAAAAGATTTTTGAAAACATTGTTGACATTGAAGAAACTGCTTTTAACAATAATGACCTCTTCAATGTCAACAATGTTTTCAACCCTACAAGGCAAATATTTTCTAAATTCCACAAACTTGAACTTGATGTCTTCAATGTCTTTCAATTTAAAACAATCTAAGATTTTGTTGTATTGTAATGGGTTGACTGTAAAAATGATGTGTAAATACAAATAATGACATCATTTTTCAAACACGGATATATGCTTTGCAGAATTCCATAAACACATAAATTCCATTAGTTTTTTCAATTTATTCCCCCAAAATAGAATATCAAGTCAGTGTTCATGAAATACCAGATGTATATAACTTGTTATCTAAAAACTCTACAAAGCCTTGTTTCTATGTATTCTTAGATGACTCATTTATTTAGTAAATTTGGAAGTTCATCACCACTTCTTCAATATACTCTGTGTATTCCAGGCCAGACGAGTGTATCCTGTATAGACAATGTACCAGTAGGCACAGACACGTTTGTGACAGTTTATAATTCAGCTGCAGTAGATGGTATCAACACATTCAGGTTCACTTGTTTTGTAAGTTTTTTTGTGTTGTGTTATGTTGACAAATTAAGAATAACATCTTCATTCCATTATTTCTATTCAATTTTTCAATTGGGCTGGTCTAAAATTCTCTCATCTGGTAATGGTTTTGTAGTGTAAAAAATGCTCGACATCACAAACTCCTAAGAATTTTTCATCTGGAAGGGCTAAAGTTAGAAGAGATATGTTTAACCCATTCCCACACAATCCCCGTTTTTTATGCACCTCAAGAAAAAAGCTTTGGAAAACATTGTGGAAAATGAAGAAATTGTTTGTCACAATCAATTTCTTTTTTATCCACTATGTTTTCTATAAAAAAAAAAAAATGAAAAAAAATTGAAATTCAAGTAACTTGAAATTGTCATCTGCAGCTTCTTTCAATTTGGACTAGTCTAAAATTGTTGTGTGGGAATTTTTTTGTAAAGGGCTTTTCATCATACAGTTGACAATTATTGTCGTTATATTGAAAAAGTTTGTTTTCTGGATAACCTGAGGTAATTTTAAGTCCCAATTATTTCCTTTTTTTATTTCATATCAAATTAAATGTTTGAGTCAAGGTTGAGAAGTCTGCCATTCCAATCAAATTTACATGTTCTTCCCCACCTCCCCAATTTGGTTACTCACCAAGAATGGCATCTTATTGATATTGTATTTAGACTCAGACAGGAATTTATATGAAACAACATTGCAAAGAAAGTTACAAAAGTAAAATGGTTGGTTTACAATGTTATGTTGCAAAATCAACCAAAAAGGCTCTTATAATTGTTGGAGTTCAAAGTTAACTTTGAACCTAAAATTTAATGGTTGATTGGTGAATTAACGATGTTGGAGGGGGCTAAATTGATCTTTGATATTGGCATAAGGAGTGGAATATTCAATATCTTTGTACATCACTTGCGGAACAGAGTGTTCCAGTGTAAAAGGCAAAAAATATGAAAATCTCACACCATTGTAATACATTTTCTTACCAGTGGTCCAGTTTTTAAGGCCAATTTTTTACTTGGTTAACTCAAGCCTTATGCATAGCCCACAAGATTCAAGGCAACAAGTTTCAACTGTAATGTTTTCTATCTTTTATTATCAGGGTGTATCTAGAGATTTATCAACAACCAGTGTGGCCCCAGAATATTGTAGAAAATCCCAGACAACCAACACAGCCCCTACAGACGGTGCTTTAGTAACACTCACTTCTATTAAAGGTAATTGATTTGTCTCTTTGTATGGGGTTTAATGTCACTTTGAAAAATCTTTCAATCATACGACATTAAGTTCACTTTTTCATGAGCTTTCTTAGTATCACTGGTATTACGCTTGGGCTCTTGCCTTGCCAAATGGCATGACCAGGGGTACATTTGGGATTTAAACCTGCTACCCTTGACCTCTCTCTGATTGAGAGCTCCCTCCTAAACAATGAGCCATAAAGGTCCACCATGTGGTATTTGAACAACAAATTAAAATTTTTGGTTTTTCAGTTTTGAAAGAAGGAAAATCTTAATTATGCTGATTTATACTAATGCATTACACAAATTAGTGGATAATTCTCATTGAATAATATTTGATAATTTCACTACTCAATTATCACTTTGATCATTTTATTTAAACTTTTGACATCTTTATTTCCAGTTACATCTATAGGAACCCTTATGTTATTTTTAGCTTACCTGGGCACAAAGTGCTCAATTGAGCTATTGTGATCACCTGAAGTCCGACGTCTGGCCAGTGTCCATTGTGCATCGTCTGTCAACAATTTTTTAAAAGAAAGCTGAAAGAATTGCAATCTGTTGAAAACTCAAGGTGCCATGGCAACAAAAGTGAAATTTTAAAATACTATTTAACCCATTCCATCTCAACCCCTCCTTTTTACGCCCCTCGAGAAAAAAGCTTTGGAAAACATTGTGGGAATTGAAGAAATTGCTTGTATCAAGCAATTTCTTCATTATCCACAATGTTTTCTATCCAAAAAGACGAAAAAATTCAAAATTCCAACAACTTGAAATTTTAGTCTGCAGCTTCTTTCAATTTGGACCAGTCTAAAATTTTGCTGTGTTGGAATTGGTTAAAAATGTTCTTCTCTTGACCCAGATGGCATAGTGCCTTGATATTTTGCATGAAACATCAGTATTATGACCTCTTTCAAAATTGCTAATATCATTACCCTTGGGTCCCCATGGGCAGACCCCGGGATTGATTTTATATAGAAATAAAGACCAATTTTTAAACGACATCTCCTCCCAAACCATTCAGCCAGATTGAACTATATTTGGCAGAAGTGTTTCCATGGGACATTGTATAAAAATAGGTAAAAGAATTGGTTGACATTGCAACAAAAATAAAATAAGCTTTAAAAATCTCTTCCTCTTGACCCAGAAGGCATGGTACTTTGATATTTTGCATGAAACATTAGTGTAATGACCTCTTTCAAAAATGCTCAAATCATTACCCTCAGGTCCCCAGGGGTGGAGCCCCATAGGGATATGGTTTATAGTGGAACAAAGAATGATTTCAAATGTCTCCTCCCAAACCATTTGGCCAACTTGAACCAAATCTGGCAGAAATGTTCCTTATGGGGCCCTGCATGAAAATAGATAAAAGAATTTAAATCTGTTGAAAACTCTGGTTGTAATGGCAACCAAGTAAAATTTTAAAATAATATTTAAAAATCTTCTCCTCCTTACCAACAAGGCATAGATACCCTTGGGTCCCAGGGGGGTAGAGCCAAGGTGTGTGTGTGGGTTTGTATAGAAATAAAGAACTATTTTAAAATGACGTCTCCTTCCAAACTATGAGATGTTCCTTGGTTGGTCATCTTCCACAATAGCTAAAAAGATAGAAATTTAGTGGAAGAACTCTGGTTGCATTGGCAATGAAGGCTAAATCTTTGAAAATCTTCTATAGTCCTGACCCAGTCTTGATATGAAGCATGAAGCATCAGTTCTTTGACTTCTTTCATATTTCTTAAATTATTACCCATGAATCCATAGGAAGGAAAAAGTGTGTTCACCTCCTTTCATATTAGTCCTAAAGCCTTGAAATTTGTCATAAAGATTTTTGGATCTCTAGGTACAGAGCTGATATATATACATATAAAGTATGGTCAGGCCAACTTGTATTCCTAACCCTAACATAAAATTAGAATGTTGAACCTTTATCTCAGGTGAGCGCCCCAGGGCCAACAGTCCTTTGTTACTGTTTTTAATACCCCCCCCCCCTCTAAAAAAAAAAAAACCCTTTTGATAAAGCATAATAAAGTTACCATGTTCTTGTTCATATTTATCTTGGGGCTGTTTTGGGCTATAGCACTGATGTGGTCCCAAAACTTTGACATTTTCCTATAACTCTATGATCACTTTACTGAGGGACCTTGTATTGCACATGTATATTTCTTGTTTTGAGACCTCTCGGTTGATATAAAGCTCAAGGTCAACGGTTAAGGGCATACAGCCAAGTAATGTTAATATTTTATTTGACATATCATTCTAAAATAAGTAAAAGCACAGCTTTGCAGAGTTTTTATGACTTTTCCAATTACCTTATACATGAAATTTATAATTAATGAACCCTTATTTTATAGCCTACATGTAAAGCAGCTTTCTATTGACCATTAATTGTTTATACAAAATACATTAGCTTATCAATTTCCAATACATACATGAAAGAAGATCAAAAGAAGATCAATCGCAATGCTTGAATAGATCAATTTTTAAGTCACTGCCTTTAAAACAAAATGAAAAAAAAATATTTTGGCATTATTTCATAGGCTTATGACCTTCAAAAATATAAATCATAATGTATTCTATTCTGGTGAATCTATCAAACACAGATCTTTTTATAATATCTGATTTTGTCAGTTTCAGTTTATAAGTCTTACTACATTATTCTATTTTTCTTGCTTTTCAGAGTTGTGCCGTAAGTATTACTAAACTTTGCCTTTTTTTCCCCAACAGGTTTCTTTATATTCATTTGAAATGAGTTTTAAATGAGATTTAACTTAATTTTTGAAAAAATAATATGTTGTTTAGAACAATGTTGTAAATCAGGATAAGAATGCCTGCTTGTTTCTTGTCTATAATAATTCTTAGAAGATGTGTCATTATTTGCAACAAATTTGCTCCAGTTTAACCCATTCCCTCACTGTAAAATTTTTAGACTCGTCAAAAATGAAAGAAATTAGAGATGACAATTTCAAATTGTTATAATTCTCAAAATCTTAGCTTTTCTGGGTAGAAAACAATGTGAAAAATGAAGACATTTCTTGTAACAAGCAATTTCTTCATTTTCCACATCGTTTTCCAAAACTATCCAGTGGCATAAAAAGGAGGGATTGTGTGGCAATGGGTTAAAAGCCATTTTTGAAAGAATTTTGAATTTGCTTATAGTTCATAATAGGTAGCCTATATCATTTAACATCAATTTACTCTTTCCTATGTTCAAAATTTTAGATTTGTCCAATATGAAAGAGATTGCAGCCAACAACAAAATTTGAAACATACCTTTTCTACAGGGTTGCAAATATTCTGGGAATGGAAGAAATTGCTTGTTACAAACAATTTCTTCTTTTCCCACATTGATTTCTCAAGTAATAAAGGGGGGGGGGGCGCATAAAAACCAGGGTTTGTACAGAATATGATTAAAATGAATTTTACATGGTTATTGTACAGGAACCTGTGCTGTGCTGTCAGACCCTGATGGAGGTAATGTAACAATACGGACAGACGGAGCCGACACTGTGGCTTATTATACATGTGCTTCACAGTATGACATGTACGGGGATTCCACAAGGACATGTCAGAGTAATGAGACTTGGACAGGAACTGCTCCTGTCTGCAGTAAGTCAACGCTTCACATAAACTAAATTATAGACTGCTCCAAACCGCAAGAATTCAGATAATTGTTCAAAAAAGTTTTGAGTTCGATATCTTTCATGATAGCAAGAAAATAATATGAGCATTTTGTTTGGAACATCTTATTATTTTGAAATGATATCATCCTGGATATTCTACCTACATTTGAAACAGGGATTAACCTTTTTGTCTAAGATCAATTGCAGTTTTGGAAAACTTATTTCGATGCTGTTTATAACTAGCAATGAATTGTTTGATATGCATTAGATTATGAAGAAATTCTTGTAATCCATTCCCACACAATACTGTTTTCTGATGCCTCTCAAGAAAAACATTTTGAAAACCATAGTGGAAAATGAAGAAAATGTTTGTTAAAAGTAATATCTTCATTATCCAAAATGATATCTACCCTCAAAGGCACAAATTTTACTAAATTCATCAAATAAAAATTGTTGTCTTCAACATCTTTGATTTAGACCAGTCTAAAGAAATTGTCATCTGGTAAAGGGTTAATACATTTTAAGCTAAACAAAATGGTTTTAATGATTCTCTGTTTCCAGTTTTATAATATTTAAAAATTTATATACAAACTTAGTGCTTCATAAATTTAATGTTGTAAAGAATGCTTGAACACATTATCAGATGGCAAAAATTAAGATTGATCAAATTTGAAGTTGCAGATGTTAGTTCAAAGCTTGCACAAATAAAAAAAAATACAAGCAATTTCCCCTTTCCTTTGTTACAAGCAATTTCTTCATTCCCACACTGTTTTTAATTAAAAGTTAAATAATCTAAAATTTGAACTTGACTTCTTCAACTCCATTTAATGTTGACCAGTCTAAGTCTAAATTTTGCTGTCTGGTAATGGGTGAATGTAATGATGTTATTCAGACTGTTCTAACTGGCACTATTAATGAATATCACATTGGATTTATTGACAGAATGTCATAAAACTTTGTTACAGAATGCAAATTTCCAAATGTCCCTGCCAATGGTAATGTGACAGTATCATCTGATGGACTGTTAGCCACATACACATGTAATCCAGGGTACGTCCTAACAGGGAACCAGCATCGGACATGTCAGGCAAATGGAAGTGCTTGGAATGGAACTGACCCAACATGTGGTAATTTTACTCATTACCTGACAAATTGAAAGAAGTTGTTGATGACTAAATAAACACAAATCAGCATGCCAGCTGAGTTTTCATTTTGGGGGTACATGTACCCCTCAGAGTTAAGGGTGCATCATATGAGTCTTAACTCTTTCACAAATGGTGTTTTTGTTATTATCATTGTTAAATAAGTGCCACATGTCATTTTTAAGACTTCAGATAAAATTAGAGCTAGGGACAGTAAACTTTTTTTGAAATATGATTTTTGTCAAAAGCACTTTTTCTTTATTATTGAATTATAGAAGGGTTAAATGGAATATGAGAGCGATTGCTTAGCAAACCTTGAACAAGTTGATTACAAGGGTGGGACTGACATTTTTCTGTGTAAACAGAGGAGCAGGCTATACCATACAGGTCGGCTCATTTTCAGCTCAAACGATTTTGGTACAGAAATGGCCTTATTACAGTCAAAAACTTGCCTTTGATGAAAAATGGAATAGGTATTGTTGTAACAGTTTGCAATCAGCAAATTATGTAGCTCTAACGAAATTACATTCTTGAATAAACGACTCCATTTTATCATGTGTGACTTACAACAGAATTCACAATAGAAACTAATTTCAAAAACAAATTCTATAGTATTTCTTCTTGCATATGAAATCTTTTCTGTTTCTAACCCAAAAGATGCAAATGTCTTTAATTTTGTTTGAACATTTTTGACTTATTCCAAATAAAACTAGCAAGGCCATTGGGATCTGTATTATGTATATTTTCAAAGAGCTGGAGTATAAATAAAAACAGAGCATGAAGAAGCAATGGTTCCCATCGAATGAAAAGGAAATCACTTGCTCCCAATACATTTTTAGCCCACCTGAGCACGAATTGCTCATGGTGAGATATTCCAGCATGCATTGTGCGTTGTCAGTCGTGTGTCAACAATCTTAAAATGACATCTACTCCCAAACCGCTGGGTGGATTTCAACCAAATTTGGAAGGAACATTCCTTGGGTGGTGCTCTTTAAAAATTGCTAATAGAATTGAAATCCGTAAAAACTCTGGTTGCAATGGCAACAAACCTGAAATTTTTATGAAAACTTTAAAACAATGTCCTCCAGACCCAGAAGGCGTAGAGCCTTGATAATTGGGATGAAGCATCAGTGCAATGACCTCTTTCAGAATTGCTAAAATAATCACCCTCAGGTACTCAGGGGCGGAGCCCGAGGGGAATTGGGCTTATAAAGAAGGATTTTTGAAATGCCATCTCCTACCAACCAAATTTGGCAGGAATGTTCCTTTGATGTTGCCCTTTAAAAATTGCTAAAAGAATTGAAATCCGTTAAAAACTCTGGTTGCCATAGCAACAAAACTGTAATTTTAATGAAAACTGTAGAAATTATCTGCTCCTGACCTAGAAGGCGTAGAGCCTTGATATTTTGGCATGAAGCATCAGTACAATGACCTCTTTCAGAAATGCTAAAATCATCACCCTTAGGTACCCAGGGGTTGGGGTTGGGGCTTAGAAAGAAATAAAGAAGATTTTTTAAAATGACATCTCCTCCAAAACTGCTGGGCAGATTTCAACCAAATTTGGCAGGAATGTTCCTTGGACGATGCCATATGAAAATTGCTAAAAGAATTGTAATATGTTTAAAACTCTGGTTGCCATGGCAACAAAACTATAATTTTAATAAAAACTTTAGAAATTATCTCCTCCTAACCCAGAGGGCCTAGAGTCTTGATATTTTGCATGAAGCATCAGTACATTGACCTCTTTCAGAATTGCTAAAATCACCAACCTTAGGCCCCCAGAGGCAGAGGCCCCGGGGGGGGCTTATATAGAAATAAAGATGGATTTTTAAAACGACATCTCCTCCCAAACCACTGGGCTGATTTAAACCAAAAAATTTAATCAGTTGAAAACTCTGGTAGCTATGACAACAAGAGTTAAATTGGAAAAAAAAATGACCCCCCCATCTCCTCCTGTCCCAGAAATTGCAGATTCTTGAATTTTGCATGAAACATTAGTACATTGACCTCTTTCAAGATTGATAAAATTTTAGAGCCACAGGGTGACTAGGCTTAAATAGAAATAAAGAAAGCAACCCTTTCAAAACTATTTGGTGAATTTAAACCAAATTGGGCTTGTTGATTTTAGTTAAATGTTAAAGGAGGTTTTCTCCTGACCCAGTTTGTATTAGGCCTTGACGAAAAAAAGACCCTTATCTCAGGTGAGCACCAGGGCCACTGGCCCTCTTGTTATTCTTCTTAGCTTACAATCTTAAGGATATTGATTGGTTTAAAATCATAGCTTATCAAGTTGTAGTTACAATTTTAGGTCACCTACCAACATTTTACCCATCTGTTGTAATAATTTGAAAAATACCATCTTTGATATTGCAGTCAAACTGGCTTGTAGTTGAGTGAATGTTGCCAGTAATCCTTCAATTGTCCAGTCTGGAACTATATGTTTATTTTATGATGTTTGACAATCAAGATTTTTAAAATACAGTTTATTCAAGCTGCAGTTTCAAAGTTCATATCTTCCCCATTGAATAGTGGTTTTATTTTAACCAAAAAGAAATGTTCCTGACCACAAACTGTAGACTAATGTTTTTGGATATCTTTGACAAATATTCCAGTTTGAATGTTTTGAGGTATTCTGCAAATGAAGTAGGCATAGCTAGAGATTGGTCAGCTGACGATATATTGTTTTCTACATATTTAAATGTTCTACTAGTAAATATTAGTTTTAGAATTAAAATGTTACTTTCAGATACATGTGCCACATTAACCAATATAACAAATGGTCTAACTGTTCTGACATATGAGGGAGTAACAAGCATTGCTTCGTTTACTTGTGAGGTTAACTACACTCTGTCAGGGCCTCGGTCGATAGTCTGTCAGACAGATGGATCATGGAATGATACAACACCTACTTGTGGTGAGAATTTTATTTTATTATCCCCTGCTGTTTCGGCGAAGGGGATATAGTAATGGTCTCCGCTCGTCCTTCCATTCTTCTGTCATTCAATCATTCCGTCATTCCATCACCAAACTTGTCCGGAGCATATCTCTGAAAGTATAATTGCTATCAACTTGAAACTTCATTGGTCGATAGATCTCATTGAGGAGAGGTGCAGTGCACAAGAACCACAACTCTTGCTTGCATAATTTTGGAGTTATTGACCCTTGTTGTTTTACAGACTAAGATTTTGTCTGGGCATATCTCTGAAAGTATAAAAGCTATTAACTTGAAACTTCATAGGTAGATAGATCTCGTTGAGGCGAAGTGCAGTGCACAAGAAACACAACTAATGCTTGCATAATTTTGGAGTCATTGCCCTTTGTTGTTTTAAAGACTAAGATTTTGTCCTGAGCATATCTCTGAAAGTATAATAGCTATTATCGAACTCATTGAGAAGAAATGCAGTGAACAAGAAGCCTAAATCTAACTGGCTTCAGTTTACTATCAAGCTGTTACAGCTGGGGATGGCCAACCGTCAGAGCTTCATTTCCGCGGAAATTAATGAAACTTTGTGGAAAAGCTCACTACAAAGAGGAGATGCGCATGTCGTCTGGGTTACCGAGTTCAACTATTAAATTCAGAGTTACTGCCCCTGATTCGTGAAGCCATATACACACAGAGTAATATTCGTTTCCGTGCTATTTCTTGGAAACGATTAACTGGATTTCAATAAAACATGGAGGGAGGCTTCACTACAAAGAGGAGTTACCTGGTTTGACTTTTAGATTTGGAGTTACTGCCCCTAATTGGTGAAGCCATATACATACAGAGTAATATTCATTTCTCCGCTTTTTCTTGATAACTAATGACTGGATTTCAATGAAACTTTGTGGAAAGCTTCACTACAAAGATGCGATGTGCATGTCATTAGGGTTACAGGGTTTGACAATTAAATTTAGAGTTTCTGCCCCTGTTTTTGAAGTCATAAACATATAAGGTAATTTTCGTTTCCATGCTATTTCTTGGAAACAATTAGCTCGATTTCAATGAAACTTTGTGGAAAGCTTCACTACAAAGAGGAGATGCGCATATCGTTGTGGCTACACGGTTTGACTATAAAATTTAGACTAACTGCCCCTGATTTGTGAAGCAAATGCATACAGAGTAATATTCGTTTCCACGCTATTTCTTGGAAACCATTGACTGGATTTCAATGAAACTTTGTGGAAAGCTTCACTACAAAGAGGCGATGGGCATATCGTCATGGCTACACGGTTGGACTTTTGAATTTAGAGTTACTGCCCTGATTGGTGAAGCCATATACATACAGAGTAATATTTGTCTCCGCACTTTTTCTTGGAAACCATTGGCTGGGTTTCAATGAAACTTTGTGGAAAGCTTCACCACAAAGAGGTGATGCGCATATCATTGGAGTTATCCGGTTCAACTATTAAATTTAGATTTAATGCCCCTGATTGATGAAGCCATATACATACAGAGTGATATCCTATGATTAATTTACTCAATTGACAAACAAAATATTTTTGGCAGGGGATATCAATTCAAAGAATTTGCTTGCTGGTGATGTAAACTACACACTGTTAGGGCCTCTCTCTGTATATTTTGTCAGACAGATGGAACATGGAATGATATAACACCAACTTATGGCAAGAATTGTATTTTATTCATTCTGTAGTTTGAAAATTTGATGGAACATGGAGTGATACAGGGCCTATTTATATTTGAATACAACTACACAGTCAAGGCCTTATTTTGAAGTTTGACAGACATATTGAGCATTGTAGGGCAGAGAACAGAGTTTTATATAGAATTTTACTTTATATTCTTTTTATTTCTGATATTGTTACAAGCAATTTCTTCATTTTTATCAATGTTTTCCCAATCATTTTTAGCTCTACTGTCCGTCGCGCGTGCGTGCGTGCGTCCGTCGTCCGTCCGTTAAACTTTTCCTTGTTTACGCGATAGAGTCCACAGTTTTCATTGGATTCCCTTCAAACTTTCACAGAATGATTGTACCATCATAAGGATCGTTCTTTTCGAAATTGGGTCAGATCCATCAAGAAACGCGGGAAGAGGGGCCTAATTAAAAATCCTCGTTTACGCAATAAAGTCCACAGTTTTCATCGGATTCTCTTCAAACTTTCAGAGAATGATTGTACCATCATAAGGATCTTTCATTTTGAAAATGGGTATGATCCGTCAAGAAACACGGGAAAAGGGGCCTTAATTAAAAATTCAATTAAAAATCCTTGTTTACGCGATAGAGTCCACAGTTTTCATCGGATTCTCTTCAAACTTTCTCAGAATGATTGTACCATCATAAGGATCTTTCCTTTCGAAAATGGGTCTGATCTATCAAGAAACAAGGGAAAAGGGGCCTTATGAAAATTTAATTCAAAAATCCTCGTTAACACTCTAGAGTCCACAGCTTTCATCAGAAAATTTAAATTTCGAAAATTTAATCGAAAAAACTTTTAAGAAATCCTCTTTAACACTCTGGATTCAATAGTTTTCATCGGATTCCCTTTAAACTTTCACAGAATGATTGTACTATCATAAGGATTGTTCCTTTCAAAATGGGGTATGATCTGTCAAGAAACACTGGAAAAAGGGGCCTTATGAAAATTTTAATAAAAAATTCTCATTAATAATCTAGAGCCAACAATTTTCAACGGATACTCTTCAAACTTTCACAGAATGATTGTACCATCATAAGGATAGTTCCTTTTGGAATCGGATATGATTCCTCAAGAAACATAGGAAAAGGGGCCTTATGAAAATTTAATTAAAAAATCCTCGTTAATACTCTAATACTCACAGTTTTCATCTGATTGACTTCAAACTTTCACAGAATGATTGTACTATCATAAGAATTGTTCCTTTCAAAATTTGGTATGATCAGTCAAGGACCACAGGAAAAAGGGGCCCAATAAAAACTGGATTGAAAAGGTCCTCGTAAACACAATAGAGTCCATAGTTTTCAACAAATTCTCTTCAAACATTCCCAGAATGATTATTACATTAAATGGATTGTTCCTTTCAGAAGTAGGTTTGATCCATCAAGTTTCATAGGAAAAGGGGCTCTATGAAAATTTAATAAAAAAAATCTTAGTTAACACATCATGACCCTAGATTTCATCTGATCGACTTCCAACTTTCACATAATGATTGTACCATCATAGGGATTGTTCCTTTCAAATTGGGTCTGATCCATAGAGAAACATAGGAAAAGGGGCCTTAGGAAAATTCAATTAAAAAAAATCTTAATTAATGCTTGTAAGTCCACAGATGAGTTTGGGTTGTCTTTATACTCAAACAGAATATTTATACTTTTGTAAGAAGAGTTCCCTTTGGAATTTGTTCAGATCCATCAAGTAACATGGGAAAAGGGGCTATATGAAAATTCAATCAATAAAACCCTGTTAACACAATGAAGCCCACAGCTTTGATCAGATTTTGTTGAAACTTTTACAGAATGATTGGAAGGTCATAACTATCATTCTTTTCATAACAGGAAAAGGGGCCTTATGAAAATTTCATTTATAAATCCTTGTTACCAAGTCCAGAGCTTTCATCGGATTTTCTTCAAACGTCCACAGAATAATTGTACAATAATAATGATTGTTGATGTTTGCATTAGACCTGATCCGTCAAGTATCACAGGAAAAGGAGCATTATGAAATTTAATTTTAGAATCATTGTACCACAATAAAGTCAACAGTTTTCATCAGATTCTGTTAAAACTTTCACAGAATGATTATTCCATCATGAGGATTCTTTCTTTCAAATTAGGCGTGATCTGTCTAGTATCATGGAAAAAGGGGCCCTTTGAGAGTTTTATCTATAATCCTTGTAACCAAGTCCAGAGCTTTCATTGGATTTTATTCAAACCTTCACAGAATCATTGTACAACAGTCACGATTGTTGATGCTGGCATGAGACCTGATCCTTCAAGTATCACATGAAAAGGAGCCTTATGAAAATTTTATTTTAAAAATTTTACACCAAGATAAAGTCTGTAGTTTTCATCAGATTCTGTTCAAACTTTCACAGAATGTTTGTACCATCATAAGGGTTGTTTCTTTCAAAATTGGGCCTGATCTGTCTAGTATCATAGGAAAAGGGGCTGTATGAAAAATTATTACCAAATCCTCATAAACACAACAATGTCCTCAGTCTTTATCAGAATCTCTTCCATCTTTAATAGAATGATTGTACCCTCATTTGGATTGTTCCTTTGTAAATTAGGTCTGATTGGTTAAGTGACACAAGAAAAGGAACCTTATAAAAAATTTTATTACAAAACATCATTATTACAATAAAGTCCTCAGTTTTTATCATTTTCTTCAAAATATCATTAGGATTGTTCCTTTGTACATTGGGTCTGATTTGTTAAGTTTCACGGAAAAAGGGGCCTTATGAAAATTTTGTTACAAAAATTCTTGACCCAATTCAGTCCACTGTTTTCATTGCTTCTCTTTAACTTTTAAAGAATGATTCTACCTTCATTAGAATTGTTCCTTTTGAAATTTGGTTTGTTCTGTAAAGTATCATGAGAAAAGGGGCCCTATGAAGATTTCACTATAAACTCATTAACACAATGAATTCCACAGATTACACAGATTGATTGTACCATCATTCCAATTGTTGATTTTGACAGTGGATCTGATTATGGCAAGTGTCACATAAAAAGGGGCCTTATGAAAAACTTTCTTAGATATTCTGGTTAACACAATGATGTCCCTTGATTTCACCGGATTCACTTCAAAATTTCACAGAATGATTGTACAATCACTTTAATGGTTCTTTTCAGAACTGGGTACAATCCATCAAGTATCATGTAAAAAGGGGCCATATGATTTTTTTTTTAATATTCTAGTAAACATGATGAATTCCCAATATTTCATCGGATTCACTTTTAAAAGGTGCCTTATGAGAACTTGAATTTAATATCTTTGTTAACACTATAAAGTCAACAGTTTTTTTGGATTCTCTTCAAAGATGCATGGAATAATTGTGGCATTCGAAACACAGGAAAAGGGCCTTACAGATTATCATTCAAAACATTCTTGTGTATGTGATGAAGATCACAATCATTATCAAATAGTCTTTTAAATTTCACAGGACAATTGTCAGGTTGTTAGGAAAGTTCCTTTTGGAATGAAGTTGATCCATCAGAAAACACAGGAAAAGGAGCCTTATTGATTTTCATTCAAAACAATCCTGTTTATGTGATAAAGTCCACAATTATTGTCAGATTCTGATGAAATATTCACAGAATGATTGTAGGGTCATAAAGTAACTTTCTTTTGGAAATGTAGTGGATACATCATGTAACATGGGAAAAGGGGCCTTGAGGATTGTTGCTTAAAATGATAAAGGGGATAAAGCCCTTTTTTTTCTTTATGCATTCTTCTTTGAGCAATTAACTTCCTTGAATATCAGATTTCTTTAACAGAAAACTTGATAACCAGTAGAGTGTCTCAGGCCCTCATGGGCCTCTTGTTCTTGAGTGGCGTCCAAAAGCTTCATTGTGCGAGAATGGGTTAAGGCCTTAACGGCACTTAGTGTAATCCTAGTCTTGTGACTTTGTCATAGGCTATTGTTTCAGTCTTTTAACTGCAGGCCAATACAGAGATTCTGTACTTTAGCTGTTAAACCATTATGAAAAAAATGAAGGTTTTTTTTTTTTTAACAACAATTAAAAGCAAATTTTTCTAAAATGCATCAAATTTAGTAGAAAACATTATGAGCAAAAGAAAAATGCTTGTTACAAGCAACTTCTCCTTTTACTACATTTTTTTCAATTGTTCAACTGTTTGGCATGAGGGAATGCTTAGTAATGGGTTAAATAAAAGGAATTGTGTGTATTTAATTAATTCTGTTCAACCAAAAAATTAAGTCAGAAAAAACTTATAGAAAAAATTGAGCAGGCAGTGTGTAAATGCTTTGAATCAAACTTACTCTAAATCTTGCAGTAACATGTGATGCCATAGTAACACCAAATATTGGTACTGTTATCATGACAACAGATGGTTTCCAGACTACTGCTAGCTACGGTTGTGATGTAGGATACCAGATTTCTGGGATAGACTCTGTAACATGTCAGACAGACGGATCATGGAATGGATCAGCTCCATCATGCAGTAAGTAAAAATAAAATTGCTAAAATTAATCCATTACCAAAACCACAAATAAACTGGTCCAATTTAAAAGAATTTTTTATTGATGAAATGTTAGAAATATTTGTCTTTTTGGTTTGAGAATGTTGTTGATAATGAAGAAATTGCTTGTAACAAGCAATTTCTTCATTCTGCACAACATTTTTGTTGAGGTGCGTAAAAAATAAGGTTGTGCAGGAAAGGGTTACAGATCAAGGTCATATTTGTTTTACTATTGTTGATCTGTTTGTCTTATCTGCTATGCTACTGTTGAAATAGAACTCGTATTTTATCATGTTAATCCCTTCTCACACAATCCTGATTTTTCACAACGAAAAAGGTTAGGAAAAAATCTTTGGAATATTGTAGCAAGCAATTTCTTCAATTTTTGCATAGACTGAGATATTTTAAAAAATTCTCCTTTAAATTGTCATCTGTGACTTCTTTGAACTTGTCCTTAACTAAATTGTTATCAGATTCTAGTAGTGGAATAAGAATCAACCTTTGTCATGATCATTATCTAAGTTCAAGCTAATTACTTGAATCCTTGTTATAGTGAATAAAATCCTTTTCAGAAAATATTAAGATCAAATGGCTGGAAGCCTGATTTAAAATAATTTTATGCCCCCGCATCGATATATCAGGGGCATATTGTTTTAGTGGTGTCCCTCTGTCTGTCCGTCTGTCAACTAAACATTTTTCTATAACTTCAACCCTGATTAAGTTACAAAGCTAATATTTGGTATGTAGATAGGTCTCGACAAGGCACAACTGGGGAAGGTCATTTTATTAAGGTCAAGGTCATATTTTAACCCTTTTCCCTAAAACAAAGAAAAAAGCCCAATAAAATCACCTGTTTCTAAAGAATTCCTGTTTCGGGGGCATGGTGTTTCACAAACTCATCTTGTTTGTTTTAAAATCAATTTCTTAAGTAACACTGGCTTACAGTGAACAAACAGGTGGTGTAAACCAAGATCAGATTGCACCCATGTACAGGCTGATCTTTATGTATGCCTCCTGCCAAATCAGTAATATTTTGGTCCAGCATGACAGGGTTTGAAAGCTATATATTGCCTTCTGTCCATCAAGTATTTCTGTGACAGTGAAATCATTTTTTCTGTTTTGTAGCATGTGAGACTCTTTTACCTCCCACATCTGGCTCTGTAAACCTGTCAACAGATGGTATGACAGCTACATACACCTGTAACCTTGGTTATACAATGTCTGGGGAATCTACAAGAGAATGTCTGCTGAATGGAACATCATGGACAAACTCCCCTCCAACATGTGGTAATATATGCGACCTGTCAAATGAGAAAAGGCTGCCTATATGTTTGAAATGAAACAACCCTGTCCAGACTATTTTGGCTGGCCAGGGTTGAGACTTTATTTTTGGCAAAATTTTTGTCCCTACATTGATAGATTTTGGGCATTTTGTTTTACCAGTGCCCAACTGTCTTCTTAAAACTCAACCTGTGAACTTAATATTTTCCTTTAACTTCCATATTATTTAAGTATCAGTGCTCATATTCAGTATGCATCATGAAATACTCAACTATTCAGGGTCATATTATCAAGGTCAATTTGAATCTTTCAAGCCTTATTGTCTTATTGTTTTAACATTTTCCTACAAATTCCCTACTATTTTAGTTACAATGCTCTTTATGGCATGGAGATGGCTCTCATAGATTTCTATCTGCTTACACAAAGGTCAAGGTCATCAAACAAGGTCGAGGTCATTTTCTGTGACAAGTTTGTATTTCAGTAGCATAGTGTTTTGCCAACACATCTTTTAAGATAGAATAGTCATTCTACCTTGTTTTTGAAATTATTCCTCTGATTGACCTTTGTTAGTTTTCATCTCTCTTTCAAATATATGTGTCATGGAACACCAACGTTTTTTGTCTTATTGGACAAATATTTTTGTTTATTGTCGATGATAAAAAGTTGTTTTGAATTTCATAGGCACATGGAGACTTTAGGCAAGGAAAATATTAGCCCTAGCTCACTCTGCATCAGATTATGTATTTGACTAAAGTTAGTGATCAATACTGTGAAAAAAGTTCTGAGCAAAAAATGAATGTGTTATGGTCCTGGCTGTCCGTCTTTCTGTCCATCCATCCATCCATCCATCCATCCATCCATCTATGCTCCTCAATTATTTAAGTGTCTTACTCCTTTATGAACTGAAACTTGCCACAATGAATCACTATGATGGCTAGTTGTGATTGAGACATAATGTAATTTGATCCCTCATGTTGGGGAATTATCTGCCTTTGACTTAGCAAAACAGCTTAAAATTACAAAGTTTGCTCACTGACAAGCCTCCTCTGGCATATATGGGCCACTCTGCGAAGCTCTTGTATAATTCTAAATGAAAAAAAATGGCCATGCAAACTCAAGGCCAATGACATTATTACTGAATTAAATGAAAGATAATAGACACATGATTGTAATTTTGATAATCTTTCTGTTCCAGAATTATGTTCAAACTTGACAGACTTTACAGGTGGTGCAATATACTATACAACCGATGGAATAACAACTGTTGCCATATATACCTGCTTATCTGGGTATACACTGAATGGTGCTCAAACCTTAACATGTAGCTCCACTGGTAGTTGGTCTAGTGCTTCATCTACTTGTGGTGAGTGAATCTAATATTTTCTACTCCTTTATCATTTAACGCTTACTGTGGCTATAACCACACAATACAAGTCCCTCTATCCTTTGAAAATAAAGGGTTTTCAAAAGTAAATGATAAAGAAAGGAAGGTCTGTAAGTGGCATATCTTGTTAGAGGTTTTGAAGGATCAAAACCGGTATTTCATATCGATCAACTGGAAACCATTTTCTCCTCATTTCCGCTCATTTCCACACATGCTCATAAGTGAAAGTGAAGTGAAAGTCTATGTGATTGCTCCATCTTGTTTCATTGCTGGTGAAGAAATCAACTTACCTGCTGAATGCCCATAGCTTCCTTTTAGTTGTGAATAACAAGGACAATTGTTTAAAATTTTGGCTTAATGGGCCTTATATCCATGATTAACTGTCTAATGAATTGTCTAAATGAGTGAAATCATTTCCTCTGGTTTAAAGATAGAATCTAGGTTAGTGGTTTGTGGGGTTAGCGAATACATATAAACAAACTCCTAATCAAGTCTGTTACTTTTGACCTGGCAGGGCTAAGCAAATTTACGCCTGGTATACACAGAATAGGTTACAACCCTGTTATAATCACGATTCAAGCACCTACTTAATTCCACCAAATCAAACACTCTTTTCCTCCTCAAATTCGACTATATCTTTGAAATGGGCATGTAGCTCCTCAATTGTAATAATACTGATATGATCAACGCAAAAAGAATTGAGTGTTAGTTATGATTTCTTTTCTTTTTTAAGCATTTAACCCATTACCACACTATCACAGATTTTCACGCACTGATGAAATATTATTAAGGAAACATTGTGATTAAAGAAAAATAGCAATTTTTGGTTGAACAGTAAAAGGTTCATGATTGATTGAATGGGTTTTAATGCCACTTTAGTCATTTTGGTGGCTGGAGCACCTAACCATGAATTCCTTTTCTTTCTCACACCAGTAATACTACCAAATTCTTTCTGAGCCACCAGCTGCTCATCCCACTTAGGTGTACAATAATATCCACCCATTGGTGGGAGACAAATGTCGGAAAGGATATTTGCCATGACTGGGGATAGAACCCAGGACCCCGTGGCTAGGAGTCCTATGTGCTACCACTGTTATTACGGCTTCATTTTTGATTTGAATCACACTGCTTATGTTTCTTTGTTGCACATTTGTGATTAGTTATGCAAGAAATCTATTTTCAGTTATGAAGAAAGAAAGCTAATAAGAAATAAATTTTTGTTTGTGTGTGCCTTTACTGGCTCATCTTGATGACACATGCTTGTGCGTTTACTGATAAGCCAGCAAAACCACTCTCAGGACTTTTGGTCCTTTGATTTTTTACTAGGTTTGGTGTGTCATACTTGTGATTGTTTTCTATTTTTAGAAATTAGAGTAAGATATCAAGTGCCTATATTTTACATCATTTGAAAACCATGTCTTTAATCTGAATATGTTTTGTTTTTGTTGTTGTTCTGTCAAATCTATCCCAACAAGTTTCTTATTTCTATTTTCTGTCAAATAGTCTTCAGAATTATTGCTAAAGTGCCATTATTGTGACATGATTGTAGTTCTTTGCCAAGCGCTGTCTAATCCAAGTGCAGGGAACGCTACACTTTCTACTAATGGGACAGTTTCCATAGCAACATACTCTTGTTATAATGGATATGATCTCCATGGGGACATAACAAGAACGTGTCAAACAGATGGTACTTGGACTAACATGGAACCCTCGTGTAGTAAGCTTTTGACATTGATATTTTGTTTTGAGTATTTTATAAGTTTAGTGTTTAACCCATTCCCACATAACAAAATTTTAGACAGGTCCAAATTGAAAGGAGTTGCAGATGAAAATTTAAAGTTTAAGAAATTTTAAAAATCTATATTTTAGGGTAGAAAACATTGTGGATAAGGAAGAAATTGCTTGTAACAAGCAATTTCTTCATTATCCACTATGTTTTCCATAGCCTTTTTAGAAGAGGGGCGTTTAAAGGCGTCCCTGTGTGGGGATGGGTTAACCTATTACCATATGTCACCAAAATGTTAGACCAGTAAGAATTTGAAAACTGCAAATGAAATTTCAAAGTGCATGTTACTTGACAAAATAAGTGCAAAATAAGATAGTTACCATTCTGAAAAAGGGAAGGTTACATTATGTTGCAGTATTTGTAGCCCTTCTTTGACTATTGTTAGCTCTACTGGCCAAAGGCCACTAGAGCTATAGTGATGGCTTTTTCCCGTGCTTGCGTGCATGCGTGCGTGCGTCCGTCCGTTAAACTTTTCCTTGTTTAAACGATAGAGCCCACAGTTTTCATCAGATTCCCTTCAAACTTTCACAGAATGATTGTACCATCATAAGGATCGTACCTTTCGAAATTGGGTCAGATCGGTCAAAAAACACGGGAAAAGGGGCCTAATTAAAACTTAATTAAAAAATCCTCGTTTACGCGAAAGAGTCCACAGTTTTCATTGGATTCTCTTCAAACTTTCACAGAATGATTGTTCCATCATAAGGATCGTTCCTTTCAAAAATGGGAATGATCCGTCAAGAAACACGGGAAAAGGGGCCTTATGAAAATTTTATGAAAATTCCATTAAAAATCCTAGTTTACGCGATAGAGTCCACAGTTTTCATCGGATTCTCTTCAAACTTTCTCAGAATGATTGTACCATCATAAGGATCGTTCCTTTCAAAAATGGGAATGATCCGTCAAGAAACACGGGAAAAGGGGCCTTATGAAAATTTTATGAAAATTCCATTAAAAATCCTAGTTTAGGCGATAGAGTCCACAGTTTTCATCGGATTCTCTTCAAACTTTCTCAGAATGATTGTACCATCATAAGGATCGTTCCTTTCGAAAATGGGTATGATCCGTCTAGAAACACGGAAAAAGGGGCCTTATAAAATTTAATTAAAAATTCCTCGTTAAGACTCTAGAGCCCACAGTTTTCATCAGTTTGTATTTAAACTTTCACAGAATGATTGTACTATCATAAGGAATGTTCCTTTCGAAATTGGGTCAGATCCGTCAAGAAACATGGGAAAAGGGCCTTTTTAAAACTTAATTAAAAAATCCTTGTTTACGCGATAGAGTCCACAGTTTTCATCAGATTCTTTTCAAACTCTCACAGAATGATTGTACCATCATAAGAATCGTTATTTTCGAAATTGGGTATGATCTGTCAAGAAACACGGGAAAGGGGCCTTATGATAATTCAATTAAAAATTCCATTAAAATCCTCGTTTACGCGTTAGAGTCCACAGTTTTCATCAGATTCTCTTCAGACTTTCTCAGAATGATTGTATTATCATAAGGATTGTTCCTTTCGAAAATGGGTCTGACTTGTCAAGAAACACGGGAAAAGGGGCCTTATGAAAATTTAATTAAAAAATCCTCGTTAACACTCTAGAGTCCACAGTTTTCATCAGATTGTATTTAAACTTTCACAGAATGATTGTACCATCATAAGGATTGTTCCTTTGGGAATAAGATCAGATCCATCAGGAAACCCGGGAAAAGGGGCCTTATGAAAATTTAATTGAAAAATCTTTTAAGAAATCCTCTTTAACACTCTAGAGTCAACAGTTTTCATCGGATTCCCTTCAAACTTCCACAGAATGATTGTACTATCATAAGGATTGTTCCTTTCGAAATTGGGTATGATTTGTCAAGAAACACAGGAAAAAGGGGCCTTATGAAAATTTTGATAAAATATTCTCATTTATAATCTAGAGCCAACAATTTTCAACGGATTCTCTTCAAACTTTCACAGAATGATTGTACCATCATAAGGATTGTTCCTTTCGGAATCGGATATGATTCCTCAAGAATCATAGGAAAAGGGCCCTTATGAAAATTTAATTCAAAGATCTTTGTTAACACTCTAGAGTCCACAGTTTTCATCTGATTGACTTCAAACTTTCACAGAATGATTGTACCATCATAAGAATTGTTCCTTTCAAAATTTGGTATGATCAGTCAAGGACCAAGGGAAAAAGGGGCCCGATAAAAACTGGATTGAAAAGTCCTCTTAAACACAATAGAGTCCATAGTTTTCAACAAATTCTCATCAAACATTCCCAGAATGATTATTACATTAAATGGATTGTTTCTTTTGGAAGTAGGTGGTTTGATCCATCAAGTTTCATGGGAAAAGGGGCCCTATAAAAATTTAATAAAAAAATCTGAGTTAACACATCATGGCCCTAGATTTCACCTGATTGACTTCAAACTTTCACATAATGATTGTACCATCATAAGGATTGTTACTTTCAAATTGGGTCTGATCCATTGAGAAACATAGGAAAAGGGGCCTTAGGAAAATTCAATTAGAAAAATCTTAATTAATGATTGTAAGTCCACAGATGAGATGGGGTTGTCTTTATATTCAAACAGAATAATTATACTTTTGTAAGAAGAGTTCTCTTTGGAATTGGTTCAGATCCATCAAGTAACATGGGAAAAGGGGTTATATGAAAATACAATTAATAAAACCCTGTTAACACTATGAAGCCCACAGCTTTGATCAGATTTTGTTGAAACTTTCACAGAATGATTGGAAGGTCATAACTATCATTCTTTTCATAACAGGGTTTGAACTGTCAAGAAACACAGGAAAAGGGGCCTTATGAAAACTTCATTTATAAATCCTTGTTACTAAGTCCAGAGCTTTCATCGGATTTTCTTCAAACATTCACAGAATAATTGTACAATAATAATGATTGTTGATGTTTGCATTAGACCTGATCCGTCAAGTATCACAGGAAAGGGAGCATTATAAAATTTAATTTCAAAATGATTGTACCACAATAAAATCAACTGTTTTCATTAGATTCTGTTGAAACTTTCACAGAATGATTATTCCATCATGAGGATTCTTTCTTTTCAAATAAGGCTTGATCTGTCTAGTATCATGGGAAAAGGGGCCTTTTGAGAATTTTATCTATAATCCTTGTAACCAAGTCCAGAGCTTTCATTGGATTTTATTCAAACCTTCACAGAATCATTGTACAATAATCACGATTGTTGATGCTGACATGAGACCTGATCCTTCAAGTATCACAGGAAAAGGAGCCTTATGAAAATTTTATTTTAAATTTTTATACCAAGATAAAGTCTGCAGTTTTCATCAGATTCTGTTCAAACTTTCACAGAATGTTTGTACCATCATATAGGATTGTTTCTTTCCAAAGTGGGCCTGATCTGTCTAGTATCATAGGAAAAGGGGCTGTATTTAAAATTATTACCAAATCCTCATAAACACAACAATGTCCTCAGTCTTTATCAGAATCTCTTCAAACTTTGATAGAATGATTGTACCATCATTTGGATTGTTCCTTTGTAAATTAGGTCTGATTGGTTAAGTGACACAAGAAAAGGGACCTTATAAAAATTTTATTACAAAACATCATTATTACAATAAAGTCCTCAGTCTTTATCATTTTCTTCAAACTATCATTAGGATTGTTCCTTTGTACATTGGGTCTGATTTGTTAAGTTTCACGGAAAATGGGGCCTTATGAAAATTTTGTTACAAAAATTCTTGACACAATTCAGTCCACTGTTTTCATTGATTCTCTTTAACTTTTAAAGAATGATTGTACCTTCATTAGAATTGTTCCTTGTGAAATTTGGTTTTTCTGTAAAGTATAATGAGAAAAGGGGCCCTATGAAGATTTCACTGTAAACTCATTAACACAATAAATTCCACAGATTACACAGATTGATTGTACCATCATTCCAACTGTTGATTTTGACAGTGGATCTGATTATGGCAAGTGTCACATAAAAAGGGGCCTTACGAAAAACTTTCTTAAATATTCTGGTTAACACAATGATGTCCCTTGATTTCACCGGATTCACTTCAAAATTTCACAGAATGATTTTACAATCACTTCAATGGTTCTTTTCAGAACTGGGTACAATCCATCAAGTATCATGTAAAAATGGGCCATATGATTTTTTTTTAAACATTCTAGTAAACATAATGATTTCCCAATATTTCATTGGATTCACTTTTAACTTTCACAGAATGATAAAACCAACAGTAAAATATCATGGGAAAAGGGGCCTTATGAGAACTTGAATTTAATATCTTTGTTAACGCAATAAAGTCAACAGTTTTATTGGATTCTCTTCAAAGATGCATGGCATTCGAAACACAGGAAAAGGGGCCTTACAGATTATCATTCAAAACATTCTTATGTATGTGATGAGGATTACAATCATTATCAAATTGTCTTCTAAATTTCACAGGACAATTGTCGGGTTGTAAGGAAAGTTCCTTTTGGAATGAAATTGATCCATCAGAAAACACAGGAAAAGGGGCCTTATTGATTTTCATTCAAAACAATCCTTTTTATATCCCTGTCCAAGACGGGACGTATTATGGGATCACCCGTGGCGTCCGGGTGTCCGGTTGTCCGGGCGTCCGGGCGGTGTCCACTTCTTTGTCCAGAGCATAACTCTGTCACCGTAAGTCAAATTGACTTTAAACTTGGCAGTTATATTCTTCTCATCAATACGGAGTGCAGTGCACAAGAACCATAACTCTACCTGGCCTATTTTTTGAGTTATTGCCCTTTGTTGTTTTTCATACTTGAATCTTGTCCTGTGTATATCTCTAAAAGTATTATAGCTAGGATCATGAAACTTCATGGGTGTATAGATCTCACCAAGGGGGAGTGCAGTGCACAAGAACCATTACTCTACCTGGCCTATTTCTTGAGTAATTGCCCTTTGTTGTTTTTCATACTTGAATCTTGTCCGGAGTATATCTCTAAAAGTATTATAGCTAGGATCATGAAACTTCATGGTTGTATAGATCTCACCAAGGGGGAGTGCAGTGCAAAAAAAGCCATAACTCTACCTGGCCTGTTTTTTGAGTCATTGCCCTTTGTTATTTTTCATACTTGAATCTTGTCCGAAGAAATTCTCTAAAAGAATAATAGCTAGAATCATGAAATTTCATGGATGGATAGAGCTCACCAAGTAGGAGTGCAGTGTACAAGAACCATAACTCTACCTGGCCTATTTTTTGAGTTATTGCCCTTTGTTGTTTTTCATACTTGAATCTTGTCTGGAGTATATCTCTAAAAGTATTGTAGCTAGGATCATGAAACTTCATGGGTGTATAGATCTCACCAAGGGGAAGCCCAGTGCACAAGAACCATAACTCTACCTGGCCTATTTTTAGCTCACCTGAGCACAAAGTGCGAGGTGAGCTTTTGTGATCGGTCGTTGTCCGTCGTCCGTCCGTCCGTCTGTCCGTCCGACCACATTTTCTTTAAAAATCTTCTCCTCCTAAATCAGTAGGCCAATCAAGAATTTAATTCCATCAAAAACTCTGGTTGCCGTGGCATGTGAAAATGGGAATCTTTAGTAAATATGTAAAAATCTTTAAAAATCTTCTCCTCCTAAACCAGTGAGAAAATCAAGCTGAAACTTTGCAGAGATGTTCCTTGGGTGAAGTTCTACAAAAGTTATTAAAAGAATTTAATTCTATCAAAAACTCTGGATGCCGCGGCATGTGAAAAGGGGAATCTTTAGTAAATCTTTAAAAATCTTTAAAAATCTTCTCCTCCTAAGCCAGTCAGCCAATCAAGCTGAAACTTTGCAGAGATGTTCCTTAGGTGAAGTTCTACAAAAGATGTTAAAAGAATTTAATTCCGTCGAATACTTTGGTTGCCGCGGCATGTGAAAATGGGAATCTTTAGTAAATATGTAAAAATCTTTCAAATTTCCTCCTCCTAAACCATAAGGCCAATCAAACTGAAACTTAGCAGGAATTTTCCTTGGGTGAAGCTCTACAAAAGTTGTTAAAAGAATTTAATTCCGTCAAAAACTCTGGTTGCTGCGGCATGTGAAAATGGGGATCTTAAATAAATCTGTAAAAAACCTTTAAAAATTTTCTCCTCCTAAACCAGAAGGCCAATCAAGCTGAAACTTTGCAGAGATGTTCCTTTGGTGAAGTGCTACAAAAGTTGTTAAAAGAATTTAATTCAATCAAAAACTCTGGTTGCCGTGGCATGTGAAAAGGGGAATCTTAGTAAATCTGTAAAAATCTTTAAAAATCTTCTCCTCCTAAACCAGTCAGCCAATGAAGCTGAAACTTTGCAGAGATGTTCCTTAGGTGAAGTTCTACAAAAGATGTTAAAAGAATTTAATTCCGTCGAATACTTTGGTTGCCGCGGCATGTGAAAATGGGAATCTTTAGTAAATATGTAAAAATCTTTCAAAATTTCCTCCTCCTAAACCAGTAGGCCAATCAAGCTGAAACTTAGCAGGAATTTTCGTTGGGTGAAGTTCTACAAAAGTTGTTAAAAGAATTTAATTCTGTCAAAAACTCTGGTTGCTGTGGCATGTGAAAATGGGGAATCTTTAGTAAATCTTTAAAAATTTTCTCCTCCTAAACCAGAAGGCCAATCAAGCTAAAACTTTGCAGGGATGTTTTTTAGGTGAAGCTCTTCAAAAGTTGTTAAAAGAATTTAATTCTGTGAACTCGTGTAACTGCGGCATATGAAAATGGGAAATTTGAGAAAATCTTTGTTGTCTTTTTTTTAACAGACTACAAGGCCAAAGGCATTTGTATTTTATATAGAGCTTAATCATATGGTTCTCAACCAAGTATTTTTAAATATTTAATCTCTGGGGTCAAAAATTGCCCCGCCCCTGAGGTCCAAAGTTTGGAAAAGTGCTTAATTAGAGCAATTTCAAAAGACTTCTCCTGTTAAACTATAAGGTCTTGGATATTCATATTTGGTATGGAGCATAACTAGATGGTTTTGTACCATATCACTAAAAGTTGTCTTCCTCAGGTCAAAAACGGCTCTGCACTAGGGGTCCAAAATTTGGAAAAACGCAAAATTTGAATATGTTAAAAAAAAAAATCTTCATTTTAAGGAGGAGGGCATTTACATTTTGAGTGTAGCATAGCCTGGCTGTTATCTATCTGTTTTGATCAAATTATGCTTGTAGGTTAATAAACATCCCTTCCCTGGGTGTCCAAAGTTTGTAAAAATGCTCAATTAGACCATGTTCAATAGTCTTTTCCTCCCAATCTAAAAAGTCTAAGGCATTCATATTTTATAAATAGCATATCCAGATGGTTCCCTACCATGTTAGCTAAAATTTTAGGCCCGGGATAAAACATGGCACTGCCCCAGAGGTCAAAAATTTTTGAAAAAGCCCAATTAGAGCAACATCAAAAGTCTTCTCCTTCTGAAAAATAAGGTGAATGGCATACATATTTGGTATGTAGCATGACAAAGTCTTGGATAGTTTGGTAATGGATTAAACTATAAAGCCAAAGGCATTCATTATTATTGTAAAGCATTACTGGATTGTTTTGCACAAAGCCCAAAATCTTATATATCTTTTATTTATTTTGCTCAAGTTGTGTCTTTTTTATACTAATAAGTACTGTAATTTGGAGATGCCTCAGGTGAGCGATTTAGGACCATCATGGTCCTCTTGTTTGAGTTATTGCCCTTTGTTGTTTTTCATACTTGAATCTTGTCCGGAGTATAACTCTTAAAGTATAATAGCTAGAATCATGAAATTTATTGGATGAATAGAGCTCACCAAGTCGGAGTGCAGTGTACAAGAACCATAACTCTACCTGGCCTATTTTTTGAGTTATTGCCCTTTGTTGTTTTTCATACTTGAATCTTGTCCGGAGTATATCTCTAAAAGTATAATAGCTAGGATCATGAAATTTCATGGATGGATAGAGCTCACCAAGTAGGAGTGCAGTGTACAAGAACCATAACTCTACCTAGCGTATATTTTGAGTTATTGCCCTTTGTTGTTTTTCATACTTTGTTTGACAAAAAATATTCATTCAAAATAACCTCAGTTCTATTTAAACCCCAGTTAATATTAAGCAGTGTGAGGGGCGTATCTTGTGACAATTTGGCACCTTGTTATGTGATTAAGTCCACAATTATTTTCAGATTCTGATGAAATATTCACAGAATGATTGTAGGGTCATAAGGTAACTTTCTTTTGGAAATGGAGTGGATCCGTCATGAAACATGGGAAAAGGGGCCTTGAGGATTGTTGCTTAAAACGATTAGGAGGATAAAGCCCTTTTTTTTCTTTATGCATTCATCTTTGAGCAATTAACTTCCTTAAATATCAGATTTCTTTAACGGAAAACTTGATAACCAGTAGAGCATCTCAGGCCCTCATGGGCCTCTTGTTTTTTATAGCCAGCTATTAATTTGGAACAAATATTTTAAAATATCGGCTTGTTTTATTTAGCAAATTAATGATTTGTTCATTTATAAAAATGAAAAAAATGCAAGTACATAAAATAATTTTGATTTTTGTATTTATGAGTACCACCTATTGTTGCTTTTTTCTGATGTCCTGTCTTTGTTTAACTAATTTTTATTTTCCTTATTAGCATGCTCCACGCCAAATAATCCAACAAACGGAAACATCAACAAAACAGGAGATGTGGTGCAGTATACATGTGATGTGGGGTACTCATTAGATGGAGACAGTGTGAGGTATTGTCTGTATGATGGCACAGGATGGAATGGGACAAGCCCATCTTGTTGTAAGTAATAAAACTTTTGAATTTAACTTCAACAGCAGAGCTGGCGATAGTAAAACTTTTTATACTCAATTGAGAATATGCTTGATTAAATTACCAAATCACAAAATTTTAGACTGGTTAAAATTGAAAGAAGTTGCAGACGGCAATTTAAAGTTGATAAAATTCCAAGTCTTTTTGTAGAAAACATTGAAAATGATGAAAAACATTGTGAAAAAAGAATAAATTGATTGTAAAAAGCAATTTCTTCATTTGTATTCAGACCAGTCTAAATTTTTGTGGTCTGGAAATGGGTTAGATACTATGTAAAGAGCATGAAAATAAAGTATTATAAGGTAAAATCATTACTTGTAGCTAAATATACAAAATAATGTCAGAATAGAACATCATTTAGAGTTTGAATATTTTAATTTTTTGTTTTTCGTTATCAAGATTTAAATGTTTACATCAGCAAAACATTTTTTTTCATTACTCCACATACAAATTCTGAGCATGCAACTATTTTGTATGCTTGCGCACAAAGTAGATCCATATATTTTTGTTTTGCTTGATGGTATGAAATTATAAGAAATGAAGAGATTTTATTTTTGTTTTCATTGAGGTATGAACCTAAAATCTTTATAGCAACTATAAAATGAAAAGAATGTGTTTTTTTGTTTTCATTGAGGTAAGAGCCTAAACCTTAATCTCACTTATGTATGAATCTACTTTGTGTATTCATACAGTGTGATTTTAAGGTCAATACATCAATGGGGGCCGCTGTAGCCTGTTGGACTCTCAATCATGAGGTCCTAGGTTTGATCCCGAGGCTGCAGATATCCTTTTTGACATTTGTGTCCAACCTATGGGTGGATGATAGAAATCCTAAGTGGGATGAGGAGATGAAGGCTTGGAAAGGATATAGTGTTAGTACCAGTGTGAGAAATACTAGGAATCCTGAGGAGATGGAGGCTTTTAAAGGATATAGTGGTAGTACTGGTGTGAGAAATACCAGGAATCAATGGTTAGGTGCTTCAGCCGCCACAATATGACTGAATATGCCTGAAATACTGATAAAAGGGTTATTAAACCCCAAAAAAATTGTACATCAAAAAAAAGATTTTTTTTTTCATTTATTAAATTAATTTTCTATTCACTAAGATACTAATAATATCTCACAAAAGATTTTTTGTCATCAAGGCTATGATTGACCAAACCCAGCTATAAAAGAATCAATCAACCACTCAAATTATGCATCTTTGTTAACTTTGAACTCTGACATTGACAGGCATTTATGTAAAGCATTTTAGATGATTTGGCAACTTACACGTTGTAACTACAGCTTATTCAAGTCTTAATTACAACATTTAGGTCATCAACCAAGCATTTTACTCTTTTGCAAAAATAATGCCATTTAATATTGAGATGGAAATTCCTGTTGGAGTAAGTGGGCGGGGCCAGTGGAGTCAGTGGGCCAGCAATCTGACAATTAGCACACTAATTTTGTAGAATATTTTGTATATTACAGCATTGTGTGACAATTTGACCACACCATCTGGTGGAAACTACACAGTCCAGTCTATTGATGGCCTGTATACATTAGCAACATTTGCTTGTTCAGCTGGGTATACAATGGATGGTGCTGCTAACTTGGTTTGTCAGAGTGATGGCACTTGGAATGCCTTGTCACCAAATTGCAGTAAGTTTTGATAATTATCAGCCGATTTATTTTTAAGCTTACTCCAAATAAGAGGAAGATTCAGACTACATTTCACAGATGGTAAAAAATAAGTAGACAGAGAAAACTCTGATTCATTTTAACCCATTCAATAACGATACCTCTTTCTTATGTACTTCAATAAATTTTTTTAGAAAAAAGCAATTTCTTCATAATCCACAATGTTTTCTATCCTAAAAAAATAAAACACTTAAAATTTTACCAACTTGTCATCTGCAAATTCTTTGATTTTTCACCAGTCTAATTAATTGTCTATTAACACAGCTTGAGTTAAGCATTATTTTCTTTGCCCATTATTTTTATGCCCCAGCGTCGATAGATCGAGGGCATATTGTTTTACCAGTGTCCGTCTGTCTGTCTGTCTGTCTGTCTGCAAAAGTTAACCTGCCAATTTTCCTATAACTTCAACCCTAATCAAGTTACAATGCTAATATTTAGTATGTAGATAGATCTTAACAAGGTGCAACTAGGGAAGTTCATTTCTTCAAGGTCAAGGTCAAAATTTTAACCCTTTTCCCTAAAACTTTACTCAAAAACTTAACCTGCCAACTAAAAATTTCCTCTAACTTCATCCCTAATTAAGTTACAATGCTAATATTTTTATGGAGATAGGTCTCAACAAGGTGCAACTGGGGAAGGTCATTTAATCAAGGTCAAGGTCAGAATTTTAACCCTTTTCCCTAAAACCTTACTCAAAAACTTAACCTGCCAACTAAACATTTTCCTATAACTTTATCCTTAATTGAGTTACAATGCTAATATTTGGTATATAGATAGGTCTCAACAAGGCCCAACTGAGGAAGGTCATTTCATCAAGGTTAAGGTAAAAATTTTAACCACTTTTCCCTAAAACCTTACTCAAAAACTTAACCTGCCAACTAAATATTTCCTATAACTTCATCCCTAATTAAGTTACAATGCTAATGTAGATAGGTCTCAACAAGGTGCAACTGGGGAAGGGCAATTCTTCAAGGTCAAGGTCATAATTTAACCCTTTTCTCTAAACCCCCCCCCCAAAAAAAAACAATAAAAATCACCAGTTTCTTAAAAATTCCTGTTTTGGGGGCATGGTGTTTCACAAAAACATCTTGTTTCCATGAGCTGTTTAAGTTCAGTTGGTTGATAATTATGTAAAAAATGGTTAATACATGTATTAAAGCAGATAAGATGGATATAAAAGTGAAATACTCTTCACAAATTTTTTTCATGCCCTGTGTGTATTATGGACAGGAATTTCTCTGTTGTTTGTTATAAGACTTTATATGACAATAAGTATTCTGCTATTTACATTTGACAAATCATTTGACTTTACATAGGTTTTTAAACAAAAGGTAAAAGTTATCTGTTCTTTGCAGGCATGTAGGAAGCAATTCAAGATTTAGGTAGCAAACTTGATAATACATGTATTTCAAGAGGGGGGTGGGTGTAATTCAGGAATTGGTAGATTTTCTTATTGTATATTTGGAAATAAGTATGATAGAAAGGGTTTTTTCAAATGTTTGAAAACTTGTTGCAATTTTTAACTCACCTGAGAACAAAGTGCTCAAGTGAGCTATTGTGATCACAATTGTCCATCGTCCGTCTGCCGTGCGTCGTCCATCAACAATTTCTTTAAACGACATCTCCTCCCAAACCACTGGGCCAATTTGAACCAAATTTGGCAGAAATGTTCCTTATATGGTACCTTTTAAAAATAGCCAAAAGAATTTAAAACTGTTAAAATCTCTGGTTGCCATGGCAACAAAAGTGAAATTTTAAAATAATCTTTAAAAATCTTCTCCTGACCCAGAAGGCGTAGAGCCTTGATATTTTGCATGAAGCATCAGTATATTGACCTCTTTCAAAATAGCTTAAATCAGGATCCTCGGGTCCCCAGGGGTGGAGCTCCAGGGGGGTTGGGTTTAAATAGAAATAAAGAACAAATTTTAAACGACATCTCCTCCCAAACCACTGGGCCAATTTGAATCGAATTTGGCAGAAATGTGCCTTAGACAGTACACTTTAAAGCCTTGGGATTTGTAATTTAGACTGGTACATAGTCTATATGGTCTATATATGTATAAAGTATGGTCCACTTGTATGATAATCCTAACCTTAACATGAAATTAGACTGTTGAAAGAAAAAGAGCCTTTATGTCAGGTGAGAGCCCCAGAATCACTATGAATGTGCGTTAGTGCGTCGGTTAGACCGTCAGTCTGTCCAGCCGTCTGAATTTGTCCAGACAGTTACTCCAACATTTATGGATGGATTTCAAAATAACTTGGCACAATTATTCTCCATTTTAAACAGATGTGCCATTTGATGAAAATTTTAGGATAGTTCTAATGTCAAAGTCACTGCTCAAGGTCAAAAACTATAATTGTGTTTGTCCGGACAATTACTCCTACATTTTTTGGATGGATTTCAAAATCTATTGGCACAATTATTCTTCATCATGAGTACATGTGCCATTTGAAAGAATTTTATACGGCTGTCGAAGACGGGACATATTATGGGATCACCCGTGGCGTCCGGGCGTCCGGTTGTTTGGCAGTGTCCACTTCTTTGTCCGGAGCATAACTCTGTCACCGTAGGTCAGATTGACTTTAAACTTGACAGTTATATTCTTCTTATCAATACAGAGTGCAGTGCTCAATAACCATAACTCTACCTGGCCTATTTTTTGAGTTATTGCCCTTCGTTGTTTTTCATACTTGAATCTTGTCTGGAGTATATCTCTAAAAGTATCATAGGTAGGATCATGAAACTTCATGGGTGTATAGATCTAACCAAGTTGGAGTGCAGAGTACAAGAACCATAACTCTACCTAGCCTATTTTTTGAGTTATTGCCCTTTGTTGTTTTTCTTACTTGAATCTTGTCCGGAGTTTATCTCTAAAAGTATAATTGCTAGAATCATGAAACTTCATGGATGGATTGAGCTCACCAAGTGGGAGAGCAGTGTACAAGAACCATAACTCTACCTAGCGTATATTTTGAGTTATTGTCCTTTGTTGTTTTTCATACTTTGTTTGACAAAAAATATTCATTCAAAATAACCTCAGTTCTATTCAAACCCCTAGTTAATATTAAGCAGTGTGACAGGCGTATCTTGTGACAATTTGGCACCTTGTTCGGATAGTTCTAATGTCAAGGTCACAGCTCAAGGTCAAACACAAAAATTGTGATTGTAAAGAGCATTTCTCCTACAATTATTGATGGATTTTAAAATAAATTTGCACAATTAATCTCCATCATGAGTAGATGTGCCATTTGAAAGAATTTTTTTTAATAACTTCAAGTTCAAGGTCAAAGCTCAAGGTCAAACATTAAAATTGATGATCAAGGTCAAGTTGATGGTCAAAACTTTGTGGTTCGATAGCAGTTGTCCTGGGACAACTATCTAGTTCTTATTGTAGATAAGTATTAACCCATTAGAGGATGATAAAATTTTCAAACTGGTTTAAATTGATAGAAGTTGCAGATTTCCCAACGGTGCTCTTCCTTTGTAAGAATAGACATTTAGTTCATAATGAGGTTCAGATTTCAAATTTGTCTATTACAGCCCAGTGTAATCTGTTGAATAGTTCAGCTAATGGTAGTGTGAGTTTTACATCTGATGGTCAGGTAACCATAGCAACATTTACCTGTGATTTGGGCACATCTCTATCAAGTAGTAGTGCTGTAACAACCAAGTGTAATACTGATGGGACTTGGACAACAACTGGAGTCACTTGTGGTAAGTATTTAACCCATTCCACTCAACAACATTATTGACTGGTCCAAACTGAAAGAAGCTGCAGTCGACAATTTCAATTTGATGGAATTTCAATTTTTTACGCACCCTGAAGTCCATTCATTCTTCTTTTTTCAATCCATCCACCCGTTATCTCCACAACCCTTGAGCCAAATTGTAAGAAACTTCACATGTGGATTCCTTGTGATATTGTGCCTAGGTATTTTTCCCAGTTTTTTGATAGCTCCAAAGTCAAGGTCACAGATACAATTGTTCTCTATTATGAATAGATGTAACATTTAAAAAAACAAACAAAAAACTCAAAAAGCGGGTAACTCCACGATCAAGATCACAGCTCAAGATCAAAACTTGAAATTAAGCATTTCAAGAGTATAGCTCCTTTAATTGTGGATGGATTTCGAAATAACTTTACACAATTATTCTCTAGCATGAGTAGATGTGCAAATCTTCAGATAACTCCAGGGTCAAAAATTAAAATTAAGTGTATCCAAAGCATACCTTCAATTATAGAAGGATTATAGAACTTGGCACAATTGTTCTCTGTCATGAGAAGATATGCCATTTGGAAAAAATTGGAAAGCTCCAAGGACACAGGTCGAGGTCCAGAGCATAGCTTTAAGTAGTATGGATCAAATTCAAAACAACTTTACACAACTGTTCTCTATCATCAGTAGATATGCAATTTGAAGCAAATTCAGATAACTCTAAGGTCAAGGTCACTTCCCAATGTCAAAAGTGAAAATTAAGCATTTTCAGAGCAAAGATCCATCAATTATTGAAGGATTTTTAAATAACTTTACACAATTGTTATCTATCATGAGTGGAGGTGCCGTTCAAAAAATGTATTCATATATTTGCAGGGTCAAGGTCACAGCTCAAGGTCTAGCATTGAAATTAAGCATGTCTATAGCATAGCTCCTTCAATTATAGATAGATTTCAATATAACTTTTCACAATTGTTCTTAGTCATGAGTAGATGTGCAATTTGGAAAAAAAATTGGATAGCTCTAAGGTCAAGGTCACAGCTTAAGGTCCAACATTAAAACTCAAGTATGTCTTGAGCATAGCTTCTTGAATTATTGATTGATTTCGAAATAACTTTGCACAATTGTTCTCTATCTTGAGTAGATATGCCTATTAAAACAAATTTTGCTCCAAGGTCAGATGTTTGTTAAAATTTAGCCTGTCTTGAATTTAGTAAGTGTTTACCTGCATCTGTATCTGTTGGTCCATCTGAACCCTTTTCCCTGTTTATTTTATTTTTTTTTGACATGGCTATATTTAATTGAGCAGCCAACCCTAAACGGCAGCCAATCTGTGAACAAGGGCCTGCTCAGAACATCCCCCCTCCCCTGCATTTTCACTCTCTAAACATACTGTAAACAGCAGCCAACAGAAATGTACCCAGAAGCCCTGTCAATGGTTAAGTTTCTTCTTTTTAGATTTGAATAAAATGTTGAAAAAAAAAATGCTTGTAACAAGCAATATCTTGTTTTCCCACATTTTCCACCATTTTGGATAGCTTCATTTCAAATTTCCAATTTTTAATTTTCAGTTTTGTCTGCAACCTCTTTCAATTTGGACTAGTCTAAATGTCTAAAATCGGAAAAGAGTTAAACTTATATGTTCTACATTAATTTGGAAACAAGTTCTTATATCTGAGATTGATCATCTCAATTCTGCTTCCTGGAATAAACACCAGTAATTTATGCAAAATGCATGAGCCAATGAAAGACCAAGATTGATAGCTGCTTTTGGGAATCAAACTTGAGACGTCTTAGTACCGAAATTGATCCTTTACCTCCTTTATCAGGGACACCACATAAATTTTTGATCAACAAAAGCTTTGTATTCACAAATGGCAGGACAATCTTGAAGATCCAGCTTTTGTTGTTCATGAAATTCAAATTTTATTGATCTTAGAAGAAAAACAAACAGTTATTCTATTTCTCTTTCTTGTAGAGAAAAAGGTTTGTCATTCAAATTATGAAGTGATATTCCAATTAGATTAAATTATTTCAAAGCATCAAAGAAAACTTTTTCTAACTTGAATCAATTTCTTACTTTGATTTCATAAACAATATTCATCTACCGATGAAAATATTAAGGTCTTATGAATAAGTTAAATGGTTATATTTGACAGTCCACTTTCTGATTATTGGTTGCTTAGAGATCATAAAAGCTAGGTTGTTTGAATACATTGTTACATTGTTTAACCCTTTACTGTTTTGTAAAATTTTAGACTGGTCCAAATTGAAAGTTTTTTCAAACGACAATTTAAAGTCCAATTTTGTGAAATGTAATCATTCAATAGGGGAGATTTCTTCTTTTTCAACAATGTTTTCTCAATTATAAAATCACAGGGACGTAAAAACCGGGGATTAACCAGGAAGGGGGTAAAAAAACACTTAATAACTGTGTATTTCTTATAATTCTTGTGAATGTTTCAGTGAGTTGTGATCCATTAACCAATCCAGACAGTGGTAACCTTACAGTCTCCACTAATGGTTCTACAACAACGGCTTTATACACTTGTAGCCATGGTTACTATCTCCTTGGTGATTCTTCTAGGTCATGTTTGGAAGATGGAACTTGGACTGGCATCAATCCAAACTGTGGTAAAGACAGGATATTCAATTAATACTACATTGATAAAACAGGTCATCTGTAAACATAAAATGAAGACTTTGCACAAGTTTAATAAATTCTGTATTTTATGAACTCAAATTTGATATTCTATTTATAGTGTGCCCTTTTTTATTTGATAATTTTTTTTTCTTCAGGAGTTACCCAATTCATGATTCCAGCACAGTGGTGTTTTTTTAAACACCCCCCCCCCCCAAGAAAGCAATGGAGAAAATAAGGTGTGAGATGAAGGTATTGCTTTCAACCAGCAATTTCTTCATTTTACACAATATTTTTCCACCCAGAAAGTTAAAAAATTCTGTAATTTGATTAACTTTAAAACCTTCATCTGCAGCTCCATTCAATTTTGATTAGTGTTAAATTTTGTCCTTTAGTATTGGCTCATAATTTAGTCATTAGTTTTGTATATTAAGTTTCAAGTGTTTAATCAGCTAAAAGAATATTTTGTTTTCATTTAGGTAGGAACTTAAAAACTTAATCACACTAATATGTGATAAATGTTTTGGGTTAATACCTCACTGAACACACTAAAAACATTCTTTTCATTTCTTCAGTATTTAGATAATAAGAACAAAGTAAATGTCCAAAACAGACCTTTCAGCCATCTATATTTCTAGCTGCTTGGCTAATCTGGTACAGGAAAATGTTTGTTTCTTTAACCCTTTCCTATTCAACCCCTAGTTTTTATGTCCCTGTAATATTATGATTTAAGAAAACATTGTAGAAAAAGAAGAACTTTCTTGTTACAAGCAATCTCTTATTATGCCCCCAAGGGAGGCATATAGTAATCGAACTGTTGGTCCGTCTGTCAGTCAGTCCTTCCGTCCCGCTTTCGTGTCCGCTCTGTAACTTCTACATGCAATAGTGGATTTCAATATAACTTTGCACAAATGTAACCACCTTCTGACGACGTGTAGCGAAAATGACCCAGGTTCCTATCTCAAAGGTCAAGGTACAAATTTCTTTCATACAAATGTAAACCACCTTCAGGTGACGTGTCGCCCAAAAGACCCAGGTTCCTATCTCAAAGGTCAAGGTCACAATCTTGGGTCAAAGGTAAAAAATAGGCACTTTTTGACCTGTCCGCTCTGTAACTTTTATAATCATGTACGCAGGTACAAATTTCTTTCATACAAATGTTCACCACCTTCAGATGAATTGTCGCGAAAAAGACCCAGGTTCCTATCTCTAAAGGTCACAATCTGGGGTCAAAGGGGCGTCCAGAATGGTTAAATTGCGTCCAGAATGGTTAAATTGTATTTACTCTCTTATTCTTCAATGAATTGCTTCCATATTTGGGCAGATGCTTAAGGGGGTGGACCACTTTACTTGACCTTTACCCAATGACCTTGACCTTTGACCTACTTTTGACCTTAGAAAAATCTGTCCATAATGCATTTCTCGATTTCATTCTGTATTTTTAGAAATTATTATATGTATTAAAATTTCATTTATTAAAAACCCAGACATATAGATCACAAATGCATGTGTTTGTGTTTACAAAACAAATCAAGTGCCACATGCTTGACCCTGTCCTTTGGGGGCATTTGTCACATGACTATGACCAGCTCTTGTTTTTCTACAATATTTTCTATCGTACTAAATGGTTATTTTTCTAATTAAATCCACATTGATTTTTTGGCTGCAAAACCTTTGGATTCAGCCCGGTATAAAATTTTGCTAAACAGAAAGGGGTTAAATGAGTTTAATTCCTGTTTTAAATTTCAGTTTGTGAAGTTCCAAATTCCATTACAAATGGACAGGTTACGATCAGTGGCGATGGCATGTTGGCAGTCTATACATGTGATGCTGGATACAGCATGGCAGGACAGTCCAATCTTACATGTCAGACTGATGGGACAGGTTGGGATGCAGTCTCACCAATTTGCTGTAAGTAGATAAGTTCAAGACCTAGCTTTTATCAGTAGTTATTTTTGCATGGGTCTTTTCATTACTTTATTGAAAAGAGTTTGCTGATTAACCCATTCCCACTCAATGACACTTTTTGACGCCCCTCAAAGAATATAGCTTTGGAAAACATTGTATAAAACAAATGAATTGCTTGTAACATAAACTTTAATTGTTGTCTGCAATTTGGGCTGGTCTGAAATTTTGTCGTCTGTTATGGGTTAATGTTTAACAACCAGTATTTCATTGGCAGCAGAGTTTTGATTCTTCTTTACACACTTTCAGCCAAGTGTTCAAATCTTGCTGGTCCCCTAAATGGTAATGTGACTGTGAGTACTAATGGAACCAACAGTCTGGCTACCTACCTCTGTGATGTAGGTTACACAATCAGTGGAACCAGTCAAAGGACATGTGACAGTATTGGAAACTGGACATCAATTTCACCATCTTGTGGTATTATATTTGTTTTGAAGTATGGTCCTTTTTCAAATGGCCTTTTTCTTTACATCTCTGTTTTCACATTTGATCAATTACAGCTCTCAATCAAAAAATCATTTGACCAATCAAAGCATTCATTTAGGCAGGAAGTGAAGTTTAAATTTCAACATTTGTGTGAAGCCATTTTTTTGGTTTGGCCAATTAACCCATTCCCACACAGTAAAATTTTAAACCGGCCAAATTGATAGAAGCTGCAGACGACAATTTCAAGTTGATGGAATTTTAATTTTTTTGTCTTTTTGGATAGAAAACATCGTGGACAATGAAGAATTTGCTTGATACAAGCAATTTCTTCATTTTCCACAATGTTTTCCAAAAAAAATTTCTTGTGGGGCGTAAAAATAAGAACTTGTGTGGGAATGGATAACATCATAACTACAGCTTGTTTGAGATGTAGTTAAAACATTAAGCTCACCAACCAATATCCATAATTGAGCAGAGTTGTCTGATACAAAGTAGACCACATTTTGGAATTTTGATGCAGTCTTAGTAAAATCGGAGTTGTATGCTCTGTTTATCATTATTATTCTTACATGATAGAATTTGTTTATCCCTTCCCACACAATCATACTCTTTGATGCCTAAAAGAAAAAAGGGCTTTGGATAACATTGTGGAAAATGAAAAAATGGCTTGTTAAATTCATTATCAACAATGTTTTCTACTCTTAAAAGACAGAGAAATTCGAAATTTCTCATACAAAAAAAAGTTGTCTACAACTTCTTTATATTTGTATGAGTCTGGAATTTTTTAGTCTGATAATTAGTTAAATCTTATGTTCCTTTAACCCTTTCCTGTTTTTCAAAATTTTAGACCTGTCTAAATTCACAAGTTTTGCAGATGACAATTCAAAATGGATTTGAGTTGAAAAATAATTATTCTGTAGGGTAAAAAATAATGTGGAAAAAGAAGAATTTCTTGTTACAAGCAATTTCTTCTTTTTCCACAATATGTTCTCAAGTATAAAACCAAAGGGACATAAAAACCAGGAATTGAACAGGAAATGGTTAGGTTTTGATAGCTTTTATGTTAACAAGATGTTATATATTGACTTGAGAAAAGGCTGTCATATACTCCGACAAAATGTCTTGTCTATTTAATTCATATGATCTTTACATTTGTTTTCCTATCAAAATAAAATGTTTGGTGGAATGTTTTGGCCTGATACCAAAACAAATGAATTTGTGAATGGCGCAAGCCCATAAGATGAGTGTATTGCAGTTTATAATATCATATAAGGTGTTCTTTATGCAAAACCCATTCCAATACATTCCCACTTCTTTATACCCATCAAGTAAAAGGCTTTAGAAAACATTGTGGAAATTGAAGAAATTGCTTGCAACAAGCAATTTCTTCATTTCCAACATTGTTTTCTAACCAGAAAGATTTTTTAATAAATTTGATTATTTTTTCAGTAAGTGAAGTTGGAATTTTTATCTGTAAATTCTTCAAACATGGAACACTCTAAAATTTTGTCATTCAGTAACAGGTTAATGATGATTATATTAGATTTTTCCCCCTGTATTCTCAGTGTGTGTTTCTTTTACATGCGTTTTTCATTACTGGTTCCCCATGTCTGTGGGCCAATAGTTAATTTACAACATTTTCCAGTTCAGTGTGACAGTCTAATTAGTCCGTTTGCTAGCTCTTTCACCCTGTCCTACATGCCCTTCTCATTACTGGTTCGCCGCCGTCATAGCGCAGTTGGTAGCGCGTCGGACTGTCAATCTAGAGGTCCCAGGTTCGATCCCCGACGGCGGCACCCATCCTTTCCGACTATTTGTCTCCCACCAATGGGTCGATAATCGTAGACCTATGTGGGATAGCAGCTGGAGGCTAGAAAAGGATGTGATGGCGGTACTGGTGGGAGAAATACCAGGAAGCCATTGTTAGGTGCTCCAGCCGCCGCGATATAACTGAAAGATTGTTGAAAGCGGCGAAAAAGCCCATTCAAACAAACAAACATTACTGGTTCCCCATGCCTGTGGGCTAATAGTTAATTCACAATATTTTCCAGTTCAGTGTGACAGTCTAACCAGTCCGGATGCCGGTTCTTTCACCCTGTTCTACAATGGCACAAACACCCTCGCAAGTTTTACTTGTGACAGTAACTACTACATACAGTCTGGTTACCCCAGTACTCTCACATGTCAGGTTGATGGAATCTGGGATAGTTCTGAACCTATCTGTGGTAAGATTACCTTTAAATACGTGCAACATGTTTGATTTATATTTACAGTCAAACCTGTCTTAGTGGTCACCTGTATTAACCTGTACCCACACCGTGACGCTTTTGGACGCCCCTAAAGAAAAAAAAATTCGGAAAAAAATGTGTAAAATGAAGAAATTGCTTGTAACACGCAATTTCTACATTATACACACTGTTTCCTTTCCAGAAAATTGAAAAAATCTAGAGTTTCATAAACTTTAAAACTTTATCTGTAACTCCTTTCAATTTGGACCAGTTTACTTTGTTTATTACAGTATGTGAACTACCAAATGCTCCAACCAATGGTAATGTGACGGTATCAGTGGATGGCCTAACAGCAAATTACACATGTGATGTCAACTACAGCCTAAATGGGACTGGTTCTAGAGTTTGTAATTTAGATGGAACATCCTGGAATGGTCTACAACCAGTCTGTGGTAACATTTTATTTTTCATTTTATTTCATTTTATTTCATTTTCATTATATGTTCAAATTTTAATGTGCCAGATTCATAACAAACAACTCGTGCCTGTAATATTTTTAAAATCTTTTCATGCCAAAATCAGCATTTTGTTTATTCCATTACCAGATGTCAAAAATTTATTGTGGTCCAAATTGAAAGATTAAATTAATTGCATAGGACAATTTGAAGTTTATGAACAACTTCTGACTTAGCAATTAATACAGTATGTAGTCAGGGATATATATATAAAAAGAAAATTGTTGGTTAGTGACCTTAACAGCATAGCTACAGCTTAGATAAGCTTTAATAAAACATTAATATTAGAATTCAAAATTCACTTGCTGTCTAATTGAATGATTCAATCAATCAATAAATTTTTGATCGACAATGGTAAGTCACCAATTTCTTCCAGTGAGTTGCTCTCCTTTACCAAATATACAGAGAGGTAACATATCCTATACATCTAATGGACAAACAACTGTTGCACAATATTCCTGTGATGTAGGATCTACACTGTCTGGTGTGAATACAAGAGACTGTGGGTCAGATGGATCCTGGAATGGTACAGTTCCATCTTGTGGTAAATATACAGTAAACCCTCGTTATATCAATTTTTGCTGGCCGTGGCAAATGGCTAAAGATAACCGAAAATTGAGGTAAAAAATCAGCCTTTGAACCCAAATTCTTCTCTAAAACCACCAATAGTCACCAATAGTTTGACAGGGACATGGTCTTATTTCAGGCTTTTCATACCTCAATCAAATATAATATAAATGACAAAAGTTTTTTATGCCCCCGCATCGATAAGATCGGGGGCATATTGCTTTTTACCGGTGTCCGTCTGTCTGTCTGCCTGTCCGTCTGCCCGTTGTCTGTCTGTCTGCAAAACTTAACCTGCTAACTAAACATTTTCCTATAACTTCAACCCTGATTAAGTTACAATGCTAATATTTGGTATGTAGATAGGTCTCAACAAGGCGCAACTTGGGAAGGTCATTTCATCAAGGTCAAGGTCAAAATTTTAACCCTTTACCCGTTTCTAAAGAATTCCTGGGCATTGTGTTTCACAAACACATCTTGTTATTATGTTGATAATTACCTCATTAATCTGTATATGTTAGTCTTATTGTCTGTTTAACAGCTTAATTTAGAGGCTCTAAAAACTTCTTGACATAACAGGAATTGTTGGTTATACTGGTCTGAGATAAACATTCAGTTTTATATGAAATAAAGTAGGGATAAAGTTTGAACTTTAATATGACCTGAACTTATCTGGAATTTTGAGATTTCCGATTTCAGGATGAGTCTCGACTGTAATTACTTTCTTATAAAGCCTTCAGTATCTGCTTTACCTGAACTTAGAAGACATTTCTATGTGCTTTGAAATTGGAAAATAAGTGCAAATTATGTAGAAGACATTGAGAAAAGCAGAAATTGCTTACAACAAGCAATTTCTGCTTTTTCCTTAAAGTTTTTCATAACTAAATTGCTTAGGTGTAAAAAAAGTAGGATTGTATGGTAAAGGATTGAACTAAAGAAAAAGTTTGATGCAAGAACTTGAGAGAAATTTTACAAGCTTCTTCACCCATTTTTCAGTTGAGTGTCCATCCCTTGGTAGTTTGTCCAGCGGTGTGATCAGCTTGACCACAGATGGTTATACCACAACAGCCGTATTTAACTGCAGTACAGGGTACTATCTGGAAGGGGAAACGTTACTACAGTGTTTAACTTCTGGACAATGGTCTAACACAGAGCCATCTTGTAGTCAGTACTTTACAATTTGATCTAATAAATACTCCTCTGATCTGTGTTAATTGCTGATATTCAGGAACTTATTTTTTATACCAGGTTTATACAAGCAAAATACTTTTTATGAAAAAAATGATTCAAAGAATTTTTTATTGAAATTTGGATGGGATATTTGTCTATATGATATCTGGTAAGTGTTTCACTGAAATTATTGTGTGATAATCCATTGAGAAAGTATTAATTAACCCATTCCAAAACAATGATGCTTTGGACCCCCCCCCCCAGAATAACAATTAGGAGAACTTTGTGTAAAATGAAGAAATTGCTTCATTTTTATACGCCCGTCAAAGACGGGACGTATTATGGGATCACCCGTGATGTCCGGGCGTCCTGTCGTCCGGGCGTCCGGGCGTCCGGTCGTCCGGGCGTCCGGTTGTCCGGGCGGTGTCCACTTCTTTGTCCGGAGCATAACTCTGTCACCGTAAGACCGATTGACTCTAAACTTGGCAGTTATATTCTTCTCATCAATACGGAGTGCAGTGCTCAATAACCATAACTCTACCTGGCTTATTTTTTGAGTTATTGCCCTTTGTTGTTTTTTATACTTGAATCTTGTCCGGAGTATATCTCTAAAAGTATCATAGCTAGGATCATGAAACTTCATGGGTGTATAGATCTCATCAAGGGGGAGTGCAGTGCACAAGAACCATAACTCTACCTGGCCTATTTTTTGAGTTATTGCCCTTTGTTGTTTTTCATACCTGAATCTTGTCCAGAGTATATCTCTAAAAGTATAATAGCTAGAATCATGAAATTTCATGGATGGATAGAGCTCACCAAGTGGGAGTGCAGTGTACAAGAACTATAACTCTACCTAGCCTATTTTTTGAGTTATTGCCCTTTGTTGTTTTTCATACTTTAATCTTATCCGGAGTATATCTCTAAAAGTATTGTAGCTAGGATCATGAAATTTCATGGGTGTATAGATCTCATCAAGGGGGAGTGCATTGCACAAGAACCATAACTCTACCTTGATTATTTTTTGAGTTATTGCCCTTTGTTGTTTTTTATACTTGAATTTTGTCCGGAGTATATCTCTAAAAGTATTATAGCTAGGATCATGAAACTTCATGGGTGTATAGATCTCATCAAGGGGGAGTGCAGTGCACAAGAACCATAACTCTACCTGGCCTATTTTTTGAGTTATTGCCCTTTGTTGTTTTTCATACCTGAATCTTGTCCAGAGTATATCTCTAAAAGTATAATAGCTAGAATCATGAAATTTCATGGATGGATAGAGCTCACCAAGTGGGAGTGCAGTGTACAAGAACTATAACTCTACCTAGCCTATTTTTTGAGTTATTTCCCTTTATTGTTTTCATACTTGAATCTTGTCCGGAGTATATCTCTAAAAGTATTATAGCTAGGATCATGAAACTTCATGGGTGTATAGATCTCATCAAGGGGGAGTGCAGTGCACAAAAACCATAACTCTACCTAGCCTATTTTTGTGAGTTATTGCCCTTTGATGTTTTTCATACTTGAATCTTGTCCGGAGTATATCTCTAAAAGTAATTTAGCTAGGATCATGAAACTTCATGGGTGTATAGATCTCATCAAGGGGGAGTGCAGTGCACAAGAACCATAACTCTACCTGGCCTATTTTTTGAGTTATTGCCCTTTGTTGTTTTTCATACTTTAATCTGGTCCAGAGTATATCTCTAAAAGTATTATAGCTAGAATCATGAAATTTCATGGGTGGATAGAGCTCACCAAGTGGGAGTGCAGTGTACAAGAACTATAACTCTACCTGGCCTATTTTTTGAGATATTGCCCTTTGTTGTTTTTCATACTTGAATCTCGTCCGGAGTATATCTCTAAAAGTATTATAGCTAGGATCATGAAACTTCATGGATGGATAGAGCTCACCAAGTGGGAGTGCAGTGTATATGAAGTGGGAGTGCAGTGTATATGAACCATAACTCTACCTAGCCTATTTTTTGAGTTATTGCCCTTTGTTGTTTTTCATACTTGAATCTTGTAAAAAGCTAGGATCATGAAACTTCATGGATGGATAGAGCTTACCAAGTGGGAGTGCAGTGTATATGAAGTGGGAGTGCAGTGTATATGAACCATAACTCTACCTAGCCTATTTTTTGAGTTATTGCCCTTTGTTGTTTTTCATACTTGAATCTTGTAAAAAGCTAGGATCGTGAAACTTCATGGGTGTATAGATCTCATCAAGTGGGAGTGCTGTGTACAAGAACCATAACTCTACCAAGCCTATATTTTGAGTTATTGTCCTTTGTTGTTTTTCAGGCTTGAAGTTCGTCTAGAGAATATCTCTGAAAGTAAAGTAGCTATGATAATGTTGAGAGAAAACATCACTCTTCCATTAATACTGAATACATTTTTATTTATTCCATTTGTTGTTGAATTTGTTTCTTACTCTGTCATTTAATGCCTTTTATTGATTTTTCAATATTTCAGATTTGAATTTGTGCAAAGTAAAGCTCTGATGTATTGTTTGCATGAATTGAAAAGTTCAGGAATTCATACTTTATATTACTTTATATTGAGTGGAAGTAAAATGTAAATCTTGTTCGGAGTATACCTCTAAAAGTATAATATCTAGAATCATGAAACTTCATGGATGGATAGAGCTCATCAAGGGGGGGGGGTATGCAGTGCACAAGAACCATCACTTTACCTAGCCTATATTTTGAGTTATTGTCCTTTGTTGTTTTTCAGACTTGAAGTTCGTCCGGAGTATATCTCTTGGATAGAGCTCATCGGGGGGGGGTGTGCAGTGCACAAGAAACATAACTTTACCTAGCCTATATTTTGAGTTATTGCCCTTTGTTGTTTTTCAGACTTGAAGTTCGTCCGGAGTATATCTCTGAAAGTAAAGTAGCTATGATAATGTTGAGAGAAACCATCACTCTTCCATTAATACTGAATACATTTTTAGTTATTCCATTTGTTGTTGAATTTGTTTCTTACTCCGTCATTTAATGCCTTTCATCGATTTTTCAATATTTCAGATTTAAAATTGTGCAAAGTATATCTCTGAAGTATTGCTTGCATGAATTGAAAAAGAATTCATACTTTATATTACTTTATATTGAGTGGAAGTAAAATGTAAAAGAATAATTAGTTCTACTGGTTAAGTCCTTGAGTAAATGTTCATAATTTTCCAATGGTAAAATAAATCGTACCATCCAGAAGAGCATTTCAAAGAAAGCTCAACTCTGGTGATCATAATTAGTTACTAGTATAAAGTTATTTCGAAAAACATGAAATCAAAAGGTTTTTGTAAGAATTATTTCAGGTGCATTTTTAGGAAAAGAGGTACAGCAAATTTCGATATATGAAAGTAGGTATATGTGTTTGGCATCTTGTGTTATTTGCATAGTAATTGGGCGCAACAGAAATGGCACTTTATAACAATATGAATAATGCAAATTAATAAATGAAAGAAAAGAAAACAAAAAAATTAGCGAATATCAAAAATAGTGCAGGATATTTCATGCCCCCCAAATGCATGATATTAAAGGGCTAATATGTATTGACACTTCTAGATAGATCAATACTGAACATAAACAATTCTGCATATTTATTTTCTGTCTGTTCATTATTTAAAAAAACAAAAAAAATGCTATTGACATTTCTATTTACTATTATGTTTTATTTATGATATTCATTCCAGTGTTATGTAAATTGTCATTTCTGTTTACAATGCAGTTGATATGAAATTTATACAAATATGATTTAATGTCAATTCTAGATGCAAATCTCATTTAAAAAGAAAATATGGAAACAAATCTTTGGGTGTGAAATAGTCAACTGCATTGTACCATGGGTGTACCTCCTCGAGCTTGCCTAAATAGATTAGTGCCTGTCTTTTGGTGTGTGTGTGTAGACAATATATTTATCTCAGAATTGCATTTTTTTTTAATTTTCCTTTAAGTATACTGAAAACCTTCTGATTGTAGCATAAAATCAATACAAATAATGAAAAAATAATTTAGTTCACTAAAAAAAAACCTATTATCGATAAATATTTCTTGAAATAATGCGAGTGAGCAAGAAGCTCATATGTTGGTCAATCCAAATATCTAGAGCTAAGTCTCTGGTTCAGTTAAAGTTCATAAAGCTGTAGGCGACAAATTAGACAACCATCATTCGGCACACAAATACATAGTGATAAATGTATTGACATACATTACACTGTGCTTTCTACTTAGACGTAAGACTTAAGTAATAACTCTTTAAATGTATGGCTTTTTTGTCCCGAACAAATTTGAATTCAACAAGATAGGGGGTAAGATATGATTTATCTTAGTCAATCTTGTAGAAAAGTTGAAATACAGATCTTTCTTTTTTTTAATTTATGAAGTCATTTTTGTATGCAAGAATGAGATCAATATAGATCAACCTCATTAAATTGAAAAATACACTTATTTACATTTACCATATATTCACATTTACTTACATTTTCTCACTTTTGTACTTAATCACACTGTGTAGATATTTAGTCACATATATCCCATATTAATCTGTATGTTGTGCATTGCTATTCAGGCATGTGTGGTGCGCCTGGTAACTACATCAAATACACCATGTACATATATTGCTTACAATATGGTATCAATTAGATGTCAGATAGTAAAATTATATTTTGAAAAGCAAAAAATAAACATTGAATTGTTTTATTGAAGTATTTTGTGCATGGCATGGCAAAGACTAATGATAGGAAAGACAGAATAATAAGAAAGTTGGTATATTTGATGTAGGCTAAATCACCCATGGTTATCTCGGAAATAGGTCTTGCTTTCAATGTTTATATAACCTAAATGTGCTTTCATAACAAGTGATTGGTGTATGTGTGTATCCTTGAGAAATAATCTTCTTTCAGCATTGAACACTATAAAGAAAGAGAGCCAATGATGTCTGGTGACCGTAAAGACAGGGAACAAGAGAGTGACCATAAAGACAGGGAACAAGAGAGTGACCATAAAGACATGGAACAAGAGAGTGACCATAAAGACATGGAACAAGAGAGTGACCATAAAGACATGGAACAAGAAGGTGACTATAGAGACAGGGAACAAGAGAGTGACCATAAAGACATGGAACAAGAAGGTGACTATAGAGACAGGGAACAAGAGAGTGACCATAAAGACAGGGAACAAGAGAGTGACCATAAAGACATGGAACAAGAGAGAGACCGTAAAGACAGGGAACAAGAGAGAGACCGTAAAGACAGGGAACAAGAGAGTGACCGTAAAGACAGGGAACAAGAGAGAGACCATAAAGACATGGAACAAGAGAGTGACCATAAAGACATGGAACAAGAGAGTGACCATAAAGACAGGGAACAAGAGAGTGACCATAAAGACAGGGAACAAGAGAGAGACCATAAAGACATGGAACAAGAGAGTGACCATAAAGACATGGAACAAGAGAGTGACCATAAAGACAGGGAACAAGAGAGAGACCGTAAAGACAGGGAACAAGAGAGAGACCGTAAAGACAGGGAACAAGAGAGTGACCATAAAGACATGGAACAAGAGAGTGACCGTAAAGACAGGGAACAAGAGAGTGACCGTAAAGACAGGGAACAAGAGAGAGACCATAAAGACATGGAACAAGAGAGTGACCATAAAGACATGGAACAAGAGAGTGACCATAAAGACAGGGAACAAGAGAGAGACCGTAAAGACATGGAACAAGAGAGAGACCATAAAGACATGGAACAAGAGAGTGACCGTAAAGACAGGGAACAAGAGAGTGACCATAAAGACAGGGAACAAGAGAGAGACCGTAAAGACAGGGAACAAGAGAGAGACCGTAAAGACAGGGAACAAGAGAGTGACCGTAAAGACAGGGAACAAGAGAGTGACCATAAAGACATGGAACAAGAGAGAGACCGTAAAGACAGGGAACAAGAGAGAGACCGTAAAGACAGGGAACAAGAGAGAGACCGTAAAGACAGGGAACAAGAGAGTGACCATAAAGACATGGAACAAGAGAGAGACCGTAAAGACAGGGAACAAGAGAGAGACCGTAAAGACAGGGAACAAGAGAGTGACCATAAAGACATGGAACAAGAGAGTGACCATAAAGACATGGAACAAGAGAGAGACCGTAAAGACAGGGAACAAGAGAGTGACCATAAAGACAGGGAACAAGAAGGTGACTATAGAGACAGGGAACAAGAGAGTGACCATAAAGACATGGAACAAGAGAGAGACCATAAAGACAGGGAACAAGAGAGAGACCATAAAGACATGGAACAAGAGAGTGACCATAAAGACAGGGAACAAGAGAGTGACCGTAGAGACAGGGAACAAGAGAGTGACCATAAAGACAGGGAACAAGAGAGAGACCGTAAAGACAGGGAACAAGAGAGTGACCATAAAGACATGGAACAAGAGAGAGACCGTAAAGACAGGGAACAAGAGAGTGACCATAAAGACATGGAACAAGAGAGAGACCATAAAGACATGGAACAAGAGAGAGACCATAAAGACATGGAACAAGAGAGAGACCGTAAAGACAGGGAACAAGAGAGTGACCATAAAGACAGGGAACAAGAGAGTGACCATAAAGACAGGGAACAAGAGAGAGACCGTAAAGACAGGGAACAAGAGAGTGACCATAAAGACATGGAACAAGAGAGAGACCATAAAGACAGGGAACAAGAGAGAGACCGTAAAGACAGGGAACAAGAGAGTGACCGTAGAGACAGGGAACAAGAGAGTGACCATAAAGACAGGGAACAAGAGAGAGACCGTAAAGACATGGAACAAGAGAGAGACCGTAAAGACAGGGAACAAGAGAGTGACCATAAAGACAGGGAACAAGAGAGAGACCGTAAAGACAGGGAACAAGAGAGTGACTGTAAAGACAAGGAACAAAAGAGTGACCGTAAAGACAGGGAACAAGAGAGTGACTGTAAAGACAAGGAACAAGAGGGTGACCGCAGTGACACCCCTAGTACCTCACAAGACCCACAGGATTCCACACCCTCAAGAAGAAGCCTGTACTTTGGACCTGTTCCCTCAGCATCCCAGAAGAGAAAACAGGACACACCACCTGCCTCACCATCTCCAGCTAAGAAGAAAACAGGCTTTACAGACATTAAGCATAATATTATTAATTTTCATGAGCAATTCCAAACATGCTGTAAAGCAGTGCTCTTTGACCTATCCTCAGGGGACAGTAAGTCTGCTGCAAAATGTATTCATGGTTTATTAGATAGTAGCAAAGCCTTCATCAATGCAAATCTTCCTGCCATTCAGAAGGAAGATTTGCATTCTAAGGCTTTGCTACAGAAAAACGCCTCCATAGAGGCCTACAATCTTTGTTTGCATCGTGAAAATGTGGACCTAAAGTTGAAAGTAAAGCAGTTCGAATCAGCCTCCAGTGATGACTTCTAAGTATTCATGTCATTAATTCCTTATAGCTATGAACACAGGAAAGATTGTGCTTCATGGGATGGATAACAACTATGGCAAAATAAGCCTTCCTTCAGGTAAGAAATTGTACAATAACAAAAATCTTATTTCTGTGTCAAATTTCAAGTGTTTTGTTGCATATATAACGCTTTACTGAGCTCTTTCCTAAGATATATGATATGTATGTAAAATCTTTCTCCGAAAATTGATCCCAACCAACCAGAAAAACAATCCGACGTTTTTGTCATTTTTCTGGTCGGTTAGGATCAGTTTTTGGGAAAAGTAAAAGGACTTTTCGAATAAGTCATACATCTGAGAAAAGAGCTCAATAAGGATGGGTACATGCAACAAACCAACTGAAAATTTTCGCAGAAATAAAAAAAATATTGCACCATTTCTTACCTGAAGCTGGATAAATTGGCTGTAGTTGTTAACATTTTGTTTTCTGGTCGATGGGATCATTTTTGGAAAAAGTAAAAGGATTCCAGAAATAAATCATATAACTGAGAAAAGAGCTCAGTAAGGTGGGGTGCATGCAACAAATCTTTTAAAATTGATGCAGAAATGAGAAAGTTATTGCAAAATGTTTTACCAGAATGGAGACTATTTTGGCAGTATTTATTATACATCCAATGATGCACAATCTCCACCGTGATAAAGGTGTTATATGTTTTTTCTTCTCAATATAGCACATATACTAATAACAAATGCAAAAGAAATGCATGTATGTATGGACATCTCTGATAATACATTGTTAACCCTTTCCTGGTTTTTTAAATTTTAGACTGGTCCAAATTGAAAGAGGATGCAGACAACAATGAAAATGGGATACAAATCCAAATAAAACCACCTTATGTGGTAGAAAACACTGTGGGAAAAGGAGAAATTGCTTATTATAAGCAAGTTCTCCTTTTTCCACAATGTTTTCTCAAGTATAAAATCACAGCGACGTAAAATCCCGGGTTTAACCAGGAAAGGGTTAACTCTTTCCCAAATAACAAAATTTTGGTGGTTCAAATTCAAAGATATTGCAGACAAAATTTCAAGGATATCAAATTCAATATCTATGTTGGCATTTTTTGGTGGAAAACATTGTGGGGAATTAAGAAATTGCTTGTGACAAGCAATTTCTGCTTATTCCACAAGTTTTCCAAAGCCTTTTTCATTTGATGAGTCAAAAGGCGTCAATGTGTGGTAAAGGGTTAATATAACTTGCACTTTGCTTTCTTAACATGACAAAGTACACCTTCATCAGTTAATCATGTAAGTGCTAACAGTACTTGAATATTTTTTTCAATGAATATTAACCCATTCCGACACATTGACTCTTTTTGACTACCCAAAAGATAAAGGCTTAGGATAACATTGTGGAAAATGGATAAATTGCTTGTCACAAGCAATTTCTTCATTTCCCTCAATTTTTCCTACAAAAATTATCATAAAAAGTAAAATTTCATTTACTTGCAACTGCCGTCTACAACATCTTTGAATTTAGACCAGTCTAAAATATTGCCATTTGGAATGGGTTAAAGGTAATACATGTAATATGCTTCTTTTTAGATTTATTGCCAATTTTCTTTACAAGATATTAGTTCAATGTGTAAAGAAGTTTCTTCTTGATCATTATTTTTGAACTTTTTTTTTTAATTCACACCACAGTTCCCCATCATGAGTTCATGTGTTGGGCTACATAATTTCAAATAGCACCAAGGTCACAGATCTGCTGCTTGATTCAAGTTGTAATTACTGAATCATTTTAATTTCTATGCTTAATCTTCTTTTCCTATTGTGCAATTAAGCTACCTTAAGATGTTGTTTTCATTAACAGAGAACTGATAGTTCATAAAAGAAGATTAATGTGATAATTGCAAACAGTTTTATGTACAAACCTGTAAACATTTCCATTCCTCAATCTTATTAGTTTTTTTTTTTCAAATATGTACCAGAGTGTACCATTTACTTGATTAATTAGAAATGTCCCAAACATTCTTTGTCTGGAAATGCATAATTTCTTTAGTCTGAATTAATGATTATATTGCTTTTTTTTTAATTTGCAATGCACAATAACTACTACCAGACAGCAAATCTCTAGCCTGGTCCAAACAATTTCAAATGAATAAAAAATTGCATTTTGGTGTCTTTATGGGTAGAAACTATTGTGAAAAATGAAGAATTTGCCTGTTGCAAGCGATTTCTTGATATCCAACAATGTTTTCAAAAGCCTTTGTTGGGGTGTCAAAGAAAGTCAATGTATGAGAATGGATTAATTGCAGATATCTTGAGTACATTTTAAAGTAAAATATCAAGGTCATATTTTTACCCAAATTTCAGTTATGGGGATTTTGTCCATAATTGTACCCCACCTGCAAAGTAGGAGGAGTAAATTGGTTTAATTATGTATGTACAACTGTCCTTGATGGGGAAAACAATGGTAGATGCACCAACCATCATTATTAATTAATAGAAAGAGACATTAAACCATTTTCCAAACAAATTTAATTAAACCATGTTTCAAAAACAATTTTTGTATTTTAACTTTAGAACCATGAAACCTAGACTCGTAAGATTTCATATTTTGACCATGGAAGTACCAGGTTGTTTTGGGGTTATGTAGGTCAAAGATCATGAGCAATATTAAATTACTGTGATTTTTCTCAACAAACACTTGACCTACGACCATCAAATGATTCAAAATTGTTGCCACTGATTCCAGGAATTCTAATATTGTTCAGATATAATAGATCACACAGTTTCATATTGAACTCATTGAGAAAAAAGGAAAAAAAATCATACATGCTGTGATCTAACTCATCTGATTTAGTAAACCTTTATACTATGAACAAATATCCCTAGTAGTACTATAATGTGTCCAAAATTGTTTGGGTTACTCATGTGATAAGTCAATGTCACAAATTATGTCTGTGCCTCAAATATCTTCTAAACTCATGCAGTTCTAAGGGGAGGAGTTACTGGTGGGGGTTATTTGTCCAATATTTATCTACTTATGTGCTTAAAAGGTGGAACATGGCTCTCTGTTATTGTGTATTTCTACAATAACATATCTTTTTGTGGAAACATTTAATGATTTTGTATAGTCTGAAATCTGAATTACTTCGGACAGTTGGGATCCTGTTTGACTTAGTGGTTTGGGCGACCAACCAACTGGTAACTTGCAAGAAATAAGATTTTGTAGGTTCATGTCTAAGTTGCGCCAATGGTGATATCCAGGAAGCAGAAGAGTAAGTGAACTTAACCATGACTGATTGTTACAAATGGTGTAAAGCACATTTTCAAATCGAAACAAAATGAACCATCAATTAACATATTGACTAATATATGACTTATTTCAATATTTGAGAATGTTCTTTTATTAAAAGAGAATAAAAAGTCCATTAATTCAGGTTTCTGTCTATACAATATTTTCACACATTTCATAATTCTGTAGAGCTTTTTTCCAACCTTTCCAGAGACTGTTAGATTAAAACAAAAAACAGTCTCTTTTTTTGTATGTATGTTTATTAATGAAAATAAAAAAAATTCAGGTTTGGTGAAGAAATATTGAGGAACAAATATGAATAGAGCACATCGTCAAAAGGAACGTGAACGAAAACAGAAACAGCGTGATGGTTTACATACGTCTGTAACTTGTACCAACACCTACGCTGACACAAATTGTTTGAAGGACACTACACTCCCAAATACCATTGTAACAGCTGAAACAAGAAACAATCAGCAGGTATTTTTTACTGTCTAAGCGCACACATTTGTAGCATGCAAGTACGTCAGTTTGGTCATATGTCTAGCAGAATGCCTACACATTACCTTGTTACTTCTATACCTAAAGCGGCAATGGTTTTGTGGCAGTGGTCATATTTGCAGATTCTTTTCAATGCAGCAGCTTAAGGTGCTCTTGTTCGAAATCAAATATAACATGATGTGAATGTGAAACACTAATGCCCCTCATTTTTTGGTACAGGGGCATAAAAAAGCATTACAAGGAATATAAAAAGATAAAGAAAGAAAAACATGATACAAGGAGATGATATTTATCAACATGCCAATTGATAGTGAAATATCATGGATGAAAGGCAGTTTCAATGTCTTTAATTAAGGTTCAATGTCTTGAAATAGTTGTAAAGTAGTGCAACAATTTAAACACATCTGACTAGTACTTCATATTATTTCAGGTATTTCAATCCTCTCCCAGCGACTGTGACAATGTGGCTGTGGAAAATTCTACAAAATCACCAGATACACATGATAACCTGCCTGTAAGTATATTTTTCTTTGAATTCTCTAACCCTTTTTCATACTATGAATCTCTTTGTATTTCCAATTGATCTAGGATTTAAAAAGCATTGTGGAAAATGAAGAAATTATTTGTGCCAAGCAATTTATTCATTTTTATGCCTCCATATTCAGAGATCGGGGCATATTGTTTTATTTGTGTTCCTCTGTCTATCTGTCCGTCTGTCTGTCTGACAACTTAACATTTGCCTTTTCTCCAATATACTTAACATACAAAGCTCAAATTTGGTGCGTAACATTCTTTCAATGATATGTATCTGTTCCACGAAATATGATTTTCCTCAATGTCATTCATTTACCCATATCATCCCTTTACACGAAAACTTTACAACTTAACATTTCCATTTCGGGGGCATTGGTGTTTTACATACACATCTCATTTACTTTACCAGCAAATTTTCAATTTTATTCATTTGAAATAGTCATCTGTAACGTCTCTGAAATTAGACCAGTATAAAATTTCACTAATTTGTAATTGGTTTAAAAAAACAGTCAATCCCTTTTGAATTTTCTTTTTTGGGTATGTCCTCAATAATCTAATAGTTCTGCATATTAAAATTGTTCCTTCAAGGTCAATGTTGTCTTTAGACCCATATGCTGAGAAGGGCTGCTTATTTCTATAAAAAGTTTTAACCAAGTATCATACAATTTTAAACGAGTCTTTATATTATTTCAGGTTATTCAATCCTCTCCCAGCAATTGTAACAATATGGCTGTGGGCAATTCTTCAATTTTACCAGATACACATGAAATTCTGTCTGTAAGTATATCATTTCTTTGGATTCTTTAACCAATTCCAAAAATACACTTGTTATTGACGGCCCTGAGATTTAAAGCTTGGGAATACAACAGAAGAAAATGCTTATAATCAGCATTTTCACCTTTTGCCGCAATATTTCCCATGCTACTTGATACACAAATCTATTCCTTATCATAATCCATTTTGTTGTCTGCAGCCTCTTTCAACAAGGAGTTATCTAAATTTTTGCCGTTCAAGAAAGGTTTAACATAAGGTGTAATGGCTTTTCTACGTATATACCACGTTGATGTACTCCATATTTCACATGTGTATAGCTTATAACAAGATTTTTTTGTCATTGGTCAAGTTCAAAGTCATATTTCGAAGATCAATTTTTTTCTACATATAATTTTTACATCAGTTATTGCTTTTGAATGGTCAGTGGTAGACTTCATATTTCATATGTAAATTAGATCTATATGTTAACCCTTGTCATGCTGAACCCAAAATATTCCGGTTTTGGCAGGAGGTGTAGACTAAGATCAGACTGCACTTATGTGCAGGCTGATCTTAGTCAACACCTCCTGCTCATACTTTTCCTTCCCGAGTTGTTTATGAGGTTGGTTTTTAAAAGAAATATTGACTTTTGAACAACAAGTTCTATCAGTGCTTTCAGTCCTTTGATTTGACAGTAATTCAGTAAGGTAATTTATACAGCATGACAAGGGTTAATTGCTTTGATAATGCATATTCCTGCTGTTCACAAAGCTTAAGCCGACATTAAACACTTAATGAGAGAAAAGGGCATGATATTTATATTTGGCATGAAGAGCTTTCATATTTATGTCATTAATCAAGGTCAGCATTTTTTATGAAGGTCAAATTTGTTAAGAATTGCTACTTCAGGAAAACATGAAATTACTAGTCTGCAGAGCTTAAAATCTACGGTAAATGATCAAGAGGCCAATGATGCTCTTGTTAAACTTATTTTTATTTTTATTTGTTTTCAGGGTTCTCCAGTTCATGAGTATTCATTTCATGGGATGAATGTTGACTCTGTCCTCCATGGTGAAATAAACATACAGATACTAGACTACACCTCACAGATGCTGAAAGTACAATATATGAGTGATTATGGACTACTACCACCATCGTATCTGTACTCCTGTACTCAATCAAGAGGAACCAATGTCATACGCAAGATTCCAAGAGGAGTGAAAGCCGTTCAAATGCACTATATTCCAGGACATTATGTTTTGTCATCACAGAATAAAGACAGAATCAGTGTTTTTGATAGCCTTCCATCAGACGATCACAAAAACCAGGTTCTACATCAGTTACAACTTCTGTATGAAGAGTTTCAGGAAGACAAGGTTGAATATACAACACCAGAACACCAAGGATATTCTGTTTTATGTGGACTATATGTGATTGCCAATGCTGTTTTTATACTAAATGGCAAAGATCCACATGGTCAAAATCTTTTATCAGAAAGAATGCGAACACATTTGCACAAGTGTTTACTAGATGGGAAAATGTGTTTATTTCCAACATCAGTTTTTTCACCTCTATTAACATCTTACTTTGAAGACCAGAAAACCCAGCTTTGTAACCACAAGGAGACATTTTTGAAACCTAGACAGAGTGGAAATATAGGTAGAAGGACCCTTAAACGCCAGAATCCTTTGTATAGGGAACATGAGAATGAATTAAGAAGGAAAAAAAGAGCTAATTGTGAATATAGAGCTCTAGAGAACGAAAAAAGGAGACAATCAAGAAGTTTGAAAAGAAAGGATAAAGAATTCACACAATATGAGAACAGAAAGGAAAAGGAGAGTAAACGTATAAGACGGAATGATGACAGTTACAGACTAAAAGAAAATGAAATGATAACAGAAAATAGACGTTTAAAAAGAAAGGATAAAGATTTCACACAAAATGAGAACAGAAAAGAAAAAGAGAGTAGACGTAAAAGACGGAATGATGTGAGTTACAGACTAAAAGAAAACAAAATGCGAACAGAAAATAGACGTTTAAAAAGAAAGGATAAAGAATTCACACAAAATGAGAACAGAAAAGAAAAAGAGAGTAGACGTAAAAGACGGAATGATGAGAGTTACAGACTAAAAGAAAATGAATTGCGGACAGAAAATAGACGTTTAAAAAGAAAGGATAAAGAATTCACACAAAATGAGAACAGAAAGGAAAAGGAGAGTAAACGTATAAGACGGAATGATGACAGTTACAGACTAAAAGAAAATGAAATGATAACAGAAAATAGACGTTTAAAAAGAAAGGATAAAGATTTCACACAAAATGAGAACAGAAAAGAAAAAGAGAGTAGACGTAAAAGACGGAATGATGTGAGTTACAGACTAAAAGAAAACAAAATGCGAACAGAAAATAGACGTTTAAAAAGAAAGGATAAAGAATTCACACAAAATGAGAACAGAAAGGAAAAAGAGAGTAGACGTAAAAGACGGAATGATGAGAGTTACAGACTAAAAGAAAATGAATTGCGGACAGAAAATAGACGTTTAAAAAGAAAGGATAAAGAATTCACACAAAATGAGAACAGAATGGAAAAGGAGAGTAAACGTATAAGACGGAATGATGACAGTTACAGACTAAAAGAAAATGAAATGATAACAGAAAATAGACGTTTAAAAAGAAAGGATAAAGATTTCACACAAAATGAGAACAGAAAAGAAAAAGAGAGTAGACGTAAAAGACGGAATGATGAGAGTTACAGACTAAAAGAAAATGAATTGCGGACAGAAAATAGACGTTTAAAAAGAAAGGATAAAGAATTCACACAAAATGAGAACAGAAAGGAAAAGGAGAGTAAACGTATAAGACGGAATGATGACAGTTACAGACTAAAAGAAAATGAAAAGATAACAGAAAATAGACGTTTAAAAAGAAAGGATAAAGAATTCACACAAAATGAGAACAGAAAAGAAAAAGAGAGTAGACGTAAAAGACGGAATAATGAGAGTTATAGAATAAAAGAAAACGAATTGCGGACAGAAAGTAGACGTTTAAAAAGAAAAGATAAAGAATTCACACAAAATGAGAACAGAAAGGAAAAAGAGAGTAGATGTACAAGACGGAATGATGAGAGTTATAGACTAAAAGAAAACGATATGCTAACAGACAGAAGAAGTGCAAAAAGGAGCATGTCGGCATTTGCAGATACTGACAAACTCATAGAAAACTTTCATAAAACTGTGAAGAGTGGCCCTGTGATCGTATGTTGTTTATGTAAACAATTGTGGTACCAACATAGTGTGATAAAAACTAAAACTGTTTTTAAAGGTGTGACTTTACAAGAAAGAATAGCTCATGTAATCAGGCAGAAAACTTCTTCATTGGTCCCAGATTCTACAAACAAACAACAAGGCCTTCGTGACTGGATTTGCAATACATGTGCCACATATGTAAAGAAACACAAAATACCTCCCTGTTCGTACCTAAATAAGATGACATTTCCATACCAGGGTCCTCTGAAACAACTAAATGTACTTGAACAACTGCTGATAGCACCAATTTTACCTTTTTTTCGACTCCATCAAGCTAGTGTTGGCAAACAATACCGCATAAATGGAAACGTTGTGCTAGTACCCTCAGATATACAGAACACAGTATCTGCTTTACCCCGACTAACATCGGAAACAGCAACAATAAAAGCGACATTGAAGCGCAAGCTGCAGTATAAACATTACCAGTATAGTATGAACATAAGGCCTGATAAGATATGTGAGAGTATTGCATTCCTAAAATCATCCTCTCTGTACCGTGACCTGAACATAAAGTTAAATGAAAACTTTGATTTTGACACTGAGATAGATTCAGACAGTGGTATTTCTGATGAAGAGAACAATACTACTAAATGTCAAACTCAATCGTCTGATCATAACAATAAGAAAGATGAAGCTGAAAGTGATTGGAGTGAAGATGACAACCAGACTGAGTCAAGTGTCAGTCCAGGTATACAAGACACAATGCTTTCAGCCCCTGATTTTGTTGAACCTTCAGAAAAAGACTTCATTTTCAATTTTGCTCCTGGAGAAGGCAGACAACCTATTAGTGTATTTTTACAGCCAAATGCAGAGGAATTAGCATTTCCTTCCATATTTTGTGGTCAAACTAGACCCGCAAATGAAGAAAGAATTGTGCCAGTTTCTTACTCAGAAATAGTGAAATCAGAGCTACGAAACCAAGACCGTAGAGCAGCATCAAACATAGAGAACATTTTCTTCAAAACTAAGAAGCTTCAGATGAAACAGATTATTGACCAGACTCAAGTAGCACTACGCAAGTCCAAAACAAAAGGCCGAAATGTCACAGCCAAAGATGTAAGAGGGGATTCAGGAAAACAGTTCATCTACCAAGATAAGGCATTCAGATTCATGTCTGCAATCAGAGGTTCTCCCTCATACTTCCAATCCGTTTCAAAAGACCTCTTCGCCATGATTCGTCAACTTGGCCCTGCAACATTTTTCTGTAGCCTGTCAGCAGCGGAAACTAGATGGACACACCTTCTCTGTATTTTATCCAAAATTGTTGATGATAAACAGTGTACAGAAGATGAAGCAGAAAATTTTGACTGGCCCACAAAATGTCGTCTTATACAATCAGATCCTGTTACATGTGCACGTCATTTTGACTATTCTGTGAACAAGTTCCTGAAATACTTCATGTTTGACAAATCCTATCCTGTAGGTGAAATCAAAGACTATTTTTACAGAGTCGAGTATCAGCAACGTGGATCACCACATGTGCACATGATGATATGGTGTGAAAACAGCCCACAATATGGACAGGATTCTACAGAAAATGTGATAGACTTCATTGATACATACATTACTTGTGAACAACCCCCAAATACTGATTCTTGCCTGACAAATCTGGTAAAACTTCAAACACATCGTCACTCTCACACATGTAGAAAAAAACACAAGAAGACATGTAGATTTGGATTTCCAAAACCACCGATGGAAAAGACATGTATACTTGAACCATTTACAGAAAATGACTGCAATAAAACTGAGAAAGTTCAACATTCATGTAACTGGAAAGCTATTCAAGATAAACTGAATGATATACACAACAAAGAAGAAGCTGTATCATTTGACCAATTTTTGGAGTCACTGTCATTAACTCGGAATCAGTATTTCAATGCTGTAAGAGCTTCTATCAAAACCCCAACTGTATTTTTGAAGAGAACAACCTCAGAATCTCGAATAAATGGATACAACAAAGACATCCTTAAAGCATGGCGAGCAAACATTGACCTGCAGTTTGTTGTTGATGTTTATGCATGTGCTTCATACATTGCAGCATATGTGACAAAATCACACCGAGGTATGAGCGAACTACTCAGGACAGCTGCTAATGAGGCTCGAGATGGAAATCTGGAAGTAAAGCAACAGGTTCGGTCGATTGGTAATAAGTTTCTGAATGCAGTTGAAATCAGCGCACAGGAAGCTGTTTACATTTGTCTTGGCTTGCCAATGAGAAAGTCTTCCCGACAAGTTTTGTTTGTGAACACATCTCCTCCTGAGGAACGAATTTGTCTGTTGAAGTCTGTTGATGAGCTACAGAAGTTGGATGATGATGATGAAGACATTGAGTGTTCCAACATACTTTCCAGATATTCAGAACGTCCCCAAAACATGGATAAATTAACTCTGGCTGACTTTGTATCTAATTATACAAAAACAAAGACTTATTCAAAAAGACCACAAAAGCCATCACAAATTTCAAATGAAGGTTTACTACCGGAACCATATGTTTCTGATAATGAAGACAGTCTGTCAGATCAAGAACAAAACAAGAAAAAATCTACAGAGTTATATAAGAAAGTGAAAACTTCAAGGATCCTCAGATATGTCCACTTCAATCCTGAAACTGATGAAGAAAAGTACTACAGAGAACAGATCATGCTTTTTTATCCATGGCGCAATGAAGACATAGACTTATTAAGAGGTAGTGCTACTTTCAGGGAACATTATGACAAAATAAAAGAAGAAATTGAATCACAAAGAACACAGTATGAACCATACAGGAATCAGGTTGATGCAGCAGAGAGAAACTTGAATGATGATCCAGATATGCAAGACATCTGGGATACTGTTGCTCCTGTTACAGAAGACATTGACGGAACACTAGATCAGTCCATTCCAATAGTCAATGAAGAAGATCAGTATGATATTGGTCCAGACCTTGGTATTCCTACATCTTCATGTCAACGAGAATCGATTGCTAAAACATATGAGCTAGAAGATAAAGAATACAGGCAGCATATGAGATCACTCAATAAAGAACAAATGGAATTTGTTTATAATACTATCCATGATCTCAAAACGTCAGAAGAACCAGTGTACCGTTTCTTGAGTGGTGGAGCTGGATGTGGCAAAACACATGTGTTAAAAGCTCTTTACCAGACAGCAGTTAAGTACTACAACTCTATTCCTGGAGTAGACTTTTCTTGTAACCCAGTCCTATTGATGGCACCTACTGGCAAGGCTGCATATCACATTCGAGGCAACACCATTCACAATGCCATGAAAATTCCAGCAAACCAGAAATTAGAGTACAGGTCATTACAATCTAGTACTTTGAACACTTTCAGAAATCAACTTTGTGACGTTAAGCTTATATTCATTGATGAAATTTCTATGGTTGGATTCAGAATGTTCAACTTTATACATCAGCGCTTACAGGAACTGAAACAATCAAAAGAAGACTTTGGGGGTGTGTCTATTATCGTAATCGGTGACTTATTCCAATTAAAACCCGTACATGATTGTTACATATTCCAGCAGTCTCACAGCTCGTATATGCCTTTAGCTACAAGTCTATGGCAGGAACATTTTCCTATGTATGAACTTACTCAAATAATGAGACAGAGGGAATGTTTGGATTTTGCCTTGCTGCTTAACAGATTACGGGAAGGAAAACAAACAAGTGATGATATTGCTGAACTGAATAAACATATTGTTAATCAAAACAGTGACCAGTATCCTCGATTTGCTCCCCATCTCTTCACAACAAATGAACGAGTCAATCAGCACAACTTCTCCATCATCCATCAGTCACCAAACCCAGTTCATGAAGTGAAAGCAACTGATAGGCTTGTTGGGACATATTCAGAAGAAATGAAGAACAAAATTTTATCTTGTTTTCTAACAAGTTCAAATGAACAACTCCCAAGTATTGTTTACCTGACTGAAGGCTGTGTCTATGAACTGACTGTAAACTTAGATACAACTGATGGTCTCACTAATGGTGCCACCTGTACAATTATGAAAGTTTCTGGACAAAACAATAAACCAGCTGACCCTGTTTGGGTCAAGTTTCAGGATGAGAGTGCTGGCAAAAGTTTACGGACTGGTGCTATAATGAGGAATATGGATAAATCATGGACACCCCTCTTCCCTGTTTCACGACAATTCCAAGCTGGATACAAAGGTCAAGCACAAGTTCAACGCCTTCAATATCCTTTGAGAGCTGCTGCTGCTAAAACTGTTCATAGGGCACAAGGTGATACTGTTCAAAATGTTGTTATTGATCTGACGACAAAAAGAAAAGTAGACCACATACATTATGTTGCTCTTAGCAGAGTGTCAAGTACAAAAGGTCTGAATATTCTAACTTTGCAACAAGATAAAATATCTGTGAACAACCATGTCATAAATGAAATGGAGAGACTTAGACAAAATAAGATTCTACCTTCCCTCACTTTCCTTTATACTGTGACTTCACCCTTGAAAATAGCATTTCTAAATGCTAGATCTTTGCATCGTCATATTGAAGATGTCCGCTGCGATTTCAATTTGAATTCTTGTGATGTGATTGGCTTCTGTGAAACCAGGTTCACAACTGCGGACAAGGAATGTGACACAGCTATAGAGCGATACTACCAAAACAGACAGGACAGTGTGAACACAGCCAGAACCAGACCTTCTCATGGATTAGCACTATATACCAAACAACAAGTTAAAACCATCAAAAGGTCGAACCTTCCAGTTGAAATACTCTCTACCAAAATAAACAACATCAACATAGAATTTGTTTATCGACCACCATCAACCAGTACTTCTGTGCTTATTAACAGTATAAGAGAGATGTTAAAGATTAAGTGCAATAATAGAATAATCCTTGGTGATTTTAATATTGACCAAAACAAACCTTCTGCACAACAGATACAGCTTCAGGAGCTAATGGAAAAAAATGGGTATCGTCAATATATAAACGAGCCAACTACAGACTCTGGATCTAGATTAGACTTGATTTACACAAATATTTTATCGGTCAAAACTGGTGTTCTTGAAGTGTACTACTCAGACCATAAGGCTGTGTGGATTGCCCTGTAGAAACAGCAAGAATGTATGAAACTTGGTTAAGCTGTCAAAATTCAGTGGACATGAACCCAAAGAGGAAAGATCTTCGATTGATATAGAATATATCTGTGGAGTGTGAATGAAATCTTTCCATCAGTTGTAGAGATATTTGATAGGCAAGATTATTTATCAAAGGACAATACATCTTCAAGTCAATGAGCTCTTAGCAGAAATATACATGTCTGTAGTATAGTTGTAACTTGGGATACTTACTCCATGGGTAATGATTTTCGTGAAAGAACTATAACTTCATCAAGTAAAAACTCAGTGATCATGTAAACGAAATAAGGTATATACATCTATGCCTGATACTGAATATATATGTGAACTTTCAATCATATTCCTCCATCAGTCAGTGAGATATTGAGTTGACGGTATATTTACATGCTGTGTCTACTTTCTATAAAGTAAAAGAAAATTGTCTGCAATTTCTTTCATTTTATACCAATGTGAAATTTTGTTTTCTGTAAGTGGCTTAAAAAATACTATATATACCTCTTACCTTTGTCCATCTGTCTGTCTACACAAAACATGACAAAAAATATTCATTCAAAATAACCTCAGTTCTATTCAAACCCCCAGTTAATATTAAGCAGTGTGACGGGCGTATCTTGTGACAATTTGGCACCTTGTTCACCATGTTTTCTACCCAGAAAGTTGAAACAATCTAAAATTTCATACACTTTTAATTGTTGTCTGCAACTTTCAATTTGGACTAATCTAAAAATTGCCATCTGGTGATGGGTTAATAATCTTTTAATTTTGATTTGTGGCACCTCAAATACTTGACTCCAGAATATTTCATGTAAATTAACCATTTGTTTGAACTGTTCTGTGAATTGATTTTAAATTACACTCCCAAAGAGCTGGTTTGTAGTCACTAACATAGTATAATCAAAACGTCTGTCCACATGATAACTGGTCAATGATCTATCAATTGACCAATAGCGGCTGTCAATCAAGGAATCAACCGACCAATCAAATCTTTTATTCAGCCCGGACCTGAGCTTTCAACTCCCACTTTGGCGGCCATTTTTGTTAACCTTTTTTTGTTGGTTTGGCGACGTAAAATCGTACCTACAGCTTATTCCAGCTGTAGTTACGATGTTCAGGTTGCCAACCAACCATTTTACTTCTTTGTTACATACTGATGACTATAAAATTTGTATAATAACGCTGTGAAATATGGAAGAGGGACTTCCTGTTGGAGTCAATAGGTCGGGTTAACGGTGTAAGTGGGCGGGACCAGCAATTGGTCAATTCTAGCATATACATGAAAACTTTACAAGGATATTGTTAAGACAAAGCCCATAGTTCTTGGGCGCAACTCATATACCAGTCATGTCTTTTACTTGTCTCGATTTGATGACTTTTAAAAGTTGCTTTTGTATGCTTTTGAGACCATTCCTGTTTTTCAAAATTTTAGACTTTTCCACATTCCAAAAGTTTATAGACGACAACTAAATATAAAAAGTAACAAAAGTACCAAACAAAATATTGTGGAAAAAGAAGAAATCAATTGTAAAGCAAAAGGATAAAGTCAGGTCTATATAGGAATCTTTTATGGAATGAGTAGTTCACCATATTAAAGTCTAGTCCAACTTTAAGAAATTATAGACAGTACTTCAAAGTGCACTGAATTTTGTACATAAGAGCCAATTAAGGTAGTAAACATTGTGAGAATAAGAGAACTAGTTTATTTTCAGAAAGTTTTCCTTTACCTTTTGTTACAGGGCCATAACAATGCGGGATCGTGTGGTAATGGATTAATGTTCAGGCTTTTCAGATCAATTTTGTCATTTTCACAACAGGAACTCTCTTATTTTTATATTTTTAGTATGCGATCCACCAACTGCTCCCTATAATGGTTCAGTAGTCTTGACAAGTAACAACCAAACTGTTACATATACATGTGAATTAGGGTATATATTGAGCGGTAATTCAGTTAGAACATGTGGTAGTGATGGAAGTGGGTGGTCAGGAATACAACCAGAATGTGGTAAGTAACAATAATATTACTATAATGCAATAGGGTATATATTAAGTGGTAGTTCAATGAGAACTTTAGTTATATAGTTGGTAGTGGGTGGTCAAGAACACATCTGGAATGTGGTTAGTAACAATTACATTACTAGCGGTAGTTCAATGAAACATTTTATATAAAAAGTGTTGGTCAGAAACACAACCATAATGTGGTTAATAAAAATTTACTGCATTAGGGTATATATTGAGCAGTATTTCAATAAGGACATTTCGTATATAGCTGGTAGCGGGTGGTCAAGATCACACCCAGAATGTGATAAGTAACAATCAACTACTTGCTATAAGGTAGTGATTGGCTATGGTCGGTAAGGTATGCTAACTGAATATTATGAAATTGGATGATTGATAAGGGATGATCTGTGAAGTAAGTAAGACTGAATTAATGAGAGAAAAATGCAGAAAAATAGGATGAAATAAGCATAGTCCATTTTTGTCACAAGTAGATGCTTTCTCAAAATCTTGGAAATTTTTCATTGTTAGTCAGAAATTTATATACGTATATCAATGTTTTGTCTGCAGTAACCTGTGAAGCAGTCAGTCGGCCAACTAATGGCACAGTCAATGTAACTACTGATGGGAAAGTGACACAGGCTGTTTTTGCATGCTGGTCTGGATCTACACTCTTTGGAAATCCTGTGTTGACTTGCACTCTTAATGGAACATGGGATGATACACCACCAACTTGTGGTGGGTTTTTATACTTTGAATCTCTTCAAATTTTCATCTTGAATTCATATGAACAGAGTATTCTGGAGTTTGTTCTACCTCTATTTGTACCAGTGCATTAAACCGATTCCCACACAAAGACACTTTTAAATGCCCCACAATATAAAATCTTTGGAAAACATTGAGGAAAAATAAAGAAATTGCTTGTTAAAAGCAATTTCTTCATTATCCACAATGTTTTCTAACCCAAAGTACAAAGAATTTTAAAATTTCATCAACTTAATTTTTATGTCTGCAACATCTTTGTACTTAGACTGGTCCAAAATTCTGTTGTGAGAGAATGGGTTAAATGACGCTCGTAAAGGACTGTGTGGGAGGAAGCTGTTGTTTTACCATGCCTTCATCTGTCTGTTCCAAAGTTAACCTACAGGCTTGACATTGCCTTATGACTTCAAAAATGTATGACTTTTTCCTATTTTTTGGAATTTTAGACTGGTTCAAATTGAAGGAGGTGTCAGATGACTATGAAAACTTTATTCAATCATCATATGTGGTAGAAAATATTATCAGAAAAGATGAAATTGCACTTTAGAAGCAAATTAGTATTCTTCCACAATGTTTGCCTAAATGTTAAAAAAATAAGCTGAAATACTTGTATTTTTTAAACAGAGTATTCAAAATCATTACTTTTACCAGTGTAAGGCACTTTAATTCCATGACATTGAAAGATTGGGGGATGGGGATATTGTTTTATCCATGTCAATTTCTAGCTTGTCTGTCAATTCTGTAGATTCATCTGTGTTACTCTGCAAACTTAACATTACCTTGATTAATGTTTAAGCTAAAATTATCATATCTGGTTCATAGGTAGCTAGCATTAACCTATATCTAACAGCAGTCATATGACTAAAATCAAGGCAAAAATTTGCCACTTTTATCCCCAAAAATTCAATGTGAAAACTTAAACTAAAAAGATAATAAATTCAATACCATATAATCTAATTTTTAGTTTCGACTATCAAAGACAAGCGTTCTGATTGGTAAAAAAACCCCCAAAAAACGCCATGAACAAATTTTTGAGCATGCAGCTATTTTGAAAATGGTCCCATACAAAAAGGTATCAAAATTTGTAAAGTTTTTGGTTTTTTTTGCTCGATGCTATTAAATTATAAGAAATGAAGAGAATTTTTTTTGTTTTCATGGAGGTATGAACGTATTCTTACAATGTGATTAGGTTTTTCGGTTCATACCTCCATGAAAACAAAAAAATATTTTCTTTATCTTTTGAATAAGTGACAGTTTATTGGATAATGGTGTGTGAAGGAGCCTTATTGATATGCATCGTGTCAAGGTTACTATCGTTGTCAAACTTATGAAAAAATGGAAATGCTTTTACACATTAGTCACTAGTGTTTCACAAATACATCTTGTTGTATAAAAGTATCTTGGTAAAATCATTCTTATTTAAGCTTTACCCTATAATTCTAGTTTGATTTCAAAATGATTCTTCATGGGGATAAATGTCAATACTTGCAGATAGACTTTAGCTAAATCCAAGCACTTGTTCTCCATAATGAGCCCCAATGCCTTGAAAATAATTGTACCTAAATATGCAAAGTCAATGTTTCATTTTAAGGTCATGTGGCAAATTTTATAGCATAAGGTTTAGATGGATTTTCTAAATGAGTATTTGTTTTCATAATGCTCGAAAGCTAAGAATACTTTTGAAATTCAAAAAAAGCTTGTAAAACGGTACTTTTGAGGAAAAACCTGAACATACTTTTGATAGCACTATTCCCAAAAAACTATAACCAAGAGAAATTATTTTAGACCTGTCCAAATTGGAAGAAACTGCAGATGATATTTCATAGTGCAAATTGAAATATAACAGTAATATAATGTAGAAAACATTGTCAATAAAAGAGAAATTGCTTACTAAAGGCATTTCTCCTTTTCTCATAATGTTTTTAACAACAAAGTTAATGGGGTGCATAAAAATTCAGGCTTTTGTGCTGTGGTAGTTGACTAACACTAGGACCTTAATTTTTCAGCAACATGTCCAAGTTTGACTGCCCCTTTTAGTGGAGGCGTGTCTGTATCCACCAATGGTACGCTATCTGTGGCTGAGTTTACATGTACTACTGGATACAGCATTGCTGGAAACTCCTTCATATCCTGCCAGACTGATGCAACATGGAATGGGAGCATACCAGACTGTGGTAAGTAATAATTTTGTATTAATCAGACTGATTAAGTTAACTTAGGTGTCAAAATCAACAAGAAAACATTTTTCCAAAGCTTTATTTTTTTTAAAAGTAGTGAAAATCAGTTGTAAGACTTTTGATAGCAATTTGAAGCAATGTGATTGATTTTAACACTTCAGTTCACTTTTTAACCAAACGATCCCTATTTTTTGACCCACTGTAAAGATAAAGTTATGTAAAAGATTTTGGAAAAAGGAGAAATTGCTTATAACAATTAATTTCTCTTTTTCCTGACTATGTTTTTTACTTATTTGGCATCTATTTTAGCATTCTTAATATTGTCGTCTGTGTCTTACCTCAATCTTGACCAGTCTTGTTTATCTCAGTATCAGGAGAAAACTGAATGTATTGCTATAGCCAGATTGTAGTCTGTGTCAGCATTGTTGTTGCCCTAGAACTTTAAATTTTTTAATGTCTCTTCCCACAAAGGGGTGGATAATCGTAAACCTAAGTTTGATAACAGCTGGAGGCTTGGAAAATGATGTAGTGGTATACTGGTGTGAGAAATACCAGAAATCATTAGTTAGGTGCTCCAGCCAACGCGATATGACTGAAATGGAGTTGAATCCGTTCAATCAATCAATTTTAATATCTCTTGTTTGCTGAACATATTCACTTGAAACTCAGAAACCATGTTCTCTCTCCAAAGAGCAATCTATACCAATAACTCTAAAAGCATTTTTGAATGAATTATGTCAGTTTTTCGACTTAGAAGTTTTATCCACTATCAAATACTTGAAAAGCCAAGGGTTTTCATCCCCAATGCACTGCTTTTGTTTTGTTATCTGGTAATGGGTCGATGGTACCTTACATTAGATTTTCATAAAAATTTAGTTGGTATTATTGCTTTTTAAAGTTTTAAAGCCATGGATATTTGCCTTTTTACTTAAAAAGCATGCATTCTGTATAACGTTAAACAGAAATGTCTTTGTATAGCGTTCAAAAACTTATTTCAGTATGAAAATTACGCCATAAGATACCCTATAATTTTCAGCCAATCTTAAGTAAATTTTTCACCTTACAGAATTTTCAACTTACAAACAGTTTTTGATAATCAAACCTGTGTCATACTTATTATTTAACTACTATCAGTGAAATAATTCGAAAATTTGAGATTTGAAAGATGAAAACTATCATCATAATTTATCGTAGGGTATGTTTAAGATGGCTGTTAAACCATGCTAGAGTTAAACCATTACTAGAAGACACCATTTTGGACTGATCCAAATTAAAAAAAATTGCAGATAATAATCTTAAGTTCTTGAATTCTTAACCCTTGTTAAACTAGATAAAATTCTGACTATAATTGCATAAAAATTCAAAGGACTAAAAGCACTGCAGATCTGGTTTTCAGGATCAATATTTAGTCTGAGAATTGATCTTGTGAACAATTCTGGCTTAAAAAGAACAAACAGGTGGTGTAGACTAAGATCAGAATGTACACATGCACAGGCTGATCTTTGTCAATGCCTCCTGCCAAAGCAGGAATATTCCGGGTTCAGCTTGACAAGGGTTAATAACCTTGACATTTGGCATAGGAAACATTGTGAATAATGAAGAAATTGCTTTTGACAAGCAATTTTATTATTTCCACAATGTTTTCTAGAGCTTTTTACTCAGAAAGCAAAAATAATCATAAATGAGGAGGAATGGGTTATTAACATTATTTGTCCATCACAACTAATCAAAATGTTTTTCCCTCTTGTCTTAGAATTTGTTTTGTCTTTAAGTATGTGAACCTCCAAGTGTTCCTGTAAATGGTTCAATAGTCACATCAACAAATGGAATGACTGTAGTGTACTCATGTGATGTGGGTACTACATTATCTGGACCTGCTGTCAGATATTGTCAGACGGATGGAACAGGCTGGACAGACACCGACCCATTATGTGGTAGGTACACTATGTGATATTGTTAACTGTAGAGTACTCATGTGATGTGGGATAGACACTGATCCATTATGTGGTAGGTATGCTATGTGACACTGTTTTCTAGAGTATACTTATGTGGTGTGGGTTCCACATTATCTGGACCTACTGTTTCAGACAGATTGAATTGGCTGGACAGACACAGGTACAATGAGCCAGACTGTTTTCTGTATTGTACTCATGTGATGTGGGACATCCATTATGAGAAAGGTACACTATATGATAGTGTTTCTGTAGTTTACTCATGTGATATGGTGACACAATTGTCTGATCATGGATAAGATATTTTCAGACAGATTGTGCTTGCTAGGGAGACACAGAGCTATTGTTGTAGGTACACTTTGTGAAACTGTGAACTGAATTGTGCTCATGTAAAGTTGATTGGTTGTTATAAAAATTAATTGCTTATCCTATCAACAAACAACAAAAATTTCGAAATTGAAAGATGCTGCAGACAACAATTTAAAGTTAATGGAATTTTAGATTGTTCAACTGGGTAGAAAACATTGTGTAAAATAAAGCAAGTGATTTCTTTGTTTTACACAATGTTTTCCCATATTTTAAATTGAGGGGCCTCAAGTGGCATTATTATGTGGGAATGGATTAACCAATCAGCAGACAACAAAAATGTCAATGGGTCCAAACTGAAAGTGGTTGCGGACCATATTTTAAAGTGAGCTTAAGTTATAAAAAAAAAATAGTGGCAAGTAGGGTAGAATTATAAAAAAAGGAGAAATTGCTTGTAAGCTCAAATAGAGTTCTTCAGGTGTGTCAAAATGCAGGATCGTATAATAGTGGATTAGGATATATAGTTCGTTTACAAATCTGAACTAGTGCCAAATGACTCAAAAAACTACATTATACTTAATGATGCCGCTGGGAAACTTGAATCTTGGATGTTTTATTACAGCTGGTTGTCCTGATTTAACAATTCCAACTCATGGTTCAAACTCACTAACTACAAATGGAACAGTAACTATAGCAACATTTAATTGCTCATCAGGGTACACATTGTCTGGTTCAGTTGTCACCACTTGTCAAAGCAATGGATTCTGGGATACAGTGAATCCAGATTGTGGTATGTGCTGAACAAATATAAAGGAATGTTCCATTTTAAAAAGGCTTTAAAATTCAAATATTTTGATACCCATTCTACATAGAAAATTATCATTAATGATTTCAAGGTCTTTTATGTGAAAAGGCTTCTATTCAGCAACCAGCCTAGCTTATAAGTTGAATTAAAAATTACAGACAGGGACTGTAATTGGAAGAGACATTTATATCTCGGCCAAACAGAATTCAGAGACAAAGCTTTGATTTAGACAGGTTGTCAAATACTAGCCCTACAACAAGTGAGTGTTTTTTTTGAGAGTTTTGATAAATACCTTCATTACAGATTTATCTAAAAATGGAAAGTAAGCTTTTGAAAAAAAACACAAACAACAACATAAACAGGGGAAAAAAATACAAAAAAGGATTGACAGGTGAATGCAATACTGTTCAAAGTGTCTTTACATTGTATTGACACTTAAAGATAGTTTTGCATCCACTGGGAGAGATAAAATATTTTGTTAAACTCAATACCAGACAGCAAAATTATCACCTGTCCCTAATTGAAAGAAGTTGCAGATTACAATTTGAAGTTCATGAAATTTAAGGTCTTGGGTAGAAAACATGATGGAAGATGAAAAAATGCTAGTTTTTAGCAATTTTTAGCTCACCTGAGCACAAAATGATCACCTTTTGTCAGGTGTCCATCCATTTCTTTAAACAACATCTCCTCCGAAACCACTGGGCCAATTTGAACCAAATTTGGCAGAAATTTTCCTTAGGTGGCCCTTTTTAAAAATAGCTTTAAGAAGTGAAATATATTGAAAATTCTGGTTGCCATGGCAACAAAAGTGAAATTTTAAAATGATCTTTAAAAGTTTTCTCCTTCTGGCCCAGAAATTGTAGAGCCTTGATATTTTAAATAAAACATCACTATTATGACCGCTTTCAAAATAGCTAAAATCATGTTCCTTGGGTTCCAAGGGGCGTGACCCCTGGGCCGGCGATAGAGTTTACATTAGAATAAAGAACAATTTTTTTCTCCTGCAAAACCATTGGGCCAATTTGAAACAAATTTGGCAGAAATTTTCCTTAGGTGGCCCTGTATAAAATGGCTAAAAGAATTGAATTCTGTTTAAAATTCTTGTTGCTGTGGCAATAACAGTGAAATTTTAAATAATCTTCAAAAACCACCTCATCCTGACCCTGAGGGCATTTAGACTTGATATTTTGTATGAAACAAGTATATTGACCTATTTCTAAATAGCTAAATTTATGATCCTTGGGTCCCGATTGGTTGAGGTCCAAGCAGATGGGGAATATATAGAAATAAAGAACTATTTTCAAACCACATTTCCTCCCAAACCACTAGATAAATTTCATCCAATTTTGGTAGAAATGGTACTTTAGGTGGCCTTGTATAAAAGTAAGTAAAAAAATTGAAATTTGTTGAAAATTCAGGTTGCCATGGCAACAACAGTCAAATTTTAAATTAATCTTAAAAAATCTTCTCCTCCTGATCCTCAAGGAATATAGCATTGATATTTTGCATGAAGCATCAGTATTTTGATCTTTTTCAAAATAGCTAATTTCATGACCACTGGGTTCCCAGGGACAGAGCCCCAGGGGGATAGGATTTATATAGAAATAAAGGATTTTTAAATGACATCTCCTCCCAAACCATTTGGCCAAATTGAACTAAATTTGGTAGAAATTTTCCTTAGATTTTTCTTCTCACATTAGCTTAAATTATACAAATGCATTGAAGGACTCTGGTTGCTATGGATCCTAATAAACTTAATCTTTAGAAATTTTCTCCTCCTGACCCAGTTTGTCTACAACCTTGATATTTAACATGAAGCATCAATTCATTGACTTCTTTCTTATTTCTAAAATTCTTACCTATGGATCAAGAGGGGTGTATCCACGTACAGAGCCTATAGATGTATAAAGTATGGTCAGACCCACTTGTACTATAATCCTAACCTCAACAACAGATAAGGCTATTGACAGGAAAAGAGGTGAGCGCACCAGGTCCATCAACCCTTTTGTTGTTTTTTTCACACAATGTTTTCCCAATTGCTTTTTTAACCCATTCCCACACAAGCCCTCCTTTTTACGCCCCTCAAGAAAAAAGCTTTGGAAAACATTGTGGAAATGAAGAAATTGCTTGTATCAAGCAATTTCTTCATTATCCACAATGTTTTCTATCCAAAAAGACAAAGAAAATTTAAATTCCACCAACTTGAAAATTACGTCTGCAGCTTCTTTCAATTTGGACCAGTCTAGAATTTTGTTGAGTTGGAATGGGTTAAAGATGCATCAAAAAGCAAGATTTTGTAGGAATGGTTAGAAAGGTAAAACATATCACTTTATATTAAAAAAAAATCATACAGAGAAATAACATACTGTAGGGAAAACCAATGCATGTAAATATATTATTTCTTTATTTCAGTTATGTGTACAAGTTTATCTACCCCAGACAGTGGATCAGTCACTATAGACTCAGATGGGATCAGCAGTACGGCACAGTTTACATGTGTAGCTGGATACCAGATTAATGGGAATGATTTGCTCTCTTGTTTAAGCAATGGCTCTTGGAGTTCAAATCCTCCCACTTGCGGTAAAGCATTTTAAATTTGTCAGCTCTAAGTTAATAACCATATTAGTTGGTCTTTTCAATTCAAACTTAATGATACACTGCCAAATTAGACCCTAAACAGTCAATCCTTAAGTTCTATGTGCTGAAGAAAAAAATCCAATCAAAATATTGAAAATGGAGAAAATTGCAAAAATTTCCTCTATGCCCACTATTTCTTCTATGCTATTTGACATAATAGAGTTGAATGATATGGTCACATTTTAACCCATTCCAACTCAGTGACGCTTTTAGAAAAAAAAGCTTTGGAAAACATTGTTGAAAATGAAGAAATTGCTTGTTTCTTCATTTTTCACAATGTTTTATACCTCAAAAGTAAAAGAAATCCAAAATTTCATAAGCTTTAAATTGTCGTCTGCAACTCCTTTCAATTTGGACCAGTCTAAATTTTACCATCCTGTAATGGGTTAAGTGTCATTTGGATCTTTATTCAGTTTGGTCAGTATGGACCAGTCTGAAATTTTATCATCTTTTAATGGATTAAGGAACCAACAAAATGATATTTTGTTCACAAAAGCAAAAATCTTATGAGGAGGATAAAATGCCACCTTTATTATTATTTATGAGATATTATATAGCTCTGATGTTGTCAGTGTCAACTTTGTCTCTTACAATTTTGACATTTTGTAATATCTTTTGTATTACTGAACACATCCACCTAAAATCTGGAATATATGTCAACTATCAAAAGAGCAATCTATTTCAGCAAGGGGGATAACTTTAAATGCATTTTTAAACAAATTATGCACCTTTTTCTACTAAGAAGTTTTGAACCAAAAACTTGCACGTTTGTTGCTTGGGTTTTTAAACACGAAAAATTGGAGTGTGGCAGGGGGAGCCTTATCAGACTTTTGTCATTAGATTTTGTCAAAGATTTGTCATTAAAAAAGAGCTGGTATCTAACTCTTAGCTTTCTAACCTATTTCAGTTTGTACACCACCTTCCTCCCCAGTCAATGGTAATGTAACTGTGTCACCTGACATGCTGACCGTGTTTTACACATGTAAGGCAGGTTACACTCTTCAAGGACAGATAACTCGTACATGTCAGACAGGTGGCGCTGGATGGACTGATTCTCAGCCTTCTTGTAGTGAGTATGATAGTCAACTGTGTACCGTGCAAAACAATTTATTAGAATTGCCCAAATTCAAAAGAGTTTCAGATAACAATTTTAAATTGGTGAAATTTTAGAAATATTTGTCCTTCAGGGTAAAAAAGGGTTGATAATGAAGAAATTGCTTGTGATACACAATTTCTTCATTTTCTGCAATGTTTTTCTATCAGTTTTTTTTCTAGAGGGGTATCATAAAGCAGGATTGTGTGGGAATGATTTATAGGAACTTGATATGACACATGACTCCAAGAGTATAATCATATCCTAGCAAACAATGTTTTTAATACCCTTGCAACTAATGTTTTCAGGGGTACACTGGAAGAGCCGTTCTGTTCAACTGAAAACAAATATTATCAAATTCACTTTCACTGACAAGCTATAGTTTTCCTTGGGGAAGAAAAAAAATGTTGCATGAATGTTGAGTTGTAAGAAAATTCCAGTATAATGAATATAAAAGAATACATGTCATTGTTATACCCCCCTCCCTACAAAGTGGAAGGGATATATTTGTTTCACCATATGTACCTGTCTGTCCATCTGTCTGTTCAATATGCCTGTTATCCATCTAAAGACTTTTTTGTTTCTTTGCATTACTTCTAGAACTAATTGACCTTCAACCATGAAACTTCATACATGTCAGTGTTCCAAGAAAGTTTCCTTTTCTAGGTCAAACATCAACTGTACTAATTTAGTGACAAAATGCTGATGGTTGTAAGTCAAATTCTAGTCACATCTGATTTAATCTATTTCCAAACAACTCCTCTTTTTTCTCATAAGCTGGAATTTTTTTACTTCATTTATGTTTGAGTAAAAAGAGGGACACTTTTCATCTTTACCTAATTGTTTGATTTACAGGTCAGTGTGAAGCTCTCTCCAATCCTTTGGGTGGATCCATCACCATGACAACATCGGGAACAGTAACCCAGGCAACATTTATATGTACCACTGGTTACACACTGAATGGGGGTGACACCTTAGCATGTAGGGATGATGGAACTTGGGACATTTCAGCACCTACATGTAGTAGGAATCTTTCAAATCTTTTTCAGAATACAGAAATTTAGAATGAAAGAAGTCACATGTCACAATCAATCATCCAGTCAAATAATTCATTATACCCCCCCTTCCCCCCTTAACTTTGTTATTATATCCTCTTTAACTTTGTTAGGGGGATATATAGGAGTCAGCTTGTCGGTCTGTCCCTCTGTCAGTCTGTCCGTCCGTCTGTCTGTAGCTTTTTCGTGTCCGCTCAATTTCTGGGCAACCATTTGATTGATTTGATTCAAACTTCACTGATATAATCAGTATCAAGCAGAGATGTGCATATTCTATTTTGGTAACGTTCCATTGATTTTTGACGGAGTTATGGCCCTTTGGTGAAAAATCATGTCCGCTCAATTTCTCAGCAACCTTTGGACCGATTTGATTCAAATTTGATAGAAACCCTCGGTATAAGTCAGACATGTGCATATTCTATTTTGGCCCTTTAATTAAGTAAGTCCATGGGGGGTATTAGTCCGCTTTGCAACAATGTCTAGTTTAGACTAGAAATGAATTTTGAACACAGACATTGGTGAACACTTATATATGACACATTTGCTGGTTTTGTGTCTTAAACATCTTAACTCCAGCTTATTCAAGCTGTAGTTACTACATTTAGGCCACCAACCAACTGTTTAACTTTTTTCTTACTTGTTCCTGGCCATAAATTTGTCCAAATAGAGTCGTTTAATATTGAAGAGGAGCTTCCTGTAGGAGCCTAGTGATCAGTCATTTGACACTAGCCTTATTATATTGACTGCATGTCAATGGCCTGTCTTTTGGAGTAACTAACATTGTGGATAATTGCTTCATTTTCCACAATGTTTTCCCAAAGTTGTAAATAAACAGGATCATGTGGAAAAATGATTAATCTTGAAATTAGAATTTCAGACTTTCAATATGATAACTATAAAAAAATGAAAACTATCATAAACTAGAATTTTGGACTTTCAATATGATAACTGTATAAAACTATGTAAGAATCTGTTGTGCTTCAAATGAGTGTCATTGGTACTTAGTTAAGTCCCAACTTTGCAAGGTGATCTTATCTATATATAGACAGTAGCAAATGATACCTGTTTTTCACTAACTGTTGCCTTGTTCACCTGTAGTGGTCCTGTTTTCAAGCATATCACAAGTCAAGTTCCAACAATTACACAATGACCTTCGGTATTTTTTAAACAGTAGCTAAACTTATATGCTCTATAGGATATACAATGGCTGGAAGTTCCTTAACCCATTCAAACTCTAGCCCTCCTTTTTACGCCCCCCCCCCCCCCCAATTAAAGAGATTTGGAAAACATTGTGGAAAATGAAGAAATTGCTCGTATAAAGCAATTTCTTCATTGTCCACAATGTTTTCTACCCCAAAAGACGAAAAAAAAAAATAAAATTCCATCAACTTTTGATTGTCGTCTGCAACTTCTTTCAAGTTGGACCAGTCTAAAATTCTGTTGTGTGGGTGGGGTTAATTAACTGTCAGTGGTCTTGTTTTTTCAGCATCATGCAGCACCCTTTCTAGTCCCAACAACGGCATGGTGACTCTGTCTTCAGATGGATCTACAACGGTAGCTAATGTCTCATGTTCTGTAGGATATACACTCTCTGGAACACCATTGCTGACTTGTAGAGCTGACGGAAGCTGGGACTTTACAACACCCTCATGTGGTATTTTGAAATTATTTAAGATCTTTCTGTTTTTTTAAACCCATTACCGGATGACAAAGTTTTAGACTGGTAAAATTTGAAAGGATGTGCATCCCACAATTTAATGATACATTTTAGTTTCCTTCAACTTTTGGGGTAGAAAACATTGTGTAAAATGGAGAAATGCTTGTTACAAGCAATTTCTTCATTCTACGCAATGATTTCCAAATCGTTTTTCTTGAAGGGTGTGAAAAAGCGTCATTATGTGGCAATTGGTCAAACCATGAGAATTCAATTGAAAGTATAAATTTTTCAATCAGGAACTTTGAAATGCTTCTGTCATGATCAGTTTTCAAAAACAAATAATTAGCTAGATACAGCTTATTGGTGTAAGGCTTGTATCAAACATTTCAGGGTTAGGAAAGATAGACCCATAACCAGATAGCAAACTGTAGTCTGGTTCAAATTCAAGAATTTCTTTTAACAATTGTTAGTTTATTAAATTTTGTATATCTTTGTCTTATGAGGTAGAAACTTTGTAGGGGAAAAAAATAGCTTATTATAACTCTGTCTTGATGAGTGTGAATTAATATGGTAAGATGCTAAATTACAGAGCTTTTGAATGCCTTATATTGAATTATGGTCGTTATTTATGTTTTGATGACTTTGTTTGGTTGAAGTGCATATTGGGTTGCCTTTGTATCTAGATGAGTGCTCAACCAATCCCCACACAGTGACGCTTTCTGATGCCCGTCCAGTGTTTATTGTAGGAAGGGGCATTGGGGGATTGTCCCACTTTTTTTAAAGATCCCCCATATTTTTAACAACGATGGGGGATATTTTTTAAGACAAAGAGCATGAAAAACAATTGGGAAAACATTGTTCAAAATAAAGAAATTGCTTGTTACAAGTAATTTATTTATTTTCCACAATGTTTTCTACCAAGAAAGTTGAAAAAAATCTACAATTTATCAATCTTCAAATTGTTGTCTGCAAATCATATCATTTTCGACAAGTCTCAAATTTTGCTGTCTAGCAATGTGTTAATGTGCCTGTAAGTATTTGCATAAATTTGTCTCATTCTTGTCAGAAGCATTACTTCTAGCTTTATTGATAAAAATAACTATATATAATATATTCAATATCTTTGAAGAGCTCTTGTTCTGATATACCCAAGGTAATGGGATCTATTGAATGTCAAATAAAATTTTGTGAGTGTGTTTGTCTGTAACACTCATTTTCAGTACATTTTAACATTTATAAGAGGGAATGACACCAATCTAAATCTGTTATTTCTCTTCCAAACCCTATATTGTGGATATTGGGTATTCATTGTGATTGTATTTGATATGGCAATCCAATGGAGACCAGTAACACAGGACTTCATGGTCAGATAATGAAATGTTACATTTTGACATGGAAATCACTCCTGTATCTGTTACCTAGTTATACCTTTCCATTTCAGCTGCCTGCCTTGCCCTACCAACAGTTTTAGCAGGCACAGTTACACTGCAAACAGATGGTGTCACCACTACCGCAGAGACATCTTGTGTCACAGGATATTATGTATCAGGGGAGATAACCATTACATGTCAGTCTGATGGCAGCTGGAATGATAACCTCCCTTCTTGTGGTAAATTAGCCTTTTTTACCAGAGGGCCAACTTAAAGACCTGTTCAATTTAGAAGAAATTGCAGACATCAGTTTTAGAGATGAGATTTTGAATATCTTTGTCTTTGAGTGGGTGGGGGGTAATCTTTGAGGGAAAGGAAGAAATTGCTTGTTCTTTATTTTAAACAATGTTTTACAAAGCTGTTTTAGTTTCTTGTGTATTCATTTTTACTAACAGATTGTTGTTGTACTAACATCAGAAAGTTCATATTAGTCATAAGTTTCTTTTTTACATGGAAGATGCTTCATTAGGAATTTCTTGATTCATTTTTGCTTGAACTGCATTTCAGTTTGTGAAGCTCCCTCCAGTCCAATGAATGGAAGTTTTGCTCTGTCCAATAGTGGTAATACTGTAACATACACATGTAATGTTGGTTTTACGATGGTTGGAGATGATGTATCTGTTTGTGGTGAGAATGGAACAGCCTGGAGTTCTCAAACGCCTACTTGTGGTACTGCATTTTATTATAATTACTTACCATATTTTATCAAATACCTACCATATCTTAATTTATACCAACTAAATTTCCTTAACCCATTCCCACACAATCCCCTTTTTTACGCCCCCTAAGATAAAAGCTTTTGAAAACAATGTAGACATAGAAGAAATTGCTTGATTCAAGCAATTTCTTCAATGTCCACAATGCTTTCTACCCCAAAAGTTAAAGATTTTTTTTTTAATTTCATCAACCTAAAATTGTCGTCTGCGTCTTCTTTCAAATTGGACCAGTCTAAAATTTTCTTGTTGGAATGGGTTAAAAGATTCATTCATTGCACTCAGACAAAATTTGATTTTAAAGAAAAAAATCTGTATCATGCATGTTTTGTACTGACACTATATGGTTAGATGACGCCATTTTTCCATGATGTCACACCAAGAATGTTATTATGATTTTAAAAAGGATTGATTTTAGAAAAATTTGTCAACTCTTTTCTTTTATACTTTAATATTACAAGCGCACTCTGTCTCAAATTTTAGGTCACTTGACCTCTATCAAGAGACAAAGCTATTTGAATCTTTTCTTTTATTTTAAAATTTTTCGGTGTATTATCAAATACTACAAGTAGTGGTACAAAACCTTGCATTGGATTCCATGATGGAAAATTTGATAACTTGCTTGACCTTGGTCGTGTGAAATGTCTAAATTTTCCTAAGCAGCTTGAATCTAAAATAAGGTTTTGTATCACAAGGATAACATAATATTTTTTTATGTAATTTAAAATTCATTCTGTAAATAATATTAATTCTTGCTAAACCAAAAATATTCCTACAATGGAAGGTAGCATAAACAAAGATCAACTAGGCACTCAGGATGACTAAACACTTGCTAATGTTTAAGAGTTGGTACCTGGCTTTGCATGTGCACTTTTGTGAAAAGAGGATTTCAAAAGGGAAACATTTGCTAGCGTTTTTAACACACCACAGGGCCCAAGATTTTAAAATTTGTTTTCACTCTCAATTTAGAATTCACTCAACATTTCAGATCGCTTAAGTACCATAATAGATACATAAAAAGAAAAGATTATATTGATAAATTGTTACTTATTAAATGGAGTCAGATGAATGATCTTTACACAGTAAATAGTATGAAGAAAATTTGAAATTTTATGTAATTATTCTTTCAGTATACTGTGTAGAACTGAATTCATCAAATAATGTGACAGCAAGTTCTGCTTCCAATGGTACAACAACTATTGTGACTTATACTTGTGGAGTGGGCTTCACGCTATCTGGTTCCCAAACACTGTCATGTTTGGATTCAGGAATTTGGTCATCAGGGGAACCAACTTGTGGTGGGTAATTGAAATATTGAGAATTAATTTATAATACATCACAAAACAGATTCTAACTGATTTTATACTTTATTTCTTTGATTTCATAATTTTGTGAATCACATTTCTAAACATTTCTGAATATTGACAAATTAATCCATCAACATTATTGCCTTGTCAACCATTGGTATGATTCATATTAATTGTCATGATATCAATTGGAATCTCTCTCTTTGATATCTTATAGTTGAATGTCCATCCCTCTCCCCACCCACCAACGGAACATTGATGATAAACACGAATGGGACAGCTACTTCAGCATTATTTACATGTGACATTGGACATACTTTGAGTGGGTCTGACAGTGTAGTTTGTCAATCTGATGGGACATGGAGTGATCTTTTGCCAACTTGCTGTAAGAGGTTTTCTCAAACAATAAATCTTCCTCTCTTTTACTACATTCTCAACCCAAGACCTTGAAAAGCACTATTCGTGTTAGAAGATGCCAATGGGTGTATTTGTCAGTTTAGCATGTTCTTCTTGACCCATTACAAGATTGCAGATTTTTATACCCCCAAAACTATGCTTGGAGAGTATATAGGAGTCAGCTTGTCGGTCTGTGCATCCCTCCGTCTGTCTGTAGCTTTTTCATTTCTGCTCAATTTCTTGGCAACCATTGGACTGATTTGATTCAAACTTTACTGATATAATCAGTATCAAGCAGAGATGTGCATATTCCATTTTGGTTATGGTTCATTGATTTTTGACGGAGTTATGGCCCTTTGGTGAAAAATCATTTCCTCTCAATTTCTTGGCAACCATAGGACAGATTTGATTCAAATTTCACAGAAAGACTCGGTATAAGTCAGACATGTGCATATCCTATTTGGGTTATGGTCCATTTATTTTTGACTGATTTATTTTGCCCTTTAATTGAAAAGTCCATTTTTTGTTACTGTCCTTTGGCGGATAGCACCTGTATATGGACAAGCATTGTTTGGGGGTATTAGTCCTCTTTGTGACAATGTCTAGTTGAATTTGTCCAAAGTGAAAGAAATTACAGACGACAATTTAAAGTTGGTGAAATTTTAAAAAAAAAAATTCTTTTAGGGGAAAAAACATTGTGGATAATACAGGAAATTGGTGTCCAAAATTGTGATTGTATGGGAATGTTTTAAAAGCAGCATCTTCTCAAAAAGCTTAAACATAAACAGACTACACATTTTAAAATCTTAACTATATTAAATCCATTCTCACACAATGATGCCTTTTGAAGCCCCCTCAAGAAAAACAATTGGGAAAACATTGTGTAAAATGAAGAAATTGATTGCAACAAGCAATTTCTTTATTTTCCACAAATATTTTCCACCCAGAAAGTTAGGAAAAATCTAAAATTTCATGAAGTTTAAATTCTCATCTGCAACTCTTTTCAATTTGTTTCCGACTAAAATTTTGCTTTCTGGTAACAGGTTAATCTCTAACCTTGATCAATTCTTATATCAACGCTCTCCCTTTCAGCTGAATGTGAAACCCTGATAGCAGTAAGTAGTGGCAACTACACACTGTCCACAGACAGTCTAGTTACCATGGCAACATTTAGCTGTGTGACGGGATATTACATAGATGGTTCATCACAGTTAACATGTCGGAATGATGGAACTTGGGATAACCCCCAACCTTCATGTGGTATTTCTATTTTATTATTGTTTACTTTAACCAATTACAATGAAACCCCATATTTTGAAGCCATGAAGAAAAAATAACTATGGAAAACATTATTGGAAAAAGAGAAATTGCTTATTACTTTCAATAACTCTACTCATAATGATTTCTACCCTATTTGGTACTGAACTTTCAACTGCATTTTTATTTGTCCTCTACAACTCTTTTCAATCATGACCAGTCTAAAGTTTTGATCTCTGATGGATTAATCCATTAACAGACATCATATTTTAGACTGGTTAAAATTGAAATGAGTTCCAAAATGTTTTCTTGATATTTTGATTTGCCAAATTCATGACAAATCAAAATTAATGAAATTTTAGATTTTCCAACTTTATTGGTAGAAAGCATTGTGGAAAATGAAGCAATGGCATGTAACAAACAATATGTTATATGTTACTAGCCACAAATACAAAATAGGCTGCTGCCATAGCGCAGTAGTAGCATGTGACACTTCTAGTGATGGAGTCCTGGGTTTGATCCCCTTTCATGGCAAAAATTCTTTCCTACATTTGTCTCCCACCAATGGGTGGATAATCGTAAACCTATGCGGGATGAACAGCTGGAGGCATAGGAAAAAATGTAGTGGTAATACTTTTGTGTAAAATACCAGGAATCCATAGTTAGGTGCTCCAGCCCCATGATATGACTGAATGTTAAACCCAATTCAATCAATCAATCAATCAATCAATACAAAATATATTTTTTTAATATCATGGTCAAAGTATGAGCTCAGTGAGTGTTGCCTGAGATCCCATAATCACTTATTACAATCTCTTTATGTTTTCCCTCACTTTTTCTAACACGCCATTCTTCAGGGTCATCAAAACAAGGGGTTTAATGTTTAAGAGTTTGTTTTAATCCATTAGTAGATCATTGTTTTTAGTCAGGTCTGAATTCAAATTCAAAAAACTTGCTGACTGCAATTTATTTGATAATATTTTTTGAATTCTTTGTATATTTTTCGGGTGTGTGTGTGGGGGGAAACATTGTGGAAAAGCAATTTCTTCATTTCCTATTTGATTGAGGGGCATGTGTGGAAATTGGTTTAAAAGCCACCAAATCGAAGTATAACTTCCTTTTATTAACCAATCTTGACTTGGTCATATCCTTTGAACTCTTTTCATGTAATCTTCAAATTAATAATTCATAGAATTAAAACTGAAGTAAAGGTTACTTAACCCATTACCAGACCACAAAATTGTAGACTGGTCAAAATTGAAAGGAGTTGCAGATGACAAGCAAAAGTAGATGAAACCTCAGAATTTTTTTAACTTTCTGAGTAGAAAACATTTTGAAAAATGAAGAAATTGCTTGTATCAAGCAATTTCTTCATTTCACACAATGTTTTCCCATTTGTTTTTCTTGAGAGGTGTCCAAAAGCGTCACTGAGAGGGAATAGGTTATAGGTAATTCTTTTTTTTAACAATTTCCTGTTCAATCCCTAATTTTTACGTCCCTGTGATTTTTAAAAACAATTTCACCTTTTCCCACAATGTTTTCTACAATATAGGATGGTTTAATATTAAATTGCATCCAATTTTCATTGTTGTCTGCAACCTCTCAATTTGGACCAATTTCCATAAACGGGAAGGTTTAAAAAAATTGCATCATTTATGTGTGTTCCAAAATATATAAGATATTTTCATTATTTTGATTTGTTATCACTTACAGTCTGTAGCCCGCCAGTTAACCCTATGAATGGAGGAGTTTGGTTATCTAGCAATGGAATGACAGCCATATTCAGCTGTAATCAGGGTTACTCAGTACAGGGTGAAACAAGTAATACATGTAATACTGATGGTACAGGCTGGCTGTATAGTCATCCGACATGTAGTAAGTATTAAGCCATTCCCACTCGATCCCTCCTTCTTACGCTCCTCAAGAAAAACGTCTTGGAAAACATTGTGGAAAATGAAGAAATTGCTTGTATCAAGCAATTTCTTCATTATCTACAATGTTTTCTATCCAAAATGAGAAACAATTTAGAATTCAATCAACTTGAAATTGTTGTCTGCAGCTTCTTCCAATTTGGACCAGTCTAAAATTTTGTTGTGTGGGAATGGGTTAATTTATCATGCAATGGACTAATATTGACTGATATCACCTGCCTGATAATATAAAGTGATATCAGGCAGGACCTAACATGCATATTCATGATCTTGTCTATCAGGAAAATGAATATAATTATTCATTTCACTGAATTTACAACCATATACACACAATGATGCCTTTTTACTCCCCACAATAAAAAAGATTTGAAAAACATTGTGGAAAATGAATTAATTGCTTGTTACAAGCAATTTCTTCATTAGCCACAATGTTTTCTACCCAAGAAGAGAACAAATTTTAGATTTCATCGAACAAATATTGTCTTCTGCAACTTTTTTTCAATGTGGACAAGTCTAAAATTTTATTGTTGGGAATGGGTGAAGAAAACTGGGTTCAAAGTAAGGGTGAATCTCTGTTTGTTTCATTGTAACGGGGGGCATTTATCATGAGAAATGCATGAAGTTTCAAGCTCCTATAGCCTTTGACTCTTATATGACTTTTAAGAAGGCAAAGTTAACTCTTTCCTGTTTAATCCCTGGTTTTTATGCCCATTTGATTTTATAATTGAGAAAACATTGTAGACAAAGAATTGCTTGTAACAAACAATTGCTTCTTTTTCCACAATATTTTCTTCCCTACTGAATAGTAATTTTTTCAAATTAAATCCACTTTAAATTTTTGTCTGCAAAACCTTTGAATTTTGGCAGGTCTAAAATCTTGTGAAACAGGAAAGGTTTAAATTTGTATAGAAATAATTGATTAAAAATCATATCTGATGATTTCTTGTTTCTATATCATAGCTGAATGTCAGCCACTCATACCTCCAAACAATGGTAACATTACACAGTATACAAATGGGACATTTACAAAAGCCCAGTTTTCTTGTGATGATGGGTATACCCTGTCTAGTGATGTTGACATATCAGTTTGTAGGGAGACTGGTGTTTGGAACCTCTCTACAGTAGCCTGTGGTATGCTTTATTACAATCTGCCTAAAGTCTTGTGGTGCATTGCATAAAAAAAATCAGAATAAAATGGGTAAAGGAGAAATTGCTTCTAAAAAGCAATTCTTCCATTTCTCACTATTTTTTATGCTCTCTGAAAGAATTTATAGTCACCAGGCTATAGGCCCCGTCACTTGTCCTTTCTGTCCAGAAAGTTCCTTTGGTGACCCTTTTTGAAATCAATTCGTGAAATTTTTGTCTGTGAAAAAAAGAGGAAGTGGAGGGACAGGTTCAGACATAGAGATATCCTGAAATAATTCTTTAAAAATCTTCTCTGTCTAAACCACAGGGTTAATTTTGATCAAATATAGCAGGAATGTGTCTTTTGCAACCCTCTTCAAAACTTGAAATTTCAAATTGTGAAAAAAATGAGATGTGGAAGGTCTGGGCTTAACAGACTTATAGAAATGATGAAATAATTCTTTAAAATTCTTCTCTTCCACTCAGCCAATTTTGTCCAAACTTGGCAGGAATTTTTCCTGGGTAGCTTTTATTGAAACTTGTTTGTGAAAGTTTGATAGATGAGATAATGGGGGCAAGGCAGGGTGGAGCTTATCAGGCCTAGAGAAATCATGAAATAATTATTTAAAATCTTTTCCCCCAGAACAGCTTTGCCAATTTGGATTTGACTAGGCAGGGTTGTTCTTTGGGAGACCCTTGTAAAAACTTGTTTATGAAATTTGGAATAGCAAAAATACAGGGGACAGGGTTTAATAGACTTATTGAAATTATGATATTTTTTTTTAAATCTTCTCTTCCTAAACCAAAGTGCCAATTTGTATCAAACTTGGCAGGAATGATCTTTGGCAGACCCTTTTTAAAACTTTGATAAAAAAATGTGAGCTTGGCAGAGTTAGGCTTATTAGAACTGGAGAAACCATGAAAATTCTCAGGTGAGCAAATCATGGGCATTTCGCCCTCTCATGAAAGATTAGAGGGTTTTACAAATGTCACATGTTAATTTGTTAAAACCAATTTCCTTCCTTAAAACCTGCATTTCAGTGCATTGTTCTATTATGTTTCTATTATGTTTGCTACTGTATTCTAATATTGAAGCAAATGAGTTTGCCTCATATTTATTATCTGCATAGTTTTTCAGTTAGATGTGTAATGTTATTTCTTTTTTAGGAACTGTACTTTGGGTATTGGCGTTTCCAAAATTTTGAAATTTAACCTATAAGAAAGGTTAACAATTACATGGTGTCACAATCCTTATTGTTAGTTAATCTTACAGTTGTTTATTTTACAAATTTTTTATAGAGTTTGCAGCACCTGAATTTGTTTTATTTTAATTTCAGTAAAGTGTGAAATCCTGACTGCTCCAGGCAGTGGAAGTGTTAGTATTATGTCTCAAGGATCAAACTCTATGGCTACATACAGCTGTGTCATAGGTTATGACCTTCAAGGGGTCACACAAAGGTCATGTCTTGTTAATGGTTCTTGGGATCATTCAGCACCTATATGTGGTAAATATAACTTTACAATGTGAGTATTGTGTCTCGGGGATCATACACTATGGCTACATACAGTTGTGTCAGTGAGTTTTAGCAACATTAAGTCAGGAATGTGCCAACCAGGGGTGATACTCTTAAGCTTTATACAGTTTTGTGAAATTAACCCTTCTCATGCTGAACACGGAGTATTCCGGTTTTAGCAGGAGGTATAGACAAAGATCAGACTGCACTTAAGTGCAGTCTGATCTTAGTCTACACCTCCTGTCTGTCCTTTTGAAACCAGAGTTGTTTATGGAATTCATTTTCAAAAGAAGTGTTTACAACTGAACAACAAGTACTACCAGTGCTTTCAGCCCTTTGATTTTTATACAATTCTGATTCGGATTGTATTCAGCATAACAAGGGTTAAAACTTTGATCATGTCTTACTGATCGATCTTAGTATGGTTGGGTATCAATACAAAATACAATCCATAAAGGAATGAACCACTGTAAAAAATTTAGACTCAATGCAGATGACAATTCAAAGTGGGCTTGAAAAGAAAAATGATTTCTCAAAAAATGCTGAAAATATTACCACAGTTTCTGCTTTTTTACAACCTAAAAAAGATTTGGAAAATGTTTTGGAAAATTAAGAAATTTCTTGATGTAAGCAATTTCTTCATTATCTATGTGGAAATGTCATCGAGTAGAGATTCTCATCCGTACAAGGGTATTGCTTTGAATACCTTGATCAAGGACATGTGGAATTGAATCTGAAAACTTCAATTTTTCTCATGATAACAAGACCCAAGGTCTAACCCCAGAGCCATGCATTAAATCCGATATGTTATACTTGTATATTTGTGTGTTGAATAACCAGGAAAATGAAAGCATGCCTATTGTCAGTAAAATGAGAAATTTCAGACCTTCTATAATATAAAATGAGAAATTTCAGGCCTTCTATAATGTCAGCATTAATGAATGTAGGTAAAAATACCAGAGGTAAAAATACCAGAGGTAAAAATGTCAAAGATAAAAATGCCAGAAGTATTATAAAATATGTTTTTTATGAGGTTTTATGGAGAAACATATTTGGGTGTGTGTGTGTGAATTTTAGCTAAATCATTTGTTGTTTTCATGTTTTCTCTTAAAAATGTAGATGTTGTTTACTTATTGATTATATCATTTGATATGAATGTTTCTTGTTACATTATATATTGTTTTAAGCATGACATATTACCAATTGATTGATAAAAAATTAATTAATTCCTAACCACACAATCCCACTTTTTCTTGCCCCCAAGAATAAACTCTGAAAAACAAAATGGAAAGTGAAGAAATTGCTTGTGACAAGCAATTTCTTCATTTATCTACAATGTTTTCTAACCCAAAATACAAAGATTTTTAAAATCTCATCAATAAAGATTTTTAAAATCTCATCAACTTGAATTTGTCATCTGCAACTTCTTTCAATTTGGACAAGTAAAAAATTTTTTCATGTGGGAGACTTATGCAGTAAAATCTATAGAGATATCTGTATTTTCAGTGTGTCAGCAACCTTCAATTCCAACAAAGGGTAACCTTGTGGTATCAGTAGACCAACAAACAGTGACTTATACATGTATTGTGGGATATTCACTGAGCGGGGTAGTTAGTCGACTGTGTGCTACTGATGGAACAGGGTGGACTGACACAGACCCTCTTTGCGGTATCAAATACTATAATACATCCCTACCTCCAGAATTATGGAGCATACTTGTTTTTAGCTCACCTGAGCACGAAGTGCTCTGGGGGAGCTATTGTGTTCAGTCCGTCTGTCTGTCTGTCCGTCCGTTCACAATTACAAAAAAATCTTCTCCTCCTTAACTAACCATGGAATTTCTACAAAACTTTACAGAAATGATCCTTAGGTCATGCTTTTTCAAAATACTTCAAAGAATTGAAAACCATGAAGAACTCTGGTTGCCATGGCAACAGAGTGAAAAAACTTAAAAAAATCTTCTCCTCCAAAGAGGTAAGGCCTAGAGCTTAGATATTTGGTACAAATCATCATCTATTGACCCACTACTGAAATACTTCAAAGAATTACCATATTCTGAAAATTAGCCCTTTTCTGAGCGATCCCTGATTTTACATAGAAATAAAGAAGGAAATCTTTAAAAATCTTCTTCTCTTAAACCCTAAGGCCCAAGGCTTTGATATTTGGTATACATCATCAGCTATTGACCCTCTACCAAATTACTTCAAAGAACTATCGTATTCTGAAAATTAGCCCTTTTCTTTGTGATCCCTGATTTTACATTGAAATAAAGAAGGAAATCTTTAAAAATCTTCTTCTCCCAAACCATAAGGCCTAAAGCTTTGATATTTGGTACAAATCATCATCTATTGACCCTCTACCAAAATACTTTAAAGAATTACCATATTCTGAAAATTGGCCATCTTCTTGGCAATTTGTGATTTTACATAGAATAAAAGAAAGAAATCTTTAAAAATCTTCTTCTCCCAAACCATAAGGCCTAGAGCTTTAATATTTTGTTTACATCATCATCTATTGACCCTCTACCAAAATACTTCAAAGAATTACCGTATTCTGAAAATTAGCCCTTTTCTTTGTGATCCCTGATTTTACAAAGAAATAAGAAGGAAATCTTTTAAAATTTTCTTCTTCCAATCCATAAGGCCTAGAGCTTTGATATTTGGTACCAATCATCATCTATTAACCCTCTACCAAAATACTTCAAGGAATAACCACATTCTGAAAATTAGCCCTTTTCTTTGTGATCCCTGATTTAACATAGAATAAAAGAAGGAAACCTTTAAAATCTTCTTCTACCAAACCATAAGGATTAGAGCTTTGATATTTGATATACATCATCATCTATTGACCCTCTACCAAAATACTTCAAAGAATTACCATATTCTGAAAATAAACCCTTTTCTGGGCGATCCCTGATTTTACATAGAATAAAAGAAGGAAATCTTTAAAAATCTTCTTCTCCCAAACCATAAGGCCTAGAGCTTTGATATTTGGTACATAATTATCATAATCTATTGACCCTCTACCAAAATACTTCAAAGAATTTTCATACTCTGAAAATTAGCCCTTTTCTGTGTGATCCCTGATTTTACAAAGGATATCTTTGAAAATCTTCTTCTCCCGAAACATAAAGCCTAAAGCTTTGATACTCGGTACATATCATCTGCCATTGACCCTCTACAAAATTACTTAAAAAAAATAGCCCTTTTCTGTGCAATCCCTGATTTTAGTTAGGAATAGATAATGATATCATTGAAAAACTTCTCCTCCTTAACCATTATGCCTAGAGCTTTTATACTTGGTATGTATTGATGTCTATACTTCAAAGCATTACCATATTCAGGCAATTAGTGCTATATGGTGGGAACATCAATATGCCTAGGATTTAAAGAGAAATCCTTAAACATCTTCTCCAAAATAATTAGACAGAGGGCTTTGCTATTTTGTATATATCATAAACCCATGAACCATCATACTCAGGGGAGCGATTTAGGACCATCATGGTCCTCTTGTTTTTGTTTACACATTATCAAACAACATAAATTTTGACTAATCCAAATATCAAAGAAATTGCAGATAACATTGCAAAGTGGCTAAAAACTGAAAAATAAGTGTCACACAGGGTAGAAAACATTTTCTAAAATGGGCAAATTTCTCCCTTTTTCACAATATTTCCTAGACACAAATTTTTGAGGGTGTAAAAAGATGGATTAAAGACAGTTAATTTGAATGTCATAAGTAATGTGACCATTATGTGATATATCTATACTAATTAATGAGTAACTAAGGAGTCATCTTCTAATTGTGTTCAAGGTGTGAATTTTTGAAAGAATTTCCTGTATCCTTCAGCTAACAGGATATTTGGAATAATGTCTTAAATTTTCTTATGAGCAAAGAGAATATAGTATTCATTGCAAGTAAAATGGCAAAGGATATGTCAATGTTCAATTCTATTTAACCCTTTCCCGTTTTATAAAATTTTAGACCTGTCCAAACCAAAGGTTTTGCAGACAAAAATTTAAAGTGGATTTAATTTGAAAAATAACAGTTCAGTAGGGTAGAAAATATTTTAGAAAAAAAGAAGAAATTGCTTCTTCTTTTTATACATTGTTTTATAAAAAATAAATCTACAGGGATGTCAAAACCAGGGATTGAACAGGAAAGGGTTAAATCATATTTGTTTTGAAAGCTCATGGAAAAACTGTTGTGCCCTATTGTTTTTGGGTCCTATAGTCAAAGGTCAGGGGCACAACTGCACTTTGATTGAAACCTGTTTCTATGCTCTAACATATAAGCCATTTGACCCAGGACTTTGAAACTCTATACAAATATTATACATGACCCAAGGAGGTACCCTAATAATCTGGGCATTGCAGGTCAAAGGTTATTTGTGCTACTTTAGTGACAAAGTGCTGAGTGTATAAGTCTGCTCTGCGACAATCCTAGTTGATTTTGAATTGCTAAAGTGAGGCCTTCTTTTGTCTGTATTCCAAACGTTCTTCTTTATATTATTTATTCACGCAAAACAGTACCTTGTGCAACCCTGACTGCTGTTTCTGGAGGAGATGTTGCCTTGACAACAAATGGACAGACCACTACGGCTAACTATTCATGTGACCCCAGTTACAGTATGAGTGGAAACAAACTAATGACTTGTCGGAGTGATGGAACGTGGGACTTTAACAGCCCCTCTTGTGGTTAGTGTAGGACTGAATTGTATTCCAGCTAACCCATTACCAAACAACAGAAGTTTAGACTTTTCCAAACTAAACCAATTTTTAGACAACAACTTCAAGCTGATAGCATTTAAAATATCACTGTCTCTCTGGGTAGAAAACATTGTGGAAAGTGAAGTGAAAGTGAATTTTGTGTAATGAATAATTTCTTCATTTTACACATTCTTTTCTTTATCTCTTTCCTGGGGTGTCTTAAAAAGCATGGTTTGTGAGGAAAGTGGTTTCTGAATTGAAAGAGAATTTTTCTTAAGTATTGATTTGAAAATAAAAAAAGACGATAAAACAATTGTTTGAAAAATAAACTGCTAATGTTTTTTATCAGCCAGGTTTTATATTTAGTAGTTTTGGTGTTTGGATGGTAATAAAGGTTGAAACAACATGGACAAGCACAGACAGATGTAACCTAGCTTCATACTGAAAATTTGCTGAAAGTAACCTTAAAATTTACTCCTCTACTATGAAGTACAGCGGGTATTATAATCCCGCCATTCTAAGAAGAGGAGGTTTCATCATGCCTGACTGTCGATTTGTCAAATTGTAGACATTTTTGTTTCCATTCTTTAACACTTGAACCATTTGACCTATAACAATGAAACTTTGTGCATTTATTGCCAATGATCCAAGGAAGTGTATGTGCCTTATTGTTTTTTGGTCAAGTAGGTCAATGGTCAAGGTCACATTTTAACTTTGCTTGAGAAGTGTTTCTATGCTTTAAATCATAAGCCTATTAACATAGAATCTTGAAATTTTATACAAATGTTATAGTCATGAACCAAGGAGGTGCCCTAAAGTTTGGGGGGTAACATAGGTCAAAAGTCAACTGTGTTACTTATGATAAAAATCTGTTAGGAGGTTATAAGTCTCGGTAGTAACAATTTTAGTTTCTATTATTTCCAGTTTCCTGTGATCCTTTGGCAATCAGTAGCTTTGGTAGCCAGACAATCTCTACAGATGGAACAACATCATCTGTCACATTTACATGTAACCATGGTTACACATTGACTGGTTCACAGCAAGCTGTATGTAGTTCTACTGGATCCTGGTCGAGCACAGAACCAGACTGTGGTCAGTATTTAGTAAGCCTTTCCTGTATGTTCATCTTTGTTTAACCAATTACTGGATGACAAAATTTAAGATTGGCGCAAATTCAAAGATGTTGCAGATAAGTTTTCTTTTCTTTGTTCTTACCATTTAGACCAGCCTTGTATTTTGATATTTGATGAGCCTGCTTATTTACACCTCTGAGAAAACTTAAAAACCTTGTGGAAGATAAAAACATTACGTTGAACAAGTAATTTTTTTCATTTCTACACATTTTTCTACCCTGAAAGATTAGGATTTGTAAAATTCTATTTAACCCTTGTCATGCTGAACCCAGAATAATTTCCTGTTTTTGCATAAGTGCAGTCTGATTTTTGTCTTTACTACCTTCTTGTCCCTTTTAAGTCAGGGTTAAAAAATAGAATTTTCAAAATAAAATTTAGACCTAGAAACAGTAGTTGTAGTGCTATCAGTCCTTCGATTTTAATGCTGTTTTGAAAAAGGTTTAATAACCATGTCAAGGGTTAATAGTTACTTTATTTAATAGTTGAATGTGCCAACCTAACAAATCCTAGCAGCGGTACAGTAAACACATCCTCCAATGGTACAGTAACTATAGCCGTGTATACATGTACGTCAGGCTATAGTTTGATTGGTCAAGATACACTTACATGTCAGAGTGATGGATCATGGGATAGCATACAACCAACTTGCGGTAAGATGTTAAATTGGTTATTTGTATGAATTTTTAAGTTTTGAAAGATTTAAAAACACAGAATTCAAATGAGGTAGAAATTAACAAGATGTATTTTCTAAAAAACAAACACACCCATCTAAAAAAAAACAACCAAAAAATCCATAGAACAAAACTAAGATTCATCAGAAACCATTAACATCTGTAGATAAGAAATTAAACTAATTCTATTAGTTTTTAATGTCAATGCTTGTATGCCATTTTTCAAACTCAGCTATATCACAGCATTATTTTCTCTTTCATATGTCCCCTTGGAATCCTCATTTCCAAGTTTTTTTTGTAAATGGTTCTTAATTGCCTTGCCTGATGATTGATCTGCATGACCTATTTAGTATTATACAGACAGTGACCTGTGAGGAGCACTTGTGCTTTTCCAATCAGCTAAGGTCCCTTATACATGCTGTAACAGACAAATGCTCTTGAGATTATGATGCACAGAGGCACATTGTTAGACAGCCTTTTTAGCCTGTCAAATTAATTGGTTAGTGAAATGATTTTAAGAGTACCTATATAAATAAAGGCACTTACAGTGGTCATGCACTAAACCCTCAAATTAGGGGTAGCTTTTTTTTTATAAAGCACTTAATCCATTCCCACTCAGTGACGCTTTTAGACGCCCCCAAGGAAAAAAGCTTTGGAAAACATCATGGAAAATGAAGAAATTGCTTGCTACAAGCAATTTCTTCATTTTCCACAATGTTTTTTACCAAGAAAGTTGAAAAAAATCAAAATTTTATAAACTTTAAATTGTCATCTGCAGCTTCTTATAATTTGGACCAGTCTAAAATTTTCTTATGTGCGAATGAGTTAAAAGGAACAAGGATAAAACATATTAACAAAATGGTGCTGAATTTTACATACATGTTTCTGTTGACATATTAATGGCTAACCAAAAGCTCCATAGGACAGCAATGTAACATTATGAGACAGCGGCTCCAAGGCCAGGTTTAGCTTTCTATCTGGAAACAGTTTCATAAACAATTGCACATCAAAAGTTTGTGTCTATTTCCAGTATGTGACCCACCAAATGCCCCACAGGATGGCAATATCACATTGTTAGACAGTGGGTACACAGTCATTTTTAGTTGTCTATCTGGATATACTGTAATATTAAAGTTCATGTCTATTTCCAGTATGTGACCCACCAAATGCCCCACAGGATGGCAATGTCACAATGTTAGACAGTGGGTACACGGCCATTTTTAGCTGTCTGTCTGGATATACTCTGACTGGAGATGGTGTTGTGGCATGTTCACAAAATGGTGCTGGATGGAATGGGTCTACACCTGTCTGTGGTAAGAATTGTTCTTTTCTTGTTATTTTTAGCTTTAATTTAACCTTCATTACAAATGGAAGTGTCAATTCCCCTATTAATTCAAATATGCTAAAAAAGAGACAAAATATTTTGACATCAGTTGTATGACTTATTAACCCTTTCCTGTTCAATCCCTGGTTTTACAACCCTACCCCGGCAGCGGCAAATATCCTTTCCAACATTTGTCTCTCACCAATGGGTGGATAATTGTAAACCTAAGTGGGATAGCAGCTGGAGGCTAGGAAAGGATGTAGTGGTAGTACTGGTGTGAGAAATATCAGGAATCTATTGTTAGGTGCACAAGCTGCCACAAAATGACTGAAATACTATTAAGAGTAGTGTTAAACTCCATTCAATCGATCAATTATTTTACGTCCCTATGGCTTTATACTTGAGAAAACATTGTTGAAAAGAAGATATTACTTGTCACTAGCAATTACTTCTTTTTCTACAATATTTTCTACCCTTCTTGATGATAATGTTTAAAATAAAATCGACTACAGAACGTTTGAATTTTGACAGATCTAAAATTTGACAATACAGTAAATGGGTTAATTAACATTATAGACAAAAACCCTATTCTTACTATGTTTTATAATTTTTGGAAGAGAAAATAAATAAAAAAAACACCTAGATGAAAATGCAGTCAAAATTCTTGCAGGAATATTTAGGAAAGAATTCCTTTTTTTGTGAATTTAGAACAATGATTATATTTAAGAAGAAATTGAAATTAGGAATTATATCAGTCAGTCTGTCTGTTCATGATAGAAGTTCAATATATAAAAAAAAAAATATTTAAAAAATCAATGGTTTGGTTTTTTGTTTGTTCAGCATTGGTCTATGGCATGTTGTTAAATATGTGCTGCCAATTTGAGCCAGTAAATACCATACGACTAGATCAATACTGAAAAAGGAAATTTAATACTTTCTGTTTCATGGATACTCTTTGCTCTTCCAGTTCAGTGCAGTACACTATCCCCTCCAACAAATGGCACATTGACAATGTATACGGATGGAATCACAACCATGGTTGTTGTTGGTTGTGATGTTGGATATACAGCATCTGGGTCCGTCAATCTGACATGTCAACCAGATGGGACTTATGATGTTGTCACTCCTTCTTGTGGTATGTTCCTTGATTTCAGTATTTGTCATATGGTTTAATGGTTCACTAGTGTACTCTGACTGCATTCAAAGTCTCTTTGTCTGAGATATCAAACTATAATTAAACTTTGGCAACCTAATCATTTTAACTATAAGTTGATTTAGATGATGTTTTAATTATTACAACAAAACAAAACTTTAGACTAGTCCAATTTTGAAGAAGTTGCAAGCGACAATTTTTAGTTGATGAACTGTACATAAAAAACTCTTTGGGTTGAAGAAATTGTAACAAGCAATTTCTATATTTTCCACAATGTTTTACAAAGCTTTTTTCTTAACCCATTACCACAAAAGAAAAAATTAGGCAGGTCCAAACCCAAAGAAGTTGCATACAATAAGTTTATGAAAATTAAGATTTTTTCAAGTTTTTGTGTAGAAAACATCATGTAAAATGAAGAAATTGCTTGTGACAAGCAATTTCTTCATTTTACATGATTTTTTCACAGTTGTTTTTCTTGAGGGGCGTCCAAACGTGTCACCATGTGGGAATGGGTTAAGGGGCATAAAAAGGCAGGATTGGTGCAAATAGGTTAATGCTTAGGATGCAAACAAACAAACTAGTGTTACATAAATATTAGACATTAATATAATGGTTAAAGTCTAGATGAAGAATTTGATAGGTCAATGTATATAAAGATGAACAGCAGTGAATCTCTGTTCAACTATTTCCTATTAAACATGATACAGCAAAAACAGGTTGCATAGACAAAGAGCATATCTCTGAAGTACAATACAAAACAAACAATCATGTTGTGTGCTTCAATGCTTTTTAAAGAAAACTAACTCTAAGGACAGACTTTGTTTTCATTTTACCCATTCCTCTTTCACGCAATTTTAGACTGGTAGAATTTTAAAGAAGTTGCAGACAATAATTAAAATTTGATGCAATCTTAAAAGTTACAAACCTATAGATTAGAAAACATTTTGGGGAAAAAAAGAAATTGCTTGTCACAAACAATTTCTTCTTTTCCCACAATGTTTTCCCAAGTATAAAATCACAGGGACTTAAAAACCAGGGATTGAACAGGACAGGGTTAAGTCTATTAAAGTATTCCCTTAGTATTTAACACACATAATCACTTCATTAAAAGAGCCATTCAAGCAATCAGGGTGGGTTAAATTGAAGAATCTTTTTCAACTTGTTTTGCTATTCATTTAACATGTATTTACCAAACAGTATAAGTCAACATTTGTGGTTGAAATTCATGATGAGGACTGATTGGTTTAGACATAAGTCTCATCTAATTAGAACCCTTGTTGTGAATATCTTAGCTCACTTTAGCATGAAGTGATCAAGAAAGCTATTTTGTCAATTCTATGTCTGGCATCCATATGTCATGCATCATCCAACGACAATTTCATTGAAAAGAAATTTGTCTCCAAAACCAAAAGGCCAATATTGATGAAATCTTGCAAGAATGTTCCTTGAGTAAAGCTCTTTTAATGGTTTTTAAAAGAATTTAATTCTTTTTAAAACTGCTTTCCTGGAAACGAAGAGGATAAGCCCAGTTCTTTACTGCTTGTGCAAGAAGTGTTTCATTTTCTATTGTAGTAAAGTGCACAGACCTCCAGACTTTAAGTAATGGTACACAACAGTTTTCTAGTCTAGGTAGCGAGACAATGGTGACCTTTACATGTGACCTTGGATTTAGTATCAGTGGTCAGAGTACATCAGCATGTCAGAGTGATGGTTCTTGGACTGAATCAGTACCTACTTGTGGTAAGATTATGTGTGAGACAAAGATGCCCGTATTTGCCTTAACCCATTACCAGACGGCAATATTTTAGACTGGTCCAAATCAAAGGAGATGCAGAAAACAATTTAAAGTTTTTGAAATTTTCGATTTTTCAACTTACTGTGTAGAAAACATTGAGGAAAAATGAAGAAATTGTTTGTTGCAAGCAATTTTTTCATTTTATACAATGTTTTACCAATTGTTTCTCTTAAGGGGCGTCAAAATGTGGCATTGAGTGGGAATATTTACCCATTCTAACACAATCCTGCTTTCTGATGCCCCCTCATGTAACAAGCAACTTCTTCATTGTCCCTAATGATTTCTACCATAGCATACAAAGAATTTTAAAATTGCATCCAGTTGATATTGTCATCTATATCTTCTTTGAATTAAAGCCTGTTTAAAATTTCGTTGTGTGGGAATGGGTTAAATATGGGTCATGAAGCTATCAAATGATATACATTTTAACCTACTACACTACAACCCCTTTTTTTCTTATGTAGGATAATTCCTGAGTGAAACATTAAATAATGGCTTGAGACAAGCAATTTCTTTTTCTAACAATGTTTTACCCTTTAACAATTATTTTTTATTCAAATTCTTATTCTTGGCTGTAAATTCTTTAAATTTGGATCAGTCTTAATTTTGCATCTTGTGAGAGTTTAAACTCGTCACAGAAAATATTATTTTGTTTCAGTTGTTTATTCAGGTCTATGTTGAAGCAAAATTGCCTTACCATATGGATTTTCTTTTTACAGTAATTTGGGATCCTTCGAGTGCCAGATCTTGTTCCTTTACTTTCGAAAATATTAGATAAATTGCAATATTGAACTAAACTAAAATTGAACTGTTAAATTGAATCACATAGATAAAATGATTTTTTACAATTTATGCTGTACATTTAAACTTGTACTGGGGCCATCACTAAAGGGACGGCCAAATTATGGGTGTTTAACCCTTTCCTGTTTTTCAAAATTTTAGACTTGTCCAATTTGAGAGAAGTTGCAGACAACAATGAAATGTGAGTGCAATTTGAAATGAAACCATTGTATGTTGTAGAAAATATTGTGATAAAAGAAGAAATTGCTTGTATCAAGTATAGAATCGCATGAATGCAAAAACCAGTGATTATACAGTAAAGAGTAAAGAGAATGGTAGCTTTATATGCTTTTATTGTGACATATATATGGGATTAGTTGGACTGCATCAATAAATCATTGCAGGCTTCTCTCTTGGTCTTATGTTGAAGAAACTCTTTAGAATTGTCTCATTGAGATTCACCAATGTAGGATTTTGTTTGATAATTTTTTTTAGTTAGCAAAAACATCAAATTTTAACCCTTATCATGCTGAACTTGGAATATTCCGGTTTTGGCAGGAGTTGTAGACCAAGGTCAGCCCGCACATAAGTGCAGTCTGATCTTGATCTACACCTCATGCTTGTACTTTTCCTGCCAGAGTTATTTATGAAAGGATTTCTAAAACAAATATCGATTTTTCAACAACAAATTCTATTAGTGCTTTCAGCACTTTGATTATACAGCAATTCAGTAAGGTAATTTAAACAGCATGACAAGGGTAAAGGAAGATGGTGGTTTTTTTTTGGTAGGGTATTTTTGATTCTGGTCGCTTAATTAAAGTGGTCACTTAATAGAGGTGGTTGCTTGAGCAAGATTTACTATCTTTGCAGTGCAATGTGCCACATTTCCAACCATCAGTAGCAGCACCCATGAGCTGACCACCAATGGAACATTGACATCATCCACTGTAACATGTTTATCTGGATACAGCCTGACTGGGATCACTACTGTTAGTTGTTCTTCTGATGGTTCCTGGAGTCAAACACCATCTTGTGGTATGTATAAGAATTAATTTGATAGTTTGGATAGACTTATATAGAAAATGTAGCTCTAACTAGGCATTGAAAGAAGGGGAAAAGAAAGGTGGTAGAAAAAGAAAATAGGACTCTTTTTCAAATGACCACATTTGCTGATTGAAACCATGACTATGTATGCATGATTTGTTTCAGTATGTACCTCTGTCATTATTATGAATTGCATTAGTGTCTCATGATTGTTACTTATTATGGCACAAGCATTAAACCTGCCACATTAAATGAACTGCTGTGGAAAACATGCTAGGAAAAGTACAAACCGCACTTGTAGAAGGCAAATTCGCCTTTACTTACAACATATTCTATCCTACATTGTCCTTATTTTAGCTGATCTGAATATAAAACACTCTAGATGAGCTATTGTAAACACCTTGTGGATATTATTTATTGAGAGCTATTGTGTATTTACTCATCTTTTCCTCTTAAACTAGAGGGCTGTTGATAGAACTTGTTAGGGATTATAATAGGAAAAAGATCTACAAAGGTTGTTCAGGTATTTGAAATACAAGCTTAATTCTATAAAAAGGGCAATCACTGGGAAATCATTTGAAAATCTTTTCTCTGAAATCAGGTGGTCTGGGCATTTTTTCATATCTCCCAGTGTGGGTCTTCTAAGTTTGTTCATGTTAGTATCCCTTGGTCATATTTTGGAAAAGAATGACCTAATTGTCCTGTTTGGCTCTGGCCAGTTGCACCTTGATTCACACAAAGAAATAAATCTAAAAGATATATCCTCATATCACAAGGCCTACAGATATCATATTCTGCATGGGTTACCACCTTCAACAGAAGTTGTGAAAATGATAACTTCCTGGGGTCTCAATTGCAGGAGAATACTCAGGTGAGGTGTTAGGACCAACATTGTCCTCTTGTTTAATATAATAAATTAAAATTTCATTGGACAATATTGTTTTTATGAACCTTTTGCAAGCACACTCCAAATGAACCTCAACTATAGCAGTCACTCTCCCAATAAAAGGACATTAAGATTAAAACCACGTAATACCTAACCATGGATTCCTAGTATTTCTTACACCAGTACTACCGCATCATCTTTTCCAAACCTCCAGCTGCTCATTCCCCTTAGGTTTACTATTGTCTATTTTCATTGATTAGAGATAAATATTGGTAAGGGTATTCGCCATGGCCTTGGATTGAAGTTGGTACCCAAAGGAGTCCTGTGTGCTACCAACTGCACTATGGCCAAGGGCCATTACCACCAGTATAAAAGTGAAATAGTGTTGAAAGCATTAAACCCCATAGCAACAAGGGAGCATCCTTGTTTCATGAGCAGATTACATAATAAAAGTATTCCATTTTCAGTGTGTGACAGTCCTGGAAATCCAATAAGTGGAAATGTTACAGCAGATGGTCATGTAGCTGTATTTACATGTAACCTTGGTTACAGTCTGAATGGTTCACAGATATCCTACTGTAATACAGATGGAAGTGGGTGGAATAGTTCCATACCAGTCTGTGGTAAGTTGTTACAAACATTAGACTGAGTTAATATGTAATAGGCTACAGTCTGAATAGTTACCACTATACTAGCCCATGGTAGTTTGAATAGGAATTTTACTGCCTTAACATGTAACTTTAGTTACAATTTGAATATGGTTTACAAATATCCCACTGTAGTATGGGATGAAATGACTTGAATAGTAATGAACCAGTTTGAGGTAGGTCTGTGCAGACATTGTCAAAATGTAACCTAGGTTACAGTAAGAATGGGCTTGCATATACTGGTATTCTACTCTAGAACAGAAGGAATTGGTGGAATAGTTTTGTACTAGTCCATGCTAAATTTGTAAAAGTACTGTTTTACATATAACTTTTTTTACACTCAAAGTTATCAGTTACACAGTTATTCTACATCAGAATAGATGTAAGTGGATGAAATAGTTATATACCTGTCTTTAAACCATTCCCACACAGTGACGCCTTTGGACGCCCCTCAAGAAAAACAATTAGGAAAACATTGTGTAAAATGAATGTGATAAGCAATTTCTTCATTTTACACAACGTTTTCAACCCAGAAAGATGAAAATATTTCAAATTTCATAAACTTTATATTGCCATCTGCAACTCCTTTCAACTTGGACCGGTCTAAAATTTTAATGTCTGGTAATGAGTTAATAGGTTTGTATGGACATTGTGCCTAGTCTTTAACTTTTCTTTTATTACAGTCCCTTGTTCTGCCACTATGCCAATCAGTGTTGGTCAAGCTGACTCTTTTTCTGATGGTGCTAATACGTATATACTATACACCTGTCCTATAGGGTACACTCTGTTAGGGAACCAGACTATAACTTGTGAAGATACTGGCTCCTGGTCTTCTGTGGAACCAACTTGTAGTAAGAGATTTATGCCAAATATAAGTGAAGTAAAATGATAAACTAATTTGCGTGTATTTGATGTTAGATTCTTTTGACAAACAGAGTAATGTTTGACTGGCAATAGATGCCAGTTTGTGTTTCAAAATCTTGACAGTTATACAGGTAATTGGTCAAATTTGTTTCTCTTGTTTTAAGTGATATATTTATAAGTTTGTAATTATGGTTTGAAGAATTTTTATTATTTGAAAAGTTATTAAAAAACTGCTTAACTCCTTATCAGACAACACAATTTTAAACTGTTCCATATAGAAAGAAGTTGCAGACAACAATTTTTAAAAACTTTTGTCTTATGCAGTAGAAAATATTGTGGCCAATGAAGAAATTGCTTGTGAGGAGCTATTTCTTTATTGTCCACACGGTTTTCTTAAGCTTTATCCTTGAGGGGCCTAAAAGTAGGCTTGTGAGGGTATGGGTTAAGGAAAGATGTAGTTTCTCTTTTTAATGCAAAACAAGAGGTTTACTTGATTTTTAATATCACAATATAGAATTCCGCTTAAATGATAATTAAAAAATTGAAAACTTATGATTGTTCTTTATACTTCACAGCACAATGTGCAACCTTGAATGCACCTGATAGTGGTAACATTACTATGACAACAGACAATTCAACTTCATCTGTCCTCTATACCTGTAACAGTGGATATTATCTAGAGGGTTTAGACACTAGATTGTGTCAGGATGATGGAACATGGACAGATACTGAACCAATTTGTTGTAAGATAATTTTGAATTTTAATTATGTTATGATACCATGACAACAGTTATAACAACAACCTATGCCCTCTAAGCCCATAAAAGCTGATATTATTTGAAGGCTGCGGATACTAGACTGAGTCAGAATGATAGATTATGGAGAGACATTGAAATAGTCTGGTTTTGAATATTTTGTTATGAATCATTACCATGACAACAGATAAACAACAAACTATGTCCTCTATACCTGTAAGAGAAGATATTATCTGGAATTTGCTGACAGAAGGATGAGATTTCAAAAAAAAAATAATTTTATGGAATGTCTTTCAACTGCCATAGCAACTGGAGCTATCAACCAATCACGAATCCTTGAAAAAGAATCAAGGATCATTTCTGTAAAATTTCATTGAAATCTGATAGGTAGTTTAGGAAGAGAAGTTTTTAAAGATTTTTTGACACACAGAGAGTGAGTGATCACAATAGCACTTCATGCTCAGGCGATCTTAAAGTCTTCCCCAAGATACCTTACAGATTTTGATGAAACTTCACAAAAGAATTCCTTGGGTGAAGCTCTTTCAAAATACTTCACAGAATTGAAATCCATGAAGAACTCACCATGGCAGCATAATTTTACATAAGAATAAAGAAGTAAATCTTTGAAAATCTTTTCCCAAACCATAAGGCCCTTAGATTTGATAATTGGGTTTATATCATTGCTTATTTACCTGCAAACCAAAAAACCATAAAGAATGACTCAACTTTAAAAAATAGCCCTATGTTGTGGTACTTTGATATAAATAAGATTACAGAAAACTTTAAAAATCTTCTCAAAACCCTTAGGATGAGAGCTTTCATATTTTATATATATCATAAAGCCATTTAAAAACATGTGAGTGATAAAGGACCATCATGGTCCTCTTGTCAAAGTAATATTTTTATATCATCTTGCATGCTAGTTTTTAAAAGAATTGAGAGTTTTTTCAAAACCTGTTTTGATAAATGTTCATTTTAGACTGTATATCCCCTGGTAGCCCATTACATGGAAACGTAGAGGTATCTGTGAACAAGACTATGGCTGTGTACACATGTGGTGTAGGCTATACCATTAGTGGTGAATCATCCAGGGTCTGTCAGTCAGGTGGTGCAGGCTGGTCTGGTCTACAGCCTTCATGTAGTGAGTACTGATTAACCCTTTTCATGCTGACTTAAATCCTCTATAGAATTGCATTGAAATCAAAGGGCTGACAGTACCGGTTGAAAAATATTGTGGGTTAATAATTCTTTTTAAAATTTATTTTATATACATTTCTGGCTTAAAAGGGATAGGTAGGAGGTGTAGTCTAAAATCAGACTGCACATATGTACAGGCTGATCTTTTGTCATTACCTCCTGTGAAAACAGGAATATTTCAGGTATAGCATGACAAGGGTTAAACACATCACAAAACATTTTAGTACATGTATTTTGTCATACTGAAGAAAAATAGCTTTAGTAAAACATTATCAGAAAATGCTTATGTCAAGAAATTCTTTACTTTCGTTACATTGATTTCTTCTTATATTTCAATTATTTTTTTTCTAAAACACATTTTGAATTGTTGTCTATATCCTCTGAAAGTTTGAATCCCTCTCAAATTTTGTCACCTAGTAATTGGTTAAACTTGTCACTAGAATCTTTGTATCGGTTTGTTAGTCTGCAGGTTTCTCTTGCTTGTTTGAGACTTTACACCATTTTGAATAATCTCTTTACCCTTGTCATGCTGAACCCGGAATATTCCCGTTTTTGCAGGTGGTGTAGACTAAGATCAGACTGCTCTTATGTGCAGGCTGATCTTAGTCTTTACCTCCTGCTTGTACTTTTCCTACCAGAGTTGTTTATGAAGTTGATTTCTAAAAAGAATATTGATTTTTGAACAACAAGTTCTATCAGTGCTTTCAGCCCTTTGATTGGACAGCATTTCAGAAAGGTAATTTATACAGTATGACAAAGTTTAATCATTTTACAGCAAAGTTCCCTCATTCATTTGCTTGCTTGGCATTACTAGTACACCTGCTCTGAAATATCGTACCAAAAGAATATCCTGCTTTCCCAGCATGTGATGAGGGTTCAAGCCAACAACTCTCAACCTCTCTCAGGTTTTGAGACTGGACTGAACACAGAGCCACAAAGAACCCCTAGGTCTCTCTTGGATGTTACTATAGGTCTATGTCTGTAAAATGTAGCAATTTGAGAAACAATTTAAGAAAATTGGACAAATATTGTGAAAATTGAAGAAATGGATTGTAAGATGTAAACTTTCCACATTTTCTAAAAACTTTTATCCTAAGGGCTGTAAAGACGTAGTATTTTGTAGGAATTAATCAAATTATCCACACAACAGGTCTTTTTAGCTATCAAGAAAAAAGAATCAGGACAATAATGTGTAAAATGTAGAAATTGCTTGCAACAATTTTTTCTACCCATTCAGTTGAAAAATATCCAAAATATAAATTTAAATTGTCATTTGAAACTCCTTTCAATCTGGGCTAGTCTAAACTTTGCCCTCTGGAAATTGTCTAATAGATGTATGTTGGATACTCTAATATTCAGCACTTTGTTTGACTCTACCAACACCTACTGGCGGGCTTATTAGTACATCTACAGATGGTATTGTAACCATGGCAACATTTACATGTGGATCTGGATATACGCTGGTGGGATCTCAGTCTGTGATATGTAGAAGTGATGGATCATGGAATACATCAACTCCTACATGTGGTAATGTATACAGCATCTTATTAAAATTTGGCAGATTTTTACCCGTAATTCACTTGTGACTTTTATATCTCTATGATAATAGTTATACCCCCCACCTTCAAAGTAGAAGTTTCACCATGTCTGTCTGTCAATCCATCTGTCCATAAACTTTTAGTTTCCCTGCTCTAGGTCAAAACAAGTTGACCTACAGCAATGAAACTTTATACAATTGTTGTCAGTAATCCAAGGATGTACTATAGTGTTTTTAGGTTATTTAAGTTAAGGTCACAATTGAACTTTGACTGAAAACCATTTCCGTGGCCAGACTCATATACAATTTGACCTTGGACCTTTAAACTTTATACATAGATTATCCACAACCAAAGGAGGTGCGTTTAATTATTGTTTTGGGGTCAAACTCATATCAGACTATTGGTTTTGATCTCCAACATTGACCCATATATTGTTAAGCAATTTTGTTCGTTTTGCACCTTTAACATTGTAACTACAGCTTATTCAAGCTTATTAGTTACTATGTTCAGATCGTCAACCAACAATCCTATTTCTTTTAACATGTTACTGGGCATAAATTTTGCATATCACTGTTTAAAATGTGGAACTTCCTGTCAGAGTCAGTGGTTGTGGCCAGGGAAGTCATTGGAAATCCGTCACCTATATTCTTTCACATTTTGTTTGTGCTATATATGTATCCTTATTCAACATTTCAGTGGTCTGTGATCCATTAACCTACCCTACAGGAGGTTCATACACTGTAACCACGAATGGTATGAGGTCTGTAGTACAGTATACATGTGGATCTGGGTATACACTGAATGGTAACAATGATATAGAATGTTCAACAGCAGGACAGTGGATTGGACAAGCACCTTCTTGTGGTTTGTAACTTTACGGTTCTGATGCTTTAACCATGTGCTATCCGATAATTCAAAAGTGGCCTGAGGGGCTAAAGATTAAAGGGTATAGATACATTATAGCCTTATTTTGGTTGTATATAGCCTCTTTTGAAATTTATAGATATCTTTACTCTACACAATGGATAATTGATGCTTTTCTATTGAAAAGAAAACATGCAATGCTTAAAAAAGAAATATCATTTTGTATAATTTTTACAAAACTTGTGTAAGGCACCTTTTTATTGTTCAAAACAAAATTTCTTACCTCAGGTATTACTTGTTTTTGTTTAACAAACAACTTAAATTTATACTGCATTTGCAGTTATTGTTTAATTGATATTGCTGTCTGCTGACCAACTTTCAATATAAGTACGCATATGACATTTGTGGTAGAATGAAAAATATATTAACCCTTTCTTGGATAAACCCGTGTTTTTACGTCACTGTGATTTTATAACTGAGAAAACATTGTGGAAAAAGGAGAAATTGCTTTTAATAAGCAATTTCTCCTTTTCCCACAGTGTTTTCTACCACATAAGTTGGTTTTGTTAGAATTTGCATCCAAATTGTTGTCTGCATCCACTTTCAATTTGGACCAGTCTAAAATTTCAAAAACCAGGAAAGGGTTAATCAGGTCTTTGTTTTGCAAATTAGATAGATGACATTTTGATGCACATGCACATGTACAAAATCCTTCTAATTGAGGATTACTTGCCCTGTCCACTGATACTACTAGCCACACTCACTGACTCCTACAGAAAGTTCCTTTTCAACATTAACCCTTTCCTGTTTTTTCCAAATCTTAGACTAGTCCAAATTGAAAGAAGTTGCAGACGTCAATAAAAATTGTCTGCAATTTGAAAAGAAACCATCCTATGTGGTAGAAAATATTGTGGAAAAAGGAGAAATTGCTTGTATTAAGCAATTTCTCCTTTTTCCACAATATTTTCTCAAGTATAAAATCACAACAATGTAAAATCCTGGGTTTAAACAGGAAAGGGTTAAACAGTGTTATTTTGCAAGATCTATGGCCTATAACACGCAACAAGAAAGTTGACTGGTTGGCTGGTGACTTAAACATTGTAGCTTATTATACCGCCTAAACTCTGCTGGGAGGGGGGTATACAGGGGTCAGCTTGTTGGTCGGTCTATCCATCTGTTGTTTGGTCTGTAGCTAGTTTGTCTGCTCTATTTCTCATAAACTGAAGGATGTGTTTTATTCAAACTTCACAGGTAGACTAGGTATCAAGTATAGATGTACAAATCATATTTTGGTTATGCTTTATTTACTTTTTACAGAGTTATGGCCCATTTATGAAGAATATTGTCAGCTCATTTTCTCTTAAGAATCGAATGCATTTAATTCAGACTTTATGGATCGACTCAGTATCAAGAAGAGATCTGTATATCATTCTTTTTTCTTCAGTATATTTACTTTTTATAGAGTTATGGCCCACTGATGATAATTCTTGTCCGCCTACTTTCTCTGAAACTGTTGATTGGATATTAACCCTTGTCATGCTGTATAAAATCTCTTACGGAATTGCCATAAAATCTAAGGACTGAGAGCACTGAGAGTACTTGTTCAATAATCAATATTTCTTTAGAAAATCAATTTCATAACTTCTTTGACAGGAAAAGTACCAGTAGGAGGTGTAGACCAAGATCAGACTGCACTTATGTGCAGGCTGATCTTTGTCTATACCTCCTGCCCAAACCGGAATATTCCGGGTTCAGCATGACAAGGGCTAATAAAACTTCACATGTAGACTCGGTATCAAGTAGAGATGATCATACCCTTTCTTGGTTTTGGTCCATTTCCTTTAAACAGAGTTATGGCCCTTTGATGAAAAGTCTTGTGTGCTCATTTTCTCTTAAACTATAGATTGGATATGATTCAAACTTCACATGCACTGATGTACATATCCTACTTTGGTTATGTTCTATTTACGTAAGCAGAGTTATGAGGCTTTAATGAAAAATCCTATCCTCTAATTTTCTCTAAAATTATTGATCTGAGTTGATTTCATATAAAGATGTAACACAAAGATATATTCATTAAACCCTTCCAAAACTCTGTTATATACGAGTCAGATTGTCGGTCTGCTGGTTTGTTTGTCCGTCAGTAGCTTTTTCCTTGTTGGTTCAATTTCTCAGCTACTACTGCATGGATTTGATGGAAACTTTACAGATAGATTTGGTATCTAGCAGGGATGAGCATATTGTTAATGGCTGTGGCCCATTTCCTTTTTGCAGACTTTCATGAAAATCTTGTCCACTCATTTTCCCTTCAACTACTGGATTTGATTCATGTTTCACATTGGTTATCAATATCATCCAAAGATGTGCATGTTCCATTTAGGTTATGGTCCATTGACTATTCTAGGAGTTGAGGCCCTTTGTTGAAAAAAGGGTCTAAGCCAATGATTTTTTTTGTGTGTATGTTACTTGGAGCTATGTGTGTTTGAGTGTTATCAATTACAATAATTGTGTATTTTAGTGTCCTGTGTCACTCTGACCGCACCTGATTCTGGTACCATGACTCTTGTCTCTGATAACTTCACAACAACAGCAATATTCTCCTGTAACCATGGATACTATCTAACTCACATGTCTAACCTTACATGTGATTCAAATGGACAATGGGATAACACAGAACCAGATTGCTGTAAGTAGCCAATACAAGAATGAATGTAAATGTACCCATCACATGAAAAAGGACCATCTAGGAAGTGCAATATATATTGACCCTGGTCAGACATGTTATACTGCACAGGCTGACCCCAAGAAAAAAGGAAACTATTGTTTAAAACAAAGAAATTGCTAATTCTTCATTGTCCACAACATTCTCAGAGTAAAAAGACACATAGAATTTAAGATTTTATAAACTAAAAACTGTTGTCCACAGCTTCTATGAATTTTGGACCAGTTTAAAATTTTCTTGTCTGTTAATGGGTTAAAGCATATTCCTTTATGCAAATATTCTGAATCTAGAGGGGTCATACTACCCACTTTACATTTATCACTCAATTTGAATTGCCATCTCAGATTGACCTTTGATGGTAGCATTCACTGTTTTTAAATAGATGTATAAAGGTCAACTCTGAATGTTAGGCTATGAGATCAATTTTGCCTTTTTTGACAAATCTCATGTTTAACCTATTACTAGACAAGAAGCTTTAGACTGGTCAAAATTTAAAAAAGTTACAGATAGTTATTTTAAGTAGATGAAAGTTTAAAAATTCATTATATTTTGAGGTTAAAAAAAATAAGGACAATGAAGAAATTGCATGTAAAAAGCAACTCCCTCTTTTTCCTCTTTGTTTACAATAACTTTGTTCTTGAGAGGAAAAAAACCCAAACAAACCAGGATAGAGTTGGAATTGGTTAAAGATATTGAAAACTTTGTAGCTTTTAGTTTTTCTCCTCTTGACTTCCCATCTAACAAAACTTTATTTCTGTTTGACAGTGTGTGATCCACCCTCTAATATCTCCCATGGTAACTACATATTGTTATCCAACCAATCAGAGGTGACTTATAGTTGTGATACTGGTTACACAATGAATGGGTCAGTCTACAGAACATGTCAGGATGGAGGACAAGGCTGGACTGGGAATGACCCCTCTTGTGGTATGTATGATAGACTCTAATGAAATATTAGTTGATAAATTATTTTTACAAAAAGGAAATAGAACAATTGTTTAATTAGCGTGTGCCAAACACAGTTAGCTCAGTAGGTAACACTCTGTGCTCTCAATCCTTGGTATGTGAGTTTGAACTCTTGCTCTGCAAATATTTTTTCCAATGTTTAATAAATGTAATCCCATCATGCATCTTTTTTTCTTATCAATCGACAAATGATAAGAAATGCGTCAAGTGGATAAGTAGCTGATGGCTTGGAAGGAATGTTGTGGTTGTGCTGGTTTTAGAAATGATAGGAAACCATGGCTAGTTAAAGGAGCTGATGCATTTTGATTGACTTTAAACTCCTTACAAACATTGTAAAAGTCAATTTTGTTTGCTCATCTGCTCAAGTGAGCTATTGTGATCACCTTTAGTCTGGCATCCGTCCAGTGTCCATCAACAATTTCTTTTAATGACATCTCCCAAACCAAATGACATCTCCTCCCAAACCACTGGGCCAATTTGGACCAAATTTGGCAGATATGTTCCATAGGTGGTCCCCTTTAGAAATAGCTAAAAGAATTGAAGTCCATTTAAAATCTTGATGCCATGGTAACAAAAGTGAAATTTAAAAAGAATCTTTGAAAATCTTCTCCTCCTGACCCAGTAGGTGTAGAGCCTTGATAATTTGCATGAAGCATAAGTATATTGAGATCTTTCAAAATATTTATGATCCTTGGGTCCCAAGGGGCGGGGGGCTATAGGCATTAAGCATTTTTCTTATTTCTGAAATTATAACCCATGGATCTAGAAGGAGGAATTTTTTTCAAATTTGCCCTAAAGCCTTGGAATTTAGTTTTGGATCCACAGGTACATAGTCTATATACGTATAAAGTGTGGCCCACTTGTATCATAATCCTAACCTTAACATGAAATTAGACTGTTGAAAGAAAAAGACCCATTATTTTAGGTGAGTGCTGCAGGGCCAACAGCCCTCTTGTTTCATTTCTTGGACAACAAAAGCTATATTCTATGAATGCCTTTGGTACTTGTTAAAATATATCTTTCATTGTTGAATAAATAAAACAAAGATTGATCGTTGAGTGAAACAAAGTGATAAGTTCTGTGTATTTTTTTAAATGAATTTCAGTCCAGTGTACATCTTTGGTTGCACCAAGTGAAGGAAGTATTGTATCAAGTAGTAATGGATCAACAACATTGATGACTGTGTCATGTGATTCTGGATCTACACTGTCAGGGAATGGTATACTAGAATGTGGGCCAGATGGGACTTGGTCTGCAACTCTGCCAACTTGTGGTAGGAAAACATTTGATCAATATATTTAAAAGGAGCTAGATAGCAGTTGTATGCTTGAAAAGCATCAAAGAAAACATACAAATAAAGTCAAAACTGTGTTAGCGGTCACCTGCCTCCCGTGCAATTTCCTCTTTAAAATTACTGTGAATAGTGGTAATCTGTCGTATGTTGCCAATGGTCACCTTTAATTGTCCAATTTGCAATTTATGTATATCCCTTTAAACAGTAATGCGACCCGACTAACTGCTGACAGGTGTTGTGTAAAAATCAATAATTTGTCTGGCTAATCTTGTGCATAAACTTTTCAACACGTGAGATAAACATGAACATGCTACTTAAAGGTGTAGTCTATCAGCATGTGTTAGGTTGAATGCAATAAAAAACAAGTGCTGAGTTATGTTGATTATAATTAATTAAATTTGATGGATTTAATATAAAGTCTAATTCGTTTCTAGTTTTTGAGTTGCAAAGATAGGTAATTTTACCACACAGCAATTTTAGACTGGTCCAAAATCAAAGAAGTTGTAGACTGGAATTTCAGTTTGATGAAAACTTAATAATCTTGATTTTTATACGCCCCTCGAAGACGGGACGTATTATGGGATCACCCGTGGTGTCCGGGCGTCCGGTTGTCCGGGCGTCCGGGCGGTGTCCACTTCTTTGTCCGGAGCATAACTCTGTTACCGTAAGTCCGATTGACTTTAAACTTGGCAGTTATATTCTTCTCATCAATACGGAGTGCAGTGCGCAATAACCATAACTCTACCTGGCCTATTTTTTTAGTTATTGCCCTTTGTTTTTTTTCATACTTGAATCTTGTCCGGAGTATATCTCTAAAAGTATTATAGCTAGGATCATGAAACTTCATGGGTGTATAGATCTCACCTAGGCGGAGTGCAGTGCACAAGAACCATAACTCTACCTGGCCTATTTTTTTAGTTATTGCCCTTTGTTGTTTTTCATACTTGAATCTTGTCCGGGGTATATCTCTAAAAGTATTATAGCTAGGATCATGAAACTTCATGGATGTATAGATCTCACCAAGGGGGAGTGCAGTGCACAAGAACCATAACTCTACCTGGCCCATTTTTTGAGTTATTGCCCTTTGTTGTTTTTCTTACTTGAATCTTGTCCGGAGTATATCTCTAAAAGTATAATAGCTAGAATCATGAAATTTCATGGATGGAAAGAGCTCACCAAGTGGGAGTGCAGGGTACAAGAACCATAACTCTACCTAGCCTATTAATTGAGTTATTGCCCTTTGTTGTTTTTTATACTTGAATCTTGTCCAGAGTATATCACTAAAAGTATTATAGCTAGGATCATGAAACTTCATGGGTGTATAGATCTCACCATGGGGTGTGCATTGCACAAGAACCATAATCCTACCTGGCCTTTTTTTTAGTTATTGCCCTTTGTTGTTTTTCATACTTGAATCTTTTCCGGAGTATATCTCTAAAAGTATAATAGCTAGAATTATGAAATTTCATGGATGGATAGAGCTCACCAAGTGGGAGGGCAGTGAAGAAACATAATTCTACCTAGCCTATTTTTTGAGTTATTGCCCTTTGTTGTTTTTCATACTTGAATCTTGTCCGGAGTATATCTCTAAAAGTATAATAGCTAGAATCATGAAACTTCATGGATGGATAGAGCTCACCAAGTGGGAGTGTAGTGTACAAGAACCATTATTCTACCTAGCCTATTTTTTGAGTTATTGCCCTTTGTTGTTTTTCATACTTGAATCTTGTCCAGAGTATATCTCTAAAAGTATAATAGCTAGAATCATGAAACTTCATGGATGGATAGAGCTCACCAAGTGGGAGTGCAGTGTACATGAACCATAACTCTACCTAGCCTATTTTTTATAGTTATTGCCCTTCGTTGTTTTTCATACTTTGTTTGACAAAAAATATTAATTCAAAATAACCTCAGTTCTATTCAAACCCCCAGTTCATATTAAGCAGTGTGACGGGCGTATCTTGTGACAATTTGGCAACTTGTTTGCGGTAGAAATATTATGGATAATGAAAAAAAATGCTACGTCATCATTTTCCACAATGTTTTCCAAAGCTATCTTTTAGGGGCGTAAAAGAGCGGGATTGTGTAGGAATGGGAATGGGGCTGGATCCGAATACTCTTTCTAATCTGCGTTCATCAAGCGGTTCATAGACGATTTATTCCAGCATTTAGGAAATATACGGTCGTAAAAGAGTATCTAAAAAATATTTTTTGCATGAATTAAAAAAAAAAAATTCAACGGATTATAGGTCTCGATCATAAGTCGTTAGCTGTTTTATCTTGCAACAAATTATCATAATGTCCCGTAAGTGTTTATCTCTAGATGGACACGTCAATGTTCTTCAGTTTCTTGATCCTGGTTGGTCGTCCCTTCAGAGTTCGGGTTTTGGCAAATTAAAAAATGAATGGAAATACTTTGTTAAGAAAACACAAAAATTGGCGTATTTACTATTTTTTGTTTATTAAAAGATTTTTTTTTTATTTTGTACATTTTATGTGGCCATTCTGTTAAGAAGACATGTCATTGTATCATGACTATCCTATGTCGACGGGGCTGTAGAAAAAACAAAAACAAAACAAACTGATCTATGTTAAGCAGCCAACTGTCGTATGTGGCCAGTTTTGATCTGTCCATTGGCTGGCTGCATATGACAGGTTCGACTGTATCTGCAAATTAATTATTTATTATTTTTATCTTCAAGATGAAAAATGGATTTTTCACCCAATACTTTAAACTCTTGTCATGCTGAACCCGAAATATTCCTGTTTGGGTAGGAGGTATAGACAAATTTGGGCTTTTCTAAATAATTTTGACTGGGAATAGGTTGATACAAGTTGATACTCATTAGAGGTTGTTATTAAAGAAAGGTGGTATAAGCAAAAGCATCTGTATTTTAGTTCAGTGTCCAATTCCAACAATCCCTACTAATGGAAACTACACCATGACTAGCAATGGAACTCTTACTATGGTTGAGTTTGTGTGTGATGTTGGTTACACTATGAGAGGTATATCTACAGCTGTTTGTGAAACTACTGCCTCTTGGTCTACTGGAACTCCAACATGTGGTAGGTATAATTCAATGGTCCAGCGTGAAACAGTTGTAAATGCCTATAAACATATACGCAGTTACAACTGTTTAGTGCTGAACCATCAATATAGGATATTACACAAGTGTTGGTTGATTATTACTTTTATCTGACAAATCTTTCAAAAAGGGATTAAAACTATGGCTTTGGAGAGTTTTTGTCTCTTTTTGAATGATAACTTAGATATAGATATTTAAAATGATATTATCAAGACAAACATCAACTGTTGCTTATGGCTTATGTCCCTTAACTGAAACAGTTAAAGTTAAGGGTTTATAGCCTTTTTAGGTCACCTGACCGAATGGTCATGGTGACCTATTGCAATCATCGTTTGTCCGTCGTCGTGCGTCGTCCGTCGTCCGTCGTGCGTTGTGCGTCGTCCGTCGTCCGTTAACTTTTAAACATTTTCATCTTCTTCTCAAGAACTACTGGGCGGATTTCAACCAAACTTGGTAGAAAGCATCATTGGGGGATGCCGATTCAAGTTTGTGAAAATAGGGGTTCTGGGGGTCATAGGGGCCCAAATAGGGGCCAAAAAGGGGTAATTTTTGGTACTTCTTTAAAAATCTTCTTCTAATAAACCGTTAATGCCAGAGCTTAAACATTTTGTGTGCATGACAACTAGGACAGGTATATTATAAATTGTGAAATTCATGCCCCTGGGGTCATGTATAGGGCCACACCCAGAGGTCAAAGTTCATCATGTTAAAAAATTCACATTTTCATCTTCTTCTCATGAAGTACAAAGCCAATTTCAAAGAAACTTGGTGAAAAGCATCAATTGGTAATGGTTATTCAGATTTGTGAAAATAAAAAGGCTGTGGGGTCAGGGGGCCCTAAAGTGGGGACCAAAAAGGGGTAATTTTTGGTAACTTTTAAATATTTCATCTTCTTCTCAAGAACTACTGGGCGGATTTCAACCAAACTTGGTAGAAAGCATCATTGGGGGATGCCAATTCAAGTTTGTGAAAATAGGGGTTCTAGGGGTCATAGGGGCCAAAATAGGGGCCAAAAAGTGGTAATTTTTGGTACTTCTTTAAAAATCTTCTTCTAATAAACCGTTAATGCCAGAGCTTAAATATTTTGTGTGCATGACAACTAGGACAGGTATATTATAAATTATGAAATTCATGCCCATGGGGTCATGTATGGGGCCACACCCAGAGGTCAAAGTTCATCATGTTAAAAAATTCACATTTTCATCTTCTTCTGATGAAGACAAAGACAATTTCAAAGAAATTTGGTGAAAAGCATCATTTGGTAATAGTTATTCGGATTTGTGAAAATAAAAAGGCTGGGGGGTCAGGGGGCCCTAAAATGGGGACCAAAAGGGGGTCATTTTTGGTAACTTTAAAATATTTCATCTTCTTCTCAAGAACTACTGGGCGGATTTCAACCAAACTTGGTAGAAAGCATCATTGGGGAATGCCAATTCAAGTTTGTGAAAATAGGGGTTCTGGGGGTCACAGGGGCCCAAATAGGGGCCAAAAAGTGGTAATTTTTGGTACTTCTTTAAAAATCTTCTTCTAATAAACCGTTAATGCCAGAGCTTAAATATTTTGTGTGCATGACAACTAGGACAGGTATATTATAAATTATGAAATTCATGCCCATGGGGTCATGTATGGGGCCACACCCAGAGGTCAAAGTTCATCATGTTAAAAAATTCACATTTTCATCTTCTTCTGATGAAGTACTAAGCCAATTTCAAAGAAACTTGGTGAAAAGCATCATTTGGTAATGGTTATTCGGATTTGTGAAAATTATAAGGCTGGGGGGTTAGGGGGCCCTAAAATGGGGACCAAAAGGGGGTCATTTTTGGTAACTTTTAAATATTTCATCTTCTTCTCAAGAACTACTGGGCGGATTTCAACCAAACTTGGTAGAAAGCATCATTGGGGGATGCCAATTCAAGTTTGTGAAAATAGGGGTTCTGGGGGTCAAAGGGGCCCAAATAGGGGCCAAAAAGGGGTAATTTTTGGTACTTCTTTAAAAATCTTCTTCTAATAAACTGTTAATGCCAGGGCTTAAATATTCTGTGTGCATGACAACTAGGACAGGTATATTATAAATTGTGAAATTCATGTAACTTGGGTCATGTATGGGGCCACACCCAGAGGTCAAAGTTCATCGTGTTAAAAAATTCACATTTTCACCTTCTTCTGATGAAGTACTAAGCCAATTTCAAACTAACTTGGTGAAAAGCATCATTGGGTACTGATTATACAGATTTGTGAAAATTATAAGGCTGGAGGTCAGGGGTGCCTAAAATGGGGACCAAAAGGGGGTCATTTTTGGTAACTTTTAAACATTTTCATCTTCTTCTCAAGAACTACTTTGGGGATTTCAATCAAACCTTTTTCTAATTCTTTCAAACAAAATCACTTGTCTTGGTGCTCTTTTACTCAGGTGACCGTTAAGGCCCACTGGGCCTCTTGTTTTCTATGCTGTTGTAAACAAGTGTTGAATCTGCATTAGGTGCTCTTGTTTAAATGCTTGTTAGTAAAGTGTAGTAATTCAACTGTTAAAATTTACCAAGTTTTCAAAATTTGCAATTCATGTACTGATTGAAAATATTCATATTTTTCAGTTCTTTGTACATCCTTAGACAACATAACAAATGGTGATATAACTATTTCAACTAATTGGACAGTCACTGTCAGTGCATTTAATTGTATAGCAAGTTACTACTTAAAGGGGGATAATTTGCTGGAATGTAGAACTGATGGATCATGGAGTAATACATCCCCATCTTGTGGTAAGATGCTATTCTGACTCTGTTCTAATTTTTACAAGAATTGCATGCATCCAAATGTTGTTATGACTGGATGTTACTGGCTATCTTTATATGCCGCCGAAGGTGGTGGTATATTGGTATTATCTTCTCCTTTCAGTCCATCCAACCCTACTTCCGTCTGTCCACCTGTCTGTCCAATTTCTAAACACATCTCCTGCTACAATAATGGAAGGATTTAAATGAAATTTTTGCTGAATGTTCCTTGTTCCATGACCATGAGCATATTATCAGGGTTTTTGCCATTTTAGGCTTCCTCAAAGAAAAAGGGGAGTTAATTGAAATTTTCTTATCAACACATCCCCTCTTACATTTATTGATTGGTTTGAATGAAATTTTAACATGTTCCTCATCACCTGATGTTGTGTATATTGTCAGGCGAATGCAATTTAAGGTTTACCACAGAAAATGAGGGCTTAATGCAAATTTGTCTTTCTTGGCTAGTTGACGGCATATATTGTGAATATGGCACTCTGTACCTTAACAAAAGTAAAACAGATTGCGGACAGCTATCAATGTATATTTAGAAATGGAAAAGAAAAAAGGTATTATATAGAGTAGAAAACATGAGAAAAAGGAGAAACTGCTTCTTGCTGTCAATTAAAGGCTGCAATGTATGGTAACATTGCAGTTATCTTGGGTCATAATGATATTCAGGTCAAGAAAACCAGAGACTGTGTCTTGACAATGAGATCAACTCTATTGTATGTGGTGAATCATATAAAGCAATGTAGTTATGTGTGGAGTTGATTGTATATTTAGTTGGCATGTAAAAGCAGAAGAGTAAATGTGCATGCATCTGCTGTTTCATCTAAATTTTCCTTGACCATTAGTCTTACAGTTACAGGTTGATTTCAATCAAACTTTGCACACTTGTTCTCTATGATGTGTAGATGTGCCATTTGAAAAAAATTGGTTTTTCTGGTAGGTCAACACCAAGGGTACGTTTGGAGGTTAAAGTTTTGTCCAGGCCATTTTCTTATATTTATAGATAGAATTCAATGTAACTGTTCCCATTTCGATGGTTCAGACTCTATATGTCTAGCCGCCGTCATAGCGCAGTTGGTAGCGCGTCGGACTATCATTCAAAGGGTCCCGGGTTCGATCCCCGACGGCGGCAAAACTCTTTCCGACATTTGTCTACCACCAATGTGCAGATAATCGTAAGCCTATGTGGGATAGCAGCTGGAGGCTAGGAAAGGGTGTAGTGGTAGTACTGGTGCGAGAAATACCAGGAATCCATTGTTAGGTGCTCCAGCCGCCGCGATATAACTGAAAGATTGTTAAAAGCGGCGTTAAACCCCATTCAAACAAAACAAAAATCTATATGTCTATAGGCTGTTACAACTGTTTTGCACTGAATCATCGATTTGTTCTTCATCATGAGCAGATAAGCCATTAAAAGATTTGTTCAGGTAGGTTCAATGTCAAGATCAAAGTTGAAAGATGAATTTGTACGGACATTTATGCTTAGTTTTCAATGTATTTGGCATAGTTGTTTTTCATTCTGAGTAAAAGCTACTTAAAAAGTAAGAGTTAAAAGTAAAAGCTTGAAGCATCTGTTTTTGATAACAAAGTGTCAAGGTTTTACTTCAAGGTCAAATAATTGTAGGCAGAAGATGTCCTGGGAAAACCATTATTGTGTTCTGGTGTATTAACAGTGTGTGATCTGTTGTGAATACATTTTTAAAACCATCTGATGGTTTGACAGTAAAATTATAAATTTGACCTTGGACAGTAAATTATAAATTTGTCCTTGGATGCACAATATATATATAAATAACATCATGCACAATATGTATATATAAATAAGGTCATGTGGACACATTTCATTTCTAATTTATATTTTTGTCAACAGCATGTGATCCACCATTATCTATTTTGAATGGTAACTACACAATATCAACTAATGGTATGGTCATATATTATACATGTGACCTTGGATACACAATATCAGGGTCACCCACAAGGTCATGTGGACAAGATGGGACAGGATGGTCTGGATCCCCACCAACATGTAGTAAGTATAGTAATTTAGTATTACCTATGCTGTTTTGACCATCTATCCTAATATTTAGTTATAAAAAAGCTGACATAAAAATATATACTGTCAAAATGATAGCAAATTTAATGGAAGATAGTAGGTAATTTTTGGAAAAAGAAAAGAAACTCTACTTCTGACCTTTTCTTTTCTACATTGTTTCTGAAGCTAAAGAATTTGTATGGCTGCAATTTAATCTGTTGTAATAGTTTGTCAGATATCTTTCAAGTCACTGGATAGCTGAATTCTAACTAAAATCTACAGTCTTTAGATTTGCAAAAACATATTTCAATATGTGAGATAGATTTTAAATTTTCCTAAATCATTAATATGCTTAAGTCTTTCAAATTATTTATCATAAAGAGGGAAAACTTAATTCGTGTTTCATAAATTTTTAATCTGAATTTCGTTTATCAAAATTCCTGCATTTCACATATTGTATGCTTTAATACAAATAAGATCCATGTAGAAAATATGCCCCAACTTACCTTTATGCCCTGCATCGAAAGGTTGGGGCAAATTGTTTAACCGTTGTCCTTCTGTCCATCTGTCTGCAAAACTTAACAAAAAACTTAACATTGCCAATTACTACCAGCCTAGTCAAGATACAATTCTAATATTTGGCATGATGATACATCTCCATAATACGCATTTCCTTATGTCAAGGTCAAGGTCATGTTATAAGGTCAAGGTCAAACTCCACAAAAACCCTCATGTATGGCAAGGGCATTGTGTGTCACAAACACATCTTTTTTTTGCTTTTTTGGTGTTTTTGATATCTTATTCTATGAAATGAATATATCTTTTATTCTCATTGAGTTATCAAACCAAAACCTAATCACACTGTATGCTGCATGGTTCATACTGGATTTTGATTGGATTTTAATTTCAAGCTTTATTGAAAACAAAATTATTCTCTTAATCTGCTAAAAAGTTTTAAAAATAGTGGAACTGTGATTATTTTCCTTAATTACAGCTACCTGTGACAGTCTATCTACCATTTCTAATGGTAACATAGCCCTTATTTCTAATGGTACATACACCACTGCTCTGTTTGAATGTGATGTTGGATACAGTGTAGACACAGCTGAGTATGCTGGAACATGCAATACTGATGGTACATGGAATATGACTGTACCAGCCTGTGGTTAGCTCTTTTCTGATTTTTCATTGAATAAGCCTTGTCCATTTGTATACAGATAATACCTATACAAAGATGATTATAGAATATGCTACAAACTTGGTCCTGAAATTAATGATACACCCTTGAGCTGTGATTTGCATACTTTTAAAGATAGGAAGTTTGTTAGTTTTAATTGGGGTTTACGCCGCTTTCAACATTCTTTCAGTTATATCGCGGCAGCTGGAGCACCTAACAATGGAATCCTGGTATTTCTCACACCAGTACTACCATTACATCCTTCTCTAGCCTCCAGCTGCTATCCCACATAGGTCTAAAATGATAGACCCATTGGTGAGAGACATATAGTTTGAAAGGATGAGTGCCGCCGTCAGGGATGGAACCTGGGACCTCTAGATTAACAATCCGACGCGCTACCAACTTCGCTATGATGGTGGCAAAGATAGAAAGATTTTGAATTCACATTATTTAAATACTATGATTGATTTGAAGTACAGATATAAGAGAAATATCAAGAACTTAACCCATTCACACACAACAAAATTTAAGACTGGTCCAAATTGAAAGAAGCTACAGAAGACAATTTCAGGTTGATGAAATTTTAAATTTGTTTGTCTTTTTGGATAGAAAACATTGTGGATAATAAAAAAATTGCTTGAATTAGATATTTACCCTTTTCACGCTGATCTCATCTTTTTGCAGGAGGTCAGGACAAATATCAGCCTGCAAATATGTGCAGTATGATCTTTGTCTAGATCTCCTGCTTATACTTTTAAAGCTAGATTTGTTTTTAGGATAAGTTTTCAGAATCATTTTTAGTCCACTATAAGTGCCTCCAATGTTTTCAGCCCTTTGATTTTAGTGCAGTTTTGCGAAGAATTTTATTCAGAATGAGAAGGCTTCAATTGCATTATTATTGTAGTCAAGAACATGTATCAAAAAGTGAAATGGTTGGTTAGCCACCTAAAAATTGTAACTACAGCTTGATTAATCTTTAATTATAATGTTTATGTTGGCAAACCAATCAAATGCTTCACATAAATGTCAGGGAATGTCAGACTTCAAAGTTCACTTCTTGTCTAAATGAATGATTTGATTGGTTGTTTGATTCTTTGATTGTCAGCTGTGTTCAAGCAAATGCACATAATGGTAGTTATAGTTGGTCCATCATCATGACATGATATATTTTCCAGTTCAGTGTCCCACATTGCCTTCTATATTAAATGGAAATTCAACCTTAACCTCAAGTGGACCAGAGTCTGTCATGACCTATTCATGTCTCCCAGACTACAGTCTAGTTGGAGATACTGTACGAGTGTGTCAACAAGGAATTTGGAATGGATCTGATCCCCAATGTTGTATGTATTTGTCAATACCTTTAGATATTTCTAGTATAATATACTTTTGTTACAGTAAAATCAGTCATAGAATTAATCAGAATGGCACAGAAGAAGGGAAATACATGTAGATTTTTTTTATTAATCATTTTGGAAGTTATTGCAAATAAAATGTTGGTAAATGATATATGAAATGCTAATTTATCGTGATACAACATCTTGTATTTGCTTCTCGCTGCTGAGGAAAACTTTAATATTCCACTTGACCTTCAGTCTCGTTAAATATCAAATTTTTCTGTCGTAGCTCAAAGCAAGATATTGTATCGCTATTGTAACATAATAGACTTATATATTATGTATTATATAATTATTATAGAATCAGCCTGTGCGTCCATCTGTCTGTGAACAAAATAATACCAATTTTGTATCGCAAACTCCTCCTTCAGTTTTGCTTCAATACCATTGAAACTTTATACAAAGAGTAACCACATGTTGGAGTTTTGCAAGACACAATTGTGAAGTCTTAATTCCCCCTGGTTCAAGAATTATTTCCCCTTGAACTTGGACTTTATTTATGCTTTGTAGACACATACAGCTAATTATACTACCAATTTTGTGTTGCGAACTCCTCCTTTCTAGAAAAGCAAAGTCAGTAGCTATGTTCTTGTATTGTTAAATCTCTCATTACGCTGAAGCCACTTGCACATACTGTGACAAGTTCTAGTTGGATCTCTACCATATGAAAAAATTGAAAGAACTTACAAAAGTTCAAGGTCATTGGTCATGATAATATCCCAAGGGCATCGCTTCTAAAAACTGATTATTTCCTATGTCTCTTCTTAAGTTATAAAGTGTCTTCAATCAAGCATTTGCATCCTCATATGGTGCTTTGATAAGCAGTGTATGTTAAGGTTTAGGTTACTCCTTCCCTCACAATCCCACTTTTTTAGGCCCCTTGAAAGTAAAACCTTGTGAAAATATTGTGGAAAATGAAGGAATAACTTGTAAAAGGAACTTTTTTGTGTTCAAGAATTTTTCCTAATTGAAACTCAAGATTTTTAAAATGTTATCAACATCAACTAAAAATTTTCATCTACTACTTCTTTGAATATAAGATTATTTTGTTTGGTGATATATACAGAAATTGTTATGCCAAGTTGATTTTAACTGAGAAAACCCGAGGTATTGCTATAGCCTTGTTGTCGTCTTCATCTTAGTTGTCGTCGTCGTTGTTGTTGTCATGCAAAAACTTTGACATTTATTATATCTCTGGTCCTAATAAAGGCATGCACTTGAAACTTAGAACATTTGTTAACTATCAAAAGAGCAACCTACACTATCAAGGGGATAACTCTAGATGCATTTGGTCCACTATCCAGCCCCCAAGAGCCAAGCATAGGAACCCATAGCGAGAAGCAAATACAAAATGTTGTATCTCTATTGTAACATAATATTCCATTTATTAATTACTTTTTTTATTAAATGATAAATAAAAATGAAAAAATTATGTATTCCTACAAGCATTCTATTCTCCTTTACCATTCTTATTACGTTTGTTTGCATTATGATGTCCTCTACAGAATGAAAATGACGTACCGGTAATCTTATACTACCTTATATGGAACCGTATTTGACACTATCAGATTTTTTGTCTGACGTTTCGAATTTAATCAGTGTGGATGTTTATATTTTGTATTAAAAAAATTATAGGTATATGATAAATTCTTCTATCTGCATTAAGCTTACCTACTAAATAAGCCTACAAAGATTATATTACTCCTGCTAAAAGGAATCGAATTATTGTTAGAATTATTCCATTCTCAAATATAATCTTAAAACTCACTGGAATATTCTTGAGAGGAGAAATAGATCTTAAAGATTAATTGGAGAATCCCTTGAAATAATCTATTAACCCATTCCCACACAAACCCTCCTTTTTACGCCCCTCAAGAAAACGGCTTTAGAAAACTTTGTGGAAAACGGAGAAATTGCTTGTCACAAGCAATTTCTTCATTTTCCACAATGCTTTCTATGCCAAAAGGCAAAAAAAATTTAAATTCCATCAACTTGAAATTGTCGTCTGCAGCTTCTTTCAATTTGGACCAGTCTAAAATTTTGTTATGTTGGAATGGGTTAAAAAAAGATTTTTTCCTACACAATGTTTCTTATAAGTCGTGGCCATGGGCAGAGTTCAAAGATAGCTTCCAGTCTAACTGAATGATTTTATTGGTCAACTGTCTATTCGATTGACAGCCGCTATTGGTCAATTGAATTGAAACAAATCATATTGTATCATTATTTACAGTGTGTACCTATACAAGTTACCTTCAGAATGGCAAAGTAGTGTCAGACGGTATAACTATATTATATACATGTAACACTGGTTACACACTTAGTGGACCTTCCAACAGGACGTGTCAGGGTAATGGTACAGGCTGGAGTCTGACAGAACCTAACTGTGGTATTTGACTTTTAAGCTTTACCATATTAATTACAAGATGATATTATTTTAGACTGGTCCAAAATGGAAGAAGTTTCAGATAGAATTTAAAAAATCCTTTTTAGGTAAAAACATTGTTGATAATGATGAAATTGCTAGTAGCAAGCCAATTCTTCATGATCCACAATGAATTCCAAAGATTAACTCTTTCCTGTTTTGCAAAATTTTAGACCCGTCCAATTTCAAAGGTTTTGCAGACAAAAACTTAAAGTTGATATTGCTTGTTACAAACAAATTCTTCTTTTTCCACAATGTTTTCTCAGGGACGTAAAAACCAGGGATAAACCAGAAAAGGGTTAAGGGGTGTCAAAAAGCAGCATTGTATGGGAATGGGTTATTGAATCAATGTCTGTCACGTGTAAATAGAATCTGACTTACAGATTAAAATCCAAAATAAAGATGAACAGTAAACATTTACATTGATTTTTCAAAACAAAAATTTAAAAGATTGGCACTGGAGGGGCTTATATTTTTCAACCGGCCCTCTGTCAGTCTATAAAAAAAATTACTTGCAAGCTTTACATTTTGATGTTACTTCAGAATCTTTTCTTTATATTTGACATTTATGTAATGAATAATCATAAAAAAATTCACTCAAACTATCTTGGCTAAGGCTCTTTAGTAATAACTCTCCTATCAATTGGCCCATCCACCAGTGCATTGTTTTGACATATATTACTTTTACTGTCAAATTCCAGTGCTTAGGTTTCAATTGTTTTACTGTACTTTTTATACCCCTGCAAGTTGTGTTTGATACTCAAAAGTTCATGGTCACTACTGAAGGTCATGTTCCAAGCAATTTTGTTTCTGTGTGTATGACACATTTGTAGATTTCTAAAACTGTTCTAGATATTTAGCTAATTTTGGGTACATAATTCTGCCATCATGAGTTATACATCAAGTTTGAGTTTTATTAACATCCATCAATTAATAATAAAAATTAAAATTTCCAGTATTATTAGCTTGGCTGTTTTCAGAGAAAACCTGAGGTATTGCTATAGCCTTGATGTTGTCGTTGTCGTGCAAAAACTTTTGACATTTTGTGATATTTCTGGTTCTACTAAAGGCAATCACTTGAAACTTGGTACACTTGTTCACTATCAAAAGAGCAGCCTATACTATCAATGGGTTAACTCTAGATGCTTTTTTCCCACTATCCAGCACCCAACAGCCGAGCGTAGTTACCTGTAGGCAGTGTTCTTGTTTCTAAATGCCAGTAGATATTGAGCTGATTTTTGGTGTATGAGTCTGCAATGAGTTACATATAAAGTTTCCCTTTCTTTTTGTTTCATTGATTTCTGACAAAAACAGACACTGGACTTAAAAAACCCCCACTGAAATCCCATACCATATGACAGTATCAAGGTGAGGTATTTTAACCCATTACTAGATAGCAAATAGTTAGAATGGTCCAAATTGAAAGAAGTTGCAGACAACAATTTCAAATTTGATAGAATTATAAATGTCACTGTATATTTTGAATGAAAACAGTGTGAAAAAGGAATAATAAGTTGCTTGAAACATTATCACATCATTTTTATAAACTTTTTTAAGGGTTATAAACTTCTATGGGTTTTGAGTCATTTTGAGAAAGAGAGTCTACTCGTTTCTGTATTTGGAGCAATGATATTCTCATGCATCTTGCTTTCCTTCTAGTTTTATGTGATGGTCTGACAACACCCAATGCTGGCAGTATGAACCTCAGTTCAGATGGCTCAATGACCACAGCTTACTTCACATGCCAGATAGGGTATACATTGACAGGCAGTTCCCAGTTAACATGTAGAACTGATGGAACATGGAATACTGTAGAACCATCATGTGGAGGTATGTATAGATATAGCTAGATCACCTAAGCTCACTTTTACATGGCAGATAGGGTATACGTTCAAGGGCAGTCCCCATTTAACATGCAGAACTGATGGAACATGGAATACTGTAGAACCATCATGTGGAGGTATGTACAAATATGGCTAGATCACCACAGCTCACTTTTACATGGCATATAGGGTATATATTCAAAGGCAGTTCCCAGTTAACATGTAGACTTGATTTAACACCCCTCAAAATGAAACTATGGAAAACCTTGTTGAAAATGAAGAAATTGCTTGTAACAAGCAATTTCTCCATTATCAACCATTTTTTCTACCTCAAAAGACAAAGTTTTTAAAGATTCCATGGCAGATAGGGTATACATTCAAAGGCAATTTCGAGTTAACATGTAGACTTGATTTAACACCCCTCAAAATGAAACTACAGAAAACCTTGTGGAAAATGAAGAAATTGCTTGTTGCAAGCAATTTCTTCATTATCCACCATGTTTTCTACCCCAAAAGAAAAAGATTTTAAAGATTCCATCAGCTTAATATTTTTGTCTGCAACTTCTTTGAATTTGGACTGGTCTAAAGTTTTATCATGTGGGAATGGGTTAACATGGGATACTGTAGAACTGTCATTTGTAGGTATGTATAAATATGGGTCATTAACCTCACCTAACTTTACATGTCAGAAAGGGTATACATTGACAGGAAGCACCAAATTAATGTGTAGATCTGAAAGTACATGGACAACCATCATATGAAGGTATGTGCTAACCACAATTAACTTTACATGTCACACAGGATGAGAATATGACGGGTAGCTCCAGGTTAAGAAGATGAACTGATTGGACATGTAGCACTATAGTGTTTCATAATGCAATCAAGAATTTTAGAGATACAGTGTAATTCGTAAGAAGTTAAGTTTGAATTAAACAATTACAACTATAATCCCTCATTTTTTCGTGTTTAAAAAATAGCTATGTAAAACATTGTTATTAGCATGCAATTTCTCTTTTTTTCACAATATTTTCTCCAATATGAAGAGCAAATTCAAGCAGTAGTTATAATGTTTAGGTGACCAACCAACAAATTTACTTTTGTTACAAGTTACTGGCCATAAATTTTGCTGAACATTGCTGTTTTATATCGAAGTGGAACTTCCTATTGCAGTCAGTGGACAACTACCAGTCAATTATGAACATGTTTCTTATAAGTTTCAGAGTTTGCACAAGTAACTCTTTGGTTTCAAGAGAATACCTCAAAAATATGAAGATATTCTTGTTGTAAAAACTTGGTTTTCATAAATCAGTTAACCTTATTTATAAAGTGTAAAGAGTACTGAACATTTTGTTTTAACTGTCATACATGTTCCTGTATTTGTTTCAGTTGCTTGTTCTTCTCTGAGTATGCCTCAGGGTGGAAGTGTTACCATGGTAACAGATGGGTTAACAACAACAGCATTATATACATGTAATACTGGGTACAGTCTGTTTGGAGCTGGTAAATTATCATGTAGGAGTGATGGTTCATGGGATCTGGCAGAATCTACTTGTGGTAAGACTTTTGATATACAAATGTTACCATGGTAACAGATGGGTTAACAACAATTGCATTATATATATGTGATGCAGGGTACAGTCTGTTTTGAGCTGATGCATATAATGAAGGAGTGATGGTTCATGGGATCTTGCAGAATCTACTTGTGGTAGGACTTTTAATATACAAATATTACCATAGTATCAAAGGGATTACATCTACAGCATTATATACATGTGATACTGGGTACAGTCTGTTTGGAGCTGGTCATTATCTTGTAGGAGTGACGGTTCATGGGATCTTGCAGAATCTACTTGTGGTAAGACTTTTAATATACAAATGTTACCATGGTAACAGATGGTTTAACAACAACTACATCATATACATGTGATACTGGGTACAGTCTGTTTCGAGCTGATAAATTATGTAGGAATGATGATTCATGGGATCTGGCAGAATCTACTTATGGTAAGACTTGAATATACAAATTTTACCATGGTAACAGATGGGTCAACAACAATAGCATTATATACATGTGATACTGGGTACAGTCTTTTTGTTGCTGATAATTTATCATGAAGAAGTTACAGAATTTACCTGAAGATTTCATTTATTAAAAGGCCGCGGCAATCACACAGCAAGTCAGACTCCTAATCATTTGGTCCTTGGTTCGATCCCCGGTTGCAGCAATTATGCTTACAAACATTTGTCTCCCTCCAATAGATAGATAATCCTAAACCTAAGTGGGATGAGCAGCTGGAGGCAGGCAAATGATGCAGTTGTAGTTTTGATGGGAAAAAACAGGAATCCATGGTTAGGTGCTCCAACTGAAGTAATATGACTGAAATACTTTTGAAAGTGGCATTAAGCCCCATTCAATCAATCAATCTGTATATATTTTTTCACATGATAAGGATTTCTATTAATCTTGCAGTACTTTTTTGTCACAATTGGCTTGTAGTGTTATGTAATGGGCATACAAACCATGGTGTCACTGCATGAAATTTTGATAAATAATGTGTACTAGATATTTAATGTAGACTTACTTTATATCTATATATTTCAGTACAATGTGAGACTATCACTGCACCAAACAATGGCAATATATCTATATCCAGTAATGGAACATTTAGCCTGGCTACCTATGCATGTGATCCAGACTACTATATAGAGGGAGCAAATATATCCACATGTCAGACAGATGGAAAGTGGAATAACCCACAACCAACATGTTGTAAGGGAGGTTTAGCACATTACCTGAATGCAAAATTTTAGAAACGACCAGATTGATAGAAGTGACAGACAACATATGAACCCATTTCCAGAAAATTTTAGACTGGCCCAATTTCAAAGGCGTTGGAGACGACAATTCAAAGTTTATGAATTTTTAGCTCGGCTGTTTTAGGAGAAACCCTAGGTATTGCTATAGCCTTGTTGTCGTTGTTTTTGTCATTGTTGTGCGAAAACTTTGTCATTTTGGGATATCTCTGGTTCTACTAAAGGTTTCCAATTGAAACTTGGCACACTTGTTCAATATCAAAAGAGCAACCTTTACTATCAAGGGGGATTTGTCTCTAACCAATGGGTGGATAATTGAAAACCTAAGTGGGATAGCACCTGGGGGCTAGGAAAGGATGTTGTGGTAGAACTGATGTGAGAAATACCAGGAATCCATTGTTTGGTGCTCAAGCCTCCGCGATATGACTGAAATACCGTCAAAAGCGGCGTTAAACCCCAATCAATCAATCTATCAAGGGGGATAACTCTAGATGCATTTTGTCCACTATCCAGCACCCAACAGCAAAGCGTAGGCACCCGCAGGCGGTGCTCTTGTTTCAACTTTCTGGTAAGAAAACATTCTGGATAATGAAGAAATTGCTTGTGACAAGCAATTTCTTCATTTTCCACAATGTTTTCCAAAGCTTTTTTCTTAAGGGTCATTTAAAGCTTCTTTGTTTCGAAATGGCCAAATCTGTAAACTTTAAATCTAAATGATAGAGGAACATTATCTGAAAAAGAAAAGAAGATAAAATGCTTGTTACTCAGAAAAGAAAATTTCTGCTCTACTTGCCAGATGCTGGAGAACTATTGCTAAGTCTATTTCCTGTTCATACATCTTTTATTCAACTGTTAAACTGTTCTTGTACCATAGTTTTCACTAGATTCTCATCAAACTCACGGAAAAATCAGTGTGTTGTCATGAGGATTGTTCCTTTCAAAATAATATCAATTTTCTCAGGTAGCTTTCAAGAAGGGGCTTTTTGAAAATTTAATATAAATATCCTCCTTATGCAATAAAATTTGTAGCTTATGTTAGATTCTCTCCAAAACGTCACAGAATGATTGTTCCATCATAACGCTTGTTTTGTCAGAATTACTGGTCAAAGGCCACTTGAGTTTTTCTCAAGGTATTGAGTTTGTTTTGTGTTCATCTGTGCATCCGTCCATCAATGCACCTGTAAATTTTTCTTATAAAATCTTCTTATCAACAACTCGATGAATTTCAATCAAACCTCCTTTATGGAATTGTATCAAATTTCCACAATAATGATTCATGAGTAGCCCTTTACAAGAAAGCTTCAAGAATTTTTTAATAGATTAAACAAATGGTTTTCGTTTATTTTCCAAATATATGATTTTTTGTGAAAATACTTAGAATCAGAAACTTCTTGATAGATTATACCAAAGTTCACAGAAATGATTCTTTGGAGACCTTTCACCAGATGCCTTCTAAAAATTTTGATCAGATAAAAAAAACATGGCTTTTATTGGCTGGGTTATTTGCAAATATGGTATCAGATCCAAATTTTGAAAGTCTTTCTCCCCGTTAACAGTGGATTTGGGCCTGTGGACCTATACAGGTGCTTAACCAATTACCAGACAATGCAATTTAAAACTGGTTAAAATTCAAAGAAGTTGCAGACTACAATGAAAATTAAGAATATTTTTGTCTTTTGGGGAATAAAACATTATGGATAATGGTGACATTGCTTGTATCAAGCAATTTGTTGGTTCACCTTTTTTTTCTTAAGGGGCATTAAAAAGAAGAATTGGATAGGCGCCTCTTTTTTTTCAAAACTGTAAATTTTATTAAGCATCAAGGAAAAAACTGGCTGTATGTAAAATTTATCATCAGATTCTCTCATGTTTTTCACCTTATTTTAGATTGTATACCTCCATCAGCCCCAGCTAATGGTACAGTGTCTCTGTCCACTGATAGATCACTTGCAACTTTTACATGTACAGAAGGGTTCACACTTCAAGGAAGTTCTACTTTGTTATGTCAAAATGATTTTAGTGGATGGTCTGACACCATCCCAATTTGTGGTAAGTACTGTTTACTTATTATGCCTCCTTTCAACGAAGGTGGTAGGGGTAAACCAAACCTTGTCTCCCTGATAACATGACACAGAATAGAGCTTGGATCACCAAATTCAATACAGACATTTGTCTCTGTATGCACATGATCCCTACAGATTTTCACATCAATCAACAAAAGGTAAATGTTCCAGAGTGACCTTTGGTAGACCAAACCTTGTCTGGAAAAGAATACAGCTTGAATGACCAAATTTGGCAAAAAGATGTAGATGGGATATAGATTAACCCTATAGATTTTAAGATCATCTATTTAAGGTCAAGGACACAGGGTGACCTTTAATTCTGCTATGGGATTGTAATGCTACACAGAATTGCACTTACCAGTCTCCAGAAATTTACTAAACAGAAGTTGAAAACAGTCATATAAATCAGTAATCAACTACACTGCTACCTGTATCAATGTGGCAGTAGGAGGGGTATTACTGTTTTACTAGCTTATCTCTTATTTATTGACTAGATGTCAGATCTATTTGTTTGAATGGGGTTTAACGCCGCTCTTAGCTTTACAATTATCCATCCATTGGTGGGAGGCAAACTCTACTACATCTTATGCACTTTCTTAATTTTCTTAATATTAAACAATAAAATAGTCCTTTTGTTATTAGTACTTTTAATTGGGTTGTGAAAAAGCATGATAAAAATAAAAAAGAATGAAACCTGCTTTATTCTTATGAAAGATAGATTTTGCAATTATTTTTAAGGGATTATGCTTGTCACATTGTTATGATAATCTAAAATTCATTTCAATGTAGAATTATCGTATTTTTTGTGCATTTGTTTTCGTCTTAATTGTCAAGCCCAATTGATATGACAGAGACACAGGTGTCACAATGGCAGTTCAGTGTATCTGCCTTAGTGTCTTACTTAGTGTGTTTGTCCTAATTTTTCTGAACCACAACTTTCTTAATTGAAAACAAATGTCAAAACATATTTAGATAACTGTTTTTACCATGAGTAGTGGTGCCGCTTGAAATATTTCTTCTTGTAGGTTCAAGGACAAAGTCACAGCTGAAGGTCAGATCTTTGCTGGTTCCACTTAAGTTGTCCCTTGACAATAATTTTAGTTATTGCTTAACTTTAGAATTGATATTTTCAATTCGGTTAATTTGACTTAAACAATGTCAAGCTTTGAAATGAATTAAATTGTGTCCAAAAATCAAAGTAGAATGTCATCCTTATTATGATTTACAATTTTAGTCTATTGTGGGATGGTGACTTCGGTGCAGAATGGAACAACAGTTATCAGTACAGATGGTGCTGTTACATCGGTGGTACATACATGTAATTCAGGGACTACACTATCAGGGTCCCCTAATATCAGCTGTTCTAGTAATGGTACTTGGGAGGATGCTTTCCCAACTTGTGGTAGGTTTTGTAGTCCTTACACTGTTCATTTAAGAGGTGGAGAGAATATTTTTTGCTTTCATGAACCAAAAAAACTAATCACACTTTATGAATACGTGAAGCGGATTCAAACATAAGTGTGATTAGTTTTTTCGGTTCATACCTCCATGAAAACAAAAAAATATTCCCTTCATCTTTTATAATTTAATAGCATGGAGTGAACAAAGCAAAACTTACAATTTTTGATACTTTTTTGTATGGAACTATTTTCTGCGGAAGCATACAAAATGGCTTGGTGCTCAAAATTTTGTTCATGGAGGTATGAATTAAATTTTTCGACCACTCAGAAGGCTCATTTTTGATAGACAAAACTAACAATTAAATTATATAAAAATGGTACAGCATACGAGGGGTGATTGAAAAGTTTGTAGCCTAAGGCAAAGAGATGTAGTTTAACCTAAAAATTCTGATTTATTTTTCAAAGCAGGCACCTTGAAAACCTACATACCTTGTCCAACAATATTTGAAAGCCTTTGGATACCTTCCCTGTACAAGGTAGCATCTTGTGTCAACACCTTATTTGACCTAATCATCCGACTGTCACTACAAAATGATTTTAATACTTGCCTACATAGACCCCAATTTGTATATTTAAAACAGGTCTGTTTCACCTCAAGGCCACAAAATATCCATTTATCCCTTGAAGAATGTAATGCAATTTTTACGAGTGAATGATTTAAAAAAAAAAAAAAAATTGTACAGAGTCTGTCCTTTGCTTAAAGTGTTTGTAATTTAAAAGAAAGATATTCATTGTTAATTTGCAATCTCTTTGGCAAATATTTAACATTTACAACCTAAGACTAAATATTTATATTCTAAAAACTTTAGAGGCAATGATTTTGTATACTTTAGACAACTTGTAACCCTTTCCTGTTTTACAGAATTTGAGACCTATTAAAAATTCAAATGTTTTACATTCGCAAATTTAAAGTAGATTTTATTTGAAAATAACCATTTAGTAGGGAAGAAAATATTGAAGAAATAGAAGAAACTGCTTGTAACAAGCAATTTCTTCTTTATCTACTACGTTTTCTCAATAAAAATTCACGGACATAAAAAACAGGGACTGAACAGGAAATGATAAAACTGAGAGTAATAAGCGTAGTAGTCCAACTCTATAAATAGGAAAAGATTTTAAAAATGCTGAACCAAGTTAGCTCAGTGGGTAACACGCTGTGCTCTCAATCCAACATTCATTCCAAAGCTTAAATTTTTAATCTCGATGTAAATAAGCTTTTGAATGAAAAGCACTAGCCTGTGTGTGAAACCCATGTGGTTAAACGGGATATAAAGCACTGTAGGCCTACCCTGTCTCATCTACCATTTCATCTGATAGAACAAATGTGACAACTGGTATTGCATTAGATGAGACTAAAAGGTTCTCATTTATCACAAAAAATATATCTTTGCCCGTGAATTGATTCATGATTTCTTTTATTACTATCTGAAAATGTAAACCCATTCATAAAAAATGACCGCGAAATGCCAAATTACTGATTTGCGCAGTGATTAAGGTCATGACATCTACAGACACTTTTATTTTACCATCTGCAGTGTTGCATCCAGGCTGCTCGATCGAGGGATATCTCTGGGTTTTTGAATCACCCACGCAACATTACTGATTACCCCATATCATAATTTAAACTGATACCCGATTTCAAATTGAAATATATTTGATAGACAGGGAACCCAACAGCAAACCATGTGCAGTAAATTCTTTCCATTGCCGGTCAAAGACAATCAAGTCAAACTTGATAAGAAATAATTTAAATCAATTGTCATGCCACCAAAATGGCACCACAGACCTTTTTAAAACCTCAATATCGGCGCTATATCATCGTAATGGGCGGACAAGAAGAAATACAGAGAAAGCCAATCTAGTTAGATTGGGGGGGAGGGGTGAAAACCGAATAGGCTGTTTCAAACGCTAGATTACAGAAATCATGGTTGCAAAATTATAAGAGTTTGAAACACGAGGAGAAATCGGGGAAGACTGTTATTTGTCTTGTGAAAAAGCACAGGTTAGAGTTATCCATTTACTTTCTGATGTATGAAATGCCATACTTGCACACAAACATTTAGAATCGAAATGCCACATTCAGTGTACTACCATAGTGAGTTTGTCAGAGCCACCTCCAATGTGCATAATGAACTTCAGTCAAAAATTGACTAATCTATGAGAACTCCTTCATATTACAAAGACAGATATTGCCATTTTAAATGTCGGACCCTACAAGAATAGAGTGGGTTAGACTTGTTAGACTTGAGGGCCTTGAAATTGCTACATATTTATCAAGAGCTAATTTTTTTGCCCAAATATTTCAGTGATACATTTTAAATTGTTTTGAAAACTAAATAAATTACTTGTTTACTTTACATCTATGAGAGATTCATAAATGAATCCACATATTGCTTAGGCTTTTGACCCCCCTGTTAGCATTTGTCACTTCCCTCATTTCAGTAATACAATGAAGGAGCTACCCCTCTTGGAAGAAATCCTGGATGCAACACTGATTCTAACCGATATTCTAGACTAGTATCGCTATGCCTACCAGACTCTGACCAGTCCAAGGTCACACAGATCTACAGATGTGATGTGTTTTGATTGAAAATGTATTTCAAATCACTAAAAACACATTTTGAAAATAATCATTTAGTTAAAATGCACTGAAATACATTTCAAATATTTTCAATGCATATTTTTGAAGGTCCACTGTTATTCCCATTTCGAAAAAGTCTGGAACCTGACACATGCATTGGTTTCTGGCCTCGATCCACCTATGTATGAAGCAGGTCTAAAGATTCCTGTACAATATATTGAGAAATTAATGGCTTCTAAACTTGATCGAAATTACACAAAAATCTACTCAGAAACCTCTATCCATTTGAAATCTATTGAAATATCAAGGGCGATGCTCCTAAGACTATCCTTTGCGTATTTTGTCTGAAATTGACAATTACACTGTTGATCAAGTCAGTTATGGGTGAGAAAACATAGTTGGGATTCTGTTACTGAGGAAATGATAGAAGTTTTTAGACGTGATTTCATAATTCAGAAAACTTACAGACTAATCAGAGAATGGCTTCAATTGTACAAATTGACTGCATTTTAGGCTGTTCAGGCCTTTGATTTTCATTCCTCATCTATTATTTTATGTCTTTTTATTGTTTTTGTATTGTTCTTTATGTTTTATGTTATACTATCCTTAAATTTCTTGCATCCTAAATGACAACAGCTATCGATGCGCAATGAAACAAATATCAATCATGCAATCATCTGACAAAAGTCATCACACCATGTGTCTCTTGTCTTTCACAATGTAGAGTTTAGAAGAGCAATAATAGATTTTGTTTGTTATCACTCCCTTTTATCTGGATATTTGAGTAGTGATTATATTTTTACAGTTATCTGCGATTATCTTCAAACTTTGGGGAATGGAACTACAACAATAGGTACTGATGGTATTCAAACATATGCCCAGTTTACATGTGATTTGGGATACAGTTTGTTTGGTGAAGAACTAACCTTTTGTTCCACAGATGGATCATGGAACACAAGTGTCCCTCTGTGTGGTAGGTTAAGGGTATACAAGTATATATAAAAATAATTTAGAAAAAGATGGTAGGAAAAGAAGAATTTGCTTTTGATAAGCAATATCTCCTTCAGCCTCAATGTATTTAACTGTATAATAGTATGATACTTGTTTTACAATATAAATTTCCACTAAATCATAGTTCACAACTTACTTCAATTTTGATTAGACTAAATTTTTGTCTCGAGGGTAAACATCAGTTCTGATTCTTACTTCTGATTTGTGATATTAATTTTTATAGGGAAGATAATTCAGTACTAAATCCAACTTATCATTGGTTATCAATTTATCAGAAAAATATCTTAAATAGTTTCCATTCTAAACAGTAAGATGTGATGAAATCAGTGCTCCATCCAGTGGTTCAAAGTTTATGTCTACAGATGGCCAGACAACTCGAGCAATGTTCTCTTGTGTCACAGAATACCACATCGAAGGGGACACTAACATCATTTGTCTCACAGATGGATCATGGAATGGAACTACTCCATTATGTGGTAACGAATTGGATCATAAATGATAGATTGTGTCTGTCAATCTGAGAACCAGTCAGCCTATCAAATTCTTTATTCAGACCAGAAGTGAACAATTAACTTCGACATTTGCCAACATTTCTGTTGATCATTTTTGTTGGTTTTGCGCCTCAAACCTCCTAACTCAAGCTGTGGTTACAACATTTAGGTTGCCAACCAACCATTTTACTTACATAGTGAAATGATCAAATTGAGCTTTTCCTGAGCATATCTTGAACATTTGTGGATGGGTTTCAAATAGCATAGCCCAATAGTTCTCCATCAAGAGTAGATATTTCGTTTGAATCAAATTAGCTAATTTTCAATTAGCTCCAAGGTCAAGGTCAATTAGATGTTTGGTTAGTAAACAAATTGAAAAAAATATCCTAAACATTTTATTATCATGTCAAAATTAGCAGACTTCCAACCACACCCACTGACCTCAGACATTGCAGTTTGAAATAAGGTGTCATACAATAATAATTTGCAAAATATATAGTCAGAGGCACAAACAAAAAGTTAAATGGTTTGTCGGCAACCAATATTTAATAAAAAAACCCAACAACATACATAATATAAATGTTTGATTTCAATGTTTAGCTCTTGTTGAAATGAATGATTAAATTGGAAATAGATTTTTTATGGAAAACAATGATCCATCAGTTGATTGGTTTGAGTTTAAATACACTTTTGAATTTGTCTATCAACATTGTGGAATTCAAATTGACTGAAAAATTTGTTTCATACCTACTTGAAAACATTGAACAAGGATCTGTTCTTCCTCAGAAAGAAGTTTCATAAGTTAACTGTTTCAGACTGCTTATTTCGACATTTTTTCATGGTATATTTCTTGTTCATACTATTTCCATTTCTTGTTAAAATTGTTAGGATTTGAGTGAAATGTATATCTGAATATATGACATTGCACACTTTGTTAGTGGTGCAAATTTAGCTAACAAAGAGAAAGTTGGCTCTGTGAAATATTTTTTGTTAAGCTATTCTGACATGGTGACACTTTTAGATGTTCCCTCCCAAAAAAGTTTGTAGAAAATATTGTGGAAAATAAAGAAATAATTTGTTAAAGTAATTTCTTCATTTAACACAATGTTTCTTCCACAAAAGTAAAAAAAAAGTTATAACTTCTTAAGCTTTAAATTATCTTCTGTAACTTATTTCCAATTGGACCAGTCTTAAACATTGCTGTCTCATAATGGTTTAAAGCCACTCTTTATACATTTCTTAACATATTTGGATGACTTTTTCTCATAAAGTTCTGATCATGTGGCCTCTTTCATGTAAAAATGTTTTGTGATATTCTGCTGTGTCAGAAAAAAGAGGCTTAATTTTGTAATTTTGTGTTATTTTTCTTCTTCTTTAATTGCAGCCATCTGACTATAAACTGGGATGACAGCACATTTGTTAAATTCATACTTAGATTAAAACAACCACAACAACTAAAACCTTACATATGAGCGCATGCTTGACATTTCCAACCATTTAACATGTGCGCCAAGTAAAGACTCAGATCAGCCTGTGCATCTGCATAATCTGATCCGAGTCTTCATTTTGCACTCTGCAGATAGATACTTATCCAAAGCTTCTTTAAACAATCAGCAAATATTTGAATTGCCCCCAATGGCTGTCGAGGGTGCTCAATGTGTGCGAGTCATGCTCATGCAAAATGGTTGGAAATGTCACACATAGGCTCATATAAGATTCATTTCAGTATGTGACATCCCTACTTCACCCACAAATGGCCAAGTGTTCATAGGCTCAAACAAAAGTATTGTACACTATACATGTGATACTGGATTTACATTGGATGGGGACTCCCAGCAGTTGTGTAGTGATCAAGGAACTGGGTGGATTGGAACAGATCCTTTATGTGGTAAGATGAAATTTATCTTTCACTGTAACATTGATACCAAAAGATGAAATATTGTTGTTATTGTAGTGTCTTTAGGTCTTTGAAATCGAGGATCTGGTATAACAAGCTTTCAGTTTTTTTTCCTTTTCTGTTAAAATGAAATATTTACGAAGATAATTTGGTTCAAAAAGACTTTGTTTATGAAAGGCTTATATTTCCAAAGTGTTGGTAATGACATCTGGCTACAGCTATAGTGTAGTTGGTAACCTGTCAGAGTGTCAATCATGAGATCCAGGATTCTATCCCCAGTCACAGCAAATAACCTTTTGGGGCTTTATTTCTCACCAATGGGTGGATAATTGTAAACCTAAGTGAGATGAGCAGCTGGAGGCTTGGAAAGGATGTCATGGTAATCTGGGTGTGAGAAATACCACAAATCCATGGTTAGGTGTTCCAGCCACTCGATATGATTGAAATACTGTTAAAAGTGGTGTTAACCCCATTCAATTGTTCATTTGACGTCCATGCATATCTTGAAAAAAGTCAAAATTTTGATATCTGTAAGAAAGCTGATAACTCTTCATATTACAAATAAGTAGTGCGTTCCTAGCTCAGTTCTTTTCAGAGAAAACCTATGGTATTACTGTAGGTTGAGAATTGTAAATTTCTTAAATAATGTTGTTATTCTCACTGTGCAAAAACTTAGACATCTTTGGATATCTCTGGTATTGAAACCTTATATTGAAAGCTAGAATATTTATTTACAATCAAACCAGCAATCTAAAATTTCAAGGGACTATCTCTAATTTTCTTTTGTATGATTTATTCACCTTTTTCAATTTTTTTTTTAACACTATCTAGCATCAAACAAATGGGTGCCATACATCCCTATGTAGTTCTCTTATTCTATCTTTAGTTCAATGTGACGGTTTGTCATTAAAGAGTAATTTGTCATCAACCCTCAGTACTAATGGAACATTTCTCTTATTCTATCTTTAGTTCAATTTGACGGTTTGTCATTAAGCAGTAATTTGACATCAACCCTCAGTACTAATGGAACATTTCTCTTATTCTGTTTTTAGTTCAATGTGATGGTTTGTCATTAAGCAGTAATTTGTCATCAACCCTCAGTACAAATGGAACCAGAAGTGTTGTGGTGTTTGACTGTGACCTTGGCTTTTCTATAGATGGACCTTACCAATTAGAATGCTTAATGGATGGTTCCTGGTCTGGAAGTCTTCCATCTTGTGGTAAGCAAAAGGTGTTTAGTACATAAGTGTATCAAAGAGAGTTAATAAAAACACTTTGAAAGGTATTTGATTAAGATCAGTCAGCACATCTGATCAAAGTCTATGCTGCCTGGCTGTCCTGTCACTTGGGGGATTAGTAAGAAGAAAATTGACCTTTGATGATATTTAGCCCAATCTAACTTTTTAATATGTTGATAAAGATTAAAAGGTTTTATACCTTAAAAAAAATGAGTACTTCCATGTATACCCATGCAAAAAGTAGTTCCATATATTTTACTCAATTTTTTGCTTTTATTGACCCTTTCCCATACAACTACTGATTTTTATATCCACAAGAGTTCATACTTGAGAATGCATAGTTGGAAAAGAAGAAAGTGCTTATTTCAAGCAATTTCTTCTTTTCCCTCAATATTTTCTACCCTATAGGATAGTCATATTTTGCATAAAGCTCACTTTAAATTGTCATTTACGACCTCTTTCAAATTGGACAAGTCTAAAATTCCATAAAGTATGAAAGGGTTGAATTAAAAGAAATGAAGTGAATACTTTAAGGTTTTTCTTGAGATTAGGAACTAAATTTACGTTTCTGTATGATTCCACTTTGCAGTTACATACAGTGTGAGTAGGTATTTTGTTTCATACCTCAAAGAAAGTAATAGGTTTACTCTTTAACCTTTTCTTGTTCAATCCCTGGTTTTTATGTCACTGTGGTTTTATGCTTGAGAAAACATACCTCAAAGAAAGTGATGGTTTTTCTCTTTAAGCCTTTCCTTTTCAATCCCTGATTTTTACGTCCCTGAAACTGAAACTGTTTGATTTAATTAAACACCTAATTTTATGCAAAGCGTATTCACTGGCGTTGTACAAAAGTAAATTGTGCTAAAATCAATATGTTAAAATATGCAGATACAACTGAAATAATATGCTTTTCCAGTTGAACATAGCATCAAAGTCTTTGAAACATGGTTTTCAAGCCCTTCTTAAAAGAATCAACGGTTTTGGATTGTCTTAGGTCCTGTGGGAGCCTGTTCAATAGTTTTGGGCCTGCTGTTTTACAACCCCTGTCACAAAATGTTTTGCATTTGTTGAATGGTATACCGTAACAACCTGCAGATGAGCCAGTGGATCTCAAATTTTTGGTTTTGGTGACAGTTGTTCTGTAAACAACTCGATCAAATAAGCCGGTGGTCCCTGTCGTTTTATACTTGAGAAAACATGGCGGAAAAGAAGAAGTTGCCTGTAATAGCAATTTCTTCTTTTTTCACAATATTTTCTACCTGTCTAAATGATTATTTTTCAAATAAATGTACTCTAAATTGTTGTCTGCAAAACCTTTGAGTTTGGAAGAGTGTTACATTTTGCAAAATAGGAAAGGGAAAAGTTAATGTTTCATATTTCAGTAAAATGCGCAGCTTTAACAGCTCCAGACAGTGGCAGTATAAATATAACAAGTGATGGGTTGGTCAGCATAGCAACATTTGGCTGTACTAATGGCTATGTTATACGGGGCAGTCAAACACTTCAGTGTAATACCACTGGTTTATGGAATGGTCTGGCACCAGCATGCAGTGAGTGTAACTGTTAAAGAAGTTGTTCATTTATCATCTGCTTAACATTTAAATCTCAGATCTCCACCAATTTTTGATTAAGTTATTTATTTAAAAGCCCAGTTTAACCCATTACCAGATGACAAAATTTTAAACAAAATTGAAAGACGTTACACTAACATTTAATAGTATGTTTAAATTGGAAAATGAGTATGTTATGGTATAGATAACACTTTGAGAAAAAGACAATTTCTCCTTTCCCACAAATTTTTCCCTAACTATTTCGCTAAATCATGTTAAGAGGAGAAATTGTTTGGTAATAGTATGTAAGTAAAGTATGTTTTATTACAGTATTGTGTCTTTAAAACCTAGCTTTTAATTTGCTTTGTGAGTGCTTTTATTTTTATTTTGAAAGTTCGTAGGACTTTTTTAACACAATCAAATGTTGTTTGAAGTGAGGTTATAATCATTTTTATATGATTATTTTGTTTAGTTTGTGAAGTACCTACAAGTCCCACCAATGGAGATGTAATCTCAGATGGTGTCACAGCTTTGTACACATGTGATATAGGCTATAGTCTGTATGGAGATGTCACCAGGGTGTGTCAACAAGGTGGTCAAGGCTGGAATGGTTCACAACCAACTTGTAGTAAGTGAAATCCCCTTAGTAGATTACAGATGTGCATGTGTGTGTTTGTAGAATTTAGGTCCCTACATGTTCTAGGCTTATTTGGTATGGAGTATGAGAGAGAAAGATGCGGATACAAGGTGATCCGGGTTCATAACTCCTATCTCTTCTACGAATGACACAAGCAATTTCTTCATTGTCCACATTCTCACCAATTGGTGGATAATCCTAAACCCTAAACCAAGTGGGATAGCAGCTGGAGACTAAGAAAGGATGTAGTGGTAGTACTGGAGTGAGAAATACCGGGAATCCATTGTTAGGTTCTCCAGCCACTGAGATATGACTGAAATACTGTTAAAAGTGGTGTTAAATCCTATTCATTCTATCAATCAATCAATCATTATCCACAAAGGTCTCAACCTTACAGACCAAAAAAAAATTTATCAACTGTAAATTGTTGTCTGCAGATTCTATCAATTTGGACTAGACTATATATTTTCTTGTGTGGTAATGGGTTAAACACTTGTTTTTTTTTCAGCTTCTTGTAACTCCCTTAACTCAGTATCAGGAGGGTCTGTTGTCATGACAACTGATGGAACAACAACAGTGGTAGAGTACACCTGTGGTGCTGGGTACACTATGTTTGGTGCAAGTACACTGTCCTGTAGATCTGATGGAACATGGGATTTTACCAACACTTCCTGTGGTATGTTGGTTTATTTATAGCAAGTTCACCTATGGTGCTGAGTACACTGTATTTGATTAAGAAAAAGACTGGCAGTGTACTACTGGTTGATTTAGCTTATGTATTGCATTCTTAATTGGAAAAATAAGAAAACATTTTGACACTGTAAAAAGTTCTCGTAATAACCCTGTCTGTGTAACTGTCTATCTTTGAATTCTTCAAGTTCTTAAAAAATGTATATAGAGAGGATATTGATTGAGTGATCATGAATTATATAATTTATATAGCTTGTCACCTAGAACTGATAAAAACTCGGCATAGCCTCGTTTTTATCAGTTTATAGATGACAAGTTAAGAAAATTTGACATATTATGAATATAAACTTAATATTCTTTTTGTAATGTGACCTTAATTTCTGCAATAAATAATTAAAAAATTATAGAGTTCATACATATATGATATTCCACAAAACATATGACTTTGTTTATTAAATGACCACATTATGATGTCATTTTGGTGGTAACAAAAATGTGTTACTACAAGTTTGAACTCATTTGGATAGTTTTTACACTAGCATAATATCACCCTTGTAATTTCAAAAATATTCGATAGGTTTATTTCTGGGCTGTAGGTCATATCATAAATAGTTGTATATTTCTCTTCAGGTTTTGTTCAAATTGAATAGATATCTCTTGAATCTTTCAGTGACTTGTGACACCTTGATGGTCCCTGATAATGGTAATCTTAACATTACATCCAATGGGGAGATATCTACAGCATACCATACATGTAACACAGGTTACACTTTAAAAGGGACTTCCTTACTGACCTGTAGGACTGATGGAACTTGGGACTTTTCTGCACCCCAGTGTGGTAAGTAGATGCTATAATGTTTATAAAGTGACTTTCCTATAACTCTAGCATGTTCAGATCCATCAAATTGCTTGATGCATCAAAGGATTCGAGTAAAGATGTGTTTACAAAGTTTGATTTGAAAGAGGTAGACATTTCACTATTTTTAAGAAGTATAAAATCAAAATGCAGGTCCATTATAATGCTGTGGGTGGGGTCCTAGAAATGAAACCTGGCAAGAAGTGGAGTAACTTTGCTATGACGCTGTAAATTCCCCCCCCCCCCCACTAATCACCCCTACAATCAAATTTTAGGTGTGAAATACTTACATTGCTAAGATGTACCTGGCTTAAGGTAACTATCAATTTTTATATGATTCCCGTCTTTTTCAATTGGATGGTGAAAATCTCCATTAACATCAAACAGCGTTAACATCAAACAAGGAACCATCACAGCAGCAAACAAAAATGGTAACCCCCCCCCCCTCGAAAAAATTTCGGGAGACAAGCAGATCCCACATTGTATTTTATTAACCCATTCCCACACAGGGAAGCTTTTGGACGCCCCTTAAGAAAAGCACTTGGGAAAACATTGCGTAAAATGAAGAAATTGAATTTTACACAATGTTTCCTTCCCAGAAAGTTGAAAAATCTAAAATTTCATGACTTGTGAATTATCGTCTGCAACTCCTTCCAGTTTGGACCAATCTAAAATTTTGCTGTCTGGTAATGGGTTAAGCACTGTGTCAGGAAGCAATATATTGGAGTTGTAGTGTACATGATGAATTCTTTGTTTTGTTAGATGTAGCCAGGGTTTCATTCATTATGCGCTATTAACGTTTTCCTGAATTAGCTCACAAAAATGGCGCAGAAAACAGAACAGGTATAAATATGTTACACATTATATTTAAAGTAACATGTGTAACATGTTACCTGATGGTCAAAGGCATACATATATCCAAACAAATAAATATTTCTCCATTTCAAAAAAAAGCACTTCAATGCCCTAAATCAGGAAAGTTACTGTAACATTGTAACATGTAGTTTTAGAAAGGGATCGATTTTTCGGGTGTTTGTAACCTTTGTAACAAGCTTGTAACACCCTTGTAACACATTATATAAGTTAAAAAAAAACGCATTTCTATGCCCCAAATCCAGAAAGTTACTGTAACATTGTAACATGCAGTTTTGAAAAGGGACCCTTTTTTCGGGTATTTGTAACCTTTGTAACAAGCTTGTAACACCCTTGTAACATCCTTGTAACATATTACAACATTTCAAAAAACGCATTTTCATGCCCAAAATCCAGGAAGTTACTGTAACATTGTAACATGCAGTTTTAAAAAGGGATACATTTTTCGGATGTTTGTAACTTTTGGAACAAGCTTGTAACACACTTGTAACATCTTTGTAACATATTATAACATTTCAAAAACGCAATTTCATGCCCAAAATCCAGAAAGTTACTGTAACATTGTAACATGCAGTTTTAAAAAGGGACCCATTTTTCGGATGTTTGATACCTTTGTAACACCCTGGTAACACCCTTGTAACATCCTTGTAACATATCATAACGTTTCAAAAAACGCATTTCTATGCCCCAAATCCAGAAAGTTACTGTAACATTGTAACATGCAGTTTTCAAAAAGGATTCAATTTTCGGATGTTTGTAACCTTTGTAACACCCTTGTAACATACTTGTAACATGAATTATAACATTTTAAAAAACGCATTTCTATGCCCCAAATCCAGAAAGTTACTGTAACATTGTAACATGCAGTTTTAAAAAGGGACCCATTTTTCGGATGTTTGTAACCTTTGAAACAAGCTTGTAACACCCTTGTAACATCCTTGTAACATCTTATAACATTTAAAAAAACGCATTTTCATGCCCAAAATCCAGAAAGTTACTGTAACATTGTAACATGCAGTTTTAAAAAGGGACCCATTTTTCGGGTATTTGTAACCTTTGTAACAAGCTTGTAACACCCTTGTAACATCCTTGTTACATATTACAACATTTCAAAAAACGCATTTTCATACCCAAAATCCAGGAAGTTACTGTAACATTGTAACATTCAGTTTTAAAAGGGACCCATTTTTCGGGTATTTGTAACCTTTGTAACAAGCTTGTAACAACCTTGTAACATACTTGTAACATAAATTATAACATTTTAAAAAACGCATTTCTATGCCCCAAATCCAGAAAGTTACTGTAACATTGTAACATGCAGTTTTAAAAAGGGACCCATTTTTCGGGTATTTGTAACCTTTGTAACAAGCTTGTAACACCCTTGTAACATCTTTGTAACATCTTATAACATTTCAAAAAACGCATTTTCATGCCCAAAATCCAGAAAGTTACTGTAACATTGTAACATGCAGTTTTAAAAAAGAATTCAATTTTCGGATGTTTGTAACCTTTGTAACAAGCTTGTAACAACCTTGTAACATACTTGTAACATAAATTATAACATTCTAAAAAACGCATTTCTATGCCCCAAATCCAGAAAGTTACTGTAACATTGTAACATGCAGTTTTAAAAAGGGACCCATTTTTCGGATGTTTGTAATCTTTGTAACAAGCTTGTAACATCCTTGTAACATCCTTGTAACATATTATAACATTTCAAAAAACGCATTTTCATGCCCAAAATCCAGAAAGTTACTGTAACATTGTAACATGCAGTTTTAAAAAAGGATTCAATTTTCGGATGTTTGTAACCTTTGTAACAAGCTTTTAACAACCTTGTAACATACTTGTAACATAAATTATAACATTCTAAAAACGCATTTCTATGCCCCAAATCCAGAAAGTTACTGTAACATTGTAACATGCAGTTTTAAAAAGGGACCCATTTTTCGGATGTTTGTAACCTTTGTAACAAGCTTTTAACACCCTTGTAACATCCTTGTAACATATTATAACATTTCAAAAAACGCATTTTCATGCCCAAAATCCAGAAAGTTACTGTAACATTGTAACATGCAGTTTTGAAAAGGGACCCTTTTTTCGGGTATTTGTAACCTTTGTAACAAGCTTGTAACACCCTTGTAACATCCTTGTAACATAAATTATAACATTCTAAAAAACGCATTTCTATGCCCCAAATCCAGAAAGTTACTGTAACATTGTAACATGCAGTTTTAAAAAGGGACCCATTTTTCGGGTATTTGTAACCTTTGTAACAAGCTTGTAACACCCTTGTAACATCTTTGTAACATATTATAACATTTCAAAAACGAATTTTCTTGCTGAACGATTTTTGTTGTTTTGAGTGAAAATATTCCAGGTCATCAAGGCTACTCATTTAAGCCAATGCTGAGTACTCTTAAATTAAGAATTCTTAAGATTCTTATTTAGCGGCTTAAAAATCTCGATCTAAAGAACGCTATATCTTAAAAATCTAAATAAGAAACTTAAGAATCTTGACGATAAGGACGTACATCAGAGGTGCGTTTTTTTCGTCGAGATGAAAAAAACTGCTAAATAAGATTTTTGAGACGTTTTAAAGAACGAATTATGTTATTTCAAGTGAAAAGATTCGACGTCGTCAAGGCTACTCGTTTAAGCCAATGCCGAGTACGCTTAAATTCCTCATTAAGAAATCTTAAGATTCTTATTTTGCCGCTTAAAAATCTTAATCTAAAGAACGCTTCATCTTAAAAATCTAAATAAGTTTCTTGAGAATCTCGACGAAAAGAACGCACCTCAGGTCTCTAATGATGAGTGGGGTACTTGAGATTGGAAACGAATTTGTGAAATGGCCTTAACTGCTTGATAATCATGGATCGTCTGATTGAATTCGAATGAGCAAGACAGATCATATATTAAGTTAAAATTGTGTGTTTGTGTTTTTTTCTGCAGCCAATAGTCCAATATCTGGGCGGAGTTCTCGACGTGTACCTCGGCGAAAAAATTTGGCTCATCTGAGCAACATATTTGACAGTCTATTATTAATTTGGCTAGAGTGATAACGAAAAGGAAAGAACAGTCACTGGAAGGTACTTTAAGACGTAAAAAATGTTTTTGTGTTCATGAACATACCTTTCTAGTTGCTAAGCAGACATCATGACGTAATAAAGTGGAAACCACGCAATTTACATTTATTCATAATTCTTACGAGATGTTTAGGGGGGGGGGGGATTTGTCACCGGTCATTGAACGCAGGTTCGATTTCAATCAAAGGAAGGCTTTGCGATTCGTCTCGATTGAAACTTTTATTGTGGCGAAAAAAAAATACGGGATCAACACTTTAAACCATTACTAGACGGCAAAAATTTAGAGAGGTCAAATTTGAAAGGAGTTGCAGACGACAATTTAAAGCGTATAAAAATTTGGATTTTTTTACTTCATGGGTAGATAGCATTGCGGATAATGAGAAATTGCTTGTTACAGGCAATTCCAAAGAGAATTAAAAATAAGATTTAGTGAAAATTTTATCGTATAGATTCTTATCTCATCAATAAAACAATCTGCAAATTCATGACATGGCTTGTTATCAATAAGTTATCGGAAAGTCATCCGAATGCTCTGGTTTTGGTAAAGATAATGCAGACTCTGGCTTATTTAATAATGATAGTTTACTCACCCGGAAACACCATCACTAGCACGTACAATTTCAACAACGTATCCAGAGTCCTTATCCCCAACAACTTGATATAACATCCTAATGTTAAAATTAGTCCTTTCAATCCACCGTTTTCCAACTTTTACAAAACACACGTTCTCATCAAACTTAATCCTATCCATGGTAAAGACGTTTTACTTTAATTTCAAAGTTGTAAATCTAATTTATATGTTTACCAGTTGTCAATTTTTGCTAATTGATTAATTTGATTGGGTAATTGTTTTGAGGGGGATTGAAATCCATACATGATAATTTTTTTTGATTGGATACGAGAGATAATCTCCAATAGTGCTGACAACTAGTATATTGGCCAGGTGCATCCTATTATCTTTTAACACATTACATGGTCAACAATAAACAATTCGCTAGATGCCAAGAAAGTGTGAAAATTGTAAGTCGTACACTTCTACCTAGGTGTCAATTTTCCTTATAATGTAAATTTGGAAACAATAAAGAAGAGAGACAGAGGAGAGGAAAGATGAAAGAATGAACGGATGGATGGATGGGTGAATAGATGGACGGAAGGAAGGAAAGAGGGAAGGGGGGAAGAATAGATAGATAGAGAAAGGAAGATAGATAGATAGATAGATAGATAGATAGATAGATAGATAGATAGATAGATAGATAGATAGATAGATAGATAGATAGATAGATAGATAGATAGATAGATAGATAGATAGATAGATAGATAGATAGATAGATAGATAGATAGATAGATAGATAGATAGATAGATAGATAGATAGATAGATAGATAGATAGATAGATAGATAGATAGATAGATAGATAGATAGATAGATAGATAGATAGATAGATAGATAGATAGATAGATAGATAGATAGATAGATAGATAGATAGATAGATAGATAGATAGATAGATAGATAGATAGATAGATAGATAGATAGATAGATAGATAGATAGATAGATAGATAGATAGATAGATAGATAGATAGATAGATAGATAGATAGATAGATAGATAGATAGATAGATAGATAGATAGATAGATAGATAGATAGATAGATAGATAGATAGATAGATAGATAGATAGATAGATAGATAGATAGATAGATAGATAGATAGATAGATAGATAGATAGATAGATAGATAGATAGATAGATAGATAGATAGATAGATAGATAGATAGATAGATAGATAGATAGATAGATAGATAGATAGATAGATAGATAGATAGATAGATAGATAGATAGATAGATAGATAGATAGATAGATAGATAGATAGATAGATAGATAGATAGATAGAAGTTGTGGACGGATGAATTAAAAAGTCATAATCATAAATTGCTATAGTTTTTATTCACTAAAATACGCTTTAAAAAGCAATTCTTATATTGTTGAACCCGTTATAGTTCTTGGAGGGGGGTCGGTTCGGATAAAGACAACCACAATTTCGTTGTGTGTTAAAATTCAAACAGGACATTTAATGTATCTAATGGTAAATCATACATACCAACATCGTTAGTTGCAAGAAGTTCTGTTTGGGTAAGGACAAAGGCAACAAGACAAAAAGACCCAGTTGATTGGCCTACATTTGTTATCCTTAATTGTCTACGGTATCTTTAGAAAAATTGTGCTAAAAGTCGGAAAATCCAAATAAGCTTGATGTTGTACAAACATGCGAAATCGTTGGCCCGCGGTCAGTCCTATGAGGTTATACATTTCCTGTTTTGCAAAATCTAAATCCAAAAAAAGAAAATATGGTCGAAAAAGAAAAAAAATGATATGATACAAGGGTGTTACAAGGGTGTTACAAGCTTGTTACAAACATCCAAAACATGTATCCCTTTTTTAAAACTGCATGTTACAAAGTTACAGTGACTTTCTGGATTTTGGGCAAGAAAATGCGTTTTTTGAAATGTTGTAATATGTTACAAGGATGTTACAAGGGTGTTACAAACTTGTTACAAAGGTTACAAACATCCGAAAAATGTATCCTTTTTGAAAACTGCATGTTACAAAGTTACAGTGACTTTCTGGATTTTGGGCATGAAAATGCGTTTTTTGAAATGTTATAATATGTTACAAGGATGTTACAAGGGTGTTACAAGCTTGTTACAAAGGTTACAAACATCCGAAAAATGTATCCTTTTTAAAAACTGCATGTTACAATGTTACAGTAACTTTCTGGATTTTGGGCTTGAAAATGCGTTTTTTGAAATGTTATAATATGTTACAAGGATGTTACAAGGGTGTTACAAGCTTGTTACAAAGGTTACAAATACCCGAAAAAAGGGTCCCTTTTCAAAACTGCATGTTACAAAGTTACAGTGACTTTGTGGATTTTGGGCATGAAAATGCGTTTTTTGAAATGTTATAATATGTTACAAGTATGTTACAAGGGTGTTACAAGCTTGTTACAAAGGTTACAAATACCCGAAAAATGGGTCCCTTTTTAAAACTGCATGTTACAATGTTACAGTAACTTTCTGGATTTTTGGCATGAAAATGCGTTTTTTGAAATGTTATAATATGTTACAAGGATGTTACAAGGGTGTTACAAGCTTGTTACATAGGTTACAAACATCCGAAAAATGTATCCTTTTTAAAAACTGCATGTTACAATGTTACAGTAACTTTCTGTTTTTTTGGCATGAAAATGCGTTTTTAAAATGTTATAATATGTTACAAGGATGTTACAAGGGTGTTACAAGCTTGTTACAAAGGTTACAAATAACCGAAAAAAGGGTCCCTTTTCAAAACTACATGGGTCCCTTTATAAAACTGTATGTTACAATGTTACAGTAACTTTCTGGATTTTGGGCGTGAAAATGCGTTTTTTGAAATGTTGATATATGTTACAAGGATGTTACAAGGGTGTTACAAGCTTGTTACAAAGGTTACAAACATCCGAAAAATGGGTCCCTTTTTAAAACTGCATGTTACAATGTTACAGTAACTTTCTTGATTTTTGGCATGAAAATGCGTTTTTTGAAATGTTATAATATGTTACAAGGATGTTACAAGGGTGTTACAAGCTTGTTACAAAGGTTACAAATACCCGAAAAATGGGTCCCTTTTTAAAACTGCATGTTACAATGTTACAGTAACTTCCTGGATTTTGGGCATGAAAATGCGTTTTTTGAAATGTTGTTATATGTTACAAGGATGTTACAAGGGTGTTACAAGCTTGTTACAAAGGTAACAAACATCCGAAAAATGGATCCTTTTTTAAAACTGCATGTTACAATGTTACAGTAACTTCCTGGATTTTGGGCATGAAAATGCGTTTTTTGAAATGTTGTTATATGTTACAAGGATGTTACAAGGGTGTTACAAGCTTGTTACAAAGGTAACAAACATCCGAAAAATGGATCCTTTTTTAAAACTGCATGTTACAATGTTACAGTAACTTTCTGGATTTGGGGCATAGAAATGCGTTTTTTGAAACGTTATGATATGTTACAAGGATGTTACAAGGGTGTTACAAGGGGGTTACAAAGGTAACAAACATCCGAAAAATGGGTCCTTTTTTAAAAACTGCATGTTACAATGTTACAGTATTTTTCTGGATTTTGGACATGAAAATGCGTTTTTTGAAATGATATGATATGTTACAAGGATGTTACAAGGGTGTTACAAGCTTGTTACAAAGGTTACAAATACCCGAAAAATGGATCCCTTTTTAAAACTGCATGTTACAATGTTACAGTAACTTCCTGGATTTGGGGCATGAAAATGCGTTTTTTGAAATGTTATAATATGTTACAAGGATGTTACAAGGGTGTTACAAGCTTGTTACATAGGTTACAAACATCCGAAAAATGTATCCTTTTTAAAAACTGCATGTTACAATGTTACAGTAACTTTCTGTTTTTTTGGCATGAAAATGCGTTTTTAAAATGTTATAATATGTTACAAGGATGTTACAAGGGTGTTACAAGCTTGTTACAAAGGTTACAAATAACCGAAAAAAGGGTCCCTTTTCAAAACTACATGGGTCCCTTTATAAAACTGTATGTTACAATGTTACAGTAACTTTCTGGATTTTGGGCGTGAAAATGCGTTTTTTGAAATGTTGATATATGTTACAAGGATGTTACAAGGGTGTTACAAGCTTGTTACAAAGGTTACAAACATCCGAAAAATGGGTCCCTTTTTAAAACTGCATGTTACAATGTTACAGTAACTTTCTTGATTTTTGGCATGAAAATGCGTTTTTTGAAATGTTATAATATGTTACAAGGATGTTACAAGGGTGTTACAAGCTTGTTACAAAGGTTACAAATACCCGAAAAATGGGTCCCTTTTTAAAACTGCATGTTACAATGTTACAGTAACTTCCTGGATTTTGGGCATGAAAATGCGTTTTTTGAAATGTTGTTATATGTTACAAGGATGTTACAAGGGTGTTACAAGCTTGTTACAAAGGTAACAAACATCCGAAAAATGGATCCTTTTTTAAAACTGCATGTTACAATGTTACAGTAACTTCCTGGATTTTGGGCATGAAAATGCGTTTTTTGAAATGTTGTTATATGTTACAAGGATGTTACAAGGGTGTTACAAGCTTGTTACAAAGGTAACAAACATCCGAAAAATGGATCCTTTTTTAAAACTGCATGTTACAATGTTACAGTAACTTTCTGGATTTGGGGCATAGAAATGCGTTTTTTGAAACGTTATGATATGTTACAAGGATGTTACAAGGGTGTTACAAGGGGGTTACAAAGGTAACAAACATCCGAAAAATGGGTCCTTTTTTAAAAACTGCATGTTACAATGTTACAGTATTTTTCTGGATTTTGGACATGAAAATGCGTTTTTTGAAATGATATGATATGTTACAAGGATGTTACAAGGGTGTTACAAGCTTGTTACAAAGGTTACAAATACCCGAAAAATGGATCCCTTTTTAAAACTGCATGTTACAATGTTACAGTAACTTCCTGGATTTGGGGCATGAAAATGCGTTTTTTGAAATGTTATAATATGTTACAAGGATGTTACAAGGGTGTTACAAGCTTGTTACAAAGGTTACAAACATCCGAAAAATGTATCCTTTTTGAAAACTGCATGTTACACTGTTACAGTAACTTTCTGGATTTGGGGCATAGAAATGCGGTTTTTTTTAACTTATATAATGTGTTACAAGGATGTTACAAGGGTGTTACAAGCTTGTTACAAAGGTTACAAATTCCCGAAAAAAGGGTCCCTTTTCAAAACTACACGTTACAATGTTACAGTAACTTTCTGGATTTGGGGCATGAAAATGCGTTTTTTGAAATGTTATAATATGTTACAAGTATGTTACAAGGGTGTTACAAGCTTGTTACAAAGGTTACAAACATCCGAAAATTGAATTCTTTTTTAAAACTGCATGTTACAATGTTACAGTAACTTTCTGTTTTTTTGGCATGAAAATGCGTTTTTTGAAATGTTATAATATGTTACAAGGATGTTACAAGGGTGTTACAAGCTTGTTACAAAGGTTACAAATAACCGAAAAATGGGTCCCTTTTTAAAACTGCATGTTACAATGTTACAGTAACTTTCTGGATTTGGGGCATGAAAATGCGTTTTTTGAAATGTTATAATATGTTACAAGGATGTTACAAGGGTGTTACAAGCTTGTTACATAGGTTATAAACATCCGAAATTTGAATTCTTTTTTAAAACTGCATGTTACAATGTTACAGTAACTTTCTATTTTTTTGGCATGAGAATGCGTTTTTTGAAATGTTATAATATGTTACAAGGATGTTACAAGGGTGTTAAAAGCTTGTTACAAAGGTGACAAACATCCGAAAAATGTATCCTTTTTAAAAACTGCATGTTACAATGTTACAGTAACTTTTTGGATTTTGGGCATGAAAATGCGTTTTTTGAAATGTTATAATATGTTACAAGGATGTTACAAGGGTGTTACAAGCTTGTTACAAAGGTTACAAATACCCGAAAAATGGGTCCCTTTTTAAAACTGCATGTTACAATGTTACAGTAACTTCCTGGATTTTTGGCATGAAAATGCGTTTTTTGAAATGTTATAATATGTTACAAGGATGTTACAAGGGTGTTACAAGCTTGTTACAAAGGTTACAAACATCCGAAAAATGTATCCTTTTTAAAAACTGCATGTTACAATGTTACAGTAACTTTCTGGATTTGGGGCATAGAAATGCTTTTTTTTGAAATGTTATAATATGTTACAAGGATGTTACAAGGGTGTTACAAGCTTGTTACAAAGGTTACAAATGCCCGAAAAATGGGTCCCTTTTTAAAACTGCATGTTACAATGTTACAGTAACTTTCTTGATTTTTGGCATGAAAATGCGTTTTTTGAAATGTTATAATATGTTACAAGGATGTTACAAGGGTGTTACAAGCTTGTTACAAAGGTTACAAATACCCGAAAAATGGGTCCCTTTTTAAAACTGCATGTTACAATGTTACAGCAACTTCCTGGATTTTGGGCATGAAAATGCGTTTTTTGAAATGTTGTTATATGTTACAAGGATGTTACAAGGGTGTTACAAGCTTGTTACAAAGGTAACAAACATCCGAAAAATGGATCCTTTTTTAAAACTGCATGTTACAATGTTACCGTAACTTTCTGGATTTGGGGCATAGAAATGCGTTTTTTGAAACGTTATGATATGTTACAAGGATGTTACAAGGGTGTTACAAGGGGGTTACAAAGGTAACAAACATCCGAAAAATGGGTCCCTTTTTAAAAACTGCATGTTACAATGTTACAGTATTTTTCTGGATTTTGGACATGAAAATGCGTTTTTTGAAATGATATGATATGTTACAAGGATGTTACAAGGGTGTTACAAGCTTGTTACAAAGGTTACAAATACCCGAAAAATGGATCCCTTTTTAAAACTGCATGTTACAATGTTACAGTAACTTCCTGGATTTGGGGCATGAAAATGCGTTTTTTGAAATGTTATAATATGTTACAAGGATGTTACAAGGGTGTTACAAGCTTGTTACAAAGGTTACTAATACCCGAAAAAAGGGTCCCTTTTCAAAACTGCATGTTACAATGTTACAGTAACTTTCTGGATTTGGGGCATAGAAATGCGTTTTTAATAATATGTTACGAAGACATATTCCTAATAATTTACTTGTTACACATTGTTACTTATGTTATTCTTGTAACTTATTTACATATGCTCTATATATTGCACCAAAAATAGTCCCTATCTCGTTTTCCTAGCGCAACAAAAGATACTGATGATGTCATTTTGTTACCATGAAATTCACATTTTAAGTGCTAAGTCCCTCAACAATATTCCAGAAAAAATTGACATCTTGTCTTCTTTGCAATAAAGAATTAGATTAATTGTTTATTTTTAACCCATAAACCACACATTGACGCTTTTGGACACCCCTGAAGTATAAAGGCTTTGAAAAATATTGTAGAGATTAAGAAATTGCTTGTGACAAGTAATTTCTACATTATCCACAATGTTTCCTTCCCCAAAAGATAAAGAATTTTACAATTTCATCAACCAAAAAGTTTTGTCTGCAACTTCTATCAATTGAAACAAATCCAAAATTTTGTCATCCAGTAATGGGTTAAGTTAACTGTTATTAGACTAAAATAAACACTTATCCTTTATATGAATCTCTTTCAGTTAAATGTTCAGACCTGTCCAACCCTAGCAGTGGATCTGTGACTCTATCATCTGATGGACAAGAGAGTATGGCAGCATATTCCTGTCTTCCTGGATATTACCTGGCAGGTGAAAGTACAAGAGTATGTGGGGCAGATGCTGTTTGGAATGGAACTGAACCTTCTTGTGGTAAGATGTCTACATGCCATTCAAAACTGTATTTCAGACTACATTCCAATAGACTTTTCTGTACTATGCACATTTTTTTATTTGCTTTGTTTTGTGAATTTTACATGTTTATCAAAGTTTTATTATTCTGAAAGATATTTGCTGCTGCATTTTTAGCTCTACTGGCCGAAGGCCACTAGAGCTGTTGCAATGGCTTTTTCCAGTCAGTGCGTCCGTCTGTTAAACTTTTGTTTAAACCATCATAAGGATCGTTCCTTTCGAAATTGGGTCAGATTCAATTCAAACTTTCACAGAATGATTGTACCGAAATAAGGATTGTTCCTTTCGAAATTGGGTATGATCCGTCAAGAAACATGGGAAAAGGGGCCTTATTAAAATTTAATAAAAAATTCCATTAAAAATCCTCGTTAACACTCTAGAGTCCACAGATTTCAGCGGATTCTCTTCAAACTTCCTCAGAATGATCGTACCATCATATGGATCGTTCCTTTTGAAATTGGGTATGATCCGTCAAGAAACATGGGAAAAGGGGCCTTATGAAAATTTAATAAAAAAAGCCTTGTTAACACACTTTTCATTGGATTCTCTTCAAACTTTCACAGAATGATTGTACCATCATAAGGATAGTACCAGTTATAATCCGTCAAGAAACATGGGAAAAGGGGCCTTTTTAAAATTTAATCGAAAAATCTATTAAGAAATCCTCGTTAACACTCTAGAATCAATAGTTTTCATCAGATTCTCCTCAAACTTTCACAGAATGATTGTACTTTCACAAGGATTGTTCCTTTCAAAATTGGGTATGATCTGTCAAGAAACACAGGAAAACAAAGGAAAAGGGGAATAAAAATCCTCATAAATTTTCAAGAGTCGACAGTTTTCATCAGATTCTCTTCAAACTTTCACAGAATGATTGCACCATCATAAGGATCGTTCCTTTAAAATTGGGTATAATCCATCAAAAAACATGGGAAAAGGGGCCTTATTAACATTTATTTAAAAAATCTTGGTTAACCCTCTAGAGTCTACAGTTTTCATCGGATTCTCTTCAAACTTTCACAGAATGATTGGACCATCATAAGGATTGTTCCTTTCAAAATCTGGTATGATCATTCAAGGACCACGGGAAAAGGGGGCCTTATGAAAATTTAATTAAAACAATCTTCGTAAACACAATAGAGTCCACAGTTTTCAACAAATTCTCTTTAAAAATTTACAGAATGATTATTACATTAAATGGATTGTTCCTTTTGGAAGTGGGTTTGATCCATCAAGTTTCATTGGAAAGAGGCCCTATGAAAATTTAATAAAAAAATCTTAGTTAACCCATCATGGCCCTAGATTTCACCTGATTGACTTCAAACTTTCACAGAAGGATTGTTCTTTTCAAATTGGGTATGATCCATCGAGAAACATAGGAAAAGGGGCCTTAGGAAAATTTAATTTAAAAAATCTTAATTAATGCTTTTAAGTCCACAGATTTCATGGGGTTGTTTTTATACTCAAACAGAATAAATATACTTTTGTAAGTATAGTTCCTTTGGAATTGGTTCAGATCCATCAAGTAACATGGGTAAAGGGGGTATATGAGAATTCAATTAAAAATCCCTGTTAACACAATGAAGCCCACAGCTTTGATCTGATTTTGTTGAAACTTTCACAGAATGATTGTAAGGTCATAACGATCATTCTTTTCATACAGGGTTTAAACTGTCAAGAAACACAGGAAAAGGGGTCTTAATTCATCTATAAATCCTAGTTACCAAGTCAAGAGCTTTCATTATCCCCCACCGTTTCGGCAAAGGGGATATAGTAATGGTCTCCATCTGTCATGCCGTCCTTCCGTCATTCCGTCATTCCATCACTAAACTTGTCCGGAGCATATCTCTGAAAGTATAATTGCTATCAACTTGAAACTTCATAGGTGGATAGATCTCATTGAGGAGAAGTGCAGTGCACAAGAACAACAACTCTTGCTTGCATAATTTTGGAGTTACTACCCTTTGTTGTTTTAAAGACTAAGATTTTGTCCGGGGCATATCTCTGAAAGTATAATAGCTATTAACTTGAAACTTCATGGGTGGAAAGATCTTGTGGAGGAGAAGTGCAGTGCACAAGAACCACTACTCTTGCTTGCATAATTTTGGAATTATTGCCCTTTGTTGTTTTAAAGACTAAGATTTTGTCTGGGGCATATCTCTTAAAGTATAATAGCTATTAACTTGAAACTTCATAGGTGGATAAATTTTGTTGAGGAGAAGTGCAGTGCACAAGAACCACTACTCTTGCTTGCATGATTTTGGAGTTATTGCCCTTTGTTGTTTTAAAGACCAAGATTTTGTCAGAGGCATATCTCTGAAATAATAATAGCTATTAACTTGAAACTTCATAGGTTGATAGATCTTGTCGAGGAGAAGTGCAGTGCACAAGAACCACTACTCTGCTTGCATAATTTTGGAGATACCGCCCTTTGTTGTTTAAAGACTAAGATTTTGTCTGGGGCATATCTCTGAAAGTATAATAGCTATTAACTTGAAACTTCATAGGTAGATAGATCTTGTTGAGGAGAAGTGCAGTGCACAAGAACATCAATTCTTGCTTGCATAATTTTTTAGTTATTGCACTTTGTTGTTTTAAAAGACTTAGATTTTGTCCTGAGCATATCTCTGAAAGTATAATAGCTATTATAGAACTCATTGAGAAGAAATGCAGTGTACAAGAAGCCTAAATCTAACTGGCTTCACTTTACTATCAAGCGTTTACGGCGGGGGATGGCCATGTTGGACATGGCTCTTGTTGGATTTGCTTCAAACATTCAAAGAATAATTTTACAATAAAAATGATTGTTGATGTTGACATTAGACCTAATCTGTCATGTATCACAGAAAAAGGAGCATTATGAAATTTAATTTTAAAATCCTTGTACCACAATAAAGTCAACAGTTTTCATCAGATTCTGTTTAAACTTTTGCAGAATGATTGTTCCATCATGATGATTCTTTCTTTTCAAATTAGGCCTGATCTGTCTAGTATCATGGGAAAAGGGGCCTTTTGAGAATTTTATCTATTATCCTTGTAACCAAGAGCTTTCATTGGATTTTCTTCAAACCTTCACAGAATCATTGTACAATGATTACGATTGTTGATCCTGAAATGAGACCTGATCCTTCAAGTATCACAGGAAAAGGAGCCTTATGAAAATTTTATTTTAAAATCTTTGCACCAAAATAAAGTCCGCAATTTTCATCGGATTCTGTTCAAACTTTCACAGAATGTTTGTACCATCATTAGCACTGTTTCTTTCCAAATTTGGTCTGCTCTGTCTAGTATCGTAGGAAAGGGGGCTGTATGAAAAATTATTGCCAAATCCTCATTAACACAAGAATGTCCTCAGTCTTTATCAGAATCTCTTCAAACTTTAATAGAATGATTGTACTATCATTTGGATTGTTCCTTTGTAAATTGGGTCTGATTGGTTAAGTGACACAAGAAAAGGGACTTTATGAAAATTTTATTACAAAACATCAATATCACAATAAAGTCCTCAGTCTTTATCATTTTCTTCAAACTATCATTAGGATTGTTCCATTGTACATTTGGTCTGATTTGTTAAGATTCACGGGAAAAGAGGCCTTATGAAAATTTTATTACAAAAATTTTGACAATTCAGTCCACTGTTTTCTTTGATTCTCTTTAACTTTTAAAGAATGATTGTACCTTCATTAGAATTGTTTCTTTAGAAATTTGAATTGTTCTGTAAAGTATCATGGGAAAAGGGGCCCTATGAAGATTTTACTATAAACTCATTAACACAATAAATTCAACAGATTACACAGATTGATTGTATCATCATTACAATTGTTGATTTTGACAGTGGATCTGATTATGGCAAGTGTCACATAAAAAGGGGCCTTATGAAAAACTTTCTTAAATATTCTGGTTAACACAATGATGTCCCTTGATTTCACCGAATTACTTCAAAGTTTCACAGAATGATTGTACAATCATTTAACCCATTCCAACTCAATCCCTCCTTTTTACGCCCCTCAATGAAAAAGCTTTGGAAAACATTGTGGAAAATGAAGAAATTGCTTGGATCAAGCAATTTCTTCATTATCCACAATGTTTTCTATCCAAAAAGACGAAAAAAATTAAAATTCCATCAACTTGAAATTGTCGTCTGCATCTCCTTTCAATTTGGACCAGTCTATAATTCCACTGTGTTGGAATGGGTTAAATGGTTCTTTTCAGAACTGGGTACAATCCATCAAGTATCATGTAAAAAGGGGCCATATAAATTTTTTTTTTATATATTCTAGTAAACATAATGAAGTCCCCATATTTCATTGGATTCACTTTTAACTTTCACAGAATGATAAAACCAATAGTAAAATATCGCGGAAAAAGGGGCCTTAAGAGAACTTGATTTTAATATCTTTGTTAACACAAAGTCAACAATTTTATCGGATTCTCTTCAAAAATGCATGGAATAATCATGGCATTCAAAACACAGGAAAAGGGGCCTTACAGATTATCATTCAAAACATTCTTGTGTATGTGATGAAGATCACAATCATTATCAAATTGTCTTTTAAATTTCACAGGACAATTGTAGGGGTGTAAGGAAAGTTCCTTTTGGAATGAAATTGATCCATCAGAAAACACAGGAAAAGGGGCCTTATTGATTTTCATTCAAAACAATCCTGTTTATGTGATAGAGTCCACAATTATTGTCAGATTCTGATGAAAATTTCACAGGATGATTGTAGGGTCAAAAGGTAACTTTCTTTTGGAAATGGAGTGGATCTGTCATGAAACACGGGATAAGGGGCCTCGAAGATTGTTGCTCAAAACAATAAAGGGGATAAATTCCTGTTTTGTTTTCTTTATGCATTCTTCTTTGAGTAATTAACTTTCTTAAATATCAAAACTTGATAACCAGTAGAGGGTCTCAGGCCCTTATGGGCCTCTTGTTAAAAGAACCCATTACTAAACATGAAGAAGATTTTATTTGCAATATTTATTGCACAAAAACAAGGGGAAAATATGTGATTTAAGTGCAGTAAGTAGTATTTATGCACTGTCTTTTATTAGCTAGTCTGTTTTCGAAGAAAACCCGAGGTATTGTGATAGCCTCCGTGTCATCGTTGTTGCTGCGTAAAAACTTTGACATTTTGTGATATCTCTGGTTCTACTGAAGGCATTCACTTGAAACTTGGCACACATGTTCACTATCAAAAGAGGACTCTATACTATCAAGGGAGATAACTCTAGATGCATTTTGTGGGAATAATGCACCTTTTTCAAATTTGATTTTTTTTTTACCCACTATCCAGCACCCAACAGCTGCGTGTAGGCACCCATAGGGGGTGGTCTTGTTTGATTTTAGGTTTGTCTGTCAAAGCTATTGCCTTCATAATAAAGGCTGAAAAAAATGTGCCTTGAAGGCATAAAGTGTGACTAGGTTTTAAGGGAAACATAGAATATTCTTTCCAGCTCTAAAATACATTATAGATTTGTTTTCATATCCCCTGCACCTATTATTCTTTCCAACAACCAAATAACATACCGTAATAGTTTATTTTACGTGTGACAGCTTAATTTTTTTTTCTGGATCACACAAACAAGCTGGTCCTATTTTTTGTATTCATATTTCTACAGTATTTGATCCTCCTGTGATCCTTTTTAACAGCATCATAACATAAAGTGGTGGCTAAATGGTAGTTCAGTTTAGCTGTGATGTGGGTTATACTCTATCAGGATCTCATGAACTTGCCATAACTTTTATGTTTATATTTCTGCAGTATGTGATCCCCCTGTGACCCCCTCAAACAGCAACATAATATACAGTGATGGCAACATGACAGTGCAGTTTATATGTGATGTGGGTTATACTCTATCAGGATCTCATGAACTTGCCATAACCTTCATGTTTACATTTCTGCAGTATGTGATCCCCCTGTGACCCCTCAAACACAGTGAAGGCAACATGACAGTGCAGTTTACATGTGATGTGGATTATACTCTATTAAGATCTTATGAACTTGCCATAACTTTCATGTTTATATTTCTGCAGTATGTGATCCCCCTGTGACCCCCTCAAACAGCAACATAATATACAGTGATGGCAACATGACAGTGCAGTTTATATGTGATGTGGGTTATACTCTGTCTGGTTCACCAGCACTAGCCTGTCAGACAAATGGAAATGGATGGAATTCTTCGTCCCCAACATGCAGTAAGTATAGACATAAAACAACATAAACACACTCACAAATGAAAACTTAACCCACTCCCACATGGCAAAATTTTAGACTGGCCTAAATTGAAATAAGTTCCAAGCAACAATTTAAAGTTTATCAAATTTTGGATATTTTCAACTTTCTAAGTTGAAAACCTTGTGGATAATGAAGAAATTGCTTGTCACAAGCAATTTCTTCATTATCCACAATGTTTTCCAAAGCTTGTTTTCTTGGGGGCGTCTAAAAGCGTCACTGAGTGGGAATGGGTTAACCAAACAAGAAGTGTAGATTCATGGCTGAAAATCTTGCTTTAACCTGTTACCAGAAAACAAAATTTTAGACCAAAAACTTTTGAGAAAAGGATGAACATTTTTTTTCTTTTCTCATATTGTTTTCCAAAGCTATATATTTCTTCAAAGGGTCAAATCTTGGAATTGTGTTGGAACAGGTAAGTGGAATTTAATCTGTTTTTCTCAATTAGATTTTGATATTTCTTCAACATTATTCTATATTAACCAGTAACCACACATTCTCACATATTAAAGGGCCAAAGAAATAGAGCTGTGGAAAACATTGTGAGAAAAGAAGATATTACTTGTATCAATCAATTCATTCTTTTCTTGCAATGTTTTCTACCTAGTATGATTCTCATGTTTCAATTGAAGCAAACTTTGTTTTGTTGCCTAATTCTTTTGATTTGGACCAGTATTAACCCTTTCCTGTTTTTGGAAGTTTTAGACTGGTCCAAAATGAAAGAGGTTGCAGACGACCATGAATATCAAATACAATTTGAAATGAAACCATCCTATATTGTAGAAAATATTGTGGAAAAAGGAGAAATTGCTTGTTAAAAGCAATTTCTCCTTTTTCCACAATGTTTTCTCAAGTATAAAATTGCAGCTACGTAAAATCCCGTGTTTGAACAGGAAAGGGTTAAACTTTATATTTAGTAATGTTTAAGGTTTAGTTTTAATCATTTAGAGATTCTGAAAATACAAAATTCATTTGTAAATTTATTATCACATTGATTAGATATCGTTCAGTTTCTATAAACTAATGTATTCCTATCTTTTAATGAAAAGAGAGCTGTTTGAGAAACCATTTCTTTTTTACAGGTAAATGTGACAATTTCACTGAGGTTTCCAACAGTTCTGTGCAATTTGAAATTGATGGAGACAGAACGGTTGCCATAGTAACATGTAATACAGGAACCACTCTGATTGGTCAATCACATATTGAGTGTCAGGCCAATGGAACATGGAATATTGTATCCACTTTAGACTGTGGTAAGTTGGTTGTGTTAGAAGTGATTTGATTCTAAAGAAAAAAAAACTTGTTGTCTACTGTTTCTTTCAATTTGGACCAGTCTAAAATTTTGCTGTTTTGGAATGGCTTAAGGGGTGTCATAAAGATAGCATATGGAAATAGATGAGGAATATAATGTTGCGATAATGATACAACATTTTGTATTTCATTTGAGTTGCAGGGAAAAATTGTTTAAACCGACATTAAACTATTCAAACAAACCAACAAAATGAAAATGGCGTCATCTAAGAGTACCTTATATGGAACCATATTTTATACCATCAGATATGGATTTTTTCTGAGATGTCCAATTTTGTCTGTGTGAAATATATGTTTAACTAGAAATATTTATAGGTCTAAAAAACACAAATGCATGAAAGAAATCAGAGAATTGTAAATCGTAATCAGAAAGACAGAAGAATCATTCATTAGTCAGAAATTGGCCATTGGCAAAAACTTTCAACCCTGGTCATTCTTACCTGTGAGTAAACAAGCATGAAAACTGATAAAATCCAGGAGATTTTGGCTCAGCAACTACAGTAAATTGGGTAATTTTCGCGTCGTCTTATTTTTCGCGAGAGCAGGACCCGAAGACTTATTAGCGAGTTCATGAATTTGCGAGTGGCTATATGGTACTTCGGTAATTTCAGTAATTATCTCCAGGAATAAAACGGCAAAGAAAAAATCTATATATGTTAACATCCCGATTGGATACCAACCTATGAATAGAATGATTACTAGTAATTCATTTTAAGAACATTTACTTTTCTCTATTCTCATAGAATAACAATTTCTTTTCTAAAATCGTTCTTAGATAGCAAATTATGTATTCAAAGTTTAATTTGATTTTGGAACGAGATGATAAAGAGGTTTATACAGGTGAATACAATAATAGTCTTACCAAACTATCAAAAGCGAAATAGTAATATCATGTGTGAAAACAGTTTTTAATTAATTTATTTCGCATTGTCAATTTGGTGAAAGGTTCTAAGACTGTATGCAATAAAGAGTCAGTTACAACTTTTTAGCTCTTTGTTGTTTAATTATTGTCACCAAATTTTTATCGCCAAATTTATATCACCTTGACTACTTTCCATTGTTATGTTTTTATAGCTCTGTTCAATACACAAAGAGGACTAATTTTGCATGTTATAAAATTTTGTGGATTGCTCAATATTCGTCCTGTTCTTAAACCCATTTATTGTTATTTCTTTTTTTTAATGTCAAGCGGGATGATTCCGAAAAGATAAATATTTTGTTATTTGATCTTCATCGGTCCCCGTCTGACTTTGGTCTTCTCCGTTTTTTTCTTGACAAAATGGTCCAATCTAAGCGAGATTCTTGAATTCGCAAGCTCATTGTCTTGCTAATATTAGTGAAAATAAAACCCTTGCCAAAAAAACTGATTTACAGTACCTTTATTAAGCAACTACCTCTATTAAGCCTACACTTCAATTGTTGGCCTAACTGACTCCCTAATCTCCGCCCATTAACTCCGACAGGAAGTTCTTCTTCAATTTTTAATGGCCTTATTTTGTAAAATGTATGGCCAGTAGCATGTAACAAAAAGTAAAATGGTTGGTTTGTGACCTAAACGTTGTAACTACAGCTTATTCAAGCTGTAGTTACGATGTTTAAGTCGCCAAAACAACAATAAAGGTAAACAAAATGGAGGACAATGTCTGAGTTGATAAGCTCAGTTCTGGGCTGAATAAATTATTTGATTGGTCAATGCCATTGGTCAATTAAGCGACCACAATCAAAATCCTCTTGTGAAAATCAAAAGCTCTCATAAAGAAGTGGTTGTATCTACTAAAAAAAAATATATATATAATACCTAAATACAAAATTGCTGGAACTAATTAGAATCATCTCAATGAGACGACTTATGAGTCCAAACAACATTTGATTTAGTGAGAATTCTGTAGTAATTTATGCATGTAATCAAATTAATCCTCCATATGTGTTTTAGGTAATCATTATCTTAAGCGAACAACTTTTTGGTTGCTGTTTGAGTGGTAGCTGAGGTTTGCTTTATAAAAAAGTCAGAAAACAAATTTGTGAATGTGGCAGGGACAGCTTGGCCTCCTTCAATTTATGTTCAAGAAAAGGAAATAAAAATTGCTTGTACATTATAATCCTCTTCATTGCAACCCTGATTTTTCACAACTCGCATTTGGCACAAACATTAGATCTATAGAACAAATAGCTCCTTTTAATAGCAACTTCTGGTTAATTGCAACAAAACTTTTGACAAATTGGTGTTGCAATGAACAGGATTCTACTTTATAAGTAAATTTTCATGTAATAAACTTCCAAGTTTACAGACATGATGTATGACCTGTTGTAAACTGTCCCTCTGCTGACTACTGTTGACACTTTTAACCCTTGTGACACCAAATAAAAATTCTGTTGAGAACTGCTCCAAAATCAAAGGACTGAAATCACTGGAAGTACTAGTTAATCCTCAATATTTCATTTTAAGACGGATTCTGTAGACAATTCTGGGCTTGAAAGGAAAAGCGTGTGGTATCGACTAAGATCAGACTGCACGTATGTGCAGGCTGATCTTTGTCTATACCTCCCACAGAAACAGGAATATTTCGGGGTTCAGCATGACTTTGCTTAACATATAATTCAAGTATCGTCGCTGTTGAAAAAATTGACTAATGTTAATGTTAACCTCCTACATGTATGACAAACATTTTTATTGGTTTGGTGACTTAAACATCGTAACTACAACTTATTCAAGCTTGGCCCCATTATTTGCTTTTTGTTTTATGTCCCTGGCTTTATAAACCAACCTTGTTTGATTTCTTTGTCAAACTGCCTGCTCTGGGATAGCAGTGGACATAGCCAGTAATCCATCGATCCCATGTTCCAACCAATTTGTTTTACTTACAGTGGATTGCCCAGCCCTTGTAAATCCAGCAGGTGGTAAAGTTAGCACCAGTTCTAATGGAAGTGTTACAACAGCAGATTTTACATGTGATACAAATTACAGTATAAGTGGTGGTCATCATCTTGAATGTTTGAATACAGGACAATGGGATACCAGTATTCCATCATGTGGTATGTGTGACTAAATAGGGAAATTTACAACAGTGTATTTTTCTATTTGTTGTTATTGTGTTCTCGCATCATGTGTAGGTATTTTTAGCTCGGCTGTTTTCAGAGAAACCCGAGGTATTATCATCACCTTGGCGTAGTGTGTGTCAGTGTTGGCGTCACAAACTTTAACCTTGGTCATATCTCTTTTGTTATTGAAGACATCCTCATGAAACTTGGCATGTGTATTGACCATCACAAGAGCTATCTAGACTATCAAGAGGGATAACTCTAAAAGCGTTTTTGTAAGAGTTATGCCCCTTTTTCGACTTAGAATTTTTGCATTATCTAGCACCTGCAGCCAAGCATTTGCACCCATGGGTGGTGCTCTTGTTTATTGGATGAGACCGAAGGTCTCATCCAATAAAAAAACCTACACACAATTCAAGAACACGATAACAACAAATAGAAAAAGACATTGATGTCATATTCCGTTTATCATATACCTTTTAGGACATGACATTAAGAAATTTCTCTTAAATGATTAAAAAAAAACCAACTTTCCGAAAAAACTGGACCGTCAATACCCCCCAAAGTAGTCTGTATTTAACAGTACTCGACAAATATGTTTTTTAGTACACGCCAAATACGGATTTTTTTTCTGTTGAGTTGTTTTAGATAGCCAGATTTTAATCCAAATCTTTTATAGGTATATGATAATTAAGTACATTTCATACATTGTAATTCAGCTACTGAAAATACTGCTTTCATTGATCATTCAATAAAAGATTGAATGATCTGTCACTGAAACTTATTCCATATCCGTTTTTTTCTACTTTTTGACAAGTACATTTGCAAGGCCACTTGTCCGTGGGACAAGAAATCGCAGTGCAATCTTTGAATTGTGAAACATATATTACAAAGATAATTCACTGTATATTGAAAAATCATCATAATGTTTATTTTGAAGGGTAGAAAATATTGTGGTTTATGAAGTAAATGCTTGATTCCATCACTTTCTTGAGTAATAACAATGTTTTCTATAAATCTGTTGCTTACTTTTTTGTGGACAGGTTCATTTTAATTTTGGACAAGTATAAAATCCTGTGTAATAGTGGGTTAATTGATATATTTATCTACTTGCTTCATTACAGTTCTGTGTGTTACACTAAATGCCCCACTAAGTGGTTCAGTAGATTTAAGCAGCGATAGCCAAACAACAACAGCTTCATATTCCTGTAACAGTGGTTATGAGGTGTTAGGACATGATGTTTTGATCTGCCAGGATGATGGAACATGGAATTCCTCACAACCAGTTTGTGGTATATGTTGTTAATAATAGTGATATGGACCCAACCAGTTGATGGAATGCTAGTCATGTCCACTGATCTCCAACAAGGCAGTTTAATCGAGATGTTTAAGGCTGTTAGTTAGTTTGAAAATTATACAGGCAGGGTCATAGAACAAAAGCGGCTGTGGCCATAGTGTATTGGACTCTCAATCCCCGTTGGCAGCAAATATTCTTTTGATATTCAATATTATTCGATATTATTCCGACATTTTTCTCCCACCCATGGCTGGATAATTTGGAAGTGTTTAGACCCTCAATCATGTGGTCCAGGGTTTGATCCCTAGTTGCTGCTAATATCCTTTACAACATTTGTCTCCCACTGATAGGTAGATAATAGTAAACCTAAGTTGGATGAGCAGCTGGAGCAGATGTAATGGTAGTACTGGTGTGTGAAATACCAGGAATCTATTGTTAGGTGCTCCAGCCACTGTGATATGACTGAAATACTGTTAAAAATGGCATTATACCCCAATCAAACAAACCAAACAGAAAGCAAATTGTTGGTTGGTGACCTTAATGGCTTGTATATGTCCAAGGTCATTTCCAGTCAAAATGATTGGTTTTGATAGGTCATTCAAATCTTAGATTTTCAGCAAACCATCAATTGACCAAATACAGCTGTCAATGAAAGAATAAATCAATCATTTGAATCATTCATTTAGACCAGAAGTGAACTTTGAACCCTGACATTAGCCGACATTCATCATGAAGAGTTTTTAGCTCACCTGAGCACAAAATGCATTGTCTGTCCATCCGTCCACAATTTCTTTAAAAATCTTCTCCAATACCAGTAGGCCAATCAAGCTGTAACTTAGCAGGGATGTTCCTTGGGTGGAGCTCTAAAAATGTCATTAAAAGAATTTAATTCCATGAAAAACTCTGGTTGCTGCAGCATTTGGAAATGAGAAATTTTACTTTTTTAAAAAATTACAAGGCCAAAGGCATTTATATTTCATATGTAGCTCAATCACATGGTTCTCTGCCAATTTTCAAAACTATAATCCCTAGGGTCAAAAATGGCCCATCCCTTGAGGTCCGAAGTTTGAAAAATGCTAAATTAGAGCAAGTTAAAAAGACATCTCCTCTCTCCTCATAAACTATATGGCCTAGGACATTCATATTTGGTATGTAGCATTACTAGATGGTTTTGTACTATTTCACTTAAAACTGTGTTCCTAGGGTCAAAAACAGCCCTGCAATAGGTGACCATGATATGGAAAAGTGCAAAATTTGAGGGTTTTTTTACATCTTGCTCAAGGTGAGCTATTGTGATTGTTGAATGTCCACCATGTGTCATCAACAATTTCCTCATAAGCACTCTAGGGGCAACAATTTTGGCCCAATCTTCATGAAACTTGGTCAGAATATTTGTCTCAGAAAAAGGATGAACCCTATCGAAGATGGAAATGTTCAATTAGAAAACAAAGGAAAATAGGCCTTACTGATAATTTCCTTGTTAGCACTCTAGAGGTCACAATTATGGTTAAATCTTCATGAAACTTGGTCAGAATATTTGTCTCAGAACAAGGATGAACCCTTTCGAAGATTGGAATGTTCAATTAGAAAACAAAGGAAAATAGGCCTTACTGATAGTTTCCTTGTTAGCACTCTAGAGGTCACAATTATGGTTAAATCTTCATGAAACTTGGTCAGAATATTTGTCTCAGAACAAGGATGAACCCTTTCGAAGATGGGAATGTTCAATTGGAAAACAAAGGAAAATAGACCTTACTGATAATTTCCTTGTTAGCACTCTAGAGGTCACAATTATGGTTAAATCTTCACGAAACTTGGTCAGAATGTTTGTCTGCGCACAAGGATCAACCCTTATGAAAATGGGAACATTCTGCTTGAAAACTCGAGAAAATGAGCCTTAAAGACAATTTTTTGTCAGCATTCTAGCTGCCACAATTTTTGTTAAATCTTCTTTTAATGTTGGATCCCATATAAGTTACAGAGAAATTGAAGGATGGATCTAAAACTTGGAACTCATATAATCAGGTGAGGGATATAGGACCATCATGGTCCTCTTGTTCTTATTTGTTATATTTTGTTGCCCATAAATTTTGAAAAAAACTCCAATTGATATGGAAGTGGAACTTCCTGTAGTTGTAAATGGGCTTAGCCAGCTCAGTAAGTGGGTGAGGCCAGTGATCTGTCAGTTATACATACTAGACTACAAGAATTTAGACTGGGCAAATTTAACCCATTCCCGAACAGTGACGCTTTTGGACGACCCTCAAGAAAAACGATTGGGAAAACATTGTGGAAAATAAAGAAATTGCTTGTCACAAGCAATTTCTTCATTTTCCACAATGTTTTCAACCTAGAAAGTTAAAAAAATCTAATTTTCATCAACTTTAAATTGTCGTCTGCAACTCCTTTGAATTTGGACCAGTCTAAAATTTTGTCATGTGGGAATGGGTTAAAAGAGGTTACACATGACTTGTAAAATTGAAAACAATTCATCTTTGATATTAGAAAACATATGGGCATAGAAGAAACTGCTTGTTACCAGTAAGTTCTTCCTTTGCCACAATGTTTTCTTGAATATTATATCTTGTGGTTGTAAAAAGCCAGGATTGTGGGGCAATGGGTTAAATGTATGATTAGTAGATTTATATCAGTCAGAATTTGAAGAAGTTATGTGTGATAAATCAAAGTGCCTATTATTTGAAAATGTGCTTAACAGAAAATTAAGAATTAAATAAAAGGGGAAAAAGTAGAAGGATATTTCAAGATCAAGCAATTGTTTCTTCTATAAGAGCAGTATACATTACATCTATGTGTTGAATCATGTATTTTTCTAGACAATGTTACTCATAAGCACACTATCTTCCTTGAGAATAGATTTGTTTCATTGCATAAAAGTCAAGTGATGTCAATAATTTCAGGCGATACCTATTTTACAACTGGGTAAAATGGGTACATATGGGTCCCATACAATGACGCTTTTTGAAACCCCTCAAGGAAAACAGTTGGAAAAACATTGTGGAAAATGAACAAATTGCTTAAAACAATTTCTTCATTTTCCACAATGTTTTCTACACAGAAAGCTGAAAAATCTAAAATTTCATCAATTAAAATTGTAGTCTGCATCTTCTTTAAATTTGGACCAGTGTGGGAAAGGGTTAAGTAGATTCTTGCTTTTTATCACACCCTTGTGAAGGTTTTGTTGAATCAGTTTTCTATTTACAGTGTGTAAGGCCCCAACAACACCAACAAATGGAAACATAAGCCTATCAGCAAACAGATTACATGTGACATTTTCTTGTAATGTTGGATACAGTTTAAATGGTGAAGACACATCTTACTGTGATACAAATGGTTCAGGCTGGAATACAACAGTCCCAACTTGTGGTAAGGTGCCATTAGGCTTTTCCATTTTGAAAAAATGGTGCCATTTCAAGATTTAACATACTGAAGAACACAAGAAGATAGCAACCTGTCAACTTTGAAAGTTGCTTCAGAAAATTATAATTATATATCCCAAATAAAAAGTTTAAATAGGTTTTTAGTCACAAATACTGTTCCCACCCCCTCATGTTTTTCACCAACACATTCTTTTGCTACAATATTTTCTAAACCATATTTTGCTGGTTTGTAAGTGAAAGAGTGAAATTTTATACATTGAAATTTAAAAAAAAATGTACAACATTAAATTGTTTTTGTAAACAGGGACAATACTTACTAAATTGGAGGCTGCAGTCATAGCACAGTTGGTGGACTCCCAATCTTCAATCATGGGATGTCATGGGTTCGATCCCTGGCAGCAGCACATATCCTTTCTGACATTTGTCTCTCACCAACGGGTGGATAATCCTTAACCTATTAGTGGGATAGCAGCTGGAGGCTAGGAAAGGATGTGATTGTAGTACTGGGTCGGGATATACCAGGAATCTATTGTTAGGTGCTCCAGCTTCCACGATATTGACTGAATTTTTTTAAAAGGGGCCTTAAATCCCATTTAAACAAAACCAAATTTGAGAGCTGATCTTTGTCATTTCTCCCAGCAACTTCATATTTTCTAAAATGTGAGTGAATAGAAGTTGAAGTTCATCTTTTCCACATATTCTCGTTTTTTATGCCCCCTCATGAAAAGGCTATGGAAAACATTGGAGAAATTGCTTGTGACAAGAAATTTCTTCATTATCAACAATATTTTCTATCCAACAAGACAAAGATATTTAAACTTGCACAGTCTTTGCCATTTCTTTCAATTTTGGACCGGTCTAAATTTTTTGTATATGGGAATGATATAAAAGTTGTTTAAGTGATAATATATAGTAAATGTCAAAATTTGAAAATTCTCTGTGTTAAATATCACATAATGAATTCCTATGTTACAGTTTCATGCAGTAATTTGAATACAATTTCAAATGGGAATGTCACTCTTGTGACCAATCAAACATCAACCTATGCCACATATACATGTGAAGTTGGGTACACGCTGAATGGTGATGTCATCAGAACTTGCTTGGATGATGGCTCATGGACTTCTGTGGAACCTAGTTGTAGTAAGTATTCATAAGTTGTTTAAAGCTCGGCTGTTTTGGAACCAAACCCTGAGTTATCGTCATTAGCTTTGTTGGTGTTGCCATTGGCGTGACAAACTTGACCTTGGTCATATCTCTAATTATTTTATAAATGTATGCCTGGAATCTAGTATGTGTGTTCTTTAGCAAAGTAGCAATCCACACAATCATTAAAGATAATTCTAAATGCATTTCTCTACTTTAACCTTTTTCCGTTCAAATACGGGATTTTACGTTCGTGTGATTTTATACTTGAGAAATCATTGTGGAAAAAGAAGAAATTGCTTGTAACAAGCAATTTCTCCTTTTTCCACAATATTTTCTACCACATATGATGGTTTCATTTCAAATGGCATCCCATTGTCATTGTCATCTGCAACCTCTTTCAATTTGGACTAGTCTAAAATTTCCAAAAACGGGAAAGGTGTAAACTTCAATTATCCCCTATCATGCACCTCTGCAGTCTGTTGTGGCATATGCATACAGTGCTTATGTGTTTAATATCACCCTTTACTTATTTGCCAGATTTGTAAATCATAGGCTCTTCAAATTTGATATTAACATAGTTTGTGGGTAGACCTTTCTATTTGCTATAGTTCAAGGTAATCTTTTCTTATCAAGTTTATATAAATTGAAAAAAATGTAGTAAAATTTGCTATTTTGATAAAAAGTATATGGCATTACCATTATGCATAATTGTTTCTTAGTGGTAAGATCTCTCTTTGATCTCTTGGTACAACTATCTAGAGTTCAAAGACCTCTTTTACAAATATTTGAAGTTATCAGAGTGATGGTTAATATGGTTAATCCATTACTAGATGACAGAATTGTACACTAGTCTGTATTGTTAGAGGTTGAAGATGACAAGTCAAGGTGCATCTACTCAGGAGATAGTGTCATATAGGGTAGAAACAGCTAGAACGAGAAGAATTTGCTTGTGAAAAACACTCTCTCATTTCCTCATAATGTTTTTAGATCACCTGACAGAATGGTCATGGTGACCTATTGCAATCATCATTTGTCAGTCGTCGTGCATCGTCTGTTTACTTTTAAACATTTTCATCTTCTTCTCAAGAACTACTTGGCGGATTTCAACCAAACTTGGTAGAAAGCATCATTGGGGGATGCCAATTCAAGTTTGTGAAAATAGGGGTTCTGGGGGTCAAAGGGGCCAAAATAGGGGGCAAAAAGGGGTAATTTTTGGTACTTCTTTAAAAATCTTCTTCTAAAAAACCGTTAATGCCAGAGCTTAAATATTCTGTGTGCTTGACAACTAGGACAGGTATATTATAAATTGTGAAATTCATGTCCGTGGGGTCATGTATGCGGCCACACCCAGAGGTCATAGTTCATCATGTTAAAAAATTCACGTTTTCATCTTCTTCTGATGAAGTACTAAGCCAATTTCAAACTAACTTGGTGAAAAGCATCATTTGGTGATGGTTATTCGGATTTGAGAAAATTAAAAGGCTGGGGGGTCAGGGGGCCCTAAAATGGGGACCAAAAGGGGGTAATTTTTGGTAACTTTTAAATATTTCATCTTCTTCTCAAGAACTACTGGGGGATTTCAACCAAACCTGGTAGAAAGCATCATTGGGGGATGCCAATTCAAGTTTGTGAAAATAGGGGTTCTGGGGGTCAAAGGGGCCCAAATATATAGGGGGCAAAAAGGGGTAATTTTTGGTACTTCTTTAAAAATCTTCTTCTAATAAACCGTTAATGCCAGAGCTTAAATATTCTTTGTGCATGACAACTAGGACAGGTTTATTATAAATTGTGAAATTCATGTCCCTGGGGTCATGTATGGGGCCACACCCAGAGGTCAAAGTTCATCATGTTAAAAAATTCACGTTTTCATCTTCTTCTGATGAAGTACTAAGCCAATTTCAAACTAAGCATCATTGGGTACTGATTATACAGATTTGTGAAAATTAAAAGGCTGGAGGTCAGGGGAGCCTAAATTGGGGACCAAAAGGGGGTCATTTTTGGTAACTTTAAAACATTTTCATCTTCTTCTCAAGAACGACTGAGGGAATTTCAACCAAACTTGGTCGGGAGCATCATTGGGGGATGCCAATTCCAGTTTGTGAAAAGAGGTTAGGGGGGCTTGGGGTAAAAGGCGCCCCAGTCGGGGACAGAAAGGGGTAAATTTTTGTACTTCTTAAAAAATCGTTTTTCTAATAAACCCTAAATGCAAGAGCTTAAATATTTTATGTGCAGGACTGGTAGGACAGGTATACTAAAGTTTGTGAAATTTATGTACCTGGAGTCATGTATCGGGCTACGCCCAGGGTTCAAAGTTCATCATGTTAAGAAATTCATATTTTTAGGTCACCACCGAATGGTCATGGTGACCTATTGCAATCATCGTTTGTCCGTCGTCCGTTAACTTTTAAACATTTTTTATTGTTTTCTCAAGAACCACTGGGCAGCTTGGCTTAGAGTTTTTTTTATTTTGTCCGTAGCAACCATCATCTAGAAGACTTCTAGCAAGATTTTTCAAATTATGGTACAGGGCTCAAAAGTATGCCATCATTTGAAACTAACTCTGAAGATGATGGAGCTTTGATATTTCGTATGTAGTATCATCACATGGATGTCTTTCTAGACTTTTCAACTCATTGCCCATGAGTCAAATATGCTCATATCTCAGGAGCAAAAGCTTTACATGGGTCATATGGTGAGAAATTTAAGTAAATAAAGTCCACATTTTCAGCTACACTAACCAAAGGCCAGCAGGGCTATTGTCATGGTCCTGTGTCCGTCGTGCATCTGTGCATGCGTAAACTTTTCTTTAAACAACTATATCTTGAAAAATACTGGGCCAATTTTTAACCAAACTTAACAGGGGTGTTCCTTGCACAATCCTCTTCCAAACTGCTAAAAATAATTTTGTTCCATGAACGCTGGTTGCTATGGAAACAAAATTAATTTCTAACAGAAATTTTGATTGCAAAATTCTTTAAAACTACTTGGTAGATTCTAATCAAATTTCACATGAGTGTTCCTTTGGTGGACCTTTTTCTAATTCTTTCAAACAAAATCACTTGTCTTGATGCTCTTTTACTCAGGTGACCGTTAAGGCCCACTGGGCCTCTTGTTTAAAACTATTTTTATTGAACATACCAAAATGTTGGATCCTGTGGTAACTGTTTTACAAAAACATCTTGGATTCAGCCTTTCCTGTATAATCCCTGGTTTTACGTTCCTGTGAATCTATAATTGAGAAAATAATATGGAAAAGAAGAAATTACTTGTAGCAAGCAGTTACTTCTTTTCCCACAATATTTTATATCCTGTAGGTTAATTACTTTTCAAATTGCAGTCACTTTTAGTTATTGTCTGCATCTTCTGAAGTTTTGAAAAACGGGAAAGGGTTAATCAGGTCTTATAGTAAAAGATACATAGAATTTAATGAAAAATTATTCTTTATTCTGCCAGTACTATGTCCAACTTTATTCGACCCATTGAGTGGAACAGTTACTATAGCAACAGATGGTCACCACAGTACTGCTGGCTATGTGTGTGCCACCGGATATCAACTCAATGGTACATCAACTCGTACATGTCAGACAGATGGACAGTGGAATGGAACTGAACCTTCTTGCTGTATGTAATATTTTCATTTTCCAATAAAATATATCGGGTTGTGAAATCAAAGCCCTAGAGAAGGAAGAGTCATATAGAGGATACTTGTTTATTTCAGTGTAAGATCAATTTATCTTTCTTTGAGTGAACAACAAAAGCTTTTTCATGTACACGAGTGAAAATATGCTTTAGCTGCTGATGAAATGAAAGTTAAATTGATCCTACACAAAATACAAACTATTCATCTATTTCTTATAAAAGAGACAAAATATTACCTTTCTGGACAAAATCTCCAAAGGCCAATCATTTTATATGTGTATTTCATGGTAACCTGATGACACCATTGGTGTACTTGGTTCTGGGTAGGTGACATTTAATAGCGCGCAATGAATGAAAACGGGGTTAAATGTACCAAAGTGGTGAATGTATTAATTTGATATTTTCACTGTTTTTGATGGAATTATAGAGTGATTATCTAATGAGAACTCTCAATAATCTACAGAAAAGCATGATAGATTTCTAAATCTTATATTGTGGGTACCCATTGACATTGCAAATAAGGACATTTTGCTGTTTGATTTGAATTGGCCTCCGTTATCTGGAGCTCTGACTCGAGTTATATGTATATCTTAACCAATCGAGGGTTCGTTTTCTTATTAATACTAAACCTTTATTGAATTCACCCACTAAAATGAAGAAATTAGGCTACAGAGGGGGTTCAAACAAACCCCTCAAACCCTCTCTAAATGGGTTATTGGTCAGTGCAAGTGAGGATTGATACTTTTGTTAGATTTGCTTAACAATACAAGGGCATTGTATTGTACTGAACGCTTTACCATACAATCCTGACTTTTAACGTCCTAAAGGAATCCTATTTAAGAAACCATGATGTAAAAAGGAGAAATTGCTTGTTTCAAGCAATTGCTCTTTCTCTTACAATGCTTTCTACGTATATGACACTTACAAATTTAATCTTGAAGAGTTGTCTACAGCATCTTTCAACATAGACTAGTCCAAAGTTTTGTTTTCTGGAAACGGGTTAAAATTTGTTAGCATTGGATGGATAATACCCAATCAGGTACCTGATTACTAAACTGAAATGCTGCAGATAAGTATTTCTCAAAATTAGGCTGGATTTGTCCCCAGAATGTTATAGAAACTTTTTTCAATCCAGTGTGTTTGTTACCAACCCCTCCAGCTAATGGTAATGTGATGTTTGGCTCCAGTGTATCGTTAGCAGTGTACACATGTGTTATTGGTTATTCACTCAATGGGACATCTGAAAGAAGTTGTCAAACTGATGGATCTGGATGGGACAATGTCACACCTAATTGTGGTTTGTACTGTAACTCTTTACTGTTTTTCAAAATTTTGGAATTGTCCAAATTCAAAGGAATAGCAGAAGACATAAAGTAAGAACAATTCAAAAAGTAACCATCCTATATGATAGAAAATATGTCTATCTATCTGTCTGTCTGTTTAACCATCTGCCCTTTGATCTGTCTGTATGGGTTTCGATCCATGGCGGCGGCACAAATTTTGTCCAACATTTGTCTCTCACCAATGGGTGGATAATCGTAAACCTAAGTGGGATAGCAGCTGGAGGCTAGGAAAGGATGTAGTGGTTGTACTGGTGTGAGAAATACCAGGAATCCATTGTTAGGTGCTCCAGCTGACTGAAATCCTTTTATATAGCGGCGTTAAACCCCATTCAGTTAATCAATCGATCTGCCTGTCCTTTTTGTTTCTGTGCTATGACTTTAGAACCTGTTAACCTACAACCATGAGATTTTTGCCAATGAACCAAGATAGAGTGTATTGTTTTGGGGTTACAGTGGTCAAAAGACAAGGTCACAATTGAACTTTGATCGAAAACTGTTTTCATAATTTAGCCCATAAGCCATTTGACCTATGACAAATGCTATGAGAATGCAGTGCACAAGATCTGTAAATTAACGTTTGCTAAGTTTTCTAAATAGGGTGAGCTATTGTGATTCGCTCATCATCTGTTGTCCCTCTGTCTGTTTTCCATAAAACATTACCTTATAGCACTCTACGTAAATACCTTAAATGATATAACTTTCCGATAGGAATTTAAATATAATCCCTTTATTGTGGGATAACTAGATTTAGAGATTAAGAGGGAAACATTTACAAATCTTCTTCTTCCAAACTACACTGCAGCTCCATTATAACGCTGTTGGTGGGGTCCAAGAAATGAAACAGCGGAAGAAGTGGAGTTATTATGCTATAACGCTGTTCCCCCCCCCCCCCCCCCCCCCCCGTAACTGAAATTTTCAACCGTCGGAATCGGAACAAAAACCCGATAATTCGTGATAAAATTCCTGTAACAAGTTTATTTCTACACAAGTTACTAGTCGGGAAATGAAAAACAACAACTGTAGTTACGAGATTTTAGCAGAAACCGACGAAATTCAGCGTGCGGAGAATAAATTTCTAACCTTACCTTCCCGGTCTATCAGGATTGAATAATCCGTAAATTTCTACAGGTCTATAAATTGTGGTTCTCTTTCTCCCAATATTAAGAAGCTAGAACTTTTACCCGAGACATGTTTTATTTTATGATAGTCGTCGGCATTAATCTAATTGAATTTAGTTTTACTCGGACGTAAATATTTCCATCCTAAGACAAAAGGGATAAAATCTAAGTATTCCGCATAGCGACGTCTCCTTGGAGACTGACGAGTTGTTGAACACCTGGGGTTACTGAAGCGTTGAGAAAATGTCTCGTGGATCGATCTTCGAACCTCTTTCGCGGTAATGGACTTGGTCTAATTTCTTTACTATTGTTAAAAATGCGGTAACAATAAACCGACAAAGAACTCTATCTGAACCTAGTCATTTACGAATCGGGAATTTAAACCGACCAGTTGTACTTATACAAAACTGGATTAAACTTTATAGCCGTGTAAAATTGAAGCTCATAATAATCGAAAAAAATCCGAGACGGCGGAATGTCTGGTTTCATAACGACAAGACTAAAAAATTCGGTCAGCAAGAATTCTCACGCGGGGTACGCGTCTGGCACGTGTCAACTCCGGAAATCTCCCATAAATAGCTGAACATCTGGCGGCGGCACCTTTGATCACCTTTCCTCCCTCAGTATAAAATAAACTTTACCCGTAAACATTGACTTCAAATTTGTCGACAAGCTTTTTGCCGTGTGTTTGTTCATACAGGATGGCATTAAATTTTCGGATTATTGATAGAAATGCGGAAAAATAACGGTATTTTATTTTAATCTACCTATATTATCTATCCCGTTTCGGATGAGAATCTTCCGATATCGTGACATTTACAATTCAAAATCACGTATTTTCTGTATTTAGCGAAAACGTCGCAACTACGACTGATTGTTTTCAAAGCACATTGTTGCGTTTTTATCTTGAAGCCACTATCCTCTACGAGCTCCGGATACCAGCAAACTATAAAGTGAAATAAATAGTAGGCTCAAGTCAATTTGTCTAATTTCACACTCGCGCATTACTTTAGGAACACGTCTTACCGGGGACTGAACGCCAAGAGTGAAAAAGTCGTACCACCTTCAAGGTTTGTAACTGAAGGATGCCGATGTGCGTGCCTATTCTCTATTGATTTAAAAAAATATAAAAGGCCTAAGGCATTGATCATCTCAATGTCAAACAGTAAGACCAAATAATCAAACTGATTTTGTAAATTGAAACACTACGCGTGTCATCAATCAAACAAAGCAATTACCTCTGAAGTAATGCATTAATGATCAGGACAGTCCACGTAAGGTGTTAAAAACTTACCTGACTTCAGGTAATTATCGATTTTTATGTGCAACCCTTTTTCTTCGAGCGGGCCGATGACGGGATGAAAAAATCGAGGTCAAATCAGCATTAACGTCGTATCTCAGCATCTGCAACCCGAAATGCCCCCCCCCCCCCCGAAATTTTGGGAGCCAAGCGGACCCCGCGTTATAATGGAGTCAGCGCTGTGCCCGGTAGCGTTATAGAGGAGTTGCAGTGTACTAGACCTAGAAATTTCAATTTATGCATGCTCTTGAGTCTCCTTATGGGACTCCAAATATTTAGAATTATTACTCAGATCAACATAAATCCTGGGTTATGGAAATCTAAATTTACTTAGAGATAAAGAAGGCAATCTTTAAAATTTTGAACTTTTCCATAACCATTAATTTTAGACCTTTCAAAATTCAAACTCAAGCAATTCCTTCTTTTCCTACAATATTTTCTTAATTATGAAATCATAGGACGAAAAATCCAGGGATTTAACAAGAAAGGGTTAATTAGAGCTTTTAAATTCTGTTTAAAGTATTGGTATCTGGTATTCTACTTAAATTTTCCAAACTATTGCAGTAAAGCCTAGAGCTATAATGATTAGGTGAGCAATAAAAGACAATCAAGGTTCTCTTGCTGTTTTCAGACTTTAATTTTCAAGCTATGAGATGACCTTTAGCAACATGTGTCTCTTTTACACATTTATATTCAGGACCACTGAGCTCTGATTGGAAATTCCAATTCAATATTTTATGGCATTATTTTGGCCAGCATCATGCAACAAAAAATGAAATGATTTGCTGGCTACTTGAACATTGCTGTAGTAATAATTCACATAGATGTTGACCGCTGTTGGAATTCAAGTTCACTTCCGGTCTAAATGTATGATTTGATTGGTCATTCCATTTTTTTTTAGAGACAGCTGCAGTACATCAATAAAATATGTGAAATTTGTGAAAGTTTTTCTGTAAGAGGTACTCAAATTCCATCCCTATTTTTAATTTTGAATATGTATCTACATTTATTACAGTTGTATGTGAAACATTATTAAGTTTACCTGGATCTTCAACAGTCCTGAACACAGATGGTCTTCAAACTACTGCTTTCTTCACATGTGACACTGGCTATACCCTTATTGGCGAGACAAATTTGACGTGCCGGAGTGATGGAACTTGGAATCTTCAACAACCTACCTGTGGTATTACACTTAGAATAATTTCAAAGGGTGCTTCTAGTTACAAAGTTTTGTACTTATTTTATATCTACTTTAACCCTTTCCCATTGTTTGAAATTTTAGATTGGTCCAAATTGAACGAGGTTACAGACGACAATTAGAATTGGATGCAATTTTAAATGAACCCCTCCTCTATGTAGAAAGTATTGCGGAAAAAAGGAGAAATTGCTTGTAACAAGCAGTTTTTCCTTTTTCCACAATGTTTTCTCAAGTATGAAATCACAGCAACATAAAATCCCCGGTTTGTACAGAAAGGGCTAATAAAGTGAAAACCAATAGAACTTAATTTCAAAAATCTGCGTTTATATTGACAGTTCCCTGACTATGACCTCTGACCTCTGATAGAAAGTTTGACTTTGCTATTTACCAATTCCCACGCAATCCAGCTTAACTACGACTGTTTAGCCCCTGGTTTTTTACTTCCCTGTGATTTTGTAATCAGAAAACAGAGCTTGCATCAAGCATTTTTTTCTTTTTCTACAATATTTTTTTACCCAGAATGATAATTTTTTTAAATAAATCTACTTTAAATTTTTGTCTGTAAAAACCTTTGAATTTGGACAGGTCTAAAATTTTGCAAAACAAGCAAGGGTAAAGTTGCAAATCAACAAAACACTTTACATAAATGTCAGATTTCAAGCTTAATTACCAGTCTAATGAATGATTCAATAGGTCATTTGATTGGTCCATTGACAGCCGCTATCTGTCAATTGATGAATCATTGGCCACACCCCATGAGCTCAAAACACTTTAACCCTTGTCATGCTGAACCCGGAATATTCCGGTTTTAACAGGAGGTGTAGACTAAGATCAGACTGCACTTATTTAACCCTTGTCATGCTGTATAAATTACTTTACTGAGATGCTGTCAAATCAAAGGGCTGAAAGCACTAATAGAACTTGTTCAAAATTCAATATTTCTATTAAAAATCAACTTCATAAACAACTCTAGCAGGAAAAGTACAAGCAGGAGGTGTAGACTAAGATCAGCCTGCACCTCCTGCCAAAACCGGAATATTCCGGGTTCAGCATGACAGGGGTTAACTTGGAAACTATTACATCTAAAAGAAAAATCATAAAGCTAATGTTCATTATTTACCGATACTTGTCAAATATTTTTATGTTCATAGCTACCTGTGAATCACTAGCTATCCCCGATGCTGGAGCAATCACCCTGAGCAGTAACAACTCTGTCACTGAAGCCTTTTTCACCTGCATGCCAGGTTACAGCCTTCAGGGCTCATCAGTTCTGACTTGTAGGTCCACAGGCACTTGGGATTTTACTGAACCTAACTGTGGTATGATTTACTTATGAAAAATGTTCAATACTGTAACCAGTTGATGAAGTTTAAGATTTTTTAAATGGCAATAATTAGACCAAGAAAAGCAAGTGTACACTGAAAATATTGATAATCTGTACAAAGAGAATGTCTGTTTATAAGCAGATATTAACCCTTTTTATGCTGAGTAAAATCTTTTTCAGAATTGCATTAAAAGCAAAAGGTTTAAAGGACTAATGAAGGACTAGTTTTAGGCTAAAACTCTTTTGAACATTTATTTCATAAATTACTCTGTCTTAGAAAGGACAAAGCAGTGGTTTAGACCAACTAGAACAAATTCTTATTGATTCAGAAAGAGTTGCAATCTGAAATGAAGCTCTTATAGAATGGCACTTCATTGAGAAGTATCAAAAGTGAAGTATCAAATTCTTTCTTCACAGTCTGAATCACAGTCTTTTAGAATTTTTCTCCATCATGCATCTTGTATGAATTGTAATTAAGGTAACCCATGATCTTGCTTTGTTCAAACCCCTTAAGAAAAACAGCTTAAGAAACATTATGGAAACCAAAAACAAAAAATGTTAGTAATTAGAATTTGTTCATTTTTCCTATTATGTTTTCTACCCAGGAGGACAAAGGTTTTTAAAATTCCATTAACTTGAAATTATTGTCAGCATGTTCATTCAATTTTGACCAGTCTGGTATTTTGTCCTGTAGATGATTGGTCAAGAATTGGCCTTACGTAAGAGATCATACTAAAATAAGATTTTGAATTTTCTGTTTAGTTTCTTGTCCAAGTCTGATAAGTCCACCAAGTGGTGATGTGAATGTATCTACAAACGGCCAAGTGTCGACAGCTGTATACACCTGCGTAAATGGATACTATCTGGAAGGGGTCAAAACACTGATCTGTCTGACAACTGGAGTGTGGGATGAACCTGTGCCATCTTGTAGTAAGGATCAATCAAAGGAGTTTTATTCCCCTGTATCGATATTATCTTGGGCATATTGCTCTACTGGTGTCCATATGTTTGTTTATCTGTCTGTCCAACCAGCCAACTTGGAATTTACAAATTAGTTCAAAGCTATTTAACCCATTACCAGCGGACTTAAGTTTATAAAATTTCAGGGTTTTTCAACTTTCTGTGTAGAAAAAATTGTGGAAATGAAGAAATTATTTGCAGCAATTTCTTCATTTTTCAACTTCATTATCTAATTGGTTTTCTTAAGGGGGCATCAAAAAGCATCATTGTGTGTGAATGGGTTATGATACAATACTGATATCTGGGGTAAAGGTACCTTTTATTGAGATGTACCTTCTAATGTTAAGGTCATCAAGCAAGGTCATCTACAAGGGAAATTTTCTGAAAGATTTGCAGTTTCGGGGGCATAGGTATTTAACAAACACATCTGTTTGATTTTTATATAGCTTTTTTAACCCATTCTCACACAATCATACTTTGCAAGTCTAAAATTTTGTAAGCTGGTAATAAGAGATGAGATTGAGAGCGTTTGCATGGATAAGAATTTAATTGTGGCAAAATCTATGACAACTTTATTGGAAAGAGTAGGAAATCAAAGAAAATACAAAATAAAAAAAACCCACAATATATTGTATGTCAATAAGTGAATATTTATTCAACTGATATGTACCCCAATGCACCAAATATTCTTTCCTCTTTTTGCCACTTCTATAGTGAACCTGATTTAAAAAATAACACAAGAACTACAAGAATGCATAAAAAGGTTTCAAACTTTAAGATCAATGTTGATATTTCAGAATGTAATCCACCAAATGCAGTAGCCAATGGTAATTTCACAATCTCAGAAAATGGAACAGTCCTAACTCATGTATGTGATCCAGGATATAGTATGAATGGGGATGCAAGTCAAATCTGTGATTCTAATGGGAATGGATGGGTAGGAAGTCCACCAATCTGCTGTAAGTGGACCAATTTAGTATAATATGAGTGAATATTTGTCACTAAAGACTATGAAAAAACAGCATTATGCCCCCTTCAACAAAGTGGGGGAATATTGCTTTGTTAATTTCTGTTGGTCAGTAGACCAAACTTTGTCAAGATAACTTTACACAGAATAGAACTATGATCTACAAATTTGGCTCAGACATTTGTCTCAGGGTGAAGATAATTCCCATTGATTTTCAGATCGATACATTTAAGGACCTTGGACAAGGTCACAGGGTGACCTTTGGTAGACTTTTTCTCATTTTTATGTTTTATAATACTTATTCTTGAATGCTGTATATCCTTTCTAGAAATTTACTAAATAGAAGTTCAAAAAGATAATTTGAGTCAGTAATCAAGTGCACCTGATTCCTGCAACAGTGTAGCAGTAGGACGGTTTAAAGATTATGCTTGTCTTCATTCTGTTCAAATTTAACCCATTCTAATTCAATCCCGCTTTTTTACGCACCTCAAGAAGATAGTTTTAGAAAACTTTGTTGACAATGAAGAAATTGCTTGTGACAAGCAATTTCTTCATTGTCAACAATGTTTTCTATGCTAAAAGGCAAATAACCTTTAAAATTCACCACCTTGAAAACGTCCTCGGCAACTTCTTTCAATTTGGACAAGTCTAAAATTCTGTTGTGTGGGAATGGGCTAAATCAGCATTTTTCTACTGTATTTTACCAGGCTTATTTCATAAATTATCACTACTTAACGTTGATAAGTATTAAAACAACTCTTAACCGATTACCATTCAACAAAGTTTGAGAATGGTCAATGCAGATGACGCTTTATAAATGTTAAAATTTGAAGGGAAAAAAAAAAGGAAAAAAAAAACTTTGTCAAAGAGGTAGGAAACATTGTACATAACTATTTTAAAATGATAAAATCTTTGTCCTTTAAGGTAAAAAACATTATGGATCATTTTCCACAATTTTTTCTGAACTTTTTATCTTGAGGGTCATAAAAATGGGGAATAAGTGGAACAGAGAATTTTTAAGGTTTTTAGCGAAGAAGTAGCCTAATCAGCTTTTATCCCCATAAATGAGTTCAGGTTTTTATACACTACCAAAGGTATAAATATATTTGTATCCAGTTCTCTGTTTGTACATCCACATCTTGTTAACACATTCCCACACAACAAAATTTTAGACTGGTCATAATTGAAAGAAGCTGCAGACGACAATTTCAAGTTGATGGGATTTCGAATTCTTTTGTCTTTTTGGACAGAAGAAATTGTGGATAATGAAGAAATTGCTTGATACAAGCAATTTCTTCATTTTCCAAAATGTTTTCCAAGGCTTTTTTGCTTTAGACGTGTTAAAAGGAGGGATTGTGTGGGAATGGGTTAACACATTTATTGATGAATTCAAATGAAAATTTCAAAGATGTTCCGAGTCACCTGACCTTGCACATTTGCCATTCTAGGCTGCGTCACAGGAAAAGGGGGCTTAATGCAAAATTTCTTATTAAACTCAACTCCTCCATTTCTAGGCAGATTTGCATGACATTTTTACAGAATATTCCTAGTCACCTGACCTTGTGCATATTATCAGGTTTTTAGCCTGAGATTGCGTTGCAATCTGTGGCTAAAGTTACCAAGGTAAAATTTCAACCCACGCAGAGTTTAATGTAAAAGCATCCAACGCAATAGATACAATATTCTGGCACATGGGAAGTAGATCAGGGCGAATAACATGACTGTGATTATAAACTAATATGCCCGATTGAGGCGAGAAGGACGAAGGCGAGATATGACTCATTGAAAGCTATCGCTTGATGTACAGTACTTTTGTGTGAGTGTTCTGAATTTGGCAAAGTTATCAAAAATTGATGAGTGAATGGACAGAAAGAAAGGAGATATATAATGTATTGGAAATTATTAGTTATATATAATCATATCAAATTGTTGAGACAAAATAAGGTGGTTTTTTTTATACCAAAATAATATTACTTATTCAAGAGTTACAATGTTAAAACAGTCTGGTTAGACAAAGTTGGTGTATAAAGCTGATAAGAGAAGCTGTTGTTTTTACGCACGATCGGAAAAAATTGTTGAACAAATTAATAGGTCATTCATAGAATCATATTCCCACTGTCTGAAAACAGTATGGTCATGCTCAGACTTTGTGTTTATATATTTTTACCTCCGAATTTTACCCAAAGGATGCAATGTCTACATATTGCTTTTCAGAGGTGTACATAATCATGTTAACCTGGTAAACGACAGCCTGCCCTCTCTCGCTCTCTTTTTCTGGAGATTATAAAGCGCATATTTTCATAGCAAAATTGGTCTGTGTGGTAAAATACTCACATCGTACGCGAAAGCCTCCTAGTTCGAACCTGGCTACACACTCCATTCCCCCTCTCTCTCCCACTCTAATTCTCTCGCTCCACTGGCTGAAAGCCAATGGGTTTTTGTCATGATTTCGTGTCCATCGTCCGTCCATCAACTTGTTCTTCAAAAATCTTCTCAGAGAGTACAGAACATAATTCAACCAAAATTCACAGGAAGGATCCTTGTGTGGCCTTTATCAGATTCCTTCAAAGGAATTTTCGGTTGAAAAATGTGTAACGATATATACATGTAAATATATTGTTACAATACCTCAAAAGCGAGAAGAAAATTATAGTAGGCAGGTTGTGTCCCCTAGCACACAAATTGGCAAATCTGCACATATTCTACAGTAGATTTTGGTAGAAAGTGACACCTCTGACCATCAAACTTTTTCTGCCCAGATTAAATATCTCATGTATTCACATCTCAGGCTTTCAGCACTTTGATTACCATTCTAGCCTGTGTAAGAGAAAAAAAGACCTTAACGTGGCGGCATATATCTTGACTGTGACACTCTTGTATAATAACTGTGAAGGTCTTTGTGTTAATGATGTATTTACGTGTATTTCTTTTCTCACAGCTAAATGTATAGATCTCGAGAACTTCACCAATGGTAAATTGACCCTAACAACAGATGGAGCAGTAACCATAGCGACCTATTCTTGTAACCTTGGATACTCTTTAGATGGATATACAGTGCTTACTTGTCTTACAGATGGTTCTTGGGACTATACTGAACCTAATTGTGGTTAGTCGAATTAATTCATCAAACTCAACAAAGGCATTCAAAGCTGAATGTATTTGAAGAAAACATAGGAAAAGTCTCATAGCTTAGTTGAAAATATTGTTGGAAAAGATAAATCCTTTCAGAGCTTTTATACGCCTGATGGGTCATATTATTCTATGGCCCCAGTCATAATATGTCTATTTTGGTTATGGTCCATTGATTTTTGACAGAGTTATGGCCCTATGGTGAAAGTCTGCTCAATTTTTCAGCAACCATTGGACAGATTTGATTCAAATTTCACAGAAAGGCTCGGTATAAGTCAGACATGTGCATATCCTACTTTTGGTTATGGTCCACTTATTTTTGACTGATTTATGGCCCTTTAATTAAAAAAAACATTTTTTTGTTACAGCCCTTTGGGGGAATACAATTGTGTATGGACAAGTACTGTTGGGGGGGTATTAGTCCGTTTTGCGACAATTTCATGTTTGAAATGGTCTAATACTTGGAACAATTAATCACTATGATGTTAAGTTGTGCATTAAACAAAAATCATTTTGATCTCTCGAGGCGTTTTAGAATTATATAGTCTTGACATAGTATAATAGTTGGAATTGCAGGTTTTTCATGTGAGTAACTTCTCCGACATTTTGAAATGAACTGAAACTTTCCACATTGAATTTTGATGATATCTATATGTCCAGAGCAAAGATCCTTGAATTACAGATGGACTTGGAAATAACTTTACACATCTGTTCTCTATCATAAGTAGATGTGACATTTAAAAAAAAAAGAATATTATAAAGGCATTTATTATTCATTTTCAGAAATATGTGTTAATGTTACTTCACCACCAAATAGTAATATACAGTACTTTACTGATGGAACAGTAAGTTTCGTACAGTATATGTGTGACACAGGTTACAGCCTGAATGGAGACATGTTTTCGTATTGCTTGCCAAATGGCACATGGAACTCAACACATCCAATTTGTGGTAGGTTGTACAGATATTGATATGCCAACTAAATCTTAAGTCTTGTTTTGAAATACTGTCATGTATTTATCTAACAAACATGTTTCTATTATTATAAGATGAAAAAATGGACAAATATGATTGTTATGCCCCATGTCAGGTGCAATTTGTTTTCCTTATGTCCATCTGATTGTTTGTCTGTCTGTTGTAGACAACATTTTATAGTCCATGGAATTCTATAAAACAACATTTGTCTTTTGGGGTAGAAAACATTGTGAATAATGAAGAAATTGCTTGTAGAAAGTAATTTCTTCATTTTCTGCAATGTTTTCCAAAGCTTTTTTCCCTAAAGGGCATAAAAAGGTGGAACAGTGTAGGAATTCATTTCTACAAAGTCCCTTACTTCAACATATGGTAGAAATCTTATATAAACATTAGAGAAATATTAAGCATTCTTTTTTTCTCACAATGTTTTTACCTTATTTCATTCTTATTTTCAAACTTTTTTTTTTCCAATAGTTGACTGTCATTCAGTAGATGTTCCAGACAATGGAGATGTTGCTTTTACATCTAATGGAACTATTACCATAGCAACAGTGACATGTAACCATGGTTTTAGTGTTGTTGGAGAGGTCACAATAACTTGCCTGTCTACTGGACAGTGGTCACATACAACACCCTATTGCTGTGAGACATTTTAAATACTATTTTTACTTTCAATACTTCAATAGTTGTTTTGAAAATTAAGTATGTCATTGTAACTTGTGAAGTGTTTATGTTCATATTTGATGCCACAGCTATAGCACAGTGGTAGCGTGTCATACTCTCAATTATGAGGTCAAGGATTTTATCTCTGATCACGGCAAATATCCTTTTGGAGATAAGTCTCCCACCAATTTATGAATAATTATAAACCTATGTGGGATGAGTAGCTGGAGGCTCGGAAAGGATGCAGTGGTACTAGTACTAGTGTGACAAATGCCAGAATCCTTTGTAGTTGCTCCAGCCACCTCGATATGACTGAAATACCGTTAAAAGAGGCGTTTATATACGTTTAAATGGTGGTGATTAGATCAGGGTCAACCATTAAGATCATATTCTTAAAAATTTGGCTGCGGCTTTAGGTAGCCTGCTAACCCGCCCCTCAAGAAAAAAGCTTTGATTGTGTAAGTAATCGCCTAAAAGGGGAGAGTAGGTAGAATTGGATAGTTGGTAGAACTTGGATGGTTGGTAGAACTTGTATAATAATATTCAGAACCCTTTGGCTAGCTGCTCCAGCCACCACAATTAATCAATAAAAAAGTTGCTATATTTCAGGTTATTCATGTTTCACAATTTAATATTTTTCATTTTCTGAATACCTTGTATAAAGAATGATAGTGTCACTGTTTTCAGAGCTCATTTTTGCAATTGACAGATTGTTGCTGTCAGTCAAAAATAGATTGGCCAATTAAATCTTTCATTTAGACAAGAAGTGAATGCTGATCTCCAACAATTATGTAAAGCATTTTTGTTACTTTCCCGAGTTAAACATCATAACTACAGCTTATTCAGGCTCTATTATGTTGTTCAGATCACCAACCAATAATTTACCTTTTGTTTGACCATAAATTATCCAGTTACTACTAGATAAAATTTTTAGGCCAGTCGAAATTCAAAGAAGTTGCAGACGACAATTTTTATTTGATGAAATCTTTATCTTTTGGGGTAGAAAACATTGTGGATAATGAAGAAATTGCTTGACACAAGCAATTTCTTCATTTTGCATCAATCTTTTCGAAAGCTTTTTAGAGGAACGTAAAAAGGAGGGACTGTGTGGGGAATGGGTTATGCAAACTAATGTGATATGATATCTAAGTGGAACTGCATTGTCAGAGGTTGGTGGCGAGTAATCCATTAACCCTTTACTGGTTTCAAAATTTTGGACTTTTCCAAGTTCAAAGGCATAGCAGACGACATTATAAAATAAGTACAATTCAAAAAGTAACCATCCTATATGATAGAAAATATTGTGTGAAAAAAAGAAATTCCTTGTTACAAACAATTTCTTCTTTTTCCACAATCTTTTCTCAAGTATGATATCACTTAGACACTAAAATCATTGAAACATTAATTTTACTGCATATTTCAGTATGTGATGATTTCACCGACCCAGTAAATGGTAACCTTGTGACTACTGACAATGGCACTGTAGCAATGTACTCCTGTGAACCTGGTTATACGCTAAATGGGGATGCAACGGTGAAGTGTGGAACTGTCAGTGCTAACTATACACCTCCGTCATGTAGTAAGATTAATTCTTTCGCTATTGATAATGACCAATAATGTAACCCAGTACTATATGACAACATTTTGGATTGGTCCAAACTGAAAGAAGTTGCAGACAGTAAATTTTAGTTGATGGATTTTAAAAAAAACAACTTTGTCTTCCTGGGTAGGAAATGTTGTGTATAATGAAGAAATTGTCTGTTACAAGCATTTTTTTCATTTTCCACAAAATTTTCTAAAGCCGTTTCCTTGAGGGGCATCAAAATTGGAATGGGTTAACCCATTACTACACAATACCTCATTTCTGTGCTCCAGACAAATTGAATGAATGAAAAAATTGCAAGAATAGGATAAATTGATTGTTACAAGCTTTTTTACTCTTTTCTATGAATACTTTCTGTTCTGTATGGTACTTATTTATCTGTTCAAACCAACTTTGAATTGTCTGTATCTTCTCTCAGTTTTGACCTTTCATGAATTTAGTTGTCTAATCTTTTACTCATAATATTTGTTCCCCCTTCAATAAAGTGGGGGTATATTAATCTGCTCATGTTGGTCAGTCATTTATCCTGGTATGAGTGATCCCTATTGATTTTCAGATTAATGCATTAAAGGTCGGGGTCAAAGCATGACTTTGAATTTGACATTTGGTATACCAAACCTTGTCTAGTTGATAATTTGACACATACTAGAGCTAAGGTCACAAAATTTTGCTGAGTGGATAATTGTAAACTAACTTGGATAGCAGCTGAAGAGTAGGAAAGGATGAAGTGGTAGTACTGGTGTGAGAAATATCAGGAATCCATTGTTAGGTCCTCCAGCCGCCACAATATAACTGAAATACTGTTAAAGTGTCGTTAAACCCAATTCAATCAATCGAGATTTGGCACAGACATTTATCTCGGTATGTAGATGATCCCAAACAATTGCAGATTAATCTATTAAAATTCAAGGTCACAGGATGACCTTCAACTTGACCTTTGGTTTACCAAATCTTGTCCAGATGATAACTTGACACAGAATTGAGCTAGGATTACCAAATTTGGCACAGAGACCAATCTCTACGTGTTTATGATCCCCATTAGTTTTAAGATTAATCCTTTGAAGGTCAAAACTTATCTCTGCTGATAGCTTAACACAGAATTCACAAGCAAGTTATTATTTTTTCTACCATCTTTATATGTCTTTACCTTTCCAGACATTTACTAGAATAGAAGTTCAAAACTGTATTTGAATTTGGTAATATAGTGAGGTAAAGTTGTACGAAATGTTTAATTGAATTCAGAGTTCAACCTTAGTCTACACTGTGCAGACACTATTGTAGTTAATACTGTCTCTGTGCATTACTTGCATGATAATTCATTACTTGCAGCTACCTGTGATAGTTTACCATCCAGTGCTGGCCTGTCAATCAACATCACAACAGATAACACTACAACCAGTGCTATAGTATCCTGTAATACTGGATATACAATAGCAGGAGACAATGAGTTGACTTGCAGGAGTGATGGGACTTGGGATGTCAGTCTTCCAACTTGTGGTGAGTTTGGAAAAGAGGACAAAAGTTGTCTGAAAACTATTTTTTATCTCGAACAGTTCACTTTTTATGCCCCTGTGACGTTATGATAATGGGAATATTGAGTTACCTCAGACCATGAGTGAGTGGGTGAAAAAATCAAGTAAATTTATGTTCTTGTTAGTGTGTCCTTCTTTAATTGTTAAATCTTGTTCAATGTATTAAGATTATTAAAGCACTATCAACAAGGATAAATGTGAGCAGAAAACAGTCTAATTCTACAGAGAATCAATTACCTTACCCTACTCTAATTTCTATCATCAAATGGGGGCTGGCAATTTGAATTTTCAACTCCTGAAATATGGTAGAACTCATGAAAAAATCTGCTTTGAAACTTTTTTAACAATTTTAGTGACCTAGGTGCCTTGCTCAAAAGGCATAAATCTTTTGATTATTCACTGAACTGGTATAAGGCTGATAAAGTAATACAGGCCGTCAGGCATCTATAGTATAATAAGTGGCTTCTTTACATTTTTCCACAGTATCTTGTGCCCCACTAATTCAGCCAGATCACAGTACTATCAACATGACAACCAAGAGTTCTGTTACTATAGCAACCATTACATGTGACAGTGGTTCTAGTCTTAGTGGGTCCATGACCTTGACTTGTAGAGCAGATGGAACATGGGATTATGTTGTACCTACTTGTGGTAAATATAATGTTTAGCATTGATTGAATTCCAGATTACAGCAATTTTAAGCTTTAACAATCTAACTCTTCCCTTCTCTTCAAAATTGTAGCATTGTCGAATTTGAAAGAAGTTGCATACGACAATCAAAAATGAGTACAATTTAAAAATTAACCAACCTATGGAGTAGTAAATATCATTGGAAAAGGAGAAGTTGCTTGTTACAAGCAATATTCTCTTTTCCCACAATGTTTTCTCAAGTATAAGATCACAGGGACGCAAAAACCAGGGATTATACATGAAAGGTTTAAGTGCTTGTATGTGACAATTTGAAGCAGAATAATGAAAGATGAATTAAAAGATGTTGTTTTAGGGGATATTGATCAATATGGGCTTAACATATGTGAGGAATTTGACATCGCAAAATTACACAGCAAAGCAAAATCCAAACAAGCAATGAAAAGATGATGAATGATCTGTGAGGAATGAATTCATAAAAGGAAAAATAAAAAAAAATGGTGTCCCTTTTTGGAAAGATGAGAGTTTTTGGGGTCTCCTTTAGAACCAATGGTATTACTTGGAATATCTTTGGAAATGTAATCCATTCCTTCACAATGATGCTGTTTGACACTCAACATGAAAAAACAATCAGAAAAACACTGTGTAATTGAAGATATTTTTCATTTTCCTCCATGTTTTCTACCCAGAGAAAGTTGAGAAAAATCTAAAATTTCATAAATTTTGAATTGTTGTCTGCAATTCCTTTCAATTCTTAAAGGTTCCATCTGATAATGGGTTAAGGAAAAACTAGGTAAAACTTTAACATTTGAGTGCATGACCACAATTCATAAGACCCACCTTATGAAAAAATGTTAAACTTTAAATTTTGATACTAATACTTTTCTTTTACTTCCATAGTACAGTGTCCTGTCCCTACAGCACCCTCAGCTGGTAATGTTACCATGACTACAAATGGTTTGGTTTCCATGGTAGCATATGCCTGTACAGCTGGATATTATACAAATGATAGCTCAACATCAGTTTGTTTGATACAAGGCAACTGGAGCAGTGAAGCCCAGATCTGTGGTATGTTTGTTTCTGATATAGTTTCCATGGTATCATATACTTATGCAGATGGATAAAATACATGGCAGCTTGAGCATTGATACTTGAATTTCTTGTGTGTTATTTTTATGTCCCTGCATTGATAAGATTGGGGCATATTATTTTACCCTGTCTGTCTGTCCATCTGTCTGTCTGTCTGCAAAACTTAACCTGCTGACTAAACATTTTCCTATTACTTCAACCCTGAATAAATAACAATGCTAGTATTTGGTATGTAGATAGGTCTAAACAAGGCGCAACTGGGGAAGGTCATTTCATCAAGGTGAAGGTCAAAATTTTAACCCTTTTCCCTAAAACAAAGAAAAAAATAAAAATCACCCGTTTCTAAAGAATTCCTGTTTTGGGGGCATAGTGTTTCACAAACACATCTTGTTAAAATTTGTCTTCAGCCAGTCAGTGATTAAGCATAAACCTAAGTTGGGTGAGCAATATGAGGCTCCAAAAGGATATTGCAGTAGTTGGCAGTGCTGGTCTGAGAAATACCAGGAAACATGGTTAGGTGCTCCAGTCAGCAATGACAGATAGAGTGTTAAAAGTTGCATTAAAAACCCTATTCAATCAATTAACCAAAGCCATGGTATATGTACTGTTGATATGAAGTTTATACCCATGATTTTCAGTTTGAATATTTGGCAGTATTTTGGACAGATCAAAGATAATGATATTTTGGAAAAATATGCATTGCAAGGACAGTAAATGATTAACATACCATTTCTACTCTTACAGTATGTATCCCACCACCAAACCCAGACAATGGTTCCTACAGTCTGACAGATGGAGGGTTTACAGCAGTTTACAATTGTGATTCAGGATACAGTCTATTGGGGTCAATGACCTTGACCTGTGACAAAAATGGAAATGGATGGAATGATAGTCCCCCAGCTTGTAGTGAGTTTTTACATAGAGTTGTTCTTGTGCATACACTGCAGCTCCACTATAAACTGTTGGTGGGGTCCAAGAAATGAAACAGCGGAAGAAGTGGAGTTATTATGCTATAACACTGTCCCCCCCTCTCCCCCCCCGCCGTAACTGAAATTTTAAACCGTCGGAATCACCCGCTAATTCGTGATAAAATTCCTGTAACAAGTTTAATTCTATACAAGTTACTAGTCGGGAATTGAAAAACAACAACTCTAGTTACGAGATTTTAGCAGAAACCGACGAAATTCAGCGTGCGGAGAATTAATTTCTAACTTTACCTTCACGGTCTATCAGGATTGAATAATCCGAAAATTTCTACAAGTGGTTCTATTGTGGTTCTCTTTCTCCCAATATTAAGAAGCTAGGACTTTTACCCGAGACATGTTTTATTATTATGATAGTCGTCGGCATTAATCTAATTGAATTTAGTTTTACACGGACGTAAATATTTCCATCCTTAGACAAAAGGGATAAAATCTAATTGTTCGGCATATTGACGTCTCCTTGGAGACCGACGAGTTGTTGAACACCTGGGGTTACTGAAGCGTTGAGAAAATGTCGCGTGGATCGACCTTCGAACCTCTTTGCGGTAATGGACTTGGTCTAATTTCTTTACTATTGTTAAAAATACGGTAACAATAAACTAACAAAGAACTCTATCTGAACCTAGTCATTTACGAATCGGGAATTTAAACCGACCAGTTGCACGTATACAAAACTGGATTAAACTTTGTAGCCGCTAACTTTTAATCGTAAAAATGAAGGTCATAATAATCGAAAAAAATTCCGAGACAGCAGAATGTCTGGTTTCATAACAACAAGAGTGAAAAATTCGGACAGCAAGAATTCTCACGGGGTACGCGTCTGGAAACTCTCCAATAAATAGCTGAACATCTGGCGGTGGCACCTTTAATCACCTTTCCTCCCTCAGAATAAAATAAACTGTACCCAAAAAACCTTGACTTCAAATTTGTCAACGAGCTTTTTACCATGTGTTTGATCATACAGAATGGCATTAAATTTTGAAAGAAATGTGGAAAAATAACGGTATTTTATTTCAATCTACTTATATTATCTATCCCGTTTCGGATGAGAATCTTCTGATATTGTGACATTTACAATTCAAATTCACGTATGTTCTGTATTTAGCGAAAACATCGCAACTACGACTGATTGATTTCAAAGCACATTGTTGCGTTTTTATCTTGAAGCCACTATCCTCTGCGAGCTCGGCATACCAGCAAACTATGAAGTGAAATAAATAGTAGACTCAAGTCAATTTGTCTAATTTCACGCTCGCGCGTTACTTGAAGAATACGTCCTACCCGGGACTGAAGAAAATTAAGAACGCCGAGAGTGAAACAGTCTGATATTTTAATCGCACCATCTTCAAGGTTTGTAACTGAAGGATACCGAGGTGCGGGCCTATTCTCTATTGATTTAAAAAATATAAAAGACCTAAGGCATTAATCATCTCATGGTCAAACAGTAAGACCAAACAATAAAACTGATTTTGTAAATTGAAACTCTACGCATGTCATCAATCAAACAAAGCGATTACCTCTGAAGTAATGCATTAATGACCAGGACCGTCCAGGTAAGGTGTTAAAAACTTACCTGGCTTCGGGTAATTATCGATTTTTATGTACAACCCTTTTTCTTCGAGCGGGCCGAAGACGGGATGAAAAAATCGCGGCCAAATCAGCATTAACGTTGTATCTCAGCATCTGCAACCCGAAATGCCCCCCCCCCTCCAAAATTTTGGGACCCAAGCGGACCCCGCGTTATAATGGAGTCAGTGCTGTGCCCGGTAGCGTTATAGAGGAGTTGCAGTGTATTTGTTTTTAGCTCATTGAGCACAATGCCAGCTATTGTGATTCTTTGATGTCAGTCGATCTTTACATTTGTTGTCCTTTGTCAATATTTACTTTATCAACCCGATAAATTGGCCAGAATGTTTGTCTTAATGAAATTTAAACAATTTTGAATTTGGGTCAATTGGGTAAAAAACTAGGTCACAAGGTCAAATATTAGAAAATTTCTTGTGGCCCTCTAGAGGCCATATTTGATGCTTCGACAACCTGGAAATTGGTCAGGTTGCTTGTTAAGATAAAAAGTTAGACAAGATCAATATTTAGTCACTTGGAATGAAAATCTAGGTCACTAGGTCAAATCTTAGAAAATCCTTATGGGCCCTGTAGAGGCCACATTTGATGCTCAGATACCCTGGAAAATGGTAAGAATTCACTGTGTGAAATAAAGAAATTGCACTTTTTGGTCATCTTACGGAAGGTCTTGATGACCTATTGCAATTGTGTTTTGTCTGTTATCGTGCATTAACTTTTTACATGTTCCACTACTTCTTAAGAACCCATAGACGGATTTAAACCAAACTTGGCAGGAAGCATCCCCTTTGAAAGGCGCTTCAGAATTGTACATGTCATGGAGTTATCTCCCCTTGGGCTCCCATTAGGGCCAAAGAAGGGCAAAAAAGGGTACATCTTTAAAAGTCTTCTTTTCATGGACCAGCTGTTGGTTTGGATACACATTTGGTATTTATAGTCTTTAGGGTAAGGACTATAAAGTTTGTATAAGAAAAAAAATATCTGACAAGAAATGGTAGTGTGGACATAAGTTTACATAGTGACAACTTTGAAGAGCTTTTCTTTCGAACGAAAAGACCTACAGCTCTGATAATTCGTATATGGAATCATCTGGTGGAACTCTATCAAGATTGTATAATTTATGGCCCCAGGTTCATAATAAGCCCATCCTAGGAAGTCACAAGTTTTACATAGGTCTTATATGGTGAAAATTTAAAAATTTCTCCCAAACAGAAGGGCCTAGAGCTTAGATAAATGTATACAGCATAATCTGGTGGATCTCTATCAAAATTGTATAAAATATATCCCCAGAGTCAAAATTAGCCTTCCCCAGACATCAAAAGTTTAACAAAGGCTTGTATATTGAAAACTTTAAAAATCTTCTTCCCTCATACAGAAAGGCCCAGAGCTTTGAAATTTGGTATGTAGCATCATTTGGTGGACTTTTATCTGGTTTTGGACTCAGTTGACCAAAAAAGCCGTATGGGTCTCTTGTTTCCTGGTTGTTTTCATTAGGGGCGTCAAAAAGCATCATTTTATTGGTATGGGTTTAGATAAAAAAACAGAACGGCATTAGTTTGCTTGTGTTTCAGTGTTTTTGTCAGAATTGTTATTTTTAGCTTTGTAGAAATTAGATAACTTCACTAAAGTTGACACTATTTTGAATGATTTCAGCTAAATGTCAAGATATTTCACCATCTACAAACAGTTCAATTACCTTCATATCAAATGGTAAAACAACATATACTGAATTTCAATGTGACACTGGTTACACACTATCAGGGTCTGTTAGCCTGTCATGTGATGAGAATGGGGCTTGGAGTGGATCTGTACCATCATGTGGTAAGTGGAGTTTGATATTCTAATGATATAACAACATATGCTTAGTTTCAATCTGACACTGGTTACAAGTTATGAGAATCCGTTAGCCTTTCATGTGACAAGAACAGAGTTTGAATTGGAGTTAAACCTGCATGGGGTAAGTAGAGTGTGTGAAAATATTCTAATTGTACAAGATATGCCTTACATCAGACAACATTCATGTTTTGTCAGGATCTGGTACCCTGTCATGTGATGAGAATGGAGCATGGTGGTAAATGAAATAGGAAATTTTGATCTGTTAACCCATTACCAGATGACTGGTCCTGAAAGATGTTACAGAGGACATGTCAAAGAGCATTTAATTAGAAAAAAGTGTCAAATAGTGTAGAAAATATTGTTAGAAATCGTGAAATTGTTTGTTTCAAGAAATTTCTCCTTTGTTCACAATGATTTTCCAGTTATAATTGCTGAAGGTGTTAAAATTCAGGATCATGTGGTGGTGAGTTGATTGAAAAATGATCATCTTGCAAAGAGATCTCATGTAGTGCAGGTGAATCAGAATTGGTAATTAAAACAATGATTCTATAGTAAGGTATAATTGTCATTCTTGATAAGAAGATAGGTCAAAAGTGATTAGTTTTGACATTGTTCAGCTTGCACAGCCTTTACAGTTTTAAAAGGATCACTGTCTTTGTGCTTCCAAAAAGATTTCTTTTTTGTTACAGTTTACAACTGACTTGCAGTGAATTGTGAAATCCGAAATTAAGCTAAGCATTTTTAGCTTGGCTGTTTTTGGAGAAAACCCAAGGTATTGTGATCATCTTGGCGATGTGTGCATTGGTGTTGGCGTGACAAACTTTAACCTTGGTCATATCTCTGTTGTTATTGAAGACATCCTCATGAAACTTGGCATGTGTATTGACCATCACAAGAGCTATCTAGACTATCAAGGGGGATAACTCTAAAAGAGTATTTGTAAGAGTTATTGTCCTTTTTCGACTTAGATTTTTTGCATTATCCAGCGTTGGTACCCATGGGTGGTGCTCTTGTTATTGGTGTAGTAACTTCAACATTATAAAAGCTTGTATTTGATTTGAGGCTTTGGTCTTGTGAAATATCAAAATTTCCTACACAGCAATAATTCAATACAATGTTTTGTATCGCTGCTGTATCCATTTATTATAGACCAACAAACCTTGACCATAAAAGATTATAGAACCTGACAGAACTTTTCTAAACTCAACCTTAGTGTGACATCATTTTATTGAGAATTGACGTCATCTAAACATAACTGTATACAGATTTTTTTTCTTGTTTCATCTACCTGTAATGGATGTATCTTATGAATGAAAACCAGTAGGTATAGAATAAAGTGTTCAATTGTAGCTCTATTGTAGCTCTATTGTAGCTCTATTATCACCTGAAAACTTTGAGTGTCTTTTCCAGAACATTGCCCTGTTTTGATACCACCTGTCAATGGTTCTTACATACTACAAACAAATGGTACAGTTACAAGAGTGATATATCAATGTGTTGAAGGAAGCAGTTTAGTTGGGTCTAGTGAGTCCCAATGTTCAAGTGATGGGACTTGGACTAGTACAGAACCTAGTTGTGGTAAATAGTATATCATTATACTTAGATGTAAAGAGTTTCAGGGTTCAAGTTATAAAACTAGGACTAGTACAGAATTAAGGAGTGACAAGAAATAAATTAATTACCTGGATCAAGTGAGTCCCAATAATCAAGTGATGGGACTTTGACTAGTATGGAACCTAGTTTTGTTAAGTAATTTATCATTATATCTGGATGTAGAGAACTTAAGTGTTCAAGTTATAATACTAGGACTAAAACAGGATTTAGTAAATCAATATATCTGAATCAAATTAGACACAATCATCAAGTGATGGGCCATGAATGAAAACAAAACATAGTTGTGATAAGTAGTGTATCAATATTCTAAGATCTAGAGCATTCTAGTGTTAAAGTGGAAAGCGGCGTAAAACCCAATCAAACAAACAAATAGTGTTAAAGTGATGAAACAAGGACAAGAACAGAACCTGGTTTTGATATGAAGCAAATCTATGTACAATGGTTTAATGAGTCTTGGTATTCAAGTGATACAACTAGCACAGACCATAGTTGTGAATTGATATACCTGGATTAAAACCCCAAATAGAACGATTGTCCTTTGACTTTAACAGAACACAGTTTAGGTGTTGTATCAATAGACTTGGATCCCATTGTTCAGGGGATAGGACTTGACAAGGATAGAACCTAGTTGTAGTAAGTTGTTAATGAAGTTATTTCTAGTGGGTCCTAATGTTCAAGTGATTGGACTTGGACAGAAACAAAAACTTAGTTGTGTTAAGTAGTTAATCAATTTCCTTGGGACAGAGCCAACTGATAGTAAGATTTTTATGCCCCACATTGATAAGATTTGGGACATATTGTTTTAATGTTGTTTATCTGTCTGTCTTGGAAAAAACTTAACATTTTGCTGTTATTCAAGGACTGTTGAAAATACATGGCTCATTTTGTGACACAGGTTCCTTGTATTGAGCATCAGTGTGTAGTGTAGTTTAGGTCAATCTGTCAAGATCATGAATCAGGGTTGAATTTTGAGAAAAGGGCATTCATATATTCCTATAACTGTCATATAACTCCTCCCATCAATGAAAAGCAGTGTTACAGGCATTATTTGCCATAATTTGCCACTCATGATTTACATGTTTTCTACCTTATTTAAATTTTTCCCTGTAAGCATGGAGTTTGATTGTCCTCTGCAGTTTCTTTGAATTTGGTCAAATCTAAAATGTTGTTGTCTTTAAATGGTTTAATCTCTTTACTCTATTTCTAACAGTTGACTGTCCTTTGGCAGATGTTACAGACAATGGCCATGTTGCTGTAACATCCAATGGAACTATCACCATAGCAACAGTGACATGTAACCATGGTTATAGTGTCATTGGAGAGAACACAATAACTTGCTTGTCTACTGGACAGTGGTCAAGTACACTACCCAATTGCTGTAAGACACTTTACATACTATTTTTACTTTCTACTTAACCCATTCCCACAGAGTGACGCTTTTAGACGCCCCCCAAGAAAAATAAGTTTTGGAAAACAATGTGGAAAATGAAGAAATTGCTTGTTACAAGCAAATTCTTCATTATCCATGTTTTTTCTATCCCAAAAGTAAAAAATTCCAAATCTTTAAATTGTTGTCTGCAGCTCCAATCAATTTGGACCAGTCTAAAATTTTGCTATGTGGGAATGAGTTAAAGAATGAAAAGAGTAATTTTTGTTTCCATTTAACCTAAAAACTTACTCACACTGTATGAATATGCAAAGCGGATTCATACATTTATGTGATTAAGTTCTTGGGTTCATACTTAAATGAAAACAAAATAATACTATCTTCATTTCCTATAATTTTACGTCATGCAGATGAAAAAGCAAATATTTTACTAAGCAAACAAGTAAGTATGAAAAGAAAAATTCAATCAATCAAAATGCTTGAATCATGATAAATGAAACTAAAATTGAATTATTAATTAAGATTGATTTTTGTTACCTAATTGGATAACTTTACATGTCATTGCATGTTCAAAAGTATTTATATTTTTTATGTTCATATTTGGTGTGAAATTAATTTTCCTATATGTTAATATAATATTGATATGGTAAGGGTGATCAGACAAGATCAGGGTTTACATTTAACCTATTACCCTAAATTTTTAGACAAGCCCAAATTGAGAGAAGTTGCAGACAGCAAATTGAATTTGGAAATCTTTATCTCTCTAAGTTAAAAAAAATGGGAAAGGAGAACATTAATGTTTTTCACAGCTGTTTTTTGAGGGACATAAAAAGGCATGATTGTTTGTTGTGCAAACTCGTTCTTCTATACTCAATACACTGTGTGAAAGAATATTGTCATTGTCCTTTGAGTTTATTTCTTGAACTCATTAACAAAAAACATACATGGGCATTGTTATATTTCAGTATGTGATGATTTCACCAACCCAGTAAATGGTAACCTTGTAACTACTGACAATGGCACTGTAGCAATGTACACCTGTGAACCTGGTTATACACTAAATGGGGATGCAACAGTGGAGTGTGGGACTGTCAGTGCTAACTATACACCTCCGTCATGTAGTAAGATTCATTACTAGTTATGCATTAATTTGGGAAAACACTTGTTTATTCTATTGATGGTATATTTCTAACTGTCAATTTGATTGGGGTATCACTTTTCAATGTTTAACAACTGTATGTGATGAGAGCAACTTACTTTGAATAGGCTAATTGGATTTTTCCATTGCTAATCTAATGGCGTCACTACTTCTGACCAACATTTTGAAGAGTATCTGGGCAAAACATCTTGTAAATATCTGGAAATATGGCTTTGTCATGTTTCTTTATGTGTTATTTCCTAAGTGAACATCAAAAGCCTGTGCCAAATTGGAAGGAAGGAGTTTCAATGGTCTGGTTATAATGACAATGATTAATGACTTAATTGGATTGATGTTTTAACTTGTAACTTAGTCGGTATTTTGGAAATGTACATTACTTGCAAGACAATTTCTTCTTATTTGCAGCTACCTGTGATAGTTTACCATCAAGTGCCGGCCTGTCAATCAACATCACAACAGATAACACTACAACCAGTGCTATAGTATCCTGTAATACTGGATATACAATAGCAGGAGATAATGAGTTGACTTGCAGGAGTGATGGAACTTGGGATATCAGTCTTCCAACTTGTGGTGAGTTTTGAATAAATGATTTCTTTTAGAAATTCGACACTTTTCTTCAAGAGTTTCTATGTTTCCTATATGCTTTGAAATATATTCTGGCAATAAAAATACACAGATTTTTTTCCTGTCCTCAGCATGGTAGATTACAAGTAATTAGAATTGTGTTGAAATTTATGCCAAAACATTGAAAGAATTGGGTTATCTTGTTAGGGTTGTCTGACTGTCCTAAAGTTAAGATAAAAGTAAACAAATGAATACAATAGGATCAATGAAAATGTGAAATTAGTCTCTTAAACAACTGCAAAGATTTTAGAGGTTAACTTTTTGCCAAATCAATCATATATCATTATACTGAATTCTTCAAAATCTTTTACTGTTTGTGTATTAAGTCTGGTGGAGCTATACATCCATTCAAATACCTATTGTCTTTTATATTTTTTCCATTCATTCTTCTATAGTAACTTGTGACCCACTTAGTCAGCCAGATTACAGCACTATAAACATGACAACCCTGAATTCAGTTACTATAGCAACAATAACATGTGACAGTGGTTCTAGTCTAAGTGGGTCCACGACCTTGACCTGTAGAGCAGATGGAACATGGAATTATATTGTACCAACTTGTGGTAAATGTCATGATTTGGATTAATTCATTACAATATAACTGCAATCTAAAGCTTTTCCAAATTAGCCCATTACCAAATGACAAATTTTGGTCTGGTCCAACTTAAAAGAATTACTAGTTGATAGAATTTTTCAATAGCCCTGAAATTGTAGGATGTAGGATATATAAGATGCAAAAATGCTTGAAATAAATATTGGCCCATGCCAGAGTTCAAAGTCCTCTTCTGATCGAAATCTATGATTTGAATGGTTGATAGATTATTTGATTGACAGTTGCAATGTGTCAATTTCTGGCAACGCTAATACTACAACATCCTGTCTTATCAAGCCGCTCTTCCAGTTTTGCTTAGATCCTTTGATGAGAAACTGGTTACTATGTCAAAAAAATGTTGGATGTTTTGGGGTTGACCCCATGATTTGCAGTCTTTCATGCTACTGACTGTGCTTCAGCCACAGTCTTCAGAACATAGGTCTCTTCTTCACTTGTTAAAGGCTAGTAGTACAACCCATTCTGAAACAACAAAATTTTGGACAGGTTCAAATTGAAAGATATTGCAGATGACAATTCAAAATGGTGTATAATTTGAAAAAAAAATGAATCGGTAGAAACGTAGTGGGAAAAGCAGAAATGGCTTGTCATTAACCATTTCTCCTCTTCCAACAATGTTTTTTATGCCCCCCCCATCATTAGATCGCGGGCATATTGTTTTACTGGTGGCCGTCTGTCTGTCTGTCTGCAAAACTTAACCTGCCAACTAAACATTTTCCTATAACTTCAACCCTGAATAAGTTACAATGCTAATATTTGGTATGTAGATAGGTCTCAGCAAGGCGCAACTGGGGAAGGTCAAAATTCTAACCCTTTTCTTGTTTTTGGTTTCATTTTATAGAGGCACCAAAAGACATTACTGAGTGGTAATGGGCTAACTTAAAATATATAAAATGAACTTCATTTTAGATCCTACTTAGCTCAGTGTTTAGAGCCACGGAGTCCTTGTCTGAGAGAAGTCAGGTTTGTGGGCATAATCTTGGCTTTGCTGCTTGTCTTTTTGGTATATCCTCTGGCAAGAGATTTCAAAGCCCGATCCTAGTACTTGTGATACCGTGGAAGCACATGATTGGGTGAACTTTGCTGTGATGAATAACTGGAAGATTGTTCAAAGTGGTGTTAAATACCAAATGAGACTATTTGTTTGAGTGCATAACTAGACCATATTAACCATGTAATTGTAAACTTAAAATATTGTTTTGATTCTCTTGTTGCTAATACGATTACTTTCTTTTTCTTCTGCAGTAAAATGTTCTATCCCTACAACACCCCAAGCTGGTAATGTAACCATGACTACTGATGGTTTAGTTTCCATGGTAACATATACTTGTGCAGATGGTTATTATACAAACGGAAGCACGACATCAGTGTGTCTGACACAAGGGAATTGGAGCAGTAATGTGCCGATCTGTGGTATGTTAGTAATAATGTAGTTTCCATGGTATCATATGTAGATGGAATTTTGTCAATCACCACACCAAATCAATATTATTGACAAAAGGCAACTGGAGCCTTGATGTCCACATTTGTACTATGAATACTGTAATGAAGATTCTGTCAAACAAATGATAAGAAAATATTAAGTTTGTTTGACAAAGAGAATCTTGAGCATTGACACTAGAATTAGTGGTATGTACAATGTATCTAAACCATTCCTTCACAATCCCTGGTTTCACGTCCTTATGATTTTATTCTTGATAAAACATTGTGGGAAAAGAAGACATTGCTTGTCACAAGCAATTTCTCCTTTTCCCACAATATTTTCTTCTCTGTAGGTTGGTTACTTTTCATATTGCACTCACTTTTCAATGTTGTCTGTAACTTCTTTAAATTTTGACAAGTCTAAATTTTGAAAAACAGGAAAGGACTAATGTTTTTATGGTAACATATTTCCACATCATTAATAAACCAATACAATACAACATCAATATGCACAAGGCAACTAATAGTGCCAAAACTCTATGGTACATATGCTGTTAATATTAAGTTTGTATTTTATAAAATCTAGTGCAAACAGAATTTAAGCTTACAATTCGAAGAGATTGCATATTGAATAGTATAAGGAAGAATACAAAGAAGTGGTTTACCTATTCCCACACAACAAAATATTAGACTGGTCAATAATGAAAGAAGCTGCAAACTACAACTTCAAGTTGATAAAATTTCAGATTTTCCATCTTTTTGGATATAAAACATTGTGAAAAATGGAGAAATTGTTAGATTCAAGCCATTTTCTTATTTCCACAAAGTTTTCTTGAGCGTTTTTCTTGAGAGCCGTAAAAAGGAGGAATTATGGGAATGAATGAAAGAAGTATTTCATAGAGAAGCTATGTTAAATTGAGCATGAAAGGGTAATATCAGAACTTAACCATACAAATTCTGAAAAAGAGGTTTGCCCATCTACATATTAATATGAGTTGTTTTTCAAAAATTATGATTATAAAAGAAAGTAGACTACTCATTTATGTTCAGAAAATTTTCCAAAATGAAAAGTTTGCTCCTTTGAAGTATGACCAAGTTCAGCATTTTTATGCAGGGCCAAAGGCAGATGCATATTTGTATCATCTTTTTTGTCAGTTAATCCCCGATGTCCGTCAGAGAAAGTTCCAAGTAATGTAATCTTGCTCATATAATCGCAATGTTTTGTTATTTTAGGCTGTGTCACAGAAAAGGAGACTTATAGTAAAATTTCTTGTATTAGCAAGTTGTTTTCTATGATTTATCCATTTACAGTGTGTACCCCACCACCCAGCCCTGATAATGGTTCCTACAGCCTGACAGATGGAGGGTTTACAGCAGTTTTCAGCTGTAATTCAGGACATAGTCTATTAGGGTCAGTCACCTTGACCTGTGACCCAAATGGAAATGGATGGAATGATAGTACCCCAACTTGTAGTGAGTTTTTGTATTTTGAGGCATTGGAGATTTCAGCTTATTTGTGAAATAAAGGATCTATTTTGATACAGATATTCAGTTACTTTAACCCATTCCAACACAGCAAAATTTTAGACTGGTCCAAATTGAAAGAAGCTGCAGACGACAATTTCAAGTTGATGGAATTTTGATTTTTTTTGTCTTTTTGGATAGAAAACATTGTGGATAATGAAGAAATTGCTTGATACAAGCAATTTCTTCATTTTCCACAATGTTTTCCAAAGCTTTTTTCTCGAGTGGCGTAAAAGGGAGGGATTGAGATGGAATGGGTTATATAGAAGTCTGTGCATTAACTTAATATCTTTTTGACCAAGGACTGTAAAACTTAACCCTTTCTCAAATATTAGACTAGTCCAAATTCAAAGTAGCTGCAGAAAACAATTTTAAGTTTTGAAATCTAAAAATGCTTGTCTATTTGGTTAGAAAACATTGTGCACAATGAAGGAATTGCTTGAAACTAGCAATTTCTTGATTTTCCACAATGTTTCCAACTTTTTTTTAATTTAAGGTTCTAAAAAGGTGGAATTGTGTGGGAATGGGATAACTCAAGTGTTGCTAATTAACTAAGGAAGAGAATTGTACAATTAAAACATAGGTCAATGTCTTAGATTTAGTTAGTTTGAAATTGTTTACTGGCTCTAAATGAACAGCTTTTCAACTTAGAATTATGAAACATCCAAAAAGTTTTGTAAATATTCCAGTATCTTTCACTATATTCAGTAGGTTATGATCAAATAGCAAGGTTAAACATAAGTCACAGTCTTTAACCCATTCCCACTCAGTGACGCTTTTAGACGCCCCCAAGGAAAAAGGCTTTGGAAGACATTGTGGAAAATGAAGGAATTGCTTGTTACAAGCAATTTATTTTCCATAATGTTTTCTACCAAGAAAGTTGGAAAAATCCAAAATTTCATAAACTTCAAATTGTCTGCTGAAACGCCTTTGAATTTGGGCCAGTCTAAAATTTAGCCGTCTGGTAATGGGTTAAGTCAAATTGTTAGTAAAACTTAGTTTTGTGTCATTTTTTTGCATAATTTCAGGCAAATGCATAGATATCTCACCGTCTACAAACAGTTCCATTTCTGTCATATCAAACGGTACAACAACATTTGCTGAGTTTCAATGTGACACTGGTTACACATTATCAGGGTCTGTTAGCCTGTCATGTGATGAGAATGGGGCTTGGAGTGGATCTGTACCATCATGTGGTAAGTGGAATAGAAAATTGTGACCTGTCAACGGAGTGAGGATCATAATGGAATTCAGTAAGACAAATATTTGAAAAAAAAAAGATACCGCATCAGGCTGCATAGTTGAATCAGGTTTTGCAGTTCAAAAATGAATGTATGATAAGATAGAATTGCTATTCTGAAGAAAACATATCAAAAGCAAAGATTTCAAACTCTTTATCCTGGTCAAGGTCGATTGTATTTTGCATTTCAGATTACTAGCCATGTTTCAAGACAAATCTATACAAAAAATTCTTACAGAATAATTTGTTTGAGATAAGTTATAATTACATTTTGTACATCAATAAAGGGAAGAATTTGCATGCAGACTATAAGGATAATCCTGCATTTTTTAGGCCTAAACCCTTTTGTTCGAATGGAGTTTATCACCACTTTTGACGGTAATTCAGTCATACCATGGTGACTAGAGCACCTAACTTGGTATTTCTCACACCAGTTCTACAAGTACATCCTTTCCAAGCCCCCCCCCACTGCTCTTCCAACTAAGGTTTACGATTATCCACCCCCTAAAACTGTATATGTTATCTAACCTTATGTAATCCAAAAAAATGTTGATTGATCTTTAAAGAAATATACCTTATGTTTCAATTTCAAAACAGAATATATTTGCCCTATTCTAATACAAACTATGGCAAAAATTGAAGAACTGTGTAAAAATGCGGGAATATGTGCTAATGGGTTAATTGATTGGTCTATCCAAATACTTAGTCTTTGTGCTTTTAAAGGTGCCTTTGATCACATTTTTCAAGTAAAGTTAGAATTTGATAATTTTGCTGTTTCACATGATCCCTTTTTTAAAATCCCTTAAGAAAAAAAGTATTGGAAAACTTTGTGTAAAATGATATGATTGTTTGTTTGAATGGGGTTTAACACCACTTTTAACAAGTTTTATCTCCACTTGCTGAAATCCAGCTAGCTATTGTCATGGCCTTGTGTGCGTTGTGTGTCCAGGCGTGTGTCCATCTGTCTATAAACTTTTACTTTAAAAATCTTCTCCTCAGAAAGTACTGAACAGAATACAACAAAATTTCACAGAAATGGTCCTCATGAGACCCTTTATAAGTGTCCCTTTATTAGATTTTTCAAAGACTTTTGATCTGATACAAAACAGCTTTAATGGGCGAGGCTAATTTCAATCTACATTTGTATGATGAAACCTTTAAAAATCTTCTTCTCAGAAACCAATTGACGGATTTCCACAAAATTTTACAAGAAAGATCATTGGGTGACCCTTCATCGGATTCCATCAAAGAATTAAGATCGGATGAAAACATGGCTTTAAAGGGTGGGGCCAATTTGCATATATCAAGGGCTTAGAGCAAAAACATAATACTGTGTTTTACCCTAAACCCTCAATATGGTGAAGTCTTTAAAAATCTTCTTCTAAGAAACCAATAGATAGATTTCAACAAAAATCTACTGGAATGCTCATTGGGTGAATCTTTAGCAGATTCCTTCAAAACATTAAGACTGGATATTAAACATGGCTTAAATGGGCGGGACCAATTTCCATATATGGTGAAAACTTTGAAAATCTTCTTCTCAGAAACCAATGGATGGATTCCAAATGCTCAACCACATTTCACTGTATTGATCCTTGGGTGACTTTTTACCAGATTCCTACAAAGAATTTTGATAGGAAAGATAACATGGATTTAATTGGCAAGGTTTATTTCCATATATGGTGAAAGCTTTGAAAATCTTCTCAGAAACCATTGGATGGATTTCAACAAAATTTCTTTGTATTTATCCTTTGGTAACCCCTTATTAGATTTCTGAAACGAAAATTGATTGGCTGTAAAAATTGATGTAATGAATTGGTCTAATATCCATATATGGTGAACAGTGAAACCTACTTTCTTCTCAGATTCCAAAAGTTTTCAAAGAATTTAGTGACTCTTTGTCAGATTCCTTTATAAAACATGGCTCAGATGAAAAGTATGGCTTTTATGGGGGGGGGGGCTTGAATACATGGTATATAGTGAAATTTTGAAAATCCTATTCTTGCAAACTGCAGGATGGTTTTCAACCAAATTACTCAGAAATGAAAAGTAAATTTATAAAGGCCAAGGGAGGGATTTAGGCGCTCAAGTGCCTCTAGTTCAAACATATTGCGACAGCTAAAACATCTAACAATGGATTTCTGGTATATCTCACACCAGTACAACCATTGCATCCTTTCTTAGCCTCCAGCTGCTATTCCCACTTAGGTTTATGATTATCTACTCATTGGTGAGAGAAAAATGTCGGAGAGGACATGTGCTGCTGCCAGGGATCAAACCAATAACACCTCATGATTGAAGATTGGGAGTCTGATGCACTATTAACTATGATGGCTATGACGGCAGCATGTGTAAAATGAAGGAATTTCCTCCTATGCATATATTTTTCTTCGCAAAAGTGCAAAGATTTAAATATCAAATCAATATGAAATTGTCCCCTACAACATCACTCAAGGTTTTCAAAACCTTTTTATTAGGGGCATCACAAGGTTTTATTGTGCGGGAATGGGTTAAATGCCAGTACATTAGATAACTACAATTTTCACCTAAAATACTTATGATTTTTTTTTCCAGAAAAGTGTTCTTTTGTAACTGCCCCAAGCAATGGCTCCTTCACACTCCAATCTAATGGTACAGCTACAAGTGTCATATATCAATGTGGAGATGGAAGTAGTCTACTTGGCTCCAGTGAGTCCCAATGCTCAATCAATGGCACTTGGACTAGTACCGAACCCAATTGTGGTAAGTTTTAACGTAATTTGAATGGTCAAACAAGTCCCCATGTGCTAGAGGTTGGTCTTTAACCCATTCCCACTCAATGATGCTTTACAATGCCTCTCATTAAGAAAGCTTTGAAAAGCATTGTGGAGAATGAAGAAATTGCTTGTTACAAGCAATCTCTTCATCATCCACAATGTTTTCAACCTTAAAAGATAAAGATTTTGAAAGATTTCATCTACTTGAAACTGTTGTCTGCAACTCTTTTTAATTTGGACGAGTCTAAAATTTTATCAAATTGTAATGGGTTAAATAACATAAAAATAATTCATTGAAAGAAGTGGAACAGTCGGTAAAGGTATTAGTCCCAATGTTCTGGTGAAAGTAGTTGTTTAGGTCTCTTGAGTCTGAATATTCTTAAAAACACAATTATTTAAGTCTAGTGAGTCATAATGTTCTTGTAGTGAGAAATAATTAGACTAGAATTGAATCAAATACATGGTAATTATACCCCCCTAAATTATAGTTGGGGAGTATATAGGAGTCAGCTTGTTGGTCGGTCAGTCAGTTGGCCGGTCAGTCTGTCTATCTGTAGATTTTCATGTCCGCTCAATTTCTCAGCAACCATTTGACGGATTTCAATGATATGATCAGTATCAAGCAGGGATGTGCATATTCCATTTTGTTTTGGTCTATTCATTTTTGACGGACTTTAAATAATGGCCCTTTTGTGAAAAATCGTGTCCGCTGAATTTCTCAGCAACTATCAGAAGGATATGATTCAAATTTCACAGAAAGACTTGGTATAAGTCAGACATGTGCATATCCTATTTTGGTTATGGTCCATTGATTTTTGACTGAGTTAAGGTCCTCTAATTAAAAAGTCCCTTTTTTGTTATGGCCCTGTGGCGGATAGCACTTGTTTATGGACAAGCCATGTTGGGGGGGGGTATTAGTCAGCTTTGCAACAATGTCTAGTTGGATTTCTTTCGACTGATTTGGGATAGGAAATTTCAGTTTTTATGGGTAGAATCCTATAAACTTGAGATATTCTTTCAACTTATTTTAATCAAGTATTCAATGCCTGAAAGATCAGTTTTGAGACTACATAACTGTCATTTACTTGTATAACAATTGAAATGAAATATTGATTTAACAGATAGAAATAGGAATTGACCGATCATGGCTGTCTATCAAAGAATTAATCAACCAATCAAATCATTCATTTAGAACAGAACTGAACTTTGAACTCCAACATTTGACATTTATTTGAAACTATTTTATTTGTTTGGCAACTTAAACAGCATAACTACAGCTTATTTAAAATTTAGTTACAATGTTAAGGTCGCAAACCAACCATTCTACCTTTTTTTGTTATATATTACTTGCCATTAGTTTGAAAAATAATTCCATTTAACATTGAAGTGGAACTTCCTGTTGGAGTGAGTGGGCATTGCAAGTGGAGTCAGCAGGTTGAGCCATCGATCAATCAGTTGCTTAACTCTTTCCTGTATAAATCCAGGATTTTATGTGGCTGTGATTTTATACTCGAGAAAACATTGTAGTAAAAGAAGAAATTGCTTGTAACAAGCAATTTCTTCTTTTACCACAATATTTCTACCACTTAGGATGGTTTAATTTAAAATTGCAACCAGTTTTCATTGTCATCTGCAACCTCTTCCAAATTGGCCCAGTCTAAAATTTCAAAAAAATGGGAAAGGGTTAAGAAAGAGAGTGGTCTTTTTGAATTCATCGCAAGATTACACATTGTTAGACTGGCTGGAGTTAAAATAAGTTGCAGAAATTTTTGTTGCTGAATTTAAAAAATCTTTGTCTTTTAGAGTAGAAAACATTTTGGATTAGAAGAAATAGCTTGTTACAAGCATTTTGCTCACTTCCAGAATATTTTCAAAGGCCTTTTTCTTGGAGGTGTAAAGAAGAGGGATTGATTGGGACTGTGTGATTATATTATTCAAAATTTATTTTTCTCTCTTCAGTCACTTGCCCTGACTTGGGATCTCTACACAATGGGGCTGTTCAGCTGTCATCAAATGGATCAGTTACCATAGTAACATTTTTGTGTATATCTGGATATAGTGTTCTAGGTGAAAGTGAGATAACCTGTCTGACAAGTGGACAGTGGTCACACAGTCCTCCCATATGCTGTAAGTTACAGTGTTAAGCCTTTACCAGACAAAAACTGGTCAAAATATGAAAAAAATGATGCAGACAACTCTTTTAAAAATAGTCGATAAAAATTGTGACAGTTTTATTATTCAGGGTAGATAAAACCAAACATGTTCATGTTTCAAGCAATTTATTCTTTTTACAAAATGTTGCCCAAAGTTTTTATCCAGAGAGTTGTAAAATGATTTAATTGTGTGGGAATGGGATTAGCTTTACTGTTTATAATTTGATGTTAAGATCTAATACTGTTTCACATTGACAGAATTTAATTCATTATCACACAATGGCACTTTCTTACGCTCTTGAGAAACACTATCACAGAAAACTTTGTGGATAAAAGGAGAAATTGCTAGTAACAACCATTTCTCTATTTCTCACAATGTTTTCTACCTTGTTTGGCACATATCTTCCAATTTTAACGCAATTTGAATTGCCTTCTGCAAATTCTTTGGATATGGACCAGTCTAAAATTTGGCTGTATGGTAATGGGTTAAAGTTGACAAATTTGGAAGTGATAAGAAAGATGGTAAAAAAATAGGCAATTTCCTGTGATCATGGTTTATTTGTAAAAATTTATCTGTATTGTATCAAGGTTAACCCTTTCCTGTTTATCAAATTTTAGTCTCATACAATTGGAAAGAAGTTGCAGACAATTATTAGTATATCTGTACCAGCATACAGCATAGAAAATATTGTGGGAATAAAGAAATTGCTTTTCACAAGCGATTTCTTCTTTTCCTATGTTTTCTTCAGTATGAAATCACAGGAACTTAAAAATCGGGTATTGTACAGGAAAGGGTTAAGATTTAAGGTAATAAAAACTCATTATCAAAGAGGAATCTAAATGTGAAAAGACAGCATTTAAATGCAGTTGCAAATGGTTTCTGCAAATCACGCAAAATACTTATTTTCCAGTTTGTGATGATTTTACTCAGCTTTTGAATGGTAATATCAACTTGTTTGACAACGGTACAAAGGCATCCTATAGTTGTGATACTGGCTACTCTCTAAATGGAGATTCAGATATAACGTGTGGATCAGCTTCCTCTTCGTATACCACACCTACTTGCTGTAAGTCTCAAGAAAATTAATTAAACCTTTTCCCGCACATCCCTGATTTTTACGTCCCTTTTAATATTATACTTGGGAAAACATTGTGGAAAAAGAAGAAAATGCCCTTCTCCCCCCAAAAGAAAACAAAAAAAGAATTAAAAAACATTTTGGAAAATGAAGAAATTCCTTGTTACAAGCAATTGGTTTTTTGTCCATCTATTTTTTCATAAAATAAAAGCCATAAAATCCTAGCATTATTAACCCTTGTCGTGCTGAACCCGGAATATTCTGGTTTTGGCAGGAGGTGTAGACTAAGATCAGACTGCACTTATGTGCGGGCTGATGTTAGTCTATACCTCCTGCTTGCACTTTTCCTGCCAGAGTTATTTATGAAGCTGAATTCTGAAAAAAATACTGATTTTTGAACAACAACTTCTATCAGTGCTTTCAGCCCTTTGATTTGAGTAAGGTAATGTATACAGCATGACAAGGGTTAAGACTAAAGCCCTTATTCAATCAATCAAGCATAGTTTGGTCACTCACATTGTGAACTTATTGCTGATTTATAAACAATCTTTTTGTTTGTTCCTGAGAAAAAAAGAAGGAGAGTAACTCTTAATTTTGAAATAGAAAGAGGGAAATCTGCTATTTATGGTTATTTTGACTTTAAATGATGTTAAGTGATATAATTTTATAATTACAGCATCTTGTGACAGCCTGACCCTTCCAACTGGGGCCTCGGTTTCATTGACGTCGGATAATACTACAACTTATGCTTCTTTTGAATGTGACACTGGATACACTATTGTTGGAGACAAATTACTGACATGCAGAAGTGATGGGACTTGGGATATATCTACACCAACTTGTGGTATAAAATATGTGTGATATGTTATTCTCCCATTGTCAGTCCGATTAGCTCAGTTGGTAGAGCACTTGACTTCAAACCTCAAGATAACGGGTTTGAGCCCTGGGCTGACCATATCTACTAACAAACTAATTGTCTTTCGGATGAGACGTTAAACCAAGGCCCAGTGTGACGGTGCTATCCAACGAGCACATTAAAGAACCAGGTGGAGCTCTCAGCAGTTTCGCCCTGTATCCTTGCACTATCCCCCGTAACAACTAACCGTCTTCTGGGGGTGTCGCTCATATGGGCATGTGCTATGGTAGAGATGATAAATAAACGGAAATACACATTATACCCCCACAATGTCATGACAATGTCATGACCACTGGCATATAGAGTTTCCTCTCTATTTCTGTGAGTGGGTGCTTGTGTGTGTCTAAATCTTGTCTGGAGCTCATGTTCTTTCATAATAACTTGGCACAGTTGTTCCCTTGATATATACTAGTGTCGTGTTGTTGGATATTTCCATGTTCAAGGTCACAGCTGAAGTTTATGTTACATGCACTGAAGCAGGGACGTCTAGTATTTTAGTTTTTCTAACTTGTTCAATGTCTTTGATGTATATTAAAGTTTTATGGACAGATTTATAGGTATTAACATTTTCTGTAAGCAGATTTAATCTTATAAAACTAAGATATTATGTGAATTCTATGCAAATGCAAAAATTTGTCATCATGAGATCGATCTCTCTCTCTCCAAATATGCCATTCAGCTCATCAGAAAAAGATCTATGTCAAAATTATCATTCTAGGATTCTATTTATACCCCAGCAAAACGAATGCTTCCGGGGTTATTATTGAATCAGCCTGGCTGTCTGTCTGTCTGTCTGTCTGTACAAAATACTACCAATTTTGTGTCGCCAACTCCTCCTTCAGTTTTGCATCAATACCATAGAAACTTTATACAAAGATTACCCACATGTTGAAGTTTTGCAAGATGCAAATTTGAAGTCTTAATTCCCCCTGGTTCAAGAATTATCTCCCCTTGAACTTGGACATTATTTATGCTTTGTGGACATAAACAGCTAATTATGCTACCAAGTTTGTTTAGCAAACTCCTCCTTCAGCTTTGCTTCAATACCATTGAGACTTTATACAAAGAATAATTACATCTTGAAGTTTTGCAAGACACAATTTTGAAGTCTTAATTCCTCCTGGTTCAAGACTTATCTCCCCTTGAACTTAGACATTATTTTTGATTTGTAGACGTATACAGCTAATTATACTACAAATTTTTTTGTCCCAAACTCCTCCTACAGTTTTGCTACAATTGAGACGTGTACAACCAATTATACTACCAATTTTGTGTAGCAAACTATTCCTTAAATCTTTTGCTATAATACCTTTGAAACTTTATACCAAAAATAACCTCATGTTGAAGTTTTGCAAGACGCAATTTTGAAATCTTAATTCCCACTGATTCAAGAATTATTTCCCCCTTGAACTTAGACATTATTTATGCTTTGTAGACATATACAGCTCATTACTACCATTTTTGTGTAGCAAACTCCTCCTTCAGTTTTGCTTCAATACCATTGAACTTTATACAAAAATTTACAACATTACGCTTAACCCATTCCAACTCAACAAAATTTTAGACTGGTCCAAATTGAAAGAAGCTGCAGACGATATTTACAAGTTGGTGGAATTTAAATTTTCTTTGTCTTTTTGGATAGAAAACATTGTGGATAATGAAGAAATTGCTTGATACAAGCAATTTCTTCATTTTCCACAATGTTTTCCAAAGCTTTTTTCGTGAGGGGCGTAAAAAGGAGGGATTGTGCGGTAATGGGTTAAAGCACTTGCGGGGTTATTAAGTCACATACTGTGACAAGTTCTAGTTTTAGCAGTATTTGTTTGATTATCATCGATCAAGTATCCATTAAACATCATCAATTTAACCTTTCTACAAATTAATAATTTTCCTTGCAGCATCATGCCAGACACTGACGTACCCGGTGGGTGCTTATATCAATATCACCTCTTTAGACTCCGTCACAGTGGCTCACATCACATGTTTGATTGGTTACACTATGGCAGGCACAAATACCCTGACGTGTAGAAGTGATGGATCCTGGGACTTTCAACTGCCTACCTGTGGTAATGTTTCGAGATCAAGATAGATAGATTCCCATGATTTCATAAATGCCCTTCGTGTTTAACAAAATTTCAGACTTGACCAAATTGAAAGGTTTTACAGACAAAATTTAAATTGGATTTGATTTTGAAAAATGACCATTCAGTAGGGTAGAAAATATTGTCAAAAAAAGAAGAAATTGCTTATTACAAGCAATGTCTTCAGTTTCTACAATGTTTTCTTAAATTTGAAATCATTTGAAATCATTTCATTGTTTCCATCATGTGTCTGTCTGTCCAAGGTGTGTCTGTCCATAAAATTTTACTTTAAAAATCTCCTTCTTAGAAAGTAATGGACAGATTTTAACCAAATTTCACAGGAATAATAAATGGGTGACCCTTAATTAGATTCCTTCAAGAATTTTGATGATGAAAATCATGGCTATATTGTATATGAATAGGGAAAAAGACTTTGATAATCTTCTCAGAAACTGGTGATTGGATTTCAACTAAATTTCACATGGATGATGCTTTGATGACCTTTCATCAGTTTTCTTTGGATAAACCATTCCCACAAAATGACGCTTTTTTACTCCCTCAAGAAAGGCAGTTGGGAAAAGGTTTAAAATGAAGAAATTGCTTGTAACCAGCAATTTCTTCATTTTACACAATGTTTCTACCTGGAAATAATAAAAAATCTAAAATCTCATGAGCTTTAATTGTTGTATGCAACCTTCCAATTTCGACAAGTATAAAGTTTTGTCGTCTGGTATTTGGTTAATAAAACATGGCTCCTATGGGCAGGGCTAATCTCCATATATGATCTATTGTTAACTTTTGAAAGTAGTTTTCTCAGAAACCAGTAAATAATAAGTAGATAATGCAGCAGAGATATTTACTTAATATATTACTATTGAACTTGATGTAATGTCTTTTAGTCAAATGTGAGATGCTGTCAGCTCTAAGTGCTGGAAATGTTACCATGACAACAGATGGTCTAGTTTCATCAGCCTTGTTTTCCTGTTCTGATGGTTACTATGCAGAAGGCGTTACCATGGTAACCTGTAATATTACTGGACAATGGAGTAGTATTGTACCTACTTGCAGTAAGTAATGAAACATTTATAATGTTAGTCTACCTTGAATGAGATCAAACTAATGATTTGACTGAATCTACAATCAATAGTTTAATGACTAGTCATGTGTATCAGTTATCTAAACTTTTTATGCCCCCGCATTGAAAGATCGGGGGCATATTGTTTTACCGTTGTCCGTTATTCAGTTTTTCCATCTGTCAGTCTGTCTGTCTGCAAAACTTAACCAAAAACTTAACATTGCCAATTACTACCAGCCTATTCAAGATACAATGCTTATATTTGACATAATGATACATCTCCATAATACACATCTCCTCAGGTCAAGGTCATGTGATAAGGTCAAGGTCACATACCAAGGTCAAAGGTTTTGTCCTGTTGCGGGGGCATTGTGTTTCACAAACATATCTTGTTTCTTATTATGGTTTTGTCTCCCACCAATAGGTGGATAATCATAAACCGAAGTCAGATGAGCAGCTGGAAGCTCGGATAGGATGTTGTGGTAGTACCAGTGTAAAAAATACTAGGAGTCCATGGTTAGGTGCCCCAGCCACTTGGATATGACTGAAATACGTTTAAAAGTGGCATTAAACTCTATTCAATCAATCTGAATATGGACACACATTTGTAAAGTGCTTATATATTTGATACACAGGTTTAATATAAAGATGATATACTTTTGAAAATAGGTTTCAAGCTACTTGATCACGAGATTCTGATAAGTTTAATCAATGGTTTGATCTACTGTTTATATTTTCAGAATGTGATCCTCCAAGCAAATTAGCCAACGGTAGTTATGTTGTATCAAACGACAGTTTCACAGTTACATATAGCTGTAATTTAGGATACACAATGACTGGTTCTAATATCAGAACATGTGATACAGGGGGTAATGGTTGGTCAGGAGAAGAACCAGTCTGTGGTAAGTTGTTACATTAAGTAATACAGTGAAATTTTCACATACAGCTTTAATGTAGGATACACCATGACTGGTTCTAATATCAGAACATGTGATACAGGAGGTAATGGTTGGTCAGGAGTAGAACCAGTCTGTAATAAGTTGCTATATCATGTAAAACAGTGTAATTATCACATACAGCTTTAATATAGGATACATAATGACTGGTTCTAATACCAGAACATGTGTTACAAGAGGTAATGGTTGGTCAGGAGTAGAACCAGTCTGTGGTAAGTTGTTACATTACATTATATAGTGTAATTCTTACATATGGTTATACTCCTGTCCGTTTTTGCCTCATTAAATAATGAGCAAAAAGGGCCCATTTTCGCAATCTGTAGCTCTTCCCAAAAGTTTGGTTGGGCCTTAAATCTTAGTCCGTCTTTAAGACCAGTTTTTGGTCTTGAATTACAGGCCAGGAAAATGGTATCATTAGGGATAAAAACTTTTGCAAATTTTCATTCAACACATCAACCCATTAAATTCTTTAGGCTCGGAAATGAAATTCTTGTAGGGTACCACCTTCAAATGACAGTTTCTAGAAAGAAATAGTTCCCAGAAAATTTCTTTGAATCACATGCATGGCATGCAGCAGTGATCTCTCACTCTGCAGAACCTAACATCAAGCAACTTGCTGTTGTTTAAACGTCTAAACAGCATGACAAAAGGAAGAGATCAAATTTTCTTAATGGACTACTTTAGGGTACAACCACCCGGAAGTAATTCCGAAGTGGAGTTGATCCATATAGCTGTAATTTAGGATACACAATGACTGGTTCTAGCATTAGAACCTATGATACAGGATAAAGCTGAATTGTTTGCATTAGTCTGTATTGGTTTAACACATTACCCTGTGATAAAATTTTAGATTAGTCTAAATTGAAAGATGTTGGAGAAGACAATTTCAAGTTAAAAGAAATGCTTTTTGATGTAGTAAACCTTTTGAAAATTGAAGAAAAATCGCTTGGGATAAATGAAAGTTTTCGAGAAAGCTTGAACATTTTTCATAAATTCTCTCTCAAAAAGAAAGTCCTTATTTATTTCAACCCTACACAAGTAACAAACCAAACTTAGCCTTGATTTTCTAATTTCAGTGGCTTGTGAAGAGATTGTTACAGACAGTGCTGTAACTCTGTCACTCAATGGGACAACATCAACAGCTGGGTTTACCTGTGAGGCTGGATATAATATTGTAGGGTCATTCAGTCTTATTTGTAATCAAGATGGAACATGGAGTGGGAATTTTCCTACTTGCCGTAAGTCAACACTCTTATCAGAAGTGTAGATGAATGGTTTGTGAGAAAACACATTTAAGTTTTTATTCTTGTCATGCTTATAATTCTTTTCAGATTTGCATTAAAATCAAAGGACTGAAAGCACAAATTGTAGTTCATTATTTCTTTTGAAAAGGCTGATCTTTGTCTATTCCTTCTGCCAAGACAGTAATATTCTAAATTCATCCTAACCATGGTTAAGTATTCTTCATCATAAACTGAAATAAGCAATTTTACTTTGTTTAAGTTCAGACAATCTGTCTTTTTACCAACAATATAGGTAGAGTGGAAGGTTTTTTTTAAATTTTATAACCATCTTTCCATACATAAACTTTCAAAGTGTACTGTATTTTTGATAGAATGTATGAATAACAGAACAATGTACCTCTCTGAGAATTATACTGTCATATAAAGTGTCATCTATATTCCATGTATAACACTTTTGTAGTGTGAACATTGTACATTTCTGAGTGCCTCTGACAATAAATCTATAACTATAATGGCTTATTGTACAGTGTCGCCTGTATTCCATATACAACCCTTATGTATTACAGAACAATTTACCTTCTGAATGCCCCTGACAATGGAACTATGGCTATACTGATTAAAGTTATCTATATAACACATATAACCATCATGTATCACGGAACAATAAACCTCCCTGAATGCCCCTGACAATGGATCTATACAGTCTAATGGCATAGTGTTATCTATATATCATATTTAAGCCTTATTTATTACAGAACAATGTACCTTCATCAATGCCCTTGATAGTGGATCTATAACTGTTCAGTCTAATGGCATGAATCTATGTATCATATTTAACCCTTTTGTTTTACAGAACAATGTACCTCCCTGAATGCCCCTGACAATGGATCTATAACTATACAGTCTAATGGCACAGTGTCTTCAGTTTCTTTTACCTGTTCTGTTGGGTCTACACTGTATGGAGAGAGTCAGGCTGTGTGTAATGAGACTGGAGTGTGGTCTTTTGAAGACCCTTTATGTGGTAGGTATGAGGGATAAAAGCTATGAATTATGGCTAGAACCCCCCCCCCCCCCCGAAAAAAAGAACAAAAACAAACAGATAAACATTTGGACTACTGGGTATAAGATTCTACCCTATGGGGTCTGAAATTTATCCTTTTCAGAAACATTTCTACTCTAAGTAGACATGAAAATAAGCCATTTTTGGCATTGTTTTAATTACCTCTTCTTTCAATTTGACCACTCAAAGATTTGTTGTATGCTAATTTCAAAAGTTCTTTTCAAAATCAGTTCTGATTGGCTTCAGTCATTAGTTGTGAGGATAGCTTTAACCCATTCCCACTCAATGATGCTTTTAGACGCCCTAAGAAAAAAAAGGTTTGGAAACCATGTGAAAAATGAAGGAATTGCTTGTTACAATTTCTTCTTTATACACAATTATTTTCTACCCAAAAAGTAAAAAAAAAATCCCTTTGTCGGGGAGAATGAACTCTTTAGCTCAGTTGTTCCTGCGCTTGACTCAAAATATTTAGTTTATTTAGTTTGATGTCCATGTGGGTTTGAGGCTAGCCCACACATTTGTTGTAAATGTCTTTGTTTATGAGATAGTGCTTAGCTCAATTGGCCTACTAGGCAAACAGAGCTATTGTCATTGCCTTCTCAGAGAGCACAAAATGGAATTCAACTAGAATTCAAAGGAAATATTTGAGATGACACTTAGCCTTTTCCTTCACAAACCCACTTTTTACAGTGCGCAAGAAAAAAGCTTTTTAAAAACATTGTCGAAAATGAACAAATGGCTTGTTACAAAAGACAAAGAATTTTAAAATTTCAAATTGAAATTGTCGTCTGCCATGTTGTTGAATTTGGAGCAGTCTAAAATTGGTAATGGGTTAATCTGAATCCTTAGTTAATTGAACAATATGGGCAGGCACATGACATGTATCAAAATATTTTATTAGTTATTTTCATTAACTCGGTATCAAGTATAAGTATGCACATGCTTTCTTGGGTATGTTCCATTATTCTTGTAGTTTGGCCCTTTTTTTAACCCTTTCTAAACTAGATTTTAGACTTGTCCAAATTGAAAGACGTTCCAGATGGCAGTTTCAAATTGTTAGAATTTCTAAAATCACTGCTTCTATGGGTAGAAAACAATGTGGAAAATAGAGAAATTACTTGTAACAAGAAATTCTTTAGCTCAACTATTCAAAGAATAGGGGGGCTATTTTGATCACAGGGTTGTCAGTGTAATATGTTGGTTAAACCTTACGTGCAAGTCCAAGTGTCATATCTCAGTTTCTACTTATGCTATTGCTCTCAACCTTTGCACATGCTTTTGTGGCAATAATATCAGCCTCTAGACATAGATTCAATACTCTTACATTCTCTTTAGTTGAAATTTTTCCTTTTTGGATTTAAACCTTGCTTGCAACTGTCTTATATCTTTAATAACTCTCTTTCTACCAATGGTATTGCTTTGAAACTTTTCACATGCTTTGTGATAATTATATAAGACACAGATTCATTACTTTAACATTCAGTGGAATTTTAATCATTTTCATCCCCTGCCGTTTCGGCGAAGGGGATATAGTAATGGTCTATGTCCGTCATTCTGTCATTCCGTCACTAAACTTGTCCGGAGCATATCTCTGAAAGTATAATTGCTATCAACTTGAAACTTCATAGGATGATAGATCTTATTGAGGAGAAGTGCAGTGCACAAGAACCACAACTCTTGCTTGCATAATTTGGAGTTATTGCACTTTGTTGTTTTAAAGACTAAGATTTTGTCCCGGGCATATCTCTGAAAGTATAATAGCTATTAACTTGAAACTTCATAGGTGGATAGATCTCATTAAGGAGAAGTGAAGTGCACAAGAACCACAACTCTTGCTTGCATAATATTTGAGTTATTGCCCTTTGTTGTTTTAAAGACTTAGATTTTGTCCAGAGCATATCTCTGAAAGTATAATAGCTATATTCGAACTCATTGAGAAGAAATGCAGTGCACAAGAAGCCTAAATCTAACTGGCTTCAGTTTACTTTCAAGCTTTTAAGGCGGAGGATGGCCATGTCCAACATGGCTCTTGTTGGACTTGAAAAATCTTGGTTAAACTTTACATGCAACTGTCATATATCTTTAATAACTCTCTTTCTACCAATGCTATGGCTCTGAAACTTATTGTTGACCAGCATATCATCATTTAGGCAAAGATTCAATACTTGGACATTCATTTTAGTCAAATTTTAACCCATTTGGGACTTAAAAATTCGTGTTTGACTTGTTTGACTATTACTACTAAGGTATAATGCCTAATTTTGACATTAAATTGTTGTTTCTATCTAGCACGCAGAATAGCTGAGCATTGCTGTTCTCTGACAGCCCTTGTTCATTTTCCACAATGTTTTCCAGAACTTTTTTTTGAGGGGTGTAAAAAGGACAGGTTGTTTTGGAATGGCTTATATATCTTGTCTACTCATTTCATCTTCAACTATTAAATGGATTTGGTTCAAATTTGACATGTACACTCAGTGTCAATCAAAGATATGCACATTGTATTTTGGTAACAGTCCATTTTTGTATTTGTGGCTCTTTGTTGAAATTAAGCTTCATTCCATTGACAAATGTGATTTCTGTGAAATGGGTCCGTTTGCGGGTATATATCACATAAAGTGATAGTCTTGTTTCCTCTTATATCATTTACATTATGATGGTGAAACCTTTCAAAGATTAATTTGTGTTTCCATTAATTCAGACTTGATAGTTCAATACAAGGGGTCAAGCATTTCTAGCTTTGTGGCCTAGGTGTAATATTGCCTTGAAAGATATGCATGGGTCAATTAAACTAAATTATGAAGTATAAAAATATGTTATATCACTACTTTACAGTACCTTGTGCCTCTCTGTCTAATCCCCTAAATGGGGCCTTTGCTATGGATACAGATGGGACTTCTACCATGGCAACCTTTATGTGTGACAGTGGATACATACTGACTGGAGATGAAACACTGACATGTAGCAGTAATGGAGCATGGAATAGCTCTCCACCTGTTTGCAGTAGGTGTAACTTTCATTTGTAAAATACATATGTGACTAAAGTCTTTATTATTATATCACCCCTTTTTTCCTAAGCCTATTTCCACATGATCATTTTTGTCTACACTCTAGAAAAAAAAGACATAGGAAACACTGTAGAGAATGAAGAAATTTGCTCATAACACGCGATTTTTTCATTTCCTATTCTGTTTTATACTCTTAAAGATAAAGATCTTTTTCAATTGTATCAATTTTAAATTTCATTTAAGTTGGACCAATAAAAAAATCTGGTAATGGGTTAATTTTCAATCAAATAGGGATAAATTGATGATTGCATATTTTGTATTTAATTAAACAATTAATGCCTCAAAAAAGGCTTCAAAATGCTAAAAATAAAGTTGTGTTAGTTGTGTTTAATTTTTTTTTAAATAATTCATTAATTTCAGATTGTGGGATATTTGAAGGGCTACCAAATGGAAACATGAATGTGTCAGTTGATGGAACAAAGGCTGTCTATACCTGCTCATCTGGGTATACACTGTATGGTGTGACTGAGTTGGACTGTACAGTCAATACATCAACCAATGTTCAACCTACCTGTGGTGAGAAGTTTTGTTTCGAACTAGGGCTTACTAGTTACTTATTAACCCACTACCAGATGGCAAGATTTTAGACGGGTCCAAATTGAGAGAAGTTGCAGAAGACATTTGAAAGTTTATGAATTTCCGATTCTTTCAACTTTCTGGGTAGAAAACATTGGAAAATGTAATATATTGGATATTGCTTGTAACAAGCAATTTCTTCATTTTTCACAATGTTTTCTGAAACATTTTTCTTGAGGGGCGTCACTTTGTAGGAATGGGTTAATAGCCCATTATAAGACAGAAAAACCCTAGACTTGTCCAAATTGAAACAAGTTGCAAATGAGATTTATGTGTGAAATCTGACTGCTCTGATGGCTGAGTGGTATTGGTGCTAGAATTGTGATCTGACGGTCACCACCCTGCCGTCACTGGGGTGTGTTCATGGGTAAGACAGAGTCTACTCAGCTGTAAAACTAGATAGCAGTAGGCTTAACCCTTTCCTACTCAAACACGGGATTTGACGTTACTGTGATTTAAACTTGAGAAAGCATTGTGAAAAAAGAAGAAATTGCTTGTAACAAGCAATTTCTTCTTTTCCCACAATATTTTCTACCACATTGGATGGTTTTATTTAGTGCATCCAATTTTCATTGTTGTCTGCAACCTCTTTCGATTTGGACCAGTCTAAATTTTCAAAAAAACAGGAAAGGGTTAAACTATGCCTCTCTTTGAAGGACACAAACATATCTGGATTGTAAAGTGTTTAAGGGCGACTCTAGGTTTAGTTGCTGTTACAAACTAAGTGTAACTAGAAAGAAAAAGACAGCAACAAACTTAACCAGTTATAAAATTTATTAATAATGTTGAGTGATAAATGACAATGATTGAAATTATACAAAAAATACCTTATATGATAGCCCTTTCCTTTTCAATCCCTGGTTTTACGGCCCTGTAATTTTATAATTGAGAAATAAATGTAGAAAAAAAAGAAATTGCTTGTTACCTGCAATTTTTTTCATTTTCCGAATTATTTTCTGCACAACTGAATGTTTTTGTTTTTTATACATTGCCGGAGGCGTCATCTTCTCCATCCGTCTGTCCATCCGTCTGTCGTACGTACGTCCACTTTTTTTGTGAGGACAACTCCTCCTAAGTTTCTGGTTGGATTTTTTTTAAACTTTGCCAATGTCATCACCATAATTTGTAGATGTACATGGATCAAGGATTTTATGGCTCATTAATTTCCCTGAATTATGCCCCCTTAAACTTAGTATCTTGGGCTTATTGAAATTGCAGCCTTGTGAATGCAACTCCTCCTAACTTTTTGTCTTGATTTAAATAAAACTTGGTCAATGTGACATCACCATAATTTGTAGGTATACATGGATCAAGGATTTTATGGTCCATTGATTTTTGCAAGAGTTAAGCCCCTTGACACTTAGTCTCTGGGTTTTTCAGTGTTCATTAATTTTCCCCTGAATTATGCCCCCTTAAAATTTAGTATCTGGGGCTTATTGAAATTGCAGCCTTGTGAACGCAACTCCTCCTAATTTAAAAAGGTAGTCTGCAAATGTTTTGAATTTGGTTCTGTCAAAATAAGTAGCGTCCACAATTATTTTCGTTAAACAGCAGCAAAGTGGCGGCATATATTGTGACTATGGCACTCTTGTTTCCAAATTAAATCTGAATTTCAATTTCAATCCTTTTAATTTGGACAGGTCCAGAATTTTGAAAACAGGAAAGGGTTAAATCCTTAACCTATTACCAGACTGCAAAATTATAGAATGATCCAAATTTAAAGAAGTTGTAGACTTTTAAAATTGTGAAATTTAAGGTTTTTTCAACTTTCTGGGTAGAAAATCTTGTGTAAAATGATGAAATTGTATGTTACAATACAAGTAATTTCTTCCTTTTACACAATGTTTTCTCAATTGTTTTCTTGAGGGGCCTAATTGTATGGGAATGGGTTAAGAGAATAATTCTTATTAAAACTACTAAGTTTTATGGCCCCTGCTTTGTCTGTCCGTCCATCCGTCATTCTGTCCATCCAGAGTGATTTCTCCATAACCATTGGTCCAAATCAAATGAAAGTTACCATGTGAACTCCCTATGATATAATGCAATGCCGATGCGTTTTTCCCGGTTTTTGGATTTGAGGCTTCGTCACGAGAAATGGAAACTTACGGTAAAATACAGTTTTTCTTTAATTTCTCCTGAATGTCAGAATTTGATGAAATTTCATATTTGAGTAGCAAATCAGATGCCCTTGACCTTAAACTATTTAGAATTTGCGAATAGAAAATATGTCATGGAAAAAGGGGGCTTAATGTTTGTTAGCTTTATGTTAGCTCTCCGTGTCTCAGTGACAAACTAACATTGGCCACAACTTTTGATAAGCAAGAGATATAACCTTCATATCTCACATGTGCAATGCTTATGACAAGACCTTTCTGTTGGTTCCAAGTTCAAGGTCATCAGTTAAGATTAAGGTCATTCCTCAATGTCAAAATTTGGAAAATTTAAACCTTTTACATTGTCCATAAAATTGCAATGGTAAACGATATAGCCTTCATATTTCAAATGTTTATTATTTGTGGTAAGACCTTTCAGCAGATTGCAAAATCAAGGTCATTGGTTAAGGTCATGTTGTCAAGCTGAATAATTTCCTCCCTTACCAATGAGAATATTTCTTGTAACTTTACATTAATGTTGTTTATCAAATGCCCTAGGTAATGTTTATTTCATTTTGACTCAATGAAGCTGTAAAATGCTAAAATGGGGCTTAATGTCATGTAGCTTTATATTTTGTATATTTCCTACTCTAAAATAAATCATTCTATTGTTTCTTCAAGACTCAGTCTCCATCTGTTGTATGTAGGCATTTTTCATAACTTTGATGGAAAGAACACACATGTTGATGGTCAAGGTGAAATATTTAAGTCTTGACCCCATGATTGGGTTTAACTCATGCAGAAGGCCAAGGTGAAATATCTAACCCTTTACCCTATAATAATATAGAATGTTACTTTTCATAAAAGTGTGCATGGTACAACTCTTAAAAAAAAGCCATTGCTATGAATGTCAAAATTTGTTGGTTGTTGGAACTCGATGAGTAGAAGTACAGTTTATAGAAGAGATAACTCTAGTCTTGAAGTTATTTCATTTCACTTTTTTGTGCTCCCCAAAGGGAGAGCATATAGACGCTGCTTTGTCTGTCTGTCCTTCATTCATCTAATATATTGTTCAGGGCATATATCTTACAGAATGTTGGCTATTAATTCCAATCTTTGTGGGTGATTATAGAACTAAATTATTAGAAGTACCGAGAAGAAAGTGATAAAAAACTTTTTTGCAGAATGTCAAGGTAAAATTATTAACCCTGGTCACCCTGCAAGTCCTTGCAGCCTGACCAGGGTCGAAACTTTTTGCACTACAAAAATGGTCCCTTTTTGCCTGATTGGTCTCGTATCCTATTAGCAAATCCCTGAACCTATAGTAGCAATCAATAAGAAACTTTTTCCATTTATGGCATACATTTTTTGTGACAATGCCTTATCTTGGGAGCATAATCCGTCTCTGATGGCTCTTGTATTTCCTGGTCTTGATTTTACCACATAAGAAAATTTTAGACTGGTCCAAATTGAAAGATTTTGCAGACAACAATTTAAAGTTCAAGAAATTTGAGATTTTTTCAACTTTCTGGTTAGAAAACCATGTGGGAATGAAAAAATCATTTCTTCCAAGCAAATTCTTCAGTTTACACAATGTTTATCCCATTGTTTTTCTGGGGGGGGGGGTTCAAAAAGTGATATTGTAGGGGATTGGTTAAGTAATTTTATAAAGTGTTTGAATGAACTTAGGGTTAAAAACGGACTATGAAATAAACTGAACAATATTTTTTTTTAGTTTTTTAGTCTTAGATTTTAGAGAAAAAAAACAGCATTATCTGTAATAGTACTGAAGTCATGAAATTTTCATAAATCAAGATGTTTTATTGATATTAAATTGTAAAAAGATTAAATTCAAACTAATTGATGAAATATTTACCTTTCAGTGACCTGTATTACCTTGCCGACCATACCTGGAGCATCAGTTACCATGACAACAGATGGAATCATGACAGTGGCATCTGTATCATGTAACGTTGGTTACACGTTGAGTGGGGATAATGTGCTGGCATGTAGAGCTGATGGAACATGGAATGTTACAATACCTAACTGTGGTAAGGAGCTGATTCCATTTGTTCAGATCAGTTTAGAAAAAAAGGAAGGGAAAAGTTTCAAACAACTTTGTCAAACTGTGTATCCCCATAATTTCTCAGCAAAGTTTGACTTTTGGTCATATGGGGTCAAAAACCAGGTATCTACTTCAAATCTTAGAAAGTACTTATTTGTACTCTAGATGCCACTTTTTTCGGCTTGAATGACTTTATAGTTGGTCAGAATTATTGTCTTTATGATATATAGGCTGAATTTGAATTTGGGTTACATGGGGACAAAAATTAGGTCACTAGGTCAAATCTTAGAAATATTTACACTCTAGAGTCCATATTTTTGGCTTGATATTTGGTTAGAATTTTTCTCTCCCTAATGTCTGAGTAAAGTTCAAATTTGAGTCACATGGGTTAAAAACTAGGTCACTGTGTCAAATCATGGAAATAACTTATTTGCCTCTAGAGGCCACAATTTTGGCTCAGATGTCTTCAAACTTTTGACAGAATGTTGTTTCCATATCTTTGCAAAATTGGAATTTGATTCAAATTAGGTCCAAAACTAGTTCACTAGGTCAGATCTTGGACAGACCTTTGAACTCTAGACATAAAATTTTGGGCTCAAATGACTTGATATTTGGTCAGAATGTTTGTCCCCATAATATCTTGGTTCTCTTGTTTATCATTTTTGTGAGCCAGTAAAGGTTGATATATTGGCTCTTTACTAAATTTGCTTGCTCACTCTTTTATCCAAAGATAGAAAAAATGAATTGTATGTAATTATTTTCCATTTAACCAGGTGATTGGAAGTTGATTGATAGTGTCTCCAATGACTATTTCACCCATTTCCAGAGGGCAAAACTTTAGACTTGTCCCAATTCATAGGAGTTACAGACAAAAAAATTCTCATAGAAAACATTGTGGATAAAGAAGAAATTGCTTTTAGCAATTTCTTCATTATCCACAATGTTTTCCTAAGCTTTTTTTCTTAAGGGAGTTTAAAAGCATCATGGAGTGGTAATGGTTTAATAATTCTTTTCTGATCTATTAATTTCAGTTGTATGTGACAGTCTATCACCATCAAGCGGTGTGAATCTGACTTTGACCAGTGACAATGAGGTCACAAGGGCCACATTTACCTGTCCATATGGGTTTACATTGAATGGATCTGCAGTGCTGGAATGTAGAACTGATGGATCTTGGAATCTAAACACACCTACATGTGGTAATGGTTCTACTCATAACTGTTAACCCATGTCACGCTGATTAAAATCCTTATCTGAATTGGTATTAAAGCAAAGGCCTGAAAGCACTGGGAGCACTAGTTAAGGGTCTAAAATCAATTTTAAAAGTGTTTTTATAAACAACTCTGGGTTGAAGGAGAAAAACAGGAGTTGCAGACCAAGATCAGACTGCACTTATGTGCAGGCTGATCTTTGTCTATACCTCCTGCAAAAACAGGAAAATTCTGGGTTCAGCATGACAAGGGTTAAAATTCTTGTTCAGATTACTTTATCTTGCATTAATGTGGAATTTTCTACATAGAAAAGGCTGCTGTGTCATATATATATTCTTCAAATTATTCCATTTCTTGAAATTTGATGAAATTATTTTTGGCTCAATCACATAAAATGATATTTTGGGTTTGGTTTTTACCTCATTTGAACTCATTTTCCTCTTTCTACAAAAGAATGTTTGTTCTTCCATAAATTGCGTACCTATTAAGACTAGAAAAATGAACTGAAATTAAAAGATTTTATTGAATAGCATGTCTCCATAAAGCTGGCTGTGTCCACAGACATGTTCCAAAGGAAAATCTAATTGCCCACTGGCATTAAAACAAGAGTCAAGGAAGTTGTGTATAGGAGTTCTACCCTACTGTTAACCCTCTTCAGTGCAGACAGGCTGATTTGGCTTGGAAATTTACATTTCCTTTCAACATCGGCTGTCAAAGTTGGCAAATCTCTGATGTAAATTTACGGATCAAAATGGTTCATTCACTCTGAAGCTTGGATTTCTATACCCAACGCTTATGCAAAAATTTCTGATTGATGGATTGCAAATCATTCATTTAGATGGGAAAAGAATTTTGAACTCCAACATCGGCCGATATTTATGTGAAGCATTTTTGTTGGTTTTGCGACGTTAACGTAATAACTACAGCTTATTCAAGCCGTAGTTCCCAAGTTTTGATCACCAACATACCATTTCACTTTTTAGCCCAACTATTCGAAGAACCTGGGGGGCTATTCCCGTCACCAGGCGTCAGCATAATGCTTTGGTTAAAACTTACATCCAAGAATCATATCTCAAAATCTACTTAAGCCATTGCTCTGAAACTTTGCACATGCTTTTGTGACAATAATATCAGACTCTAGACACAGTTTCAATAACATTCATTTCAGTGGAATTTTAACTTCTAGGCAAAGATTCATTACTCAGACATTCATTTTAGCGGAATTTTCAGTCTTTTTAGACTTAACAATTCTTTTTTGGCTTGGATTTTATTTGAAAGATTTTTTTATCTCTATTACTACTTAGGAATTTTGACAATTGTTGACATTGAATTACCATCCAGCACTAAGATTAGTTAGCGTGACTGTCAACGCAAAGCTGTTGTTGGTTATTTTTCTTGACCATGAATTTTTCAAGATTGTGCTGTCTAATTTGAGCTTACTGTTGTAGCTCAGTGGGCTTACGGCCAGCAATCTGTTAACCCATTACCACACAAGAAGATTTTAGACTGGTCCAAACTGAAAGAAGTTGCAGATGACAATTTCAAGTTGATAAAATTTTAAAAATCTTTGTCTTTTGGTGAAGAAAACATCGTGTATAATGAAGAAATTGCTTGTTACTAGCAATCTCTTCATATTCCACAATGTTTTCTAAAGTGTTTTTTATACGCCCGTCGAAGACGGGACGTATTATGGGATCACCCGTGGTGTCCAGGCGTCCGGCTGTCCGGGCGTCCGGTTGTCCGGCGGTGTCCACTTCTTTGTCCGGAGCATAACTCTGTCACCGTAAGTCTGATTGACTTTAAACTTGGCAGTTATATTCTTCTCATCAATACGGAGTGCAGTGCTCAAGAACAATAACTCTACCTGGCCTATTTTTTGAGTTATTGCCCTTTGTTGTTTTTCTTACTTGAATCTTGTCCGGAGTATATCTCTAAAAGTATAATAGCTAGGATCATGAAACTTCATGGGTGTATAGATCTCACCAAGGGGGAGTGCAGTGCACAAGAGCTATAACTCTACCTGGCCTATTTTTTTAGTTGTTGCCCTTTGTTGTTTTTCATACTTGAATCTTGTCCGGAGTATATCTCTAAAAGTATAATAGCTAGAATCATGAAATTTCATGGATGGATAGAGCTCACCTAGTAGGAGTGCAGTGCAGAAGAACCATAACTCTACCTAGCCTATTTTTTTGAGTTATTGCCCTTTGTTGTTTTTCATACTTGAATCTTGTCCGGAGTATATCTCTAAAAGTATAATAGCTAGAATCATGAAATTTCATGGATGGATAGAGCTCACCTAGTAGGAGTGCAGTGTACAAGAGCCATAACTCTACCTGGCCTATTTTTTGAGTTGTTGCCCTTTGTTGTTTTTCATACTTGAACCTTGTCTGGAGTATATCTCTAAAAGTATTATAGCTAGGATCATGAAACTTCATGGGTGTATAGATCTCGCAAAGTGGGAGTGCAGTGCACAAGAACCATAACTCTACCTGGCCTATTTTTTGAGTTGTTGCCCTTTGTTGTTTTTCATACTTGAATAATGTCCGGTGTATATCTCTAAAAGTATAATAGCTAGAATCATGAAATTTCATGGATGGATAGAGCTCACCAAGTGGGAGTGCAGTGTACAAGAACCATAACTCTACCTAGCCTATTATTTGAGTTATTGCCCTTTGTTGTTTTTCATACTTGAATCTTGTCCGGAGTATATCTCTAAAAGTGTTATAGCAAGGATCATGAAACGTCATGGGTGTATAGATCTTGCCAAGGGGGAATGCAGTGCACAAGAACCATAACTCTACCTAGCCTATTATTTGAGTTATTGCCCTTTGTTGTTTTTCATACTTGAATCATGTCCGGAGTATATCTCTAAAAGTATAATAGCTAGAATCATGAAATTTCATGGATGGATAGAGTTCTCCAAGTGGGAGTGCAGTGTACAAGAACCATAACTCTACCAAGCCTATTTTTTGAGTTATTGCCCTTTGTTGTTTTTCATACTTGAATCTTGTCCGGAGTATATCTCTAAAAGTATAATAGCTAGAATCATGAAATTTCATGGATGGACAGAGCTCACCAAGAGGGAGTGCAGTGTACAAGAACCATAACTATACCTTGCCTTTTTTTTGAGTTATTGCCCTTTGTTTTTTTTTCACACTTGAATCTTGTCCGGAGTATATCTCTAAAAGTATTATAGCTAGGATCATGAAACTTCATGGATGGGTAGAGCTCACCAAGTGGGAGTGCAGTGTACAAGAACCATAACTCTACCTAGCCTATTTTTTGAGTTATTTACCCTTTGTTGTTTTTCATACTTTGTTTGACAAAAAATATTCATTCAAAATAACCTCAGTTCTATTCAAACCCCCAGTTAATATTTAGCAGTGTGACGGGCGTATCTTGTGACAATTTGGCACCTTGTTTTTTTTCTTAGAGGCATCAAAAAGTGTCTTTGGAAAGGGTTAATTGGTGGGTGACCAAAGATTTGCTTCAGCAGAATGACTCAAGTATTTTGTAATGATATACCTTTGATGTCGGCATAGGTAGTGATACAACTATCAATTTGTCTTTTGCAGAATGTGATCAACCAGTATCCATTTCAAACGGAGCTGTGACATTATCAAGTGATGGAATGACTGCCACGTATTCGTGTAATTTAGGATATAGCCTAGGTGGCTTCTCAAGTCGTACTTGTTCCACAGACGGATCCTGGTGGAGTGGAATGGATCCTGATTGTAGTAGGGTTCTCAATAATTGTTTTGATTTAGTCCATTACCAGAAAACAAAACATTAGACTGGTCGAACATTACAGAAGATGTAGAGGACAATTTAACTCATTACCAGATGACAAAATTTTAGACTTGTCTATATTTAAAAAAAAGTGTCAGACGACATTTCAAACTGCATTGGAAATAGAAAAATATGTGCAAAGACTTTGAAAAACAAAACCAAAAATGAAAAAAATGCTGTTTCTTCATTTTCAATTGTCCACAAAATTTCAATGTTTAAAGACAAAACAGTTTAAAGATTTTATCAACTTAACCCATTAATACATTGACGCTTTTGGATGCCCTGAAGAAATACTATCATGGAAACATTTATGGAAAAAGGAGAAATTGCTTGTAACAAGCAATTTCTGCTTTTCTCACAATGTTTTCTACCTTATTTTTCACTAATTTTCCATTTCTAACACAGTTTGAAATGTTGTCTGCAATGTCTTTCAATTTAGATAAGTCTAAACTCTTATTCTCTGATTTTGATATCAAAAGTTTAGACTAAGACTACTGACCCTTTTTGTCAACACCGGCTGCAAATGCCAATGCTCTGGGATGAATAGTAGGATTTACTCATTCCTAGTGAATCCAATTTTCTAGACCCTCAAACCCAGAGAATAAAAGTTCAGACTGGTCTAAATTGAAAAAAGTTACAAACAATAATTAAAATTGAATTGAAAGGAAAGCACCAAATATGGTGAAAAAAACATTGCAGAAAAGGAGAAATTGCTTCATACAAGCAATTTTGCCATATTTAAAATTGTTTTCTAAACCTGTATTTCACCAGTGCATCAAAAAGCTGGATTGTGCTGTGATGTTATTTTGTAATTTGCATTTCTTAAATTAGCTGAAAATTATATTTCATCTAGTAGATTTTGCCCAAGTATTGATGTTGAAAAATTTAAGAAATCTTATAGAGAATATTTTGGAATTTAAAGGTAGTTGTCACAGTGAAATCCCCTTTGTAAGATCATTAAATGTAGAAAATGATGGTATAGACTACATAAAGAAGCCATAGTATTGCCGATGTGTAAAATGACTATGATCCATTCTAGCCTTTTCCTCTTTCAATTGAGCCCTTTACTGTTTTTCAAAACTTTTGACTTGTCAAAATTAAAAAGAGTATCAGACCACATTTTAAAGTAAGTACAATTCGTTAAGCAACCATCTTATATGGTAGAAAATATTGCATAAAAAGAAAGAAAGAAAGTACTTGTGACAAGCAATTTCTTCTTTTTCCAGGATGTTTTCTCAATTAAAACGGCCATAAAAATTAGTGATTGTACATTTGAAAATGTAATATTTAGCCTCATTTACAAATTAGGTTGTAAAGATACTTTGCTATTTTGTTGTGCATATTTCAGCTGAGTGTTATATCACATCATTGTCTCAGGGCTTGAATAGAACTTTATATACAGATGGAATATCAACTACAGCATTTTATAAGTGTGACAGTGGCTATACAATCTCGCATAGAAGAAACCTGACTTGCTTACAAAATGGAACTTGGGATGACTTTGGACCTGTCTGTGGTAATTTTCTTTCTGTAGCTATTCTTGAATATCTGACAAATTTATTTTTTTAGATTTTTTCAGATTATACATTTGTTTTACCTTTTCCTGTTTTCAGAAATTTTAGACTTGTCCAATTTGAAAGAAGTTGCGGCCAACAACTAAAAGTTAGTGCAATTTGAGAAAAAGTCAACCTACAGGGTAGTAAATATTGTTGAAAAAGAAGAAATTGCTTGTTTCAAGCAATTTTTTTCTTTTCCAACAATGTTTTCTCATTTTGAAAATCATAGGGACATAAAAACCAGGAATTGAAACGGAAATTGTTAAAAACTTTCTGACTGAAAAGAGGCTGGGTTCTCAAAAATGTTTTCAACAAAAGAATATGTACATTGAGAAGTAACTGCTTTATTTCACACCTTTATAAATATATAATTTCAGTTCCCTGTCCACAACTAAATGTTTCTAACGGCTTGAGTTATGATCTCACATCAGATGGTTGGACAACAACTGCGTCATTTACATGTTCTGAAGGTTATAGTATGACTGGTCCCCTGTCTGTTAGTTGCTTTGATAATGGGACCTGGGATAAAACCCTGCCATCTTGTGGTTTGTATGATTTATTATGCTCCCCGAAATATTTTCGGGGGAGCATATAGTCGCCGGCTTGTGCGCGCGTCCTTACGTCCGGCCAGCTGTCTGTCTGATGTCATATCTCAGGAACCCCTGGGCCTAATTCGATGAAACTTCATATAGAATCTTCCTGGCAAATTTCCAACAGACTTTTTTTGAATTTTCTCAATTCAAGGCTGTGTCATGGAAAAAGGGGCCTTAATGTAAAAAATAGTTTTTTGCCAATATCTCCTAGTCAAATAGTCAGAATTTTATGAAATTTCATAAATTAAGTAGCAAATCTGATCCTCTGACCTTAAATTATTGAAAATTCATGTTTAAAAAAACGTGTCATGGGAAATGGGGCCTTAATGTTATTAGCTTTATGTAAGCTCTCTTTTTGTCCAGCAAAAACTTATATTGGCCATAACTTTTGATTGGTTACAGATAAAGTCTTCATATTTCACATGCTTGTGACAAAGCCTTTTTGTTGGTATTAAGTTCAAGGTCATCAGTCAAATCCAAGGTCATGTGTACAGGTCAGAATTTCTTTAACTTTAACTTTGTCTATAAGTTTACAATGGTAAGTGATACAGCCTTTATATTTCACATGTGCATTGTTTATGACAAATATGAAAAGCTTTTGCTTTTTTCACTCAATCCTATTAAATTATAAGAAATGGAGAGAATATTTTTTTGTTTTCATACGCTTTGCGTATTCATACAGTGTGATTAGTTTAGTTAGCTCATATTTGCCTGAAAATAAACAACCCTCCTTTGTTAACATTGTATAATGTTAAGGATATGACCTGGTCAAGGTCACTTATCAACATCAAACTTATAGAAACAAAAATTGGGTGTGTGTAACTTAAACAAGTCTTGTTTTCTTTTAAATTACTTGTATGTTAACAGAAACCATTGATTTATTCAGATGTGAATGTTGTTAGTGCCATAACTGACTGTGACAACCAGAACAATGGAGCAGCTATAGGACTTGGGGTTCTCTTTGCCATTGCTGCAATACTCGCTATTATATTTGCTGTTATTGCTTGGAGATACAGAAAACTATACAAAGGACTTGGAGGATCAAAGGCCAGCTATTATTCAGGTATTTAAAAAATGACCATTGAGATTGTCTTTGCATTGTATTTCACTTAGACTAACAATTTAGAAAACTTAAGTACCAGCATTTGTGAAAATTGGTGAATCGTTCGATTGAATGATTCATTCTATTTACACATTTCCCAAACAATTTGAATGTTTTACAACCCTCATAGTTTTTTAAATCATTGTGGATAATGAAGAAATTTCTTGTAACATTTTTCTACCTTAATAAATAAAGATTTTCAAAGTTTCCCAAATCGTCCACAACAATAATAATAACCTGTATTGAAAATTTTAGAATATCATTTAATAGCAGATGGGAAGGTGCCTCAATTATAACTAAAGGAAAGTTGACAGGCATTTGGATGTGAAATCAAGTGAGAGATTTAGCCATCATGGTCCTCTTGTATTTTAAACACATGCTTTCCTTAGCTGTTAGCTAGTGTTGTTGTGAAATACCACAAAGTTTTTTCACAGATTTGAAAAAACTCCCTCTTGTAAATCAGGTCACCTTTATAAAATTGTGTTATCTTTTTCAGCGGAGACACAAAACTGGATCCTTCAAGACACTGACAGGTTTACACCTTCTAAAGCTCCAGTCGGACATCAACATCATGTGATGGACAAACGAGGCATGAGTAGAGCCTCGTCAAAAGCTCCATTAGCTTTCGCTAAACACAGTTTTGATGCTGATATTACCCACACCCCGTCACCAGCTCTTATGACGAGCAAAAAACTTGGAGCCGCAAGGATGCCTAGAAGCAGCACCACTCCTTCTGCAAGTTTTATGACAGAAAGTACTGCGATGTCATTGTTTAAAAGTACCAATTTTGATATGGATCCCAGAAGTAGCCCACTTCCACAACAGATAGCCTCGCCAAGAAAGGATGATGATGATAAATCCAATCAGTTTTCAGATATCCCAACTCTTAGACTTGAAGATACAAGTACTTTTACACCATATGTTGACAATAGAAAAAGTTCAAATTTGTCGTTTTTGAGTGAACAAAGAGTCTCTACTTTAAGTCCATCCAGTATTCTAGTTGCACAAGAAGTTAGTCGAGGGGACAGCCCACTTCCACAACAAATACTGACTCCACGTAATGATGAAGATATAAAGAAAGAACAGACTAGGAAAAAGCATCGTACCAAAAAAGCAAGTTCTCATAGCAGAGAACCAAACACCTTTACAGATAAAAGATCTGGGTCCACCTTATATAATGATACTATTGCCTCCAAAATGAAGAAAAGGGGCAAAGATTTTATTGATTCAGGGACCAAGGGGTTAGAAGTACCACCTCATAAAAGGTCAAGGACACCATCCCCCAGTTTCATTGATGCTACTACTACTGATTTAGAAAATGATATTTCTGATGTTGAAGTTTAATATTATTTGAAAAAAAATCTTACAACTCTGATTGATAATACAATGTATATTCAAACTGAAAAGAAATGTTTGACTAGTCTGAAATTCATGGAGTTGGCTGCTACTGAAGTGCATTTTAGTTGTAAAATTAAATGCTGTTATAAATTCCTTTTTTTAAGCATTGGTAAAAAATGAAACTGCTTGTTAAAATCAATAAATCATTTTCTGCATTGTTTTCCAAAGGTCTTTTTCTTAAGCATGTTGAAAAGGGCATTATAAGGAAATCTGTTTTAACAAAGTCAATAATTCTTCACATCGCAGGAAAAGGATAATTTTTATTTAAAAAGTTGTATGTCTCTGTGGAGTAATGTTATCAAACTCGATGTGATATTTGTAGTTGCTTTTGTTACATTAAAAAGGCAAATTATACTTTTGTTACTTGTTATTGCTTTAGATTTTTCCAACTTTTTTTTGCTTTAAGTGAGTTTAATTTAGGACCATTAGGTTTGCGTTCTATCTGTCTGCCCTAATTTCTTTCTACAAAAATTTACTTAAGAGTATAATGTGACCTATTAGAGAGCTCTGTGAAATAGACATTTGAAAAAGAGATCCAGCAGAGGTTAATCAAAGATAGAAGTTGATAAAGAAACATATAGTTATGTAAAATGACAATTCAGATTCAGAAAATCTACCATGAAACAAAACATTCAACCAAGGTCACACCGCCTAAAGCGGCATTGTATGGGAGTAGGTTAAATGGATGGCTATTATTTACATAAACAAAAGATTCAACCAAGGTCACACCACCTAAAGCGACATTGTATGTGAGTAGGTTAAATGGATGTCTATTATTTACATAAACAAAAGATTCAACCAAGGTCACACCACCTAAAGCGGCATTGTATGGGAGTAGGTTAAATGGATGTCTATTATTGAAATAAACAAAAGATTCAACCAAGGTCACACCACCTAAAGCGGCATTGTATGGGAGTAGGTTAAATGGATGGCTATTATTTACATAAAAAAAAGATTCAACCAAGGTCACACCGCCTAGAGCGGCATTGTATGGAAGTAGGTTAAATGGATGTCTATTATTGAAATAAACAAAAGATTCAACCAAGGTCACACCGCCTAAAGCGGCATTGTATGGGAGTAGGTTAAATGGATGTCTATTATTTACATAAACAAAAGATTCAACCAAGGTCACACCACCTAAAGCGGCATTGTTTGGGAGTAGGTTAAATGGATGTCTATTATTGAAATAAACAAAAGATTCAACCAAGGTCACACCGCCTAGAGCGGCATTGTATGGAAGTAGGTTAAATGGATGGCTATTATTTACATAAACAAAAGATTCAACCAAGGTCACACCACCTAAAGCGGCATTGTTTGGGAGTAGGTTAAATGGATGTCTATTATTGAAATAAACAAAAGATTCAACCAAGGTCACACCGCCTAAAGCGGCATTGTTTTGGGAGTAGGTTAAATGGATGTCTATTATTTACATAAACAAAAGATTCAACCTAGGGTCCCAGGTTTGAACTCCTCCAAGACAGGGGTAATTTTCTGAGCTAAAAGTATAAATTCAACTTCGCTACTCTCTATCAAGGTTTATAAATTTGGTACATGTGAGGTCAAAGAGTTGTAAGCCAATTTGCAGGTAGTGCACAGATGCAATATATTTAACCCTTTCCTGGTTAATCCCTGGTTTTTACGCCCCTGTGATTTTATAATTGAGAAAACAAAAATGACAGACAAATCAGGGGAAAATATTTTTCAAATAAAATCAACTTTAAATTTTTGTCTGCAAAACCTTTGAACTTGGACTGGTCTAAAATTTTGCAAAAACAGGAAAGGGTGCAGCCATAACACAGTTGGTGAATGTAGTGCGTTGGTCTCTCCTTCAGGGTAGATTGCATTGTTGGACATATTACATTCAATTTCTTCATTTTCTACAATGTTTTCACTAGCTTTTTACTTCGGAGTCTTTAAAGATTGGGATTGCCCAGGAATGCGAGAGCAACCATTTTAATTAATCACCCAATATTGGAAGCCCCTTACAATTTTAAAGAAAATCAAACCTGTTCTGAATTAAATTTTCCTCCAGAAAAGCATTAACCCTCTCCTGTTTTTAAAAAAAGTTAGACTAGTCCAAATTCAAAGAAGTTTGAGACAACAACTAAAAGTGAGAGTAATTTGAAAAGTAACCAACCTACAGGGTAGAAAATATTGTGGGAAAAGAAGAAATTGCTTGTTACAAGCAATTTCTTCTTTTCCTACAATATTTACTCAAGTATAAAAACTCAGAGACGTAAAATCCAGGGGTTAACCAGGAAAGGGTTAAAATCAAAGGACTGCAAGCACCAGAATGCCTTTATATTGTGCGTCAATATAGTTCATTCATACCCCTAACAAATGAAGTCTGTGAGGTATACTAGGATCAGCCTGTAGGTCTCTCAAACAAAATCTTGTTCAGACATCCATCTACAGTTTCAGTCCAATTCACATGATACTTGACAGAAGTTTTTCGTTAGGAGCTGTAGATGTGAAGGACATTTATAGAAATTCCGAGTTACTGTCCTTGATTTGACTTAAAACGCTTTACATGACAACTCCTACAGTTTACATTTTATTCACTTTATACTTGGCAGGAATGTGCCTTAGGAGTAAGAGATGTGCGAGATGCAATTTTCGAGCAAATTCTGTGAAGAATAAATAGGGAATATTACAACAGTGTCTTTTTCTATTTGTTGTTATTGTGTGCGAGAATCGTGTGTAGGTATTTTATTGAATGAGACCGAAGGTCTAATCCAATAAAAAATACCTACACACGGTTCGAGAAATAAATAGAAAAACACACTGTTGTAATATTTAATTTTAGGACATGACATTGAGAAAATTCTCTTAAATGATTAAGAAATAACCAACTTTCTTAAAAACCCGAACTCAACACACAAATCAAAGTACTGAAAAGTACTGTAAGCTGGCAAAGCATTAATTTATTCAGTAATCCTTTTTGTCAAACGTTATCATGATAAAGAAAACGAGGTTAAAGTAACAAAGGACTTAGCCACTTCCCATACAATCCCTTCTTTTTACGCCCCTTAAGAAAATAGTTGTTGAAAACAATGTGAAAATGAAGAAATTGCTTGTTACAAGCAATTTCTTCATTTTTTCCACATTGTTTTCTACCTAAAGAGATAAATATTTTAGAATTTTCAACAATTTGAAACTGTTGTCTGCAACTTCTTTGAAGACTCTGATCAGAGTCATTTTTATACGCCCGTCGAAGACGGGACGTATTATGGGATCACCCGTGGTGTCCGGGCGTCCAACGTCCACTTCTTTGTCCGGAGCATAACTCTGTCATCCTAAGTCCGATTGACTTTAAACTTGGCAGTTATATTCTTCTTATCAATACAGAGTGCAGTGCGCAATAACCATAACTCTACCTGGCCTATTTTTTGAGTTATTGCCCTTTGTTGTTTTTCATACTTGAATCTTGTCCGGAGTATATCTCTAAAAGTATTATAGCTAGGATCATGAAATTTCATGGTGTAGAGATCTCACCAAGGGGGAATGCAGTGCCTAAGAACCATAACTCTACCTGGCCTATTTTTTGAGTTAATGCCCTTTGTTGTTTTTCATACTTGAATCTTGTCCGGAGTATATCTCTAAAAGTATAATAGCTAGAATCATAAAATTTCATGAGTGTATAGATCTCACCAAGGGGTAGTGCAGTGCACAAGAACCATAACTCTACCTGGCCTATTTTTTGAGATATTGCCCTTTGTTGTTTTTCATACTTGAATCTTGTCCCGAGTATATCTCTAAAAGTATAATAGCTAGGATCATGAAATTTCATGGGTGTATAGATCTCACCAAGAGGGGGTGCAGTGCACAATAACCATAACTCTACCTAGCCTATTTTTTGAGTTATTGCCCTTTGTTGTTTTTCATACTTGAATCTTGTCCCGAGTATATCTCTAAAAGAATAATAGCTAGAATCATGAAATTTCATTGATGGATAGAGCTCACCAAGTGGGAGTGCAGTGTACAAGAACCATAACTCTACCTAGCCTATTTTTTGGGTTATTGCCCTTTGTTGTTTTTCATACTTGAATCTTGTCACGAGTATATCTCTAAAAGTATAAAAGCTAGTCCTATTGACTTTAAACTTGGCAGTTATATTCTTCTTATCAATACGGAGTGCAGTGCGCAATAACCATAACTCTACCTGGCCTATTTTTTGAGTTATTGCTCTTTGTTGTTTTTCATACTTGAATCTTGTCTTGAGTATATCTCTAAAATTATAATAGCTAGGATCATGAAACTTCATGGGTGTATGGATCTTACCAAGGGGGAGTGCAGTGCACAAGAACCATAACTCTACCTGGCCTATTTTTTGAGTAATTGCTCTTTGTTGTTTTTCATACTTGAATCTTGTCCGGAGTATATCTCTAAAAGTAAAATAGCTAGAATCATGAAATTTATGGGTGTATAGAGCTCACCAAGTGGGAGTGCAGTGTACAAGAACCATAACCCTACCTGGCCTATTTTTTTGAGTTATTGCCCTTTGTTGTTTTTCATACTTGAATCTTGTCCGGAGTATATCTCTAAAAGTATAATAGCTAGAATCATAAAATTTCATGAGTGTATAGATCTCACCAAGGGGGAGTGCAGTGCACAGGAACCATAACTCTACCTGGCCTATTTTTTGAGTTATTGCCCTTTGTTGTTTTTCTTACTTGAATCTTGTCACGAGTATATCTCTAAAAGTATAAAAGCTAGGATCATGAAATTTCATGGGTGTATAGATCTCACCACGAGGGAGTGCAGTGCACAAGAACCATAACTCTACCTTACCTATTTTTTCAGTTATTGCCCTTTGTTGTTTTTCATACACTTGTCCGGAGTATATCTCTTAAAGTATAATAGCTAGGATCACGAAACTTCATTGGTGTATAGATCTCACCTAGGGGGAGTGCAGTGCACAAGAACCATAACTCTACCGGACCTATTTTTTGAGTTATTGCCCTTTGTTGTTTTTCATACTTGAATCTTGTCCAGAGTATATCTCTAAAAGAATAAGAGCTAGAATCATGAAATTTCATCGATGGATAGAGCTTACCAAGTTGGAGTGCAGTTTACAAGAACCATAACTCTACCTAGCCTATTTTTTGAGTTATTGCCCTTTGTTGTTTTTCATACTTGAATCTTGTCCGGAGTATACCTCTAAAAGTATGAAAGCTAGTCCGATTGACTTTAAACTTGGCAGTTATATTCTTCTTATCAATACGGAGTGCAGTGCGCAATAACCATAACTCTACCTGGCCTATTTTTTGAGTTATTGCTCTTTGTTGTTTTTCATACTTGAATCTTGTCTGGAGTATATCTCTAAAATTATAATAGCTAGGATCATGAAACTTCATGGGTGTAAAGATCTTACCAAGGGGGAGTGCAGTGCACAAGAACCATAACTCTACCTGGCCTATTTTTTGAGTTATTGCCCTTTGTTGTTTTTCATACTTGATTCTTGTCCGGAGTATATCTCTAAAAGTAAAATAGCTAGAATCATGAAATTTCATGGGTGTATAGATCTCACCAAGGGGGAGTGCAGTGCACAAAAACCATAACCCTACCTGGCCTTATTTTTTGAGTTATTGCCCTTTGTTGTTTTTCATACTTGAATCTTGTCCGGAGTATACCTCTAAAAGTATAATAGCTAGAATCATGAAATTTCATGGGTGTATAGATCTCACCAAGGGGGAGTGCAGTGCACAAGAACCATAACTCTACCTGGCCTATTTTGTGAGTTATTGCCCTTTGTTGTTTTCATACTTTGTTTGACAAAAAATATTCATTCAAAATAACCTCAGTTCTATTCAAACCCCAGCTTATATTAAGCAGTGTGACGGGCGTATCTTGTGACAATTTGGCACCTTGTTATCACGATGTGTTCAAGTCAGCTAAAACCACCTAGGAGATGAACTTGCATGCAGAGTTTGCAATATTCCTGAAATAAATAAGAACTACTTATTATGGCGTGGACATTAAGTTGTTAAGCCTCCGATGGTGGTTTGCACCCGTTGAACTTTGAGATGACCTCAAAATTTTGTCTGTTAACTTAAGCTATCAAAGCTGACGAGTTGTATTAAATAGCCAGATTTTAATCCATATCTTTTATAGGTATATAAATTAAACGAGTCCCTGGTTCACATTCGCAGGACAAATAATCCTTCAATTCTTGTCCTATCTACTTTATACAAGGCAGAAGTATCCATTTTTGAAAATCTCGTAACAATATTGCCACTGATTTGACTTAACCCGTTCCCACACAATTCCTTCGTTTTACGCCCTAAGGGAAAAAAAAGCTGTGGAAAAAATTCTACCCAAAATGCCGAAAAAAAAACAACTTTAAATTGTAATCCGCAGCTTCTCTCAATCTTGACCAGTCTAAAATTTTGTTGGGTGGTAATAATTTAAAATACTTGTCCTGACAATTCCTCTTACAATAACTGTCTGATTCACTTGGTTTTGGCAGAATTATCCATTAGGAGTTGTCGATGTGAAGACATTTTTAAACTCCTTTCAGGAGTTAACCAATCGCTGGCCACGCCCACCAACTCCGACAGGAAGTCCTGCTTCGCTTTTTAACGGCGTTATTTTGCAAAATATATTGCCTGTAGCATGCAATAAAAAAGCAGAGGAGTCGGTGGGCGACTTTAACGTAACTACAGCTTGAATACATCGTCCAATGTCGGATTTCAAAAGCCATTTCTGGTCTAAATAATTGGTTACATTGGTCGACTGGTAATTTGACTGACATATGCGATTGGGCAATTGATGAGTTATTGCCCCTGATTTGTGTGTCATTTGATAGCATTGAGGATAAGAGTTTTTTGGGCACTGATTCCAAAACGCAAAATTTTGTATGAGTATTGGACTCATGATTACGGAGTTATTGCCAGTAAACAGCAGCGCTACCGCTCCTTTGACATAGGGGCGGGGATCTTAATCATCTTTAGTAATAGTTATTCTAGTTAATTCAATCCATAACTGTGACACTTTGACTCTCCTCAAATTTGTTTAAAATGAAGAAATTACTTGTAACAAGCAATTTCTTCTTCATACAATTTTTTTCTCTATCCAGAGAATTTCTTCATTGTCCACAATGTTTTCCAAAGCTCTTTTTTGGAGATTCTTAAAAAGTGGGATAGAATGGGAATGGGGTGTATAGCATGCTTTGAATGTGTTGATAAAGTTAATTCATGTGGCCAGTCATTTTGAACACAATTTGCTCGAGTATACACAAGAACTTCTTTTTTGGCGTAGATATTCAGTGGATTTAGTGGTTAAGCCTCCAGTGGCAGTTTGCACTCGTATGAACTCTGAGAAGACCTCAAAAATTTGTCTGTTAACTTAAGCTATCAAAGCTGACATTTTGCTAGCTAAAAACAGGATACAATGAACATTCAACACCAATCTATTACTAATTTCTAATTACCCTTTTTTAAAGTTTACTTTAACTTACGCTACAGTACAATGCAAAATTAGTTGATCATTGGTTGTTAACCCACTAGTTCATTTACCACCTCAGGGCTGAAAAGAATATACAATATAATATTATTATAATAGGGGGAACAGTCCGGAACATGCATTTTATGTATTTACCTAAATTAAATGTACTAAAATGCATACGTTTTACGGGGACAAAAACGTACTCGACATAGAAAAATTCGTATCAGACATGTATTGAACTAATACAAAATGGTTAAATAACGTCATTTGGATGATAACGATAGTTGGATTATTAAGAAAGTAATCCAAGACAAATTTTGCGAGCATCTTTTATAATCAGACTTCCCAGATAAATGGTAAATTGAAAACTATGATGTAGTGGTGATACAAAACCGTGTATTTGATTCTATTTCATTCGATCTCTAACCTGCCACTGCTGTCCGTCAGTAAAACATGTGACGCGTCAGGCGAAAATGGACCTCATGGGAAGCGCGAAAAGCATCGACACTGGTAAGCCTGTCTATTCTCTCTTTAACCCTTTCCCATTTTTGGAAATTTTAGACTATTCCAAATTGAAAGAGATTGCAGACGACTATGAAAACTTGATGCCGTTTGAAATGAAACCATTCTATGTTGTAGAAAATATTATGGAAAAAGGAGAAATTGCTTGTTTCGGGCAATTTCTTCTTTTTCCACAATGTTTTCCCAAGAATAAAAATCACAGTAACTTAAATCCCGTGTTTGAACGGGAAAGGGTCTAATAACGGGAAAGGGTCTAATAAAGGATCTAGAATGGTCACTTCGGATTTCGTATATATCTCTTTTATAGATAATGACTCTATCTGACCTCTACTCGATCCCATCGCTTTCAAATATTTGATTACAGAACCATAGGGAGGCCCCCTTCCCCTTGACTGGTCAAATATATGGATGTAGTTATGTCCCTGTTAGATATGTAACTGAATAATTCCTTTGAACTTTAGAATTAATTCTTAGTTATTCTGTAACTTTCCTGGTGCTTTTTTTGTGGGTTTGTTTTTTGTTTGTTTTTTAATTTAAGACTTGTCCAAATTCAAAGGTGTTGCAGAAAAAAATGTAGAGTAGGTATAATTCGAAAAATAACTATTCGTTAGGGTAGAAAATATCGCGGAAAAAAGAAGACTTTGCTTGTCACAAGCAATTTCTTTTATTTTCACAATGTATAAAATCACAGGAGCGTAAAAACCAGTACTTGAACAGGAAAGGGTTAACGCATTAATTTAACAAATGAAATTATCGTTCGTAGTGGGTTTTATCCCAATTTCCCTTACCTCCTTTCACACACCGCCTGCATTTTGTGGTCACAGGGATAGTCGTCCCAAGCGTATGAAGCTCCGGCATTGAACACGGCACATGCTTCACGTGCGCCACCCTCGGGACCGCCGGGATACCAATCTGTGTAGGTAGCAACTGCGTTTGTATCGTACCAACGCCACACACTATCAACCGCTTCGTCTGTCAGTCCGATCCAACGATTTTCATCTGTACTCGTAATTGTTAATACATCACAATACGGCAAATGACCAATCACTGGCCCGCCCACTTACTATGCTAGCCCCACCGATTGAAACTGATAGGAAGTTCCGCTTCGATATTTTACGGCTTTATTTTGCAAAATTTATTGCCAGTAACAAAAAGTAATCAAAATGGGAGAATGGTTTGTCGGCGACCTAAACGGCGTAACTAAAACTTATTCAAGCTGTAGTTACGACGTATAAGTCGCCAAGCCAACAAAATTACTTCACATATGTTTGAGCTAACTTCAAATCTAAGAGGATGATTACATAGGTTGACTGATCATTTGATTGGCGGCCGCGATTGGTCAATTAGGAGATTATGTAGACGGCTAGATTGGAAATAATTGCCATATAAAAAAAGATAAATCTGCGAATAAGTTCTCTGTTTCCTCCATTGTTACATAATTTAGTTGTTAGTTTCGTCTATCAAAAACGAGCGATCTGATTGGTCGAAAAATTTAATTCATACCTCCATTAACAAAATTTTGAGTACGCAGCCATTTTGAATGCTTTCGCATAAAATAGTTCACTACAAAAAGGTATCAAAATTTGTTAAGTTGTTGCATTTTTCGCTCGATGCTATTAAATTATAAGAAATGAAGAGAATTTTTTTTTTGTTTTCATGGAGGTATGAACCGAAAAACCTAATCACACTGTATGAATACGCGTCGCGTATTCATACAGTGTGATTAGGTTTTTCGGTTCATACCTCCATGAAAACAAAAAATATTCTCTTCATCTCTTAAATGTATCTAGGTGTTGGTTTAATTCATGAACAAATATTATAAAATGAAGATTATTAAAAAATGTTGACTATTTTCCTTAAATTCATTATTTATTTATATGCAAGCAAATGTCGTGGGTGGGCGAACTAAAACTGGTAACTACAGCTTAGATAAGCTGTAGTTACGAAGATTTTGTCGCCCACTTATCAGAAGTCTCGTGTGAATCTAAAACGGTTGGGAATGTAACAATGGGCTACTCGTGATCGTGATGGACTCGCGGATCTTGTATTTATCCATCCAATACCAATATCTCCGACAGGTATTCCAACTTCGTTAAATTGCAAAATTCATAACCCGTAGTGTATACAAAAAGTGAATTGGTTGGTTTACGACCTACACGTCGTAACTGCAGCTTGAATAAGTTGTAGTTACGACGTTTAAGTCGCCAAACCAAGAAAAATGGTTCATACAAATGGCGGCCAATGTTGGAGTTCGTTAAAGTTGGAGGACATTGTTCTCTGATAAAATTGCCCTACGTAAAATTGATAAAAGCCCAGCAACGTTCAAAAATGGGGGACAACGTGCTCCGCTGTCAAAAACAGATTGTTTATTCACCTTGAATGCAGCTCTAGTGACTTTTTTAATGAATCTATGACCCGTTAAGCAACCGGGGACTGACTCGATCCCCAAGGGGAAGGTTGGTCGTTCATTAATCAAATGTTTGTAGAGGGGATACGGGACTTGCATTTAACTCTACTGACCGATAAGCTAGAGCGATGGCGTGTTTCCGATTCGTCCGTCAAGTCGCCCGTCCGTCCGTTAACTTTTCTTTGTTAACACTCTGAGACCACAGTTTTCATCGGATTCTCATTTAACTTTCCTAGAATCATAAGGATCGTTCCTTTCGAAATTGGATCCGATACGTCAAGAAACAATAGAAAAGGGGCCTTATGAATATTTGATTAAAATACCCCTGTTAACACTCTAGGGTCAACAGTTTTCATCAAATTCTTTTCAAGCTTTCACTGATTGGTTGTACCATCATGAGCGTCGTTTCGAAATTTGGTCTGATCTGTCAAGAAACACGGGAAAAGTTGGCTTATGAAAATTTCATTTAAAATCCTTAACACAATAAAGCCCCCAGTTTTCATCGGATTCCCTTCAAACTCTCAAAGAATGATTGTACCAACATAAGGACTTCCTTTCTAAACTGGGTCTTGTTTGTTAATTATCGGGAAAGTGTCAAAATTTCCTATAAAACCCTTGCTAACACAATAAAATCCTCGGTCCTTATCAGATTCTCATCAAACTTTAATACATGTAAATAATAGTTAATAGATGTTCTGTAGATAATCGACCTAGGTTGGATCATGACTAAAAAAATGGCTGAAAGAAGCAGGTCAGTGGACAAAGAGCACTGCACGAAAAAGAGCAACTGCTATCGACCTATACAAACCTTTCATTCCAGTCAGAGTAGATTTCAGAAAAATATTCTCGGATTTCGATCCAACATTAACCATATGTGCATTGTGCTGTCGGCAATAGTTCTGAAAATACAACAAAATTTGTACAGCTTTATTTTGATTTACCCCGTTACATAACGTCGTCGTCGTTCTAAAACGACGTAACTACAGCTTGAATCAAGCTGTAGTTACGACGTTTTAGAACGACAACGACGATAAGTAATAATATGTAACAGTTACAAACATTTGTATGCTATTAGCGCTGCGTATGAAATTTTTGATATTTCACGAGACCGAAGATTGGGTGAAATCATCTTTGATCTCGTAAATTATCGGATTTTACTACGCGGCGAGAATTTAATACAAGGGTTTGGGTCACTACTGAACCATACAGTCTTCCAATTATCATTTTGATAATGACAAAAAGTAAAATAAACTCACCCATATTATGTAAAAACAATCTTTTAATAGCCAGATATACCTTTTAGCGTATTTCTCCATGTGACGTTATTTTACTCGAAAATTGGGTCATCTGTACCTTTTAGTAGAGTGTAATTTTGTCCGCGTATAGTGAAAGAATGTTATAAAGAAAATTGGTTATTCAACAATAGAATGACAGAATATAGTATATTTAAAATGACAGTTGTATTGGAAAAACAAAGAAAATAGGCCTTAATTTTGTATGCATGCTAGGGCCCTATCTTGATGAAATTTGTTCTGATTCAGACCATAAGAATGGGCCTCTTGAAAATGGGATAGTTGCCTTGAAAATGTGGGAAAGGGAGGTGAGTGACACTTTCTACAATCGCAATCAATGAGCAACGGCTTTGGCTCAACCTTCATGAAACATTTTCAGAAACTTTGTCAAATCATAAGGATAAATCCTAGCCCTGTTCTGCTAGAAGACATCTGGGAAAGGGCCTTAATGACAATTTCACCGTTACTCTCTAGAGGACACAATTTTGCTTGAGTTATCTCTATAGCCGTGTTGTCTTGCAAAAACTGGGAAATTTTGTGAAATCTCTGAAACTTTGATACGATATTCAAAACATTTCACATAATAATGAAAACAACTTAGATACTCATGATTCAGGCTCCTACTTGAAAGGTCAAGGTCACAGAAATAGGTCAATTTTTTACCTTGCCTTTATCTCTTATACCTGATGTTCGATTCTCGTAATAATTTCACTCGTACATCATGATGAAAGCAGGTGAACAGCGCATGTTTCAGGCTCCTATTCGGAAGGTCAAGGTCATAGAAAATATCAAAGGTCAAATTTTGACATTAATTATTTCTTATCCTATATTGCGATTCCCTTACTAAACTAACGGCCTCGTTCATCTTGATGAGAGCATGTGAACAGCTCTTGCTTCATGCTCCAACACGTAAGTTCAATGCCACATTGTCTATATTTCTTTATCCTGTGCTTGAATTTTCTGGGTATTTTAGGAAATAATACATCTGGACCATAGCAAATACATTGCACTTGACCCAGGCTCAAACACTAAATGTCAACGTCACGCTAAAAGGCTTAAGGTCAAATATTGACATAGCCTACATGCCTCGATCCTATGGTCCAATGCTCAAACTATATTACACACGTATATCTTGATATGAGCAAGTCCACTTGACCTAATGCAGGCTTCTCCCTACACAAAAGGTGAAAAGGTCAAAGATAAGGTTTAAAGGAGTTTTTGACCCTATTACCAATTCTTGTTTCACTGTTCTACACCAGCAGCCGGGTGTTGGCATCCTCAAGCGGTGAACTTATGAATCTTTGATTAAATGATACTGTTCAATGAACACGGGAAAGGATGATCTTAGTAACAATTTGGCTGTTTTCATTAGAGCTAGACAACAAAGCTCTGGACTTGATGGCGGACAAGACTGAGTGGTCTTGTTTTTGGCCTCTGGTTGTTATTTACTTTAACACCCCAACATACTCGAATCAGCTGAAAACAGTAGAGACGTAATATGAAAAATGACACAATTTATGCTCATTACGGCTTCATTTTAATAACTGCGCAACTTGGAACATATTTTTAGACCCATTCCCACCAAATAACGCTTTTTTGATGCCCCTCAAGTAAAACTAGGATTTGTTTGGGGGTGAAGCTTAATCATTTAGGGAACATGATCTCACATGTCTCGCATTTTGACCTATCGGATTAACGAATTCTGTTTGAATTGATGGTCAGCTATATTGGACTGAGGTCAACAGACGTGTATGGCATAAAATGCACCAAATTCTCAACATAAATACTAAATATTAGATAAAATTTAAATGAATAATTTGGGCCTATCGTAAATCAGACGGTGGCCATAATCTTGGATTTTTATTAAAATTGGTAATTCGAAACTTGATATACTAGTAGTTACCTCGGTTTCAACGAAGGTCATTGGATGTTGGTGTCCAAACAAATAGCACGATCCGTTGTATGCTACCCATGTGTCCGGACAGCAAGTTGGCTCTGGTGTTGCGACAGCTTTACAGATAAAAAAGCCTATGAGGTCATTCTATATGTCACAATAATAAAACAAGTCCTCCCAACACAAATAGAGTGATCAATACTCGAAATGGTCACGGATAAAAATCATAGGGTAAATTGAACATTCAAAATTGATAAAGTAAAATAATTTCATTTGTATTATAATCTATTTTTTTTTTTTTTTTTTTTTTTTGTTCTAGCAAGAAAGAAAAAAAGTAGAATAACAAGCCGAAATAGCAGATGAATGATTGAAAATTGTTGATCGCACTTTTAATCTCATCGAAGAGAACAGTTTATTAATGCAACCACTTAGATTTGATTTCCAGGGTTAATTAACAGACCGCTGGCAGCGCAAGTTGAACTCCGACAGGTCAATTCGACTATGATATAAAACAACATTAGTTTGTATAATTCACGACCAGGGACATCGTTAGTTAGCGATTTAAACGTTTTAACTATATATCGAACGGCGTTTAAATCGCCAAACCATATAATTTGCTTGATCTAAATGCATTCAACATTCACTTCCCATCTTAAAGAACAATGTGAACAATTCAGTCGATTTTTGATTGATTGTCGTGATTTTTCTATTGGCGGATCGCTTACCACGCCCACTGACCTCTGAGAGGAAGTTCTACTTCGATATTAAACGGCGGTGTGTGTGTGTGTGTGTGTGTGTGTGTGTGTGTGTGTGTGTGTGTGTGTGTGTGTGTGTGTGTGTGTGTGTGTGGTCTTTAAGCTCCACTGGCTAAAAGCTAGAGAGCTATTGTCATGGCGTGATGTCCGTTATACATCTGTCCGTCTGTAAACTTTTACTTTAAAAATCTTCTCGGAAAGCACTGATCAGATAAAAAAAACCTGGCTTTAATCGACAGGGCTTATTTCATTATATGGTAGAAGCTTTGAAAATCTTTGAAAATGGATGGATTTCAACCAAAATTCACAGGAACGATCCATGGATGACCTTTTATTAGATTCCTTAAACGAATTTTGATCGGATAAAATCATGGCTTAAATGGGCAGTGTTTATTTCCAAATATGGTAAAAGCTTTTTAAATATTCTTCCTTAAACCAATTGATAGATTTCAACCGAATTTTGCCTGAATGATCCTTTGGTGACCTATTTATCAGATTATTTAAAAGAAGTAAGATCGAATGAAAAATATGGCTTTCATGGACGGGACTAATTTCCATTTATGGTGTATACTGAAAACTTTAAAAATCTTCTCAGAAACCTGGATTTCAATCTAATTTCACAGGAATTGACAGTAGATGACCTTATCAGATTCCTTCTTATAATTTTGAAAACATTTCTTTTAGGGCAGTAGCTTATATTTATAAACGATATACAGTGAAAATTTTGAAAAATTTGTTTCTACCTTTTTATCTGACTTTGTAAATGAATTCCACATAAACTCACTTGAATTTTGAAAAAAGAATAAAATATAATAAAAAATAATAAAATAAATAAAAAGAAAGAAAAGTTTGAAATGCTTCTCAATAACTATTTCAAAGATTTCACTGACTAGATTTGTTTTTCAGAAATGGCAAAGATGATTCAGTTTATATTGAACTCATGAAAACATTAGCTTAATCCGTACATACGGGCCCGTTGATCGATACAGGCCCACAATCGCCTCTGTGTATTTGTTGTTGTTGTTGTGTGGATTTTTTTGTGCGTGTTTTTTTCTTTTCTTTTTTTTTTTTTTTTTTTTTCGTTTTGTAAAAATTATGGTCAATAGCATGTAACAAATGTAGAATGAGTGGCTATCTAAACGTCGTAACTAAAACTTGTTTCACATAAATGTTCAAAATTCACTTCCTGTCTGAATATATAATTTGATTGCTCGATTAATTCATTGATTGACATCCTTGATGCTTCATTTGCCTCTCAGGAAGCACTCAAAATAATTTGATCTAAAACAAGTACATATCTGTTAATATATTATTTGAAATTAAAAAAAAAAGAAAAAAAAAACGATTGAAATGGGCATAGAGTAAATAAAAACGTTTTTACTGTAAATCGAATCAAGAAGCCGTCAGTACAAGTCAATATAATTAACATTCTTGAGGACCGCGGCCACAGCGCACTCTCAATTATGGGGTTCAGGGTTCGATCCTCGGGCGCGGTAAATTTGTCTCCCACCATTGGTTGGATAATCGTAATCCTACATGGAATGAGCAGCTGGAGGTTCGGAAGGAATGTAGTAATAGTTCTTGTGTGAGAAATACCAGGAATCCATGGTTAGGTGCTCTTGCCGCCGCGATTTGACTCTGTTTGATATAATTCTTATTAAAGTAAATTAGACAAACCAGAGGTACGTCACAACATAATAGTGTTAATAAATCAAAACACCTACCCAGAAAATTTGTTAGTACCATGAAGTATAGCATTTTTATGTAAACAAACTCTTGTAATTGAAAAAAATATATATCACTTGCTATCACCTCTGACCTACTCTAAAATATTCTTATCTGTTATTCGAAGAAAGTAAAAGGCCGTCGTAATATAGTATATTGACCAACATATACCACTCAAAATTTGCTAGGCTCACCTCTCGTAGCATGATTTTGCCCATTCCCACACAGCTTAATTTAAGACTGGAACAAATTGAAAGGAGTTGCAGACGACAAATCAAAGTTTTAGATTTTTTTAACTTTCTGAGTTGAAATATTGTGTACGACGAAGAAATTGCTAGGCTCAAGCAGTTTCTACATTTTACACCATGCTTTCCAAATTCTTTTTTTCTTGTGGGGTGTCAAAAAGCGTCATTGTGTGGAAATGGGCTCAAAACTCAAAACAAATCGACCCAGAAAATATATTTTTTTTAATAAAGATAGGTTTATATTAGGAATTGTTGGCTCTGTACAAAAATGGGATGTATACTACACACAAGGATCTCGGGAAAAAAACATACCCCCTAAAACGTGCTTCATTTTGCCTTGTAATTTGACTTATATTATTTTTAAATACACGATTTATTTTTTATTTTCATGGTAGCACCGAAAATGTTCATTTTTACCATTACGTCCTATGTGTAAGCTTTACTCTCAAAATAATACAGAAACATTTGATTTTTAACAAGAGTTCAGTAACTTATACACTAAAGTTCTAGAAAACACAAAAATACTTGTGTAAATTCCTCAAAATACAAAAATATTTAACTAGAAAAAAAGTGAACTTTAACAAATTTTGAATACTATGTAATGATTCCTTACCTAATTTTGGCGTGGAATAGCAACTCTTTTCTATGATATACCTAACCTCCTTTATAAAAAATTAGCCCCCCTCTCCCCAAACAGATTTCATCAATTTTTTACACCCCTCAGGGATAGCTCTAATGGCGTCATAATCACGGTTCACCCATTCCAACACAATCAAGAACACCTCAAGAAACATTGTGGAAAATGAAGAAAAATGAAGAATTCGCTTATCAAAAGCATTTTTTCATGATCCACAATGTTTCTTATCCTTTAAGACGAAGATGTTTAAATTTCCATCAACTAAGAATTGCTATCTACAACTTCTTTGAATTTGGACCAGTCTAAAATTGTGTCGTATGGAAATGTGTGAAGTTGTCTACTCGTGGCACATGTATGAGCTAACATTTCACACAAATGTACTTGTCTCCTCCTTGACCAAAGACGTTTACGTTGAAGCGCAACCAAAATATCGTAACTACATGATATAATTTGACATTTTAGCTAATAAAATTACCCAAACCAAATCTTGTGTTTACGGATCTCATTAGAATCGTCTCAATGAGACGAGTCTAATGAGATCAATCAACATAGAACTAAGTGAGAATCCTGCAACAATTTATGCGTGCAGTCGAAGCGATCTCCCGAAATTTTTAAAAAAAATGTATTAAGCGACCACCCTCTTAATTGACCACGTTATGGCCGTCCCTTGAGTGGTCGCCTAATAAAAATCTAAAAATAATAAGACCTTGAATCATCTCATTTCGGTTATCGATTCTTTCGGTGACATGCTATCATTAAATCCGAGGAGGTAGACTATTTGACCCAGACCTTAAATCTTCCAAAATATCTTAAACGCTGGCTGCATTTCAGATTTATAGTATTTAGGGCTTAATCTATCAAATCGTACGTGTGCACCAAACAAGTTTTGGATTGCAATGTTTAGTCCTGTTCCCCTTAAAACAGTTTACAAACACAAAACAAAATTTAAAACAAACAAACAAAACCAACGACAAAATACAAAGAAACAAACAAATAAAAGGAAACTTTTAGCACGAACCAATGCATTTATTGATCAACGTTTATATCACCGGTATTGTTTGGTCATTTTTTATCCATGTGTTGTAAGGGGTTTGTTCTTGAATGTTTTTTTTAACTGACCTAATCAAGAAGGGCTAAATAATGATCTTAGATGTACGTCGCGCGAACGTCATTGATGAAACATAGCACGAAGTGTTTCTTGGGTGAAGATCTACCAAAGTTGTTCAAATGTGAATTTGAAATCCAACATTAGCTATTGTCTTAACAAAGGGTATACACGAGAAATTTATTTGGAATGTAGTATCATTAAGTGGGCCTCGGTTAACCGATTACCAAACGACAAAAACCTCAGACTAATCACAAATCAAAGAAGGTGCAGTCGGTAATATCGAATTTATTGAATTTTAAACATTTTTGTTTTTCTGGATAGTGAAAAATGTTGAGAACGCAGAAATTTCTCGTAACAAGCAATTTCTAGATTTTTCACAATTATTTTTCCTGGACTCTTTTCTTGAGAGGTTTCAAAAAGTGGGATTGTGGGGTAATTTGTTACAATATGTTTACCAATTCTCCAGCTTGGTAGAACTGTGCTGGTTATAAAACCCTTGAAAAGTGACGCAGGGGCTCGAACATGTGACCTCCAAATCACTAGTTCGGTCATCGTTACAGTCAGGGCACAGAACAGTGACACCTTGTTTGTGGTATCATCGAGTGGACCTCTATCAAGTTTATTTATATGATGCCGCTTTTGTCGTATTTGGGAATGACCCAAATATACATAGATGCGTAGAAGGAAACCTTAAGAAATACAGTTAAACATGTATAAAGCGACCATTGTAGGAACGGCCAAAATGTGGACTTTAAAGAGAATGGTCGCCTAATATAAATTTTGTGACAAATATGGGAGATCGCTTCGACTGTAGGATTCTTCCTTAATGCTATGTGGATAAAACCCGTTAGAACAAGCTGTTGTTACGCTCAAATGTTTCACACTTAAAGTCGGCCAAAGTCGGAGTTCAAAGTCTACTTCCCGTGTAAATGATTTGTGTCACTGGGTCGATAGTTTTTTTGGTTTTGATTGACAGACGCGATCCGTCAATTTTAACATTAATTAGAACCAAAAACATAATATAGCCAATGGCAGAAAAATTCATTTTATTGTTTGGTTTTGTCACATTATCTGTTTCGATTAAACCATTCCTAAACAATGACGCCTTTGGACACCCGTCCAAGAAAGACAACTGGGATAACATTGTGTGAAATGAGGAAATTGCTTGTAACAAGCAATTTCTTCATTTTACACAATGTTTTCTATATAAAAAAATGTTGTAAAAAATCTAAAATTTCCAATTTAAAAATCCAAATTGTCGTCTGCAACTCCTTTTTATTTGGACCAGTCTATAAATTGATCGTTTTGTAATGGGTTAACACTGCATATTTGGTATTTGCTGTCGATTACATGTCACCTTTTTATCCGACTATGTGTACTTCATTTGCGTCTTCAGTGCTGAATAAAAAACATGAATACCAGTGTAAAAGATCGAAAAACAAGATATATTGTCACATAAGGCTTACAGCAATACGACAAAGCAATAGACTTTAGACAAATAAAACAATAACCATGTTACAACATGCACGCAAATCTAAGCTTGGCCATTAGAAGAACTATGACCACCGACGTATAATTTCAATTTATAGTTTCGTCTATCAAAACGGGCGTTCTGATTGGTCGAAAAAAGCATCCTTCGTGAACCAAATTTTGAGCTCGCAGCCATTTTGCATGCTTTCGCTCAAGTATAAAAAAAGTATCAAAATTTGGAAAGTGTTTGCATTTTGCGCTCGATGGTCGATTAAATTATAAGAAAAGAAGAGATTTTCTTTGTTTTCATGGAGATATGAACCGAAAAACCTAATTACACTTATTTATGAATCCGCTGCGCGTATTCATACAGTGTCGTTAGTTTTTTCGGTTCATACCTCCGTGAAAACAAAAAATATTCTGTTTATCTCTTAAATATCAAACTTTATTTTAACATATTACAAATAAGTAGAATGGTAGAATGGCGATCTAAACGTCGTAACTACAGCTGTTTTTAAAACTAAGCAACTAATCCAATTAAGCTCTAACTTAAGGGGGTCTCCGCCTTTATTGTTTACGTGACAGACTATATCGTCTATTTTACGGGCTTTAAACAGAAAACAAATTTATTCTTTATTTTCAATATTTGAAACAAAAGCCGAACATTACCTCAAAAGGGACGTCGTAAGAATTGCTTTATATAAACATTTTTATTTACAAACATGTTTGAAAATTTGATAGGTTATTCTGCTAATATCCAGTTACAAATTCTAATAATGATATTGATAATAAATCACATGCGGATGCAAATGCTCGGTAGCAGTTGCTGGATAAGGAAACTAGAATTGGGTCCATAGTATCAAAGTCAAAGTTGGACCCCTGATCTCCTTCTATAACCTTGCTGTTGAGAGGGGCATGCATCAAGTGCGAGGCACTTTCTCATATCAAGATGCACAAGTGTTTGACCTATTATGGAAATCGGACTATAAAAAGTGTCAAAACTTGACCTCTGACCTTCGTCTATGACCTTGAGCCTGAATATTGCACAACACTCATTATCTGATTAATAATGAAATATTTTTTTAACGAAAGTTATTCATTAGATAACATCATACACTTTAAAATGGAATGAAATTTCACTTCAAACAAAACTACACACACATGCATACCTACACCCCCTCACTCTCTCTATCTCTATCCCCTCCACCCTCTGTCGCTCAATCTCCCTCTCATTCACTCTCTGCCCCCCCCCCTCTCTTTCTCTCTCCCGCTCTTTCTTTCGTTTACGAATTCGTTCTAACCCGATGATTTTTCAACTAATCTCGTACATTACATTATTTTAAATACATACACAAATAATATTCTTTGATATTAAGTATAGTAAAGAGAATAGGCATTTAATTAAACGTCCAGTGACATAAGGCAACTTTTTAGTTTTCGTGAAATTGTTGTTATCAGTTGAGGTAGAATTCCGGTATTTCATCCCACCATAAGAGAAGATGCGCTTCATAAATTCTAGTCTTGGGATGCTTTTGCATAATTGTTTAACTCGGATCTTAACGTTCCTTGTTCAATCTATAAGGTCTGCCATATATGGTGGTGCTAGACCATTGTAAGATATTCACGGCGATCTTTGGTGATAAGCCATTTTAATGATGTGAAATTTCACTTAGAACAAGTTTTTCTTTTTTCACAATTATACATGCGGCTTTTTTTTGTAACCTGATCATCTTGATATTAAAAGCCGTATTGCAAGGACCCACGAAACAAAAGTATAGTCAAAACAAGGGGCAATATTTATTATATAAAACCCCTTTTTCATATTATTTGTAAGTTATCAATTTTCTTCAGTAAATGGCCTTTGATGATACCTTTGAAAAAACCTTATGAGTTTTCCAACATAGTGTACTGTCAATATACATGTATAAGCTTACCAGAACTAGAAGTGTTTAAGGTGAGCTTTTATGACCTAGATTTGTCCGTCGTCTTTTGACTGTCGTCCGTCGTCTATCGTCAGTCGAGTGTCAACATCTTGTGTGGACTCGAGTCCACAATTTTGCCTCAAATGTCTTGGAACATGATCAGAATGTTTGTCTCCATTAAACCTCGGCAAAGTTCAATATTGGGTTACGTGGAATAAAAGACGAGGTCACTAGGTGAAATCTTAGAAGAACCTTGTTTATATTTCAGAGGTCAAATATTTGCCTCTAATGTCTTAACCTTTGATTAGAATGTTTGTCTGCACAAAATCTCGTTCGCGTTCAATATTGGGTCAAATGGGATCAAAACTAGGTCAAAAAGTTAAAACTTGGGAAAAAAACCTTGTGAGGACTCCAGAGTGCAGATTTTTGCCCCCAAATAAATCGATGTTTTCCTGGCCAAGCTCGAATTTAAGTCATGAACTTAGTCACTAGATCGAATCTTAGAAATAATTTTGTGTATATTCTAGAGGTCCCATTTTTTACTTAATTGATATGATATTTGGTCAGAACGTTTATGTCCTTTGAGGACACATTTGAAAAAACCTTGTCAATATGAGTCTTCCAACGTAGTGTACTGTCAATATGTACATGTATAAACCGAGAACCTCTTGAACACTTTCATTTTCGACTCAAGTAGTAAATGCTTTCAATTGAAGTTCTGATAGACGCTTAAGCCTCTTTTTACTTCAAAACCATACATTTACTTTTATACAGATTTGAAAGCATACAAGTAATTTCTAACCCAAGTATCACTTTTTTATTGTCATTTTGTAAGAGTCTATCAATTTCGGATAGGGATTTACTTCATTTATTGAGAATAGCATCATGTGCATACACACTGATGTTTGGTTGAAGGTTTAAGTGTAGACCATCCACGTTAAAAAAAGGATGGGTCCTAATCTCGAGCATTGAGAAACATCTGATAATATTGGTTACAATTCCGATACGACAGTGCCATTTTGAAATCTACTATTTAAATAAGGCTGAAAAATGATGTAATTTGAGTATATGTAAAACATTGTTTCATGATCAACGAGATCGAATGCTTTCTTAATTTTCGAGAAAGATCGATCCATAGACTTTATCATCGCCCATGTCTATTACCCACGAGTCTGTAAGTCTCATATGAGTCGTTTTATGGGATGGTTTTCTTGAAAACCTGATTGAGAAGCGAACAAAGCATCATTACTTAAAACAAATTGAGTTGATTTGCAACAAGTCTATCATTTTTTTAAATTGTTGGTAAAACTGAAACGGTCGAAAGCTATTTGGGTCCGTTTTATCGTCGCCTTTGTGGCAGAGGTGGCACACTCGCTTTTTAGCTTACCAGAACTAGAAGTGTTTTAGGTGAGCTTTTATGACCTAGATTTGTCCGTCGTCTTTTGACTGTCGTCCGTCGTCTATCGTCAGTCGAGTGTCAACATCTTGTGTGGACTCGAGTCCACAATTTTGCCTCAAATGTCTTGGAACATGATCAGAATGTTTTTCTCCATTAAACCTCGGCAAAGTTCAATATTGGGTTACGTGGAATAAAAGACGAGGTCACTAGGTTAAATCTTAGAAGAACATTGTTTATATTCCAGAGGTCAAATATTTGCCTCTAATGTCTTAACCTTTGATTAGAATGTTTGTCTGCACAAAATCTCGTTCGCGTTCAATGTTTGGTCAAATGGGATCAAAACTAGGTCAAAAAGTTAAAACTTGGGAAAAAAAACCTTGTGAGGACTCCAGAGTGCAGATTTTTGCCCCCAAATAAATCGATGTTTTCCTGGCCAAGCTCGAATTTAAGTCATGAACTTAGTCACTAGATCGAATCTTAGAAATAATTTTGTGTATATTCTAGAGGTCCCATTTTTTACTTAATTGATATGATATTTGGTCAGAACGTTTATGTCCTTTGAGGACACATTTGAAAAAACCTTGTCAATATGAGTCTTCCAACGTAGTGTACTGTCAATATGTACATGTATAAACCGAGAACCTCTTGAACACTTTCATTTTCGACTCAAGTAGTAAATGCTTTCAATTGAAGTTCTGATAGACGCTTAAGCCTCTTTTTACTTCAAAACCATACATTTACTTTTATACAGATTTGAAAGCATACAAGTAATTTCTAACCCAAGTATCACTTTTTTATTGTCATTTTGTAAGAGTCTATCAATTTCGGATAGGGATTTACTTCATTTATTGAGAATAGCATCATGTGCATACACACTGATGTTTGGTTGAAGGTTTAAGTGTAGACCATCCACGTTAAAAAAAGGATGGGTCCTAATCTCGAGCATTGAGAAACATCTGATAATATTGGTTACAATTCCGATACGACAGTGCCATTTTGAAATCTACTATTTAAATAAGGCTGAAAAATGATGTAATTTGAGTATATGTAAAACATTGTTTCATGATCAACGAGATCGAATGCTTTCTTAATTTTCGAGAAAGATCAATCCATAGACTTTATCATCGTCCATGTCTATTACCCACGAGTCTGTAAGTCTCATATGAGTCGTTTTATGGGATGGTTTTCTGGAAAACCTAATTGAGAAGCGAACAAAGCATCATTACTTAAAACAAATTGAGTTGATTTGCAACATGTCTATCATTTTTTTAAATTGTTGGTAAAACTGAAACGGTCGAAAGCTATTTGGGTCCGTTTTATCGTCGCCTTTGTGGCAGAGGTGGCACACTCGCTTTTTAGCTTACCAGAACTAGAAGTGTTTAAGGTGAGCTTTTATGACCTAGATTTGTCCGTCGTCTTTTGACTGTCGTCCGTCGTCTATCGTCAGTCGAGTGTCAACATCTTGTGTGGACTCGAGTCCACAATTTTGCCTCAAATGTCTTGGAACATGATCAGAATGTTTTTCTCCATTAAACCTCGGCAAAGTTCAATATTAGGTTACGTGGAATAAAAGACGAGGTCACTAGGTGAAATCTTAGAAGAACCTTGTTTATATTTCAGAGGTCAAATATTTGCCTCTCATGTCTTGACCTTTGATTAGAATGTTTGTCTGCACAAAATCTCGTTCGCGTTCAATATTGGGTCAAATGGGATCAAAACTAGGTCAAAAAGTTAATACTTGGGAAAAAAAACCTTGTGAGGACTCCAGAGTGCAGATTTTTGCCCCCAAATAAATCGATGTTATCCTGGCCAAGCTCGAATTTAAGTCATGAACTTAGTCACTAGATCGAATCTTAGAAATAAATTTTGTGTATATTCTAGAGGTCCCATTTTTTACTTAATTGATATGATATTTGGTCAGAACGTTTATGTCCATGATTTCTTTGCCAAGTTTGACTGGGTCACATGGGATCAAAAGTAGGTCATTAGGTCAAATCTTAGAGATACCTTGTTTAAACTCAAGAGTTTAGATTTTTGCCTAAATTAATATTTTCATTTTATCAAAGTCTCTGTTTCCAAAATATCTTAGCCCTTTTAAAATTGAGGTCACATTGGGTAAAAACTATGTCAAATGGATAGATTTAGAAATCCTTTCTGCACTCTAGAGACCGCATTTTTGGCTCACTCATTCGATAAATTTTTCAGAATATTTTTTTGATTAAAATCTCTGTCAAGTTTGATATTAGGCCACACTGGATCAAAACTAAATCATTAGGTCTGTTCCAAAGAAAACTTTGCAATTTAACTTGACAGTTTTCTTGTACAAACACCTTGATACTTTGTAGGAATGTTTGTTCTTGATTTCTTAGACAAGATTTGATAACGGGTCACTCTTGGCTAAAATTAGATCACCTGAGCGCTTTTACTTCATCGACTCATATAAAATCTTAACACAGCTATAATATTTGGGACTTACACCAATTTATTGTTATGTGATCTCTCTATCAGATGTCCAGGGCTGTAATTTAAATTGAAGGTCAAAAAAGTTATTTTTCAATTTGATATCTTGATATCTTTTAAAGTCGTCATTTTTTTCGGATTGAAAGGGATCTGATTACAAATTTTGAAATATTTACAAAATGTTCATAAGAAGAACGTTAACTGTGCCTCGATCGAAATCGTCAACTATGAGTTTATTATGAACCACATAAGGATTCTTTTCGTTGACGTAATTTGCTGAATATTTTACTAAATATTATTTTAATCTGTTTCGTTTTGAGTGGCCTTATTAAGGAATCATCAAAAAGATATCCCTAAACATTCCATTTTCATTGTCGTTATAAGGGGTTGTATATTACAATCCTGATCGTTTTAATGAACGATCATTCGTACCTCATTTCACACACCACCTGCATTTTGCGATCGCATGGATAATCGTCCCAAGCATATGCCACAGAGGATGCGAATACAGCACAGTCTTCGACTGTACCCCCTGCTGGTGTCCCTGGATACCAGTCCGTATAAGTGGCCACTGCATTGGTATCATACCATCGCCAAACAGTATCGACTATCTCATCAGTCAGGCCGATCCAGCGATTTTCTTCTGAAACAGAATGATTGTAACTCATGAAATAATATCCTCATTACGAGAGACCATCGATAATTTCGTGAGCTATTTCTGTGTAATACTTCTGGCTGTTTTTCCCTACCTTTTCCACGCAACACCCATTTCCTTGCTCTTATCCCGCCACTAGATACGTGACTTAAGCTCGTTCTACATGCTGTCACTTGACATTTTCCTCGCACGTCCATACATACCTGACTTCATCGCTGTGCACATATTTCTAACCAAAAAATTCTTTTTTCCTTTCATGGAAAAAAGTCGAAAAGAGGCAAATCTGAAGTTTTGGATAGTTTATGTAATATCAATTTACTAGAATCATTAAGCCTACTGGTTAAACCATGGGTGTTTGTTGCTTGGCACGTTATCCTTATGTTATAAGCATGCAAACGTTCTGGCTGAATTCCCCCCAAAAATCTAAAGGATTATAGCTTTTGAAAAGTAAACGTATTTGGATTGGTTTTTCTATGAAACAAGTCAGCTGAGATACCAGATATTTTTTTCAGCAGAACTCTACCGACAGGTTTGAAATTTGATGTTTTTATGAGTAAATGGGGCAAAATGCACTGCAAAACTTTTCCACTTTTTTAATTTTAATTATGTCAAGTTTTAATACTATTGATTCAACAAATCGACCATGTTTTAATATCGCTATTACACTATCTATGATATTGTCAACTAAATACATGTGTTTGCTGAAAGTGGATGTCCGCATGTCTAAAACATAAGAAAATTATCCCAACCCCAATATACATTGAATATTGAAATATGAAACAGATATTGTCTGAATGGAACAATTGGCTTGTGGGAATCTAGTAAAGTGTCACATGAATCACTCATTCTTTTTTAACTCGCGACATTCGACTATGTCGACACCGCGTGACCTCGTGTGCATAAGATCCAAATTCAACGCAACAAGAGAAAATGTGAAAATGACAACAACCAACATCGTAAAATACGTCACACCAAGGAGTTATGACAAAACTGTTGTAATTGCGTATACTGATTAAAGCTCTTGTGACAGTTTTGAAATGAGTTGTATTCACAGAATCGAAAATCAGATAGCAAATATAATTCAGGTGAAGTCAAGATGACGTTGGTTTTTAGGCGGGAACGAGTTTTTTTTAAACTAAAAGCGGTATTGTCACCTGTTTGACGCATCACGTGACCGTCCCATTATTTATTAATGGTAATCATATGGTACATGTATCGAGTTAATAATTTATGTAAAAAGCATGAACAAACAAATCAGTTCCAACTTCCCATAAGCTTGCTATCATAGTTAGCGATTACCTTTACAGGATAAGTTACATTATTTAGAATTGCTTTGGAAATTTTGTTTAGTTCATGTAGGGGCCTATGCCTCCTGATTCAGCAAGTTGCGTACTCAAGCAGACAATATACCCACATTCGTTGGAACCCAAGCGAAGTACTATCTACTTAAAAATTAATCTAATACCTTTCATTCCTAGCAGAGTATCCTTCAGGAATAAATTTTCCAACTTTGATCCGACATTCACCATATGTGCCTTATGTTGTCGACAGTAGTTCTAAAGGGAAGAGAAAAAAAATTCATAGATATGTCTAGACCAACTAAAACATAAAATCGCTAATATTTACAAATCGTTTCTTTAAACGATTCTCACATAACAAATGTTAGACTGGTCCAAATTCAAAGGAGTTTGCAGACTACAATAAAATGTTTGTGAAATGTTAGAATTTTTTCTATTTTCTTGGTAACAAACATTGTGGATAATGAAGAAATTGCTTAATATTAGCAATTTCTTCATTTTCCACAATCTTTTCCAAAGTTTTTTTCTTAAGGGGCGTAAAAACGAGGGATTTTGTGGGAATGGGATAGGCAAAATGTCCATATGTTCTTTTTTTCCCACGCCATTTGTTTGAACATACATCAGCTCAATGCTTACAATCCTAGTAATACATAGACATTTTAACATAAATATTTACCAGAGATATATTATCAGTTCCCAACCGTTCAAACGCGTAAAGTCTATAGAGGATAATCAACTGGTTATTTTTGATATGAAAAATCTCTCACGAGAATGCGTTGTTAGGCGTTGAAAAACGAGTCCGAAGGAGGAGTTTTTCTAACGCATAACAACGTATTCGAGTGAGAGATTTTTCATATCAAAAATAACCAGTTGATTATTCTATTTATTATATTCGAAACAGTTTTATGTTCAGTAGTTGCTGATTTATTTCAATCATATTCGACATCATCGGCCTTAGAAACCTTGCGCATTAATATCAAAGGATTTTGTAATTCAATAATTTCTGTTCGCCATCTTGGATTTTCTTTCCAAGCGGGCGAGTTTTTCCAAGGAATTTTTGAGGACAAGACACTTAGAGATTTGCAGTGTCAGGCACAAAAATAATTTGGGCGAAACATATACTGTATCTAAGGGCGACAATCTGATCATCGATCTAAAGGCCCCGGGATATTTCGAACATCGATCGGCGATTCATGACTTGGACTTGGACAGAATTATAGGATAGACAGTCTGTGATCACTCAGTCTCCTGACTTGGGCGTACAAAACAAGCTCATGCGGGCTAGGTTTGAGTGTCTATCACTTTAACTGCAATATCATCAGTATTCGGGGAATAATTTTGGACGTTACGGAAAATTATGCATTTGTTTAAGTCATCTGATATAACACAAACATCAAGGTTCGTAATTGTTTCAAACCAGTTTTTAACCTAACGGTTATTTTGATGTTGTAGTTATGTTTTTTAATTTTTTCTTATTTTACTGTTTTTTAATTGAATTTTAGCCTAAAAAATTGAATGTAAGGTCACCGAGCGAGCTGGCCCTTAGAAAATAAAAGTAGTTCCAAATTTCCGGAGTGAAAGTTGATATCATCACTAGTGATGATATCAAAATTTATTACACTGGGAAATCCCAAGATTTCACAGCTAGGAATATAATAAAATTAAATCATTATCCCACAATTCGGCCATCCTGTAAAATATCATTAGAATGAATATTGCGGGGAAACGAGTAACATAGTTGTGTTTTTCCGCAAGATTTTATCAAAGGTATTTGTTTTAGTTCATATCTAATTTGAAAAATCGTCTACAGCTTTTTTAAAAACTTGGATAAGGCTAAGTTTTTGCCATTCGATAACGGGTCAACGGACTAGGAAGATTAAAATTCAGGTAAACAACTTTGAGCATTCTAGTCTAGTTAACCCTTTCCTATACAATCCCTGTTGTTGGTCATCAAGAAAATATTTTGGAAAATATTGAATTGCATGAAACAATGCGCTTATTTCGAATTTTTCTATCGTATATGAAGGTTTCGTTTGCAATTGTACTTATTTCATTATGTCGTCTGCTACCCTTTGATAGTGGACAAGTCTAATATTTTGGAAGAAAACCTAATATAAAGGGTTCTGGGGTTAGATTAACGCCTTTCAAGAATGTTTAACACAATTAACAGATCGCAGCTATCAATCAAAAATCGATTGACCAATCAAATCATTTATTTAAACCGGAAGTGGATGTTGAACTCCTACATTGATGTCAATCACTTTTTTTTCGTCTGGCGACTTAAACATCTTAACTACAAACAAATTCAAACTGTGGTTACACGTTAAGGTCGCGGATCAACGATTTGCTTTTTTATTTCATGTTCCTGACCGTAATTAAAGTCGTTTGAAATCTCACTCGAACTGCCATGTTGAAGATGAGTGGGCGTACCCAGTGATCGCTCAATTATACCTCTGCTTCAACGAAAGTCATTGGGTGTTGGTGTCCAAAAAGATAACAGGATCCATTGTAAGCCACCCACGTATCGGGACAGCATGTAGGGACAGATGTCATCACAGCTGAAAATGATTTTCAAAATACGTCAAGAAGAACTTGACTATAATACCTTGTTCCGATTAATTGACCGGTCGCGTCTGTAAATCAAAGTACCAATCGACCAGTCAAATCATACATTTAGACCGAAAAATGAACTTCGAACTCAGACTTTTTTTCGACTTTATGTGAAGCATTTTTGTTAGTTTTGTGACTAAAACGTCTTAACTACAGCTTCAATAAGCTGTAGTTACGACGTTTAGGTCGCAAACCAACCAGTTTCCCCCTTTATGAAACAATTTACTGGCTTTAAATTTGTAAAACAATACCGTTAACTATCTTAGTGGAACATTAAGTTGGAGCTCAGTTCGCATGGTCGGTCTTCCGACATATTTTATATCAATATCGGATGTCAATCAAATCAGGCGACCAATGAAATCCTTCATTTTGACCAGAAGTGAATTTTACTGAAATTTGAACTCCGAAATTAGCAGCCTTTTTTTAAACGTATTGTTGGCTTGGCGGCCTAAATGCAGTAACTACATATAATTCAAGCTGTGATTACGACGTTTAGGTCGCTAACCAACCATTATACCTTTTTGTTACATGACGAGACTTCCTGTAGGAGTCAGTTGGCGGGACAAAAGGAGCCAGTGGTCGGGGCCAGCGATTGGTCCATTATGGCAATAATATTGACAATAAGGATAAAATATTCATCGTGTTAAGCTCTTCTTTCATTTTGCCATTACTGATTTTCATTCTTAAAATAATCAGCAATTTATAGTCATTTTCACTAGGACAATACTCACTTATTTTATTGTAATGATTCGACGACCATAAATTGTCACCTTGCTAATAGAGAACCCTGTTAATAAGTGACTTTTATCGTCGATGAGGTATACTAGACGCTTAATTTACCATTGTTAAGTAGAAATTTTCTAGAACCGAAAATTTGCCGATTGGCAATATCTTTTGAGGTTAAAGTTAACAAGAAATGTTTACTGAACCCTTGTCATGCTGTATAAACTACCTTACTGAATTGCTGTAAAATCAAAGGGTTGAAAGCACTGATAGAAAATCATTATTTCATTTAGAAATCAATTCCATAAACAACTCTGGCAGGAAAGGTACAAGCAGGAGGTGTAGATTAATATCAGACTGCACTTATGTGCAGGCTGATCTTGGTCTACACCTCCTGCCACAACCAGAAAATTCCGGGTTCAGCATGACAAGGATTAAGATAAGAAAGGGAAAGGATACACGTCGAGGATCAAAACAGCTAAGTCGGCTATTTGCGTCAAAACAAAGTAACTACAGCTTATTCAAGCTATAGTTAAATTTGGTTAATCACACTTTAACGATGTTTATATCGTAGGCCATATCGATGGTTCAGCGCGAAACAGTAGTAACTGCCTATAAACGTTCATCGCGAAACAGTTGTAACTTCCTATGAACATATAGGCAGTTACAACTGTTTCACGCTGAACCATCGATATGTGACAATGCCTAAATGCAAACACTATAGACTTTCCTATAAAAAATCTTATCAGAATTAGCATTCCTAGTATTTCTCACACCAGTACTACCACTACATCCTTTCCTAGCCTCCAGCTGCTATCCCACTTAGGTGTACGATTATCCACCCGTAAGTGAGAGACAGATGTCGGAAAGGATATGTGCCGCCTCCGAGGATCGAACCCATGACATTCAATGTTTGAAGATAAGGAATCTGGCGCGCTACCGACTGCGCTATGACGGCGGCTGCGGTTAATGGTGGAGTTCAAAGCTTAATTCCGAACTGAATGAATTGTTTGATTGATTGATTTATTCCTTAATTGACCGGCGCGATTGATCTAATTTCAATGTAAGATAAGAAAAGTGACAAGCATTCTAGTCTATTTCGTATTTCTAAGCAATCATCAACCGAGATTTATACATTTATGACTACTACCTTAGATAGAATAATTCTAAAATACAATAATAAAATGAAACTCGGCCACACAAAGCTACGCCCACCAAAGCATGATAGGCCGAAACGGCAACAATAGGTTTGCACCGTGCAAGCGGTTATAGCCAATCCTCGCTTTGAGTAACACTGTATGACTTGTTTCATATGCGAATGCAAGGTTTTGCAATTTGAGCATGAACATACGAGTACATGAGTGATCCATCAGATGAAAAAGGACCTCGTTATTGGGAAAAGTTACTTCCCTATTAAAGCTGCACGGACGTAGCAAGCTGACCAGGGTCGAAACTCTTCTTTCTTTGACAGTTGTATGAATCTAAAATTATCCTACCTTATCGTAGATTCGTTTTTATGAATGTCACTTCTGACTGACCTCTGCTGAATGCAATCCCCTTTAAAGCGTTTGTTTTCTGGAACTCCCTTAATGCAAATCATTTTTGTTTGGTTTTGGTAACTACAGTTTTTTCAGGCTCTCCCATGTTGGAGATCAATGGGTGGGACAAGCGAACCGTCAATTACAGTGGGTGTCTTTACGCTTTTAGAAGAATTATTACAATACATGTATATGCGAGTTTTCAATTTGAGTCTCCGAATTAGCCGTAAATTTCCACAAATAAAAAATCATAGTTACATTAATATCCGGTTGTAACGATAATTGGGGAACGTAAGAATCATATCGATATATCCGTATACTAGTATCGTTATATCCCGTGATTTTTCTCTTCTCGTCGCAATCATCAGGATAACAGCAAGATATGTTATCGTATAAAGCGATATCATTACAAGCGAAGTTTATTGTATAAAGTTCTTAGCTGGTACCCTTTCCTAGTCCACAAACATAAAGATTGAACATGTTACCTTACCCACTAGGCTAAATGCAATTAGAGAGTACAACAACATCACAACATTCGCTCTAACTGGAGAAGATAAACCTATACTTAGCGGTCAAGTCTTTCCTTGACCTGTTCTGAAATATACCTTATCTATTATCTATAATAGTTTGATGAGTCTTTAATTTGTCTAAGCTTTGAAAAAGTGAATAAGTAGAACGTTCGCCACCTTCAGTATTACAAAATGGTATAACAATTTTATGTATGTCCTTTTACATACATCAATGAATTTGAATAAAAAACGGACATTTTCTGTGCGCCTAACTTTGCTTTTTCCTAGCACTTAATGAAACAAGTGCTTAGTTTACATACAATGAATCAAAATTTGAGCCATCTTGGTGACAAATGAGGATAGTGTTTTTCCGGGGGGTGAATCTAGAAAATGGATTTTTATACTAATAAATGAAGCTAGTTAGTTAAAGGGGAGTCAAGCATGAAGAACAGATGTGGTCTTTTGTGGAGAAGATTTGTTGGTGAAAATGCTATGACGGGGGTCACAAACTGCCTTGGTATATGTTAAAAGAAGATTTCGTAATTAAAAATAAAGCAAGTAGGTGAGAGCCGACATACTAATTGGCTAATCGCGAGAATCAATCGACCAATCAAATAATTAATTTAGACCGAAAATGAAATCTAAACTCCAACATGGGACGACATTTTTGTGAAGCTTTTTAATTTGCTTGGCGACTTAAACATCGTAACTACAGCTTGAATAAGCTGTAGTTACGACGTTTAAGTCGTCAACCAACAATGTATCCTTTTTGTTGCACGTTACTGATCATAAATTCTTTTAAAAAGCACCGTTTGATATCGAAGTGGAACTGCCTGTCGGAGTCAGCAGACGGGGCCAGCGGAGCTAGTGGGTGGGACAAGTGATACGTCAATCATAAAAGAGAAACGTTTCGTGTCCGCGTATGATTTTTCAATTTTTAACAGCCGATAATTCAAATTCGTCTATTGAAATTCCTGCATTCCGATTGGATGAAAAAATTGTTCCATACACGAAAAAATGAAGAAACAAATAAATGATAAATAAATCAAATTTATGAAACTTTTTTATGCATTTTTTATGATGCATGCACACGGGGTGGTTTCACGCATACAAGTCTTTCTAAACTGGTACAGTCTTTAATTGTTAAATATATTTAAAAGACATGCAGCTATTAGGATTCATACACACTGCATGGCCAGAAAAATAGATTCAGACTTTCATGAAAACTTTTTTGGTAAAGAATTTTGTATGCTTGGACACGCGGCAATTCAACATTTTTTTTAAACTGATACAATCTTAGCTTATTTGAAATATCGCAATAATTAGAACTGAAAATATTTCTTTATGGGTGGATGAAATTTAATGCATCTTCATCGTTGCTTCTTACAATGTGATTTAGGTGTTTTTTTTTTAATTTCATATCTCCGTGAAAACAAAAAGATATTCGTTTTTCTGTGATTGAAAAACGAAAACCCATATGTGTGACAGGTTACCCTTGATCTTACATGTGATTGGAAATGCTTAGAATGCCAAGTGACAGAACGTTGACTCCCCCTGGTCACGCCCACTGACTCCGTTGGTCACACCTACCGAGTTTCAATGGGAAGTTCTAAGTCGATATCAAACGGCGTTATTTTGCATACATTATTGCCTGCAGCACGCAACAGAAGAGAAAAATAACTAATTAAATATCGTAAATACAGCTTATTCAATCTGTAGTCACGACGTCAAGTCGACAAACATGCTTAACATCAATGTGGCCTAATGTCGGCGTTCAAACTTATTTTCGGTCTAAATGAAAAGTTTATTTAGTCGATTAATTTTTTGTCTGCCACTATAGTCTCTGTTGGTAGGAAAGATCGTAATTGGACCAAGGTTCAGAGCGCGCCAGAACACAATAGTAGCATTTGGCAAACCAACAGACTTCGAGTTTAACCTCGACTGAAGCGCCACGGAGAGCTGACGGATCAAAACATGGTTTTTACACGCAACGAGGCTATGACAGTGGCCAAGTTCAATTTAATCACTTTTGCAAGTGTGATGCGTTGGTTCAGCGCCAAACAGTTGTAACTGCCTATATGTTTATAGGCAGTTACAGCTGTTTCGCGCTGAACCATCGAACTGGTATTAGCAAGGTAGCAAGCAAACAGTAACTGGTCATAATCTGATCTTTACTAATTACATATAAAGTCACCAATTGATTGATCGCCGCCGATCACCAATCAAATCGTTCACGTTGATTGAAAGCGAACTTTGAACTCCAACATACATTCTGATAATTTTTGTTGATTTGGCGACTAAACGACGTAACGACAGCTTATTCAAGCCATAACAAAGCCTTAACAAAGATAGGGGCCAATATCTGAGTTTTAAGCTCGATTCTGGGCTGAATTAATTATTTGATTGGTCGGTAGATTCCTTGATTGATAGCCTCCATTGGTCGCTCAATATTGTTGTTGTGGAAAAAAAAATGAAATAAAATAAAACAGACTAACAAAAAAGGTCTTACTTATAGCGATAGTAAATCATCTATTTCAGGTTATAAAATTTTGACTCCAGAGTAAAAAAAAAAAAGGTTTGGTCTTCTTTAGCCCTGCATCTCTTCATTAAATTTAAACAATGCATCCGTGTAAAAACTTGTATTTCTTTTTTCTGGTTTTCTTATGAAAGAAAACGTTTGTAGCCGTCTATATTAGCAGGTAATAGTTTCGTCCATATAGAGTCTCGCATAAAAAGTGTATTTTTTCTGCCCCCAGAAGGGTATTAGAAATAGTATGGAGTAAAACAGTAATACCATCTTAAGATGACAACGGGCAATATAACTAAAATGAACATAACGAAGGTATAGTAATGATTTTTTGAGCTCCGGAATGTTGAAAACGTTACAAAAAATATTTGGCTCATCAACTTGCATTTTGCTATTAAACGAATAAGTCAACCCTTATCAATTCGAAATATTTAACACATTTGAATGACTGATTGACCCTTGTTATGCTGTACCCAGAATACTCCTATTTTGGCAGGGGGTCTAGACAAAGATCAGACTCCACATATGTGCAGTCTGATCCTTGTCTAGACCTCCTGCCTGTCCCTTCATAGCTAGCATTGTTTATATCATTAATTTTCTAAATAATTACCAACTCAAAATGATTGTTTTCTGTGGTTTCAGTCCTTTGATTTCAACATGATTTTGTAGAGGATTTTATTCAGCATGAAAAGGGTAAAGAAATAGGAATTATCATCTTAGCGGCAAAATAAATCACCGTTCTTCTTTGTGTTATCAAAGCAGATAATTTCACAAAGACAACGGTTGGTTTGAGTTGGATCCTTTTAAAACTTGTCTTTGTTGGCAATCAAAAGAACATTCGGAACACATCTGTTAACTTTTCCAGACAAATACACACTACCAAATACATGTAAAGGCAGTTTTATTGCGTCATTTATGTGAGGAGAGAAAATGTTAAAATCTTGGATGTGTCTGTCTTCGTGCCAAGGCATTATACAATTAGAAATATAATTTTCCGCTGTCTCGATCAAGAAACCAAAAACTGTTACGTAGGTTTGATCAGCGAGTTCCAATTAAAGATGTAGTCACTTCTAGCAAGAGACCTCGAGACTGGCAATATAGAAGTCCTAGTTCAATTAATGCTGTGGTAAATCAAAATGAGTTATAAGAGTATCTGGCCTGTTTTGTTGATTCCAATTTAATGATTTGTATTTGGATTTAAGTTCCGCACGCCCGATATTCTCTTAAACTGAGACCCATAGCGATCACTGGTCTCTAGTCTTCGATCACGGGTGTTGCAGACACACGTTTCCTCTCGTAGGGCTTTTCTTTTCGTGGCCTGCTAGTGTACCCTTTATGAATATCAATGCATTCAGCAAACCATAACAGCTTGGCTGGACCGGGGATCTTTGAATATTGTGATATATTTTCATATTCATATTTATCATATGTACACGTGTTTGCCCCACGTTGCCCGTATTGTATGCGTCTTGTATACGAGAAACAGAGATGTTGTTTTGGTTTTGCGTAAGACGGGCTTTTATCTGAAAGAAATATCTTCGAATGCAAAACGTGTGTCTTGTAGAAAAGTTCCAAGTTGTTTTGTTGGTTCTCTGTATAGATCTATTAACATCTGTCTTGTTTCTTCTTTCATTGGCCCTGCAACAACCTTACTTTCTGTCTGGTAGTAATGTTTTAAGTTCACCATGTTTTGCATCGTTATTGCATCTGGTAGAGCTAAGAAAAGAAAGATTGGGATAGAATAGCAATATAGGAAGTAATAGACTTTGAAGTCATTTAGTACAAACGTAAAGAACTCGTATACTGATAGAATCCAATATACGCAAATTGCCTACATTTATACACATTCTGACAAGGCATTCATAGAAAAATATACAAGTATATTATATGCCTGATAATATTTCTTGTAAAATATATACATTCCATACAGACCAAATTGAGTACGTCAGAAAAACAAATCTGTAATAAGGGTCCATATAAGGTAGTTTAAGATGACTTCATTTTTATTTGTAGCCGACGTCATAATGCAAATAAACCTAATTAGAATGGTAAAGAAGAAGGGAAATACTTCTAGCATTCTTGTAGAAATACGTTTTGGATTATTTAATCATTTTTTTATTTAAAAAATGTAGGCACGATAGCGATATATAATCTTCTCGGGGCGGAGAAAAATTTTGGAATTTCGGTCTTGTGAAATATCAAAATTTACTCCCTAGCCAAAAGCAAATACAAGATCGATATTGCAACATTATATTCCCTATAGACCTATTGTTACGTACAAACACAACTGACGTCATCACAAACATTGTCGAGTTCTTTTTCGTTAAAAGAGAGAGAAAAATCGGCATTTTGAAATCATACAAATCTACGAGATATTACAGATTAAAACCGAAGGAAATGTTTACACACAATTCCTAAAAACACAGCGGACATGTTTTTTCGTGTTCAATTTCAAATGGTCGGGGACATTTAATAAAAGGCTGCTCGTTGGTGGGCAATCTCGACGTCGAAACTACAGCTTGATTCGGAGATCAAAATACACTTCGGGTATGAATATATGTTTTGATAGGTCAAGTACTTTTTTTGATAGTAGTGGCGATCCAGAAATTGCTTTTTTAATACGCCTCTGTCAATTTCACGATTAGATACCATCATTTAAAAAATACACACACGAAACAAAAAAGCAACAACAAAAAAAGAAAAACACTACGCGTTAATTTTCTAGCATGGTCTAGTTAGACATACTTACAGACATTTAAGAAGGTAAATATCCGCGTAAGGGTTCCTTTGATATCTTTGGAATAATCTTCATTTCTCATTATCAACATCTGATCCCGAGGGAATGCTCTCAGCCACTCTTTAAGATGATACAAATAAAAACTGCTGTACAGCGGAACCTAAATAAGACGAAAATAAAGACAGATCAACAAGTACCTTAAAACCATTTCCTGTTTAATCCCTGGTTTTTACGTCCCCGTGATTTTAGAATTAAGTAAATATTGTAGAAAAAGAAGAAATTGTTTGTAATAAGCAATTTATTCTTTTTCCACATTATTTTCTACCCTACTGAATGGTTGTTTTTCAAATTAAATCCTCTTTCAATTTTTGTCTGCAAACCCATTGAATTCGGACAGGTCTTAAATTTAGCAATACAGGAAAGAGTTATGGACAAACCTTCGGTCGACGGCTAAAACCTTGTAGGACGTAAGGTCATTATTTCGACTCGTCAGTTATATGATTTTAATGAGTTCATACAGCATAGGATTTATTGAGAATTACGAAAGTGTAAGATGCAATCGTTTCCTGTAAGTGGTCACTTTTTATGAGATCCTTTTATTAGTCGCTTAGTACAAGTTTTACTATGTAGATACAATACTTTAGAAACAGATATAAGTTACCCTCATTAACTTCTTTAATGGTTTATCATATATACAGTGCCTCATGGTGTATTGCTGTAAACATTGGTTCCAGAGAGGGATGGCCTTCACTACGTCTGTATGGAACTCTGTAGATGTTTTACCAAGACCCCAGTGGAAATACGTCGAATACAAACTGGAAATAAGATAGATTTGGTCAAATATTTTTGTTTGTTTTGTTGTATGTGTTTTATGGTTTTTTTTTGTTTTGTTATTTTTTCAAGAATTCACACAGTGTGCTTCTCATTTAATCATTGAAAATACCATTAGCCCATTCTTACACAATGACGCTTTTGACGCTCCCAAGAAAAAAAGCCTTTGAAGACATTTTGGAAAATGAAGAAATCGCTTGTAACAACCGACAATGTTTTCTATCCCAAAAAGACAAAGACGTTTAAGATATTCAAGATTCCATCAACTAAATGCTGTTTTTTTTGTAATTTCAATCAACTTGGACTGGTCTAGAATTTTGTCGTCTGGTAATGGATTAAAGTCATCTTAGCCTCTTCTTGTTTTAAAAAAAAAAGTCTAGTGGTTGATTATTAAATTCGCTATGTTTTGGGGTATCAGGTTCTGGCCCCCGCGCCAATTACCCTTATCCAGTTTAATTTTTCGACTGAGATTCACAAATAAAGTCTAATCTTCGTATGAAGTGAGCTATGGGACGTAAAACCAAGTAACATACACTTAGTTTAGTTTATCACACGAGAGTCATTACTGATGGCTTATCTTCGCATAAAGTGACATTTGGAGTTAAGCGTAAAATTATTCTTCATAGAACTGGTAGATCTGTTCAATCGTATATGACAAGGTGTGGCGTTCTCTTCATTTAACGTTTTTCCCCGATGGTATTTAACGCCCCCTATATGAAAGCTTTGATAAACACAGTGGAGAATGAAGAAATTGCTTGTGACAAGCAATTTCTTCATTATTCACAATGTTTTCTTCTTAAAAGATAAAGATTTTGAGGATTTGATCAACTTGAAATTGTTGTCTGCAACTTCAATGGATTTGGACTGGTCTGAGTTTTTTCATGTGGGAATGGGTTAAAGTAACCAATCACAAGTCACTACATTGATAATATCGCTCCACATGCCTGAATGTATAATATTTTTAGAAACTCGGTATAACCTGAACCATCTTCGCCATATCGGACAAATGAAATAAGTGATTGAAATTTAAGGAAAACATCAAGGACACAACGCCATGACAATATCCTGGAACCTCATCACGATAAAAGTCATTGAACTTTCTGAAATAGTTCAAGAGAATTTCAAATTTTCCATCATAAAAAAAATGTTTATTCGGGTCACTTACGATTAGTTTACAAGCCGAGTGCATTTTAACACAGCTTTATAGAGCTTATACTTTCTTTAACACCATCTTATAGGTGCATGATTTAAAAGAGAAAAATAACACTTTTTTTTTTCATTTTGGCAACTGTTCAAGCAACATTTACACACATTGAGATATTCCTTTCTTAGGAATATATGACCCGCCCTTTAATTCAACAAATCAAAACTTATAAAGAGTCACATAAGGACAATTCCTGCGAGGTTTGGTTGAAATCCATCATACGTATTCCGAGAAGAAGATTGTCACGCTATGCCGTATATGGTTATAAGCCCCGCCTATAAAACAATTTGTTCCTCAAGGCATCTACTTGTTAAGGATCATTCTTGTGAATGTTTGCTGAATTATAGCCATTAGTTTCTTTGGAAAAGATTTAAGCAAAGAACGAAGGACATTGCCGCGCAATACCCTGCTGGCTGTCAGCCAGTGACGCAAAAAATGGATAAGAAATGAAAGGAACTTTTTTTGTTTTCATTGAGGTATGAAACTAAAAACGAGAAATCAGATTAATATTTTGATGAGATTATTTTTTAGGTTCATACCTCAATAAAAACAAAAATATATTCATTTCTTACACTACTTACGCCATCAAGGAAAAAATGCATTTTCTTTTCTAGTTTTGAGTAAAATTTTATGGATCTACTTTGTGCGCAAGCATACAAACTAGTTGCGTGCTAAACATCTTGTTCATAGAAAAAAAATCAGCCAATCTCAACGCCTGAATCTTTATAAACGAAACTAAAAGTAAATTATAATGAAATTTTCTTTACCGTTGTATTGGATCTCTTAACATGAGTAAAAGTTTCACATCGGGGTTGACTTTCCGAACTAAAAACGCCGTTGTCCACAATAATTCCTTGTCTTGTGGATTATTCTGTGGTATGCTGGAGTCTAAAAACCGGTCCCATATGTCCATCGGGTCTCCGTGTCCTTCGATAACAAATAAATGAGAAGTAGTATTTTAGAGATGAAGAGAGAATTAATGGTTTCCCTGGTGTAACGTTACAAGAGAAAAGTGTTTACTTTTTGAACGCAAATCTGAAGCACGTTATTTATATACATGTATAACTTTGGCCCAGGAATGAAATATACCTGGTTGATATTTTTGATATTACACGGGTGATGTGTCACTAGTGTAATAACTATGCAAATGAATTCGGGGCCTATGTTAGCACATTCTTGTACTACCAAAATGCATGTAAAGACGTCATTTTACAAACGGCTTATAAGTTTAGCGGAAAATCATAAATCGATGTTTCGTATAATACGTAGTGATTTATTGTTAAAATGTAGGTCATATTATAGATAGAATAGATAGAATATGAAATTCGTGTTCTTAAATCCACCAGTTATCAAACTCGTCATTTAAAACAGATAAAACTCGGCATAGTCTGTATATTTTTCTGTTTATATGTTACTTTAGTTTAATATGCTAAATGCGGTATTCCACGACCACTTATAAAATATCCTTTATTTCCATCCTTGAAAAAAATACTCAGTACAAAAATGATAATTCAAACTTAAATCCAGCTAAAACGTACCTGTTATTTTGTAATGAAATCCATGCTTGTCGACGAACTTCTGAATTTCATTAGCTTTGAAGTTATCGGTAAAATGTTTCAGCGTGGTCGGGACCATGATATTTCCAACTCTCTCTGAAAAATTAATATATTCAGAAACCAATTAGAGGGACATTCAATAATCTTCATAAATTTAACAATGAAACAACAATAAGTGGTGTCAGTCTTGTTTCTTAGAATAAATTCTGTTTAAATGCACTTACACTACGTAAATGACCGACCACGGCTGTCAATCAAATATTCAATCGACCGAAATTATGATTCATTTAGACCAGTGGTGAAATTTGAACTCAGACACTAGCCGATATTTATGTTAAGCATTTACGTTGTTTTGGCATTTTAACGTCGTTACGACAGTGTACTCAAGCTGCTGTTAAACAGTTTAGGTTGACAAGCCACCATTTTACTTTTTTGTCACATATAACTCGCCAGTTAAAAGGCTATTTGATATCAAAGTTGAACTTCCTGTTGGAGTCAGTGGCCGTAGGCAGTGGAGCATTTGGCCGTAGGCAGTGGAGCATTTGGCCGTAGGCAGTGGATTATTTGGCCATAGGCAGTGGAGCATTTGACCGTAGGCAGATGAGCATTTAGCCGTAGGCAGTGGATCATGTGGCCGAAGGCAGTGGAGTATTTGGCCGAAGGCAATGGAGTACTTGGCCGTAGGCATTGGAGTTTTCAGGTCGTAGGTAATGGAGCCTTTGGTCGTAGGCAGTGGAGTTGTTGGCCATAGACAGTTGAGTTTTTGGTCGTAGGCAGTTGAGTGTTTGGCCGTAGGCAGTTGAGTGTTTGGCCGTAGGCAGGGGAGCATTTGGCCGTAGGCAGAGGAGCCTTTGGCCGTAGGCAGTGGAGTATTTGGCCGTAGGCAGTGGAGCATTTGGCCGTAGGTAGTGAAGTTTTTGGCCGTAGGCAGTGGAGCATTTGACATAGGCAGTGGAGTATTTGGCCGTAGGCCGTGGAGTATTTGGCATAGGCAGTGGAGTTTTCAGACCGTAGGCAGTCGAGCTTTTGACCATAGGCAGTCGAGTATTTGACCGTAGGCAGTGGAGCATTCGGCCGTAGGCAGTGGAGAAATTGGTCGCAGGCAGTTGAGTATTTGACCGAAGGCAGTGGAGTATTTGACCGTAGGCTGTGGAGCATTCGGCCGTAGGCAGTGGAGAAATTGGTCGCAGGCAGTTGAGTATTTGACCGAAGGCAGTGGAGTATTTGACTGAAGGCAGTGGAGTATTTGACCGAAGGCAGTGGAGTATTTGGCCGTAGGCAGTGGAGTTTTTGGCATAGGCAGTGGAGTATTTGGCATAGGCAGTGGAGTATTTGACCGAAGGCAGTGGAGTATTTGACATAGGCAGTGGAGTTTTTGGCATAGGCAGTGGAGTATTTGACATAGGCAGTGGAGTATTTGACATAGGCAGTGGAGTATTTGACATAGGCAGTGGAGTATTTGACATAGGCAGTGGAGTATTTGACCGAAGGCAGTGGAGTATTTGACATAGGCAGTCGAGTATTTGACCGTAGGCAGTGGAGCATTCGGCCGTAGGCAGTGGAGAAATTGGTCGCAGGCAGTTGAGTATTTTGCCCTGGGCACTGGAGTATTTTGTCGTAGGCAGTAGAGCATTTGACCGTAGGCAGTGTAGTATTTGGCCGTAGTCAATGGAGTATTTGGCCGCAGGCATCGGAGTAAATTGCCGTAGGCAGTTGAGTTTTTTGTCGTATGCAGTGGAGTCAATGGGCGGAGCCAGCGATCCGTCAATTTATAAGTAACGAAGCCCTTCCATATGATTTTTTTTCATTTTTTTAGTTTACAAAAACTATACACTTACTAGTTGTGTATCTTCTCCAGGACCAAAACCAAGTCTCCTTCTCAAGTACGCCATTGTTTGGAAGGATATCCGGATGGAGGTATAACCGTCTAAACAAGTCCGTGGTGCCAGATTTACAAATACCAAAGAGGTGAAAATACGGCATGCAGCGTAGAATGGTCCCGTCTTTATAACAAGGATTCTTGTAGTCGGGTAAAAATTCTAGAGGTTTCTAAAAGACAAAGATAAGAAATTTACGTTAAAAACAGCAACAACAGCAACAACAAAAACAAAAAATAAGCAATTGAAAGCAAAACAAACCAACAAGCTTAGTTAATTGGTGGATCGCTTACCACGACCACAGAGATCCGACAAGCGTTTCGACTTAGATATCTAACGGCGTTATTTTGCAAAATATATTGCAAATAAAATGTTCCAAAAAAAAGAGAGAAAAAAGTTGGTTCGCGACCTAAATGTCGCAGCTTCAGCTTGTAGGCTGTAGGCATGACGTTAAAGTCAAACCAACATAATTTCTTTACACAAATGTCGGGCAATGCAAAATTTACCTTCAGTCTAAAAGGAATGGTCAAATCGGTCGATTAACATTTTGATTAATAGCCGCGTTTCGTCAATTTGGGGCAGTCAGTATTTAGCCTTTTAACATTGTGTAGCCTGAGGGTAGCTGGATGTTATCTAAAACCTTGATAAAGCTGTATCAAGGTTTTGGATAACACCCAGCTCTACGTAAGTCTACATCATAATACTGACTGAAATTGACGAATCGCGGTTATTAATTAAAGAATCAATCGACCAATTTCTCGCAAATGCTCGAATTGAAATAAATCTAGTAATGTAAATTGTTATGAACGGATATTTTAGCATCGGGTTTAAATGTACATGTTTTCCGAAGTTTGCCTTTTTATTGAGACATCGTTTTTAACACAACAAATTCGTTCGATGCCATGACGCAATGACTAACTTTAAACAACCGCCATGTACCGAAATGTACCGTCGTAATGGGAAATATATAATTTACCTACCATGCAAAGTAGATCTTGTGCACCGGTGTTCCTCCTAGGATTGGCACATGGGTCTGGCATATCTTTAAATTCAACCACAGTCCTTCCACCATCTCTATGTATCTCTACTGAACGATTAACCAAGTCGGTGTATTTCATATTCGGGTTATTAGCCTGCCTAGGTCCTATGGTTCTGACTTTCATCTTAGTGAAGTTAACGAAAGTTGACATCCGTAATGAGATAAATACCCTGCTGTCTGTTGCATCATAAAGTACAAACACTATTGCTAGTGTAATAATAAGGGAAATGATAAATCCAGTTTTTGCTATCTTGTGTCGCGACGTCGGCTGCTTGCTTTCCACTCCTGGGCTCATCGTTGTCTTTTAGTCTAAATTGAAGAGAACCAATTAACATAAGAATTAAATTTTAGACCGGTTCTTATTCGAAGCTCTGCAGTCAAATTTTCAATGCTTATATATATCAAAATCGGTATCTAAAAGGGTATTGATCGAAGGAAATTTCTTCTTAACCCTCTCCTATTCAATCCCTGCTTTTTACGCCCTCGTGGTTTTATACTTGAGAAAACATTGTAGAAAAAGAAGAAATTGCTTGTTACAAGCAATTTCTTCTTTTTCAACAATATTTTCTTCCCAACCGAAGGGTTATTTTTCAAATAAAATCCACTTTAGATTTTGTCTGCAAATCCTTTGATTTTGGACAGGTCTAAAATTTTGGAAAACAGGAAAGGGTTAAAAGCATATCTTTCTTTTTGGGATAACTCTAGGTTCATGTAACTTGGCACTGAAAAATGTTCTGGTGAACGAGATTTATGCGAGACAAGCGAACGGTGACGGAAATGAAGGCCTTGGAGCCCTAAACTCTCGTCTGCATCAGGATTTAGAAATATCAAAAGAACGTCATTCCCCTCGAAACTCTAACTTCCCTGTGTATTCTTGAAAGCGGCTTATCAAACTATTGCTCGTGCAAATCTGGGTACTGGGGGATATACTATCAAAATGAACGAAAAGGTCAGTTTTATTGATAGTATATCGTCGGCGTCGTTCTAAAACGACGTAACTACAGCTTGAATCAAGCTGTAGTTACGTCGTTTTAGAACGACGCCGACGATATGGGTGATGCTGAACATTGTTCAATATATTGGTTCAATATCATTGTCAAAAAATATTCATGATGTATACATGTGTGAGTTTAATCAGCCTGAATGCACAGCTGTTTACCCATAATACTCTATCCAAAGCCGGACCACGAATTTGCCGTAAACCCAGCCTTAGACTCAAAACATCTATTTAGCTAGGTCTCATTTCTCTTGATTATGAGAACCGAAGGGCCGACAGTCGCTTAATTCATACGCTCGTTACATAGTTAGCCTTAACTGCACAAAGAAAAAAGAAATGTAGTTTACAGAGTGTTAAATAACATGGCACATGAAATAAGTCGTGCGCTGCTGGATCAAATAAGCTTACCTTAAGCACTTTTAGTTCGAGATAGCAGAATAATAATAATAAAGATGATAATAATAATAACGAGTACGAAAAAATTCCTTATTTCTTGAAAAGGAAAATGTTTACAAATTTATTTTTTTTTCAAAAGGAAATTTCCTGCATAAAAAATCATTAACACAAAAAAATCATTAACACAAAAGAAAGTACGAAAAGTCAGAAAAAAAATCCGATTGCGAATTAATGAACAGTGATTAAAAATTGTCGAAGTAGCTAATTTTATCTGTATTGATTTTCTCATACCTTGATTAACCCTTGTAATGCCGAACCTGGAATATTCCGGTTTTTGCAGGAGGTGAAGTCTAGATCAGCCTGCACAAAATTGCAGTCTGATCTTGGTCTACACCTCCTGCATGTACTTTTTCCGTTTGAGTTGTTTATGATTTTAATTACTAAAATGAAAAAAATATTTTCGAGCAACAAGTTCTTTTAGCCCTTTGATTTTTACAGCAATTCAGTAAGGTATTTTACACAGCATGACAAGGCTTAACATTTTTTTTCAAATGCTCAAAGGCCGGAACTATTGACCGATCGCGGCTATCAATATGAGAAACAATCGACCGATCAAATCACTGATTTATAACTCTGATATTTGAATTAAACATTGCTTTGGCTTGGCGAATTAATTGACGTACTACAGCTTGAATAAGCTGTAGTTACGATGTTTTGGTCGCCAAACAACCATTTTACTTTTTTGTTTCAGGTTACTGGTGATGAAATAACGCCGTTCAATATCGAAGCGGAACTTGCAGTTAGAATCAGTGGTTATGACAAGCGGGGTCAGTGGGCGGGACCAGAGATCCATCAATTACAATGATCGATAACGATGACACTGAAAACCTGATTGTTTACGCTACCAGGTGACCGAAAAAAACCTAATATTTTTTTCAGGATCAATTTAATATTCAAAGAAAGGCTGATTCAAGAAAAACGAGCGCGACAAAATACGAAAACCTTAACTAGATGTGTATGTGGTCTTGCGTTGGCTCGAACTCGTGATCACGGGATTGAGTACACTACTGAGCTATTTCAGGCTTAGCAAAATGATCCAGACAAAAGTAAAATGTTTAGCCCTGATAAACATGTAGAGAAGAACCAGGTTTATTTGTTCCAACTCCTTCAAATTGTCCCTTTTCGCGAGGCGGTTCAAAGATACAGCACAAGCTGCAATCATATCGATCTGTTTGAAAACGTGTTTGTTTGTATAGGGGATATAGCTATTCGAAACAGCATCCAGTTATATAGATATCTATTACGATGGCTGGTGCACATAGGTATGATTTCCTGTCATTTCCAACATGAGTACAGTCACAACACTCTCTCCGAAGCGCGAGCTCATCCAAATGAGGTTCACTACTTATAACTCGCCGAATGGTGAGCAAAACAATGTCGCGTATAGCGATAACTTGTCGAGCCGATGTTCGAACTACCGACCCGAGGATTGAACGTACAGCGCGATACCTTCTTAACAAATCAGGCTCGACCTACTTGAGAAACGATACAAGCTCTATTTCAGTACATTGTCCGCTTGCTAGGATTATTTAAAGGAGAGATGTACCCTGGACCGCCGACTGAGAGAAATTGTTCGTGACCCAGGTCACAAAGCCCTAGTTAATAGATATCTTAATACCCATACCTGTATAGACTCTTCTACATGGCTTAACCCGATGCCAGACGAACAAATTTTACACTGGTCTAAATTGAAAGATATTCCAGACAATATTTCAAATATGAATTGAGGTTGATTAAAAAATAAATGTCAAACAGAGTAAAAAATGTTACAATTTCATTTTTCTGCACAATGCTTTCCCAAATTGTTTCCATGTTGTCTAAACATGTTATATTCTATGGTAATTGGTTAATATAAGTGAACTTGTAATTATTTGAATAGATTAACCTTTTATGTAGAATTACTCGTATTCGATTATTATATTGTTAAAAGCATTTTTTCCCAACATTGTTTTCTACCCTGCAAGCTTGTTATTTCTCTTTTATAGGTACATTTATAATTAAATTTGTCGTCTGCCACCTCTCTCTATTTGGAGCAGTGTAAAATTTTGTTGTTTGTTAAAGGGTTAAGGTTTCACACATTGGGTTCTGTCTACATGTTAGTACATGTGACCTACATAGAGAAAAGAGACCTTCCAGGAAGAACAAAGAGTATCGACGCTGATCAGACTGCACGGAAAGTGAAGGCTTATCGGGATCGTATCCTTTCGTGCAGTTCAGAATTTCTAAATCTATGATGGTTATTCTACCTAAAGTCTTTTTTTCCAGGGCCTTCATTGGATTGGTGTTTTTTCTGCTCGCCATCACTTTCGCCAAATGAATAAATAAATAGATCCGAATAAGCCTTACAATACGATATTTAGTTGACATTTACTAGTTTTTATCTTTTTTTGTCACAAATAGTTTTTTCTCTCGCCATTTCCACATGTATATTTTCGCTTGTCGAGACATTTATATCAAGTTGGTGAGGTTTTAATTCTTTACAGTTTTTCAAAATTTGGACATGTTTAGATTCAAATGGATAGCAGTCAACATGATAAAGTAAATACAATTATAAAAACACGCCCTATATGATAAAAAATATTGTGGGAAGAGAAGAAATTGCTTGTTACAAGCAATTTCTTCTTTTCCCACAATATTTTCTCAAGTATACTATCACAGGGCCGTTAAAATCAGGGATTTCAAGGTTAAAGGGTTTTAAAGAAGTCTGCAATTGGGAAGATTAGTAAAATCCGGATTTAATGCTTGTGTGCAATCAGATTTAATACTTCATTCAAAAACCCACACCTCTATTCCCTACAGTATTATGAGGCTTTGTTAAGTCTTCTTTTATACTGATATTAGTTAATCTTAATAACAAATAACGAGGGTTCTATTTAAACTCGGTTTTGTTTTGAGTACGAGATATTGAGATGGTAAAGAGCAAACGGTTTTTGTGTGACCTTTGGTTAAATTGAAATTTTGAAGATATTGACCCGAGAATGACATTAATATGAAAAGAATGTGTAAGGGCGGAATTGGAACATAACTTAACATAATCAATTGGAATGGTGACTGACCAGTCGCCACTGCCAATCAAATATCAGTCTACCAATGAAATCATTATCTTAGACCAGAAGTGAACAGCGACATTAGCCGCGGTTTTTGTTAGCTTTTTAGTTGGTTTTGCGATTTAAACGTCTTAACTACAGCTTTTCAAATTGTATTTACGACCCTCAAGAAAAAGGCTTCGGAAAACATCGTGGAAAATGAAGACATTGTTTGTATCAAGCAATTTCTTCATTATCCACGATGTTTTCTATCCAAAAAAGACGAAATAATTTAGAATTCCATTTACTCAAAATTGTAGTCTGCAGCTTCTTTCAATTTGGATCAGTCTAAAAATTTGTTGAGTGGGAATGGGTAAAATGACGAGTTTTAATGATTTTCGTTGATTTTCGTATCTCCGGGAAAGTAATTTCATGGAAGAATTAATTTATTGGTCAATATAAAACTTTCACTAAATAATAATTATCACTTCATAAAAAATCAAGTTACGGTACAGAATACTTATTTTATCACAATTTAATAATATTTTGGTAATAATAAAAGAAATAAAATTTCTATAATTGAATAAAACACCGGATCCAGCACAGGTCTACTGACGGATTGGTACCCGATGATTTCCATGTTCAATTCTTTTTTGTTTGTTGGCGACATAAAAGTCTTGACTAAAACTTGAATTAACTGTAGTTACGACGTTTATGAAGCCAACTCAACAAATTCTTCCAAATAATTGTCGGCCTAAACCGGAATTCAAAGTTTTCTTTCGGTCTATATGAACGATATGATTGGTTGATTGATTTTTCGACCGGTCAAATACAGATCAAATTTCGTGTAATTCATAAACGGTTTATTTGTAGGTAGAAGGATCTTTCTTCAGAAAATCCATTTAGCTCAGTTCGCGCAAGCTGTCCTAAGTGCTCTCTAGTCGCAAGCACAAACGTGGTCTCTTCTCAATCAAATGAACTTATTCATATACATCTTGTTTTGAAAACTCCTTTAAGACATGAGATAATTGCTTGGTAAAAAACACAAAAAATCTTGTGTCATTCTTTTTTAACCCATTCCCACAGAATGCCGCTTTTGGACGAATTACGGGCCGTAGGAAATTACTGTATACCCCTTTGGACGCCCCTAAAAACGTTTGGAAAACATTCTTGGAAATGAAAAATAACTTGTCACCAGCAATTTCTTTATTCTCTACCCTAATTAGTTTTTATTTTGATTTGGTCCACTTAAAATAGTTTTTTCTCAACGTCTCCCAATTTGAACCAGTCGTATTTTTTTTTTATGTGGGAATGGGTTAATGATTACAGTAAAAAAAGGCACACCCCTTTTTTTAAAAACAAAGATAATGATAATGAAAATGAGAAATAATATGATAGATATGTTTTGTTCTGAAATTGAGATTCACAATATTTTGTGATCTCGATTAATTGTCCTGGGGGTTTGGGCTTGGTGAATATTATTCAAACAACAAGAAATCGTACGCATAAAATAAAATAAAAACTGACATATAATTGATTATATAGATATACCTCGTTAAAACCTCCAATAACACTGAAAATAAGAAACACAAATTTGTTCTTTCGGACTGTGTGTTTAACTGCCTTCTGAAGTAAACCACGTATTATTGTAATATTGTTTGTCTTCGTTCTTACTACAGGTCAATCCGACACCCGGTTGTAGGTGTAGAATAATTTGATGGGATATTTCAATAAACATGTGACAAACTTAAAAATAAACATAAAAGGGGAACATTGACCGTGGTCACAGTTTTATCCTGGAAGCCATTCCGCGAAAAACTAAACATCCCGATCAATCAGTCTGAATTGAGCTTATGTTCCTTTTTTCCTCGACACTCGAATTTCACAAGAAAATGAACGTTTCGAAACTTTTTCACAAATAGTTCAATATCTGGAGAGTGATGATAATCTAGTTATTTACCTCTCAAACCCTATGTTGTGGGTGCTCATTGGAAGCGTCTAATGTGAACGACTACAATGAGTACCCACAACATAGGGTTAGATCTATGTATTCTTCAATTTACACAATGTAAAATCATCCCTCCTGCCTGGAGCTTTATCCCGGGCATTATATCGATGGCTTAGAGCAAAAACATTGTATAGAGCCATACTATGTTTTTGCTCTAATCCCTCGATATAATCATTTACAAGTTTACCAGGGATAAAACGTCGCGTTCTTTGACGATTTAGTGAATCTAGAATAGTCTTTCTACCGTATCACATTTAATTTTTCGTCATATAATCTCTTACTGAGCTCTGTCCATCCCCCCCTCTCTCTTCAAATTTTGTTTAGAGAGGTTCTTACGAGATCTCGCAAAAGGTATAAGTCAATCATAATCAGTCTTTTCTTGTATATATTTTTTTACGTCTTGAATGACAAAATTTCAGATAGGTCAAAACTGAAAGAAATTTCTCAGAACAATTCCTATTTTGTGAAATTTAATAATTCTTCGACTTTTAATCGTGATGGGGTGGTAGAAATAAGTATGGATACTGAAGATAGTCCTTGTAAAAGTTTTTTATTTGAACATTCCCAAGTATTTTCCGAATTTTTTATTCTTGGCGGTTGTGAAAAAGCGGGATTGAATGGGAACAAGTTTGAGTTTCAGTAAAAATTGAAATTCACAACCTTCATGTTTCAATATCTATAGTTTATTTGCAATTCATATTTATTGATGGATAAACAGAAGTTGACATCAAGCAAAATCAATTTTAATGTTTACGTTATATGGATGCTTTTCTGTTTATTTTAACCCTTTCCTGTTCAATTCCTGCTTTTTACCCTGTGATTTCATGGCTGAGAAAACAACGTAAAGGTAGAAGTTGCCTGTAACAAGCTATTTTTTCCACAACAATTTGACCCCCAATAAATAAATATTTTTCAAATTAAATCCTCTTTTAATTTTTGCCTGCTAAACCTTTGAATTTGGACAGGTCTAAAACTTGACATAATAGGAAAGGGTAAAAGTAGTCGGTTTTCGAATATTCTGTGAATAGAATGTTGCATGTGTCATGGAAAAAGGGACAATCTCGGAAAGTTGATTATATAGATTAATAAATAAAAAGATAAGATAAAATGACCGTGTTATTCTTCATAGTATTTGCTTTTTCGACAAACTTCTGGCGTTACCTTGTTAAGAATTGGAAAGTCGGAATCTTTCTGAATGGTCATTGTTCTATACTAAACATTCTGTTTAGAAACATCCAGTCTAATTGACCAATCAAGGAATATATCGACCAATCATGTCATTCATTCAGCCCGGAATTAAGATTTGAACTCCAACATTTTTAAAACATTTTAGTTGGTTTGGCAACCTAAATGTCGTGACTACAGCTCATTCAAGCTGAAGTTACGACGTTTAGGTCCCTAACCAACCATTTCATGCTTTTGTTACACGCACCTGGATATGAACTTTGCAAAATAACGCCGTTTAAAATCTAAGCGGTACTTCCTGTTGGAGTCAATGGGCGGAGCCAACAGAGTAAGTGGGCGGAGCAAGCGATTGGTCAGTTAACACGTGCTGGACACAATCTCTGGAAAATTAGGATATTTATGATATATGATTCAATTTATTCAACCATACTTACACCTCATGTTGTGGGTACTCAATAGAAATGTCTCGTCTGGTTGTGTTGTGAAACGACGACTTTTGACCGACACTACCTATCTTGTCTAGACACATATTTCAACATTTTTAGGCCAGGAAATCCCTGTAAGGGATTTCCTTGACTCTAGCGAACAAAAGCGTTTCACGGATCTTCTTTCAGGCAAAATTGTCGGCTTATGAGGCGATCTATTAAATCGCTGAATCCGCTGAAAAAGTAGATCTATTTTACCAAATATTGATTAAGAAAATCGGCGAAAGAAATACTACCACGCACCATTTCAAGGCCATATTCCAATCAATCTAGCAAACAGCTTCACGTTTAATGTGGATATCAATATAAATTACTAAAAATAACTGTCGTTTGGGGACTTTTAAGCGAATTATCTAAGCCAAATCTACAGTGGTACAAATCAGTCATCATTTGGTATATACACCTATTCTAGCATAATGTGGATGTTAATCAAAATTACTATTATTTAAGACTGCTATTGAATATCTAAGTCCAAGCTATGGTGGCAGAGAAAAGTCATCATAAGATAATCAAACTTCTTTATGCCCCTTAATCGAGGGCATATTGTTTTTGCCCTGTCTCTTTATCTGTTACTCTGTTTGTCCGCCAAAAGCTTTTAACATTGGCTATAACTCCTGAACGGTAAGTGATGGAGCCTTCATATTTACATGATTATTGCTTGGGACAAGACCTTCCTGTTTGGAATAGACTAAAGGTCATCAGTCAAGGTCATTTTTCAAGGTCAAATATTTGAAAAATTTAAACATTGGTTTTAATACTGATTTCCATATTGTATCAAACAACTGTTTCTGAAAAATGGCAGTTGCGGGGGTATTGGTGTTAAACCCTTTCCTATTTTGCAAAATTTTAGACTTGTCCAAATTCAAAGGTTTTGTAGATGAAAATTCAATGTGTATTTAATTTGAAAAATAACTATTCAGTAGGGAAGATAATATTGTGGAAAAAGAAGAAATTGCTTGTAGATGAAAATTCAATGTGTATTTAATTTGAAAAATAACTATTCAGTAGGGAAGATAATATTGTGGAAAAAGAAGAAATTGCTTGTTACAAGCAATTTCTTCTTTTTTCTACAATGTTTTCTCAATCATAAAATCACGGGGCCGTAAAATCCAGGGATTAAGCAGGAAAGGGTTAACACATACATCTTGATCTTATTTACTCAAATTCAAACTTTAGATTTGAATAAATATTCCATTTTTAATTTACATTAAATGTTACAGGCAACAATTTAGCACATTTTTTATTGATTAAGCATTTCCGATTTCATTTCTGAAAAAATGCATCTTTGATCTGAATCCAAAGTTTGAGTAAATTGTCACATGAGTATGAAGAAGTTTCATAATTTTGGGCCCTGATTGAACACACAAAATTTAGAATATTGCTAAAAACATTTATTGAAATGTAAACGATGAAGGTGCATATTGCGAATCTTTTCATTCTGCCTGGTTGTCCAAATTCTAAGTATTTGTATCCTACAATTTCCATAATTTCCTTGCCTTCAGAACTATCAGTACATGTACTTTGATTTTATTTTGTTTTAAGAGAAGAAATTTCTTGTAACAAAAAATGTATAATGCGAATTTTTGGTATGAAATAGTACTGGTATGATACGGAAGTTGAATGATATGGCAAATGAGTGGTGTGGTAGGGGATGGTACATTAGTTTATGGTATAATATGGTGTTAAATGGAACTATATGATGGTATGGTATGATACGGGTTAATGTGGAGGTATTTAGATTTGAATTGGTAATTATATTATATGGTATGGTTTAGTGTTGAGGTGGTTGAATTTGATCTTGTTATGATTTGATGTGGTTTAGTGGGGAATTTGGGAATGTAACTGGTAATGGTATGATGTGATTTAGTGTTGCGGTATTACACGAAGGAATGAATCTGGAATCGACATTGAACTTAATTGAACGAGTAGTGGTGTTCAATGCTAATATTAAGAGGGGCAGAAGGTCTAGTTAGGTGTGACAGCTATACAAGGTTTCGGTATGTGATGTTTGGTGTGATTGTTCCGGTAAGAGTTGATTTTGTTATAGTTTTGTACGGTTTATTTTGATCACACAATTGCGAACCCAAATGGTTAGTTAAAGGCTCTACGGCTCTCTGGGCATAACTTCTAATCCAAAGGGAACCTGAATTTTTTGTGAAAGTTTTGTACAGACCCCTCTATGAATAATATCAGAATAGGTCAAAAGTTTTGTCGAACAGAAAACGAAAATTAATTTCAAAATTATTTTATATTGCCAACATAAAATATTTTCGAAATTTATTTCCTTTTTCTGTTCAACATTGCTTTTCATATCGGCCTTGTGACCTATTCTGAAATTATTGTTAGAGGCGTCTGTAAAGAATTTAACGAATATTTCAGGATTCTTTATGACGAGAAACTTTGTCCCTGCCATAGATCATTTAAGTTTATTTATCATTTGATTTTGACCTCTATTATAACAAAATTGTTAGATATTCACATCTTACCAACGCCAAGGCCAAACTGAAAAGGTCAATATTTGTTAATAACACTTCACGTTAAATAGAAAGGGCAAGAAGTCGAGAAAAATAATTATTTTCGAACACATAAAATTCTAGGGATATAATACGGAGGCTTCTATGTACTGAATCATACGTAAAAGTAAAAGAACACCCGGACATTCTGTAGAAAGTCCACCAAAGGGGAGGTGGGGGTTGTAATTACTTGTCAATATATATATTCTTTATTTACCTCCATCATTGAAGAGTTATACATGTATACAAGAGAAACACAACACAAGACAAACAATACAAATACAAGCAAAGACAAGACAATGAAACATTACTAAGTATACACAAAATACATGCAAAAAGAAGCACATTCAGATGACATGGAGTTTATGTCATTTCTTTTTTTTTCTTTTTTTTTATATACATATTTTATTTGTTATAACTATTATCTATCATTTTATTAATTCAATTCCTTAACTCATCAACTTATTTAATTCATCAATTCATCAATTTATTAATTCATCAGCCACTTTATTAATTTATTAGCCAATTTATTAATTCATTAATCAATTTACTAATTTATTAACCAATTCTGTTATTCATCAATTCACTAATATAATAACTTATCAATTTAATTGTAATAATTTCTTTATTTATTAATTTATTAATTTATTCATGTTGGTGACATACAATGAATTATATTTATTTGGGTTTTAAGTCTGTCATTTCACCGTGTTTACTTATTCTAACATAGCGAAAACGAAAATCGGTTAGAATATGTTGTTGTGCCCAATCTTGAGAATATGCCCATTCTTAAGAACGGGCAGACACATTTTGCCCATTCTTAAGAATGGGCGTCCATTCTTAAGAATGGTCAATACAGTTTGTATCTGTTACCGAACGCGTTTTTTTTCGATCAATCTCGACCAATATATTATGAATCGACCAACCAGTCGTCAATCAATTGCTAGATTAACCAATCAATAAATAAATGGTATATTTAACCGTGCGGGTTGACAAACACAAAGTGGAGAGCTTTCACTTCTTCAGAACACAATTTTGTCGCACTTCTCTACCACATTCGGAGCAGCTCGCACTCCGAGATAAATAAACAGGTTTAATTTTTTAACTTTTACAAGTTCCTGTTCCAAACTGGACTCTAAATACTTTAAATAGTAAAATATTTATCACCTTGTGATAGATAACGCAATGTACTCATGATCCGCCAGGTCGTACCTGAACTATTTCGTACCGTTTATGTTTGGTGGACTTATTGTATCTATCGCTAGATTTGTAGTCGTTGTTTTATACTTTAACCCTTTCCTTTAGTGTACAATCCCAGGTTTTTACGTTCCAGCGATTTTATACCTGACAAAACATTTGGGAAAAAGAAGAAATTGTACCAAGCCAATTTCTCCTTTTTCTACAATAATTTTTACCTTGTAGGATGGTTGCTTTTTAAATTGCACTCTCGTTAAATTGTCATCTGCAACTTCTTAGGATTTGTACAAATGTAAAATTTAAAAAAAACACACACAAAAAAACAGGAAAGTGTTGAGTGCTTTTATGCAAGGGATGGTTATAGACCTAATTCTAGAACTGTTGCCTTTTACTTTTTAATGTAGTGACATTGTCCTATTGCACCATATAGGGATTTGAAATAGCATTTGATTAAGCCATAGCCCGGTGGTAGGGTATAATGTCTATGTGGGTCCACCCTGGTCCAAATAAAGACCCAGGTTCTGCAGTTAAGGAAATTATGGAATTGTCAATTAATGCCTGGGTGGTAGTGTATAATATGTGTGTAGGTCCATCCGAGTCGAATTATGAACCCGGGTTTTGCAGTTAAGGCAAATTATGATATTGACAAAATGAATGAATTTGAATAGTCTTTTGAATGGTATAGATCAGAACGGAAATGGTTTGATTTTGTGCTTTGAAAGTTTTGAGCAGGTTGTATTAAATTCAAAATGCTTGAGCTAATGTTTTAATCAAATTGCTTTGAAAAAAAATGATTAAAAAAATGATATAAACCATAAAACATCATGTTTCATTCACCAAATCAATTGAAATCAGTTGTTTTATTTCAATATCAGGTATCACAGCCTCCTTTAGGACCTGACTGAGGTAATCACTTCCACCAAAAGGTTGACATGTAAAAAAAACACTTTCAGACGTTAAAACATGAAAAAATAAGACCCATCAAAACTGCATTTCAATAAGTCACACTGTCACTCAAGTTTTGTCTTGATTGATTGATTGATTGCATGGGGTTTAACGCCACTTGTAACAGTATTTCAGTCATATCGCAGCCGCTCAGAACACCTGTTATTTCTCAAACCAGTACTACCACTACATCCTTACCTCGCCTCCAACTGCTATTCCACTTAGGTATCCACCCATCGGTGAGAGACAAATGTCGGAAAGAATATGTGCCGCCGCCGGGGATCGAACCCATGACATCCCATTTTGAAGTTTGACAAGATAAACAATAGCAACACATATTTATTGAACTGACTTCCCTTACATTTTATTTTAAGCCACTTTTAAAAGTATTTCAGTCATATCATGAAGGCTTGAGCACCTACCCCTAGATTCTCTCATAGTGCAACAACAACATCCTTTCTGTGCCCCCGGCTGCTCATTAGACTTAGGTTTACAATTATCTACCCAATTGTGGGAGGCAAATGTCTGAAACGATTTTTGTCCATGCCGGGATTGAATTCGCGACCTCGCAACTTGGAATGGCATATGTTACTAACTGTGCTATGGACGCATCAAAATGTGAAGATGAGTGGGAATAGGTTCAAGAGCACATGCCAATTGAAATGCATTGTACAATCCAGGTAGCTCAGTTTGTAACACACTTTTTGCTAAATTCACAAGTTGTGAGTTCTAGCCCCAGCTAAGCTATAACTCTTTCTGACATTTGATAAAAGTCATTTTGACATTGTCCTTTCTGTATCTCTCTCCAATGTAAAATATAAGTGGTTATAAGTAGTTCCCTAAGTAGATGAGCATTTGGTGGCCCATATCATTTGTCCCAGATTCACTATTGAGAAGACTGACAAGAAGCCATTGTAAGGTGACCAGTTTCTGCATAATAACTGAATAACTGTTGCAGTGGATATTAAGTGAGATACAATCAATCCAAATGAAATGGATTTAAATCTTTGCAACAAGGAATTAAAACTACATGTTTTAACCCATTATTATAGATTGTACAGTTGTACAGATTAGCTCTTTACTTTTCCAGAATTTAAAGAAACTTGTCTCCTAAAAGGTGAAGAGATAGATTTAGAGAAAAAGTTGTTATTTTCTTCACTTACATCAATGTTTTACACCCTTCACTATAGAATCATCATAATTTCCCAATATATAACAAGTTTTCTTTAACCCATTTCCAGATGGCAAAATTTTAGACTGGTCTGAATTGAAAGGAGTTACAGAAGACAATATAAAGTTTATGAAATTTTAGATTTTTTTAACTTACTAGGTAGAAAACATTGTTGAAAATTAAGAAATTGCATGTAGCAAGCAATTTCTTCATTTTCCACAATGTTTTCCAAATTGTTTTTCTTGAGGGGCATCAAAAATTGTGACTGTAAGGTAATGGGTTAAGATCTGTTTTGTACCATTCCAAGATATGCCCTGGTATTTATTTGTCCTTTGGCAAGTTGCCTTGAAAAATGTACTTTTTCCAAAGAAGATAAACCTGTCATGTCAGACAAATGGGCATGTGAATTCCACACCCATGAGTTTGGACCATCAAACCTTGGTGAAGAAGAACAATTTTTCAAAGAGGTCTTGCATTGCTAGCAAGAAGTCAAGTACTATGGCTTTGAATTCCAGCTGCACCACTGGTCATGTGGGTTTGTCCTTGGGCAAGACATTTCAGGACTCAAGCCTAGCACTAGTAGTACGCAATAAATAAGTGAACTTTACTGTGAAAGAATATTCAGATTGGCATTAAACTTAATTCAAACAAAACCTTTCTTAACTCTTTACAAAGTTTAAGACTTACTTTGTCAAAATTCAAAGAAGTTGTAGACAACAATGAAATTAGAGTGCAATTTGAAAAGTAATTAACCCACAGAATAGAAACTATAGTTGGAAAAGAAGAAATCACTTGTTACAAGCAATTTCTTCTTTTTCCAAAATGTTTTCTCAAGTATAAAATCTTAAGGACTTATAAAGCAGGGATTGCACAGGAAAGTGTGAAATGAAAGAACATGCCTATTAAGTACATACAAATTCTTTGCAGTCTAATAAGAATTAATACTTTCAGGCTCAACAAAGATGGTCAGTAAATATGCTCTCCACACGGAGTTAATTGCTACAAGCTAACATCTGCTGTGTTGACTTGATCACTCATTTATCAATGTTGTCAACACAAAGTCTATTGTTTTTCAGATTTTAATTTCAAGTTCACATCACCCAATGAAATGCAATGTCATTGACATCACTGTTCATGCAAACAATCAATATCTTGTATCCATTAAAGGGGTGATCAAAAGCAATCAGTCGTTTAGCTCACCTGGTCACAATACGCTCATGGTGGGTTTTTGTTATCCTTTAATGTCGGGCATAAATTCAGCAATAACACTTTAGCTTTCACAATTTTGGTGGGTTTTCCCAAAATTACAGAAATTATTGAATGGTCATTAGGAAGATCCCTTTGGACTTTGATGACATTCCATCCTATTTCACAGGAAAAGTGTTCTTAATGCCAGTTTCCTCTTTACAATGCAACAGGTGCTTAGTTTTGGCTCGATCTTTCTCAAACTTGCTGGAAGTGGTTATATAGTAATGAGGAATATGGCAGCTCATCACAACATGCATCATATGGCTCTCACGTATGGTCATAGGATCTGTTATGTGCCAATGTTGTATTAAAAGTGGAACGTTGTAATAGATGTAGCTTGTGGTTTTACTTGTGTGAGAAAGGACAGGAGCCATGGTTAGGTGCACCAGTCATATGATATCCATGTATCAGAAATACTGTTGAAAGTGGCCTTAAACACCATTCAACAAATAAACCTTGATGACAATTTCCTATGACTACAGCTATACAAGTTTTGCACATTTTCTTACATGCAAGGAAGATCCTTGTATTGAATATCATAAAAAGGGGCCTTTACCCTTTCCTGTTTGTGAAAATTTAAAATTGTTCAATTTGAAAGAAGCTGCAGACAATGATTAAAAGAGAGTGCAATTTGAAAAGTAACCAATGTACAGGGTAGAAATTATAGTGGGAAAGAAGAAGTTGCTTATTACAAGCAATTTCTTCTCTTCCCACAATGTTTTTGCTAGCATGAAACCATGGGGACCTATAAACCAGGGATTGAACAGGTAAGTGTTAATGACAATTGCCTTATTATGGCTTACAAGTCAAAAATCTTGGCTTAGTCTCTGTGTTTTTTGCTGCAGGGGAATTCCAAATTTTTTTTTAAGCTATGTGGAAGTCCCAATATCAAATAAAATAGCATATTACACTAAATATCAAGAGAAACTCTGCCATTCATACAGGTTAACAAAATGTTAGACTGATCCAAGTTAAAAGAAGTTACAGACAACACTTTCATCAAGACTTAAATTATGATAATCTTTGTCTTTTGGGTAAAAACTTTGTAGGTAATGAAGAAAATGGCTTATAACAAGCAATTTCTTTGTTGTCCACAATGTTTATCAAAGCTTTTAAATGACAGGCATCAAAAAGTGGAATGGTTTTGGAATGAGCTAGGTGAAAATATCCTAGCAACTCGAACCCATTATCACACAACAAATTTTAAACTGGTTCTAAATGATAAAACTTACAGTTGACATTTCAAATCGGACTAAAATTGGAAAGTAACTGCCAAATAAAGTAGTAAACATCTGGGGAAAAGGAGAGATTACTTGTTACAAGCAATGTCTCCTTTCCCCTCAAAGTTTTCTGTGATCATATTTCCTCAGGTTGCCAAAAAGCAAAATTGTCTGGTCATGGGTTAATTTGTCAAATTTGTAGAAAGAATCATAATGCTAACAAAATAGTTTTTTCCATCAAATATCAAGTAAAAAGGGGACTTAGTATCTATAACAGCTTTGAAGCTCATTTTATACTTTTATGCCCCTGCATCGAAAGATAGGGGGCATATTGTTTTACCGTTGTCCGTCTGTCTGTCATTGAGTCTGTCTGTCTGCAAAACTTAACCAAAAAACTTAACATTGCCAATTACTACCAGCATATTCAAAAAACATCTCCATAATACGCATCTCCTCATTTCAAAGTCAAGGTCATGTGATAAGGTCAAGGTCACATACCAAGATAAAAAAAAACACACTCATGTACGTTGGGGGCATTGTGTTTCACAAACACATCTTGTTTGCCTGTACATTTTTCCACCTTTAAGATAATTGTATGGTCATCTTATTGACTCTTTACTCTTAATATTGTAATTGAATATCAAGGGTTCAATGCAAAACTGTTTTTGGCAAATTTTGCAGGAGAGAGGAAAAAACATTCTCATTTTTAGCTCATCTGAGCACGTAGTGCTCAAGTGGTCTATTGTGATCCCCTTTTGTACGGCGTCCGTCCGTCGTGCGTCGTGTGTCGTGCGTCGTTCGTCGTGCCTTGTCCGTCAACAATTTCTTTAAACAACATCTCCTCCCAAACCACTGGGCCAATTTGAACCAAATTTGGCAGAAATGTTCCTTAGGTGGTCCCCTTCAAAAATAGCTAAAAGAATTGAAATCCGTTAAAAACTCTGGTTGCCATGGCAACAAAAGTGAAATTTTAAAATAATCTTTGAAAATCTTCTCCTCCTGACCCAGAAGGCGTAGAGCCTTGATATTTTGCATTAAGCATCAGTATATTGACCTCTTTCAAGATAGCTAAAATCATGATCCTCGGGTCCCCAGGGGGGGAGTTCCAGTTTGGGGGGGGGGTTAATATAGAAATAAAGAACGATTTTTAAATGACATCTCCTCCCAAACCACTGGGCCAATTTGAACCAAATTTTGCAGAAATGTTCTTAGGTGGTCCCCCTTAAAATTAACTAAAAGAATTGAAATCCATTTAAAACTCTGGTTGCCATGGCAACAAAAGTGAAATTTCAAAATAATCTTTAAGAATCTCCTCCTGACCCAGAAGGCATAGAGCCTTGATATTTCGCATGAAGCATCAGTTTATTGATCTCTTACAAAATAGCTAAAATTATGATCCTCGGGTCTCCAGGGGCAGACCCGGGGGGGGGGGGGTATAGGCATGAAGCATCAGTTCACAGACTTCTTTCTTATTTCTGAAATTATAACCCATGGAAAAGTGTTTTCCCTCTTTCAAATCAGCACTAAAGCCTTGGAATTTGTAATTAAGACTTTTGGATCCCCAAGTTCATAGTCTTTATATGTAATTGTGGCCCACTTGTTTTATAATCCTAACCTTAACATGAAATTAGACTGTTGGAAGGAAAAGTGCCTTTATCTCAGGTGAGCGCCCCAGGGCCAACGGCCCTCTTGTTTCATTTCTAATTTACTAAAGGAAAAATTCTGAACATATTTTCCTTTTTTTCATTAAAAGAAAATATTAAAGAAAAGAAATTGGAAAAAAAGTTGTATATAATGAGTTATATGTATATGTGTGAGTTACTACAGTATTGCACTGAAACAGCTCTAAAAGATTCATTGCATTACTGTAGTAACTACAGGTACTACTGTATTGCATACTAATTCTGATAAATTTTATGAAAAAAAAAATCTGTTCAAAGTAAAAGATTAATAAAGCTTATTGAATTGAGATGCCTGGATCAAAATTATATGCATTGTTGATAGGTTACTTGAAGATTGTTACTGCAGCTTGAATATCTTGCTGTAGTTACATAGTTTTGATATCCCTCAGGCAATATATAATCTAACTTATATTAGCCTAACATCAACCTTGCATACTAATTCTTGCAATAACAAAATCCAAAATAAGTATTTCAATACAAAAAAATTATTTTATTAGTTTGCTTTTGTGACAATTCTAACTCTGGCTGATGGGGATTTGTCATTGCGTTGACTCTGTCATGTCCCAATTAAATAGTTTCTTATAAATTTTCCACAGAAAATATTTGATGGATTTAAAACAAATTTCACAGGGATTATCCTTGGGTTACCCTTTTTCCTGATTCCTTATGTTGGTCTTGGAAAAGCTTTCTCATATTTCTGAAAACATGGCTTTTATATACAAGAAAGATTCTTGGGTGATCCCTTATAATGCAGATCCCTTATTATAACCAATAAAAAACAACGGGAGCTTTTATAGGCAAGGCTTAATTCTATGATTCTGATACCAATTATGACCATAGAGAGTCATGTCTCAAGTTGCAGAGACCCATGGAAATAATTCTATTTCCTGGAATAAAAAAGTTTCCTACCATGTATGAAGTGGCAGAGTCTCAAAGGGTCACCCTATATAGAATTAGTGGGATTAGAAAAATCATTTCACAAACCCCTAATGCTGTAGGAATTATCACTGGATTTTCTTTTACATTCTTACAAACTAGTTTCTTTGGCAACTGACAAATGGAAATTTAGACAGGTAAGATTGGAAATGCTCTCCCCATGACTAGGATAGCTTATAGCTCTGTTATTTGGCATTGTGCATAAGATCATGGTCCTCTATGAGAACTGCTATCAACATTACTTTTATGGATTGTGAGATGGCTTAGCAAAAGAGAAGAGAAACAATAGGCCTTTAGAAATACAGAGAATATTTTCTTAAACAACAATATTACTCAAAAAATTTTCTAAACAGTTTATCAATGAACTGAATATCAATATTTGTCACATGGTTCTCCAAAGTTCCAAGGATCTCCTTTGGGCAATGAAGAATGAAGAAATTAAGATTGTTTTATTTTACTGAGCACTCACCAATACATTTTATAGATGTACAAGTTATAGTGAATGAACAAAGGTAAATTTTGTCTTTACAGGTTATAGAAAAAATTGACCTTTGATCACTCACTTTAACATGTACATCTATAGTTTATTTTAAACTAATTTAGTAATTATATTATGTAGGTTGTACATCTCCATAAATCATCTGCAAAGAAATGATATATTTAACTGGTTTAAAATCTTGGCTTCATAAGCAAAAGTATAATTAGGAATCTTCTCTTGACCCATAAAAGAAAAGACTTTGAAATTTGATACTAAAAAGTCTTCTTTGAAGCTGTTTTTGATAAATGTGATGAAAATATCTAAAATAATAACCTTTTGATCCCTTTTTTTTACAAGCCAAACACATATTTGAACTTTTCTTCAAATATGAATACATGTGTTTTTCTTATCCATCATTTAATATATTTTACTACAGCAAGTGTTCTGCTAGAGTCTATTTGTCAATTTAAGTAATGGTAGTAAAAACATACAGGCATTTTGAATGCCTCTGCATTTAGCTAAAAGAAGATCTTTGGTAAAGACTGAAACCTGTAGAAGTTGGCCTAGATATGTGGACTAGCATTATTTTTTACTTGAATAACTATAGAAACATTAGTGGAAAGACTTTTATCATCAAAAACTTTGCCTATGAGTTGTATTGGGGTATATGCTGGTTAGAACAGTATATCAGTAACATTCAATGGGCTTAACCCATTACCACACAATGACGCCTCTAACGCTCAAGAGAGGCAGTTGGGAAAACATGGTATGAAATGAAAATTTCTTATGTTGCACCATGTTTTCTACCCAGTTAGTTGAAAAAATCTAAATCATAATGCAGAAAACAATTTGATTGGATGCAGTTTGAAATGAAATCATTGTATGTAGTAGAAAATATTATGGAAAAAGAAGAAATTGCTTGTTACAATCAATTTCTACTCTTTCCACAATCTTTCCTCAAGTATAAAATCACAGCAAGGTAAAATCCCGAGTTGGAACAGGAAGGGGTGAGATAGCAACAACATACTAATTGATTTAGTATATCATTGAAAGCATCTTGTTGTAATAGTGATTTTTGCCATTTCAATGTTAAGATTACATGTACCTTTATTTTCACTTGTATGTTAAATTAGAAGTTAACTCATTTAACTACTTTGAAGAGAACAGCTAGCTTTATTGAAGTCAGTTGTTTGTTTGTTTGTATGGTAATTAATGCCACACTTTAAAGATCTCCAGCTATATCATCACTTAGTCCACCTATCCCTTTCCTGAACAAACTCTGGTTTTAAGGCATTGTAATTTAAAACTTAGAGAACATTGTGGGAAAAGAATAAATTCTTTGTTATAAGCAATTTCCTCTTTTCCCGCAACATTTTCTACTAAGAAGATGTGTTACTTTAAAATTGCACCCTTTTTATATTTTCTCCTGCAACTTCTTTGAATTTTGACAAGCCTTAACTTTTGAAAAAAACAGGAAAACATGAAAGAATTATAAGAGTATTCACGAGCTTCCTCCGTATCAGTAAATGTAAGCCTGGGCTATGAATATCAAAAACATAGATACCTATGTGACAAGCAGTGCAGTCATTTTGAATGCCTCTGCATTTAGCTAAAAGAAGATCTTTGGTAAAGACTGAAACCTGTAGAAGTTGGCCTAGATATGTGGACTAGCATTATTTTTTACTTGAATAACTATAGAAACATTAGTGGAAAGACTTTTATCATCAAAAACTTTGCCTATGAGTTGTATTGGGGTATATGCTGGTTAGAACAGTATATCAGTAACATTCAATGGGCTTAACCCATTACCACACAATGACGCCTCTAACGCTCAAGAGAGGCAGTTGGGAAAACATGGTATGAAATGAAAATTTCTTATGTTGCACCATGTTTTCTACCCAGTTAGTTGAAAAAATCTAAATCATAATGCAGAAAACAATTTGATTGGATGCAGTTTGAAATGAAATCATTGTATGTAGTAGAAAATATTGTGGAAAAAGAAGAAATTGCTTGTTACAATCAATTTCTACTCTTTCCACAATCTTTCCTCAAGTATAAAATCACAGCAAGGTAAAATCCCGAGTTGGAACAGGAAGGGGTGAGATAGCAACAACATACTAATTGATTTAGTATATCATTGAAAGCATCTTGTTGTAATAGTGATTTTTGCCATTTCAATGTTAAGATTACATGTACCTTTATTTTCACTTGTATGTTAAATTAGAAGTTAACTCATTTAACTACTTTGAAGAGAACAGCTAGCTTTATTGAAGTCAGTTGTTTGTTTGTTTGTATGGTAATTAATGCCACACTTTAAAGATCTCCAGCTATATCATCACTTAGTCCACCTATCCCTTTCCTGAACAAACTCTGGTTTTAAGGCATTGTAATTTAAAACTTAGAGAACATTGTGGGAAAAGAATAAATTCTTTGTTATAAGCAATTTCCTCTTTTCCCGCAACATTTTCTACTAAGAAGATGTGTTACTTTAAAATTGCACCCTTTTTATATTTTCTCCTGCAACTTCTTTGAATTTTGACAAGCCTTAACTTTTGAAAAAAACAGGAAAACATGAAAGAATTATAAGAGTATTCACGAGCTTCCTCCGTATCAGTAAATGTAAGCCTGGGCTATGAATATCAAAAACATAGATACCTATGTGACAAGCAGTGCAGTCATTTTGAATGCCTCTGCATTTAGCTAAAAGAAGATCTTTGGTAAAGACTGAAACCTGTAGAAGTTGGCCTAGATATGTGGACTAGCATTATTTTTTACTTGAATAACTATAGAAACATTAGTGGAAAGACTTTTATCATCAAAAACTTTGCCTATGAGTTGTATTGGGGTATATGCTGGTTAGAACAGTATATCAGTAACATTCAATGGGCTTAACCCATTACCACACAATGACGCCTCTAACGCTCAAGAGAGGCAGTTGGGAAAACATGGTATGAAATGAAAATTTCTTATGTTGCACCATGTTTTCTACCCAGTTAGTTGAAAAAATCTAAATCATAATGCAGAAAACAATTTGATTGGATGCAGTTTGAAATGAAATCATTGTATGTAGTAGAAAATATTGTGGAAAAAGAAGAAATTGCTTGTTACAATCAATTTCTACTCTTTCCACAATCTTTCCTCAAGTATAAAATCACAGCAAGGTAAAATCCCGAGTTGGAACAGGAAGGGGTGAGATAGCAACAACATACTAATTGATTTAGTATATCATTGAAAGCATCTTGTTGTAATAGTGATTTTTGCCATTTCAATGTTAAGATTACATGTACCTTTATTTTCACTTGTATGTTAAATTAGAAGTTAACTCATTTAACTACTTTGAAGAGAACAGCTAGCTTTATTGAAGTCAGTTGTTTGTTTGTTTGTATGGTAATTAATGCCACACTTTAAAGATCTCCAGCTATATCATCACTTAGTCCACCTATCCCTTTCCTGAACAAACTCTGGTTTTAAGGCATTGTAATTTAAAACTTAGAGAACATTGTGGGAAAAGAATAAATTCTTTGTTATAAGCAATTTCCTCTTTTCCCGCAACATTTTCTACTAAGAAGATGTGTTACTTTAAAATTGCACCCTTTTTATATTTTCTCCTGCAACTTCTTTGAATTTTGACAAGCCTTAACTTTTGAAAAAAACAGGAAAACATGAAAGAATTATAAGAGTATTCACGAGCTTCCTCCGTATCAGTAAATGTAAGCCTGGGCTATGAATATCAAAAACATAGATACCTATGTGACAAGCAGTGCAGTCATAGAGATTCGAACCTGCAACCCTCAATTTCTCTCAGATTTATAGCCTGCCACTATTGAGACATGCAAAACCCTTGGTTGATTGTCCAACTAAACAGGCTAGCTATGAGGGAAACTTCTTGGCTTATTTCTGCTTTTTTTTTTCATTTAACCTATTCCTCTACAATAACACTCTAGGATGCCCCTCAAGAAAAACAATTGGGAAAACATTGTAAAAAATGAAGAACTTGCTTGTTGCAAGCAATTTCTTCATTTTACATTATGTTTTCTACCCAAAAATTTTAAAAGAAATTCAAAATTTCTCAGATTTTAAATTTTTGTCTGCAACTAATTTAAATTTGGACCAGTTTTAAATCTTGGCATCTGGTAATGGGCTAAATATGAATATTTATTCCTCATGGATTTGATACATTTGCATTTGGCCTGTAAGAGTAGCTTATTTTATATTCACTTGCCAAATATTTAAATACTACCTTTCTTTTTTATTTGTTTGTAGTTCAATGCTATTTTCAACTGTAACTCAGTTATATCAGGGCAACTGATGCACCTAACCATGGCTTCCTGTTGTTTTCCATACAAGAACTTGAACATTCAAGGAGCTACCATATAATGTCAATGAGTACATGTACTTTTCATTTGGCCATTGGTGAGAGACAGATTAATCACACATGCAATGATACATGTTGAAAATGAATATAGCTGATCTGTGGTTAAAACTCATGACCTTTGGATTCAGGATCAAAGTGTGTTACTGACTAAGTTACATGAGTTCAGATTTTTTTAGCTCACCGTACAACAAGGTGCTCATGGTGGACTTTTTTATTGTTGAATGTCCAGATTGTCCTCTGGTTGTGTGTTGTTTGTCATCCATTGTCAATTCAGTGTTACCCCTCTACGGGTCACAATTTTGGTGCAACCCTACTCAAATATGCTGGATTTTTATGTCCCCTCATCGATAAGATCGGGGGCATATTGTTTTAACCAGTGTACGTCTGTCTGTCTGTCCATCTGTCTGTCCATCTGTCTGTAAAACTTAACCTGCCTACTAAACATTTTCCTATAACTTCAACCCTGATTAAGTTGCAATGCTAATACTTGGCATGTAGATATGTCTCAACAAGGCGCAACTGGGGAAGGTCATTTCATCAAGGTCAAGGTCAAAATTTTAACCCTTTGCCCGTTTCTAAAGAATTCTTGTTTAGGGGGCATAGTGTTTCACAAACACATCTTGATTTTATTGTACTGTTGATGATTTCAATTTTTTATGTTGACATTCCACCTAATATCAAGGGGGGGGGGGATTGTAATAATGACAATGTCAAGGCTACCGCTCTAACCTTGCAGTTTGGGGTAAATCTTTCTAAAACATGCTGAAAATGTTTGTATTGTCATAGTGATGATCTCCATTCACCCATTTGCAGATGACAAAACTTAAGACTGGTCAAAATTGAAAGGAGTTGCAGACGACAATTTGAAGTTTATGAAATTTTAGATTTTTTAACTTTCTAGGCAGAAAACATTGTGAAAAATGAAGAAATTGCTTGTAACAAGCAATTTCTTCATTTTACACAATGTTTTTCCCGTTATTTTTCCTAAGGGACGTCCAAAAGTGTCATTGTGTAGTAATGGGTTAAATAATCGTGGTTCCATTCTGCCTATACCAGGTGAAAAGCCAACTTCCTTGTTCCACTCAGCATAACGCTCTTTTGGCTCAAGCCTGCTGAAAATGTATGATTGATGCCTATGGAACATGGTAGCATTTCATACATTGTCGCTGGAAAAGGGGCTTTAGTGACTAATTCATTGATACTGCACTATAGATCATAATTTTCAGCTCAACTGGCTAAAAGCCATAGGGTTATTGACATGGCTTGGTGTCTGTTGTGCGTCCAGTAGTCTCTCTGTCCGTAAGTTTTACTGTAAAAATCCTCTAACCAGAGTACTGAACTGAATTCAACCAAATTCACAGAAATGATCCTTGGGTGACATTTCATCAGATTCCTTTAAAGAATTTTGATCAGTTTGAGAACATGGCTTAAATGGGTGGAAACATTGTATGTTGAAAGATTTAAAAAGCCACTTAGAAACCAGTGGATAGATTTCAACCAAATTTTGCAGGAGGGATCCTTGTGTGACCCTGAATCAGATTCCTTCAAACAAATTTGATCAGATGAAAATCGTGTCTTTAATCCATTCCCACACGATGACAATCTCTGTCACCCCTCAAGAAAGACAAATTGAGAAAACATTGTGTAAAATGAAGCAATTTGCTTGAACCAAGCTATTTCTTCATTTTCCATAATGTTTTCAAAAAAATTGAAAAATTAGAAAATTCACAGGATTCAATTTGTTGTCTGCAACTCTTTTCAATTTGCACTGGTATAAAGCTTTTTCATATGGTTAAGGGTTAATGGGCAGGGCTAATTTCCAAATATTGTGAAAACTTTGAAGAAACCTTTTCTCAGAAACCTGTTGATTGATTTAATTCTTATTTCACAGGGATGTGCCTTTGGTGACTTTCTTATTGCCATATAGGTAGACAGTGAAAACTTTTATTTCTCAGATACAAGTCGACTTATTTCAACAAAATTATCCTTTGGAGACCCTTTAACAGATTTCTTCAATAAATTTGATTATATTAAAAGCATGGCTTTTTCCAGGTGGGGGGCTAATTTCCAAATATGAAATATATTCTGAAAACTTTAAAACCGAATCCTGTGGATGGGGATTTTTAACCAAATTTCACAGGAATGACCCTCAGAATGACTCTTTGTCAGATACCTTCATATAACCTTGGTCAGTTGAAAAACTTGGCATAGAATGGATATTTTGTAAATACCTTTTTATTTGAATGAATTCTACATACCTTAACTTGACTATTGTAAAAGAGTGAAAAATTTTAAGTGCTTCTGTAGAACTATTTCAAAGAATTCATTGCCAAAATTTATTTGCCAGATATGGCAAAGATAATTCAGTTTATATTGAATTCTGCGGCCGCGGCAATATTGCTTTCGGTAGCATGTCAGACTTATAATCAGCTAGGGTGTTCCAGGTTTGGTCCTGGGTTTGCGGCTAATATGCGTTTCGACATTTGTGGAGGCTCCGAAAGGATGTAGTTATTGTGTACTTGTCAGAAATACTAGGAATCCATGGTTAGATATATATGAAGTATTGTGCTGTCTTAGAGGCAATGTAATTGTAACTACTCATCTAATCACCCTTTTTGTCCATTATACTTATGAAACATGCCTAAATGTTTGTGTAGTCACCAAAATGACACCTTTATAAAGGATGGTTACTTTAGTAGAATAGATGACACATGATTGTAAGTGATTTAGCATCACATTGTTACTCTTGTTTGTAACCAATTACCACATAATTTCACTTACCGCCCTGAAGAAATATGATTAAGGAAAATTTGAAGCAAGAGGAGCAAATGGCTTGTAACAAGCAATTTCGCCTTTTTGCCAAATATTTTCTACCTTATTTTGTGCTTATTTCCAATTTGAGTAGACTTTGCCAAATTTCCTGCCGCTTAATTCTTTCTGTTATTACATTATCTAACATTTGTCTGGTAATTGGTTAATCCATTCCTACACAAGAAAATTTGACAATGGTCCAATAATTGAAAGAAGTTGCAGATGATAATTTAAACTCAAAAAATATATTTCATACTCCTGGTTTTAAAACATTGTGGAAAATGAAGAAATTGCTTGTTACAAGCAATTTCCTTATTTTACACAATGTTTACCAATTGTTTTTTAAGTGATGTCAAAAAACGCCATTTTGTGGGATTGGGTTAAAAGTTGTTTTCCTTTACGATGCTGTCCGGTGATCTTGCGCTTTTAAGATAACTTCCATAATGCGCAAGATCACCGGACGCGCAAGATCACCGGACACGAATGTATCAAGGTGATACCGTTTTTTGAGAGGCGTAAAACCTCTAATTGTCACGGTTACAATTCGTTGAATAACTTCACACACTTCATGATGTCACATATGCCTTATTTTTAATCAAAAGACGGGTCTACACGCTGACAGAATACGGTAGAAACATTCATAGTGACATCGTCATTTCTTAAGGATTGACTGCGTTCCGTCTTGGTGTTTTCTAAGATGGAAGATTGATAACAGAATAAGATTACGTAATATTAGATGTTATTGATCTTACAAAAACAATATGACCATGATACTTTATTTTGCCATGGGACGACCTTTTAAAAAGATTATTAGTTCACCGGAAGTTATATCGAACGACTGTAGTGAAGCCGTATCGGAGTGGGTTTTTCTATAATAACGTTTTATTATGGTATATTACGGTTCACATACAAATAAGATGTTCTAAAATTAATATTTCTTACAGTATTACCAACGAATAGGCCAATTTTCCTATTAAAATCAACGTTTTGCCCATTCTTAAGAATGGGCAAAGCCTTGATTTTACCATCTGCCCATTCTTAAGAATGGGCATTCTCAAGAATGGGCACGACAAATATACTTTAATGTACATTTGTAACACTCGACCCTGTTTTCGTCAGACATGTTAGCAAAAGTATAACCTGAAATCATTTGTACAATTTGATCTCCAATATCAAGCTGGATAAATTGCGTGTAAATTTCAATCGACAATAGATGATGTAACCTGTTGAAAAAAACTGACGGGTGTGATCATTAGCCTGACAAAACATGAATAGGTGCTCTGCTATTCGGTCTGTTTGAAGATCACATATGGGACAAACCACGTAATACGGCCTACTGAAATATTTTCCTATAAAGGAAATAACCGTATAACAGTAATTAGTATAGTCCCTGTATAATCTGGAGAAATGCCAAATATTTCCCACTTTAATTTCATTTTGTATGTAAATAAAATTTGCTTTATCTACGTCGTTTAGTATTTTTGAAGTGTAACTTATGTTAGCTTCACGGATAATTGATCTGTCAATTATGTTTTTCCATGCTCATTGTTTTGGAAAAATACCATGATTTAAGTATTCATTCCAGTAGTCCAATATTTCGTGCTTACCAAAAAGTCTAAAAATATCTGGAACAAAACCAATGGCTTTACTAGGGTTTGTTTTGAAATTGTATAAGCGGTTGGCAAATACCATTTTAACGGGTTTTATCTTGCCCATGTTGCAAAGCTGGCCGAAAAATTGCAATTTTCGTTTATCTAATTCTCGTTCTATAGAGAATACGCCCAATAGACTCTGCGCTATTTCTGTACGGGTTTGTCTAGATAGACCTTGTATAGACTTAATACATTGCATATGGGATTTTTCGAGAGACTGTACTTGTTGCCTTGTTAAATTATTCCACAGTTCACTGCCGTATAATGCCCTCGGTAGAACAACTGTCTTATAAAGATGTTTCATAGTGATGGGATGTAGACTCTTTTCATTGAAGCCAATACTGGCAAGACTAAAGTAAGTTTTTCTCATCTTGTCACATGCATTATTTACGTTTATTGTAAGATCTAAATTTTTGTCACATACGGAACCCAAATGAGTGTAATTGTCTGTTTCTTTGACTTCGTCGGTACCTAAGTACCATGTCCGAGTGGAATTAAAGTTTTGGGGAGAAGTTTCGTTGAATACAACAACGTTACACTTCCGTGTATTATATTCATATTCTTCTTTTAAGGAATTCTCATAACATATGTTCATCATTTCATGTAAACCTATTTTACTCAACGAAACTAGGACCATGTCTTCAGCGTGCGTAGGTGAGCCAACGCTGTATCCGCTGAATTTCAATGATGCAGTAGTATTTTCTAATTTATTCATTAAATTTTCGATAAAGATTACGTAGAGCAAAGGGCTCAAACACTGGCCTTGTCTGGTTCCCTTTTGAATAGGGAACCAGTCTGACGTTTCGCCGTTTGAGTACACTCGGCTGTACACGTGTTCTAACATGTTGATGATTACCTTTAGAATTCTAGGATCAATTCCTTTTTCGTATAATTTCACTACTAAGATGCTATGCGCAACATGATCAAACGCTTGGCGTACGTCAAGAAAACATGTATAAAGTCTACTGTTACGTTCTCGAGCGTAGCAAATACTTTCTTTTAATAAGAATGACGTCATTATGCAACTAAAGTTCTTTTGGAAGCCACCCTGCATGTCATTTACTATCATAACGTTATCTTTTTCCATAAAGTTTATTAATACCTTTTCGTACACTTTAAGTAACACCGAAAAAAGACTTATTGCCCGGTATGAATTGGGATCATCCTTTGATTTCGGCGCGCCTTTATACAAAGTAGAAATAACACCCCTTTTCATGTCTACAGGTATATAGCTAAAATCGGTTATAGCTTGATACAATTTTGTAATTACGGACAAGAGTAATTTTCCACCAAATTTTAAATGCTCGTAATTGATATTGTCAATGCCACCTGCTTTACCATTTTTGCATCTTTTCAAACAATCAGCCACGATTTCTGACGTAATTTGTATACCTGTACTATCTATCGAGTTTAACTCGTCTTTTATCTTGGTATACTCGGATTGATCCTGCTCTGAGTTTGCTGCATACAAATTTGAAAAGTAATCTTTCCAACCATTATTTATAGATTTCGGCGTGTTAAAAATATGGCCATCAAAATTCATTTCAAAAATATTCACATGGCATTGCTTGCCCCTTCGTTTATTGATAAGCCTCCAGAATTCATTTTGATCCACCTCGGCCGCTGTATTTATCTCATTTTCTAAATTAAGCAAATGTTCGTTAACCTTATTTCTATGGCAATTTCTAAATGCTGATTTTGATCGCTTATATTCAACATAAGATTCAAACTCAATGCCTCTAGGCTGATTTTCTTCGATCCATTTATTCCGTTTTAACTTTACGTCATTATTCAAGGTTGAGAGCTCAGAGTCCCAATACGGTTTTACAAATGGTTTAAATATGGATTTGGGAATACACGCATCTGTAGCGGCAATTATCACTGAAACAATCGTATTGTACATAACATCTTTGTCTTGTTTACAAAGCAAATGGTTAGATAAAGCATTTATTAATAAATCACTATTTTCTATATATTCATAATATTTTGTAATGCGATCTTGTGGTACTGATTTCCAGTTCAAGATTCTGTTTTCACACTTGGTCTTTTTCCCGCTCTTTGCCACAATAGGGATTTCTATGACTGAGATAATGGGACGATGACTTGAGACATTTAAATTTGCATCTTGTAAAATTTTGCACGAGCGGACCTTTTCTAAATAATTATTTGAGATCAAAATGTGGTCGATAAGCGTTTCTCTGGCTCCGTTAAACGGGATATTGCTGTATTTTGACCCCGTACAAAAGGTTAACGTGTTAATAGCAGAAAAGTCGTGTCTTGTCATTAGTCTTAACAAGCCATCGCTTCGGGAATCAGAAGTGAATGCATTTTCATGTCGCGATGGGAGCTCAGTGTTAAAATCACCCATTATTACTACTGAGCCTTTTTGAGAATAAGAGAAGATAACATTTTCTACGTCATCTATACTATCTCTGTAGCTTTGAACAGGATAATTTTTACACGGGAGATATACCTGAAAAATGTACAGATAAGACCCAGGCCCTATATTGATTTCTATTCCAATGATATATTTTGATTGGATATCTATTGTAGAAATCATTCTATTAAGATTTTTATGCCACATTATGGAAATACCCCCTTTTCTTGCGCGGCGGCTTCCTGGTAAATGTAAATCTGGATCTGAAATTGAGTGATTATTATAGTTATTATGTATGCTGTCTAAAAAGTGCAGATCTTTGGGAAATAGCCAGTGCTCACTTACACCTATTATATCATTTTTTTCGTTTTCGAATAGATTACTCAAATAACTTGAACTTGACATTATTCCCGTGGCATTCCATGTACCTATTTTTAATACATTTCTGTTTGGTCGCTTGTCCATGATTTATTCGGCATTGTCTGGTCTATAACTACCGTAGTAGGAATTATCGTATGTATTATTGCGCCTATTATTTGCAGATTTTGCTCTGGCTTTGAGTACACTTTTCGAGAGCCAGGGTTTACATACAACTCCATTTGGCCAGAAATATGGGTTTTCTGTAAGAAAAGATGCTCTTTCGTCATCTTCTACTTGTAGTTTAATGACCGCGGAATTATAACGCGTATTTCTGTAAATTGTTATATTTCTGATATTCGGACCTCTTTTGCCTATGTATGTGGCTACTCTTTCCTCAGTTATAGAGGGATAAAATCCACCAACATAGTAATTTTTGGCTCTTTTTCTCACATACGTTTCGAAGTCTGACTCGTCAGCTTCGTCGTCCTGATACTCGGCAACATTTGCATCGTACATACGACGACTGTTGTAGTAGTCAAACTCTTGTTGACGCCGTTCTTTTTGCGCGGCTAGTTCTTTATTTATTATACTGAAATTTATATTCTTCTTTGGATAGGTTTTTGTGTTGCTTTGAATATTTTGTCGCGAATTTTTTCTATTCATTCGCTGTGTGATTCTGCTAGGTATAGCTTTGTTTGCTTGTTGAACATTAGGGGTAGGGTCAGGAGGTATATCAACAATGGGTTGGTTTTGTATTTCGGGCAGTATTTGGTCGGGCTGTGGGTTGCATTTCGGCCTGTAGTGATAATGGCGGGAAATATATTTTTTGTGTCATCTGAATTGCTACTATTCGGAATAATACTACTATTTGGAATAATACCATCGGGATTATTTATATTTTCAGTGATTTTGGGTTCTGTATTGTTATTCAAACGGATAGTAGAACCCCCAGTCTCAGAATTTTGCATTTCATAGTTATCATGGTTCAATGTCTGATGTTCATGATTATTTTCCACTTGTTTATGGAGAAATAGATGGCTATCGGTATCCTGCATGATAGAATTCTGAGTCATAATATGATTTTGTAAATTACTCAGTTTCTACTCATTGGATTGGGCTCTATATTTACATCTAAAGTTTGTATCTGATATCGAACCTTGTAATGTTGTCATACTTTCACCCATACTATTTGACATGGATCTGAACTCTTTCTCAACATTTGATCTAATATCGTTTATATACGAATTAGCTTCACTTAAACCTTTATCACTCTTGATTTCTACAGCTATTTGTCTTTGTTTTAACAGGAGTAATTCGGCTTGTAACGAAGAAAGTGTCTCTTTTAGCGCTCGGATCTCATGTTGACAGCCACAAAGTGATGTGGGTTGACTCTGGCTCATCGGGGTACTGGACAGGGAACGGGTAGGCTTCGTCTTCTTTGGGTTACTAAGGAGATCGTTCAGTACCTCGAACTCTTCACCTTCGATAACGGAGAGTAACACGTGAATGTCCCTAGCGAGTTTGGTGACGGGATTTTCACCTGAACGGGTATTTTTCCGTTGTTTTAGTTCTCTGCTTCTATTGAAAGGGTAGTCATCGTACTGTCTTACATTTTCGAACATTCGGAGCCGTATTTCATCTAGTTTCGTCTCGGAATTACAACTGTCTATGATCAGTTTATCTATGAACACACTGGCAGTCATAGAACAGGAAAGGGTTAACACATACATCTTGATCTTATTTACTCAAACTCAAACTTTAGATTTGAATAAATATTCCATTTTTAATTTACATTAAATGTTACAGGCAACAATTTAGCACATTTTTATTATTGATTAAGCATTTCTGATTTCATTTCTGAAAAAAATGCATCTTTGATCTGAATTCAAAGTTTGAGTAAATTGTCATATGAGTATGAAGAAGTTTCATAATTTTGGGCCCTGATTGAACACACAAAATTTAGAATATTGCTAAAAACATTTATTGAAATGTAAACGATGAAGGTGCATATTGCGAATCTTTTCATTCTGCCTGGTTGTCCAAATTCTAAGTATTTGTATCCTACAATTTCCATAATTTCCTTGCCTTCAGAACTATCAGTACTTTGATTTTATTTTGTTTTAAGAAAAGAAATTTCTTGTAACAAACAATGTATAATGCGGTAGGAATTGGATGCGATTTTTTGGTATGAAATAGTACTGGTATGATACGGAAGTTGAATGATATGGCAAATGAGTGGTGTGGTAGGGGATGGTACATTAGTTTATGGTATAATGTGGTGTTAAATGGAACTATATGATGGTATGGTATGATACGGGTTAATGTGGAGGTATTTAGATTTGAATTGGTAATTATATTATATGGTATGGTTTAGTGTTGAGGTGGTTGAATTTGATCTTGTTATGATTTGATGTGGTTTAGTGGGGAATTTGGGAATGTAACTGGTAATGGTATGATGTGATTTAGTGTTGCGGTATTACACGAAGGAATGAATCTGGAATCGACATTGAACTTAATTGAACTAGTAGCGGTGCTAATATTAAGAGGGACAGAAGGTCTAGTTAGGTGTGACAGCTATACAAGGTTTCGGTATGTGATGTTTGGTGTGATTGTTCCGGTAAGAGTTGATTTTGTTATAGTTTTGGTGTAGTTTTGTACGGTTTATTTTGATCACACAATTGCGAACCCAAATGGTTAGTTAAAGGCTCTACGGCTCTCTGGGCATAACTTCTAATCCAAAGGGAACCTGAATTTTTTGTGAAAGTTTTGTACAGACCCCTCTATGAATAATATCAGAATAGGTCAAAAGTTTTGTCGAACAGAAAACGAAAATTAATTTCAAAATTATTTTATATTGCCAACATAAAATATTTTCGAAATTTATTTCCTTTTTCTGTTCAACATTGCTTTTCATATCGGCCTTGTGACCTATTCTAAAATTATTGTTAGAGGCGTCTGTAAAGAATTTAACGAATATTTCAGGATTCTTTATGACGAGAAACTTTGTCCCTGCCATAGATCATTTAAGTTTATTTATCATTTGATTTTGACCTCTATTATAACAAAATTGTTAGATATTCACATCTTACCAACGCCAAGGCCAAACTGAAAAGGTCAATATTTGTTAATAACACTTCACGTTAAATAGAAAGGGCAAGAAGTCGAGAAAAATAATTATTTTCGAACACATAAAACTATAGGGATATAATACTGAGGCTTCTATGTACTGAATCATACGTAAAAGTAAAAGAACACCCGGACATTCTGTAGAAAGTCCACCAAAGGGGAGGTGGGGGTTGTAATTACTTGTCAAGATGAGTTATGAAAAATGATTGCATATAAAAGATTCAATTTTTCAAATGGTCGATTATTTGGGACACACTTCCGGTTATAGACAGGTTTAATTCCTTTCCTGAGACAACAAAGAGTAGGTAACTCCAAATTTAAAGATATCTTAACGCATTAGATTTTACCGACCATATAACAGTTCAAAACATTCCAGCACAGGTCAGTCAGGGTTGATGTTTTAAATTGAGGGGTCGTTCTAAGTAATAAAATCTTCTAAAATCGAAAAAAAATCGAAGTTGTTTATCATGCGCAGCCCATGCAGACTGAACTGGGTCAATACTTTTCACACTTCCCAAGAAGTCTCTTATTGCATGACATATTACTGAAAATATTTGTTAGCGACGTATCCAATGCAGATTCTTCATGAACTCCGTAATCAAGAAACAATTACGTCAGTGGACAACCAAAATGTCGTAAATACAGCTGAATTAAGCTGGATTTACGACATTCTTGTCTCCCAAAGAAGGTTCATTGCTGTATAATTTAATTGTTAGTTTCGTCTATCAAAAACGAGCGATCTGATTGGTCGAAAAATTTAATTCATACCTCCATGAACAAAATTTTGAGTACGCAGCCATTTTGTTTGCTTCCGCACAAAATAATCACTACAAAAAGGAATCAAAATTTGTTAAGTTGTTGCATTTTTCGCTCGATGCTATTAAATTATAAGAAATGAAGATAATATTTTTTGTTTTCATGGAGGTATGAACCGAAAAGCCTAATCACAAAATGTATGAATCCGCTTCGCGTATTCATACAGTGTGATCAGGTTTTTCGGTTCATACCTCATTGAAAACAAAAAATATTCTCTTCATCTCTTAATTGAAGTAGCACCTTTGACCCTTACTGAATTTTAGGAGAAAAAAATGTTAAGTTGATCTTTTTGATGCACATGTAACTGACGAACCACGGCTGCCAAATGGAATGACCAACCAAATCTTTTATTTATACCGAAAATGAACTTATTCCGACATTTAGATAAGCATTTTTGTTGGTTTGGCAACTTAAAACGTCGCAACTAAAGCTTATTCAAGCTTTAGTTACGACGTTTAGGTCGTCAACCAACCATTTAACTTTTTGTTACTGGCGTTAGAATTTAATTCGAGCGTCCTGTCGATGTCAGTTGGCGTGGTAAGCAATTCGTCAACTGCCTCTTTTTACACGTCTTCAGCCTCGTTATCTTTCATCTCGGCAATTCTCGGAGCCGTTAGCGAGAACACGGAGATGAAACCGAACACCATCCCTAATAACAGAAGGATTGGCCAACTGAAATGTAAAACAAGATAATCTTTTTTGGTCGATCACAAGTCAAATTTAACCCAGTTTCAGACGGCAAAAAATTAGACTGATCCAAATCAAAGAAGTTGTAGACATCAATTTCAAGGCGATATCATTTTTAATTTCTCTGAGTATGATCTGGGTAGAAGACAATGCGCAAAATTTACATTTTCCTCATTATTACCAAGCAATTTCTACATTTTCCACATTTGTTTTCCCGAACCTTTTTGCTTCAGGGGCGTCAAAAAGGGGATTATGTGATAATGGGTTCTGCAATTCTAGCACAATTCCCCTTTTTGTCACTCCTCCCTAAAAAATCAATTTTTGGGGAAAAACGGAAAAAATCATGAAAATCAAATAGGAAAATAATCTCGAAAAAAAAAAGGAAGAATTTGCTTTTTATATGTAGCCGATTTGAATTTGGAGTAGTCTTAAAGTTAATATAGACTCGCATGGTTGAAGTTATTGATAAAACTTTGTAAATAATGTTGTAAAACAACGAAAGAGCCAGTTCTTGGTCATGCTCAGTTTCAATTAAATGTTTCTATGAAGCACTTAAATCGTTTTGAAATTCTGGCGTTTTGAAATTTTTAAAATTTCTATATGTCATAAGCGAATGGTTATTTCCCTGTTAGGGTTTAATTTTCATTTTTCGTGTCCTGCAAAGTGGAAAAAGATCGCTCAGTGAAAAATGCGAAACAAAAACTTCAGCAAACCTGTCATTTTGATTTGTATAATTGACGAAGACGTTTAGATATTCGAGTTGGTTTATTGATCATTTGAGAAAGTCCGTACTTTTACGCAAATTTCGACATATATTGTAAACTAGTGTGAATGGGGAAAGTTTACACCCAAAATGGTGTCAAGTTTCACCATTGAAAGAGTAAAGTTTCTCTGAATTTAGCGTATAGTTACATTAATAGTGTAAACTATTGTAAACTATTGTAAAAGGAAAGTTAACACCATAATGGATTGAGGTTTCACCCCTGAAAGAGTTAAGTTCCACTGATTAGTGTAACTTATGGCAAACTAGTCGTAGGGAAAGTTTACATCCAAAATAGTGTGAAGTTTCACCATTGAAAGTGTAAAGTTTCTCTGAATTTAGTGTATAGTTACATTAATACTGTAAACTATCGTAAACTAGTGTAAAGAGAAAGTTTACATCCAAAATAGTGTGAAGTCTCACCATTGAAAGTGTAAAGTTTCTCTGAATTTAGTGCATAGTGACATTAATACTGTAAACTATTGTAAACTAGTGTAAAGAGAAAGTTTACACCCAAAATAGTGTGAAGTTTCACCATTAAAAGAGTAAAGTAACACCAAATGTTCATTGCTGATTATACACCATTTTTCGTATTATTTAACACTAAAGTTCAGGTAACTATTCTCAGAAAGTGCGAAGTCACACCAACTTTTGTGTGGAGAAATGCTACACGAGTATTGGTGTTTCTGTCAACCTTTTTTGGTATAACGTAACACACTTTTTTACATCGCATAATTTATGCTCGTAGTCTTTCGTACTTGAAACGTAATTGAACTTAAAGTCACCAATTATGTGATACTCAGAGCAAATCCCGTCTACTTTCTTAACTTGCATATCAAAAGAAGATATCCATTCTTGATTAGATTGAGGTGTACGATTAACAAAATACTATAAAAAGGGTTTCGACTTTTTGTAACATATTTCGGTCCATATTGATTCAATATCCTCTGTTTCTAAGTCTGATCTATGCTGGAAAGTGATATGATTCTTTACGTTAACCCATTCCAACACAACAAATTTTTAGACTGGTCCAAATTGAAAGAAGTTGCAGACGATAATTTCAAGTTGATGGAATTTTAATTTTTTTCACCTTTTTAGGTAGAAAAAATTGTGGATAATGAAGAAATTGCTTGATACAAGCAATTTCTTCATTTTCCACAATTTTTTTCCGAATCTCTATAATTGAGGCGCGTAAAAAGGAGGGCTTGAGTTGGAATGGGTTAACCAAAACCACATTCCCTATTTATACCTTCTTTCTTTCCTTATATACGTAAAAGTAGGGATATAAAGATTGAAATCATCTAAAGATATTTCGCAAAAGCCAAAAAAGTTGAACATATTGAATTTAAAGCATGATATTTATAATTAATTGGAATATGCGTATTTGTGTATCTGTCCGTAAATCTGTCCGTGACCAGAAATCGTCCAATCGGTGTCCAAGAAAGACTTACTTTACAACCAACCATTCTTGGCCATAACTGAGATGCGAGTTGTTGATACTCTTCGTCCTATCGTTACAGCAATACACCTCGTCGCTGACGTGGTCGTTTCGACAGCAGTAGAAGTCGGATAGACCTACTAACCGGACACCGGTTGGACATTGGAAACCGGGTTGTAATTTGTGAGAGTAGTCATAATATGCCGGACAGTATTCTCCATAAACCTCTGATGCTAGAATTTAAGTATCAAGAATTGACCACAGTAGAAGTCGGATAGACCTACTAACCGGACACCGGGTGGACATTGGAAACCGGGTTGTAATTTGTGGGAGTAGTCATAATATGCCGGACAGTATTCTCCATAAACCTCTGATGATAGAATTAAAGTATCAAGAATTGACTACTGTAAGAGTCGGTTTATTGATTTTATAATTTATGGATCGCTGGCCCCGCCCACTGACTCCGCTGGTCACGCACGCTAGCTCCAATGGGAAGTTCCACTTCTATATCAAACGGAATTATTTTGTACATTTCATAGCGCGTAAAATGTAACAAACAAGTAAAATTGTTTGTAGTCGACCTGAACGTCGTAAGTACAACTTATTCAAGCTAAGTCGCCGAACCAATTAAACGAATTCTGCTCATTAATTTTGGCCAGCGCCGGAGTTCAAAGTTCATTTGATTATTTTCAGTCCTGGTGATTGGTCGATTCATTCTTTGATTTACAGGCGCGATCGGTCATTTTCTCGCAATTTTATCACAAATCCTAAACTATTTCTACTTATCGTATTTCAAAGCGCTTTCAAAAGTGCGGTACTCTAAAACAACACAACAACAACAAAACCTTAAAGCAGCAATAATTAAACCACCTAAATATCTCATTTTGCCTCCTCCGAAAAGATAGTGTTATCGAAAAATGTGGTTTAGGTAGAACTTTTTCTCTTTTCACGAAATATTTTCTTTTTTTTATAATAATAACTTTAAATGAACTGAAAAACCTAATCACACTGTATGAATACGCGAAGCGGATTCATACATAAGTGTGATTAGGTTGTCCTTACCATTTCGGAGGTCAGTGGGCGTGACCAGCAATCCATTCATTGTGTCCTATTTTTTATTTTCAGAATAGAAAAATCAAAAGAGAAGAAAAATACTATATCTTTTACCTACCGCCCAGAAAGAGAATCAAATAAGTCAACGTTAACAAACGCATGGTGGATGCACAAGCGGTCTATCCTGCGTTCAAATACTGGCCTCATGTTTTGTGAAACAAACATGCGGTGATTCGTTAAGGGAAAACTAGAATATCGTATCTGCTTTTTTAATAAGCCTTATTTACGACATTTACATGACTAAATTACGAGTTTTTCAAGCGTAATGTTGAACAATGAAACAATATCAGAAGATTTTGAAATATTAATGAAGGAGATATAATGGAATCAACCTTTTTCAATCGCTCAACTTTTATTTCATAACAACCTTTTTTGTATTTATCGATTTGGTTTGATAAGATTATGTTTTCCATCAATTAGTAACTTTTATTCAATCTAAAGTTGTTTGGCGTGAAAAGTGTCGTAAGTACAGCTTTATTCAATTTAAGCTATAGTTACGAAATTGTGCACGCCCAACGTCAATCAAACTGTAGTTACGACATTTCGCACGATATGTGTTGGCGGTCTGTCAATGTCTGTCTATACCAATATATATACCTCCACGCTGATAACAAACCTGAGTCTACAGTTGTCCCCAAGTGACTGACTGACAAAATTCTAGACTTGACCAAACCCAGAGTAATAACAGAAAAAAACATTCTTCCGACAACCATCTCACTCTTTTCACTGTATAAGGTTCTTTGTGTCTTAACCCTTGTCGTGCTGAAATCGGAATATTCCGGTTTTTGACAGGAGGTGTAGACTAAGATCAGACTGCACTTACGTGCAGGCTGATCTTAGTCTACACCTCATGCCTGTACTTTTCCTGTCAGAATTGTTATGAAGTTGATTTCTAAAACAAATATTGCACTTATGTGCAGGCTGATCTTAGTTTACACCTCATGCTTGTACTTTTCCTGTCAGAGTTGTTTATGAAGTTGATTTCTAAAACAAATATTGATTTTTGAACAAGTTCTATCAGTTCTTTCAGCCCTTTGATTTGTCAGCATTTCAGTAAGGTAATTCATACAGCATGATAAGGGTTAAAGACCGATAATTGACGGATCTCCGCTGTCGATCAATAAATCGATTAACCGATCAATTTATTTATTTAAAAAAAGGAATTTTTACTCCGAAAAATGATGTCAAGAAATTTAACGGTATTCGCGTAAAACCTCGAAACTGCAGCTTAGAATAATCTGTAGTTACGACATTTTGCTGGAACACCGACGATTTGTTTGCTTTGCGACTCAAACTTATTCAAGAAGTAGATAGGACGTCTAGCTTGCCAGTCAATATTTTTTTGTTTATATTACAGACTATATTCTATGTTAACTTTTTTTTTCAAAAACAATTTTTGGATATTCATCGAATTCCACCTATTCTCGTGCTTTTTGCGTCTAACCCGTACTATAAAAGACTTGCCAAAGGGCATAATCAATTGTGCAGTGGCGCGGTCGGACTCGAACCAAAAACCCCTCGGAATACGTGTCAATCGGCCTTACCAAAGAACCATAGAGTCAGACAGACTAATTCGACTTTAGTGGGCGTGGCCAGTAATCCATCGATTGCTGTTTTGTTTGTTTGTTTGTTTGTTTGTTTCTGTCTTAAAAAAGGATTATTTTTCAATTTTGCACGTAGACCTCGTTTCGCCTCTTAAGTTGAACTCTATTCACTGTATAGATTCCCTGTAAAAGAATACTATTAGAGGATACTTTAGAACTAGTACAGAAACATAATTTGTTCAGGATTTGGTCCATTTTCGAAAACAGTTTTAAGGTTGTAGTGTCGCTCTTGGTCGCTATCGTCTTGAAACCAGCGTTTGTCTTGTTAAAAAGACAGTATGCCTCGTACCATTTACGAAGCGTAATCGAGTGCTAGGTCCTCCTGGTGTCGTTAAGCAAGTGTCCTAAGAGATACGAGCGCATCCACGTTCACGTATTAATCGTCGCGTAACCCATTACCAGACAGCACGATTTTAGACTGGTACGAAAAGAAAGGAGTTGCAGACGACAATTCAAAAGTTGTGACATTTTAGAACTTTTCAACTGTCCGGTTGAGAAACATTGTGTGAAAAGAAGAAATTGTTTGTTGCAAACAATTTCTTCATTTTACACGTTTTCCCAATTATAATTCTTGAGGGGCACCAAACAGTGTTATTGTGTGGAAATGGGTAAATAGAAATGGCACCCAAAGTTCAGACAAAGGGGTTGGTTGTTTCGAGAGATATTTTAACCCTTGCCATGCTGTATAAATAACCTTGCCGAATTGCTGTAAAATCAAAGGGCTAAAAGCACTGATAAAACTTGTTGTTCAAAAATCAATATATCTTATAGAAATCAATTTCATGATTACCTCTGGCAAGAAAAGTATAAGCAGGGGGTGTAGACCAAGATCAGACTGCACTTATGTGCAGGCTGATCTTGACTACACCACAAGCCGAAACTGGAATATTCCGGGTTCAGCATGACAAGGGTTAATAGGATTCAAATAAAACCCACTAGTTTCAGTGTATGTCAGACTTAAACGGGAACTCGGTATAATGTCTCGTCCGAGAGCCAGTTAGTTTGTAAGTTGAGTTGCCTTGGTGCTCAAAACCTTGGATGTCTAGTGGGGGTCGTGCGTGGATAAGTGGAAAGGGCGGACGACTCGTAATCCGAAAGACGGCGAGGGATGCGGGTTCGAGTGCAGGCCCTGCTTCTGGTCACGATGGTATGTCCTTAGACAAGACATTTAGAGCCCTAGTACCGGTGATATCATGGACGCATATTTTAGCCCATTACCAAATGGCGAATTTAGACTGGTCCAAATTGAAATTTGCTGCAAATGACACCTTATGATTGCGCTAAACATGTTAAGAGCGCCTCGTCTGGACCACGTTCGGGCTTCATCGTAGGATCAAAGCATCATGAATACCAGAGGCCTGATGTGACGGGGAATCACAAGCGAGCAGGCTCTATCCCTTATTACATGATACTAATATTATACATCAGAAGTTGCTCTTTTTTGATGTATCTTGCCCTTATTGTATTTGTAAATATTTAGATGTAGATAAAGAATTATTTTAAGCGAATTTTGTCGTAATCATAACTGAAAATGTTCATCCCATTCAATTGAATTCGAGTGCTCTTCCAACTAAGATAATCGGGCTGGCTTATAAAGGGGCAGTTACTTTAAATCTGCTGCTACCGTGTCTATAGCTAGATATTTTCTGATTGGCTAATACGTGTTTTGTGTTTACCGTGTGGGTCAAAAACTAAGTAAGCATAAAAAAGCTTAAATAATGCAGATGCATCGTAACATTTATGCGTGCTCAAACAAATAAATGAATAAAAAAAAAAAAAAAAATGAATTAGTACACGTAATTTTACCCGTAATTTTTATTTCAAAAGTTATCCCCATCCTTAACCTATTCACACACAATCCCTCCTTTTTACGCCCCTCAAGAAAACAGCTTTGGAAAACATATTGGAAAAGGAAGAAATTGCTTGTAACAAGCAATTTCTTCATTATCCACAATGTTTTCTAACCAAATATACAAAGATTTTTAAAATTTCGTAAATTTGAAATTGTCGTCTGCAACATCTTTGAATTTGGACTGGTCTAAAATTCTATCGTTTGGGAATGGGTTAATGCGTGCATATGGATTTTTTTGTTCATATTATACGCACACGCTCACACTAAGAGACCGGAACAAGTTTGTTAGTATTCATGTATTATATCGCTTACAGGTTTTCTGTTAAGGGTGAAAGACTTAAAGTTGACTGTTTCGCCTTAGTTTTTGGTCTTAGGATACCGGCTGACTTCGAACCTGTTACCCCTAAATTACTGATAAAGCATCTTACGAATCGGCAATCGGCCATCGATACTGTCCGTCGAGAAACTCAGTGAATATTTAAAAGAATCCAAATGGTGAAATTTAGAACAAAATGATGCCAATGATCTGTAATGCTTTTTGACTGTGTTCCTGCGTGGCTAAGTGGTTAGCGAGGCGGACTCTTGATCTTAGAGAAGTCGAGGTTGGTGGTTCGATTCTCTACCGCGCTTCAGTCCCATGGGTATGTCCTTTGGTAAAACATTTCGGCGCCCCTTCCTAGTGCTTTGGAAAAACAGAAAGCACATGAATTAGACGACTTCGTCCTGATATATCTGAAAGACTGTTCACAGTGACGTTAAACTCATAAAAGAATGCGATTTATCTGATAATTAGAACCGACTTTTAATCAACAGAATAACAAATGTAACCATAAACTAAAATTAACACTCACAAAGATTATGATATATAGATAAAGGGAAAGGCAAATACAAAAAATTGAGTTGTCCCGCCGAAAACGACACTATTAATGAAAAGGAGTAGACTCTAGTTGGTTACAGCAACAAAGTCGCCAATAACGCAATTTTAAAGGTTTTTGTTTGTAAACAAGTGACATTTTTATCCCTGTTGAAGTATAGTGTATATATCAGCAAAAGGAAAAACAGAAGACGAATTGATATCCAGAACTTATACAAAAACTAACATTTCGATCTAAGTCGAGACAAAAACTAAATTTCAAACTAATGATTTTCAATACGACATTTGACCAATCGCGGCTGCCAACCATTTCTGTTGTTTCTGTTGTTTTGCGACTTAAACGTCGTAACTACATCTTATTCGAGCTGTCGTTACGACGTTTAGGTCGCCAACCTAAGATTTTACTTTTTTGTTACATGCTACTGACCACAATTTTTGCAAAATATCGCCGTTTAAAATCGAAGCGGGACTTCCTGTCCGAGTCAATAGACGTGGCGAAAGAAGTAAGTGAGCGGGACGAACGATTGGTTATTTAACCCATTCCAACTCAATCCCTCCTTTTTACGCCCCTCGAGAAAAAAGCTTTGGAAAACATTGTGGAAAATGAAGAAATTGCTTGTATCAAGAAATTTCTTCATTATCCACAATGTTTTCTATCCAAAAAGACGAAAAAATTCAAAATTCCATCAACTTGAAATAGTCGTCTGCAGCTTCTTTCAATTTGGACCAGTCTAAAATTTTGCTGTGTTGGAATGGGTTAATGTGATTGTCGATTGCATGTAATCATTTGATTTTGATATAACATATCAATATGTCAAGTTACAGTTTCTTGGTAAAATCATAAAAATTGTCATCTAAATACACGGGACCAGTACCATTAAGGCGAAAAGGGCATCTCTAAGGTGTTCGGCGAAATAAATGTGTGAAACAAAATTAAATAAGATACAACAGAAGTCAACCAGAGGCCTTTTTCCGAAAATAATTTATCATGTGGTAAAATGGTTACTATTGGCTTAGAAAATCGTTAAAGATCGAAAAGTTTCGACCCTTGTCAGCCTGCGTAAACAGCGCAGTCTGACCAGGATCGAAATTTTTCGAAACACTGAGGAGTTTCCCTTTTGCCTCAAGGGTAAAAAAAATTTAGGAATCAAGACATTCGTAAATGATTTTGTTTCTAAAACTATATCTGATAGTCACACTGGCTCTGTCCTTTACCTCAAAGATTTCCATGAAAATCTTACAAAATGATGTTAATGCCCTTTTCGTCAGTCCACGTTTGTCCTTCCACTAGAAAAGTATTCACTTTTGCATTTACGAACTAAGTGCGTTTGAATTGCAATCAAAGTATAGAGAAAATATCAATACATATGTATCTAATATATAATATCCAACCCTTTGAATGCATTTTCCTGATATTTTTTCTACTAAAATCTATGCCATTTCTTCCATTTCAAGCCACTTCAGTAGAAAAAATTAAAAAATCGGCACCTTTAGTTCATATGAGTTGAGTGACAACAGGTTGCATTGATAAAGATTAGACTGAATGTGTGTGCAGGCTGATCTTTGCCTCTGCTGCTGAAACTGCATGATTATGTCGATAATAAAAGGACAAAATCAACCAAAGAATTCTACACAGCCCTCCGTGACCTTGTTATTGCTGACATCATGCACCACGACATTTAGTTCCGTACCTCCAAAAACTAACTTAACCTTCAACTTGGCCCAGATATCGCCCTTGGGATCTATGTCTACTTTGATTAGTCCAACAAACGTACATCCTTCCTCGTCAACGAACCGTGGATTCGTCTTGGTAGATGCGTACACTTCCAGAACCGCTTGTTTCATGTAATCGGCGGACGGGAAATATTCATGTTCTACCGCTCGATGTGCAGAATCGAGCGAAACAGCCTGACCTATTTGTATATGCTTGTTGAACAGATCGTCGCAATAATCCATCTTTCCGACTGTTATACGTTTTCTATCTGGGTGACGGCCCGGTTTAAATTTCATCATTCTCGCAATACCGTATGTAAACTTACAAACGCGAGAGGAGATGGCCTTCGTCTCATGTCCGTATATCACTGCACCTTTCAACACTGCACCTGCAGGTTCTTTTGGAATACGAACGAGGTTCTGGAAGGGCTCCATCATATATTTCTGTAGATATGTCGATTCAGAAAACCCCCCGACCAGGAATATATGCTCAATATTGTCAACTTGGTCCGTAATCTTCTTAGTCTCGCGAACAATCTTATCTAACGTCGCATCAAACATTTCTCTTGCTAAATCTAGCTTAATAAATATCTTCCCTTGTTTAAAATCCAATCGGCCATGAAGCGGAGAAGAGTCAAGTGTCTCTGTTATATCTTCATCAGTTGCTTCTTTGTGTATATCTAACAGTCTGACAGGAAACTGGAAGACTATTCTATCCGAACCATCAAAGAACCTCTTCTTTCGTTCGAACTCTTGTAACAACTCCCAGTATTCTTCCATATTCTCCGTCTTGAATTTCTTCAGCGTTTTCGCCCCAACCAGTCTGATTAAAATGTCCATGAAGCTTTCGTCTACACTAGTGCCACCGAAGTCACCCCCTGTCGCCTTGTGTAACTCTTTTAATGTTCCATCACCATTGACTTCGTGACATGTAATGTCCGCTGTACCACCTTTAAAGAAAATGACGAATCAAAACATACAGCACATAGGATATTCTTTTTTACAAATATTGTACAAATCTATCAAATATTTCATTTTATTCAAAATAATCTGCGAGTTATCCACATACCACATACCTATGTAAGCCTCGACCAAATCTTCATTGCATTTTTCAACAGTTTAATCCAAAAACCCTCGCGACTACAGCTAGATTCAACCTTTCATGAAGATGTTCTAGAAATCAAGCTACGATTTAGAGGAGATTTTTATACCAACTGGCAACGCCCACTGAGTCCGACAGGAAGTTCGACCCACTAGATATTAGATGTCGTTAATTTGCAAATATATGGCCAGTTATATGTAACAAAAATTTATATGGTTAGTTTGTGTCCTAAAAGTCGTGGCTACAGCTTGAGGTTTAACTCGCCAACCAAAAAAAAAAAAAAGAAAAAAAAAAAAAAAATGCTACACAATAATGTTGACTAGTGTTAGAGTTCACAGTTCACGTCCGGTCTAAATGATTGTTTAGAAAAGAAACATCAAAAATAAAATAAATGTTTCCTATATTAATATATTTTAGGCCTAGATGGAACCACTGAAGACAAAGAGAAAGCCACAAGATTTAACAATAAGAAACGTTTCAGTCTGATAAAGAATGCCAAGCAAGACGCAACAGAAGTAGCCCCCCCTTCTCGATAAAAATTCAGGTTCCATCAAATCGGACAACACAGAAAAGGCGGATATTCTAAATCAACAGTTCCAGTCAGTTTTCACTCCAATGACACCAATTTCTTTGGCTCAGTCCTGCCTTTCATCTATAAGACAAAATGTGTTTTCTTCCTCTTTCAGCAAATACCCAGTTATGCCGAACTTTACTATTTGCACCAGTGGAGTACAAAAACTTATTTCCAACCTGAAACCAGACAAAGCAGCAGGAGCAGACAATATCAAACCTCTTGTACTAAAAAACTTATGTTATCAAATTTCCCCGATCTAACAAATTAGATAACTAAAGCTGGAATAAGCTATAGTTACGAAGTTTAAGTCGCCAAACCAATAAAAATGATTCACAATTGGCGGCTATTGTAGGAGTTCAAAGTTCTCTTCTGGTTCGAAGGATTATTTTTCAGTGTTGGTTAATTCTCTGAATGACAGTCGCGATTGTTCAATATTGTGTATGTATATGAATCCCACAAAATGAAAAGGAACCCCATCAAAAGTAAGAAAAGCGTCGACCCTACGCGAACTGACTTTTTGCTCAAGGCACATTGTCTGCAACAGAATGGTGATTCTAGATCAAACATTCTTTTCGGGTGTTTGCTTTGGATCCCGATGGAGGTCCCTTTTCGCCAGAAGGAATGTAGGTCGTGACCATAGCTCAATGATAGCGCGTAGGAATCCTAATCATGGGGTCCTGGGTTCGAATCCCGGAAGTGGCGAATATCTATTCACCAACTGGTGGATAATCGTAAACCTAATTGGGGTGAGCAGCTGGAGGCTCGGAAAGGGTGTTGTAGTAATATTTGTGTAAAAATACCAGGTATACATGGTTAGGTGTTCGAGTCGCGATATGACTTATTTACCGTTAAAAGTCGCGTTAAACACCATTCAATCAATCAAACAAACAATTAAGATATAAAGAACGATTTCAACATCACCTCCAAGATCTAGGACCATATATCTCATCCCTGGGCTAATTTTGATATCTGTGAAGTTTTTCTTACAAAACAAGGACGCAGCCTCGGGCTCTAATGCTAGACTCAGCATCTTATCGTCTATACCAGCCTGAAAAAAATAACAAAAAAATTCAATGTAATTCAATTGTGTATAGAATAGCTCTTGTATATATTCTCAATTTTGATATTGTTAGATCTTGTTCAATTGGCATAAAGTTTCCCTCTTTTATTTCCATACCTGTACATTTGTAATTTAATCCGTTGCATCATTATGTATCAGGAACATACTATCATAGGGACAGTCGTCAAATATGCATTCAATTTTTTAGACAAAAGATTTTATCAGATCTATATACACATAATTTGATTCTTAGTTTCATCTATCAAAAACGAGCGTTCTGATTGATCGAAAAAAATGTTCATACTTCCACAAACAAAATATTAAGCACGCAGCGATTTTGTATGCTTCAGCATAGAATATTTCCACACATATAAACAGAAAAAACTTTTTTCACACTTAAGTGTGATTAGGTTTTTCGGTTCATACCTCCATGAAAACAAAAAATATTATCTTCATCTCTTAAATAAATATTTCTAGTTAAATATTTACATTCCATCCAGAAAAAATCGAAAACGTGAGAAAAAAAATCGTATCAGATAGTATCAATAACGGTTTCAAATAAGTACATTTGTAGTCTAAGATGATGTCTTTTCATTCCTTATATGACTTCATAATGCAAATAAACATAATCAGAATGGTAAAAGAGGTAAAAAATACTTGTAGAAATACAGATGTACTTTTGATTATTTCATCGAATTTATTTAATTAAGAGATGAAGAGAATGTTTTTTGTTTTCATGGAGGTATGAACCGAAAAAACTAATCACACTGTATGAATACGCGAAGCGGATTCATACATTGTGTGATTAGGTTTTTCGGTTCATACCTCCATGCGAAGCGGATTCATACATTGTGTGATTAGGTTTTTCGGTTCATACCTCCATGAAAACAAAAAATATTCTCTTCATTTCTTATAATTTAATAGTATCGAGCGAGAAAAGCAAAAACCCTACATCTTTTGATACCTTTTTGTATGGGACTATTTTGTGTTGAAGCATACAAAATCACTGCGTGCTCAAAATTTTGTTCATGGAGGTATGAATTAAATTTTTCGACCAACCAGAACGCTCGTTTTTGATAGACGAAACTAACAATTAAATTATTAGGAAATGTTTATATAATAAATAAGTATTATTACCAGTACTACCACAACATCCTTTCCTAGCCGGATAATCGTAAACCTAAGTGGGATAGCAGCTGGAGGCTAGGAAAGGATGTAGTGGTAGTACTGGTGTGAGAAATACCAGGAATCCATTGTTAGGTGCTCCAGCCGCCGCGATATGACTGAAATACTGTTAAAAGCGGCGTTAAACCCCATTCAATCAATCAATCAAACTTTCCTAGCCTCCAGCTGCTATCCCACTTAGATCTACGATTATCCAACCATTGGTGAGAGACAAATGTCGGAAAGAATATGTGCCGCCGTCGGGGATCGAACCCACGATATCCCATGATTGAAGATTAGGAGTCTAACGCGTCTCCGACTGCGCTATGACGGCGGCATCTTATGTTGAAACACTCGTCTGTTTCAACGAGCAAAGGGGGAAATATGTGGCGTAACTGGGGTCTTCCTTTTGAAGAATAGGTACTTAACGACCGAATAATCATCAAATCTGGTTCTAATAATTGACTTTAATCGTAGACTTATATGGTAAAAATATCAAAATGTAATCCACAAAGAATTATCTACTGAAACTATTTACCCATTTCCGTACGGTGGCGTTTTTGACGCCCCTCTAGACAAACAACTGAGAAAACATTGTGTAAAATGAGGAAATTGCTTGTCACAAGCAATTTTTTCATTTTACACGATGTTTTCTACCCAGAAAGTTGAAAAAATTCTTAAACTTACGAATGTCGTCTACAACTCCTTTCAATTTGGACCAGTCTAAATTGTTATAGTGTGGTAATGGGTTAATAAAGAGCCTACCATGTTTGCCGCCTGTCTCATGAACCGTTTAGACAGATCATCCCATATAGCCGGCACAGTTAGAATCCAATGTATATCTTTGTGACTATGTATTTGAACGTGATCCTCACGTCGATTCAACTCCTGTTTACAATGATCCACCATATATCTAATAGCCGCAGCAAAGATATCGATGGCAGACAACTCTTTGTCTCCTATATCTGTTAACTTCATGTCGATGTTTAGAGGCTAAAAATGAAATTGAAAATGATATTCAAGCTGTAGTTACGAAGTGTTGGTCGCTAACAAACCATTTTACTTTTTGTTTCCTGTTACTGGCAATGAAGTTTGCAAATAACGCTGTTTGATATCGAAGTGGGTGATTGAATTGGGTTTAACGCCTCTTTAAACCCTTTCCTGTTTTTCAAAATTTTAGACCTGTCCAAACTCAAAGGTTTTGCAGACGACAAGTTAAAGTCGATTTTATTGAAAAAATAAGCATTCAATAAGGTAGAAAATATTGTAACAAACACTTTCTTCTTTTTCCACAATATTTTCTAAAGTATAAATAAAAAGACTGGGATGTAAAAACCAGGGTTTGTCCAGGAAAGGTTTACAGTATTTCAGTCATATCGCGACGGATAGGGCACCTTAGGGTTAGGGATTCCTGGTATTTCTCTCACCAGTACTACTTCTACCTCCCGCTGCCAATTCTACCCTTTCCGACAGGTGTCTCTCACCACTTATCCATACTGGAGAAGGTGTGAGAGACAAATGTCGGAAAGGATATTCGCCTCGGAACTCGGTGGGTGTGGCCAGGGGAGTCAGTGGGTGTGGCCAGGGGAGTCTGTGGATGTGGCCAGGGGAGTCAGTGGGTGTGGCTAGGAGAGTCTGTGGATATGGACAGGGGAGTCAGTGGGTGTGGCTAGGGGAGTCTATGGGCAGGGCCAGGGGATTCATTGTGTGGGACCAGCAATTCGTCAATTGAATAGTCGTTGAGCAAATATTTCTTTTTATTCACATTCTGTCTCGTTAGAATTGAAATAATTAACATAAACGATATCTACGCGGATTTAGAAACAAACGGCTATGTTAAAATCATTATATCATATCATTAAAAAAATGCATGATTCAAGTTTTGAATTTTATTTCCATGAAATGAAAATAAGCAAAATACTTACCCCATTCCGAACAAACAGTTTCATTTTAAATCTGGAAAAGAAATACCATTTCTTATGTTCCTCAGATTTCAGCAGTGACTTGAAATGTCTTCTTGCCTCTAACCCAAAAGAGTGGAACTTCTTACTTGGGTCCAGTAGCACTTCCGTCGGTGTCTGCATTATAAAGGGTCGGCTAAAAATCTTAATGCCTTTATGTTTGTTGATTCTTTCGACCGTTTTAAACTTATTTATCATATACCTACCGAATTCCATTTTAAGATATATCCATAGCACGCGGACCATTTTAAGATATATCCATAGCACGCGGACAAAATCGGAATCGACAAAAAGAAAATATCCTAATTCCGTATTAAACATGAATTGAACTGACGTCATTTTACTCGTAAGATGACGTCACGTCAAGAATAACGTTATTATGATTTTGATTAGGGTTAATTTAGACCAACTTCTTTAGCTTCTTTTTATCTTGCATCAAAACTCGTAAGTATATGATATATGGAATACTGTGATGTAGTAATGATACAAAACATTGCATTGCATTCTCGCCGCTTATAAAAAATTGATATTTCACTCGACCTTCTGTCTCTTGAAGTATCCAAATTTTCCTACGCGGCTCGAATTAAAAACAAGCTTTTGTACCACAACTATAATATGATATTTCTTAATCAGTCTCTCAAGAACTTCCTAATTATATATTCACACCTGCTAGAGAGAGTCGATGGCTTTTGTATCCATTGCTACCCTTGTTACAGGTTGGTAGACCGTGACCGGCTGTTTAGAGTTCTTTATAGTTCTTTTTTGCACTCATAGTCCCAGGAATTTTTCACGTTTGGAGCAGATTGACTTCTTAACCCATTCCCACACAATGACGCCCCTCAAGAAAAACAATTGGGAAACATTGTGTAAAATGATGAAATCGCTAGTAACAAGCAATTTCTTCATTTTCCCACAACGTTTTCTTCCCAGAAAGTTAAGATATTTATAATTTCGTAAACTATAAACTGTTTATTGAAGCTCCTTTCAATTTGGCCCAGTCTAAAAGGTTGCCGCCTGGTAATAGGTTAACTTATTGATTTCTACAGTCATTCAAGGAACTGTGTTAAAGATGATTTTAAAGGTAGGTATCGATGTTTTTTCATGTCACTGATTTTAGTTATCTTTATTTCCTCTCATTTACCATTTGAATACAATATGCCGAAAAGTAGTTTGCAAAAATCTGAGGTCGCTTATCAGAAAAAAGCAGGGTATTTCCCTAATAGCCGACGTAGGCTATTAATCTATTTTCAGATTTATCCGAGACAGTTGCGAAGAATACAGGATCATTCACGTGGTGCGATTTACCGTTGGAACCATGCATCTAGTTTAAATTATATCATACCAACGTCATCGTTACGTCATCAGGAGTTATGTTCGCTAGCCGGTCTTTAATTCTGTAAAGATCAGTCCAAAACTGTCGCAAGAGTTATTTCGAATATAAACATTTACCGTAATTTTGTGCTTACTCTTTCATGTGTCATGATTTAGGACGTTGGCTGTTTCGCTAGTAAATTTATTACCTTCAGTTGACTTTGGGTCATATGCAAATGAGGTCATTCGATGTCGACAGCCGAATTCCGTGATATCTAAAAATAATCTGGAATTCCGCTGAACCTTTCCGATATGACCACAGAAAGCCTCTTTAGGCCTATAAGATTACCACCAAGACGATACCTGACTCAACTTAAAGAATTAAATGTTCGTTTGAGTGTATTTTTCGGCACTTTGTAATTTGTTCTTATCTATATTTCAGAAACATCGATACCCCCCTTTAAAGACGGACAGTTATAACTGGAAACTCACATTTTTTTCTATTTGAATGTGTCAAAGATCAGATTCGGTTCAGCCGAATTTTCATAGTCTTGTCTCGGTTGATAGATCTAAAGTCCCATAACGTTGTTTTCGCAACAATAATATAGATAATTATATTTAAGAGATGATGAGAATATGGAGGTATGAACCGAAAAACCTAATCACACTGTATGAATACGCGAAGGGGTTCATACATTGTGTGATTAGGTTTTCGGTTCATACTTCCATGAAAACAAAAAATATTCTCTTCATTTCTTATAATTTATTAACATTCAGGGAAAGAAACAAAAGCTTTACAAATTTTGATACCGTTTTGTATGGGACTATTTTGTGCGGAAGCATACAAAATCGCTGCGTGCTCAAAATTTTGTTCATGGAGTTATGAATAATATTTTTAGACCAACCAGAACACTCGATTTTGATAGACGAAACTAAAAATTAAATTACATATATAAAAGTCTCCAAAGCTACCTTGATGCTAACACCATCCCAATAGTTTGTTAGAAATTCGTCTGGGTTCGCTGTAAATGAATACCCATAACCACTGTATGTTGTACCAAAATCAATCGCCACCACCAACAGGGCCGATTGTTTGGGATTACTCAGGACAATCTACAATATTCCAGTCACGCTACCTTTAGATTTTTTGTTTGAAACGTCCCAATTTTCCTTGTAAAATGCAACCATTGAACGCAAAGAATCGCAATTAGAAATTAGAAATAAGTAAAATTTTATGGATCTACTTGTGCGCAAGCAAACAGAATAGTTCAATGCTCAAAATTTTGTTCGTCGTGGAACACTCTAATCAGATGATTTCTGATGATTGTTTAACCCATGTACTATTCTTGTGAATTTCGAAATTAGAATAGACTGACAAAACATAAAGGAAAGGGGTTTTTCTGTCATAATTCAATAAGTATCAAGTCTAGTATACATGATCGGTAATCGTCACATTTCTTTAAGATTGATACTCGATAAAAATCACGATGATGCTTGACCGACATAAGCTGATAAAATTTTAAAAAAAAATCGCTTGGAGAATGACTGTAATCCGTCACTGAAATGGGTGATGACTAATCATCACAAGTGATAAAATTCTTTCAAAAAATTAATAAAACAGTGTGTAGCTTTTATAATTTGTTTGTTTGAATGGGGTTTTACGCCGCTTTCAACAATCTTTCAGTTATGTCGCGGCGGCTGGAGCACTTAACAAAGGAATCCTGGTATTTCTCACACCAGTACCGCCATCACATCATTTCCTAGCCTCCAGCTGCTATCCCACATATGTCTACGATTATCGACCCATTGGTGGGAGACAAATAGTCGGACAGGATTAGTGCTGCCGTCGGGGATCGAACCCGGGACCTCTCGATTGACAGTCCGACGCGCTACGAACTGCGCTATTACGGCTGCTGTAGCCTTTATAAACCGTGGTAGCTAAGTGCATTACGGTTTAATGCAAAGTATGTGAAGCAAATAGAAAATCGCTTTTATTAACGGTATAAGGTGTTTATAAAAATGTCAAGCGTTTAATACCCATTTTACAAAACTGTTGTCGTAGTATCGGCCTTTATATCATACCTTACAATGAAATGATTGTAGTGAACGTCACAAGCTTATCACAGACGACAAAAAAGACGAGATCGATGGTTTCGATAGCAGGTAAAATTCATTGCTTTGGAACTGTGATGGTTTGCCGTCACAATAGTAAAAGACGGTTATACACCAGATACTTGTAACGAACAGATAAGGTAGTGGCTTCGGAGATTTCTTTTAGTACAATAGACCAAACTTGGAGTAACGACGGTGTGATCGCCAAATTAACCCTTGTCATGCTGAATATAATCCTTATCTAAATGATCATTAAAATCAAAGGCCTGAAAGCACTGGAAGTACCAGTTAAGGGTCAAAAATTATTTTGAAACTAAAATTCATAAATATCTTTGCAAGTTGAAAGAGTCAAAGAGGAGGTGTAGGCTAAGATCAGACTGCACTTTTGTTCAGGCCGTTCTTTGTCTTTACCTTCTGCAAAAGCAAGAATACTTCGGGTTCAGCACGACAATGGTTAAGATAAACATATTTTGTAGCATTAGGCTAAAGCATTAAAAAAACAGATACCGTTTTCAGACTTGGTTTAGTATTTCCACCATCTGCACCTGAAAGGAACAAAACAGCAAAATATGTATGTTGGTCTATCGAATGGGGACGCAACTTTACGCCGTCTGCCAAGTATTTGATAGACATATTATCCCAACAGATAAAAAATGTGTTAAGATTATCTACCCCTTTAAGGTAAAAGGACATTTCTAGATTACGAAAATATGGAAAAAGCGAACAGTGTAGACCCTGTCAATACTGCACAACTCAAGAGTCTGACAAACGTAAAATAATTTCGCCCTTTCCAGATTAACTCTTTTTGTCTTTTCTGTTCATAGCTGTTCATTATTATTTTGCCAATTTTATGGTCAGTAACATGTATTAGAGAATATAATGGTTCGTTGCCGGCATACAGGTCGTACACACAGCTTGAATAAGCTGTAATTACAAAGCTGTAATTACAATAATTAGGCCAAAAAACCAAAAGGAATGTTTAACATAAATGTCGACCAATGTCGGAGTTCAAAGTTCACTTCCAGTCGAAGTGTATGATTTGATTCGTCTTTTGGTTTTCTGATTAGCAGCTGCGACCCTACCAATTGACGGATCGCAAGCCACGCCCACTTCATTGGGAGATAACTCGAAAACATTGCGAAAGGGTAGTTTGCCTGAGATACCATGCGAATATAATCTGAGCAGTAATGGCCATCGTGAAATTGGCAGTGAATTATTTTGATTTAATTTTAGAATTGAATAGAATGGGAATAATGAGCGAGATTTAAATGTTATGAGCGGTTTGAGTTAAATGACTAATATGTAATTACCACCTTTTATAAAATGTATGTATTGTTTTATATACAGAACTCTCTATTAAATCCTGCCAATCACATACCTCCCAAGCCAGGTCAGCCAATGAAATCGCGAAATGTTTTAGTGATGTAAACGGAAATTGAAAATTGTTTGAACGAGTTAATTGAGATATTCGAATAACATGTTCAGAAATGTTAACGAAGAATTGAGCGCAATTGGTGTTATTAAATGCACTCATGGTTTTCAGTCGTTAATCGGGTGAATGTAAACGAGTGAAAGGAACAAAATAGTTTTGATGGCGACCTGAACTTCATGATTAATTTGATTTGTCGGTCGAATAAATTTTTGGCATGGACAATTTATCATTTAGATAACCATTGGCACTTAACCTTAATCAAAGCGACAACAAAATATTAAACGTTTCAGAAAAAGAATTGGGAAACATTGTGTAAAACGAAGAAATTGCTTGTAAAAATGTAACACAATGTTTTCTATTCAGAAAGTTGAAAAATCTAAAATTTCATAAACTTCAAATTGTCGTCTGCACATTCTTTCGATTTGGACCAGTCTAAGATGTTGCTGTCTGGTATTGGGTTTTATGGGTTTTATTCAGTCTGACAAGGGTTAACCCTTCGCCACACAGTAACGCTTTTTGATGCCTCTAAATAAACAGACTTTTTAAAAAATTGTGGAAAATGAAGAAATTGCTTATTTCAAGCAGTTTCTCCATTATCCGCAATGTTTTCTATCCCAAAAGACAAATATTTTAAAAAGAAATCACCAACTATGAATTGTCGTCTGCAACTTGTTTCAATTTGGACCAGTCCGAAATGTCGTCTGGTAATGGGGGTCCAGTTGTTTTCTACCATTTAACCTTACCTTTAAATTCGGAACTTCTCCCAGATAACTCTTCCCGTACCGGAGCTTTAAAATGAAATGATTATAGTTAACATATGTGATCCTTGAAGTGAAAAGGCACCATCCTCTAAAAGTAAATATATATACTGTATAAAGCGACCTCTCATGGAACGACTCTAGTTTGTTTACATTTTGAAATCGAATCGAATGCACCCGATTCTTTACCGAAAAGGTTCGCTTATCATCGGCTTTGACTGTTATATACCCATGCGCTGATGACTAAACTTTACGGACGACTTCGTTAATCTCGGTGACCTAGCTTGTTGTTTGACTGACTAGCGAAAATTAAAACGTCACCATTGACATCATACTTATTTTAATACAAACCTTGTGGGTAACAATTTGAAATATCAAAACTTCTTTCACGAATTTTAGGCTTACCGCGTAGAATTATTTTGATCTTATAGTTTCAGTCGTCATATTTACTCATGCTTTTAGGCCTCAAGTATTTCGAAGCCATATCTTCCTAAAAACACAAATTAACAAGAAAACCATACCCCAGGCCCAAGAGCATAAATAAATATTACGATTTATATTACAAGATCAACATTATTCAATACAGTAAGTCTACAATTCGTGAAAGATTGTAACTTCTTCCCTTTCAAAAAGTAGAAAAATTATAAATAAAAGTATATTAAAGTGAATAATACGTACATACAAAATAGAAAATTCTGTTCTAAAAATCATTCTTCGTCGTCTTCAATACCGCCTGAATATTGTCAATAATGGTTTCAGTACTGTTACCGGCAATACAATTTATTGAACATATTGATACATTGTGGCGCATGAATTCATACTCGTTCAAACGAAAATAAGTCACAAAAGTGCGAAATATTTAAAAGATGATGAGATTTTTGTTTTCGTGGAGGTATGAAACGAAAAAACTAATCACATCAATGTGATTAGATTTTACGTTTCATACCTCCATGAAAAAAAAATCTTTATTTCTTATGATTTAATGACATCTAGCGAAAAACGCAAATATTTTACAAATTTTGATACTTATTTTTGGCATGGAACTATTTTGTTCGGAAGAATACATAGTAGCTACATGCTCAAAATTATTTCATAGGGGTATATTTTTTTCCTGGCCAATCACAACGCTCGCTTTTGATAGACAAAACTGAAACTATAATACAATACAACAAGTGTAACAATTTATCACTTGGTAGCCTGCCAGTAAGCGTCTTTTAAACAAGATCTATACTTTTCTCAAGCTTTAGAATAAATCTTATCATCGATACTTCAAATATGCACATTGTTAATGTCACGGTTGAAATAATTTATGTACAGGAATGAATTTATATATTTAATTTTTAGTTTCGTTTATCAGAAACGAGCATTCTGATTGGCCGACAAAAAACAACATAATTCCATTAACAAAATTTTGAGCACTCGGCTATTGTGTATGCTTGCCGGCAAAATAGTTTGATAAAAAATGTATCAAAAATTATTTGTTTCGCTTTTACAATGTAAATTAGGCCTGTGCGTGTCATTTCCAACCATTTCGCATGTGCGTGACTCGCACACATTGAATACCCTGGACAGCCATTCGGGGCAATTACAATATACTCTGTTTGTTTAAAGAAGCTTTGGGTCAGTATCTACAGAGCGCAGAGTGAAGACTCTGATCAGACTGTGCGGATGCACAGGCTGATCTAAGTCTTTACTTGGCGCACACGTGTAATGGTTGGAAATGTTACGCATGTGCTAAATTATAAGATATGAATAGATATTTTTTGGTTTCGCGTATTCATACAGTGTGATTAGATTTATTTTTCGTATACCTGCAGGAAACAAAACAAAACAAAACAAAACTATTCTCTTCCTCTATTTCGGTGTTGAGCGAGTAAAATATGGCAACAACAGATAATTTACACTTTCCCATTCTTACTTACAGTTTCTGTTTGTTGATTCCGCCACAGAAGGTCTCGCTCGCGTTTCGACCAAGCTGGTTGAATCGGGAGTCCTTGTCCGTGTTGGGGGATCTGAAAATATGTGTAGACCTGAACTAAAATTAATGAAAACTGTTTTACATTAATAAACTGCTCATTTAGAACTCATTCTTTTTCTAGTAAACTATAGGCCCTTAGCATTATTATTATCATTACCATTTTCTCTCTCTTTTTTATGTTGGTAGAATAATAGTGAATGAAAATGTTGTGTGTGTTAACTGTGTAATATTATTAGATCCGCAATAGTCCTGTCCTGAAACTTTTCTCTGTTCAACCCCTGGTTTTTACGACCCTGTATTTTCATACTTGAGAAAACACTTTGAAAGAAGAAGAGATTGTTTGTATCAAGCAATTTTTTATTTTTCCATAATGTTTTCTACCATACTGAATGTTTATTTTTCAAATTGAAGCCATTTTAATTTTCGTCTTCAAAACCTTTGAACTTGGACTGGTCTAATATTTTTTCTATACATGACAGGGTTAAACAGTTGACGGATCGCTGGACCTGTCACCTGACTCCGTTGGCCACTCCCACAAGAAGTTTCATCATCGATATTAAATGTCGTTATTTTGCAATTGTTAGTACCATGTAACAAAAAAGTATTATTGTTGGATGGCGACCTAAACGTCGTAACTACAGCTTAAATAAGCTGTAGTTACGACGTTTTAGTCGCCAAACCCATAAAATTATTCACATTAATGTCACCAGATATCAAAGTTCAAAGTTTACTCCCGTCTAAATTAATGATTTGGTTTGTGGATTGATTCTTTGATCGACACTGGCGAACCGTCAATTTGGGGAGTGCGCCAAGAGAAGACTCTGTGTCAGCCTGTGCACATGCAGTGTCTGATCAGAGTCTTCACCATGCGCTATGTATATACCTGCTGACTCTAAGTTTGTTGAGACGATCAGCAAATCGTCGGTGGGCGAGCAAAATGTCGTTACTACAGCTTTGATAAAGCTGTAGTAACGACATTTTGCTCGTCCACCGAGTAAATTTCAGAAATGTGCCAGTGAGTGAATCTCGAGGCTGATTAATGTTTGCACTTCTCACAGGGCTTAGTGCAACAGTATGGTAAGTGCCTTTATTTATATACGCATTAACGACAGCTATGCGCTTTACCCACAGATATGTAAAAATATTGGAAAGTTTAAATATTCTTTTAGTTCTTATTTTCAACCTTATCCTATTGAAATAAAGATAGAAAAATTTAGAAATGCATTTACAAGATTTAGATTATCAGCACATAGACTTGAAATAGAGGCAGGGAGATAGCATAAACCCCAACAAATCCCATTGGAAAATAGAAAATGCAAAATATGTAATTCACTTGAGGATGAAATGCACTTCTTACTTGAATGTTTTCTCTATTCAGAACTAAGAAAAACTTATATTAAGCAGTATTATTGGAGAAAACAAAGTATGTTCAAATTTGTTATAAGAATGTGAATACTACCAGAAATCTAGATTTATCTACAAAGGCCTTGAGATTAGAAATGGTTATGTTACAAATGGAAACTTGATTAACACCAATGATTGATAAAGTGATAACATATATGATAATTCGATAACCTATTAATACATGTTTATCTTTATACTGATAGTAATAAACTCAAATTATACAATTGATGTTTATCAATGATTATATAATTGAAATGGCGTTGTGAAAAAGAATTGCTTGTAATGAACAACTTATCCCCCCCCCCCACTACAATATTAACTGTCCTACCGAAAGCTTATTTCTAAAATTAAGTCCACTATAAATTTTCGTTTGTAGAACCTTTGAATTTCGATTAGTCTAAAATTGTTCATAACAGAGAAGGATTAAGTAGACGAGGTACGCTGATACCCAGAAGCAAACTTTTACTGCATGGTATTACCTTGCTTTGTCTTAGCAGATTATGAATTGTAAATATTATTTAAATACAACTGAAGGTCAGTTATGACAATAGTGTCGTGCGTAAGTTTGTATTTTAGTTTATTTTTACCATTTTTACTATATAACTTATTGTACTAGTAATTATGGGAGAAACCCCTAGTATGCTTTCGTCACATGTCAATTTAAATCCTGGAGCATAAATAGGAGATTTTTTTCCGTTAGCAATTCAAACGGTTTTATAACAAAAGTAGTTCGGTGGATTTAAGGTAAATTATAAAGTTATAAAGCTCACATAATGTATAATTAACCATAATAATTATGTCCTTAATGTTTTATACAGATAAATAACATATATTTCATTCCTTGGTTTGACAAGAATCTTATTTAGTCCTTCACATAGGTGTTTAGTGAGGGTAACGAACGACAACTCTGCTTGGGGTTTGACTTAATACGTGACCGATAGACGCTAATTGATTTAAACAACACAGTCGCCAATGTTTTAATTCTAAAGGTTTTTATTGTAAAAAAGGGACATTTTACCCCCGGTGAACTATATCTTATTATATATGTACATGTTATAGTGAGGGATTTAAGGTCAATTTTGTCTATACAGCTAACTAAAACTTTAACATTCTATAGGATTTCTAAACTATAATTTGAAAACCTTCCATTATTGTCTACTTACCCTCTTGCAGTGACTCGATTGGTCGAGGTGGTCTAACTGCTGTCGTCTTAGCTGCAAGAAGAAAAGCGTCGTTGGGCGTGGGAAATGTCGTAACTACAGTTTTATTCATTATCACCTTTCTTTGAACCAAACGGTAAAGAATGAGGTTTACAAATTAAATATCCGATATTATAGCTAATATTAGAAACAATCTTTGTGCATGCGTGTCTCGATCCAAAATAAAGAGAGTCTTACCATATGGACAGAAACTAAAAATATAGAATTTCTTACTTCCTTTAAATCAGAAATGAAAAATATAATTGGTTAATAATATTATGTCGGACATAAATGGAAACCGTAAAAGACTGTTTGTTTATGATCAAATCATTGGATCAATGGTAAATGAAGTATATCAGTATTTGAAGGGGACTGAATTAATCAAATGTGAGCATGAAGACCTGTACATCGTCTCTCCCAAGACCAGCAGTCACGTACGGACAAGTCCCCCAATTGAAAAAAATATATTTATAATTTTTGAATGGTAATGAAGGGTGGCTAAAAACTTAAATGCTATGTAATAAGATCGTTGTATTAATGTTAAGTGGAGCATGAAGTTATATGAAGATAACATTATAATTATTGTTAATTCTTTTAAACAATTTATTTATTGAATTTGACATGAGCGTCCATTTTCATCTACCGAGTCATTGATAAATGAAAATAAAGTAGAATAAATCAACCCATTAGCACAACAGCAACCAATGAAAACTTTGAGGAAAAGAAGAAATTGCTAATCAACATTTTCTCCAATTATATTTCTACCCTATCAAATACGAAATTCAAAGATTTTGATGACATTTAAGTGATATCTGTAACTACTTTCAATTTGGATCAGTGGAAGTTTAGTGGTGTGTTAATGGGTTTAATCATTCCATTTCCTTTAACCTATCTCGGAATGACAAACATTTAGACCGGTCCGAATTGAAATTGAATTGCATGCGACAAAACAAAGTTGGTTTTGCTTAAAGAATAAAAGCCAAATAAGGTAGACAACATTGTTTGAAAAGTAGAAATTGCTTATCACAGCTATTTCTACTTTTCTCATAATAACTTCATTTCCCAAAGCGCGTTAAAATGTGGGGTTGTGTGGTATTGGGTTAATTGTATAAAGTATTCACACAAAGTATCGCCAAAAAGTGGTAGATCATTAATAAGGAAGCTAAATGCACTTTCTTGTAACAATATGAAAAAAGAATAAATTTGTTTTTAAAATAGTGCATTCGTTTATGTAAATCGAATCTTGTCCATAAGTTTCGTCTCGCCGAAAATAATCACAATTAAAATCTGCATTAACCCCTTTCTGTACAATTCAATGTTTTTACGTCCCTGTTTTTACCCGAGAAAACATTGTGGGAAAAGAAGAAACTGCTTTAAACAAGCAATGTCCTCTTTTCCCAATGTTTTTTACCCTGTTAAATTGAATTAATGTTCAATTGTCGTCTGCGACTTCTTTCAAATTGGACAAGTCTAAGATTTTGAAGAATGGAAAAGGGTTAAATGAGATTAATATACTTTTGATTAAGTTTGACTTCTAATAATGAATCCATGTGCTCGGAAATGTCGCTACAATAACTAATTACCAAACACTCCCTCTCTTTTTACCTCAAGAAAAAAAAGTTTGTGAAAAACATTGTGGAAAACGAAGAAATTGCTTGTCACAAGCAATTTCTTTTTTTCCCTCGATGCTCTCTACCCAAAAAAGACAGCGATTTTTTGAAATTTCATCAACTAAATATTGTCGTCTTTGAATTTGACATCTGGTTGTGGGTCAATGTAATTAAAGTGGTCGCTATAGGAGGTGGTCAAAAAAAGAGGTGGTCGCGCACTAATGGAATAGCATAACGTACCTTTTGAAGACTTTGAGGTCAAGTTTCCCATGCTGTAGCTTGACCTGTAACAACATAAACGTTAGTGCTTGACATTATTACGCGGTACACTGCAATTCATTTCCGTCTCTGCATCATACGACATTTTAATTTCGTCGTGTTGTCTTTACGTAAAAACGGAAGTGAAACACCGTGTAGCCTGATGCTTAGTTTCTTCCCGACGAAAAAGAAATCGTGTTTAGTCCTAGAAATTTGAAGACGGAAAAAATATGGTGTAACGGAAAATACATCTTGCATTATAGGCGCGCGAGGAAGGGACATTGGTAGATCGATAGATAGAGATAGATAGGTAGATAGATAAATAGATTGATTGATAGACAGACAGATATATATATATATATATATATATATATATATATATATATATATATAGATAGACAGGTAGATAGAAGATAGATAGATAGAAAGATAGATAGAAAGATAGATAGATAGATAGATAGATAGATAGATAGATAGATAGATAGATAGATTTAAAATGATAGAGAAGGTTTGTGCGTGTGAGAGAGACATATAGAAAGAGAGAGAGAAAAAAAGAGAGAAAAGGAAGGGATAAATAAAGAAAATGGTGATAGACAGACAGAGAGAGGGTACTCAAAGAAATATCTAGATAAAGGCAAATCAACAGAAATACAATATTGACAATTATCCTTAAAGACAGGTTAACATTACCATGATGAAAAGCCAGATATACGAGACAATAGAGTGAACAGAGCTAGAAAATAATATTTGAAAACGAAAGTAGAAATTATATTTCTTTTGTTAGGACCATATACATTTCGAACCTATTTCAACATTAATTTCCACTGCCTGAATAAAAGACAAATGTAGATACTTGCCTCGAGTTCTTCTCAACCTCTTTTTACCAGTTTCAGCTTACTTTTTCCATTTTCAATAAAGTCTGGTCGTTGTTCAAGTTCAGATAGATCGATAACAATTTACTTCCGGGACAACAGAAAAATTGTTCGACATGTTCACATATCAATAAAGTGTCGGTTTACATACATAACACATAACTTTGGACCGGCCAATAACTTGGTGGTTATTGGGATAACCGATTCCCAAACGACAAAATTTTAGACTGATTCAAATTGAAAGGGGAAGCAGACGACAATTATAAATCTTAGATATGGCTAACTTTCTTGGTTTAAAACATTGTGTAAAATAAAGAAATTGCTTGCAACAAGCAATTTCTTCATTTTACACATTGTTTTCCCAATTTCTTTTCGTGAGGGACGTCAGAAAACGTCACTGTGTGGGAATGGGTCAATAGGCTTGCCGAAGTATAGCAAAATAGGCCTATAAACATTACAGGAAAAAAATGTTCGAAAATTGTATGTGGCCTTAGGTCGGTCTGAAGTGCGAAAAATGTCGACCCAGATCGGTCAGCAGACAGATAACTATATTCATACATAATCATCATATCGATGGATAAGTGTAAAAACATCGTAAGTGTCAAAACAATGCATAGAGAAATACATATGATGCTTTTGCACGAACCCGTCAATATCAAAACATATTTACATAAAGCGCCGGTGTTCTACCGAAAACTTGAAAATACAGCTTTTTTTCAAGCTGTCGTTATAAGGTTTTGGTAAAACACCGTCGATATGGTAAATAGAATTTTCTTAAAGCATTAATATAACTACTTTTTAGCTCACCTGAGCACGAAATGAAGATGATGAGGTATTTTAATCTTCTGTCCGGCGTCAGTTGTTCGATGTGCATCGTCCGCCGTGTGTAAAAAAAATCTTTAAATGACATCTCCTCCCAAACAACTCAGCCAATTTAAAAATTAGCAGGCATGTGGTCTCCTTTAATAATTGCTAAAAGAATTTACATCGGTTAAAAACTGTGGTTGCCATGGCAACAAAGGTGATCTTTTTTAAACTTATCTCCTTCTGATTCTGTTGATAATTTTGTATGAAGCACCAGCACATTGACCTCTTTCAGAATTACTAAAATCATTACCCTCGGGGCACCATGGGCGGAGCCCTAGGGGATGGGGCTTATATGGAAATAAAATAGGATATTTAATGACATCTCCTCCCAAACCACTGAACCTATTTCAAATTTGGATGGCATGTTCATTAGGTAATCCCTTTGATAATTGATATAAGAGTTGAAATAGGTTGCAAACTCAGGTTGTCATGGCAACAAAGGGAAAATTTAAGAAGAAAAACTTCGAAACTGATTTCCTTCGACACAGAAGGCGTAGTACTTGGATATTGTGCATGAAGCGTCGTTGCATTGAGCTCTTTCAAAATTGCTTAAATCATTACCCTTAGTTCCCAAGGGACAGAGCTCCAGTGGCAACTCCTTCTAAATCACTGGGTAAATTTCAACCAAATTAGTCAGGATTGACCCGTAGGTTGACTCCTTTTAAAAACTACTAAAAGATATGAAATCTATTGAAAGTTTAGGTTGTCAATGCAACATTAGTTGAATTTTAGTAAAAATTTAAAGAAAGTCTTCTACAGACCCAGTTAGTATTAATCCTTGAAGAAAAAGTGCCTCTCAAGTCAGCGCCAGGGCCACTGACCCTCCTGTTTTCATATGGTTCTATATTCATTCCTATATACGACAATTTGTGCCGTATTGATAAGCTGCATTTAAACAGCGAGGAATCACTGCACGTATTATCCAGTAACGAAAACTTTCGTTTCTTTATTTGGATGATAATTGCTTCATTTTATGAATTTAAGTTACAGATTGGTAATTCTACCCAAAAGCAATCCGTCACGCGAAAAGTGATCTCCAGAAAACTCTGTGAAACAAGTATTTTAGAAAAGATATCGGATCCAGCATAGGCCACTTAGGTATAGTATTTGCAGCATAAACATTTGGTAAGGTAGAGTTGACCATTCTATATCAAGAAAATCTGTCAAGACCGAACATTTCGACCCAAGTCGAATCAACAGCTCGCGGGGCCTGACCAGGGATACAAAAGGGGTTCCAACTTCCTTTTTCACCTGAAGTTAAATGTACTGGTGTTTAATGACGTGTGCTTAATCCGATTTAATTCCAAATACCTGATTTAAAAAAAAATCCATATTGCCCCTTTTCACCTTCGTTAATCCGAACATCAAAATTTTTTGTCCCATCTACATATATTCAAACAAGATTGGAAAATATTCTTTTATAAACAATAAGAGTGTTTCGGTCACCTGTAAAAATTCTCTCTATAACCTATTCTTAACTGCATCATGTGAGCAGATCGGTCTTTGTTAAGTAACACATTATCGCCGTAGTTTCCCCTGAATCGGTCTAAAGTGCCTAAGAAATCCCATTTTTTGACTACAAGCATATTTCAAGTGAAAGCAATGAAATAAATAGTGATTTGTCTGAGAAATACGGACCATTATTCGTTTAACAATTTGTAAATTCACTCTAAGCGACTACATGGGCCCATCTCTGCCAGACGCCCGGCAACAGAGAGAATGGATTCTCGAGGTACTGCACACAAAAGGAGAAAATGTCTTATAACCGACTGGCCCTTTAATTAGGGATGAAACTATAATTTTAAAAAAAAGCTAATTCCTTCGTACGACCGGTCACCTTTTCGTTACATAATCCTCTGAGGACTGGGGATCCTTGGGTAATACGCGATGTACATTTAGAGTATTTTAAACATTAGAAACACATATCGTCGCTGAGTTACCCAAACAATCTTAGCTACAGCTCAGGCATGGACTAGATATCTGTGATCCGTCGGATAAAAAGGAATCTGTCGAGAAGTGCTAAATTATTGACCCCGGTAGGATGCGCGGATTTCATTGGGCTAAGGGGTCGGAAAGTTTTGATGTTGGTCGATTTTCTCAGGGATCGACACTAAATGCCCTGGTATCCCCGAGGACTAAGAAAATTGACTGCCGAGTGGAATAGGTACTTGTCTCGTGGTATAAAGATCACAGTTTCGAGCCCACCGTCTCCAGGTTGTGTACATGGGAATGACACCTAATAGATAGCCCCAGTTTATCCAGCTGTAAAATTGGGAAGCTGTGGGTTCTAAGCCAATTCCTCTGTACCATGGATATGTAAACATCTGGATTTGGAGTGTTCGAGACCGATGATATAAGCTTAAAGCTTTCGTCGTGATCGTAATTAAATGTATTTGTATAAACTAAGAAAATTGGAATGGGTTCTAACAATCCCAGGCTAGAGATATCGTCAAGTGCAATAGGTCTTTATATATCAATTGATGCTCCTGATTCGCCAAAAACGTTTCAGTTAACCTTAACCCTTGTAATGCTGTATAAATAACCTTACTGAATTACTGTAAATTCAAAGGGCTGAAAGCGCTGATAAAACTTATTGATAAAAAAACAACATTTCTTTTAGAAATCGATTTCCTAAATAACTCTGACAGGAAAAGTACAAGCAGAAGGTGTAGACCAAGATCAGACTGCACTTATATGCAGGCTGATCTTGGTCTACACCTCCTACCAAAACCGGATTATTCCGGGTTCAGCATGACAAGGGTTAACTTGTACTTTCTTTGACATTTAACAAATTACCAGATGACACAATTTTTGACTGGTCCAAATTCAAAGAATTTTTTGGTAGAAATCAATGTGGATATTGTAGACATTGCTTGTAACAAGCAATTTCTTCATTTTGCAAGATTAGAAGACATGATTGTTTGGGAATGAGTTAATGAACATTGAGGAGGGATCCCTGATTATCTGGAGGAAACCCCGATGTAATAAGTAGGGATTCCTGTGGGATCCCATCGAAGCAAAGTTAGTTTCGACCCCCTTATTCTTACTGAGGAATGGCCCTTCAATCTAATTGACGAATCGCGTGCTACTCCCACTGAACTCCTACATAGCAATTCGACTGAGATATCAATTTAAACGACATGAATTTTCAAATTTATAATCACGAAAAGTAAAAAAGACAAATCGTAAGTTGAATAAGATGTAGTTACGTCGATTAACCCATTCCCACACAAGAGAATTTAAGACTGGTCCAAATTGAAAGAAGCTGCAAACGACAATTCAAAGTTGATGGAATTTTAATTTTTTTCTTCTTTTTGGATAGAAAACATTGTGTATAATGAAGAAATTGCTTGATACAAGCAATTTCTTCATTTTCCACAATGTTTTCCGAAGCTTATTTCTTGAGGGGCGTAAAAAGGAGGGCTTGTGTCGGAATGGGTTAAGTTGACTAAACAGTTAAAAAAGCTGACCGTAAGTTTTGGAGGTCAAGATTCACTAACACTATCTAAACGAATTATCTGATTGGTCAATGAATTTTCAGTTGTCAGCTGCAATCCGATAGTTCAATGGTCAATTTTGAAATACCATCCAATATTGAAATGTTCTGGATCTGACCGTTTTTTTTTGTTTTTTTTTCCAAATATTCTTTATTGAAGAACCGGGAGGTTCCTTTATGAAACAAAGAGGGTGGCGGGTACAGAAATAAATTTGATATTTTGCGGTGTAATATCGATATTTCTTAGTAAATGATCTCTTGATAATTTCATCGAAAAGCGGCATAATTACCAAATGGTAAGGTCACTACTTTGGTTGCCAAAGCTCTTCTTTCGTTATTCTGCACAGGAATAAAGACACTGCTGAGGTCATCAGCTTGGCATAAAATCCAACATATTTCGTCTTTGTTTTGTTGCATTATAGATATAATATTTGTTATAAAGGTCGATTTGGAGTTCACATAATGAAAAATAAATCAATAGCACAGTGAAATAAATAATGGTCCTCTTTTTAATTTCATTACTTCTTTCTTATCTTTTTCAGATTAATACTAAACTTCAAATTATATTGAAACTATTTCACTGACAGTCGTTGTATATTTAAATTTAATTAAATTAATACTTCTTATTAATCTATCACTAGATGGATTTTTCTAGACTAGTCCAAATTGTAAGGAGTTGCAGACAACAATTTAAAGTTAATGAAATTTAAGATTTTTTCACAACTTTCTTCGTAGAAAGCATTGCTGAAAATGAAGAAATTGCTTGTAACAAGAAATTTATTCATTTTCCCAATTGTTTTCCCACTTTTTTTGTGTGTGTGTGTGTGTGGGGGGGTGCGTCAGAAAGCGTCAATGTGCGGGAATGGGTTTATAAGTGTATTCGCAAAAAATACACACAAACTATTCACCATTCGACGAAATGATCGAACGCTACAAGAATAGCAAACATGATTTAGTTTTGGGTATTAGCATCAGTCAAGGAAGTTGAAATAAGCCTTTGTCTTCTCTTTGGTAGCGGTATTCACTGCCTCAACTTCTAGCTCTGTGTTTCCAAAAATAAGATTCACGGAGGCAGCACCAACTCTCCCGTGTTTATCCCGACAGTCCACGTACACCTCTCCCAGCTTTATACTATCGGGTTCATCTATGTATTTAGGATTCGCTCTTGTTGATGCAAAAAACTTCAGAACAAAACCTGTATTTCCCTGTAATGGGCTATATGTCGTCTCACCTATACAAGGATTATCTGGTGAAACTGGTTGACCAGCCTCTACTAATTTACTGAATGTATTTCGTACCATGACGCCTTCTCTCTCGTCATTATAGATGCATAAACCCTTCTCGGTGTGCACTTTGGGGTCATATTTGGTTCGCATACTCATACCATAAGTGTATTTGCTAATCCTTTGAGTGATTATTTTCTGATTATGTCCGAATATAACTGCCCCTTTAAGAACAGCGAGTCCCGCTTCATGTGGATTGATGACCCTCTTGTTGGGAAAGGCTTTAGTTACAGCATTATGAATCATCGGTGACTCGGAAAATCCACCAACCATTAGAATCGATGTTACCTCTTTTGCTCTAGGTTCTTCAAAGATACCCTGTAGATGTTTTACGATTGTTTCACAAGTCTTCGTAAAAAACGATTTTACCACGTCTGGGTCTGCTCGTAGTTTGTCTCCAGCGAAGGTGAGTTTACCGGCTAAGTCTGGAATCCGTCTTACAGCCTCTCTGAGTTCATCTTGCTTTAAATCACGATATATCTCGTGTAGACAGATCGGTATTCTGAAAGTTGTCCGCGAGTCAAGATCAGGGGTCACAGATCTTTTCCTGATCTCGAATTCCCTGAGTAGATCATTGTAATCTTCCTTATACTCATGTTTGAACTTCTCTAATACCTCAGAGCTTGCTATTCGTTCTAGAAAATGTAGAAATTCCTTATCGACAGTAGTACCTCCCCATGGTCCACCATTGGCTTTAAACAGTTCATGTAAACTACCGTCCTTTTGTACCTCGTGTACAGTTATGTCTACTGTTCCGCCTGTACGTATGAAACAAGAGAAAAGCACTGTCAATATATTTCAACCAATTTCACAAGTTCTTAACACAGGCACTTGGATTCAAGAACTCTCAACAACTTTCAACAACTTACAAAAATAATTCTATATCTGTTAAAAAATGTAAAAGGTTTCTCTGCTGCCATGATTCTTGAAAACAGATACTTTTACAAGGAGAACATATCCTTTGATGAAATTTAGCGCCCTTGTAAAACATCAGTCGCCGCTAAACAAAGCACCTCCGAAACCTTGTGGTACATATATAATATTACAACTATTTGTTGTTAACGTGTTCGAGAATCGTGTGTAGGTATCTTTTATTGGATGATACCTTTTATTATATACCTTTTAGGACATGAATTTAAGAAAATTCTCTTAAATGATAAAGATATAACCAACTTTCCGAAAAAAACCCGAACGAATACGTTTTTTTAGTACACGTCGAATACGGATTATTTTCTGTCGAGTTGTATTAGACAGCCATATTTTAATTCATATCATTTATAGGTATATAATAAAAAGCATTATTGGTCTGACACTTCATTAGGTAACCGACCTGGCCCATTGAGGGCCGACAGGAACTTTCATTTCCTCATTAAACGGCACAATCTTGCAAAATTTATTGTCAGTAATATATAACAAAATGTTAAATAGTTGCATAAGCTGTGCCTACGACGTTTGAGTGTCTTAACCAAAAAAAAATGTTTGCTGGAGCACCTAACAATGGAATCCTGGTATTTCTCACACCATTACTATCATTACATCCTTTCCTAGCCTCCAGCTGCAATATCACATAGGTCTACGATTATCAACTAATTGGTGAGAGATAAATAGTCGGAAAGGATGAGTGCGGCCGTCGGGGATCGAACCCGGGACCTCTAGATTGACAGTCCGACGCGCTACCAACTGCGCTATGACGGCGGCCCCCAAAAAGAATAATTAACATAAAATTGAGGGTGGTCAATCGAATCGTCTCGTCAAGAAGATTCCCATATGTACCGAAAACATAGGGTTTGGATGAACAACAACATATCATTCAGATTGTCATTACTCTTTACCAATACCTCTGAGCTTGCTATGCGTTCCAGAAAATGTAGAAATTCTTTATCGACAGTAGCAGATTGTCATTTCTCTTTACCAATACCTCTGAGCTTGCTATGCGTTCCAGAAAATGTAGAAATTCTTTATCGACAGTAGCAGATTGTCATTACTCTTTTCTGACAAGGCTTAATCCATTCCCAAATGACAAAATTTTAGACTGGTATAAATTGAAAGAGACTGTAGTCGACATCACAAAGTTGGTTTAGATTGAAAAATAAGCGCCAAAATATGGCAGAAACATTGTGGGAATAGAAGAAGTTGCTTGTCACAAGCAACTTCTTCTTTTCTCACAATGTTTTCCATTGCTATATTTCTACAGCGCGTAAAACCGAGGGATTATTTGATTATGTGTTAACTAACCTCCAGCGTCCAAAACAAGATATTTCGATCCCGGTTGAAAGCACGTGATTTCTTCCTTCATCCCCGCCATTTTTGTGACTGGTAGGAACTTGCAGAACATGGATGCGGCCTCGGGTTCGAGGGCTAACACCAGCCGATCGCCTCGAATACCAGCCTGAAAATGTCATAAATATATCCTCAATAGCAAAGAGGTATAAATCCTATTCGTTCACAGTGGATTAAATACAGTGGAACTCTGGAGACTATGATGTTTTGTAAAAGACCTCGGCTTAACTTAAAATTTCATGCGATTTAGACTTTTTGTATGTTTCCACCAAAATAGTGCGTTTCATTTACCCTCAGAGTTCCCTGACTATGGTAATTAACCTGTAATTAGTTGTGAAGCACAGACTAGTTAAGAAGGAAGTTCCTATATCTATTGATTGATTGATTGATTAATTGATTGACTGTTTGATTTATTAATTGATTTATGAATTAATTGTTTGTTTGTTTGTTTGATTGATTGATTGATTGACTGTTTGATATCTAACGACGTATCAACAGCTGCCATTTAGCGCACAAAAAATAAAGGATATTTAACATGCATAACAACACAAAGAATATCACAAGATCTAAACGATGTTAAACGAGGAATGAAACAAAAACGATAAAATGCTGATCATTTTGTCGCCTCTAATGGCATACATGTATATGACAGAGGGGAGGTTCTAAAGTCATGCGATTGGTCGCCGGACAAGCCTGTTGACCTCAAATATGGCACTTTGACTGAGGTAATCAATGAAATTATATTGCAAAAAAGCTTCACAGGGACATGAATTAAAATACAATCCATCTGTCAACCACGGATACGTCGTAACTACAGTATTTATGAATTGCAGTTGCTTAGTTTAATTCGCGAGGCTAACAGAAATGCTTCTTTTTAAATGTCGGAGTTTCAATTTCACTTCGTGCCTAAATGAGTTATTTGATTAGTCTATCGATTTTTCGATTGACCACGGCGATCTGTTAATTACAGACCTTGGGTATTGTTATAAAGTATTATGTTTTAACCTGTTGCCTGACAACACAATTTTAGGCTGCTCCGAATTGAGAGAAGTTGCAGACGTCATTTCAAACTGAGCTAAAAGTGGGAAAAAGTTGCCAAATACGGTAAAAGAAAAACTTTGTGAGAAAAAGAGAAATTGCTTGTTACAAGCAATTTCTCCTTTTCTCACAATGTTTTCTATGATAAAAACTCTTCATGGCGTCAGAAAGCCTAACTGAGTGGTGTTAATGTGTTTAAAACTTCACTCACCCTTTCAGCTGCTTCTCTCGTGAACTGTTTGGCGGCGTCACTCCAGATTGCAGGGACCGTCAGCACCCATTTGATATCTTCAGGGGGTATCTCCCCACAAGTCCGGTTATTAATCGACCGCATTAGATGGTCCGCTAGATATTTAATGGCCGTCGAAAACACTATTATCGCCGGAAGCTCGTTACCATTCTCATCTTTCAACATGTCGGTCCTGTGAACTGCCTAAAATATGTGTCAAAAACATAGTTCATATATCGCCCTATCGTTGATCTGGTATAGTAAATCTTGTATTAAGCGACCACTCATGGAACGACCAAAAACTGGTCACTTAAGGGAATGGTCGTTTAACAAAACATTTTTGTATGAAATATATGCAAAGTACTGATTCAATTGCACGCATGAGTGAGTTATTACAGAAATCTATCTTAATCCTATATGTTGTCGGTATTCATTGAAATATCTTACTGAGAAAACTCTAATGATTTCAAACAACATTGGACTTATATATAATAATATAATGTCTTAAGCAAACTCTTTTATGAGAGCTTTTGATTTTGAAAAGGGGATTTCAATTTGCGTCGCTCAATGGAAGTTGTCGCGTAGAAGAGGTGATCGCTCTCTATGAGAGGCTTGTCTAGATCTTTTTTTATATAAAGTCAAACCCTAAAATCAAATTTTGTAAAATTTTTTCTTAGGATTTCTTATCTAAATCATTTCCCGATTTTTAAAAGTTAAGATTTATCGAGTTTGAAAGAAGTTGCAGATGACAATTAAAAGTTAGTCCAACTTGAAAAGTAACCAACCTAGAGGGTAGAAAATATTGTTTTCTAAAGTATAAAAACACAGGGTCGTAAAAACAAGGGATTGTGCAGGAAAGGGTTAAGTCTCTAATATGGGGGAAAATCTATTTTCAAAATTTCACGGAATGTTTTACTTCAAACTCATTCGAATGGTAGTGTGACATGCCTTTATTCTGCATTACGCTTTTAGACGTGAAAAAGTTCGGAACTACAGTTTTATTGAATCTATAGTTACGACATTTCGCACGCCCATCGATGATTAGTTCATACAACCTGCAACAAATCTCAACATTTCAATGTACTATTATTTCGGTCAATGATTTTTCGGGCGAATGGTCAATTCGTCGACGAAACATCTCATTTTAAAGTTCATGAAAAATATTCGGATGCGAAACTTCGACGTAAACGTATTTTTCTGAAAAATGGATACGTTGATTATCACAGCTGTGTGTATTTTTGACACTACTTTCTGTGAAGTTTGTAAATTTATTCAACTTATGAAGTTTTTCACCTTTTTATTTGGTGTAGGAAAAATATTCGGCCAGCTCTAAATACACTTCAGCAAAAGTTTTAACTTACCGAAGAATCGTATAGCATCATTTTGAAACGACGAAAGTAGTACCAGTTTTCATGCATCCCGTCTAAGGACAAATCACTATATTTATCCTCCGCGTCATATCCGAACGAGTGAAATTCCTTTCCCGGGTCAAACAGCACACAGGTTGATGTCTTCAGTGAGATGGCACCGCGTGAGCCTGTGGTCCATTGACTCGAACAAACACGTAACGGGTCGTTGTCAAACTCGTGGCGGAAGGAAAAAGCATATCCGGAAAAAGTAGTCCCAAAATCAATGGCTGCCACGAGAAGAGCTGTAGCTTTGGATTTGGCCATATTTCTGCTGTCAACAAGCAAAAGTGAATATTGAGTAAGTGACATTGTTGTTGGCTTTTTTTTGTCAAATCGCTATCAGGGACTTAGAAAAAAATGTATCATACATGTACAATGTAAATCCATTGTTCCGATGGGACGACGCTATCCCAAATTGAACTTCAAAACCTCAAATTAAACACATTGGATACTAACATCACATAAAAATGTACTTGGTGCAGTCTTAAGCATCAATCAAAGTACATGTTTTATTTGGCTATTAAACTACAAAATCTTTAATTTTCGTTTGCAATCGAGGAAAATTCGATTTGGTATTACATTTTCTCCACCAGGTTTCAACCCTCATTGAAATATGCACAGAGACTGGAGTAAAAACATTAGGTAATATATCATTGTATTTAAGTACTACATAATTTTGACACCGCTTAAAATGACCATATTAAATATTTACAGAGGGCGAGTAAGCTCAGTCCGGGCTCTCAATCCTTGGGTCGTGAGTTCGGGCCCCGATAAACATTTTTCCAAGGTTGGACAAAGGTCAAAGTGGCATGTGTTATCTGTCGATCACCAGTGGGCGAAAGATAAGTAGAGCGTCAGTGAGAAATGACAAACAGTAATGGTTAGATGAGCCGGGTAGCGTGATACAATTGAATTGCTAATGCATTAAACCCAATACAATCAATTAATAAATTAATTCATTCCCACACGACAAGATTTTTGGCAAGTCCAAACTGAAGGAGGCTGCAGACGACGGAACAAAATATGTTTAACTCTTTCCTGTATAATCACTGGTTTTTACATCCATGCAATTTTATACTTAAGAAATAATTGTGATAAAAGAAGAAATTGCTTGATACAAGCAATTTCTTCTTTTATCACAATATTTTCTACCACATAGAACGGTTTTGTTTCAAATTACACTCACTTTTTATTTTCGTTTGCAACATGTTCCAAATTGGTCCAGTCTAAAATTTTGAGAAACATGAAAAGGTTAAGTTGAAATATAAATTTCATATCAGATCGAAAACATTGAGAGTAAAGAAGAAATTTCTTTTTACTAGCAATGGCGTTAAACTCTATTCAATTAATCTAAACTGATTCTGAAGTTTTTCTCGTATCATCTTCTATGTCAATACATACTTATCCCCCTTTGACTATAAATTAGGAAATAATTTTAGTATGAAATATCATTTTAAAATGTAACCGTCTTATACTGTGTTTGGTTGTATATGATTTAACCGTTTTCAATTATATCGCGACGGCTTGTGCGTCTAATCATTGCTTCCCGTCGTTTCTAAGACCAGTACAACCACAAGGTTAAACCCAAACCAACACCTGCTCATCAAACATAGGCACTCCTTTCTCATTTGCCCTTTGGCGAGAGACAAATGACGCACGTAATGACGGGTTCTTTCGATTGTCAGTTGTCGGAAAGAAGTTGGCCGAGTCGAGGTTCGAACTAACTACCTAAAGATTGAGAACACAGCCCGTCACGGACTGAGTTTAAGGGGCTCGGTAGATAAAACTTTTCAAACGACTATAAAATTCTGCAAGTTTTGTTCTACCGGTCGAGTATTTAGCTTTCGTTGGGACAAAATTTCTCACAAAAACGAATCCTGTAAACTTCATAGAATTGATAAGAGAACTATTTATGAATTATTTCATAATAGGTCACTAGCACGCTAAGAAAGGCTTTGCAGAACAAAAAACGAAAATGAATTTCAGATCATTTTTATGTGACCAACATCAAATATTTTTGAATCTTATTTTCGGTTTCTGTTAGGCAAAGCTTTTAAATTTATCTTGAATTTCTACTTGGTAAAGACTTTCATGACGTGCTTCAATGATGGAGGGGACTACAAACAATTTAACGACGATTTCAGGATTTCTTTGGGCGAGAAATTGTGTCCCTGCCGTAGAGCCATTAACCAGACGGCAAAATTTTAGACTGGTCCAAATTGAAAGGAGCTACAGACGACAATTTAAAGCGTATGAAATTTTAGATTTTTTTTACTTTAGGGGTAGAAAACATTGTTGATTATGAAGAAATTGCTTGTAACAAGCAATTTCTTCATTTCCACAACGTTTTCCAAAGCTTTTATTCTTAGGGGCGTCTAAAAGCGTCAGTGAGCGGGAATGGGTTAAATAATATATAGTTCTATTATGCAAAATTGTCGACTTTTAGGCAAAAATTGAAACATATGTTACAGAAATTTCTTATCATTGATATTAAACTTTCAAATATTACTCTTCTTCTAACACCCTGAATATCGTCTTTGGATGAAGTTATGAAGTTTCGGTCGCTAAAAGACGATATTTGACAACTACTAGTAAGGATGCAATTTTAAAACTTAGATAGACTGCATCCATAAATGAGTGAAGAAGCTTGGCTTGAGGTCTTGAGGTGATAGGTTCGAAAACCGCTGTCGCAGGAATGTGTTTGTCGGCACGAGACGTAAAAGTCAGCCTCCGTCTACCAAGCTGTATTTCGACATTTGTCTCTCACCAATGGGTGGATAATTGTAAATCTACGTGGGATAGTAGCTGGAGGCTAGGAAAGGATATTGTGGTAGAACTGTCGTGAGAAATACAAGGAATCCATTGTTAGGTGCTCTAGCCGCCGCGATATGACTGAAGTACTGTTAAAAGCGGCGTTAAACCCCATTCAATAACAATCTACCAAGCTTTTAACCCATTCGCAAACTATCCGGTTTTGTTACGACCCTAAAGATAAGAGTTCGGGAAAACAATGTGGAGAATGAAGAAATTGCTTGTAACATTTTCTTAATTTCTAAATTTCTTAATTATCCACATCGTTTTCCACTATAAAAGATTTTTTTTCAATTCGTGTGCTCCAAATCGCCTACCTTTCCTTAAATTTGAACCAGTCTAAGATTCTGTCGCAAAGTAGAATCGAAGGATCGCGGTTGTCAATCAAAGAATCAATCGACCAGTTAAAATATTCATTTAGACCGAAAGTGAACACTGAACTCCAGCATTTATCGAAAGCATTAGGTGAGGTAATTTAGTTGGTTTGGCAACTTAAACGTCGTAACTACAGCTTATCGAAGCTGTAGTTACGACGTTTAAGTCGCCAAACAACCATTTTACTCTTTCATATTACCTTATTGACCGAATCTCGTAATATAACGCCGTTTAATATCTGAGAAGATCTCATGTCGAAGGTCAGTGGGCGTGGCAAGCGATCCATCACTTCGGTACAAGCCACCACTTCTCCTTCGTGAGAGTATTCTGGAGTAACTTTTATAACTGCGTCGACCCTGTTTTCACTTTCAATGGTGATCTTTTGTATTTGATGAGCTACAATTTCTAATGCGTTGTCTGAAATATATATTTCTTATTTCGAAAGTTGTACGTACTAACGGTTATAGTATCAAAAGTGATCTCATTTTCATGACCATGAGGGACAATGCTGAACATTATAAGAAATGAAGAAAAGAAAAGATTACAATCGTGTAAAAACGAATTAATTGCGAGTTTTTTATTGCCTTTTTAGCAATGTTTGGACGTTGGTCAAAACATTGCAATATCATGTAATAAAGGGGAAAATGAAGTGGTCGAAAATAAACGAAATGAAACTGGAGTCCATTCCCTTCAGAATTTGAAATGCGCAATTTAACACTCTAACTATCGCAAGGTATTTTGAATATATTAACGGTGGGCGATCGAAATACCGTAACCACAGCTTATTCGAGCTGGAGATACGACTTATCAGTTGTCAACCTGTTTATGATTTACATGTTTTAACCCTTTCCTGTACAAAACAGGTATTACGTCGCTCTTTTTTATACTCTAGAAAATATCGAGGGAAAGAAGAAATAGTTTTTAACATGCAATTTCCCCTGTTCCCACAATAGTTTCTACCACATAGATTGGTTTCATTTAAAATTGCATCCAACGTTCATCGTCGTCTGCAACCTCTTTCAATTTGGACCAGTCTAAAGTCTCAAAAAACAGGAAAGGGTTTAACTATCTGAAACGCTTCAGTTTGTTTACAAAAACGGGGGTTACATTCAGGTTGGCAAAACGCCCGCTTATATTTAACCCGTTTCCACACTGTCAAGCTTTGGGATGACCCCCTCCCAAGAAGAACAATTGGAAAAACATTGTGGAAAATGAAGAAATTGCTTGTTAAAAGCAATTTCTTCATTTTCCAAAATGTTTTCTACCCAGGAAGTTGAAAAAATGTAAAGATTCATAAATTCCTTTGAATTTGGGCCAGTCTAAAATTGTGTCCTTTGGTACTGGATTAAAGAAAAAGGTACCCTGCTTTGCATTTACACAAAAGATTAGCGAGTGCCTCACTAACAAGCGCTTTTCTCGCGAAATCTTCTTTTCACATGTTTCATGAGCGAATCAGGGTACGATTTACAAAACTTGTCCGAGCGGGTTTTCTCTCCTGAACGAAAGACAGATTTATCTCACGAGTTATGTCCCCTACGAACCGATGATACGGAAAAGAACAAAAAACTTATCCCTAGAAAGTACTTTACTCTAAAATAAATAAACCAAAATCTACCAAAACAACCAGTGCTCGGGGTTCAATCCAAAAACATGAAACTGAAAACAAAAATACAATGTATATGTAAACCTGTAAAAGTTCGATCTAATTAACCTTCCTGCTAAAATGGGAATTCCCAGTTTCGTTTTTACCAGGAACGGGGTTATTCAACCGTATCTAGCACAGAAAATAAGCAGACCGACAAAACCATTAAATGTACAAAATGAAACAACGCTACTGATGACCGATTGATTAAACCCTTTCCCGTTTTTGGAAATTTAGACTTGTCCAAATTGAAAGAGTTTGCAGACGACAATGAAAACTGGATGCCATTTGAAATGAAAACATCCTATGTGGTAGAAAATATTGTGGAAAAAGGAGAAATTGCTTATTACAAGCAATTTCTTCTTTTTCGACAATGTTTTCTCTAGTATAAAATCAAAGGATCGTAGAATCCCGTATTTGAACGAGAAAGGGTTAAAACGTGTCATTTGACCCGTCTTCTGTTGTAACGATTATCGGATATAACGATATAATCATATTTTGCTCGCTCAATTCCGTTATAACCGGCATTTTCTGTATTTGACTGGTCTGAAGTCGTAAGAGAACAGTCGATAATAAGATCTTTTTTAAAAGATTTTTTTCTCTCTCTCAGAACGTTTTAAAAAATATCTCTACGTTAGATATTAGATTTTGGGATTGTCCGAAGACGGGTAACTAATTCTCACCAAATCCCGCTTCAGTTCTAGAATGTTTTTTACACACTTAGACAAATGCTTTCAAAAAATGCATAGTGTCGTCTGCATTTCTTTTAAATCTCGACAAGTCTAAAACTTTATCGTCAGATAATGGTCAAAATGCCTAAACAATAATCTATGTTAAAAAATGTTATCTAATCCTTTCCTGTTCAATCCCTCGTTTTTACGTCCTTCTGATTTTATAATTTGAGAAGACATTGTAGAAAAAGAAGAAATTACTTCTTTTCCACAATATTATATACTACCCTACTGAGTGTTTATTTTTCAAATAAAATCTACTTTAAAATTTGTCTGCAAAACCTTTGAATTTGGACAGATCTAAATTTTGCAAAACAGAAAAGGGTTAAATGAGGTAATTATCCAGTTAGATTTAGTTTTCGTACACCCAGGGTGATTTTCAATATGGATTTGTACCTATTTTTGGTAATCTGGGGCTTTATGACCTATTTGTACATGCTTATCCAATTATCATACAATCCATCTTTTTGCGATTTTCCTCCAACCAATTGGTGGATAATCGTAAACCTAAGTGGATGAGCAGCTTGTGGTTCGGAAAGAATGTAGTGGTAGTACTGGTGTGAGAAATACCAGGAATCCGTGGTTAGGTGCTCAAGCCGCCGCGATATGACTGCAATACTGCTAAAAGTGAAGTTAAACCCCATTCAAACAAATAAACTCTTTTTACGACCCCTACACGAAAAAAAAAAAATATCAGGAAAACAATGTGAAAAATGAAGAAATTGCTTTTAGGTTAAATCATTATCACTATCACAAAGCTTCGACTGCGTCTTACATAGGTCCTAGTAACCATTAGACAATTTAACACAAAAAACCTGCAGTTTCAAAATGATATATTTGGCCTTCTTTATGTAGAGTCCGGTCCGAACACTGTATTCCTGTCATTCGGCTATAAATCACACATTTCTTTCAGTGTTTTTTTTTTTTTTTTTTTTTTTTAAATGGGTATATTTTTTATATGAAGCTTTTAGAGCGTGGTATCATTTTCATTAATCTGTCGGAGACAAAATGTTACTTTACATCTGCCGAGGAGAAGGATCATTCAGCTATAGGACCACTAGAGGTCAAGCATCGTCTAGAGTTGTTATCCACTTTTTCAAAAATTTCAAAATGCCAAAATCCAATGAGATATTTTGTTCATTACATCAAGAATCCGGTAAAGTGACAGATATTTGAAAATCAGGGTCTACAAAGCGCATGCTACCGGTAGGAGTATCGAAAAATATAGGGCAGTCAACCAATCAAAGCGCGAACGATGCTGATAGACAAAAGAGATTTGTATCTACAATTAGTTCTGATAAAAATACGCGCACCGACAGACCTCGTGAGGGTAGGTCGCCTAAGCTTTCTAAAGCAAGACTTAATTTGTGAGACGCATCTCTTGCTATATCTTAGCCCATTTGCACATATCAATATTTTGGACTGATTCAATTTGAAAAAAAATGCAGACAACAATTATTAGTTGATAATTTCACCGAAAAACCAGTGAAATTAATGCAGTATCAGAATCGTGTTCTTAAAATACCAAGTAAACTCGTCTAAAATCGATAAACCTTTTACCAGACGGCAAAATTTTCGACTGGTCCAAATTCAAAGAAGTTACAGACGACAATTTACAGTTTATGAAATTGTTGGGTGTTTTTACTTTTCATTTTTTATTTTTTATTTTTTTTTTGTTTTGTTTTGTTTTGTTTTCAACTTTCTGGGTAGAATACATTGTTTAAAATGAATGGAGAAATTGCTTGTCACAAGCAATTTCTTCATTTCGCACAATGTTTTCCCAGTTGTTTTTCCTAACTTGCGTCCAAAAGTGTCACTGTGTCGGTATGGGTTATTTCTTTCTTTGAATGGGGTTTACGCACCTAACAATGCATTCCTGGTATTTCTCACACCAGTACTACCATAGCTGCCGCCGTCATACCACATCAGTAGCGCATCCGACTCCCAATATTCAATCATGGGATGTCACGGGTTCAATCCCGGCGGTGGCACATATCCTTTTCGACATCTGTCTCTCACCAATGGGTGGATAATCGTAAATCTATGTGGAATAGCAAATAACGTTTTTGATTTTTGGCGAGACCGGAGCTAGTTCGGCTTTTTTGTTGTTGTTGTTTTAAATTTCATTTTTAGTATGACTATAAACAATATATAAGCGAAATCTATTTTTCCAGCAAGACAAAATATTGTCTTTCTATCCTACGGTCTAATAATGGATCCCGATCGGGCAGCGACGATAAATCTCCTTAAAAGAAGATGTTACATTTGAAAGTCTTGTGTTTAAATGATAGTAATGCGTGTAGTATTTGTTTGTTTGTTTGTGTGAATTGGGTTTAACGTCACTTTAAACAGTATATCAGTCATATCGCGGCAGCTAGAGCACTTAACAATAGATTTCAGTTATTTCTCACGCAAGGACTACCACTACACCCAGCTGCTCTTCCCACTTAGATTTACGTTTATCCACCCATTGATTGGGGACACATATCGGAAAGGATATTTGACGAGACCGGGGATCGGCCCCTGAACCCCATGATTGAGTTTTCGACGCACTACCACTACGCCGTGGCTGCAGCCCGTAAGAAAATGTATGCCTGCGTATAAAACGCATGATATATGAGCCTATGCGTGACATTTCATACCATTTCGCATGTGCGTGACTGGTACACTTGAGCACCTTGGACAGCCATTCGGGGCAATTAGAATATTCGCTGTTTGTTTAAAGAAGCTTCGGGTCGGTATCTATCTTCAGAGCGCAGAGTGAAGACTCTGTGCGGATGCACAGGCTGATCTGAGTCTTTACTTGGCGCACATATGTAATGGTTAGAAATGTCACGCATGCGCCATATTACAAATAACTCATATTGAACACGAAAAAACTTATATGTCTTTATATCATATATTTGAAGTAAAAACTATCACTTCCCAGAGAAAGCGTATCTTACAGCGAGAGGTGTTTCTAAACGATACCTTTGAACTGACCAATCGTGATTGTCAATCAAATAATCAGTGGACCAATTAAATCATTCATTCAAACTGGAAGTGAGTTTTGAACTCCAACATTGGCCGCTATTTTTGTTAAGCTTTTTGTTGGTTTGGGGACTTAAAATTTACAAGCTATAGTTACGACGTTAAGGTCGCCAACCAACCATTCTAATTTTTTGTTACATACTTCTGGCATTTTTCATTCAAAATAAAGTCGTATAGAATCGAAGCGGAGCTTCCTATCAGAGTCATATGGCGTGGCCAGCGGAGCAGTGGGCAGTGCTAGCAATTGGGCAATTGTTAGATAGGTCATGCACAAGCTCTAATTGATCAATCGTAGCTGTCAACCAAAGAAACAATCGACCAATTAAATCATTTTAATGATCGGGTGTAAAGTTTGAACTCCTACATTGGCCGCGATTAATGTTTGGCATTTTTGGTTTTTGGCATTTTAAACGTCGTAACTACAGTTTTTCCACTGTTATGTATTTTTACAGCGACCTAAAGTACGAGTGCTTAAACCCAATACGATAATAGATAAACCTTAAAAAAGAAATTATTCTTACCTTCAACATTAGGGAATTCTCACCTCCCAATCAAGGTGGCTATATGTAACATACATATATGTAATTTTTCGAATAGCTTTATCCATCCGTGAATAAAGTCAACTCTGATTTCGCTCTATGATGTAGAAAACGAGATTCGGCCATTTTGACATAAAACTACAACTATATAATTGTGTTGATATATCACTCTGGTTGAATTATTGAAAGGTAAGCCATAAAGTTGAAGAAAGAAGACAGACATATCTGCGTCCGAGAATGGCGGTCGACTTGAAAGACGAGACGGTAGTAGGTTCGGTAGTAATTTCGCTTTTTTTCTTTAAATCTGATATTTCTTGTGCTGTAGGTACACGTCAATCGGAAAATACACTCTTACAAAATCAGAACTCCTCAGGCTAAAGTGGGTTGAAATTGCGATGTATGACATCGCAAAATACCGTAACTTAAGCTTTATTAAAGTTGTAGTTACGAAATTTTGCACGCCCATCGACGAAAATTCATTTTCGGGCGACTGATATATCGACCTTTCACCTTTTCCAAGCTGTTGTTACGATTTTATATTTGCGTACAGACGACTTAATATATATTATCAGTTAATCATAATGCTATTTTAAAAGATACAACCCTAATGGGGGCGTTAATGTTTCATAAGCATATCTTGTTACATTTTCAATTCTGCTAAAGCTATTTCAAACTGTAATTAAGACAGCTTATACCGCCATTTTATGTTTATTTTCACAGACGCATTGCCATGATAAGTCGGCTCGACCATCGGTCCGCCAGTTAGACTTACGTCCAGGCTGCTCTTTTTATGCCATTCATACGCATGTGAAATTGATGGTCATATCTCATCCATACTCATATGATGATATCTTACATTTCTTTTCTCTTTCTTTCCAACATGTTTTGGTTATCTTTATGTATACATCAATTGTTCACTAACACAATGTTTAACGTTTGGACACCAACTTGCGATATGAATTACAAAACGACTTCTTTCGCACCAACGATCGATAGTTCTGTGTTAATAATTAGATATCTTTTATATTGTCGGTAGGTGCATAGTAACAACAGTTTATTTAAGCTGTAGTTACGAATTTTGATTGCCCACCAATGATATATGGAATCCTCTGCTAGCGATTGAATATTCGTTTACTGTAACAAGAGGACCATGGTCCCAAAATCGCTCATCTAAGTTTACTGTCATGGCAAACAATCTAACCCATTTTCAAATCAATTGAGCGGATGTTTCTAAGAGCTGCCCTAGTTTTTTTTGTTTTTTTTTTATCCAAGGTGACCAAATTCAAAATCCATGTTTCATCCAGACATCTATTTTAACCCTTGTCATACTGAATGAAAATCCCATACAGAATTACTCTAAAATCAAAGGACTAACAGCATTGGAAGGTCTTAATGAGGGTCGATATTCCTTTTGAAAATTAATTATTTAAACCACTCTGGATGAAAGGGGACAAGCAGGAATGTAGACCAAGATCAAACTGCACTTATATGCAGGCTGATATGTGTCTATACCACCTGCCAAAGTAGGGATATTCCAGTTTTAGCATGACTAGGGTTAACTTTATATTTAGATTGAATGAGTAGTTGTATATTGTCCCTATATTTGATCTAGTTTTATAACCCCTAAGACCAAGTTTTGAACTAATTCAAGACTTTCCATGCCCATTGAACTAAATATATGGCATCTACAGTCTACACAAGATATTTCTAGAATAGACCTGTATTGTCCATGGTGATCTAATTTCAAATCACCACAGGTTTTATCACACAAACATTATACCGCTTTTCGTATTATTTGAATACAAATTGTGGCCTCAGAGGTGTCTAAAATGCTTTTTTTAAATATTAACCACGTTTTCTTAAACTAAGTTACCCGGTTTCGAACACGCTTAAAGCAACACCAAAACAAACTTTGTGAGAATTTTCTAGGTTGGTTGAGCTTTAAAAAATACACTTCAAAGAATAAACCTTGTGACCGAGTATTTAACCCAAAAATGAACCAACTTCCATCTTGTCAAGGGGTCTGCAAGGTTTTACTAAAAACAGACCTTGAGACCCCTTTCCTCAAGTGACCCGATTTCATACTTGTACAAGAATTTATCGAGACAAACATTCTGGCCGGGTCATTTACATGTATGAGAATGGACTTGATTGCCTCCCAGAAGTAGGTAACGTAGATGTTTCTAAAAGACAGTTTGAGCCAGATTTTGTCCCGATATTAAAACGTTTCGCACCGAAATCACTGAGCCATGAAAATTTACATTTATGGTTTCGAATTCATCCAACCACGGTATTTTTTTTCTAGTTTTTTCATTTCTCTCTCGAATCTATACGATTATCATTTGTGACATAAGGATATTAGCTTATGTCTCTTCTGACCTTCAAAATTGTGTTACTTGTACATTCTAGTTCTAACAATTGTCAAATCGCGGCTGCCAATCTAAGAAAAGAAAACGGCCAATCAAATCATTCATCTTGATCGGAAGTGGAATTTGAACTCCGACTCTTGCCATCATCTATTTGAAGTATTTTTCTTTGTTTTGCGACTTAAATGTCGTTACCACAGCTAATCATTCTACAGCTTATCAAGTTGTAGTAACAACATTTAGGTCGCCAACCAACCATTTCATTTTATTTGTTACAGGCCATTGGAAACGAATCTTTAAAAAAATTGCCGTTTAAAATCGAAGTGGGTCTTCCTGTTAAGGCCAATAGGCAGGGCCATCGGAGTAAGTGGGCGGGGCCAGCGAATGGTGAATTTGGCATCTTGAGTATTCACACATTTTGATAGAGAGAACGAGTAAAGAGTATAGCATACGATAATCGACCTCACGTATTCTAAAAACGCCTGACTGCCACAGTTTGCGGCACTTGAAATTCCCTCTTTAAAACGTTTACAAAATACTTGTATGTAGCTATAACAGCTGCAATATGATACGACTCTTCATATGTTGTTTAAACATATTTTTTGCCATAATTCACAATAATTTACAAAATGTAGGTTTAAAGATAAAAAATACAACATAGGTAAAAGGGTCTGACCACAAGTTCTTATTCCTCAGATTGAGCCATTCCCTTCATGCAACACATACATAGAATTCAGCCCTCACATTTATACGGGTATAACTGAAATACATTAGTTGAAAACAATTATGTTCCTGTTAAAAGTCATGTAGCTTATATGGTGAATAAAATTGCGGCAGGTGGAAAATTGATGTAAGAATCCATTAGTGTGTATGTAATTACGTCCGCTTAGTTCTAACTGGAATAGTGCAAGGATTACAGGACGAAACTTCAAAGAGCCCCGTCTGGTGTTTTAGCTAGCAAAGCGTCAGTTTTGATAGCTTAAGTTAACAGACAAAATGAAGAGGTCTTCTCAGAGTTCATTGAGTGCAAACTGCCACTGGAGGCTGAACCGCTAAATCCATTGAATGTCTACGTAAAAAAATGAAGTTTTTGTGTATTTCAGGAATATTGCCAGAAAGTTCATCTCCTAGGTAATTTTAGCTCACTCGAGCATATTGTGTTCAAAGACTGACCACATTAATTAACTCTATTCAAATTGTAGAGAACTTCTTCAAATGATTGCTATACAACCCATTCTCATTCAATCCCGCTCTTTAAGAATCCATCAAAAAGGCTTTGGAAAACATTGTTGACAATGAAGAAATTTCTTGTAACAAGCAATTTCTTCAGTGTCCACAGTGTTTTCCACCCTACAAAAGGCAAAGAAGATAACATAACAAAACAATGCTTTGCTAGCTTACAGTACTTTCAGTACTGTGATTTTTAACTTGCTCGATGGATATGACCGTCACACGGTTCCTCGGCTAAATTAACGTCTCATCCGAAAGAAAATTGATCCGTTAGTTTTGTCAGCGCGGCGAACGAACCTGCGATCTCGAGGTTTGATGTTGTGTTTTCAACCAACTGAGCTTATATGGCTTACTTAAACCAATAATGGTCAGTAAACTGACTGATGTTTAAGTTGTGAAAAAGTCTCTATGTAATTATAATCCAGTTAGACGGAGAGGAATATTCCCAAAGAATGAAAGGAAATGATTCATTGTTTACTATCTAATACATTACATCATGGTCGTGAGAAAAAAAGGGGGCGGGGGAGGGGAACTTGTGTAATTGGGTGGCAATCTGTGGGCATTATTTTGTAAGCTTTATAAGTGACCAATCGCGACAGTCTATCAAATAACCAGTCGAGCAATGAAATTATTCTTGAGACCAGAAATGAGTTTTGTTGGCCGTCATTCATTTGTTAATTTTGTGTTGGTTTGGCGACTTAAGTTGTAGTTACGACATTTAACTCACCAACCAACTATATTGCCTTTTTGTTACATGCTACTGTCCATAAATCTTTCAAAATAAAGCCGTTGAAATCGAAGAGGGACTTCCTGTTGGAGTCAATGGGCGGGGCTAACGAAGCAAGTGAGCGTGGCCAGCGATTGGTCAGTTATCCACTAAATCTACATCCATTAACCTTTCCGGTTTTTCAAATTTTTAGGCTTGTCCAAATTCAAAGAAGTTGCAGACACCAATTAAAAGTTAGTGCATTTTGAAAAGTAACCAACCTACAGGGCAGAAGATATTGTGGGAAAAGAAGAAAGTATTAAAACCCAGGGACGTTAAATCCAGGGATTAACCAGGATAGGGTTAATACTCACTCAGACATTTTAACGATACAACAGAGAATCATTGAAAAATATTGTGAGTAATTAAGGAATTGCTAGTGAAAAATTTTCTTTTCTCACATTTTGTTTAAATATTTTTTATATTTACCACCCTTTTTTCAGAGCGTCACACAAGTTACATCACAGGGCAAGCTTCTGGTGGCCGCTATAGACTTTGGAACTACTTACTCCGGGTGGGCATTTTCATTTAGACATACCTTCGCAAAGGATCCATGTAAAATACAGTGCAAACAATGGTAGGGAATTTGTCTCTCATTTGTCTCTCACCAATGGGTGGATAATCGTTAACCTAAGTGGGATAGCAGCTGAAGGCTAAGAAAGGATGTAGTGGTAATACTGGTGTTAGAAATACCAGGAATCCATTGTAAGGTGCCCCAGCCGCCGCGATATGACTGAAATACTGTTAAAAGTGGCGTTAAACCCCATTCAATAAATAAGATAGTTGTATAATCACGACTTTTGAAATTATATCCATTCCTACAAATCTTGCTCCTTCAAACCTGATAACACGCCCGCAGCCATAGCGCAGTAGCGCGCAAGACTCCTAATCATAGGTTCCCAATACATCAAAGTAAATCTTCTATTAAGAGACCATTCATTTGACAACCGAACAGTGGTCGCTTAAGAGTATAATTGCTTGAAACAGATTGTTATGAAATATCTGAAGGATTGATTCGATATAATACGTAAATTATCACAGACCTCTCACAGAATCCTATGTTGTTGAAACTCATTAGAATCGTCACGCCTATATACTGTATTGTCAATGGAGAGCTTTGCTAGCGTTGTTTACCCTATTTCAAAATAATTTAATTTTTAGTTTCATCTATCAAAAACGAGCGTTCTGATTGGTCGAAAAAAATAATTCATTACTCCATGAACAAAATTTTGAGCACGCAGCGATTTTGTACGCTTCCGGACAAAATAGTCCCATACAAAAGGTATCAACATTTGTACAGCTTTTGGTTTTTTCGCTCGATGCTATTAAATTATAAGAAATGAAGAGAATATTTTTGTCTTCATGGAGGTATGAACCGAAAAACCTAATCATACAATGTATGAATCCGCTTCGCGTATGCAGCAAAACAGTTCATGCGTGAAGCAGCCGTCCGGGTAAAATTTATGTTAAAAAAAGGGGAAACATATGTAATAGCATCGTATTCGTGGATGTTAATCAAAACAATATATATATATCCTGTGGGACTAACTTTGAAAAGGTGAATCCGGTGGGACATACAATACTTTGAAACAGAAAATCATATAGGACTTACAGTACTTTGATATAGTTAATCCTGTAGGACTTAAAGTACTATGAAACAGTTAATCCTGCAGGACTTAAAGTACTTTAAAGCAGTAAATCCTGTAGGACTTACAGTACTTTGAAACAGTTAATCTTGTAGGACTTAAAGTACTTTTAAACAGTTAATCCTGCAAGACAGTACTATGAAACAGTTAATCTTGTAGGACTTACAGTACTATGAAACAGTTAATCATGCAGGACTTACAGTACTTTAAAATGGTTATTCCTGTAGGACTTACAGTACTTTGAAACAGTTAATCTTGTAGGACTTACAGTACTATGAAACAGTTAATCATGAAGGACTTATAGTACTTTAAATCAGTTAATCGTTAATACAGTACTTTGAAAAAGTTTTGTTTGTTTGTTTGAATGGGGTTTACGCCGCTTTCAACAATCTCTCAGTTATATCGCGGCGGCTGAAGCACCTAACAATGGATTCCTTGTATTTCTCACACCAGTACCGCCATCACATCCCTTCCTAGCCTCCAGCTGCTATTCCACATAGGTCTACGATTATCGACCCATTGGTAGGAGACAAATAGTCAGAAAGGATGATTGCCGCCGTCGGGGATCGAACCCGGGACCTCTAGATTGACAGTCTTGAAAAAGTTATTCCTGTAGGTCTTATAATACTTTGAAACAGTTAATCCTGTAAAATTTACTGTAACAGTACTTTGAAACAGTTAATCCTGTAGGACTTTCAGTTCTTTGAAATATATTATCCAGTACGACCTACTTTGAGCTCGACAAAGCCTCGATTCTACCCTTCATAGATGACTCGTTAAATAAATCAGTATTCTATGACCACTCTTTCAATATCCTCTTGTAAATGTATAGGGTGGTATAGACACCAGGAACTTGATGGTAGCTTTAGAACCAGAGGCTGCATCGTTATTATGTAGAATGATGCCGGTACAATCAGACGCAGATACTGGAGTCTCAGCATTTCAACCTGGTGCTAAATACATGGTTGTTGATGCTGGAGGTAAACTCGGTCAATCATCTTTTCTCTGTCCTATCATATTGATGTCAACAAACTCCTTTTAAAGTGGCTCTCGAACGGATTTGCATGAAAATTTAATATGGGAATGTATCTGCTTTATAATAGTTATTAATGTCATTTTCTCGATAATTCTTCTTTTTTCGTGAAATCTACTAAATTAGCTGTAGATTTTTATGTATTTGATAATTTATATTCCGTATTGGATGAGGTCGTTAGTATTTGAGTAAAGTCGATAGCGGAAGTAAATGAGGTAAATAATACGTCTTGAAAAACACAAATACGGCAAAGGACAAGGTTCGCTATATAACCATCATAGGAAGTCGAACCATGTCCTTTCGACGCAATCGATAGATATCGTATTTACCCGATGAATTCCGGTTACATTCGGATTGTTATTCGTTAACTTATTTGTCCTCTCTTAACGCAAAATAGTTTTGATTCTTTTCTTTCGTTTTTTAAGTTATGAACAGTAATATATTGTCACTACAAAATCAGCTTAATCACCTCCTTTCAAATGTCCGACAGGGTAACAGTTAGAAATTTGATACATTACAGCCACAATGTTTCTATCATAATCTGTGCAAGAGTCGATTTAAATGAAAGATAGCAATACTAACATCACCGTTTTTTTCTAAAATCCCACATTAATACAGTATATATTTCGAAATTAGACGAGAGTTGTAAGAGTGAAAAGCCAGAATATAGTTTTTCGGGAGATATTTTTCGAAGCTAAGATTAACAGCGGACGGAACACTGAGATACGACAGACACAATACCATGAGACAGTCCCATAGGGTTTTGTCGTCTTATGGAGCAAAAATTAGAGGTTGCATATTCAAATAATAGGAATACGTGTGAAAACATGTTTGTTCGTTCGAAAGGGGTTTAACACCACTTTTAACAGTATTACAGTCACACCGCGGCGACTGGAGCACCTAACAATGGATTCTTAGAAATTTCCACTCGAGTGCTACCTCTACATCCTTTCAGAGCCTACAGCTGCACATCCTACTTGGGTTTACGAATATCAACCCATTGGTTAGACTGATGTCGGAAAGGATAATTTGCCGCGACCGGCAATCGAACTTGGGACCTCATGAGTGAGACTCCAACTGCGCTATGAACGAAGCCCCCGTATTTAGGGTTTACTTGTAGTTGATTGTTAAATTTTCATTAGAGTACTGTACTTTTTTGTCGAGCAGAAAAACCTTTTCGTTGTGATATATTACCTTTCAGAATAAACATCTCATCTGTTATACAGTTAATCGTATATTAATCGACCACTCAAGGAACGACCAAAAAGTGGTTACTTAAAAATGATCGTTTAAAACAACAATTTTTCAGTCATATCGCGGCGGCTGGAGCACCTAACAACGGATTTGTGGTATTTCTCTCACCAGTACTACCACTACATCCTTTCCTAGCATCCAGCTGCTATCCCACTTACGATTATCAACCCATTGGTTTGATTTTGAATCAAATTTTGATTGTGATCGCTTAAAGCAAGTGGTCAATTCAAAGAGGGGTCGCTCGAGCTAGATCTACTGTACCTCTAATCTGTAACATGACAGAGGTGCGAGGCAGGGTATAGAGGTCGACAATGCGCTACGTACGGAGAATAATGTCAACGATCAACATTCAGTTTTGAATTCATAACAAAGGCAGTGATCTGTTGGTGTTCGGCCAATCAGATCCCTTGTTATGAACTTATCTATTTAACTTGTTAGTAAATACGGACCCACTGATTCTGTATCTTCAGGTGGCACGGTTGATATAACGGTGCATGAAGTAATGGAAGAGAACCGACTGAAGGAGCTCTACAAGGCCAGTGGGGGTAACTGGGGTGGCACAAATATAGACAAGGCTTTCCGGACAACGTTGGTGAAACTATTCGGAGAAACTACCATGCAACGGTTACAGAAAGAGAATCCAGAAGAATACTTAGATCTCTTTCGATACTTCGAGGTGAAGAAGAGAGATATATCTTCTGATAAAGACAATGAAATAACATTTATACTACCTTCGGGACTGAGAGGAATCGTTGCAGAATCTGGAAAGAACCTGTCAGAGACAATCGCAGAATCTGAATTCGGGGAAATTATGCGTATTATAGGGGCTAACCGATTGCGAATTAAACCAGCAATTTGTAGAGACTGATATACAGAAACGGTTGAAAAAATCGTAAATCATATGAAAGAATTACTTTGTGAACAGGACTTCGAGGCTATCTTAATGGTCGGCGGTTTCAGTGAGGCAGTTATGTTACAAGATTCAATCAGGGCCGCATTTCCAGATAAAACACTTATAATACCAGAAGATGCGGGTCTAGTTGTACTTAAAGGGGTTGTAGTGTTTTCGGACACAACCCAGTCACCATCTCGGAAAGAGTCTGCAAGTATACTTACGGCCTTGAAGTATTCGGCATATTTAAAGAAGGATTACACGGTGAAGAACGAAAGTTCGAAAGTAAAGACGGTACATTGTACTGCAGAGGCGCATTTGACAAACACGTGGAAACCGGCCAGACTATCACGGTAGGTGAGATACAAGCGAAGAGGGATTATATACCTATGATAGGAGATTCGTCAGGCTATTCGTTGACATTAAACGTGTATGCGTCAGCGGAAAAGTCACCGGTTTACGTATCTGATGAAGGATGCATCCAGCTTGGTAAGATGATAATAACTGGCATCCAGGGCGAAAGTGTAGACGTAGCATTCAAATTCAGCGGTACCGAAATTGAAGTGATAGCGACTGATAAAAAACAGGTAAAAAGGCGACCACACAAGTCAACTTTCTAGGCTGAATGTCTATATAAATGTTTGTATAGAAAATGTGTAGTCTTATAAGCATGTAAATCAAAACGTTCTTAAAGAATATCTTGCAAAACATACTACAATTAGCTTTATAGACACATGGAGCAACCACGATATTAACGATTTCTTACCCGAGTTTACTCATTTTGATTATGTTGAAAACAAGTTAGAAAGCAGTTAAGGAAAAGAAGAGGTGTGAGAGTATTGTAAAAAAACTTGGTAAAGTAGGACAGATATATTAAACAATCAACTATGATATTGTTATAGCATTCTTATGTTTGAAAAGAAGAAAACGCGTTCCACTATGTTGTTTTTCCTTTGCTTCCCAATAGGGATCACCCATACGTGACAACATTGAAGAAAAGGGTGGCATCGAATTTATTCGGAATAACTTCTATGGCATAAAATAATTATCCAAGTGCTTATTATTTTCTAACAGCCGACCTAAATGCAAGGACTAAAGATTTTAGATTATATACCAACTAAAGATCTAGAGTACATTTCAGAGATACTGTGTATAAAAGTATAACTTTGATAGAAAAACAAAGATGCGTTGCAATTTAATTGATTTTGTAGATCATTTACTCTTATAAGCGGTTATGAATTTCAAATCGATCGAACGGAAACAAGTTTCCACATATTTCCACGCATGCTCAAAAACTTGAATTGAAAATCTATGTAATCGCCTCAATTTTGTTTCATCCCTGATTAAGAATATAACTAACTTGATGAATGTTCACAGCCTCCTTTTAGTCATGGATAATAAGGAAAGTGGTGTAGAATTCCAGCTTAATAAATCAATGATAAATTGTCTAATGAATTGTCTGAATGAAATAAATGATTAACTCGCGTTTCAAGAAAGAATCTAGGTCAGTGGTCGATTACATGTAAACAAACACCGAATATTGTCTGTTTAGGTTTGACTTGGCAGGGCTGAGCAAATTTACTCCAAGTATACACATCATCGGTAACAGCCCTGTTATATTCGCGGTTCAAGCGCACTTAGATTTTATTTCGTAAAATTTATGGCAAATAAAATGTAACAAAAAAGAAATGTGGTAGGTTGACTACCTAAACCTCGTAACTTCAGCTCATTCTAGCTGTATCTATGACGTTCATGTCTACAGACGAACAAAAAGGTTTTACATCAATCTCGGTCAATATTAGAGTTCAAAGTTCACTCTCGGTCTTTATGACTGATGTGATTGGCCGTTTGGTTCTTTGATTGATTTCGATCATTTGTCACTGGATAATCAAATGATGTCATACCATCGTAGAATAGCTATAGTCTCGTTTCCCCAAAATCAAAGCACTAAAAGTATTGATGGTGGACGTCCCTGTTAGCATACTAGAGTGATGTGCCCATTTTTGTGTAAAAAATTGTATTTTTCATATAGATAATCAGATTTAAACGAAACGTCTCGCCTAGCCCGGCTGGTTTAATAGGTTTTGAAAGACGTTTTCAATTCTAGTGTCCTGCGCATGAACCCCAGATCGGCAAAACAAAACGGGGAGAAAATACCATTGTTACGTGCGTCATTTGTCTCTTACCGATGGAAACAAAGTAAATATGTCGAGAACAAATACTGCAGATAATCCCCAAGAACTAAAAAAATAGACTTATCTTTGTCAAAAATCAATAAGTTTTTTTTCTTCAAATTGTAGCTGGACAAACAAACATCATAACTACAACACGAAATAGGCTGTAATTACCATGTTTTACTTGACCAACGAATATTTTTTGTAACTCGCAGATCAATGTAGTATTTTCTTTCTTTCTTTTTTATTGTTCCATTATAATAAAATTATTTTTATATGATTATATTAAGATAGAAACCTACGCGAAGGAATCAGAAAGTTTCTTCCAGTAAAATTTGCCAATCTTGCTAAGATAACGAAATGTACGCTCTCTGGTAGGCATTAAAAAATCCATCTCAGAAAATGTACGCGTTCGCTTGTTGAAATATAACGGATGGGGTGAAAATCCTTCATGGAACGTCTGACCGTGCATTAGGGAATACTTACTTTAATCAAAGAAAGACGAACCTCAAATTAAATGTTCATAATAAAAAACTAGCCTCGTATTGTTTCCACTTCTCATCAGTCCACTGACAATTTTTTGACTGGTCAAAATTTAAACTAACTGCAGATAATATTTCAAATAGCACAAATAAGTTGAAAAATGCTCCACCTGGCCAAGTTCGGGCTTCCTCGACGTATTAAGAAATGTAGGATTTGACGACGAAACCTGAGCGAATTGACAACATTTCCGAAGATCGCGGCAAAGGAATAAATTAGGGTGGAAGGGCGGATTTTTAGGCTTTAAACTTCCATATTTTCTTTCGAGCCCTACAAAGAATCTGAAATATTCTTCATGAAGGGTGTCCGATCGTCATCCACGCGATCTTGTTTATAGCCTTACGCAAACATTTAATCGATAATTGATGTTTTGTTTTCAATTTACGGGCATGTAACAATGCTTTAAATATTCTTTTTTCCTAAGTCTAAACCGGTTTTTCAAATCGATCACCCTGAAACAAGTTTCCGCGCATTTCCACAAATTTCCACGTATAGTCATAAACTTGACGTGAAATTTACGCGAACTTAGTATGATCGTTAAAGAATTGGCCGAGTTGAGGGTCAAATAATCATCGATGCCATTGATTTCTTACTGTAGAAGCTGTTATTCTCTGTTTTCAAGATTCGAAAAGGAGTTCACATATTGCAGTTGGTCAGAAGGAGAATGTTATGCTTGAAAATTCTAATTTTGCTGTGCGTGACACGAGCTTATAACCCATTTCAATACGATAAAATTTTAGACCAGACCAAATTCACAGAAGTAGCAGACGACAAAAGTAAGTTGATGAAATCATTAAAATCCTGGTCTCTTTGGACAGAAAACATTCTGGATAATGGAGAAAGTGTTTGTAACAAGCATTTTCTTCATTTTCCACAATGTTTCCAAAGCTTTCATAAGGGTCATTTATGTAAAAGTGCACTGTCTTGGAATGAGTTAAGACAATGCTAGACTTTGATTTCTCTATGTGGATTTATATTTTTGTGCGTTATTCACGCATATATGTACACGAATGGGTTTGTTTGAATGGGGTTTTACGCCGCTTTCAACAATCTTTCAGTTATATCGCGGCGGCTGGAGCACCTAACAATGGAATCCTGGTATTTCTCACACCAGTACTACCATTACATCCTTTCCTAGCCTCCAGCTGCTATCCAACATAGGTCTACGATTATCGACCTATTGGTGATAGACAAAAATAGTCGGAAAGGATAGGTGCCGCCGTCGGGGATCGAACCTGGGACGTACACGAATGGGAATGCTGGTTTAAGTTTGAAGGAGGGAGGCTTCTTTGGAAAGTAATAAATGAATTTGAACCGATTCCAAAGTTATGACCCTTTCAGCGCATTCCAACTTCTCAGTACTTTCAGTCCTTTTATTAGAATATGTGTAGAATTTAGAGTTGGACGATTGAAAAAAGGACAGGCTTCGCACTTGGTGGACAGGGCGCCCTTATGAAACGGCCTAGCTGGAACACTGGAGAAGGGAAATTGGTCTTTTGATTATTAAGACGGTGCGTTATTGAAACCGTGACCGCATCTACCCTGAGCGGAATATTGGTAGACGTTTTCGTATATAAAAGGAGAATTTTGAGCTTTCTACAAATTATATAGAACTCTGGTATAACGCCATTTTCAAACTGTACAGTTGTTTGGAGAAGACAGGTTGTGCAAAATAATAAATCGAACTTAATTGTGCACTATTTCTCTTGTAACCTAGTAATATAAAACTGAGTAACACTGGTGAACGTCGTCTACGTCAATAAATAAGGTCAATCAATAAGGTCTGCCGATAAATAGAGATATTATTGCATGGTGAAAACGAATTTTATTGAGGTAAGAAATGAAAGAACACTATATATTCAAAAGTAGATTCGAAATTCAAAGTATTAATGTAAAAATAACCGGTAATAAGCAGCTCTGTTTAATTAAATAAACCATTTTCTTGGCTTGAATAAAACAAACCAGTGTTGCAGACTAAGATCAGACAATACATAACTGCGGCCGAATCGTTTCCTATACCTCTTGCCATAGATATTATGAGCGCATGCGTGACATTTCCAACCATTACACATGTGCGCCAAGTAAAGACTCAGATCAGCCTGTGCATCCGCACAGTCTGATCAGAGTCTTCACTCTGCGCTCTGTAGAAAGATACTGACCCAAAGCTTCTTTAAACAATCAGCGAATATTCTAATTGCCCCAAATGGCTGTCCAGGGTGCTCAATGTGTGCGAGTCACGCACATGTGAAATGGTTGGAAATGTCACACATAGGCTCATATATTCTGGATTCAGCATGACAAGAGTTAAGCTTTACCTCGAAATGGCGATGTTTTTCGCTCGCAAGAGAGTATACTGTTACAAGCAATTTCTTCACTTTCCTTAATTTTTTTTTGGTCTAATCTTTATCAATTATTATCAATTTTTCAAATTGAATTGTCCTCTAGACACTTTCGGTCTTAATGAAGCATTTGATTGGTCGATTGATTCTTTGATAGGCAATTGATTAATCTGTAAATACATGAATACTTATCGACAAAATTTAAACGAAGATGCTAATGTCCAAGTGCATAAGAACTGATAGATTGCTGGCCACGCCCACTGAGGTCCGATATTTTAGATTGCAAAACATGTGGTCAGTAACATGTAGTAAAAAGGTTAATCAATTGATAATTGACAGAAATGTCGAAACAACAGCTTTAATAAGCTGTAGCTATGGTGTTTAAGTGTCTAAACCAAAAATAATGTTTCGCATTTACGTCGGCCAATGTTTGAGTCCAATGATCACTCCTTGTCTAAATGAATAATTTGTTAGGACGATTGCTTCTTTGTTAAGAACTATGATCTGCGTTAGCCACGCCATTTGACTCCGACAGGAAGTACCGCTTCGATTTTAAAGGGCAATATTTTGACAAATCAATGGCCAGTAGAATGTAACAAAAAAGTTGTGTAGTTGGTTGGCGACTTAAACGTCGTAACTTCAGCTTGAATAAGCTATAGTTACGACGTTTAAGTCGCCAAACCAACAAAAAAGGGTTAACAAAAAGTGCCGCCAATGTTGGAGATCAAAACTCATTTCTTGCCTCAATGAAAGATTTCATTGGTCGACAGGTTATTTAATTGACAACCGCGACTGGTTAATTGTACCAAAGTGGATAGGGTATTTTGTTGATTATCAGCATTTTTTCTTTTTTTTCCCAACCCCCTTTTTTTCCAACGCCGATTCTTAACCCTTTCCCGTTTTTTTGGAAATTTTAGACTAGTCCAAATTGAAAGAGTTTGCAGACGATAATGAAAACTGGGTGTCATTTGAAATGAAAACATGCTATGTGATTGAAAATATTGTGGAAAAGGAGATATTGCTTGCTACAAGTAAATTCTTCTTTTTCCACAATGTTTTCTCTAGTATAAAATCAAAAGATCGTAAAATCCCGTATTTTTACGGGAAAGGATTAAAGCCCTGTATATTGACGAATCGCTGACCCCCGCCTATTGATTCCGCTTGCCACGCCTACTGACCCCAACACGATGTTCGAATTCAATATCAAACTGTGTTATTTTGCAAAATCGTTTGCAATTAATGTCTATCAAAAGTAGACTTCGTAAACGCTGTAATAAGCTGTAGTTACGACGTTTAAGCCACCAAACCAATACAATTCTTCACATAAATGTCGGCCAATTTCAGAGTTCAAAGTTCACTTCCGGTCAAATGAATGATTTGATTGGTCGATCGATTATTTAATTGACAGTCGCGATTGGTTTATTTCAGGGCTGTGTTCAGAATGAAAAAAAAAAAAAAACAATAGAAAGTGTTTCCCTCGTGAAATTTGAATTTCATAAAAGTGCAAGTGAACGGGATACCATTCATAAAACGTTAGCAAAGGTTTGTCAAACCAAACACAGGTCTGGATGGCTTAGTACAGTATACATGTACCTATAAAGTAAATAAACAACCATTCAATATAATTATATCATTCCAATCATGTTTTATGCAGATCTACTTCTTGAAGTCCTTTTAATTGACGGATCGCTGAGCCCCGCCCAATGAATTATTTGATTGGTCGGTTGATCCTTTGATTGGCAGCCGCGAGTGTTTCCCTCTTGAAATCCACCTTTCAGACACACGTGAACGGGATACCATTTTAAGGTTTGTCAAACCAAACACAGGTCTAGATGCTTAAGTACAGTATACTAACACTTATAAAGTAAATAAAAAAAATAGAAATTATTCTTACCTTGAGAACTTGTAAAGTCTTCATCTACCCACCGAGATAGCAAGATATATTACATGTATGTAATTTTTCGAATAGCTTTATCCATCCATGAAGAAAGTCAACTCGGATTTCGCGTAATGATGAAGAAAACTAGATTCAGCCATTTTGAACCGACCGAAAAATAGGATTGTTTAAAACGCGTTTCCGGGAATGAAACTCCCAACTTTTTCTCGTCGAATTATTTGAGTCGAAAGAATTTAGTTCGAAGAATCTTAGAGAAAGAGAAAGGTGAAGAAAGCAGGGGAAAGCTATATATCCAAAAATGGCGGTCGACTTGAAAGATGATACGGAAGTAAGTCCTCATTTCTTTTAAATTGACATTGCTTATGTTGTCGGTAAACGTCAATCGGAAAAATCAGGCCACCACAATCTAAAACGGATTAAAATTTGCGTTGGTTACTGTCAATCAAGACTCTCCGTTGGCAAATGTTGCCTAACAAACTCATTTTTCGCGAATCACAGAACTAAAATAAATTGAAATAGCTGAACACCTGCATTGTCTGCTCAGATCGCTCTAAATAGATACCGAACTAAAGCTTCTTTAACCCATTCCCACACAAACCCTCCTTTTTACGCCCCTAAAAAAGAAGCTTTGGAAAACATTGTGGAAATGAAGAAATTGCTTGGATCAAGCAATTTCTTCATTATTAACAATGTTTTCCATGCAAAAAGACAAAAATATATTTAAAAAATGTATAATAATAAAATAAAAAAAGAAATTTTATCAACTTGAAAATTTTTTGTCTGCAGCTTCTTTCAATTTGGACCAGTCTAAAATTTTGTTGCGTGGGAATGTGTTAAACGATCGGCGAATATGCTGATTGCATCGAGTTGTTGTCAAGGCTACCGAGTGTGAAATTGACCAATCACTGCCGTCAATCGAAGAAAAAACGTCCAATCACTTTTTTCATTTAGACCGGAAGTGGACATTTACCTCTGACTTGGTCGACATTCTTTTGAAGAAATGTAGTTGACTTGGCGACTAAAACGTCGTAACTACCATTTGAATAAGCTTCTTCAAGCCGTAGTTACGACGTTTGTGTCGGCAACCAACCATTTTTTCTTTGTTTCGTGTTATTGGCTGAAAATTTTGCAAAATAACGCTGTTTAAAACTGTTTGGCGTCATGTTTAAATATCCTGAAGCCTAATTATTTTTGCATCGGCAGGAGGCATAAACACATATCAGTCTGCACATATTTGCAGTCTAATCTTGTCAGCCCGATTAGCTCAGTTGGTAGAGCACTTGACTTCAAACCTCAAGATCACGGGTTCGGGCCCTGGGCTGACCATATCAACTAACAAAACTAATTGTCTTTCGGATGAGACGTTAAACCGAGGCCCCGTGTGACGATGCTATCCATCGAGCACGTTAAAGAACCAGGCGGAGCTCTCAGCAGTTTCGTCCCGTATCCTTGCACTATCCCCCATAACAGCTAACCGTCTTTTGGGGGCGTCGCTCATATGGGCATGTGCTACGGTAGCGACGATAAATAAACGGAAATAATCAAATCAAATCAGTCTAATCTCATCCTACTCCGCCTGTTGTTGTTTTTTGATGTTGTTGTTGTTTTGTTTTCTTATAGGCCAGGATTGTTTATTAAATCATTAAATTATCGGGATGATAAAGGTTAAATCATTTTCAAAATCGTATAAAAATCTAAGGGCTGAAAGCACTGGTAGTACTTGTTGTTCAGTTGTCAATACTTCTTTTGAAAATTTATGTTATAAACAACTCTGGTTTCAAGCTCCACTCAATCAACCAATCAACCATCGGTTTTAATGACATTCCTTTTGTAGTTTACAACAACATTAACACAAACTTTAAAGTAACGTTGTCACGTTTTAGTAACGTTAGCCCCATTAACACGCAATTTCCCTTGCTTGACGCACTGGAGAAATAACCCCCCGAAAATAATTGTGTGGAAATGAAAAAATTACAAAACAACAACAGCAACAACAACAACAAAAGAAGATGAGGGTATCATCGGAGATGCGGAGATTTTGTAATGATTTTTTTTTGTTGTTGTTGTTGTAGATTTTATATATTTGGTTATTCTTAGTTAAAAACGTACGAGTCTGAAATTTTGTCGTCTGGAAATGGGTTGACAGTCTGACTTTTTTTGTGCTCCCTCAGGCGAAAATTTACCTCCTTGCTGTTCCGTAAAACGAATACTGGAAAAAAAATCGGATCAACCAGAGGTCAATCAGAGACAAGATGTTGGAAACCAACATAACATCAGTGGGCGATCAAACTCTCGTAAATACAGCTTAATTCAGGTCGTATTTATGATTTGTTGATCGCCCACTGATAGGATCGTCGTTAGGCGATCTAAACATAGTAACTACAGCTGGAATAAAGTTATAGTTTCGAGGTTTTGATCGCCGAACAACGTTAAAGTTAGGTAGAAATTCTAATCTAGATCTAGAAAATAATCCATCCAATTCTCTCAAGTTCGCCCAATGTTATCGGGGTGGACAATTTTCCCACTTGCGAGATCATCCTTTGTCGTCTTAACCCTTGTCATGCTGAACCCGAAATATTCCGGTTTTAGCAGGAGGCATAGACAAAGATCAGACTGCACATAAGTGCAGTCTGATCTTAGTCTACACCTCCCATCTGTCCTTTTGAAACCAGAGTTGTTTATATATTTAATTTTCAAAGAAGTATTTACAACTGAACAACAAGTACTACCAGTGCTTTCAGTACTTTGATTTTTATATACAATTCTGAAAAGGATTTTATTTAACATGACAAGGGTTAAGGTTCAAATATGTAAATGGGGTAAATAGTGTCCTAGATATTGGTTATGTTTCATCCAACTTTAACACGAAATTAAGATATTTTACGCGGAATTCACTGAAGTATGAAAAAACATATATGTGGTTTCATATTCACCCATCCTTATTATTTACCAACATTAACATACAAGAAATTTTGTTGTTGTTGTTGTTGATTACCAATGTTACTGAAATATTGTTAAAATCTGCATTAAACCCATTACCAGACGACAAAATTATAGACTGGTCCAATATGAAAGGAGTTGCAGACGACGATTAACAGTTCGTGAAATTTTGAGAATCTTTATTTTTGGGGGGTAGAAAACATTGTGGATAATGAACAAATCGCTTGTTAGAAATTGCTTTTAACAAGCAATTTCTTCATTTTCCATAATGCTTTCCAAAGCTTTTTTTTTCTAGAGGTACGTCGAAAAGCTTCATTGTATTGGAATAGATTAAACCCCCATTCAATCAATCAATTTACCAGTACTATCTACGGGGACGTGACCTTGTGACCTTATTGACATAATATACAACAGTGTGTGTATTTCCGTTTATTTATCGTCGCTACCGTAGCACATGCCCATATGAGCGACGCCCCCAGAAGACTGTTAATTGTTACGGGGGATAGTGCAAGGATACAGGACGAAACTGCTGAGAGCTCCGCCTGGTTCTTTAACGTCCTCGATGGATAGCACCGTCACACGGGGCCTCGGTTTTACGTCTCATCCGAAAGACAATTAGTTTGTTAGTTGATATGGTCAGCCGAGGGCACGAACCCGTGATCTTGAGGTTTGAAGTCAAGTGCCCTACCAACTGAGCTAATCGAGCTGACTATACAACATTGCTGATCTGACACGTCCTTTTATCGGGTAAAGATACATCAATAATTTAATTTTTAGTTTCGTCTATCAAAAATAGGCGTCCTGATTGGTAGAAAAAAATATTTATAACTCCATAAACAAAATTTTGAACACGCTGTCATTGTGTATGCTTCCGTATAGTTCCATACAAAAAATTATCAAAATATGTACAGTTTATTAGTTTCTCGCTGGATGGTATTAAATTGTAAGAAATGAAGGGAATACTTTTTTTGTTTTCATGGAGGTATGAACCGAAAAACCTAATCTTCATGTATTCGTACAGTGTGATTAGTTTTTTAGGAGCATACCTTCATGAAAACAAAAACTATTCTCTTCATCTCTTAAATTTAATTAACACAGTTTTGAACGTTGATAACGAGTAAACAGTTTGAGAAAAGGTAATCGACCTCACCTATTCTCTGAGAGCTATTCGTTACCCTAAGTCATAAACATCATGTTTACTTAAGAGATGAAGAGAATATTATTTGTTTTCATGGAGGTATGAACCGAAAAAACTTATCACACTGTATGAATACGCGAAGCGTATTCATACATAAGTGTGATTAGTTTTTTTCGGTTCATACCTCCATGAAAACAAAAATATTCTCTTCATCTCATATGATTTAATAGCATCGAGCGAAAAAAGCAAAACTTTACAAATTTTGATACCTTTTTGTATAGAACTATTTTGCGCGGAAGCATACAAAATGGCTGCGTGCTCACAATTTTGTTCATGGAGGTATAAATAAAATTTTTCGACCAATGAGATCGCTCGTTTTCGATAGACGAAACTAACAATCAAATTATTTTGGTATAGACGAAACAATCTCATAAAATAGTTTGGAGAAAGCAAGAACTCTCGATTCAAGTATGTCGTTATACAGAATACAATTTCTCGTTCGGCCGATAAAATTTTGTTAATCCAACAAGTCTTAAATAGAAAAGAAAAACAATATAGCAAAATGCCTCCGAAAGGACGATAATTAAACGAAGAGGAAATAATCATCTATGTCCATTTAACCCATTATCGGACGACAAAATTTATGCATGTCGAAAATGACAGAGTTTACCAGAAAACGATTTGCACTAAAATTGGAAAATAGTTGTCATACAGGATAGAAAACATTGTGGGAGAAATTGTTTTTTTTCAAACAATGACTCATTTTCTCACAATGCTTTTCAACCTATTTTGCACGTTTAACAAATGTACTCAGGAGTTTCGTCTGCAACTTCTTTTATTTGGATTTTCAAGAAGAAATCGCCATCTAATCATATGAATTGTTACCTATTATATTAGTAAATTAATTTACCTTCTTTTTTCAGAGTGCCACACAACTCACATCCCAAGCCAAGCTTCTAGTGGGTGCTATAGACTTCGGGACCACTTACTCCGGATGGGCGTTCTCATTCAAACATCAGTATGAAAAAGATCCTAGTAAAATACAGTGTAAACAATGGTAGGAAAATATCTCGATTAGAAGACTTAATCAATTCCCACCTTATCTTACTATTTTGCCACCTAAGTGCAAAGGGTTTGAGAAAATAGTGAAAAATAAAGATATTTTCCTCCGAAGCGAGAAGTAAATACAAGATGTATTCCGTTAATTATATACCTACATATTACTAAATAAATTTGACATAAAAAAACTTAAAAAAAAAAAAAAAAAACCAAAATCAATAACAACAACAACAACAAATAAAATCGTTAAATGTTTCACGATATCTCATTGGGTGACTTTGATTTGCAATGTGGTCTATATTTTATTGGCCCGAGTTATCCAAAAAAAAAAAGTTATTTTTGAACTATACGCAAAGTTGTATAAAGACAGATAATTGCGTATTTTTTTTTTTTCAATTAAACAAATCTCTCTTATTCCAGTCTTAACATTCCAATCCAAATCCATTCAAGAATCCTTTACTTGGCCAATTTCAATACATGCATTCAACTTTGCATTATTATATATTTTTCATTCAGGGTTGGGGGTAACAAAATTTCCTTGAAAGCGCCCACAACAGTTCTGATCAAACCCGACGGTAAAACGTTAGAAGCGTTCGGATACGATGCCGAAAATAGATACGCCGAGCTCTATGGCGAGGAAGAGGAGGGACACGAGAAATATTATTACTTCAGAAGATTCAAAATGTCACTTTTCAACAAGGTACGAAAATGTCAACGTTTGTTTTTGACCTGCCTCCCACTGCATCCCTACTTTATACTCGGCTTGGGAAATACTTTTGGTCCATCCATCTGTGGAGTAGACATTTGAAAAATATATCGGATTCGGCAGAGGTCATTTCGTCTTTATAGCATAATATTTATTAAGTGTAATTTTATTTTTTTATAATTTACGACAGTGTGGAAATAACAATTATAGATTCAGAAAATTGAATACGAGTTATTTGACAGGAGCAAAATTATCGATCCTAACCAGACTGTGCGATCCGCTCGATGATGATTGACTATATCTATAAATAACCACAGGAAGAATGACTTCAATCTAACACATCTAATGTGACGGTTTATCATCGCATGAAATGAATTCTTAAAATTTAAAACACTTAAACACTTTGTTAAACCCTAATTAACTTAAAAAAATAAATAAAATAAAAAACAAAGTGACAGCTAAATGCTTTACGTCACAGCGCTGTGTGTGAATGTGTGGATGAATGGCACAAAGCCAATAGCGATAGGGCAATATATCTATTGAAACTTAAAGCAATTTCTAACCATCTTGGAAAGGTTTTTGTCGTAAAGTCATACCTAGTAATAAATTAAGATTTTCATTCCAGTTGGAGGGATAGACTGGTTGTGTGAGTGTTTTTTTTTTTTCAACAGTATCAATGTATATAGGTAACATAATGTATGCTTGCTCTTGCAGACCCTCAATCGTAAAGTCGAGATCGAAGACGTCAAAGGCCGGAAACTTCCAGCGATAACTGTGTTTGCAGTAGCCATTGACTATTTGCGGGGAGACCTCGTGAAGAACTGCTCCTCACGACTGGCGGATGGGATGAGTGAATCAGATATACAATGGGTCATAACAGTGCCTGCCATATGGAATGATGCAGCCAAGCAGTTCATGCGTGAAGCAGCCGTTCAGGTATATTCTGTTGGTGTTAGATAAACACATGAAACAAACTATATATATATACCATAGCATCGTACAATAGGTATATTATAAGAAAAGATAAATAGTTAATCCTGAAGGACTTACTTCGAAACAGTTAATCATGTAGAACTAGCTTATACTGTTAGACTAGCTTTGAAACAGTTAATTCTGAAGCCTTACTTTGAAACAATTAATACTGTAGGAACTACTTTGGAACAATTAATCATGAAGACCTTACATTGAAACAATTAACCCTGCAGGAACTATTTTGCAACAATTAATCATGAAGACATTACTTTGAATTAATTAATCATGTAGAACTAACTTTGCTACAATTAATTTTGTTGGAATTTTACTTTGCAACAATTGATCCTGTAGGACTTACTTTGAAACAGTTAATTGTCTAGATGTTACTTTGCAACAATTGATCCTGTAGGACTTACTTTGAAACAGTTAATCGTCTAGAAGTTACTTTGCAACAATTGATTCTGTAGGACTCACTTTGAAACAGTTAATCGTCTAGAAGTTACTTTGAAACAATTGATCCTGTAGAACTTACTTTGAAACAGTTAATTGTCTAGAAGTTACTTTGCAACAATTGATCCTGTAGGACTTACTTTGAAACAATTAATTCTGTAGTGCTCATTTCGAAAAGACTTTTTTTTAGAACTCACTTCGATACGATTAATTTTGTAGGACTCACCTTATTTCTGTAGGACTACCTCTATCTCATCCAATATGCCTTATTTATTTGTATAGGGCGGAATACATTCAAAGAACTTGATGGTTGCTTTAGAACCAGAGGCTGCTTCGTTATTCTGTAGAATGATGCCGGTACAATCAGACGCAGATACAGGGGTCTCAGCATTTCAACCTGGTGCTAAATATATGGTTGTTGATGCTGGAGGTAAAGTTGTCTTTTATCTATCCTGTATTGTTAAACATTAATAGATCTGTCTGCAAATGATAGACATCAATAATAATACAAAAAAATAGAACTATATTGTATACTTACGCACAAAGTAGTTCTATGAAAACTGTTCTGTATTTCATTTTATATCTTTTATGTTTCTGTCAATAAACTTTAATAAATGAAGGTTTTTTTGTTGTTTTTTTGTTTTCTTTGAGGTATGAGACGAAAAAAAAAACTAATCGAAACTTTTTACAATCGGAGCTTCAAACAGTGCAACTAGGCTTTACGTTTCATATATCTAGAGAGAGACAGAAGTGTAAGAATAAATATCTGGTATAAGAAAAAGAGCACGACACGAAATAACCGGTTTAGTAATTTTTCATCCCTAATCTTGACTGTAATATGACAAAGGTCTTCGAGATGGTTCAAGAAGAATCTTAGATAAGACATGTAAAATGCAACGCATATAGGGAGTAACGTCTTAATCAATCTTTTATTTTTAAATTCATATCGCGGACTTTGATTGGCTGTATCACGACCAATCAGAGCCCATGTAATAACTTGTTCATTGGACTGGTAAGTGACTACGGACAAATGGTTGTGATGTTTTTGTATTTACAGGTGGTACGGTTGATATAACTGTACACGAAATAAGGAAAGGGAACCGACTGAAGGAGCTCCACAAAGCTAGCGGCGGTGACTGGGGTGGCACGAATATAGACGAGGCTTTCCGGAAAACATTAGTAAAAATATTCGGAGAGACTATTCTACAAAAGTTTCAGAAGGAGAATCCCGAAGACTATCTTGATCTTTTCCGGGATTTCGAGGTGAAGAAAAGGGACATAGCGCCAGATAAAGACAGTGAAATAACATTTAGACTACCTTCAGGACTTAGGGATATCTTTGCAGATTCTGGTAAGGACCTAAAAGACACAATCGCGAAATCTGAATTCAGTGGGAGTATGCGTATAATAGGGGCTGATCGACTCCGAATTAAGCCAGCCATTTGTAGGACCTGGTATACGGCTACGGTTGATAAAATCGTCAATCATATGAAAGAACTATTCGGCGAACAGGACTGTGAGGCTATCTTAATGGTCGGCGGTTTCAGCGAGTCCATAATGTTACAAGAATCAATTAGATCGACCTTTCCAGATAAGAAGCTTATAACATCAGAAGATGCGGGCCTGGTTGTTCTAAAAGGGGCTGTAGTGTTCGGACACAATCCGATCACCATTTCCGAAAGAGTCTGCAAGTATACATACGGCCTTGAAACTAACGGCAAATTTGTGGAAGGAAAACACGACGAAGAACGAAAGTTCCTGAGCAAAAGCGGTAAATGGTACTGCAAAGGCGTATTTGATAAGCACGTGGAAATTGGCCAGACTATTACAGTAGGTGAGATACAAGCGAAGAGGGATTATATTCCTTTGGGAGAAGAGAAGTCGGGCTATACGTTTGTATTCAACGTGTACGCGTCTACGAATAAGTCGCCGGTGTACGTGTCGGAAGCGGGGTGTACGCATTTAGGTAAGATCAGAATAACAGACATTCAGGGTAAATGTGTAGATGTGGCATTCAAATTCAGCGGTACTGAAATAGAAGTAATAGCGACCGACAGAGATTCCGGTAAAAAGGCGTCAACACAGGTCAATTTTCTAGGCTGAAATGATACTTTTTTGTTTTCAACATTTGGTTACAACGTCGACCAAAGTCTAGGAACGTACTATATTTTCAATATATGTATACATGTAATTGCAATGTCAACATTATCCATGTATAAGGACGAACCGAGTATAAAACATTCTTTCCCAGAAGAAATTTTTACCCAAATTATTGATAAAATTTTCATCATCGTTTGTGAATATACAGAAAAAAATGCTTTATGAAAAAAATGACGGATCGCGACTGGTAATCACAAAAATCGACCGACAAATTAACCCATTCCAACTCAACAAAATTTTAGACTGGTCCAAATTGAAAGAAGCTGCAGACGATATTTTCAAGTTGGTGGAATTTAAATTTTCTTTGTCTTTTTTGGATAGAAATCATTGTGGAAAATGAAGAAATTGCTTGTATCAAGCAATTTCTTCATTATCCACAATGTTTTCCAAACTTTTATTCTTGAGGTGCGTAAAAAGGAGGGATTGTGTGGGAATGGGTAAAATCATTCATTTAGAGAGGAGATGCACTTTGAGCTCTGACGATGGCCGACAATTATATGAAATATTTTTGTTTGTATGGAGACTCAAATGTCGTAACTACAGTTTATTCAAGCTGTAGTTACGACGTTAAGGTCGCCAACCAACTTTTTACTTTTTTTGGTACTTGCTGTTAGCCATAAATTTTGCAAAATAAGGCCGATTGATATCGAAGTGTAACTTCCTGCGGGAGTAAATGGGGGATGGCCTACGCAGTAATCTGTCAATTATACTGTCATAATGTTAATGTGTACCTTTTATTAAAAAATACTATGTCATGGGATTTGTTGTTGTTGATGATGCTTTTTTGTTATGTTTGTTACTTTCGTTTGTTTTGTGTGTGTGCGTGTGCGTGTTTTTATTGTTTTGGGGTTTTTTGTTTGTGTTTTTGTTTGTTTGTATCAATCAAGTTATGTATCTGCCATTTTCTCATATATTCTTCAATAAAAATAGAGCCATATTTAATAACATGTGTTACTCTTCATTCACTGATTTCCTTTTTCTCTATGCAGAACATTCCCGCTTTTCCATAGAATGCTCATAGAAACATTTCACATATAATTTAATATTATCTTTGGGCGAGAAAAATGTCTCAACTGTAGCTTGAATAAAGGTTTTTTGCTAGCCCAACGGCGATATCTTTCTATTATTCCCTTATCTGATATTGCAATCCACGAATTTTGATGACCACTTCTTGGACGACATCTTTATTTATTAACCAATTAATTTATCGATTTCAATTATTTATTTATTGATTCAGTATTTATTGAGAGATCGATTTGTGTTCCTTGACCGTGTTCCAGTCCGTTAATCTTTAGATCGATTCCCAAATTACAAAATATCGTCAGGGCCTATGACTGCAATTAAAAGAAAGCGGATGCCAGTCGAAAAAATAGATTGGCCAATCAAATCATTTATTTTACCGGACGCGAACATTGACCACCGATACTTAAGTTTTGCAATTTTGTTGGTTTTGTGGCTTAAACGTTGTAACTGTGCATTGTTGAAACTGTAGTTACGACGTTCGGGTCGCAATCCAAAGATTTAATTTTTTGTTACATGTTACTGACCATAGAATAACTCCGTTTAATATCTGAGTAGAACTTTCTGTTAGAGTAAGTGGGCGTGGCCAGCGAAAATTATACCTCTCCAGCCATAACTTCGAAAATATCGACAAAAAATGTGACTATACTATTTCAAGCTTTCCTGAAAATCGGAACTACAAACGGCCCATCTGTATATATGCAGAAATTACAAGATAATTCATGTTCTACAGAAATATTAAAGAAATCAGAAAACTTAAACAAAAAGATTTTCTGGTGTCTATGGAACTCCTAAAGTGACATTTCCAGATTTCTTTAAATATGCACATTAGCCAAAGTATTTCGAAAATAATTAAGAAATACTTTGGTTAGTGTGCTTATAAAAAAATCTGGAATGTCACTTTAGGGGTTCCGTAGATGTCAGCTCTTTGGTCAATATTTATTTCTTTTTTGTGCCACGGTATATACATATCACTATTATGTAATGAAATTATCGTAACTACAACTTTCATCAGTTATTTTTACATGTTTAAATCCCACTGACAATAGTAATATGCATGTATATCAGACCTTTAGAGCGAAAAATCGCCACCAGGGATTTGCATAAAACATGTACATATTTTTTTATATATGACACATGTACTATATACGTGTATTTCGGGATTGAAATGTCCGAAATCGGCGTAACCAATTTACGAGATTGTGAGTGTGTGTGTGAGAGAGAGAGAGAGAGGGGGGGGAAAGAGAGAAAGAGAGACTGAATACCATAAAGTCCGCCTGATAATTATTGTAACCGTTTCTCCGTACTCAAAGAAATGCGTTTTCTACGGCAAAACTAATTCTTATATGATGAATCGAAACAAGTCCGTATCATAGCCTAAACATGTTTCGTTTTTATACCCAAATCTCCCTAGATTTCTTAATGGTAAAGAAGAATAGTAACATGACCAAGTAACAACCCTTTATTCAACATACATGTCTATGTTATCCAAGTCCAAATCAAATCTTAATTGATGGAAAGCGGCTGTCAATCAAAAAATCGATCGACCAATCAAATCGAGTATGTAAATTGGAAATTAACCATCAACTTCAACGTTGATTTTAAGGAAATTTGTTGGTTTGGTTACTTACACGTCATTCAAGCTGAAGCTAGGACGATTAGGTCACCAGCTTATCCTTTCTTTTTCATTACTTACATATCGTCGGTTGTTGTTTTTTCTTTTGTGTGTGTGTGTGTGTGTTTTGTTGTTGTTTTTTAAATATGGTCAATTCATTAAAGTTCTGCAGAAACGTAGCTTGGGAAATCGTGGCTGGAAAACGAAATGGTCTTGAAATAAGCAATGAGTCTCTTTCTTTTTTGAATTCGTAATGTTTACAACCCCGTATTTTGCGAATTTCTCTTATTCAAATGCAAATTGAATTGTCGTCTGCAATTTTTTAAAAAAAATTTCTTTCACCAAGTCGAAAGAGTCATATTGTAATAGAATGCAAGTTACAAGCAATTTATCCATTTTCCCCGGTGTTTAATTCTCAGTCTTAGATTTTATATTTAACAGGCATTGATTTAACCTTTTTCTTCTTTTCTCGAAACCATACTGATTTTTGTTGCCTGGTAACCGATGACTCCTTAACACTAGAATATCTTTTTTTAAAATTCTGACTAGACCAGTAGCACGAAGACTCGTTTAACCCATTACCAAATGAAAAAAATATTCAGATGCAGGTACTGTAATATAATATCCCAATTCATAAACGGCAAACGAATACTATCGTATAGTCGATTTTATGTACTAAGTCGAGTCTTCTAGCACTGACAATATTTACTTTATTATTTTATTTATACATCAACTACATCAGTCCGTAAAACTCAATCCAACTCGTGCCCATCCTCCCCCTCTTCTCGGAAAACTCCCCTGACCAAGTCCTGTAAACTCAAGGAGACCCAATCTTGTACTATCATTGGATATCGTCCGTGACATATAACGTCACACATGTAACATTATGTATATATTTTTGGGCGGATCATTTTACCAACACTGACCAGCGTTACAGTCTATTGAATGACCAGCTCCGCCAGACGTGTCTTTATTCCTATTGCTTCATAACTGGAATATAACACCCTCACGATACCACCATACTGCATTAGACCATTATACTACAGTACAAATTGAAAGAAGTTGCAGATGACTATTCCAGGCTAATGTACTTTTCAAAATGGTTTCCTTTTAGAGTAGAGAATCACTGTGGACAATGTAGAAAATCGCTCGTTACAAGCAATTTCTTCAATATTTACAATGTTTTTCTTTTTACAGGGGAGTAATGGGATTATATGGGAGTGAAATACTGGCATTGTATACCCAACAGTAATTTAGCCCCAGGAAGTATAAACCTTTTATACGAGTAAAAAGTGTTCACGAAACACAGGTTTTCTTAGAGCTCAATGTGTTTTGTATAAGTGCGCTCATTCAGATAAAATTACTCAGGGGACTATACTTGTATTGTGTTTCCTGTGTTGAAGTGTTCTGGTTAAAAATAAAATTTTGGTGAGTCTTATTTATTAAACATTTACTTTGCTTTGCACCTCTATGCATTCTTATTCACCTCCTCGTCTGTTATTTTTTACTTTAAAAATCCCTACTTTGTCGTCTAGTAAACTGGTAAATAGGGATTTCAAAATTCAAGGGTATCAAGAAATACAGATTGTCTCCACTTGTCCGTGGACATGTAACTGTTGTATGGCATGGTCCAGACTTAAATCGAAATCGTCTACAAAAATGTGAGAGATAATTTCGCTGATTGTAGCACGTCGAACTATAATTCATGTTGTCCCGGGTTCGATCTGCAGTCGCGGCAAATATTCTTTCCGTCCACAAATGAGTGGAAAATTGTAAACCTACTTGGTATGGGCAGATGGAGGTTCGGAAAGTATGTCGTGGTAGTACTGGTTCGAGAAATACCAGGAATCCATAGTTAGGTGCTTCAGCTGCCGAGTTATGGCTGAAATATTGTAAAAAGTGGCGTTAAACCCCATTCAAACAAATAAATCTCTCTTCTCTTGTCATTAAATTATGCCATTGATAATTTTACGCTTTCAAACAGAGCATGAGTTATACTGCATTGCTAGTGCACCAAAAAGGTCTTTCTCGCAATTTTTACACTAGTACAACTTGACAGTTTTCAATCAAACCCAATAGATGTTTGTTCCACTCAAGCAATCGTTCTCTAATTGGTGAAAGACAACATGATTAATGAAACAAAAAATGCATTTACCTGAAATTTTGTGAAATACAGGCAAAATAATGATAGAGTGATGACTAGCATTGTCTTAACCCATTCCCAGACTGTGACGCTTTTAAATGACTCTCATTATGAAAGCTTTGGAAAACATAGTGGTAAATGAAGAAATTGCTTGTTTCAATAAATTTCTTCATTATCCACAATGCTTTCTGTCCAAAAAGATCAGGACTTTAAAGATTTCATCAACTTACAATTGTCGTCTGCTACTTCTTCGATTTTGGACTGGTCTAAAATTTTATCGTGTTGGAATGGGTTATCAGCTCGAGTCACGCATAGCAAAATTATAATTTTCAAGCATAACATTCTCCTTTTGATCAACTGTAATACGCGAACTCCTTTTAGAATCTTGAAAACAGAGAATAACAGCTTCTACAGTAAGAAATCAATGACCTCTGTGATTATTTGACCCTCAACTCGGCCAAATCTGTAACGATCATACTAAACTCACGTAGATTTTCACTTCAAGTTTATGAGTATACGTGGAAATTTGCGGAAATGCGCGGAAACTTGTTTCAGGGTGATCGATTTGAAATACCGGTTTAGACTTAGGAAAGAAGAATATTTCAAGCGTTGTGAGTAAAATTCAAAAGTAAAAAAAGCCGTTAACGTTATTGTAACGTTATTCTTTGCACATGGTAGTTTTGCCCTTTTCCTAAAAATCCCTATAGTATCAAATTATCTTCGGTTTTACAAAAAAAGATTAATGTTTACTATATATCCATAAATAGTTCTCCTAAAATGTGTACATTCCATTCGGACACGCCTGAGAAAAAAATCCGTATCTGTCAATGTCAAATATGGTTACATACAAGATAGAATAAGATGACGTCAATTTCATTCCGTATATGACGTCAAAATGCGAATAAACGTAATCAAAACGGCAAATGAGAGCGTATATACTTGTTGAAATACAGATTTTAGCATGACTATTAGAAGAACAGGGGGCTATACAAGTCAACTAAGCGTCGGCGTCAGTGTCGGCGTAATTATTTGGTTAAACCTTACGTGCAAGTGCCATATCTCATTTTCTACCAATGCTATTGCTTTGAAACTTTGCACATGTTTTATGACAATAATAACGTTATCAGCCTCTAGAAACAGTTTCATTATTCAGACATTCATTTTAATAGTATTTTAACCCTTTTCGGACTTAAAAAACTTTTGGTTAAACCTTACGTGCAACTGGCATATATCAATTCTACAGTTGTAATATTTCTTTAATAACACTCTTTCTACTAATGCTATTGCTTTGAAACTTTGAATGCTTTTGTTACCACCATATCATCTTCTAGGCAAAGATTGATTACAATTACATATATCTTATAGTGGAGTTTTAACCTTTTTTCGGAGTTAGAAATTCTTATTTGAATTAAAATTTTAATTCAAATATCTTTTTTTTTAATCTCTATTACTACTTACTAGAGGTATTATGCCAATGTCGACATTGAATTTCCGTTACTATCCAGCACACAGAATAGTCGAGCGTTGCTGTCCTCTGACAGCTCTTGTTTTCATTATCTAATCGAATTTATTTAATGAAAAATGTATTTATAACAAATGGAATATTACATTACGATTGTGATACAAAATATTGTTTTTGCTTCAAAAATTTTGATAATCCACTTGACCTTCAGTCTCACGAAATATCCAATTTTCCTCCGTAGCACAAAGCAAATACACGATGTTATATCTCCATCTTAACATAACATTTCCTATCTAATATATCAGTCAAACTGACATGTCGGTAGCTAGTCGGCGTGACCAGCGATCCCTCAATTGCAAGGATACGCCGATAATTTACCGTGTTTTTATGTCTTCAAATTTGTAATAGCCTAACCAACTAAATAATCTTTTTAACACAGACCATTTAGTATAACCTTTAACACAAATAACAATAATATCAAGTTTTAAGAATTTTATGTCCATAAATTTGTTTTAGTCAAACTACCAAAATAGTACGTTTGACAATGGGCCAAAGAGTATAAACTTCTATACTTAATTCCTAAAATTTTAGGTTTGACGAATATTAAACCGTATTCTCATTTCCTCTTATCTGTATCAGCCCGACCACCCACATAGTATGTTAGAACATAAACCATTCACACTAAATTACAACAATTCTAAGAATAGACGAATTTTTTACCGTATTTTCACGTTCTCTTATTTGTAGAAGTCCGGCCGCCAATATAGTATGTTTGAAATAGACAAATGAGTAAAAAAACTTTCATATTTAATTACAACAATTCTAATTTTAGACGAATATTTTACTGTCTTTTCATGTCCTCAAATTTGTTTTTGTCTAGATTAGCCGCGGTCATAGCGCATTCGGTAGCTTATCTTCAGTCATGGGTTGTCATGGGTTCGAACCCCGGCGGCGGCACATATCCTTTCGACATTTGTCTCTCACCAATTGGTGGATAATTGTAAACCTAAGTGGGATAGCAGCTTGGGGCTAGAAAAGGATGTAATGGTAGTACTTGTGTGATAAATTCCAGGAATCTACTGTTAGGTGCTCCAGCCGCCTCGATATGACTGAAATACTGTTAAAATCGGCGTTAAACCCAATTCAATCAATTTAGTCCAGATTACCAAATAATTTGTTTGAATGCAGAACATTTAGTAAAAATCTTCACAGCATTCAACAATTATACAAAGAAAAAGTCCGACTACCGAAGTAGTCCGCTTGAAAATAGGCCAATAAGTATAAAACTATCAGACTAAATTACAACGATTGTAAGGAAGCATGAATATTTTACCGTACTTTCACGTCAACTAATATGTAAAAGTCCAACCACCCAAATAGTCCTTTTAAAGTATAAAACCTCCATATTAAACTACCATAATTCTAAGGATAGACTAATATTTTAAAATTGTAAAATTCAAACTATCAAAATAGTCCTTTTAAACACAGACCAATCAGTATATTAAAAATACAACAGTTCTAAAGTTAGACGAATATTTTGTCGTGTTTTCATGTCCAAAAAATACACCTTGTATTACATTACAACAATTGTAAGGCCAGACGAATATCTTAACGTATTTTCATGTCCACGAATTTGAGATAGTCATACCACCCAAGCCAGGTGTGCCAAATAATCCCTTGGTACGGTCCCTCAACACTCCTACCATATTTCCCGGTAAGATGAGATCTAAAACACATGTTGAACCACCATCCTCCGGGATAGGTCTCGGCACAATTTTCTCGGTCATATCTATCATTGTCAGAGTCAATAGTGCTGAATTGGTTCCCATTATGGATACCACCAGGGTGTTCGACCTTGTGAAGGGAGTCTCCTGCCGTTCCGCTATACCCGGTCACAGTCAAAACATACTTTTCGGCTTCGGAACCAACCTGGAATCGTTTATATTTAGCATATGCTTTATTTCCGCCATAATCTTCCATGTCGATTCGCAGCTCCACTGGTTTGTGTTTTGTAAGTTCATACAATACGTCGTTACCGATCCAGAGCTCGCCCTCAACGTCGCCAAATCCGTTCTTATAGTCATTCCAATCTCTTTCAAAATCCTCGGAACCATCCTGGCGTCTCATGATGACAACCCAGTCACCGCCATCCGTGTAGCCATCACAATAGATAGATCTTTCTATACCGAGAGACTTTAAGTAAATGCCAAAAACTCCATTTGTGTCTGCACAGATTTTTCGATTTTTTTCTGTGACAGCATTAGTTGTTTCTGTGACGGAATTTGTTGTTTCTATGACATCATTAGTTGTTTCGACGACAGGCTTCGATTCTTCTGTGACGGCACTAGTTTTTTCGGTGACAGTACTAGTCGTTACCATGACAGTTCCTGTTCTTTTGGCTTCCTTATAACCGTTAACTGCTCCTGCTTTTTGCTCTATCGGTCTAGTAGCATCTCTTTCTTTTAGAGTATTATTACTATTATACATTAAAGACTGAAAAGTTTCCATATCTTTGATTATTCCAGAGATAATATTTTCAACAGTTTGAAGCCGAGATGATAATTTTCGATTCAATCTCTTTTCAGATTTAAAATCATTTATTAAAGAAACATTGACCTTAACGCACCCTCCATCCATTGCAATATTTTCCTTAAGCACAGAACAATTTCCGACCGATTTTTCCACGGAATCCAAAGAACTATTATTCTTGGTATCTTGTGAATAAGTCTGTGTGCTTGACTGTAACGCAATCTTAATTTCCTTGACACTTTTAAACAAATTGCCGACATTGGTGTTCAGAAAACTCAAATCGTCCCTGACTTCCCGTTTGAAACTGTTAAGTTGGTCGATACATGTCCGATCAGATGCTGCACTAAATCTAATGCACAGTATAAGAAGTGTTGCTGAGAAAGCCGGATTTAAAAACCCATATTCCATTTTTACAAGCGAAGACACTATGGGTTATGAAGTTATTGTTAAAATGCCAGACCACATAGAGAACTGTTGTTTTCTAGCAGATAACACAGATTTAAAGAATTTACCGGATACAAAGAAAAAGTTGATGATTCAAGTGTGTTGTTTATATTGAAGCCCCTACATTGCAAGCTCATTCCAGAACCCTCTTAACGAGACGTCAAAATAGGTTACATTTGCGAATGAATTATGGAAATGTACACTCATTTGGAATTTACTTTCTCTATCTAGAGCCCTGCATTTTGTTGATATACGAAGGTTATGGCAATCTGACAATAGCAATATGCCTCTGGGAAGAAGTTTTTTCTACACATAATCTGATTCATTAGTTTGTGTAGATATTTGCAAAGGTGCCCTGTGAAATTATTAGTGGTCTTAAGGGTTTAATGCACAAAAAGTCCGAGTTTTTCACTCGAATGGGTTAAATGAGTTAAAACCCACCCTCGTAACGTAGTTTATAGCGTACCAGACTCGCAATCGTCATACATGGGGTGACGGGTTTGATACCCGGCGGCTGCGCGGATCCTTTCCAACGTCTCTGTCTCACCAATGGGTTGATAATCATAAACATGGAGCTGGAGCAGCCGGATGCTAGTAACGGATGTAATGATAATACTGGTGCGAGATATACCTTGAATCCAATCTGCAATCAATCAGGTCATTGTCTGTGTACACGTCTGAGTCGTCGTCCGAAAACTTTGACATTTTGTTATATCCATTCACTTGAAACTCGGAATATATTCACTATCAAAAGAGCAGTCTATGCCAGCAAGGTTTATAACTATTTTTTTAGCTCTACTGGCCAAAGGCCAGAAGAGCTATAGCGATGGGTTTTTCCCGTCTTGCGTCCGTGCGTCCGTCGTCCGTCTGTTAAGTTTTCCTTGTTAACAGAGTCCACAGTTTTCATCCGATTCTTGTCAAACTATCTCAGAATGATTGTACCACCATAAGGTTCGTTCCTTTCGAAATTTTAGTCAGATCCGTAAAAAACACCGGAGAAGGGGCCTAATTAAATTTAAATTAAAAATCCTCGTGAACACTCTAGATTCCACAATTTTCACACTTCAAACTTTCACAGAATGATTGTACCATCATAAGGATCGTTTCTTTCGAAATTGGGTATGATCGGCCGAGAAACACAGGAAAAGGGGCCATATGAAAATTTAACTAAAAATCCATTAAAAGTCCTCTTTAAATCTCTAGAGTCCACAGTTTTCACCGGATTCTCTTCAAACTTTCCGAAAATGACTTCATCATCATAATGATCGTTCTTTTCGAAATTGGTTCAGATCTGTCATCGAAACACAGGAAAGGGGGCCTAATTAAAATTCAATTAAAACATCCTTGTTAACATTCTGGAGTCCACAGTTTTCATCAGATTCCCTTCAAACTTTCACAGAATATTTGTAGCATTTTTTAGAAAGTGGCTCTGATCCGTTAAGTATCTTGGGAAAAGGGGCCTTAGGAATATTTGATTAAAAAATTCTAGTTAACACGCTAGAGTCCACAGATTTTAACAAATTCTCTTCGAACTTTCACAGAATGATTATACCAATATATACAATCCATAATATTGATTGTTCCTTTCGGAAGTGGGTCAGATCCGTCAATTATCATGGGAATCTTCAAACTTTCACAGAATGATTGTACCATCATAAGGATTGATCCTCTTAAAATTGGGTCTGATCCGTCGAGAAACACAGGAAAATGGGCCTTGTGAAAATTTAATTTAAAAAGTCCACATATTTCATCGGGTTGTCATAATACTTAAACATAATGATTATACTTTTGTAAGTATAGTTCCCTCTGGAATTGTTCAGATCCATCAAGTAACATAGGAAAAGAGGCTGTATAAAAATTTAGCTAAACAATTCCTTTCACGCAATGAAGCCCACAGCTTTGATCAGATTTTTTTGAAACTTAATAGAATGATTGTGATGTCATAAAGATCATTCTTTTCGAAATGGGATTTGAACTGTCAAGAAACTCGGAAAAAGGGGCCTCATTAAAATATCATTTAGAAATCCTTGTTACCAATCCAGAGGTTTCATGGGATTGTCTTTCATAGGACTTTCACAGGATGATTATACAAAAATAATGATTGTTGATGTTGACATTAGACCATTTCAGTCAAGTATCATAGGAAAAGGAGCCTTATGAAAACTTAATTTTGCAATCCTTGTACCACAATAAAGTCAACACTTTTCATCGGATTCTGTTCAAACTTTCACAAAATGATTGTACCATCATTTGGATTTTATCTTTTCAAATTGGGTTTGATCTGTCTAGTATCACGAGAAAAGGGGCCTTGTGAATTTTCATTTATAATTCTTGTTACCAAGTCAAGAGCTTTCATCGGGCTTTTTTTTCAAACTTTCACAGAATGATTGTACAATAATTACGATTGTTGATGCTGACATTAGACCTGATCGGTCAAGTATCGCAGGAAAAGGAGCCTTATGAAATCTAAAAAACCTTGTACCTCAATAAAGTCCACAGTTTTCATCGGATTCTGTTCAATCTTTCACAGAATGTTTGTACCATCATTAGGATTGTTTCTTTCCAAATTCGGCCTGGTCTGTGTAGTATTACAGGAAAAGGGGCTGTGTGAAAAAATATCATCGAATCCTCATCCCAAGAATGTCCCCAGTCTTTATCAGATTCATTTCAAACTTTAATAGAATGATTGTACCATCATTTGGATTGTTCTTTTGCAATTTGGGTCTTATCTGTTAAGTGACACAAAAAGGGGCCTTATGAAAAGTTTATTGCAAAACGTCAATATCACAATAAAGTCCTCAGTCTTTGTCATTTTCTTCAACTTATCTATCATAAGGTTTGTTCTTTTGCATGATTAGTTAAGCTTCACGGGAAAGGGGGACCTATGAAAATTCTATTACAAAAAAAAATCGTGACACAATTCAGTCCACTGTTTTATTGATTCACTTTAAACTTATACAGAATGATTTTACCTCATTAGAATTGTTCCTTTTGAAATTTGGAATGTTCTGTAAAGTATCACGGGAAAAGGGGCCCTATGAAAATTTCACCATAAAATCCTCATTAAAACAATGAATTCCGTAGATTACACAGACTGTTACAATTTTTGATTTTGGCAGTGGATCTGATACGGCAAGTATCACATGAAAAGGGGCCTTATGAAAAACTTTCTTCAACATTCTAGTTAACACAATGATGTCTCTAGATTTCACCGTATTCACTTCAAAATTTCAATGCATGAATAAGGGTGGTTATTTTCAGAATTTGGTACGATCCGTCAAGTATCATGTAAAAAGGCACCTTATGATTTTTTTTTCTACTTAACATAATGAAGTCTCCATATTTCATCAAATTCAATTTAGACTTTCACAGAATGAGTTAAGGAACAATAAAGTATCAAAGAAAATGGGGCTTTATGAGAACTTGATTGAAATATCTTTCTTAACACAATACAGTCCACTACTTAAGGATACATGGAATAATTGTGGCATTGGAAACACAGGAAAAGGGGCCTTACAGATTATCACTCAAAACATTCTTGTTTATTGGATGAAGTTCACAATTACTGGATTGTCTTTAAAATGTCACAGAAGACTATCATATGGTCGTTAGGAAAGTTCCCTCCGGAAGTGAGACGGATCCATAAGAATACGATGGAAAAGGGGCCTTGTGGATTTTTACTCAGAGCAGCCCTGTTTATTTGATAGGTCCACAATTATTATCGGATTCAGTTGAAAATTTCACAGGATGATTGAAACTTCCTTTTGGAAATGGAGTGGATCTGTCATGAAACACAGGAAATGGGGCCTTAAGGATTGTTGCTCAAAATAATAAAAGGGATAAAGTCCAAGTTGTTATTAAGTTGGAATGCGGAGCAATTCCAACTTAGATTTAACAAAACCGCAAAATGAACACAAGACAATTTTTTTCGGGTTTTTTTTGATAACACATATCACGTGATCTCTTAGATATGAATATATACCTCGGGTTACTTCTCATCTCAACTTGCCACGGACAATCAGATAGTTGTAGCCGAAGACAATAATATGGCACGTGTAAAGAATGATATAAAAATCGTTTAGAGACTTCTAAACATGCTTTAGTTTGCTTTTAATTTATTGAAATCAGCGCAGTAATTTGTTTTTTGTGATTCGCCGGTCCGTGTTTGGTAATCACGTGATCTCAAGTGACATGTGGTAATCATGTGACTATAGATAGGCAATGTCTACAAATATGGCCCAGGTCGCAAATGCATTTTTACAGTAATCACGCCGCCCAGTGCTTTAAAATAAGGGGGATCGTAGGCATCAAGCAAACGCGATTACTGTGGGACTTACACCTTTTACTCGATAAAAATAAAATAGATGCAAAACGAAAGTAGAAGATTTTGAAAATTAGAATGTAAACATATCAACTTCCGGTTTCTACTTATTGTCTAAATAATTGCACTTTACTATGTCGTTATTTACAAGTTTAAATCAATAATAATACATTAAACCTTTAACAAGTGTCATCTAGCTTTCAGCTTGGTGCTTTTTACTTAAGATTTTTTACGGTTCTTAAGCCGAATAAGGAAATCGCGCGACTACAGGGTGCCGAAGATAATTTGATACTATCTTCATCATATCATAGGAATTTTTAGGAAAAGGGCAAAACTACCATGTGCAAATAATAACGTTACAATAACGTTAACGTCTTTTTTTTCTTTTGAATTTTACTCACAACGCTTTAAATATTCTTTTTTCCTAAGTCTAAACCGGTATTTCAAATCGATCACCCTGAAACAAGTTTCCGCGCATTTCCGCAAATACTAAAAAACTTAAAGTAAAAATCTACGTGAGTTTAGTATGATCGTTACAGATTTGGCCGAGTTGAGGGTCAAATAATCACCGAGGTCATTGATTTCTTACTGTAGAAGCTATTATTCTCTGTTTTCAAGATTCTAAAAGGAATTCGCGTATTACAGTCGATCAAAAGGAGAATGCTATGCTTGAAAATTCCAATTTTGCTGTACGTGACACGAGCTTATAACCCATTCGAACACGATAAAATTTTAGACCAGTCCAAATTCAAAGAAGAAGCAGAGGACAATTGTAAGTTGATGAAATCTTTAAAATTCTGGTCTTTTTGGAAAGAAAACATTTGGGATAATGAAAAAATTGCTTGTAACAAGCAATTTCTTCATTTTCCACAATGTTTTCCAAAGCTTTCATAATGAGGGTCATTTAAAAGCGCCACTGTCTGGTAATGGTTTAAGACAATGCTAGTTTTTGATTTCTGTATATGGATTTATGTTTTTGTGCGTTATTCACGCACATATTTAGTTTAAAGGAGGGAGGCTTACTCGGAAAGTAATAAATGAATTTGAACCGAATTCCACAGTCATGAACCTTTCAGCGCATTCGAACTTCTCAGTACTTTCAGTCCTTTGATTTCAATTTTATGCATTCTTCTTTGAGCATTTAATTTCCTTAAACATCAGGATACTTTAACGAAAAACTTGATACCCAGTAGATCGTCTCCGCTTGTTTAATTTTGGAACCTTTTCGACTCAGAAGTTGTACCTGTTGTGCCCAATCTTGAGAATATGCCCATTCTTATGAACGGGCAGACACATTTTGCCCATTCTTAAGAATGGGCAACCATTCTTAAGAATGGTCAATACAGTTTGTATATATGTTACCGAACGCGTTTTTTTCGATCAATATCGACCAATATATTATGAATCGACCAACCAGTCGTCAATCAATTGCTAGATTAACCAATCAATAAATAAATGGTATATTTAACCGTGCGGGTTGACAAACTTTCACTACTACAGAACACAATTTTGTCGCACTTCTCTACCACATTCGGAGCAGCTCGCACCCCGAGATAAATAAACAGGTTTAATTTTTTAACTTTTACAAGTTCCTGTTCCAAACTGGACTCTAAATACTTTAAATAGTAAAATATTTATCACCTTGTGATAGATAACGCAATGTACTCATGATCCGTCAGGTTGTACCTGAACTATTTCGTACCGTTTATGTTGGGTGGACGTATTGTATCTATCGCTAGATTTGTACTCGTTGTTTTATACTTTAACCCTTTCCTTAAGTGTACAATCCCAGGTTTTAACGTTCCTGCGATTTTATACCTGACAAAACATTGGGGGAAAAGAAGAAATTGTACCAAGCCAATTTCTCCTTTTTCTACAATAATTTTTACATTGTAGGATGGTTGCTTTTTAAATTGCACTCTCGTTAAATTGTCATCTGCAACTTCTTAGGATTTGTACAAATGTAAAATTTAAAAAAAAACACACACAAAAAAAAAACAGGAAAGTGTTGAGTGCTTTTATGCAAGGGATGGTTATAGGCCTAATTCTAGAACTGTTGCCTTTTACTTTTTAATGTAGTGACATTGTCCTATTGCACCATATAGGGATTTGAAATAGCATTTGATTAAGCCATAGCCTGGGTGGTAGGGTATAATGTCTATGTGGGTCCACCCTGGTCCAAATAAAGACCCAGGAAATTATGGAATTGTCAATTAATGCCTGGGAGGTAGTGTATAATATGTGTGTAGGTCCACCCGAGTCAAATTATGAACCAGGGTTTTGCAGTTAAGGCAAATTATGATATTGACAAAATGAATGAATTTGAATAGTCTTTTGAATGGTATAGATCAGAACGGAAATGGTTTGATTTTGTGCTTTGAAAGTTTCGAGCAGGTTGTATTAAATTCAAATACTTGAGCTAATGTTTTAATCAAATTGCTTTGAAAAAAAAAATGATTAAAAAAATGATATGAACCATAAAACATCATGTTTCATTCACCAAATCAATTGAAATCAGTTGTTTTATTTCAATATCAGGTATCACAGCCTCCTTTAGGACCTGACTGAGGTAATCGCTTCCACCAAAAGGTTGACATGTAAAAAAAAAACACTTTCAGACGTTAAAAACATGAAAAAATAAGACCCATTAAAACTGCATTTCATTAAGTCACACTGTCACTTAAGTTTTGTCTTGATTGATTGATTGAGTGCATGGGGTTTAATGCCACTTGTAACAGTATTTCAGTCATATCGCAGCCGCTCAGAGCACCTAACAATAGATTTCTGTTATTTCTCACACCAGTACTACCACTACATCCTTACCTGGCCTCCAACTGCTATTCCACTTAGGTTTACAATTATTCACCCATTGGTGAGAGACAAATGTCGGAAAGAATATGTGCCGCCGCCGGGGATCGAACCCATGACATCCCATTTTGAAGTTTGACCGAAGATAAACAATAGCAACACATATTTATTGAACTGACTTCCCTTACATTTTATTTTAAGCCACAAAGTATTTCAGTCATATCATGAAGGCTTGAGCACCTACCTCTAGATTCTCTCATAGTGCAACAACAACATCCTTTCTGTGCCCCCAGCTGCTCATTAGACTTAGGTTTACAATTATCTACCCAATTGTGGGAGGCAAATGTCTGAAGCGATTTTTGTCCAAGCCAGGATTGAATTCGCGACCTCGCAACTGGGAATGGCATATGTTACTGACTGTGCTATGGACGCAGTCCCCAAAAGTTATATTGTCATAGGCAATATACATGGCAATGTGTTACAGTGTTTTCAATAGTCTTTATTTAACGCATCAAAATGTGAAGATGAGTGGGAATAGGTTCAAGAGCACATGCCAATTGAAATGCATTGTACAATCCAGGTAGCTCAGTTTGTAACACACTTTTTGCTAAATTCACAAGTTGTGAGTTCTAGCCCCATCTAAGCTATAACTCTTTCTGCCATTTGATAGAAGTCATTTTGACATTGTCCTTTCTGTATCTCTCTCCAATGTAAAATATAAGTGGTTATAAGTAGTTCCCTAAGTAGATGAGCACATGGTGGCCCATATCGTTTGTCCCGGATTCACTATTGAGAAGAATGACAAGAAGCCATTGTAAGGTGACCAGTTTCTGCATAATAACAGAATAACTGTTGCAATGGATATTAAGTGCAATACAATCAATCCAAATGAAATGGATTTAAATCTTTGCAACAAGGAATTAAAACTACATGTTTTAACCCATTAATATAGATTGTACAGTTGTACAGATTAGCTCTTTACTTTTCCAGAATTTAAACAAACTTGTCTCCTAAAAGGTGAAGAGATAGATTTAGAGAAAAAGTTGTTATTTTCTTCACTTACATCAATGTTTTACACCCTTCATAATTTCCCAATATATAACAAGTTTTCTTTAACCCATTTCCAGATGGCAAAATTTTAGACTGGTCTGAATTGAAAGGAGTTACAGAAGACAATATAAAGTTTATGAAATTTTAGATTTTTTAATTTACTAGGTAGAAAACATTGTTTAAAATTAATTAAGAAATTGCATGTAGCAAGCAATTTCTTCATTTTCCACAATGTTTTCCAAATTGTTTTTCTTGAGGGGCATCAAAAATTGTGACTGTAAGGGAATGGGTTAAGATCTGTTTTGTACCATTCCAAGATATGCCCTGGTATTTATTTGTCCTTCGGCAAGTTGCCTTGAAAAATGTACTTTTTCCCAAGAAGATAAACCTGTCATGTCAGACAAATGGGCATGTGAATTCCACACCCATGAGTTTGGACCATCAAACCTTGGTGAAGAAGAACAATTTTTCAAAGGGGTCTTGCATTGCTAGCAAGAAGTCAAGGACTATGGCTTTGAATCCCAGCTGCACCACTGGTCATGTGGGTTTGTCCTTTGGCAAGACATTTCAGGGTTCAAGCCTAGCACTAGTAGTACGCAATAAATAAGTGAACTTTACTGTGAAAGAATATTCAGAGTGGCATTAAACTTAATTCAAACAAAACCTTTCTTAACTCTTTACAAAGTTTAAGACTTACTTTGTCAAAATTCAAAGAAGTTGTAGACAACAATGAAATTAGAGTGCAATTTGAAAAGTAACTAACCCAAAGAATAGAAACTATAGTTGGAAAAGAAGAAATCGCTCGTTACAAGCAATTTCTTCTTTTTCCAAAATGTTTTCTCAAGTATAAAATCTTAAGGACTTATAAAGCAGGGATTGCACAGGAAAGTGTGAAATAAAAGAATATGCCTATTAAGTACATACAAATTCTTTGCAGTCTAATAAGAATTAATACTTTCAGACTCAACAAAGATGGTCAGTAAATATGCTCTCCACACAGAGTTAATTGCTACAAGCTAACATCTGCTGTGTTGACTTGATCACTCATTTATCAATGTTGTCAACACAAAGTCTATTGTTTTTCAGGTTTTAATTTCAATTTCATATCACCCAATGAAATGCAATATCATTGACATCACTGTTCATGCAAACAATCAATATCTTGTATCCATTAAAGGGGTGATCAAAAGCAATCAGTCGTTTAGCTCACCTGGTCACAATATGCTCATGGTGGGTTTTTGTTATCCTTTAATGTCGGGCATAAATTCAGCAATAACACTTTAGCTTTCACAATTTTGGTGGGTTTTCCCAAACTTACAGAAATTATTGAATGGTCATTAGGAAGATCCCTTTGGACTTTGATGACATTCCATCCTATTTCACAGGAAAAGTGTTCTTAATGCCAGTTTCCTCTTTACAATGCTTAATTTTGGCCCCGATCTTTCTCAAACTTGCTGGAAGTGGTTATATAGTAATGAGGAATATGACAGCTCATCACAACATGCATCATATGGCTCTCATGTATGGTCATAGGATCTGTTATGTGCCAATGTTGTATTAAAAGTGGAACGTTGTAATAGATGTAGCTTGTGGTTTTACTTGTGTGAGAAAGGACAGGAGCCATGGTTAGGTGCACCAGTCATATGATATCCATGTATCAGAAATACTGTTGAAAGTGGCCTTAAACACCATTCAACAAATAAACCTTAATGACAATTTCCTATAACTACAGCTATACAAGTTTTGCACATTTTCTTACATGCAAGGAAGATCCTTGTATTGAATATCATAAAAAGGGGCCTTTACCCTTTCCTGTTTGTCAAAATTTAAAATTGTTCAATTTGAAAGAAGCTGCAGACAACGATTAAAAGAGAGTGCAATTCGAAAAGTAACCAATGTACAGGGTAGAAGTTATAGTGGGAAAGAAGAAGTTGCTCATTACAAGCAATTTCTTCTTTTCCCACAATGTTTTTGCTAGCATGAAACCATGGGGACCTATAAACCAGGGATTGAACAGGAAAGTGTTAATGACAATTGCCTTGTTATGGCTTACAAGTCAAAAATCTTGGCTTAGTCTCTGTGTTCTATGCTGCAGGGGAATTCCAATTTTTTTTTAAGCTATGTGGAAGTCCCAATATCAAATAAAATAGCATATTACACCAAATATCAAGAGAAACTCTGCCATTCATACAGGTTAACAAAATGTTAGACTGATCCAAGTTAAAAGAAGTTACAGACAACACTTTCATCAAGACTTAAATTATGATAATCTTTGTCTTTTGGGTAAAAACTTTGTAGGTAATGTAGAAAATGGCTTATAATAAGCAATTTCTTTGTTGTCCACAATGTTTATCAAAGCTTTTAAATGACAGGCATCAAAAAGTGGAATGGTGTGGGAATGGGCTAGGTGAAAATATCCTAGCAACTCAAACCCATTATCACACAACAAATTTTAGACTGGTTCTAAATGATAAAACTTACAGTTGACATTTCAAATCGGACTAAGATTGGAAAGTAACTGCCAAATAAAGTAGTAAACATCTGGAGAGATTACTTTTTACAAGCAATGTCTCCTTTCCCCTCAAAGTTTTCTGTTATCATATTTCCTCAGGTTGCCAAAAAGCAAAATTGTTTGGTCATGGGTTAATTTGTCAAATTTGTAGAAAGAATCATAATGCTAACAAAATAGTTTTTTCCACCAAATATCAAGTAAAGAGGGGACTTAGTATCTATAACAGCTTTGAAGCTCATTTTATACTTTTATGCCCCTGCATCGAAAGATAGGGGGCATATTGTTTTACCGTTGTCCGTCTGTCTGTCATTGAGTCTGTCTGTCTGCAAAACTTAACCAAAAAACTTAACATTGCCAATTACTACTAGCATATTCAAAATACATCTCCATAATACGCATCTCCTCATTTCATATTGTTTTACCGGTGGCCGTCTGTCTGTCTGTCCATCTGTCTGTAAAACTTAACCTGCCTACTAAACATTTTCCTATAACTTCAACCCTGATTAAGTTGCAATGCTAATACTTGGCATGTAGATATGTCTCAACAAGGCGCAACTGGGGAAGGTCATTTCATCAAGGTCAAAGTCAAAATTTTAACCCTTTGCCCGTTTCTAAAGAACTCTTGTTTAGGGGGCATAGTGTTTCACAAAGACATCTTGTTTTTATTGTACTGTTGATGATTTCAATTTTTTATGTTGACATTCCACCTAATATCAAGGGGGGGGGGAATTGTGATAATGACCATGTCAAGGCTACCGCTCTAACCTTGCAGTTTGGGGTAAATCTTTCTAAAACATGCTGAAAATGTTTGTATTGTCATAGGGATGATCTCCATTCACCCATTTGCAGATGACAAAACTTAAGACTGGTCAAAATTGAAAGGAGTTGCAGACGACAATTTGAAGTTTATGAAATTTTAGATTTTTTAACTTTCTAGGCAGAAAACATTGTGAAAAATGAAGAAATTGCTTGTAACAAGCAATTTCTTCATTTTACACAATGTTTTTCCCGTTATTTTTCCTAAGGGATATCCAAAAGTGTCATTGTGTGGTAATGGGTTAAATAATCGTGGTACCATTCTGCCTATACCAGGTGAAAAGCCAACTTCCTTGTTCCACTCAGCATAACGCTCTTTTGGCTCAAGCCTGCTGAAAATGTATGATTGATGCCTATGGAACATGGTAGCATTTCATCCATTGTCGCTGGAAAAGGGGCTTTAGTGACTAATTCATTGATACTGCACTATAGATCATAATTTTCAGCTCAACTGGCTAAAAGCCATAGGGTTATTGACCTGGCTTGGTGTCTGTTGTGCGTCTAGTAGTCTCTCTGTCCGTAAGTTTTACTGTAAAAATCCTCTAACCAGAGTACTGAACTGAATTCAACCAAATTCACAGAAATGATCCTTGGGTGACATTTCATCAGATTCCTTTAAAGAATTTTGATCAGTTTGAGAACATGGCTTAAATGGGTGGAAACATTGTATGTTGAAAGTTTTAAAAAGCCTCTCAGAAACCAGTGGATAGATTTCAACCAAATTTTGCAGGAGGGATCCTTGTGTGACCCTGAATCAGATTCCTTCAAACAAATTTGATCAGATGAAAATCGTGTCTTTAATCCATTCCCACACGATGACACTCTCTGTCACCCCTCAAGAAACCAATTGAGAAAACATTGTGTAAAATGAAGCAATTTGCTTGAACCAAGCTATTTCTTCATTTTCCATAATGTTTTCAAAAAAATTGAAAAATTAGAAAATTCACAGGATTCAATTTGTTGTCTGCAACTCTTTTCAATTTGCACTGGTATAAAGCTTTGTCATATGGTTAAGGGTTAATGGGCAGGGCTAATTTCCAAATATTGTGAAAACTTGAAGAAACTTTTTCTCAGAAACCAGTTGATTGATTTAATTCTTATTTCACAGGGATGAGCCTTTGGTGACTTTCTTATTGTCATACATGGTAGACAGTGAAAACTTTTATTTCTCAGATACAAGTCGACTTATTTCAACAAAATTATCCTTTTGAGACCCTTTATCAGATTTCTTCAATAAATTTGATTATATTAAAAGCATGGCTTTTTCCTGGTGGGGGGCGAATTTCCAAATATGAAATATATTCTGAAAACTTTAAAATCTTCCCCGAATCCTGTGGATTGGGATTTTTAACCAAATTTCACAGGAATGACCCTCAGAATGACTCTTTGTCAGATACCTTCATATAACCTTGGTCAGTTGAAAAACATGGCTTTTATGTCCATGGCATAGAATGAATATTTTAAAAATTTTGTAAATACCTTTTTATTTGAATGAATTCTACATACCTTAACTTGACTATTGTAAAAAAGTGAAAAATCTTAAGTGCTTCTGTAGAACTATTTCAAGAATTCATTGCCAAGATTTATTTGCCAGATATGGCAAAGATAATTCAATTTATATTGAATTCTGCGGCTGCGGCAATATTGCTTTCGGTAGCATGTCAGACTTATAATCAGCTAGGGTGTTCCAGGTTTGGTCCTGGGTTTGCGGCAAATGTGCGTTTTGACATTTGTGGAGGCTCAGAAAGGATGTAGTTATTGTGTACTTGTGAGAAATACTAGGAATCCATGGTTAGATATATATGAAGTATTGCACTGTCTTAGAGGCAATGTAATTGTAACTACTCATCTAATCACCCTTTTTGTCCATTATACTTATGAAACATGCCTAAATGTTTGTGTAGTCACCAAAAGGACACCTTTATAAAGGATGGTTACTTTAGTAGAATAGATGACACAAGATTGTAAGTGATTTAGCATCACATTGTTACTCTTGTTTGTAATTACAGATTACCACATAATTTCACTTACTGCCCTGAAGAAATATGATTAAGGAAAATTTGAAGCAAGAGGAGCAAATGGCTTGTAACAAGCAATTTCTCTTTCTTGCCAAATATTTTCTACCTTATTTTGTGCTTATTTCCAATTTGAGTAGACTTTGCAAAATTCCTGCAGCTTAATTCTTTCAGTTATTACATTATGTAACATTTGTCTGGTAATTGGTTAATCCATTCCTACACAAGAAAATTTGACAATCGTCCAATAATTGAAAGAAGTTGCAGATGATAATTTAAACTCAATGAAACTTTAGATATTTCATACTCCTGGTTATAAAACATTGTGGAAAATGAAGAAATTGCTTGTTACAAGCAATTTCTTTATTTTACACAATGTTTACCAATTGTTTTTTTAAGTGTTGTCAAAAAGCGCCATTGTGTGGGATTGGGTTAAAAGTTGTTTTCCTTTACGATGCTGTCCGATGATCTAGCGCATCTAAGATAACTTCCATAATGCGCAAGTTCACCGGACGCGCAATATCACCGGACACGCAAGATCACCGGACACGAATCATGTATCAAGGTGATACCGTTTTTTGAGAGGCGTAAAACCTCTAATTGTCACGGTTATAATTCGTTGAATAACTTCACACACTTAATAATGTCACATATGCCTTATTTTTAATCAAAAGGCGGGTTTACACGCTGACAGAATACGGTAGAAACAGTCATAATGACATCGTCATTTCTTAAGGATTGACTGCGTTCCGTCTTCGTGTTTTCTGAGATGGAAGATTGATAACAGAATAAGATTACGTAATATTAGATGTTATTGATCCTACAAAAACAATATGACCATGATATTTTATTTTGCCATGGGACGACCTTTATTAGAAGATTATTAGTTCACCGGAAGTTATATCGAACGACTGTAGTGAAGCCGTATCGGAGTGGGTTTTTCTATAATAACGTTTTTTTTATGGTATATTACGGTTCACATACAAATTAAATGTTCTAAAATTAATAATTCTTACAGTATTACTAACGAATAGGCCAATTTTCCTATTAAAATCAACGTTTTGCCCATTCTTAAGAATGGGCAAAGCCTTGATTTTACCATCTGCCCATTCTTAAGAATGGGCATTCTCAAGAATGGGCACGACATACCCACTATCAAGTACTTGAACAGTCGAGTGTTTACAACTGTATGATGTTCGCTTGACTGGCGAGCCTGTCCTAACATTACGATAGGACCATACAATTTTAAGCCTTTGATCTTTAAAGTATTATAAACAAAGATTTTTTTTTTCGAAAATAAAGATTTGTTCATATCTTCTGCCTTTAATTTTACATGTCTTTATTTTGTCGTGGGTTAAGGATTATGTGAATTATGATTCAGTCAGTAACCACAGACCGGTCCGTCTCAATACCGTGAATAAAAAAAAAGATGAAAACATAAAGAAAAAGGAAGAATGTACTCTCATCAAAAGTGCTCTTCTTTTTATTACAATGCTTTATATCCGTTTTTTCGCTTATAATTCAATTCAAGTTGTAAGTATTAGGAGTCTGAATAATTTTTCTTTTTTAATTTTATCCGTCTAAAATGTTGTCCTCGGGTAATTTGTTGAATTTCATTCAGAGTTAACCTATCACCACACGATCCTGAATTTTGAAAATATGAAGACATTTAGCTTTTGAAAACATTGCGAGAAAAATAGAAAATGCTTATAACGATAATGATCTCCTGTTCTCTTGATGTTTTCCATCCTATATGAAACCGTTTTACAACGAAAATCAAAATTGGGTTTCGTCTGCATCTTCTTTGAATATAGAAAAGTCGTCTTGCAATAGGTTCTCACTTAATGGTCAGTAATTGATTACGAAATACTTTGGTTAATTTGCATATAAAAGAAAAGTCTGGAATGTCACTTTAGGGGTTCCGTAGATGTCAGCTCTATGGTCAATATTTATTTCTTTTTTGTGCCATGGTATATACATATCACCATTATGTAATGAAATAATCGTAACTACAACTTTCATCAGTTAATTTTCCAAGTTTAAAATCCCACTGACAATAGTAATATGCATGTATATCTGACCCTTAGAGCGAAAAATCGCCACCAGGGATTTGCATAAAACATGTACATGCTTTTTTATATGACACATATACTATATACGTGTATTTCGGGATTGAAATGTCAGAAATCGGCGTAACCAATTTACGAGATTGCGCGCGCGCGCGCGTGTGTGTGTGTGTGTGTGTGTGTGTGTGTGTGCGTGTGTGTGTGTGTGTGAGTGTGGGTGAGAGAGAGAGAGAGAAAGAGAGACTGAATATCATAATGTCCGTCTGATCATTATTGTAGCCGTTTCTCCGTACTCAAAGAAATACTTTCTCTTCGACAAAACCATATCTCTGAACGAGTCCGTATCATAAACGCGTTTTGTTTTTATACCCAAATCTCCTTGATATTTCTAAATGGCGAAGAAGAATAATAACATGACCAAGTAACAACTCTAAATTCAACTTACTTATCTATGCTATCCAAGTCCAAATCAAATCTTACTTGGTGGAAAGCGGCTGTCAATCAAAAAGTCGATCGGCCAATCGAATCGAGTATGTAAATTGGAAATTAACCATCAACTTCAACGTTGATTTTAAGGAAATTTGTTGGTTTGGTTACTTACACGTTATTCAAGCTGAAGCTAGGACGATTAGGTCACCAGCTTATCCTTTTTTTTCATTACTTACATATCGTCGGTTGTTTTTTTTTTCTTTTGTGTGTGTGTGTGTGTGTTTTTGTTTTTTTTTTAAATATGGTCAGTTCATTAAAGTTCTGCAGAAACGTAGCTTGGGAAAACTTCGCAGGAAAAGGAAATGGTCTTGAAATACGAATTGAGTCTCTTTCTTTTTTAAATTCATAATGTTAACAACCCAATATTTTGCGAATTTCTCTTATTTAAATGCAAATTAAATTGTCGTCTGCAATCTTTTCTTTATTTTTTTTCTGTCACCTAGTCGAAAGAGTCATATTGTAATAGAATACAAGTTACAAGCAATTTATCCATTTTCCCCGGTGTTTAATTCTCAGTGTCTTAAATTTTATATTTAACAGGCATTAATTTAACCGTCTTCTTTTCTCAAAACCATACTGATTTTTGTTGCCTGGTAACCGATGACTCCTTAACACTAGAATATCTTTTTTTAAGATTCTGACTAGACCAGTTGCACGAAGACTCGTTTAACCCATTACCAAATGAAAAAAAATTCAGATGCAGGTACTGTAATATAATATCCCTATTCATAAACGGCAAACGAATACTATCGTATAGTCGATTTTATGTACTAAGTCGAGTCTTCTAGCACTGACAATATTTACTTTATTATTTTATTTATACATCAACTACATCAGTCCGTAAAACTCAATCCAACTCGTGCCCATCCTCCCCCTCTTCTCGGAAAACTCCCCTGACCGAGTCCTGTAAACTCATGGAGACCCAATCTTGTACTATCATTTGATATCGTCCGTGACATATAACGTCACACATGTAACATTATGTATATATTTTTGGGCGGATCATTTTACCAACACTGACCAGCGTTACAGTCTATTGGATGACCAGCTCCGCCAGACGTGTCTTTATTCCTATTGCTTCATAACTGGAATATAACACCCTCACGATACCACCATACTGCATTAGACCATTATATTACAGTACAAATTGAAAGAAGTTGCAGATGGCTATTCCAGGCTAATGGAATTTTCAAAATAGTTTCCTTTTAGGGTAGAAAATCACTGTGGACAATGTAGAAAATCGCTCGTTACAAGCACTTTCTTCAATATTTACAATGTTTTTCTATTTACAGGGGAGTAACGGGATTATATGGGAGTGAAATACTGGCATTGTATACCAAACAGTAATTTAGCCCCAGGAAGTATAAACCTTTTATACGTGTAAAAAGTGTTCACGAAACATAGGTTTTCTTAGTGCTCAAGGTGCTTTGTATAAATGCGCTCATTCAGATAAAATTATTCAGGAGACTATACTTGTATTTGTAAAATGTGTTTCCTGTGTTGAAATGTTCTGGTTAAAAATAAAATTTTGGTGAGTCTTATTTATTAAATATCTACTTTGCTTTGCACCTGTATGCATTCTTATTCATCTCATTGTCTGTTATTTTTTACTGTAAAAATCCCTGCTTTGTCGTCTAGTATACTGGTAAATAGGGAATTCAAAATCCAAGGGTATTAAGAAATACAGATTGTCTCCACTTGTCCGCGGACATGTAAATGTTGTATGGCATGTTCCAGACTTAAATCGAAATCGTCTACAAAAAATGTGAGAGATAATTTCGCTGATTGTAGCACGTCGAACTATAATTCATGTTGTCCCGGGTTCGATCTGCAGTCGCGGCAAATATTCTTTCCGACCACAAATGAGTGGAAAATTGTAAACCTACTTGGTATGGGCAGATGGAGAATCGGATAGTATGTCGTGGTAGTACTGATGCGAGATATACCAGGAATCCATAGTTAGGTGCTTCAGCTGCCGATATTATGGCTGAAATATTGTTAAAAGTGCCGTTAAGCCCCATTCAAACAAATAAATCTATCTTCTCTTGTCATTAAATTATGCCATTATTCAAACAGAGCATGAGTTATACTGCATTGCTAGTGCACCAAAAAGGCATTTCTTGCAATTTTTACACTAGTACAACTTGACAGTTTTCAATCAAACCCAATAGATGTTTGTTCCACTCAAGTAATCGTTCTCTAATTGGTGAAAGACAACATGTTTAATGAAACAAAAAATGCATTTACTTGAAGTTTTGTGAAATACAGACAAAATAATGATAGAGTGATGACTAGCATTGTCTTAACCCATTCCCAGACTGTGACGCTTTTAAATGACTCTCATTATGAAAGCTTTGGAAAACATAGTGGTAAATGAAGAAATTGCTTGTTTCAATAAATTTCTTCATTATCCACAATGCTTTCTGTCCAAAAAGACCAGGACTTTAAAGATTTCATCAACTTACAATTGTCGTCTGCTACTTCTTCGAATTTGGACTGGTCTAAAATTTTATCGTGTTGGAATGGGTTATCAGCTCGAGTCACGCATAGCAAAATTATAATTTTCAAGCATAACATTCTCCTTTTGATCAACTGTAATTCGTTAACTCCTTTCAGAATCTTGAAAACAGAGAATAACAGCTTCTACAGTAAGAAATAAATGACCTCGATGATTATTTGACCCTCAACTCGGCCAATTTTGTAACGATCATACTAAACTCACGTAGATTTTCACTTCAAGTTTATGAGTACACGTGGAAATTTGCGGAAATGCGCGGAAAATTGTTTCGGGGTGATCGATTTGAAATACCGGTTTAGACTTAGGAAAAAAGAATATTTCAAGCGTTGTGAGTAAAATTCAAAAGTAAAAAAAGCCGTTAACGTTATTGTAACGTTATTCTTTGCACATGGTAGTTTTGCCCTTTTCCTAAAAATCCCTATAGTATCAAATTATCTTCGGTTTTACAAAAAAAGATTAATGTTTACTATATATCCATAAATAGTTCTCCTAAAATGTGTACATTCCATTCGGACACGCCTGAGAAAAAAATCCGTATCTGTCAATGTCAAATATGGTTCCATACAAGATAGAATAAGACGACGTCAATTTCATTCCGTATATGACGTCAACATGCGAATAAACGTAATCAAAACGGCAAATGAGAGCGTATATACTTGTAGAAATACAGATTTTAGCACGACTATTCGAAGAACAGAGAGCTATACAAGTCACCTAAGCGTCGGCGTCAGTGTCGGCGTAATTATTTGGTTAAACCTTACGTGCAAGTGCCATATCTCATTTTCTACCAATGCTATTGCTTTGAAACTTTGCACATGTTTTATGACAATAACGTTATCAGCCTCTAGAAACAGTTTCATTATTCAGACATTCATTTTAATAGTATTTTAACCCTTTTCGGACTTAAAAAACTTTTGGTTAAACCTTACGTGCAACTGGCATATATCAATTCTACAGTTGTAATATTTCTTTAATAACACTCTTTCTACTAATGCTATTGCTTTGAAACTTTGAATGCTTTTGTTACCACCATATCATCTTCTAGGCAAAGATTGATTACAATTACATATATCTTATAGTGGAGTTTTAACCTTTTTTCGGAGTTAGAAATTCTTATTTGAATTAAAATTTTAATTCAAATATCTTTTTTTTAATCTCTATTACTACTTACTAGAGGTATTATGCCAATGTCGACATTGAATTTCCGTTACTATCCAGCACACAGAATAGTCGAGCGTTGCTGTCCTCTGACAGCTCTTGTTTTCATTATTTAATCGAATTTATTTAATGAAAAATGTATTTATAACAAATGGAATATTACATTACGATTGTGATACAAAATATTGTTTTTGCTTCAAAAATTTTGATAATCCACTTGACCTTCGGTCTCACGAAATATCCAATTTTCCTCCGTAGCACAAAGCAAATACACGATGTTATATCTCCATCTTAACATAACATTTCCTATCTAATATATCAGTCAAACTGACATGTCGGTAGCTAGTCGGCGTGACCAGCGATCCCTCAATTGCAAGGATACGCCGATAATTTACCGTGTTTTTATGTCTTCAAATTTGTAATAGCCTAACCAACTAAATAATCTTTTTAACACAGACCATTTAGTATAACCTTTAACACAAATAACAATAATATCAAGTTTTAAGAATTTTATGTCCATAAATTTGTTTTAGTCAAACTACCAAAATAGTACGTTTGACAATGGGCCAAAGAGTATAAACTTCTATACTTAATTCCTAAAACTTTAGGTTTGACGAATATTAAACCGTATTCTCATTTCCTCTTATCTGTATCAGCCCGACCACCCACATAGTATGTTAGAACATAAACCATTCACACTAAATTACAACAATTCTAAGAATAGACGAATTTTTTACCGTATTTTCACGTTCTCTTATTTGTAGAAGTCCGGCCGCCAATATAGTATGTTTGAAATAGACAAATGAGTAAAAAAACTTTCATATTTAATTACAACAATTCTAATTTTAGACGAATATTTTACTGTCTTTTCATGTCCTCAAATTTGTTTTTGTCTAGATTAGCCGCGGTCATAGCGCATTCGGTAGCTTATCTTCAGTCATGGGTTGTCATGGGTTCGAACCCCGGCGGCGGCACATATCCTTTCGACATTTGTCTCTCACCAATTGGTGGATAATTGTAAACCTAAGTGGGATAGCAGCTTGGGGCTAGAAAAGGATGTAATGGTAGTACTTGTGTGATAAATTCCAGGAATCCACTGTTAGGTGCTCCAGCCGCCTCGATATGACTGAAATACTGTTAAAATCGGCGTTAAACCCAATTCAATCAATTTAGTCCAGATTACCAAATAATTTGTTTGAATGCAGAACATTTAGTAAAAATCTTCACAGTATTCAACAATTATACAAAGAAAAAGTCCGACTACCGAAGTAGTCCGCTTGAAAATAGGCCAATAAGTATAAAACTATCAGACTAAATTACAACGATTGTAAGGAAGCATGAATATTTTACCGTACTTTCACGTCAACTAATATGTAAAAGTCCAACCACCCAAATAGTCCTTTTAAAGTATAAAACCTCCATATTAAACTACCATAATTCTAAGGATAGACTAATATTTTAAAATTGTAAAATTCAAACTATCAAAATAATCCTTTTAAACACAGACCAATCAGTATATTAAAAATACAACAGTTCTAAAGTTAGACGAATATTTTGTCGTGTTTTCATGTCCAAAAAATACACCTTGTATTACATTACAACAATTGTAAGGCCAGACGAATATCTTAACGTATTTTCATGTCCACGAATTTGAGATAGTCATACCACCCAAGCCAGGTGTGCCAAATAATCCCTTGGTACGGTCCCTCAACACTCCTACCATATTTCCCGGTAAGATGAGATCTAAAACACATGTTGAACCACCATCCTCCGGGATAGGTCTCGGCACAATTTTCTCGGTCATATCTATCATTGTCAGAGTCAATAGTGCTGAATTGGTTCCCATTATGGATACCACCAGGGTGTTCGACCTTGTGAAGGGAGTCTCCTGCCGTTCCGCTATACCCGGTCACAGTCAAAACATACTTTTCGGCTTCGGAACCAACCTGGAATCGTTTATATTTAGCATATGCTTTATTTCCGCCATAATCTTCCATGTCGATTCGCAGCTCCACTGGTTTGTGTTTTGTAAGTTCATACAATACGTCGTTACCGATCCAGAGCTCGCCCTCAACGTCGCCAAATCCGTTCTTATAGTCATTCCAATCTCTTTCAAAATCCTCGGAACCATCCTGGCGTCTCATGATGACAACCCAGTCACCGCCATCCGTGTAGCCATCACAATAGATAGATCTTTCTATACCGAGAGACTTTAAGTAAATGCCAAAAACTCCATTTGTGTCTGCACAGATTTTTCGATTTTTTTCTGTGACAGCATTAGTTGTTTCTGTGACGGAATTTGTTGTTTCTATGACATCATTAGTTGTTTCGACGACAGGCTTCGATTCTTCTGTGACGGCACTAGTTTTTTCGGTGACAGTACTAGTCGTTACCATGACAGTTCCTGTTCTTTTGGCTTCCTTATAACCGTTAACTGCTCCTGCTTTTTGCTCTATCGGTCTAGTAGCATCTCTTTCTTTTAGAGTATTATTACTATTATACATTAAAGACTGAAAAGTTTCCATATCTTTGATTATTCCAGAGATAATATTTTCAACAGTTTGAAGCCGAGATGATAATTTTCGATTCAATCTCTTTTCAGATTTAAAATCATTTATTAAAGAAACATGACCTTAACGCACCCTCCATCCATTGCAATATTTTCCTTAAGCACAGAACAATTTCCGACCGATTTTTCCACGGAATCCAAAGAACTATTATTCTTGGTATCTTGTGAATAAGTCTGTGTGCTTGACTGTAACGCAATCTTAATTTCCTTGACACTTTTAAACAAATTGCCGACATTGGTGTTCAGAAAACTCAAATCGTCCCTGACTTCCCGTCTGAAACTGTTAAGTTGGTCGATACATGTCCGATCAGATGCTGCACTAAATCTAATGCACAGTATAAGAAGTGTTGCTGAGAAAGCCGGATTTAAAAACCCATATTCCATTTTTACAAGCGAAGACACTATGGGTTATGAAGTTATTGTTAAAATGCCAGACCACATAGAGAACTGTTGTTTTCTAGCAGATAACACAGATTTAAAGAATTTACCGGATACAAAGAAAAAGTTGATGATTCAAGTGTGTTGTTTATATTGAAGCCCCTACATTGCAAGCTCATTCCAGAACCCTCTTAACGAGACATCAAAATAGGTTACATTTGCGAATGAATTATGGAAATGTACACTCATTTGGAATTTACTTTCTCTATCTAGAGCCCTGCATTTTGTTGATATACGAAGGTAATGGCAATCTGACAATAGCAATATGCCTCTGGGAAGAAGTTTTTTCTACACATAATCTGATTCATTAGTTTGTGTAGATATTTGCAAAGGTGCCCTGTGAAATTATTAGTGGTCTTAAGGGTTTAATGCACAAAAAGTCCGAGTTTTTCACTCGAATGGGTTAAATGAGTTAAAACCCACCCTCGTAACGTAGTTTATAGCGTACCAGACTCGCAATCGTCATACATGGGGTGACGGGTTTGATACCCGGCGGCTGCGCGGATCCTTTCCAACGTCTGTGTCTCACCAATGGGTTGATAATCATAAACATGGAGCTGGAGCAGCCGGATGCTAGTAACGGATGTAATGATAATACTGGTGCGAGATATACCTTGAATCCAATCTGCAATCAATCAGGTCATTGTCTGTGTACACGGCTGAGTCGTCGTCCGAAAACTTTGACATTTTGTTATATCCATTCACTTGAAACTCGGAATATATTCACTATCAAAAGAGCAGTCTATGCCAGCAAGGTTTATAACTATTTTTTTAGCTCTACTGGCCAAAGGCCAGAAGAGCTATAGCGATGGGTTTTTCCCGTCTTGCGTCCGTGCGTCCGTCGTCCGTCTGTTAAGTTTTCCTTGTTAACAGAGTCCACAGTTTTCATCCGATTCTTGTCAAACTATCTCAGAATGATTGTACCACCATAAGGTTCGTTCCTTTCGAAATTTTAGTCAGATCCGTAAAAAACACCGGAGAAGGGGCCTAATTAAATTTAAATTAAAAATCCTCGTGAACACTCTAGATTCCACAATTTTCACACTTCAAACTTTCACAGAATGATTGTACCATCATAAGGATCGTTTCTTTCGAAATTGGGTATGATCGGCCGAGAAACACAGGAAAAGGGGCCATATGAAAATTTAACTAAAAATCCATTAAAAGTCCTCTTTAAATCTCTAGAGTCCACAGTTTTCACCGGATTCTCTTCAAACTTTCCGAAAATGACTTCATCATCATAATGATCGTTCTTTTCGAAATTGGTTCAGATCTGTCATCGAAACACAGGAAAGGGGGCCTAATTAAAATTCAATTAAAACATCCTTGTTAACATTCTGGAGTCCACAGTTTTCATCAGATTCCCTTCAAACTTTCACAGAATATTTGTAGCATTTTTTAGAAAGTGGCTCTGATCCGTTAAGTATCTTGGGAAAAGGGGCCTTAGGAATATTTGATTAAAAAATTCTAGTTAACACGCTAGAGTCCACAGATTTTAACAAATTCTCTTCGAACTTTCACAGAATGATTATACCAATATATACAATCCATAATATTGATTGTTCCTTTCGGAAGTGGGTCAGATCCGTCAATTATCATGGGAATCTTCAAACTTTCACAGAATGATTGTACCATCATAAGGATTGATCCTCTTAAAATTGGGTCTGATCCGTCGAGAAACACAGGAAAATGGGCCTTATGAAAATTTAATTAAAAAACTTAATGTTATAAAGTCCACATATTTCATCGGGTTGTCATAATACTTAAACATAATGATTATACTTTTGTAAGTATAGTTCCCTCTGGAATTGTTCAGATCCATCAAGTAACATAGGAAAAGAGGCTGTATAAAAATTTAGCTAAACAATTCCTTTCACGCAATGAAACCCACAGCTTTGATCAGATTTTTTTGAAACTTAATAGAATGATTGTGATGTCATAAAGATCATTCTTTTCGAAATGGGATTTGAACTGTCAAGAAACTCGGAAAAAGGGGCCTCATTAAAATATCATTTAGAAATCCTTGTTACCAATCCAGAGGTTTCATGGGATTGTCTTTCATAGGACTTTCACAGGATGATTATACAAAAATAATGATTGTTGATGTTGACATTAGACCATTTCAGTCAAGTATCATAGGAAAAGGAGCCTTATGAAAACTTAATTTTGCAATCCTTGTACCACAATAAAGTCAACACTTTTCATCGGATTCTGTTCAAACTTTCACAAAATGATTGTACCATCATTTGGATTTTATCTTTTCAAATTGGGTTTGATCTGTCTAGTATCACGAGAAAAGGGGCCTTGTGAATTTTCATTTATAATTCTTGTTACCAAGTCAAGAGCTTTCATCGGGCTTTTTTTTTCAAACTTTCACAGAATGATTGTACAATAATTACGATTGTTGATGCTGACATTAGACCTGATCGGTCAAGTATCGCAGGAAAAGGAGCCTTATGAAATCTAAAAAACCTTGTACCTCAATAAAGTCCACAGTTTTCATCGGATTCTGTTCAATCTTTCACAGAATGTTTGTACCATCATTAGGATTGTTTCTTTCCAAATTCGGCCTGGTCTGTGTAGTATTACAGGAAAAGGGGCTGTATGAAAAAATATCATCGAATCCTCATCCCAAGAATGTCCCCAGTCTTTATCAGATTCATTTCAAACTTTAATAGAATGATTGTACCATCATTTGGATTGTTCTTTTGCAATTTGGGTCTTATCTGTTAAGTGACACAAAAAGGGGCCTTATGAAAAGTTTATTGCAAAACGTCAATATCACAATAAAGTCCTCAGTCTTTGTCATTTTCTTCAACTTATCTATCATAAGGTTTGTTCTTTTGCATGATTAGTTAAGCTTCACGGGAAAGGGGGACCTATGAAAATTCTATTACAAAAAAAAATCGTGACACAATTCAGTCCACTGTTTTATTGATTCACTTTAAACTTATACAGAATGATTTTACCTCATTAGAATTGTTCCTTTTGAAATTTGGAATGTTCTGTAAAGTATCACGGGAAAAGGGGCCCTATGAAAATTTCACCATAAAATCCTCATTAAAACAATGAATTCCGTAGATTACACAGACTGTTACAATTTTTGATTTTGGCAGTGGATCTGATACGGCAAGTATCACATGAAAAGGGGCCTTATGAAAAACTTTCTTCAACATTCTAGTTAACACAATGATGTCTCTAGATTTCACCGTATTCACTTCAAAATTTCAATGCATGAATAAGGGTGGTTATTTTCAGAATTTGGTACGATCCGTCAAGTATCATGTAAAAAGGCACCTTATGATTTTTTTTTCTACTTAACATAATGAAGTCTCCATATTTCATCAGATTCAATTTAGACTTTCACAGAATGAGTTAAGGAACAATAAAGTATCAAAGAAAATGGGGCTTTATGAGAACTTGATTGAAATATCTTTCTTAACACAATACAGTCCACTACTTAAGGATACATGGAATAATTGTGGCATTGGAAACACAGGAAAAGGGGCCTTACAGATTATCACTCAAAACATTCTTGTTTATTGGATGAAGTTCACAATTACTGGATTGTCTTTAAAATGTCACAGAAGACTATCATATGGTCGTTAGGAAAGTTCCCTCCGGAAGTGAGACGGATCCATAAGAATACGATGGAAAAGGGGCCTTGTGGATTTTTACTCAGAGCAGCCCTGTTTATTTGATAGGTCCACAATTATTATCGGATTCAGTTGAAAATTTCACAGGATGATTGAAACTTCCTTTTGGAAATGGAGTGGATCTGTCATGAAACACAGGAAATGGGGCCTTAAGGATTGTTGCTCAAAATAATAAAAGGGATAAAGTCCAAGTTGTTATTAAGTTGGAATGCGGAGCAATTCCAACTTAGATTTAACAAAACCGCAAAATGAACACAAGACAATTTTTTTCGGTTTTTTTTGATAACACATATCACGTGATCTCTTAGATATGAATATATACCTCGGGTTACTTCTCATCTCAACTTGCCACGGACAATCAGATAGTTGTAGCCGAAGACAATAATATGGCACGTGTAAAGAATGATATAAAAATCGTTTAGAGACTTCTAAACATGCTTTAGTTTGCTTTTAATTTATTGAAATCAGCGCAGTAATTTGTTTTTTGTGATTCGCCGGTCCGTGTTTGGTAATCACGTGATCTCAAGTGACATGTGGTAATCATGTGACTATAGATAGGCAATGTCTACAAATATGGCCCAGGTCGCAAATGCATTTTTACAGTAATCACGCCGCCCAGTGCTTTAAAATAAGGGGGATCGTAGGCATCAAGCAAACGCGATTACTGTGGGACTTACACCTTTTACTCGATAAAAATAAAATAGATGCAAAACGAAAGTAGAAGATTTTGAAAATTAGAATGTAAACATATCAACTTCCGGTTTCTACTTATTGTCTAAATAATTGCACTTTACTATGTCGTTATTTACAAGTTTAAATCAATAATAATACATTAAACCTTTAACAAGTGTCATCTAGCTTTCAGCTTGGTGCTTTTTACTTAAGATTTTTTACGGTTCTTAAGCCGAATAAGGAAATCGCGCGACTACAGGGTGCCGAAGATAATTTGATACTATCTTCATCATATCATAGGAATTTTTAGGAAAAGGGCAAAACTACCATGTGCAAATAATAACGTTACAATAACGTTAACGTCTTTTTTTTCTTTTGAATTTTACTCACAACGCTTTAAATATTCTTTTTTCCTAAGTCTAAACCGGTATTTCAAATCGATCACCCTGAAACAAGTTTCCGCGCATTTCCGCAAATACTAAAAAACTTAAAGTGAAAATCTACGTGAGTTTAGTATGATCGTTACAGATTTGGCCGAGTTGAGGGTCAAATAATCACCGAGGTCATTGATTTCTTACTGTAGAAGCTATTATTCTCTGTTTTCAAGATTCTAAAAGGAATTCGCGTATTACAGTTGATCAAAAGGAGAATGCTATGCTTGAAAATTCCAATTTTGCTGTACGTGACACGAGCTTATAACCCATTCGAACACGATAAAATTTTAGACCAGTCCAAATTCAAAGAAGAAGCAGAGGACAATTGTAAGTTGATGAAATCTTTAAAATTCTGGTCTTTTTGGAAAGAAAACATTTGGGATAATGAAAAAATTGCTTGTAACAAGCAATTTCTTCATTTTCCACAATGTTTTCCAAAGCTTTCATAATGAGGGTCATTTAAAAGCGCCACTGTCTGGTAATGGTTTAAGACAATGCTAGTTTTTGATTTCTGTATATGGATTTATGTTTTTGTGCGTTATTCACGCACATATTTAGTTTAAAGGAGGGAGGCTTACTCGGAAAGTAATAAATGAATTTGAACCGAATTCCACAGTCATGAACCTTTCAGCGCATTCGAAATTCTCAGTACTTTCAGTCCTTTGATTTCAATTTTATGCATTCTTCTTTGAGCATTTAATTTCCTTAAACATCAGGATACTTTAACGAAAAACTTGATACCCAGTAGATCGTCTCCGCTTGTTTAATTTTGGAACTCAGAAGTTGTACCTGTTGTGACCAATCTTGAGAATATGCCCATTCTTATGAACGGGCAGACACATTTTGCCCATTCTTAAGAATGGGCGTCCATTCTTAAGAATGGTCAATACAGTTTGTATATATGTTACCGAACGCGTTTTTTTCGATCAATATCGACCAATATATTATGAATCGACCAACCAGTCGTCAATCAATTGCTAGATTAACCAATCAATAAAAAATGGTATATTCAACCGTGCGGGTTGACAAACTTTCACTACTACAGAACACAATTTTGTCGCACTTCTCTACCACATTCGGAGCAGCTCGCACCCCGAGATAAATAAACAGGTTTAATTTTTTAACTTTTACAAGTTCCTGTTCCAAACTGGACTCTAAATACTTTAAATAGTAAAATATTTATCACCTTGTGATAGATAACGCAATGTACTCATGATCCGTCAGGTCGTACCTGAACTATTTCGTACCGTTTATGTTGGGTGGACGTATTGTATCTATCGCTAGATTTGTACTCGTTGTTTTATACTTTAACCCTTTCCTTAAGTGTACAATCCCAGGTTTTAACGTTCCTGCGATTTTATACCTGACAAAACATTGGGGGAAAAGAAGAAATTGTACCAAGCCAATTTCTCCTTTTTCTACAATAATTTTTACATTGTAGGATGGTTGCTTTTTAAATTGCACTCTCGTTAAATTGTCATCTGCAACTTCTTAGGATTTGTACAAATGTAAAATTTAAAAAAAAAAAAAAACACACAAAAAAAAACAGGAAAGTGTTGAGTGCTTTTATGCAAGGGATGGTTATAGGCCTTATTCTAGAACTGTTGCCTTTTACTTTTTAATGTAGTGACATTGTCCTATTGCACCATATAGGGATTTGAAATAGCATTTGATTAAGCCATAGCCTGGGTGGTAGGGTATAATGTCTATGTGGGTCCACCCTGGTCCAAATAAAGACCCAGGAAATTATGGAATTGTCAATTAATGCCTGGGAGGTAGTGTATAATATGTGTGTAGGTCCACCCGAGTCAAATTATGAACCAGGGTTTTGCAGTTAAGGCAAATTATGATATTGACAAAATGAATGAATTTGAATAGTCTTTTGAATGGTATAGATCAGAACGGAAATGGTTTGATTTTGTGCTTTGAAAGTTTCGAGCAGGTTGTATTAAATTCAAATACTTGAGCTAATGTTTTAATCAAATTGCTTTGAAAAAAAATGATTAAAAAATGATATGAACCATAAAACATCATGTTTCATTCACCAAATCAATTGAAATCAGTTGTTTTATTTCAATATCAGGTATCACAGCCTCCTTTAGGACCTGACTGAGGTAATCGCTTCCACCAAAAGGTTGACATGTAAAAAAAAAACACTTTCAGACGTTAAAAACATGAAAAAATAAGACCCATTAAAACTGCATTTCATTAAGTCACACTGTCACTTAAGTTTTGTCTTGATTGATTGATTGAGTGCATGGGGTTTAATGCCACTTGTAACAGTATTTCAGTCATATCGCAGCCGCTCAGAGCACCTAACAATAGATTTCTGTTATTTCTCACACCAGTACTACCACTACATCCTTACCTGGCCTCCAACTGCTATTCCACTTAGGTTTACAATTATTCACCCATTGGTGAGAGACAAATGTCGGAAAGAATATGTGCCGCCGCCGGGGATCGAACCCATGACATCCCATTTTGAAGTTTGACCGAAGATAAACAATAGCAACACATATTTATTGAACTGACTTCCCTTACATTTTATTTTAAGCCACAAAGTATTTCAGTCATATCATGAAGGCTTGAGCACCTACCTCTAGATTCTCTCATAGTGCAACAACAACATCCTTTCTGTGCCCCCAGCTGCTCATTAGACTTAGGTTTACAATTATCTACCCAATTGTGGGAGGCAAATGTCTGAAGCGATTTTTGTCCAAGCCAGGATTGAATTCGCGACCTCGCAACTGGGAATGGCATATGTTACTAACTGTGCTATGGACGCAGTCCCCAAAAGTTATATTGTCATAGGCAATATACATGGCAATGTGTTACAGTGTTTTCAATAGTCTTTATTTAACGCATCAAAATGTGAAGATGAGTGGGAATAGGTTCAAGAGCACATGCCAATTGAAATGCATTGTACAATCCAGGTAGCTCAGTTTGTAACACACTTTTTGCTAAATTCACAAGTTGTGAGTTCTAGCCCCATCTAAGCTATAACTCTTTCTGCCATTTGATAGAAGTCATTTTGACATTGTCCTTTCTGTATCTCTCTCCAATGTAAAATATAAGTGGTTATAAGTAGTTCCCTAAGTAGATGAGCATATGGTGGCCCATATCGTTTGTCCCGGATTCACTATTGAGAAGAATGACAAGAAGCCATTGTAAGGTGACCAGTTTCTGCATAATAACAGAATAACTGTTGCAATGGATATTAAGTGCAATACAATCAATCCAAATGAAATGGATTTAAATCTTTGCAACAAGGAATTAAAACTACATGTTTTAACCCATTAATATAGATTGTACAGTTGTACAGATTAGCTCTTTACTTTTCCAGAATTTAAACAAACTTGTCTCCTAAAAGGTGAAGAGATAGATTTAGAGAAAAAGTTGTTATTTTCTTCACTTACATCAATGTTTTACACCCTTCATAATTTCCCAATATATAACAAGTTTTCTTTAACCCATTTCCAGATGGCAAAATTTTAGACTGGTCTGAATTGAAAGTTACAGAAGACAATATAAAGTTTATGAAATTTTAGATTTTTTTAATTTACTAGGTAGAAAACATTGTTTAAAATTAATTAAGAAATTGCATGTAGCAAGCAATTTCTTCATTTTCCACAATGTTTTCCAAATTGTTTTTCTTGAGGGGCATCAAAAATTGTGACTGTAAGGGAATGGGTTAAGATCTGTTTTGTACCATTCCAAGATATGCCCTGGTATTTATTTTGCCTTCGGCAAGTTGCCTTGAAAAATGTACTTTTTCCCAAGAAGATAAACCTGTCATGTCAGACAAATGGGCATGTGAATTCCACACCCATGAGTTTGGACCATCAAACCTTGGTGAAGAAGAACAATTTTTCAAAGGGGTCTTGCATTGCTAGCAAGAAGTCAAGGACTATGGCTTTGAATCCCAGCTGCACCACTGGTCATGTGGGTTTGTCCTTTGGCAAGACATTTCAGGGTTCAAGCCTAGCACTAGTAGTATGCAATAAATAAGTGAACTTTACTGTGAAAGAATATTCAGAGTGGCATTAAACTTAATTCAAACAAAACCTTTCTTAACCCTTTACAAAGTTTAAGACTTACTTTGTCAAAATTCAAAGAAGTTGTAGACAACAATGAAATTAGAGTGCAATTTGAAAAGTAACTAACCCAAAGAATAGAAACTATAGTTGGAAAAGAAGAAATCGCTCGTTACAAGCAATTTCTTCTTTTTCCAAAATGTTTTCTCAAGTATAAAATCTTAAGGACTTATAAAGCAGGGATTGCACAGGAAAGTGTGAAATAAAAGAATATGCCTATTAAGTACATACAAATTCTTTGCAGTCTAATAAGAATTAATACTTTCAGACTCAACAAAGATGGTCAGTAAATATGCTCTCCACACAGAGTTAATTGCTACAAGCTAACATCTGCTGTGTTGACTTGATCACTCATTTATCAATGTTGTCAACACAAAGTCTATTGTTTTTCAGGTTTTAATTTCAAGTTCATATCACCCAATGAAATGCAATATCATTGACATCACTGTTCATGCAAACAATCAATATCTTGTATCCATTAAAGGGGTGATCAAAAGCAATCAGTCGTTTAGCTCACCTGGTCACAATATGCTCATGGTGGGTTTTTGTTATCCTTTAATGTCGGGCATAAATTCAGCAATAACACTTTAGCTTTCACAATTTTGGTGGGTTTTCCCAAACTTACAGAAATTATTGAATGGTCATTAGGAAGATCCCTTTGGACTTTGATGACATTCCATCCTATTTCACAGGAAAAGTGTTCTTAATGCCAGTTTCCTCTTTACAATGCAACAGGTGCTTAATTTTGGCCCCGATCTTTCTCAAACTTGCTGGAAGTGGTTATATAGTAATGAGGAATATGACAGCTCATCACAACATGCATCATATGGCTCTCATGTATGGTCATAGGATCTGTTATGTGCCAATGTTGTATTAAAAGTGGAACATTGTAATAGATGTAGCTTGTGGTTTTACTTGTGTGAGAAAGGACAGGAGCCATGGTTAGGTGCACCAGTCATATGATATCCATGTATCAGAAATACTGTTGAAAGTGGCCTTAAACACCATTCAACAAATAAACCTTGATGACAATTTCCTATAACTACAGCTATACAAGTTTTGCACATTTTCTTACATGCAAGGAAGATCCTTGTATTGAATATCATAAAAAGGGGCCTTTACCCTTTCCTGTTTGTCAAAATTTAAAATTGTTCAATTTGAAAGAAGCTGCAGACAACGATTAAAAGAGAGTGCAATTCGAAAAGTAACCAATGTACAGGGTAGAAGTTATAGTGGGAAAGAAGAAGTTGCTCATTACAAGCAATTTCTTCTTTTCCCACAATGTTTTTGCTAGCATGAAACCATGGGGACCTATAAACCAGGGATTGAACAGGAAAGTGTTAATGACAATTGCCTTGTTATGGCTTACAAGTCAAAAATCTTGGCTTAGTCTCTGTGTTCTATGCTGCAGGGGAATTCCAATTTTTTTTTAAGCTATGTGGAAGTCCCAATATCAAATAGAATAGCATATTACACCAAATATCAAGAGAAACTCTGCCATTCATACAGGTTAACAAAATGTTAGACTGATCCAAGTTAAAAGAAGTTACAGACAACACTTTCATCAAGACTTAAATTATGATAATCTTTATCTTTTGGGTAAAAACTTTGTAGGTAATGTAGAAAATGGCTTATAACAAGCAATTTCTTTGTTGTCCACAATGTTTATCAAAGCTTTTAAATGACAGGCATCAAAAAGTGGAATGGTGTGGGAATGGGCTAGGTGAAAATATCCTAGCAACTCAAACCCATTATCACACAACAAATTTTAGACTGGTTCTAAATGATAAAACTTACAGTTGACATTTCAAATCGGACTAAGATTGGAAAGTAACTGCCAAATAAAGTAGTAAACATCTGGAGAGATTACTTTTTACAAGCAATGTCTCCTTTCCCCTCAAAGTTTTCTGTTATCATATTTCCTCAGGTTGCCAAAAAGCAAAATTGTTTGGTCATGGGTTAATTTGTCAAATTTGTAGAAAGAATCATAATGCTAACAAAATAGTTTTTTCCACCAAATATCAAGTAAAGAGGGGACTTAGTATCTATAACAGCTTTGAAGCTCATTTTATACTTTTATGCCCCTGCATCGAAAGATAGGGGGCATATTGTTTTACCGTTGTCCGTCTGTCTGTCATTGAGTCTGTCTGTCTGCAAAACTTAACCAAAAAACTTAACATTGCCAATTACTACTAGCATATTCAAAATACATCTCCATAATACGCATCTCCTCATTTCATATTGTTTTACCGGTGGCCGTCTGTCTGTCTGTCCATCTGTCTGTAAAACTTAACCTGCCTACTAAACATTTTCCTATAACTTCAACCCTGATTAAGTTGCAATGCTAATACTTGGCATGTAGATATGTCTCAACAAGGCGCAACTGGGGAAGGTCATTTCATCAAGGTCAAAGTCAAAATTTTAACCCTTTGCCCGTTTCTAAAGAACTCTTGTTTAGGGGGCATAGTGTTTCACAAAGACATCTTGTTTTTATTGTACTGTTGATGATTTCAATTTTTTATGTTGACATTCCACCTAATATCAAGGGGGGGGGGGGATTGTGATAATGACCATGTCAAGGCTACCGCTCTAACCTTGCAGTTTGGGGTAAATCTTTCTAAAACATGCTGAAAATGTTTGTATTGTCATAGGGATGATCTCCATTCACCCATTTGCAGATGACAAAACTTAAGACTGGTCAAAATTGAAAGGAGTTGCAGACGACAATTTGAAGTTTATGAAATTTTAGATTTTTTAACTTTCTAGGCAGAAAACATTGTGAAAAATGAAGAAATTGCTTGTAACAAGCAATTTCTTCATTTTACACAATGTTTTTCCCGTTATTTTTCCTAAGGGATATCCAAAAGTGTCATTGTGTGGTAATGGGTTAAATAATCGTGGTACCATTCTGCCTATACCAGGTGAAAAGCCAACTTCCTTGTTCCACTCAGCATAACGCTCTTTTGGCTCAAGCCTGCTGAAAATGTATGATTGATGCCTATGGAACATGGTAGCATTTCATCCATTGTCGCTGGAAAAGGGGCTTTAGTGACTAATTCATTGATACTGCACTATAGATCATAATTTTCAGCTCAACTGGCTAAAAGCCATAGGGTTATTGACCTGGCTTGGTGTCTGTTGTGCGTCCAGTAGTCTCTCTGTCCGTAAGTTTTACTGTAAAAATCCTCTAACCAGAGTACTGAACTGAATTCAACCAAATTCACAGAAATGATCCTTGGGTGACATTTCATCAGATTCCTTTAAAGAATTTTGATCAGTTTGAGAACATGGCTTAAATGGGTGGAAACATTGTATGTTGAAAGTTTTAAAAAGCCTCTCAGAAACCAGTGGATAGATTTCAACCAAATTTTGCAGGAGGGATCCTTGTGTGACCCTGAATCAGATTCCTTCAAACAAATTTGATCAGATGAAAATCGTGTCTTTAATCCATTCCCACACGATGACACTCTCTGTCACCCCTCAAGAAACCAATTGAGAAAACATTGTGTAAAATGAAGCAATTTGCTTGAACCAAGCTATTTCTTCATTTTCCATAATGTTTTCAAAAAAATTGAAAAATTAGAAAATTCACAGGATTCAATTTGTTGTCTGCAACTCTTTTCAATTTGCACTGGTATAAAGCTTTGTCATATGGTTAAGGGTTAATGGGCAGGGCTAATTTCCAAATATTGTGAAAACTTTGAAGAAACTTTTTCTCAGAAACCAGTTGATTGATTTAATTCTTATTTCACAGGGATGAGCCTTTGGTGACTTTCTTATTGTCATACATGGTAGACAGTGAAAACTTTTATTTCTCAGATACAAGTCGACTTATTTCAACAAAATTATCCTTTTGAGACCCTTTATCAGATTTCTTCAATAAATTTGATTATATTAAAAGCATGGCTTTTTCCTGGTGGGGGGCGAATTTCCAAATATGAAATATATTCTGAAAACTTTAAAATCTTCCCCGAATCCTGTGGATGGGGATTTTTAACCAAATTTCACAGGAATGACCCTCAGAATGACTCTTTGTCAGATACCTTCATATAACCTTGGTCAGTTGAAAAACATGGCTTTTATGTCCGTGGCATAGAATGAATATTTTAAAAATTTTGTAAATACCTTTTTATTTGAATGAATTCTACATACCTTAACTTGACTATTGTAAAAAAGTGAAAAATCTTAAGTGCTTCTGTAGAACTATTTCAAGAATTCATTGCCAAGATTTATTTGCCAGATATGGCAAAGATAATTCAATTTATATTGAATTCTGCGGCTGCGGCAATATTGCTTTCGGTAGTATGTCAGACTTATAATCAGCTAGGGTGTTCCAGGTTTGGTCCTGGGTTTGCGGCAAATGTGCGTTTTGACATTTGTGGAGGCTCAGAAAGGATGTAGTTATTGTGTACTTGTGAGAAATACTAGGAATACATGGTTAGATATATATGAAGTATTGCACTGTCTTAGAGGCAATGTAATTGTAACTACTCATCTAATCACCCTTTTTGTCCATTATACTTATGAAACATGCCTAAATGTTTGTGTAGTCACCAAAAGGACACCTTTATAAAGGATGGTTACTTTAGTAGAATAGATGACACAAGATTGTAAGTGATTTAGCATCACATTGTTACTCTTGTTTGTAATTACAGATTACCACATAATTTCACTTACTGCCCTGAAGAAATATGATTAAGGAAAATTTGAAGCAAGAGGAGCAAATGGCTTGTAACAAGCAATTTCTCTTTCTTGCCAAATATTTTCTACCTTATTTTGTGCTTATTTCCAATTTGAGTAGACTTTGCAAAATTCCTGCAGCTTAATTCTTTCAGTTATTACATTATGTAACATTTGTCTGGTAATTGGTTAATCCATTCCTACACAAGAAAATTTGACAATGGTCCAATAATTGAAAGAAGTTGCAGATGATAATTTAAACTCAATGAAACTTTAGATATTTCATACTCCTGGTTATAAAACATTGTGGAAAATGAAGAAATTGCTTGTTACAAGCAATTTCTTTATTTTACACAATGTTTACCAATTGTTTTTTTAAGTGTTGTCAAAAAGCGCCATTGTGTGGGATTGGGTTAAAAGTTGTTTTCCTTTACGATGCTGTCCGATGATCTAGCGCATCTAAGATAACTTCCATAATGCGCAAGTTCACCGGACGCGCAATATCACCGGACACGCAAGATCACCGCACACGAATCATGTATCAAGGTGATACCGTTTTTTGAGAGGCGTAAAACCTCTAATTGTCACGGTTATAATTCGTTGAATAACTTCACACACTTAATAATGTCACATATGCCTTATTTTTAATCAAAAGGCGGGTTTACACGCTGACAGAATACGGTAGAAACAGTCATAATGACATCGTCATTTCTTAAGGATTGACTGCGTTCCGTCTTCGTGTTTTCTGAGATGGAAGATTGATAACAGAATAAGATTACGTAATATTAGATGTTATTGATCCTACAAAAACAATATGACCATGATATTTTATTTTGCCATGGGACGACCTTTTAAAAAGATTATTAGTTCACCGGAAGTTATATCGAACGACTGTAGTGAAGCCGTATCGGAGTGGGTTTTTCTATAATAACGTTTTTTTATGGTATATTACGGTTCACATACAAATTAAATGTTCTAAAATTTATAATTCTTACAGTATTACTAACGAATAGGCCAATTTTCCTATTAAAATCAACGTTTTGCCCATTCTTAAGAATGGGCAAAGCCTTGATTTTACCATCTGCCCATTCTTAAGAATGGGCATTCTCAAGAATGGGCACGACATACCCACTATCAAGTACTTGAACAGTCGAGTGTTTACAACTGTATGATGTTCGCTTGACTGGCGAGCCTGTCCTAACATTACGATAGGACCATACAATTTTAAGCCTTTGATCTTTAAAGTATTATAAACAAAGATTTTTTTTTTTTCGAAAATAAAGATTTGTTCATATCTTCTGCCTTTAATTTTGCATGTCTTTATTTTGTCGTGGGTTAAGGATTATGTGAATTATGATTCAGTCAGTAACCACAGACCGGTCCGTCTCAATACCGTGAATAAAAAAAAAGATGAAAACATAAAGAAAAAGGAAGAATGTACTCTCATCAAAAGTGCTCTTCTTTTTATTACAATGCTTTATATCCGTTTTTTCGCTTATAATTCAATTCAAGTTGTAAGTATTAGGAGTCTGAATAATTTTTCTTTTTTAATTTTATCCGTCTAAAATGTTGTCCTCGGGTAATTTGTTGAATTTCATTCAGAGTTAACCTATCACCACACGATCCTGAATTTTGAAAATATGAAGACATTTAGCTTTTGAAAACATTGCGAGAAAAATAGAAAATGCTTATAACGATAATGATCTCCTGTTCTCTTGATGTTTTCCATCCTATATGAAACCGTTTTACAACGAAAATCAAAATTGGGTTTCGTCTGCATCTTCTTTGAATATAGAAAACTCGTCTTGCAATAGGTTCTCACTTAATGGTCAGTAATTGATTACGAAATACTTTGGTTAATTTGCATATAAAAGAAAAGTCTGGAATGTCACTTTAGGGGTTCCGTAGATGTCAGCTCTATGGTCAATATTTATTTCTTTTTTGTGCCATGGTATATACATATCACCATTATGTAATGAAATAATCGTAACTACAACTTTCATCAGTTAATTTTCCAAGTTTAAAATCCCACTGACAATAGTAATATGCATGTATATCTGACCCTTAGAGCGAAAATCGCCACCAGGGATTTGCATAAAACATGTACATGTTTTTTTATATGACACATATACTATATACGTGTATTTCGGGATTGAAATGTCAGAAATCGGCGTAACCAATTTACGAGATTGCGCGCGCGCGCGTGTGTGTGTGTGTGTGTGTGTGTGTGTGTGTGTGTGTGTGTGTGTGCGTGTGTGTGTGTGTGAGAGTGTGGGTGAGAGAGAGAAAGAGAAAGAGAGACTGAATATCATAATGTCCGTCTGATCATTATTGTAGCCGTTTCTCCGTACTCAAAGAAATACTTTCTCTTCGACAAAACCATATCTCTGAACGAGTCCGTATCATAAACGCGTTTTGTTTTTATACCCAAATCTCCTTGATATTTCTAAATGGCGAAGAAAAATAATAACATGACCAAGTAACAACTCTAAATTCAACTTACTTATCTATGCTATCCAAGTCCAAATCAAATCTTACTTGGTGGAAAGCGGCTGTCAATCAAAAAGTCGATCGGCCAATCGAATCGAGTATGTAAATTGGAAATTAACCATCAACTTCAACGTTGATTTTAAGGAAATTTGTTGGTTTGGTTACTTACACGTTATTCAAGCTGAAGCTAGGACGATTAGGTCACCAGCTTATCCTTTTTTTTCATTACTTACATATCGTCGGTTGTTTTTTTTTTTTCTTTTGTGTGTGTGTGTGTGTGTTTTTGTTTTTTTTAAATATGGTCAGTTCATAAAAGTTCTGCAGAAACGTAGCTTTGGAAAACTTCGCTGGAAAAGGAAATGGTCTTGAAATACGAATTGAGTCTCTTTCTTTTTTAAATTCATAATGTTAACAACCCAATATTTTGCGAATTTCTCTTATTTAAATGCAAATTAAATTGTCGTCTGCAATCTTTTCTTTATTTTTTTTCTGTCACCTAGTCGAAAGAGTCATATTGTAATAGAATACAAGTTACAAGCAATTTATCCATTTTCCCCGGTGTTTAATTCTCAGTGTCTTAAATTTTATATTTAACAGGCATTAATTTAACCGTCTTCTTTTCTCAAAACCATACTGATTTTTGTTGCCTGGTAACCGATGACTCCTTAACACTAGAATATCTTTTTTTAAGATTCTGACTAGACCAGTAGCACGAAGACTCGTTTAACCCATTACCAAATGAAAAAAATATTCAGATGCAGGTACTGTAATATAATATCCCTATTCATAAACGGCAAACGAATACTATCGTATAGTCGATTTTATGTACTAAGTCGAGTCTTCTAGCACTGACAATATTTACTTTATTATTTTATTTATACATCAACTACATCAGTCCGTAAAACTCAATCCAACTCGTGCCCATCCTCCCCCTCTTCTCGGAAAACTCCCCTGACCGAGTCCTGTAAACTCATGGAGACCCAATCTTGTACTATCATTGGATATCGTCCGTGACATATAACGTCACACATGTAACATTATGTATATATTTTTGGGTGGATCATTTTACCAACACTGACCAGCGTTACAGTCTATTGAATGACCAGCTCCGCCAGACGTGTCTTTATTCCTATTGCTTCATAACTGGAATATAACACCCTCACGATACCACCATACTGCATTAGACCATTATATTACAGTACAAATTGAAAGAAGTTGCAGATGACTATTCAAGGCTAATGGAATTTTCAAAATAGTTTCCTTTTAGGGTAGAAAATCACTGTGGACAATGTAGAAAATCGCTCGTTACAAGCAATTTCTTCAATATTTACAATGTTTTTCTATTTACAGGGGAGTAACGGGATTATATGGGAGTGAAATACTGGCATTGTATACCCAACAGTAATTTAGCCCCAGAAAGTATAAACCTTTTATACGTGTAAAAAGTGTTCACGAAACATAGGTTTTCTTAGTGCTCAAGGTGCTTTGTATAAATGCGCTCATTCAGATAAAATTATTCAGGAGACTATACTTGTATTTTTAAAATGTGTTTCCTGTGTTGAAATGTTCTGGTTAAAAATAAAATTTTGGTGAGTCTTATTTATTAAATATCTACTTTGCTTTGCACCTGTATGCATTCTTATTCATCTCCTTGTCTGTTATTTTTTACTGTAAAAATCCCTGCTTTGTCGTCTAGTATACTGGTAAATAGGGAATTCAAAATCCAAGGGTATTAAGAAATACAGATTGTCTCCACTTGTCCGCGGACATGTAACTGTTGTATGGCATGGTCCAGACTTAAATCGAAATCGTCTACAAAAATGTGAGAGATAATTTCGCTGATTGTAGCACGTCGAACTATAATTCATGTTGTCCCGGGTTCGATCTGCAGTCGCGGCAAATATTCTTTCCGACCACAAATGAGTGGAAAATTGTAAACCTACTTGGTATGGGCAGATGGAGAATCGGATAGTATGTCGTGGTAGTGCTGATGCGAGATATACCAGGAATCCATAGTTAGGTGCTTCAGCTGCCGATATTATGGCTGAAATATTGTTAAAAGTGCCGTTAAGCCCCATTCAAACAAATAAATCTATCTCCTCTTGTCATTAAATTATACCATTTATAATTTTACCCATTCAAACAGAGCATGAGTTATACTGCACCAAAAAGGCCTTTCTCGCAATTTTTACACTAGTACAACTTGACAGTTTTCAATCAAACCCAATAGATGTTTGTTCCACTCAAGCAATCGTTCTCTAATTGGTGAAAGACAACATGATTAATGAAACAAAAAATGCATTTACTTGAAATTTTGTGAAATACAGGCAAAATAATGATAGAGTGATGACTAGCATTGTCTTAACCCATTCCCAGACTGTGACGCTTTTAAATGACTCTCATTATGAAAGCTTTGATAAACATAGTGGTAAATGAAGAAATTGCTTGTTTCAATAAATTTCTTCATTATCCACAATGCTTTCTGTCCAAAAAAGACCAGGACTTTAAAGATTTCATCAACTTACAATTGTCGTCTGCTACTTCTTCGAATTTGGACTGGTCTAAAATTTTATCGTGTTGGAATGGGTTATCAGCTCGAGTCACGAATAGCAAAATTATAATTTTCAAGCACAACATTCTCCTTTTGATCAACTGTAATTCGTTAACTCCTTTCAGAATCTTGAAAACAGAGAATAACAGCTTCTACAGTAAGAAATAAATGACCTCGATGATTATTTGACCCTCAACTCGGCCCATTTTGTAACGATCATACTAAACTCACGTAGATTTTCACTTCAAGTTTATGAGTATACGTGGAAATTTGCGGAAATGCGCGGAAAATTGTTTCAGGGTGATCGATTTGAAATACCGGTTTAGACTTAGGAAAAAAGAATATTTCAAGCGTTGTGAGTAAAATTCAAAAGTAAAAAAAGCCGTTAACGTTATTGTAACGTTATTCTTTGCAAATGGTAGTTTTGCCCTTTTCCTAAAAATCCCTATAGTATCAAATTATCTTCGGTTTTACAAAAAAAAGATTAATGTTTACTATATATCCATAAATAGTTCTCCTAAAATGTGTACATTCCATTCGGACACGCCTGAGAAAAAAATCCGTAGCTGTCAATGTCAAATATGGTTCCATATAAGATAGAATAAGACGACGTCAATTTCATTCCGTATATGACGTCAAAATGCGAATAAACGTAATCAAAACTGCAAATGAGAGCGTGTATACTTGTTGAAATACAGATTTTAGCACGACTATTCGAAGAACAGGGAGCTATACAAGTCACCTAAGCGTCGGCGTCAGTGTCGGCGTAATTATTTGGTTAAACCTTACGTGCAAGTGCCATATCTCATTTTCTACCAATGCTATTGCTTTGAAACTTTGCACATGTTTTATGACAATAACGTTATCAGCCTCTAGAAACAGTTTCATTATTCAGACATTCATTTTAATAGTATTTTAACCCTTTTCGGACTTAAAAAACTTTTGGTTAAACCTTACGTGCAACTGGCATATATCAATTCTACAGTTGTAATATTTCTTTAATAACACTCTTTCTACTAATGCTATTGCTTTGAAACTTTGAATGCTTTTGTTACCACCATATCATCTTCTAGGCAAAGATTGATTACAATTACAAATATCTTATAGTTGAGTTTTAACCTTTTTTCGGAGTTAGAAATTCTTATTTGAATTGAAATTTTAATTCAAATATCTTTTTTTTAATCTCTATTACTACTTACTAGAGGTATTATGCCAATGTCGACATTGAATTTCCGTTACTATCCAGCACACAGAATAGTCGAGCGTTGCTGTTCTCTGACAGCTCTTGTTTTCATTATTTAATCGAATTCATTTAATGAAAAATGTATTTATAACAAATGGAATATTACATTACGATTGTGATACAAAATATTGTTTTTGCTTCAAAAATTTTGATAATCCACTTCACCTTCGGTCTCATGAAATATCCAATTTTCCTCCGTAGCACAAAGCAAATACACGATGTTATATCTCCATCTTAACATAACATTTCCTATCTAATATATCAGTCAAACTGACATGTCGGTAGCTAGTCGGCGTGACCAGCGATCCCTCAATTGCAAGGATACGCCGATAATTTACCGTGTTTTTATGTCTTCAAATTTGTTATAGCCTAACCAACTAAATAATCTTTTTAACACAGACCATTTAGTATAACCTTTAACACAAACAACAATAATATCAAGTTTTAAGAATTTTATGTCCATAAATTTGTTTTAGTCAAACTACCAAAATAGTGCGTTTGACAATGGGCCAAAGAGTATAAACTTCTATACTTAATTCCTAAAATTTTAGGTTTGACGAATATTAAACCGTATTCTCATTTCCTCTTATCTGTATCAGCCCGACCACCCACATAGTATGTTAGAACATAAACCATTCATACTAAATTACAACAATTCTAAGAATAGACGAATTTTTTACCGTATTTTCACGTTCTCTTATTTGTAGAAGTCCGGCCGCCAATATAGTATGTTTGAAATAGACAAATGAGTAAAAAACTTTCATATTTAATTACAACAATTCTAATTTTAGACGAATATTTTACTGTCTTTTCATGTCCACAAATTTGTTTTTGTCCAGATTAGCCGCGGTCATAGCGCATTCGGTAACTTATCTTCAATCATGGGTTGTCATGGGTTCGAACCCCGGCGGCGGCACATATTCTTTCGACATTTGTCTCTCACCAATTGGTGGATAATTGTAAACCTAAGTGGGATAGCAGCTTGGGGCTAGAAAAGGATGTAATGGTAGTACTTGTGTGATAAATTCCGGGAATCCACTGTTGGGTGCTCCAGCCGCCTCGATATGACTGAAATACTGTTAAAATCGGCGTTAAACCCAATTCAATCAATTTAGTCCAGATTACCAAATAATTTGTTTGAATGCAGAACATTTAGTAAAAATCTTCACAGTATTCAACAATAAAACAAAGAAAAAGTCCGACTACCGAAGTAGTCCGCTTGAAAATAGGCCAATAAGTATAAAACTATCAGACTAAATTACAACGATTGTAAGGAAGGAAAAATATTTTACCGTACTTTCACGTCAACTAATTTGTAAAAGTCCAACCACCCCAAATAGTCCGTTTATAGTGTAAAACCTCCATATTAAACTACCATAATTCTAAGGATAGACTAATATTTTAAAATTGTTAAATTCAAACTATCAAAATAGTCTTTTTAAAAACAGACCAATCAGTATATTAAAAATACAACAGTTCTAAAGTTAGACGAATATTTTGTCGTGTTTTCATGACCAAAAAATACACCTTGTATTACATTACAACATTTGTAAGGCCAGACGAATATTTTAACGTATTTTCATGTCCACGAATTTGAGATAATCATACCACCCAAGCCAGGTGTGCCAAATAATCCCTTGGTACGGTCCCTCAACACCCCTACCATATTTCCCGGTAAGATGAGATCTAAAACACATATTGAACCACCATCCTCCGGGATAGGTCTCGGCACAATTTTCTCCGTAATATCTATCATTGTCAGAGTCAAAAGTGCTGAATTGGTTCCCATTGTGGATACCACCAGGGTGTTCGACCTTGTGAAGGGAGTCTCCTGCCGTTCCGCTATACCCGGTCACAGTCAAAACATACTTTTCGGCTTCGGATCCAACCTGGAATCGTTTATATTTAGCATATGCTTTATTTCCGCCATAATCTTCCATGTCGATTCGCAGCTCCACTGGTTGGTGTTTTGTAAGTTCATACAATACGTCGTTACCGATCCAGAGCTCGCCCATAACGTCGCCAAATCCGTTCTTATAGTCATTCCAATCTCTTTCAAAATCTACGGAACCATCCTGGCGTCTCATGATGACAACCCAGTCACCGCCATCCGTGTAGCCATCACAATAGATAGATCTTTCTATACCGAGAGACTGTAAGTAAATGCCAAAAACTCCATTTGTGTCTGCACAGATTTTTCGATTTTTTTCTGTGACAGCATTAGTTGTTTCTGTGACGGAATTAGTTGTTTCTATGACATCATTAGTTGTTTCTATGACAGCATTAGTTGTTTCTGTGACAGCATTAGTTGTTTCTATGTCATCATTAGTTGTTTCGACGACAGGCTTCGATTCTTCTGTGACGGTACTAGTTTTTTCGGTGACAGTACTAGTCGTTACCATGACAGTACCTGTTGTTTTGACTTCCTTATAACCGTTAACTGCTCCTGCTTCTTGCTCTATCGGTCTAGTAGCATCTCTTTCTTTTAGAGTATTATTACTATTATACATTAAAGTCTGAAAAGTTTCCATATCTTTGATTATTCCAGAGATAATATTTTCAACAGTTTGAAGCCGAGATGATAATTTTCGATTCAATCTCTTTTCAGATTTAAAATCATTTATTAAAGAAACATTGACCCTAACGCACCCTTCATCCATTGCAATATTTTCCTTAAGCACAGAACAATTTCCGACCGATTTTTCCACGGAATCCAAAGAACTATTATTCTTTGTATCTTGTGAATAAGTCTGTGTGCTTGACTGTAACGCAATCTTAATTTCCTTGACACTTTTAAACAAATTGCCAACATTGGTGTTCAGAAAACTCAAATCGTCCCTGACTTCCCGTTTGAAACTGTTAAGTTGGTCGATACATGTCCGATCAGATGCTGCACTAAATCTAATGCACAGTATAAGAAGTGTTGTCAAGAAAGACGGATCTAAAAACCTATATTCCATTTTTACAAGCGAAGACGCTATGCGTTATGAAGTTATTTTTCAAATGCCCGGCCACATAGAGAACTGTTGTTTTCTAGCAGATAACACAGATTTAAAAGAATTTACCGGATACAAAGAAAATGTTGATAATTCAAGCGTGCTGTTAATGTTGAAGCCCCTATATTGCAAGCTCATTCCAGAATCGTCTTAACGAGACGTCAAAATTAGTTGCATTTGCGAATGAATTATGGAAATGTACACTCATTTGGAATTTACTTTCTATATCTAGAGCCCTGTATTCTGTTGATATACGAAGGTTATGGCAATCTGACAATAGCAACATGCCTCTTGGAAGAAGTTTTTTCTACACGTAATCTGCATCAATAGTTTGTGTAGGAATTTGCAAAGGTGCCCTGTGAAATATTCTAGCGACCTGAAGGTTTTAGTGCACAACAATTTCGAGTTTTTCACCCAAATGGGCTAGATGCGTCGTAACATAGTTTATAGCGTACCAGACTCCCAATCTTCATTCATAGGGTGATATGGGTTTGATCCCCGGCGGCGGCGCGTATCCTTTCCGACGGTTGTGTCTCACCAATGGATGGATAATCATAAACCTGGAGCTGGAGCAGCTGGAGGCTAGTAACGGATGTAATGGTAGTACTGGTGCGAGATATACTAGGAATCCATGGTAAGGTGCTCCAATCGCGCGATATGACTGAAATAGTATTAGACTCAATCAATTAGGTCATTGTCTGGGTACACGTCTAAGTCGTCGTCCGAAAACTTTGACATTTTGTTATATACATTCACTTGAAGCACGGAATGTATTCACTATCAAAAGAGCAGTCTATGCCAACAAGGCGGTTAACTCTATTTAACCGCTATAGCTTTGTTTTTATCCCGTCCGGCGTCCATGCGTCCGTCCGTTATCTTTTCCTTGTTAACACTCTAGAGTCCACAGTTTTTATCCGATTCTCGTCAAACTTTCTCAGAATGATCGTTCCTTTCGAAAATGGGTATGATCCGTCAAGATACGGGAAAAGGGGGCCTAATTAAATTTTAATTAGAAAATCGTCTTTAACTCTCTATAGTCCACAGTTTTCGTCGGATTCTCTTCAAACTTTCACAGAATGATTGTACCTTCATAAGGATCGTTCCTTTCGAAATTGGGTATGATCCGTCAAGAAACACGGGAAAATGGGCAATATGAAAATTCAAATAAAAATCCGTTAAAAATCCTCATTAAAACTCTAGAGTCCACGGTTTTCATCGGATTCTCTTCAAACTTTCACAGAATGACTGTAGCATCATAAGGATCGTTATACTATCATCACGTCAATGTGTACTTTTTATTCAAATACACTATGTCGTGGGGTTTGTTGTTGTTGTTGATGTTTATATGTTATGTTTGTTCGTTCGTTTTTTTGTTCATTGTTTTTTGTGTGTGTGCGTGTTTTTGTTTATCTGTGGCTTTGTTTGTTTGTATCAATCAAGTAATGTATCTACCATTTTCTCACATATCCTTCAATAAAATAGAGCCATATTCAAAAACATGCGTTACTCTTCACTGATTTACCTTTTCTCTATGCAGACCTTTCCCGCTTTTTCATAGAATACTAATAGAATCATTTCACATATGAATTAATATTATTTTTGGACAAGAAAAGTATCGGAGCTGCAGCTCCCGTATCTGATATTGCAATCCACGAATTTTGATGACCACTTCCTAGATGACATCTTTATTTATTAACTACTAAACTAATTTATTAATTTCATTTTGTTTTTTTATTTATTTATTTATTGATTGAGAGATCGCTTTGTGATCCTTGACCGTGTTCCTGTCCTTTAATCTTTAGATCTATTCCCCAGTACAAAATATCATCAGGACCTATGACCGCAATTAAAAAAAAAGCGGATGCCAGTCAAAAAATAGATTTGACAATCAAATCATTAATTTTTACCGAAAGCGAACATTGGGCTCCGATACTTAAGTTATGCAATTTTGTTAATTTTGCTTAAATGTTGTAACTGTGCATTGTTAAAGCTGTAGTTACGAGGTTTAGGTCGCAATCCAAAGATCCAATTTTTTGTTACATGCTACTGACTGATAGAATAACTCCTTTTCATATCGAAGTAGAACTTTCTGTTAGAGTAAGTTGGCGTGGCCAGCGAAAATTATACCTCTCCAGCCATAGCGTCGAAAATAACGACACAACTATTTCAAGCCTTCCTGGAAATCAAAACTACAAACTTCCCATCTGTACATACTTCCCATCTGTATATATGCAGGAATTACAAGATAATTCATATTCTACAGGTTCATCAGAGTTTATTATAGAAATCAGAAAACTTAAAAGAAGATTTTCTGATGTCTACGGAACTCCTCAAGTGACATTTCCAGATTTTTTTTAATATGCACATTAACCAAAGTATTTCGTAATTAATTACGATATACTTTGGTTAATGTGCATATTTAAAAAAAATATGGAATGTCACTTTAGGGGTCCGTAGATGTAGATTGTCTGGTGTCTATGGAACTCCTAAAGTGACATTCAAGACCTTTTTGTCAAAGTATTTCGTAATTGATTACGAAATACTTTGGTTAGTGTGCATATTTAAAAAATCTGGAATGTCACTTTAGGAGGTCCGTAGATGTCAGCTCTATGGTCAATATTTATTTCTTTTTTGTGCCTTGGTATATACATATCCCTATTATGTAATGAAACAATCGTAACTACAATTTTCATCAGTTATTTTTCCAAGTTTAAAATCCAACTGACAATAGTAATATGCGTGTATTTCAGACCATTAGAGCGAAAAATCGCCGTCGGGGATTTACATAAAAACATGTATACATGTTTCTTTTATATGTCACGTGTAATATATACGTGTATTTCGGGATTGAAATGTCAGAAATGGGCGTAGCCAATTAACTAGATCGTGTGTGTTTGTGTGTGTGTGTGAGAGGGAAAGAGAGAGAGAGAGACAGACAGAAAGACAGAGAGAGAGAGGGAGAGAGAGACAGAGAGACAGAGAGAGACAGAAAGAGAGACTTAATATCATAATGTCCGTCTAATCATTATTGTAGCCGTACTCAAAGAAATGCCTTTTCCGCGACAAAACCATATCTCGGAACGAGTCCGTATCATAAACACGTTTTGTTTGTATACCCAAATCTCCCTGATATTTCTAAATGGTGAAGAAGAAGAATAACAAGACCAGGTAACAACTTACATATCTATGTTATCCAAGTCCAAATCATATCTTAATTGATGGAAAGCGGCTGTCAATCAAAAAATCGATCGACCAATCAAATCGAGTATGTAAATTGGAAATTAACTTTCAACCTCACGTTGATTTTAAGGAAATTTGTTGGTTTGGTTACTTACACGTCATTCAAGCTGAAGCTAGGACGATTAGGTCGCCAGCTTAACCTTTCTTTTTTCATTACTTACGTATCGTCGGTTGTCGTTGTTTTTCTTTTGTGTTTTTGTTGTTGTTTTTTAAACATGGTCAGTTCATTAAAGTTCTGCAGAAACGTAGCTTGGGAAAACATGGCTGGAAAAGGAAATGGTCTTGAAATAAGAATTGAGTCTCTTTCTTTTTTGAATTCATAATGTTTACAACCCCATATTTTGCGAATTTCTGTTTTTAAAATGCAAATTAAATTGTCGTCTGCAATCTTTTTTTTTTTTTTTATTTTTTCTTTCGCCAAGTCGAAAGAGTCATATTGTAATAGAATGCAAGTTACAAGCAATTCATCCATTTTCCCCGGTGTTTAATTCTCAGTGTCTTAAATTTTATATTTAACAGGCATTAATTTAACCGTCTTCTTTTCTCGAAACCATACTGATTTTTGTTGCCTAGTAACCGATGACTCCTAAACACTAGAATATCTTTTTTTAAGATTCTGACTAGACCAGTTGCACGAAGACTCGTTGAACCCATTACCAAATGAAAAATTTCAGACAGAAACTGTAACATAATACCCCAATTCATAAACGGCAAACGAATACTATCGTATAGTGGATTTTATGTACTTAGTCGAGTCTTCTGGCACTGACAATATTTACTTTATTTAGTTATTTATTTATTCATCAACTATACATCAGTCCGTAAAACTCATCAATCCAAATCGTGTCCATCCTCCCCCTCCTCTCGGAAAACTCCCCTGACCGAGTCCTGTAAACTCATGGAGACCCAATCTTGTACTATCATTTGATATCGTCCGTGACATATAACGTCACAGATGTAACATTATGTATATATTTTTGGGCGGATCATTTTACCAACACTGACCAGCGTTACAGTCTATTGAATGACCAGCTCCGCCAGACGTGTCTTTATTCATATTGCTTCATAACTGGAATATAACACCCTCACGATACCACCATACTGCATTAGACCATTATATTACAGTACAAATTGAAAGAAGTTGCAGATGACTATTCAAGGCTAATGGAATTTTCAAAATAGTTTCCTTTTAGGGTAGAAAATCACTGTGGACAATGTAGAAAATCGCTCGTTACAAGCAATTTCTTCAATATTTACAATGTTTTTCTATTTACAGGGGAGTAACGGGATTATATGGGAGTGAAATACTGGCATTGTATACCCAACAGTAATTTAGCCCCAGGAAGTATAAACCTTTTATACGTGTAAAAAGTGTTCACGAAACATAGGTTTTCTTAGTGCTCAAGGTGCTTTGTATAAATGCGCTCATTCAGATAAAATTATTCAGGACACTATACTTGTATTTGTAAAATGTGTTTCCTGTGTTGAAATGTTCTGGTTAAAAATAAAATTTTGGTGAGTCTTATTTATTAAATATCTACTTTGCTTTGCACCTGTATGCATTCTTATTCATCTCCTTGTCTGTTATTTTTTACTGTAAAAATCCCTGCTTTGTCGTCTAGTATACTGGTAAATAGGGAATTCAAAATCCAAGGGTATTAAGAAATACAGATTGTCTCCACTTGTCCTCGGACATGTAACTGTTGTATGGCATGGTCCAGACTTAAATCGAAATCGTCTACAAAAATGTGAGAGATAATTTCGCTGATTGCAGCACGTCGAACTATAATTCATGTTGTCCCGGGTTCGATCTGCAGTCGCGGCAAATATTCTTTCCGACCACAAATGAGTGGAAATTGTAAACCTACTTGGTATGGGCAGATGGAGAATCGGATAGTATGTCGTGGTAGTGCTGATGCGAGATATACCAGGAATCCATAGTTAGGTGCTTCAGCTGCCGATATTATGGCTGAAATATTGTTAAAAGTGCCGTTAAGCCCCATTCAAACAAATAAATCTATCTTCTCTTGTCATTAAATTATGCCATTTATAATTTTACCCATTCAAACAGAGCATGAGTTATACTGCACCAAAAAGGCCTTTCTCGCAATTTTTACACTAGTACAACTTGACAGTTTTCAATCAAACCCAATAGATGTTTGTTCCACTAAAGCAATCGTTCTCTAATTGGTGAAAGACAACATGATTAATGAAACAAAAAATGCATTTACCTGAAATTTTGTGAAATACAAGCAAAATAATGATAGAGTGATGACTAGCATTGTCTTAACCCATTCCCAGACTGTGACGCTTTTAAATGACTCTCATTATGAAAGCTTTGGAAAACATAGTGGTAAATGAAGAAATTGCTTGTTTCAATAAATTTCTTCATTATCCACAATGCTTTCTCTCCAAAAAGACCAGGACTTTAAAGATTTCATCAACTTACAATTGTCGTCTGCTACTTCTTCGAATTTGGACTGGTCTAAAATTTTATCGTGTTGGAATGGGTTATCAGCTCGAGTCACGAATAGCAAAATTATAATTTTCAAGCATAACATTCTCCTTTTGATCAACTGTAATTCGTTAACTCCTTTCAGAATCTTGAAAACAGAGAATAACAGCTTCTACAGTAAGAAATCAATGACCTCGATGATTATTTGACCCTCAACTCGGCCAATTTTGTAACGATCATGTAGTGGGGCTCGGATATCAAAAAACGCTCTTATGAGTTAATGCATCTTTAATAATCTTCGTTAGTTATCAATGTCAGAAAGCTGATGATTCTCAACAATTGAGCTGACCGTTCTTCAAGCCCGCACAACTAAAAACTGATTTGAAAAACGGTCATTGCAAAACATTTACGTCATTTTGACGTCGCGTGAACGTCGCGCGTATTTTAGTACGGCGCGACGCTACGTTACGTCGAAATGCACTCCTAAGAGCTAGGACGCTCTTACAGATCATACTAAACTCACGTAGATTTTCACTTCAAGTTTATGAGTATACGTGGAAATTTGCGGAAATGCGTGGAAAATTGTTTCAGGGTGATCGATTTGAAATACCGGTTTAGACTTAGGAAAAAAGAATATTTCAAGCGTTGTGAGTAAAATTCAAAAGTAAAAAAAGCCGTTAACGTTATTGTGACGTTATTCTTTGCAAATGGTAGTGTTGCCCTTTTCCTAAAATTCCCTATAGTATCAAATTATCTTCGGTTTTACAAAAAAAGATTAATGTTTACTATATATCCATAAATAGTTCTCCTAAAATGTGTACATTCCATTCGGACACGCGTGAGAAAAAAATCCATATCTGTCAATGTCAAATATGGTTCCATATAAGATAGAATAAGATGACGTCAATTTCATTCCGTATATGACGTCAAAATGCGAATAAACGTAATCAAAACGGTAAATGAGAGCGTATATACTTGTTGAAATACAGATTTTAGCATGACTATTAGAAGAACAGGGGCTATACAAGTCACCTAAGCGTCGGCGTCAGTGTCGGCGTAATTATTTGGTTAAACCTTACGTGCAAGTGCCATATCTCATTTTCTACCAATGCTATTGCTTTGAAACTTTGCACATGTTTTATGACAATAACGTTATCAGCCTCTAGAAACAGTTTCATTATTCAGACATTCATTTTAATAGTATTTTAACCCTTTTCGGACTTAAAAAACTTTTGGTTAAACCTTACGTGCAACTGGCATATATCAATTCTACAGTTGTAATATTTCTTTAATAACACTCTTTCTACTAATGCTATTGCTTTGAAACTTTGAATGCTTTTGTTACCACCATATCATCTTCTAGGCAAAGATTGATTACAATTACATATATCTTATAGTGGAGTTTTAACCTTTTTTCGGAGTTAGAAATTCTTATTTGAATTAAAATTTTAATTCAAATATCTTTTTTTTTTTTTTTTTATCTCTATTACTACTTACTAGAGGTATTATGCCAATGTCGACATTGAATTTCCGTTACTATCCAGCACACAGAATAGTCGAGCGTTGCTGTCCTCTGACAGCTCTTGTTTTCATTATTTAATCGAATTTATTTAATGAAAAATGTATTTATAACAAATGGAATATTACATTACGATTGTGATACAAAATATTGTTTTTGCTTCAAAAATTTTTAAAATCCACTTGACCTTCGGTCTCACGAAATATCCAATTTTCCTCCGTAGCACAAAGCAAATACACGATGTTATATCTCCATCTTAACATAACATTTCCTATCAAATATATCAGTCAAACTGACATGTCGGTAGCTAGTCGGCGTGACCAGCGATCCCTCAATTGCAAGGATACGCCGATAATTTACCGTGTTTTTATGTCTTCAAATTTGTTATAGCCTAACCAACTAAATAATCTTTTTAACACAGACCATTTAGTATAACCTTTAACACAAACAACAATAATATCAAGTTTAAAGAATTTTATGTCCATAAATTTGTTTTAGTCAAACTACCAAAATAGTGCGTTTGACAATGGGACAAAGAGTATAAACTTCTATACTTAATTCCTAAAATTTTAGGTTTGACGAATATTAAACCGTATTCTAATTTCCTCTTATCTGTATCAGCCCGACCACCCACATAGTATGTTAGAACATAAACCATTCATACTAAATTAAAACAATTCTAAGAATAGACGAATTTTTTACCGTATTTTCACGTTCTCTTATTTGTAGAAGTCCGGCCGCCAATATAGTATGTTTGAAAAGAGTAAAAAAAACTTTCATATTTAATTACAACTATTCTAATTTTAGACGAATATTTTACTGTCTTTTCATGTCCACAAATTTGTTCTTGTCCAGATTAGCCGCGGTCATAGCGCATTCGGTAACTTATCTTCAATCATGGGTTGTCATGGGTTCGAAGCCCGGCGGCGGTACATATCCTTTCGACATTTGTCTCTCACCAATTGGTGGATAATTGTAAACCTAAGTGGGATAGCAGCTTGGGGCTAGAAAAGGATGTAATGGTAGTACTTGTGTGATAAATTCCGGGAATCCACTGTTAGGTGCTCCAGCCGCCTCGATATGACTGAAATACTGTTAAAATCGGCGTTAAACCCAATTCAATCAATTTAGTCCAGAATACCAAATAATTTGTTTGAATGCAGAACATTTAGTAAAAATCTTCATTGTATTCAACAATAAAACAAAGAAAAAGTCCGACTACCGAAGTAGTCCGCTTGAAAATAGGCCAATAAGTATAAAACTATCAGACTAAATTACAACGATTGTAAGGAAGGAAAAATATTTTACCGTACTTTCACGTCAACTAATTTGTAAAAGTCCAACCACCCCAAATAGTCCGTTTATAGTGTAAAACCTCCATATTAAACTACCATAATTCTAAGGATAGACTAATATTTTAAAATTGTAAAATTCAAACTATCAAAATAGTCTTTTTAAAAACAGACCAATCAGTATATTAAAAATACAACAGTTCTAAAGTTAGACGAATATTTTGTCGTGTTTTCATTACCAAAAATTACACCTTGTATTACATTACAACATTTGTAAGGCCAGACGAATATTTTAACGTATTTTCATGTCCACGAATTTGAGATAATCATACCACCCAAGCCAGGTGTGCCAAATAATCCCTTGGTACGGTCCCTCAACACCCCTACCATATTTCCCGGTAAGATGAGATCTAAAACACATATTGAACCACCATCCTCCGGGATAGGTCTCGGCACAATTTTCTCCGTAATATCTATCATTGTCAGAGTCAAAAGTGCTGAATTGGTTCCCATTGTGGATACCACTAGACTGTTCGACCTTGTGAAGGGAGTCTCCTGCCGTTCCGCTATACCCGGTCACAGTCAAAACATACTTTTCGGCTTCGGATCCAACCTGGAATCGTTTATATTTAGCATATGCTTTATTTCCGCCATAATCTTCCATGTAGATTCGCAGCTCCACTGGTTGGTGTTTTGTAAGTTCATACAATACGTCGTTACCGATCCAGAGCTCGCCCATAACGTCGCCAAATCCTTTCTTATAGTCATTCCAATCTCTTTCAAAATCTACGGAACCATCCTGGCGTCTCATGATGACAACCCAGTCACCGCCATCCGTGTAGCCATCACAATAGATAGATCTTTCTATACCGAGAGACTTTAAGTAAATGCCAAAAACTCCATTTGTGTCTGCACAGATTTTTCGATTTTTTTCTGTGACAGCATTAGTTGTTTCTGTGACGGAATTAGTTGTTTCTATGACATCATTAGTTGTTTCTATGACAGCATTAGTTGTTTCTGTGACAGCATTAGTTGTTTCTATGTCATCATTAGTTGTTTCGACGACAGGCTTCGATTCTTCTGTGACGGCACTAGTTTTTTCGGTGACAGTACTAGTCGTTACCATGACAGTACCTGTTGTTTTGACTTCCTTATAACCGTTAACTGCTCCTGCTTCTTGCTCTATCGGTCTAGTAGCATCTCTTTCTTTTAGAGTATTATTACTATTATACATTAAAGACTGAAAAGTTTCCATATCTTTGATTATTCCAGAGATAATATTTTCAACAGTTTGAAGCCGAGATGATAATTTTCGGTTCAATCTCTTTTCAGATTTAAAATCATTTATTAAAGAAACATTGACCCTAACGCACCCTTCATCCATTGCAATATTTTCCTTAAGCACAGAAGAATTTCCGACCGATTTTTCCACGGAATCCAAAGAACTATCATTCTTTGTATCTTGTGAATAAGTCTGTGTGCTTGACTGTAACGCAATCTTAATTTCCTTGACACTTTTAAACAAATTGCCAACATTGGTGTTCAGAAAACTCAAATCGTCCCTGACTTCCCGTTTGAAACTGTTAAGTTGGTCGATACATGTCCGATCAGATGCTGCACTAAATCTAATGCAAAGTATAAGAAGTGTTGTCAAGAAAGACGGTTCTAAAAACCTATATTCCATTTTTACAAGCGAAGACGCTATGCGTTATGAAGTTATTTTTCAAATGCCCGGCCACATAGAGAACTGTTGTTTTCTAGCAGATAACACAGATTTAAAAGAATTTACCGGATACAAAGAAAATGTTGATGATTCAAGCGTGCTGTTTATGTTGAAGCCCCTATATTGCAAGCTCTTTCCAGAATCGTCTTAACGAGACGTCAAAATTAGTTGCATTTGCGAATGTATTATGGAAATGTACACTCATTTGGAATTTACTTTCTATATCTAGAGCCCTGTATTCTGTTGATATACGAAGGTTATGGCAATCTGACAATAGCAACATGCCTCTTGGAAGAAGTTTTTTCTACACGTAATCTGCATCAATAGTTTGTGTAGGAATTTGCAAAGGTGCCCTGTGAAATTTTCTAGCGACCTGAAGGTTTTAGTGCACAACAATTTCGAGTTTTTCACCCGAATGGGTTAGATGCGTCGTAACATAGTTTATAGCGTACCAGACTCCCAATCTTCATTCATAGGGTGATATGGGTTTGATCCCCGGCGGCGGCGCGTATCCTTTCCGACGGTTGTGTCTCACCAATGGATGGATAATCATAAACCTGGAGCTGGAGCAGCTGGAGGCTAGTAACGGATGTAATGGTAGTACTGGTGCGAGATATACTAGGAATCCATGGTAAGGTGCTCTAATCGCGCGATAATATTAAACTCAATCAATCAGGTCATTGTCTGGGTACACGTCTAAGTCATCGTCCGAAAACTTTTACATTTTGTTATATACATTCACTTGAAGCACGGAATGTATTCACTATCAAAAGAGCAGTCTATGCCAACAAGGCGGTTAACTCTATTTAACCGCTATAGCTTTGTTTTTATCCCGTCCGGCGTCCATGCGTCCGTCCGTTATCTTTTCCTTGTTAATACTCTAGAGTCCACAGTTTTTATCCGATTCTCGTCAAACTTTCTCAGAATGATCGTTCCTTTCGAAATTGGGTATGATCCGTCAAGAAACGGGAAAAGGGGGCCTAATTAAATTTTAATTAGAAAATCGTCTTTAACTCTCTATAGTCCACAGTTTTCGTCGGATTCTCTTCAAACTTTCACAGAATGATTGTACCTTCATAAGGATCGTTCCTTTCGAAATTTGGTATGATCCGTCAAGAAACACGGGAAAATGGGCAATATGAAAATTCAAATAAAAATCCGTTAAAAATCCTCATTAAAACTCTAGAGTCCACGGTTTTCATTGGGTTCTCTTCAAACTTTCACAGAATGACTGTAGCATCATAAGGATAGTTCCTTTCGAAATTTGGTCAGATCCGTCAAGGAAACACAAGAAGAGGGGCCTAATTAAAATTCAATTAAAATATCCTTGTTATCATACTACAGTCCACAGTTTTCATCAAACTTTCACAGAATATTTGTAGCATTTTTGGGATTGTTCCATTAGAAAGTGGCTCTGATCCGTTAAGTATCTTGGGAAAAGGGGCCTTTATTTAAAAAAATCCTTGTTAGCACGCTAGAGTCCACCGTTTTCAACAAATTCTCTTCGAACTTTCACAGAATGAAAATACCATAATATTGATTGTTCCTTTCGGAAATGGGTCTTATTCGTCAAGTATCATGGGAAAAGGGGGCCGTATGAAAATTCAATGAAATTCTTAGTTAACACTATGCTGTCCCCAGATTTCACCAGATTGACTTCAATCTTTCACAAAATGATTGTACCATCATAAGGATTGTTCTTTTCAAAATTGGGTCTGATCCGTCGAAAAACACAGGAAAAGGGGCCTTACGAAAATTTGATTCAAAAAATTAATCAATGATGTGAAGTCGACAGGTTTCATCGGGTAGTCTTCATACTCAAACAGAATGATTATACTTTTGTAAGTATAGTTCCGTATCAAAATTTAGCTAAACAATTCCTATTAAAGCAATGAAGCCCACCTCTTTGATCAGATTTTGTTGAAACTTTCACAGAATTATTGTAAGGTCATAACGATCATTCTTTTCGAAATGAACTGTCAAGAAAATCAGGAAAAGGGGCCTCGTGAAAATTTCATTTAGAAATCCTTGTTACCAATCCAGAGCATTCATTGGGTTTCTTCAAAATTTCAAAGAATGATTGCACAATAATAATGATTGTTGATGTTGACATTAGACCTGATCAGTCAAGTATCACATGAAAAGGAGCCTCATGAAATTTAATTTTGCAAACCTTTTACCACAATAAAGTCAACAGATTACATCGGATTCTGTTCAAACTTTCACACAATGTTTGTACCACCATTAGGCTTTTCCTCTCTAATAGGGTCTGATCTGTCTAGTATCACGGGAAAAGCCTTATGAAATATAATCTATAAAAACTTGTACCTCAATAAAGTCCACAGTTTTCATGGGATTCTGTTCAAACTTTCACAGAATGTTTGTACCATCATATAGGATTGTTACCTTCCAAATTGGGCCCGATCCGTGTAGTGTTACAGGAAAGGGGCTGTATGACAAAGTATTACCATATCCTCATCACAAAAATGTCCTCAGTCTTTATCTGATTCATTTCAAATTTTAATAGAATGATTGTACCATCATTTGAATTGTTCGTTTGCAAATTGGATCTGATCTGTTAAGTGACACAAGAAAACGGGCCTTATGAAAAGTTTATTCCAAAAACGTCTATCATTAGGATTGTTCCATTGTAAATTGCTTGTTTATGATTTGTTAATTTTCACGGGAAAAGGGTTCCCATAAAAATTTTATTACAAAAAAATCTTCACACAATTCAGTCCACTGTTTTCATTGATTCTCTTTAAACTTATACAGAATGATTGTACCATCATTAAAATTGTTCATTTTGAAATTCGGTTTGTTCTGTAAAGTATCACGGGAAAAGGGGCCCAGTGAAAAGTTCACCATAGAATCCTCATATATCATATATCAGATATGACAAGTATCACAAGAGTATGAAGGGCCGTATGAAAAAATTTCTTCGACATTCTAGTTAACACAATAATGTCCCTAGATTTCACCGGAAATTTCACAGAATGATTGCTCAACCATAAGGATGGTTCTTTTCAGAATTGAGTACAATCCGTCAAGTATCATGTAAAAAGACGCCGTTTGAATATTTTTAATTATTCTAATTAACATAATGAAGTCCCCATATTTCATCAGATTCACTTTAAACTTTCACAGGATGATTTAAGGAACAATAAAGTTTCACAGAAAAAGGGGCTTATGAGAACTTGATTGAAATATCTTTCTTATAACAATACAGTCCACACCTCAAAGATACATAAGATAATTGTGGCATTGGAAACACAGGGAAAGGGGCCTTATATATTATCATTCAAAACATTCTTGTTTATGTGATGAAGTTCACAATTACTGGATTGTCTTTAAAATTCCACATGACTATTGTTTGGTTGTAAGGAAAGTTTCTTTCGGAAATGAAATGGATCCATAACAAACAATGGAAAAGGGGCCTTGTGGATTTTCACTCAAAACAAACCTGTTTATGTGATAAAGTCCACAATTATTATCGGATTCAGTTGAAAATTTCACAGGATGATTGAAGGGTCATAAGGAAACTTCCTTTTAGAAATGGTGTGGATCCGTCATGAAACACGAGAAATGGGACCTAAGGATTGTTGCTCAAAAATGATAAAGGGGATAAAGTCCAATTTTTATTTTCAATTTATGCCTTCTTCTTTTAGCAATCAATTTCCTTAAACATCAGATTACTTTAACGAAAAACTTGATACCCAGTAGAGCGTCTCAAAACCTCATGGGCCCCTTGTTTCATTTTGGAACGAATTATGCTCCTATTTCGACTAAGAAGTTGTACCCACTATGAAGCACTTGAACAGAAGAGTGTTTACAACCGCATGATGTTCGTTTGTCGTGTCAGAGCGACGATCTCTATTGAAAACAGAAATGTTTCTTCAGAAAACACGGGAAGGATGCCATTATAACTTATTTGGGCTCTAAAGGCCACAATTTGGTCGAGTCTTTGTCAGAATAATTTATAGGTCATAAGAAAGAGCCCCCATTGGGTATTTAAAAATTTATGGAGAAATAGGCCTAAAGGACTTTTCTTTTGTATAGTTCATGGGGCGATAATTTCTCTGTTAATGATCTAAAAACATCATCTATACTGATTATCTCTGTTCCTACTATTTTTAAAAACATGCGTTACTCTTCACTGATTTACCTTTTCTCTATGCAGACCTTTCCCGCTTTTTCATAGAATACTAATAGAAACATTTCACATATGAATTAATATTATTTTTGGACAAGAAAAGTATCGGAGCTGCAGCTCCCGTATCTGATATTGCAATCCACGAATTTTGATGACCACTTCCTAGATGACATCTTTATTTATTAACTACTAAACTAATTTATTAATTTCATTTGTTTTTTTATTTATGTATTTATTGAGAGATCGCTTTGTGATCCTTGACCGTGTTCCTGTCCTTTAATCTTTAGATCTATTCCCCAGTACAAAATATCATCAGGACCTATGACCGCAATTAAAAAAAGCGGATGCCAGTCAAAAAATAGATTTGACAATCAAATCATTAATTTTTACCGAAAGCGAACATTGGGCTCCGATACTTAAGTTATGCAATTTTGTTAATTTTGCTTAAATGTTGTAACTGTGCATTGTTAAAGCTGTAGTTACGATGTTTAGGTCGCAATCCAAAGATCCAATTTTTTGTTACATGCTACTGACTGATAGAATAACTCCTTTTCATATCGAAGTAGAACTTTCTGTTAGAGTAAGTTGGCGTGGCCAGCGAAAATTATACCTCTCCAGCCATAGCGTCGAAAATAACGACACAACTATTTCAAGCCTTCCTGGAAATCAAAACTATTAACTTCCCATCTGTACATACTTCCCATCTGTATATATGCAGGAATTATAAGATAATTCATATTCTACAGGTTCGTCAGAGTTTATTATAGAAATCAGAAAACTTAAAAGAAGATTTTCTGATGTCTACGGAACTCCTCAAGTGACATTTCCAGATTTTTTTTTAATATGCACATTAACCAAAGTATTTCGTAATTAATTACGAAATACTTTGGTTAATGTGCATATTTAAGAAAAATATGGAATGTCACTTTAGGGGTCCGTAGATGTAGATTGTCTGGTGTCTATGGAACTCCTAAAGTGACATTCAAGACCTTTTTGTCAAAGTATTTCGTAATTGATTACGAAATACTTTGGTTAGTGTGCATATTTAAAAAATCTGGAATGTCACTTTAGGAGGTCCGTAGATGTCAGCTCTATGGTCAATATTTATTTCTTTTTTGTGCCTTGGTATATACATATCACTATTATGTAATGAAACAATCGTAACTACAATTTTCATCAGTTATTTTTCCAAGTTTAAAATCCAACTGACAATAGTAATATGCGTGTATTTCAGACCATTAGAGCGAAAAATCGCCGTCGGGGATTTACATAAAAACATGTATACATGTTTCTTTTATATGTCACGTGTAATATATACGTGTATTTCGGGATTGAAATGTCAGAAATGGGCGTAACCAATTAACTAGATTGTGTGTGTTTGTGTGTGTGTGTGAGAGGGAAAGAGAGAGACAGACAGACAGACAGAGAGAGAGAGAGAGAGACAGAGAGACAGAGAGAGACAGAGAGACAGAGAGAGACAGAAAGAGAGACTTAATATCATAATGTCCGTCTAATCATTATTGTAGCCGTACTCAAAGAAATGCCTTTTCCGCGACAAAACCATATCTCGGAACGAGTCCGTATCATAAACACGTTTTGTTTGTATACCCAAATCTCCCTGATATTTCTAAATGGTGAAGAAGAAGAATAACAAGACCAGGTAACAACTTACATATCTATGTTATCCAAGTCCAAATCATATCTTAATTGATGGAAAGCGGCTGTCAATCAAAAAATCGATCGACCAATCAAATCGAGTATGTAAATTGGAAATTAACTTTCAACCTCACGTTGATTTTAAGGAAATTTGTTGGTTTGGTTACTTACACGTCATTCAAGCTGAAGCTAGGACGATTAGGTCGCCAGCTTAACCTTTCTTTTTTCATTACTTACGTATCGTCGGTTGTCGTTGTTTTTCTTTTGTGTTTTTTGTTGTTGTTTTTTAAACATGGTCAGTTCATTAAAGTTCTGCAGAAACGTAGCTTGGGAAAACATGGCTGGAAAAGGAAATGGTCTTGAAATAAGAATTGAGTCTCTTTCTTTTTTGAATTCATAATGTTTACAACCCCATATTTTGCGAATTTCTGTTTTTAAAATGCAAATTAAATTGTCGTCTGCAATCTTTTTTTTTATTTTTTCTTTCGCCAAGTCGAAAGAGTCATATTGTAATAGAATGCAAGTTACAAGCAATTCATCCATTTTCCCCGGTGTTTAATTCTCAGTGTCTTAAATTTTATATTTAACAGGCATTAATTTAACCGTCTTCTTTTCTCGAAACCATACTGATTTTTGTTGCCTAGTAACCGATGACTCCTAAACACTAGAATATCTTTTTTTTAAGATTCTGACTAGACCAGTTGCACGAAGACTCGTTTAACCCATTACCAAATGAAAAATTTCAGACAGATACTGTAACATAATACCCCAATTCATAAACGGCAAACGAATACTATCGTATAGTGGATTTTATGTACTTAGTCGAGTCTTCTGGCACTGACAATATTTACTTTATTTAGTTATTTATTTATTCATCAACTATACATCAGTCCGTAAAACTCATCAATCCAACTCGTGCCCATCCTCCCCCTCTTCTCGGAAAACTCCCCTGACCAAGTCCTGTAAACTCATGGAGACCCAATCTTGTACTATCATTGGATATCGTCCATGACATATAACGTCACACATATAACATTATGTATATATTTTTGGGCGGATCATTTTACCAACACTGACCAGCGTTACAGTCTATTGGATGACCAGCTCCGCCAGACGTGTCTTTATTCCTATTGCTTCATAACTGGAATATAACACCCTCACGATACCACCATACTGCATTAGACCATTATATTACAGTACAAATTGAAAGAAGTTGCAGATGACTATTCAAGGCTAATGGAATTTTCAAAATAGTTTCCTTTTAGGGTAGAAAATCACTGTGGACAATGTAGAAAATCGCTCGTTACAAGCAATTTCTTCAATATTTACAAAGTTTTTCTATTTACAGGGGAGTAACGGGATTATATGGGAGTGAAATACTGGCATTGTAGACCCAACAGTAATTTAGCCCCAGAAAGTATAAACCTTTTATACGTGTAAAAAGTGTTCACGAAACATAGGTTTTCTTAGTGCTCAAGGTGCTTTGTATAAATGCGCTCATTCAGATAAAATTATTCAGGAGACTATACTTGTATCTGTAAAATGTGTTTCCTGTGTTGAAATGTTCTGGTTAAAAATAAAATTTTGGTGAGTCTTATTTATTAAATATCTACTTTGCTTTGCACCTCTATGAATTCTTATTCATCTCATTGTCTGTTATTTTTTACTGTAAAAATGCCTGCTTTGTCGTCTAGAAAACTGGTAAATAGGGAATTCAAAATTCAAGGGTATCAAGAAATACATATTGTCTCCACTTGTCCTCGGACATGTAACTGTTGTATGGCATGGTCCAGACTTAAATCGAAATCGTCTACAAAAATGTGAGAGATAATTTCGCTGATTGTAGCACGTCGAACTATAATTCATGTTGTCCCGGGTTCGATCTGCAGTCGCGGCAAATATTCTTTCCGTTCACAAATGAGTGGAAAATTGTAAACCTACTTGGTATTGGCAGATGGAGAATCGGATAGTATGTCGTGGTAGTGCTGATGCGAGATATACAAGGAATCCATGGTTAGGTGCTTCAGCTGCCGAGTTATGGCTGAAGTATCGTTAAAAGGGCCGTTAAGCCCCATTCAAACAAATAAATCTATCTTCTCTTGTCATTAAATTATGCCATTTATAATTTTACCCATTCAAACAGAACATGAGTTATACTGCATTGCTAGTGCACCAAAAAGGCCTTTCTTGCAATTTTTACACTAGTACAACTTGACAGTTTTCAATCAAACCCAATAGACGTTTGTTCCACTCAAACAATCGTTCCCTTATTGGTGAAAGACAACATGATTAATGAATAAAAAAATGCATTTACTTGAAATTTTGTGAAATACAGGCAAAATAATGATAGAGTGATGACTGATTGGTTGGTTGATTGGTTGATCGGACGATTGGGTAGTTGCGGCGTTTAGCGAAAGTAATATAGGGGTAATAGATAATCAAAGGACTGAAAGTACTGAGAAGTTGGAATGCGCTGAAAGGGTCATAACTGTGCAATTCGATTCAAATTCATTCATTACTTCCCGAGTGAGCCTCCCTCCTTTAAACTTAAACCAGCATTCCCATTCGTGTACATATGTGCGTGAATAACGCACAAAAACATAAATCCACATACAGAAATAAAAAACTAGCATTGTCTTAACCCATTCCCAGACAGTGACGCTTTTAAATGACTCTCATTATGAAAGCTTTGGAAAACATAGTGGTAAATGAAGAAATTGCTTGTTTCAATCAATTTCTTCATTATCCACAATGCTTTCTGTCCAAAAAGACCAGGACTTTAAAGATTTCATCAACTTACAATTGTCGTCTGCTACTTCTTCGAATTTGGACTGATCTAAAATTTTATCGTGTTGGAATGGGTTATCAGCTCGAGTCACGCATAGCAAAATTATAATTTTCAAGCATAACATTCTTCTTTTGATCAACTGTAATTCGTTAACTCCTTTCAGAATCTTGAAAACAGAGAATAACAGCTTCTACAGTAAGAAATCAATGACCTCGATGATTATTTGACCCTCAACTCGGCCAATTCTGTAACGATCATACTAAACTCACGTAGATTTTCACTTCAAGTTTATGAGTATACGTGGAAATTTGCGGAAATGCGCGGAAAATTGTTTCAGTGTGATCGATTTGAAATACCGGTTAAGACTTAGGAAAAAAAAATATTTCAAGCGTTGTGAGTAAAATTCAAAAGTAAAAAAAGCCGTTAACGTTATTGTTACGTTATTCTTTGCACATGGTAGTTTTGCTCTTTTCCTAAAAATCCCTATATCAAATTATCTTCGGTTTTACAAAAAAAGATTAATGTTTAATATATATCTATAAATAGTTCTTCTAAAATGTGTACATTCCATTCGGACAAAATCGGACACGCCAGAGAAAAAAATCCGTATCTTTCAATGTCAAATATGGTTCCATATAAGATAGAATAAGATGACGTCAATTTCATTCCGTATATGACGTCAAAATACGAATAAACTCAATCAAAACGGCAAAAGAGAGCGTATATACTTGTAGAAATACAGATTTTAGCACGACTCTTCGAAGAACAGGGGGCTATACAAGTCACTTAAGTGTCGGCGTAATTGTTTGGTTAAACCCTACATGCAAGTGCCATATCTTATTTTCTACCAATGCTATTGCTTTGAAACTTTGCACATGTCTTATGACAATAATAACGTTATCAGCCTCTAGAAACAGTTTCATTATTCAGACATTCATTTTGATAGTATTTTAACCCTTTTCGGAGTTAAAAAATTTTTGGTTAAACCTTACGTGCAACTGTTAAAAATTCTTTTGGTTAAACCTTACGTGCAACTGGCATATATCAATTCTACAGTTGTAATATTTCTTTAATAACTCTCTTTCTACTAATGCTATTGCTTTGAAACTTTGAATGCTTTTGTTACCACCATATCATCTTCTAGGCAAAGATTGATTACAATTACATATATGTTATAGTGAAGTTTTAATCTTTTTTCGGAGTTAGAAATTCTTATTTGACTTAAAATTTTAATTCAAAGATCTCTTTTTTTTTTATCTCTATTACTACTTACTAGAGGTATTGTGCCAATGTCGACATTTAATTGCCGTTACTATCCAGCACACAGAATAGTCGAGCATTGCTGTCCTCTGACAGCTCTTGTTTTCATTATTTAATCGAATTTATTTAATGAAAAATGGGTTTATAACAAATGGAATATTTCATTACCATTGCGATACAAAATACATTTGTGTATTGATTTTGCTTCAAAAATTTTGATAATCCACTTGACCTTCGGTCTCACGAAATATCCAATTTTCCTCCGTAGCACAAAGCAAATACACGCTATCTCCATCTTAACATAACATTTCCTATCTAATATGTCAGTCAAACCGACGTGTCGGTGGCTAGTGGGCGTGACCAGCGATCCCTCAATTGCAAGGATACGCCGATAATTTACCGTGTTTTCATGTCTTCAAATTTGTAATAGCCTAACCAACTAAATAATCTTTTTAACACAGACCATTTAGTATAACCTTTAACACAAACAACAATAAAATCAAGTTTTAAGAATTTTATGTCGAAAAATTTGTTTTAGTCAAACTATCAAAATAGTGCGTTTGACAATGGGCCAAAGTGTATAAACTTCTATACTTAATTCCTAAAATTTTAGGTTTGACGAATATTAAACCGTATTCTCATTTCCTCTTATCTGTATCAGCCCGACCACCCACATAGTATGTTAGAACATAAACCATTCATACTAAATTACAACAATTCTACCGTATTTTCACGTTCCCTTATTTGTAGAAGTCCGGCCGCCAATAAAGTATGTTTGAAATAGACAAATGAGTAAAAAACTTTCATATTTAATTACAACAATTCTAATTTTAGACGAATATTTTACTGTCTTTTCAAGTCCGCAAATTTGTTTTTGTCCAGATTAGTCGCGGTCATAGCGCATTCGGTAACTTATCTTTAATCATGGGTTGTCATGGGTTCGAACCCCGGCGGCGGCACATATCCTTTCGACATTTGTCTCTCACCAATTGGTGGATAATTGTAAACCTAAGTGGGATAGCAGCTTGGGGCTAGAAAAGGATGTAATGGTAGTACTTGTGTGATAAATTCCGGGAATCCACTGTTGGGTGCTCCAGCCGCCTCGATATGACTGAAATACTGTTAAAATCGGCGTTAAACCCAATTCAATCAATTTAGTCCAGATTACCAAATAATTTGTTTGAATGCAGAACATTTAGTGAAAAACTTCACAGTATTCAACAATAATACAAAGAAAAAGTCCGACTACCGAAGTAGTCCGCTTGAAAATAGGCCAATAAGTATAAAACTATCAGACTAAATTACAACGATTGTAAGGAAGGAAAAATATTTTACCGTACTTTCACGTCAACTAATTTGTAAAATTCCAACCACCCCAAATAGTCCGTTTATAGTGTAAAACCTCCATATTAAACTACCATAATTCTAAGGATAGACTAATATTTTAAAATTGTAAAATTCAAACTATCAAAATAGTCTTTTTAAAAACAGACCAATCAGTATATTAAAAATACAACAGTTCTAAAGTTAGACGAATATTTTGTCGTGTTTTCATGACCAAAAAATACACCTTGTATTACATTACAACATTTGTAAGGCCAGACGAATATTTTAACGTATTTTCATGTCCACGAATTTGAGATAATCATACCACCCAAGCCAGGTGTGCCAAATAATCCCTTGGTACGGTCCCTCAACACCCCTACCATATTTCCCGGTAAGATGAGATCTAAAACACATATTGAACCACCATCCTCCGGGATAGGTCTCAGCACAATTTTCTCCGTAATATCTATCATTGTCAGAGTCAAAAGTGCTGAATTGGTTCCCATTGTGGATACCACTAGACTGTTCGACCTTGTGAAGGGAGTCTCCTGCCGTTCCGCTATACCCGGTCACAGTCAAAACATACTTTTCGGCTTCGGATCCAACCTGGAATCGTTTATATTTAGCATATGCTTTATTTCCGCCATAATCTTCCATGTCGATTCGCAGCTCCACTGGTTGGTGTTTTGTAAGTTCATACAATACGTCGTTACCGATCCAGAGCTCGCCCATAACGTCGCCAAATCCGTTCTTATAGTCATTCCAATCTCTTTCAAAATCTACGGAACCATCCTGGCGTCTCATGATGACAACCCAGTCACCGCCATCCGTGTAGCCATCACAATAGATAGATCTTTCTATACCGAGAGACTTTAAGTAAATGCCAAAAACTCCATTTGTGTCTGCACAGATTTTTTGATTTTTTCCTGTGACAGCATTAGTTGTTTCTGTGACGGAATTAGTTGTTTCTATGACATCATTAGTTGTTTCTATGACAGCATTAGTTGTTTCTGTGACAGCATTAGTTGTTTCTATATCATCATTAGTTGTTTCGACGACAGGCTTCGATTCTTCTGTGACGGCACTAGTTTTTTCGGTGACAGTACTAGTCGTTACCATGACAGTACCTGTTGTTTTGACTTCCTTATAACCGTTAACTGCTCCTGCTTCTTGCTCTATCGGTCTAGTAGCATCTCTTTCTTTTAGAGTATTATTACTATTATACCTTAAAGTCTGAAAAGTTTCCATATCTTTGATTATTCCAGAGATAATATTTTCAACAGTTTGAAGCCGAGATGATAATTTTCGATTCAATCTCTTTTCAGATTTAAAATCATTTATTAAAGAAACATTGACCCTAACGCACCCTTCATCCATTGCAATATTTTCCTTAAGCACAGAACAATTTCCGACCGATTTTTCCATGGAATCCAAAGAACTATCATTCTTTGTATCTTGTGAATAAGTCTGTGTGCTTGACTGTAACGCAATCTTAATTTCCTTGACACTTTTAAACAAATTGCCAACATTGGTGTTCAGAAAACTCAAATCGTCCCTGACTTCCCGTTTGAAACTGTTAAGTTGGTCGATACATGTCCGATCAGATGCTGCACTAAATCTAATGCACAGTATAAGAAGTGTTGTCAAGAAAGAGGGATCTAAAAACCTATATTCCATTTTTATAAGCGAAGACGCTATGCGTTATGAAGTTATTTTTCAAATGCCCGGCCACATAGAGAACTGTTGTTTTCTAGCAGATAACACAGATTTAAAAGAATTTACCGGATACAAAGAAAATGTTGATAATTCAAGCGTGCTGTTAATGTTGAAGCCCCTATATTGCAAGCTCATTCCAGAATCGTCTTAACGAGACGTCAAAATTAGTTTCATTTGCGAATGAATTATGGAAATGTACACTCATTTAGAATTTACTTTCTATATCTAGAGCCCTGTATTCTGTTGATATACGAAGGTTATGGCAATCTGACAATAGCAACATGCCTCTTGGAAGAAGTTTTTTCTACACGTAATCTGCATCAATAGTTTGTGTAGGAATTTGCAAAGGTGCCCTGTGAAATTTTCTAGCGACCTGAAGGTTTTAGTGCACAACAATTTCGAGTTTTTCACCCAAATGGGTTAAATGCGTCGTAACATAGTTTATAGCGTACCAGACTCCCAATATTCATTCATAGGGTGATATGGGTTTGATCCCCGGCGGCGGCGCGTATCCTTTCCGACGGTTGTGTCTCACCAATGGATGGATAATCATAAACCTGGAGCTGGAGCAGCTAGAGGCTAGTAACGGATGTTATGGTAGTACTGGTGCGAGATATACTAGGAATCCATGGTAAGGTGCTCCAATCGCGCGATATGACTGAAATAGTATTAGACTCAATCAATCAGGTCATTGTCTGGGTACACGTCTAAGTCGTCGTCCGAAAACTTTGACATTTTGTTATATACATTCACTTGAAGCACGGAATGTATTCACTATCAAAAGAGCAGTCTATGCCAACAAGGCGGTTAACTCTATTTAACCGCTATAGCTTTGTTTTTATCCCGTCCGGCGTCCATTCGTCCGTCCGTTATCTTTTCCTTGTTAATACTCTAGAGTCCACAGTTTTTATCCGATTCTCGTCAAACTTTCTCAGAATGATCGTTCCTTTCGAAATTGGGTATGATCCGTCAAGAAACGGGAAAAGGGGGGCCTAATTAAATTTTAATTAGAAAATCGTCTTTAACTCTCTATAGTCCACAGTTTTCGTCGGATTCTCTTCAAACTTTCACAGAATGATTGTACCTTCATAAGGATCGTTCCTTTCGAAATTGGGTATGATCCGTCAAGAAACACGGGAAAATGGACAATATGAAAATTCAAATAAAAATCCGTTAAAAATCCTCATTAAAACTCTAGAGTCCACGGTTTTCATCGGATTCTCTTCAAACTTTCACAGAATGACTGTAGCATCATAAGGATCGTTCCTTTCGAAATTGGGTCAGATCCGTCAAGGAAACACAAGAAGAGGGGCCTAATTAAAATTCAATTAAAATATCCTTGTTATCATACTACAGTCCACAGTTTTCATCAAACTTTCACAGAATATTTGTAGCATTTTTGGGATTGTTCCATTAGAAAGTGGCTCTGATCCGTTAAGTATCTTGGGAAAAGGGGCCTTTATTTAAAAAAAATCCTTGTTAGCACGCTAGAGTCCACCGTTTTCAACAAATTCTCTTCGAACTTTCACAGAATGAAAATACCATAATATTGATTGTTCCTCTCGGAAATGGGTCTTATTCGTCAAGTATCATGGGAAAAGGGAGCCGTATGAAAATTCAATGAAATTCTTAGTTAACACTATGCTGTCCCCAGATTTCACCAGATTGAATTCAATCTTTCACAAAATGATTGTACCATCATAAGGATTGTTCTTTTCAAAATTGGGTCTGATCCGTCGAAAAACACAGGAAAAGGGGCCTTACGAAAATTTGATTAAAAAAATTAATCAATGATGTGAAGTCGACAGGTTTCATCGGGTAGTCTTCATACTCAAACAGAATGATTATACTTTTGTAAGTATAGTTCCGTATCAAAATTTAGCTAAACAATTCCTATTAAAGCAATGAAGCCCACCTCTTTGATCAGATTTTGTTGAAACTTTCACAGAATTATTGTAAGGTCATAACGATCATTCTTTTCGAAATGAACTGTCAAGAAAATCAGGAAAAGGGGCCTCGTGAAAATTTCATTTAGAAATCCTTGTTACCAATCCAGAGCATTCATTGGGTTTCTTCAAAATTTCAAAGAATGATTGCACAATAATAATGATTGTTGATGTTGACATTAGACCTGATCAGTCAAGTATCACATGAAAAGGAGCCTCATGAAATTTAATTTTGCAAACCTTTTACCACAATAAAGTCAACAGATTACATCGGATTCTATTCAAACTTTCACACAATGTTTGTACCACCATTAGGCTTTTCCTCTCTAATAGGGTCTGATCTGTCTAGTATCACGGGAAAAGCCTTATGAAATATAATCTATAAAAACTTGTACCTCAATAAAGTCCACAGTTTTCATGGGATTCTGTTCAAACTTTCACAGAATGTTTGTACCATCATATAGGATTGTTACCTTCCAAATTGGGCCCGATCCGTGTAGTGTTACAGGAAAGGGGCTGTATGACAAAGTATTACCATATCCTCATCACAAAAATGTCCTCAGTCTTTATCTGATTCATTTCAAATTTTAATAGAATGATTGTACCATCATTTGAATTGTTCGTTTGCAAATTGGATCTGATCTGTTAAGTGACACAAGAAAACGGGCCTTATGAAAAGTTTATTCCAAAAACGTCTATCATTAGGATTGTTCCATTGTAAATTGCTTGTTTATGATTTGTTAATTTTCACGGGAAAAGGGTTCCCATAAAAATTTTATTACAAAAAAATCTTCACACAATTCAGTCCACTGTTTTCATTGATTCTCTTTAAACTTATACAGAATGATTGTACCATCATTAAAATTGTTCATTTTGAAATTCGGTTTGTTCTGTAAAGTTTCACGGGAAAAGGGGCCCAGTGAAAAGTTCACCATAGAATCCTCATATATCATATATCAGATATGACAAGTATCACAAGAGTATGAAGGGCCGTATGAAAAAATTTCTTCGACATTCTAGTTAACACAATAATGTCCCTAGATTTCACCGGAAATTTCACAGAATGATTGCTCAACCATAAGGATGGCTCTTTTCAGAATTGAGTACAATCCGTCAAGTATCATGTAAAAAGACGCCGTATGAATATTTTTAATTATTCTAATTAACATAATGAAGTCCCCATATTTCATCAGATTCACTTTAAACTTTCACAGGATGATTTAAGGAACAATAAAGTTTCACAGAAAAAGGGGCTTATGAGAACTTGATTGAAATATCTTTCTTATAATAATACAGTCCACACCTCAAAGATACATAAAATAATTGTGGCATTGGAAACACAGGGAAAGGGGCCTTATATATTATCATTCAAAACATTCTTGTTTATGTGATGAAGTTCACAATTACTGGATTGTCTTTAAAATTCCACAGGACTATTGTTTGGTTGTAAGGAAAGTTTCTTTCGGAAATGAAATGGATCCATAACAAACAATGGAAAAGGGGCCTTGTGGATTTTCACTCAAAACAAACCTGTTTATGTGATAAAGTCCACAATTATTATCGGATTCTGTTGAAAATTTCACAGGATGATTGAAGGGTCATAAGGAAACTTCCTTTTAGAAATGGTGTGGATCCGTCATGAAACACGAGAAATGGGACCTAAGGATTGTTGCTCAAAAATGATAAAGGGGATAAAGTCCAATTTTTATTTTCAATTTATGCCTTCTTCTTTTAGCAATCAATTTCCTTAAACATCAGATTACTTTAACGAAAAACTTGATACCCAGTAGAGCGTCTCAAAACCTCATGGGCCCCTTGTTTCATTTTGGAACGAATTATGCTCCTATTTCGACTAAGAAGTTGTACCCACTATGAAGCACTTGAACAGAAGAGTGTTTACAACCGCATGATGTTCGTTTGTCGTGTCAGAGCGACGATCTCTATTGAAAACAGAAATGTTTCTTCAGAAAACACGGGAAGGATGCCATTATAACTTATTTGGGCTCTAAAGGCCACAATTTGGTCGAGTCTTTGTCAGAATAATTTATAGGTCATAAGAAAGAGCCCCCATTGAGTATTTAAAAATTTATGGAGAAATAGGCCTAAAGGACTTTTCTTTTGTATAGTTCATGGGGCGATAATTTCTCTGTTAATGATCTAAAAACATCATCTATACTGATTATCTCTGTTCCTACTATTGTTATTAATAATGCACAGGCCTCGGTGACCATAAAATCAAATCCCATTGCAAGTATTCATTTTCTAATTTTATTTAAGTTAATATTTGACACTCTTTGACCAAAAATATTCTAGGTTAAGATTTATGTACAAGTCAAACTGCTCCATCCTTGTAAGCTGATTTCCAAAAAATCCTGCTTTCTTACGCCACCAAGAAATATATTTGTTAAAATCTTTCTTGGAAAAGGAGAATTTGTCTGTAACAAGCAGTTACTCCTTTTCTCACTATATTTCTACCTAATATGGCATTTATATATATATATATATATATATATTAAAAAAAAAAAGAAACACACACACACAAAAAAATACTAATCAAAACAAAACAAAACACACACACACACACAAATAGTGCATTTCGAAATTTATACTTGGGAAAACATTGTGACAAAAAAAGAAATTGCTTCTTTTTCACAATATTCTCTGATCGGTAGGTTTTCACTTTTCATATTGCACTCCCTTTTAATTGTCGTCTGCTAGTTCTTTGAATTTAGACATGTGTAAAATTTTGAAAAACAAGAAAGGGTTGAATTTAAGAAATTTCCCGAAAAAGTGACCTACCTGTCTCGTAACGTGTAATTTTCAGTTTACTAGATCCATTACTCTAGCTGTCGTTTTCTTTTCAAATGTCGTTTTGTAAGGAGATAAGACAGGGAGTCGCCACTTTGCGAAGATGTCATACGCGAACTAGATGTTTTTCCCTTTTGACCCAATTGACGGATCGCTGGCCACGCCCACTGAGATCCGACGGGAAGTTCCACTTAGATCTTCAACTGCGTTATTTTACAAAGAAAAATGTGTGTGACTTGTAACCTGTAGCAAAAAAAGGAACGTTATCAAGATGAAGAGCGATTTAAACGTCGTAACCACAGCTTGGGTAAGTTACTGTAGTTACGGCGTTTAAGTCGCTCAACTAGCAAAAATGCTTCACAAATATCGGCTTATGTTGGAATGTAAAGTTCACTTTCGGTTAAAATGAGTGATTTGATTGGTCAATTGATTCTTTGTTTGACATTCCGATCCATCCGTTATTCAAAGAATATTTGGACTATCCCCCGACGTTAGCGTTGGCTAAACCCTTTACTGTTTTGCAAAATTTTAGACCTATCCAAACTCAAAAGTTTTGCAGACGACAATTTAAAGATCATTCTATATTAAGAATAACCATTCAATATGGTAGAAAATATTGTGGAATAAGAAGAAAATGCTTGTCACAAGCATTTTCTTCTTTTTCCTTAATGTTTTCCCAAGTATAAAAACACAGGGACGTAAAAACCAGTGATCGATCACGAAAGGGTTAATGCTTGAATGGTTAAAGTATACGTGCAATTCTCACTACAAATAAAACCATGTGTTTCGACTCGTGAATTTTCTTTTAACTTTTGATATTCACGTCTCAAAGAACACGGTGTACCATTAACGCTGTTTGTTCGAAACTTCCTGTGTGAAAAGTTTCATCTTCTAGTCAACGAAAAGATGTCATTTTATTGACGGAGTTTGTGTCAATATATGGCATTTGGTGAACATCTGGATTCCAGAAAATACCTGTGTGATACGTGAATTCGGGCCGATGAAGCGAATGGGGCATTCAAGCGTCTGAACCCATACCCACAAAACGACGCTTTTGGACGCTTCTAAAGAAAATCAATTGCGAAAACATTGTAACAAGCAATTTCTTCATTTTGCACAATGTTTTCTACCAAGAAAGTTAAAAAAAATGAAATTTCATAAACTTTAAATTGTCGTCTGTACCTCCTTTCAATTTGGACTAGTCTAAAATATTGTTTTTTGGGAATGGGTAAAGTTATAGAGTGGACCCTTTATTCGAATTTCCCTCGTACTTTACAGTTTTACGTGCAAATCTTCATGATTTGAAACTGTCAACTGACAGTAAAGATCACGATTCGAATCTCTAGGAAAATTTTCTCCAATTGAACGATTCAAAGGTACCATATATTTTAATGTCCTATTGACAACTAGCTATCGTAATGTGCCAAAATGTTTTCTTTCTGAATTTATAAAAAAAAGAAATAGGTGATCTATGTCCCGAACGACAAATAAAAACAAAACCCTCAGAACTCGGGCCTAACTCTACATACTTACAGCCGATAAATTTGGGTTTAAATTCAGAAGATAAATGCCACTCAAATTAATCCTCATCTGGATTTTTTTCTTTATCTTCTCTAAAACTGCTGATAGGATATGAATGTTTAGGGGGTGGTTATGGGGGCGAAAGAGTATCCCTTGGATGGACCTTTCTCATATTTTATTAAACAATGATTGGGTTAAAAACATAGGTGTAATAGCCGGAGGTTGTCGTCTCTATATGAGACAATTATTCTTCTGATCGGTTACAAATAAATTGCTCTCGGCTAGACCTTTGTCAGATTTCAAAAAGAAATTTTAATCTGTATACGGGATGTTAAGGGCTGGCCTTACAGCCCCATATGAAAATTCTTTGAAATATTCTTTGAAACTGCTTATCGGGTTTTAATGATTCTTTGTGGGAATGATCCCAGGGTAGGCCTAACTCGGACTTATTCCACTTATATGGGAGGGGATTATAAGCGCCATATATTTTGAAGTGTTATTTTTGGTATGAAACAAGCGATCGAATATGAATGATTTTCGTCAGGAATATTCCTATGGTTGACTTCTCTTAGATTTGTCCAAGGAATTTTGTTCGAGGGAGAATACTGTTTGTTATGGATGGGGCTTATCAGCACAATATGGACCACACAGTGAAATGTCTAAAATCTCTGAAATTATTTACTTGATATGAATGATTTTTCCAGGAATGATGCCAAGATGGGCATTACTCTGATTTCTTCTATGAATAATTGAGCGTTGCTAACTAATACTTCCATGCACTGCATATATAGTTTAATCTTTGAAATTGAAGTTTTAGAGTAATTATGTGATATGGTCTGTAGACTTCACGAAGTTGTAGTTACGATGCTTTGGTGGACGAAGATATCAAACAAAACATAATTTTCGACTGGTAACATAGAACAAATAGTAAATAATTGGTTTGCTACCTAAATGTCGTGACTACGGCTTGGGTAAGCTGTGGGGGCGACTTTTAAGTGTCAAAACAGACAAATTCTTAACACTATTGTCGGAGTTTATAGATAACTTCCATTCATATGAATAATGTGTAACTTTATTGAAGGCGGCAAATTGACAAATGCGAGACATTAAAATATTCTTTTTAACCCATTCCCACAATACAAATGTTTAGACTTGTCCAAATTAAAAGAAGCTGCAGACGGCAATATCAAGTTGGTGAGATTTAAAAACCTTGCAATTTCTTCATTTTCACAATGTGTTCTAGATACTTTTTCTTGAAGTGCGTAAAAAGTAGGATTGTTTAGGAATGGGTTAATTTGGAAAGAAGGTATTAATGTTTTACACAGAATCGATTGAATTAGTGACAGTAATTAAGTCTTAAAGCTTTTCATTTATATCATCAATCTATTTACAATTTTGCAAAATTTATGTTCGGTCAAAATCAAAAGAAGAAGCAGAAAGCAATTTTAAGACCATTCAATCTTGAAAATCTTAGTTCGTCAAGGAAGAAGGCATTGTTGGAAATGAAGAAACTGCTTGTTACAAGCTATTTCTTTGATTTTCCGTAATGTTTTCAAAATGCCTTTTCTCGTTTTAAAAAAAGGGTTGTGTATAGGGTATAGGAATGGGTTAAGTAATCACTATGAAATAATTGCTTATTATACTATTCCTTCTTTTCCCACAATGTTTTCCATTCTGTGGGATGTTCGATTGTCATTTCATTCTCACTTTAAATTGTATTCTGCTACTGCTAAGAAGTTGGAACAGTTTAGAATCTCGATGCCTTGAAAGAATCATTAGCCTTTGTCATCTTCGCAAGCCAAGGTTTCCGATTCCACTTTGTTACTTCGGCTTACAATAGTGTTTCGAATGAATTAAAGTGAATTTAGAACCCTTATCTTAAGCTGTTCGTAACCAATTAAAGGGAATTTAGAATCCTGGGCTTGAGAGATGTTCATAAAGAAATAAAGTGGATTCAAAATCCTTAGCTTGCGAAGAATTTCGTGATGGACAAATTGGAGTTAGAATCATCGGCTAGCGAAAGTGATCGTGAGGATTAAAATGTAGGTAGAAACATTAGCTTTCAAAGAAACCCGAAAGGATTAAAGTGGAATAAGAGCCCTTGGCTCGCGAAAAAGTTTGCAAAGATTAAAGTTGCGGTAGAACTCTTAAGTTTGCTAAGATGTTCGTAAGGATTAAAGTTGAGTAAGAACGCTTGGCTTGCGAAAGTGTTCGCAAGGATTAAAGTGGAGTTAAAACCAATGGCATGCGAAAGTTTTCGCAAGGATTAAGGTGGAGGTAGAACCATTGGTTTTTGAAGGTTTTCATCATCACCTGGCTTGCGAAACTGTTTGCGAGGATTAAAATGGAGGTAGAACACTTTGCTTGCGAAGGATTAAATGGAGTAAGAACCCTTAGCTTGAGAAGGTTTTCATGAGGATTAAAGAGGAATCAGAGCCATTGGTTTGCGAAAACGTTTGCAAGGACTAAAATGAAGTAAGAAATCTTAGCTTGCGATGTTTTCCGTCAGAATAAAAGTGGAATAAAATCCCTTGGATAGCGAAAATATTGGATTAAAAGGAAGTAAGAACACTTAGCTTTCGTTGGATTTCGTAAGGATTAATGTGGAATAGGAGCTATTGACTTGACTTGACTAATACGTTTGCAAGGATTAAAGTGGAGGTAGACATGCATCTTGGCTTGCGAAAATGTCAGAAAGGAGTAAAGTAGAATGAGAATTCTTGGCTTGCGACGGTTTTCGTAAGGATTAAAAAACAACAAGAACCCTTGGCTTGCGAAAATGTTTGCAAGGATTAAAATTGGGGTAAAAAACATTCGCAAGGATTAAAGTGGCATTAGAAATATTGGCTTGCGAAGATGTTTGGAAGGTTAAAAGTGTAAATAGCACTCTTGGAAATGTTTGCAAGGATTAAAGTGGGGGTAGAACCGTTTGTCCCTGGAAGATGTTCGATATGAATCAAAGTAGAGTTAGACTTCTTGGCCTGCATTGGTGCAAGAGTGTACTATAGGCATATAGATCATATCAGCACTTAGTACAATGTGGTGCTTAACCTTCGATATCGTTGGTGTTCTACTAAAACCTTGTTACTACAGCTTAGAGTAACGAGGTTTGATAGAACACCGTTGATATACCAGGTTGAAGTTATTCTGACGCCTTGAAGGAGTATGATCCTCTAATACTTTGTGAAAAAAGGAGAAATTGTATGTAACAAGCAGTTTCTCCTTTTCTCACAATGTTGTCTACCGTATCTGTCACTTATTTTTTAATTATAGCGCAATTTTAAATGTCGTCTACAAATTCTTTTAATTTGGACAAGTCTTAAATTTTGTCGTCTGATTAACAAGTTAAGCCTTTCATGTTCAATCCCTGGTTTTTACGTCCCTGCGATTCTAAATGAGAAAACGTTGTAGAAAAAGAAGAAATTAATTGTAACAAGCAATTCCCCCTTTTTCACAATATTTCTATCCTATTAAATGTTTATTTTTCAAATTAGATCCATTTTAATTTTTCGTCTGCATAACCGTTGAATTTGGACAGATCTAAAAACTTGCAGAACGGGAAAGGGCTAAACCTAAAATATTAGAATGGGCAGTGACTGTTCACGTTTCCAATCGGCTTGCAAAGTCGAAAAAAGAAGATCTATTCTGAACTAGATATTGTCGTTCAAAAGAAATCTGTTTAGCTTACCATGGTGGCGACTTACGTGGTTGTTAGCAAACAGATCAATCATAAGTCACGGGTTAAACGTCACAAGTTAGCCGCGGCCATAGCACAGACGGTAGCTTGTCGGCATCTCAACCATGAGGTCCAGGGTTCCATCAACGGTCGCAGCAAATATCCTTTCCAACATTTTTTTCTCCCATAAAATGGATGGATAATCGTAAACCTATGTGGGATGAGCAGCTGGAGACTCGGAAAGGATTTAGTGGTAGTATAGGTGCGAGCTATACCAGGAATCCATGGTTGGATGTTCCATCCATCGCGATATGACTGAAATAGTGTTTAAAGTGGCATTAAATTCCATTCAAACACAAAATTATACGCCACAAGTCATAAGTAACAAGTAACAATTGCACTCTGGGGCTTCCATAACTTTTCGCTTATTATTGGGACATCACGTGGGTTTATGATCATTTTTTTCTTGTTTCGGTTTCTGTTTCGATAAGTTATCTAGGATCTAGAGTAGAAAGTATAGAGCAGGTGCTCAGCCTAATCACGGTTTATATCCTGCCCAGTTATTGCGGAGGTAGCTTGAATACAAGCTACCTCCGCAATAACTGGGCAGGATATAAAACTACGGGTAAAATATGAGGCCGTGAGTTCGAACCCCGGCTCGAACAACATCCTTTCGGGCATTTGATAAACTTAAAGGCCCACTGGGCCTCTTGTTTTTTTTTCTAATGATTGAGTCTTAGACCATATACACGTACGTACATCTCTACAGGATCAGTTCAAGATTTTGTTATCTGTTTAGTTGTTAATCAAGTTAAATTAAAAGACTAGTCCTACTCTTGCTGTTTAGCTCTAACATTTTCAAGTACCAATTTTTCCTTGCTTACGTACAAATTCAAACTTCAAGGTTGGAACAGTCAGAGAGATTTAGTTGTCTAACAACAGGCTATTTGGTAATAGAGTTTGTAAGATTACCAAGCGCCTTTTATATCAAGTTTCATAGCGAACCAAGAGATTATCTTCCTCACAATTATGGCTAGATGTTAGTTTTTGATATGCATTGTTTGTAACTTTCCTCAGTTATGATGTTCATGTATTTTTTGACTTGTGCCCCAGTTAGGGGCGAGAGTCGATAATAAAATCTTCTAAATCTTCTAAATCTTCTAAAGCACCTAAATGGGCTGAGCATCTGGTGGCTCAGAAAGAATGTACTTGGTTGTACTCATGTGAAATAAAAACGACCGGATTCTATTATGGCCAGGTTTACCAGCCGACGTGATATAACTGAAATACTTTTTGAAAGTGGCGTCATAGATATGAGATTGATTTAACAATTTTTACTGTCTCTGGGTAAAACCTAAAATAGATTTTTCCGTGAATATATAAAGTTCTTCCATCCGTAACCTACATATCTTCTCTAATTTCGCAATTTGATGTGTGAACATTTCATTTACTTCACTTTACACGACTCTAAGTGTTAATCCTAAACATGAACGACTCCCTAATGGTGCGTTAAAACCCGGTAGTGATTTAGCCAGGATAATGGCGGACTTACATATTTCCAGCGCAGATGCGGATGAAATGGTAAGCTTGATTTAGTTTTTGACTATTTAAAGAAAAAACAGGAAAAGTTGGATCACATTACCCAACGGCAGATTTATACAGAAAACTGTTTCAAATTGTATGTCAATAGTCATGTCAAATATTTCTGGTAAACAGACATTCGAGCTGCTTTGACGGAGGCCAGTTGGCGTGACCAGCGATCCGACAATTGCCAAAGACCTACGTCTATTCTACCTTAAGCAGCACATGCATTCTGTTTGACTATCGGACAGCAAAGTCAATCAAAAAAGGAATTCGAGGATGCGGCATGTAGAGATGGGGCGAGCACTCGCGTACCCGGGTAGCTGTTAGGGTAACGCCGGTAACTGGGTACTAAATCATTACCCGTTATCCGATAATAGTAAAGCGTAACATATAAAGTTGAAATATTATTTAGAACTTACATAATAGAGTTAAAGCTAGGGCATTTATATTAAAAGAAAACACACAACATGGCACGCATCTCAATCATGAGGTCCAGGGTTCCATCAACGGTCGTGGAAAATATCCATTGCGGCATTAGTCTCCCACCGATGGGTATATATTCGTTAACCTAAGCAGGATGACTAGCTAGAGGCTAGGGAAGGATGTAGTCCTGGAGTGGGAAATACCATTAATCCATGGTTATATGACTCGGAATCAGACAATAGAAATTACTTTTAAGCTCCACTGGCGGAATGCCAGCGAGCAATTGCCGTGGCGTTGTGTCCGTCGTGAGTCCGTCCCATGGAACGTTAAGTTTTTCTAAAAAAAATCATCTCCCCAGAAGCTGCTGGTCAGATCTCAACTAAACTTCACAGGATTTTTCCCTTGGTAGTCCTCTATCAGGTTCCTTCAAACTATTATATTCCATGAAGAACTCTTATTACCATGGCAATTAAAGTTGAAAACCTTTAAAATCGTTTACTCTCAATCTGTGTATTTGATTTCATTGGTGTTTGTTGCGGAAATTTTTCATGAATCAAAGTCTACCTGAATCCATTTCAGTCATTTGGGTTAGTCTAAAACACGGCTTTTGTGAGAGGCGATTTTTTGCATAAATATGTGGTTGTTATGTTGTATCTAATTAATGGTCAAAGGGAGACAACACATTATTAGTTGTAAAATAGTTGAATCAGTGAATTACCCCCCTATTATCTTACATCTAATATTGTTGCTTATATTGACCTGAACAGTTGGTTGGCAATAAAAAAGAGAACAAACATTTTGACTTGTCTAAATGGAAAATGTTGCAGATGGGCCATTAAGGGCAGGGCTTATTTTTCATATTGGCAAGTTGTTTCTTGTTTGGATTCATGGTGTAAGGGAGACAACTTGTTATTCAGTAAAAATGTCATCCCTTGTGCTCTAAGAGATCGCCGTCATAGCGCAGTCGGTAGCGCGTCAGACTCCTAATTTTCAATTATAGGGGGTCATGGGTTCGATCCCCGGCGGCAGCACATATCCTTTCCGACATTTGTCTGTCACTAATGGGTTGATAATCGTAAACCTAAGTGGGATAGCAGCTGGAGGCTAGGAAAGGATATAGTGGTAGTACTGGTGAGAGAAATTCCAGGAATCCATTGTTAGGTGCTCTTGCCGCTGCGATATGACTGAAATACTGTTGAAAGTGGCGTTAATTCCCACTCAAACAAACAAACCCTTGTTGGATATAAGACTTTCTGTTCACATCAGATTCACAATTGGTTAATTACAGAAAATTAAAGGAAATTTGGTCCATAGATGAGAAGGGGGGTGGGGGGGCTTATTCAACCTATTAATAGACAACCAAATTTTACAATTAAAATTATGAAATCAAAAGATATTGCAGATGGGAATTTCAAGTTTATGACATTTCTCTGCTGGATCCTAGTCTTTTTCAAATATTTGTTCTATAGGTTTGTCATGAGGTCCCTTTTTTGTGTGATTTCACATTTTATTAACCCTTGTCATGCTGAACCGGGAATATTTAAGTGCAGTCTGATCTTTGTCTACAGCCCCTGCTTTAATTTTTCCTGCCAGAGTTGTTTATGAAGTTGATTTCTAAATCCAATATTGATTTTTAACAACAAGATCTATCAGTGCTTTTAGTTTTCTACCTGGAAAGTCGAACAAATCCAAAATTTCATAGACTTTAAATTGTCCTCTGCAACTCCTTTCAATTTGGGCCTGTCTAAAATCGTTTCGTCTGGTAATGGGTCAAACCCCCTGTAACGCTATCTTGAGATGCCAGGCCCAATTTCAACAACACTTGGCAAAAAGGTTCCTTTGGTGACCCACTTCCAAACTTGTTTGTAAAATTTGGATTCATGATAAATTTGGAGAGCAACAGGGCTGGGCTTGAGACTAAAAAAGAATCATGAAAAAATGGTAGAAAATATCTTCTCCTCCTAAACTATTTGGACAATTTAGACTGATTTTTACAGGAATTTGTCCTTGGTGATGCTTTTTCTAAACTTGGCTGTAATGTTTGATTTGCAAATAAACGGGGGCGTGGTAGAAATGGACTTATTAGACTTAAAGTAATCATGAAATAATTCTTTAAAAATTCCCCCCCTTAACAAATGGGCCAATTTGGACCAAACATAATGGGAAAGTTTCATGGGCAACAATTTCGAAACTTGCTAGTGAAATTTGATTGGTGAAAAAATGGAAGTGTTTTAGGACAGTGCTTATTAAAAATCATGAAGTAATTCATTTAAAATCTTTTCATCCGAAACTACTTTGCCATCTTGTAGCAAACTTGGCAGGAATGATCTTTTGGTCACCCATTTTTAAATTTGTTTGAGAATTTTGTATCCATGAAAGAATGGGGCAGGGCCGGGCTTATAGGGCTAAGGGAAATTATGAAATGACTTTTTATAAATCTTCTTCTCCTAAACTACTGGGCCAGTTTGGACCAAACTTGACAGGAATATTCCTTGGGTGACCCTTTTCAAAATGTGATTTGTGAAAAAGTGTTGACGTGGCAGGGCTTGGCTTTTTGGACATGGAGAAATCATAAAGTAAGTCTTAAAAAACTTTTCTGCCCTTAAACTATTCAGTAAGTTTGTACCAAACTTGGCAGGAATGATCTTTGGGAGATCCTTTTCAAAACTTTTTTGTGAAATCTTAATTGCTGAGAAAATGTGGGCATGTCAGACCTGGACTTATCAGTTGATATGCCTTTTGAAACAAGGTCAAGGTCACAGCCCAAGGTCAAATATTTGACTTTGAATAAGCACCAAGTATCTTTTTAACAAAGTGAAGTACATATAATACCTATTTTCCAGACGGGCTTCATACATTTTATGACTAAATGTTAGTATTTTTAAAATTAAGCCAGTACCAGACAACAAAATTTTAGACCAGCTCAAATCCAAAGAAGTTTCAGACAATGTTTTGGGTATAAAATGATATGGAAAAGAAAGAAATTTCTTATTAGAAGCAATTTGATCATTTTTCACAATGTTTGCCGAACAATAAGTTAAGTTAAAAAGTTGGATTGTGTGGGAATGGGTCATATTGTACTGTTGTTTCTTCATGAGCACAATTACATAATTGGCAAGGGGTGACAAAAACGTAGCTACAGCTTGAGCAAGTAAGAGTAGTAGTTTAGCCAATGGGTTCAAGGAATTGAATGTCTACCAACCTTATAGAATCTCTTGTTTTCAGGAAGAACAAAAACATCGAACAAGACTCCTAGTGGCAGCCATCGATTTTGGAACTACTTTTTCTGGTTGGGCGTTTTCCTTCAAACACGAATACGAGTCAGACCCAGCTAAGGTGTCTTCTAAACAGTGGTCGGTTATCTATTTTATTTCATTGCTCTTCTATTTTTATTTGCTTTATAACTCAAAGATGCCACAGGCATACTGGGTAAACATTATGTAAGTGCACACATATCCCTGAAAATGCAGTCTTGAAAACCTGTGCCTACCGAATACAAAGTATGCAAAGTGTACATTACAGATTTTGTTAAAACTCGAAAAAAACAAAATGAAGAATTTGAGAATCTTGTTTGAAAAGAATTTCAGTGAAAATACTATCTTTTTGCAATTTCGTTTTTAAATATTCCTTATAGTGTCTATTTAGACAGCAGAAGTTAACCCGTTCCCACACAATTTTGGAAAACAGTGTGGATAATGAAGAAATTGCGTGCAACAAGCAATTTCTTCATTAACCACAATGTTTTCTTCCCAAAAAGACAAAGATTTTTTAAAATTTCAACAACTTTGAATTGTGGTCTACAATTTCTTTCAATTTGGACCAGTCTAAAATTTTATCGAGTGGTAATGGGTTAACACATTTCTATGTAAAAAAATGAAAAAAGTTGAAAAAAACATTCTCACACTGATCACACAAGCCTTAAATAAAACATCATTATCAAAGTATAAACTGTATAAAAACTCTTTCGAAATTGCATTAAAATCAAAGGGGCTGAAATCACTGGTAGTACTATTGTTTGATGATCAATGTTTCTTTTGCAAATTAATTTCATAAATACCTCTCGCAGGAAAAGTACAAACAGGAGGTGTAGAATAAGATCAGACAGCACTAATGTGTTTCAGCATGACAAGGGTTAATAAAAGAAGTCAGACAGTGAAATATTTTACTAGTTTGTGAAATTTTTTACTTTTCACAAAAAGTAGGAAAACTAATATTTGCTTTTTCTCATTCAGTGAGTTATGAAAAAAGTTTTCATATAGTTCACCAATTTAAAGAACTCAACTAAAATTAAATTATTCAGGATTGGTGGACAAAACGTTTCCCTTAAAGCCCCTACAACTGTTTTAATCAAGCCGGATGGAAAAACACTGGAAGCATTTGGTTATGACGCCGAGAACAGATATGCGGACCTGACAGCAGAGAAGATCCACAGTAAATACTATTACTTCAAACGATTCAAGATGAAGCTATTTGAAAAGGTATAGGGGACGCTTGTTTGTTTTGGTGTAAGATTGGATGAAAGATTAGATTAAAAAGATGCATGTTTTTTGCCCAAGACTGAGATGTTGATCCCTGCTGGATCGGGAGTGTGAACTTGAAAGATTGGGTACGAAAGATTAATTAATCTTGAATGTAAAACAAATGATCATTCTATTTCTTTAGTGTATTTAACCCATTCCCACTCAATCACGCTTTTCTATGCCCCCCAAGAAAATAGCTTTGGAAAATGTTTTTGAAAATGAATAAATTGCTTGTTACAAGAATTTTCTTCGTATCAGCCATGTTTTCTACCCAATAGGACAAAGATTTCTAAATTCCTTAGCCTAAAATATTGTCAAAGGAAACTTCTTTCAATTCGGACTAGGAGTCTAGAATGTTTTCATCTGGTAATGGGTTAAGAGGAGACAAAAATATGATCGTTCAAAGAAAATCTCTGAGAGCTTTTCAGGGTGCATGTGAATTACACGACAACCTGATGTTTTCTACCCGTAAAGTTGAAAAATTCCAAAATTTCATTAACTTTAAATTGTCTTCTGCAACTCCTATCAATTTGGACCAGTCTAAAATTTTGTCGTGTGGCATTGAGGTATATAGAAATATTGACCCACAACTAGTGCCTCAAGTGCCTTCAGTAGTTCGATTTTAATGCATTCTGTAAAGGATTTTATTCAATATGACAAGGGATTTCAATACTTCAGTCTATGGGTTTTATGTTGGAATCCATCTGTTGGCCCATTTAATTTGCCAGTCTATAGTTTAACACATTACCAGACGGAAAAAATTTAGGCTGGTCTAAATTGAAAAAAAGAGCTGCAGATGACAATTTAAATTTATGAAATTTTAGATTTTTTCAACTCTCTGGGAAGAAAACATTGTGGAAAATGAAGAGTTGCTTGGCTAAAGCAATTTCTTCATTTTACACAATGTTTTCCCAATTAATTTTCTTGAGAGGCGTCAAAAGACGTCACTGAGTGTGAATTGGTTAAAGGGCACTTAAAAAGAAGTAAATGCTAGTGATCTAGACACTATTGTACTTTATTACTAAACCCTTTTCATCTGGAAATATTCAGGTAAATTTTGAACTTTAACGGAGCAATTACCAAGGAAAAAACCTTCTGGAAGTACTTAAGTCTAGAAATATTCATTAACCAATTACCAGACGACAAAATTTTAGACAGGTCAAAATCAAAATAATATTATGCATCGGACGAGGTAATAGCAATATCTTCAAGATATTGAAATTCTAGAAATCTTTGTTTTTATGGGAAGAAAACATTGTGAAAAATGAATAAATTGCATATTATAGGCTGCTTTCTTGAAGGGCATTAGAAAGTGTCATTGTAAGGGAATGGGTAAAATGTAACAGTTCTATAAACATTTTAAATAGGGTCTTAGCAGAATTATGACCTTGGAAGATGATAAGGGATTAAGCCTTCCTGCCAAGACTGTCTTTTCTCTTGCCATTCGATACCTAAAGGATGATCTGTTGAAGACCTGTTCTAACAGACTTGTGGGTGGGGGACTGGACGAGAGCGAGATACACTGGGTCCTCACTGTGCCTGCTATATGGAACGACGCTGCAAAACAGTTTATGAGAGAAGCAGCAGTGCAGGTAATTTCTTTAAGGTCTTCAAGGTTTTTAAACCCCTAAGGATGGATGATATGAATGAGGTGTTGATGGATGGATGCTGTTTCACGGCACATCAACAGTTTATAATGGTAATTTCAAAATGCAAAGTATTAACGAATAGAGGGGAAAGCCAAATCAACAAAAGCAAAGAATGTTTTAAGAGGAAAGAAAGTAATAAAAAAAGGAGACTAGTGACCCTTTTGTCACTATTCCACCAGAGAAAAATGATTCATGTTTAAATCAAGGGACTGAAGCTATTGATTCTTATACCCCGATTGAACGATGACGGCTGTCATTCAAAGGAAAAAATGGCCAATCAAATCATTTATTTTGACTGGAAGTGAAATTTGAACTTTGGCCGACATTATTCAAAAGTGCTCTGGGCGAGCTATTTTGAATGGTCATTATCCAGCATCCATCCATCCGTTCACATTAACAAAAAATCTTCTCCTAAACTAACCATGGAGTTTCAACCAAAATTCACAATAATGATGCTGTCAAATTACTTCAAAGAATTTAAATCCATGACAAAATTTGGTTGCCGTGGCAACCGAGTGAAAAAAACTTAAAAAATCTCCTCCCAAACCAGAAGGCCTAGAGATTTTGTATTTGGTATATATCTATTGACCCTCTACTAAAATACTTCGAAGAATTACCATACTCTGAAAATTAGCCCTTTTTTATTCGATCCCTGATTTTACATAGGAATAAAGAAGGGAATCTATGAAAATCCTTTTCTCCAAAATCATAGGGCCTAGAGCTTTGATATATTGGTATGTATCAATGCCTATTGATCCTTTATCAAAAAACTTCAAAGAATTACTGTACTCTGGAAATTAGCGTGGGATGTACCTAGGATCAATGGGGAATAATATTTTAAGATCATCTTCTCCAAAGAAATTAGATGTAGACCTTTATAGCATACTCAGAGGAGTGACAAAAGACCATCACGCGACTTCTGGGTAAAAAGAATTATTGAAAATGAGAAATTTCTTGTTACTTCTTCTGTTTACACACTTTTTCCCAATTTTTACTTGAGGGGTATCAAAAGCATCATTTTGTGGGAATGGGTTAAACATCATCTCCTCCCAAACCACTGGGCCAATTTAGACCAAACTTGGTAGGAATATTCCTGGAGTGACCCTTTCCAAAATTTGTATTTGTGAATTTTTGATTTGCAAAAAAGTAGGGGCGTGACAGGGCCAGGCTTATCACATTTGTACAGTTCATAACATGATTCTTTAAAGATATTTTCCTCCTTAACCACTGGACTGATTTGGACCAACTTGAAGGTGCTATGGGTTCCATCCCAGGCGGCACCTAGGAAAGGATGTAATGGTAGTACTGGTGTGAGAAATACCAGGATTCCATTGTTAGGTGCTCCAGCCGCCGCGATATAACTGAAAGATTGTTGAAAACGGAAAAACCCCATTCAAACAAACAAATCAAAGTATTCCCTGTTTTACAACAGTTAAGTCAGGTTATGTAAAATTCATTTTCTAACTTAGATGAAAAGGCTTTTACAAAATTTTCCCTGTTAACCAAATATGGACATAAGCCATGACAATAAAAGCCATGTTTCAACCAATCAAATTTATATTAAGGAATCTGACAAAGAGTCACCTGAGGATCACTCCTGCGATATTTGGTTGAAATCCCTCTATAGTTTCTCATCAGAAGATTTTCAAAATGAATTCCATACATGAAAATCAATTCTCCCAAACATAAAAGCCATGATTTTCATTCAATCAAATTCATTAAAAAATTCTAATAAAGGGTCACAAAAGAATAATTCCTGTTAAACTTGGTTGAAATCAATCAAATGGTTTCTGAGGAAAAAGGTTTTTAACGTCAACACTATATACCATATATGGAAATTAGCCCTGCCCATTAAGGCCATATTTTCCATTTGATCAAAATTCTTTGATGGAATCTGAAATTTGGTTGAATTCTGTTCCGTACTTTCTGAGATTAAGATTTTTGAAGTAAAAGTTTACGGACGGATGGACACAATGCTATGACAATAGCTTTGCTGGCCTTGCTAGTGGAGCTAAAAATTGTTAAAAGCATTCCATTCAATCAAACAAAGTATCATTTATCTGATAATTGGACAAATTCAAAATTATCTTTAATGAATACTAGACCCTAAAATTGCCATGTCCATAGTGGTAAGGTGCTCAACCCACAGTGATATGACTGAACTGGTGTTAAACCCAAATCAAATAGATAAATAACAGATAAAGAAAAGCTTTCTTAAACTTTGTGGAAAATGAAAAATTGCTTGTTCAAGCAATTTCCATATTGTCCACAATGTTTCTACCCCAAATGTCATAGATTTGTAAAACTTCATCCATTAACAAATTGTCGCCTGCAACTGTTTTGAATTTGGGCCAGTCTAAAATTGTGTGGTCTTGTAATGGGTTTAGCAAAAACCTAGACAATTTGTAATGTTTCTGAAGTTATTCATTTGAAACTTGGAATATATGTTCACTGTGCTCTTATTTGCCTTGTTTTGTCGCAGAGTGGTATTTTATCACAAAATCTGACAATTGCATTGGAGCCTGAGGCAGCGTCCCTTTTCTGTAGACTTTTACCCGTTCAAAGGACAGGATATGACAAAGACAGCATCTCATCATTCCAACCAGGGGCTAAATACATGGTCCTAGATGCAGGAGGTATGGTGTATAATTATGAAATAGTTAACTTAACCCATTCCAACTCAATCCCTCCTTTTTACGCCCCTCAAGAAAAAAAACTTTGGAAAACATTGTGGAAAATGAAGAAATTGCTTGTATCAAGCAATTTCTTCATTATCCACAATGTTTTCTATCCAAAAAGACGAAAAAATTCAAAATTCCATCAACTTGAAATTGTCGTCTGCAGCTTCTCTCAGTTTGGACCGGTCTAAAATTTTGCTGTGTTGGAATTGGTTAAAAGGGTTGCCACGGCTATAGTACAGTTGGTAGTGCATCAGACTCTCAACCATGAGGTTCAGGGTTCATTCCACGTTCGCAGCTGATATCCATTCCCACAGTTGGATGAGCAGCTGGAGGCTTGGAAAGGATGTAGTTGTAGTGCTGGTGAGAAATCAGGTTAGGTGCTCCAGTCATTGCAATTAGTTTGAAATACTGTTAAAAAGTGGGGTTAAACTCCAATCAAGTTACAAAACATTAACATTAACTGTTCAATTGTTAGCTATTCATGCTCTAGCGTCCCGAGTAAGTTTTTCTTATATATTTGGTTGTGTATTTTGGGGGGCAGGTATGGGTTTAAGATCAACGGTTGATTAACCTTTCATTTTCAAACCTTTTATGAACGACGAAGAAGTCAAACAATGCGACAAGACCTTACTGATAGTATTGATTTTGAAATGCTACTTGGAATAGTTAGTTGTTATCGAGAAAATTGATATTAAGATATTTGTCTTGTTACTGTCACAACAAGTAAACATGGTGATATAATATTGCATTACATATGAATTTATGATAAAAGAATATGTGTTTGTGAAACACCATACCCTCGTAACAGAAATGTGACCTTATTAAGTGACCTTGGCTTTAAAAGATAACCTAAATCTTACAACTAACTGATGCATATACTAATTCAAGGAACCGATCTCCAAATGACCAAGTGACCTTGATGTATGACCTTGACCTTACAATCAACTGATGCCTATCAATGCAAAGAACCTATGTCCAAAATATGAGCCACGTATCTTAAACAGTGTTTGAATAACATCAAAACGTTAAGTCTATTGAACAATGTTGACCTTAAAAAGTGGCATTGACATTGGTGGATGAACTTGAATTCATAACCAACTCATTCCTATCAATGCATGGAAGCTATGTCCCAAATATAAGCTGTATCTTCAACAGTGTTTTCCCACGTTTGATGTCAATTGGTGAGTTGTCATGAAATATCCAAGACATGGCCTCAGATCTGGCCGAGATCTTGCATTCAGACATGTATTCACCTTATCTTTTTTGGGTGACAAGTTAGATTCATCATTTTGGTTCTTACACAAGATTAACCAGACCACATAGGTTCAAATCTCAGAAAAACCTTTGGTATTATGTGATCTTAAGGTCAAGGTCATCATTTCATTTCAAGGTGGAGTTAAACTTAACAAACACTTTCTGTATCACTACAATTCAAATACATTTCAACCACATGGCTCGTATTTGGGACATGGGTTTCCTGCATTGATAATAATTGGTTGGTTGTAAAGTCAAGGTCGTCCATCAAGGTCAAGGTCTCATGTGAATGTCAACTTACCACCAAAACATAACATTTTGCTGTTATTCAAACACCTTTTAAGATACATGGCTCATATTTGGGACATAAATTCCTTGCATTGATAGGACTCAAATGGTTCTAAGGTCAAAGTCGCTCATTAAGGTCAATATCACTTATGAAAGTCATCTTCATACAAAAACATTTTACCTTTCATATCTGGTGTAAGAAACACTAGGAAACCATTGTCAGGTGTTTCAGCAACCAAAATATGACTGAAAAATTGTTAAAAGCAGTGTTAAACCCAATTCAAACAAACAAACTCTTCTACGCTTAATTTGCAGTTATTCCCCTTTGTTGTTTTTAATAAACTTCAATAACTCTACTTTGCTGCATTTTAAAGTTAATGCCCTTCATTGTCTTGAAAATGAATTATAAAGGACCCCTTTTCAAAAATAGTAATATGACAATTTTCCTTACTTGTTCAAATTAACCTACTCACAAAGAACAAAATTTTAGACTGGTTCAAATTCAAAGGAGTTGCAGAAAACCATTTCAAGATGATGAAATTTTAAAACTCTTTCTTCTGGCCTGGAAAACATCGTTACAAGCAATTTTTTTTAATCAATACAATGTTTTCCAGTGAAAGGTGTAAAAAAGAGAGATTAGAGGGCAATGGGTTTAAAGCTCTTCGAAGTTGTTTCACAATAGCTAAATGAACATTGCTAAAATTTTTCCTTAGTTATTGAAAGAAAGAGTCTTTATCTCAGGTGAGTGCACCAAGGCCAATTGCCCTCTTGTTTGTTTCTAGGCTCTAAAAACAATTTTTGCTAATGATTCAAGGCAGTGCCCAATGTTTTTGGGTTACATTGGTCAAAGGTTAAGGTCACAAATGAACTTTGAAGTCATTTAATCCTGGACTTTGAAACTTTATACAATTGTTATCCATTATCCAAATAGGTGCCCTTTTCATTTTGAGCAACATAGGTCAAATAGTCCTGGGAATAAGTTGGCAAAATTAAGAGAATATCAATATGTTTATATAATAAGACCGCATACAGAAACAAACACGCTGCTTGATGCCCCTAGATATAAAATTCATGAAAACTTTAAGGTGCTCTCCTTAATTTTGGAGGTAATCTTGTAAATTTTGGGTGGGTAGACTTCAGTTTTCACCCATTACCAGACAATAGAATTTTTGACTGGTCCAGATTGAAACGAGTTGCAAATGACAATTCAAAATTTAAGAATTTTTAGTTTTTTTTTCAACTATTTGGGTAGAAAACTTTTTGCAAATGAGGAAACTACTTGATAGGCAATTTCTTCGTTTTAAACAATGTTTCGCAATTGTTATCCTTGAGTGGCATCAAAAAGAATGACTACGAAGAAATTGGATAACCCATTACCAAATGGCAAGATTTTAGACTTGTCAAAATTGAAAGGAGCTAAAAACGACAATATAAAGTTTTTGAAATTTTGAATTTTTTCACTTTTCTGTGTAGAAAACACTGTGTAAAATTAAGTAATTGTTAGAAGCAATTACTTCATTTTTATGCTCCCCAAAGGGAGAGCATATAGCCGCTGCTTCGTCTGTCTGTCTGTCATTCTGTCTGTCCATCCAACCATCCGGAGCGATTTCTCCAGAACCCTTGGACCAAATCAAATGAAACTTACCATGTGAACTCCCTATGATATAATGCCAATGTGTTTTCCTGGTTTTTGGATTTGATGCCTTGTCAGGGAAAAAGGGGACTTAGGGTAAAATATAGTTTTTCTCAAATTTCCCCTAGTCTTATGGTCAGAATTTCATGAAATTTCATATTTGAGTAGCAAATCAGATGCCCTTGACCATGAACTATTTAAAAATTTGCGGAAATGAGATGTCTCATAATAAAGGGGATAGCTTTACGTAAGCTCTCCATTTCTCTGCAACAAACTTACGTTGGCCATAACTTTTGATTAATAAGACATATAGCCTTCATATTTTACATGTGCATTGTTTTTGACCAAACCTTTCTTATGGTGCTAAGGTCAAGGTTGTCTGTTTAGGTCAAAGTTGTTTCTCAAGGTCAAAATTTCAGAAATTTTAACTATTACATTGTCCATAAGTTTAAAATGATAAGTGATATAGCCTTCATTTTTCACAAATGCATTGCTTATGACATGACCTTTCTGTTGGTTCCAAGTTCAAGGTCATCTGTCAAGATCAAGGTCATTTCTCTAGGTCAAAATTTTAAAAATCTTAACTTTAACATTGTCTATAAGGTTACAATGGTAAGTGTTATATAAATTTCATATTTTACCTGTGCATTGGTTATGAGATTATCTTTCTGTTGGTATTAAGTTCAAGGTCATCTGTCAAGGTCAAAGTTGTTTCTCAAGGTCAAAATTTTAACTTAATATCACCCATAAGTATACAATGGTAAGTGATAAAGCCTTCATATTTTACATGTGTATTGCTTATGACATGACCTTTCTGTTGGTACTAAGTTCTGGTCATTGGTCATTTTTTGTATGTAAACATTTTTCATTGGTAACTTTGATGGTCAAGTCAAAATATTTAACCCTTTACTATATAATGATATTGAATTTTACTAGAATCAGGGCTTTGAAGCCAAACAGATTCCTTCAATGTTTGTCAAACTTCCAAATTTCTTGTAAACTGAACTCTCAAACTATAGTTGCATTCAATAAGAAGTTTTTTGTCCAATAGTGGCATACAGTTTTGTGAAAAAAGCCTTATTCCGGGAGCATAATCCATCTCCGACAGCTCTTATTTGCAATGTTTGCTCAATTGTTTTCCTTGAGGGGTGTCAAAGTGTCACTGTGTTGGAATGGGTTAATAATAGAGGTCTGGAAAAAAAATTGTGAAAATAATGTTTTCCTTGTCTCATTACCACTCTGCAAAATTTTAATTTAGTCCAAATTGAAAGGGGTTACAGATAACAGTTAAAGCTTGTGAATTTTTTCAATTTTGGGGTGAAAAACATTGTGGATAATGAAGAAATTGCTTGAAGCAATTTCTTCATTTTCCACAATATTTTCTTGGGGGAATCTAAATAGCTATTGAGTGGGAATGGGTTAAATAAATTTTACTCATTGTAGGTGGTACAGTGGATATCACAGTTCACGAGGTGATGAGTGGGGGTTTTCTCAAAGAGCTCCATAAAGCTAGTGGGGGTGCCTGGGGGGGAACCAAGGTCGACAAGGCATTCAGACTGATGCTGGAAAAAATATTCAAGGAGAAAACACTACGAAAATTCCAGGAGAAATGTCCCGATGATTATCTCGATATGTTTCGTGATTTTGAAGTGAAAAAAAGGGAAATAACTCCTGAAAAAGAATCCAAGATAACACTGAGAGTTCCTGCTGGCCTGAAAGATTTATACATGGAACTTACACATACAGATTTAAAGGATTTTATACAAACAGGGTGTTTGAAAGATGATATGGTACTGATGGGTGACAAGTTAAGAATTCAACCTTCTGTCTATAAAGCTCTGTTTAAAGAAGCAATTGATAGCATTATAAACCATGTGAAATCCTTATTAAAAGAAACTAGTGTAAAAGGTTGCCAGGCTATTCTCATGGTAGGTGGGTTTAGTGAGTCTGTCATGTTACAAGAGGCAATCCGTACAAACTTTTCCAACATGAAGATAGTAATACCGGATGAAGCTGGATTAGTCGTCCTAAAAGGTGCTGTTGTTTTCGGTCATAATCCAAGTTCTATCGCTGAGAGGGTCTGTAAGTGTACTTATGGAATATCCATTAGCATGAGATTTGTGTCAGGAAAGCATGACACTTCTAAGAAATTTGTTGAAGATGATATTACATATTGTAAGGATGTGTTTGACAAACATGTTGAAATTGGACAGACCGTCAAGTATGGTGAAAAACAAGCAGAACGGACATATGAACCACTATCAGAATCCCATAAACAAGTCTCTATCAGAGCATTTCAGTCCTCCACCCCAAACCCAATGTACGTTACAGACATTAGCTGCCAACATTTAGGTGAGCTGACGATTGATATCCGTGACATGTCTGTGCCACTATCACAGAGAAAGATTAAAGTCGGGTTCATATTTGGGAAGACAGAGATCGAAGTCAAAGCTCTAGAAGAGCGTACAGGTCACATTACCAAGGGGAGTTTCAATTTCCTAAACTAACCGGATACTCAGTGACCAATTTTTTTGTGTTTGTTGGTGAACTAAATGTTATAACTACTACTTGTGATGCTCAATGTCCATTGCCAAACCAGCATAATATGCTTAACCCATTCCCACACAATCCCACTTTTTACATCCCAGAAGTAAAGGACTGTAAAACATTGTGAAAAAGGAATAAAATGATTCTTACAATGATTTCTTTCAATTTGAACCAGTCCAAACTTTTGTCATGTTGGTCAATGTCCGAGTTCAAAGTTCATTTAAAGTCTTCTAACGTGGTTTTGGTGAATATGTTTAAAGAAATTGTTGACGGATGTCACACATAGGACAGCACATGATGGACACCTGACAAAAGGTGATCCCAATAGCTCACTTGAGCACTTATTGCTAAAGTGAGCTTAAAAAGGCTTTGGAAAACATTGTGAACTAGGCACGAAATTTCTGAAATGGAGAGCCAAAGACTGTATTTAGAAATGAGCCATGTTCATGAAAAGAATCATAAAGTTTACAGAGAGGCACATCTCCATGACAATACCACCAGCTGCCTTTGGCCAGTGCAGGTAACAAATTCAATAAGTACTATACAGCCATTTGATTTTAATCCTTATCATGCTGAGCCCGGAATGTTCATTTTTGCAGAAAGTATAGACAAAGATCAGTTTATACTTATGTGCAGTCTGATCTTAGTCTACACCTCCTGCTTCTCCCTTTCAATCCATACTATTGCAATGTAATAACAATAAAGAATGATTTTCGAAAGAAATACTGTCCAACATCCAACATAAAGAATTCTCATTGCTTTCAGCCCTTTGAAAGATTGATATTATTCATCATGACAAGGGTTAAGTTACCAAACTGGATAAACTTTACATGGCAGAAAGTGAGAGGAAAAAATGCATTCAGAGACATATTTCTCTTTTATCACAGAATTGCTTTGAAAATTACAAATATTACACAAACGTAATGAAAAATGATATAAATAAGAATACTAAGAATACAAATACATTCATTGTACAGAATCTGTATTTCTGATTTATGAAAATATAACTTATGTTGTTTGCAGAACCGAAGACTTACAACTATCCTCTGTACTTGTAGATAAGTAATCAGACTCATAAACCTCATCAATATTAGTCATATTGCGGTGTCTGGAGCACCTAACCATCAATTCCTGGTATTAATCACACCAGTACTACCACTACATCCCTTCCGTGCCTTCAACTGTTCATCCAGCTTGGTTTACTATTATCCACCCATTGGTTGGAGACAAAATATCAGAAAGGATATTCACAGGGGCCGAGGATCAAACCCATGACCTCATGACTAGGAGTCCTATATATTGATACTGATGTTCATGATAAGCTTAAAGATCCTAAACCCATTACAAGACGAAAAATTGGTCCAAATTGAAAGGAGTTGCAGGCTTAATTTTAAAGCTTAATGAATTTTGCAAATGTTTTACCTTTAGGGTATAAAACATTGTGGATAATGAAGAAATTGCTTATAAACATTTTTTTTCTTGGGGGGTGTCTAAAAGCATCATAGAGTGGAAAACGATTAACAATCATTGCTTTTACTAACTCTGTTCAAAGATCTTATGCAAGCCACATTTATCAAAGGAATTTGAGTGGCCAAATAATTAACGCTTTCCTGTATAATCCCTGGTTTTTAGCTCTCATTAGATCTACATTTATGTAAGCTAGATTTACACCAAGTACCGGTATTGTAGCTAAATTAGTTTTGAAATTGCAGTAAAATGAAAATTTTGAAGGTAGAAGACAGACAATATGCGCCCCATCTTATGATAGGGGGCATGAAAACCGCATTTCTTTACCACAATGTTTTTACAGTCTATCTACAATATGTCATTAATGATTAAGTAGTTTATCACTTTTATTATGAGGGGGAATGTATGACTTCCCAATGTGAGTGTTCAGGCACTATGTCCATATGAGAGCTTGATGGAGGCATGAAATCAACATCAGGGCCAGTAATTATCACAGTCGGACACCCAGGATGTGTCGTCGTCAAATCAAGAGGAATTTCTTGACAAGTCCTATCACTTTCACTCCCATCTGAATGATGTCGATTATTCCTGGTCTCATGGGAAGAAATTGCTCTAGCACTTAACGATAATAAACCCTCAGTTTGTGTGGACGTAGATTGGGTCGGAATTGAAATCATGGTAGATGACAATAGAGGATTTGCTGTTAATCCGGGTAAATGCATTATACCACCATGTCCCATAGTTTCCAATCCGTACGAACCAAAAGGAGAATGTGGTGTGCACGATACTGTATTGACACTTGATTGTGACATGGGATTCAAAATACAGGACGGAGATGGGGGTCCCATTGTCTTTAAGCTATGGCTTGAATTTATACCCAATCCTTCATTAGATGAAGTACTTTGGAATGCAGATGTAGAACCATTGTCCTTACAGTTATGTCCATGTGTTCTCACATGTTTTCTGAGTGAACTAGGGTCTGTGTATCGTTTGTTACAACCTGGCATTTTACAAATGTAGGGTTTATCCTCCTGATGGGTCCGCACATGTTTGAACCGATCACTGGAGTTCGAGTAGGCTTTATTGCATCCTTCAAAAGGACAAGTATATGGCTTCTCACCTAGAAATAACAACATGGAATGAGAAAAGTAATGTCATTGATTAATTTCTGGATTGGCAATACTCCAAAGAAATCGACAAGAAATAGATGAAAATAAATTGACACGCTTGTGCAACTTGAAAATTAACTTGCCACATAAACTGACCAATCTCTAGTACTGCCCAATCACTCCTTTTGCCCAGTCTACTGACTCCAACAATGCTTTTATACATTCCCTCCTTTTTACGCCCCTCAAGAAAAAAGCTTTGGAAAACATTACAGAAAATCAAGAAATTGCTTGTATCAAGGAATTTCTTCATTTTCCACAATGTTTTCTATTGCTGAAAAAAAATTAAACTTCCATCAACATGAAATTGTCAGCAGCTTCTTAGAATTTGGACCATTCTAAAATTTTGTGTGGGAATGGGTTAACCCTTTCCTGTTTTTGAAATTTTAGACTAGTCCAAATTGAAAGAGGTTGCAGACGACAATGAAAACTGGATGCCATTTGAAATGAAACCATCCCATGTAGTAGAAAATATTGTGGAAAAAGGAGAAATTGCTTGTTACAAGCAATTTCTTCTTTTTCCACAATGTTTTCTCGAGTATAAAATCACAGGAACATAAAATCCCGTATTTGAATGGGAAAGGGTTAAACAGTGTTATTTGATTAAATTCATAGGCAGCAGCATGTGATGACAAGGAGGCCATTGGCCCTAAAGCAAATGACCCTAAAGTGCTCCCCTGATTCAATAAATGCAGTAGTAAAATATCCAAAGAGACTTATTTTGCCAAAAAGGGACCCATCATCAAATCTTGTCCACACAATCAATAATAAACATTCTTTCAAATTTTCAAGGTATTTGGGCATGAAAAGTAGCATGCATATTGGGAGGCCTTTCTCTTTAGATTAGACCTTAGTATCCAAGTGTTTACCTCAAATGACAAATATTCAAACTTGGCCAAGATATGATCGAGATAATCATCCTAATACAAAATCAATTGCACTTAAAATGTAGCCAAGTGCAAACAAGGTATTTCAAATATTGGACCTAGTGACCTAGTTTTAGACCCCATGACGAAAATTCCAAACTGACTTAGATATTATGGAGATAATAATTCTGACCAAATATTAAGTCATTTGATCCAAAAATGTGCCTCTGTGCAAACAAGGTAATTCTTAAATTGAACTAGTGACCTAGTTTTTGATCGAATATGACCAAAAAGACAAGAGGACCATGCTGTTCCTAGATCGCTCCCCTGAGTATGCTGGTTCATGGCTTTATGATATGTACAAAATAGCAAAGCCCTCTGTCTAATTATTTTGGAGAAGATGTTTAAGGATTTTCTCATTTAATCCTAGGTATATTGATGATCTCAATACATACCAAATATCAAAGCTATAATATCAAGGCCTAATGGTTTAGGAGGAGAAGATTTTCAAAGATATCCTTTATTTCTATCTAAAATCAGGAATTGAACAGAAAAGGGCTAATTTCAGAGTATGAGAATTCTATGAAGTATTAACCCATTCCAACACAGCAAAATTTTAGACTGGTCCAAATTAAAAGAAACTGCAGACGACAATTTCAAGTTGATGGAATTTTGAATTCTTTCGTCTTTTTGGATAGAAAACATTGTGGATAATGAAGAAATTGCTTGATACAAGCAATTTCTTCATTTTCCACAATGTTTTACAAAGCTTTTTTCTTGAGGGGCGTAAAAAGGAGGGAATGAGTTGGAATGGGTTAAAGTAAAGCTTCAAAAGATGATGACATCAAAGCACCATATGGTTTGGGAGAAGAAGATTTTCAAAGATTTCATTCTTTATTCCTATGTAAAATCAGGGATCACAAAGAAAAGGACTAATTTTCAGAATACAGTAATTCTTTGAATATTTTAGTAGAGGGTCAATAGATAATGATATAAAAGTTCTAGGCCTAATGGTTTGGGAGATGATTTTCTCAGATTTCTTTTTTATTCCTATCTAAAATCAGGAGTTGCAAAGAAAAGAGCTAATTTTCATAATCGTATTTCTTTGAAGTATTTTGGTAGCAGGTCAATAGGTGATAATATATAAAGATTTTCAAAGATTTCCTTCTTTATTCTTTGTAAAATCAGGGATCACACAGAAATGGGCCAATTCTCAGAACACAGTAATTCTTTGAATATTTTGGTAGAGAGGATCAATAGGTGATGATACATACCAAATAAAACAAGAGGGCCAGAATGGCCCTAAAATCGCTCACCCAACTAATGTAAGGTGATTCAAAATATTGCCAAAATCTTTTGAAAAGGTCACCCAAGGAATATTCATTTAAGTTTAGTTGAAATTGGCCCCAGGTTACTGAGGAGATGTTTGAAAATTTAAAGAAAAAACTGCCCCGCCCTGCCACCTTTTGAATAGGGTCACCCAAGGAACATTCATGCCAAGTTTTGTTGAAATTGGCCCAATAGTTACTGAGAAGAGGATGTTTAAAGATTTCAAAGTAAACAACTGCCCCAACCTGCCACGCCCATATTTGGGCGTCAATCAAATTTCATGAACAACTTTTGAAAAGGGTAACCCAAGGAACATTCATGCCAAGTTTTGTTGAAATTGGCCCAATGATTACTGAGGAGAAGATATTTAAAGATTTCTAAATAAAAAACGGCCATACCCAAATTTGGGCATGAATCAAATTTCCACAATACGATTTTAAAAGGGTCACCAAAGGAACATTCATGCCAAGTTTGGTTGAAATTGGCCTAATGGTTTTCAGGGAAGATATTTAAAGACTTCTAAGTCAAAAACTGCCCCATCCTGTCATGCCCTTATTTGGGCAACAATTCTGCATACAACTTTTGAAAAGGGTCACCCAAGGAACATATCTGCCAAGTTTGGTTAAAATTGGCCCAATGGTTACTGAGGAGAAGATGTTTAAAGTTTTCTAAGTCAAAAACTGCCCCACCCTGCCACACCCTTATTTGAGCAACAATCAACATTCCACAAACATTTTTTTGAAAAGGGTCACCCCAGGAACATATCTGCCAAGTTTGGTTGAAATTGGCCCAATGGTACTGAGGAGAAGATGTTTAAAGGCTTAAAAGTCATAAACTGCCACGCCCTGCCACACCCATATTTGGGCGTGAATCAAAATTCTGCATAAAAGGGTCACCCAAGGAACATTCATGCCAAGTTTGGTTGAAATTGGCCCAATGGTTACTGAGGAGAAGACGTTTAAAGATTTCAAAGTCAAAAACTGCCCTGCCCTGCCACGCCCATATTTTGGCATAAATCAAAATTCCATGAACAACTTTTTATAAAGGTCACCCAAGGAACATTCATGCCAAGTTTTATTGAAATTGGCCCATTGATTACTGAGAAGATATTTAAAGATTTCTATAAAAAAAATGGCCACACCCTGTCACACCCATATTTGGGCAACAATCAAAATTCTGCAAACAACTTTTAAAAGGGGTCACCAAAGGAACATTCATACAAAATTTGGTTGAAATTGGCCAAATGGTTACTGAGGAGAAGATGTTTAAAGATTTCAAAGTCAAAAACTGCCACGCCCTCCCACACCCATATTTGGGCGTGAAACAAAATTCTATGAACAACTTTTTTAAAATGGAACATTCATGCCAAGTTTGGTTGAAATTGGCCAAATAGTTACTGAGGAGAAGATGTTTAAAGATTTCAAAGTCAAAAACTGCCCCACCCTGCCATGCCCATATTTGGGCAAAAATCAAATTCCATGAACAACTTTTTGAAAAGGGTCACCCAAGGAACATTCATGCCAAGTTTGGTTGAAATTGGCCCAATGGTTACTGAGGAGAAGATGTTTAAAGATTTCTAAGTCAAAAACTGCCACGCCCTACCAGGCCCATATTTGGGGGTCAATCAAAATTCTGCGAACAAATTTTGATAAGGGTCACCCAAGGAACATTCCTACCAAGTTTGGTTGAAATCTGCCCAGTGGTTACTGAGAAGAAGATCTTTAAAGAATAGTTGACGCCTTCAGACGCATGACACACAACGAATGACGAACAAAAGGTCATACCAAAAGCTCACCTTGAGCACGTTGTGCTCAGGTGAGCTAAAAAGCTCTAGGCTATATGGTTTGGTAGAAAAACATTTTCGAAGATTTCCCTCTTATTCCTTTGTTAAATCAGGGATCTCACAGAAAAGGTCAATTTTCAGAATATGGTAATTCTTTGAAGTATTTTGGTAGAGAGGATCAATAGGTGATGATACATTCCAAATATAAAAGCTCTATGCCTAATAGTATGGGAGGAGAAGATTTTCAAAGATTTCCTTTGTAAAATCAGGGTTTGCAAAGAAAAGGGCAAATTTTCAGAGTACAGTAATTCTTTAGTTTTTGGTAGAGGGTCTATAGGTGATGATACATACCAAATATTAAAGCTCTAGGCCTAATGGTATGGGAGGAGATAGGGACAGATGGACACCGTGCATTCATGGATCACAATAGCTCACCTTCAGCATGTTGTACTCAGGTGAGCTAAAACATTCTGACAAAATTTGAAACATTTTGGTTAGAAAGGTGGCTTCTAAAGTGCAAGTAAGATGTGTACACACAACAGATGATGGTCACAGCGTGATGAAAAAGCTCACCTTGAGCATGTTGAGCTCAAGTGAGCCAAAAAAAAAGAGAATGGTTGGTTGGTTGGTTGGTTTACGTCCCTGTGATATTACTCAAGAAAATATTGTAGGAAAAGAAGAAATTGCTTGATAGAGAAGGGTTTGCCCCCTTAATTACACTACAAGTGTCCTTTGTAACATCTGTGTTGGATCTTGATATTCTAAAACCTTAGACTGACTATCCAAATAATCACATTACAAGTTACCTGTGTGAGATCTGTTGTGGATCTTGAGATTCTAAAATCTTAGACTGACTATCCAAATGATCACATTACAAGTTACCTGTGTGAGATCTGTTGTGAATCTTGAGATTCTCCAATCTAGAGAAGGACTTTCCACATAAATTACATTTATGAGGTTTCTCGTTTGTATGTGTTCTTATGTGTATCAGCATTTTATACCTGCAACACAGAAACTTGATGTTAACTGGTTTTAACCCTTTCCCATTTTTTTAAATTCAAGACTGGTCCAAATTTAAAGAGGTTTCAAATGACTTTGAAAATTGGATGCACTTTGAAATTAAATTGTCCTAGTGGAAGAAAATGTTGTGGTAAAAGGAGAAATTGCTTGGAAAAAGCAATTTCTTCTTATTCCACAATGTTTTCACAAGAATAAAATGACAGCAATTGTAAATCCCGGGTTCGTATAGGAAAGGGTTAACTTCAAAGTGGTTGCATATGAAAAATCAGCGTACCGGTATTTAAACTTGGAAAAGCCAAATTTGGTTGAAAATTTTTATTAGAAAAGGTAAAATTGCTTATCAAGAGGTCTAGAGGTAAAAGGTGTTGGTCCTGCATGGTTGAAATATCACTAGTTATAAAAGAGATCTATAAAATTTAACCAAGTGGAATGCGGACCCCAATGGTAAGATTATTCTAAGCTCTTACGAGACATTCTTCCCAAACCAGGTAAAATGTGGACTCTAAAGTGCATACAAGGTACATGTATTCTAATTCTTTACCCAAAATAACCGAAACTGACCAGTGATATTATGGAGAAAAACAAATTATCGAGACATTGGAGCCAAAGCTATGGTCTCTAGAGTGTAAATAAGGTAATTCTATACTTTGACCCATTAACCCAAATTCAAACTTTGCCAAGCTATGAAGATATATATTCTGACGAAACATCAAGACATTTGAGCCAAAAATGTGGCCTCTAGAGAGCAAACAAGGTATTTCTTGAATTTGACCTAGTGACCTAGTTTTCGACCCCATCTTACCCAATAAGGAACTTGATCAAGATTTCATGAAGACAAACATTTTGAACAAAAAACAAGACATTTGAGCAAAGGTATTTCTAGGGATTGACCTAGTAATCAAATTCTTGACCAAAGGTGACCCACATTCAAACTTGGCCCAGGAAATATGGAGACACAAATTCTGACCAAATACCAAGCCATTTGAGCCAAAACTTTGGACTCTACAGTGTAAATAAGGTATTCCCATAATTTGACCCAGAAACCTAGTATCTGACCCCAGGTGACCCAAATTCAGACTTTGCGGAGATATCACGAAAATGTTCTGACAAAGTTGGAAGAAATGTTTTTTTCTTTTTTTTTCTAGAGGGAAAAGCTGGATTATGTGGGAATAGGTGTACAGGTTTTTCATTTATATATTTAAAGGTCTAACTGTGAATCAGCATTTTTCTACCTGTTAATAATGAAATAAATTCTTCTGACAAATGCCATTGATTTAGTGGTTTAATTAAGAATCCTTTTTTTTATACATAGATTTTCCTTTTTACCCCTTAGATATGGCATTAGCCCATCACCATACAAGGACATGCCTTAACCCTTTCCTGTACAATCCCTTGTTTTTACGTACCTGTGATTTTGAACTTGAGAAAATATTGTAGGAAAAGAAGAAATTTCTTGTAACAAACAATTTCTTCTTTTTCCACAATATTTTCTACCCTACTGAATAGTTATTTTTCAAATTAAATCCACATTAAATTTTCGTTTTCAAACCCTTTGAATTTGGACAGGTCTAGAACTTTGAGAAACGGGAAAGGGTTAAAGAAATATGATCATGGAAAACTTTGTGGGAAAAGGAGAATATGCTTGTTACAAGCAATTTCTCCTTTCTCACAATAATTTCTACACTATATGATACTTATTTTCCAATTTAAGCGCATTTTGAAATATCATCTGCAACTTCTTGCAATATGTACCAGTCTATAAAAATGTGTATGGTTATGAGCTAAAGACAACAATGTTGTAATAGGAGTACTTTTCTTTGACAAAGAATTTCTAAAATTGCTATTACCTCCTAGGTTTCCACACATGCTCATAAACTTGAAGTGAAAATCTATATGATCGCCTCGATCTTGTTTGATCGATAATGAAAATAACTTACTTGCTGAATGCCAACAGCCTCCTTTTAGTCATGAATATCAAGGAAAATGGTCTAAAACTTCGAGTTAGTATACCCATGGTTAATTGTCTAATGTATTGTCTATAAATGAGTGAAATAATTTCATTGCGTTTCAGGATAGAATCTAGGTCAGTGGAGTTAGCAAATACATGTTAACAAACTCCTAATCCTGTCTGTAAGTATTTTGACCTGGCAGGGCTGAGCAAATTTACACCCCGTATACACAGTATATGCTACAAATTACAACCCCACCGAATTAAACACCTTTTACCTCGAATTCAACTATATCTTTGAAACGGACATGTAGTACTTCAATCGTAATAACAATATGCTCAACACAAAAAGAATTGAATGTAAGCTTTTATTTCTTTAACTTTTATCATTTAACCTTTTACCACACAACCACAAATTTTCACGCACTGATGAAATAATATTAAAGAAAACGTTGTGATGATATCAAAATAGTGATTTTGGTAAACAGTAAAGGGTCATGATCGATTTAATGGGGTTTAACACAACTTTTAATAGTATTTCAGTTATATCAGGGCGGCTGGAACTCCTAACCATGGATTCCTGGTAGTTCACACACCAGTACTACCACTACATCCTTATCGAGTCTCCAGCTGCTCATCCTACTTCGGTGTAGGATTTACTTACTCATCTTGATCACATGCTGGCAGTATTGAGCCCGGTTACTAATAAGCCAGCAAAACCGCTCTCATGACTATCAGTCCTTTGATTTTCAAAAAATTCTCACTCTAACTTGAGGTCTACAACCTCTTTAAATTAACACACTTGAAAAGATGGTTCTGCAAAATAAATCATTTCCGAACAACAAAATATAAGGCTGGTCCAAAATGAGAAAGATTGCTGACCAAAATTTGACCCTTTATTGTTTTTGAAAATTTCAGATTTGTGAAAATTCAAGGGGGTAGGCTCCGGGGCTCTGCAGACTCCCAGAATTTGGGGAGAAGTCACTTATCACTAGTCTGAGAATTGGGAGAAGTTTTTCAAAATGGGGAGAAGTGGTGAGACTTTCAGGAGAAGTGGATTGCATTAGAAATTAAGTTTTTGCGCATATTCCTCATTTCTATCAAACAAGAGGGCTGTTGGCCCTGGGGCGCTCACCTGAGATAAAGGCTCTTTTTCTTTCAACAGTCTAATTTCATGTTAAGGTTAGGATTATGAAACAAGTGGGCCACAATTACGTATAAAGACTATGAACCTGGGGATCCAAAAGTCTAAATTACAAATTCCAAGGCTTTAGTGCTGATTTGAAAAAAGGAAAAAACTTTTTCCATGGGTTATAATTTCAGAAATAAGAAAGAAGTCTGTGAACTGATGCTTCATGTCTATACCCCCGCCCCCTGGGTCTGCCTCTGGAAACCCTAGGATCATGATTTTAGCTATTTTGTAAGAGATCAATATACTGATGCTTCATACAAAATATCAAGGCTCTATGCCTTCTGGGTCAGGAGGAGAAGATTCTTGAAGATTATTTTGAAATTTCACTTTTGTTGCCATGGCAACCAGAGTTTTGAACGGATTTCAATACTTTTAGCTAATTTATAGGGGGACCACCTAAGGAACATTTCTGCAAAATATGGTTCAAATTGGCCCTGTGAATTGGGAGGAGATGTCATTTAAAAAATCATTCTTTATTTCTCTATACCCCCCCCCCCCCGGGGCACAGCCCCTGGGGACTCAAGGATCATGATTTTAGCTATTTTGAAAGAGGTCAATATACTGTTGCTTCATGCAAAATATCAAGGCTCTACGCCTTCTGGGTCAGGAGGAGAAGATTTTTAAAGATTATTTTAAAATTTCACTTTTGTTGAAAAGGGACCACCTAAGCAACATTTCTGTCAAATTTGGTTCAAATTGGCCCAGTGGTTTGAGAGGAGATGTCATTCAAAAAATAGTTCTTTATTTCTCTATTCCCCCCCCCCCCGGGGCTCCGCCCCTTGGGACCCAAGGATCATGATTTTAGCTATTTTGAAAGAGGTCAATATACTGATGCTTCATGCAAATATTAAGGCTCTATACCTTCTGGGTCAGGAGGAGAAGATTTTTAAAGATTATTTTAAAATTTCACTTTTGTTGCCATGGCAACCAGAGTTTTTAACGGATTTCTATTCTTTTAGCTATTTTTGAAGGGGACCACCTAAGGAACATTTCTGCCAAATTTGGTTCAAATTGGCCCAGTGGTTTAGGAGGAGATGTCGTTTAAAGAAACTGTTGACGGACGACGCACGCCGGACGGACGACGGACAAAAGGGGATCACAATAGCTCACTTGAGCACTCAGGTGAGCTAAAAATAAAATAGCTTTACAACCAAGTAGTTGCATTTTATATTATGTATTATTCAATAAACATAGAAAATACTGCTTATCCTTTCAGTTCTCAATAAAGATCTTATTCCTGTGAACAAATACTTTTTAATTTTTCATTTTTTAGGTTTGAGAATTCATAAAAAAAGTCAACTAACAAAAACAAGAGGACCATGATGGTCCTAAATCGCTCACCTGAGGCATCTCCAAATTACAGTACTTTTTAGTAAAAAAAAAACACAACTTGAGCAAAATTAATAAAAGATATATAAGATTTTGGGCTTTGTACAAAACAATCCAGTAATGCTTTACAATAATAATGAATGCCTTTGGCTTTATAGTTTAATCCATTACCAAACTATTCCAGAATTTGTCACCTTCAGGGAAAACAGGTTTGAAAAATACATAGTGAGAAAGGGAGTGACAAGCAATTTATCCATTTCTCATAGTGTTTTCTACCTGAAATTCTTTGTATTTAGATTTCAATCAAACTCTTATTACTGTCTGCAACTTCAATGGGTGTAATTTTAGCAACCTTGGTAGAGAACAATCTGGATGTACTATAAATCGAAATATGAATGCATTACAACTTGTACATGAGGAGTGGAAAATATTTGAACATGCTCTTATTGGGCGTTTTTCATATCCTTGGATGCCTTGGGAAGGGCCATGTTTAAATATTTAAAAAAAACTTGGTTGAGAACAATATGATTGAGCTCTATATAAAATATAAATGCCTTTGGCCTTGTAGTCTGTTAAAAAAAAAAGACAACAAAGATTTTCTAAAATTTCCATTTTCATATGCTGCAGTTACAAGAGTTCACGGAATTAAATTCTTTTAACAACTTTTGAAGAGCTTCACCTAAAAAACATCCCTGCAAAGTTTTAGATTGATTGGCCCAATGGTTGAGGAGGAGAAATTTTTAAAGATTTTTACAGATTTACTAAAGATTCCCATTTTCACATGCCGCGGCAACCAGAATTTTTGACGGATTTAAATTCTTTTAACAAATTTTGTAGAACTTCACCCAAGGAACATCCCTGCTAAGTTTCAGCTTGATTGGCCTACTTGTTTAGAAGGAGAAAATTTTTAAAGATTTTTACAGAATTACTTATGATTCCCATTTTCACATGCCGCGGCAACCAAAGTTTTTGACGGAATTAAATTCTTTTAACAACTTTTGTAGAACTGCACTCAAGGAACCTCTCTGCAAAAGTTCAGCTTGATTGGCCTACTGGTTTAGGAGGAGAAGATTTTTAAAGATTTTTACAGATTTACTAAAGATTCCCATTTTCACATGCCGCGGCAACCAGAGTTTTTGACGGAATTAAATTCTTTTAACAACTTTTGTAGAACTTCACCCAAGGAACATCCCTGCAAAGTTTCAGCTTGATTGGCCAACTGGTTTAGGAGGAGAAGATTTTTAAAGATTTTTACAGATTTATTCAAGATTCCCATTTTCACGTGCCGCGGCAACCAAAGTTTTTGACGGAATTTAATTCTTTTAACAACTTTTGTAGAACTTCACCCAAGGAACATCTCTGCAAAGTTTCAGCTTGATTGGCCTACTGGTTTAGGAGGAGAAGATTTTCAAAGATTTTTACAGATTTACTAAAGATTCCCATTTTCACATGCCGCGGCAACCAGAGTTTTTGACGGAATTAAATTCTTTTAACAACTTTTGTAGAACTTCACTCAATGAACATCCCTGCAAAGTTTCAGCATGATTGGCCTACTGGTTTAGGAGGAGAAGATTTTTAAAGAAATTGTGGACAGACGGACAGACGGACAGACGGATGGACGACGGACAACGACCGATCACAATAGCTCACCTCGCACTTTGTGCTCAGGTGAGCTAAAAATGCAAGTAGTGTATAGACGGTCTGAATGAAATGAGTAGTGTTCCTATTTGAAGCACAAAATGAGAATAGATTTTATTGTTACAACATATATTTAATCAAACCATTACCTGAAGAAAAAATTCAGTCTGGTACAAATTGAAAGAAGCTAAATAAGACATTTCAAAGTGAGCTTAAATAAGAAAGAAGGTGCCAAAGAGGGTAGAAACATGTGGGGAAAGGATAAATTGCTTGCTGCAATTATTTCCACCTTTTCCAAGTTTCCCATAAAAACATTTCAAGATGTCAAAATGGGGGATTGTGTGGTAATGAGTTAAAGTCTGTGCAGTCTACCTGATAGCATATAAATGGATAAAAATTGTCATTAATTGGTCAAAAAAGGTCCTCTGTGATTAAGTCAGTTATGGTGTGTAAAGAGTAAGGGTTACTGCTGAGTACACAAAACCAGACTGTGTACATGCAGAGGTTTAAAGTTAACACAGGACAATTTGCTCCATTTTATAGGATTAAATGTTATGTAAAGGAATTATTACCAACACAAGTAAGTGAAATTTAGTTTTTGAAAAGAATGTATCATAACAAAAAACTCAGGAAAAGATCGTAGCAGCCTTTAAATTGTTTGCCATAATTTTCTTCACTTGTTACAATTAAAGCAGATAATTCAAATTGAAGGATTCTAATGAAAAATGAATTTACTCTATGTAGATTATCAGCAGAATTATTTTTCATCAAGATTTCAAATTTTTAACAAAATTTTGACTTCTGGTGAATGACACGGCGTCCGTAAATGTCAGCCATTATTCTCATTATGTGAAAGTAAGCAACAAATCTCGTAGACTGATGATACAGAAATAATAAAGCAAGCATGTTGACTATTAGCTGCTAAAACATACCCCTCTTTCTGATAATCTGCTGGCCCCGCGACTATCAATCCACTCTTGAATTATGATCAAAGGGCTTCCGACCGGCAGTTGTATAATTGCACACTGTCCCCTACTTTTATAGCCACTGGGCCAGATTTGGTTATCACCTATCGTATCAAGGTGACTTCCCGAAAATTCCAGGCGACTTCCACTTCGCTTTGATCAGCAAATCAGGCAAAATTTTATGAAACCAGGCGACTTTTTCGCCTGAGTCGCCCACTCTGCAGAGCCCTGGACCGTTGCATATGACATTATAAAGGGAGTACAATTCCAAAATTAACCACCCTATATTATAGAAATATTATGGGAAATAAATAAATTGTTTGTTACAAGCATTTTCTTCCTTTTCTGCTATATTTTCTCAAGTATGATATATCAGAGGAATGTAAAAAGCAGGGAATGTACGGGAAATAGTTAAAGTGTGTAAGAATTGAAGTATTGTGCAGCATAGAAAACATGGTGGCAAAAGGAGAAATCACTTGTGACAAACAGCTTCTAATCTCTAATAAGATAATATGCATATTTTAACCATTCCTACACAAGCCGATTTTTATGCCCCTCAATAAAAAACAATTTTTTGTATGTCCACAATGTTTTCTGCATCAAAAGACAAAGAATTTTAGAATAACATCTTCTTTCAATTTGGACCAGGCTAAAATTTTGTAGTCTGGTAATGGTTAAATGATTCTGAAGAGTACCCACAGCATAAGACTGACATAGAAGATTTGTTTTAGAATATCAAAGCAGCTATCTACATCTCAGAACATGACAATGATTCAGCTATTTGTATTTGTAAACCACACACTCGAAATGAATTATCTCAACAATCCAACTGATCTGGCAATTTAACCCAATCCCTCACAATCTTGTTTTTTTACAACAACCAAGAAGGCAGATCTTTAAAACAATGTGGAAAATCTAGAAATTGCTTGTAACTGGCAAATTCTTCATTTTCAACTTGTTTTCTACCCAAAAACAGATCTAGAAAAATCTGAAACTCCATCAATTTGTTGTCTCAAACTTCTTTAATAGGCTAGTAAATATTTAACTTTTGTCTCCATTGCTGCATTCTGATTTGTGGAAAAAATTCATACCACAGTGAAACAAGAGGACCATGATGGTCCTTTATCTTTCACAGGAGTCTCCTTGTGAATAAAAGCAAAGGACAGATGTCCATAAGGGCTTTCTCGTGCTTTTCTCTGATTTTTTCAAACTTGTTATTAAATTTATACTATGACATTAACTTCTTCTACTACTTCTCCTACTTAGAAAATCTTTTCTTGTCAATACCTTCAGTTTATTGTCTATGCTTTGTCAAAAGTGGGAGGGGTAATTTACTATGAGACAGAGTTTTATACTTAAGATGCTCTATTTTCAGTGTTATATGTACAAGAGAAATAACTTGTGTACATATTGGATATCCAATTTTGTATTGATATGAAAGGTAAATGAGTGTTTGTGACTCAATCTGCAATGACTCAATGACCTCCCCTTTTTTAATTGTTTTAATTTCACAATTTCATTAGTTACAATCTTTGCCAGATTGTATCACAGGTTTATGCATTACGTTAAATGCTGCAATTTATGTATTAATCATGTAGTTTACATAGTGGCATTCCTAAAAGTTTTGAGTCAGCAAAAAAAATGAAAAGGTTATGGAGTTATCTGCCCTTGAAATTGGGAAATAGTAAAAATTGAAAAAAGAAAGTTTTATCTATGCCAAATATGCATTTTTTCTCTGTAATTTCTTATAATTGGTCAGCAAGGTCACAGTTGTGCAAGAAGCAAGATAGATTTTGTTGTCTCAAATATCAAGTTCACAGGTCAAGAGACACAAAAAGCCTAGAAACCCAAAACTTATTTCAATAAAATTTCACCCACTTGTGAGGCAAAGCAATTAAGATTTGCCTAAAGATAGAAAAAATTATGGCTTACACCATTTATGGAAATTAGCCCTGCCCATTACGGTCCCATTTTCCATCTGATCAAAATTCTTTTGAGGAATCTGATAAAGGGTCACCCAAGGATCTTTCCTGTGAAATTTGGTATTAATCCATTCACTGGTTTCAGAGAAGAAGATTTTCAAAGCTTTCTCAATATATGGAAATTTGCCCCCCCCCCCTCCATTAAAGCCATGTCTTCATCCAATCAAGATTCCTAAAGAATATGATAAAAGATCACCCAAGGATAATTCCTGTGAAATTCGGCAGAACATTCTGAGGAGAAGATTTTTTAAATTAAAATTTAAAAGACAGACAGATGGATGCATGACAGATATCATGTTATGACAATAGCCCTTTGGCTTTCAGCCGGTGGAGCCAAAACAGTTGAGCTTTCAACTTGACTTACCTAGCATTAAAACCCTTCCCTCGTCTAGGACATCCTCCCCATTTACACTGATATTCCGAATCAGGTCGCTCAACACGAACATGGTGGTCATTCACATGTATAACCAGGTCCTCCATGTTGGTAAACACTTGATCACAGTCTGACCATCTGCACTTTAGTAGATCCTTAGAATATCTTGAACTCTCCAACATGGGTGTGTGAGATTCAAGAGTATGTGAAGAAATCTGTAATTGTAAGTAACAAATTGACGTCTGTAAACAAGAACAACACTGCAAGGGTATTGACAGCAACAGAGAGTTTGCAGATGCCTGAAACTTGGTTATAAGGTGCTCTGGGAAGATAATAAACCTCAGCATATAAATGATAAGATTTTAGACTTGTTCAAATTGAAAGAAGTTTCAGACAAAATTTCAAAGTAAAACTGAAAAGGAGTGCCATAGTAACAATATACATGCCACATTAAGCTCCCATTTTCTTTTACACAACCTAGAATGGTTAAAACCTGATAATATACTCTGTCATGTGATTAGGAACATTCTGTTAAATATTCATGCAAATGTGTCTAAAAAATAGAGGAGGAGTTGCCTGAACAACAAATTTTTCATTAATCCTCCTTTTTTATAACACAGCCCAGAATGGCAAAACCCTGACAAAAAGCTCAAGGTCAGGTGACAAGGAACATTTTTTGAAAATTTCATTTAGATTCAGCCATGAATGTAAGAAGATATATGTGTAACAAGGTTTGGTCATACAGACGGACGGCCAGTCAGACAGATGGCCCCGACAAGGTCCCCCCTTCAGGGCAATATAAAATCAAAAATTTAGGCTGAAAAGCCTTGTGAGAAAAAGAGAAATTGCTCGCATATAATTTCATCTCTCTGCACATGATTTTTCTGCACATTAATCTTTACAAGTTGTACAGATTAGGGATTGTGTGATAATGGGTTAAAGTCCCTAGGTTTTATATCATAGAAAATATTGTGGAAAAAAAGAAACAGTTTATAACAAGCATCCTTTCCATGATATTTTTTCAGTGGAAAAAGAAGAAATAGACCTTTTCATGCAAAGTGTCAGATGACTAAAAAGTCTGTATCTGTTCGACGCTTTCAAAGAAAAACAACAACAACAATTTTCCACTGCGGGGAGGATTTACTTCCGGTTTTGATTTTCGAAAGCCTTACAATTACGCCCAGTCATTTTAACTTTTTTTTTGAGTTTTTACAATGAAAATTATTGGGCTAAATGATGTAGTATTGTTAGTAATGTAACACCTGTTTGTTACAATATTTTTTTTTCTCTATTGTCCCACATATATTGTTTAGAAGCATTAGAAGTATTCTATTTTATCCGCCTTAACGAATAAATGAGATTTATTTTCACCATATACAAAAAATTGTATGATAGCCCGGTATATTGTATAAGTTGAAACAAATGCCTGTGATGTATGAAGGTGAATGCACAAAAGGTCATCAATGCATTTTGTATCCAGCAACCCCAGAATCACCAAGACTCATGTTCTTTGCCCCTGGAAATATTGAAGTTATGATAGTTTGTGCGAGGAAAGAAGAAATTACAAATCAATATAGTTCAGACATTGTATCGTCGTTGGGTGACCAAAATGTCGAACTACATATTATCTCAATTTGTATTACGACCTTTTGCTAGCCCTTCGATGATATTCTGGCTATAATATGCATATCGGCCCCTTGATCTACAAGAAAGGCTACATTTCTCAAAAATTAAAGCAAGATACAATGAAAGCCTACCTCGCAATATATACTCCAGCAAAAAAAGAATTCTATATCCATACAAAGAAAATAAGCGTATTCACTGTATTTAATTGTGGAAAAATGCTAAAAAGATAAACACGTCTCATACAACTTTGCCGTTTGAAATAAGGCCCGGCCGCATCCTTCGAGCAATCATGGAATTAGAGTTTGGCGGCATATTGATTGAAACATAAAAGGAAAAGATTTGTCTCATCAAATCATAATTTTGACCAATTAAATGTTAGAGTGTTTATTGGATTCTTTGTGACATGTTGCCGGTTTCATAATAACCCCATATGTATCGTGATTTACCGAAGCGAACCCTTTACATCAAGGCTGTCAACAGATCATAATTCTGATCAACGCTCTCTTATCATTATCTTTACATAAAATCACTTTTATTTTTCATACTTTTCTCCACCCTTTTAACATCGTCATCATCAATAAGATCTATGTCATTCATTGTCGAGATAATGCTCCCTATTTTCGCATTATAATATGTTCTTTTTAATTTATCGCATGGTATATTTTGCGTATAGTGGATTATTCATATCAAGAAAATGTTTCCTCCTTTTCTCCCACATTTCTGTTGTTACAATGATGTGAATGTTTAAACAAGAGGACCATGATGGTCCTAAATCGCTCACCTGAGGCATCTGCAAATTACAGTCCTTTTTTGTATAAAAAAGACTTAACTTGAGCAAAATAAATAAAACAAAATATAAGATTTTGGGCTTTGTACAAAACAATCCAGTAATGCTTTCCAAAAAAATGAATGCCTTTGGCTTTATTGTTTAATCCATTACCAAACTATTCCAGAATTTGTCACCCTCAGGAAAAAAAGGTTTAAAAAAGCATTGTGAGAAAGGGAGTGACAAGCTATTTCTCCATTTCTATTTAAGAATTCTTTCAATGCGATTTATGCAATTTTTGACCCCAGGAGCAGAGACGTTTTTTATCCTACGAGCATTTTTTCCTATAACATAGTACAAAATTATCTAGTTATGCTACATACCAAATATGAATGCCCTTCACCATATATTTCAGAAGAAGAAGTCTTTTGAAGTTGCTCTAATTGGATGTTTTCCAAAATTTTGGACCTAAAGGACAGTGCCATGTTTTATCCCAGGGCTAAGATTTTAGCTAACATGATAAAGAACCATCTGTTCATGCTATATACCAAATATGAATGCCTAAGACTTTGTAGATTGGGAGGAGAAGACTGTTGAACATGGTCTAATTGAGCATTTTTACAAACTTTGGACACCCAGGGAAGGGGTAACCTACAGGCATAATTTTAATCAAAATTGATAGATAACAGCCAGGCTATGCTACACTCAAAATATAAATGCCCTCCACCTTAAAATGAAGATTTTTTTTAACATACTCAAATTTTGCATTTTTCCCAATTTTTGGACCTCTAGTGCAAAGCCGTTTTTGACCCTGGGAGGACAACTTTAAGTGATATAGTACAAAACCATCTAGTTATGCTACATACCCAATATGAATATCTTAGACTTTATAGTTTAAGAGGAGAATTCTTTTGAAATTGCTCTAATTAAGCATTTTTCCAAACTTTGGACTTTGGGGGTGGGGCCATTTTTGACCCCAGAGATTGAATATTTAAAAACTTGGTAGAGAACCATATGATTAAGCTCTATACAAAATATAAAGGTCTATGGCCTTGAAGTCTATGAAATAAAAACAACAACAAAGATTTACTAAAATTTCCTATTTTCATATGCCGCGGTTACAACATTTTTTCACTGAATGAAATTCTTTCAACAACTTTTGAAGAGCTTCACCCAAGGAACATCCCTGCAAAGTTTCAGCTTGATTGGCCTACTGGTTTAGGAGGAGAAGATTTTTAAAGATATTTAAAGAATTACTAAAGATTCCCATTTTCAAATGCCGCTGTAAACAGAGTTTTTGATGGAATTAAATTCTTTTAACAACTTTTGAAGAACTTCACCCAAGGAACATCCCTTCAAAGTTTAAGCTTGATTGGCCTACTGGTTTAGGAGGAGAAGATTTTTAAAGATATTTAAAGAATTACTAAAGATTTCCATTTTCATATGCCGCAGTTACAACATTTTTTCACGGAATGAAATTCTTTAAACAACTTTGAAGAGCTTCACCCAAGGAATATCCCTGCAAAGTTTCAGCTTGATTGGCCCACTGGTTTAGGAGGAGAAGATTTTTAAAGATATTTAAAGAATTACTAAAGATTCCCATTTTCAAATGCCGCCGCAACCAGAGTTTTTGACGGAATGAAATTCTTTTAACAACTTTTGAAGAACTTCACCCAAGGAACAATCCTGCAAATTTTAAGCTTGATTGGCCCACTGGTTTAGGAGGAGAAGATTTTTTAAAGAAATTGTGGATGGACGGACAGACGGACAGACGGTTGACGGACAACGACCGATCACAATAGCTCACCTTGCACTTTGTGCTCAGGTGAGCTAAAAAGCAACTGATATGCTGTCCTGTGGGCTTAATTGATATTAAGAAATGAAAAGAAGAGAGAGAGTGAGAGAAAGAGAGAGAGAGATAGAGAGAGAGAGTGAGAGAGAGAGAGAGAGAGAGAGAAATGAAGAGAGATCTAAATTGGTAGACACACAGACAGAAACAAATATTTCAAAACAGAATGCCTGCTTAGTTCATTTTGACACATGTGCTGTGAGATCGTGTAAAGGTCTATTGCTTGAAATAAGCTACTTTTTCTTTTATCACCCCTTTGAATTTGGAAAAGTCCAAAATTTTGAAAAACCAATAAAGGACACAAAAAAAGATTTGGAAACCATTGTGTATAACAAAGAAATTGCTTGTTGCTATATGTTTTCTATTTAGAAAGTTGAAAAAGTCTAAAATTTCATAAACTTTAGATTGTCGTCTGCAACTCCTTTCGATTTGGACCAGCCTAAATTTTGCTGTCTGTTAATGAGTTAAAGATGGTGTATACCTTTTCATCTTTGATAACTAGTTGATTATCTAGTAAATGTGATGACATCACAGGAAGAGTGACCACTTGAACGTTGTCAAAATATGGCGGCGATCTATAAATAGCACCTTCTAAAGGCATGATGGGAATTGGACGTATCACAGACTGCTTCCCTGTTGGACTGGTTTCCGGACTTGAAGTCACGATTAGTGTGGGATCTGGGGGCTGATAACCATTCTTCTCCTCTCCTTTAAGGGAAGAAATGAATCACAGGTGACATTATTCAAAAAGGGCATCTCAAAGGTTAAGAGCAACACTGTTGTAAGTGTCTATATTTATATTCACCCTTGAGACAGTGTTGTGCTAAGCCCTGAGGATTCTGGGAAAACTGCAATACAGAAAACAGATCCAGTGCAGGTTGACCTTATTAGTTAGTATTTCACACACACACATGTGTGTGTATGTATCTGAAAGTAGAATGACCTTTCTATGTTCAGAAAAACTGCAAAAAGGAATAAACTTCTGCCCTGGTCAGCCTGTACAGTTTGCAATCTGAAGCAATCTGCAACAAGAAATTTCTTCCTTTTACACAATGTTTTCATAAGCATTTTTCAAGGTGTGATTGTATGGGAATGGGTAAAGCAATATAATTATATAAAGAAGAGCACACCATTGACAGCCTGTCGGTATAGGATCATTAGCACATTTCCAAACAATTCCACATTTTTACTCACCAAAAGAAATATACATCACATGCAATTTTTTATTTTCCCACATTGTCTACTTCATATAGCGCTTATTTTCAATTTAAACCAACTTTGTTTTGTCGTCTGCAACCTCTTTCAATCTAGACCAGTCTAAAATTTTGATTTAACCAAATGACTTCAACCATCTACCTGCTTTGTTGATGAACTGGCTAGGGGAGTACGGTTCATTGTGACCCTCAGTTACAACATTGTCATGTTTTTGGTCTCGTTTGGCCTCCAGACGCCTCGACACACTACGCAGAATTACCTGAAAAACAGGAACACTCAAATTTAGGTTTGTAATTATATCAGTCCATCTTGCTTATTGACGATCACTGGTAACTCCCACTGACCTCTAATGTGGCAGTTGACCAATCCCTGGCCCTGCCCACTTAATCCTTTGGTCATGCACACCAACTCTGAAAGAAAGTCTCGCTTCAATCTTAAAAATCATTATTTCAAAAGATTTATGGCTAGGAGCATGTAACAACTAGAGGCGCTTGAGCGCCTGTATCAATGCACAGGCACGAATGTACTGATTAAGCAAATTTTTGCATGAATTCAAAATAAACTGAATATAAAGAAAACAAATCTAAGTCATTGAAAGTTTTGAAAAAGTTTTTGAGGACCATTTCAAACTTTTCATGGTTTTTACAAAAGTCAAGGTATGTAAAATTCATATTGTAAAATTTTCACGATATACCATATATGGACATAACCTAATACCATGACAGCCATGTTTTACAACTAATCAAAATTATCAATCGGAACTCCTCGTTCAATTCTACGAATCAAACCTCGGATGTATATAAGGCGGAGCATTATGTAACAAAATGGTGCATTTTGCTAGCCGGAAACAGTGTAAGAAAACGTAGCGCGTAATCTCGATAAACCCGGATGGTATAACAGTCTCAAAATCGCTGAAAAAATTAAATTTTCTTGTGTTGTTTTATGTTCTGCCCTATTTTGCTCTGATATTAATTTTCCTTTGAAGAACAGAACTTTATGAGATACATTTATCGCAGTTACTTTGCATAACGGAAACCGCCATTTTGGAAGTTTGTCACGTGAATTTTGAAATTGTCCGACGATGTACATCCGAGGTTTGATTCGTAGAATTGAACGAGGAGTTCCGATTGCAAAATTATATGAAGGAATCTGACAAACAGTCATCTGAGAATCATTCCTGTCAAATTGGGTTGAAATCCATCAACAGGTTTCTGAGAAATTTACAAAGTTTTCAGTATATACCATATATGGAAATTAGCCCTGCAAATTAAAGCCTTATATTTCATCCAATTTAAATTCTATTTTAAAATCTCATAATTCCCATGAAATTTGGTTGAGATCAATCACCAGTTTGCTGAGAAATTTACAAAGTTTTCAGTACATACTATATAATTATGGAAATAAGCCCTGCTCATTTATGTTATATTTTTCATCCAATCATATTTTTTTTTATAATCTGATAAAAGGTTACCCAAGGATCAATCTGGTCAAATTTGGTAAAAAATCCATCCACTGGTTTCAGAGAAGAATTTCAAAGTTTTTACCATATACGGTAATTAGCACCACCCATTAAAGCCACATTTTTCATCCAATCAAAATAATTTGAAGAAATGTGATGGAGGGTCAACCAAGGATCATTTCTGTGAATTTGTTAAAAATCGATCTACCTGCTTCTGAGAAGATTTACAAAGCTTTCACCATGTATGAAATTAGCCCCATCCATTAAAGCCATGTTTTACATCCGACCAAAATTCTTTGAAGGAATCTTAGAGGGTCATCCGAGGATCATTTCTGTGAAATTTGATTGAAATCTAATCAGTACTTTCTGAGGAGAAGATTTCCATAGGAAAAGTTTAGACGTATGGATGGACGGATGGACGACCAGACAGATGGACAGGCACATGCATGATGGACACAACGCCATGACGATACTTCTCTGGCCTTGAACAGCCAGTGGAGCTAAAAAGCAGAATGGTTGGTTGAAGACCTAAACGTCATAACTACAGCTGGAATAATGTATAGTTAGGACATTTAGTTGCCAAACCAACAAAAATGTTTCACACAAATGGTGGCCAATGCCGAAGTTCAAATCTTAATTCTGGGCTGAATGAAGGATTTGATTGGTCAATATATTCCTTGATTGACAGCTGCAATTGGTCAGTTCAATTAAGATATCAAATATCAGTTTGCATACTGATAGCTCAGTAAAAAAAAAAGGAAAATCAAAGGTTTGTGAGCTTAACTTACTACAGCTCCAATAGGCTGTGGTTATTCTTTTTACGTCTCCAAACTAATGGAAATGTTTTAGATAAATTTTCGATATCAACATTCACTTCCAGTCCAAATGAATAACTTAACCTTTTACCTATTTTCAAAATTTGGACTTGTCAAAATTCAAAGGGGTAGCAGACATGCCAGATAATACCATAAAGTAAGTAAAATTCAAAAAGTAACCTGCCTATATGAAAGAAAATATTGCGGAAAAATAAGAAATTACTTTTTGCAAGTAATTTCTTTTTCCACAATGTTTCCTGCAAATATAATATCACAGGGATGTAAAAATGGGATGATACAAGAAAAGGTTAATAACCTAAGATTTTTTATTGGCAGCAGCAATCCAGTTAACCCTTTCCCGTTTTTTGAAATTTTAGACTGGTCCAAATTGAAAGAGCTTGCAGACGACAATAAAAGTTGGATGCAATTAGAAAAGTAACCATTCTATAGCTTAGAAAATATTGTAGGAAAAGAAGAAATTGCTTTATCAAGCAATTTCTTCTTTTTCCACAATGTTTTCTCAAGTTTAAAATCCCGGGTTTGTACAGGAAAGGGTTAACCCATTCCCACACAATGCCACCATTGTGTACCACTACTGAAAAGAGCTTAGGAAACATTTTTAAAAATGAAGAAATGACTTATAACAAGACATGCAATGTTAAAATTTCAACAACTCAAACATGTCTTCTTTTTTTGAATTTGGACAAGTCCAAAAATTGCGTTGAGTGGGAATGATCTAAAAATACATTCTAAACACATTCCTGTGGAACAGGAAATTTGTCTTTGGTAAATGTTTTATTTTTTAGAGGGTAAACAAAGATCATAGTCATTTTGATTAAAAGACAAAAAGAGATTTTATAAAAAGACAAAACTAAGATTGTAAAACACCAGGTCTTATGTTTTGCTTTCCCCACAATTTTAACCCTTGTAATGCCGAGCCCAGAAAATGATTTCTAAAAGAATTATTGATTTTTTGAAACAAAAAGTTCTCTTAGTGCCTTCAGCCCTTTGATTTTATTGCAATTTAGTAAGGCAATTTATACAGTATGACAAGGGTTAAGCTGGTCAAAAGGGAATGATATATTATTACAAGAACACTCTGTCTCAATTAAAAACTACATGTATATACTAAGTAAAATAGGAAGAAGTTTTTAATTCTCAATAGTTTTAATTAAAGGTCAAGTGACCAAAACTTTGGGAAAAATGCTCATATAATAATATATTATAAATTAATTCACTGTGGAATATTATGTTTAGAAGAAGTTATCACAAAGTAAAGGAGTTTACAAACAACTTTTCAGTGTGTGCCAAAATGGGAAAATAAGTGCCAAATAGGGTAGAAAAATTTGCCAGGAAATGAGAAATTCCTCGTAACAAGTAATTTTTCCCTTTTCTACTAAGTTTTCAATGATCATATTTCCTCATGAGGTCTAAAAGTGTCTTAGTTTGGTAAAGCCTGTCTCACACAGAACACACGGCTTATACAGTTGGCCACCCGTGTAAACCATACATACCACCGAACCAACCGTGGCCTTATCCAAGTTACAATCAAGCCATTCGAGTGTATTTGTGAAAGCCGTGTATAATTTTAAAAAAAACTGGCAAGGGTGCCTTGTCCGTGTATGATTGTATTAGCGATCGAACAAAACTGTGAGAGTCCGTGTGAGACCGTATGAGACTGAATAATTTTACAACTGCACATGAAGTCCACTCCACAAGAGAGCTCAACCGTGTCAATATCCTATATAAATCGTATGAAATTGGTGAAACCGTTCCGAATTCCTACATCCGACACCCAGATCAGCACTCGAATGTCTCACGATCACCGTACGATTCACACGAGTGTACTGGGTTTTTTACGATCGCTATACAACCAATAAGGTTTCATACAATCGTCATACGACCAACAAGGTTCAAATACGAATTATACATGGTCAAGTATGACCAGACACGGTCTCTACGTCTGTACAAAGCTTGTGTATGATCATACAGCACTCGAACACAACAGAAAACACAACTACCTGCTGCCACTTTGAATAAACAGAGTACTTGCTACATAATGCATCCAAAGAAGAAGAAGGTCCCCAAAAGAATCCCCTCCGTGGAAGATTCTCCCAGCGATAATACAAAAAGGGCCACCAAGGCCCTCTGACCACTTCTTCTCTTTCTGTGGGTTGCTCTTGTCTCCCCTCACGCTTCTGGCCAAAATAATCTCAATGTCTATCAGTCTTATCATGATTTCTAATTACCTTATTATATCATCTGCTATTTTTCTAACTTCTCTGTTGAAAATTCGAAAATTTATGAAGCCAAGCGATCAAAATGAGTCAATGTATATCAAAACATACACGAATGTGTGATAATTGGAGCATAACTTGATCAAAAGTCGGTGGGACTGTATGTAAACCCTGTAAATATCCAGTTAATTGAGAAAAAGTCGTGTTTAATCATACTAGGCTGTAACAGACCCAACTTGGAACAGTACAACAATCGTATGAAAATCTTTTGCAAATCGTGTTCAAAACTTGCTTGACAGAGTATATCCGTGCTTTGTTCGTGCATACTCATGCTACATTTGAGTGTAAATTGTACAAACTCATCCTTAGGCATGGTTGGAGCTCAATACTCATACCAGTCAACCTGTGTATAACCAAGTATACCGTATTGGAACCGTGTGCCCAACCGTGTTCTGTGTGAGACAGGCTTGATGGGTTTAAACAAGGAACAGTTACAATGTCACAAGTATTTTAACCTTTGTTATGCTGAAACCGGAATATTCGTGTTTTGGCAGGAAGTGTAGACCAAGATCATCCTGCACATAAGTGCAGACTGATCTTGATCTACACCTCCTGCTTGTACTTTTCCCGCCAGATCTGTTTATGAAGTTGATTTCTAAAAGAAATATTGATTTTTCAACAACAAATTCTATCAGTGATTTCAGTCCTTTGATTTTACAGCACTTCAGTAAGAAAATTTATACAGCATGACAAGGGTTAACTTATTATGTTCTTTATCCCGGGAGGCCCCTTTTTGCTTACATTATGCCTGTTACTTGTAAGATTGAATTGCATATTTAAAACAGATTCATATTAATCCTTTTAGTACAGCTTGAAACAATACAATTCTATTTTGTGGTGAAAGCTTGGTTTCAAAATCAAAGCAAGAGCCAAATCATAACTAAATATGATATACATCTTTGCACTTAATATTATTTTATAACCCAATTCCACACAAGAACGCTTTTTGACACCCAAAAGAAAACATTCTTTGGAAAACATTGTGGGCAATGAAGAAACTGCTTGTTACAAGTAATTTCTTCATTTACCACTATGTTTTCTTCCTAGAAAGTTGAAAAAATCGAAAACTTGATAAACTTTAAATTGTCATCTGCAACTTCTTTCAATTTGGGAAAGTCTAAAATTTTGCCTTCTTGTAATGGGTTAACCTCAAAAGACAAAAAAAAAAGATATTCATCAACCTGAAATTGTCGATAAAGGCCAGTCTATAAATTTCTTGTGTTCTAATGGGTAAACCAGATGATCCTTTTTGGCGCCTCTCAAGAAAAAAAAATGGAAAAACATAGTAAAATGAGAAGTTTCTTGAATCAAGCAATTATTCATTTTCCACTATGTTTTCTAACAAGAAAGTTATAAAAACTAAAGTATAGTAAACTTTAAATTGACGTCTGCAGCTGACCGATGTAAAATTTTGTTTCTGGTAATGGATTTATTATTCATGAAGCACTACAATACAACATTGACCATCAAGTACCTGTTCAGAGCACTGCATGCCCTCATCCCTAAATGTAACATCGTCAGCATCCAAATGTGAAACGATTTCAGAAATACTCTCTGTTGAACTTGTCGAGTCGAAACGATGCACAGAAAATTTCTTTACCCAAACCATAGTTATCTTGTTTGTTTTAATAGATTAGTGATCTAAAAAAGTTCTTGCTTAATTTATAGCTTGCATTAAATGCTTAGAGTGCCAATTTTTTCTTTCATATTATTTTCCAGCTTTTTTATTTAAATAATTATTAACGAAATTAAAGTTTACAAGTTATATTTTATTTATCAATTTATATGAATTTATGTATCATAGAATTCATTTTTTTTTCACTAGTCAGAGTCTTTAGTCAATTTCATATATCTAATGACAAATGATGTCCGAGACCCTTTGGAAAAATAATCATGTTTGGTTTACCTTATATATCAAAGAGAATCAGACATTTTAAAATTGCTGGTGGCATAAGATTTATACTGACAATATAATTTGTAGAAACTTACAATAGTATTGAATCTATATTTTCTACTGTATGTCGATAACCAAACCATCATAACTATCACTTATAAAAACTGTAGTTACAATGTTTTGATCTTGATAATATATGCCATATTTTAGAGTGTTTCCTGGAGGGCAGGTCAGCTTTTACGTCAATGTTCTAACCAACTTTTTACACGTTATCCCTTTACCATCACTGACTGTCAACTTGAAAACTTCTGAAGACCCTATCATTAAGAAAAATAATTTAAAACCCCAAGGTATATTCCCTGATCTCTTCTTGTTCTTTGATACAATTAAAATCTAGTAACCAGATAGTTGTTTTGGTAAGAAATTGATAATTTGAAATTCAAAACAATGTAAAAAGTAAAAAAGAATTTGTGAACAAAATGGAAAACAGGAAAAACAAACAAATTACAAAGTACAAATTAAATATATTTTAGGTTATATTTACACTCATGTCCCAAAAAAAGATAAAAAAAACTATCAAAGTGGAATAATTTTACTACTATTTCTGCATGTTTTCTTGTTTGTTTTTTTCTAAATAAATCCTCTTGCTATCAGGTAACAATGTGATGAAAGACTGTTCTACCTTTAACATGTTATCATTCCAAAACCCAATGACGTCAATTTCTGAGCAACAGTAGCACATCTGCTAATTAAAAGTTCTGATTCCTATAGTGACTTACTTGAATTGATATATTTTTTCCTTAGTGCATGGTGCTCTTTTAGAGTTCCAAAAAACAACAAAAGGAATCAAGAACTTTAATCCATTCCCGTACAGTGATGCATTTTGACGCCCCTTAAGAAATACAATTTGGAAAACATTGAGTAAAATGAAGAAATTGCTTGTCACAAGCAATTTTCTTCATATTAATACAATGTTTTCTATTTAGAAAGTTGAAAAAATCTAACATTGCATAAACTTTAAATTGTCGTCTGCAACTCCTTTCAATTTGGACCAGTCTAAAATTTGCTGTTTTATAATAGGTTTATATGTTGATATGTGAAGAAAGTAAGGATACTTGTTATGCAAAGTTTTTGAAACAGTTTTTTTTCAACTGATTAATTGAATGGGGTTTATCGCCCTTTTTAACAGTATTTCAGTCATATCACAGCGGCTGGAGCACCTAACAATGGTTCCTGGTATTTGTCACACCAACACTACCACTGCACCCTTTCCTAGCCTCCAGATGCTATCTCACATAGGTTTAAGATATGTACCTTAACCCATTACCAGAGGGCAACACATATATTCAAAATATGGTCAAAGTATATGCAAAGAGAATTCGCAAACAAAAATTTATCAATTTTCAACTTGAGAACATTGTAGAAAGGGAAGAAAATACTGTATTGAAACTGTATGTAGAGTTGTGAACACAAAAATTTGCTTTTAACAAGCGATGTCTTAATTTCCCACCATGTTTTCTAAAGAATTTTTCAAGCAGAATTATTCCTGAGGCATGGCCTAAGTCATATATCACCCAGAAAATGAGTTAACCAATTCCCACGAGAAAACATTTAGGATGTCTAAATTCAAGAAGTTGCAGATAGCAATCTTAAGTTTATGAAATTTAAAAAATCTTTTAGGGTAGAAAACAATGTGGACAAGATCTTCACAGAGCGGCACATATACGCCCACAGGGGCTTGTCAGTGATGAAAAAAACATTGTAGAAAATTTCAATCATTTTCAATAAACACTAGGCACAAGTTTAATACCTTTTGAAAAGTTGCTTACACTAAAATTGGACAATTTTTCAATTCAAGGGCATATAATTGATGAAGAACTGGAGGTATCATAATTTTAAATGTTTAAAGCACCACTAGCAACTATGTAGCATTCATTATACAAAGTTACAACTTCTTTTGATTGAAACTGTAGGAGGAGTTGGGCACACAAGAAATATGGTGATTCATTCGGATTTATGGGCAAACAAATCAAGAAGGACTGGAGTGATTCAAATTTCAAAGGTCTTTTGCACAACTAGACATCATAGAGATACAATGTAGCAAGTTCTGTTTGTTCCCATTGATACTGTAGGAGGAGTTGCGCACACATGAAATAAAGTGAGATAATTCAAGATAATTCCAGAACAGTGATTTGAATTTCAAAGATTTTATGCTCAACTACATATCATAGAGATACATTGTAGCAAATTTGAGTTCATTCCCATTGATATTGTAGGAGGAGTTGCAAGCACATGAAATACATGTGTAGAGATTTTTTTTTATTCCAGGGCACATAATTCAAGAAAATTGTAGAGCACCTAGAGTAATTTGAATTTCAAAGGTTTAATGCAAAACTAGACATCATAAGAAATCATTGTGGCACATTTCATTTCTTCCTATTGATACTGTTGGAGGAGTTGCACACACAAAAAATTGCCTATGGACAGACAGACAGAAAGACAGACGGGCATTAGTGTCCGGGGCATTAATGTAATACAGCCCTTTTGGCATATAAAATGAAATTACCTGTAACAAGCTAAAAAGTACAAGTAAAAAGGTGCCATTGTGTCAATACCTTCTAACATAGCGGTATCAAGGGGGAGATGATGCCTACACCCCCCAAATTTTGACAAGAATGGAAAACAAACAGACATCAATTCAAAAGAACTATAATTTGAAAATCACTACCATATAAGGTGGAAATGAGTCTTAGAAAAGAAGTAATTGCTTTAACAAGCCATTTCTTCTCATCCACAAAAGAATTTCTTGATTATTTTATCTAAGGGGATTGAGTAGAAATGGTTTTGAAATTCTTCCTAAAGGGCAGTCGGTAGCGCGTCAGACTCCTAATCTTAAATCATGGGATGTCATGGGTTTGACCCCATGAAAAAAAAGCTTTGGAAAACATCATGGAAAATGGAAAAATTGCTTGTACTTCATCGTCCACATTTTTTTGTACCTGAAAGCTAGAGGAAAAAAATCCAAAGTTTCATAACCTTGAACTTGTTAACTGCAACTGCTTTCAATTTTGTTCAAATGGACCAGTAAAAAAATGCCATCTAGTAATGGGTTAACTGAGTCCACAGAGAAGCCTTTGATCAGACTGTGCAGATGTGCGCACATAATTGAGTTAGTGTCACATGCTAGCTTGTTGCACTTTATCATGGATGCCATTGCTCGTTGTTATAGCATGGTATGAATGGCATGCAGTTTCCTTGCACTCCAATTTCAAATTCTTTTGCCCTCAACTTTCAAAGATTTTAACCTTTTTAAGAGAAAACTATTAACACAAGTCTCTAAAATAGGTCCTGCTGACGTCCTGAAATTAGCAAGTTCTAATGAATGACGTCAGTTTATCTTTCCATTTCAGATATTTCCTTAACCCATTCCAACTCAAGCCCTCCTTATTACGCCCCGCAATTAAAGAGCTTTGGAAAACATTGTGGAAAATGAAGAAATTGCTTGTATCAAGCAATTTCTTCATTATCCACAATGTTTTTTACCCCAAAAGACGAAAAAAATTAAAATTACATCAACTTGAAATTGTCGTCTGCAGCTCCTTTCAATTTGGACCGGTCTAAAATTTTGTTGTGTTGGAATGGGTTAACAGAAAAAATAGCAGACTACTGAGTGGATAGAGTTTTTCAAATTTTTTCCCATTACCACACAACAAAATTTGGACTGGTCCAAATTGAATGGAGTTGCAGACAACCATTTTTTATTGATTCAAAAGTCTCTGTCTATATGGGGTAGAAAACATTGAGGAAAATGAAGAATTTGGTTGTTGCAAGCAATTTCTTCATTTTTCACAATGTTTTCCAAAGTTTTTATTAATGGGGGGCGTCAAAAAGGGAATCAATTAATAGATAGAAACGCTGTCTGGTGAGTCTACAGAGTTCCCAATTTTTTACCCTTTACCACGCAAGATTTTGGACTGAAAGAGTTGCAGAGGACAATTCTTTGTTAATGAAATTTAAAAAATCTGTCTTTTTGCTGTAAAAAACATTGTGATAGAGAAGAAATAAAGTTTTCATTCATATTCCACAATGTTTTCAAAGCTTTTTTCATGGGAGTATCTAAAAGTTTCAGCTGAAAAAAATTTAAGACTTGTGTATATTGAATATGTGAAGAGGGCAATATCAAGTTGGTGAAATTAAACTTATTTTTCTTTTATATGGTAGAAAACTTACAGGAAAATAAAGAAATTGATTGAAAGAAGCAATTTCTTTAATTTCCGCAATGTTTTCTAAAGCATTATCCTTTAAACACGAAAAAGCAGGACTGTGTGGGGATGGGTTGGATTACTCCTTTCCTGCACAGTCCCTAGTATTTACATCCATATGATTTCATTTTTATGCAAAGTGATTGTGCAGGGGTCAACACTAACAGTGTCCCGGGATCCCTGAAAATTTGAAGGGACCCAAACAATCTCGGGCTAGGGATTCTGTTAGGATCCTTCAATATTTCACCAGTACAATAGATCTTAACCTATCAACTAATGCTCCTTATTTTTTGTTTGCTTGTGTATGTAGAAAACATTGTAAATAATGAAGATATTGCTTGTAACAAACAATTACTTCATTTTCCACAATGTTTTCCAAAGCTTTTTTTCAAGTTGGGCCTTGAAGGGCAGGGTTGCGTGTGAATGAGTTCATGTATATCTAAGAGGGATCCCTGTTTATTTGGAGGATACCCTCAAGTAATAGGTAGTGATTCCTGTGGGATCCAACTAGAAAAGTTAGTGTCGATCCCTGTTTTGAAAAAAGAAATCGCTTGTAACAAGTAATTTCTTCTATTCTCATACTATTTTTGACTGATTTCAATTGTTTTGGCTATTTCTATTAGGGTCCACCAAAGGAACATTTTTGTCAAACTTGGTTTAAATTTGCTTTGTGGTTTAAAAATCCCTCTTTGTTTCTATATAGACCCCATCCTAAATGATTTTAACTATTTTGAAAGAGGTCAATATACTGATAATTAATGAATGATATCAAGGCTCTGGGCCTATTCAGGGTCGGGAAGATTTTAAAAGATTTTCTTTGAATTTCAACCAATTTCAACTATTTTGGCTATTTTTGAAGGGGACAACCAAAGGAACATTTCTGCCAAATTTGGTTAGAATTGGCCTAGTGGTTAGGGAGGAGATGCTGTTTAAAAACCCCTTTTTTTTCTACATAGGACCATCACCACCCCTGGGGACCCTAGGGTCATGATATTTGCTATTTTGAATGAGGTCAATATACTGATACTGAAGGGGACCACAACAGGAACATTTTGTTAAAATCGGCCCTGTAGGTTTTGAGATGTTGTTTAAAGAAATTGTAAATGAACAACACATGCCAGACAAAGAGTGATCACAATAGCTCACATGAGCACCTTGTGCTCAGGTGAGCTACAAATGGGAAAGGATTGATCCATTACAACAAATAGAAATTTTAGACTGGTCCAAATTGAAAGAAATTGCAGATGATGATTTCAAGTTGATGAAATTAAAAATTCTTTGTCAATCTAGGCAGAAAACATTGTGCATAATGAAGACATTACTTGTAACAAGATTTTCTACATTTTCCACAAGTTTTTCCAAAGCCTTTTTTTTTTGAGGGACATTAAAAAGTGTTGTGTGGTAATGGGTTAAACATATTTCATTTACATCATTTTAACCCTTGTCATGCTGAATAAAATTTTTTCAGAATTTCATTAAAATCAAAGGGCTGAAAACATGGGTAGTACTTGTTCAATGGCTAATTCATCTTTTCAAAATTGATTTCATGAACAACTCTGGCACTTATGTGCAGGCTGATCTTGTCTACACCTCCTGCCAAACCCGGAATATTCCGGATTCAGCATGACAAGGGTTAAAAATAATTACAAAGACTAGATCATTTATACAATTACAGATAAGATACAAAATGGATTGAAAAGCTTGCTATTAGCTATTAATTTTGATAAATAACACCTTATAAAATTGCAGTGGAACTACCTGATGGAGTCAATGTGAGAAGGAGGGGGGGACAATAGAGTAAGTTGGCGGGCCAGCGATTGGTCAAATGTTGGTCTATATATTTGTGTTTTCTAACATAAAACAGATAAAACAGCCTTTATTCCCCATCACCCCACCTGAAAGCAGATTTGCATGAAAATTTGATATAGGAAAATGATCTGCTTTTTTACTTGTTATTAATATCATTTTCACAATAAATATTCTTAAATCTACTAAATTCACTATAAATTCAATTTAATGTGATATATTACCTATGCCCTACTTTGAAATATCGGACCTAGTTCGACTTCAAGTGCTGCCGATAACCACTAAATTGCCAGCGGAAGACTATGAAATTATTGATACATCGTGGAACGGGGAAGTATTTCAGCAACTAAAATTTGTGAGAATTATTTTTTTGCCAGAAACCTACATCCTAATAGAAACACTTTAACATGCTCTACTTGTAGGAAAAACACTCAGCCATTCAAAATATAGTAAAATTTACAAGTTCTATGGGAGATATGACTGAACTAAAGGCGATTGAGTGCCTGTTATCCTCCACAGGCCTGAATGTATTCAATGTACTGATTAAGCAAAGTTAATGGTATTTTCAAGAATTCAACAGAAACTGAATCTGTCATACCTGGAAAATAAATATGGTCTCTAAAATCTTTGAAATAATTCTGGAGAAGCAACAGTCATGTCGGGTTAAGTAAAATTCATTTACTAACTTAGATGAAAAGGTATTTACAAAATTCCCACTGCTAACCCAAATATGGACATAAGTCATGACAATAAAACCCATGTTTTTCAACCGATCAAATCTATATGAAGGAATCTGACAGAGGGTCACCCGAGGATCATTCCTGTGATATTTGAATGAAACCTCTCAAAGATTTCTTAGAAGATTTTCAAAATCTTCAGAATATATTTCATTTATGGATATTAGTTCTCCCCCACCAAAAAGTCATGATTTTCATCAAATCCAATTCATTAAAGAAATCTAATAAAAGGTTGCCCAAGGATAATTTCTGTGAAATTTGGTTAAAATCAATCAAATGGTTTCTGAGAAAAAATTTTTTTTAAAAGTTGCCACTACATACCATATATGGACATATGCCCCACCCATTAAAGCCATTTTTTTCATCCAATCAAAATTCTTTTATATAATCTGATAAAAAGTCACCAAAGGATCATTCCAGTCAAATTAGGTTGAAATCAATTGACTGGTTTCAGAGAAGATTTTCAAATTTCCATAAAAGAAAATTAGCCCCGCCCCATTGACCAATATTTTTCATCTGATCTAATTGTTCCAATTATTTTTGAGAAGAAGATTTTTAAAGGTTTCACCATATGTGGATATTAGCCCTGCCCATTAAAGCCCTATTTTTCATTCAATCAAAATTCTTTGAAGGAATCTGATAAAGGGTCACCAAAGGATTAGTATGGCTATGAAAAAAGCCATGGAAGAGTCATGAAGTGAAGAAAAACGTTCATGCAATAGGACAAATTGCTTGTTACACTGCCTTGTAATGATAAAACAAAAGTTAAAATCAAACTTACCTCTGCTTTCATCGTGTGTGGTAGTTATGGTTTAATTCTGATCATTTTTCTTTTCTGACTTATCTTGCTGCTGTGTAATAGAAAATACATGAATAGAAAACTTAACTTGAAAATCATCCATTGACAAAATGTTGAGCCCATCAAATATTTGACCTTGAGCTGTTATCTTAACCTTGGAGCAATCTGTATATTCATTTCAACTGGCACATCTTCTCATGATGGAAAACAAGTTTCCAAAATAATTTTTAAAACTACTTAATGTAGGACATATGCTCTAGACAAGCTCACTTTAGAAAAATGAACCTTGAGTTGTCTCCTTGACCTTGGAGCTTTCTAAACTAGAGGCACTTGAGCACCTGTATCGCTTCACAGGCCTAATATAAACTGAATTATCTTTGCCATCTTTGCCATCACAGGCAAATAAATCTAGTCACTGAAATCTATGAAATAGTTCTAGGGAAGAATTTCAAACTTTGCACTGTTATACAAATGTCAAGTCGAGTCATGTAAAATTCATTTACTAAGTCAGAAGGAAAGTTACCGGGTATCAACAAAATTTTCATTGTACACCATGTATGAACATAAGCCACAACAATAAAAGTCATGATTTTCAACCAATCAAAATTATATAAAGGAATCTGTCAAAGAGTCACCTGAGGATCATTCCTTCGAAATTCAGTTGAAATCCATCTACTGGAAGATTTTCAGAGTATATTCCATATATGGAAATGAGCACCCATCCACCTTCCCCAACAAAGTCATGTTTTTCATCCAATCAAGTTCATATTGAAGAAATCTGATATAGGGTCTCAAAAGGATAATTCCTGTTAAATTTTATTGAAATCAATCCACTGGTTTCTGAGAAAAATTATTTTCAAAGTTCTCACCGTATACCATATATAAAAATAAGCCTCTCCTATTTCAGACATATTTTCATCCAATCAAAGTTCTTTTAAAAATAATCTGATAAAAAAGTCACCAAAGGATTATTCCTGTAGAAATAGATTGCCTTGTTTCTGAAAAAAAGATTTTTAAAGCTTTAACCAAATATGGAATTTTGCCCCGCCAATTGAAACCATGTTTTTCGTCTGATCAAAATTCTTCCAAGGAATCTGATAAAGGGTCACCCAATGATCATTCCTGTGAAATTTGGTTAAATTCTGTTCAGTTCTTTCTGAAAAGAAGATTTTTAAGCTTTTACCATATTTGGAGATTAGCCCCACCCATTAAAGCCATGTTTTTCATCAAGATACTTTGAAGGAATCTGATAAAGGGTCACCCAATGATCATTCCTGTGAAATTTGGTTAAATTCTGTTCAGTTCTTTCTGAGGAGAAGATTTTTAAAGTAAAAAATCATAGACAGACAGATATAGACCAACGGACAAACGCATGACGGACACACCCATAACAGACACCACTCCGTGACAATTGCCCCACGGTTATCAACCAGTGGAGTTAAAAATTGTTTGAAATGGCATATCTACTCATGCTGGAGAGCAATTGTCCCTAATTATATTAATAGCCATGCACAAATGTAGGAGATATGCTCTAGGCAAGCTCACTTTGAACATTTGACCTTGAGCTGTGACCTTAATCTTTCTGCTTTCTACCAAATTTGATTCAAATGGCACATCCACTCATGAAGAGTAATTGTGATCATTATTTTGAAATCCATACATAACTCTAGGAGTGATGGTCAGGACTAATTCAGACAAACTTATACACCGAATATTCATAGTGACAACTAAATCTTACTCACAGCAAGGTACACAAGGTACAAAAGGTATGTTTTAGTTTGGGATACCCTTGTTAATTGTCACCCGACAATAGAAAATACTTTTTGCATCAAATTAGAACTGCAAAGGGCAATTGGTCCTAATGCGCTCAATGAGACAAAGCTTAGAAATGTCAAACAGGCATTTTTGATGAGAGTCACCAGTTGGTTACCCCATACATTATAGGAAACCTTTAAGCTTCATTACTTGCCATAAGATGGTTTTGAGTATTTGTTTGTTTGTATGTTTCTATAAAGAATAAGGTATGCTCTGAATGAGCCAAAAATGAGATTTTTTATAACATTTTCCTCCTAATTTCTCAGAGCTTTCAATCAGCCAACGTTGACATATATTATGTCAAGGATATCATAAAAAAACATCTGGAAAATCAGACAGGGATGTAACTTTATGTCCGAGATAAGAGAAAAAATCCTGAATTCATCAACAAGACATTTTCCAAAATCACAAGATAAAGAATTCCATGATCAAAAGTATGTATACTCTCCCCAAAAGTTGATAAAATACCCTTGGGTAAAATTGAATCCACTGTTTACTGTTTACTGAATTATCTAAAAGAAGACCTGAAGCCCATGGACATTTTACATAGGGCGTACACAATTTTAGCAGGATTGCTAACTGAACTTTCACTCATTCTTAATTGATTTCTTTGAGAGTTTGAGAATAAACCTATCTCGATTTTGGCGTACCCCTGATTTTTTTAGTCAGTTAAAATAAATCCCCAAATTCTGCAAATCAGTAATTTGTCCAAATCTTAAAAGATTAAAAAATGTGTCCACACAAATTTGGAAAATGGGTTGTCAATGGAGATGAAATATTGAGGGAAAAGGAGAAATTAATTTTTATCACTATGTTTTCTCTTGTTCAATTCAAAGGGACGTGAAATCTAGGGACTATAAAGAATGTACTGCATGCCATATCTATTTATTTTCATTTAATCTATTTTCAGTGGAGGGGGAGTATTGTTGAGAGGGGGAGAATGTATAAAACAAGAGGACCATGATGGCCCTAAATCTCTCACCTGAGGCATCTGCAAAATACAGCACTTTTTGTCTATCCTGAAATTCTTTGTATTTAGATTTTACTCAAACTCTAATTACTGTCTGCAACTTAAATGGATGTAATTTTAGCAACCTCAGTAGAGAACAATCTGGATGTACTATAAATTAAATATGAATGCATTACAACTTATACATTAGGAGAGGAAGATATTTGAACATGCTCTAATTGAGAGTTTTTCATAACATTGGATGCCTTTGGAAGGGCCATGTTTGTCCAAAAGATAATGATGTTTACTATATTTTAATGTAAATGCTCTAGGACCTATATTTAAGAAGAATTTTTTCAATGCGATTTACACAATTTTTGAACCCAGGAGCAGAAACATTTTTTATCCTCAAAGCATATTTTCCTGTAACATAGTATGGAATTATTCAGTCATGCTACATACCAAGCATGAATGCCCTTCACCTTATATTTCAGAAGGAGAAGACTTTTGAAGCTGCTCTAATTGGGTTTCTCCATAATTTTGGACCTCTGGGGCAGTGCCATGTTTAATCACAGGGCTAAGATTTTAGCCAATATGTTAGAGAACCATCTGGTTATGCTATATACCAATTATGTATGCCTTAGACTTTGTAGATTGGGAGGAAAAGACTGTTGAACATGGTCTAATTGAGAATTTTTACAAACTTTGGACACCCAGGGAAGGGGTGTATTTTTAACCTACAGGCATAATTCAATCAAAATTTATAGATAACAGCCAGGTTACGCTACACTTAAACATAAAATTAATGCCCTCTGCCATAAAATGAAGATTTTTTCTAACATACTCAAATTTTGTGTTTTTCCCAAGTGCAGGGCCGTTTTGGACCCTAGGGAGAAAACTTTTAGTGATTTACTGCAAAACCATCTAGTTATGCTACATACCAAATATGAATATCCTAGACCTTATAGTTTAAGAGGAGAAGTCTTTTGAAACTTTTGACCCCCGAGATTAAATATTTAATAAATTGGTAGAGAACCATAAGCTCTATGCAAAATATACGTGCCTTTTGCCTTGTAGTCTATGAAAAAAACAGCAACAAAGATTTACTAAAATTTACTAAAATTTCACATTTTCATATGCCGGGGTTACAAGAGTTTTTAATTGAATTAAATCCTTTTAACAACTTTTGAAGAGCTTCACCCAAGGAACATCCCTGCAAAGTTTCAGCTTGATTGGCCTACCGATTTAGGAGAAGATTGTTAAAGATATTTAAAGATTTACTAAAGATTCCCATTTACAAATGCTGTGGCAACCAGACATTTTTACAGAATTAAATTCTTTTAACAACTTTTTTAGATCTTCACCAAAGGAACATCCCTGCATAGTTTCAGCTTGATTGGCCTACTGGCTTAGGAGGAGAAGATTTTTAAAGAAATTGTGGACGATTGGACAGACGGACGGCCGACGGACAACGACCGATTACAATAGCTAACCTCGCACTTTGTGCTCAGGTGAGCTAAAAACCTCCTTAATTTTGTGAAAACTTTCTGAAATTGAAATTTGGAATTTCAAAAATTCCTGAAATTGGTCTTTTAATGAGAGCACTGATTTCTATGTAAACAGGAAGGGTCCATTAGTGGAATTCAAACATAAACAAAGTGGTATCACATGAGAGGGGATAATTCTTCTGCTGAGGGAATTAGGACTTATATAAAGCATCTTGCAAAACTTTAATATGAATGATTCTGTTGACAAGAGGGCCATTAGCCCTGAAGCGCTCACCTGAGTTGATGGCTTTAGATGTAAAATAGCACAAGTGGCCTTATTTTAGTCAAAACAGACCCATTATTAAATCTTGTCCAGGAAATCACAAACAAACATTCTTACTACGTTTCCAGGTATCTATGCAAGAAAAGTAGCAAGTAAATTGGAAAGAATATTTCTTTATTTTAGACCTTGTGACCTAGTATTTGACCCCATGCGACCTTATATCAAATTTGAAAAAGATTTTTATTAAGACAAACCTCTGAACATATATCCAGTCAAATGAGTCAACAATATGATCTATAGAGTGAAAACAAGGTTTTTCTCAGATTTGACCAAGTTTTTTACCCAAATTTGAACATGGCAGAGATATTTTGAAAACAGGTATTCTGACCAAATATCAAACCAATTAGGCAAAAAGTGTGGCCTCTGGGATGTAAAGGTATTTCCTTGATTTGGCCTTGTGACCTAGTTTTTGATCCTATGTCAATCAAAGTCTGACTTTGCCAAGATATCATAGATGCAAACATTCTGGCCTAACATCAATTCAATTGAGCCAAAATAGGGTGTCAAAAGTAAAAAAATATATTTCTAAGATTTCACCTAATGACCTAGTTTTTGACCCCATTTGAAGTTGGCTAACATAACATTGACACTAGCATTCTGACCAAATATCCATTGAGCCAAAAATGTGACCACTAGAGTGCACAAAAGTATTTCTAAGATTTGACCTAGTCTTTTACCACATGACATCTAAAATGTGGCCTCTAAAGTGTAAACAAGGATTTGACCTCGTGACCTAATTTTGATCCCACATAATCTGAAATTGAACTTGTCCTTGAAATTATCCAGACAAATATTCTGACCAAATTTCAATTCAATTGAGCCAAAAATATGGGCTTTTGAGTGCACACAAGGTATCTTTAAGATTTAATCTAGTGGCCTTGTTTTTGACCCCATGTGACCAAAATTTGAATTTGGCTGAGATAACATAGAAACATTCATTTTGACCAAATATTATTTGATTCGAGCCAAAAAAGTGGCCTACAGAGTGCACACAAGAATAATTTTAAAATTTGACCTAGTGGCCTAGTTTTTGACCCCATGAGACCCAAATTTAAACTTGGACGAGATATCATGGCCAAAAACATTAACAAATATTTCATTTGAGGCAAAAATGTAGCCTCTAGAGTGAATTCAAGATTATTTCTTGGATTTGACCTAGTGACCTAGTTTTTTACTCCATGTGACCCAATATCAAACTTGACTGAGATATTATGAAGACAAACATTCTGACCAAATTTCAAGACATTTGATCCAAAAATATCACTCTGGAGTGCACACAAGGTATTTCAAGGATTTGACCTAGTGACCTAGTTTTTGACCCAAACAACCCAATATTAAAATTGACCTAGGTTGTAAGCAGACAAATATTCTGACCTAATATCAATTCAATTGGGCCAAAAATATGGGCTCTTGAGTGCACACAAGGTATTTCTAAGATTTAAGCTTAAGTGACCTAGTTTTTTACCCCATGTGACCCAAATTTGAACTTGGCTGAGATAACATGGAAAAAAACATTCTGACTAAATATCATTTGATTTGAGCCTAAAATGTGGCCTCTATAGTGCACACAAGATTGTATCTTCGATTTGAGCTGGTGACCTAGTTTTTGACCCCACATAACAAATATTGAATCTGACTGAGATATTATGCAGACAAACATTCTGGCCAAATATCCAGACTTTTTGAGGCAAAAATGTGGCCTCTAGAGTGCACACAAGGTATTTCTAATTTTTGACCTAGTGACCTAGTTTTTGACCCCATAAGACAATGTATTGAACTTGTCTGAACTTGTACGAGGTTTCCTGGAGACAAACATTCTGACCAAGTTTCAAGATCTTTGAGCAAATGTTTTGGCCTCTATAGTGCACACAAGATGGACGATGGACAGCGGGCGCTGGACACAGCTAGATCACAATTGCTTACCATGACCATTTTGTGGTCAGCTTGGCTGAAACAGGGTACACAAGGGTTGAACCAGAATATGACCCAAGAGTCATCACATGGTTCACTATGATGTTCTAAATACCAAATATCATGTTATAGGCTTCCTTCCTCATTATGGAGAAGACACTTTTTAAAGTTTTCCTTATTAATTATATGTCCAAATAAAGCCCAAATAGAGCCAAAAGGCCATCATATGAACAAACTTGGTATAGGTCCCCAATTACATGGTGCATACAAAATATCGATGTTCTAGGCTTTCTGGTTTCAGAGAAAATGTATTTTAAAGTGTTCATTCTTTGTTTCAATGTAAAATGGGGTACGGATGGGTAGAGCCCAAAAATGACCCAAAGGGTATAACATGAACAAACTCTTTACAAATTTACCTGGAGATTCTAGATACCAAAGATTTATACTTTAGGCTTTCTGGTTCTAGAGAAGAAGATTTATTACAGTTTTCAAAATTTTTTTCACACCCTGACAGGGCTCAAATATGATCAAAGAGGCATCATTTGATTTGTTTGTTTGAATGGTATTTAGTAGCACTTTTAGCAGGGAAAAGTATCAAAGCTATACACATAATATTTTGGAGAAGATTTTTTAAGATTCTCTTCTTTAATCCAAGAGATGTATTTGATCCCACAATATAGCACTAAAATCAAGAGCATTGAATTTTTTGAAGTATTTTGGAAGAGGGTCAATAGATGATATTAATATACTGTATACTAAAGCTCTAGACCTCAAAGTTTGGGATAAGAAGATTTTCAAAGACATCCTTCTTTATTCCCATGTAAAACAAAGGATCACAAAGAAAAGGGCTAATTTTCAGAGTAAAGTAATTCTTGGCAGTATTTTGGTAGAGGGTCCTTATGATAAATACCAAATATTAAAGCTCTATGCCTTTTTGTTTGGGAGAAGATTTTCTAATATTTCTTTCTTCATTCCTATGTAAAATCAGGAATTGCACAGAAAAAGGCTAATTTTCAGAGTACCGCAGTTCTTTCCAGAATTTTGTAAAGGGTCAATAGATGATGATATATACCAAATATTAAAGCTCTAAGGACTTTTGGTTTGGGAGAAAAAGAATTTTAAAGATTTCCTTCTTTATTCCTATGTAAAATAAGGGATTGTACAGAAAAGGGCTAATTTTCAGAGTATTGCAACTCTTTATAGCATTTTGGCAGAGGGCCAATAAATGATGAAACATACTAAATATCAAAGCATTAGGCCATATAGCTTGGGAGGAGAAAATTTTCAAAGATTTCCTTCTTTATTCCCATGAGTTCTTCAGTAGTTTCAATTCTTTGAAGTATTTTGAAAGAACATTACCTAAGGATCATTCCTGTGAAAATGGCCAGACGCCGAAAAATTACCTATCACAATAGTTCACCCAGACTACTTTGTGCTCAGGTGAGCTAAAAGAGTAATTTCACCAATATCGGTAAACTAGATGATTGTCCCAGAACAACTGCTGTCGAGCCCACAAAGTTTTGTAGGCATTATGCTCTGGACAAGCACAATTTCAGAGTTTGACCTTGAGCTGTGACCTTGACATTAGAACTATCCAAAAAATACTTTCGAATGGCACATCTACTCATGATGGAGAATAATTGTGGCAAGTTATTTTGAAATCCATCCATAAATGTAGGAGTAATTGTCCGGACAAATTCAGACAGATGGACAGGTGGACGGACTAACTAATGGACTAACACACTAATGCACTTACACGGACTTGTCATAGAGACAACTATGTCTTGCTCTCCACAAGGGGGCTTGACAAAAAGTGTACTATGTAAAAGGCAGGTTGCTATCTCTGTCTCATATCATTCCAAATTGAAAGAAATTTCAAGTGTTTATTTCTAATGTCTTTCAATCTTGAAGACTATTTTGTTGTCTGGTGATGAGTAAATGAGTTGTATCATATATCCCCCCCTCCCCCCCCCCCAAAAAAAAAATAGAATACCTTGGATATCAAAATGTTGAAATAGTTTCACGCATTGGGAAGCTTTCATCATGATAATAAAATCTAATTCATCTTTTCTTCAAGATTACTTAAAAGCACCGAATACTGAATATCATAGATAAATGTCCTCCTCAGATAATCCATATCCTGTTAGCTTATTATGTGAGAACAACATGTTTAACTGGTTCAAATCCAAAGAAGTTGCAGGCCACATTTTAAAGTTGATAGTTTATTAACATTTTTCTTCAACCCATAACCACAAAATATAACTTAAAGACAACTAGCTTTACCTGATGAAGTTTTGAAAATCTTTTGCTTTGGTGGTTGAAAACATTGTGAATAATGTAGAGACTGCTTGTAACAAGCAATTTCTTCATTTTCCACAATGTTTTCAAAGCTTTTTTCTTTGAGATAAAAAGTGGGACCGTGTAGGATTGGGTTAAGGGAAGGAAATGTTGACAAATAGAAATTGTTTGTTAAAAGCAATTTCTTGTTTATTCACAGGACTGAGAGATCAACTAGTATCATGGTCAAGTTCATTTAATCAAGTGCTTCCTCAGGGAACTCCCAGACCTAGGTTGGAGCTCTGAAATGTCTAGCCCAAGGACATACCCATGTGACCTGTGGCATGGCTAGGAATCAAACCATGAACCCTTGATTTCTCTCAGATCACATGTCTATCACCCTAGCCATAGAGCAATACAGGTCCCAATGGCAAGCTAAATTACACAAGATGATGTCATGTAAATGGTCGTCAATCCCTCACCTGAGTTCTGACTCAGCTTTTGTCCTTTTCTCTTGTTTTCTCTGAGAGGGAAGTTCCAGTCCTTTTGACTTAACTTATTACCAGATGCCAATTATAGACTGATCCAACTTAAAATAGAATTAAAAAATATTATCTAATGGTAGAAAACATTGATTGATTAATTGAATGGGGTTTAATGCCGTTTTTAACAGTATTTCAGTCATATTGTGGCGGCTGGAGCACCTAACAATGGATTCCTGGTATTTCTCACACCGGTACTACCACTACATCCTTTCCTAGCCTCCAGCTGCTATCCCACTTAGGTTTATGATTATCCACCCATTGGTGAGAGACAAATGTCGGAAAGATAATGTGCCGCCGCGGGGGCACTAAGAGAAAAGCAGATACTGTTTGTCAAGCTGTTTCTCCTTTTATCACATTGTTTTCAGGAACTGTATCTCACCAAAATATCAATAATGCTGCATTGCATTTTTTTTATTTATACCTTTTTTCAACTTTCAGTTCTTTAGAAGCCTGCAATATAGTGCTCAATACTACAATTGAGTAGTTAGAGGAATTTATTATTTTGCAAAAGTCTCTTTTTTTTTTAAATTCCATCAACTAAGAACTGCTGTCCACAATTTGGACCAGTCAAAAATTTTGTCATGTGGTAATTGGTTACAGTAAGGACAGACAGCCAATGAGTGATCACAAAAGCTCATCAGAGCACTTAGAGCTCAACAGGTGTGTATATTGTAATAGCCCTTGTCATGCTGAATCAGAATTATTCCTGTTTTGGAAGGAGGTATAGATCAGCCTGCACATAAAAACAGTCTTATCTTGGTCTACACCTCCTGCTTGTACTTTTCCTGCCAGAGAAGTTATGAAAATTATCTTCAAAGTGCTCTCAGCCCTTAAATCTTAATGCAATTCTTTAACCCATTACCACACAATGATGCTTTTAGACGCCCCCAAAGAAAAAGAGCTTTAGAAAACATTGTTGAAACTGAAGTAATCGCTTGCTACAAGCAATTTCTTCATTTTCAACACGGTTTTCTACCCAGAAAGTTGAAAAAATCTAAAATTTCATAAACTTTAAATTGTTGTCTGTCACTTCTTTTAATTTGGGCCAGTCTAGAATTTTGTGGCCTGGTAACGGGTTAAGGGATTTATACAGCATAACAAGGGTTAAGTATATCATGAAACCACTGATGACATTTTTTGTCATTCCTATAATGTTATGAAAAAGTCTGTTAAAAAAAGTTTGCAAATTGTAGCATCCTTTCTCTAATAATTTAAAAGTAATGGTTCATGGAAAAGGGAAATTGAAATAGTTATAATATGCATGTAACAAGCATTTTGTTTCTTCTTTTACCACTTCATCTTTTTTATTCCACTTTTGCCAATTTCAGACATTAAATTTTCAAAGGAATTGCAAACATTTCAAAGTGTGCGTTCACCATTGAACATTTATCAAATCATTGTTTGAAATATGTTGGGGTTTTTTTTGTTTGACCTTTCCAGTTTAATCCCTAGTTTTTACCTCCCTGTGATTCTATAATTGAGAAAACATTGTAGAAAAAGAAGAAAAAGCTTGTAACAAGCAATTTCTTCTTTTACCACAATATTTCCTACCCTACTCAATGATTATTTTTCAAATTTAATTCACTTTAATTTTTGTCTGCAAAACCTTTGAGTTTCAGGACAGGTCTAGAATTTTTTCAAGACATTTTTCAAAATTTTTCAAAACATGAAAGGGTAACAAAAAAAATTCAAAAGGCATTTTAAATAATTTGCCTCCATTTTTTTAAGTAATCAAAAATCATTTACCCACCTTTACATGTTTGGCATGTCGGACAATTCCACCTTTCCCATTATCGCTTTTATTCATCTATTGATCTTTAACTAAGGCGTGATTCATTCCTTTATCATCTATAAAATTCCACACAATCAATATCTTAATCTTTATTCACCTGTAAAAAAACAGAATACAAATCTAAATTTTTGTACCCTTAGCTTTTAAATGGATTTTTTTAAAATTACTTTGGTATGAGTACCTTGGTAAATAAATAGGACATCTAGAAAAATTGTATCCAAAAACAAGAGGCTCAAAACTAGAGCCTTATCAGTCACCTGAGTCCAAAGAGCACAAAAACAAACAAGAGGGCCGTTGGCCCTGGGACCCTCACCTGAGATAAAGGCTCTTTTTCTTTCAACAGTTTAATTTCATGATAAGGTTAGGATTATGAAACAAGTAGGCCACAATTACATATAAAGACTATGAACCTGGGGATCCAAAAGTGTAAATTCCAAATTCTAAGGCTTTAGTGCTAGTTTGAAGGAAGGAAAAAAATTTTTCCATGTGTTATAGTTTAAGAAATAAGAAAGAAGTCTGTGAACTGATGCTTCATGCCTATACCCCCCCCCCATATACTGATGCTTCATGCAAAATATCAAGGCTCTACGCCTTCTGGGTCAGGAGGAGAAGATTTTTAAAGATTATTTCAAAATTTAACTTTTGTTGCCATGGCAACCAGAGTTTTAAACAGATTTCAATTCTTTTAGCTATTTTTGAAGAGGACCACCTAAGGAACATTCTTGCCAAATTTGGTTCAAATCAGCCCAGTAGTTTGGTAGGAGATGTCATTTAAAAAATAATTTTAATTTCTATATAACCCCCCCCCACTGGGGCTCCACCCCTGGGGACCCTAGAATCATGATTTTAGCTATTTTGTAAGAGATCAATATACTTATGCTTTATGCAAAATATCAAGGCTCTACGCCTTCTGGGTAAGAAGGAGAATTTTAAAGATTATTTTAAAATTTCACTTTTGTTGCCATGGCAACCAGAGTTTTAAACGGATTTCAATTCCCGCCTAAGCAACATTTCTGCCAAATTTGGTTCAAATCAGCCCAGTGGTTTGGGAGGAGATGTCATTTAAAAAATCGTTTTTAATTTCTATATAAACACCCCCCCCCCTGGGGCTCCGCCCCTGGGGACCCGAGGATCATGATTTTAGCTATTTTGTAAGAGATCAATATACTGATGCTTCATGCAAAATATCAAGGCTCTACACCTTCTGGGTCAGGAGGAGAAGATTTTTAAAGATTATATTAAAATTTCACTTTTGTTGCCACAGCAACCAGAGTTTTAAATGGATTTCAATTCCTTTAGCTATTTTTGAAGACGACCACCTAAGCAACATTTCTGCCAAATTTGGTTCAAATCAGCCCAGTGGTTTGGGATGAGTTGTCATTTAAAAAAAACCCTTCTTTATTTCTATATAAACCCCCCCCCCCGGGGCTCTGCCCCTGGGGACCCGAGGATCATGATTTCAGCTATTTGAAAGATGTCAATATACTGATGCTTCATGCAAAATATCAAGGCTCTACGCCTTCTGGGTCAGGAGGAGAAGATTTTTAAAGATTATTTCAAAATTTCACTTTTGTTGCCATGTAAACCAGAGTTTTTAAAGGAATTCAATTCTTTTAGCTATTTTTGAAGGGGACCACCTAAGGAACATTTCTGCCAAATTTGGTTCAAATTGGCCAAAGGGTTTGGGAGGAGATGTCGTTTAAAGAAATTGTTGACGGACGACACACGATGGATTGATGCCGGGCAAAAGGGGATCACAATAGCTCACTTGAGCACCACGTGCTCAGGTGAACAAATAAAAGTTCACCAGGTGGTGCTACATACCAAATATCAAAGCTCTAGGCCTTTATTTTTGGGAGAAGAAGATTTTTAAAAGTTTTCACTAAACAAACCTATATGAAACTTGTGACTTCTTGGAATGGTCTAATTTTGACCCTAGGCCAATAACTTATAAAATCTTGATAGAGGTCCATCAGTTGGTGCTGTATTCCAAAATATCAATGCTTTAGACCCTCCTGTTTTGGAGGATAAGTTTATAAAATTATCACTATATAACACAATACGATCTTTTGACATCTGGGAGGGGCTAATTATTACCTTGAGGCCATAATTTATTCAATCTTGATAGAGATCCGCCAGATGGTGCTACACACCAAATATCAAAGCTCTATGCCCTATTTTTTTGGGAGAAGACAATTTTTAAAGTTTTCTGTATATAAGCCTTATGTAAAACTTGTGACATGACCTGGGGACCAGGTTTGAACAAACTTCTTAGAGGACTACTAGATGATGCCACATACCAAATATCAGAGCTTTAGGTGTTTTGTTATGGTAGAAAAAGATTTTCAAAGTAGTCACTATGTAAGACTTTGCCCCCGACCTTTACCAAAAGTGACAAAAAATTTGAACATGGTTGAGATATTTTGGAAACAGGCATTCTAACAAAATATCAAACAAACATTGCCAAAAATGTGGCTTCTTGGGTGTACAGGTATTTCTAAGTTTTTGCCTTGTGACCTAGTTTTTCATACCATGTCTCTGAAAGTTGTCCAAGATATCATGGATGCAAACATTTTGAGCAAATATCAATTCAATTGAGCCCTTGTTTTTGAGGAATCAAAATTTTAGGAACAAGTTTTGAAAAAGGTCACATAAGGAACATTCTTGCCAAGTTTAGTCCAATTTGGCCAGTAGTTTAGGAGAAGATATTAACCTTTTTCCAAAATAATGACGTTTTTGATGCCATCAAGAAAAATAGCTTTTGAAAATTAAGAAAAATGAAGTAATTGCTTGTAACAAGCATTTTTTTTTTTCATTTTCCACAATTTTTCTATCTGTAAAGTTGAAAATATATGAAATTTGATTGAGTTTGAATTGCTGTCTGCAACTTCTTTCAATTTTGACCAGTCTTAAATTCTCTCATGTGGTAATGGGTTAAAGAAATTGTTGATAAAGCATTGACACACAATGGATTATGGACATTGAGTGATGCTAAAAGCTCCCATTGAGCATGTTGCACTTAGGTGAGCTAAAAATATAAAATATCCAAATGATTATTTTCTTTACTTTCATGGCTCTTAAGGTTTAAAATAAAATTCTATCAACCTTTTTAATTAGGAGTTTTGCCCTAACACATGTTTCTGTCATTTTGTCAAAGATTATGATAACAGTTGTCATGCTGAACCAGGAATATTCCTGCTTTGGCAGGAGATATAGACTAAAATCAGACTGCACGTAAGTGCAGTCTGATCTTCGTCTAAACCACCTGTTCGGCATTTTAATTTCAGAGTTAGTAAATAGAATTAATCAATGAAAAATAATGATCCACAATATCAGGCATTCCAGTGCTTTCAGTCCTTTGATTTTAATGCAATTCTAAGTCAGGATTTTATTCAGTATGACAAGAGTTAATTTCTCATGTTTTTAACCCATTACTAAATGGGTCTAAATTGACTGGTCCAAATTGAATGGAGTTGCAGAAGAAATTCTAAAGTTTATGAAATTATTGATTCTTTTACTTTTCTGGGTTGAAAACATTATGTAAAATGGAGAAATTGCTTGTTACTAGCAATTTTTTTAAATTTTTCACATTGTTTACCCAATTCTTTTGCTTGAGGGACGTCTCAAAGCGTCACTGGGTGGGAATAGGTTAACTCAACAATCTTTGATACATTCTGATTAACCCATTCCAGAAAATAACTAGAAAAGCATTGTAGCCAATGAATAAATTGCTTGTCACAAGCTATTTCTTCATTGTCCACACTATTCTTTTGCTACAAAAGACAAAGATTCTTAAAATTCCAACAATCTCAAATTGTTGTCAGCATCATCTTTTAATTTGGACTACTCTAAAAATTTGTTTGGGATTGGAATGGGTTAAATGTTGTCAGTAGGACAAAGAAATGTGAAGATTATCTACTGAATATTTCTATTGAAGAGATTATAAAAGTGGTACTATGATTTTTACCTATTACCACACAATGACACACTTTTATGAACTAAACTAGAGGCACTTGAGAACCTGATTCTCTCAACCAGCCTGAATTTACTTATCATTCATGAAAAATCTAGTTGAAAACCATCCTGCAGTTCGCAAGAGTAAGATTTTCAAAATTTCAGTAATACCATGGAGACAAGTCCACAAATAAAAGCCATAATTTTCATCTGATAAAGAGTCACCAAAGGAATGTTCTGTGATATTTGTTGAAAACTTATATAATCCTTTGTAATCACTATATACCATATATGGAAATAAGCCCTATCCATTTAAGCCAATCAATTCTTATTCTGGCAATCTTAAAAGGGGTCATCAAATGATCATTCAAGAGAAATTTGGTTGAAATCCATGTAATGGTTTCCGAGATGAACACTCTTAAAGGTTTTACCATATATGGAAATTAGCCCAATCCATTTAAGCCATGTTTTTCATCTATCAAAATTCTTTTATATAATCTGATAAATATTCTTTGAAGGAATCTGATAAAGGGTTACCCAATGATCATTCCTGTAAAATTTGGATGAAATCCATCAAGTGGTTTCTGAGAAGAAGAATTTTGAAGGTTTCAACATATAATGGAAATTAGCCCTGCCCATTTAAGCCATGATTTTCATCCGATCAAATTTCTTTAAAGGAATCTGATAAAGGGTCACCCAATGATCACACCTGTAAAATTTAGTTGAAATCCATCGATTAGTTTCTGAGAAGAAGAATTTTGAAGGTTTCACCATATATTGAAATTAGCCCCACCCATTGAAGCCATGTTTTTCATCCTATCAAAATTCTTTGAAAGAATCTGATAAGGGTCACCTTATGATCATTCCTGTAAAATTTGGATGAAATCCATGTAATGGTTTCCGAGATGAACACTTTTAAAGGTTTTACCATATATGGAAATTAGCCCCATCCATTTAAGCCATGTTTTCATCCAATCAAGATTCTTTCATATAATCTGATAAATATTCTTTGAAGGAATCTGATAAAGGGTTACCCAATGATCATTCCTGTAAAATTTGGATGAAATCCATCAAGTGGTTTCTGAGAAGAATTTTGAAGGTTTCACCACATAATGGAAATAAGCCCTGCCCATTCAGCCATGATTTTCATCCGATAAGAATTCTTTAAAGGAATCTGATAAAGGGTAACCCAATGATCATACCTGTAAAATTTAGTTGAAATCCATCGATTAGTTTCTGAGAAGAAGAATTTTGAAGGTTTCACCATATATTGAAATTAGCCCCACCCATTGAAGCCATGTTTTTCATCCTATCAAAATTCTTTGAAAGAATCTGATAATGGTCACCTAATGATCATTCCTGTAAAATTTGGATGAAATCCATCAAGTGGTTTCTGAGAAGAAGAATTTTGAAGGTTTTACCATATAATGGAAATTAGCCCTGCCCATTAAAGCCATGTTTTTCATTCGATCAAAGTTCTTAGAAGGAATCTGATAAAGGGTCAACCAAGGATCATTTCTATGAAATTTGGCTGAATTTTGTTCAACACTTTCTGCGGAGAAGATTTTTAAAGTAAAAGTTTACGGATGGACGCATGCACAAAGGACATTACGCTATGACAATAGCTCGCTGGCTTTCAGCCATTTGAGTTAAAAATGGTTCAAGAAAGTATTGTGAGAAAAGGAGAAATTGCTTGTGATAAGCAATTTCTTCTTATCTCACAAGGTTTTCTAATCTTTCTATCAGTTATTACTTAATTTGCACAAGTTTGGGATTCTTGTCTGCATCTTCTCTAGGACAGTGCAGAAAAAATTTAGCAGTCTGATAACAGGTTAACCCATTCCAACTTGAAATGGTTTAATATTTTATATCACCATGTTCAGTCCCGTAAAATAGTCCATGGTTTAAAATTCATTTGAAAAATCTATATATCAAATCATGATTAAATGGTACATTTATAACAAAGGTTACAATTCAAAACTAACAGGTAATTGGGTTCAAACACATAAACTCTTTAAATCCTTCCCACATAATCCCACTTTTTTATGCCCTTCAAGCAAATAGGTTAAGAAAACATTGTAGACAATGAAGAAATTTCTTGTTACAAGTTACAACAGTGGGGGTTGGTGGGATGTAATTTTCCTGGCCCCTGCCCCATCCAATTTTCCTACAGCCTTGCTTAAATGACCATGAAAACGGTCACAAACTTTTTCAGAAGTTGAACCTAGATAAGTGACGTTGAACTTGTTAGATGACATTGACTTTGGTATCGATATTTCGGTATCAATGACAGTAACAAGCAATTTCTTTTTTTTCCACAATACTTTCTACCCTACTGGATGATTATTTTTCAAATAAGATCAACAGGGACTTGTCACAATTGAAATTCAAAATACTATATACATAAATATATTTATCTGTGTAGTATTGAAAAACATCAATTGTGACAAGTCCCTGTGATTAGATCCACTTTCAATTTTCATCTGCAAAACCTTTCAATTTGGACAGGTCTATTTTTTTCAATACAGAAATGGTTAAAAAGCAATTTCACTCTTCCGTAGAATGTTTCCACACTTAAAGGTATTTACATTTTAATTTACTTACACTTTGAACTGTCATGCAACGATTTGGACCAGACTTTTGTTCTGGTTGAATGAAAACAACAGGATGTGTTTGTGAAACACCATGCTCTAATAAAGCCTTTTCAGGGAAATGCAACCTTGATATGACCTTGAACTTGTCACATGACCTTTGACCTTAGTATCTCCAGATCAATGACATCTATCACCATGCCAAATATGAGTATTGTATCTTGAATTATAGGCTTTCAATAAGTGGAAATGTTCAGGGTTTTTTTTGCTGAATTTCAGACAGACCAACGCATACACAGACAGTAAAATAATTAGCCTCCGATTGTTTGATGCATGAATAAAAAGAAGGCTTTTTTGTACATAGAAAAGATGGGAGAAAGGTTTCCTCTAAAGGTAAAGGTTTGGGTGGTCTATTGGGGGGGACAACGCCCAATCGCCCACAATAAATTGAAATCAATGCCACAGTACATAATTAGCATTACCTTTATTTATGAAAATCTATAACCCAATTGATTACATACAATGTCATACTGTTAAGTTTTCCGTTTAACCCTTTCTTTAGCTATTCATCCATCAAATCCTATTTTCTCATAATGTATCAATAAACAAGAGGTCCACAAGGGCCAAAGTAGCCATCCATGCTATAACTTTAACCATTACCAAACATTACAATTATATTGAACAAGAGCACCGCCTACCGGTGCCTAAGCTTGGCTATTGGGTGCTGGATAGTGGATAAAATGCATCTAGAGTTATCCCCCAGGATAGTATAGGTTGCTCTTTTGATAGTGAACAAGAGTGCCAAGTTTCAAGTGAATGCCTTTAGCATAACCATAGATACCACAAAATTTCAAAGATTTTGCCCGACGAGGGTAACAACAACGACAACAATGATGACCACGACAACACCAAGGTTATAGCAATACCTTGAGTTTTCTCCAAAAAAATCGACAATTAAAATGTTATGTTGTAGAAAGCATTGTGCAAAAAGAAGAATTTTTTGCATTGATTTTTTTAGTTAAAAAGCACTCATTTTCTCATTTCAAACTCACCTTGACATGACATCATTTAAACTTGACTCGTAAGTTAGATTAGGTGGTGAATATGAACTAATTTTCTTGTTAATGATAGACAGCTTTAGCTTCCAGTTTTAACTCATTCGCATACAATTCTACTTTTTGATGCTAAAAATGGAAACAAGCAGTATTTGTCTTTTGTCACACTGTTTTTCAGGACTTATCTTTCAATCTAAGCTAACCGTTAAATGTAGTCCACAACTTCTCTCAAAAATTTTGTTGTCTGTTAATGGGATAAGAATGATTTTCATAACAATTTTCAAACACTTGATGATGAATATTATTAACCCATTACGAGACAGTAATGTTTTAGACTGGTCCAAATTGAGTGGAGTTGCCGATGACAATCTAAATTTTATGAAATTTTGAATTTTTTCAGCCATCTGGGAAGAAAACATTGCAGAAAATGAAGAAATTGCTTGCAATAAGCAATGAAGCAACAAGCAATTTCTTAAAAAGTGAAATATCTAGCCCTGACTTCTCAAACAAAGTCTTTTGAACTTGAAATTTCAAAATATTGAAGCATAATTCAACTCTTGTCATGCTGAACTAGAATATTTCTGCTTTTGGCAGGAGGTATAGACAAAGATCAGCACGCACATATGTGCAGGCTGATCTTAATCTGTACCACCTGCTTGTCCTTTTTGAACCAGCGTTATTATTCGTTAAAATTTCAAAATAAATATTAACCAACAATAAGCCCTCCAGTTCTTTCAGCCCTTTGACTTTAATTCAGTTCTATAGATGAGTTATAATTCAGCATGACAAGGGTTAAAACTCCACAGTACAGTTCTGACAAGGGACATGCGAGAAAAATGATTTATGACAACTCGAAATGAAAGTAACATTATATTTCACTGCTATTTACCCCCAATAAATAGCTCTGTACGATCATAAAAGCTATGTTTGCTGGCATGATAATAGGTTGAATTTTCAATATTTACACGAACCATGTCCTAAAATATCGACACCAGCTTGATTAAGAATAGCTTCCAATTATCGTTTTCATTATAATCTTTTCCAATAACCTGCCTACATCTGAAATGAAAATATTATGTGAACCATCACACTGAAAGAAACCATCCTGGCTCTTTCAAACATTATCACACAATGGCACTTTCTGACACCCTGAAGAAATACAATCATTCAAACTTTATAGGAATAAGAGAATTTGATTGTGACATCTCACAATATTTTATACCCTAGTTTCATCTGCCACTTCTTTCCATTTGGACCAGTCTAAAATTTTGCCATTTGGTAATGGGTAAAAACATTTCACAGTCAGTTTGCACACCTAGAGCAGTCTGAACAGGTTGAAACTTTCTGCTCTTGCAAGGTTTTCTTGGAGACAAACTAAACAATTTCTTGATGTATTACCAAACAAGAAAAAGTTAGGTCCAAATTCAAACATGTTGCAGATGCCAATTTCTTGTTGATGATATTTCAAAAATCTTTGTCTTTTTGGGCACAAAACTTTGTGAAAAGTAATTTCTTCATTTTCAACAATGTTTTCCAAAGCTTTTTTTCCTGTGAGGTATCAGAAAACATTGATTGTGTGGGTATGGGCTAATAATTGTGTCATTAAGATATTTTATTCAGGAAAGTATCGTGGGATATGAAGAAATTTACATGTAATTGTTATGTTGCATTCTTTTTTTTCTTTTCCCACACAGTTTTCTATCCTTTAATGATGATTGGTTATATTTCAAATAACAGCCATTTCAAATTGTCCTCTCAAACCCCTTTCATTTTGAACAAACCTAAATCTTGTCATATGGTAGGTACACCACCCAAATAATGACATTGGGCGACAAATATTAAAACTACAGCCTAAATTATTCAAGCTATATTCACAAGATTTTAAATACCCACCAACAACAGTTTAACCACTTACCAGATGGCTAAGTTTTACACTAGTCCAAATTAAAAGAAGTTGCGGATGACAATTCATACTTGATGAAATTTTAAAAATCTTTGTCTTTTGGAGTGTAAAGCATTGTGGATAAAGAAGAAATTGCTTGTAACAAGTATTTTCTGTATTTTCCACAATATTTTCCAAAGCTATTTTCTTGAAGGGTGTCAATAAGTGAGATTATAAGGGAAAGAGTTAAACCTGCTTTTTAGTCTACATGGGATGACTGTTTTTTGGGGGAAGGGGGGGGGGGGTTGGGCTGTAGCATCAAGCTAGTAGAAATATTTTTCTAATTTGTGTTGATGACCAATAAACAATTCTTCACTTCCAAAATCTTTTTCATCCAAGTATTTGCAACTTCTTACCTCTCCAAATTTGACCACTATTCTCCTTTTCAAACAGATCTCAAAGTCACTTAAACAATGACGGATCCAAGATTTCTGTAAATGGAGTTCAAACCTACCAACAAACCAATGAGGGGTTTATTTTACTATAATTTCAAAATTTCTACTGAATTTCCCTATGGGAAAGAATTAACCCTTGTCATGCTGAACCAGGAATATTCCTGTTTTGGCAGGAGGTAAAGATAAAGATCAGCCTACACATATGTGCAGTCTGATCTTGGTCTTTACCATCTGCTTTTCTATTTAAAAAAAATTCTTTACAAATTAATTTTTCAAAAAAATCATTCACCCACAATGAAAGCATCCAGTCCTGACAGCCCTTTGAATTTAATGCAAATCTGTACAGGACTTAATTCAGCATGAAAAGGGTTAATTAGGCTACAGAGGAAGGTTCCAACCCCTAGTGGATAATCGTGAACCTAAGTGGGATTGCAGCTGGAGGCTAGGAAAGGATTTAGTGGTAGTACTGGTGTGAGAAATACCAGGAATCCATCTTTAGGTGCTCCAGCCGCGCAATATGACTGAAATGCTGTTAAAAGCGTCGTTGAAACCCAATCAATCAATTTAACCCCTAGAATCCCCTACAAAATAAATCCGCCACTGTTATAGCATCTGATATTGCATTAGCCCATTTCAATACAAATGCTGTACCTCAAGAAAAAGCTTGGGAAAACACTGTGACAGGCAATTTCTTCATTTTCAACCATGTTTTCTACCCAGAGAGACAAAGATTTTCAAAATTTCATTAACTTGAAATAGTCATCTGCAACTTCTTTGAATTTGCACTAGTCTAAATAATAGGACAAGAAATCATTTCTCTCTCTTTTTAACCCTTTCCTGTACAATCCCTTGTTTTAATGTCCCCTCGATTTTTATATCTGAGAAAATATTGTGAGGGAAGAAGAAATTGCTTGTTACAAGCTTGTAACAAGCAATTTCTTCTTTTTCCATAATATTTTTTAACCTATAGGTTGCTTACTTTTCGTATTGCACCCACTTTTAAATTTCGTCTGCAACTTCTTTCAAATTGAAAACAGGAAAGGGTTAATGCACTATAAATTAAATATATGAAATAAAAAACTAACAAACTAATAGGTTACTTGTGTCAAATTACAAGATGAATGCCAAGCGACATTTTGACAAGAGAGAAACTCCCCTCTTGACAAAATGCCAAAAAGAAGTTCCCCAGGATAAAAGTAATTTTTCAAACCCAATCCCACACAATAACACTTTCCGACATCCCAAGAATAAAGCTTTAGAAAGCATTGTGGACAATAAAGAAATTACTTGTTACAATCAATTTCTTCATTTATAATCCACATAATGTCAATATTTTCATTTTTTTCATTAAGATTTCATCAACTAACCTTTATCGTCTGCAACTACTTTGAATAATAGGACGAGTCTAAAATTTGTTGTCTAGTAATCAGTTAAAACGGTATTCACTCTCAACTTTAATGAAAGCATATAGATCAAAACATGCTCAGTTGGCTGAATATCTGGAAAAAAGTAACCAGTTCTCATATAATCACGCTTTTTGGGGCTCCTCAAAGAGAAACTTGGGGAAACTCATGCAAAATCTTCCTTTCTTACAGTGTTTTCTTACTAGAATGACTTGAACTTTTAAAGTTTCATGAAATTGAAATCAGTGGGTTTGAATGTTTGCAACACCACTTTTAACAGTAATTCACTCATATTGCAGAAGCTCTAAACGAGCACCTGACCACCGAAGTAAAAGGGATTTGTGAGCCCTGAAGGAGCAAGAGGCAAGGAGGGGAGGGTACAAAGGGAAGAAGCCTCAGCTTCTTTAATGTAATACCAAAATTTTCAGCTTGTCCAAATTCAAAGGTTTGGCAGACGATAATTTAATACATTACAAGACAGTAAAATTTTTAAAAGGGTCCGTATTCAAAGGAGCTGCAGATGACAATTTAGAATTTGCAAAATTGTAGCTTTTTTAGCTTTCTTGGTAAAAAACATTGTGGAAAATGAAGGAATTACTTGTTCCAAGTATTTCTTCATTTTGCGCATAGTTTCCAAATTGTTTTTCTTGAGGTGTCATTGTGTGGGAATGGGTTATAGATGATTTTCTTTGAAAAATAATCATTGAGTAGCATAGAAAATATTGTGGGAAAAGAAGAAACTGCTTGCTACAAATAGTAAAATGTACTTTCTTTTTTCACAAAGTATAAAATCACAGGAAGATAAAAACCAGTGTTTGAACAGGAATGGTTAATGCCTGTTTTAAAGGGGTCCCATGCAAAGACGACACAAAAATTTCAAAGTTTTTTCATGATGATGACACTGCCATAGATGGTATTACCAAAGGTTTAGAATTCTCCAAAACAGCCAACCTTAACCCATTTTCAATAAATCCCTCCTTTTACGCTCCATAAGAAAAAGGCTTTGGAAAACATTGTGGACTGGTCTAAAATTTTACAGTGTGTTAATGGGTTAACTCATTACCACACAACAAAATTTGAGACTACTCAGAATTGTAAGATATAGCAGACGACAATTACTTATTTTGTGTTTTATTTTATCAATTTTTGCACACTTTGAAAATTCCTATTTAACTTCTTTCATTTTGGACGACTCTAAAATTTTATAGTCTGGTAATGGATTAAAATATATATTTTTTCATTTTTTTCTGCCTTAGCATGTACTCCTTACCGTCGCTGAATGACAATAAAAAGGTATGTATCGATTGTGACATTTTTAATTTCTTGTGAAGAAATCCATGATTTTGATTATAATTGATAAGTGAACCTTGGGCTGAAAAATTTCAAAGCGGAAACTTTCTTTTAACCCTTCATTTATTTATTTCAACAGATGAAAATTCTGATAATAGTGACCATGTACAAAGTTTCAGGTAAATACCTGTGGAAATGTAAGGCTTTGTTAGCTAAGGTAATAATTAGATAGTCTCTCAGTCATGAGTTCTTTAGTTCAAACCCCAGCTAAGCCTCTATTTTTTTTAACCCTTTCCTGTACAAATACGGGATTTTACGTCACACTGACAGTGGTTTTTATACTTGAGAAAACATTGTGGGAAAAAAGAAATTGCTTGTAACAAGAAATTTCTCTTTTTCCCAAAATATTTTCTACCACAAAGGATGGTTACTTTTCAAATTGCATCCAATATTCATTGTTATCTGCAACCTCTTTAAATTTGGACCAGTCTAAAATTTCAAAAAAAAAAAGGAAAGTGTTAATCTAGACATGAATGAGCATCATTTTGCTCAGACGGCCTCAATTTACTTATCATAAGCTAATTCTGTTTTCTTAAACCAATTTCCAAATTGGAAATATTGGACGAAAATATTGTGGAAAAAGGAGAAATTGCTTGTTTCAAGCAATTTCTTCTTTTTTCACAATGTTTCCACAAATATATAAAATCACAGGAACATAAAATTCCAGGTTTGAATAGGAAAGGGCTAGAATAGGAAGAAACACATTTAAAAAAAAAAAAAAAAAAAACTTTTTTTTTGCAATGGACTTTATGAGAGCCAACTTTCTTCTATGCAACAAGTATTCTCAGTCAAGCAGTATAAATTATTTTCCTTGCATCACTACTGAAGAAAAGATTGTGGAAGTTTCTTCTTTATTCCCAATGTTTTCTACTGATGATTCCAATGAGTACCAACAACATAAGGGTGTTCATGAGAATAAACAGAATTAAAGACTATCTCCTATTCCCACACAATGAAGCTTTTTTACCCCCACCCCTAAGAAAAAATCACAAGCCATTTCTTCATTTTTCCACAATTTTTTCTACCCAGAAAGTTGAAAGAATCTAGAATTTCATAAAATTTAAATTGTCGTCTGAAACTTCTTTTAACCCTTGTCATGCTGTACCCAGAATATTCTGGTTTTGGCAGGAGGTGTAGACCAAGATCAGCCTGCACATAAGTGCAATCTGATCTTGGTCTACACCTCCTGCTTGTTTTTTGGGTGCCAGAGTTGTTTATGAAATTAATTTCTTAAAAAGATATTGATTTTTGAACAACAAGTTCTATCAGAGCTTACAGCCCTTTGATTTGACAGCATTTCCGTAAGGTAATTTATACAGCATGACAAGGGTTAATTTGGGCCCATCTAAAACTTCCCTCTTTTCCATTTCTGAGTGCAAATAAACATGAAATAACTCACACAATGATGCTTTTTGACGTCACCCAAGAAAAATAATTGGGTAAACATTGTGTAACAAACATTGTTACAAGCAATTTCTCCTTTTTCCACAATGTTTTCTGAAGTGTAAAATCACAGATACATACAATCCCGGGTTTGTACAGGGAAGGGTTAAAAGCCCTTTCTCTTTCTCTCTCAGTTTATTCTACCCTACGGCACATAATTTTTTATTCAAATGCATCAAAAAAATTTTTGTCTGGTAAAAACTGATATAGATTTTCAGATGACATTTTAACCCACTACCAGGTCACATAATTTTGACGGGTACAAATTCACAGAAGCTGCAGACAAGAATTTGGAGATGATTGAATTTTAAATATCTGTTTAATTCTTCTTGGGTAGAAAAGAATAAAAATTATCTTGACAAGTAATCTTTTATTTTCCCTACTATATTCCTGAACACCTTTCTCTGAGGTTGCCAAAAAGTAACATTCTGTAGGATTGGGTATGAGTGAATTTGAATAAAAAATTATGTGCCCTTTTATGTGTTTAACATTGGTTTAAATACATTGTACGTAAATATCTGAAAACCTTTAGCGAGATCAAGCATATACAGGGTTCTCCCCAGAAATTTTTGAAGGCGTAGTGGTAAATGCGCGGTGTGTTGTCTGTTAACATCTTGGTATGACTATACATAATAAAGGTCATTAAAGTGCTTTCTAGCTTGATTATTGACATCTTGTTGTTTTATTGAGAGTTATTCTTGAATTATATTCTTCAACTTTTTAATTATCATAAGTTGATTTATCTATTCTGAGGCTTAATTTGATATGAAATTTGAAAATGCTCATTATTTGCCCATTCAGAAGCCTTCAACTGTCTGACACTATAACTATTCTTCTAACAGTACTTTCAGCTATTTGATTTCAATAAGTTAATAAAAAATGTATAATATATCAGCAGTGTCCAATCTTAACCTTATTTCTCAAATTATAACATGAAACTTGATCAAATTTATTTAACAAGTGTCTTTACCCTTCTCTTCTTTAAGTGATTTCAGCACTTTGATTTTCAAAAGAGGATTTTTTCCCCCAAATATTATAGCGTGAATGATCTTTTCCTGATTCTAAATAAATATCAAACCATTACTTTTTTATAAAAAGAAATCCCTTATTGGTCTAAGGCATTCTGTTCTTGAAGTGCTTTCAGCACTTTGATTTATATGGGGGTATTATTTCTTTTTGGGTAAAAAACATGAGAGGATGAGATATTATTAGATGATTACTAAAAGTATAATAATTTTTTTCATCAAACTTTTAAAACAAATTTATTGAAAAAATGGGTTGAACAAACCAGGGTACGAATGTTTGAGATAATGTCCTCCATGTTGGATAAAAAATAAAAGGACTTATTCCAGAAGATACATGTGTGTAATTATTAAACTGAGTTGAAAACAAGAGCTTAGTATAACTAGGATGGCTTCTATACAAATCTGTCTTTGTTATTTTGGCAAATTCTCGTAAGGAAAAAAGATCGCGAAAAGGGTATGTTTTCAGCGATCAATGTATGAAATAAACTGACCCAATTAATCTTTCCTTCAAAAAATTAAATTTTAAACCACTGTGGCTTTAGTTTGATAGTTGTCACATCAAATAACCACATCTTTTACTTTTAACTAGACCAATCTCAGCCGAAGTGACAATTTTCCGGAACCGGGTCGCCATTTTGAATTCATTGTTTACATATTGGTACCTATCATGCTTGGTGACTGATAGCGAGGTACCAGTGGGAAACGCGAGAAAAAAATCGATAATCACCAATTAGTTAGAGTGTAAGGGTCTTATCAATAGAGATGTTATGTAATACTTGGTATACAACACTATAGATAAAGAGCCTGTCGTGTCCGCGCTTCTGCAACCAATTTTAATGGTTTGCTTGACCCTTTCTTCTGCTGGAAATAAAGCCGTATCGGTGACCAAATTTAAGCGTATCGGCCATATGAAGGCGTATCGGCAAACTCTCTTAATTAAAGAAGGCGTATCGGGGCCGATACGCCATAATGGCCTGGGGAGAACCCTGATATATGCCTTTCTTATCTTAGGTTTTGGTCTTCTCAATAGAATTGAGGAATACTATATTGTTTTATGGTTATGAGTAAGAAAAAGGGGGATTTTTTTCTGTATATAGTAAAGTAATAAAATTTGTAAACATAACAAGAAAGGGGCTTTTCTTGCTGCACCTTTCTACCTTTTACAACCTAAAAGAAAAATGGGAAAACCATTGACTGGGACTATAAATGCCTAAATCGACCAGTGTGAATGATTGGGGCTTGAACCTACATCTCCCATATTATGATTGCTGCCCAACCCACCGAAGCACACAGAATCACGTCCTCTAGAAAAACCTAATACCACATCTGATCACAGAATTTTAGACTTGGCCAAATTCAAAGAATTTGCAGCTCTAGGACCAATTCAAGTGGGGCTATTTAATTGATTGATTGGATGGGGTTGCACGTCCCTTTTTACAGTATTTCAGTCATATTGCAGGGGCTGGAGCACCTAACAATGGATTCCTGGTGTTTCTCACACCAGTACTACGTACAGCTACATCCTTTCCTAGCCTCCAGCTGCTATCCCACTAAGGATTACGATTATCCACCCATTGGTGAGAGACAAATGTCAGAAAGGATATGTGCCGCCGCCGAGGATTGAACTCACGACATCTCAAGATTGAAGATTGGGAGTCTGGTGCGCTACCAACTGCGCTATGACGGCAACTGGGGCTATCTTAAAAATCTTGTGGTTGATGGGAAGAAATATTACAAATATACAAAGAAATTGACCCCTTCCCATAATAATTTTAGAAGAATTGAAAACAACACTTTTGTTTGTAAAAATTTCACAAACCCACATAGAAAATATCTCATCATTCCTAAGTTTACCTTCCCCATTTGACAATAACATCTTTTTAAATAAGTTTACCCATTCTCACTATTTAACCATTTCCTGTTTTTCAAAATTTTAGAGTTGTCCAAATTCAAAGGTTTTGCAGACTGCAATATAAATTTGATTTATCTGAAAAACAATCATGTAGTAGGCTAGAAATATTGTGGAAAAAGAAGAAATTGCTTGTTACAAGCACATTCTTCTTTTTCCACACTGTTTTCTCAAGTATAAAACCACAGGTACTTAAAACCAGGGATTAACCAGGAAAGGGTTAATCTCTAAAGAATATGACTTTGGAAGTATTTTGAATTAGGAAGAAATTGCTTGTTAGAAAGTATCGTATCTTTTCTGTGTGACTGAATTGGATAAAGGATAACAAATGGTTGGAAATAGTGGACGTCTATTTTTTATTTATTTATATTTTTTTAACAATGCTTCTGAAATAGACAAAAGAACTGAAGTTATAGTTAGGAGGGGTACTTGATTGTGAGACGATTCATTCACTATTCGGCCCCAAAATTGAACGTTCTAAAATGTAAAATGGACTGTAATTACTGAGTTCGCGCTGACAGACGAACGCTTATTAACTCCGTCAAACATCAACTTCTTTACATTCCATTAATGTATAGGAAATAAAGCTTACCAATTATCAGATTCCAGTTAATCAAATAACAATGGGTACAGTCTGTATCCAGGTGTGTCTCCTTTTAACACCTCCCAACTCCACATGGAGACCCCCTGCGAGCCAAATAAATGACGTCATCTGCTAAATATATAATCTGTAGACCGTTCATTGTGGTAGTGTATCCGAGATATTGCGGTGGGCTGATTTCACGGGGCAGTAAACCACGCAGTCAATTGAACCCTTTACAGCAAATTACTGGGAGACACTAGACTGAGTACTGGCATTTATGTGCATGAGTTTAGCGACCTTAAAGCATAATATGCGTAATAGTAATTAACTAGCACAATCTAAAACCAGAGGCACTACAGTGCCTGATTCGCTCCACCGGACTGACCACCAGTTATCACGAATACGCCTAAATAGAAGTTTACGGACGATCGCACGACTGACATGACAATAGCCCTCTTGCCAGTACCCAAAAGCCATCGCAGATAAAAACAACATTGTGTTTTATTAGATTATCAAAACTCGTAACGGTCGACAGCCTATATTCCTTTGAAATTTTGATACCGGCAACCCGGCGTCGCAACTAAAGCTTTCAGAATGTTTGCAAGCGCCGTCCCTCCGTTTCGGCGTTTTTTCATAAATCTCAGTACCGTTATAATCTTCTGAGCCCGTGACTACCAGGTGTGGCGTGAGTAGGGATCACCGCTCTCGACACAGGTTCCGATTAGGCCGAGTTTCCGGCTGAACGCTCTGGTAGACCAGAATAAAAGTAGCCTAGGTGATCACGTATGTTGGCTAACCTCACTGGTAACCTTCGGTCCAAATGGGTACAAAATTTTGCTAAATTAGCATCTTGTATCCTTAAAATTTGGCATCAAAATTTATCCTTTGGCTGAGTAAGAGAATTGAAACTCATTTCTCATCAAATTTCAACCCTTTTCGATCCGGTGGTATGTGAAAACGTCTTTTAAATTGGCTGGTTGGTTGCAGCCTGGGGTCCATACCATATATGCCTCGAGCATGGAGGGACCTTATAAAACTAGAGCTGTCGCCCTCAAGGGCTGACGAGAATACCCCCCACATCGCTAAAAAGGCTTTTCTATGAAGGAGTGGAATTTGAAGCTGTTTAATCACATGCATGTCCGAAATTGGCTGGTTGGTTGCAGCCTGGGGTCCATACCATATATGCCTCGAGCATGGAGGGACCTTATAAAACTAGAGCTGTCGCCCTCAAGGGCTGACGAGAATACCCCCCACATCGCTAAAAAGGCTTTTCTATGAAGGAGTGGAATTTGAAGCTGTTTAATCACATGCATGTCATGGTGGATGAACATTGCCAACCCTCCACCTCTTTCTGATTTTGTGTTTGTTGTTAGAGTTGACTGATTAGGAAAGGTTGGTCAATATGAGCCTATGTTAAAGAAAACTGTGTGAGGAGATGATGACACAAAATTATATCCACGAAAAGTTAATAATAATTATGAGCCTATGTTAAATTTTTGACCCCCGGGGGGCGGGGTCAAATTTAACCTCAGGAAATAAACCGTTCGATATTTTGTAAAGGTCAACAAGATGATGCTACTTACCAAATTTGGTAACTCCCCTTATGGTTACTGAGTTTTGCAATTTTAAATTTTGACTACTCCCCCCCCCCCCATTAAAAAGTTCAAAATGGCATAACTCTGAAACTAACGACTGGATCAAGATGAAAATTTCAGGTGCACAACTTCATATGATAGGAAACAACCTGATAAAATTTCAGCAAATTTGGTCAAAAAATGTGGGAGGAGAAGAGGACACAAAATTATGTCCTCGGACGGACGGACGGACAGACGGACGGACGGACGGACGGACAACCTGATTCCAGTATACCCCCTTAACTTCGTTGTGGGGGGTATAACTACAAACACAACAACAACAACAACCTCCGGTCCTGGCCAGGGTAGGACTTTCACGAGCCTTTAGTGTCGGACATTCTCTGTCGTCACGAACCGCTCTGGAATGTATAAAACGTTAATCGGACTATCATGACTTCGACACAGTTCTAACCATACGTTAGTGTCGTTCCGCGGGCACTACTTGCTCGAGTTACGAGACCCATCTGACACAATTATAGGGAAGGAAGTAAGAGAAAAGGTAACACGAAAAAAGTAACGGTTTTAAGGAAACAGCAGATATGATAAAGTCCCCTTAACTTTTCGAAGAAAAGATTGATTTAATCAATATTAATTTGTCCCTATTTCTTCAAAGTGTATAAGAAAGTGTATAAGAAAAGTATGAAAGTTTAGCTTATAACCAATTTCTTTTTATACCATTATTATGTTACAACACATATACATTTTTCAACTCATAGATTTAAAAGAAAATACGTTTTAGTTGCATTAATTCATGGGTTATAAAGTCTGCTTGGTTACTTCAAATGCTATTGATGAGTCAATGTACATTAATGATGTATTTGTAATTTTTCATAGCAGCTTGAAAAATATCGTTACTTATTCAGAAAGACAAAAAAGTGACCATGCTTTCTATCCAAAATGCTTTCTGATAGGATGTATCAATGATAATTCTATCCAAGAGAGCAATGTTTGACTTAACACTATCTTGTCGTACCATGGGCGGCGAACGTTGTACTTGTCTACGTCCACACAAGCTGAGGATTTGTTGTCGTTAAGTGCTAGAACAAGTTTCCTCCCGTGAGACCAGGAAAAATCGACATATTTTGGATGGGAGTGAAAGTGATACGTCTTGTCAAGAAATTCCTCTTCCCCTCATATTAGTCATAAACTATGTAATCAGTAATGACATATTGTAGAAAGACTGTAAAAACATTGTGGTAAAGAAAGGAGGTTTCATGCCCCCGCCCCAATCCCCCCCCCCCCCCCCATGATCAGTCACATGCTATTTTATCTTGTCCACCTGCCTGTTTGTCCAAAATTATTACCCTTAAACTTTACATTTTGCTGCAATTTTAAATTAGCTACTATATCCGTCTTTGGTGTTTAGCTAGCTTACATAAATGTGCATCTAATGAGGGCCTTAGGTCCAAATTTTAGTTCTTGTCCTGATTACTTAATAAGAAATCATTACTAGAAGCCTTAGCATTAACTTGAAACTATAATGTAACTTCAAAAGTATTTAAGCTACAACACTTTTTTGGGGCCGTATAAAGGTAGCTTGCATCAAGGCACATCTGATGAGTGTCATATGGCCAAGGAAAATTTTCTTATCCTGATTTTTTTTGTAAACTTTAAATTCTCCCGAAGCTTCGAAAACTACAGTCCTCATATTTGGTATGCAGGTAGCTTACATCAGTGCAATATAAACCAGTTGTGTGGAAATATGAATTTTCTTCACTATCGGAAAAGTTTGACATGATTTTCTACTTGTCGAAAATTCAAATGGGTTTGTCTGTAAAATGGAAGAGATCAGCTTTGAGGAAAAAATTGTTGTTATTGGAGAAAACGCTAGAACGGCCAAGCATTTCTTCGTTGGCCATAGTATTTTCTACCCTTCTATGAAAATCCTATAACAAGTTATCTCTGAGATCTATTTTGTACCATTCTAAGATATGTCCTCGAATTTACTTGTACCCGGGAAAATGGCTTTGAAAATTTAATTATCCACGGGTAAGAAAGCCCATGTCAGCAATCGGGCCACATCCGTCTAAACATAACATTTCTATTATTTCAATTGATTGATTGATTTGGGTTTAACGCCGCTTTTAACAGTATTTCAGTCATATCGCAGCGGCTGGAGCACCTAACAATGGACTGGTATTTCTCACACCAGTACTAATACTACATCCTTTCCTAGCCTCCAGCTGCTATCCCACTTAGGTGTACGATTTTCAACCCATTGGTGAGAGACAAATGTCGGAAAGAATATGTGGCGCCGCCGGGGCACCCTTTGATTGAAGATTTTGAGTCTGGCGCGTGTCAGTTTGTAAGAGCACTGAATACAGGTATTTTCAACAGTTTTGCGTATTGCCTTTCACCCAGAGTCAAAGCGATTGCTTCATTGTCCAAATATACAAAAAAGTAATAATGCAAATTCCATAACTTTAAATTGTTGTTTGAAGTTTCTTTCAATTTGGAACAGTCTACAGATTTAACCATCTATGATTTCCCGTCTGCAAATCCTTTGAATCTTGCCCTTTCTGAAATTTGATGTATATTGACTATCGGTAGCGCAGAGATTAAAGCAGCGCTCGAATCCGTGTAGGTTCGAATCCCGTTGGAGTCAAATAAAATATTAGTTCTCCACTAGGGTTGAAAAAGACAAGAGTCACTGCCGAAGTTGAGAGAATTCAATATACTATAAATGAAATGACACAATTTTAGACTGACCAAAATTCAAATTCGTTGCAGATAACAATTTTAAGTTGGTAGAATTTAAATCTTCCTTCCTGTTACGGTAGAAAAGATCCTGGATAATGAAGAAATTGCTTGAAACAAGCTATTTCTTCATTTTCCACGTTTTTTTTGTGTGTGTGTTTTTTTGGTTTTTTTTTTTTTGTATATATGTAAGTTCATGTATAACTTTTGATTTCATTTTGCTGTTGCAGTTAATATCTAAATCAATCGCACTGAGGGAAAATTGTTATAATTTTAACCTTGAATAATTGGGGCCAGGGTCGCGTTAAATTTTAGGTCGCGTTAAATTCCACTGCTTTGCTGAGTGACATGTAAATAGGCCTATATAGATGCAATCCACCCGGCCGCTGTAACTTGGTATTGCATCTCGCCGCGGCTGGTCTTTCGGAGGATGGGTGGTCATGCGCACTCAATCTTGGATACGCACTTACCGACAAGGACTAGGGATGAATCGGAACCCGTAATATATACAAAAGACAACTAAGACTTCAACTTTTCAACGTTTTCAACAATCTGTGTGTACTCCAATAATCTATAAGTCTGGCGTCGCAATTTTTCCGACGAAAGGAAAGGAAAATGGTGGTGCATTCGGAAGAAGGGCAGCTCAGCAGCCGTGATCGCCGTTGTCGTGGGAATAGTTACAAGCTGTCTGCGACTGAAAAAGACAAGAGGACTATTGGTCCTAAAGCGCTCACCCGAGTCTATGACTGCAGAAGAAAAAAAATCAAAGGTGGCCTAATTTTGGCCAAAAGAGACCCACTTATGGAAATAAATATTCTCAACCAATATCAAGTCAACTGAACCAAAAATACTGCATATAGAGTGCATTTAAAGGTATTTCTATAATTTGACCCATTGATCTGCCCTTTGACCCAAATTTGAACATGGTTGAGATATTTTCAAGACACAAATGCTGACGAATTATCGAATCGATTATGCTTCTGGTGTGTAAATAATGTTTTCTATCATTTGACCTAGCTTTCGACCCCATGTGACCAAAGTCGAACTTGGCTAAGTTATTATAGACACAAACATTCTGACAGAAAACCATGATGGTCCTAAATCGCTCACCTGAGGTATCTGCAAATTACAGTACTTGTTAGTATAAAAAAGACACAACTTGAGCAAAATAAATAAAACAAATATAAGATTTTGGGCTTTGTACAAAACAGTCCAGTTATACTTTACAATAAGAATGAATTCCTTTGGCTTTATAGTTTAATCCATTACCAAACTATCCAAAAATTTGTCACCATCAGGGAAAATAGGTTTGAAAAAAAAAAAAAAAAAAAAACATTGTGAGAAAGGAAGTGACAAGCAATTTATCCATTTCTCTACCTGAAATTCTTTGTATTTAGATTTCAATCAAACTCTAATTACTGTCTGATACTTCAATGGATGTAATTTTAGCAACCTTGGTAGAGAACAATCTGGATGTACCATAAATTAAAATATGAATGTATTACAACTTATACATGAGGAGTGGAAGATTTTTGAGCATGCTCTTATTGAGCGTTTTTATATCTTTGGATGCCTTGGGAAGGGCCATGTTTGTCAAAAGGATATGAACATGGTAGATAACAATAATGTTATCATATGTTTTTAATGTAAATGCTCCAGAACCTATATTTAAGAAGAATTCTTTCAATGCGATTTACGCAATTTTCGAGCCCAGGAGCAGAAACATTTCTTATCCTAAGAGCATATTTTCCTGTTACATAGTACAAAATTATTTAGTTATGATACATACTAATTATGTATGCCCATCACCTTATATTTCATAAGAAGAAGACTTTTGATGCTGCTCTAATTGGGTGTTTTCCAAAATTTTTGACCTCTGGGGCAGTGCCATGTTTTATCCTAAGATTTTAGCTAACATCGTAGAGAACCATCTTGATATGCTATATACAAAATATGAGTGCCTTAGACTTTGTAGATTGGGAGGAAAAGACTATTGAACATGGTCAGGCTATGCTACATCCAAAATATAAATGCCCTCCTCCCTAAAATGAAGAATTTTTTAAGCATACTCAAATTTTGCGTTTTTCCCAATTTTGGATCCCTAGTGCAAGGCAGTTTTTGACCCGAGGAAGACAACTTTTAGTGATATAGTACAAACCCATCTAGTTATGCTACATACCAAATATGAATATCCTAGACCTTATAGTTAAAGAGGAGAATTCTTTTGAACTTGCTCTAATTAAGCATTTTTCAAAACTTCGGACCTCAGGGGCGGGGCCATTTTTGACCCCAGAGATTAAATATTTAAAAATTTGTAGAGAACCATATGATTAAGCTCTATATAAAATATAAATGCCTTTGGCCTTGTAGTCTGTGAAAAAAAAGTCAACAAAGATTTTCTAAAATTTCCCATTTTCATATGCTGCGGTTACAAGAGTTTTTCACGGAATGAAATTCTTTTAACAACTTTTAAAGAGCTTTAACCAAGGAATACTTCTGCAAAGTTTCAGCTTGATTGGCCTTCTGGTTTAGGAGGAGAAGATTTTTAAAGATCTTAAAGGATTTACTAAAGATTCCCATTTTCAAATGCCGCGGCAACCAGAGATTTGACGGAAATAAATTCTTTTAACAACTTTTGTAGAATTTCACCCAAGGAACATCCCTACAAAGTTTCAGCTTGATTGGCCTACTGGTTTAGGAGGAGAAGACTTTTAAAGATTTTTTAAAGATTTCCTTAAGATTCCCATTTTCAAATGCCGCGGCAACCAGATTTTTTGACGGAAATAAATTCTTTTAGCAACTTTTGTAGAATTTCACCCAAGGAACATCCCTGCAAAGTTTCAGCTTGATTGGCCTACTGGTTTAGGAGGAGAAGATTTTGAAAGATTTTTAAAGATTTCCTTAAGATTCCCATTTTCAAATGCCGCGGCAACCAGAGTTTTTGACGGAATTAAATTCTTTTAGCAACTTTTGTAGAATTTCACCAAAGGAACACCCCTGCAAAGTTTCAGCTTGATTGACCTACTGGTTTAGGAGGGGAAGATTTTTAAAGAAATTGTGGACGGACGGACAGACGGACGGACGGACGACGGACAACGATCGATCACAGTAGCTCACCTCGCACTTTGTGCTCAGATGAGCTAATAAAAACCATTTAGCATAAAATGGGACCTATAGACTACATACAAAGACGTATTTCCATATTTGACCAAGTTACCTTACTTTGACCCATGTGACCCAAATTCGAATTTGGCCCATATATAATGAGTACAAATATTCTTGACCCCATGTGACCCAGTGTCGAACTTGACAGAGAGATTTGAGGGAAAAATGTGCCCTCTAGAGTGCACAAAGGTTTTGCGTAGATTTGACCTAGTGACCCAGTTTTTTACCCAATGTGACCCAATATTAAACTCCTTCGAGGTTTCAATGAGACAAATATTCTGGACAAGTTCCAAGACATTTGAGATAAGTGCAAACAAGATGTAGACACACGACGGACATAGTTAGATCCATTAGCTCACATTGAGCTCTTCGTGCCCAGGTGAGCTAAAAACAACCCGCGTCTACCAAGAGAAGAAATCAAAATACTGAAAGTACTGTAAGCCAGCAAATCATGATTTTGTTAAGTTATCTTCTTTGACAAAGGTTATCATGATAAATAAATGGGGTTAAAATAACCAAGGAGTTAACCCATTCCTACACAATCACTCTTTTTACACCCCTTAAGAAAAAAGTTCTGGAAATGAAGAAACCGCTTGTTGCAAAGAATTTCTCCATTTTCCTACATTGTTTTCTACCAAGAGAGATAAATATTTTAGAATTTTCAACAATCTGAAATTGTCGTCTGCAACTTCTTTGAAGACTCTGATCAGAACCATTTTGAACACGATATACCCAGTTGAGCTAAAAATACATAGGATATGAATTTGCAGGCAGAGTTTGAAATATTCCTGAAATATATAAGAACTTCTTTTTATGGCGTAGGCATTCAAAGGATTTAGTGGTTAAGCCTCCAGTGGCAGTTTGCACTCGTTCAACTCTTAGAAGACCTCAGAATTGCTGTCTGTTAACTTGAGCTATCAAAGCTGACGCTTAGTTAGCTAAATACGAGACGGCAGTGGAAGCGATGGCGGCGTTACGCAAGTCGAAGTGATACAGGATAAATCGGGGCGAAAAAATAACCAAGGAAATTAAGTTCTTTTCCTGGCCAATGAAGACGGTCCCTGCGGCTCTATTGGCTAGCGTTGTGACCTGACGCATGCCGGTCTCGCAATGAGATTATTCGCGTCCATGACACCCCTCAAGTTCTGACTAGTAAGAAAGCTCGATACCTAGGTCCGAATATAATCATGGCTGTTCAAGGTCCCGCGACAGAGGGTCTAATCTTGTCCTTTTTGGTCTCAAATTTCAAGCGTCGCTTAACAGAGAAAAACATCCTTGGAAAACAGCATCCCACAAATTCGTTTACACTATAGGTCACTTGTTTTGTTGTTGTTGTTTTTTAAATCCTACATGCAATTTTATTTCTAGTCAAAATTCCTGCGACCTGGATCAGTCTAAAATCCGGATAATGAAATTGATTATCCCGCTCCAATCTAAAATAAGCAAACCAAGACCTCCCTTCCTTACATTTTACACGTGTGTTACCAGTCTGGTATCTGAGTTACATAGAGCTACTTGTCTTTTTTTCTGCGGTAACTTCTTTATTAGCCGTCTAGTGGTACATTTAGGGGGGGGGGGGGGTCGAATGACACCTCCCCCCTACAGCTTATCATCCAATATTCGTGGGGAAATTCAATAAAACTGTTATAATTCAGTTGATCTTGCTCGAGTGACAACGTCGATTAGGCGACCATAATCGGAAAAAAAACTTTTTTAAAGGTAAAAGCTCTTAGGAAGGCATTTTGCTACAAAGTGAAATCATAACTAAAACCTATTTTATTGGAACTCATTAGAACCGTCTCTTTGAGCCGATTCTAACGAGTGCCAATAGAATAGGGATAAGCTAGAATTCTGTAATAACTTAGGTACGCGATCGAACCAATACTTCATATCTTTTGTAAAAAGGGGTGTACTAGCCGACCATTCTCCTAATTGACCACTTCTTGGTCCTCCCTTGAGTGGTCGCTTAATACAATATTTACTGTAATGAGACAACGAATCCTCATTGTTCAGTGTGAACCCCTTTAGAAATCCTGGCCATTGCCATTGCCGCCGAAGACATCGTGTTAGAAACCAAAATGCTGTTTGTGTATTTGGTTATGTATTTGTTTAGATATTATAAGCTGTCTTGAACATGTTTTCAGTTCATATCAGTCTCGTTTTCAATTCTAACATAGTTCACTAATTATGTTTTCTGGATATCGCCATTACTAGGCTCGGGCTTTTATATGCATTCCACAAGGATAAAATATTTATATCAACAGTGGCGTGGTCAAGATTCGAATTCATGACCCTCGACTTGTCTCAGGTTATGAGTGCCGGTGGCGTCCTAACCACTGAGCCACATAGGACTCCAAATCAGCACAGCCCTTTCAACACGTAGCATGCTTAGTAAGATGAAGCCTCGGAGACCATGGTGCGAGATTATAAAACCGTTTTCTTCCTTAATTGAAAGTTTACTCAAATTTCGATTTCTAAGAGAAGATACGGCTTAGACCAGTGACACTATCCACTTTAACAGAAGGCTTTGTTAAACTGAACAGTGGTATCAGTCTAGATACGACTGCTTAGATATCATGGCAATTTCATGAAAATAGAAGCTTACATTAGTAGGGTGTTATCTGCAACTCTTAAAGTACATTTAAACTTGAAATAGTTCTTATTTGAAAATTGATTAAATTCTCAATTGCGTACGAAAAAGGTTTTTATATTTTAAGTGCCTGAAACATTAAATTTTCCGTGAAAGATGGTCGACCGTTATAAAACTCTCGCATATGATTTTTCATCGCTGTATGAACTATTGTCCTACTAAACTGATCGTCATAAAAGACTCGGAAATCTTAGTGAAATTTAATCTTTGTCACGTTGAATAAAATTATTTTCAGAACTGCACTGACTCAGGATCACTATTTCCTTTGAGCTTTGATTTCGGTTAGACAGGTAGTGTAGACTTAGATCAGACTGCATGTATAACGCAGGCTTATCTTTATCTAAACATCCTGCAAAAAACCCCTGCAAGAACATTCAGGGATCAAAAAGACAAGGGTTAAACTTGCAAGATGATGAGAAAATCGACCCCCTTTTAAGGTTTACTGATTTCAATGACTCATACAACCTTCAAAACATTTCTTTTTACATGAGCACCCATATTCAATCGGTTACTTGATAGCGGCTAATTTCCGAAATAGCCAATCGACGTTGTCAATCAAAAATCGACTAAAAATCAAACTATCCATTTATACCAGAAGTGATTGATTGAATTGGGTTTAACGCAACTTTTAACAGTATTTCAGTCACTTCGCGAGGGCTGGAGCACCTAACAATGGGTTTCTGGTATTTCTCACACCAGTACTACCACTACATCCTTTCCTAGCCTCCAGCTGCAAGCCCATTTAGGTTTACGATTATCCACCCATTGGTGAGAGACAAATGTCGGAAAGGATATGTGCCGCTACCGGGGATCGAACCCATGACATCCTGTTATTAATGATTGGGATTCTCATGCGCTACCGACTGCGCTATGACGGCGGCAAGACCAGAAGTGAACTTTGAGTTCCGACATTTAAATATGTGTGAAGCATATTCGTTGGATTGATACTTTTATTCAAGTTGTAGTTACCACGTTCAATTTGCAAATCAACAATTTTACTCTAGTAATGAAACTGGCGATGAATTTTGAAAAATAACGCCGTTCAATACCAAAGTCGAACTTCCTGTATGAGTTCACTGGGCGTGACCGGCGATCCGTCAATAATATAAAACAAGAGTGCCATCGTCACAATATACGCCGCCACTTTGCTGCTGTTTCAAGAAAAAATAATTGAGACGCTACTTATTTTGACAGAACCAAAACATTTGCAGGCTACCTTTTTAAATTGTCAAATTCAAACTGTTTGTTGTGTTTGATTGATTGAAAGGGCACTGTGGCATAACTCTTGCAAAAATCAACGAACCATAAAATCCTTGATCCATGTACACCTACAAATTATAGTGATAACATTGACTAAGTTTCATTTAAATCAAGACAAAAAGTTAGGAGGAGTTGCGTTCACAAGGCTGCAATTTCAATAAGCCTCAGATACTAAGTTTTAAGGGGGCATAAGTCAGGGGAAATTAATGAACCATAAAATCCTTATTTCATGCACATCTACCAATTTAGGTTATAACATCCACCAAGTTTCATTTAGATCCAGCCAGAAACTTAGAAGGAGTTGCATTCACATGACTGGAATTTCAATAAGCCCCAGAGACTAAGTTTGAAGGAGGAATAACTGAGGCAAAAATCAATGAACCATAAAATTCTTCCTTCATGCACATCTGCCAATTGAGGTAATAACATCCACCAAGTTTCATTTAGATCCAGCCAGAAACTTAGGAGGAATTGCGTTCACAAGGCTGCAGTTTCAGTAAGCACAGAGACTAAGTTAAAAAGGGGGCTTAACTGAGGCAAAAATCAATGAACCATAAAATCCTTACTTCATGCACATTTACCGAATGAGGTGATTACATCCACCAAGTTTCATTTAGATCCAGCCAGAGTTTTAGGAGGAATTGCGTTCACATGGCTGCAGTTTCAGTAAGTCCCTGAGACTAACTTTTAAGGGGGCATAACTGAGGCAAAAATCAATGAACCATTAAATCCTTACATCATGAACATCTACCAATTAAGGTGATAACATCTACCAGGTTTCATTTAGATCCAGCAAGAAACTTAGGAGGAGTTGCGTTCACAAGCCTGCAATTTCAATAAGCCCCTGAGACTAAGTTTTAAGGGGGCATAACTCAGTCGAAAATCAATGAACCATGCAATCCTTACTTCATGCACATCTACAAAATAAGGTGATAACAACCACCAAGTTTCAATTAGATCCAGCTAGAATTGTAGGAGGAATTGCGTTCTCAAGGCTGCAGTTTCAATAAGCCCCAGAGACAAAGTTTTTAGGGGGCATAACTCGGGCAGAAATCAATGAACCATAAAATCCTTACTTCATGCACATCTACCAATTGAGGTGATAACATCCAAATGGTTTCATCTAGATCCTGCCAGAAACTTAGGAGGAGTTGCGTTCACAAGGCTGCAATTTCAATAAGCCCCAGAGACTAAGTTTGAAGGAGGAATAACTGAGGCAAAAATCAATGAACCATAAAATCCTTACTTCTTGCACATCTACCAATTAAGGCAATTACATCCACCAAGTTTCATAAGATACAGCCAGAAACTTAGGAGGAGTTGCGTTCACAAGGCTGCAGTTTCAGTAAGCCCCAGAGACTAAGTTTTAAGGGGCATAAACGGGGCATTGATCAATGAACCATAAAATCCTTACTTCATGCACATCTACCAATTAAGGTGATAACATGCACACGGTTTCATTTAGATCCAGCCAGAAACTTAGAAGGAGTTGCATTCACATGACTGCAATTTCAATAAGCCCCAGAGACTAAGTTTGAAGGAGGAATAACTGAGGCAAAAATCAATGAACCATAAAATCCTTACTTCATGCACATCTACCAATTTAGATTATAACATCCACCAAGTTTCACGTAGATCCAGCCAGAAACTTAGGAGGAGTTGCGCTCACGAGAAAATTGGAAGTACGTACGGTCTGACGGATGGTCAGACGGAGAAGATGATGTCAATATACGACCGCCTCCGGCGGCGTATAAAAATAAAGCCGGGACCCATCATGCGAAAAGGGGTTTCTGTCAAATATTTGGATACAATAAAAAATTTGGAAACGGACCCACTTTAGGTAAGTTTGAACCCCCATTAAAAGAAATCATTTAGTTTAGTTTATACTAATTTTAGTTCGATTGCGACGAAAGCTTGAAGCTTACAGAGTTGCTCTCGAAACCCACAATCCACGTCTTTTCACGTCCCTGAAAGAGAGGTAGTGGTTAAACCCACTGCTACCCAATTCAACAGCTGGGTAGAATGGGGCTGGCTGTTAAGTGTCTTGCCCATGAACACACCAAATTGACGGTGGGACTCGAACCCGTGACCTTCAGAACACCAGTCAAGCATCTATACCACTCGGCCATAGAGGCAGTCAAATCATCTGTCCGCCATTGAATGATCGTTTCAGGGAAGTTTCCACGCAATTTAGTTGGAACATATCTAGAAGATTCTGAGGAAACACTTTTTAAAAGAAGTTATTTTAAGGACGGACGGATGTATGACGGATTTATCGCCTTAAAGGGGATTTCTAAAATTATATTCTTTCCAAAGACATCTTTCTAAATATTTCGTTGATAAAAGTGCGCTTATTTATGAAAAGAATAACGTGTGTCTGTGAAGCACCATGTCCTAGTATTCGGAAATGTGACCTTCATAAGTGAGATCGAATGAGATTTTGTGTGAAACGTCCTCGATTATCATTGGTGACCAGCCTTATTTTTACTTTTCATAAAGCTTCACAAACAAAGTAAAAAGATAAAAATATTTTATTTGTAGCTCGTATTTATCCAAAAGTATATATTTGTTTTGTAGGGTTTCCATTAAGTTCTCTTAATTAAACCAACAAAGAAAGACATTATTTCATATCATTTTAATTAACCATTCATCACTGTCTACAATAAAAGTTGGCCAAATACATATCACAGTAACATGTCACATACAACTAATCACTTATTCATATTTGCAAGTGGATAGATTGGGTATCTTATGGTACCTACATAGGGGAGCTGGTGACTGCTGTAAATAAATTTCAAAGCAAAGCACATGAGCCCTAGAAGACATCTAATTTCACTTCACATCATCTTGTCGAGATTATTCAAATATTGACCAATGACATGGCATTGGGCTTTAAGATATGTGGCCTGTCATTGATTGATTAATTGGGGTTTAACGCCGCTTTTACCAGTATTTCAGTCATATCGCGGAGGCTGGAGCACCTAACAATGGATTCCTGGTATTTCTCACACCAGTACTACCACTACATCTTTTCCTAGCCTCCAGCTGCTATCCCACTTAGGTTTACGATTATCCACCCATTGGTGAGAGACAATTGTCGGAAAGAATATTTGCCACCGCCGGGGATCGAAACCATGACACCCATGATTGAAGAATAGGAGTCTGGCGAGCTACCGACTGCGCTATGGCGGCTGCCATGTGGCCTGTCAAAATGGAAGGCATCTCATAGGGATCCTGTAACAACCAATACTTGAAAAAGATATTGTATCTAGCAGAGATAACCAGCAGTCTAATTTCGTAAATTTTACTAAGGTAGAATAGCCGTTCTTGATTCAGGGGATCTACAAGGCCCCAGTCAGAACGCAGGTGGTAGCACATCAATCATGAGGTTCCAGGTTCCATCCCCAGTCACTGCAGATATCCATTCGGACAATTAAAGGGGTGAGCAGCTGGAGCCTCGGAACAGATGAAGTGGTAGTAGTGGTGAAGGAAATACCATAGTAAGGTGCTCCAGGCACAGCAATATGACTGAAATACTCATTAAAAAGGTGTTAAACCCCATTCAAACGAACAAATAAGAGGATAAGCAAAATTCGTCAGCTAAATTAAGCCTGTGCAGCCTGATCAGGACCAATACTTGTCAAAGAATACTTTTTTCAATTGACAGTTGAAGCTGTCACTTGTAAGAACAGTTCACTTGTAAGAACAGACCTATTCCCAAATAACAAAATAATGAACTTGTCAATATTGTGAGAAGTTGCAGATGATGTTTTCAAATTGATTAAATTAAAGGATATTTGCCCACAATGTTTTTCAAATGATTTTTCTTTCCAGGCATTAAGAATCAGAATTGCGTGGGAATGTCTTCACACATTCCCTCACAAAAGCTTTTTTGACGCCCGTTAGAAAAACAATTGGGAAAACATTGTGTAAAATGAAGTAATTGGTGCAAGGTTTTCTATCCAGGAAGTGAAAAAATCTCAAATTTCACCAACTTTAAATTGTTAACTGCAACTTCTTTCATTTTTGGCCAGTCTAAATTTATTTTTTAATGGGAATGGGTTAATGATAGTCGATACTCCATCTCATCCAGGGCATAAGTCACAGTACTGGAAACATGTAATATCCAGTCTTATACATCTATCCAATAACTAGGTGACAGAATATTAGACAGGCCCAAAGTGAAAGAAGTTTCAGACGAAAACTCAGTGTTGGATACCCATTACCACACAACAAAATTTCAGACTGGTCCAAATTCAGTAAGACATCACAGGGAACTTTTAAACTTGTGCTAAAATTTGAAAGTAATTGACAAATAAGATTCAAAGAAATTTTTTAGAAAAGGAAAAGTTAGTTTTACTATCAATTTTTCCTTTTCCCACAATATTTCCATTATCATATCTCTTCATGGCATCAAAAGTGGCGTTGTTTAGTAATGGGTCAAAATGACATTAAGATACCATTAAGGGTAGAAAACAATGTGAGAAAACAAGGAATTATTTGTTACAAGCAACTTCTACTTTCCCCACATTTTATTCTGAACAACCACTGAATATGACATTCATAGACATTTAAAGACAATAGAAAAATGGATGTTACATAGTGTTAAAATCTACTGTCATTTTTGAAGAACGTATTAGACAAAAATTAACTAAAAAGTTATATTGGAGATTGTATAATATTTTAGACTTGCATTACTCCTTCATGTCCAAACCTCTGTATCAAAGTGTTTGCTTCACTTGATGACAAGAGAACATTATTACATAAACTCTTACTGGTATATTGGATAAAATTAGCAGATTTTGCAGACCTTCAACCACATAGGAGGATATGTAAGAGATTGACCTACTGGTCCTACAGGCCTGTGGAAAAAATCAGTTAGTGTCTAACCCTGCACATAATATGATCAGAGAAAAAGTTTGTAAAGCAAACACAATCATCACCATAGTCAGCCAGGATAATAACAAATGCATCAATTTTTCATGTTTTTCATGTTTAAAAAAAACAGGTAAGATAACAAGAGCACTATCAACCTATGTCCAACACTCAGTTTTCAAGTGCTAGATAGTAAGAATTTTCAGTAGTAAATAAAACAAATGCACTGCATGGAGATGTAAATGCTTGGCTGTTCAAGAGCTTGATAGTGGTTTAAACTATTAAGTAGAAAAAGGGGGCACAATTTTGTTCAAAATGCCTTAACAGTAACCCCTCCCTTTTTGGCATAGATTGTTCTTTTGATAATGAACATATACTCCAAGTTTCATGTGAATGTGTTCAAAACACAAGAGATTTTACAATATGTCAAAATTTTAGGAAGACGATGCTGATGACACCTGGCCAAAGGAATTCCTCTGCTATTCACCAAACAGCTAACTAGAGGCACCTGAGCATATATTTGCTCTACTGGCCTGAATTTACTGATTTTACGGATTCCAAATCAATCCCCCAGAACTGAGAAAAGCATTATGGTACATAGCATCATCCGTATGAACTTCTGTTGATTTCCTCTTTAGATTACCTGTGCAGAAAATCTTCACTTTATACCATAAAACCCCCTAAAAAGCCATGTTTTTCATGCAATCAAATTTTATAAAGCTCATTTGGTCGGGCACTTGACTTCAATCTCATGATCAAGGGTTCAAGCAAACAAAAAAGCTAATTGTATTTCAGATAAGACTTTAAACCGAGGCCTTCTGTGATGGCACTTTACATTGAGTAAGTTAAAGGACCATGCGGAGCTCTCAGAAGTTTTGCCCAGAATCCTTGCACTATCCCCTAAAACAACTAACCGTCTTCTGGGAGCGTCACTCATATGGGTAAATGCTAGGGTAGCAATAATTAATATAAATACAAACAATTACAGTTTTTTTTCAAGGAAATTCTGATTAACGGGGCACCCAAGGATAATTTCCGTGGAATTCAGTTGAAATCCAGACAATAGTTTCTCAGAAAATTTCTAATGAAAACAAGAGCAATGCCTACGGGTGCCTAGGCTCAGCTGTTGGGTGCTGGATAGTGGACAAAATGCATATAAAGTTATCCCCCATGATAATATACATTGCTCTTTTGATAGTGAACAAGTGTGCCAGACTTCAAGTGAATGCCTTTTGTAGAACCAGAGATATCACAAAATGTCAAAGTTTTTGCACAACCACGACAACACTAAGGCTAAAGCAATACCTCGGGTTTTCTCCGAAAAACAGCCAAGCTAAAAGGAATGGAAGGGCTAACAGATGCCAATCCTACAGACACAATGCGAGGACAATAGTCTGCTTGCACCCTAAAAATCTTTGACATAATAAGGTCTACATAATACAAAAGTGATTTAGAGTCACTTTTCTTGATAGAACAGTGTTGTTTTGATAGTGAATACATAATCTAAGTTTCAAGTAAATGTCTTTGATCACATAGATCACAGAGATATCATAAAATAAGTTTTATTAATGACACCAAGACTATAGCATTACCCCTAAAAATATCATAGCTAAAAACGGAATTCAGCTGTTAACATTCTGTTTCTTTTTCTTGTCCTTATTTCCATCTGAATTCTTTGTATTATTATTGATGTCTTTAGTGTCTTTACTTGAATCTTTTGTAGTAGTTTTATCCTTTGCACTTTCTTGTTTAGTTTTAACAGCATCACTCACATTTTTAGTGTCTTTCAGATCACTTTCCTTTTCAAATCCCGTTAATTTTTGAGTGTCTATGTGATTATTTTCATTGTCAGGCTTTTCAGAGACCGTTTTATCATTTCTGCTTTCTGGCTTTTGAGTGTCTGCGTTATTATTTCCGTTGTCAGGCTTTTGCTTTTGTAGCAAAGCTTCATTTATCTTTGAAACAAGATCATCTTGGTCTGCAGCCTTTGAGCCTGGAAAAAATAACAATACAGTACTGTTTACTCTAAAACAATCTTCATTTTCAATGATATCCTAGTAAAAAAAAAAAAAGAGTTTTGCATATTTTAATAGGCAAACATAACTTGTTATCAACCTTTGATACTCATTTCCAAGCATTTTGTAAAAAAAAAAATGTTTGCAAAACATTAGGGAAAATGTAGAAATTGCTTCTTTCAAGCCTTCTTTTATTTTGCCATAATCACCATTCAATACCAATATTGAAACTGAAAATAGGATGTTTCTGATGAAATGTTAAGTTGTTTAAGCAAAATGAAAAGGCTATTGTTAATGAAGAAAATGAAGACTAAGTTCATGATCCCATTCCACACAACCCTGCCTTTTAACACTGTTAAAACAGCTTTGGTAAAAACATTGTCGAAAAAAAAGAAAATTGCTTGTTTAAAGCAATTTTTTCATTATCCACATTGATTTCCACTGAAACAGACCAAGTATTTTTAAAATTTCAGACACAAAAAAATGTCCAACTTCTTTCAGTTTGGATAAGACTCAAATTTGATATTTGGGAATGGGTTGAAAAGAAAATTCTTCTCAGGCAGGAAAATTTTGAATAAGCATGAAAATATATGCTATTTTAAAAAAACAATCTATTTAGATTCAAATGAACATTGAATAAAACCCCACAAAAAACACCCCCACTCACTTTTTAGATTAAAATCATAAATATGATAACAACTAAGTCAACATCATCCAAATATTTTCTCCTTAATTTTGCCTGCTATAGTTTTCAGTATGCCATCATCACTTGAAGAGTCTTTGTTTGAAACTTTTTCATCAGAATGTTGCTCAAAACTTTGTGAGGAAAATGAACTAGCACCACTTCCTGCAAGTAGAAAGATGGTGTATCAGAAGAGTAGATACAGAGGGCAATGTGGAATTAACTTTTAAACTATTCAACAAAATCACTGTAAACCATGTGTTGTTGGAACTAATTGAAATTGTCTTGTCAAAGCAATCACCTTGAATACTTACAACATAGGGTTACCTTGAGAAATAACAATTTTTGATTGGCATTACCCTATCCAATCCAGACCTCTGTATCAGTATTTGTTTCACTTTGTAAAAAGGTAACATTATGTAAAAGTATGATCCAAAACCTCATATTGAATTTAAGATGTGTAGGAACATTTTAATATTTCAGGGGATCAAATGACAAGAATTTTTTTCTGATACAAAGTTATACCATCACAACTACATAATAATATTACCTGCATTATATACTCACAAATTTTGAATATTTGAAGGTAAAAGGTGACAGAAACTGTCTAGATTTTTTTTTCTATGCTTTTAATTTGAATTTTATTACCAATGTATGTACATTTTAGGAATAGTTGGTAGGGGTATAATATTAAATGTGTTTTTATTTCATGATGTATCCATTCACTAAGGAACAACTAAGGATAACTTTGTATGGGCTCTTTGTGCAATCAAGGTAACAGTTAAAATCTTTACCATTGACAAAGGGGTTTATAATGAGTAATTGAAATAATCAAAGGAAAAGACCACCAGCTATGGGTTTCAACCTTCCAAAACCTTTATATCATCCAACCAAAATTAACTTTAGAAATCAAAGACTTCAATAACTCTCCAAGTGGATGTTAGCAGACTAAAATCCTTCATTCTATATCATTTATAACAATCAGTCTACTCTATTACAGTCAAACACATTTCCAATACAACATTTATCCCATTACCAGACAAATTCAAAGAAGTTGCAAACGTAAATCTTTATTTGATGAAATCTTAAGTCTTTTTGTTTTGAGATTGAAAACATTGTGGATAATGAAGAAATTGCTTGTAACTAGCAATTTTTTCATTGTCCGCAATTTTTCATAAAGCTTTTTGTTCTTTGCAGGATCAAAATGGGTTACAAACTTCTTGTTTGTCATTGTAGGTTAATTTCAAAATACGTCATTAATATTTACATAAGACATTATTCATGTCAAAAGTAAGTTTAAATCTGTATTAACCCTTGTCATGCTGTATAAATTACCTTACTGAATTGCTGTGAAATCAAAGGACTGAAAGCACTGATAGAACTTGTTGTTCAAAAATCAATATTTCTTTTAGAAATCAACCTCATAAACAACTCGGGAATGAAACGTATGAGCAGGAGGTGTAGACTAAGATCAGCCTGCACAAACGTGCAGTCTGATCTTAGTCTACACCTCCTGCCAAAACCGGAATATTCCGGGTTCAGCATGACAAGGGTTAAGTGAAATTAAAATTATGTGACAGTTTATACCAAGCCCTTGATTTTAAGTTTCAATTTACTCATTCCAACACAATCTCGCTTTTTGGAGAAATAGCTTTGGAAAAACATTGTGAGTAAACTTTTCTACATTACTTCGCACTTATAATTATTTTTAGTGCAATTAAAATTGTCGTTTGCAACTTGTCTTGGACCAGTCTATAATTTTGAAGTCTTATAAAGGGTAAAGGATGTCAGAGAAAACAAATTACCAGACTTTGTTGAAGTAACACCACTTATAGTTCCATTGACATTGCGCTCTGTCTCGGCAAAAGCTAGCAACAAGGCTTTCTGTTCTTTTGTTAAATGTCTGAAAAACAAAACAAGATGTGTTTGTATAAAATCATGTCCCAATAACAGCCTTAGTTGGAAATGTTTCCTTGGTAATTGACCTTAATCTCGTAGCCATGAGCCTGTTTGAAAAACAGAAAAATGTTAAATTTTTGCATTAAGTTGACCATGATAAGTGACATTGACCTTGATGGAAGTATCTTCAATGGTGTCTTAAGAACAGAAATATTTTAATTTTTTGTTAAGTTTAATATTCAGAGAAAAAGGACACACATACATTTGTGTATCACAATATGCCCCCATAATATTGATCCGGGGACATAAAAATGTTGGTTATCCAGTGATAGGCAATTTCTCAGAGCTCCTGATTGAGAAATTATGATTTCAAAATATAGAAATTTCCTTAATCATCTACTGTCATCTGGGTATGTTCATTTGCAAGTTGACCACAATGGGTTTAACGCCATATTTGACCGTATTTCAATTATGTTGTGGCAGGTGGAGCACTTAACCATGGATACCTAGTATTTCTTACACCATTGCTTCCACAACATCCTGTTCAAGCCTCCAACTGCTCATCTCACTTGGGTTTACAAATGCCCTATCATTGGTAGGACAAACGTTGGAAAGGATCTTCATCGCATTCAGAGCCAGAGTCCTACCCTATGGCCATAACTCTAGAGTTAGAGACATACTGAAACATAGTGAAACCAATATAACCCACCCACTTCATAGCCGTGGTATAATTAAAAGATCCACCCAATGACTGCACTGCCACCAACCACTGACTCCTAAAGGAACTTTAATATCAAATCAGGGGCAATAATTCAATGGTTCTTGAAGAAATTTTCATAAAATTAGCTTTTTTCACACCTACAGCTCCTAATAAACACTTCTGTCAAGTATGAAGATTGACTGAATGGGGTTTAACGCCACTTTTACAAGTATTTCAGTCATGTTGGGGTGGCTGGAGCACGTAATCAAGGATTCCTGGTATTTCTCACACAGATACTACCGCTACATCCATTCCGTGCCTCCAGCTGCTCATCCCATGTAGGTTTACAATTATCCACTGACTGGTGGAAGACTAATGTCGGAATTGATATTCGCAGCAGCTAGGGATTGAACTGGGACCTCATAATTAGGAATCCTATGCGCTTCCACCAAAGAATGAAGCTAATCAGACTGAAACTGCAGGAGGATTAGTCTGGACGAGTTTTTACAAGCGTTTAAAGTCAAATAACTCAAACCTTATTGGTTGAAATTTCACAAAAGTAGCACCTTGCACATCTACAGCTCCTACTGAACACTTCTGCCAATTATGAAACAAATTGGACTGAAACTATAGGAGTTATCTGGACAACATTCCTGGACAAACCAACCAACAGGCTGATTCCAGCATACACTTACTTTGGAGATATAAAAACTTGAGTTAGATAGTAACTTCTTCAAAAGTCTCTGCAATCATAATATCCAAACATTACTTACAATGGTGTTTTTATCTTTATATGTATATAATGGTCACCAAAACCGTAACTGTTCACTCGACTCATTCCTTTACCAGACATGATTAGGGTCTCATGGGACTGTGTACCAGGTTTAATCTGGAATGTAAAATGTAATCAATATTAGTATGATAAATGTTATTAGTAACTTCCTTTTTGGTTTGTTGTTGGGTTGTACAGAGTATATTTACATGAACTAATTACTCAAAGTCAAAGGGCTGTGAACACTGAAAGGTCCAAAATGAGGGCCAATATTTTTTTAGTAAAATAACTCTACAAACAACTCTTGCTTAAAAACAAGAAGTGGAGTAGATTAAGATCAGACTACACACAAGTGCAGAGATAACACCTCTCCCTTGTTGTTTTTTATCAAGAGGTTAAATCACAAAATAAACTTGGAAAAAGAGCACCTTTTTCTTGGCCATATTGATAGAAATACTAACAAAGAATATTGTTTAGAAAGAAGTATATGTTATGCTACTTTTAAGAGTATTTTGGTCATATTTCAGTTGCTGGAGCACCTAACCATGGTTTACTAGTGTTTCTCACACCAATACTACCACAGTAAGTTTCTCATCCCTCATAGGATTACGATTATCCACCCATAGGTGGGAGACAAATGTCAGAAAAAAAAATTCAACCAGAGATTGAAGCAGGGATTTCCTAAAACATGAGTAGTGACCAACTTACATTTACAAGTATATCTTCATAAAGACCTTCAGCTTTTATAGTACCCCCTAGAACAGCTTGTGATAAACTAATTGTTACATTGCTGTGTATATCGGCACCTTCTCTTCTAAAGACCCTACTTTTTTGAACCTGTAAACCATTAAGAACATGATTATATCTACAATATCATACATAACTTATTTGCAAGCATTCATCCTAAAATCATAACAAACAAAATTATGCTCTAAGATGAGCACTACTTATGAAAATCAAATTATTAGTTCTTAACCCATTCCCACACAATCCTGCCTTTTGTTGCCCCTCAAGAATAAAGCTTTGGAAATCATTGTGGAAAATGAAGACATTGCATGATACAAGCAATTTTCTCCTTATCCACAATGATTTCTACCCAAAAGGATGAAGCTCTTAAATTCCATCAACTAATAATTGTTGTCTGCTTCTTTCAATTAGAAAGTTATATTGAAATCCACTTTTACATGTAGAACTTACAGAGCGGACACGAAAGCAGGAAGGATGGACTGACTGACTGACGGACAGACAGTTCGATTACTATATGACTCCCTTTGGGGGCATAAAAATTGTAGTTACAATGTTTAGGTCGCCAACCAACTATACTTCTTTTTTCTAAAATGCTACTGGCCATAAATTTTTCAAAATATCGCCATTTAAAATCACAGTGGGACTTCATATCGAAGTCAATGGGTGGGGCTACCGAAGGTAGTGGGCAGGGCCAGCGATTGGTCAATTACAACAATACTGGTATACAGTATCAACAATATTCAGATGAAGCGACCAAATCCACCTTTATAACATCTGTCTATTGAAACGACACAAAGCAAGCTGTTCCAACAGTGTTAACCCATTTTAAGACTACAGAATTTCAGACTGGTCCAAATTCAAAGAAGTTTCATACCACAGTTTTTTCTGTTGATAAATGTAAAAAATCCCTGTCTTTTGGGGTTGAAAAGATTGTTGACATTGAAAAATGCTTATTATAAGCAATTTCTTAATTTTCAACAATGTTTTCCAAACTTTTTTTATCTTAGGGTGTCAAAAAATGTCATTGTGATAGAATGGTTTAATCTGGACAAGACATTGTGGTCTAGGAAAGGCATACAGTCACATACTTAATCCTTGTCAGGCTGTATAAATTACCTTACTGAATTGCTGAAATCAAAGGGCTGAAAGCATTGAAAGAACTTGTGGTTCAAAAATCAACATTTCTTTCAGAAATCAATTTCATAAACAACTCTGAAAGGAAAATTGTACAAGCAGGAGGTGTAGAACAAGATCAGACTGCATTTATGTGCTGGCATATTTTGGTCTACACCTCCTGCCAAAATGGGAATATTCCGGGTTCAGCATGACAAGGGTTAAAAGAATCATACATATCATAAGACATGCTTCTGAAACACAATGATGCTGTCACAGCCATATTTTGAGAATTTGACCTCAATAATTGACCTTGACCTTGTCTGGTGACCCTGACTAATATTACAAGTTGTGTATCAATTCAAAGTACTTTCATTACAAATATGCCCTAATGTGAAATAGTATTTTTTTTTTACAAGATGAAGTAAAACTTCCAGAGCTTTTGTATCATGTGACAGTTAAAGGGATCACCACAAAGGTGTCAGTTAAAGGAAACATGTTTTATGACAAATAAGGATAAATCTTTACTGCATAAAGTCAATAATTGCATTCTAACTCAGAGCTGAATCTAGGTTTTCACAGAAGTGGGCCAACTCCCTAAACACATTTCAAAATGTGGGCCAATGTGTTTCAGAATTGAGCCACATGTTGAAATTACTTTTTTTCATCAAATTTAAAGTTCTGACTACCCTAAAATGAAAGGCACAGAAAACACATGAGACAAAAAAAGAACTTTTGGAAACACCCATTCTATTTTATTGTTCTTTCATTTTCTAAGACAAGTTATCAAGGTGAGCAATTTTGAGTGATCTGGTAGAGCTTTAAATATGGTCCTATCCCCCCGCTAGTTAATCTTTGATATACAGGCTGCTGTATTTACTATTGCAAATCAAGAGAGAATGAAATGTGAACAATTGTGGATCACCATGGCATCACTCAATGTAATATATGCGACCAAAATATCGTAAGTACAACTTCAGTGAAGTTGTACTCTCAAGGACTCGACTGCCTATCGACGATAATAAGATGTTGTTGAAAATTGATGTTTTGATTGACACATTTTAAAAGGGACATGTATAAATTAATGAAATTTCCTAGAGAGAAAATCAATATTCCCAAAAAGACTATCAGACTCTTTATGTATCATTCAAATTTTGTGACACTAATCCATTCACCAGATATAGATCACAGAAAAATATTAGGTCCTGATGGAAAATGCTAAATCAAAATACAACTTTGTAAGCTGGGGTCGACTATATTGTGTCGAAAAGAAATGTAAAATCTGATTGAATAAAGCTTTGTCTATAATGTGTATCGATATCACTCACTACTCTATGGCCTTAGAGTTCCTACACATTATTAGCTTCGGGCTGATCTCATTGAAGTGTAATTTTATCGAGGGAGCTGACAAGGGATCCTTTTAATAGTATCCACTTTACACAATGCAATAGAAATAAGAAGGTTTTCTCAACAGCATCTAAATAGATTCACGTTAAATGCACTGCTGATTTAACAATGCGCCAACCTTTTTAAATATGTGTGACATGTGGCGCACAGCCTTATGTTTTTTGCGGCCTGAACTAGTTAAACACCTGAATCCCTCAATCTGTCGCCCTGTATTCAGCTCTGTAACTTATTCTCAGTTATTCTGAGGTACTGGAACTTATTTGAACAATCTCAATAGACAATTAAATGAGATCAAACATAGGTTTAATAACAATGATCACAGCAATAAACATCGATATTTTAAAGACAGATTGCTCGTCTAAAAGGACCCTTAATTTATTGAAGACCTTGCTTAAAAGAGCAATAACTTCTGTCAAGTGAAAATTTTTGACAGATAGCCAGACAGGATGTACAAGGATGGACCAATGACAAGTGAAACACCAAATGACTTACTCTAAATGTTATAAATAATTCTGTATCACCCACAGACATTCTCACTGTCTGACCATCTTCCACACCTGGAATAACAAACAAAATATATGTATTTGCCTCATAAATAACTCTGGCTTAACAAGAACAAACAGGTGGTGTAAACTTAGATCAGACTGTACATATAAGCAGGCTGGACTTTGTCTATGCCTCCTGCCAAAACAGGAATATTCCAGATCCAGCATGTCACAGGATAACATTTTTGTGATTTACAGGGATCTATCCAAAGATTCTTACTTTGTAAAGTTTGTAATACCACTAAAAGAACCAAACAAGAGGCCCATGAGGGCCTGAGACGCTCTACTGGTTATCAAGTTTTCCGTTAAAGAAATCTGATATTTAAGGAAGTTAATTGCTCAAAGAAGAATGCATAAAGAAAAAAAAAGGGCTTTATCCCCTTTATCATTTTAAGCAACAATCCTCAAGGCCCCTTTTCCCATGTTTCATGACGGATCCACTCCATTTCCAAATGAAAGTTACCTTATGACCCTACAATCATTCTGTGAATATTTCATCAGAATCTGACAATAATTGTGGACTTTATCACATAAACATGATTGTTTTGAATGAAAATCAATAAGTCCCCTTTTCCTGTGTTTTCTGATGGATCAATTTCATTCCAAAAGGAACTTTCCTTACAACCCGACAATAGACCTTTTCACGGTCTCACAGCGCATGCGTCAAATCGAATCTCGTTAAAGGCGATATTTACCCTAGACTTTGTCACGTGATCGATTGCGGGGAGTCGATAATTTATCACTATATAATCCTATATAAATTGTCTATTTTAACCGAGCAAAAATAAAGGTTAAAAATCAAAATTTTGGTGCAAAAAGGGTTTCAATATGTGGACAGATATATGCAGACTAGTTGTAGCGAGTAATATTGATGATATTATCTTGTATTAGTAACAAAATTAAGTTTAAAACGACCTGGTGTCTAGGCCATATTAAACATACCTCGAGTTTTGCGAAAATTACCCTTTCACACAATACTATCTCCTACGAAATAAGATATTTTGGACATATTTTTAACCCCCCCCCCTCACACACATACAAGGAAGGAAAAGTAAATAGTTATACTTTGACACTCGACGCAAACACTGAATGATTACGTTGATGAATGGAAAATCCCGCCTTGCAGTATACGGACAAGTGTCAAACATCTTGACAGATATAATATTGACTAAAATAACATTCCAATATTAATCCATTCCCAATGAATGAATTTTTTGACTGGTCCAAAAGAAGCTGCAGAGCTAATGGAATTAAATTGATTATTATTTTCTTTTTTTCCTTATGGGACAGGAAAAATATTGTGGTTACCGAAGAAATTACTTTATCCAAGCAATTTCTTCATTTTCCACAATGTTTTCATATGCTTCTTCTCAAATTGACATTCGCAGCGTTCTGGTAATAGAAGTGTTGGAGGAAAGGAGAAAATATATTCTTTGATTTATATAATCTGCTTTTCGTCTAGATATGCCATATACCGATTAAAAAGTGTATATGGAAATTCAAAATTGAGAGCAATTTATTAACGAAAAAAGGATTATTACAGAAATCATAATAGTATGATGACGATGTTAATAGTGCGAAGAAAAGAATGAAAAATAGAAATAATCAAATGTAATGATTATAATGGAGTGCTGTTCGGTAAACAGTCTTGATGTAAAGGGTTCCCTTATATCACATATCTACATGGTGTTATGTGTAGACGGCAACATGTCACAAAGCATCCAATAAACAACACCGCACACTCTTTATGTATATTAGTAAAATTTAGAATTTGATGAAACAAATTTGTCTTTTTATGTTTCAACCGATATGCCGCCAAGTACTGGGCCCTGGTCGACGAATCAAAGAATCTAACCAGACGTCGTTTTCAATCGGCACGGGAATATTATTGCATGGTGTTTATTTATTTATCATTATCATTTCAATCTTTTACCAAAATGAAAATAAATTGAATACGCTTAACAACTTTGAGTGGATACTTTTTGCTGTGGGATATACACTGCAGCTCCACTATAACGCTGTTGGTGGGGTCCAAGAAATGATACAGCGGAAGAAGTGGAGTTATTATGCTATAACGCTGTACCCCCCCTCCCCCCGCCGTAACTGAAATTTTCAACCGTCGGAATCGGAACCAAACACCAGATAATTCGTGATGAAATTCTTGTAACAAGTTTAATTCTATACAAGTTACTAGTCTGGAAATGAAAAACAACTGTAGTTACGAGATTTTAGCAGAAACCGACGAAATTCAGCGTGCGGAGAATTAATTTCTATCCTTACCTTCCCGGTCTATCAGGATTGAATAATCCGTAAATTTCTACAGGTCTATAAATTGTGGTTCTCTTTCTCCCAATATTAGGATGCTAGAACTTTTACCCGAGACATGTTTTATTATTTTGATAGTCGTCGGCATTTATCTAATTGAATTTAGTTTTACACGGACGTAAATATTTCCATCCTTACACAAAAAGGATAAAATCAAAGTATTCCGCATAGCGACGTCTCCTTGGAGACCGACGAGTTGTTGAACACCTGGGGTTACTTAAGCGTTGAGAAAATGTCGCGTGGATCGACCTTCGAATCTCTTTCGCGGTAATGGACTTGGTCTAATTTCTTTACCATTGTTGAAAATACGGTAACAATAAACCGACAAAGAACTCTATCTGAACCTAGTCATTTACGGATCGGGAATTTAAACCGACCAGTTGCACGCATACAAAACTGGATTAAACTTTGTAGCCACTAACTTTTAATCATAAAAATGAAGGTCATAATAATCGGGAAAAAAATCCGAGACGGCGGAATGTCTGGCTTCATAAAGATAAGAGTAAAAAATTCGGTCTGCAAGAATTCTCACGGGGCACGCGTCTGGCACGTGTCAACTCCGGAAATTCTCCCATAAATAGCTGAACATCTGGCGGCGGCACCTTTGATCACCTTTCCTCCCTCAGAATAAAATAAACTGTACCTGAAAAAACTTGACTTCAAATTTGTCGACGAGCTTTTAGCCATGCGTTTGATCATACAGGATGGCATTAAATTTTCGGATTATTGAAAGAAATGCGGAAAAATAACGGTATTTTATTTTAATCTACTTATATTATCTATCCCGTTTCGGATGAGAATCTTCCGATACTGTGACATTTACAATTCAAATTCACGTATTTTCAGAGAAAACGTCGCAACTACGACTGATTGTTTTCAAAGCATATTGTTGCGTTTTTATCTTGAAGCCACTATCCTCTACAAGCTCCGGATACCAGCAAACTATGAAGTGAAATAAATAGTAGGCTCAAGTCAATTTGTCTAACTTCACGCTCACGCATTACTTTAAGAACACGTCCTACCCGGGACTGAAGAAAATTAAGAACGCCGAGAGTGAAACAGTCTGATATTTTAATCGCACCACCTTCAAGATTTGTAACTGAAGGATACCGAGGTGCATGCCTATTCTCTATTGATTTAAAAAATATAAAAGACCTAAGGCATTGATCATCTCAATGTCAAACAGTAAGATCAAACAATCAAACTGATTTTGTAAATTGAAACACTACGCGTGTCATCAATCAAACAAGGCAATTACATCTGAAGCAATGCATTAATGACCAGGACCGTCAACGTAAGGTGTTAAAAACTTACCTGGCTTCGGTGATTATCGTATTTTATGTGCAACACTTTTTCTTCGAAGACGGGATGAAAAAATCGCGGCCAAACCAGCATTAACGTCGTATCTCAGCATCTGCAACCCGAAATGCCCCCCCCCCCTCCAAAATTTTGGGAGCCAAGCGGACCCCGCGTTATACTGGAGTCAGCGCTGTGCCCGGTAGCGTTATAGAGGAGTTGCAGTGTATATTATCCTAAAAAGATGGGTGGAAATGACAATTGTTGCGTGGCAGATTGTAGATCGACAAGGCATAACTCTAATATATCCTTCCATAGAATTCCGAAGAAACCGGAGTCTAGAAGAAAATTATGGATAAAGGCAACTGGAAGAGTCCTCCATGGAAGAAATAAATTTGCACCAACGAATAATTCTTTATTTTGTGGTCGACATTTTGTGAATGGGAAGAGAAGTGATGATCCAACGTCTGTGGACTTTATACCGACAATGAATCTTCCGGGGACTTTGCCAGTAACATTGAGGCAAAGGAGAGCTACTGTTTCCAGTATGAAATCGTCCAAATATGACGGAGCAGTAGAAACCCTTGTGAAAGAAAACTGTAGCGTGTGTTACACCAAGAAACGCGTTTTCTTGCCTGAAATTGATCTTAGAAATGTTCAGAACAAAGTTCAGATTTCACATGAGCGGTCAGATGAAATGACAGAATGCGAAATGCTGCATTGCCAAATCCCCTGCGAGGTACTTTTGAGTACTTGGTAGGACTTTCCCTGGTATGAAGCAAGGACACAGGAACTCATTAAATACAAGCTGGTATTTTCCACAGCTTTTTCAATGTGACTGAGTCTCTGGACAAATCCCTCTTCTAAGTATTTAAACGCCTTCAAAGACTTGTAGGCCCGGACGCTTTCTTTGTCAAACGATTTGTCCCGCGATTCCACTAAATATTTTTTTTAATTTAGATATGTCAAAGGCCGGAACATTTTTCAAACCATTTTCCCATCTATTGTTCGGATTTGCCAACACTGACTTCACAAAAAGAAATCTGTTTTCTGACATTTTAACACTGTTAAAGTTCGGGGTCGTATCGAGCCTTCTTATTTTCTTTTGGGTTTTTCAAACCGGAAGTAAAAACTCCCCGCAACGGGAAAATGTTGTTGTTGTTATTTTTTGAAAGCGTCTAACGGATTTAGACTTTTAAGTCATCTGGCGCTTTGCGTGAAAAGGTCTATTGTCCTGTGAAATTTAAAAGACAATTTGATAATGATTGTGATCTTCATCACATACACAAGAATTTTTTGAATGATAATCTGTAAGGCCCCTTTTCCTGTGTTTCGAATGCCACAATTATTCCATGCATCTTTGAAGAGAATCCAATAAAACTGTTGACTTTATTGTGTTAACAAAGATATTAAATTCAAGTTCTCATAAGGCCCCTTTTCCCGTGATATTTTACTGGTCGTTTTATCATTCTGTGAAAGTTAAAAGTGAATCCGATGAAATATTGGGAATTCATTATGTTTACAAGAATATTTAAAAAAAAAAATTCATATGGCCCCTTTTTACATGATACTTGATGGGTTGTACCCAGTTCTGAAAAGAACCATTTAATTATTTGTACAATCATTCTATGAAATTTTGAAGTGAATCCGGTGAAATCAAGGGACATCATTGTATTAACCAGAATATTTAAGAGAGTTTTTCATAAGGCCCCTTTTTATGTGACACTTGCCATAATCAGATCCACTGTCAAAATCAATAATTGGAATGATGGTACAATCAATCTGTTTAATCTGTGGAATTTATTGTGTTAATGAGTTTATAATGAAATCTTCAGAGGGCCCCTTTTCTCATGATACTTTACAGAACAAATCAAATTTCAAAAGGAACAATTCTAATGAAGGTACAATCATTCTTTAAAAGTTAAAGAGAACCAATGAAAACAGTGGACTGAATTGTGTCAAGAATTTTTGTAACAAAATTTTCATAAGGCCCCTTTTTCCGAGAAACTTAACAAATCAGACCCAATGTACAAAGGAACAATCCTTATGATAGTTTGAAGAAAATGATAAAGACTGAGGACTTTATTGTAATAATGATGTTTTATAATAAAATTTTATAAGGTCCTTTTTCTTGTGTCACTTAACCAATCAGACCTAATTTACAAAGGAACAATCAAAATGCTGGTACAATCATTCTATTAAAGTTTGAAGAGATTCTGATAAAGACTGAGGGCATTGTTGTGTTTATGAGGATTTGGTAATAATTTTTCATACAGCCCCTTTTCCTATGATACTTGAAGGATCAGGTCTCATGTCAGCATCAACAACCGTGATTATTGTACAATGATTCTGTGAAGGTTTGAATAAAATCCATTGAAAGCTCTGGACTTGGTTACAAGGATTATAGATTAAATTCTCAAAAGGCCCCTTTTCCCATGATACTAGACAGATCACGCCTAATTTGAAAAGAAAGAATCCTCATGATGGAATAATCATTCTGTGAAAGTTTTAACAGAATCTGATGAAAACTGTTGACTTTATTGTGGTACAATGATTTTAAAATTAAATTTCATAATGCTCCTTTTCCTGTGATACTTGACAGATCAGGTCTAATGCAAACATCAACAATCATTATTATTGTACAATTATTCTGTGAATGCTTGAAGAAAATCCAATGAAAGCTCTGGACTTGGTAACAAGGATTTATAAATGAAATTTTCATAAGGCCCCTTTTCCTGTGTTTCTTGACAGTTCAAACCCTGTTATGAAAAGAATGATAGTTATGACCTTCCAATCATTCTGTGAAAGTTTCAACAAAATCTGATCAAAGCTGTGGGCTTCATTGTGTTAACAGGGTTTTATTAATTGAATTTTCATATAGCCCCTTTTCCCATGTTACTTGGTGGATCTGAACCAATTCCAAAGGGAACTCTTCTTACAAAAGTATAATTATTCTGTTTGAGTATAAAGACAACCCCATCTCATCTGTGGACTTACAAAGCATTAATTAAGATTTTTTTAATTGAATTTTCCTAAAGCCCCTTTTCCTATGTTTCTCAATGGATCAGACCCAATTTGAAAGGAACAATCCTTATGATGGTACAATCATTACGTGGAAGTTTGAAGTCAATCAGGTGAAATCTAGGGCCATGATGTGTTAACTAAGATTTTTTTTATTAAATTTTCATAGGACCCCTTTTCCCATGAAACTTGATGGATCAAACCTACTTCCGAAAGGAACAACCCATTTAATGTAATAATCATTCTGGGAATATTTGAAGAGAATTTGTTGAAAACTATGGACTCTATTGTGTTTACGAGGACTTTTTCAATCCAGTTTTTATCGGGCCCCTTTTTCCCGTGGTCCTTGACTGATCATACCAAATTTTGAAAGGAACAATTCTTATGATGGTAAAATCATTCTGTGAAAGTTTGTAGTCAATCAAATGAAAACTGTGGACTCAAGAGTGTTAACAAAGATCTTTGAATTAAATTTTAATAAGGCCCCTTTTCCTATGTTTCTTGAGGAATCATATCTGATTCCAAAAGGAACAATCCTTATGATAGTACAATCATTCTGTTAAAGTTTGAAGAGAATCCGTTGAAAATTGTTGGCTCTAGATTATTTATGACAATTTTTTATTAAAATTTTCATAAGGCCCCATTTTCCTGTGTTTCTTGACGGATCATACCAAATTTCGAAAGGAACAATCCTTATAAAAGTACAATCATTCTGTGAAAGTTTGAAGGGAATTCTATGAAAACTATTGACTCCAGAGTGTTAAAGAGTTTTGCTTAAAAGATTTTTCGATTAAATTTTCATAAGGCCCCTTTTCCTGTGTTTCCTGATGGATCTGACCAAATTCCCAAAGGAACAACCCTTATGATGGTACAATCATTCTGTGAAATTTTAAATAAAATCTGATGAAAACTGGACACTCTAGAGTGTTAAAAAGGATTTTTTAAATAAATTTTTTAAAAGGCCCCTTTTCTTGACAGATCAGACCCATTTTCAAAAGGAACAATCCTTATGATGGTACAATCATTCTGAGAAAGTTTGAAGAGAATCCGATGAAAACTGTGGACTCTATCGTGTAAACGAGGATTTTTAATGGAGTTTTAAATTGAATTTTTATAAGGCCCCTTTTCCCGTGTTTCTTGACGGATCATACCCAATTTCGATAGGAACAGTCCTTATGATGGGACAATCATTCTGTGAAAGTTTGAAGAGAATCCAATGAAACTGTGGACTCTATCGCGTAAACTAGGATTTTTAATGGAATTTTTAATTAAATTTTCATAAGGCCCCTTTTCCCGTGTTTCTTGACGGATCATACCAATTTTCGAAAGGAACAATCCTTATGATGGTACAAGCATTCTGAGAAAGTTTGAAGAGAATTCGATGAAAACTGTGGACTTTATCGCGTAAACGAGGATTTATTAATTAAATTTTCATAAGGCCCCTTTTCCCATGTTTTAGACGGATCATACCCATTTTCAAAAGGAACGTTCCTAATGAATGTACAATCATTCTGAGAAAGTTTGAAGAAAATCCAATGAGAACTGTGGACTCTATCGCGTAAACGAGGATTTTTAATGGAATTTTTAATTAAATTTTCATAAGGCCCCTTTTCCCACGTTTCTTGACGGATTATACCCATTTTCGAAAGGAACGATCCTTATGTTGGTACAAACATTCTGTGAAAGTTTAAATAAAACCTGATGAGAACTGTGGACTCTATCGCGTAAACGAGGATTTTTTAATTAAATTTTCATAAGGCCCCTTTACCCGTATTTCTTGACAGATCATGCCCATTTTCGAAAGGAACGATCCTAATAATGGTACAATCATTCTGAGAAATTCTGAAGAGAATCCGATGAAAATTGTGGACTCAATCGCATAAACGAGGATTTTTAATTGAATTTTTAATTAAATTTTCATAAGGCCCCTTTTCCCACGTTTCTTGATGGATCTGACCCGATTTTGAAAGGAACGATCCTTATGATGGTACAATCATTCTGTGAAAGTTTGAAGAGAATCTGATGAAAACTGTGGACTCTATCGCGTAAAAAAGGAAAAGTTTAACAGACGGAAGACGGACGGACAGACGGACGCACGGACAGGAAAAGCCATTGCTATAGCTCTCGTGGCCTTCGGCCAGTAGAGCTAAAAATCACTAAAATGTTATACATTGTTTTGGTTAAGATTTTACCATTGTGAATGACTGTTGGATTTTCATTCAGAATAAAGGGTACTGCAAGGACCACTAATGTTAAGCCCTGACCCCATCCCTTTAGACCTTCAAGTGTAAATTGACCTTGCACATAAATAAACAAGTTATTAAGATGGTACATCTACTCATAAAAGAGTGTGATTGCAAAAATATATATTGAAATTGTAAGACATATGATCCAGACAAAAATTTGACCTCCATGTGTGAGCTTGACCTTGAACCTTCCTGAATATTTGAAAAGACACATTTAATAATGAGGAGTGATTAGATGTAGAAGATATAGTTCAGGTAAACTCATATGGACTAATGCATACACTTAGGCACCAACAATGAAGTGTCAATGTGACAACTCTGTAACCCTCACCACACAACGAAAAAATATCCTTAAACAACGGAAGTTCTATCTGAACACCCGAAAAAAAGTAACAAGCATACCTGCAGGCACAGCTGCCACAACATTTCTGGTATTTCTAACTTTTCCTCGACCATAACATGCTATACATTTGTTAGTGATAACCTTTCTTGCCCCTCCACATGCCCTACATGTCGTTCTCATCACAAATGGACCTTGTGTAATAGTCTCCTGTCAATTGGAAATAAAGAATTTTCATTAAAACTTGTCAATATCATCCCAGAAAACTCCTGTTTTTGTAGGAGATACAGGCAAAGTTCAGCCTGAGAAATTCAGTCTGATCTCAGTCAACATCTCCTGCTGGTTTTCACCCATTCCCACACAATGACATGTTTAGACACTCCCTAGAAAAAAAGCTTTGGAATACATTGTGGAAAATGAAGAAATTACTTGTAACAAGCAATTTATTAATTATCCACAATGTTTTTTATCCCCCAAAAAAAGGAAAAAATTGTTGTCTGTAATATCTTGGACCAGTCTAAAATTTTGTTGTTTGGTCTTGGGGTTAAGCATTATTTGTGAAATTAATTTTCAAATGAAATACCAGTCCTCCATAAGAGTTTATTGCGCTTTTAGTGCTTTGATTTAAAGCAGCTCTTGAACAGATTTTCATGGAAATATGATAGAGGAAAATTATCAGCTTTTCCAAAATTTATCGATATCATTTTCAAAATAAGTTTTCTTTTTTGTGTTAAATTTACTAAATTCACTATAAATTTAATGCGATATTATTTCCATTGCCCTACTATGAAACATTGGAATAAGATGAGGTTGTTAGTGTTCACCTTATATTGATAACGACTGAAATCTTAGGCTAACCCAAGATTTAACCTAGACAGCCTATATAATCAGATGATAACCATTAGAATGGTCTAAGTGAAAGAGGTTGCAGACAATTTTATCTTATGAAATTTCCAAAATCTTTGACTTTTGGGATAGAAATCATTGTGGGTAATGATGAAATTGCCGGTAACAACATTATCAACAATGCTTTCAAAATGTTTTAATAGAGGGGAGTAAAAAAAGGAGGTTTGATAGGGAATGAGTTATGCAAATTTTACTTTTCCGTTCATAGTTATCTAATAAATCTACCTCTAATTCACTCATATTAATTTATAACTAGTGACAAGAAAGTTTTCTTTTTCCAACAAAGATTTTAACTGACAATTATTTGCTTTAGTTATACACACTGTTACAGAAATCTGCAATTGCTTTTTAAAGGGACAAGTCTAATTTTTTTCATCCAGTATTGAGTTAACCCATTCCCACTTAATGATGCTTTTAAAAGCCTCTCTATATAAAAGGGTTTGGAAAACACTGTGGACAATGTGGAAATTGCTTGTTACAAGCAATTTCTTCATTATCCACAGTGTTTTCTAACCGAAATGACAAAGATTTAAAAAATTTCATCAACTTAAAATTGTTGTCTGCAATTTCTTTGAAATTGGACTGGTCTATAATTTTGCTGTCTGGGAATGGGTTAAAAGAGTATACGATGAGACAAAGATATATACCATTCCAGTTCCTTTACATTGCGGACAAGTCTCAGGTTTACTGCCAGGCTCTGCTCCAGTACCTCCACATCGTTTACAGTTCTCTACCACATTAACTTTTACCTCCTTGTTAACCCCTTTAGCAGCCTCTTGGAAGGTCAAGGTCATTGTCATCTGAGAGTAAATAATAGAATATTCACTAATTTGCAATCATTCTTTCAAGCAATTCCAGGATGTTAAATACAAATTAGCTGGATTTCTCTTCCCCAGGGTTCCTAAACCAATTCCCCACAAAAAATATTTATACAATTCCAAATCAAAAGTTGCAGAAAACAAGATTATTCATTATATAAAGTTTGTGAAATTAAGAAACAAGATGTGTTTGTGAAACACCATGCCCCTGAAACAGGAATTCTTTAGAAACAGTGATTTTTATTGTTTTTTTTTCTTAGAGTTAAAATTTTGACCTTGACCTTGATGAAATGACCTTAACCAAGTTGCGCCTTCTTGAGACCTATCTACATACTGAATATTAGCATTGTAACTTAATTAGGGATGAAGTTTTGGGAAAATGTTTAGTTTGCAGGTTAAGTTTTTGAGTAACGTTTTAGGGGAAAGGGTTAAAATTTTGACCTTAACCTTGATGAAATGACCTTCCCAGTTGCACCTTGTTGAGACTTATCTACATACCAAATATTAGCATTGTAACTTAATCAGGGTTGAAGTTATAGGAAAATGTTTAGTTGGCAGGTTAAGTTTTGCAGACACACAGACAGACGGACAGACAGACCGACACCGGTAAAACAATATGCCCCCGATCTATCGAAGCGGGGGCATAAAAAAAGTCTCTCTTTTCGGGTAGAAAACATTGTGAAAATAAAGAAATTGCTTGTAATAAGCATTTTCTTCATCTTCTGCAATGTATTCTGGAGTTTTTTCTTTGAGGGTATGCAAAAGCCGGATTGAGTGGGAATTGATTAAACTATGAACTAAAATAAGTTCCCTTTCTGGTTACACCAAAGCTGTTGGGCCAATCGCTTACTACCTACAGCAGCACAGGGTTTAAACCAACCTCATAAGATCTCAGAAGTCAGACCAATGCATTACAATATTCTACGAAAGTCATAAAGACAAAAATCCAGTTCATTTTAGCTTAGGTATGTTTTATCAATGGAAAATTCTACCACTCATCATGAGATTTTCAGCCTAGTGTTTTTGTTTTTTTTTTTGGTGAACTGATTTAACATTTCAAAAAAATATTCAGCAGTCTCAATCAAGTGTTTTTCTACTAGTTTTTTTTTTTTTTTTAAAGATCTCAGATTTCTAATATTCATCTATTATAAATATCAAATATTGATAATTATGTTATATGTGAAATTGTAACAATAAATTGTTATGGTAACAAACTATTGACTGTTAGATCTAAAGCTGCCAGCAAAGATCAAACAATGATCAATTAAAGAAATTTCTTTTTTCCAACAATGTTTTCCAACACCTTTTAATTAAGGGTTGTAGAACAGTGGGATGGTGTAGGAATGCCCTGAAAATTCCCTTCAGTGTAGATACCTCTTGAACTGCCTCAGAGTATCCAGAGAAGCCGGAATCTCGTAAATTATCAAAGCCACCAAACGAGCCTCCACCACCCTGTCTTTTGTTGAACTCTTTGAAGATCTCATTAAATAAATCCTCTGGATTAAATCCAGAACGGAAGTTCTCAAAACCTGCAAGTTATCAAAAATTATATCTAAAAAAATTAAATTTATCACCAAAATTTATATCTTACATGTCATAACTGTTCAAAATTTCAAAACTTCAGCCCTCGTATAATGTCACTGTAAATTAGACCTCTCAAAAATGCAACAGCACTAACAAAGATACATACTTTCATTTTGAAATAGAGGCACACTGATGATCGATTACTGATAAAAATCTGTCTATATCACATTACTTTATGACATTTGAAATTTCAGATGTTATGAGAGTGTAACAATAGATTGATCACGAACACTTTGTAGAAAATGACGAAATTGCTTGTAACAAGGGGCATCAAAAAGTATTCTTGTGTTGGAATAGGTCAAATAATTTATCAATTCCGTCACACTGATATAACTATTAGAGTTCATCAATAACTGCCTCACCAGTTCTAAATTAATTGAATTACCATGCATTCCAATATTTTGATGCACTGCAAAAAAATAAATTAAAAAAAATTGCTTATAACAAGTAATTTCTCTATTTATCAAGTTTTCTATTTAGAAATGTCGTTTGCATTTTCAGTTTGACCTGTATAATACTTTGTAGTACTGGTAATGGCCTAATCTAATTGTCCTACAGTCTAATATCAGGTGCAAACCAATCAACCTGTGAACCCCCACTACATCTATATTACAAGACTACTCTCTTAACCCATTGCAACACAATCTCGCTTTTTGAAGCCTCTCTTGAAATTATTGGTAAAACATTGTGGAAAATGAAGAAATTGCTTATTCTACATTATCCACAGTGTTTACTACACAATAAGACAAAGATTTTAAAATTTCATCAACACGGAATTGTCGTCAGCAATTTCTTTCAATTTGGACTTGTCAGGGAATGGGTTAATGGCTGAGCCCTTGTGCATGACTTACCTCCTTGAAATCCCCCAGCCCCTCCCATACCAGCTGAACCACCTGACATACCAAATTGGTCATACTGTCGCTTTTTGTCAGGGTCACTCAGTACCTGGTAAATAAACAAACTCATTACCACACATTCTTTTTATTTGTATTCATGCCTCACTCAAAATAAAAACAGCAATTTCATTTTCCATCATGGTTTCAAAAAGCTTTTTTACGAAGGGCCTTTAAAAGCATCATTGCGAGGGAATGGGTTAAAACACCAGTAATCAAACTGTTCATCAATAGACATCCAATTTAGTGTAGAGCAAATTTCAATCACTAGAGTTTTTGTTGAAGCTCCAGATATTACATGGGTTGCTCTTTTGTGATAGTTCAAAGATCCTGTATCTAATACCTGTCAACCTTACCAAGAGGCAGTAGTCAAAGAGACTTAGAAAATTGCTAAACAGTTGTTTTATTTCAAGCAATTTATTATCATAAATTCTTTTGGATACAGTCAATTTCATTACTGATTGTACAACTAGATTTGTCAATATGCATATTCAAAGACAAGTATTTGTACACCCAAAGTCTTATGAGACTCAACAATTATAAATGATTAGGTTTCTTTGTTAGTCCTATAACAGGCTATTTTTGACGTAACTGCTAACATCATAGGAATGAAAACACAGTGTTCTGCCAAGGATTTTCAGAAGTGGAAACATTTGACCCCTTAGCCCTAAATTTTTGAGTTATTTTTAAAAATGAAAAAGACAATTCAATTTTCCCACTATCTTACTGTAAAAATGCATAATCTTGAAGTCATCTACATTGAACTTTTGTGACTAAAATATCATACCTTTTTAACACATTACAAGTTGACAAAACTTAATGCTGACATAATCTGAAACAGGAATTTTGCAAGTTTGAATTCTTGGGGCCACCAAGGTTGCATTGGACATTCAAAAGTATCAAGAGAAGGGCCTGAGGGATCCATCTAAAATGGAGATCAGAGTTTTAAATTCCGGGACAGTGTAAAGAAGAATCAAAGTGCAAATGATCTAAAGCTTTGTAAATCATTTCAAATGATTATAAACAGAGTTTATGTAATTTTGTAATACTTGTTTGTCACTATCTCAACCATTGACAATGGTTAGTTTGGACAAAAACAGTCGCAATATGCCATGTCTATATATAGCTAAAGGATATAGATATAGGTACACTAACAACTTAAAACTTCGTTTAACTATGAAATATAACCTTTCATAACCTATCTTAGAACAGAATAGTTAGATATCAATTATTCTGAGAATATGAATTATACCTTGTATTGTTGGCTATTTGAATCCAATTAAATTTTATTTTGATAGTTTTCAAGAACACTTTATGCAATGTTTTGGTCAAATTAAAATTAGGCGAAAAAGGTAGGTCTGATTGACTAATTTATTCTTAGAATCGGCACACCTTTCAAGTTAATCTAGAATAAATTCACTGGATATAAGTTTTGGCATGTAGGATCATTAACTCAGTACCATATGACTAAAATGAATCGATATAAGGGAATTTCAAATTTTGACAAATGACATCTCAGTTATTTATAGCTAAAAACATCATTGAGTCTCATATGGTGGAATACCCTTCAACAAAAGGAAATATCTTATTGGGAATTTTCTGATTTAAGGTAAGAATGGCATTTTTTGTCATTGGATATGGATAGGTTTTACAGACCCGTCAAATAACCCGCTGAATTTCAACCGCGACAATTTTCACACATATGATAATTTTCATGTGACTTCCATAAATTTTACATGTGAATATCATGGAATCTCAGCCTCGGCAGAACACTGATACAGTCTAATAATTTACCTCATATGCTTCTGAAACTTCTTGGAACTTCTGCTCTGCATTTGGATCATCCTTATTGACATCGGGGTGGTACTTTTTAGCCAGCTGTATAAAAAAGGAAATGTAAATTGCTTGTAACAATGAAAACACAGGTGTTCTTATTTAACCAATTCCCTAAAAATAAAATTTTAGACTAGTCCAAACTGAAAGAAGTTGCAGGACCCCAATATTTTGTAAATGAAATCTAAAAAATCTTTGTCTTTGGGTAGTAGTGGGATTCACCAATGCCAACAAGATTATGCTTTTTTACATATGTCATGAAAATATTGTAGAAAATGAAGATATTGCTTGTTTCTACTTTTTCCACAATGTTTTCTAATCCAAAAAGACTTGTTATCTGCATATTCTATGAATTTGGACTATCAACTTTTTTTTGTTTGCTAATGGGTTAAATACACAATAGACAAAAACATGAACTTCAAAATACATTCTACATCTATTTTCAATTATCTCTTTTAACCTTTACCGAACAACAAATTTAAGAGGCAGCACATGGCAACTTTGAGTTAGTGTTCTTAGAAAACCTATAACCCCTTACATAAAGACAACATCAAGGGAATTTCAGAAGAAATTGCTGCAGTCATTCCTCCTTCCCCTATTGCTGTTCAATGACAATGTCTCATGGCTTAGGATATGAAAACCAGATATTGTATAATGAATGGTTGAGGTATGAAAATAAAAATGTATGTATATTTTTCAAACTTAACATAGAACATGTATATGTATATATTCAATATTTCACAAATGGGTACATAATACATATCGTATGTTTGTATTGCTTATTCATGTGACAATATCTAGCCAAACGACTTAACTTCCATGGGGTAGGTAATTTTCAAATCCTTGACCTTCTAAGGATTGCTAGTCCACTGTCCTAACCCCTGAAGACCCCTTAGATGTAAAATACATAATTTTGGTACATGCATCATTGGTATAAATAGTTTTCTTCTAAAAAATCAAAACTGCTTGTAAGGTCACCTTAACTACGGTAATTCCAACATAATCCTGCTTATAATGTACCTAAATAAAAAGCTTTGGAAAAAATTGTGGAAAATGAAAAAAATTCTGGTGACAAGCAATTTCTTCATTATCCATATGTTTTCTACCCCAAAGGACAAAGATGAAATTGTTGACTGCAACTTCTTTCAATTTGGACTAGTCTGAAAATTTGTCATATGGTCATGGTTAACCAATTACCAGACTGCAAAATTTTAGACTGGCCCAAATTGAAAGGAGTCAGACGATAATTTTTAGTTTATAAAATTTCAGCTATTTTTAATTTTCTGGGTAGAAAACATTGTGGAAAATGAAGGAATTGCTTGTTGCAAGATAATTTCTTCATTTTCCACTATGTTTTCTTACTTTCCTTTCTCTAGGGGCATCAAAAAGCATCATCGTGTAGGAATGGGTTAACAAGAGGACCATGATGGTCCTAGATTGCTCACCTGAATTGACTTCTATATTGTAAACAAAGAAATTATCATTATAGCCCCTTTTCCTGTGTTTTCCTATAGAACTTTCCCATAATCCATAAGGTTAATCTTTATGACCAAACAATTATCCTGACCATGTTTCATGACGATTGAGCCAAAATTATGGCCTCTAGAGAGTTAACAATGTTGTCACATCCCGAACCAAAGTGTCTCTCTGAATTCTTTATTCAACTAATTGATGTATAAGAATGTATTTGATCCACAACTGGATATGCACTAAAGCTTTAACCCTTTCCTATTTAATCCCTGGTATTTACGTACCTGTGATATTATACTTGAGAAAACATTGTGGAAAAAGAAGAACTTGAAGATGCTTGTTACAAGCAATTTCTTTTTTCCCACAATGCAATTTCTTTTTTCCCACAATATTTTCTATCATGTAGGATGGTTACATTTTGAATTGTACTTACTTTATAATGTTGTCTGCTACACCTTTGAATTAAGGCAAGTCTAACATTTTGTCCAAAAAGTCCAACAATATTTACCTGATAATAAGCCTTTTTGATTTCTTTTGCATCTGCTTTTTTGCCAACCCCCAAAACTTTGTAGTAGTCTTCTTTCCTGCTGAGTCCAGTACTATGTATGTTACGCTGATGTACAGTGTTTCCTTCACTTATTCCAAGTACACCAAAAGAACTTGCTACAAAAGGAAATGTGCATGTGTCATGTGTGATATATCTTTCTCATACTGTACATTAGTAATTAACTCATTAACCAGCAACAACATTTTAGACTTTTTCAAATTGAAAGAAGTTGCAGATTTTTAGTTGATGGAATTTACAAAATCTTTATATATAGGGTTGATAATATCTTTGATATTGAATAAATTGCTAGCTTCAAGAAATGTCTTCATTGTCAATAATGTTTTCCAAAGTTTTTTCTTGAGGGGTGTCAAAAAGCGGATCATGTAGAAAAAGTCGTAGATATAAGGTATTGCTTCTTATGAGCTGGCAAAATTATATTAAAAGTGATATTTAACCACAGATGAATGAAGAGATAGCCACAATTTGTGCTCCAAGAAATTATAACTCAACATTTCTAAAACTCTAAAGATTACCATAAGAGACCTTCATCTATACCTACAATGTAGGGAAAACCATTCTGTTGTCATTTTGAAGTCTGAAAGTGAAGCAAATAATTGCTTAACCCACTAATTGCACCAGTACCCTTACAACAAAATTACTGGATACTTGTTATGCACATGGATGCTATTGCAGATTTATTTTTTAAGAACTTAGCTGACCTTGGAAACAAAAATGTTTGACGTCACAAAATCAAGTCCACCTGGAAATCAACAGCAACAAAACTTCAGTAAGACACCTTAATCATTTCAGGGTTACAGATTCCTTCATACATTTTATATCATATTACATAAGTTACGGAGTCTGTGATAAATGTCCTGAGTTGACTTGTGAAGTGAAATTTTCTGAAGTATTCATTGTAAAACTGGACAATTTGATAGGAAATTCTTCATTTTTTTTTAAAGAAATACAATATCTGATAGGTTTGTTCTATGTTGTACATTAAGGTATAAAAAACAACATCAAATGTGAAAAAGCAATTTTCCTCGTATAAAACTTTTCTTCAAGATTTCCCTCTGGTAGGGGACACTCAGACACCCTTCCGCCAGACTCAAGAAAACACTTTGTTTAAATACTTTTCAAAAGTTCCATTTTTTTCAAATACTTTTCAAAAATATCATGTCTCAAAATACAGCTTGATTAAAGTTATTGTTTTAAGTTTCTTTTGATCTATTTAATCATTTTTTGAGTGGCCTTTGCAATGGAGTTTTAGTTGCCCTTTCATTTCTTCTGGGAAACCATTAAGGTGTTGCCCATCTATTAAAATGTAGTGTCTTATAATGTTAAAGAGAAACGTTTACCATACTTTACATTTAATGCAAAATTACAAGAATGATACTGAATAATACCAGACTATATATTCGGTGACCGGTCAACTCAGCCCAATGGCAACTCGGCCAATCTTATAACTCGGCATGGTCAACTCAGCCCCAATATATGTTATATAGTCATATGTGTAAACTTTTTTCTTTAAAGCGAAATGATCTTTTATTTTAATCTTATCCTTATTTCTTTTAATGCATTAATGAGTAATTACAAAGTAAACAAATTTTATCCATCATCAATCAGTTGTTAGAAAAACATATCTTAAGATCATTGTAGATTAAAATGTACATTGAAATACACAACCATTTAAATCGATGTGATTCAAAAAATGTTTACGTTTCTATATTACAACAATAAAGTTATAATGAAAAATAAGTTTTATAATATAAACTGTACAATAGTTTCAAATATATTACACAATATACTTCCATTACTATATACTACATATTGGGGCCGAGTTGACCCGGCTGAGTTGACTGTGCCGAGTTATTCAATGGGCCCTGTTGACTCATTGTGCAGGACATCTAACAAGAGGACCATGATGATTCTAGATCGCTCATCTCAATTGTCTGCTGTTAAAAAAATGCAACTAAAGACAAATAACTATAATCAGTTACATGATGATTGAGACAAAACTGTGACTTCTATATTGTAAACAAAGGAATTGTCATTATGGCCACTTTTCCTGTTTTCCTATAGAAACTTCCCATAATCTATAAGGTTAGTCTTTATGACCTAACAATTATCCTGACCCAGTTTCATGATGATTGAGCCAAAATTATGGCCTCTAGAGTGTTCACAAGCAAAATGTCATTAAGGTCCCTTTTCCTGTGTTTTCAAAAGAACCTTCCTATTATCAATAGGGTTCATCCTTGTAATCTAACAATAATTCTGGCCAATTTTCATGAAGATTGAGCCAAAATTATGGCCTCTAGAAAGTAAAGAATGAAATTGTCATTAAGGCCCCTTTTCCTGTGTTTTCGAAAAGAACCTTCCATAATCAATGGGTTCATCCTTATGCCCTTATAATTATTCTGCCAAAGTTACATGAAGATTGAGCCCAAATTGTGGCCTCTAGAGTGTAAACAAAGAAATTGTCATTAAGGCCTCTTTTCATAAAGAACTTCAACAATCAATAGGGTTCATCTTTATGACCTAACAATTCTTCTGGCAAAGTTGAATGAAGATTGAGCCCAAATTGTGGCCTCTAGAGTGTAAACAAAGAAATTGTCATTAAGGCCCCTTTCCCTGTGTTTTAGGAAAGATCCTCCCATAATCAAAAGGGTTCATCCTCATGACCAAACATTATTCTGGCCAAGTTTCATGAAGATTGAGCCCAAATTGTGGCCTCTAGAGTGTTAACAAAGAAATTGTCATTAAGGCCGATTTTCCTGTGTTTTAGGAAAGATCCTCCCATAATCAAAGGATTCATCCTCATGACCTAACATTATTCTGGCCAAGTTTCATGAAGATTAAGCCCAAATTGTGGCCTCTAGAGTGTTCACAAAGAAATTGTCATTAAGGCCCCTTTTCCTTGTGTTTTCAAAAAGATCCTTCCAATAATCAAAAGGGTTCATCTTTATGACCTAACAATTATTCTGGCAAAGTTTCATGAAGATTGAGCCAAATTTGTGGCCTCTAGAGTGTAAACAAAGAAATTGTCATTAAGGCCCCTTTTCCTGTGTTTTAAAATAGAACCCTCCCATAATCAATAGGGTTCATCCGCATGACCTAACAATTATTCTGACCAAGTTTCTTGAAGAATGGGTCAAAATTGTGGCCTCTAGAGTGTAAACACTTCAACTGTTGACGCCACATGACGGACGACAGACATTAAACGATCACAAAAGCTCACCATGAGCACTTTGTGCTCAGATGAGCTAAAAATCAGTGCATTTTGTGAATAGACCAGGTTAAGCATGCATAGATTGGGAGAATTTCTGAAAATGGATACAAAATAAGAGCTCCCCCTTGTACTGATTTATTTCCATTGTTTAAAATGTCACAGAATGTACACTGCAGCCCCACTATAACGCTGTTGGTGGGGTCCAAGAAATGAAACAGCTGAAGAAGTGGAGTTATTATGCTATAATGCTGTCCTCCCCCCCCCCCCTCCGCCATAACTGAAATTTTCAACTGTCGGAATCGAAACTTAACACCCAAGTTTAATTCTATACAAGTTACTAGTCGGGAGATGAAAAACAACTGTAGTTACGAGATTTTAGCAGAAACCGACGAAATTCAGCGTGTGGAGAATTAAATTCTAGCCTTACCTTCCCGGTCTATCAGGATTGAATAATCCATAAATTTCTACAGGTCTGCAAACTGTGGTTCTCTTTCTCCCAATATAAAGAAGCTAGAACTTTTACCAAAGACATATTTTATTATTATGATAGTCGTTGGCATTAATCTAATTGAATTTAGTTTTACGCAGACGTAAATATTTCCATCCTTAGATAAAAGGGATAAAACCTAAGTATCTCGCATAGCGGCGTCTCCTTGGAGGCCGACGAGTTGTTGAACACCTGGGGTTACTGAAGCGTTGAGAAAATGTCGCGTGGATCGACCTTCAAACCTCTTTCGCGGTAATGGACTTGGTCTAATTTCTTTACCATTGTTAAGTACGGTAACAATAAATCAACAAAGAACTCTATCTGAACCTAGTCATTTACAAATTGGGAATTTAAACCGACCAGTTGCATGTATACAAAACTGGATTAAACTTTGTAGCGGCTAACTTATAATCGTAAAAATGAAGGTCATGATAATCGAAAAATATCCGAGACGGCGGGATGTCTGGTTTCATAACAACAAGAGTGAAAAATTCGGTCAGCAAGAATTCTCAAGGGGTACGCGTCTGGCACGTGTCAACTCCAGAAACTCTCCCATAAATAGCTGAACATCTGGCGACAGCGCCTTTGATCACCTTTACCCCCTCAGAATGAAATAAGCTGTACCCGAAAAACCTTTACTTCAAATTTGTCAACAAGCTTTTTGCCGTGTGTTTGATCATACAGTATGGCATTAAATTTTCGGATTATTGAAAGAAATGCGGAAAAATAACGGTATTTTATTTTAATCTACTTTTATTATCTATCCCGTTTCGGATGAGAACCTTCCAATATTGTGACATTTACAACTACGACTGATTGTTTTCAAAGCACATTGTAGCGTTTTTATCTTGAAGCCACTATCCTCTACGAGCTCTGGATACCAGCAATCTATGAAGTGAAATAAAAAGAAGGCTCAAGTCAATTTGTGAAATTTCACGGTCTCGCAATACTTTAAGAACACGTCCTACCGTGGACTGAAGAAAATTAAGAACGCAGAGAGAGAAACAGTGCGATATTTTAATCCCACAACCTTAAAGGTTAGTTACTGAAGGATACCAAGGTGCGTGCCTATTCTCTATCGATTTCAAAAATATCAATGACCTAAGGCATTGATCATCTCAATGTCAAACAGTAAGACCAAACAATCAAAACCGATTTTGTAAATTGAAGCAATTAGTACGCGTGTCATCAATCAAACATAGTTACCTCTGAACTAATGCATTAATGGTCAGGACCGTCCACGTAAGGTGTTAAAAACTTACCTGTTTTGGGGTAATTATTGATTTCTATATGCAACCCTTTTTTTCGAGCGGAGCAAAGACGGGATGAAAAATTGCGGCCAAATCAGCATTAACCTTGAATCTCAGCATCTGCAACCCAAAATGCCCCCCCCCCCCCCCCCAATTTACGGACCCCACGTTATAATGGAGTCAGCGCTCTGCCGGGTAGCTTTATAGAGGAGTTGCAGTGTACTTTCTTTTTTGTTTCAACTAAAATGAGTTGCATATGATCTCCTTCATTGTCTTCAAGTGGCAATAATTTCTTTTAAAAAAATACAAATTCTTTGCAAGTCTTTGGTAATAGGCAGATTTCTGAAGGTGAATCCAGTTCCAAACTTTACCAACTTGGATGATGATGTGTTGTAAGCCTGCCCTCTACCAATTGCCATAATGATGGACACAAGACTTAGTTTGATAATGATTTTTAGGTCTTTAATAGTTTGATACAATTTGGTGAAAATAGATCTAGATTCAAGTTTACAATCTGTAACCACAGTCAAGTTACCTTTTGCTTTTGGGTAGGGGTTGTTCAATGGGCCCAAAGAACATTGAACTTTGGAGAGAGAGTTTGCAACTAAGAGAGCCTTCATTGAGTGAAATACAGTTAACTCTTTCACAACATATAAAAAATGTATGTTACTACATCTATACATCATATACATACATTTTCAAGGCACCTATGATTTAGAATGTTCTAGAATTTTAAAGTTGTCACATAGCCAGAGTTCATTCTTTTCAAAAGCACTGACTATATCAACTTAGAAGACAAAATCATGTTTCCATGCATGTTTGAGGAAAACCAAAGGAATAAATCACTAAACAAATCAAAGATGCCATGATTAATATTACAAAACACGCGAAAACAGATGACATAGAATTAACAGCTTTACCACGACAATTTAATGGCTGTACTGTACTGTTAGTTGACATACAATGATACTTTGCGCATCGTTTTTGAACATGCGTATCCTGACATTTTGTCAAAGCTGTAAAAACATTCACCGACGCATTTTCACGTCGAAGAAGACATGCCGTTCTAAGAGCAGACATCTTGTTGCAGAAGACAAAACTGGGATGGGGAAAGGTCATATCCGCAAGAAATTTAAAAAGTATTATAAAGTAATTAACATACATTGATATGGTTATTTGATTATATATTTATAAGCCTAATTACCGATCAAAAAAAGATGGATATAAGAATAAAAAAAAAGATGTAAATATCTTTAAACACGCATAAATTTTCATATCCGACTCTCCTTTGCATTTTTTATGTGGATTACTTCGGATTTCAGGAAGTGTACTTTTTGACAGACGTTTTAATTCTGTAAACAAACAGGTGTTTATGGTGCAACATATTAGCTAACTGTGCTGATTAGTATTTAGAGGTAAAATTATATGAATATGGTGCTGTTATTATGAATTTAATCTTTATTTGCGCGTTCAAATCGACCAAATGCTAGTGGTGGGCGGACCTCAGCCTTATGATCTAGACACTTGGTCATTGGGTACTTCTATCAGACCCCTTTTGGTGAAGATTTCCTGTGTTTTTTCTCTGGGTTAACTTATTCATATAATGATGTAGATTTGACCAAATGAATTACTCAAAGGAATGCTAATAATATGTTGGTGTAGAGCTCATAGCCAAAGCTTATCCATTCAGAGAAAAGGATCCTCAGCCCTAAATAGGTCTGCTCAGCCTAAATAGACTACCATTAGTCATATGACTCTCTAACGGCTTTCTTATTTGCATATCACTGAAATACAATTCCATTAAAACATAACATATGACTCATCCCCAGTCTTGACCTGGGAGATTCTGTTGGTAAGGTAACTCCAGTCTGGCAGTTGCCTTTATCCCATAACTGCCAGCAAATGTAACATGCTGGGCTAACAGTCAAAGATTATCAACTCAGAGAAAAGGATCCTCAATCCTAATGTAATTGCGTTTATCATTACTACCATAGCACATGCCCATATGAGAGATACTATGAGAAGACATTACCTATTACAGGGGATAGTGCAAGGATACAGGACAAAATTACCAAGACTGCCCTGCCTGGTTCTTTAACACGCTTGATGTAAAGCACTGTCACATGGGGCCTCAGTTTAACATTCATCCGAAAGTTAATTAGTTCCTTTGTTAATTTGTCAGTACAGGGCTTGAACCCATTATCTCGAGGTTTGAAGTCAAGTGCTCTTCCTATTGAGATAATCGGGCTGACTCTCTATCCTAAGTGGTCCACTCTGTCTATATAGACTACCCATAGTAATATAACTCTTTGAAGGTTTCAAAATTTGCATATCAACTGTCACTTTAAGTTACATTTTCCATCATTTGAATTTCACTATTTAATGAAGACTTGAAGATATATAGACTCTTGGCTAACACAGTATCCTTGGTAGATCATTCCATTAACCCATTCCAACACAGCAAAATTTTAGACCTGTCCAATTTGAAAGAAGCTGCAGACGACAATTTCAAGTTGATGGAATTTTGAATTTTTTCGTTGTTTTGGATAGAAAACATTGTGGATAATGAAGAAATTGCTTGATACAAGCAATTTCTTCATTTTCCACAATGTTTTCAGAATCTATTTTCTTGAGGGGCGTATAAAGGAGGGATTGAGTTGGAATGGGTTAAAGAGCTGTGGGCTGACTTAACAATTGGCATTTGGCTATTCCCTTGAGTGAATAGATTTTTCTGATCCAATAACTGTACTAGCTTATGTACACTGCAACTTCACTATAACACTGTAGGTAAGGTCTAAGAAATGAAACAGTGGAAGAATGGAGTTATTAACCTGTAACACTGTACCCCCCCTCCCCCAGTAACTGAATAATTCTAACATCAAAACCAAACACCCAATAAATTGTTAAAACACTCCCACATTGACTAAAATGTAACAAGTTCAATTTTATAGAATGTTAGTAGTCAGGAAATAAAAAACAACAATGTTAGTTACATGATTTTAGCAGAAACAGACAGAATCCAGGGTAATGAGAATTACTAAATTCTATCCTTACCTTCTCGGTCTATTGGAATTAAATAATCCGTAAATTTCTACAGGTCTTCAAATAATGTTTTTCTTTCGGTCCCCGATATTAAAGAGCTAGAATTTGCCCAGAGAAATGTTTTATTATCGTTGATAGTCGTCAGCATTAATCTAATTAAATTTAGTTTTACATAAAAGTAAATATTTCTATCCTGAGAGACATAAAATCTAAGTATCCTGCATAGTAACCGAGTTATTGAACACCTGGGGTAACTGACCTGTCTTCAGGTAATTATCGATTTGTATATGGTTCCAAACTTTTTCAATCATAATGATATGGTAAAAATTGCAGTTAAATCCGACAGCGTCAGCATGGAATCGGGAACCATCACAGCAGCAACCAAAAATGGTCACATACCCCAATTTTCGGGAGCCAAGCTGACCCTGTGCTATAATAGATTTAGCACTGTAGCGAATAGCACTATAATGGAGTTGCTTAAATCAAATAAGCTCAGGGTTTGGGCTGTTGGTTTCAAATGTTATCAAATGCAACAAAATCAAAATTCCCATACAAGCCATGCAGCTCTCTTCTGTACTGAATAGTTTCTTGACTATGACTATGCTGATTTGACCCATTTCCACAAAATGAGGCTTATAGACGCCCCCCAAGAAAAAACAATTGGGAACACATTGTGTAAAATGAAGAATTTGTCTGTTGCAAGCAATTTCTTCATTTTACACAATGTTTCTTCCTATAATGTTGAAAAAATCTAAAATTTATAAACTTTAAAATATTGTTTGCAACTCCTTTTAATTTGGTTCAGTCTAAAATTTTGTCTGGTAATTGGTTAATCATATGGTAAATGGGAAACTGTGTGGGCAAAAGGCTAGCTTTTCCCTCAACATTCTCCAGATTTTCAGATTCCACCTGAATTAAAGGGGACGCAGGATCCATTTTCTAAACTAGGTCTTATAAACTATTTAAAGTAGTAAGAATGTTTCTCTATTCAGAAACTTTAATGATCAGTAAGTAAGGCAATTAGGGTTCTCTGTACTTTTGGTTTTATGCCTGTAATGTGCTCCTCAAGATCTCACATAAATATACAATGTAGTTCCAGCAGGAATCTCTCATTTTATATCTTAACCCTTCCCACACAATGATGCTTTTTGACACCTTTCGAGGAAAAAACAAAGAATGAAAAAAAATGCATGAAATGAAGAAATTGCCTGTTGGAACAATCTAAAATTTCTTAAACTTTTAATTGTTGTCTTCTGCCCAACTCTTAACGTTATATGCAGATTGAATCTAAATGATAATCTACACCAGTTTTCAATCTAGATTTGTATAAAAGATAAATCTCCAAAAAAAATATTAACCCCAGGTCCCCTAATTAACCCTGTCAAGTACTTTCAGTCCTTTGATTTAAATGGAATTCTGAAAAAGATTTTATTCAGCATGACAAGTGTTAAGTAATGTAGATATTTTTGTATTTAAGGAAAGATTCCAGCGATGGCGTGGAGGTTTAAAGTTTCAAAGTACAAGAATGCAGCACCAAAGTTTCCTAAGAGAGAGGTATGATCAGCAAAGTTATGCCAAATTCTTAACTAATTTTCAAATTAACCAATTCCCACACAATGACACTTTTTGACAGCCTTGAAAAAGAATAGCTTCGAAAAAACATTGTGGAAAATGAAGAAATTGCTTGTGACGAGCAATTTCTTCGTTATCCACTATGTTTTCTACCCAGAAATACAAAGATTTTGAAAATTCCATAAACTAGAAATTAATTATCCACATCTTCTATTTACAGTTTGGACCAGTCTAAAATGTTGCTATCTGGTAATGGGTTATGATGACAAAAATCTATGATTTCTGATAGACATTCTTTAAGATGACAAAATATACAAAAGTCATGTATATAAATTTTAAGAGCATAAAATTGTCACATGCAACTTTTATTAATTTAGACCAGTCTACAATTCCTCATCTTTTAAAAGGGTGAATTAAATTTATTGCAAATTTTCTATGAACTTCTTTACATTAACTAATTCCAACACAATCCCTCCTTTTTAAGCCCAACAGAAAAAAGCTTTTGAAAACATTGTGGAAAATGAAGAAATTGATTGCATCAAGCAATTTCTTCATTTTCCACAATATTTTCTATCCAAAAAGACGAAATATTTGAAATTTGTATGACTTGAAATTGTTGTCTGCATCTTCTTTAAATTCTTTAAATTAGGACTAGTCTAAAAATTTCTTGTGAGTAAATGGGTTAAGAAGGAAATCACATTTTTTTAAATGAAATGATAAGTGTTTGGGTATAACTTGATGATATACAATTGCATTTCTTTTGTGCCACTATATGGCTCCTTTAATCAGAAATGTATTTTTAATTATGATTAAGATTTTTAAAATGGATATCTCGCTCTGTTAAATTTCTCCTGAAGTATGTGAGAATTTTTATTGTAAACAATGCACATAAAATCTGCATTTATTTTCTATTTCAGGAGGCCATTTTGGATGTGTCTACTGGTACCCTAATGCAGTCATGTGGGAATCATATAGCTGCTAGCTGTACATATATGGCATTCAACACAGACTCTGGAGGTAATTTGAACTGTTACCAATTATCAGATTACAAATATTAGACCGCTCCAAATTCAAAGAAATGCAGATAACATAAGTGTGCTAGAATCGAATAAGTGTAAGATAAGGTAGAAACTATTGTGAGAATAGGTAAAGTTGCTTGTCAAACTATTAGACTAGTCGAAATTTTAAGAAGTTGAGGGAAGAAAATCAAAATGCATGTAAATTGAAAGTATGTTCCATACTGAAGTCATTTAGGATTAAATCTAGTGCAATTATGTTTTAGTTTTCATATTGCAATGAAGTAAAAAGAATTATCTCTTTATGGTGTAATTGTAGCTTTAAAACTTTTCAAATAACTTTTTCTTTAATAGAAAGCATCAATCTGTCTTATGTTTTTACAATTAGTTTATCCATTGGTAAGTCTGCTAACAAATTTGCTTATACATTTATTATGTACAGACAACTCAATTGGTGTGTTTTACCTGTTTACAGGAGTAGGAAACCTTGGTATTTTACCTTTAGAGACAACCGGCAGAATTGGACAGTCATTGCCTACATTGAAGTGTCATACAGGTGAGAAATTAAACCCATAACCAGATGACAAAATTTTAGGCTGGTCCAAACTGAAAGGAGTTGCTTTCCCAATTGTTTTTTTTTTTTGAGGGGCTTCAAAAAGAGTTTCTTGTGAGGAAATGGGTTAAGCCATTCATACATAACCAGCTTTCTGATGCCCCAAGAAATAGCTTTGGAAAATATTGAGTAAAATAAAAAATTGCTTCATTATCCACAATTTTTTCTACCCCAAAAGATGGAGATTTTTAAAATTTCATCAATTAAAAATTGTTGTCTGGAAGTTCGAACTTCTTTCAATTTGGACCAGTATTAAATTTTGTTGTTTGGTAATGGGTTGATAAAACATTGAATTCTTTATGTCCCTGCATCAATAGCTTATGTTCCTATATCACTTTATGATTTCATCATATGTGTCTTTTTGTCTGTAAAAATCTTAAGCATTAGCCATAGCTTTTTAAGGCTGAGTGACATGGCCTTCATAATATCACATGTGTATTTATTGTGGTAAGATCTTCCTATTGATACCAAACTCAAAGCCATCTGCCAAAGTCATTTTTCAGTGTCAATTGTATATAGATTAAACTTTAGTAATTGTCCCAACTTTTGAATAGTGACGCACTTTGCTCGTGTGGGAACTCTTTGTTGATTACTAGATCTACCGGTATGTCATTTGTTAGATCAAAGTCACATTTTTCAGAACAGATTTATACATAAACAAAACTTAAACATTGGCTAGATCTTTTGAATGGTAATGGATATGGTCTTTGTACCCCAGTTTTATAAAACCAGTTATATGAATAAGCACCATTCTAAAACCATATGGTAATATGGTAGTAATTAACCCTTTCCTGTTTTATAGAATTTTAGACCTGTCCAACCTCAAAGGTTTTGCAGATGACAATATAAAGTCAATTTCATTTGACAAAAAAAAAAAAAAAAAAAAAAAATCATTCAGTAGAGTAGAAAATATTGTGGGAAAGCACAAGCAATTTCTTCTTTTTCAACAATATTTCCTGAAGTACAAAAACACAGGGATTTAAAAACCAGGGTTTAAACAGAAAAGGGTTAATCTAAAAAAATATTAAGGGAATTCATGAATTTTCATTTAAGTATGTTTTAAGAAGTCCTGGTTTAATATTACACTCAAAATAACAAGACACTGAAGAAAAAAAGCAGTGGAAAAGGCTGTGAGTCTGGGAGAAATTGCTTGTAACAAGCAATTATTCCATTCTCGTAATGTTTTCTATCCTAAATGGCACTTATGCTTTAGATAAACTCCACTTTGAATTGTCCCCTGCAATCTCTTCCATTTTGGCCAGTCCCAAATTTTGTTGTCTGATAATAGGTTAAAGTCATATATAACCAATTTTTCCATGCAGATAATGTAACAGACATGCAGTTTAGTCCATTCCATGATGAACTCTTAGCAACATCATCAGCAGACTGTACAGTATGTATTTACGTTTCAATTTCAGGTTGTGTAATCTCTCAACTAATTCATTAACCCAAAATGTAAAATTAAGACCAGTCTAAATTCACAGAGGTTGCAGAAGGCTTTTCCAATATGTGTCACGAAATAAAGAATAAGGGCTATATTTGGTAGAAAATATTGTCCCAAAAGGAAAATCTTGTATCATTATCCACAATTAATTCTACCCAAAAATACAAAGATTTTAAAAATTTCATGATCTTTTAATTTGCCTCTGCAATATCTTTGATTTTGTCGTCTAGTAATGTGTTAATCAAATCAAGGCACTTATTACAAATAAGCAAAGTTTTACCAATAAGGAACTACTGCGAGTGTGTATAATACAGCTCTGTATTGAATTTTATTTTGACGGAGGTATGAAGAAAAAATAATACAAATCAGAATACAGTTATTTTCTTGAGGGGCATAGGAAAGCATTTTTTGTGTTGTAATGGGTTAAATAAAAGAATGTAATGATTATTTTGTTTTCATTTAGGTATGAAACTAAACCATAATCAGACATCTGTATCACAGCTTCTTACAGTTTGATTAGGTTTCAAGTTTCACACCCCAGTGAAAACCAAAAGGATTTTTCTTATCTCTTGAATGAAATCTAAAGAAATTACAGTCAACTAAGAAAGGTGAAAGTAACTTGTTAACCCATTCCCAGATGATTTTTTTTAGACAGGTCCAAATTGAAAGGAGTTGCAGACAACAATTTAAAGTTTATGAAATTTTAGATTTTTTGGACTTTCTGGTTAGAAAACATTGTATTAAATGAAGAAATTGCTTCAAGCAATTTCTTCACTTTACACAATGTTTTCTCTATCATTTTTCTTGAGGGGGGTCCAAAAGCATCACTGTGTAGTGATCGATTGGATTAAACTTGTTTTTTTGAAAAAAATGTGATTTGTGGCATGAATGCCAATGTAGCATGTACAATTTCTTTCTATTCTTTTAGGTGAAAGTGTGGTCTTTATCAGAGCCAGAACATTTATCCAACCATATAAATTCGATTTCACCTCTAGTGCCATTATCAGCTCAGGAGAAACGAGTAGAAAATGTGTGTTGGAATCCAACAGCTGATAATATTTTAGCTGTTACAGTTTATAAATCAATGAAAGTGTTTGATGTTGAAAAGGGAAAAGAACAGTATGGTAGGTCATAAAAGCAATGTCCCTTATTGAACCTTCTCATCAGACATCAAAGATGTAGACTTGACCAAAATGACGGGTCAAGACTTATCATTTAAAAATCAAATCATTCATATAGATCGGAAGTCGACTTTGTAATCTGACAAGCTTATTTTTGTGCTTCACTTTTGTTTGTTTTGCAAGTTAAATTTCATAACAACAGCTTCTTCAAGATGATTTTCATGACATTTGGGTCACCAACCAGCTATAGTAATTTTCTGTTCCACATTGCTGGCCATGAAATTCGCAAAATAATGCTGTTTAATACCTAAGTAGAACTTAATGTCGTAGATCTGGTGGCATGGCCAGTGGCCCGTCGATTAATCCATTCCAACACAACAAAATTCTAGACTGGTCCAAATTGAAAGAAGCTGCAGACGACAATATCAAGTTGATGGGATTTTAAATATTTTTGTCTTTTTGCATAGAAAGCATTGTGGAAAATGAAGAAATTGCTTGTGACAAGCAATTTCTCCATTTTCCACAATGTTTTCTAAAGCTGTTTTCTTGAAGGGCGTAAAAAGGAGGGATTGTGTGGGAATGGGTTAACAGTGTTTAGAAAAAATGAATTTATGGGGTATAATTTCTACCTCAACAAGAGAGGCCTTATTGAGAAAGGGTTTCATTTTAGTCTCATTTGAAAGACTCGCAGAGAGGGGAATCAAACCAGGGACCCTTTACATTTGAGTCTATGATGCTGTCACTAAACCAAATACTCTTGCTAGAGAGGTTTCTGAAGGTTGTTCAAATTGTGTTACATGCAATGGAAAAAAGCTGCCGTCATAGCGCAGTTTGTAGCACGTCGGACTTTCAATCTAGAGGTCCCGGGTTCGATCCCCGACGGCAGCACTCATCCTTTCCGACTATTTGTCTCTCACCAATGGGTCGATAATCGTAGACCTATGTGAGATAGCAGCTGGAGGCTAGGAAGGGATGTAATGGTAGTACTGGTGTGAGAAATACCAGGATTCCATTGTTAGGTGCTCTAGCCGCCGCGATATAACTGAAAGATTGTTGAAAGCGGCGTAAAACCCCATTCAAAACAAACAAAAAAAGCAATGGAAAAAAATGCTTCCTTGATACAAATTGAAAGAGATTTTCCTTGTAGAGGAAAATTTAGGGAGGGAGCAAACCAAAGCTATATGAAAATAGAAAACCATGTTGGAAATAGATAAAATGCTTCTTATACACAACTTCTCATTTTCCTAAAAAGTCTTTTTTAGCTCACCTGAGCACGTAGTGCTCAAGTGAGCTATTGTGATCGTCTTTTGTCCGGCGTCCGTCCGTCGTGCGTCGTGTGTCGTGCGTCGTGCGTCGTCCGTCAACAATTTCTTTAAACGACATCTCCTCCCAAACCACTGGGCCAATTTGAACCAAATTTGGCAGAAATGTTCCTTAGGTGGTCCCCTTCAAAAATAGCTAAAAGAATTGAAATCCGTTAAAAACTCTGGTTGCCATGGCAACAAAAGTGAAATTTTAAAAAAATATTTAAAAATCTTCTCCTCCTGACCCAGAAGGCGTAGAGCCTTGATATTTTGCATGAAGCATCAGTATATTGACCTCTTTCAAAATAGCTAAAATCATGATCCTCGGATCCCCAGGGGCGGAGCCCCAGGGGGGGGGGGTTATATAGAAATAAAGAACGATTTTTTAAATGACTTCTCCTCTCAAACCACAAGGCCGATTTGAACCAAATTTGGCAGAAATGTTCCTTAGGTGGTCCCCTTCAAAAATAGCTAAAAGAATTGAAATCCGTTAAAAACTCTGGTTGCCATGGCAACAAAAGTGAAATTTTAAAAAAATCTTTAAAAATCTTCTCCTCCTGACCCAGAAGGCATAGAGCCTTGATATTTTGCATGAAGCATCAGTATATTGACCTCTTTCAAAATAGCTAAAATCATGATCCTCGGATCCCCAGGGGCGGAGCCCCGGGGGGGGGGGTTATATAGAAATAAAGAACGATTTTTTAAATGACATCTCCTCTCAAACCACATGGCCGATTTGAACCAAATTTGGCAGAAATGTTCCTTGGGTGGTCCCCTTCAAAAATAGCTAAAAGAATTGAAATCTGTTAAAAACTTTGGTTGCCATGGCAACAAAAGTGAAATTTCAAAATAATCTTTAAAAATCTTCTCCTCCTGACCCAGAAGGCAGAGAGCCTTGATATTTTGCATGAAGCATCAGGATATTAACCTCTTTCAAAATAGCTAAAATCATGATCCTCGGGTCTCCAAGGGCGGAGCCCCGGGGGGGGGGGTTATATAGAAATAAAGAATGATTTTTTAAATGACTTCTCCTTCCAATTTACAGGGCCAATTTGAACCAAATTTGGCAGAAATGTTCCTTAGGTAGTCTCCCTTCAAAAATAGCTAAAAGAATTGAAATCCGTTAAAAACTCTGATTGCCATGGCAACAAAAGTGAAATTTCAAATAATCTTTAAAAATCTTCTCCTCCTGACCCAGAAGGTGTAGAGCCTTGATATTTTGCATGAAGCATCAGTATATTGATCTTTTACAAAATAGCTAAAATCATGATCCTAGGGTTTCCAGGGGCAGACCCAGGGGGGGGGGGGTGTATAGGCAGGAAGCATCAGTTCATAGACTTCTTTCTTATTTCTGAAATTATAACCCATGGAAAAAGTTTTTTCCTTCTTTCAAATCAGCACTAAAGCCTTGGAATTTGTAATTTAGACTTTTGGATCCCCAGGTTCATAGTCTTTATATGTAATTGTAGCCCACTTGTTTCATAATCCTAACCTTAACATGAAATTAGACTGTTGAAAGAAAAAGAGCCTTTATCTCAGGTGAGCGCCCCAGGGCCAACGGCCCTCTTGTCTTTATTGTATAATTTCACACCTGCCCTAAACAGGGAGAGGTTAAGATTATAATATTTTGGCTACTAGATATCATAAAATGTTCTGCTTCCTCTCAAAACCATGTATCACACAATTCCAAACTTTTTTTCCAACCCAAGATATGATATTGTTGAGGAATACATCATAAAACAAGCAATATATCCTTTTCTACCAGTTTTCTATCCTCTTTATTACTTTTTTAAAGTAAATAGCCCTTTGAAATATTGCTTGTAATTTCTTTCAATTCAAGCCTGTCTAAAGATTTATCTGGTAATGAGTTAGTTGGTAACTTTTGATAATTTTTAACTGACAAAGCTTTTATTTCAGATATAAGTAGTCATGGTGACCAAATACAGAGTTTGAGTTGGCATGGTGATGGAAGTATGGTGGCAACTTCGTGTAAAGATAAAAAATTACTCATAATAGATCCTAGAAGTTCTTCAATAGCTCAGGTAAAGTTATTACCATATGTTAACCTATTACCAGATGGCAAAGTTTTAGACTGGTCCAAATTGAAAGGAGTTGCAGACTAGATTTAAATTATATGGAAATTAAGATTCTGGATAGAAAACATTGTGTAAAATGAAGAAATTGCTTGTTACAAGCAATTTCTTCATTTCACACATTGTTCTCCCATTACTTTTCTTGAGGGGATTCAAAAAGTGTCACTGTGTTGGAATGGGTTAACCCATTTCCACATAAGAATGCTATTGGACCCTCCTAATCAAAAGCTTTAGAAAACATTGTGAAAAATGAAGAAATTGCTTCTTACAGGCATTATCAACAATGCTTTCTACTTCAAAAGACAAAAAAAAATATCATCAACTAAAAATGTTGTCTGTAACATCTTTGAATTTGGACTGGTCTTAAATTGTGACGTCTGGTAATGGTTAAAGTAACCTGTCACTCTAAAAGGCACCATTGTGGAAGCTTGCAAGAATCAATCAGAATCCTTGAATCACAATACTTACTTGTCAACAATTTGTTATGTTGCAATCAACCAATTATTAGATGACAATTTTTAAACTGGTCCAAATTGATGGAATTCGTAATATCTTGTCTTTCTGGGTTGAAGATGATGTTGAAAATGAAATGATTATTTGTTATAAGCAATTTCTTCAATTTTCTGATTGTTTTCCCAATCTGTTTCATTAGGGCCATAAAAAATGAAATTGGGTTAGAATGGGTCAAGCAATGCATTGCTATTATGAAGGCTTCAATTAATAAAATTACACTGTAGAAGACATAATTGGGCTCTGTGATTAGTAAAAGCTGATATGGGTTTAAAAATCTGTTATACACTGTTTCATATTTGTACAGGACTTATTACCCATAGTTTTGTGTTACAATAATTATACCCCCTCAAAACGAATGTTTACGGGGTATACTGGAATCAGCCTGTCTGTCAATGTGTCCATGAGTCAGTGTGTCCATGTGTCCGTCTGTCTGTGTACAAAATTCTACCAATTTTGTGTCGCAAACTCCTCCTCCTGTTTTGCTTAAATACTGTTGAAACAAAGATTAACCATATGTTGAAGTTTTTGTAAGTTGCAATTTTTAAGTCTCAAAGTCAGTAGCCAGGTCCTTGTATTAATAAAAGCTCTCATTACACTGAAAGCACTTGTGGGGGAATTAAGTAGCATACTGTGACAAGTTCTAATTTTAATTGGCCCAAATCTCTTTTTACTTTGCCCCCTTTTATGCCTGCCAGAAGGACATTATCTTTAGAATAAATGGAAGTTTTCAAAAGTTCAAACTTTCTTCCATTGTAACGTCAAGATTGATTTACTTAAGAGTGCATAGCCTTGTTTGACTAAATGTCATTTTCAATTTAACGTTTTGGAAAATCTGAGTATTTGAGCCCAAGACATTGGTATTATAAACTTTCTCTTTTCCCATATTTTTTACCGAGAATATTTGCTTTGAACTTAGCATGTGTGTTCACTAGCATAAAAGCCACCCATACTACCAAGGGAGATAACTCTAAATGTTTTTTGTAATAATTATGCTCTCTTATCATATCTAGACCTTTTTGATATCAAGCAATTGCATCAAAACTGTCTGTCAATGTAGATAATTTGAATTAAGAGTTTAACTCCTATATTCTTTGCTTATACACATTTCAAATTTTTAGATTTGTAATGCACAATTTTAAATCATTTCTTTTTGCAGGAATGTCAATGTTTTGAGAGTAACAGAGATTCCAGAGTCGTGTTTGTTGGCAGCACAGATAATTTAATCACCACAGGATTTACAAGTGTAAGTAAAATTTGAATTTGTCCAAAACCTAAAATTCAAGATAAAATATTGTACACTGTTTTTATTTGTGGAAAACAGTAAATTCAATGACTGGAGTAAAATGGTACATGTACATGTATATCATAACCCTTGATGTGCTTAACCTTGAATATCTTTTATTTTGGCAGGAGATATAGAGGAAGATTAGCCTTCATGTAAATTCATTCTGATCTTAGTCTACACCTCCTGTTTGTCCCTTTTAAGAAAGACTTGTTTTAGAATTGATTTTCTTAAGAAATATTGACCCACAATTAGACATTCCACTGACTTTGATTCCATTGTGTAAAGGAATTCTATTTAGCATGACTAGTATTAGAATTTAAAATGAAACTAGAACAGCAATGTGCTTAAACTAATAAAACAGGTTTGCTGTACATCTTTGGAGCAATACATGTGCATATTTACCATTTACAGAATTTGTGGATAATATCAGAGTCTGAATTATGAATGTAAAAAGTTATAAAAACATATAAAAAAAACAGTTGCATGGTTATACCAAATACATGTTCCAATATTTTTGCAATAACCTCTGAGTTCATGTTATATTAGGCATAAATAGCCTGAACCGATAACCAGAAGCAAACTTTTAAACTAGTCCAAATTCTAAGATTGCAGGAGGAAATTCAAAGTGTGTTTAAATTCGACATTAAGTGCCATATAGGGTAGAAAACATTATCAGAAGAGAGAAATTGCTTTATTCAAACACATGCATGTAATTAGAATTTTAACATTTTTTCTTTTATTCATTTCATTTAGAGTAGAGACAGAGTTTGCAGATTGTGGGATTGTAGAAATCTGTCATCAAGTCTTATCACAGAATCATTAGGAAATTCCAATGGGTAAATAAAATTACAATTAATCTTGCTTGAACCAGCAGTTCCATGAACTTGTACAACAGTTTTCTTAACCAATCCAAACTGGGAAAAAATCTGTAAACCAATAATTGAATATGGGGCTATTTCGTTCATTAGATAATTTGAATGAAAAAAGAAAACAATATTTGTTGCATATATAAACTCGTAAGTGATGTTCTTATTGACAAACTGATGAACCAAATCCACAATTCAAAAGTTGATACTTTCTGACAGTATTTGAATCCATGTAGATGTAGCATCATTACCTAGCAATGCAATTTCTTCAATACATAAATAGAAAAGCGATTTACCCATTCCCACTCAATGACACTCCTAGATGTCCCCAAGAAATAAAGCTTTGGAACACATTGTTGAAAATGAAGAAATTGCTTGATTCAAGGAATTTCTTCATTATTCACAATATTTTCTACCCCAAAAATGGAAAATGCAGTATTCAAAAAATCAAAACTTTATAATTGTCGTCTGAAACTCATTACAATTTAGACTGGTCTAAAATTTTGCCGTCTGGCAATAACTTTAGCCAGCCTTGGGTTACTTAACCCATTCCCTTTTTAAAACCGGTGAGAAAAAGGATTTGGAAAACAATGTGGAAAATGAAGTAATTGCTTGATATAGGCTTTTTTCAAAATCTTGACATTGCTGTCTACACTGAAATACAAATATTTTCAACATTCTATCATTTTGAAATTGTGGTTGGAAGCATCTCTCAGTTTAGACTAGCCTATTTTTTCCCCTTTAGTAATGAAGTAATAACTTTCCTATTCCAGACAAGCTTAAATCAGCTTGTCTGCAAGTATTCCAAGTGTCAGAATCTTTTTCCCTCATAAATAATTGTTAGTTTAGTTAAATCTCTAATCCCAACAAGGGAATTTTATATAACTCGTCGGTAAGGGCGGCAGAGTCTAGGGTTGTATCCCAGCAACACCATCAGGTCAGGTAAGTATGTCCTTGGGCAAGACATTTCAGAGCCCCAGCCTTGCACTGATGATACCCAGCACATGAATAAGTTAACTTTGCCCTCAAATAACTGAAAGATATAGTGAAAGTGGCATTAATTCCATTCACCCATCATGTAATGGGTTAATCCTTTCCTGTTTTGCAAAATTTTAGACCTGTCCAAATTCAAATTGTAGACGTCAATATGAAATCGATTTTATTTGAAAAATTATCATTCAGAAGGGTAGAAAATATTGTGGAAAAAGAAGAAATTGATTGTTACAAGCAATTTCTTCTTTTTCCACAATATTTTCTCAAGTATAAAAACACAGGAACGTAAAAAACAGGGATTGAACAGGAATGGGTTTAATGTCCATCAATTTATCCATCGACCTAATTTTATAGGTACTTATTGGAATTGTGATTCTGCTGAGTACCCTTAACCCTTGTCATGCTGTATAAATTACCTAACTGAATTGCTGTAAAATCAAAGGGCTGAAAGTGCTGACAGAACTTGTTGTTCAAAAATCAATTTTTCTTTTAGAAATCAGTTTCATTAACAAATCTTGCAGGAAAAATTCAAGCAGGAGGTATAGATTAAGATCAGACTGCACTTATGCGCAGACTGATCTTGATCTACACCTCCTGCCAAAACCGGAATATTCCGGGTTCAGCATGACAAGGGTTAACATAGGCAGAAGAGAAATAAGCAATATAATTCTAAGATTGCCATATTTACCTATTACCGATATCTCATGCTCTGAAAAATGATATTAAGATTTATGAAATTGTTATGAAATTATTGTAAGGAATGAAAAAACAACAACAGTAAAGTACTAAAATGTTATTGCAGTGAAGTCTGTTAACATTGCATGGCTGCTAACATTTGGTGCACTTAACTTCAACTAGTCTTCAATTATTTCACGATTTTATTATCTTGACTTATGGAAGGCTCTTGTATCCATAAAAGCCAAAACCTTGCTAAAGATAGGATTTTTGTAATATCAGAGTACTCAGTGGTGATTATTTAGCCAAATTACTTCAAAAATTATTTTTAATGGAATACTTGGAAGACTCAATAATTCATGGATCTGAATAAACTGAATAGCTTTCAATTTGCCAAGACTTCCTGTTACTATTTAAATTTTGTTTGACCTTTCTGTGCACAATAATAGTATAGTATAGTTTTTGAATATATGGTCACAGGGATCAATATGTTCTACCATTGATATTTCCAAACAAGGAGATAATTTTTAGACTTACTGCATAATACAGTTTGAGTTCTTGGATACTAAAGGCTTTGACAGTTCTTCTTGAATGATTGTCTTTTTTAATGTAAGATATGCATAGAACAAAAAAGATACAATAGAAAAAGATACAATGAAAATGGACTTCACTGTTCTTGTAAGAATCAAATCATCATCCTTGTCAATCTACTTCTATGAACCTTTAAAAAAAACAACTTTTAAATATTTTTGATCATTGCAAACTTGAAAAAGTTTCTGATGACAATTCAAAGTGCTATTGAATCAAGAAATAAGTGGCAAAATATTGTGAAAAAATGAGACATTGCTTGTTACAATATTTTCCCCTATATAAATCGTTTAGTTTGTGATTGTGTCTTATAGGGCTTACCATAAAATTTCATAAGATATATAGGTACAATTTCTATTGCTAGTATTCTTGTTTTAGCTATAATGTATAAAAAAAATGCATGATTTGTGCTTGAAAATGATTTGTTAATGTTGTTTATGTAGTATTTATATTTGTTTGCTTTAGTACATTGATGCCATTGTTAGATGAAGATACTTGCATGCTGCTTCTTATTGGAAAGGTAATTATTATTTTTATTTATGACAGCCACTCTCATACAATCTCAATTTCTTATACCCCTAAAGAAATGAGCTTTGGAAAAAAAAGTGGAAAATGAAGAAATTGCCTGTCACAAGTAATTTCTTCATTATCTTCAATGTTGTCTTTCCAAAAAGACAGCAACAAAAAAATTCTACAGTAAAAATTGTCATCTGCAACTTCTTTGAAGTTGTAACCCAGCCAAAATTTTGCCATGTAGCTGGGTTAATGTACTGTACTGATTTGAAATCACATCACCTACCCTTGTGTTAATTGACCAATTGCTGGTCACTCCCACTTGCTCTTTTGGCCACACCCACTGACTCCGACAGGAAGTCTCGCTTCGATTTTAAACAGTGTTACTTTGCAAAATTTATGGCAAGTAGAGTATAACAAAAAGTAGAATAGTTGCTTGCAGACCTAAACATCTTAACTACAGCTTATTCAAGTCGCCAAACCAACAGAAAAGGTGAATGAAATTGCGGCCAATGTCGGAGATCAAAACTCATGTCTTGTCTCAATGAATGATTTCATTGGTTTACCGGTTATTTGATTGACAGCTGCCTTTGCGTTAATTAGTTGTGGTAATATAGAAATTGTTTGTTTTTTCATTTATTTAAGTTTGATTTATAGTGAATTCAAAAGGCTGGATAAAAAATAATCTTGAATGCAATTTAGAGATCAAAAGAAAGCAATACAAATGGTGCTGAAATTGTGCAAAATGGCACACTGTATTGTTGTCTGCAAACTCTTTTAATTTGGACCAGTCTAAAATTTTGTCTTTTTGGAATGGGTTAAATGTAAAATTTCAATATTAATCAAACTTACTCTATGTTTTAGGTATTCATTGGAATCACATGATCAAGGCAATTGACCAATCAAAAGAAAAAACGGGCTATCAAATCATTCATTTGACATTTTTATGGAGGATTTCAGTTGGTTGGAACCAACCAACCTTTATTCTTTGTTGCATGTTACTGGCCATAAATTTTGCAAAATAATTCCGTTGAATATCGAATGTTGGAGTCAGTGGGTGTAGCCAGCGGAGTTTGGGCAGGACCAGCGATCTATGGATTCCAATGACCACCAACGACATTTCATTCGAAAGAAAGATATCAAGTTTAGATTATAACAACTCTTTTCTGGAGCTGTTTATTGGCTTTGTGATGGTATGGCTTTGTAATGGTATTAGTTCGCATTTTTTTAAGGTGTATTATTGTGTGGTTATTACAGGGGGATACTGGTTGGTCCTACCTTGAGGTCTCTACAGCTGACAAAAAGTTCACGATGAGTAAGTTATTAACCCTTGTCATGCTGAATAAAATCCTACAAAGAATTGATTTAAAATCAAAGGACTGACAGTACCGGATGCAAACATTGTGGGTTAATAATTCTTTTGGAAATTTAACCTGTAAACAAGTCTGACTTAAAAAGGACAAGCAGGAGGTGTAGACTAAGATCAGACTGCACATATGTGCAGTCTGATCTTTGTCTATACCTCCTGCCAAAACAGGAATATTCCAGGTTCAGCATGACAAGGGTTAAAATTAAAACTTTACCTCTTTACTAGATATCAAAATTTTACACCAGTCCAAATTCAAAGGAGTTGCAGACAGCAACTTTGGTTGATGAAATTCTAATAATCTTTGTCTTGTAGGGATGAAAACATTGTGGAAAATGAAGAAATTGCTTATTTCAATCAATTTCTTCTTTTCCAACACTGTTTTCCCTATTTAGACATGTATGTTTCATGAAAACAAGTGATTTTAAGTGTGACTTTGTATTAGCAAAAGGAGGGACTTATATGGATTGTATTTGAATAAGAATAACTACATACCCAAATAACCTGAAGATGAGGAATTCTGCTACTCATATGAATAGCAATCCTTGGGCCTTAAGACAAATATTAGTGTCAGCCCCTGTTGGAGTGTTGTTTAGGAAGAAGAATCAAGAGAGATTTATCTAGGTTGATAGAGCTTTTTTTCTCAATAGATGTAAAAAGGATAGGAATTTAGAGGACACTTAAAGTCACAAAATGATTTATAGATCTTTCCTAACATACATCCATCAGCTTGGAAAAAATATTTCTTGTGACACATTTGATGGATTGCTGGCCATGCATATTAACCCTTGTCATGCTGAATATAATCCTTTCCAGAATGACATTAAAATCAAAGCTTTGAAAGCACAGGAGCCATTAGCTGCTGACAAATAATTCTTTTTTAAAATAAATCTTATAAATGACTCTTGCTTGAAAGGAAAACGGATAGTGTAGACAAAGATCAGACTGCATGTACATGCAAGCTGGTCTGATCTTTGTCTTTACCATCTGCCAAAACAGTATTAATCGGGTTCAGCATGATGAGGGTTAAAAGGTAGTATGTAGCAATATATCCCAAAAGGTTCCCATACAATCTCACTTTTTTACTATCTCTAAGAAAACAGTTTTGGAAAACATTGTGGTAAATGAAGAAATTGCTTGTGATAATCAATTTCTTCATTTCCCACTATGTTTTCTTCTAAGAAAGACAAAAATATTTGAATACTCATCAACTTGAAAATATCTTCTGCAACTTCTTTCAATTTGGACCAGTTGAAAATTTTATTTGGGAACGGGTTTAGTAACCAATACAACTTAAATGCTTAACGTAAATGTTGCATTTCAAAGTTCACTTCCAGTCTGAATGAACAATTTGATCTGGCAATTGTTTCTTTGACTGACAGCTGAGAAACAGCTCATTCAATATTTGTCAACAGTAGATTTTTCTTATGAATTGTGATATTTTTATAGATAATATGGAGCGAATGGAGAAAGCAGAACAGATCAAGGGAGCCTGTCTCATACCAAAGAGAGCCGTCAGTGTGATGGATGGAGAAGTGGACAGAGTCCTAATACTGACCAGTAACAGTATTTTACCAGTGCCTTATATTGTACCTAGAAAGGTAATACAAAACTTACAAAACAAAACAAAATTGGGGTACATTTTTTCCCCACCCAGACAGTCCTTAGAATTAAGCCATTCCTTCACAGTGACGCTTTCTGATGGCCGTCAAGAAAATCAACTGTGAAAACATTGTTTAAAATGAAGCAATTTCTGACCAGTCTAAAATTTTTCCGCCATTTGTGCGTTAAGCATTGGAATCAATCAAATTGATTTGGCTGAACTCATTAATTTGAATCAAAGTATTTTTGTCCTTACACTCTCCACAGTGTCCCCCGCTTCAAACAACAACAACAACTGAGCAATCAGGTCAATATGGCAGAGGCTAGGGAGTAGGGATTATCTCCATATGGAGACTTGTCTGATGCCTGATTAATTTTCTCAAACTTGACTGTTAAATTTTGCTGTAAACTTCAATACTTGGTATAACCATTTCCCAACCAACAAAATTCTATGCATGTGCAAATTGAGGGAAGTTGCAGACAACAATTTGAAGATGATGAAATTTTGAAAATCTTTGCCTTTCTAGGAACAAAACAATGTGGAGAAAGAAGATACTGCTTGTTACAAGCAATTTCTTCTTTTTCCACAATGACTTCCTAACCTTCTTTTTTAAGTGCATCAAAATGTGGTCTTGTGTGGCAATAGACAGCTTTTCTACTTTTGGTGAATACTCAATATATCATTTTACTCTCAGTTGTAAGGTGGAAGTTGTATTGTCTACATTTTGTTACATTTTTATTATTATTGAAGGCATTCATTCTAACACATGAAAAAAAAATCTATGATAAAAAGGGAAAGAACTATACTCTTTTTAATTGGATTTTGATCTCCATACCAAGTGAGCGTCAGCACACACAGGAATGGTAATGGAAAAAGTAAGACTCTTAACTTTGAAAGATATCCCTTCTTTCTACTTTAAGCAATACAAAGATTTTCATGCAGATTTATTTCCTGACACTAAATGTGGAGAGGCAGCTTTAACATCTAGTCAGTGGTTAGCCGGGGAAAATGGACAAGTAAGTTATATTATACTTATATTGACACTGGCTCTTTCCTACATAGTTAATGTTTTATTTCCTGACACTAAATGTGGTTTAGAGGCAGCTTAAACATCTAGTCAGTGGTAAGCTGGGGAAAATGGACAAGTAAGTTATATTGTCTTACACTGGCCTTTTCCTGCATAGTTAATATTTTATTTCCTAACACTAAATGGGGAAAGGCAGCTTTAACATTTAGTCAGTGGTTAGCTGGGGAAAATGGACAAGTAAGTAATATTGTCTTACACTGGCTCTCTCCAACACATTTAATGTTTATTTCCTGACACTCATGGCGCTTTCCTGGTGCTAAAATAGGAGTGGTAGCTTTCATATCTAGTCATTGTTTAGATTGGGAAAATGGGGAGGTAGGTTGCTTTGACAATGGCTCTCTATACAGTTGATGATTTATTTCCTGACACTACACTTAAGAGAGGTAGCTTAAACATCTAGTCAATGGTTAGCTGGGGAGAATAGACAGGTAAGTTCCATCATCATTACCCTGGCTCATTCCTGGACAATAAATAGTTGATTTTAAAGAAGTTGTCAACAACAACTTTGAGTTTAGAGAGTTTTGGGTATATGTGTCTGGTTAGAAGAGAATGAGGAAATTGAAAGAATAAACATTTTGTGCTTTGTTCTTCTGAAATCCTGTCTTGAGAGTCATTAAAAAGTGTGATTGGTTCGGATTTGGTTAACACAATGTTTTAACCCATTCCCGCTCAACCAAATTTTGGACTTGTCCAAATCGAAAGAAGTCAGATGACATATCAAAGTGTTTGTAATTTGAAAATGATCACTGGATATGGTAAAACTATGGGAAAAGGAGAAATGGTTTGTCTCAATGGGATGTTGAATTATTAGAATACATACACTTTAATTTTCATTGTTAGCTTCTTTCATTTTGGACCAATTTTGAAAAAAAATGTCTGCTATAGAGAGGAAATTCTGTTCAAATTGTCTCTCCATTTCATTAGGTGAAGAGAGTGTAAAAAGAAAACAAAATACTATTGTAAAATGCTAGTATGAAGTAATCATGCATTGGCAATCTTTATATGAAGCTATCTCTCATACTTATAGCTTCATAATGTATAGATTCTAGACTAGATTAAATTGAAAAATGTTGCAGACACCAAAAAAGTGATATTGAATTGAAAAAAGGGAAATGAAATTGAAAAAAATAATAGGATAGAAATCTTTGAAGTAAAAGGAGAAACTACTTGTATCAAGCAATCTATCAATTTACTGGAACTCATGATTGAGAGTTCGACGTGCTACCAACTGCACTATGGCTAAGGCCTGTTTCCTTTGATCCATTTCTATTTCTGCTCTGCATATTAAGTGACAAGCTTGAGTTAGCTGCTGGAATGTCCACAAAGGCAGATTTGATTTTTTTTTGTTTGTTATTAATTATGACAGTTACGCTACAGATGATAAATGTTATAAAGTGGAATCCTTTTAACCCTGTCCCTTTTTTGTTGAGCCCTCTTGCGATGAGCGAGACATAGTTGTCACTATTACAAGTCACTGTATGTGCGTTAGTTAGTCCGTTTGTCCGTCCGAAATTGTCTGGACAATTACTCTTACATTTATGGATGGATTTCAAAATAACTTGGTACAATTATTCTCCATCACATGTAGATGTGCCATTTGAAAGAAATTTTGGGATAGTTCTAATGTCAAGGTCACAGCTCAAGGTCAAGAGCATTTCTTTTACAATTACGGATGGATAATTGAATTGGCACAATTATTCTCCATCAAGAGTAGATGTGCCATTTGAAAGAATTTTTTTGATAGCTTCAAGTTCAAGGTCAAAGCTCAAGGTCAAATACTTAAATTGTGCTTGTCCGGAGCATGATGCCTACAAAACTTTGCGGGCTTGACAGCTGGGACAACCATCTTTTTATTAGCTTGGCTGTTTTTGGAGAAAACCCTTGGTATTGCTATAGCGTTGGTGTCATCATTGTTGTCATCATTGGTGTGGGAAAACTTTGACATTTTGTGATATCTCTGGTTCTACTTAAGGCATTCACTTGAAACTTGGCACACTTGTTCACTATCAAAAGAGCAACCTATACTATCAAGGGGGATAACTCTAGATGCATTTTGTCCACTATCCAGCACCCAACAGCTGAGCGTTGGCACCCGTAGGTGCTGCTCTTGTTTTCAAATTTACACTGGTCCAAGATGTTTTAGACAACAATAGAAATTGGAGGTAATTTGAATTCAAACCATTCTATATGTAGGAATATTGTGGGGAAATGGGAAAATTAGAAATTGCTTGTTACAAGCAACTTTTTCTTTTTCAACAATGTTTTCTCAAGTAAAAAAATCAAAGCGATTGTAGTATCCAAGACTTGCACAGGAAAAGGTCAATTATAACTCTATTTATTTTTGCAAATAACCAGATGTTGCAATTAAAAGGAACTATTTGTTCTATAAATCTAATGTTTCTGCTTAACCCATTCCAACTCAATCCCTCCTTTTTACGCCCCTCAAGAAAAAAGCTTTGGAAAACATTGTGGAAAATGAAGAAATTGCTTGGATCAAGCAATTTCTTCATTATCCACAATGTTTTCTATCCAGAATGATGAAAAAATTTAAAATTCCATCAACTTAAAATTGTCATCTGCAGCGCCTTTCAATTTGGACCAGTCTAAAATTCCACTGTGTTGGAATGGGTTAAAACTAGTTGCAATTAAGCAGTGAATTGCTATTCTCAAGTTTGCATACAAGAGGACTTCACTGTAATACAAATATTTTTTTTTCTTTTATGAGGATTACTTTGACTAACTTGCCATTCTATTCAGTTCCTCTTTTGATTTACTGAATGAAATAGCTTTAGAGAACATGAAGGGAAAAGGAAAAATTGCTTATGTCAAACAATTTCTCCCTTACTAACAGTGTTTTCTACTTTTTTGCAAGTGATGTTTAAATTAAATGGCACCTTGAATTGTCATTGTTTACCTTTCAATTTGTAGTTTGGTTATGGGTTAAGTTTCAATAATGATTAAAAGAACTTACTACAAGATTTGTTCATTTACATGTTTTCTGATGATTGCAATACTGTTCTAGGTGTATTTATAGATACCTAGCAGTGCTGCAATCACCGGCCAATGTATTAATTTATTTATTATAGTTTACATGTAGTTTAATAGACTTGTGTCAATCAGGTAGGTTTGATAAGCCTTGATCCAGCCAACAGATCCAAACAGCCAGTAGTGAAAATTGCAAACAAACAGAGCCAGTCATTTTCAGGGACACTGGAGAAGCCAGATATAGTGAAGGTACTAAATGAATATGTGTGTTTCTGTTTATTATGCTTCTCGAAAGGCAAGCACAAGCGTTTTTGGATATCTCCAAGGTCAAGGTCACAGTCAGACATTAAAAATAAGCATGTCCAGCGCACAGCTCCCAAAATTATTGATGAATTTGAAATAACTTTGCGTAATTGTTGTTCATCATGAGTGGATGAGCCATTTGAAAAAAGAAAGATAAGATACCACATAGGTCAAGGTCACAGCTCAAGGTCAAACTTTAAAATCAAACATATCCAGAGTATAGATCCTACAGATATGGAATGATTTCAATATTACTTGGCACATTGTTCTCTATTATGAGTAGATATGCCTTTTGAAAAATAAAATCAGATTACTTCAAGGTCAAGGTAACAGCTCAAGGTCAAACATTAAATTAAGTATCACAGCTTAAGGTTGTATTTTAAAATTTTGCATGTCTGTATTTTGGTGAGCATTTAGCTGCATCTTTGTTAATTGGTTTGTTCAAACCCTTTTTCAATTTATTTGAAAAAATTTAATAACAGGGCTATTTATGGGGAGCAAAACTGTCTCTGATACCTCTTGTTTATGGTAACTACCATAGCACAACCCCATATGAGCAACGCCTTGAGAGGACTGTTAGTTGGTACATGGGATAGGGCAAGGATACAGGACAAAATTGCTGAGAGCCTGCCTGGTTCTTGAACAGTTTCCTGTTTTGTAAAATTTTGGACCTGTTCGAATTCAAAGGTTTTGTAAATGGACATTTCAAGTGGATTTAAGTAGAAAAACAACCATTCAGTAGGGAAGTAAATATTGTGGAAAAAGAAAATTAATTCTTGTTAAAAGCATTTTCTTTCTTTTCTAGAATGGTTTCTCAATTATAAAATCACAGGGACATAAAAGTGATTGAACAGAAAAGGATAAACATGCTCGAGAGATAGCACCATCACATGGGGCCTAGGTTCAATATTTCATCTGAAAGAAAACTAGTTTGTTAATTTGGTCAGCTTGGTAATTGAACCTGTGAGCTTGAGGTTCAAAGTCTAGTGCTACCAACTGAGCTAATAGGGATGACAGTTGATTGAATGTTGTAGTTTATTGTTTTATAATAGATGCCATTGACTCCTTGACAATAAAATTCTAGGGGTCGAAATAGATTTTTAATGGATCATTAATGACAAAAAGAGGAATTTGTGCCTTAGATTTGAAATTTTAAGTGGTTCTTGTTATGTTGATTCACTTTTATAACTCTCTAGTAAGGATAAGAAATAAACAATTAATTTTTATGATGTTCAAACTGACCACCTAAAGAGAAATTTGCAAGTTTGCGAGTCGAACACATGCCCTGTACACATGTGCCCTAAGCAAAACTATAATAGGCCTATGCATTCACACAATCAAATATATGCTATACAGGAGCTGCAGCCACAGCGCAGTTAGGAACAGGCCAGACTCTCAAGCATGAGGATTTTCCCTGATTGCAGAAAATATTCTCTCAGACATTCTTCCACCAAAGGGTGTATAGTCGTAAATCTAAGAAGAATTATCAGCTGGAGGCTTAGAAAGGATGTATTGATAGTACTAGTGTGAGAAATATCAGGAATTCATGGTTATGTACTCCAGCCTCCAAAATACTGTTAAAAGATGGTGTTAAACCTGATTCAAACATACAAATCATGCTATACAGATTAAGACTAACTCAAAGCTTTTTTTTGCAATTAGCATATATTCTAAATGCCCTGAATGAATAATCAGTTTGCACATTGTCTGCACAATGTGCACATGTGAATCAGTTGAAATGTTGAGCAAGGTCTCACACTGATTTACAACCTTTTTGAATACAGATTAGGCTTATTTCCTCTTCCAAATCTGTGAACTGCTCCTCTGAAAGTAAAGGGCCATTTGTAAAAGAACTTGGTAAGGATGTTACTTCAATGACAAGTCACATGCATGTGATAGGCTCATTTAATCTCGATTAATTCTCCTCTACCAAAAAGTCGAGGGAAACATTGTGAAAATTTAAGAAATTGCTTGTTACAAGCAATTACTTCATTATCTACAAAGTTTCCTATCCCTGAAGACAATGAATTAAAATTTCATCAATCTAAAATTGTCTTCTGCAACTTCTTAAATTCGGACCAGTCCAAATTGTGTTTGTCTAGTAATGGAATTATGATTGAGTAGGAGGATAGGACTTGCCTTATTCATTTTAATCTTTAATCCTTTTTCTTTTTATACTTATTTTTGAATTTCACCATCTACAAAATGGTTTTTGAATGTAAAAAGCAGATTATTTAAACCTTGTCATGTTGAATCTGTTTTGGCAGTAGGTATAGACTAAGATCAGCCTGCACATAAGTGCAGTCTGATCTTAGTCCACACCTCCTGTTTGTCTCCTTTAACCCAGAGTCTTTTATACCTTTAATTTTCAAAATAAATTTTCACCCTTATGTAATGCTCCCAGTGCTTTCAGGCCTATAATTTAAAATGCAAATTCAGGTAAGGATTTTATTCAGCATGACAAGGGTTAACGTCAGATATAGGTCGGAATGTGGCATCAGCCAGTACATGGATATTTTCCCCACTGGCCAAAGCACTCTGGACAGATATCATGGTAACGAGTTGATACATCGGTCAAACCCTAAGCGGTCATGAAATAACCCCTACCTATGCTGTAATAATGGCTTTCAATTTGTTCCCTCTTTACTTTATTTACAGAAAGAGTCCACATCAAATTCAACCCCACCAGAGAGTAAACCTTTCATTTCAAATTCACTACCAAAAAAAGATTCCAAGCCAGAACCTCAGGTAGTAGAGCCAAAGGGACCTAGCAAAGCATCCAAAGTATTTGGTTGTAAGTAACAAAAAGAAAATCATCCATTTCAACACAGCCCAGTTTTTCTAAGGCCCTCAACAAACAAAGCTCGGGAAAAGTAGAGAAAAATGAAGAAATTGCTTATAACAAGCAATTTCCTGAATTCTCAGAAAGGGACTTTTTTGAAATTTCATAAATTTGACCCTTTACTGTTATTCAAAATTTTAGACCAGTCCAAATTCAAAGGGGTAGCAAACAACTTTATAAAGTGCAATTCAAAAAGTAACCATCCAATATGAAGGAAAATATTGTGGAAAAAGAAAAAAGTAACCAAGTAATTTCATCTTTTTCACAATGTATTTTTCAAATATAATAACTCAAATGGAATAAACAGGGATTGCACAGTAAAGGGTTGAAATTAATCAGCAGCTTCTTTCAATTTGGAACTATCTAAAATTTTGTTGTTTGGTAATTTTTTAAACCTTTCAATGGTTTTATCAACCTTAAGCCATTACCACATGATAGAATTTTAGACTGATTCAAATTGAAAGAAGTTGCAGACAACAATTCAAAGAGTATGATATTTTGGATTTTTAGGTCACCTGACCGAATGGTAATGGTGACCTATTGCGATCATCGTTTGTCCGTCGTCGTGCGTCGTCCGTCGTCCGTCGTGCGGCGTCCGTTAACTTTTATACATTTTCATCTTCTTCTCAAGAACTACTGGGCGGATTTCAACCAAACTTGGTAGAAAGCTTCATTGGGGGATGCCAATTCAAGTTTGTGAAAATAGGGGTTCTGGGGGTCATAGGGGCCCAAATAGGGGCCAAAAAGGGGTAATTTTTGGTACTTCTTTAAAAATCTTCTTCTAATAAACTGTTAATGCCAGAGCTTAAATATTTTGTGTGCATGACAACTAGGACAGGTATATTATAAATTGTGAAACTCATGCCCCTGGGGTCATGTATGGGGCCACACCCAGAGGTCAAAGTTCATCATGTTAAAAAATTCACATTTTCATCTTCTTCTGATGAAGTACAAAGCCAATTTAAAACAAACTTGTTGAAAAGCATCATTTGGTAATGGTTATTTGGATGTGTGAAAATAAAAAGGCTGGGGGGGTCAGGGGGCCCTAAAATGGGGACCAAAAGGGGGTAATTTTTGGTAACTTTTAAATATTTCATCTTCTTCTCAAGAACTACTGGGCGGATTTCAACCAAACTTGGTAGAAAGCATCATTGGGGGATGCCAATTCAAGTTTGCAAAAATGGGGGTTCTGGGGGTCAAAGGGGCCCAAATAGGGGCCAAAAAGGGGTAATTTTTGGTACTTCTTTAAAAATCTTCTTCTAATAAACTGTTAATGCCAGAGCTTAAATATTTTGTGTGCATGACAACTAGGACAGGTATATTATAAATTGTGAAACTCATGCCCCTGGGGTCATGTATGGGGCCACACCCAGAGGTCAAAGTTCATCATGTTAAAAAATTCACATTTTCATCTTCTTCTGATGAAGTACAAAGCCAATTTAAAACAAACTTGTTGAAAAGCATCATTTGGTAATGGTTATTTGGATGTGTGAAAATAAAAAGGCTGGGGGGGTCAGGGGGCCCTAAAATGGGGACCAAAAGGGGGTAATTTTTGGTAACTTTTAAATATTTCATCTTCTTCTCAAGAACTACTGGGCGGATTTCAACCAAACTTGGTAGAAAGCATCATTGGGGGATGCCAATTCAAGTTTGTGAAAATAGGGGTTCTGGGGGTCAAAGGGGCCCAAATAGGGGGCAAAAAGGGGTAATTTTTGGTACTTCTTTAAAAAATCTTCTTCTAATAAACCGTTAATGCCAGAGCTTAAATATTTTGTGTGCATGACAACTAGGACAGGTATATTATAAATTGTGAAATTCATGCCCCTGGGGTCATGTATGGGGCCACACCCAGAGGTCAAAGTTCATCATGTTAAAAAATTCACATTTTCATCTTCTTCTGATGAAGTACAAAGCCAATTTCAAACAAACTTGTTGAAAAGCATCATTTGGTAATGGTTATTTGGATGTGTGAAAATAAAAAGGCTGGGGGGGTCAGGGGGCCCTAAAATGGGGACCAAAAGGGGGTAATTTTTGGTAACTTTTAAATATTTCATCTTCTTCTCAAGAACTACTGGGCGGATTTCAACCAAACTTGGTAGAAAGCATCATTGGGGATGCCAATTCAAGTTTGTGAAAATAGGGGTTCTGGGGGTCAAAGGGGCCCAAATAGGGGCCAAAAAGGGGTAATTTTTGGTACTTCTTTAAAAATCTTCTTCTAATAAACCGTTAATGCCAGAGCTTAAATATTTTGTGTGCATGACAACTAGGACAGGTATATTATAAATTGTGAAACTCATGCCCCTGGGGTCATGTATGGGGCCACACCCAGAGGTCAAAGTTCATCATGTTAAAAAATTCACATTTTCATCTTCTTCTGATGAAGTACAAAGCCAATTTCAAACAAACTTGTTGAAAAGCATCATTTGGTAATGGTTATTTGGATTTGTGAAAATAAAAAGGCTGGGGGGGTCAGGGGGCCCTAAAATGGGGACCAAAAGGGGGTAATTTTTGGTAACTTTTAAATATTTCATCTTCTTCTCAAGAACTACTGGGCGGATTTCAACCAAACTTGGTAGAAAGCATCATTGGGGGATGCCAATTCAAGTTTGCAAAAATAGGGATTCTGGGGGTCAAAGGGGCCCAAATAGGGGGCAAAAAGGGGTAATTTTTGGTACTTCTTTAAAAAATCTTCTTCTAATAAACCGTTAATGCCAGAGCTTAAATATTTTGTGTGCATGACAACTAGGACAGGTATGTTATAAATTGTGAAATTCATGCCCCTTGGGTCATGTAAGGGGCCACACCCAGAGGTCAAAGTTCATCATGTTAAAAAATTCACATTTTCACCTTCTTCTGATGAAGTACTTAGCCAATTTCAAACTAACTTGGTGAAAAGCATCTTTGGGTACTGATTATACAGATTTGTGAAAATTAAAAGGCTGGAGGTCAGGGGTGCCTAAAATGGGGACCAAAAGGGGGTCATTTTTGGTAACTTTTAAACATTTTCATCTTCTTCTCAAGAACTACTGAGGGGATTTCAACCAAACCTTTTTCTAATTCTTTCAAACAAAATCACTTGTCTTGGTGCTCTTTTACTCAGGTGACCGTTAAGGCCCACTGGGCCTCTTGTTCAACTTTCTGGGTAGAAAACAATGTGGGAAATGAAGAAATTGCTTGTGACAAGTAATTTCTTCATTTTCAAAAATGTTTTGTACAGCTTTTGTTCTTGGGGGCGTCTAAAAGCGGCACTGAGTGGGAATGGGTTAAAGAGTTAAATTTTAACAGTAAAACAGTATGGGAAAAGAACAAAGTGGTTTGCCATAATTGTAGCAGCTTCTTTCCAACAATGATCTCTACCCAATACAATCAAAATTTTGTTTTCTTTTTACTCCAGCATTATTGGCTGAAATAACATTAGCCAAGACAAGAATGCAAATTAAAATGGGCTAAATAGTAACTCCTTTATTTTAACCCTTTCCTACACAATCCCACCTTTTTTTATCCCCTCAAGGAAATACTTGAGGGAAACAATGTGACAAAAGCAGAAATTGCTTGTTACTAGCAATTTCTGCATTTTCCACACTGTTTTCTAGTCAGATTGTCAGAGATATTTGAATTTCTATCAGCTTGAAATTGTTGCCGGCAACTTCTTTGAATTTGGACCAATATTATTGCTTAATGTGTAGTAATGGGTAAAAAAATGACTTCTTCAATAATATTGATACATGTATTGAGGTTTCAAAAAGTTTGGACTATAGGGGCTAGATTTACTCACGGAGCAAATATTAACCCATTACCAGACAACAAAATTTTAGACTGGTCCAATTTGACAGGAGTTACAGACGACAATTTCAAGCTTATGATATATTAGATTTTTCAACTTTCTGGGTAGAAAACTTTGTGTAACATGCTTGATACAAGCAATTTCTTCATTTTACACAATGTTTTCTCAAATGTTTTTTAAAGGGGCGTCCAAAAGCGTCATTGTGTGGGAATGGGTTAAAGGAAGGACAGAAATTGACAGATTTCTGGCCATGTGAGAGAGGAAGTTCTACCATGATATTAACCCTTTACCACACTGCAAGATTTTAGACTGGTCCAAATAGAAAGGAGTTGCAGATGACAATTTAAAGGTTAAAAAATTAAATATATTTTCAACTTTCAGGATAGAAAACATTGTATTGAATGAAGAAATTGCTTGTTTCAAGCAATTTCATCATTTTACGCAGTGTTTTTCCCATAGTTTTTGTTGAGGGGCATCCAAAAGTGTCACTGTGTGGCAATGGATTAAATGGTGTTATTTACAAAATTCATGATCAGTAACACGTAAAAAGGGAATCAAAGGGTTGGTTGGTGACCTAAACATTGTAACTACAGCTTGAAAAGCCATAGTTATGAAATCCAAATCTCCAAACCAACAAAAATGCTGAAATCAAATGTAGACCAATGTCAGAGTTTAAAGTGGTAACAAGCAATGTATCTGTTCCTTATATTTTTTCAATATCTTTTTTTTTTTGATAGATTGTTTAGAATACTTGAACTTTTCAATTTCAGCTATGCATCAGTCTAAATGTAAATATTTGAAAGGAAAGACGTTGCATAACAGTACACATATTGTAAATATTAGAAAACTAGACAGAACATTGCCAGGGCAGAGCAATATGTTTTATGCCAATAGAAAACGATGTGCAATACCAATAGAGGGCTCAGGTGGACTTATTTCAGTATTAGAGGTTAGTAAAATTGTACATAGAGGAAATTTTTTTGTATTATTATCTGCTCAATTTAGCTTTTATTGAGTCAACAATTAAAGCTGTTTTACTAGTGGCAAAGCTTTAGTTGTCTGTGAAATGAAAGATTTATTGATCTTATTTGTGAAATGATCAATTTTTCTTTTTCTTTAACCTATCACCACTCAGACCCCTTTTTAATGCCTCTCAAGAAAAACAGCCTAGGAAAACATGGTGGAAAAAGAGGAAATTGCTTGCTAGAATGTAGAGTGTTAGAATGTAACTAGGCAACACATTTTTTGACTTGATAGAGGTTGCAGGTGATCATTTATCCATTTCCACTCAACAAAATTTTAGACTGGTCCAAATTGAAAGAACAAGCAATTATTTCATTTTTCACAATGTTTTCTAAAACTGTTTTATTGAGGAGTGTAAAAAGGAGGAATTGAATGGGAGTGATTTAAAAGAGGGTTAAAATTGAAAAACAAAGACAAAAGATATTCCATTTTTATCAACAAAAAATTGCAACTTCTTTGGATTTGTACCAGTCTAAAATTTTGTTGTCTGTCAATTGGTTAAAATATATGCTAGTAGTTATATTTTTCAGTTTAACAAACCAGGCAGATTACCTGATGCAGGTGTCCCTGTCATACAGAATGGTAGCAAAGTGAATGATATGGCATTTGATCCCTTCGATGATAACAGGATTGTTATCGGTAATTTATTTCTGAAATAGTCATGACCTTACAAACATTTTGACCCAAGTTTCATCATGATTAACCCATTCCAACACAGCAAAATTTTGGACTGGTCCAAATTGATAGAAGCTGCAGACGACAATTTCAAGTTGATGGAATTTTGAACTTTTTTGTTGTTTTGGATAGAAAACATTGTGGATAATGAAGAAATTGCTTGATACAAGCAATTTCTTCATTTTCCACAATGTTTTCAAAAGCTATTTTCTTGGGGGGCGTAAAAAGGAGGGATTGAGTTGGAATGGGTTAATCCAAAATTGTGGCCTATAGAGTGTAAACAGTGAAAGTGCCATTAAGGCCTCATTTCCTATATTGTTAACCCTTTCCTGTTTTTAGCTCACCTGAGCACGAAGTATTCATGGTGATGTATTTTGATCGTCCTTTTTGCGGCGTCCAGCGTGTGTCAACAATTTTAAAATGACATCTCCTTGCTTCCTTTATTGATGCATTTGAATGAAAATTTCATAGAATGCTCTTAGTCATCTGACCTTGGGTATAGTGTTAAGGTTTTCAAATTTTAGGCTGCATCATAAAAAGAGTGGTCTTAATGCAAAATTTCTTGTCTTTGCTAGTGTGCGGCTAATATTGTGACTATGGCATTCTTGTTCGACAAATCAAAATTTGAGGCTTTCGTATCAGGCCACTGCTTTTTTTAAAACATTGGATTTAGACAGATTCACAGATGAAATAATTTTAAATCATGAACTTGGAAATACCAGGCATTACTTCAAAATTTTTGTTTCATTTTGCCGAAGAAGAAAGCCATCTTATCTTATGCTCTAGAGATGTTTTAGACACTTACTTAATGGATTTCTGGCCACATGAAACAGCAATATTTTTAAAAATTTATAACAAAAATAGAAATGTTGGTTGGCAATCTAAACATTATAACTACAGCTTGAATAAGCTGTAGTTACAACATTTAAGTTACCAAACTAAATGTCGGCAAATGTTGATCAATGTTTGCAATCAAAGCCCACTTCTGGTCTAAACATATGATTTTTATTAGTCTAATGAATTTTTAATTGATGGTTGTGATCTGTCTATTACCATTTCAGGCTGTGATAACTCAAGAGTAATAATTTGGCAGATACCAGAGGAAGGCCTTACAGAAACAATAACAGAGTATGAATCCTACTTACTGGGTAAACTATTACTTAGACATAATATTTTAAAGCTTTGAAAAGGTCATGGAGCATTTACATGAGTAGAACTTGAAGCATCAACCAACATTGTTTGCTCAATCCTACACCTTTTTACCCTCTTTGATTTTGCATTATTAATAGATAGATGCTTGATTATTGATTTCAGTGTATAATTGATTTATCTTCCATTAAGTGAAAAAATAACAGCTATATATTCACAAGTGAATATTCAAGCATATTTTTACTCCTGGCCATTGAGTGACCAATAAAGTTATATTTTTACACAAATTGAAAGACAAATTGATTTATATGATGTATAAACCATTTTCTATTTTTGTAATACAACCTTTTTTTGGAGAAATATCCAAAGGCATGTCATTTCTAATGTGAATTACATGGCAACCTGGTGTCTTTGTTTCCATGTAGATGACATTCAGTAGCACACCATGAATCAAAACGAGGCTAAATCTGCCAAAAACTTTGAGTGTATCATTTTAATAGTTTCACTGTTGTTTTTTTTGAGAAATCATTGAGTTCTAAACTATCAAGAAATCTTATTAATCTACTGGTAAAGATTATGATTACTTAATTATAATTTTTGCACAACTCTGTCAATAGACAGGTGAAAAACTATGCTTTATATAAGAAAGTTAAAACACAATTTGCTTAAACCACAGCTTTTCACCACTTTTATACAGTAAACAGAGAAGGAGATCAATATTTTCAAAATTTGCCTGACTCTGGATTCTTTTTCCTCTTCACTTCACCCATTCCTGCACAATACCTTTTTTGACCCCGTCCCCAAAGAAAAAAACTTTGGAAAAGATTGTGGACAATGAAGAAATTGCATGTTAAAGCAATCATCATTATCTACAATGTTTTCAACCTCAAAATACAAGAAAACTTAAGATTTCATCAACTAGAAATTTTATCATCTGGGAATGGGTTAATACAATTCTACTTCATTGTCAAATCAAAAACTTGTTTGATCAAGTCATTATTACTACTGGAAGTGAATGGTGACATCTGACATTCCTGTAAAAATTTGTTGACTTAAAATAGTAACAATAGCTTATTCAAGCTGTAGTTATGATGTTTAGGTTGCCAACCAATGATTTGCTTTCTATTGTTGTTTTTTTTATTCCGGACAGTAAATTATGCAGACTTCTGTTGTTTGATATCTCTGCCAGTGCATCATGAAGACATTCTCAGTGATTCGTCAATAATCTATTCCTTCCACAACATTCAACTATGTCTCTAAAAGTAGCATGAAAATGACTTTTGAAATTGCTCTGATACTAGGTCACACAGAGAAAATATACTTTGTGAGATTTCATCCCCTAGCCAAAGATGTGTTGATGACATGTTCTTACGATATGAGAATCAAACTATGGAATCTGGATGGGAATACTGAAGAATTAGAAATAAGGGACCATACAGATGAGGTTTGTGTGTTTGTTTGAATGGGGTTTAATGCCGGTTTAATCAGTATTTAAATCATACAGCGATGGCTGGAGTACTAAACCATGGATTGCTGTAAAACATTGTGTAAAATAAAGAAATGGCTTTCTAAACCATGGATTGCTGTAAAACATTGTGTAAAATAAAGAAATGGCTTGATGCAAGCAATTTCTTCATTTACACAACGTTTTTTCCAATTGTTTTTCTTGGGGGGCATCAAAAATTGTCATTGTGTGGGAATGGACTAAAATGCGATTGGCAGCCTAAATGTCATTCATCAGTCATTGCACAACAGTTAAGAAGGGACAACCTGTGTCAATCACAAATCAGTTGATTATTATGCTCCTGGTATATAACCTTTTAAACTATCTGCCTGCGACATTTTAGAATGTAGCAGATTGAATATAATTTGAATAAGAAATACCGTATAAACCATATTGTATGGAAAATTTGCTGCAAAAAGAAGAAATTACTTATGTTGCAAGCAATTTCTTCTTTTCCCACTATGTTTTCTTAAGTTTGATTTCTAAAGTTGGCCAAAAGGGAGGACTCATTGGTAAATGGTTATGCCACTTCCTGGTGGTATATCTTTCAAATTCTCAAAGTGAAAGAAAGCTTGGCCACTATTTCATAGGGCAAGTAAATTGTAAAAGCATCATCAGTATCGTACAGGGTATTAAGAGAACAGGAGATATTCATTGTATAAAGTTAAATGGTAAATCTATTTTTGTCTCAGATATTCTGCGCAGAATGGAGTCCAGATGGCAAGCTTATAGCAACAGTTTGTAAAGATGGAAAAATAAGAATATTTGATCCTAGAAAATCAGATGATGCTATCAAGGTAAGGATTAACCCTTTCCTGTTTAAACACGGGATTTCATGTTCCTGTGATTTTATACTTGAGAAAATATTGTGGAAAAAGAAGAAATTGCTTGTAACAAGCAATTTCTCTTTTGTCCACAATATTTTCTACAACATAGGATGGTTTCATTTCAAATGGCATCCAGTTTTCATGTTTTCTGCAACCTCTTTTAATTTGAACTAGTCTAAAATTTCCCAAAACGGGTTAAGATATAAAATATGATTTTTTTTTATAAATTAATTCTTCAGAAAACTTGTCAATCCTCAGCTAAATATCTCTACAATCACAGCTTCACACTTTAACCAAGGTCATAGCTCTCTTGTTTGAAATGATTTCTTTTTACCCGTGACAAATCTACAAAATTTAAGACTTGTCAATTTCAAAAGTTGAAGACAACAATTTCAAGTTGTTAGAATTTTGAAAAAAATTCATGAGGGGTAGAAAACATTGTGGATTATGAAGAAATTACTTGAAACAAGTAATATCTTCGTTTCATTAATGTTTTCTAAACTTTTTTGTCAAGGGGAACAAAAAAAGCCGGATTGTCAGGGAATGGGTTAAACTATGAACATATCTTTGATACAAAAAAGGGAAATGAATGATTTGACTGGTCAAGTGATTCTTTGATTCACAGCCATGATTTGGCAATTTCAAACTTGTGAATATTGTTCTATTCTTTCGAATTAATGTAAATTTTTAGACTAATCAGATTGAAATGAATTGCAGATGTCAAATCATAGTCGAGCTTAAATTTTCTTTGGCAGGCTTCATTGTCATCACAGGAGAGATTGCTTGTAACAAACAAATTCTCTTTTTAGAACAATGTTTTTTGCATAGTTTTAAACTTGAAAAGTGTCCCTGCAGATCACATAAGCTGAATAACCCACAATTATTAAATATGCAAATACATTATCTTGTATTTGTTTTCTCTTTTCATCGCAACCTAAAGCAAAACCAGTTAAAATGTATCTTTTCAAAGTAAAATGCTGTATGAGTTTGGCTTTGTTTCTGACAAGCCCCAAAGTGTGCCAGCATTTTTCCAGAATTTTACCTCTGCATTTCTCTAATGCTAGGTCGTAGGAGGCACCTAAAATGATAGATAAACAACTGCCGTTCTTGTAACTCAATACATCAACTGGCAGTGGTGGTTTTGGTTCTAAATAAAATTATTATTATCTTGATCTAATCAGGATGTGTAATGGAAATCACTTGATCAGTGAGACCCTGTGCATTTCTATTTAGAATTAGAATGAAACCATCTGCATATCTGCCATTTCATCTGAGGAACCACCTGTGATGGCACTCAAGTCCATAAAGGCAACATTTTTTCCTAAATCATTAACCTATTCCCAAACAGCAAAAATTTAGACTGGTCATAATTCAAAGATGTTATAGACGACAATTCAACTTAATGAAATTTTAAACATCATTGTCTTTTTTGGGTAGAAAACAGTGTGAGAAATGAAGAAATTACTTGTAACAAGCAATTTCTTCATTTTCCACATTACTTTCTCAAACTCTTTTATTGAAGGGCGTAAAAACGTGGGATTGTGTTGGAATGGGTTAATAATCTTTTCTTCGTTTGTTTGGCTTTTTCCCTTCTTTGGTTGTTTTGTAAAGTCATATTTTACAAATGTTTTGTGAGTAAATGACCATAGCTGTTGATGCGCCATAAAGAAATATTCATACCCATTCTACCTACATCCTTCATCTTGCAATAACCCTTTCCCACACAGTCCATCCTTCTTACTTCCTCTCAAGAAAAAGGTTTGGAAAATATTGTGAATAATGAAGAAATTGCTTGCCATGAGCAATTTCTTCATTATCCACGATGCTTTCTATCAAAAGGACAATGATTTTAGAAATTCCATCAACTTAAAATTATGGTCTTCTTTCAAATTGGACCAGTCTTAATATTTGCCGTATGGTAATGGATTAACTCATTTGTAATGTCTCTTTTCTACTACAGGTGGGTGCGGGACCAGATGGAGTTCGTGGAGCAAGGGTAGTGTGGACCAACCATATGAAATACCTTTTTGTATCTGGATTTAATAGGTATTTCAGTCATTGTTGATTAGCAATCTTGCAAATTGTTCCTAATGTGTTATGACCCTTAGTTAGAGTTTGATTTTTTTAATGGGGTTTTAATGCCACTTTCAACAGTTTATCAGTTATATGTCAGTGGCAGGAGCACCTAACCATTGATTCCTGGTATTTCTCACACCGTTACTACCTCTCCATCCTTTCCAAGCCTCCAGCTGCTTACCCACTAAAATTATGAAGACAGATGTTGGGAAGGATATATGCAGTGACCAGGTATCAAACTCTGTTAGTTTGAAGAAATAATGTGAGATAGGAAGAATGACTTGGCATCAGCAACCTCTTCTTTATCTACATTTTTATGCACCTATATCGTAAGATCTGGGACATAATGATCTACATTTCTTTTACCGTCCATCACAAACATTTTCCCTTTACTGTTATAAAACATTACGTTGCTTATGTTTTACAATTGGGCAGTGTTTATTTATGTGCATATTATAAAGGCATGTGGTTAAGGTCAGGGTTGAATTCATAACTTTTCTCATAAACTCTACTTGAAACCTTTACATTTTCTAAAAACTTCCAACACTTTTCATTTTACAGAGATAATAGTTTGTTTTTACAAGACAAGATTGCGTATAATCAGTGTAAATAGGTTTGCCGTTCTATAGACTCAACGAAACACAGTGGAGTTAAACATGGTCCCTTCCATTTTAATACCCCGCCGGAGGCAGTCGTATATTGGTGTCATCTCCTCCGTCTGTCCATCAGTACGTACATATGTACGTACGTACGTCCACTTTTTCTTGTGAGCGCAACTCATCCTAAGTTTCTGGTTGGATCTTTTTGAAACTTGGTCAATGTTTTCACCTTAATTGGTAAATGTGCATGAAATAAGGATTTTATGGTTCACTGTTTTTTGCCTCAGTTATGCCCCCTCAAAACTTAGTATCTGGGGCTTATTTAAATTTCAGCCTTGTGAATGCAACTCCTCCTAAGTTTCTGGCTGGATCTAAATGAAACTTGGTGGATGTTATAACCTAAATTGGTAGATGTTCATGAAGTAAGGATTTTATGGTTCATTAATTTTTCCCTGAATTATGCCCCCTTAAAACTTAGTATCTGGGGCTTATTGAAATTGCAGCCTTGTGAACGCAACTCCTCCAAACTTTTTGTCTTGATTTAAATGAAGCTTGGTCAATGTCATCACCGTAATTTGTAGATTTACATGGATCAAGGATTATATGGTTCATTGATTTTTGCCTCAGTTATGCCCTTTAACACTTAGTCTCTGGGCCCATTCAATCAATCAATCATAACTAACAGTTTGAACTTGACAATTTATAAAGGTAGTCTGCAAATGTTTTGAATTTGGTTCTATCAAAATAAGTAGTGTCTACAATTATTTTCGTGTAACAGCAACAAAGTGGCGGCATATATTGTGACTATGGCACTCTTGTTATACCTTGTTATTACCAAAAGGAGTTTTACTTATGAGAATATTTGTCTTTTAGCTTGAGTCTGCCTATCATAAGTGTTTATCGTACTGACAATCTATAAGATCCATTGAACATGATAGACTTAAACACAGTCCCTTTAATTCTTATACCTCACTATGATCATCATGTAAGGAACATCATTAATATGGGAAATATTTGTATTTTCAGGAGGAGTTTGTGCATTTTAAGTGTAAACAGTGTTGTCAATCTAGAATATCCATTGAACAAATTAGAGTTAAACACAGTCCCCTCATTATTATAAAAGTACATCATTTATATGAGAATATTTGTCTTTACAGGGGGAGTTTACGCATTATAAGTGTATATAATGTTGACAATCTAGGGGATCCACTGACCACAGTAGAGTTAGACACAGTCCCTGCCATACTTATTCCCCATTACAACGAAGGAACATCAACAGTCTATCTTACTGGAAGGGTAATTATTTTTCTTTAACTCTTTCCTGGTTTTTTTTAGGTCACCTGACCGAATGGTCATGGTGACCTATTGCAATCATCGTTTGTTCGTCGTCGTGCGTCGTTCGTCGTGCGTCCTCCGTCGTCCGTTAACTTTTAAACATTTTCATCTTCTTCTCAAGAACTACTGGGGGGATTTCAACCAAACTTGGTAGAAAGCATCATTGGGGGATGCCAATTCAAGTTTGTGAAAATAGGGGTTCTGGGGGTCATAGGGGCCCAAATAGGGGCCAAAAACGGGTAATTTTTGGTACTTCTTTAAAAATCTTCTTCTAATAAACCGTTAATGCCAGAGCTTAAATATTTTGTGTGCATGACAACTAGGACAGGTATATTATAAATTGTGAAATTCATGCTCCTGGGGTCATGTATGGGGCCACACCCAGAGGTCAAAGTTCATCATGTTAAAAAATTCACATTTTCATCTTCTTCTGATGAAGTACAAAGCCAATTTCAAACAAACTTGGTGAAAAGCATCATTTGGTAATGGTTATTCGGATTTGTGAAAATAAAAGGGCTGTGGAGTCAGGGGGCCCTAAAATGGGGACCAAAAGGGGGTAATTTTTGGTAACTTTTAAATATTTCATCTTCTTCTCAAGAACTACTGGGGGGATTTCAACCAAACTTGGTAGAAAGCATCATTGGGGGATGCCAATTCAAGTTTGTGAAAATAGGGGTTCTGGGGGTCATAGGGGCCCAAATAGGGGCCAAAAAGGGGTAATTTTTGGTACTTCTTAAAAGATCTTCTTCTAATAAACCGTTAATGCCAGAGCTTAAATATTTTGTGTGCATGACAACTAGGACAGGTATATAATAAATTGTGAAATTCATGCTCCTGGGGTCATGTATGGGGCCACACCCAGAGGTCAAAGTTCATCATGTTAAAAAATTCACATTTTCATCTTCTTCTGATGAAGTACAAAGCCAATTTCAAACAAACTTGGTGAAAAGCATCATTTGGTAATGGTTATTCGGATTTGTGAAAATAAAAGGGCTGTGAGGTCAGGGGTGCCTAAAATGGGGACCAAAAGGGGGTAATTTTTGGTAACTTTTAAACATTTTCATCTTCTTCTCAAGGACTACTGGGCGGATTTCAACCAAACTTGGTAGAAAGCATCATTGTGGGATGCCAATTCAAGTTTGTGAAAATAGGGGTTCTGGGGGTCATAGGGGCCCAAATAGGGGCCAAAAACGGGTAATTTTTGGTACTTCTTTAAAAATCTTCTCCTAATAAACTGCCAATGCCAGAGCTTAAATATTTTGTGTGCATGACAACTAGGACAGGTATATTATAAATTGTGAAATTCATGCCCCTGGGGTCATGTATGGGGCCACACCCAGAGGTCAAAGTTCATCATGTTAAAAAATTCACATTTTCATCTTCTTCTGATGAAGTACAAAGCCAATTTCAAACAAACTTGGTGAAAAGCATCATTTGGTAATGGTTATTCGGATTTGTGAAAATAAAAGGGCTGTTGGGTCAGGGGGCCCTAAAATGGGGACCAAAAGGGGGTAATTTTTGGTAACTTTTAAATATTTCATCTTCTTCTCAAGAACTACTGGGCGGATTTCAACCAAACTTGGTAGAAAGCATCATTGGGGGATGCCAATTCAAGTTTGTGAAAATAGGGGTTCTGGGGGTCAAAGGGGCCCAAATCGGGGGCAAAAAGGGTTAATTGTTGGTACTTCTTAAAAAATCTTCTTCTAATAAACCATTAATGCCAGAGCTTAAATATTCTGTGTGCATGACAAGTAGGACAGTTATATTATAAATTGTGAAATTCATGTCCCTGGGGTCATGTATGGGGCCACACCCAGAGGTCAAAGTTCATCATGTTAAAAAATTCACATTTTCATCTTCTTCTGATGAAGTACTAAGCCAATTTCAAACTAACTTGGTGAAAAGCATCATTGGGTACTGATTATACAGATTTGTGAAAATTAAAAGGCTGGAGGTCAGGGGTGCCTAAAATGGGGACCAAAAGGGGGTAATTTTTGGTAACTTTTAAACATTTTCATCTTCTTCTCAAGAACTACTGAGGGGATTTCAACCAAACCTTTTTCTAATTCTTTCAAACAAAATCACTTGTCTTGGTGCTCTTTTACTCAGGTGACCGTTAAGGCCCACTGGGCCTCTTGTTATAATTTTAGACTAGTCCAAATAAAAAGAGGTGGCAGGAACCATGAAAATTAGATGCAATTTGACAAGAATCCATCCTTTCTGGTAGAAAGTATTGAGGGAAAATAAGAAATTGCTTGTTACAAGCAATTTCTTTTTTTCCACAATGTTTTCTCAAGTATAAATCACAGCCACATAAAAACCTGTATTTGTACAGGAAAGGGTTATTATTTTATCATACATCAATATTTTAGAGTTTTAGTAGTAGATGCAGGTAACATTTCAAAGTTTCTTTAACCCTTTTCAATGCCAAAAATTATTTTTACGGTCACTTGATTTTATACTAGAGAAGGCATTATGTGAAAAGAAGAAATTGCTTGAAACAAGCTATAGCAATTTCTTCTTTTCACACTTTATTTTCTACCCTTTAAAATGGTTATATTATAGTTTAAATAAGTTGTAACTTGTCATCTGCAACATCTCTCAAATTGGACCAGTATCCAATTCTGTCGTCTGGGAGAGAATAAGACAAAAGAAAATTCAAATAAGGTAGAAGACATTGTGATAAAAGGATACATTGCTTTCTACTAGCAAAAAAGAAAAATCAAAGGCCTGAACGGTCTCAAATACTGTATATTAACAATTTGTATGATAGTTGAAGTCATTTTCTGATTTGTCTGTTAAGTTTTTCTTATTATGAAATCAAATTTGAAGACTTCTATCTCCCCCCCCCCCCCACGACAGAATCCCAACCATGTTTTCACATCCATAACTGACTTGATCAACAGAGTAATTGTCGAATTCGGACAAAATATACGAAGGATAGTTTAAGGAGCATCACCCTCCGATATTTCGAAAGATAACAACTGTAGTTACGAGATTGTAGCAGAAGCCGACGAAATTCAGCCTGCAGAGAATTATCAAATTCTACCCTTACCTTCCCGGTCTATCGGATTTGATTAATCCGTAAATTTCTACAGGTCTTCACAGGGCTTTTTTTGTGTAAATTTTTACCATTATTCTATTTTTCTTGTCAGTGATATATTGATGTCATTCCCCATATAATATAATCCTGCGAAGGACAAACATCCTTGTTAAAATATCACTTTCGACAAATGACCAATTTAGGCTATCAATAAGTGAATAAACTGATCAATCAAATAATTTATTCAGCCCGGACCTGAGCTTTTAAACTCCGCCATTGGTCCACATTTTTTAGCTCACCTGAGCACAAAGTGCGAGGTGAGCTATTGTGATGGGTCGTTGTCCGTCGTCCGTCCGTCCGTCTGTCCGTCTGTCCGTCTGTCCGTCTGTCCGTCTGTCCGTCCGTCCACAATTTCTTTAAAAATCTTCTCCTCCTAAACCAGAGGGCCAATCAAGCTGAAACTTTGCAGGAATGTTCCTTGGGTGAAGTTCTTCAAAAGTTGTTAAAAGAATTTAATTCTGTCAAAAACTCTGGTTGCCGCGGCATTTGAAAGTGGGAATCTTTAGTAATTCTTTAAATATCTTTAAAAATCTTCTCCTCCTAAACCAGTAGGCCAATCAAGCTGAAACTTTGCAGGGATGTTCCTTGGTTGAAGCTCTTCAAAAGTTGTTAAAAGAATTTCATTCCGTGAAAAAATGTTGTAACCGCGGCATATGAAAATGGGAATCTTTAGTAATTCTTTAAATATCATTAAAAGTCTTCTTCTCCTAAACCAGTGGGCCAATCAAGCTGAAACTTTGCAGGGATGTTCCTTGGGTGAAGTTCTTCAAAAGTTGTTAAAAGAAATTAATTCCATCAAAAACTCTGGTTGCCGCGGCATTTGAAAATGGGAATCTTTAGTAATTCTTTAAATATCTTTAAAAATCTTCTCCTCCTAAATAAGTAGGCCAATCAAGTTGAAACTTTGCAGGGATGTTCCTTGGGTGAAGCTCTTCAAAAGTTGTTAAAAGAATTTCATTCCGTGAAAAAATGTTGTAACCACGGCATATGAAAATGGGAAATTTTAGTAAATCTTTGTTGTTGTTTTTTTCATAGACTTCAAGGCCAAAGACCTTTATATTTTGAATAGAGCTTAATCATATGGTTCTCTACCAAGTTTTAAAATATTTAATCTCTTGGGTCAAAAATGACCCCGCCCCTGAAGTCCGAAGTTTGGAAAAATGCTTAATAAGAGCAATTTCAAAAGACTTATCCTCTTAAACTATAAAGTCTAGGATATTCATATTTGGTATGTAGTATAACTAGATAGTTTTGTACTATATCACTTAAAGTTGTCCTCCCAGGGTCAAAAACGGCCCTGCACTAGAGGTCCAAAAATTGGGAAAAAGTAAAATTTGAGTATGTTAAAAAAAAAATCTTCATTTTAAGGCGGAGGGCATTTATATTTTGAGTGTAGCATAGCCTGGCTGTTATCTATCAATTTTGATTAAATTCATGCCTGTAGGTTACCCTTTCCCTGGGTGTCCAAAGTTCGTAAAAATGCTCAATTAGACCATGTTCAACAGTCTTCTCCTCCCAATCTACAAAGTCTTAGGCATTCATATTTGGTATATAGCATGAACAGATGGTTCTTTACCATGTTAGCTAAAATCTTAGCCTTGGGATAAAACATAGCACTGCCCTATAGGTCCAAAATTTTGGAAAACATCCAATTAGAGCAACTTTGAAAGACTTCTTCTTCTGAAATATATGGTGAATGGCATTCATATTTGGTATGTAGCATGACTAAATAATTTTGTACTATCGATGTTATAGGAAAAAATGCTCTTAGGATAAAGAACGTCTCTGCTCCTGGGGTCAAAAATTGCGTAAATCGCATTTAAAGAATTCTTGAATAGAAATGGAGAAATAGCTTGTCACTCCCTTTCTCACAATGCTTTTTTAAACCGTTTTTTCCTGAGGGTGACAAATTGTGGGATAGTTTGGTAATGGATTAAACAATAAAGCCAAAGGCATTGATTTTTTTTAAAGCATTACTGGATTGCTTTGTACAAAGCCTGAAATCTTATAAGTGTTTTATTAATTTTGCTCAAGTTAAGTCTTTTATACAAAAAAGGACTGTAATTTGCGGATGCCTCAGGTGAGCGATTTAGGACCATCATGGTCCTCTTGTTCTAACCTTTATTGTTGGTTTGGCGACTTAAACGTTGTAACTACAGCTTATTCAAGCTGTAGTTACGACGTTAATGTCACCAACCAACCATTTTACTTTTCGGTTACATGCTACTGGCCATAATTTTTGCATAAAAACGCTGTTTAAAATTGAAGCGGGACTACTTGTCGGAGTCAGTGGGCATGGTTAAAGGAGTAAGTGGGCGGGGCAGGCGATTGGTCTATCATCCTTCACAATGAACAGTGAGGGCTAGCGAACAGATGCTAGATTGATTACTGGCCAAAAGCGACTCCCAATTCCCAATCAATCTCCCCATTTTAAGGCCCCTCAAGAAAGAAGCTTTGTAAATCAAAGAAATTGCTTTTTACGTGCAATTTCTTCATTATCCACAATGCTTTCTACCCCAAAGAAAGAGAGTTTTCAATTTGCAGCAACTAAAAATTGTTGCCTCTAGCTTCTTTCAGTTTGGACCAGTGTAAACAGGGGTCGAAACTAACTTTGCCACAGGAATTACTTCAGAGTATCCTCCAGATAATCAGGGATTCCTCCTTGATATACATTAACTCATTCATACACAATTCTGCCCTTCTAAGCCCAACTTGAAAAAAAAGCTACAGAAAACATTGTGGAAAATGAAGAAATTGCTTGTTACAAGCAATTTCTTCATTATCCACAATGTTTTCTACAAAAATAAGCAAACAAACAAACAAAAAAATCAGGAGCATTAGTTGATACATTAAGATCTTTTGTACTGGAGAAATATTGAAGGATCCTTACGGAATCCCTATCCAGAGATTGCTTGGGTCCCTTCCAATTTTCAGGGATCCTTGGGATCCCCGGACAATGTTAGTGTCGACCCCTGGTAAAATGTTGTCATCTTGTAGTGGGTTAATTCATCTCTATTTCCTTACTACAGGGAGATAATACAATATTTGCTTATGAAGTATCAGAGGACTCTCCACATTTATTTCCACTTGCATCAGTTGTGCCCGAGGGAGCTCATCAGGGTATATATCTGTTGCCAAACACAGAGCTTGATGTCAGAAATATTGAGATTGCAAAAATATGGAGACTTACACAGAACAGTGTAGAGCCAATCTCTGTTACAGTTCCAAGGAAGAAGGTAAAGTATGGAAAATCTTGAACCCAGACTAAATTTTCTTCTTTTAACCCTTTCCTGTTTAATCCCTATTATTTTTGTGTTTTTTTTTTATGTCACTGTGATTTTATAATTGAGAATTGTACTAAGCAATTTCTTCTTTTTCCACAAGTTTTTCTACTCTACTAAATGGTTGGTTTTCAAATAAAGCCCACTTTAAATTTTCATCTGCAAAACCTTTGAATTTTGACTGGTCTAAAATTTTTCAAAACAGGAAAGTGTTAATAAGACTTTACCAATTTCCACACAGTCCCACTTGTTTTTATCCCTACCAGCAAAACCGAAAGGGACATTAGGTTTTTATTCTGTCTTTTTCCCCAAATTCTGGCAGATAATGAGCTTATTTTTGGTATGTGAATCACCATTAATGAGTTACAGCTTAGAGTTGAGTATCCTTCTGTTCCATTGAATCTGATGTTATTAAGTGGATTTTTAGCTCACCTGAGCACAACGTGCTAAAAGTGAGCTATTGTGATTGGTAAATGTCCTGCATTCGTCTGTCCGTCCATAAACAATTATTAAAAAATCTTCTCCTCCTAAATGATAAGGCCTAGAGCTTTGATATTTGGTACATATCATCACCTACTGACCCTCTACCAAAATACTTCAAAGAATTACTGTACTCTTAAAATTAGCCTGTTCCTGTTCTATCCCTGATTTTACAGGGGAATAAAGAAGGAAATATTTTAAAGTCTTCTTCTCCAAAACCATAAGACCTAGAGCTTTTATATTTGGTATGTTTCATCAGCTATTGATCTTCTACCAAAATACTTCAAAGAATTACCGTACTCTGAAAATTAGCCTTTTTCTGTGTGATACCTGAATTTACAAAGGAATAAGGAAGGAAATCTTTGAAAATCTTCTCTTCCCAAACAATAAGGCTTTGAGCTTTGATATCTGGTACATATCATCACCTATTGACCCTGTACTAAAATACTTCAAAGAATTACCATACTCTGAAAATTAGCTCTTTTCAGTGCAATCCCTAATTTTACAAAGGAATAAAGAAGGAAATCTTTGAAAATCCTCTTGTCCCAAACAATAAGGTCTAGAGCTTTGATATTTGGTGCATATCATTATCTATTGACCCTGTACTAAAATACTTCAAAAAATTACAGTACTCTGAAAATTATCCCTTTTCTGTGCTATCTCTGATTTTAGATAGGAATAAAGAAGGATATCTTTGAAAATCTTCTCCTCCAAAACCATTAGGCCTAGAGTTTTGATATTTGGTATGTGTTGATGGCTATAGCCCTCTAACAAAATACTTCAAAGAATTACCGTATGCAGGAGATTAGTGGTATATGTAGGGATCATCAATATACCTAGGATTAAAAGAGAAATCCTCAAATATTTTCTCCAAAATAATTAGACAGAGGGCTTTGCTATTTTGTATACATCATAAAGCAATGAACCATCACACTCAGTGGAGCAATTTAGGACCACCATGGTCCTCCTGATGGTGTATTGGTTTGCAATATATAAGTCAATTCTGATGAAATTACTAGCCTTGGATTTTGACAGATGCACATAAAAGCTTATTTTATGGCTGGTAAGGGACTATGCAATATTTCAGAATGCTTTTTTATAAATGAAAAAAAAAAAAGCATGGAATATATTGTTGAAAATGAAATAAAAATTTGTAACAAGCAATCTCTTCATTTCCTACAAAGTTTTTGAAATTTAATCAACTAAAAATCTTAGTCTGCTAATTCTTTGTACTGTATATGAACCTGTGTTAGATTTTATGCTTAATAATGGGTAAATATACATGTCTTGATGTTATTCTAAATAAAGATGTATGAATGACCAAAGATAAGTATTGTGAACAAAAGTACCTTCACCCATTACCACACAACAAAATTTTAGACTTGGCCAAATTGAAAGAAGCTGCAGATGACAATTTTAAATACATGGATTTGTTTTTTTGCGTCCTTTTGGATAAAACATATTGTGGATAATGAAGAAATTGCTTGATACAAGCACTTTTTTCATTTTCAGCAATGTTTTCCAAAGCTTTTTTCTTGAGGGGCATAAAAAGGAGGGTTTGGTTTGGTTTGAATGGGGTTTTACGCCGCTTTCAACAATCTTTCAGTTATATCGCGGCGGCTGGAGCACCTTTCAATGGATTCCTGGTATTTCTCACACCAGTACTACCATTACATCCTTTCCTAGCCTCCAGCTGCTATCCCAAATAGGTCTACTATTATCGACCTATTGGTGAGAGACAAATAGTCGGAAAGGATGATTGCCACCGTCGGGGATCGAACCCGGGACCTCTAGATTGACAGTCCGACGCGCTACCAACTGCGCTATGACGGCGGCACTATAAAAAGGAGGGATTGTGTGGGAATGGGTTAACCCAATACCACACAATTATGCTCTCTGGCACCTTCAAGAAACACCATCATGGAAATCTTTGTAGGAAAACAAAAAAATTGCTTGTAAAAAGCAATTTCTCCTTTTCTCACATTTGCTACCCTATTTGGCACTCATTTCCAATTCAGCACAAATTGAAATGTTGGCTACAACTTTTTCAATTTATGCCAATGTAAAGTAATGGGTTGAAGGTGTTTTCACAGGCAGTAATAGAACCAGAAAATGTTTGTATGAGGAGGCCACAAGGTGATTCTCTATTTAATATCAAAGTGAAACATACATTATTAATGATTCCTATGTTAGCACTCTACAGACTACAACTGTGGCTCAATCTTGATGAAAACTTTTATGTGGCCTGGTTGAATATGGTTACAGTCTGTTGTAATATCAAGCAAATAGGAACCTTATTAACAATTTATTTTTATGCCCCCAAAGGGAGGCATATAGTAATTGAATTGTCCATCAGTCAGTCAGTCCGTCCCGCTTTCGTGTCTGCTCTGTAACTTCTACAAGCAATGGTGGATTTCAATATAAATTTGCACAAATGTTCACCGCTGTAAGACGACATGTGGCATAAAAGACCAAGGTTCCTATCTTAAAGATCAAGGTCACTATCTTTGGTCAAAGGTCAAAAATGGGGACTTTTTGCCGTGTCTGCTCTGTAACTTCTATAATCATAATTTCTTTCATACAAATATTCACCACCTTCAGACGACGTGTCATGAAAAAGACCCAGGTTCCTATCTTAAAGGTCAAGGTCAAAATCTGGGGTCAAAGGTCAAAAATCAGCACTTTTTGCCATGTCCCCTCTGTAACTTCTATAATCATGCACACGGGTACAAATTTCTTTCATACAAATGTTAACCACCTTCACCCAACTTGTTGCGAAAAAGACCCAGGTTCCTATCTCAAAGGTCAAGGTCACAATCTGGGGTCAAAGGGGCGTCCAGAATGGTTAAATTGCGTCTGGAATGGTTAAATTGTATTTACTCTCTTATTCTTCAGTCGATTGCTTCCATATTTGGACAGATGCTTAATTTTGTGGACCACTTTAAATGACCTTGACCCAGTGACCTTGACCTTTGACCTACTTTTGACCTCAGAAAAATCCGTCCAGAATGCATTTCGCGATTTTATTCTGTATTTATAGAAACTATTGTATGTATTAAAATTTCATTAATTAAAAACCCAGACATGTGGTTGTGTTTACAAATCAAAGTGCCACAAGCTTGACCCTGTCCTTTGGGGGCATTTGTCACATGACTGTGACCAGCTCTTGTTCCTATTGTGCAGGTCCCTATCATTGCTCACTTAAGATCTGTGAAAAATGATATCCTAAATTAGGTATTTAACCATTTACCAGACATGGAAATTTTAGATTTGTCCAAATTGAAAGGAGTTACTGATGACAATTTAAAGTTTATGAAATTTTAGATTTTTTCAACATTTTGGGTGGAAAATATTGTGGAAAATGAAGTTGTAAGCTATTTCTTCATTTTACACAATGTTTTTCAAATTGTTTTTCTTGTGGAGTGTCAAAAAGTGTCATTGTGTGGGACTGGGTAAGGTTATTGAAACAGCACCATCTCGTGAATTAAGGTACTCTCTTTGTTTTTCAGCCAGAATATTTTCAAGACGATTTGTTCCCTGACACAGTAAAATATGGAGTTCCAGCTTTAACAAGTAATGAGTGGTTCAGAGGTGTTGACAAACCGCCCATCAAAGTGTCCCTTAGACCTTCAGATATGATGCCTTGTAAGTCAAGTCTCTTAAATCAAAACCATATGATAATTTGTAAGTTTGAATTGATATAATAATAGATTGTGCTTAACCCATTACCATAAAATCTCGCAATTAGACAAACCAAATAAACAAAGTTCTGGAAAGTATTCAGGTAAGAGAAGAAGTTGCTTATTCCAAGATTTTTTTTCTATTCTCACAATATTTTCTACCAAAGATGACATTTATTTTAAATATTAACTTTAAAAACTGCTTGCATCCTTTTTCAGTTTTAACCTGTCTAAATAAAATCTTCATCTTGTGACGAGTTAATGGGATTTTTATATTTTGAGATTCAATTCTTAAATCTTAGCGTATTTTAAGTTACATATTGCTGCATTTATTATTGAACTCAAAATATCTTTCTATTACATGTATCATGATATTCCCACACAATGCATTACTTCTTTGATGAAGAAAACTTTGAAAAAATTGTGGAAAATGAAGAAACTGTATCAAGCAGTTTCCTCATTTCTAACAATGTTTTCTACCTAGAAAAGAAAATGCTTTTTGGAATTTTCATCAAGTTGAAGTTGTTGTCTGCAACCTCTTTCAATTTGGACCAGTCTTTAATTTTGACGTCTGGGTTAATAAAAAGAAATTCAGACTTTGAAAAACATACAATGTTTTCTCAAATGCAATATCTTTGTTTCATGAAAAGTAGTGATTGTAAAGAAACATTCATGCTCTTTCAATATATATTTTGATCATCCTTATACTTTCATTTGATCTTTCAAAAAATAATGAATCATTCTATCAGTAAACTAAATGTTTCTTTTACATTGCAAAGTGAGTGAGGCCCCGGTTGAAGCACCCAAAGCCAGTAAATATGATAGTTATAACCCTGACACTTATAAAACAGATGATATGAAGAAAGAAGAGGTTTGTAAACTTGATTCATGACAATATTAGCCATATGTTACTAAAATATCTAATGTGACTCTGCTGTCGATTTTTTTCTCTATTTGGAATTCTCCTCATTGAAAGATTGCAGCATCTTTTACTGTTTGTCTATCTTTGTGTCAATAACCCAAACATGTGCAGTTACTTTGAGCCTTTTAAATTAGGGAGGTAATTGAATATCATTCATTTCATTCAAGATGCTCATATTGTTCAAAACTCACTCATTCCATTCCATTCCCAAATCATTCACTGTATCAATTTCACTATATCTGAAACCATTCCCAATCAAAAAAATTTAAGACTGGTCCAAGATCAAATAGTTTATAGACGACAAAAAATAGTTTGTTTAAATTTGAAAATAAGGGCCAAATGAGGATGGTTGCAAGCAATTCCTTCTTTACATAAGTTTTCCATAGCTTTACTTCTTCAGTGCATAAAAAACAGGTTTATACGAGATTGGGTTAACTGCATCATCTTTTTATTTTAGCTTATAAATGCAGTGACCAACAAACTGGGTATGAAAGGAGATCCATTACCACAGGATGAGGCCGAGGGTGTGGACTCTGATGAATGGGTAAGTTTCTGCAATCAAAATTTAGACTGGTGCAAATTGAAAGAGGTCCAGGACAAAATCACCAATTGTGTATCAAACAGAACTGAGCCCCTGACAGGGTAGAAAAGGAAGGAATTATTTCTCAGAAACAATTTCTTCTTTGACTTTTATATTTCTAACTCAGTTGTTTTGGAAAAATCAAGCATTAGTGGTCATCTTGGTATCCTAGTTGTACTCTAACCATATCACTTATTGACGATATTTACTTTAGCTATACATATTTTCAAGGGGGTAATTTTAAAAGGGTTTCTGCGAGAATTATGCTCCTTTTTTCACCTATATTTGTTTACTATCAAGCTCTTGCAGTCAAGTGTTGGCACTGGTATGGGGCGCTCTGATAAGGATGTGATAACTTGTCATTATAAAGAAAAGCTACATATATATAGGCTGATACTGATATTTTGAAATTCTTTAATAAACGATATTGATATTTCAATTTTGTATACATTACTAGACTGCAAAATTTTAGACTGTTCCGAATTGAAAGGAGATGCAGATGACAATTTAAAGCTTATGAAATTGTGGATTTCTTTACTTTTGTGGTAGAAAACATTGTTGATAATGAAGAAATTGCTTGTACCAAGCAAATTCTTCATTTTCCACAATGTTTTCGAAAACTTTTTTCTTGGGGATGTCTAAAAGCATCACTGAGTGGGAATGGGTTGAATAAATTGTATTTAGACTTGAGTTGACTATATATAGACATTGTTGCTAATTGGCACAGAAAAGGAATTTGTAGAGATGTAAATTCCAAGATTTTATGCTGATTTATATGCAAGGATCCAAAAGGTCAAGGTCACAATACATGGTCACAGCACTTGTTGAAGTATACTGTTATACAATTTTTCTCTGTACTTGCAGGAAGATTACTGAAGGGAGGTGACAGTGCAGTACATACTTCAACATTCTTGTGATTTGACCAATCACTGCCCCTGCCCACTGACTCAGAAGGCCCTGCCCATTGACTCTGACAGAAAGTCCCACTTTGATTTTAAACTGGGTTATTTTGTAAAATTTATAGCCAGTAGCATCTAACAGAAAGGTAAAATGGTTGGTTGGCAACTTAAATGTTGTAACTACAGCTTGAATAAGCTGTAGTTACAACAGTTAAGTCTCCAAACACACACGCTTAACATTGGTGGTGGCCAATGTTGGAGTTCAAATTTCACTTCTGGTCTAAATGAATTATTTCATTTGTCAATTGTTGCTATGATTGATAGCTGCAATTGTTCAATTATTATATTTGACAAACCTCCTCACCCCTGTATGGAACATGAGCATTGAGATAGTGGGCAAGACTAAAGTTTATACACAAACACCATTTTTTTTACTGTATTTTTGGTACTTTTATGTTCAGAGCTTGAATATTTTTCGATATATATATTTTTTGCTGTGCGCACAAAATATGATCTCATCAAGTGCTTTAATAAGACCTTTTAACGATCACCAGACAACAAAGTTTAAGACTGGTCCAATTTGAAAGAAGTTGCAGATGACAATTTTCAAATGATGAATTTTAAAATCTGTCTTTTAGGGTATGAAACATTGTTTGAAATAAAGAAATTTCGTATTACAAGTATTTCCTTCATTTTCCTAAATGTTTTCCAAAGCTCTTTCTTGAGGGTTGTAAAATGTCAGAATAGGTAAAGAGGCTTTCTTTGAGACAAAAACTCTCAACTTGTCCCCTAACTGAATGAAGTTGACATTTCAAAGGGTGCCATTTTTTTTTTAAACAGTAGCATATAGGATTAAAAAAACAACATAGTGACAAAGGCAAATTTTCTTCACCCACAATGCTCCGATACTATTAACCCATTCCAAAACAACAAAATTTAGACCTGTACAAACTGAACGAGTTGCAGACTACAAAAAACAAGGTTTGTTTAAATTGAAAATTAAGGACCATATGAGGCAGAAAACATGGTGAGAAAAGAATAAATTGTCTTTTACAGCATTTTTCACCTTTTCTATCCATAAAGTTCAAATAGAATCTAAAATTTCATAACTTTTAATTGTTGTCTGCAACTCCTTTCAATTTTGAAAAGTCTTGAATTAGCTGTCTCGTAATGGGTTAAAAAGTTTCTGGTTTACAATTTGCAGAAAACAAAATTCAGACATGATCTCTCATATTTATTGTCTTCCAAAGAATACATTATGTTTTATGATTCTGTGTTAGCTTTAAAGTTAGAAATTAGAACCAAGGTTATTTCACTCAGTAAAAAATCCTATTTCAGTTTTCATTTATTACTTTTGTCTTACCATTGAACTTTCATTAAATAATTTACTGGATATTGAATAAACTGGATATCTGACAGAATTTGACGGATTACTGGGCAAGCCCACTGTACTCTGAAGCTCGACCTAGTTAACAGATAATGTTCAAAATTCTTAGTCAGTAACTTGTAAATCAAAAGAAAAATGGTTACCAAAACATAGTAACTACAATTCAAATAAGCTATATAATTACCATATTAACCATTTCCTGTTCAAACACGGGATTTTACGTCTTTGTGATTTTATACTTGAGAAAACATTGTGGAAAAAAAAGAAATTGCTTGCAACAAGCAATTTCTTCTTTTCCCACAATATTTTCTACCACATAGGATGGTTTCATTTTGAATTGCATCCAATTTTCCTTGTCATCTTCAACCTTTTTGAATTTTGACGGGTCTAAAATTTTAAAAAACAGGAAAGGGTTAAAGTTGTTAGACCAACAAAAATATATGTACTTTGCATAATTGTCGACCAATGTCAGAGTTCAAAGTCAACTTTCGGTTGTAATGTATGATTTGATTGATCTATTCATTGTTTGATTGACAGCCACAATCCATCAATCACCTGTGTTCTCTTAACCCATTCCCACACAACAAAATTTTAGACTGGTCCAAATTGAAAGAAACTGCAGACAACAATTTTCAAGTTGATAGAATTGTAAATTTGTTTGTCTTTTAGGATAGAAAACGTTGTGGATAATGAAGAAATTGCTTGATACAAGCAATTTCTTCATTTTCCACAACGTTTTCTAAAGCTTTTCATTTGAGGGGCGTATTCAGGAGGGATTGAGTAGAAATTGGTTAAGTGAACAGCCATTACAAATACTCTTGTATAGAACTACTCTTTATGTGATGTATCATCTAACTGCATGGGGCTGTTTTACTCCCAGGATGGTTTCAACCAATTACCAGACGACAATATTTTAGACTGATCCAATGGAGCTGCAGCCAACATTTCAAATTGCAATGAAATTAGAAAATAAGTGTTGAATAGAATAGAAACATTGTGAGATAAGGAGAAATTGCAATTACTCCTCTACCGACAAATTTTTCCATGATTTTTTCTTCAGGGTGTTAGAAAGCATAATTGTGAGTTGGCACAATTTATCTATTTTTAGATAAAAAGTTAAGCTGATAAAGTTATCAAGTCTGGCCAGGCTTACTTGCTAGTTTTTTTCTGCTTTAGACTGTTAACACACTCCTACTCAAGAACGTTTTTTGACGCCCCTAAGAAAAAAAACTTAAAAAAACATTGAGGGCAATGAAGAAATTGTTCGGTACAAGCAATTTCTTCATTGTCCCCTATGTTTTCAAACTCAAAAGACAAACAACAAAAAAAAAAAATAGAATTTCATTAGCTTAACTGTTGTCTGCAACTTCTTTCAACCAGTCTATGGTTTTCATGTGTGGTAATGGGTTAAGATTAGTTTGTCTCACAAAAAATAACATGACAAATTTCATTATGCAACTTCTTTCAATTTGGACCAGTCTAAAATTTCGTTGTTTGGTAAATAATGGGTTAAACTACTGATCTTGATATTCAAGACTAAAAGGGCAATATAAACACTTTGCCACGCAATCATGTGACATATAAATGAAATATATTTCCAAGAAATATTCCACTTCCCCACCATTACTTAATTGGTCTTGTAATGTTCATTTAATAATCAAGCACATCTTTTATAAGATCATTATACATGTATCACAGTTAGTATATTATAATATTCACTTTAATGCATTCCTTACTGTTAAGATTATATATTATATATGTATTTTGAAGATTATACCAAATAAATAAAGCATTTAAAACTTCCAAGTTCAAAATTGTTTCCTGTTGAATCAGAGCCTGTGTGATGCCTTATTGATTATTTAGAGAGACGTTTCATACCCTTACTCTAAGATTAGCCTGCTCTGACATACTTCTTCAATTTTCATTAACCCATCCCACTCAATGACGCTTTTAAATGCCCTCAATATAAAAGCTTTAAAACACATTTCATTATCCACAATCTTTTCATACCTAAAATACTAAGATTTGAAAGATTTTGTCTACTTAAAAAATTATCGGCTGCAACTTCTTTGAATATGGACTGGTTCAAAATTCAGTCATGTGGGAATGCCCGGTTACCCATTTTCTGCTTAATAGGTAAATATAGACTTGAAATTGAAACTCAGCTTGAGAAAGACAACTAAACATGACAGGAATTGCAGACTTTACTAGTTCAAGATAAACATTCAGTTTTATATAAAATTAAGAAGGGATAAAGTTGGGACTTGAATATGACCTCGACATACCCAGAAATTCTAGTTTTCAACTAACCAGCTATTCTAGTTTAGAATCACAATGATAAACAGAACTTTTTACAATCAGACACTTGCCGCTGGTGCACCGAGCAATTACTTACTGTAACATTCGAGCAATAAGCTGCATATCACATTGGCTCACTTTTTATGCCCCCGCATCGAAAGATCAGTGGCATATTAATTTAGCATTGTCCATCTGTCTGTCTGTCATTCAGTCTGTCTGTCTGTCTGTCTGCAAACCTTAACCACAAAACTTAACATTGCCAATTACTACCAGCCTATTCAATATACAATGCTCACATATATGGCATGATTATACATCTCCTTCAAGTCAACAACACTTTGCATAGTTAAGTCCTGTTGCGGGGGCATTGTGTATCACAAACACATCTTGTTATTATTCACCCATTGGTTAACCATTTCCTGTAAAAACCCAGGACTTTACATCACCGTGACTTTACACTTGAGAAAACATTGTGGAAAAAGAAGAAATTGCTTGTGACAAGCAATTTCTTCTTTTCCAACAATATTTTCCACCAGATAGGATGGTTTCATTTTAAATTGAATCCAATTTTAATTACCGTCTGCAACTTCTTTCAATTTTGACCAGTCTAAGTTTTCCAAATAATTGCAGAATGGCATAGAAAAATCAACCAAATATTTAAAAGTGTTTGAAATAAAATGTCAAGAAAACTGACTTATCAAATAGACAATCAGGGTGCACACCAGAAACCCACATCAGCTTCATAGGTTGATAACCAATAACTAAGCCAGAATCAATAGAACATATAAATTTCCCTTTATAAATAATGTTCACAAATAACTTGAAAGACATATCCGATTATTACAAAAATAATTGCAGTTTTACTAGCACTAGCATTGGCCCTAAAATATATTGTAAAAGGACATATTCAGAATTAAAACTTAAACATCCATTCTAAAAGGCTATAAATGATAACATCAGGTTTTCTCAATAAACAGCTGAGCTAAAGTGACATACTAGTTTAGAGTTTATACTTGACCTGAACCAAGTTATTTTCTCTAATTAAGGAACGGGTCTTTACTGCCCAGAATATTTTTTAGGAAATTTAGAAAAATTGTGGCTTTCCCTACCATGTTATTTAAATTTACAGATATTTTCAATTGACAGTTGACTAACCATGCCGATTGCACTTGAATAATGCTTTTTTTAACAAGATTTCAAGCCATACTGATCAGGGAAATACAGCAAAAATATAGAATAAGCTGTGGGTATGAAGACAAAATTGCTCTTCTTGGCTAAGAAAATGATTCAATAATAGCTTTGAAAATATGTCAAGAATTGGAAATATCATAAGCAAGTTACACTTGAAATTATTCCTGAATCCCACACTTTCTCTCCACCAATAAATGTTGCTAACACATTCAAATGTTCATCAAGAAGTATAAAGTCAGCGTCTGTGCCGTAGTCTAATGTTCCTTTTTGGTCCGTAATATCTAATACTTGAGCTGGATGAAGGGTTGCACATTCAAGGGCCTGAACTATGCCACAATCTAGAACAGATAAATGGACATAAAATTATTCTTATTATAATTGAAGATGGATTTATCATTCATTAAGTGAACAACAAAAGGCTACGTTTTCACATGAAATCAATTGTGCAAATAAAGCCTTTGTTATTCACAATTGGTTGATTTATGGATTTTACAATAAAAAAAATCTTTTTCTTAATTGCAAAAAATAATCAAAAATTATTGTTTAACAACTACTATAGGTGAATCATGTCCAAAATGGTAACTTGATGACACATTAGTATGTTTGGTCCTACAGAGATGAGGTTCAGTAGGGGAGAATGAACGAAAGAAGTAGTACATCTATAGAAACAGTGTGTTTACCATTTTGTAAATTTCACTGGTTTAGTGGTGAACTTATCAAGTGATAATACAAGTGAACATTTTGATATTCCATTGTAAAAGCATTAAAGAAATAGGTTAAAGACAACTTAATGATATTAGGGCAAGTGTCAGTTGAAATTACCACATGATGATCTGACAGCTATATTATACCACTGTAGACTTTGGTAACACTTTCCCGTAATTCATTACCATATGGCAAAACATTATACCAGCAAAACTTAAAGAAGGAGCAGATGATAATTTCAAGCAAACATAATTTTGAAAATCTTTTTGAGTAGAAAACAAAGTGGAAAAAGCAGAAATTGGTTATCATCAGCAATTTCTTTATTTTCCACTTATTTTTCTGAACTCCAAGTCTTGAAAATATGGGATTGTGTTGAAATGGATTAACAATATTTACATAAAAAAAATTCTTTCTGTGAATATTTTCATGTCAGATTTACCATGAAAATTTTTTGAGTTAATGGAAAAGTGTACCCATTTAGGAAATGAATGTTATCAAATCTAACAGTAACACAGAAACACCATGCTATCTCTACTATGGGTGAGGTATCTCTTTTTATGTAAGAGTCATCCTATTTCTTTCTTTTTGCTGTCTTTTTTTGAAAAAAGTTCGGAAGTAGTCTAGCATTATTAGTGAGCTTCGAAAAATACTGGAGCAGCTAGAGCACAGTAGTATCCTGGCTTCATCATCATCATGGAATTATTCAAACAAGAGGGCCAAATGGCCCAAAATCACTCATCTAAGAATGATTTAATCTGATAAGTCCTACATGCTACGCCCATGCCCTCAAATTTTGAAAAGGGTCAACCTAGGAACGTTCCTACAAAATTTGGTCAAAATTGACCAAGTTGATTTTGATGAGAAGATCTTTTATTTAATGATTTCTCTAAGTTTGAAAGCCCACCCTGCCACTCACTCCCCCATTTTCCATAAATCAAATTTTAACAAAGAAGAATTGAAAAGGGTCACCAAAGGTACATTTCTGCAAAATTTGGTCCAAATTGGCCAAGTTGTTTAGAAGGAGAAGATTTTTAACAAAATATTTCATGATTTCTAAGTCAGAAAAGCCTAGCCTTGCCACACCCACATTTATGTGCATATCAAAATTTCACGAGCAAGTTTTGAAGGGTCTCAAAAGGAACATTCCTACAAAATTTGGTCCAAATTGTCTGAATGGTTTAAGAGGAGAAGCTGTTTAAAGAATTATTTTATGTTTTCTCTTAGTTTGATAAGCCTGCCCTGCCATGCCCCAATTTTTCCATTTATCAAAATTTCACAAACAAGTTTTGAAAGGGTCACCCAAAGAACTATCCTGAAAAATTTGGTTCAAATCGGCCAAATGGTTTAGGAGGAGAACATGTTTAAAGAAAATATTGATGACGCACGACAGACCAAAGCCTTTGAGTGATCCTAAAAGCTCCCCAGTTTACGTGCTCAGGTGAGCTAAAAAGAGAGCGATTTTTTCGAACAAATATCTATTACACATCTCGCTACTGACTGCGCTAAGACAGTGGCTCCTTGCCAATAGTAGAAGCATTTTTTCAACATAATCTGGTGGAAAGTCACTCAATAACAAGAGGACCATTGGCCTTGGGGTGTTCACTTGAGATAAAGGCTCTTCTTCTTTCAACAGTCTAATTTCATCTTTAGTTTGGATTATGATACAAGTGGGCCATACTTTATACATATATAGACTATTTATTCAAAAGCTTGAGGGCAAATTTGAAAAGGGGGAAAAAGACTTTTTCCTGCCTCTGGATCCATGGGTTATAATTTCAGAAATAAGGAAGAAGTCAGTGAACTGATGCTTCATGCCTATACCCCCATCCCCTGGGGCTCTGCCCTGGGGTTACGAAGAACTTGATTTTAGCTTTATTGAAAGAGGTCAATAAACTGATGCTTCATGCAATATATCAAGGCTCTACACCTTCTGGGTCAGGAAAAGAAGATTTTTAAAGATGATTTTAATATTTCACTTTTGTTGCCATGGCAACCAGAGTTTTTAACGGATTTCAATTCTTTTAGCAATTTTCAAAAGGGACCAGCTAAGGAACATTTCTGCCAAATTTGGTTCAAATTGGCCCTGTGCTTAGGGAGGAGATGTTGTTTAAAAATTGTTCTTTATTTCTTTATAGCCTCCATCCCCCTGGGCTCTGCCTCTGGGGACATGAGGAACATGATTTTAGCTATTTTGAAAGAGGTTAATATACTGATGCTTCATGCAAAATATCAAGGCTCTACACCTTCTGGGTCAGGAGGAGAAGATTTTTAAGGAATATTTTAAAATTTCACATTGGTTGCCAAGGCAACCAGAGTTTTTAAATAAATTTCAATTCTTTTCTCAAATTTCAAAGGGGACCACCTCAGGAACATTTCTGCCAAATTTGGTTCAAATTAGCCTGGTGGTTTGGGAGGTGATGGCGTTTAAATTCATTCTTTATTTCTATATAAACCCATACCCCCCTTGGGGCTTTGCCCCTGGGGACCTGAGGATCATGATTTTAACTATTTTGAAAGAGGTCAATATACTGATGCTTCATGCAAACTATCAAGACTCTACGCCTTCTGGGTCAGGAGGAGAGGATTTTTAAAGATGATTTTAATATTTCACTTATGTTGCCATTGCAACCAGAATTTTTAAGATTTAAATTCTTTTAGCAGATTTCAAAGGGGACCACTGAGCTAAGGAACATTTCTGCCAAATTCTGTTCAAATTAGCCCAGTGGTTTTGGAGGAGATGTTGTTTAAAAATCGTTCTTTATTTCTATAAAAAACCCACCCTCTCTGGGGCTCTGCCCAGGTGTGCTAAAAATAATGAAGTTTATAGACAAACTGCCGTACGCATAACTGACACATTGCCATGGCAACAGTTCCTGGATGTTTGCTGGTTGATAAAGTGAGAAACCATGATGCAAGCAATAAAGAAAATTTCAAACATGCAACCAAAACACTTGTTATGTCATTAAAGACCAGGAAATCCAAATAAGCTTTCTAACATTAACAATTGTCTTACTGAACCCAGTATAATCCTGTTTAACAGGGGGTATAGACAAAGATCAGCCTGCACATATGTGCAGTCTGATCTTAGTCTACACCATCTGCTTATCCTTTTACAGCCATATTTGTTTTTTACATACATTTTCAAAATACATTCGTAAATATTAAGCCAATTTAGAATTAGTTTTTCAATTGCTCTCATTCCTTTTTGACCTATTCAGAGTGGGTGTCCATTCACATGTCATATTGAAGTTTAGAGAAGAATAAGGGGAAGAATGAATGTCAAGTCTTGCTTCCTTTTATGTGATTCAAGGTTAATATTCATATTTATAAGGCCAAAGTCCCTAATACAACACTATAATTGCTTTAGTGATACTATAGATATCAAAGATTTTTTTTGTTCAAAGACTGAAAAATTCATATACTTGCCTGCATTTTTCAGCAAATTTCTCACACAGTAGTCCATTCTAGCAATACTGCAATAAATAAGATTCTCTCCACTCAAAGTACACATTTACAATTTTCAAAAGCATCGTGCAACATACTGCTGTGTGGTAATTGGTTAGTGGTTAAATCTGGGTATTGTTTAAACCAAGTACTTGGTTTATTTTACATCGATTGGGAAACAAGTTCTTCCAACTTAGATTAATCCCTCTCGATTCTGCTTCCTGGAAAATGCACCAGTACTCGCACCGAAAGTGTGGGCCAATGACGGAACCAAGATCGATAGCCGCTCCCGGGAATCGAACACGGGACCTCTTGATCGGGAAGCCGACGCTCTACCACTCGACCACGGACACCACATCTTACCAAGTACTATTAACCAATTCCTACACAATGACGCTTTTAGACACCCGATAAGAAAAGCATTTGGGAAAACATTGTTGAAAATGAAGAAATTGCTTGTGAAAAGCAATTTCTTCATTTTCCTCAATGTTTTCTACCCAGAAACTTGAAAAAATCTAGAATTTGATAATTTACGAATTGTCATCTGCAACCTTTTTATCTAAGACTAGTCTAATTTTTTATTGTGTGGGAATGGGTTAGCTTTTGTCATGCTGAACCTGAAATATTCCTATTTGTCGAAGGGCAAAGACAAAGATCGGCCTGCACATATGTACACACAGAACTTAGTCTATACCACCTACCTGTTGTAATAATGTTGTAATAATGATTATTTTCTTTGCTTTTGGTGTTATATTGCAGGAGGTGAAGTAAATAGAGAAAAATTGTTAGTTTCAGAGTAAGACTGATTTATCTTTCATTTGGTGAACAAACAAGAGGCCCATGAGGGCCTGAGACGCTCTACTGGTTATCAAGTTTTCCGTTAAAGAAATCTGATATTTAAGGAAGTTAATTGCACAAAGAAGAATGCATAAAGAAAAAAAAAGGGGCTTTATCCCCTTTATCATTTTAAGCAACAATCCTCAAGGCCCCTTTTCCCATGTTTCATGACGGATCCACTCCATTTCCAAAAGAAAGTTACCTTATGACCCTACAATCATTCTGTGAATATTTCATCACAATCTGACAATAATTGTGGACTTAATCACATAAACAGGATTGTTTTGAATGAAAATCAATAAGGCCCCTTTTCCTGTGTTTTCTGAGGGATCAATTTCATTCCAAAAGGAACTTTCCTTACAACCCGACAATTGTCCTGTGAAATTTAAAAGACAACTTGATAATGATTGTGATCTTCATCACATACACAAGAATGTTTTGAATGATAATCTGTAAGGCCCCTTTTCCTGTGTTTCGAATGCCACAATTATTCCATGCATCTTTGAAGAGAATCCAATAAAACTGTTGACTTTATTGTGTTAACAAAGATATTAAAATAAAGTTCTCATAAGGCCCCTTTTCCCGTGATATTTTACTGTTGGTTTTATTATTCTATGAAAGTTAAAAGTGAATCTGATGAAATATTGGGAATTCATTATGTTTACTAGAATATTTAAAAAAAAATCATATGTCCCCTTTTTACATGATACTTGATGGATTGTACCCAGTTCTGAAAAGAACCATCTAAGTATTTGTACAATCACTCTGTGAAATTTTGAAGTGAATCCGGTGAAATCAAGGGACATCATTGTGTTAACCAGAATATTGAAGAGAGTTTATCATAAGGCCCCTTTTTATGTGACCCTTGCTATAGTCAGATCCACTGTCAAAATCAACGATTGGAATGATGGTACAATCAATCTGTTTAATCTGTGGAATTTATTGTGTTAATGAATTATAGTGAAATATTCATAGGGCCCCTTTTCTCATGATACTTTACAGAACAAACCAAATTTCAAAAGGAACAATTCTAATGAAGGTAGAATCATTCTTTAAAAGTTAAAGAGAATCAATGAAAACAGTGGACTGAATTGTGTCAAGAATTTTTGTAACTAAATTTTCATAAGGCCCCTTTTCCCATGAAACTTAACAAATCAGACCCAATGTACAAAGGAACAATCCTAATGATAGTTTGAAGAAAATGATAAAGACTGAGGACTTTATTGTAATAATGATGTTTTGTAATAAAATTTTTATAAGGTCCCTTTTCTTGTGTCACTTAACCAATCAGACCTCATTTACAAAGGAACAATCCAAATGATGGTACAATCATTCTATTAAAGTTTGAAGAGATTCTGATAAAGACTGAGGGCATTGTTGTGTTTATGAGGATTTGGTAATAATTTTTCATACAGCCCCTTTTCCTTATGATACTAGACAGATCAGGCCCAATTTGGAGAGAAACAATCCTTATGATGGTACAAACATTCTGTGAAAGTTTGAACAGAATCTGATGAAAACTGCAGGCTTTATCTTGGTGTCAAATCTTTAAAATAAAATTTTCATAAGGCTCCTTTTCCTGTGATACTTGAAGGATCCGGTCTCATGTCAGTCTCAACAATCGTGATTATTGTACAATGATTCTGTGAAGGTTTGAATAAAATCCAATGAAAGCTCTGGACTTGGTTACAAGGATTATAGATAAAATTCTCTAAAGGCCCCTTTTCCCATGATACTAGACAGATCACACATAATTTTAAAAGAAAGAATCCTCATGATGGAATAATCATTCTGTGAAAGTTTTAACAGAATCTGATGAAAACTGTTGACTTTATTGTGGTACAATGATTTTAAAATTAAATTTCATAATGCTCCTTTTCCTGTGATACTTGACGGATCAGGTCTAAGCAAACATCAACAATCATTATTATTGTACAATTATTCTGTGAATGTTTGAAGAAAATCCTATGAAAGCTCTGGACTTTGTAACAAGGAATTTATAAATGAAATTTTCATAAGGCCCCTTTTCCTGTGCTTCTTGACAGTTCAAACCCTGTTATGAAAAGAATGATAGTTATGACCTTCCAATCATTCTGTGAAAGTTTCAACAAAATCTGATCAAAGCTGTGGGCTTTATTGTGTTAACAGGGTTTTATTAATTGAATTTTCATATAGCCCCTTTTCCCATGTTACTTGATGGATCTGAACCAATTCCAAAGGGAACTCTTCTTACAAAAGTATAATTATTCTGTGTGAGTATAAAGACAACCCCATCTCACCTGTGGACTTACAAGCATTAATTAAGATTTTTTTAATTGAATTTTCCTAAGGCCCCTTTTCCTATGTTTCTCAATGGATCAGACCCAATTTGAAAGGAACAATCCTTATGATGGTACAATCATTATGTGAAAGTTTGAAGTCAATCAGGTGAAATCTAGGGCCAGTATATGTTAACTAAGATTTTTTTTATTAAATTTTCATGGGGCCCCTTTTCCCATGAAACTTGATGGATCAAACCTACTTCCGAAAGGAACAATCCACATAATGTAATAATCATTCTGGGAATGTTTGAAGAGAATTTGTTGAAAACTATGGACTCTATTGTGTTTACGAGGACTTTTTCAATCCAGTTTTAATCGGGCCCCTTTTCCCGTGGTCCTTGACTGATTATACCAAATTTTGAAAGGAACAATTCTTATGATGGTACAATTATTCTGTGAAAGTTTGAAGTCAATCAGATGAAAACTGTGGACTCTAGAGTGTTAACAAAGATCTTTGAATTAAATTTTAATAAGGCCCCTTTTCCTATGTTTCTTGAGGAATCATATCCGATTCCAAAAGGTACAATCCTTATGATGGTACAATCATTCTGTGAAAGTTTGAAGAGGATCCGTTGTAAATTTTTGGCTCTAGATTATTAATGAGAATTTTTTATTAAACATTTCATAAGGCCCCTTTTTCCTGTGTTTCTTGAAGGATCAAACCTAATTTCAAAAGGAATAATCCTTATGATAGTACAATCATTCTGTGAAAGTTTTGAAGGGAATCCGTTGAAAACTATTGACTCCAGAGTGTTAAAGATTATTTCTTAAAAGATTTTTCGATTAAATTTTCATAAGGCCCCTTTTCCCGTGTTTCCAGATGGATCTGACCAAATTTCCAAAGGAACAATCCTTATGATGGTACAATCATTCTGTGAAAGTTTAAATACAATCTGATGAAAACTGTGGACTCTAGAGTGTTAACAAGAATTTTTTTATTGAATTTTAATAAAGGCACCTTTTCCCCTGTTTCATGACAGATCAGACCCATTTTCGAAAGGAACGATCCTTATGCTTGTACAATCATTCTGAGAAAGTTTGCAGAGAATCCAATGAAAACTGTGGACTCTATCGTGTAAACAAGGATTTTTAATGGAGTTTTTAATTGAATTTTCATAAGGCCCCTTTTCCCATGATTCTTGACGGATCATACCCAATTTCGAAAGGAACAATCCTTATGTTGGTACAATCATTCTGTGAAAGTTTGAAGAGAATCCAATGAAGACTGTGGACTCTATCGCGTAAACAAGGATTTTTAATTGAATTTTAATTAAATTTTCATAAGGCCCCTTTTCCCATGTTTCTTGACAGATCATACCCATTTTCGAAAGGAACAATCCTTATGTTGGTACAATCATTCTGTGAAAGTTTGAAGAGAATCTGATGAAAACTGTGGACTCTATCTCGTAAACGAGGATTTTTTTATTAAATTTTCATAAGGCCCCTTTTCCCGTGTTTCTTGACGGATCAAACCCATTTTTGAAAGGAACGATCCTTATGTTGGTACAATCATTCTGTGAATGTTTGAAGAGAATCCAATGAAAACTGTGGACTCTATCGCGTAAACGAGGATTTTTAATTGAATTTTTAATGAATTTTCATAAGGCCCGTTTTCCTGTGTTTCTTGACGGATCATACCAATTTTGAAAGGAACGATCCTTATGTTGGTACAATCATTCTGTGAAAGTTTGAAGAGAATCTGATGAGAACTGTGGACTCTATCGCGTAAACGAGGATTTTTTAATTAAATTTTCATAAGGCCCCTTTTCCTGTGTTTCTTGACGGATCATATCCTTTTTCGAAAAGAACTATCCTTATGATGGTACAATCATTCTGAGAAAGTTTGAAGAGAATCCGATGAAAACTGTGGACTTTATCGCGTAAACGAGGAATCTAAATTGATTTTTTAATTAAATTTTCATAAGGCCCCTTTTCCCGTGTTTCTTGACGGATCATACCCATTTTCGAAAGGAACGATCCTTATAATGGTACAATCATTCTGTGAAAGTTTGATGAGAATCCGATGAAAACTGTGGACTTTATCGCATAAACGAAGATTTTTTAATTAAGTTTTAATTAGGCCCCTTTTCCCGTGAATCTTGACGGATCATACCCAGTTTAGAAAGGAATGATCCTTATGATGGTACAATCATTCTGTGAAAGTTTGAAGAGAATCCGATGAAAACTGTGGACTATATCGCGTAAACAAGGAAAAGTTTAACAGACGGACAACGGACGGACGGACGCCGGACGGAAAAAGCCATCGCTATAGCTCTAGTGGCCTTCGGCCAGTAGAGCTAAAAAACCAACACAGAGCCACTCATGAAAATGTGGCTTTTGTAGTTCAAGAAATGAAAGAAAAATCAATCTTACATAACAACAAAAGATTATTCTATTTCTTGAATGCAAAATTAGGCAAATAATGAAATTTTTACACTCAAAATCTCTAAAAGCAGGTCATTAGACACATAAATTTCCAGGCACTATTATCATTTAATCTGTTTTGTTTGTTTTGCCATGACTGGGGATGTCATCAGAGCCTTGGGTCCCACTTAGATAATGTTCAGTAGCTCAAAACAATACAAAGCTGGGCTAAAGCTTCAAAGCAGCAAATTTATCAATTTGATAATTTCACTTTTTTGTGTAAAATTATCAAGTGATAATCTACCAAGAAATCTTGATAATCTACAGGAAAGCATTAAGCCATTACCACACAGCAATAATTTTAGACTGGTCAAAATTGAAAGGAGTTGCAGACGACATTTTAAAGTTTATGAAATTTTAAATTTCTTCAACTTTCTTGATAGAAAACATATGTATAATGAAGAAATTGCTTGTATCAAGCAATTTCTTCATTTTACACAATGTTTTTCCAATTGCTTTTCTTGAGGGGCTTCAGAAAGCGTCACTGTGTGGGAATGGGTTAAAGAAATAATTCAATTTAGTTTCATTCTTATCAGGGGAAATTAGAATAAGACTTCCTACCTTCCACAGAGTGTTTCTGTTCCAGCGATGACAACACGTTTACAGATTATTTCAACTTTCATAGATCCGAGGTAATGTTCCCCTGAGGACAAACCCATAGCTGACATAGCATCTGTTACTAAAACTAAACCTGGAAAAACAAGATGTGTCTGTGAAACACTAATAGCATTTCGTCCAAGCATGAGCAAAATGTTGAAACTACAGCTTTATCAAAATTGTTGTTACAACATTTTTCTTATGCACCAAAGAATTTTTCTTCTTTTTTTTCAGGAAATTGATCTTGATTTTTTCTTCAGAAGATTGACCTTGATATTAATCTCTACAATGTCAGATGACCTTGACACTTGTTCCAGCAGAAAATCTTCATGCCAGTATGAGCATTGTAACTTGAATAGTATGGAAGTTATAGAAAACAAGAGGCCCATGAGGGCCTGAGACGCTCTACTGGTTATCAAGTTTTCCCTTAAAGAAATCTAATATTTAAGGAAGTTAATTACTCAAAGAAGAATGCATAAAGAAAAAAAACAGGACTTTATCCCCTTTATTATATTAAGCAACAATCCTCAAGGCCCCTTTTCTCGTGTTCATGACAGATCCACTCCATTTCCAAAAGAATGTTACCTTATGACCCTACAATCATCCTGTGAAATTTTCATCAGAATCTGACAAGAATTGTGGACTTTATCACATAAACAGGATTGCTTTGAATGAAAATCACTTAGGCCCCTGTTCCTGTGTTTTCTGAGGGATCAATTTCATTCCAAAAGGAACCCTACAATTGTCCTGTGAAATTTAAAAGACAATTTGATATTGATTGTGATCTTCATCACATACACAAGAATGTTTTGTATGATAATCTGTAGGCCCCTTTTCCTGTGTTTCGAATGCCACAATTATTCCATGCATCTTTGAAGAGAATCCAATAAAACTGTTGACTTTATTGTGTTAACAAAGATATAAAAATCAAGTTCTCATAAGGCCCCTTTTCCCGTGATATTTTACTGTTTGTTTTATCATTCTGTGAAAGTTGAAAGTGAATCCGATGAAATATTGGGACTTCATTATGTTTACTAGAATATTTAAAAAACAAGAGGCCCAGTGGGCCTTAACGGTCACCTGAGTAAAAGAGCATCAAGACAAGTGATTTTGTTTGAAAGAATTAGAAAAAGGTCCACCAAAGGAACATTCATGTGAAATTTGAATAGAATCTACCAAGTAGTTTTAAAGAATTTTGCAATCGAAATTTCTGTTGGAAATTAATTTTGTTTCCATAGCAACCAGAGTTCATGGAAAAAAATTAATTTTAGCAGTTTGGAAGAGGATTGTGCAAGGAACACCCCTGTTAAGTTTGGTTAATCAGTACCCAATGATGCTTTTCACCAAGTTAGTTTGAAATTGGCTTAGTACTTCATCAGAACAAGATGAAAATGTGAATTTTTTAACATGATGAACTTTGACCTCTGGGTGTGGCCCCATACATGACCCCAGGGACATGAATTTCACAATTAATAATATACCTGTCCTAGTTGTCATGAACACAGAATATTTAAGCTCTGGCATTAACGGTTTATGAGAAGAAGATTTTTAAAGAAGTACCAAAAATTACCCCTTTTTGCCCCCTATTTGGGTCCCTTTGACCCCCAGAACCCCTATTTTCACAAACTTGAATTGGCATCCCCCAATGATGCTTTCTACCAAGTTTGGTTGAAATCCCCTAGTAGTTCTTGAGAAGAAGATGAAATATTTAAAAGTTACCAAAAATTACCCCCTTTTTGTCCCCATTTTAGGGCCCCCTGACCCCCCAGCCTTTTAATTTTCACAAATCCGAATAACCATTACCAAATGATGCTTTTCACCAAGTTTGTTTGAAATTGGCTTTGTACTTCATCAGAAGAAGATGAAAATTTGAATTTTTTAACATGATGAACTATGACCCATGGGTGTGGCCCCATACATGACCCCAGGGCCATGAATTTCACCATTCTTAATATACCTGTCCTAGTTGTCATGCACACAAAATACATAAGCTCTGGCATTAACGGTTTATTAGAAGAAGATTTTTAAAGAAGTACCAAAAATTACCCCTTTTTGCCCCCTATTTGGGTCCCTTTGACCCCCAGAACCCCTATTTTCACAAACTTGAATTGGCATCCCCCAATGATGCTTTCTACCAAGTTTGGTTGAAATCCCCTAGTAGTTCTTGAGAAGAAGATGAAAATGTTTAAAAGTTAACGGACGACGGACAAACGATGATTGCAATAGGTCACCATGACCATTCGGTCAGGTGACCTAAAAATCATATGGCCCCTTTTTACATGATACTTGATGGCTTGTACCCGGTTAAGTGATTGTACAATCTTTCTGTGAAATTTTTAAGTGAATCCGGTGAAATCAAGGGACATCATTGTGTTAACCAGAATATTTAGGAAAGATTTTCATAAGGCCCCTTTTTTATGTGACACTTGCCATAATCAGATCCACTGTCAAAATCAACAATTGGAATGATGGTACAATAAATCTTTGTAATCTGTGGAATTAATTGTGTTAATGAGTTTATAGTGAAATCTTCATAGGGCCCCTTTTCTCATGATACTTCACAGAACAAACTAAATTTCAAAAGGAACAATTCTAATGAAGGTACAATCATTCTTTAATAGGCCCTTTTTCCCATGATACTAGATAGATCAAGCCTAATTTGAAAAGAAAGAATCCATATGATGGAATAATCATTCTGTGAAAGTTTAAACAGAATCTGATGAAAACTGTTGACTTTATTGTGGTACAAGGATTTTAAAATTGAATTTCATAATGCTCCTTTTCCTATGATACTTGACGGATCAGGTCTAATGCAAACATCAACAATCATTATTATTGTACAATTATTCTGTGAATGTTTGAAGAAAATCCGATGAAAGCTCTGGACTTGTTAAAAGGATTTATAAATGAAATTTTCATAAAGCCCCTTTTCCTGTGTTTCTTGACAGTTCAAACACTGTTATAAAAAGAATGATTGTTATGACCTTCTTATCATTCTGTGAAAGTTTCAACAAAATCTGATCAAAGCTGTGGAATTCATTGTGTTAACAGGGTTTTATTACTTGAATTTTCATATAGAAATGGATCTTAAACAATTCCAAAGGGAACTGTACTTACAAAAGTATTATTATTCTGTTTGAGTATAAAGACAACCCCATCTCATCTGTGGACTTACAAGCATTAATTAAAAATATTTAATTGAATTATCCTAGGGCCCCTTTTCCTATGTTTCTAAATGAATCAGACCCAATTTGAAAGGAACAATCCTTATGATGGTACAATTATTATGTGAAAGTTTGAAGCCGATCAGGTGAAATCTAGGGCCATGATGTGTTAACTAAGATTATTTTATTAAATTTTCATAAGGCCCCTTTTCCCATGAAACTTGATGGATCAAACCTACTTCCGAAAGGAACAATCCATTTAATGTAATAATCAATCTGTGAATGTTTGAAGAGAATTATTTTGAAAACTGTGGACTCTATAATGTTCACGAGGACTTTTTTAATCCAATTTTTATCGAGCCCCTTTTTCCCGTGGTCCTTGACTGATCATACCAAATTTTGAAAGGAACAATTTTTATGATGGTACAATCATTCTGTGAAAGTTTGAAGTCAATCAGATGAAAACTGTTGAAACTAGAGTGTTAACGTTAAGATATTTGAATCTAATCTTAATAAGGCCCATTTTCCCATGTTTCTTGAGGGATCATATCTGATTCCGAAAGGAACAATCCTTATGATGGTACATTTACTCTGTGAAAGTTTGAAGAGAATCCGTTAAAAATTGTTGGCTCTAGATTATTAATGAGGATTTTTTATCTGAATTTTCATAAGGCTCTTTTCCTGTGTTTCTTGACAGATCATACCCAATTTGGAAAGGAACAATCATTATGATAGTACAATCATTCTGTGAAAGTTTGAAGAGAATCCGATAAAAACTGTTGACTCCAGAGTGTTAACAAGGATTTCTTAAAAGATTTTTCGACTAAATTTTCATAAGGCCCCTTTTCCCATGTTTCCGATAGGAACAATCCTCATGATTGTACAATTATTCTGTGAAAGTTTAAATACAATTTGATGAAAACTGTGGACTCTTGAGTGTTAACGAAGATTTTTTAATCAAATTTTCATAAGGCTCCTTTTCCATTGTTTCTTGTCAGATTATACCCATTTTCGAAAGGAACGATCTGATGACGGTACAATCAATGTTAGAAGAGAATTCGATGAAAACTGTGGACTCTAGAATGTTAAAGAGGATTTTTAATGGAATTTTTAACCCTTTCCTGTACAAACCCGGGTTTTTACGTCCCTGTGATTTTATACTTATAATAAGCAATTTCTCCTTTTCCCCAAAAATGTTTTCTACGACATAGGATGGTTTTATTTGGAATTGCATCCAATTTTCATTGTCATCTGCATCCTCTTTCAATTTGGACCAGTCTAAAATTTCAAAAACCAAGAAAGGGTTAATCAAATTTTCATAAGGCCCCTTTTCCCATGTGTCTTGACAGATCATACCAAATTTCGAGAAGAACAATCCTTATGGTGGAACAACCATTCTGTGAAAGTTTGAAAGTTGAATACAATCTGATAAAAACTGTGGACTCTAGAGTTTTAACGAGAATTTTTATTGAATTTTTAATGAAATTTTCATAAGGCCTCTTTTTCCACGTTTCTAGACGGATCAATCTAAATTTCAAAAAGAATGATCCTTGTGTTGGTACAATCATTCTGTGAAAGTTTGATTGAATCTGATGAAAACTGTGGACTCTAGAGTGTTGATGAGGACTTTTTAATTTAATTTTCATAAGGCCTCTTTTCCTGTGTTTCTTGACGGATCATACCCGTTTTCGAAAGGAACGATCCTCATGATGGTACAATCATTCTGTGAAAGTTTGAATTGAATCCCATGAAAACTGTGGAGTCTAACGGATGGACGCCGGACGGACGCAAGCACGGATGCCGGACAGGAAAAAGCCATCGCAATAGATCTAGTGGCCTCGGCCAGTAGAGCTAAAAATCAAATTCATAGGTTATCTTTTTTAATAAAGATGTGAGGATATAGACTAAATCTTGACCTTGATGATATAACACTGACTAGAAGGGTATTCTCGAAAGCTATCTGCATACCAAATATAAATATTGTGATAAAATCTTTTTGTAACAAGATGTGTTTGTGAAACACCTTACCCTGGTGAAAGCCTTTTACCAGAAATGTGACCTTCCTAAGTGACCTTGATCAATGACCTGGACCTTGGTATTTGCAGATGCGTATCAATGAGATCTGTCATCATGCAAAATATGAGCTTTGCATCTTGAATAGACTTTAAGAAATTGTACAAGTTAAGATTTTTTGCTAACGGCTAGCAGAAGTTGACAAATGAACTTGACCTTGATGAGTGTTTTAGTTAAGTTTCAGACAGATAGATGGACAATGGTAAAACAGTATATCCTTAATCTTTCAATGAGGGCAGTGACATATAACAAACGGCAAATTGTTAATTGTGAGCTAAATGTTGTAACTACAGCTTGAATAAGTTACCTAACCAACGAAAATTTCAGAGTTAAACATTCACTTTTGGTTGAAACAAATGATTTGATTGGACAATGGATTATTTCTATTTGTCAATTAAACATCTCCCAAAAAACAAAGGAGCCTGCAAAAACTATTGTAGACAAGAAGTTGACATTCAGCTTTGAAAACTAACCTTTAAAGGCATACCTTCGCTCTGAGGATGCAAAAACTGTTTAAACAATCTATCATTTATTTGGTCACTAAAGCAAACAAGAGCCTTCTTAAATCAATATGCAAAGGGAAGGTACAAGTGAATTTCTCCAGGAAGTGTATTTTGTGTTTTTCTTATCGACTCGTGTTTGCTTATATTTTGATATTGAGATGAATGCACCTGATTCTTTCGCTTTGATTGTTATATTCAAAGATCCTAACAAGAGGCCTATGAGGGCCTGAGACACTCTACTGGTTATCAAGTTTTCAGTTAAAGAAATCTGATATTTAATGAAGTTAATTACTCAAAGAAGAATGCATAAAGAAAAAAAAAGGGCTTTATCCCCTTTATCATTTTAAGCAACAATCCTCAAGGCCCCTTTTCCCGTGTTTCATGACGGATCCACTCCATTTCCAAAAGAAAGTTACCTTTATAGCCCTACAATCATTCTGTGAAATTTTCATCAAAATCTGACAATAACTGTGGACTTTATCACATAAACAGGATTGTTTTGAATGAAAATCAATAAGGCCCCTTTTCCGGTGTTTTCTGATTGATCAATTTCATTCCAAAAGGAACTTGCCTTACAACCCTACAATTGAAATTAAAAGACAATTTGATAATGATTGTGATCTTCATCACATACACAAGAATGTTTTGAATGATAATCTGTAAGGCCCCTTTTCCTGTATTTTGAATGCAACAATTATTCCATGCATCTTTGAAGAGAATCCGATAAAACTGTTGACTTTATTGTGTTAACAAAGATATTAAATTCAAGTTCTCATAAGGCCCCTTTTCCCGTGATATTTTACTGTTTGTTTTATCATTCTGTGAAAGTTAAAAGTGAATCCGATGAAATATTGGGACTTCATTATGTTTACTAGAATATTTAAAAACAAGAGGCCAAGTGGGCCTTAACAGTCACCTGAGTAAAAGAGCATCAAGACAAGTGATTTTGTTTGAAAGAATTAGAAAAAGGTCCACCAAAGGAACATTCATGTGAAATTTGATTAGAATCTACCTAGTAGTTTTAAAGAATTTTGCAATCAAAATTTCTGTTAGAAATTAATTTTGTTTCCATAGCAACCAGAGTTCATGGAACAAAATTATTTTTAGCAGTTTGGAAGAGGATTGTGCAAGGAACACCCCTGTTAAGTCTGGTTAAAAATTGGCCCAGTATTTTTCAAGATATAGTTGTTTAAAGAAAAGTTTACGCATGCACAGATGCACGACGGACACAGGACCATGACAATAGCCCCGCTGGCCTTTGGTTAGTGTAGCTGAAAATGTGGACTTTATTGTAGCTCCATCATCTTCAGAGTTAGTTTCAAATGATGGCATACTTTTGAGCCCTGTACCATAATTTAAAAAATCTTGCTAGAAGTCTTCTAGATGATGGTTGCTACGGACAAAATATAACAAGAGGGCCGTTGGCCCTGGGGCGCTCACCAGAGATAAAGGCTCTTTTTCTTTCAACAGTCTTATTTCATGTTAAGGTTAGGATTATGAAACAAGTGGGCCACAATTTCATATAAAGACTATGAACCTGGGGATCAAAAAGTCTAAATTACAAATTCCAAGGCTTAAGTGCTGATTTGAAAGAAGGAAAGAACTTTTTCCATGGGTTATAATTTCAGAAATGAGAAAGAAGTCTGTGAACTGTTGCTTCATGCCTATACCCCCCCACACCCCCGGGGGCTCCGCCCCTGGGGACCCGAGGATCATGATTTTAGCTATTTTAAAAGAGGTCAAAATACTGATGCTTCATGCAAAATATCAAGGCTCTATTCCTTCTGGGTCAGGAGGAGAAGATTTTTAAAGATTTTTTTAAAATTTCACTTTGTTGCCATGGCAACCAGAGATTTTAACGGATTTCAATTCTTTAAGCTATTTTTAAAGGGGACCACCTAAGGAACATTTCTGCCAAATTTGGTTCAAATGGGCCCAGTGGTTTGGGAGGAGATGTCATTTAAGAAATCCTTCTTTATTTCCATATAAACCCCACCCCCCGGGGGCTCCGCCCCTGGGGACCAGAGGATCATGATTTTAGCTATTTTGAAAGAGGTCAATATACTGATGCTTCATGCAAAATATCAAGGCTCTATTCCTTCTGGGTCAGGAGGAGAAGATTTTTTTTAAAATTTCACTTTTGTTGCCATAGCAACCAGAGTTTTTAACGGATTTCAATTCTTTTAGCTATTTTTGAAGGGGACCACCTAAGGAACATTTCTGCCAAATTTGGTTCAAATTGGCCCAGTGGTTTGGGAGGAGATGTCATTTAAAAAATCGTTCTTTATTTCTATATAAACCCCACCCCCCTGGGGCTCCGCCCCTGGGGACCCGAGGATCATGATTTTAGCTATTTTGAAAGAGGTCAATATACTGATGCTTCATGCAAAATATCAAGGCTCTATTCCTTCTGGGTCAGGAGGAGAAGATTTTTAAAGATTTTTTTAAACTTCACTTTTGTTGCCATGGCAACCAGAGTTTTTAACGGATTTCAATTCTTTTAGCTATATTGAAGGGGACCACCTAAGGAATATTTCTGCCAAATTTGGTTCAAATTGGCCCAGTGGTTTGGGAGGAGATGTCATTTAAAAAATCGTTCTTTATTTCTATATAAACCCCACCCCCCTGGGGCTCCGCCCCTGGGGACCCGAGGATCATGATTTTAGCTATTTTGAAAGAGGTCAATATACTGATGCTTCATGCAAAATATCAAGGCTCTACGCCTTCTGGGTCAGGAGGAGAAGATTTTTAAAGATTTTTTTTAAATTTCACTTTTGTTGCCATGGCAACCAGAGTTTTTAACGGATTTCAATTCTTTTAGCTATTTTTGAAGGGGACCACCTAAGGAACATTTCTGCCAAATTTGGTTCAAATTGGCCCAGTGGTTTGGGAGGAGATGTTGTTTAATGAAATTGTTGACGGACGACGCACGACGGATGGACGCCGGACAAAAGGGGATCACAATAGCTCACTTGAGCACTACGTGCTCAGGTGAGCTAAAAACTCTAAGCCAAGCTGCCCAGTGGTTCTTGAGAAATTGATTAAAAATGTTTAAAAGTTAACGCACGCTGGACAAACGATGATTGCAAAAGGTCACCATGACCATTCGGTGGTGACCTAAAATATGAATTTCTTAACATGGAACATGGAACAAAATTATTTTTAGCAGTTTGGAAGAGGATTGTGCAAGGAACACCCCTGTTAAGTCTGGTTAAAAATTGGCCCAGTATTTTTCAAGATATAGTTGTTTAAAGAAAAGTTTACGCATGCACAGATGCACGACGGACACAGGACCATGACAATAGCCCCGCTGGCCTTTGGTTAGTGTAGCTGAAAATGTGGACTTTATTGTAGCTCCATCATCTTCAGAGTTAGTTTCAAATGATGGCATACTTTTGAGCCCTGTACCATAATTTAAAAAATCTTGCTAGAAGTCTTCTAGATGATGGTTGCTACGGACAAAATATAACAAGAGGGCCGTTGGCCCTGGGGCGCTCACCAGAGATAAAGGCTCTTTTTCTTTCAACAGTCTTATTTCATGTTAAGGTTAGGATTATGAAACAAGTGGGCCACAATTTCATATAAAGACTATGAACCTGGGGATCAAAAAGTCTAAATTACAAATTCCAAGGCTTAAGTGCTGATTTGAAAGAAGGAAAGAACTTTTTCCATGGGTTATAATTTCAGAAATGAGAAAGAAGTCTGTGAACTGTTGCTTCATGCCTATACCCCCCCCCACCCCCGGGGGCTCCGCCCCTGGGGACCCGAGGATCATGATTTTAGCTATTTTAAAAGAGGTCAAAATACTGATGCTTCATGCAAAATATCAAGGCTCTATTCCTTCTGGGTCAGGAGGAGAAGATTTTTAAAGATTTTTTTAAAATTTCACTTTGTTGCCATGGCAACCAGAGATTTTAACGGATTTCAATTCTTTAAGCTATTTTTAAAGGGGACCACCTAAGGAACATTTCTGCCAAATTTGGTTCAAATGGGCCCATTGGTTTGGGAGGAGATGTCATTTAAGAAATCCTTCTTTATTTCCATATAAACCCCACCCCCCTGGGGCTCCGCCCCTGGGGACCAGAGGATCATGATTTTAGCTATTTTGAAAGAGGTCAATATACTGATGCTTCATGCAATATATCAAGGCTCTATTCCTTCTGGGTCAGGAGGAGAAGATTTTTAAAGATTTTTTTTAAAATTTCACTTTTGTTGCCATAGCAACCAGAGTTTTTAATGGATTTCAATTCTTTTAGCTATTTTTGAAGGGGACCACCTAAGGAACATTTCTGCCAAATTTGGTTCAAATTGGCCCAGTGGTTTGGGAGGAGATGTCATTTAAAAAATCGTTCTTTATTTCTATATAAACCCCACCCCCCTGGGGCTCCGCCCCTGGGGACCCGAGGATCATGATTTTAGCTATTTTGAAAGAGGTCAATATACTGATGCTTCATGCAAAATATCAAGGCTCTATTCCTTCTGGGTCAGGAGGAGAAGATTTTTAAAGATTTTTTTTAAATTTCACTTTTGTTGCCATGGCAACCAGAGTTTTTAACGGATTTCAATTCTTTTAGCTATTTTTGAAGGGGACCACCTAAGGAACATTTCTGCCAAATTTGGTTCAAATTGGCCCAGTGGTTTGGGAGGAGATGTCATTTAAAAAATCGTTCTTTATTTCTATATAAACCCCACCCCCCTGGGGCTCCGCCCCTGGGGACCCGAGGATCATGATTTTAGCTATTTTGAAAGAGGTCAATATACTGATGCTTCATGCAAAATATCAAGGCTCTACGCCTTCTGGGTCAGGAGGAGAAGATTTTTAAAGATTTTTTTTAAATTTCACTTTTGTTGCCATGGCAACCAGAGTTTTTAACGGATTTCAATTCTTTTAGCTATTTTTGAAGGGGACCACCTAAGGAACATTTCTGCCAAATTTGGTTCAAATTGGCCCAGTGGTTTGGGAGGAGATGTTGTTTAAAGAAATTGTTGACGGACGACGCACGACGGACGGACACCGGACAAAAGGGGATCACAATAGCTCACTTGAGCACTACGTGCTCAGGTGAGCTAAAAACTCTAAGCCAAGCTGCCCAGTGGTTCTTGAGAAATTGATTAAAAATGTTTAAAAGTTAACTCAGGCTGGACAAACGATGATTGCAAAAGGTCACCATGACCATTCGGTGGTGACCTAAAATATGAATTTCTTAACATGGAACATGGAACAAAATTATTTTTAGCAGTTTGGAAGAGGATTGTGCAAGGAACACCCCTGTTAAGTCTGGTTAAAAATTGGCCCAGTATTTTTCAAGATATAGTTGTTTAAAGAAAAGTTTACGCATGCACAGATGCACGACGGACACAGGACCATGACAATAGCCCCGCTGGCCTTTAGTTAGTGTAGCTGAAAATGTGGACTTTATTGTAGCTCCATCATCTTCAGAGTTAGTTTCAAATGATGGCATACTTTTGAGCCCTGTACCATAATTTAAAAAATCTTGCTAGAAGTCTTCTAGATGATGGTTGCTACGGACAAAATATAACAAGAGGGCCGTTGGCCCTGGGGCGCTCACCAGAGATAAAGGCTCTTTTTCTTTCAACAGTCTTATTTCATGTTAAGGTTAGGATTATGAAACAAGTGGGCCACAATTTCATATAAAGACTATGAACCTGGGGATCAAAAAGTCTAAATTACAAATTCCAAGGCTTAAGTGCTGATTTGAAAGAAGGAAAGAACTTTTTCCATGGGTTATAATTTCAGAAATGAGAAAGAAGTCTGTGAACTGTTGCTTCATGCCTATACCCCCCCCCACCCCCGGGGGCTCCGCCCCTGGGGACCCGAGGATCATGATTTTAGCTATTTTAAAAGAGGTCAAAATACTGATGCTTCATGCAAAATATCAAGGCTCTATTCCTTCTGGGTCAGGAGGAGAAGATTTTTAAAGATTTTTTCTAAATTTAACTTTGTTGCCATGGCAACCAGAGATTTTAACGGATTTCAATTCTTTAAGCTATTTTTAAAGGGGACCACCTAAGGAACATTTCTGCCAAATTTGGTTCAAATGGGCCCAGTGGTTTGGGAGGAGATGTCATTTAAGAAATCCTTCTTTATTTCCATATAAACCCCACCCCCCTGGGGCTCCGCCCCTGGGGACCAGAGGATCATGATTTTAGCTATTTTGAAAGAGGTCAATATACTGATGCTTCATGCAAAATATCAAGGCTCTATTCCTTCTGGGTCAGGAGGAGAAGATTTTTAAAGATTTTTTTTAAAATTTCACTTTTGTTGCCATAGCAACCAGAGTTTTTAATGGATTTCAATTCTTTTAGCTATTTTTGAAGGGGACCACCTAAGGAACATTTCTGCCAAATTTGGTTCAAATTGGCCCAGTGGTTTGGGAGGAGATGTCATTTAAAAAATCGTTCTTTATTTCTATATAAACCCCACCCCCCTGGGGCTCCGCCCCTGGGGACCCGAGGATCATGATTTTAGCTATTTTGAAAGAGGTCAATATACTGATGCTTCATGCAAAATATCAAGGCTCTACGCCTTCTGGGTCAGGAGGAGAAGATTTTTAAAGATTTTTTTTAAATTTCACTTTTGTTGCCATGGCAACCAGAGTTTTTAACGGATTTCAATTCTTTTAGCTATTTTTGAAGGGGACCACCTAAGGAACATTTCTGCCAAATTTGGTTCAAATTGGCCCAGTGGTTTGGGAGGAGATGTCATTTAAAAAATCGTTCTTTATTTCTATATAAACCCCACCCCCCTGGGGCTCCGCCCCTGGGGACCCGAGGATCATGATTTTAGCTATTTTGAAAGAGGTCAATATACTGATGCTTCATGCAAAATATCAAGGCTCTACGCCTTCTGGGTCAGGAGGAGAAGATTTTTAAAGATTTTTTTTAAATTTCACTTTTGTTGCCATGGCAACCAGAGTTTTTAACGGATTTCAATTCTTTTAGCTATTTTTGAAGGGGACCACCTAAGGAACATTTCTGCCAAATTTGGTTCAAATTGGCCCAGTGGTTTGGGAGGAGATGTTGTTTAAAGAAATTGTTGACGGACGACGCACGACGGACGGACACCGGACAAAAGGGGATCACAATAGCTCACTTGAGCACTACGTGCTCAGGTGAGCTAAAAACTCTAAGCCAAGCTGCCCAGTGGTTCTTGAGAAATTGATTAAAAATGTTTAAAAGTTAACTCACGCTGGACAAACGATGATTGCAAAAGGTCACCATGACCATTCGGTGGTGACCTAAAATATGAATTTCTTAACATGGAACATGGAACAAAATTATTTTTAGCAGTTTGGAAGAGGATTGTGCAAGGAACACCCCTGTTAAGTCTGGTTAAAAATTGGCCCAGTATTTTTCAAGATATAGTTGTTTAAAGAAAAGTTTACGCATGCACAGATGCACGACGGACACAGGACCATGACAATAGCCCCGCTGGCCTTTGGTTAGTGTAGCTGAAAATGTGGACTTTATTGTAGCTCCATCATCTTCAGAGTTAGTTTCAAATGATGGCATACTTTTGAGCCCTGTACCATAATTTAAAAAATCTTGCTAGAAGTCTTCTAGATGATGGTTGCTACGAACAAAATATAACAAGAGGGCCGTTGGCCCTGGGGCGCTCACCAGAGATAAAGGCTCTTTTTCTTTCAACAGTCTTATTTCATGTTAAGGTTAGGATTATGAAACAAGTGGGCCACAATTTCATATAAAGCCCCCATTACCTCTTTTCCCAAACTGGAATTGGCATCCCCCAATTGCTTCCGACCAAGTTTGGTTGAAATCCCCTCAGTAGTTCTTGAGAAGAAGATGAAAATGTTTAAAAGTTACCAAAAATGACCCCCTTTTGGTCCCCATTTTAGGCCCCCCTGACCTCCAGCCTTTTAATTTTCACAAATCTGTATAATCAGTACCCAATGATGCTTTTCACCAAGTTAGTTTGAAATTGGCTTAGTACTTCAACAGAAGATGAAAATTTGAATTTTTTAACATGATGAACTTTGACCTCTGGGTGTGGCCCCATACATGACCCCAGGGACATGAATTTCACAATTTATAATATACCTGTCCTATACATCCCCCAATGATGCCTTCTACCAAGTTTGGTTGAAATCCGCCCAGTAGTTCTTGAGAAGAAGATGAAAATGTCTAAAAGTTAACGGACGACGGATGACGCACGACGACGGACAAATGATGATTGCAATAGGTCACCATGACCATTCGGTCAGGCGACCTAAAAAATCATATGGCCCCTTTTTACATGATACTTGATGGACTGTACCCAGTTCTGAAAAGAACCCTTCAAGTGATTGTACAATCATTCTGTGAAATTTTGAAGTGAATCTGGTGAAATCAAGGGACATCATTGTGTTAACCAGAATATTTAAGAAAGTTTTCCATAAGGCCCCTTTTTATGTGACACTTGCCATAATCAGCAATTGAAATGATGGTACAATCAATCTGTGTCATCTGTGGAATTTATTGTGTTAATGAGTTTATAGTGAAATCTTCATAGGGCCCCTTTTCTCATGATACTTTACAGAACAAACCAAATTTCTAAAGGAACAATTCTAATGGAGGTTCAATCATTCTTTAAAAGTTAAAGAGAATCAATGAAAACAGTGGACTGAATTGTTTCAAGAATTTTTGTAACAGATTTTCATAAGGCCCCTTTTTCCGTGAAACTTAACAAATCAGACCCAATGTACAAAGGAACAATCCTAATGATAGTTTGAAGAAAATGATAAGGACTGAGGACTTTATTCTAATAATGATGTTTTGTAATAAAATTTTTATAAGGTCCCTTTTCTTGTGTCACTTAACCAATCAGACCTAATTTACAAAGGAACAATCCAAATGATGGAGCAATCATTCTATTTAAGTTTGAAGAGACTGAGGACATTGTTGTGTTTATGAGGATTTGGTAATAATTTTTCATACAGCCCCTTTTCCTATGATACTAGACAGATCAGGCCAAATTTGGAAAGAAACAATCCTAATGATGGTATAAACATTCTGTGAAAGTTTGAACAGAATCTAATGAAAACTGCAGACTTTATCTTGGTGTAAATTTTTTAAAATAAAATTTTCAAAAGGCTCCTTTTCCTGTGATACTTGAAGGATCAGGTCTCATGTCAGCATCAACAATCGTGATTATTGTACAATGATTCTGTGAAGGTTTGAAGAAAATCCAATGAAAGCTCTGGACTTGGTTACAAGGATTATAGATAAAATTCTCAAAAGGCCCCTTTTCCCATGACACTAGACAGATCAGGCCTAATTTGAAAAGAAAGAATCCTCATGATGGAATAATCATTCTGTGAACGTTTAAACAGAAACTGATGAAAACTGTTGACTTTATTGTGGTACAAAGATTTAAAGATTAAATTTCATAATGCTCCTTTTCCTGTGATACTTGACGGATCAGGTCTAATGCAAACATCAACAATCATTATTATTGAACAATTATTCTGAGAATGTTTGAAGAAAATCCGATGAAAGCTCTGGACTTGGTAACAAGGATTTACAAATGAAATTTTCATAAAGCCCCTTTTCCTGTGTTTCTTGACAGTTCAAACCCTGTTATGAAAAGAATGAAAGTTATGACCTTCCAATCATTCTGTGAAAGTTTCAACAAAATCTGATCAAAGCTGTGGGCTTCATTGTGTTAAAAGGGTTTTATTAATTGAATTCTCATATAGCCCCTTTTTCGTGTTACTTGATCGATCTGAACCAATTCCAAAGGGAACTCTACTTACAAAAGTATTATTATTCTGTTTGAGTATTAAGACAACCCCATCTCATCTGTGGACTTACAAGCATTAATTAAGATTTTTTAAATTGAATTTTCCTAAGGACCCTTTTCATATGTTTCTAAATGGATCAGACCAATTTGAAAGGAACAATCCTTATGATGGTACAATCATTCTGTGAAAGTTTGAAGTCAATCAGGTGAAATCTAGGTCCATGATGTGTTAACTAAGACTTTTTTATTAAATTTTCATAGGGCCCCTTTTCCCATGAAACTTGATGGATCAAACCTACTTCCGAAAGGAACAATCCATTTAATGAAATAATTATTCTGTGAATGTTTGAAGAGAATTTGTTGAAAACTATGGACTCTATTGTGTTTACAAGGACTTTTTCAATCCAATCCTATCCCCTTTTCCCGTGGTCCGGGACTGATCATACCAAATTTTGAAAGGAACAATTCTTATGATGGTGCAATCATTCTGTGAAACTTTGAAGTCAATCAGATGAAAACTGTGGACTCTAGGGTGTTAACAAAGATCTTTAAATTAAATTTTAATAAGGCCCCTTTCCTAAGTTTCTTGAGGAATCATATCAGTTTCTGAAAGGAACAATCCTTATGATGGTACAATCATTCTGTGAAAGTTTGAAGAGAATCCGTTGAAAATTGTTGGCTCTAGATTGTTAATGAGGATTTTTTACTAAAATTTTCATATGGCCCCTTTTTCATGTGTTTCTTGACAGATCATACCCAATTTTGAAAGGAACAATCTTTATGATAGTACAATCATTCTGTGAAAGTTTGAAGGGAATCCGATGAAAACTGTCGACTCCATAGTGTTAATGAGGAATTCTTAAAAGATTTTCCGATTAAATTTTCATAAGGCCCCTTTTCCCGTGTTTCCAGATGGATCTGACCCAATTCCCAAAGGAACAATCCTTATGATTTAACAATCACTCTGTGAAAGTTTAAATAAAATCTGATGAAAACTGTAGACTCTAGAGAGTTAGGCAGGATTTTTTAATAAAATATTCATAAGGCCCCTTTTCCCGTGTTTTTTGACGGATCGTACCCATTTTCGAAAGGAACGATTCTTATGATGGTACAATTATTCTGAGAAAGTTTGAAGAAAATCCTATGAAAAATGTGGACTCTATTGCATAAATGAGGATTTTTAATGGAATTTTCAATTAAATTTTTATAAGGCCCCTTTTCCCTTGTTTTTTGACTGATCATACCAAATTTCGAAAGGAAGGATCCTTATGATGGAACAATCATTCTGTGAAAGTTTAAATAAAATCTGATGAAAACTGTGGACTCTAGAGAGTTAGCGAGGATTTTTTAATTAAATTTTCATAAGGCCCCTTTTCCTGTGTTTCTTGACGGATCATACCCATTTTCGAAAGGAACGATTTTTATGATGGTACAATCATTCTGAGAAAGTTTGAAGAGAATCCTATGAAAACTATGGACTCTATCGCGCAACGAGGATTTTTTAATTAAATTTTCATTAGGCCCCTTTTCCCATGTTTCTTGATGGATCTGACCCAATTTCGAAAGGAACTATCCTTATGATAGTACAATCATTCTGTGAAAGTTTGATGGGAATCAAATGAAAACTGTGGACTCTATTGCGTAAACAAGATAAAGTTTAACAGACGGATGGCTGGATGGACGGACAGATGGCTGGACGGATGCATGGACGCCCGACGGGAAAAGGCCATCACTATAGCTCTCGTGGCCTTTGGCCAGTAGAGCTAAAAATGGATGTTGTTTACCCAAATCAAATTTCTTTTCACCAATTCACACTTAATGACACCTTTCCCCTGAAAACCATTGATGAAAATGAAGAAATGAGTTGCAACAAGCAATTTCTTCGTTTTCCACAGTGTTTTTACCCAGAAAGTTGAAAAAATCTGAAATTTCATTATCTTTAAATTGTCGTCTACAACTCCTTTAAATTCAGACCAGTCTAAAATTCTGTTGTCTGGTAAAGGGTTAACCTATCACATTACAAGATTGTAGACAAGTCAAAATTGAAAGAAATGTAGAGCACTTAATAATTACTTACCTTTTGGATGAACTCTGTGAACAACTCTCAAAGCTGCAGGATGCGTATGAATTCCATCTGCTATTAAGCCAAAAAATAACTTCTTGTTGTCTGGCACAAAATTACTGGTCAAAACACCCATGAAATGGGGATCTCTGTGATGAAACTAGAAAATAAGTGTGAAAGAAACCAAAATCAAGCATGTCAAATTGCCAAATCAATCAGTTTCTAGGGAAAGTAAGTGCTCAAAGCAAGATTAGTCTTCCACAAAAAAAGAAATATCAACCCTTGTCATGCGTAACTCCATTTTAGGGTAAAGACTAAGATATGTGCGGGCTTAGGTTGGTCAATACCTCCTGCCAACAGGAAAACTGGAGGCTCAGCATGACAAAAGTTAATCAATTCCAATACAAACTTTTAGATGCCCTAAAAAAATGTTTGGGAAACATTCGAGAAAATGCAGAAATTGCTTGTTTCGAGCAAACTCTTCCTTTTACACATTGTTTTCTACCCAAAATGACAGAGATTTATTACATCAATAATAAATCATCATCTGCAACTTCTTCCAATTTGGTACAGTCTCAAACTTCTTTGTCTGGTAATGGGTTAAAGCATATAAATATATATGGTTCAAATCCATCATCAAATTGTGTTTAACCCTGGTGCAGGGTATGGAAGAATATATCTAAGTCCTAAAAGAAACTTCTTTAAAATATAACTATTACAAAAAAACTTCTAATTTTATTTCCTTTGATGTAACAAATTGCTCATAAGACAAGCAATTAAAAGAATTTCACAATAATTTGCTCCAATTGCAGCTTTTCAATAAAATTTTTAGTCGACCAATGAAATCATTAATTTAGAATGGAAGTAAACTTTAAACTCCGACATTGGCAGCCATTAATTCGAAGCATTTTTGTTGGTTTAGTGACTTAAACATCATAACTAAAGCTCATTCAAACTTTAGTTACAATGTATAGGTTGCCAACGAACCATTCTACTTTTCTGTTACTGGTCATAAATTTGACAAAAAAAACACTGTTAAATATTTTGACTTTAATGTTGATTTTAATGATTGATTGAATGGGGTTTAACACCACTTTTAACAGTATTTCAGTCATATTGCGGGTCTGGAGCACCTAACAATGGATTCCTGGTATTTCACACACCAGTTCTTTCACTATATCCTTTCCTAGCCTCCAGCTGCTATCCCACTTAGGTTTACAATTATCCATCCATTGTTGAGAGACAATTGTCCGAAAGAATATGTGCCGCCGCCAGGGATCAAACCCAAGACACCCATGATTGAAGATTAGGAGTCTGGCACGCCACCGACTGCGCTATGACGGCGGTTAAACTTCCTGTTGGTGTCAACAAAGTAAGTGGGTGGGACCAGTGATTGGTCAATTTCTATGTTCTCACAAGTCTTTTCCTATTCCATAAGGCACTTATATTTTTTAATTCAAACATGTGTCATTGCTATCATGAAATGTTATCGTCTCATAATAAGTCACATCTCCAATGAGCTATATACCTACTGCTTTCATGGCATTAAACATGTGTGTAATCATTGAAGCACCATTTCTAATGGCAGCTTCTCCTTGGACTAGATCTGCAGCACTGTGGCCTGAAAACACAAAATAACAATAAACATCAGTGTATTCATTTAACCCATTCCCACTCAGTGACGCTTTTGGACACCCTCAAGAAATAAAAGCTTTGGAAATTTTGGACGCCCTCAAGAAATAAAAGCTTTGGAAAACTTGTGGAAGATGAATAAATTGCTTGTGACAAGCAATTTCTTCATTTTCCACAATGTTTTCTACCAGGTTTCTACCTGGAAAGTTAAAAAAAAAATCCAAATTTTCATAAACTACAAATTGCCGTCTACAAGTTCTTTCAATTTGGGCCAGTCTAACATTTAGTTGTCTGGTAATGGGTTAACCCATTCCCACACAATCCCACTTCTTCAAGCCCCTCAAGGAAGTATATTGGAAACTTAAGATATTGCTTGTTGTGTGCAAGTTCTTCATTTTTTCACAATGTTTCTACCCAAAAAGTCTTTCAATTTTTTTTTAATTTTTAAACTAGATCTGAAGCACTGTAATGCATGAATCATCTTGATAAAAAACATTAAGGGAAATGAAGAAATTGCTTTTTACAAGCAATTTCTTCATTTCACACAATGTTTTCCACATCTTTTTTCTTGGGGCCATCAAAGTGTAATTGTGTGGTAATTGGTTAGAGATAATACCTGTATCCTGATAAGAGAACAGTGCTTATAGCAAGTAATTGACAATTGTTCATCCAACCCTTATGTTAAACCTTTCCTGTTCAATCCATGGTTTTTACGTCCCTGTGATTTTATTATTGAGAAAATATTGTGGAAAAAGAAGACATTGCTTGTAACAAGCAATGCCTTCTTTTTCCACAATATCTACAACTCTGCTGAATGTTCATTTTTAAATTAAATCTACTTATCATTTTTGTCTGCAAAACCTTGAATTTGGACAGGTTTAAAATTGTTTAAAACAGGAGAGGGTTAACATCATGGCAGATTACCCATCTTTACATGCTGTACTCTATTTTCCCCTAGTGTCTTTGATCTTATGACATGAGGACAAATTACTTAATCTAAAATGTTTTACCTATACAAACTTTGATTCCTCTTGAACACAGTTCTTTAATCACTTCTTCTGATTTGTCATGTTCTGGTGCAAGTGTTACCATGGCGACATTGTCTAGGCAACCATACATGTTTAAAACGTCTTTAAAACCATTGGGGAAAGAACAGATGTATTCTCCATCATGAGCCCCCTTCTTCTCCACATTAATAAATGGTCCTTCAAGATGCAATCCTAGAAAAAATACACCTTTAAGTATTAATCCATTACCCAGGGACAAAATTTTAGACTAGTCAAAGCTGAAAGAACTTTACCATAAACCCATACCCACACAATCCTGCTTTTTCAACCCGCCACATCCCCCCTCCCTCCAAAAAAGGCTTTGGAAAACATTGTTCAAAATGAAGAAATTGTGTGTATTTCCATTTATTTCTTGTAACTACTGTAGCACATGTCCATATGAGCAACGCCCCAAGAAGATGATTAGTTGTTATGGAGGATAGTACAAGGATACAGGACAAAACTGCTGAGAGCTTGGCCTGGTTCTTTAACATGCTCAACAGATACTAACGTCACACAAAGGCATTGATTTAACGTCTCATCTGAAAGACAATTAGTTTTTTAGTTCATATGGTCAGCCCAGGGCTCGAACCCGTGATATTGAGGTTTGAGGTCAAGTGCTCTACCAACTGAGCTAATTGGGAAGACATGAAGAAATTGCCTGGAACAAAATTATAAAGATTTTTTAAGTTTACACCAATTCAAAATTGATGTCTATAAGTTCTTTAAATTTGGACCATACTAGAATTACTGTATGGTAATGGGTTAAGTTTATCATAACTGAAAGAAAACTTATAAATTGCTTGTTACAAGCAAGTTATTCACTATCAACCATGTATTCTTTCCAAACCGACAAAGATTTTCAAGATTTCAGTTGTTGTCTGCAACTTCTTCGAATTTGGACCATTCTAAAATTTTGTCAAGTGGTAATGGGTTAACTAGCAACGACTAATGTGTTAGACAAATCAGTAAGAGAGGATTTCTTTGGCCATGAGGAACTTGTACTTTAGTCTTTCCATTGCATAATATTTCTAAAATAATAAAGAACTAATTATACATATTACAATCACCTTCTTTTTTGACCCAGTATTTAATATCAAAGGAAATCTCACATAACAATTGATTGATTTGTTTGTTTGTTTGAATGGGTTTTACGCCACTTTCAACAATCTTTCAGTTATATCGTGGCGGCTGGAGCACCTAACAATGGAATCCTGGTATTTCTCACACCAGTACTACCGTTACATCCTTTCTAAGCCTCAAGCTGCTATCCCACATAGGTCTACAATTATCGACCCATTGGTAAGAGACAAATAGTCGGAAAGGATGAGTGCCGCCGTCGGGAATCGAACCCGGGACCTATTGATTGACAGTCCGACGCGGTACCAACTGCGCCATGACGGCGGCAACAATTGATTGAAGGAACACTGCTGTCAGTCACAAAAAAACCTGATCAGTCCAATATTTATTTAACCCATTCCCACTTGACAAAATTTTAATGTGGTCCAAATTGAAAGAAGATGCAGACGACAATTTCAAGTTGATGGAATTTTAAATTTTTTCACCTTTTTGGATGGAAAACATTGTGGAAAATGAAGAAATTGCTTGATACAAGCAATTTCTTCATTTTCCAAAAATGTTTTCCAAAGCTTTTTTCTTGAAGGGCGTAAAAGGGAGGGATTGAGTTGGAATGGGTTAAAGCATTTTTATTTGTTTGGCAACTTAAACATCATAACTGCAGCTTATTCAAGAGACAAAATATTAATTTTTCAGACAAATCTTCCAAAGTGTGTCATTCTGCACATTATTTACATGGAAAACCGATGACATCATCACAACTTTGGGTCCAGGGAGATAATATTTAGTACTGCAAAAATGAACAAAAGTAGGGCGAAATCGACCAAAATAGTGAGTTTATCATTTTGATAGTTTGATTGTTTTTCGGTGAAATCATCAACAGATAATCCGTCAAGGAATATCCATAACCAGAAATACTGATCTCTCTCACCTAATATACCTGCACCATCTTTACTGCCATTTTGTTTCCTGAAATGTTTCAAGACCTGCAAATAAAAGAAGAGACTGATGTTTATGAAACACAAATCTCAGCAAAAACTGCAATATTCATAGAAATTTACCCAAACTCATAATAGTTAATTCATTCCCACATAATCTCATAAACAGTAAACAGCTTTTGAAATCAAAGCTTTTTTTTCCACCACAATTCCACTATTCTGGAAGGCCATCACACAAGTTTCATATATTCATATCTATAAAATTTTGGTAAAATCTGATCATTTGTTTAGGAGTTGATTTTTAAAGGTTTTTTTATTTTTATTTCTATGTAAATCCAAAGTTTCCTACAATATAGGGCTTAAATAAGTCACATAACTAAAACTTTAAGTAGTTTGGTAGGGGACTATAAGAAGATGCTACATACAAATTTGAAAGCTCTATACCTTACAGTCTAGGAGGAGATGATTTTTAAAGATTTCCTTAGGAATTCCTTTCAGTTCCTATAGCAAACAAAGTTATCAGCATTTACTTGATGTATTTTGGAAGGCCATTGCCCAATGATCATTTCTGCAAAATTTCATTGATAGTTAGTTTAGGAGGAGATGATTTATAAAGAATTTGATCTTTATTTTTATGAAAATTCAAAGTACCTACTATATAGGGCTTAAATACATCAAATCACCATAACCTTAAGTATTTTGGTAGAGGACCATAAGATGATGCTACAAGCAAAATTTGAAAGCTCTAGGCCTTACAGTTTAGGAGGAGAAGATTTTGAAGGAATTCCTTTCTGGTGCCATAGCAACCAGAGTTAAAACCAATTACAATTACTTCAAGTATTTTGGAAGGCAATCACTAAAGGATCATTTCTGTAAAATTTTATTGAATTCTGATGAGAAGTTTTAGAGGAAAAGATTTTTAAATATTTGTTCACAATCAGACAGACGGACGGACAACCACTGATCACAAAAGCTCCCCTTCATGCTCAAGTGAACTAAAAATATGGTAGGAAAATGAAGTATGTCTTCCATCAATAATTTTCTAAATTTCTCATATTTTCTACCATAAAGATGATGTATACACCACTTTCAACAGTATTTCAGTCATATCACAGTGGATGGAGCACCTGACCATGGATTCCTGGTATTTCTCACACCAGCCTACCACTACCCCCAGCTGCTCATCCAACATGCCGGGCATACAATTAGCCAACCATTTGGGGGGGGGACAAATGTATGAAAGTATTTATGCTGTGACAGTGAATCAAACCCTGGACCTCATGGTTAAGAGTCTAACATACTTCCAACTATGCTAAGGCTGTGGGCGCCCTGACGAAAAGCAGCTTGAGAAAACATCAAGTACAATATAGTGAGCAATTTCTTGATTGTCCACAATGTTTTCTATCCAAAAGAAAAAGGATTTTTTAGATTTTTTAACCTAAAATTGGCATCTGCAACTTTTTTCTTGTTATCAGCAACTTTGTTCAATTTGAACCAGTCTAAAATTTTGTTGTTTAGTAATGGGTTAATGAAATAACTCAAAATTTTAGTCTGGTCCAAATTGAAAGAAGTTTCAGATTTGAAGTTGGTGACATTGAAAAATTCTTGGTCTTTTAACCCTTTCCTGGTAAATCCCTGGATTTTACGTCCCTGGGTTTTTATACTTGAGAAAATATTGTGGGAAAAGAAGAAATTGCGTGTAACAAGCAATTTCTTCTTTTCCCACAATATTTTCTACCCTGTAGGTTGGTTACTTTTCAAATTGCACTCACTTTTAATCATGGTCTACAACTTCTTTGAATTTGGACAAGTCTAAAAGTTTGAAAAACAGGAAAGGGTTAAGCTAGTAAAAATTGTGGACAATAAAGAAATTGCAACTTCTTTATTGAGTGTAATATTTTCAAAAAAAAATAAAAATAAAAAAAAAAATTGTGAGTTGCATGAAAAATAGGGATTGTGTGGAAATGAAATAATTCAAAATTAGTGGAAATCTTGAGAAATATCACATTGGGAGCTACAATTACAGAGTCATTTTCTTACATTTGCTTTGATGCCCATGAAGAATATGAATTGTTGCTCATTGAATATAGTATATGTAAAATGGGAAATATGTTTCATATACATTTCAAATCATCGTGAGAAAAATAAAAAATGCTACATCTCCTTTTCTCCCATGTTTTTCTTCTTTGTGAATATTTTGATAAAAAGGAATAGATTAAGGCTTTTAGTAAGAAAGGAAAACTGGTTTCATAAAACAACAACAACAACACATATACAATTTATACTTCATGCACTGACAACGTTTCACAAGTGCCTTCTTAACACTTTCCCGTTCAAATACAGGGTTTTACGTTGCCGTGATTTTATACTGGAGAAAACATTGTGGAAAAAGAAGAAATTGCTTGTAACAAGCAATTTCTCCTTTTTCCACAATATTTTCTACCACATAGGATGGTTTCATTTCAAATGACATCCAGTTTTCATTGTGGTCTGCAAACTCTTTCAATTTGGGCTAGCCTAAAATTTCCAAAAAACGGGAAAGGTTTAGGGAGTACTAATAATAAAACCTTTTTGTAAGAAAGGAAAGGATAACTTCATGAAACTGCTGTGTGTATATTAACTCTCAATACATCTTACCTTTGCATAGTTTTCTTTTGGGCTGGTGATTACAGTTGGGCAGAAGGATGTAACTCCTTGCTCTAAAAGTTTGTGGGCAACTTTCTTAATATCTTCATCAAAGTTTTGGGTTTCACATGAAAAGTCGACACCAATACCACCTATTGAGAAAAAACCATTCACCGTCAAATTCATTTCTATGCTTTCTTTGCTTTTTACAATTTTTTGCATTCATTCTTACAACAATCCAACGGAATGATTTGATTTAATGACTTACATGATGAAAAGTAATTTTTGCAATTGTTGTTTTAAAGAAAGAACATAATGAATTTGTTTAACACAAAAACCCTGCAATAAATTCTGTCAAATGAAAATGGTCTCGTTTAATTTGCCTCAAATTAAGGGTTATTTTCTTTAACTCATTGCCAGATGGTAAAATTTTAGACTGGTCAAAAATGAGAGAAGTTGCAGAGAATTATTGAAAGTTATTAAGCGATTTTTGTAGTTGATGAAAGTTTAACAATATATAATGATAAGAATACTAATACATAACAACCAATTTCTTGAATATACAAAATGGTTTCCAAGCATTTTTCCTGTGAGGTATATTTTGCAGGGATGGGTTATATATTTTGCAGGGATGGGTTAAACAAACAAAGACAGATTATTTGTTGCCATTAATGATACTTTAATAATAAAGGCAAGTTGGTGACATTTTGATTCTTGATGCGCTCTAAATCTCCCTACCAAAACTTTCAAATCTCCCTATGAGCCTCTGGAGAAATGACTAAAGAAGAAGCTTCATATATACCGTATATTAACTTAAATTTGTACCATTTATCTGGAGATCAATATAACCAGGAGCAATAATACTGCCTTCACAATCAATCTGGACATCAGCATACGCTTTTTCCTCAAAGAATAACTTCTCTGGGTTTAATATCTTCCCATTTCTGACCCAAAAGTCATCCTTGATAATCTGGTGATTCCATAAAATAGAACAGTTCCTGAATTGGTAGATCGTACCCTGAACTGACTTGGATGGCATCTCTCAAGTACTGTAGCTACACTGATCTTAAATAGAAGATTTGCAGCATTTCAAAGAATATTGGAAAACAAATATTTGAAGATAGATCTGCTGCAACACAGGTCAATTAGAGTAATATTGATAGATTGAAAGATGAAACAACCTCCCTTACATTTATTTTCCAGACGTCCGTAGCACTATTTCCAGTGAGTCAGTGGCTTAAAGTCGATTTCCTTCTTGGGAGTTTCATCCATATTTCAGGATTTTCTTTTCACTATTAGATTAATGAATCAGAAAGTGCACTTTGAACCTTGAAATATCCGAATCGATATTGTCCGACAACTTCTCCTTTTGCTTTGTTGAATTTGTCTAACTTGAACCAACAAACAGGAAAATATAGCAAGTTCTGCGTTTCACAAAAACATAATCTTATTAGACATTCTTACCATTTATGTCTTAAAATAGTGCTGTCAAATTCTCAGTGGCTCAAAAACCCTTTTCTCTTCGATTTTTTTTCTTCCTTTACATGCGTTTACTTTCCCATTATCATCAAAGTTCATTTGGTACCTTATTAAGCGGGGCGATATTTTCTTCACTAGGCCTACTTTGATATTTCTAAGAGTGCATGGTCCCGCTTTCTTGAAGATAAATAGCTTTAGGAAACTTTTGTTAAAATAAAGTATTTGCTTAAATCTGGCAGTTTCTTCATTATCCACAATGTTTTCGAAAAAAAGTCAACGATTTAAGAAATGCCACCAGTGAAAAATGTCGTCTGCAACTTCTTTCAATTTGAAACATTCTTGAATTATGTCGTCTGGTAATTGAGATTAAGATTATTTCCAAACAATTTCAAGACTGAAATAGCTGTTAAAAATATTTTTTATTATCTATATACTTTTAGAAATTAAAATTTGAAGAATAAATGGATAACAGAAAACGATCTCATTGATTCTGGGGAAGCGCCTCGGTTATCAAAGCCCAACCTATGGCCAAAGCCATGTTATTTTTCTAGGCACAGCATATCATAGTAGTAGTAGTTTTATTCAGGTACTTGAAATAATAAACATAACGTGGTAACAATAAAGTAATTTTTAAACATGAATACTAAACCCATGTAATAGACACCAGCACCAGGGATAACACACACAAGAAAAGAGATAATCTCTTGTTTTCATTGTGGTCCCTAAGTATTGGCGTCATTACACAGAGTGGTAAAATATACCACAGTAAAGCTTAGAATTTAAATAAGTTAATCGTACCTTAGATCACAGGCACTGAAGAGTTATCACTGTGATTCATTAAAGACTATTCAATAAATGTGTTTTGACAGCATGTTTAAAGGTGATCAGAAAAATATCTAACTCTCTAATCTGAATAGGAAGGCGCTTACATAGCGAGCAACCTATAAAGGAAAAAATACTTCCACCCGTGACCTTTTACTTTTGGCAAGACAAAACAGCCTTTCAGGCTAGACCTTGTTCAATAGTTGTGCAAAGCACTTCATGGAGAGAACATTTCATTCGGGTAATTAGGTGAAATTCCATTGTAAATTTTATACATGTTACAGAGGATAATCTACCACACGGTTGTTTACAGGCAACCAGCTTAGTTTTTTTAAATGTACATGAAGAATGTGATAAGACGTATTTTGGGTTGTTTGCAGCATATTCTTTAAATGCTTTGACAGACTATTATACCATATAGAACAGGCAAAGTCATAATTACACTGGATTAAAGCCTGAGTGAGCAGTCATTTAGTATGTTCAGTCAGGTATGTTTTTTGCGGTAAAGAAATTTCAGCCGAGGTTTTGCTGTTTTAATAATTGACTGTGCCATTTCGTTAAAAGTGAGGTGGTGATCAAAGGTTACGCCAAGGTATTTAACAGATGATACTGATTTAATAGAAGAGCCGTTACAGGAAACTGACATAGTTTGCTTACTTTTGAGCTTATCTTTTGAACCAAATAGTATAGACTCTGCCTTTCCAAGGTGAAGAGATAATTTGTTGTCTACACGCCAGTGACTCACATTCTCCAGATCATTAGACAACAAGGAATCAATTTCAGCTTTGTTTTTACCTGATTCTAAAATACATGAATCGTCAGAATGCAAAAAAGTATACCTGAGATCATCTGGTACTACACCGTGAATCAACGATAAGTTAATATGTGTCAAGGGACCAACTATGATAGGTGCTGCATCTTTTTTGATAAAACGAGAAGAAATATCATCTAAAGCGGTTGCTTTGTTAGCACTAAGATTATTAAGATATTTAAGAATTTGAGATTCTGTAACAATTGAGAATGAATAAGAATCATGAAAGGCGCCTCTATCGGCATAAAACTTACTGAATTGATTGATTGATTGGGATTTAACGCCGCTTTTAACAGTATTTCAGTCATATCGCGGCGGCTGGAGCACCTAACAATGGAATCCTGGTATATCTCACACCAGTACTACCACCACATCCTTTCCTAGTCTCCAGCTGATATCCCACTTAGGTTAACGATTATCCACCCATTGGTGAGAGACAAATGTCGGAAAGAATATGTGCCTCCGCGGATCGAACCCATGACATCCAATGATTGAAGATTGGGAATCTGACGCGCTACCGACTGCGCTTTGACGGCGGCCAAAACTTACTGAAGAATTTTGAACCAAATACTAATTTTTTGGAAGGAAAATTCATGGTCTTTGTATTTCTAGTTTTTACTGGGTAATTATCAAATTAGCGAATAAACTTGAAATATGTTACAATACCTTGTGTAGAGATTGATAATCGAATAACTCGAACCACTTTTACCACAGGCTTATCATTTGCGAGAAATGAAGTACCAGTAAAACGGCGGACTTAAAACTGAATTATTCTTTTGTGATTACAATACAAAAGTAAAAGTTGTGGACCAACCAAATGGAAAAAGTTACAGGCGCAAAACTAAAATGCCTGTAAACTGAAGAAGTGCTTTATCGGTGGAAACATATTTAATATGATTAAAAAAAACATTTTATCTTTTCGCCAATATATATTTTTCGCTAAATGGAAAAGAGAAGTGTACACTTATATTATTCGAGTAATCATAGGAAAGGTTTCCCGCTATACACGTGTACCCTAATATTTTCACCAATTATTTCATACGCATTTTTTTGTACTTTTTGGCGTCAAATGCAACCGACCTTGAAATATTTTTTTTCATACATCAATGTGTAGACTGATGCCAGTATGAATTTGCGTAATCGTTCTGTTTTGTATGCAGATGTGTCATTTGAAACATTTTTGAAATTTGTCTAAGGTCAAGGGTTATTTTGTCGGACCATAATTTACGGATCGCCTACCGTGCCCACTGATCCCCGATAGGTCGATTCGATTGAACTATCAAACGACATTAGTTTATGATTTATTGTCAGGCAAGAAATACCAATCAAACAAACAAACAAACAAAAAGCATAAATCGTTGACGACCTTCAAGTTGTAACTTAAGCTTGAATAAACTGTACTTACCATGTATAAGAAGCTAAGCCAAGAAAAATTGCTTTTCACATAAACATCGGAGATCAAGATTCATTTCGGGTCAAATAAATGATTTGATTGGTCAATCGATTTTTTGTTACATTAAATTGAATTGAATTCAGTTCAATTGTAGTAGCAACTTTTTACTACTTCAATATTTTTACAGGTAGAAGAATTCTATCTTCTGGTAGCAAATTTGCTACTTGCTACTGCTCCTTTTGAACCCTGTAACTATTAACCCATTCCAAGACAGTAAAATTTTACACTAGTCCAAATTGAAAGAGGTTGCAGACGACAGTTCAAAGTTTATGAAATTGTAGATTTTATCAACTCTCTGGGTAGAAAACAGTAGTGTAAAATGTTCAATTCACTTAATTCTCCGCGTCGATACGTCAGAAAAAGATCGACGGATAGATCTCAATATAAATTCGTTCCCCATCTGGGAAGAGCTGGTGTCCTTTATGAGACATTCGTATGTGTTTGTTTAAGGTCAAGGCCATGCTATATTGCCAACCGTTATCGAATTCGACACACGTTCTAAATGGAAAATATTCCCGATTCTAATTCAATTCAAAATATGAATTCACAAGATTTGCGTCATACTGGAACAGAAGAAAGTCAAAATAGTAAATTTCTTTCAACAGTTTCATCACAGGACTAGGGATTCGTTCAAAGGCTTTCAACATTACATTATGTTTTTGTGCGGACAAGTCTTTTTTCATCTGATCTGTTTGGAGTTCTAACGCTCTGTTTACTTCCGCATTGAACACCACAATCGGGCTACTGCGGAGACCGCGTTGAAGAAGAGTTGACTCTGGAAAGACTTGGTCTAAATGAATGAATCCACCAGCTTGAAAAGCAAACCAGAGTCTTCTAGCAATATCAAGCCAATCAAAACAATCTTTTAGGAGTTCGTGTCTCCGGTAAAACAAATCAAAGTTATACTGTATTAACATTTCTGTTTCTCGCACATTTCTTTCCAAAATATCACCAGTGAAGATTCCATATTCTTGACTGATCAATGCGGTGTCTGATCTGAAGGTTTCGTGCTTACCGATGATATCAAAAGTCACGTGACATGGGTTGCATATTCGATGGATTGGTTTCCAGTGTTCATTCATTTGATCTACGACTGTTATTGTCAAGTAAGTTAGAAACTCTTCAAATGAGACATCAGAGACACAATTTAAGTCGGAATAGTTCGTGTTTGGTCTCAGAAATTTAGCAACAACAATCGATTGTGACGCCCAAAAGTCAGGGAGAAAGAATTTGTCAATGAACGTGGACCACAACCGAGCATACGGGTTTCTTGCAAACATGACGTGTCTCCGTCGACCCCTACCTTGATAAATTGTCATGTCATTTGACACGTTTGCAGCTGATGTTATCTCGATGTTTTTGACGACCCCGTATTGTGTATGGTATCTAACGATATCAGAAGGTTTAGAAACAGAAACATCGTCAAAATCACCGCTCAAATATCGCATCACTTGCTTCCAGAAAGTGCTTCCGGCCTTTGGAACGATACAGTGACTGACACCATTGATCGTCCATATATTTCCAGAAGAGGCCAAATTTGGCATCAACTTTTGAACTTGTCGGTCCGAACACACTCGCTCCACGTGGCGTATTCTGTGTTTGTTTACTTCCCTCTGTTTTAATATCTGATTCTCGCTCTCATTCTTAAAATGTCTGTACACCTACAATTTACAGAGAGCAGATATAAATCTAAAAACCGATTGACCAATCTAATCATTCATTCAGGAAGCGGACTTTGAATTTTATGTCAAGTATTTTTGTCGGTTTGGCGACTTAAACGTGTAACTATAGCTTATTCTACGCCGTTTATGTCGCAAACCAACCAATTTACTGTTACTATCGTTTAAAATCTAAGTTGAACTTTCTATTGGAGACAAGTGGGCGTGGCCAGCGATCTTAAGAAATACAAGCGGCCGCTCATTTCAGAAGTTCTATATCTATAAATCAACGAATACTTAAATGACATAGCATTGAATGTAGGCTTAAAAATGTCTAACTCGATTACATACCTACATAGTATGTGACCAGTGGTGTGAATTTGATAATTGACCAATCTTGAATGTCAATCAAGGAATCAACCCACCAATCAAATCATTTATTCAGCCAAGACCGGAGCTTTGAACTCCAACATTGGCCGCCATTTTTGTTAACCTTTTTTTGTTGGATTGGTTACTTAAACGTCGTAGCTACAGCTTATTCAGGGCTGTAGTTACGACGTGTAGGTTGCCAACCAACTATTTTACTGTTTTGTTACATGCTACTGGCCATAAATTTTGCAAAATAACACCGTCAAAAATTGAAGTGGAACTTCCTGTTGGAGTAAATGGGCGGAGCCTAGGGAGTCGGTGGGCGGAGCCAGCAATTGGTCAATTTCCCCAAGTTTGGTCCCTAGTATCAAGGTCCTTTCTACCCAAGTGACATTTTTCTGACGAACTGTTTAGACGTTTGTTTCATGATAACACAAGTTTTATCATAAATATTCCAGGAAGAACGATTAAGGACTTGGGGATTTTGGAAGTTGCTCTTTTTTAGAGTTTTTTTTAAGTTTAGATCCCTCGAGAGGGACCGTTTTTGATCCCGGGGTATCATTTAAAAACTCTTAATGGACAATAATCTATTCAGGCATGCCAATAGGGCATAGCCTCAAATATAAATGCAATTGAATGTTTTGAAGAATATTGAAGTTGCTCTTTATGAGCGTTTTTCTAGAACTCAAGCCCCGAGGATAGGACCGTCTCTGACCCCCAGGGACATCAAATAAACACGCTTTGTAGACATTCATCTATTATGCTACATTTCAAATATAAATACCCTTGGATGCCTAGTTTCGGACTAGAGGCTTTTTTAAGTTGCGTTTAATAAGCGTTAAATGGGAGTTTTTTCCAAGTATGGATTCTTGGAGCAGGGACGTTCTTTTCGACTTAGAAAGAAATTTGCACAATCTTCAAGTGGTAGAACTTCACCTAGGAATGTCTCAGATAAGAAGGGCCTAAGCTTCCTGATTTGGAAGAATATTTTTAAACATTGGGGATTATTTTCCTTTTTCGGATGCAATGCCAACCATAATTTTCATTAGAATTGAATCATCTTAAACAACTTTAACATTTACTTTAGTTTAATCAGGGTCGTCTTTTTCGCTTTACATGAGATGTCCTAAATCGCTCATCTGAATCACTTTTTAACATTGAGCCAAAACTGTGGCCTCTAGAGTGTAAACGTAGAAAATGTCTTTAGCACCCCACCATCCTTCCACGTGTTTTCCATTAGAATATTCCTATAATCAATAGGCTTCGTCCTTAGGATCTAACAATCATCCTGGCCAAAATTGAAAAAGAATTGAGATAATACTGTGAACAAAGAAATTGTCACTATGGTCCATTTTCACGTGTGGTTTCAATAGAACCTTCCCATAATCAAAAGGCTTCATCCTTAGGACCTTAGTCAGGCCACGTTTCATGAAGATGGAGCCCAAAATCGTGATCTCTATAGTGTAACAAAGAAATCGTCATTAAAACCCCTTTTCCCGTCTTTTCCAATAGAACCTTCCCATAATCAACAGGGTTCATACTTATGACAAAACAATTATTCTGACCAATTTTCATGAAAACTGTGACCTTTAGAGTGAAAACACGTCAAATGTTGACCAACTGTTATCATTTTGAGACTGTTTGAAATTAACTGCCAAGATTGAAGGATCAGAATTTGGAATAAATGTACGCCCCGAAGAATAATAAATAAAAAACAAGAGGCCCATGAGGGCCTGAGACGCTCTACTGGTTATCAAGTTTTCCGTTAAAAAAATCTGATATTTAAGGAAGTTAATTGCTCAAAGAAGAATGCATAAAGAAAAAAAGGGGGCTTTATCCCCTTTATCATTTTAACCAACAATCCTCAAGGCCCCTTTTCCCATGTTTCATGACGACTCCACTCCATTTCCAAAAGAAAGTTACCTTATGACCCTACAATCATTCTGTGAATATTTCATCAGAATTTGACAATAATTGTGGACTTAATCACATAAACAGGATTGTTTTGAATGAAAATCAATAAGGCCCATTTTCCTGTGTTTTCTGATGGATCAATTTCATTCCAAAAGGAACTTCCCTTACAACCCGACAATTGTCCTGTGAAATTTAAAAGATAATGATTGTGATCTTCATCACATACACAAGAATGTTTTGAATGATAATCTGTAAGACCCCTTTTCCTGTGTTTCAAATGCCACAATTATTCCATGCATCTTTGAAGAGAATCCAATAAAACTGTTGACTTTATTGTGTTAACAAAGATATTAAATTCAAGTTCTCATAGGGCCCCTTTTCCCGTGATATTTTACTGTTGGTTTTATACTTCTATGAAAGTTAAAAGTGAATCCGATGAAATATTGGAAATTCATTATGTTTACTAGAATATTCAAAAAAAAAAAAAAAAAAAAATCATATGGCCCCTTTTTACATGATACTTGATGAATTGTACCCAGTTCTGAAAAGAACCATCTAAGTATTTGTACAATCATTCTGTGAAATTTTGAAGTGAATCCGGTGAAATCAAGGGACATCATTGTGTTAACCAGAATATTTAAAAAAGTTTTTCATAAGGCCCCTTTTTATGTGACCCTTGCTATAGTCAGATCCACTGTCAAAATCAACAATTAGAATGATGGTACAATCAATATGTTTAATCTGTGGAATTTATTGTGTTAATGAGTTTATAGTGAAATATTCATAGGGCCCCTTTTCTCATGATACTTTACAGAACAAACCAAATTTCAAAAGGATCAATTCTAATGAAGGTACAACCATTCTTTAAAAGTTAAAGAGAATCAATGAAAACAGTGGACTGGATTGTTTCAAGAATTTTTGTAACTAAATTTTCATAAGGCCCCTTTTTCTGTGAAACTTAACAAATCAGACCCAATGTACAAAGGAACAATCCTAATGATAGTTTGAAGAAAATGATAAAGACTGAGGACTTTATTGTAATAATGATGTTTTGTAATAAAATTTTTATAAGGTCCCTTTTCTTGTGTCACTTAACCAATCAGACTTAATTTACAAAGGAACAATCCAAATGATGGTACAATCATTCTATTAAAGTTTGAAGAGATTCTGATAAAGACTGAGGGCATTGTTGTGTTTATGAGGATTTGGTAATACTTTTTCATACAGCCCCTTTTCCTATGATACTAGACAGATCAGGCCCAATTTGGAAAGAAACAATCCTTATGATGGTACAAACATTCTGTGAAAGCTCTGGACTTGGTAACAAGGATTTATAAATGAAATTTTCATAAGGCCTCTTTTCCTGTGTTTCTTGACAGTTCAAACCCTGTTATGAAAAGAATGATAGTTATGACCGTCCAATCATTCTATGAAAGTTTCAACAAAATCTGATCAAAGCTGTGGGCTTTATTGTGTTAACAGGGTTTTATTAATTGAATTTTCATATAGCCCCTTTTCCCATGCTATTTGATGGCTCTGAACCAATTCCAAAGGGAACTCTTCTTACAAAAGTATAATTATTCTGTTTGAGTATAAAGACAACCCCATCTCATCTGTGGACTTACAAGCATTAATTAAGAGTTTTTTAATTGAATTTTCCTAAGGCACCTTTTCCTATGTTTCTCAATGGATCAGACCCAATTTGAAAGGAACAATCCTTATGATGGTACAATCATTATGTGAAAGTTTGAAGTCAATCAGGTGAAATCTAGGGCCATTACATATTAACTAAGATTTTTTTATTAAATTTTCATAGGGCCCCTTTTCCCATGAAACTTGATGGATCAAACCTACTTCCGAAAGGAACAATCCATTTAATGTAATAATCATTCTGGGAATGTTTGAAGAGAATTTGTTGAAAACTATGGACTCTATTGTGTTTACGAGAACTTTTCAATCCAGTTTTAATCGGGCCCCTTTTTCCCGTAGTCCTTGACTGATCATACCAAATTTTGAAAGGAACAATTCTTATGATGGTACAATCATTCTGTGAAACTTTGCAGTCAATCAGATGAAAACTGTGGACTCTATCGCGTAAACGAGGATCTTTGAATTAAATTTTAATAAGGCCCCTTTTCCCATGTTTCTTGAGGAATCATATCCGATTCCAAAAGGTACAATCCTTATGATGGTACAATCATTCCGTGAAAGTTTGAAGAGAATCCGTTGTAAATTGTTGACTCTAGATTATTAATGAGAATTTTTTATTAAACATTTCATAAGGCCCCTTTTTCCTGTGTTTCTTGAATGATCATACCAAATTTCAAAAGGAATAATCTTTATAATAGTACAGTCAATCTGTGAAAGTTTGAAAGATGAAAACTATTGACTCCAGAGTGTTAACAAGAATTTTTTAATTAAATTTTCATAAGGCCCCTTTTCCCCTGTTTCATGACAGATCAGACCCATTTTCGAAAGGAACGATCTTTATGTTTGTACAATCATTCTGAGAAAGTTTGAAGAGAATCCGAAGAAAACTGTGGACTCTAACGCGTAAACGAGGATTTTTAATTTAATTTTTAAATTTTCATAAGGCCCCTTTTCCCGTGTTTCTTGACGGATCATACCAAATTTCGAAAGGAACGATCCTTATGTTGGTACAATCATTCTGTGAAAGTTTGAAGAGAATCCAATAGAAACTGTGGACTCTATCTCGTAAACGAGGATTTTTTAATTAAATTTTCATAAGGCCCCTTTTCCCGTGTTTCTTGACGGATCAGACCCATTTTCGAAAGGAACGATTCTTATGTTGGTACAATCATACTGAGAAAGTTTGAAAAGAATCCGATGAAAACTGTGGACTCTATCTCATAAACGAGGATTTTTAATTGAATTTTTAATGAATTTTCATAAGGCTCCTTTTCCCGTGTTTCTTGACAGATCAGACCCATTTTCGAAAGGAAAGATCCTTATGTTGGTACAATCATTCTGAGAAAGTTTGAAAAGAATCCGATGAAAACTGTGGACTTTATCGCGTAAACGAGGATTTTTAATTGAATTTTTAATGAATTTTCATAAGGCTCCTTTTCCTGTGTTTCTTGACGGATCATACCCAATTTCGAAAGGAACGATCCTTATGTTGGTCCAATAATTCTGTGAAAGTTTGAAGAGAATCTGATGCGAACAGTGGACTCTATCGCGTAAACGAGGATTTTTTAATTTAATTTTCATAAGGCCCCTTTTCCCGTGTTTCTTGACAGATCATACCCATTTTCGAAAGGAACGATCCTTATGATGGTTCAATCAGTCTGAGAAAGTTTGAAGAGAATCCGATTAAAACTGCGGACTTTATCGCGTAAACGAGGATTTTTAATTGAATTTTTAATTAAATTTTCATAAGGCCCCTTTTCCCGTGTTTCTTGACGGATCATACCCATTTTCGAAAGGAACGATCCTTATGATGGTACAATCATTCTGTGAAGTTTGAAGAGAATCTGATGAAAAATGTGGACTTTATCGCGTAAACGAAGATTTTTTAATTAAGTTTTAATTAGGCCCCTTTTCCTGTGTTTCTTGGCGGATCTGACCCTATTTCGAAAGCAAGGATCCTTATGATGGTACAATCATTCTGTGAAAGTTTGAAGAGAATACGATGAAATTTGTGGACTTTATCGCGTAAACGAGGAAAAGTTTAACGGACGCACGGACGCCGGACGGGAAAAAGCCATCGCTATAGCTCTAGTTGCCTTAGTAGAGCTAATAAAAACTAATAGGCCTAAATAAATAACAACAACAGCAGCAGCAGCAGTAACAACAACAAGGATAACAAACAACACTTATAACTTGGATATTGTCAGTATTTTCATCTTTCAAATTGTTGCATTTCTACTCGATGGTTTATCATTCAGTTTTCTACATTTATTGTTACAACTCTAATGAAATAGACACATATACCTACCTCGAAACTTGGCTGATCATATCTTTGTTGGCCTGAAAAGAATACTCTTAATAATTGAGATAATCATCAAATATTCTTTGCATTTTTACTCGGTGGTAAATCATTTATATATCCACCCGAACTTGGCTGATCATATCTTTTTTGGCCTGAAAAAATACTTTGAATATTTACGATTATCGCGAAAATAACATATCAAATATTCATAGCAATCACGACGTCAAACATCTTTGTTGATTGGCGACATAATTGTCGTAACTACAGCTTATTTTCCACCCAATGATTTCCCCCTTATTTTCAGTCACCGACAGAACTTTGCAACCAAATGTCGTTTGAAAAATATCTCAGACAAGCATCCTTGTTGAAGGCCCTCGACGAAAGTCCACCCTTAATAAAGAACGGAATTATTTTAAAATTTCACGTACCAAAATTCAAAAGATAAATAAGAAACGAATAAGATGAAATGGGTCGGTTTGAGGCAGGGTCTTCTTAATTTCAGCGTAAAACTGTAGTTTTGACTTTAAAGTCGCCATATCAACAAAAAATCTTGAAATGAATGTTGGAGTTTAAAGGTCACATCGGGTCTAAAGTATGATTCGATTAGTCTATCGACTTTTTGATTGAAGGTCGCGATCAGTGAATTAACGTAGATAGTCGTGACTTTCGATCACGGCTATCCACGTTAATTCCCTGATTGCGAGTTATAACTCGTTGTGGGAAAAGGGTCTGTGAGTCAATTTCAAATGAATATTTCCTCAGAGAACATTTACAGATTATAATGTATATAGAGTATGCCTTTTCTCGACTTAGCGAAGTTTCCCCGCCTACATAGTACAAACTACTACCCTCCGGTATCTAACACAAATTATTTTGTTATTCATAACCATCATAGAAAAAATATTTCTATATTTTGTTAACATCTAAGACAAACATGTCTGTTTTTGTTTTTGTTGTTGTTGTTTTAATAATCTCATATAAAAGTTTCTGAACATAGTTATTATCCCAGACAAAGGTTTCTGTATTTTATAGTCATCCCAGAAAAAAACATTTCGATATTCCATAATCATCCTAGACAAACGGTTTTGTATTAAATTCATACCAGACAAACGTTCCTGTATTTTGTAATCATCCCAGACAAACTGTTTTGTATATTAAATTCATACCAGACAAGCGTTCCTGTATTTTGTAATCATCCCAGACAAACGTTTCTGTTTAAGTAATCATCACAAAGATTTTCATATCTTGTAATCATCGCAGAAAAGCGTTTCTGTACTTTTTTATCATCCAAGCAAACGCTTTTGTATTTTGTTATCATCCCAGGCAAACGAGTTTTTTTTTTTTTTTTTTTTTTTTTGATTTCATAATCATACAAGACAAACATTTCTGTATTTTGTAATCATCCCAGACAAACGTTTTTGTATTTTCTTATCATCCCAGACAAACGTTTCTATATTTTGTAATCATCCCAGACAAGAGTTTTTGTATTTTTCTATCATTCCAGAAAACTTATCTCTATTGTATTTTTATCATCCCAAACAAACGTTTCTGTATTTTTATATAATGGACCCATCCGTTATCCAAGGATATTAGTAGAGTTGACCGATTGTTGGCCCCGCCCACTGACTCCGCTTGCGACGCTAATGAGCTCCAACAGGAAGTTTCCCTTCGATTTTAAACGGCGTTCTTTTGCAAAAAAATATGACCATCAGAGTTTAATGAAAAAGTAAAATTGTTGGTTGGGGTCATTAGTTTCGTAACTACAGTTTGAGGAGGCAGCTTGAAGAGGGTGCGGCTACGACGTTAAGTAGCCAACCAACAAAAAAGGTTCACATGAAGTTACCTCCCGCCTAAATGAATGATTTGATTGGTCGATTGGTTCTTTGATTGACAGCTGTCATTGGTCACTTCGTCATTTTGAGCAGATGTTTGTATAAAAAACCATTGATCTCTACATCGAATTTGATGTCAGCCCGATTAGCTCAGTTGGTAGAGCACTTGACTTCAAACCTCAAGATCACGGGTTCGAGCCCTGGGCTGACCATATCAACTAAATCAACTAATTGTCTTTCGGATGAGACGTTAAATCGAGGCCCCGTGTGACGATGCTATCCATCGAGCACGTTAAAGAACCAGGCGGAGCTCTCAGCAGTTTCGTCCTGTATCCTTGCACTATCCCCCGTAACAACTAACCGTCTTCTGGGGGCGTCGCTCATATGGGCATGTGCTACGGTAGCGACGATAAATAAACGGAAATACACATCGAATTTGAGTTATACTTACTTTGAAATGTGATATATGTATCACGCCGCAACATCAGGATGAGAAGTATTTTTCCACCAACTATCATCAAGAAGTATTTGCTGGTCAATTTCCTGTTCATTTTGACCATTTTATGCCTGTGGTAATCACCGAACGCTCCGTGTACAAAGACCTGTGTATGGGCTTAAAAACTATCTTTATTTTTAATCAGCACGTGCGCAAAGTAGCAATCGATTAATGTTATCCGCTGTTGACTCTTGCTTTAACTCAAATACTTTAAAGTCCGTTAGGAAAATGCATGGCGTCCGAATTAGCACGGATTATTGAAAAAATAGTGAATAATGTCTTTGCCCATATAAGGGAGAGGATCGGTTTAAAAAATTGAAGTTTTCAGATAGTTTGTTCCCTTCCCGACGTAGCATAATGCCATTTATTTTATTTATTTTTTAGTCGTTTTATCAATATATTCATTTAAGTGAAAAACAAAAGCCGCTACACGTTCAGAAGACGCGATAATCCGAGAAATCTTGATAAAGAGAAACCTAAACAAAAAGTTCATTCATGCCCCCTCGTATTGCGTGCGTCGATAAGAAAATCAAACTTTGAACTCCGATATTATAATGAGCTTTTTTGTTTATTTGGCGACTAAAATGTCGTAACTACAGCTTATTCAAGCTGTAGTTACGATGTTTAGGTCGCCATGACATGCGTCGTCTGTCTCTCTTAGGCGAATAATATATAGCGCGTTTGAATGGGATGAACAGCTACTTGCTCGGATCGAATGTTGTGATTGTACCGGTGTGAGAAAGGACATGATTCATTGGTTTGGTGCGACAGCAGGCGCGATATAATTGAGGAATCGCTGGCTCCTCCCAATGACTCCGATGGTAACGCCCACTGACTCCAACAGGAAGTACTACTTCAATAGTAACCGGTGTTATTTTGCAAAAACTATGGCCACTAAAACGTAACAAAAAAACACAATCGTTGGTTGGCGACCTTAACGTTTAAGTCGTCATAAAAACCCGAAATGCTTCATATATATGTCGGCCATTGGCGGAGTTCAACGTTCATTTCCGGTCTAAATGAATTATATGATTGGTCGATTGTTTTTTTGATTGACGCACGCGATCGGTCAATGGAAACACTTTGAAAGTGGCGTTAAACCTCATACAACGAATAAACTCGCGATCAAATTTGAGTTTGGAGTTGGAAGGACTGAGATCTTTTTTAAACACGCAGTACTGTTTTGCGACATTATCTGACAATTTCCGATGATAAACGTCTGATCATATCATCATTAATTAATAACAGAATATGCGGATTATTTTAACTTCCGATCCTGGCACTATAATTTGTACACTGAAACGATTTTCTTTTTGATTGTTTGTTAGTTTTTTGTTTCCGAAAAATAAAAATCCCTGTTTCTGAAAAAAATCTTTATTTGGTTTTTTGAAGTAAGTTTTTACTATCATTTACAGTAAACTGACACTAACTATACTAAATAATCATTTTTTTCTGGGTGTGTGTGTGGTTTATATGGTACGAGAAGCAAGCTTTTACGTATGAAAGCAATTTCCATCTCCTGGGTATCCCAAAATAGAGCATTTCTGGAATCTGTTAAATAACACAATCGGCTAGATTTGTACAGAACGCCAATTTTCAATTTAACATCGACGGATGGGGTATTTTTATTTTTCGTGCTTTATCAGGAGCAAGACGATGGTGATTTCTTTTCCCTCAAAGTTTCCCACTAACGGGTGGATAATGTTGAATGGGATGAACAGCTAGAAGCTCAGAAAGGATTTAGAGGTATAGTACTGGTGTTAGAATTACCAGGAATCCATGGTTAGGTGCTCCAGCTGCCGCGATATGACATATCGTTTAACCACATTCAATCAATAAAAGTTTTGATATCTAACACGAATAAGCCTCCGAAGCTTGTACGTTACAGGAACCATTTTCAACAATTCCTCGGGCTAGAATTTTGAAGTTACTTCAGGAATTACGATTTTCGTGACTTTTTGAAAAGAGGAATTCTTTCTTTGTTTTTGGCTTGGTAGTAACAATCAATTTCTTCACTATCCATAATGTTTTCTACCCATAATATCAAAGATTTTCTAAATTCCACCAACTTGAATTTGTCCTCTGCAGTCTGAAAAATATTCGCAATTACAAGAGGAATTCAAAGAGATAGTTTCAGTGTAGATAATTAATATGGGTTTATCTGATACACATTCTTTTGTATTTACACAGTTGGACAAAGTCTTAGTTTTGGCAAACACAGCTACATTGTAATTCAAAAGGTAGTTACGATGTTTATGTAGACAAACGGCAATGTATAAACATGTAACTATGATAATTCGTCTCTATATGGCCTAGTAACGTTACAAATGTCCGCCCTTATTTGATGTATGTTTTTGCCTGGTCGCATTGAATGCCATAAAGTTAAATCTTGATTGTAATTTTAAAGACGTGAAATATCATGTGATTTAATGACCGAATACAATCACGGTGATGTAAAATCCCGGGTTTGTACAGGAAATGGTTAAACTGAATATTATGAATAATTTTTAGGGTGGTATGAATAAATGTAAAGGTCTGAATACGGTTAAAATTGCAATATGCGACCACTCAAGAGGTCAACATCTGGTCGTCTAAGAGAATGGTCGTTTCATACATTTTTATAACATAAATGAGGCATCGTTTCGACTGCATTCATGGATTATTGCAGGATTCTCAAGTATCAATAAGACGATTCCAATGAAATCAATCAAAGTGGAATTAAAGATTTGACAAATTTATCATGAAAAACGTCCAGGTATGAAGATCTTTTATCATTGGATAGAGAATTCTGTTGCTGGTCGCTTAATTGAAATGGTCGCATAACAGAGGTGGTCGCTTACGCAAGGTTGCTTTTACTTGATATCAGCCCCCTAGAATGCATCCGTAGACTATCACCTCTATCAGTGCCAGGAAAAATCTGGATCTGGCTAAGTCTAGTTTTATCTAAGATCGTATGCCAATGGTCCATTATAATTCTCAGTTGAAAACAGCCCAACGACATTTTATAATACGGATCACTGACAGGGGAAAAATCCCTTATCGCGAGGGTAATAAAAACCCGTATTATTATCATAATGTCCATATAAAACTATTAAATTACGACAAAAACCATAGTGGGAATCAATAAAGAAAGTAACATTTTGCCACACAATCCTTTATAAAAAAATGAAATTATATAAATGCTGAGACGGAAAAAAAATACTTACTTCAAGCAATTTCTCCTTTTGTCTCAATGTAATTAATTTTACATTGCACTTACTTCTAATTTCACCCTAATGTTATTTGTAACCTTTTTGAATCTGGATTAGTTTAATATTTTGTCAGTAATGGGTTGAAGCAGTTGCTAGAACGCCCAAAAGTATCGATTTCTAGTCCTGGTAAGCGTTTACGATAGTGAGGCGATCTTTACCGCTTTATAACCGGTACCCTTTTTACTCTGTAATAAATTAACGGATCGCTACCTCGTATATTCTTAGTTTAACCCATTCAACGACGAAATCTTAACTTTACCAACATTGAATAAATTAGTAAAGGGTTTTAAACTAAAGAGAGAGGCGCAGTGGCTTAACCGCACTACTACAGGTGGGTAAACTGCGGATTGAGATTAAGTGCCTTGCCAGTGAACAAAGCCAGGTGACGCTTGGCTTTGAACTCGTGAATAATAAAGACCCGGCTTTCAAGGCAACATCACGGGTTACGACTTAAATCATTAAATAAAAAACCTTTAATTCGACATTACGTGACATAAAGAACACCGTAGGTGCGCGAGTAAAACGTCGTAACTACAGCTTCAATAAAGCTTTAGATACGACATTTTGTTCGCGCACCAACAATGCACGTGTTCAGGGTCAACATGTTCCTTTACAAAAATTATCGGATAGAATCACGAACCAATCTCTAAATAGCTACAACCCCTTATAACCGACAATATACACTGATCAACAGAGTAACGTTATCCCGACAAGGGAGTTTGTATGGAATACCAGAAATTATTCGTTTGATGGCCATTGACGACTCAAAAAGGGGGGGGGCGTTTGTTGGCGACTTAAATATCGTAACCACGGTTTGAAAAACTATGATTACGATCTTTTGGCCGCCAACCGACGTGATCTTTCTAACGTGTCGGATACAAACGTTGTAGCTCCTACAGAAAGTTATGATTTGATTGGACAATGGATATACTGGCAGCGACGATTCTTCAAATTAACCTACATCACCGGGGAATTTCCTTTTCTCAAAGAACACGTGTTAACCGTCTGACAAAAAAGTGCCATATTGTAAATGCGGAGGGTCTCGACCCTGGTCAGATTGCGCGGACTGAGCAGATGGGCCGGGATCGAAGCTTCTTCGCTCTTGGTAGAATTTCGTAATCTAAAATAGATAATATACCTTACTATACGTTTTTGTCCTCGAAAAACTTACCTTCTCGGATTTCCTCTTTCGAATATCTTTGTCGTGGTTTTTTTCTCTCCTTTTTTTATAGGGTTCAATTTTAGTCTTAGGAATCAAATTCGGGTCTCCCTTTTACACAGTATTTGAAAATCATATATGGTGTTTTTATGCTTTTTTTTGCTGTTTTTTCATCTAAATTTTCATACTAATTTTGAATTGTCGTTTGCAACTTCATTGATTTTGGAACAGTCTAAAATATTGTCGCCTGATCATTTATTCTCAATTGACGGTATTAGAGTTTCTTTGATGTTTTTTCGAGTTTTGATCATTTATTCACTTTGATAGCTACGGCGAAAATGGCTGTAATCTTAAGACGTTTTTATTTGATATTCTCACGCATGCTTGAAAATAGAGGATTTAATTTTGCAACTGTTTAACCCTTTCCTGTAAAATCTCTGGGTTTAACGACCCTGTGATTTTATTATTGAGAAAACATTGTTGGAAAAGTAGAAAGTGCTTGTAACAAGCAGTTTCTTCTTTTCCCACTATATTTTCTACGCTATAGGTTGTTTACTATTCAAATTGCGCCAAATTTTAATAGTCGTCTGAATTTTCTTTCAAATTGGACGAGACTAAAATTTTGGGAAAAAAGGGAAGGGTTAATTGGTCTGAAATAGGCGGAATCTTCAATTCATTAACCAGTTACCAGACGACAATATTTCGGACTGGTCCAATTTGAAAGTTTCAGTTTAAGTTTCATGACAATTTTACAATTTTCGGTCCTTTCGGGTAGAAGATATTGTGGGAAATGAAGGAATTGCTTGTTTTTAGCTATTTCTCCATTTTCCACAATGTTTCACTAATGAGCATTTTCTCATTTTTTCACAATCTTTTCCTTTTTCTTTTTTGTGGGGCACCAAAAAGCGGGCTTGTGTGGAATTTGGTTAACCAATTACAAACAGACAACTTCTTGGACAAGTCCAAAATGAAAGAGTTTTGAAATAATATTTCAAAGAGTGTTTAGATTTTAAAATAAGTGCCATACATAGGGTTGAAAACATTATGGGAAAATGTTGATTGCATGTGACAAGCAATTTCTCCTTACCCAACAACTTTCCCTACTTTTTCTATTACATGTATATGTGCTTTTTTGGGCATTATGGGCTTCGAATGAAGGGCTAAAATGCCTAAACATCAAAGGAAACGAAACAACAAAGACCAACGTTCGTCTTTCTGTCCGTAGAGATTTTTGTGTGCGCAACTCCTCCTACATTTTCAATGAATGATCTATCACTTGCCACAATTAATCCCTACAATGTCAATTTGTACTCGAGATAAAAATTAAATTAGTTTCTCAAGTTGTTTCGTTATTATCTGCCTTTGCTTTAGCAAAATCACTTAAAATTAACGAGTGTGTTTTTTCACTGACAAGTCGCTTTGCGCGTATATGAGCCTCTCTGAAGCTATTGTGCGTCATCGTCTCTTTTCTTTTGTAAACATTGTTTATCAAACTTAATTCGCTTCAAATTATTGTCCGAGACAACTTGTTATTGATCAATCGCAGCTGTCAATCAACGAATCAATCGACTAATCAATTCATTAGTTTAGACCAGAACTGAATTTTGAACCCCGACTTTTGCCGACATTAATTTCAAGTAAATTCTGTGTTTGTCGAAATCCCGGCTTATTCATGCTATTCGTTAAACGGAAAGTAGACATTATGCAAACTTGTATTCGGTTGTCGCCTTGTAGGATCCTTGGAAGAAACACTATAAAATAATAATCGCTTTTGATTTTTTTTAAGTTTTGGTTGAAAAAAATGCTTCGAAAATAACAGTTAGATTTCGGACGGAAGGGCATCAAGTCGGACAGATGGAATTCAGCATTATCCGTCTTTTTCGATATTTAGATACTACTGAGCAATTTAGATAGAACATATAGCCAAAAGCTTCAAAGCTTATAATTTCACTAGCAATTGTATAACAGTTTATGGAGGGATTAATCGAATTGACCAGTCTCTGGTCCCGCCCGATTACTTCCTTAGCCCTGCCAATTGACTATGAAAGGAAGTCCCGCTTCAATTTTAAACGACGTTATTTTGAAAACACTCACACACACATATATATGGCCAGTAGCTTATAACAAGAAAGTAGTACAGTTGGTTGGCGACATAAACGCCGTAACTACAGCTTGAATAAGCTGTAGACACGAAGTTTAAGTGGCAAAACCAACAACGGAGAAGAAAATTCATTTCTGGTCTCAATGAATGCTTTCATTTATCGACTGGTTATTTGACTGACAGCCGCGATTAGTCATATGTTCACCAGTACAGTGAACATTTTATAATTCTGATGAAAAAGAAAGAAAGAGATAATAATAGAATAAATGGATAAATAAAATGACGTCATAATATCGTTGGAGTTATTATCGACATTTCAAATTCCGAAATGACAGTATCAAATTGAGGGATCGCTAGCCACGCTTACTGACTCCGATAGGAAGTTCGACTAAGATATTGAAAGGCGATTTTTTCCTCAAAATTTATGGTCAGGTTCGTGAAGTGCGTGATTGCAATTTTCAGTTGTGTCTTACAACCACAGTTTCTATTTATTTTTAGCTAGCAGAGCGTCAGCTTCAAAATCTTAACAGACAAAATTGTAAGGTCGTCTCAAAGTTCAACGAGTGCAAACTGTCACTGGAGGCTTAACCACTAAATCTGTTAAATGCTTACGCCATAAAAAATAATTCTCTACTCAAATTGTAGAGAACTTCGTCAAAAAGCATGCTATTTAACCCATTCCCACTCAAATCCGCCTTTTAAGCATCTCAAAAAAGCTTTGGAAAACATTTTAGACAATGAAGAAATTGTAACAAGCAATTTCCTCAATGTCCACGATGTTTTCTACCAAACAAGGGAAAGATTTTCTAAATTCAATCATGCTTTGCTAGCTTACAGTAGTGTCAGTACTTTGATTGAATACTTTACATCTCAGTTTCATCTATCAAAAAAGAGCATTCTGGTTGGCCGATTACCTCGATTTTAAGCTTGCAGCTATTTTGTATTTTTCCGTAATAAAAATAATTCCATAAAAAAGGTATCAAAAATGTTTAAAAGTAAAAATTATATTTTTCGTTTCATACTCCATGGAATTTAAATAATACTATCTTCAGCTCTTGAGTCTTGTTCGTACAATACCTTCTATATCGGAGATAACCATTGTTTGTCCTACCTTTATATGGCTTGACAGATTCGAGGAAATTGATGAGTTTGCGCCATACGGTTTGCTAGTCATTTCATATGGCAGGGCTTGTGCTAGAATTTAAAACAGAGGAGTAATTGACTTCTTGACCCAGGAGTTCTAGGAGTCAAAACCTTTTTTAAGGGGTACAACTGATTTTAAAGGGGTCAAAACAACAGAAAAGAGTAAATAATGAGTAGAAAGTTGAAGTTCTAAGTGTCAACTGACCCTTTCCTGTTAAGATATGATATAAGCAATCAATTTATACAAATGTTCAATAGTTTATAAGATACATCGTTTAAATGACCTATTTTGAACCTTAGAAATCTTCTCAAGGGGGTCAAGATGACCCCTTTTAGAGAATTTTCTAAGGGTCAAAATAGGATATTTTCAGATTTTTGAGGGCTAAAACCAACGCTTGCTAATCAGACTCAAGCCCTGTTTGGTGATTCTTTAATACTGTTAAATTGTCTGTCCAATGTATTGATGTTCAGAACAGCCTGAAATATTAGTCCGAGATCGTTTGCACCACTTGGGATTCAGTGTTCTCCATGAATTTCAAAGCTCCTAGATTTCAGTATTATACTGAAATAACTCAAAGTCGTACTTATACACCGCTGTTAATTGATCGAGAAGTCTTGGTGGTAAACTTTTGTAGGCTATTATCATCATATTACGCTTTTGGTGTTTTAATTCAGTTATCATATCTTTATTTTGCGAATCCATAGCTTCAAAAATTGTTTCAAGGAATACTCCGGTTTTGTTCTGATTAAATTTTCTTTCGTTCAATAGTTTCAAAGGCAAAGAAATGTTTGTGTGAATATATCCATTTATTTGGAAGGCTTGCCACAAGCGCTGTGAAATTTTCAGTGGTTCAAAGCAGTCCTTATCATTTTCGTTCGCAAGACTAAGGTAATTCGTAGCAAGCATTTTTATTTCTTTTCTGGATCGTGTATTTTTGTTACTCTCCTCTTCTAAACCATGTAAACCAAAGTTTTCAATTATGAAAGCAGAGTCCTTATCAAATGTTTCTTGCTTCCCTATGACATCAAATTTTGCATGACATGGACTGCAAATGAGGTGCACGGGTTTCCAGTGAGCGTTTAAGTGTGCTACAGGAGTTATCACAATTGATTTAATAAACTCTTCAAACGATATATCGGACTCACATCTCGTGTGTGTTTGTCTCACTGCTTTAGCAACAGCCACAGCAGCTGTCCTCCAAAAGTCTGGCAGAAGTAACTTATCTATATATGCTGACCATAAGCGAGTAAACGGATGTCGTGTGAACATGAAACTTTGAGTACTTGAAAGCATGATAGATCCCAATTGGCTATTTATTCTAGAAGTGATAATGTTCTTGTATCTACTATAATGAACCTGAATTCTGTCAATGTCTGACGGTTTCATAATTTCTCTACCTTTGGCTTTAAAGTCCTTGGCCAGAAATCTCAATACCTGTAGCCAGTACGTGCAACCAACCTTGGGTGTCGAACAGTATGTGACACCACCATAAGTGTATAAATAACCGGAGGGATTAACTCTATGCCAATACTCATTTCTCGTATAATTTCTACATTTATCTCTGATAAATTTGATTCGTTGACGCATTAATTCTTTCTGATCCCTGGGTGGGTTTTCATTACGCCAAAACTCAGTGCCTGTATAATTGCTATACTGATGTCTTATAAAGTTGATTCCTTGACGCATGAAGTTCTTGTTGTCATTAGCCTCATCTTCAGTTTCATACAGTGAAATATTTCCTGAAACAAATAAACAAACATTATCTTTTCTACCATGGTTTACAGAATGCTTACATATAATCATTATCAAAGTTGATTGATTGATTGATTGATTGATTGAATTGGGCTTAGGCGCCGCCGTCGTAGCGCAGTCGGTAGCGCATCAGACTCCTAATCTTCAATAATGGGATGTCATGGGTTCGATCTCTAACAGCGGCTCATATCCTTTCAGTTATTTGTCTCTCACCAATGGGTGGATAATCGTGAACCTAAGTGGGATAGCAGCGGTTAAGCCCATTCACGCCCTCTTTAACAGTATTTCAGTCATATCGCGGCGACTGGAGCACCTAACAATGGATTCCTGATATTTCTCACACCAGTACTACCACTACATCCTTTCCTAGCCTCCAGCTGCTACCCCATTTAGGTTTACGATTCCACCTATTGGTGGAAAACGTTATAGACAGACGTCCGTCATTGGTGAGCACGCGAGAAAAACGTCATTGACAGACGAAAGTCAATAGCGAGTCGGCGAGACAAACGTTATTGACTGGCGTCAGTCAATAGAGTTTGTATGATAACTAATGACTGACTTCGAACCTCAGCGACTTTGTTGTAAAGTCGTTGTTACCACACAATAATTAACTTTTCTGTACAAAACTTTTTATACAATATAAGGATAATTTGTGGTTGTGATTTGTCCTAATTTATGATTACGAAATGAATAAATAAATGTATCTCGCCCGTAGATTGCCAATGCCCATAGATTTTCAAGACTAAATTCGCCATTGATTGACGTTTGTCTCGACACTCTATTTATATTCCAAAAATCTAAATCATTTTTTTGTCTGTTTACTATTTTAGTATCAAATCTACCTAGAACAACAGCTGATTTCATTGAAAAATTGTCGGGTTAGTCTTCACTTATTTACTCAATTTTTTACTGTAAAAAGCATAGAATTTAATTTGATTTTGATATTTTAATAAAGCCACATGATTATCTTGCTTAAAACAGACCATTAAGATATGTTAAAATACGAGTTAATTTAGAGTAGCAATCTGTTTTTCAAAATATTTAAGAGATGAAGAAAATATTTTGTGTTTTCATGGAGGTATGAACCGAAAAACCTAATCACACTGTATTTATTCGCGAAGCGAAGCGGATTCATACATTGTGTGATTAGGTTTTTCGGTTCATACCTCCATGAAAACAAAAAAATATTCTATTCATTTGTTATAATTTAATAGCATCGAGCGAAAAAAAAAAAAAAAAAAAAAAAACCAAAAAGCATACACAATCGCTGCCTGCTCAATTTTTTGTACGTGGAGTTATGAATAATTTTTTTCGACCAATCAGAACGCTCGTTTTTGATAGACGAAACTAAAAACTAAATTATTGTCCCCTCAAATCAAACTTTTAAAGGCTTGGGCCGCTTTGCCACACCCACATGACCTCCGACTTGATAGTTCGACTGTGTTAATAAATGAATAATTTAATTTTTAGTTTCGTCTATCAAAAACGGGCGTTTTGGTTGGTCGTAAAATATTATTCATTACTCCATGAACAAAATTTTGATCACACAGTGATTTTGTATGATTCCGCACAAAATAGTCCCATACAAAAAAGGTATCAACATTTGTAAAGCTTTTGATTTTTTCGCTCGATGCTATTAAATTATAAGAGATGAAGAGAATTTTTTTTGTTTTCATGGAGGTATGAACCGAAAAACCTAATCACACAATGTATGAATCCGCTTCGCGTATTCATACAGTGTGATTAGGTTTTTCTGTTCATACCTCCATGAAAACAAAAAATATTCTGTTCATCTCTTAACACTAATTTGTAAAAATACGTGGTTAGGGACACAAATCCAAGAGCAGACCACAGGTTGGTGGCCTAAATGTCGTAACTTCAGCTTTAATAAGCTTAAGTTACGACGTCTTCGTAGCTAAAACACCATAAATGCTAAATATAAATGTCGATGTTTAAAGTGAACCTCCCGTTCAAACGAACTGTTTGATTGGTCAGTCGATCTTTAAATTGACAGCGGCGATCCTTCTTTTCCCATTGGACTGCGTATCAGGCATCAAAATCTCAAGCCATCTCTTGATAATTTAATTTTTAGTTTCGTCTACCAAAAACGAGCTTTCTGGTTGGACGAAAAAGATATTAATACCTCCACGGACAAAATTTTGAGCATGCAGCTATTCTGTATGCTTGCGCACTAAAAGAGTTCCAAAAAAAGTATCAGAATTTGTAAAATATGCGTGTTCATACAGTGTAATTAGCTTTATCGTTCCATACCTCCATGAAAACAAAGAAAATATTCTCTTAACAAACAACTTCTTCCTTTTCCACAATATTTTCCTACTAGACAATTATTTTTCAATTAAAATAACTTAGAATTGTCTTCTGCAAAACTTTTTGGACAGGTCCAAACATTTAAAAAACAGTAAAGGGTTAATCCATTACCAGAAGACAAATTTAGACCGGTCCAAAATGGAGAATTTGCAGACGACATTTCAAATTGCATTCAGAATTTAAAATATGTGCCAAACAGGGGAGAAAATAATGTGAGAAAATGAGAAATTGATTGTCGCAAACAATTTGCCCTTTTTTCCCATAAAGGTTTGATGATCGTATTTCGTGAGGGAGTCAGAAAATGTCATTATGTGGTAATGTGTTTAAAAAAAGAAACATCCAGGAAAACCTGCATGGCTATAGAACCCCTAAAGTGACATTCCATACTTTTTTCAAAAAATGCAAATGATCCAAATTATTTCGTCATTACGAAATAATTTATCATAATTACGAAATAGTATTTCGTTATTAAGAAATAGTATTTCATAAGTACGAAATACTCTTCAAAGTATTTCGTAATTACGAATTAGTATTTCGTAATCACGAAATGTTATTTCGTAATTAAGAAATAATTTGGATCATTTGCATTTAAAATCAAAGTACTGAAAGTACTGCAAGCTACCAAAGCATTGTTTATTCAGTAATCTACTTTGTTAGACATTATCATGGTAAAGAATAGTTGTGGAAAACAATGTGGAAAATGAAGAAATTGCTTGTTGCAAGCAATGTCTTCATTTACCACATTGTTTTCTACCTAGAGATATAAATACTTTAAAATTAATAACAATTTGAAATTGTCATCTGCAACCTTTAGAATACTCTGATCAGAGTCATTGTGGACACGATGTGCACAAGTGAGCTAAAATACCTAGTAGATGATTGAAATACATAGGAACTACTTTTTATGGCGTAGGCATTTCACGGATTAGGTGGTTAAGCCTCCAGTGACAGTTTGCGATCGTTGAACTTTGAGGCGACTTCAAAATTTTGTCTGTTAACTTAAGCTATCAAAGCTGACGCTTTGCTAGCTAAAAAGTCTGAAATGTCATTTTAGGGGTTCCGTACATGAATGACCCAATAAATGATTTTCATTTTTAGCTAGCAAAGCGTCAGCTTTAAAAGCTTCGCTAACAGACAAAAGTTTGAGGTCGTCTCAAAGCTCAACAACTGCAAAGTGCCACTGGAGGATTCACCACTAATTCGAATGAATGCCTATGCCATAAAAAATAGTTCTTATGCATTTCAGGAATAATGCAAACTCAATTCGAGTTGTAGAGAACTCTTTGAAAAGCATGCTATTTAACCTCTACCAATTCAATTCCTGCTTTTTAAGCACCTTGAGAAAAAGCTTTAGAAAGCATTGTGTTCAATGAAGAAATTGCTTGTAACAAGCAATTTTTTAAATGTCCACAATGTTTTATACTCAACAAGGGAAAGATTTTCTATATTCAACCAACTTGGAATTGTCCTATACAACTTCTTTCAATTTGAACCAGGCTAAGATTTTACCATGTTGAAATGGGTTAACTCCTCGTTTATTAATCATGTTAACCTTTGGCAAAGAAGATTACATAACACAACTATGCTTTGCTGGATTTCAGTACTTTCAGTACTTTGATTTATTTCAAATTTTGGATAAATGTATATAACCCAGTATATAAGAAAAAGTTTTTTTATTTTTTGGTAAAGATGGCCATAAACACAGCGTCTATTTCTAAACTTTATTCACGACATTTTTATTATCAATTTTATCATTCTTTGTAATCTAACTGAAGCTGTGAATAAGCAGTCATATGTGAAGTAGAGAAATGATTGAATTTACCCTTTCCCGTACAACCCCCTATTTATACGTCCCTGTGATATCATCCTTGAGGAACCATAGTGGAAAAAGAAGAAATCGCTTGTAACAAGCGATTTCTTCTTTTCCCACAATATTTTCATTCATATAGGAATGTCACTGTTTGGATTGTACTTATTTTATAGTAATTCGCGTATTCATACAACGATATTAGTTTTTTCGGTTCATACTTCCAAGAAAACAAAAAAATATTCCCTTCGTCTCTCAAATAGAATAGTAAGGATCTAATAAAAAGCTTCTTGATAAAGACAAATTAAAGATTGATTTTAAAAAACAGTCATGACTCGTCAAAACAAATTGAGACGGGTATTGTTGCAACCAATTTCTTCATTTTGCACAATGTTTTCCCGGTTATCTTTCTTGCGGGCGTCAAAAATCGCCATTGTGTTGGAATGGGTTGAATTAAGATCCTAATTCTTTTGCCTTATTGGTTATTCCCCCAAAGAAAACGATCCAACTTCGTCTTGTACTTTAAATAATCCAATGATCTTAATTGACGGATCACGTGGCAAATCTAAAACCAATCAAATCATTCTTTTAGACCGGAATGGAAATACTAACATTGACAGAAATAAATGTAAATTTTTTGTTGACTTGGCGACTAGAACATCTTTACTACAGTTTATTCAATTGATTGATTGATTGAATGGGGTTTAACGCTACATTTAACAGTATTTCAGTCATATCGCGGCGACTGGAGCACCTAACAATGGATTCCGTGTATTTCTCACACCAATGTATACTACAACTACATCCTTTCCTAGCCTCCAGCTGCTATCAAACTTACGCTTACGATTATCCACCCATAGTTTATTCAAGATGTAATTACGACGTTTTGGTCGCCAGCCAACAATTTTACTTTTTAAACATGTTTCTCGCTATGAATTTTGCAAAACACTACGTTTTACATCGAATTGGAAGTTCCTATCGAAGTCTGTGGGGGTGGCCAGCAGAGTCAGTGGACGGGACTAGAGATCCTTCAATTAGAAAATGTATTGGTTTTTTCAGACTCTAGACTGAAATCATAAAGGAGATCTTGTCAAATGCTTTTTAGTGGGTCTTTTATTTTTCTTACATGTTCTAAAGCAGAATACTGTTAGCTTTTAATACGCATTACATCACAAATACTTTGACAAACGGCAAACGAATACTCATTTTATATACTTTTAATTTAACCCCACGCATGTCAGGAGTTTTAATGTGGAATGAGTAATTTGCTATTTCGGTTATTTAAGAAACAGGTTATTTCAAAAAGCTGAAAGTCAAACATGTTGATGGACGTACACAAAATATTTGTTGTTTTTATTTGTATGTATTTTTCTAAAACTCTGAACAACATATAGGAAATAAAGGAATAAGATAAACAATGGTCATTTTCAAAAAAAAAAAAAAAAAAAAAAAAAAAAAACAAAAAAACATAAGGTTTATAGATGTTCAAGTTATAGTGAGTAATTAAATGTCAATTTTGTCTATACGTGTATAGACAAATTGACCTTTAATCACAGACTATAACTTGTACATCTATACCGATTTGTAATAAAGAATTTCAGCGAAATTTCTCTCCAAACAGAAGTAAAACGGATAGTTACTCGAGCAATGTGATATTTGGCATGAAAAGAACTGTAAGAGATTACGCAGTGGAATTATTTGTAAATAAAGCCACCGTTTCCCGTCCGTCCATTAATTCTGATTAATATATGATATTTGCCTCTGATTAATAGTGGAAATCCTGCATGCTGGAATGGAGCGATGTAATGTTATATGCAATAGGGGACCAATTGGTTTTATCCCTGTGTATCTAATTCTCTTTCAGTTAAATTTATCGAGTAGATAGCTTGTCAGTCGCGAAAAAAATAGACCTTACCCTTGTCATGCTGGACCCGGATAATTCCTGTTTTAGCAGGAGATAAAGACAAAAATCAGACTGCACATAAAGTACAGTATGATCTCAGTCTTCACCTCCTGTTTCCTGTTGAAAAAATCTAAAATTTCGTCGACTTTAAATTGTCGTCTGCAACTTCTTTCAATTTAGATCAGTCTAAAATTTTGCCGTCTGGTAATGGGTTAAGGCTGATTTTGAAGTGAAGGATCTCTGGTCCCGCCCACTGACTCCGATATGAAATTTCACTTCCATATTAAACGGAGTTTCTTTGAAAAAAATATATCCATTAACATGCAACAAAAGGTTAAATTTTTGTTTGGCGAACTAAACGTCTTAACTACAGCTTATTCAAGCTTGTTACAAGCAATTTCTTCATTAACCAGGATGTTTTTACCCTAAAAGATAAGGATTATTTAAAATTCCATCGATCAAAAATTGTGGTCATCGGCCTTTCTGTTTGGATCAGTCTAAAATTGTGTCGTCTGATTATGGGTTACCCATTCCCACACAGTGACGCCTTTGGACGCCCCTTGGAAAAACAATTTGGAAAACATTGTGTAAAATGAAGAAATTGCTTGTAACAAGCAATTCCTTCATTTCACACAATTTTTTCTATCCAGAAAGTTGAAAAAAAATCTAGAATTTGATAAAATTTAAATTGCCCCTGCAACTCCTTTCAATTTGGACCTGTCTAAAATTTTGCCGCCTGGCAATGGGTTAACCCATCCCCACACAGTCCCTTCTTTTTACGCCTCCGAATTAAAGAGCTATGGAAAACATACTGATGTTTTCAATTTAAATAGGCGAAACAATTAAAAATTCCAACAACTTGTAATTGTCGTCTGCAACTGCTTTCAATTTGGACCAGTCTAAAATTGTGTCGTCTGGGTTAATAGAATGGGTATCTTGAGGTTGTGATAGTGCTGGTGAGAGAGGGAGAAAAAAAAACAAACCCCAAAAAACATTACTCAGATATTCATTTTAGTGGAATTTTAACCCTTTTTGGACATAAAAATTCTTTATTGATTTAAAATTAAAAGATTTTTCTTATCTCTATTATTACCGAGGCATTGTGCCTAATGTCGACATTGAATTGCTGTCTCTATCCAGCACTCAGAATAGTCGAGCGTTGCTGTCAGTGGACAGATCTTGTTTTATATATGATTATCCCTATTTTATCATCATTGTTATCATTACAATAATTCACGACATTGCTGTTTTAATTGCGAGTATGTGATTCCATTATAATTGTTAGAAATATCAAAAAAGGACATCATTTCATTGTTTGATATTATTCAAGCTGAATCATTATCATCATCATTATTTTTCACTGTCAAATTATAGTTAATTATATCTCTTGTATTTTCTTATGTGATTTTGAAACTCATAGACATAAGTTGACATAAAATTTGAGTACCTACCTTTATTTTCATAAATCCCAGAATCACGAAACAGCACGAAAAAAATGTAAACTACTGTTACCAACAGTAAAAAGAATATTATCCTATAAAATAATTTCTTCATCATTTTGTGTTGAAATGATTGTAATCGAAATATATTAACAGTCCTGTTATCGGGTTTGATGGTTAGTCAGTCGTAGTGCTATTTTAGTTTCTTAATAATTTCTGTTTAAGAGACTGAAATCGCAATGTATTATCAATGCCGTTATCGGGTTTTGATGGTTAAGCAATCGCAAAGCATAAGATACTGTTGTGTTGCTAATGACTATCGTCGACGTTTCCAATAAGACTTATTATTGACGGATCACGACTGTCAATCAAATAATCAATCAACCAATCAAATAATTTATTTAGACAGGAAGTTAACATTCAACTTTGTTGGCGAACCAAACGTCGAAACTACAGTTTTGAGACTTGTAAATACAGATTATCCATATGTTAACCAAACAACCAATCCACTATTTAGCCCACCTTGGCACAGCGTCTGGTTTTGTCGTGCGTCGGCGTCGTGCGTCTGTCAACAATTCCTTTAGACATCTTACCCTCCGCCGTCATAGCGCAGTCGGTAGAGCGTCAGACTCATAATCTTCAATCATGGGTTGTCATGGGTTCGATCCCCGGCGGCGGCACATATCCTTTCTGACATTCGTCTCTCACCAAGGGGTGGGTAATCGTAAACCTAAGTGGGATAGCAGCTGGAGGCTAGGAAAGGATGTAGTGGTAGTACTGGTATGAGAATTACTAGGAATCCATTGTTAGGTGCCCCAGCCGCCGCGATATGGTTGAAATATTGTTAAAAGCAGCGTTAAACCCTATTCAATCAATCTTAGGAAATTATTCATGTACCGATTTTCGGCCAAATTTTATGGTCCTTTGGGAATGAAATTATCAACCATTAAAGTTATTAACACCTTCCTTCGAATTTGGGCCTACCATTAAAACGTCTCATGGCCACTGACAGTAGAATATAAATTGTCAGAAACTTCAAGGTAAACTTTCTGATAGTTTAGTTTCTTATTGCCTGACTATTTCTCCAAATAATTTCACTGTAAAAAACAAAGAGAGAAAATATAAAGAGACCATGAAAGAACAACAACTTTGAAGAATAGAATATTGATATTGGACCTTCTGTATGAAGATGAAAATGTTAAGTCATAGTGGATGTTAAATGAGAGAGAGGGGGCACAAAATGCCCAGTACATTTCAATTCTAAAATAGATGTGATGAAAAAATAAAGAAAATACAAAACGATACAAGAAATCTTTTTCTTTCCGACAATGTATTCCTTCAGTACAAAAACTTCTTAGGCTAATGAGAGAGCTTTATCAAGACATGAACATAGAATAAATACATCGTCTACATAAGACTATTCTGCTGATACATATAAGTTCTTGCCTTAAAGCTATTCTTCAATCGACTAATAAAATCATTCATTTAGCCTGGAATTGAGCTTTGAACTCCAACATTGGCTGACATTTGTGTGAATCTTTTTTGTTGGTTTGGCGACTTATACGTTGTAGCTGCAGAATATTCGAGCTGTAGTTAAAACATTTAGTTCGCCACCCAGCCATTTCTCTTGTTTGTTACATGCTATTGGCTGTGAAATTTGTATGAAGCTACAATACTCCCGAGTGCAATAATTCTGTGAAAGTTTGAAGAGAATTCGGTGAAAACTGTGGACTGTAGAGTGTTAGCGAGGGTTTTTAATTAAATTTTAATTATGCCCCTTTTCCCATGTTTCAAGACGGATCTGACCTTATGTCGAAAGGAACGGTCCCTATGATGGTACATTCATTTCGAGATACATGTAGTTTAAAGAGAATCCGATGGAAACCATGGACTCAAGAGCGTTAACAAGGAAAAGTTAACGGACGGTCGAACGAACGCCCGACGGGATACTTCAAAAGGATTTACAAGAGCAGGAATCCATAAGAACCTATTGTTGGGCTTTCATTGGTTCACAATCTCAAACAAGAATAGATATACTTGGTACAGGAACAGCAACGTTTAAAGGACTTAAAAGATAAAATGCTGATAATTTCTAAAAGCCTAGTTGAAAATTGTGCCTTTTTTTATATGTTCTTATAATTACCGTCTTTCATTTGTACACCCATGCTAGATTCACTTGACTATCGTAATATTTTAAGCATTTAGATCGGGAGCCATTGGTGAGTCAACGATTACGGCGGCAGTTTAAGAGGGGTCATTTATTAAGGTACTACGGTGATGATATAGGTGTATGGATTAACGAGTTCAGAAATGACCACGCCATTGATAAGAATATCATTTTGTATAACGTTTTTTCTTCTCGTCTGATTATCGTCGCTGCCGTAGAATTTGTACGTGTGAATGTCCCCCATCGCACAGACAGTTTGCTGTTACGGATACAAGAACGAAACTATAAGGTAAATGCAACTGAAAGAGTGTTCAAAACTACGTAAGATGCAATATTTATAAAAAACAACTGGCATTCAACGGAAGGGAACGGAACAGAACGTAACGGAACAGAACAACCCATAGAATAAATCAACTTTGTAGATACATATGTTTTGAATAGGACCGAATGCTTAAGAAAAAATGTACATTGTATTCCATTGCTATCGGATGTTTCAAGTTTGCTAGTAGTCGACCGTTGTACCGTTATCATAATAATTCAACTGTGTAGTCATAATGGTTAAAAGGTTATCGCCTAACGCATGAATAAATGTCTAAAAACAAAGAGTAAATAAAAGATACAAATTAAGAATTAAAACGGTATTTCAATTGTCCAACGGTTTTTTCTACATTTCATAGTTTGCCCTTTCTGATACCCCAAAGCTTGTTCCGTTCCGTTCCGGAAAATACAAATAGCTAAGAGGTTACAGAAGACCATCAAATTTGGATGTAACTTGAAATTACGTCTCGTATTCGTACTCTCGTGTTCTAGTACTCTTGTGTTCTAACCATCGTACTCTCGTTGTACTTTCGTATTCTCGAGTTCTCACAATCGTTCTCTCGTGTTATTATCGTATTCTCGTCTTCTCACCATCGCACTATCGTTTTCGCAACGTCGTACTCTCGTGTTCTCACAACCGTACTCTCGTATTAATATTATCGTGTTCTCAAGTTATCACTATCGCATTCTCGTTTTCGCATCGTCGTACTCTCTTACTCTCGTGTTCTCACAATCGTACTCTCGTGTTCTCACAAACGTACTCTCGTGTTCTTATTGTTGTTTTCTCGTGTTCTCACCATCGTATTCTCGTGTTCTCGCCTTAGTTATCTCGTATTCTCCACATCGTAGCATTTGCCCTCAAAATATTCGTACTTCGACTTCGCTTAACGTACCCGGTCTGACTGCACGAATTATATGGTATTAGCCCCGCCCATTTAAGCTATGTTTTTCATCCGATCAAAAATCTTTGAGGGAATCTGATAAAGGGTCACCCAAGGGTCATCTTTGTGAAATTTGATTAAATTCCGTTCTTTACTTTCTGAGAAGAAGATCTGAAAGTAAACGTTTATGGACGGACAGGCGTACGCATGACGCACGCACGACGAACGTAACGCCATGGCAATAGCTTCGCTGGCCTTCAGCCAGTGGGGCTAAAAATCTAGATTTCATTGACTCTTAATTGTAATCTACAACTCTTTTCAATTGGGACGACTCTGAAACGTTGACATCTGGTAATGGATTAGAAAGGAAAGGATAATTTCATATTAACCGCTGTGTATGTCGTGCCCATTCTTGAGATCGCTCATTCTTAAAAATGGGCAAATGGTAAAATCAAGGCATTTGCCCAATCTTGATTATAATTACTCTGGGTGAAGTCTAAAATTTTGTTAGACAGTCAAGTGGTCAGCTGTAGACTCAGGTTTGTTGTGAGCGTGAAATGTATTTATATTGGTATATAGACAGACAATTGAAAGACCGCCACCATATATCATGCAAAATGTCGTAACTACAGTTTGATTGTCGTTGGGCGTACACGATTCCATAACTATAGCTTGAATGCCACATATTGAATAAAGCTGAATTTACGACACTTTTCACGCCCAACAACTTCTTTTGATTTTTCTATTCTTATAATAAAAAAAGGACCCAATTAATGGATTGCTGGTCACGCCCACTGACCTTCGACATGATAGGTCGACTGTAAAGATAGAAGCGGCTTTTCCTTAACCCATGTCATGCTGAATAAAAGCCTCTATTCAGAATTGCATTCAAATCAAAGGACTGACAGTACTGGATGCAATTGTTGGAGGTTAATATTTTTTTTGAAAATTCATCTTAAAAACAACTCTGGTTTGAAAGGGATAAGCATAGGGTGTAGACTGTGTGCAGGCTGATCTTTGTCTATATCTCTTGCCAAAACAGGCATATTCCGGGTTCAGCATGACAAGGGTTAAAATACGTCATCAGGAACATGTGAATAAAGGCAAATCGCTTGATCGCAACCTAAACGTCGTAATTACAACTTGAATAAACTAAAGTTGCCAAAACAACTAAATGATGATCGTAAAAGTCGAAGTTCAACGCTCTGGTTTGGTTTAAAATGAAAGATTTGATTGGTCAATCGATTTTTTGATCGATACGCCATTTGTAACAAGACGCTCCAAAAGGATAATCAGAAATGAGTTAAGACTCTAGTCAGATGGCGAGACTTCCGCTAAATGTTTAACCCATTCCCCCACAATCCTTCTCCTGCTTTAATTTAAAATTACTTTGGAAAACACCGTGGAAATGAAGAAATTGCTTGTTACAAGCAATTACTTCATTATCCACAATGTTTTCTACCCAAAAAAGACAAATATTTTTTAAACTTCATCACCAACAAATTATCTTCTGCAGCTTCTTTCAATTTGGTCCAGTCTAAAGTTTATTCGTCTGGTAATGTGTTAAGCTTTCAACGCGTTTTCTATTTAAAGGCGTCCATCTGTGTTACCCAGTTTGGAAAATCCAGTAGGATGCTACTATGTTAGAAGAGAAGTAGTGCCCAGTTAGGTTAGATTTATTATTTTTCAAAACCTCCCCCAAAAAAGTGTACATTTTGAAAATGGCGTAATACGAGGATTCTTTATAATTCGTAGAACGCTTAAAGACGAAAACATCTACCAATAATCCGCCTAGCGAAGATGCGTCACGGTTTCAAACAAACAAACACACACACACACACACACACACAAAAAAAAACAAAACAAACAAACAACAACAACAAAACAAAACCGTGGAGTCTTTCAATTATATAGTGAGTAATTGGCCTTCTACTTTGATAACTCGGCATACCAGCTTTAAAGTTAAATATATTCAAAGATCTGTATTATTATTTTAATTTAGCCTTTTCAATCTATTACCAAACGACGAAATTTTGGACTAGTTACAGATGTAAATTCATATCGCTTTTATATTGAAAACTAAGGCTTAGATAGAGTAGACAACATTGTGAAACAAGCAATTTCTAACAATGTTTTCTTCAATGCAATTCTCCAGGAGCTTAAAAAGCGTGATTGTTTGGAAATGGTTTGAGCTTCTACTGGATCATGGAAAGTTTAAAAGATATACAGAATCTCTCATTTGTTTCTTACAGGTAATAAATCTCAATGAAAATTGCTAATATAACATTGTCCAAGTTTCTTAAATAATGTTTTAATTATTTTTTAGTGTCTCCGAAAAAGGACAATCTTGGAAAAGTTAAAAAAAGTATTGATCTTGAAAGCTAGTTAGACTGCGATCAAGTTAATTTGATTTAATGTGACTTTCAGTAGTATCTTAGTAAAACCGCGGTTGATAGGTGCACCCTTCTATGGCTTCCTGTCGTTTTCCACACTAGTAACATGTACAACTGTATCAATAGATTAGGGTCATTACATGTGTAGCTGCTCAGCCAACATTACAGTCAAATTACTTATCATATTTCCATCGTTGAAAGAAAGTTGACGTGTTTAACAATGGCATTTTTTCACGAACTAGTGATCGTGCTCAGGACTCTAGAATAGAAACATTCTGTATAACATGTATCTGTTAAACAAACCAGGCTAGCGAGAGGTTATGGTTTAAAAAGGTTATCTATTTGAAAATTGCCATTTTTTACACCAAAACGGGCATATAACTCTACTTTGCCGACATGGACGTCCATCATCAGTTCTTTCAGTGCTATGATTAATAATGACTTCATCTATATTTTTGAGTTTCTTTTCCGTTTAAAAGACTTACAGCCTTCTTAATAAAACCGTTTGCTTTGTCTAGTCTAGTGTATGTAAAACTCCGAAATATTGTAACAACAAGTTTGATCAGGCTGTTAAAAGAGGTTTAAGACGCACGTCAATCACATTTTCTTTATGTTTACTGTTATATATGAAAAATGTACTTATTTCAAATTCGAAATAAAGGATTAAATCTGTATAACTTATATTAAATATTTCATCGTTTAGTTATAACAGTGACCGTAAAATGATTTGATAATTACTTGGTACTAATAAACTTTATAGAGCGTAAACCTAAGTCGAATATTTTATGAATTTTATACATTTACGTGTAATTGTAAGCTATCCACCTTTGAGGATGGTGAGTTGAAAACCATAAAATCGTCGGTTTATATATCGTGCCCATTTTTCAGAATGGGCTAAGTGTCGATTTTAATACGAAAACAGGCCTATTCGTTGGTAATATTGTAAGAAATATCAATTTTAGAACATATAATTTGTGTGTGAGCCATAATATTTACCATAATAAAACGTTATTAAAAAAAAAAAAAAAAATCCAATACGGCTTCACTTCAGTCGTTCGACATTACTTCCGGTGAACGAATAATCTTTTTAAAAGGTCGTCCCGATCAATATCTAATATTACGTAATCTTATCTGGAGGCTACATCAATCTTCCATCTTAGAAAACACGATGACGGAACGCAGTCAATCCTTAAGAAATGACGATTTCTCTATATATATGACTGAATTCTACCGCATTCTGTCAGCATGCAAAACTGTCTTTTGGTTGAAAATAAGGCATATGTGACATTATTACGTTTGTGAAGTTATTCAATGAATTGTAGCCGTGACATTAGAGGTTTTACGCCTCAGTGAAAATGGTAGCACCTTGATAAAGGAAAACACCTTTTAACCCATTCTCACACAATGACGCCGGTAAAAAATCAAAGTACTGAAAGTACTGTAAGCTAGCAAAGCATGGTTGAATTTAGAAAATCTTTCCCATGTTTGGTAGAAAACATTGTGGACATTGAAGAAATTGCTTGTTACAAGCAATTTCTTCATTGTCCACAATGGTTTTTTTTAAAGTTGTTGTTTTTTCCTTGAGATGCTTAAAAATGGAATTGAATGGAAATAGGTTTAATAATACGCTTTTGACAGAGTTCTCTAAAATTTGAAAAGAGTTAGCAATATTCCTGAAATACATAAGAACTATTTTTATGGGGTAGGCATTTTACGGATTTAGTGGTTAAGCCTCCAGTGACAGTTTGCACTTTGAGACGACCTCAAAATTTTGTCTGTTAACTTAAGCTATCAAAGCTGACGCTTTGCAAGCTAAAAACGATTGGGAAAACTTGTTTATACCCAGTAATATGAAAAAAATCTAAAGTTTCATTGAGTTTAAGTTATCATCTGCAACTTCTTTCAATTTGGACCATTGTAAAATTTTCTTGTGTGGGAATGGGTTAACCAATTACCAGACAATGTTAAGGTAATGTAAAAACTGAAAGAATTAAGCTACAGAAAAGTTTTTAAAGTCTACTCAAATTGGAAATAAACGCCAAATAAGGTAGAAAATACACGACGAAAAGGCGAAATTGCTTGTCACAAACCATTTGCTCCTTTTCCCTCAAAATTATCCTTAATTATATTTCTTCAGCGCGGTAAGTGAAATTATGCGGTAATTGGTTACAAACAGGCGTAACAATGTGATGCTAAATCACTTACAATCTCGTGTCAACCAATCTACTAAAGTAACCATCCCCTTTATAAACTGGCCATTTTGGTGACTACACAAACATTTAAGCATGTTTCATAAATATGATGGATTAAAAGGGTGTTTAGACGAGTAGTTACAATTACATTGCCTCCAAGACAGCACAGTGCTTCATATTTGAAAGAATGTCATCATTTCCTCAAGGGATCCTCTCATATCATATATTCATTTTGTATCTTAAGTAAAATCAAGAGACATTGCACTGCATTTAAGACCTGCAGGGTAGTCAGAAATTGTCATTACAGCCTCTTTTCCTGTCACTCTTCACAGAATGCAAAAGATATTTAACCCTTGTCATGCTGTATAAATTATCTTACTGAATTGCTGTCAAATCAAAGGGCTGTAAGCACTGATAGAATCTGTTGTTCAAAAATAATAATTTCTTTTAGAAATCAACTTCATAGACAACTCTGGCAGGAAAAGTACATGCAGGAGGTATAGACTAAGATCAGCCTGCACATAAGTGCAGTCTGATCTTAGTCTACACCTCCTGCAAAAACCGGAATATTCCGGGTTCAGCATGACAACGGTTAATAAGGATTATCATCAATGCCATACAAACATTTTCTGTAAATTTGAATAAGATTTATAAACTAGAGGCTCTTGAACACGTATTGATAAGGTTTTTCAGGAATTCAATATAACTTGTTGATTTGAATGGGATTTAATGCTACTTTTAACACTATTTCAGTCATGTCGCAGCGGCTTGAGAATCTAATCATGAATTCCTAGTTTTTCTAACACGCACACAAAAAAACTACGGCCTTTCCGAGCCTCCACTTGCTCATCCCATTGCAATTAGGTTTATGAATATCCTCCCATTGGTGGGATACAAATGTCGGAAAGCATATTTGCTGCACCCCGGGACCGAACCTTGAACACGTTGATTAGGAGTCTGACTTGCTACCAAATGCAATATTGCCGCGGCCACAGAATTCAATATAAAGTGAATTATCTTTGCCATATCAGGCAAATGATTCTTGATACTGAATTCTTTGAAATAGTTCTACAGAAGCATTTAAAAATTTCACTTTTTTACATCATTCAAGTTAAGATATGCAAATTCATTCAAATGAAAAGGTATTTTTACATTTTTTTCAAAATATCCATTGTATACCATGGACATAAAAGCCACGTTTTTCAACCGACCAAAGTTATATGAAGGAATGTACTTAGGGCCATTCCAGTGAAATTTGATTTAAAATCCCTATCAACAGGATTCTGTGAAGATTTTTAAAGTTTTCAGAATATATTTCATAATGGAAATTACCCCCCACCAGCAAAAAGCCATGTTTTTAATCCAAGTAGATTCATTGGAGATATCTGATAAAGGGTTTCCAAAGGATAATTCCTGTGAAATTCGGTTGAAAAATATCGATTTGTATCTGAGTAAGAAAAGTTTTCCATACACACTACAACTCCTTTATAAAGCTACCCGGCACAGCGCGAACTCCATGGCTTCTTATACAGATGGTACTCGCGTCCAAATCAGAAAAAAAGTTGAATGATTGATTGATTGATTGAATGGGGCTTAACGCCACTTTTATCAGTATTTCAGTCATATCGCGGCGGCTGGAGCACCTTACAATGGATTGCTGGTATTTCTCACACCAGTACTGCCACTACATCCTTTCCTAGCCCCAAGCTGCAATCCAACTTAGGTTTACTACTATCCACCCATTGGTGAGAGACAAATGTCGGAAAGGATATGTGCCGCAGCCGGGGATCGGACCCATGACATTACATGATGGAAGATTAGGACTCTGATGCGCTACCAACTGCGCTATGAAAATAAAGAATAAATAGGTGAATCCAGAAAGTCATAAAAAATTGAAAAAAAAATGACGATCCATTTAACCTTTCTGTGCTGATTCGGGTAAACTTTTCCCATTCCAACACAACAAAAATTTACACTGGTCTAAACTGAAAGAAGCTGCAGACAGAAAACATAACGAATAACGAAGAAATTGCTTAATGCTATTTTTTTATTATACTCAACGATGTTAAAAAACTGCCGTAAAAGGGTTTGTTTGGGAATTGGTCAAACTTTCTTGGTTGCTCTTTTACATCTCTGCGTTTAACGATCAAATGGAAGTTTTTTTTAAATGAATTTCGTCTTTCTCGACCAATCATTCAAGTTCAAATACTTACTCCAAGATAATATTGTAATTGTTACACACTGTAAAAATAATTAAGACAACTCGTGTCGATACCAGGTCGGGGGTGATAATTACGTTATAATTACCTTTTTTACCGAAGTCTCCATTATTTTAATATATAATATCAATTTACCGAAGTTGTAATTTACAAAAGATTCTATTACCCATTTGAAAAGAGTTGTAGATTGTAGACTGTTGTAGATCATGGACACCACATCATGCCAAAAGCCCGTTGGCTTTCAGCCAGTGGAGCTAGAGAGAGAGAGAGAGAGAGAGAGAGCTAATGAGGGAGAGAGAGAGGGGAGGGGAAATGGAGCGTGAAGCCAGGTTCGAGCCAGGAGGCTACCGCGTGCGATGCGAGTATTCTAACTCACAGACCAATTTCGTTATATAAATATGCGCTTTATAATCTCCAGGTAAAGAGAGCGAGAGAGAGCGGGCGGTCGTTTACACTATTATGTACACTATGCAGACGTTGCATCCTTTGGGTAGAATTCGGAGATAAATATGTATAGACACAAAGTCCGAGCACGACCAATCTGTTTGCAGACAGTGCGAATATGATCCTGTGAATGACCAATTTATTTGTTAAACAAAACATTCCAATCGTGCGTGAAACCGACAGCTTCGCTTATCAGAATGATACAGCAATTTCGTCTAACCGGACCGTTTTAACATTGTAACTCTAGAATAAGCAATATTTTTTGTATAATACAAAGACCTTATTTTTTCTTAACAATGTAATATAATCATAAATAATTAATAATTTTCCAATATATTTATATATCTGCTTTCTATCTGTCCATTCACTCATCAGTTTTTGATAATTTTGCCAAATTCAGAAACTCACACATCAAGCGCCAGCTTTCAATGAGTCATATCTCGCCTTCGTCCTTCTTGCCCTAATCGGGCGTATTAATTTATACTCGCAGTCATGTAATTCCACTCCTACATCTTAATGCAAGTTTGGTAAAATTGGATAGCTTTATGGTTCCTTGATTGTTTGTTTATTATTTGTGATGATGACTGACCAGGGACCATTAGATGAATCAGGTTTGATGCATTCTTCCAGACCTCCGGTAACAGTAATTCACAGGAACTTAAAAGCCTAGCATACAAGGGATTAACTATGAAACATCTTGGTGGTTGCAGACATTTGGTCTTTCGGCAATACTTAATATCCTTGATTTAAAGAATATCATAACCCATTACCAGAACACAATTTTAGGCTAGTTCAAATTCAAGGATGATGCAGATGGCATTTTTTCGTTTCATTTTTGAGGCGGAAAGAATTGGGATAATAAATAAATTGTTTGGAATAAAAATTCTTCAATTTCCACAATGATTTCAAAAAAATTGTGATAATGGGTTGAACATTGATATATTCCACTGATAGTTGCGGGGCACATTGTTTTACCGTTAATTACTTTTCTGTCTATCTGTCTGTCTGGCATGAACCCATATACTCACATCCTTTTCTCAAATTTAAGCAATATATGGTTAGGATAAAGGGCTTTTAGTGAGATTCATGTGTCGAAGGTGAAAATCATGATTAATCCCTTAGCCCCATCGCTATATATTTTTAGCTCACCTGAGCACAACATGGACAAAGGGATCACACCCTATCCGTTGTCTGCCACCTATAGGAGTCGTCCGTCGTCAACTATTTCTTTAGACATCTTCTCCTCATAAACTAATTTGAACCAAACTTGGCAAGATTGTTCCTTGGGTGACCCTTTCCAAAATAGTTCTTAAATTTTTTATTTGCTAAGAAATGGGGCGTGGCGGGGCTGAGCTTATCAGATTTAAGGAAATCATAAAATAATTATTTTAAAATCTTCTCCTCCTAAACCACTCCTAAACGATTTTGACTAAACTTGTCAAGAATGTTCTTTGGTGACCCTTTTAAATCTTTTTCATTTCAATAAATAAATAATGGGGGTATGATAGGGCAGAGCTTATCATACTAATGATTCTTTTGATAATTTTACCTGCTAAATCACTGGGCCAATTTGGATCAAACATAGCAAAAAAAATCTTTGGGTGACACTTTTTATCTCACCTGAGAACAACGTGCTCTAGGGGAGCTTCAAGGATCACTCAATGTCCATCGTCTGTTCTGCGTTGTCAACATTTTCTTCATCTTCTCCTTCTAATCCACTTGGCCAATTTGAACCAATTTGAACCAAAACTCGTGCGTGTGTGTGATAGGTAGGGCTTACCAGATCAAATCATTCTCAGAGCGATTCAGGGCCATTTAGGCCTTCTTGTTATAATTTGTTCAGGAAATTTTGAATTGTGAAAAAATGGGGACGTGGCTAGGCAAAGATTACCAGGCATCAGGTTTAGGGGAATTGTGAAATAATTCTTAAAAAATCTTCTCCTCCTTAACCTCTTGGTCATTTGTACTAATGTTTGTAAAAATGTTCCTTAGGTGACCCTTTTGAAAATTGTTCATGAAATGTTGAATCGCGGAAAAATAGGGGGGTGGCAGGGCGGAGCTTATGAGACTAAGAAAAATCATGAAGTAACTTTAAAAAATCTTCTCCTCCTAATCCTAAGAGCCCGTTTGTACTTAAAATGGCAAAAATGTTCCTTGGATGACCCTTTTCAAAACTTGTTCGTGAAAAAAATGATTTGTGAAAAACAAATGGATGTGATTGGGCGGTGCTTATCAGACTAAGAGAAATCATGGAATTGTTCTTTAAAAATCTTCTTCTCTTAAACCAAAGGATCAATTTGGACCAAAGTATGGAAATAGCACAGAGAATGTGGAAAGCTTTTCAAATAAATGGTTACATACACGGAAATATTTCATTCCCTGAAAAGGTGTTAAATGAAAGAAATTTCCTTCAAATTACAAATTCCGTCCTCTTAAAAACAATTTTTGGAACATAGACTCACAAAATGATGAAATGAAATATGAGTTAAAACACCAAAAAACATTTTGTGATAGAAGAAGCATACAAGAGTTTACCACAAAAACTTTTGAAAAGATAATAGACATATGTAAATATGACTGAGTTATTCCAGTATGACGTAGATCCCGTATTCTGAGCTAAATTCACGACGGACAACAGACTGAAGTTAAGTAATCAGGAAATTCTTCAAGGGATAGACAGTGTATTCGAAAATCAGTTCTGATCCGCTATTAGATAACCGTAGAGATCATTCAATTTGTTTTTTCCCCTTCTTTTCGCCATTATTCTCAAGCAAGAGGAAATCGAAATCACAATTGTTGCTTATCGTAATAATGTTACAGAATCAAAGAAATAACACACTCCAAAATACCCGATTGACGCTTGTAATATTTCCTCGAGTCACATTGGCGACTGTGTTGTCTATATAGGTAAATTGACAAATCGCGGCTGTCAAACAAAGAAACAACCGACCAATCAAATCATTTATTCAGCCCCGATCTGAGCTTTCAACTCTGACAAAAGCCGCCATTTTGTTAACATTTTTGTTGGTTTGGCGACTTAAACGTCGTCAGAACAGGTTATCCATATCTTGGGCCGCTTTAGCTCAGTCGTCATGTCATTCACATCGATGATGTTGTAATCTACACATACGTTTGTGAAATGGAAGACGACGGTACGATGGTGAGAACACGAGATAACGAAGACGATAACACGAGAGTGCAATGGTGAGAACACGAGAATACAACAATAAGAACACGAGAGTGCGTTTGGGAGAACACGAGAGTACGAAGATGCGAGAATGAGAGTGCGATGGGGATAACACGAGAATATGATAATAACACGAGAGTACGATTGTGAGAACACGAGAGTAAGACGATGCGAAAACGAGAGTGCGATGGGGAGAACACGAGAAAACGATAATAATAACACGAGACTACGATTGTGAGAACTCGAGAATACGAGATTACGATGACGAGAGCACGAGAGTACAATGGTTAGTACACGAGAATACGACAATAATAACACGAGAATAGGATTGTGAGAAGTCGAGAACACGAGAGTACGACTACTAGAGCACGAGAGTACAATGGTGAGTACACGAGAGTACGATAACGAGAACACGAGAGTACGACGACTAGAGCACGAGAGTACAATGGTGAGTACACGAGAGTACGATAACGAGAACATGAGAGTACGACGACAAGACGTTATTAAAGTTACACCAAATTTTATTTGTCCTCTGCAACCTTTTTCTATTCGGACCAATCAAAAATTTAAGAAACTGGAAAAGGTTAAACAGTTTTATAGCTTATACAACGAGAAAGCTTGACAGGTATCCGATAGAAGATTATAGCTAATGTTGTGATTTTAAAGGTTTTTGTTGTTGTTGTTGTTTATAAACAATTGACATTTTATCCCAGGTGAAGTATATGAATTACAAGCGCCTGTTTTTTGTGTAAGGGATGTAATGATGTAATAAATGTGTTCGTTGTCTTGAAAGCATTAGTTATCTCGCTTTCCTTTATAATTTGGTAATTGCCTCGTTAACATAAATATTTTAGGATTTCAAAACTTCTGTTTTACTTTAATTTCACTTTGCTGTTGTTACTGTTTGTTCGTTCGCTTGTTTGTTTGAGTGTGTATTGAATTGTTCTGATTTTGTATTCTTTTGCATTTATTTGATTTTGTTAATTTGTCTGATTTTGTATTTCGCCCTTCAGTTATTTCTTCATGCAAACATAGCAAACACGTTTAGTTCTTTTGTCAAACTAAATTGTACTTTTTATATTTCTGCGTGTGATCCGCGAGAAAGTTTGAATAAGCTGCAGTTTCGACGTTTGGGTGGCCAAAGCAACAAAAATGTTTTACATAAATTTCGACCAATGTCGGAATCACTGTCTAAATAAATGATTTAATTGGTTGATTGATCATTGAATGACAGCCGCGATGCGTCAATTAGAATCTAAAGGAATGTGGGCGTTATCTTTTTACCTATGGTCATGCTTACCTGCATTTTACACACTTATTGAAAACATCGATGAAAATGGAGAATTTAACCGTTACAAGCTTTTTCCTTTTCCCACTGTTTTCCGACCGTAATGTTACTTATTTTCAGGTGATATCCATGATAATTTATCGTCTTCATCATTTTAAGCTCGGCGGTTTTCGCAGAAAACCTGAAGTATTGCTATAGCCAGTTCTTCATTTGCATCCACGTCTGCGTCGTCGTCGTCGTCCGAAAAACTTAAGCATTTTGTAATATCTCTGGTATTATAGAAAACACTAACTTAAAATTCGGAATATATGTTCATTAGCATAAGAGCAATATGTAGCAACAAGGGGGTGTAACTCTAAATGCATGCTTGAACGAGTTATGTCCCCTTTCCGACATAGACCTTTTACTCACTATCAAGCACTTTGAATAGACAAGCGTTGTCATTCGCATGCGGTGTCCTTGTTCAATTTAGACCGATCAAAAATGTTGTCGCTCGGTAATAGGCTAATTTTGGCTAGAAATAATTAGTATGTTCTTTTTTTCAAATCGGACACAGCTGTGGTTAGATTTGCTACATGTAATTAAAGTATGAATGACGGATAATTATTCTTTATAATATAGTAGAATGTTGAATAATAGGGACGAGAAATAGAATCCATAGTTAATCAAGACAGTAAAGAAAACCTCCATCCTATCACCATTAGTTTCTTTAACCTGTTACATCGTAATCTCTTACTTTGCAGTTACTTTAACCCTTTACTGCATTGCAAAATTTTGGACCTCCCTAATTTCAAAGGTTTTACAGACGACAATCTAAAATCGATTGTATTTGAAAAAAAAAATCAGTAGGGTAGAAATTGTTGTTAAAAAAGAAGGTATTGCTTGCAACAGGCTATTTCTTCTTTTATCACAAGTTATTCTCAAGCATAAAAACGCAGGGACGAAAAAAAAAAGGTATTAAACAGGAAAGGGTTAAAACACACACAAGGAAAGCATCGCTTGAATATAGAAACTACATATCGATGGCTTAGAGCAAAAACATAGTATGGCTCTATACATTGTATAGAGCCATACTATGTTTTTGCTCTAAACCATCGATATCTATATCCTTAATTACCCTATCAAAAACCGGTTGGCCGATCGAATCATACATAAAGACCGTAAGTAAGTGATTGATTGATTGAAGGTTTAAGGACACTTTTAACATTATTTCAGTCATATCGCGGCGGCTGGAGCACTTAGTAATTGACTCCTGATATTTCTCACACCAGTACTACCACTACATCCTTTCCTAGCCTCCGGCTTCTATCCCACCTAGGTTTACGATTATCCACCCATTGGTGAGAGACAAATGTCGGAAAGAAAATGTGCCGCCGCCGAGGATCGAACCTATGGCATTCAATGATTGAAGATTGTGAGTCTGATGCTGCGCTATGACGGCGGCTAGACAGTAAGTAAAATTTGAACCCAAACGTTCATAAAAAAACTTTTTTGTTGGTTTGGCGATCTTAACGTCGTAACTGCAGCAACAAAAAGGCGTATTTCTTGTTTCAATTGACTGAGCATTAAAGATAACTCCTTTGAAAATCTCAGTCGAGCTTCCAGTGCGAGGTCAGTCCATTAACAAAATTATTTCTGTAATCTTGCGACAACAGCAACATTTTTGGGGCGAACACAATGTCGTAGCTACAGCTGTATTCAAGTTGTAGTTTCGACATTTTGCGCGCATAACGATGAACGGTATTAACAGTAGACGCAGCCCTTTAACGGATCCAGGATTTCTGTAAAGAGAGTTCAAGTTTACTAATGGGAGGCTAATTTTCCTATGGTATGGTTAACTATTTTCTATTGAAAATGAAATAAGTAGGCTACAGATGGAGGTTCAAATAAATCCAACAAATTCCTTCTTAATCCCCTCCTACCTCATTCATTCAATTACAAAGGGTTTACCACCACAAATGCACTGTGTGGAAATTTTCGTTTTAAAGTCGAAACGGGACTTTCTGTTAGAGTCAGTGGGCGGAGTAGGTGTGCTGGGCCACCGATTGGTCAATTTCGAGCTTGTGTGTCATTCAGTCTACACCAGCAAATGACGGAACGGTGACCACGCGCACCGGGCTCCAACAGGAAGTTTAAAACTTTTGGAAAATATACGGTCAACAACATATAACAAAACAAGATGGCCAAAATGGCCCTGAATCGCTCACCTGAGAATTATTTTACGATTTCTCTAAGTCTGATAAGCCCGGGCCTGCCATGCCAATTTTTTTTTTGCGTATCAAAATTTAACGAACACGAAAGGTCACCCAAGAAGCATTCCTGTCAAGTTAAGTCCTAACTTGCCAAGTTGTTTAGGACGAGAAGATTTATACAGAAAATATTGATAACTTTCGACGCACGATGGACACTGTGTTATCCTAAAAACTCCCCTTGAACATGTTGTGCCCAGGTAAGCTAAATTAGTGGACACAAGATTTTTCTTAGATTTGACCTGGTGACCTAACTTTTGACCCATGTGTTCGAACATCAAACTTGACTCAGAGTTCACGGAGAAAAACATTCTGACAAAATATCTAGACATTTGAGCTAAAAATGTGGCCTCTATAGTTCACACAAAGTGATGAGGTGTGATTGACGATGCACGTTGTATGACAGACGACAGACACATCTAGATCACACAAACTCACTTTTGAGCACATTGTGCTCAGGTGAGCTAAAAAGAAAAGTGTTATGCACAACAAGAGGCCACAGTGATTAATCTTGAAATTTGAAAGTTTTGGTCCTTTGGACTCAAATATTTTGAAACGATGAGTCCCAATCTGTCCACAGAGCAATGTCTGTAAGATCATTGCAGTTAGAGATGAAAAATGGTCTCTTAACAAGATGGTCATTGGTGCTAAAGCGCTCACCTGGAATAACACAGGGTTATTATTACAGAGAGTCACTAGTTAGAAATCCCAAATGCTTATGATTCTTTTTTCCTGTTGTAAAATGTTTTCTTCTTTGTTTCAATATCAGTTGATGTGTGCTCTCGAAGAGTCTAAAAAATGATTTCTAAACATTTCCCTCTTTATATCAATGTTAACAGGAAGGATCCACGAGTATAACGAAAGAGGCATTATACGAAAAAAATGTAAGAGTCTACCTCCGCAATATCATTGTTCCGAAGTTTCTGGTTTTGAGGACGATTTCTTCTTATTTTTCAGTGTAAAATAGTGTGTGTTGCTGGTTTAGCTTTTCAGACTATCCACTACTACGTTTCTATGTATCAAAATATCGTGCGCCTGAGCAGAGCAAAAATATGTCTGAAGGGTCATCACCTAACAACCTTATGAAGGTTCACTAGGAGTTTCTACATAACAATTATCAATGTTCTAGACTTTCTCGTTTAAGAAAAAAGATCTTTAAAAATTTCCGTTCTTTGTTTCTGTGTTAAATAGGGTGTGCCCGGGCGGAGCCAAAATATGACCGAAAGGGTACCACATGAACAAACTCTGTACAGGTTCACTTGGAGATTCTGAACACCAATATCAATACTCTCGGCTTTCTGGTAGGCGCCTAAATACGACCCAAAAGATATCATATGAACAAGCTCTGTACAGGTCCTCAATGAGATGTTGCATACCCAATATCAATGCTCTAGGCTTTATCATTTCAGAGAAGAATAATTTCAAAGGTTCCTGCTTTGTTTCAATGTAAAATGGGCTGCGCCCGAAAGGGGTACAAATATGAACCAAAGAGTATTACATGAACAAACTCTGTACTGGTTAACTTGGAAATTCTAGATACCAAATATCTATACTCCAGGTTCTATGATTTAATTTTTAGATAATTCCTACTGTGTTGCGCCTGGTGCAGTCCAAAAGTGACCCATGATGCATCATATGAACAAACATGATAGAGGTCCCCTATAAGATGCTGTACACCAAATATCAATGTTATAGCCTCACTCATTCCAGAGAAATTTTTTGCAAAGTTTCTTTCTATGAATCTATGTTAAATGGGTGCGCCTGTGCGTAGCCCAAATATTACCCAAGGGCATCATTTGAACAAACTCGATAGATTTCCTGGAGGTCCTGCATACGAAATATCAAAGCTCTTTGTCTTCTGGTTTGAGAGAAGAAGATTTTTAAAGATTCCATTATTTCCCCCTTTTTGTTGCCATTGCAACAAGAGTTAAGGATGGATTACAATTATCTGGACAGTTTTGGAAGAGCTTCACCCTAGGAACATCCCTGTCAAGTTTCATCAAGATCTGATAACTGGTTCAGGAAGAGAAGATGTTTAAATAATTTGTTGGCAGACGGACGACGCATATCAACGATGACGCCAACGCACGACGACGACACTGGACGATCGCAATAGCTCACCTTAAGCAACTCGTGCTCAGATGAGCTAAATAGTAAATTGATTGGTTGGTTATCATATTAATAAGCTGTACTCACGGCGTCGACGTCTCCAAACCAACAGAAAAGCTTCACATTAATTGTGGAACTCAATGTTCACTTCCTGTCTAAATGAATAATTTGATTGGTCGATTGATTCTTTGATTGACAGTCGTGATCCGTCAGTAATAAGTCTTATTGGGAACGTCGACGATAGTCATTAGCAACACGACTGTATTCTCCTACCGCCTTTCATGCTTTGCGATTGACTAACCATCAAAATCCGATAACAGAATTGTTAATACATTACGATTTCAGTCTCTTAAACAGAAATTATTAAGAAACTAAAATAGCACTACGATATACCAACCATCAAACCCGATAAACAGGATTGTTAATATATTTCGATTACAATTATTTCAACAAAAAATGGTCAAGAAATTATTTTATAGGATAATATTCTTTTTAATATTGGTAACAGTTGTTTTCCTTTTTATCGAGTTGTTTCATGCGGCTGGGATTTATGAAAATAAAGGTAGGTACTTAAATTTTATGTCACATTATGTTTAATCAAGAGATGACAAATTTTCAAAACCATAAAAAAAAAAAAAACAAAAAAAAACACAAGAGTAAAATTTACTATAATTTGACAATGACAAATAATGATAATGATGATAAATCATCTGAATATTATTGAATAATAAAATGATGTATGAAACAATTCTAATGGAAATGCGTACTCGCAATTAAAAAACAACACTATAAATAACGATGATGATAACAACAATGATAAAAGAGGGATGAGGGATAATGATAAAAAAATGATAATAATAATTAAAAATACGGCATGTGAATACCACACACTTCAGGAGAAGATTACAAACATCGTAGCGAAAAAAAGAGCCAAAATTGTTATAAAATTTAATTTTAGTTATCTCCCTTGATAGGGATTGCTCCTTTGATAGTTAATACATCGATGGCTTAGAGCAAAAACATAGTATGGCTCTATACGTTGTATAGAGTCATACCATGTTTTTGCTCTCAGCAATCGATATATGCAAAATCCAAGATGATATTATTTATAAGAACAGTGTTTTAGACCGAGCTTTAATTATTCGTTGATCAAATACCGACGACGACAAAATGATGACAATATCTGATCGTTGACCGCGCCCACTAAACTCCGACAGGAAGTTCGACATAGTAGTTAAACGGCGGTATTACTGTTTTAAATCCATGGCGGGTTACATGTAACAAAGAAATAAAATTCTCGATTGGCGATCTAAACGTCGGAGGAACAGCTTGAATAAGCTGCAAATACGACATTTAAGTCGTACAACCAACAAAAATGCTTTATTTATGTTTACAAGAATTGTCATTCAACGTTGGGAATTCAATTTTCACTTCCGGTCTAAATGAAGAATTTGGTTGGTTTATCGTTTGGTGATTGACAGCCGTGATCCGTCCGTTTTCCAAGCTAACGATGATATAGTAGTAATGATGGTTATTATACAAATAATTGTACTACTACTACTTGAAATGATAACGATAGTTTAAGTAATTATTTGTTGGCTCAAATAATAAGAAAATCCCTTAAAGACATCAAAAAGTATTGATCAATTTCCGACTACAACAGTTTGGTATGGTGAGGTTTTTGTTGTTGTCGTTGATGTTTTGCTTTTGGTGTGGTTTAAGCGGTCAAACCCTCACCGAGCATTCATTTTGATAAAACAACACGGATTGACCTGTGCTGGATCCTTTCGCTTTTTTTAATATCGGTTTCACAAACCTCAAGGGTGGTCTCTTTCAGAGTCAAAATGCATGTTCATTCCAATAACTGACCAATCGCTGGCCCCGCCCAATATCTCCCGAGACTCCGCCCATTAACTCCGACAGGAATTACCGCTTCGATTTTTAACGGCATCATCTTGCAAAATTTACGATCAGTAGCATGCAACAAAAATAAAATGGTTGGTTCGCGACATAAGCATCGTAACTACGATTGAGTCGCAAAACCAACAAAAAAGGTAAACAAAAAATGGCGGCAAATTTTAAAATTTCAGGTCCGGGCTGAATAAATGTTTTGAATGGTCGCTTATTTGATAGCCGCGATTGGTCAATTGACTGATGGCGTCGAATGAATTAAGCCAACCAAAATGCTTCACGTACAAATTTAAATTGTAGCTAATGCCGATGTTAAAATTTCATTTCAGATAAAATTTGACGGATTTGATAGGCCGTTTTTTATGTGTGTATGTGGTGGTGTTGGTGGTGTGTGTGTGGGATAATCATTGATACACAGCCTCGATTGGGAAAAAAGATCGCTCGCTCGTCATTCCGTACACGACTCTATCGGTCACTTATTTAAAAAAATAACGCCGATTAATATCGAAAAGGAACTTTCTGTAGGACCTATATGGGCGGGACCAGAAAAATATTTGAATGAAATTGAGGGTCATCTGGATAGCGTGTAAAATATTTACGATGTTTTGGTCGCAATCCAAACAATTTACGTTTTTAAACTGTAAAATAGCCATAAATTTTGCAAAATAGCGCCACTTCAGTCGAATTTACTGTCGAAGGTCAGTGTATATGGTCGGCGACCCGTCATTGAAAAATCCGGTGCACCGTAAAATAATTGACGGATCACCGATACCATTACAAAAAAAATAGATTGACCATTCAAATCGTTAGATTAGACCAGAGGTGATTGATAAACTGACATTTTAGCTTAGAAATTTTGTTTTTTGTTGTTGTTTTTTAGCGTCTGGCAAACTGTCTATTCAGTCAATTTAATTGAGAGGGAATTAGATACAAATGAATGGATTCCACGGTTAGGTGCTCCAGCCGCCGCGATATGACTGAAACACTGTTAAAAGTGGCGATGAAACAACAAAAAGAATCTGGGGAGCGATTTAGGACCATCGTGGTCCTCTGGTCTAAATGACCAGTTTCTTCAATAATCGTAATAGCAAAATTTACACTTCCATATAAGCTCCTAATATGCGTAATATTTAATTGAAGTGTATAAACGTGAGTAAAACAGAGTTATTCGTTAATTGTTTGTCAAAGTATTTGTGATAAAATGTATTTTAACCCTTGTCATGCTGATCCCGGAAAATTCCTGTTTTGGCAGGAGGTATAGACAAAGATCAGACTGCACATATGTGCAGTCTGACCTTAGACTACACCACTGTATGTCCCTTCTAAGCAAGAATAATTTTTTAGAATTGATTTATGAAAAAATGCTTTCAATGCATTTCCTAACTGACGGATCGCTGCCCCCCCTAGCCTGCTGATCACGACAATACAGTCCGATACAGTCCGATAGGAACTTCCAATTCCATGTTAAAGGGTGTGTTTTGTAAAATCTATGGACAGTAACATGTAAAAGTGAAGCACGGTACATCATCGCGATAAAATTGTTAAAAAAAAAAAAAAAAAAAATACCGAAATTTATTCTCATTGAAATTGTAGGATTCGTTTCTATTTGTGTCTACTAAAAGCCTCTAATATTCTCTACTACTGAAATCAAAATCTAAATTTATTTCATCGTTGTACTTTATAAACCGGTATCAACGTTGACGTGTGTCAATTTCTTCATTTTCACTATATTTTCTCTGTTCTTTTTTGAAGGCGTTAAAAAGCGAAATTGTGTGGGAATGGGTTAAGTGTTTCGAACTACGAAGGAATACAATTACTTCATGTTTAGTTTTCGTTCGATTCCATATTCAATTTTTTCAACTTTATTGAAATTAATTTTTCGAGTGATTAAAAAATGAACAGTGCGTGAGAAATGGACAAAACGCATATCATCAATCGATTATATGTTGGCAACCGTCACTTCATATTGTGACGGGGAATCGTTACCATATAATTATTTTAAAAAAATGAATCTTATCCCCTGTCAAAACACCCAAACGCGTTTCTTTTGATGTCTACCTGATGCATATGAAAAACCCTTCAATCGAATCAAAATCTTGCTATATTTATTCGATAGACATGATTCATCGGCTAGTGCGATGAGTTACTTACCCTTTATGGGTGTTTGGGAAATGATTTAAATTTCAATAAATATCATATCCTGTAAACAAAAACAGTTTACAATACATCGACACAATGCATATACACGTATTGTCGTAAAGTACTTAGCTGTCATTTCTTTGTTATTGTTGTTTCAGCTTTTCACGGTTTGACAAAGTGTTTAAAACTTTCAGAATTCCAATACTCGCTATGAAAAACCGCCTGTTTTTAACTTGGAATGCGGAGCAAATCCAACTTTGATTAAACAAAACCGTAAAAATGAACACAAGACAATTTCATTTCGGGTTTCTTGATAACACATATCACGTGATCTCTTACATACGAATACACCTCGGGTTACTTCTCATCTCAACTTGCCAAGGACAATCAGTTAGTTGTAGCCGAAGACAATAATATGGCACATGTAAAGGATGATATAAAAATTCGTTTAGAGACTTCTAAACATGCTTTAGTTTGCTTTAAATTATTGAAAAATACGGTAATACAACGCAGAATTTTCTCTTTTTTTGTGATTCGCCGTCCCGTGTTTGGTAATCACATGATCTCGAGTGACGTGTGGTAGTTATGTGACCATAGAAAGGCAATGTTTACAAATATGGCTCAGGTCGCAAATGCATTTTTACTATAATCACGCCGCCGCCGTAAACATTCTAGAGCGATTAAGGGGGATCGAAGGCATCAAGCAAACGCGATTATTGTGGGATTTACAGCTTTTACTCAATAAAAAGCAAATAGATGCAAAACGAAAGTAGAAGATTTTGAAAATTAGAATGTAAACATATCAACATCCGGTCTCTACTTATTTACTTAATAATCACGCTTCAATATGTCGTTATTTACAAGTTTAAATTAATAACACATCAAACCTTGAACAAGTGTCATCTAGCTTTCAGCTTGATCCTTTTTACTTTAGATTTTTTAAAGCCGAAAAACGAATAAGGAAATCGCGCGACTACAGGGCGCCGAAGAAAAATTGATACTATCTTCATCGTATTTTAGGAATTTTTAGGAAAAGGGCAAAACTACCATGTGCAAACAATAACGTTACAATAACGTTAACGTCTTTCTTTTCTTTTGAATTTTACTCACAACGCTTTAGATATTCTTTTTTCCTTAGTCTAAACCGGTATTTCAAATCGATCACCCTGAAACAAGTTTCCACGCATTTCCGCAAATTTCCATGTATACTCATAAACTTGCAGTGAAAATCTACGTGAGTTTAGTATGATCGTTACAGAATTGGCCAAGTTGAGGGTCAAATAATCATCGAATTCAATGATTTCTTACTGTAGAAGCTATTATTCTCTGTTTTCAAGATTCCTAAAGGAGTTCACGTATTACAGTTGATCAAAAGGAGAATGTTATGCTTGAAAATTATAATTTTGCGTGACACGAGCTTATAACCCATTCGAACACGATTTTTTTTTACACCAGTCCAAATTCAAAGAAGTAGCAGACGACAATTGTAAGTTTAAAATCCTGGTCTTTGGACAGAAAACATTGTGGATAATGCAGAAATTGTTTCATTTCCGCAATGTTTTCCAAAGCTTTCATAATGAGGGTCATTTAAAAGCGTCACTGTCTGGGAATGGGTTAAGACATTGTTAGTTTTATATTTCTGTATGTGGGATTATGTTTTTGTGCGTTATTTACGCACATATGTACACGAATGAGAATGCTGGTTTAAGTTTAAAAGAGGGAGGCTTACTCGGAAAGTAATAAATGCATTTGAAACGAATTCCACCGTCATGACCCTTTCAGCGCATTACAACTTCTCAGTAAATTCAGTCCTTTGATTTTATTATCAGTGACATGTTGCCATCATTCTTTCAAAGTCTATTGATATTATCATTATCAGTAGTATTTTCTAGTTTTATCCAGTGACGGTTAAGCATCTCAGGGAGTAAAGTACTGGTGATGCGTATCCATCACATTGCATGGTGACGGTTAGCCGTCAGATACAAGTCTGTTCCCGTACAGGATGCATGTGCAAGTGGTTTTGATTTAGTTTATACTAATTTATTTTAGTTCGATTGCGACGAAAGCTTTAAGCTTATAGAGTCGCTCTCGAACACACAAACCAGATGTTTTCACGTCCCTGAAAGAGAGGCAGTGGCTTATCCCCAATGCTACCCACTTCTACAGCTGGGTAGACTGAGGCTGGCTATTGAGTGTCTTGCCCATGAACACACCTCGGTGATGGTGGGGCTCGAACCCGTGACCTTCAGATCACGAGTCAAGTACCAATACCACTCGACCATCGAGGCAGTCTGCTTTTGGTTTATGACTTAACGATCAACGATTTCGGACCTTTTCGTATTTGAGACAAGCGTACGGCTAACAAGATATTATAACAAAAAAAAAAAAAAAAAACAAACAAAAAAACTACAGCTTATATCGGGAAATATATTCAAAGGGCTTTTGGAAAAGACTTTAAGTAGTTTTGATTTAAGGTTTAAACAAACTGTCATGTGTTCAACCTATTACCAGATGACGAAATTACATACTGGTCCAAATTCAAAGATGTTGCAGACGAGAAATTCTAGTTGGTGATTTTTCATTTTTATGCTTATCCACAGTTGTGCTTTGCCGATTGTGTCAGATTAAAAAAAATACATGGATAGTGAACTTTACAAAAAATGTTCTTCTTTTTATAAATTGGGTTAAATACAAATATCCAGAATTTGAAATAAAAATGGCAAATATTTATTTGGTCATTCAGGCATGTGTTCCTGCTGGATCATATATAATTTCGTGATGTTGTTTTTTTTATTTTTCCTTAACACATTACCACATAATGACACTTTCTGAAGCATTGGTCAAAAACTTTTGAGAAAAGATCTAATTTTTGTGACGAGCAGAATGTCATTTTAACACATTATTTTCTCCCCAGTTTGGCACACAGCTCGCAATTTTGATGAAATGTCGTCTGCATTTTTTTTTCAATTTGTCTTCTGGAAATGGGTTAAACTAACGCGGTATATCAGAAGGAAAGGAAGAATAGAAACTGAATTCGATTCGTTTCCAGGAACACATGCCTAAATGACAAGAAAGATTTTTTTCAAAATTTTAGAATTATCTACCTTTCTTATTCTCAAATCAAGTCCAAGGATGAAGTGGTAGTGATAGTACCGGTGTGAGAAATATCAGTAATCCATTGCTAGGTCTCCAGCCTTCGCGATATGACTGAAATACTGTTAAAGATGGCGTGAATGGGTAAACGCTGCTATCCCACTTAGGTTTACGATTATCCACCATTTGGTGGGAGACTAATGTCGTAAAGGATATGTGCCGCTGCTTGAGATCGGACCCATGCCATCCGGTTATTAAAGATAAGGAGTCTAACGCGCTACCGACTGCGCTATGACGGCGGCCCCTAAGCCCCATTCAATCAATCAATCGATCAACCAATCAATCAATCAATCAATCATTCAATCAAACAAATATGATAATGGTTACATTTAAGCATTCTGTAAACCAAGGTAGAAAAGATGATATTTGTTTGTTTGTTTCAGGAATTATTTCACTGTATGAAACCAATGATGAGGCTAATGACAACAAGAACTTCATGCGACAAGGAATCAACTTTATAACAGATCAGTACAGCAATTATACAGGCACTGAGTATTGGCGTAATGCAAACCCGACCAGGGATCAGAAAGACTTAATGCGCCAACGAATCAAATTTATCAGAGATAAATGTAGAAACTATACGAAAAATGAGTATTGGCATGGAGTAGACCCCTCCGGTACTTTATACACTTATGGTGGTGTCACATACTGTGCGACACCCAAGGTTGGTTGCACGCACTGGTTACAGGTATTAAAATTTCTTGCCAAGGACTTTAAAGCCAAAGGTAGAGAAATTACGAAACCGTCAGACATTGACAGAATTCAGGTTCATTCTGGAGTATCCAAGAACATTATCCCTTCTAGAATAAATAGCCAATTGGGATCTATCATGCTTTCAAGTACTCAAAGTTTCATGTTCACACGACATCCGTTTACTCGCTTATGGTCAGCATATATAGATAAGTTATTCCTGCCAGACTTTTGGAGGTCAGCTGCAGTGGATGTTGCAAAATTAGTAAGACAAACACACACAACATGTGTGTCGGATATATCGTTTGAAGAGTTCATTAAATCAATTGTAATAACTCCTGTAGCACACTTAAACATTCACTGGAAACCCGTGCACCTCATTTGCAGTCCATGTCATGCAAAATTTGATGTCATAGGGAAGCAAGAAACATTTGATAAGGACTCTGCTTTCATTATTGAAAACTTTGGTTTACATGGTTTAGAAGAGGGGAGTAACAAAAATACAAGATCCAGAAAAGAAATAGAACTTCTTGCTACAAATTACCTTATTTTTGCGAACGAAAATGATAAGGACTGTTTTGAACCAATGAAAATTTCACAGCGCTTGTGGCAAGCCTTCCAAATAAATGGATATATTCACACAAATATTTCTTTGCCAGTGAAACTATTGAACGAAAGAAAATTCAATCAGAACAAAACCGGAGTATTTCTTGAAACAATTTTTGAAGCGATGGATTCGCAAAATAATGATATGATAACTGAATTAAAACACCAAAAGCGCAATATGATGATAATAGCCTACAAAAGTTTACCGCCAATACTTCTCGATCAATTAACAGCGGTGTATAAGTACGACTTTGAGTTATTTCAGTATAATACTTAAATCTAGGAGTTTTGAAATTCATGGAGAACGTTTTACCAAACACTGAATCCCAAGTGGTGCAAAAGATCTCGGGGATGATAATTCAGGCTGTTCGAAACGTCGATATACTGGACAGCCAATTAAAACAGTACAAAAGAAACACAAAACAAGTCTCGTCATTGACTCGCAAACCAAGATTTTTACCCTCAAAATTTTGAAAATATCCAATTGGGATCGTCTTGACCCTCTTGGGTGATATTTCTTCTAATGTTCTAATGTTTTCTACTAAGGTAAACATTATGGAACAAGAAGAAATTGCTTGTAACAAGCAATTCTTCATTTTCCACAATGTCTTCGACCCTATTGAGCGGCGGCACATATTCTTTCCGGCATTTGTCTCTCAACAATGGGTGGATAATCGTAAACCTAAGTGAAATAGCAGCTGGAGGCTAGGAAAGGATGTAGTGGTAGTACCGGTGTGAGAAATATCAGGAATCCATTGTTAGGTGCTCCAGCCGCCGCGATTTGATTGAAATACTGCTAAAAGCGGCGTTAAACCCCAATCAATCAATCAATCAATCAATCAATCAATCAATCAATCGACCCTATTGAATGATTATTTTTCAAACAAAATCAATTTTATATTGTCGTCTGCAAATCCTTTGAGTTTTGACAAGTCTAAAATTTTGCAAAACAAAAAAGGGTTAAACTATTAAAAGTTTGTACAAATTGATTGCTTGTAAACATAGTATCTTTACAGGAAAGTGTAAGCAGACACATATAACTTCAAATTTTGTACCCATGATTAACTCTTTTCGTTGTTTTGACCCCCTCAAAATCATTTTAGACCCCAAAATTTCTAGGGGTCAATGACTCCTCTACTTGAAATGCTAGCAAGATCCATGCCAAATGAATTGACTAGCAAATCGTATGGTGTAAACTCAGCAACTTCCTCTGAAATGTCAAGGCACTTAAAGACCTTACAAACAAACATCATCTCCAATATTGAAGGTGTTCAAAGAAAGGACGTAAGAGATGAAGAGAATATATATTTTGTTTTCAAGGGCATGAAACGAAAAAACTAACCACACTGTATGAATACACGATGCGATTTCATATATAAGTGTGATTCGGTTTTTCGTTTCATACCTCCATGAAAACAAAAAAAATATATTCTTTTCATTTCTAAAAAAAAAAAAAAAAAAAAAAAAAAAAACCAAAACAAAAAAAGAACAACAACAAAAAAAAAACATACATTTTTTAATACTGTTTGTTTACAGCTTTTTTTTTTGGGGGGGGGGGGGGGAGGGGGACATACAAAATAGTTAAGTGCTTAAAAGTATGTTCATGAAGGTATAATTATTTTTTTCGGGCAATCAGAATACTCGGTTTTGATAGACGAAACTGAGAATCGAATTGTTTAAAAATCAATAGGATTTGTTGTTGTTAGAAACAAAAACAACAAAATATGACAATCAAGCTCTCAGCGTAACAGACCCCTAGTTCTGGGGAAAATGAAATAGCCTTTCAATATCTAAGTCGAACTTCCTGTCGGAGTCAGTAAGCGTGGTCAGCGATCTGTCAATTTGATACTGTCATTTCAGAATTTGAAATGTCGATAATAACTCCAACGATACTATGACGTCATTTTATTCATTCTTAAAGGATGATACACGGCGCTTAACGAATACATGTCTGCGTAATGTCAACTTCCCGTCTAACGAAAAGCTTGAATCAGCTGCAATTACGATGCTTAAGTCGCCACATAATCCCCCTCTCCCCTCTTCACAAAAAAAACACCTTCACATTAATGTCGGCCAAAGTGGGATTTCAAAGTTCATTTTCGGTCTAAAATAGTGATTTTATTGGTCGATTGATTCGTTGATTTACAACTGCTATCCGTCGTTTCCATTGGTATTACATGTATATGATGATCTGAATAAGAGACGCGAGATTTTGATTGGATAAAAAATATGGCTTTAATGGGCAGGGCTAATTTTTCATATATGGTATTTATTGAAAAAATTCTCAGAAACCTGTTGATGGATTTAAACCAAATTTCACGGAAATGATAACCAGCTGATTTTTTGTTAGATTCTTTCATATAATTTTGATTGGTTGAAAATATGGATATTTTGGTGGTGGGTTATTTCCATATATGGTATACAGTGAACATTTTACATAATGAATTTTACGTAACTTCACTTGACTTTTGTAAAAACAATGAAAAGGGTTGAAATGGTTCTCTAGAACTATTTAATGAATTAGATCTATTTTCATTATATTCAGTTTATTTAAATTCATGAAAACGTTTGCTTAATCAGTACTTTAATACCTGTGGAGAGATACAGGCGCTCAAGCGCCTGTAGTTATGACATAGTCTAATCGTAAGTATCATAGCAAACTATTTCAATGTTTAGAACGTGGAAACCAGTATAATTTTAACTAAACATTCTCACATTGTGCGAAGCGTAGTTTGATTGCTAGTCTGCCAAAATATAAACGCATTACAAATATACATGTACTATTCAGTGTATCATTAAACTGTTAGAAAAAATCATCCCATTATAAACCCGTTCATCATAAATTGTTTATCTGACGAACACAAAAGCTGCCGAAATACATTGTAGCCCAATGACTCAGATTTATAATGGGCTGTTTGGAGGCCAAATGACCCTTTAACTACAGCTTATAAAAGCTGTGGTTGCGGGGTTTGGTCGACCGAATACGAGTTGGAAAATAATTGGAAAACCCATCTTGACTATAATTTGAATTTCGCGCGTTTCGCAGTAATAGCGCGAAATGATTGTCTATAAGCGGAACAACTTTAACTCAATGCACGGGATTTTTTGGGTGTTGGTATAAAGTAGGCGTGTTTAAAACCGGTCATTCTACCAGACGATTTCAATGCGCAAACTTTATTTCAGCACGTAAATCTACACGCGTAAACTTTTGAACGTGACAACGCCCTTCTATCGCAGATAGAAGCTATGGTGGACCCCAAGGTTCAATCATTCGAGGAGCGGATAGGCAATACGCAGAGGGAATATCACAGTCTCAGATTTCGACCTTAGAGAGTAATTTGGCCGTGTCGGACAATTACACCTTCAAGAAGAATGAAATTTGGTCAGATCAGAGTCATTGCACGATTGTTGTACCTTGTTGATAACTTGCGCCGTTTTTGGCCCCAGCTATTTCTCAGAGAGAAAAGTGCCGATTTTGTTAAAAAAAAATCGATTCAGGTAGAATGACGACCAGGGGAAAGGGTAGAAATGGTATTTTTGACGACAGGCCCTTATCCTTTAGATTCGTTGCATTGCGTAAGGAGTAACTTTGTGATCATTCGTTATTTGGTACTTCAAGCTTGAGAAACGAGCAGAGTATCGCGGACGAGGTAAGCCAGGCAGGCGTAACGGGCTCAGGGCTGGAAAACCGAACTACTAGTTTGGGCCGGATATTTGATAAAGTCGAGAAGCGAAAACACTTTGAGAAAATACTATCATTTTTACCAAAAGTGGGAGAACTTCGTTACGGAGAAAGGAGGCCTGGTTATACCAGCATCGCCAACTTTTATAGCTTTGTATTTAACTGATCTCTTAGATAAAAAGTATTCCTACAATGTGATATTAACGAGTGCGTATAGCATAAAATGGATACATTCGTTACGCAATTTAGGCGACCCAACAGACAATTTATTCTTGAAAAATCTATTAGACTGCGCAAAACGTACAGCCAAAAAAGTCGCAAAAAGTCACAACTTCGATGTTGATTAAACTATGTGATTAACACATTGAATCTACCGATGTTTTAGTGGTTAGAGATTTATGTATGATTCTGTTGGGTTATTCAGCTTTTTTCAGATACGACGAGATAAGAAATCTGTTGTGTTCTGACATTACTTTTAAAGAAGACTTCTTTTCTATTCGCATTCGTAAGAGGAAAACTGATCAGTATCGACATGGCGACGAGGTTGTTGTTTCGAAAGGTACAACAACCGCGTGTCCATTTCTGATGCTTCAGCGCTATTTATCTCTCACTGCTCAGTCGATTGAAAGCAATTCACACATTTTCAGACCAGGTTTCAGGTCAAAAAGTAATTGCCGTTTGATCTATAAGGATAAGCCTCTAAGTTGTACCAGAGCCAAAAAGTGCATAGTTGCCAGACAGAAAGAAGTCGCCTTTGACCTTAATTTGGGTTTGCATCCCTTACGGGAAGGGGGAGCAACCCATGCCGCAAATTCTGGAGTTATCGACCATTACTGGAAAAGGAACGGTAGATGGAAGAGTGATAGTAGTAAAGACATGTATGTCGCAGATTCCTTAGACCAGCGACTGGCTGTTTCCAGAGGGCTGGATTTGTGAGTTTCGTTAGCTTGAAATATATCGTTGTGAAAACTTGCCAGTCGAGCCACCAGCCCGCTCTTTTTAGATCTATACGCTCGTCCGGTCTTGTTGTTTGTTTATATTTAAGCGAGCATAGACTTTGAATTGCCCGCGTTTCGCAGTAATAGCGCGAAATGATTGTCTATAAGCGGAACGATTATTACTCAGTGCATAGAGTAGGCGTGTTGAAAACCAGTCATTCTACCGGACGATTTCAAGGCGCAAACTTTATTTACATTTTAAGGAAATTTAAAAATGAGCTATCTTTGTCAGATCCCTAGCCTAAATTTGCGAAAATGCATATTATTGAAAGTTTTCATTAAATTGGACACAGGTTTCTCAGGGTTTTTCATTCAAAATACATTTGAAAAAAAAAAGTTTTTATCTCTGAGTTTTTCCTGGCGAGACAGTTTGATAGGTTCATCTGTATTGATTTTTACATGTACACTGTGTCATTGTATCATTTGTATCTTGTTGTTACCCTTGTGCGCCTAAAATATATATACGCTCGTCCGACCTTGCTAAATAGTTCTTTGTTTGTTTGAATTCAAGCGTAGCATAAGCATAGATTACACGGTCGAATGGGGATATTGTCAAATAAGAGCTTTGTCTACAGGGCAATAACTCCAAAATTATGCAAGCAAGAGTTGGGGTTCTTGTGCACTGCACTTCTCCTCAATGAGGTCTATCCACCTGTGAAGTTTCAAGTTGATAGCTAATATACTTTCAGAGATATGCCCCGGACAAAATGTAAGTCTTAAAATAACAAAGGGCAATAACTCAAAAATTAAGCTAGCAGGAGTTGGGGTTCTTGTGCACTGCACTTCTCCTCAATAAGGTCTATTCATCTATGAAGTTTCAAGTTGATAGCTATTATACTTTCAGAGATATGCTCCGGACAAAATGTCAGTCTTTAAAATAACAAAGGGCAATAACTCAAAAATTATGCAAGCAAGAGTTGGGGTTCTTAAGCAATGCACTTCTCCTCAATGAGGTCTATCTACCTATGAAGTTTCAAGTTGATAGCTATTATACTTTCAGAGATATGCCTCGGACAATATGTAAGTCTTTAAAATAACAAAGGGCAATAACTCCAAAATTATGCAAGCAAGAGGTGTGGTTCTTGTGCACTGCACTTCTCCTTATTGAGGTCTATGCACCTGTTAAATTTTAAGACGATAGCTATTATACTTTTAGAGATATGCCCCGGACAAAATGTAAGTCTTTAAAATAACAAAGGGCAATAACTCCAAAACTATGCAAGCATGAGTTGTGGTTCTTGTGCACTGCACTTCTCCTCAATGAGGTCTATCCATCTATGAAGTTTCAAGTTGATAGCTATTATACTTTCAGAGATATGCCCCGGACAATTTCGGGACGGACGGAAGTACAGACGGACGGACAAAGGCAAATCTATATGCCCCCCCCCCCCTATCAAGTGGTGGGGTCATAAAAATCCAGTTGCTCTTTTAGATATGCACGAGTACTACGTGGTGTAAAGTCGCTATGCAGAGAGGGACGTAAACATCGGTCAATGTCGATAGATTTAAAGTACTAGTCCAGCCCAGAAATTATTTTTCTGTTTTCTTTAAATTTAAACAAAGCGATGTTTATATAGGACACTACACTTTATCGCACCATTCAAATATTTGTAGTTTTGCAGTAATTGCTGTGTAAAGTCTCGATTTTTACCTGTCGAGATGTACACTTCCGCTATCGCAACCTGTTAATCTCCGATAACCCGATGACGTCAGCCTCTGTAGAGGTGCTCTATTTACACACTGGGGGAATAGCGAATGAAGACAGTAAATCGGGCACAAGTTGCGATCTTTCACTTTCATGTGGGTCCTCACCATTCGGATCCGATGCCGAATCTTTAGATTTAGAATATGGACAACAGGCAGACATTTACGAATCTATCCAACCTTATCAATTCGAACCGTACTTGTCCGATACATCGGACCATGAAACATCCATGCCGGGTGACGAATCGACGAGTGACGAAAGGAGACTTCTAAGTAACAAATGGTAATTGATTGAATTTAACTAATTTATTTAAATAAAAACAGAGTATAGATTGTATATTTGTTGCAGAAAAAAGACTTATCGTACGTTACGTAAGTAAATCGATTTTCGTGTCAATTTCCTTTTTCGAACCAGATTACGTTCGCATCTGATTTTATTAGCTTGATGTACGGCATATTACCTTTCGTGGAGATTTTCAGAGTTTTCTTTTAATGAAATATGGCCAGTGGTCGTCGTCTACGCCACCCGTCCTCAGACACAAAATGCCCTTTCGAAGAGGGCTTGCTGTAGCTTTAAAAATTATAGTCCCTTCGAATTAGAATTTTTCACGATAATTAACCATTAAAATACGATCCCGCATTTTTACGCATTGTCAAAATATTTATCAATATATAAGAAAATAAAAAAGAAAAGCAGAAATATCTAGGTAGCAATTTTGTCTTTTCTCTAAATGTTTCCTATCCTGTCTGACACCACATTTTTTAATTTGTGCAAGCTTGGATTTTCGTCTGTAACGCAGTATTTCGATTTTGACTAGTCAACCAATATGTCATAACATGGTTCCACTTACTGACCAAAAAGATATAAAGATTTTTCTCTTTTTTTTTCAAATCAAAAATCCCGCAGAATAAAACAATATGGAAAAGGGAGATATTTCTTGCAAAGCCCGTACGTGTCTTCTTTTTATAAAATGTTTACTTCCAATGGAAACAAAGGTGTTTGCAATAATATATTTTAGAATAATCAGTTATGAGAGGACCCGTAATATTTTGGTTACCATCAACCCATTATCACACGACAAAATTATGGACTGGTCTAAGTTCAAAGAATTTGCAGACGACTTTTTTACTTGGTGAAATTTAAAAGAAAGTCTTTCAAGGTAGAAAACATTGTTGATCATTGATTTTGGGTTACGATTAACCCATTATCACATGACAAAACCGCGGACTGGTCTAAGTTCAAAAATTTTGCAGACGATAATTTTACTTGATGAATTTGAAAAAACTTTGTCCTTTAAGGTAGAAAACATTGTAAATAATAACGGAACAGCATCCTTGTTCAGTTGAACCAGCTTTGGAGCAATACCCATGTGTTCTTTTTCAAAAAAATATTTAAAAGGAAAGCAATCTCTTTCAAAATGATCCGAACAAAGCACAGAATAATTCGTTGGCCCATACCCGTTTCACTTTTACGTAATCTGTCCACTGTTTTCTCCGCACAGCATCTTTCGGAAAAGCGTGCATAGAAACCCCGTCTATATATCTATTTCCACAATTTGCAGCGACGCAACGCATGCCGCCATCAAGTTTACTAGCATCCTCTTTCGTTCCTTTTTGCATGATTAACTCTTATTCACTTTTATGAGTGATTTTTATGCCAGAAAACTTCCTATTCATACATGTAAACACAGTAAGAGTAAAGCGTCGGTACAGATCGTGACGTCACACGGGGTTATCATCCGAATAGATTTGGAGCTCGCTAATTGGATTTTCCCGTTTGCACACCTGTGCTGATTAACACAAAATCAGCTATCACATCGCCATCGGAATAGCAAATTAGTAAACAAAAAAGGATAATGAAATAGGAAATGCAAAAAGTAAAAAATGCATATCTGGGCTGGACTAGTCCTTTAAGGCGTCTCAATTTTCACTGTGACATGCAAGCAGATGACAATTTTATACTTGTCCATTCTTTATGGGACCGTTTAAAGCAAATTAAGTACAACATAGTGAATAGAGCATTGTTGGAAAGGGATACATTGCTTTTCTCTTTAAAAACAATAAAATCCTAAAGAAACCGTATTGTGTGCGGTTTACAAACACTGTATGACGTCGTTGAGTTGACAGAGCTTGGCAACTTTAGCTTATTCAAGTTGAGGCTGTGGGTTTTTTGACATCCAATGACGATATGTATATCTAATCTTCCTTGCAATCTATTATATGTATACATGTTCTTTACATTCTTCCTTTGATTTTACAAATGTGTAAGGGTTGGTTTAATTCATTCGGTAGTATTTGCAGAATCGAAGGTTAAGCCTTCATCGTCCGAGGCCTGACTTCATTTGTACACAACTCGGCAAAAATTAATGAATCGTGTATTTACCTTTGATTTGATGAATTCAGCCAATGTGTTTAATTGTTAGAATTGCAAAGGCTCCGTTTTTTTGTAGTTAATTAGCAAAAGACGACAAAATTTAATAAATGTTTTTTTCCTTTATTTCTTACAGCTGATTTAAGCGCTAAACCAGTAGATAAGGTGACCTGTTAGAAATCGAAGGTCAAGCCTTTTAAGGTGGATGCCCGATTTCAGATTTTTATCACGAAAATACAATAACGATTACAGACTTTCATCATGAAAAATACAATATCGTACCACCGAATGAATAATTTCCTCGTATCGTAGAGCATTTAACATTGTTACTGTGTATTTAACCCTTTCCAATACAATCAGTAATTTTTGACGTCCCTGTAATGCTACACTTGGGAAAACATTGTGGAAAAGGAAAAATATGTCTGTGTCAGGCGGTTTCATTTCTTCCAACAATATTTCCACCATATTTTCAAACATAGAAAATTGTAATTTTTCATTTGTACTAATTTTATGATTTCGCCTGCTTCCTCTTTGAATTTTTACAAGTCTATATCCTTTTTAAATCAGTAATGGCTTAATATAAAACGGTTGTCTACTCTTTATAAACAATCCTGTATTATAGAACTACCCTTATGTAGAATACGATAATTGATAACATTCCTATTAAATGCCTCTAAACTTTCCTTTAGGTAAAAAAAAAAAAAAAAAAAAACATCTAGAAATAATGATAAAGCGATATGAGACTAATTTTAATGCCTTAGAATCTGTAACGTAGATTTACAGGCGATTTTTTAAAGTCCATGTAACAAACCCAACCCACTTCTAGTTTTCTCTCAAGGCATATATATATCTGATATCATATGAGCGCATGTGTGACATTTCCAACCATTAAACATGTGCGCCAAGTAAAGACTCAGGTCAGCCTGTGCATCCGTACTGTCTGATCAGAGTCTTCACTCTGCGCTCTGCAGATAGATACTGGCCCAAAGCTTCTTAAACAACCAGCGAATATTCGAATTGCCCCGAATGGCTGTCCAGTGTTCTTAATGTGTGCGAGTTACGCACATGCGAAATGGTTGGAAATGTCACGCATATGCTGATATATATTTCTATTGTCAAGCCAATCTTTTGAAAAAAAAATATATATATATACTTATTTCGTAAAGAGGATTACCGAGACCTCAATTTATTTTATACATTATTCAGTAAAAAAAAATCTATCGAATGTAAATGCTACTTGGATGGCATAATGGCGGTGTATCTCCTAAATGATTTGTCCGCATTTCGTTTTGGTGGACAGTCAGGAAGGTGAACCACCTCTGAACTAACAACTCTTTTCTCACAGTATTTGATGATTATGGTTATTGTTCCATACGCTAATGCCTATACAAATTTAGACAACCATTTTTTTACTGTATTGATGATTTAGTCAACCATTTTTTTACTATATTTTGATAATTTACTTCTTTCTAGATCGTAGAACTTCGTTATCTACTTATTTTTGTACATATTTCACCCTATTTGTTTTCTTTACTGTACAGGTCTTATTTTGTTTCACACCAATTTGTTGTTTCTCTTTCATTTTTCTATGTTTTTCCTTTCATATACTTATATATGTCAAATATCATGATGGCAAGAAGGGTTGCTTTTCAATATCTATTGTATTTTCTGAGCCGGATTTTGCATTCTACATGTTGGACGCTTCAAGTATTCCTTTTGTGAATCATATTGTCTCATGGCTATATTGAAAACTACGTCACTGGTTAAATTAATTCCAACATTTAGACTTCATTTTCGTATCAGAGTCCTGATTTTTTCTTAACTTTTCTGATGCTACAAAGTCAAGTTAAATTCTTGAAGAATTTTCATTTAAGGAAGAATGCAATTCGTAATAGCAACACAAGAACTTTCCCTTCAAATCAGTAACGTATCTCTAAAAACACAGTGTTATAATAACTTATCCTACGATGATTTTCTATTTAAGAATTCTAGTTCTTATAATATTGATTGCGTTCCTAGTGCTTCGGTCGGAGGATGTACATCCAAACCCAGTCCCCTTCTCTCCAGATTCTTTATCTTTATCACATGAATTGTATAACTTTTTGCAATATCCCAGTCATTATCAACTTTACAATATAACGTACAATGTATACGATATAAACTTGACGTCCTCTACTCCGAATTTTCAAAATTCGATATAATCTCATTTTCTGAGACATCGCTTAATAGTAATATTACTTCAAATAACCACCTCCTGCCTTTGTTTCATAGTCCAGAGCGTAAGGATCGTCTGTCAGAATCAAACGGCGGGGTGAGCATTTATATTGAATAAAATTTAACGTTCCTACGAAGACATGATTTAGAACTAGATGCATAAGAATGTGTATGGGTTCAAATTAAGTTGTGCAATAACAAGAACATACTGTACGGTGTCTTTTATAGACCATCGAATTCTCCAACTGGCGATTTTAACTGGAGCCAATTAAATCTTGTCTCTCTAATAAAATCAATTCCCTTTGTACTCAGTTTAGTCTTCACCAATGTATCAGCAAGCCAACCCACTTTACCGAAAGTTCTTCATCAATAATAGATTTTCTCCTTGTAACAAATAAAAGTTCTATCTAAGTAACAGGAGTTGGTGAACCGTGTCTAGACAATCATGTTCGATATCATTGTCCCATATTCGGCGTTTTTAATTTCATTAAATCAAAACACAAATCATACAAAAGGAATATTTAGAAATATGACGAGGGCAATTATGATGATTTCAGATTAGAGCTTACAAATATTACATGGAATACTTTGATATGTGGTGATATGGATTTATATACCAGTTACATTACAAACATGATTCTACAAAAGCCTAAATAATTTATACCCATCAAAGTCGTCACTGTTAGGCCTTATGAACCATCTTGACTAACGAGTGAAGTCAAACTAAAGGTAAGACAGACGGAAAGATTGTAAGGTAAGGCTAAGAAATCTTATAATATACACCACTGAAATAGGTTTAAATTACAATGGAATACCATCATTTCTCTTATTCGTCAAAGTAAAGAAGAACACCTTCAAAATCTTGAAGCTAAACTGAATTATGGGTCGTTAACTTGTCATGACTGGTGGAATACAATTAAACTATTTTGAATCTAGAGTACAAAGTTTAGAAATACATTCACCCTTTGATAAAGAGCTTTAGACACTTGTCACAAATGAAACTGAAAAGGCTAATTTATTTAATCTATTATTGAAAACCAATCGAAAGTCGACGACTCTCTCAATATCTCGCCTTCTGTACAACGCCCTCCTTATGAATTAGCTCTTGAAACTATAACTGTTACTCAAGATGAAGTCTACAACACTCTAAGAGAACTTAATATTTGAAAAGCTACTGGTCCGGATGGGATCAATAATCGTGAAGGAGCCTTTCCATTGTCAAAACCACTTTGTGATCTATTAATTCTACTCTAGAAGTAAAAAGTATAATGCCAGAGGCGTGGAAAATTTCAAATGTATGTCCAATTTTTAAGAGTGGTGATCCTGCTATTCCATCAAACTACAGACCAGTCTCACTCTTAAACACATTTGGAAAAGCGTTTGACAAAATAGTTCACAATCATGTATTTTTGTATCTTTCGTCGAAAACCTTTTTCACTCCATTTTAGTCAGGCTTCTTACTTGGCTCCACGGTAAACCAAACACTTTTGTTATATCATAAAATATGCAAAGCTCTTGACAGCGGTAATGGATATCGAATGGTCTTTTTGTGATGTTAGCAAAGCCTTTGATAAAGTATGGCATAAATGTCTTTTGTATAAATTGCACCATGCTGATAGAAGGTCAACTTCTAAAATCGTTCGCCGATTACTTATCAAATAGCTATGAGAGAGTTGTCTTAAACGGAAAATATTCGGATTCATGTATCTTAAAAGCAGGTGTCCCCCAGGGGTAATACTTGGTCTCTTACTGTTTTAAGTTTATATTAACGAACTAGTCTCAGATTTGGAATCTAATATTTACCTTTCCGCAGATGACACCAGCTTATCACTAGAAATTGACAACCCTGATTTATGTGGACAAAAATTGCAGGCAGACATTGAAAGAATTAATAATTGGGCTAAAACATGGATCGTCAAATTTAATCCTTTGAAACCAGTCATTAGTTATAACACGTAAATTTAATAGACCTCGTCACCTAAACGTTCTTCATGTCATTTACTCGAATACCAATTGTTGAAAGTCATGAGCACCTAGGAATATTTTTATCAGATGATGGCACTTAGGGTTGCCCTATTAAGCATTCTATAGGAAAAGCATGGAAAAGAATAATCTTAATGCGCAATCTAAAATCATGGAAAAGAATAATCTTGACTTTAAACCCCACAAGAAAAAAAAAAAAAAAAAAACTCTGGAAAATTTTATGGAAAATGAAGGAATTACTTTTTACCAGCATTTTATTCATGATCCGTTATGTTTTCTTCCAAAAATTACGAATATTTTTAAATTCCATAACTTAAACTATCATTTACAACTTCTTTGAATTCGGACCCGCTTAAAATTTTGTCCTCTTGTAATTTTTAAAATATGGAAGAAAGAACAGGTTGAAATTTACGTCAACTTCTTCGGCGAATCAGGTGCATTAGTTGATACACCAAAAAACATATTTTGCTTATTAGAAATATTGAAGGGTCGTGACGTAATTCCTAGCCTAGAATTGACCAATCTCTGGTCGCGCACACTTACTCCGTTGTCAACGCCCATCGACTCCAACGGGAAATTCCGCTTCGATTTTTAACGGCATTATTTTGAAAATTTATGGCTAGCAGCATGTAGCCAAAATGATTTGATTGGTCGGTTGATACTTTGATTGAAGCCGCGATAGGCTAGTTGCTTGGATTTCTCTCAATTTTCATGGTTTCTCCAGATCTTGGGGCACTGTTAGTGTCTATCTCTGCAACCATGTGTTGCTATTTGAAATTTGGAATAATTAAATGATATCAGTTGCAGTTCTAAGTAGATTGATTGAATGGGGTTTAACGTCACTTTTAACAGTATTTCAGTCATATCGCTGGAACACCTAACAATGGATTCCTGGTATTTCTCACACCAGTACTAACACTACATCCTTTCCTAGCCTACAACTGCTATCTCACTTAGGTTACAATTATCCACGTATTAGTGAGAGACAAATGTCGGGAGAATATGTGCCGGCGCCGGGGATCGAACCCATGACATCCCATAATTGAAGATTAGGAGTCTTACAGCTCTACTTAGCACTATAACACACCGATACTAAGAAAGTAAAAAGACGAAAACAAAATTTTTAATTCTGGTACATGAATATACTGTATAGACGAACGTCAGTCAAATTTAATTTCGAATCTAGTATCGAAACTCTTAGATTGATGTCTGTCATTGGCAATTTATAGACGATACACATGCATTCATTCTTTTCGTATTTATAAAATAGTCTAGACAAGTCATATTCACAAGTTAATTCTATTATGTATAAAAATGTTTGTACAAAAACGTTTAATTATTATTTAGTAACAACGATTTTACAACAAATTGAGGTACGCAGTCAGTCAATAGTGCTTATACAAACTTTATTGTCTGACGCCAGTCAATAACTTTTTTCTCGTGTGCTCACCATTGACTGACATCTGCCAAAAACGTTTTTCTCGCGTAATCGCAATTGACTTACTACTGTCAATAACGTTTTGCTCGCGAACCCGCTATTCACTTACGTCTGTCAACGTTTCTGTATTTTGTCATTATCCCAGACAACTGTTTCTGTATTTTGTAATTATCTCAGACAAATGTTTCTTTACTTTGTAATTATCCCAGACAACTGTTTCTGTATTTTGTAATCATCTAAGACAAATGCTCCTGTATTTTGTAATCATCTCAGACAAAGGTTTCTTTATATTTTAATCAACCCGGAAAGACTTTTCTGTATTTTGTTACAACCCAAACAAACATATCAGTATTTTGTTATCATCCCAGACAAACGTTCCTGTATTTTTTATCACCCAAGACACACACGTTCGTATTGTGTAATCTTTTTTTTTTTTTTTTGTCACACAAGATCCATCCGTCAGCCAATCATAACATATATAGCTAATATGTGGTACATTAACCATACAAAAAATATCCCAGCATTTTTGTAGAGTTGACCGATTGTTGGCCCCGCCTACGGACTCCGCTGGCCACGCTATTGAGCTGCGATAGGAAGTTTCACTTCCATTTTAAACGGCGTTATTTTGTAAAATTTATAGCCAGTTACATGTTACAAAAAGTAAAATTGATGGTGGGGATACTAACGTTGTAACTACAACTACAGTCGCCAAATAACAAAAATAGTTTACATGAAATTGTTGGTTTGCGACATTAACGTTGTAACTACAACTACAGTCGCCAAATAACAAAAATGGTTTACATGAAATTGTTGGTTTGCGACATTAACGTTGTAACTACAACTACAGTCGCCAACTAACAAAAATGGTTTACACAAAATTGTTGGTCAATCAATCAACAAAACCATAGTTCACCATATCGAAAAAGAGTTGGAAATGAGGTATATGTGTCTTGCTGCAACGTTAGGATGAGAAGTAATTTTGCTCCCACTATAACCAAGAAGTATTTGCTGGTCAGTTTCCTGTTCATTTTTAACATTTCATACCTTTGCCAATCACCAAACGCTCCCTGTCCAATGACTTGTTTATTGGCTTAAAATGACAGTATCTTTTTAAATGCGTTACTGTTTTCCATTATATTTTCATGTTTGAACTTGAATACGTATGAGTCCGTCAGAAAAAGCGCATGGTGTCCGAATGTGCACGGAATATTGAAAATCATTGAATTGGGTCTTGCCCATATAGGGGAGAGAGTCGGTATAAAAACTTAAAGATTATAGGGAGTTTGTTCCCTTTCCGACGTAACTAACTCACAACGAGTAATTACTTTTATTATTTTTTTGCCTTGTGAATATCTAGCCGTCTTATCAACATATACATTTATGCGAACAACAAAATCTTTATGTTCACGATTCGCAATCGAACCACATGGCTAGGATAGAATGTTGTAGTTGTATTGTTGTGGTAAACGATAGGAAACCAGGGTTTGGAGCGACACCCGCCGTGATATAATAATAACAGTCAGTGGTTGGCTACCTAAACATTTATGTCGTCCAATAAATAAATAAATAAATGATTCACATAAAAGCCGGTCGTTGTACGAGCTCACAGTTCATTTGATTGGTCTATTTATTCTTTAATTGACACACGCGATCGGTAGATTGAAACACATTCGAAAGCGGCTTTTTACCCCGTAAAACCAAAAAATACGATCATATTGGAGTTTAGAGTGGTAAACGACTCAGGTATTTTTTCAAAGTACTGTTTTGCGACATTATATGACAATTTCCGATGATTAACGTCTGATTATACCATATTTAATTAAAATACGGAATATGAAGATTATTTCAACTTTCGAAGCTGGCACTATCATTTGTACCCTAAAACGAGCTTCTAAAAGGCTACTTGTTTTGTTTGTTTGTTCGTTTATGTGTTGCTATTTTTTTTTTTTTTTTTTTTTTTTTTTTCGTGAAAAAATCATTTTTGGGGATTTGAAGTAAGTTTTTTACTGTAATTTAAATTACACTGAAACAGACTTCTAAAAAGCCGTTTTTCTCTGAAAAAGGTGCTTTATTTGGTATTAGAAGCAAGTTTTACTCGTGATGGCAAATTCCAACTCCTGGGTATCTAAAAATAGATCATTTCCGGAAAATGTATAACAGAATAACACAATTGGCTAGATATCTACAGAACGCATTTTTTCAAATTAACAACGAAGAATAGTTTTTTTTTACCTTTATCAAGAACATGACATTCATGATTTCCTTTCCTTCAAAGTTTTAATTTATTCTCCTTCAATGGGCGGATAATCCTAGATGGGATGAGCAGCTGAAGCCTCGAGAAAAGTGTAGTGGCAGTACTGGTGTTGGTAATACAAGGAATCCATGGTAAGGTGCTCAATCCGCCGCGATATGGTAAACCCCATTCAATAAGTCAAAGTTTTGATATCTAACACAAATAAGCCAGCGAAACGTGTACGTTACAGGAACCATTTTCAAGAATTCCTTGGGCTAAAATTACGAAGTTCCTGTAGATATTGCTATTTTGGTGACTTTTTTGAAAAGAGGGGTTCCTTTCTTTGACTCTTTATTTTGAGCTTGCTTGCAAGCTGTTCAAAACCATTTTTCTCCTCGAATAATCTAAATCGGACAGACAATCACAGGGAAATAATCATGTTTTTTTCGTATGACTATAAATACGTTAACCCATTTCCACACAATCTAGGTTTTTGACGCCCCTCAAGAAAAAATGCTTTGGAAAACATTGTGGATGGTGAAGGAATTGTTTGTAAAAAGTAATTTCTTCACTGTCAATAATGTTTTCTACAACAAATAGAAAAACATTTTCTAAATTCCTCCAACTTGAAATTGTCTTCTGCAACTTCGTTCAATTTGGACCAGTCTAAAAAAATCGTGTGGTAATGCGTTAAATTACGAGAAATTCAAGGTGGCTATTAAAGAAGAACGTTTCAGTGTAGATAATTAATATGGGATTATCTGATATAAATTCTCTTGTATTTTACACATTGTATAGAGCCATACTACGTTATTGCTCTATGCCCTCGTTTAGATAATCCGTCCCCGTATTCCCGCCTATCTCGATGTAAGTTTTTGCCTAGTCGCATTGACTGCGTAAAGTTGATTCTCGAACAAACTGGTGTATTTCAAATTCCTAGTAGTACTAAATGAGCGCAAATCGTGAAATTTCGAACCATTACACATGTGCGCCAAGTAAGGACTCAGATCTGCCTATGTATCCGCGCAGTCTGACCAGAGTCTGCGCTCTGTAGATAGATACTGACCCAAAGCTTCTTTAAACAATCAGCAAATATTCTAATTGCCGCGAATGGCTGTCCATGGTGCTCAATATGTGCGAGTCACGCACATGCGAAATGGTTTGAAATGTCACGCATAGGCTCCAATGATAGTTTATTTATTGAAGTGTTCGGCCCGAACAGTTAATGCTTATTTGTCATCCGGGTATAAATCACACGGTATTTTCCTGATTTTAAAAGTCAAAAATTAAATTTTCTGATATATTGTGATTAAATATTGTCTACTAGACATAGAATATAAAGTTTATGGGATCTGGTTTTGTGTGGGGATCTAATGTCACTTTCAATAGCATTTAATTTATATCGCAGTGGCTTTTGCACCTAACCATGGCTTTCTGTCATTTTTACACCGGTACAACCGTACAATCAAAGAATGAATAAATGTGGTTTTACGGCGCATCGACAGTTGAGGCCATTTAGAGCAATAAAATAGAATAAGGAATTCTAGCTTATGTAAAATTCGAAACAATGACGTTATATTGGATAATAGTATTATGTAAAGTGTAAAAGGGAACTGTAAAAGACTGTTAATATACTTTTGGAAAATGTTGTATCATTGAATCATTGATTGATTCAATGGCATATGAAGTATAAAATAATTGCTATGAATACATGTAAAGGTCTGGAATGATCCAATGGGAGCAGGGGGTACATCGCCTCTCCTAAGACCAGGAGCAACCCATTGACAAGTTCTTTCATTGGGAAATTTATATTTGTGTTCAGATTTTGAAGGATAGGCAAATAATTAATGAAACGAAGAGAATATTCTTTTGTTTGTATGGAGGTACCAACCGAAAAAACTAATCACACGGTATGAATACGCGAAGCGGATTCATACATAAGAGTGATTAGTTTTTTCGGTTCATACCTCCATGAAAACAAAAAAAATATTCTCTTCACCTCTTATAATTTAATAGCATCTAGCCAAAATAACAAATACTTTACAAATTTTGATACCTTTTAGTATGGAACTATTTTGCGCGCAAGCATTCAAAATAGCTGCGTGTTCAAAATTATGTTCATTGAGATATGAATAATTTTTTCGACCAATCAGAACGCCCGTTTTTGATGGACGAAACTAAAAATTAAAATATAAAACAATACATTGTTAGATCATTGCATTAATGGTAAATGAAGGTTTAAATGAATGTTATGAATATATTTTAAGTATTAATTGTGAATAAATGTAAGTGCCTGAAATACAGTCAGACTTGCAATACTCAAGGAGTGGCTAACATGTGGTCGTCTAAGAGAATTGTCGCTTAATACACTTTTTGTAATATACAATGGGGCGGTTCGACTGCATACATAAATTATTGCAAGGTTCTCATTTAATCCACTGTTGACGGGCCTCGTTACAATCGTATCACAGAGACGATTCTAATGAGATCCACCAACATGGGAGTAAGATTTGATAATTTTATCATGAAAAACGTCAAGTTAGTTATGAAGATCTATTGTTTGAAAGAAAATTTTGATGCTGGTGGCTTAATCAAATTGGTCTCTAAACAGAGGCGGTCGCTAAAGCAAGATAGATTGTACTTGATATCAGCCCCTTGATTACATCCGTAGACTATCACCCCCATCAGTGCCATGAAAAATCTAGAATCAAGTTGTTAAGTCTAGTTTTATCGAAGGTCGTACGCCAATCGTCCATTATAATTTTCAGTCTAAAACAGTCCAACGACATTAGATAATACGGATCTCTGACAGGGAAAAAGTCCCTTATCGCGTGGGTAATACGAGCCCGTATAATTATCCTAATGTCCATATAGAATTATTCAATAACGACATAATGCGAACCTAGAAAGAAAGTAACATTTTTCCAAACAATCCCTCATTTTACGATCCAAAAGAATTTTATAGATCGAATAAAGCTAAATGCCATATATATACGAACAACGAAATTGGTCGCGAAAGTAGAAAAAATGAGAGAGAAAGAGAGAGAGAGAGAAAGAGAGAGAGAGAGAGAGAGAGAGAGAGAGAGAGAGAGAGAGAGAGGGAGTGGCTTAACCCCACTATACTACAGTTGGATAGACTTGAGATAGAGATTAAGACATGGAATGTCACAATATTCAACGGGGTTCTTTTTTCTTGAGTATACAGACATTTTCAGCAAGTTTGAGAAAGATTGGACCAAAATCGTGACCTTTTGATTAGTAACTCCAAATGTTGACGAAAAACAGTTAAGTGACTCTAAAGATCACAATGGGCGCGTCGGCTCAGGTGAGCTAAACAAAAAGGCCCATGAACAAAGCCGGGCGACGCTCGGTTTTGAAATCTTTAGGCAAGCACCTCAATCACCCAGCTTTAGAGGCATTACCGCAGATTACAACGTAAAATAGATCTCATACATTTGACATAACGTGAATTTCATTACATACATATAGTATACCGTCGGCGAGCGAGCAAAATGTCGTAACTCTAATAAAGCTGTAGATACGACATTTCGCTCGCGCACCAACGATGCACGGGTTCAGGGTTATCATGTAATTTTCCAAAACATGATCGGACAGAATCACCAACCATTCTCTAGATAGCTGCAACCCTCTTATAACCAATTAAAAACACTGACTAATAGAGTACTCTGACAGGGTAGTTTATTCTATTTCCTCTCTTTTCGACAGTGTTTTAACCCATTACCAGACGGCAAATTTTTAGACTGGCCCAAATCGAAAGACATTGCAGACGACAATATAAAGTTTATGAAATTTTGGATTTTTCCAACTTTCTGAATAGAAAACATTGTGCAAAATGCAGAAATTGCTTGTAACAAGCAATTTCTTCATTTTACACAATGTTTTCCCGGTGGTTTTTCTTAAGGGCCGTCCAAAAGCGTCACTGTGTTGGAATGGGTAAAACCATATATGGTATTTTCCTCGGGGTTTGTGTGTGTGTGTGTGTTTTCTTCGAATTTTACATACTTATTTTGAATTGTCGTCTGCAACTTCTTTGATTTTGGAACAGTCTAAAATATTGTCGCCTGATCATTTATTCTTAATTGACGCTATTAGAGTTTCTTTGATGTTTTTCGAGTTTTGATCATTTATTCACTTTGATGGCTACGGCGAAAATGAATCTAATCTTAAGACGTTTTTATTTGATATTCTCACGCATGCTCGAAAATAGAGGATTTTAGTTTGCACACGATATTTAATTGGGTTGAAATAGGCTGAATCTTCAACTCATTAACCAATTACCACACGACAATATTTTAGACTGGTCCAATTTGAAAGAAGCAATTTCTCTTTACCCAGCAACTTTCCATACTTCTTTTGTTATATGTGTTTTTATGGCATTAAGGGTTTCGAACTAAGGGCTATAACACCCAAACATCAAAGGAAAAGAAATTACAAATACCAAAAATTAGAACGTCCGTCTTTCTGTCCGTTAGAAGTTTTTGTGTGCGCAACTCCTTCTACATTTTCCATTTATGAACTATAACTTGCCACTGACAATTAATCCCTAAAATTTCTTGTTGCTCACGAGATAAAACATATTTTGGTTTCTTAAGTTGTTTAGTTATTATCTGCCCTTGCTTTAGCAAAATCACTTAAAATCAATGTGTGTGTGGTCATTTGTCACTGACAAGCTGCTTAACGCGTATATGCGCCAGTCTCAAGCTCTTGTGCGTCATCGTTTCTATTCTTTTGTAAACATCGTTTATCAAACTACATTCGCTTTAAATCATTGTCCGAGACAACTTGTTATTGATCAATCGCAGCTGTCAGTCATCGAATCAAACAACCAATCAAATCATTGATTTAGACTGGAAGTGGACTTTGAACCCCGACATTTGCCGCCATCAATTTCAAGCATTTTCTTGTTTTGTCGAAATTCCGGCTTATTCGTGTTATCCGTTAACCCATTCCAACTCAAGCCCTCATTTTTACGCCCTGCAATTAAAGAGCTTTAGAAAACATTGTGGAAAATGAAGAAATTGCTTGTATCAAGCAATTTCTTCATTTTCCACAATGTTTTCTACCCCAAAAGACGAAAAAAAAAATAAAAAATAAAATTACATCAACTTGAAATTGTTGTCTGCAGCTCCTTTCAATTTGGACAGGTCTAAAATTCCACTGTGTTGGAATGGGTTAAACAAAAAGATGACATTATCCAAATTTGTACTCGGTTACCGCCGTGTAGGATCCTTGACTGACACACCACACAGTAATACGCGCTTTTGATTGGTTGATTTTAATTTTGGTTGAGCAAATATACTTCGAAAATAATAGTTAGATTACGAACGGAAGGGCGTCAGGTCGGACATAGAATTCAGTATTATCCGTTCTTTTCGAACTTCGAACTGTAGATTCTACTGATTGCAATTTAGATAGAGCAAAAAGCTTCAAAGCTTATTATTTCACAAGTAATTGTATAACAGTTTAAAGAGGGATTATTCGATTTGACCAATCACTGGCCCAGCCCAATTACTTCCTTAGCCCCGCCCATTTACTATGACAGGGGGGGGGGGAAGAAAAAAAAAAGGCCAGTAGCATATAACAATAGTTTGCGAGTGAAGCACGAGACCTGTTTGGTGTTTCTTTTGCACTGTTTTAATTGTCTGTCCAATACATGTATATCGACGTTTAGAACAGCCTGAAATAACACTCCGAGATCTTTGGGACAACTTGGGATTTCGTGTTTGGTTAAACGTTCTCAGTGAATTTCAAAACTCCTAGATTTCAGTATCATACTGAAATAACTCAAAGTCGTACTTATACACCGCTGTTAATTGATCGAGAAGTCTTGGTGGTAAACTTTTGTAGGCTAATGTCATCATATTACGCTTTTGTTGTTTTAATTCAGTTATCATATCATTATTTTGCGAATCCATAGCTTCAAAAATTGTTTCAAGAAATACTCCGGTTTTGTTCTGATTAAATTTTCTTTCGTTCAATAGTTTCACAGGCAAAGAAATATTTGTGTGAATATATCCATTTATTTGGAAAGCTTGCCACAAGCGCTGTGAAATTTTCAGTGGTTCAAAGCAGTCCTTATCATTTTCGTTCGCAAGACTAAGGTAATTCGTAGCAAGTAGTTTTATTTCTTTTCTGGATCGTGTATTTTTGTTACTCTCCTCTTGTAAACCATGTAAACCAAAGTTTTCAATAATGAAAGCAGAGTCCTTATCAAATGTTTCTTGTTTCCCTATGACATCAAATTTTGTATGACATGGACTGCAAATGAGGTGCACGGGTTTCCAGTGTTCGTTTAAGTGTACTGCAGGAGTTATTACAATTGATTTAATGAACTCTTCAAACGATACATCCGACTCACATCTCGTGTGTGTTTGTCTTACTGCTTTAGCAACAGCCACTGCAGCTGTCCTCCAAAAGTCTGGCAGGAGTAACTTATCTATATATGCTGACCATAAGCGAGTAAACGGATGTCGTGTGAACATGAAACTTTGAGTAATTGAAAGCATAATAGATCCCAATTTCCTATTCATTTTAGAAGTGATAATGTTCTTATATCCACCATAATGAACCTGAATTCTGTCAATGTCTGACGGTTTCGTAATTTCTCTATCTTTGGCTTTAAAGTCCTTTGCAAGAAACCTCAATAACTGTAGCCAGTACGTGCAACCAACCTTGGGTGTCGAACAGTATGTGACACCACCATAAGTGTATAAAGAACCGGAGGGGTTGACTCTATGCCAATACTCATTTCTCGTATAATTTCTACATTTATCTCTGATAAATTTGATTCGTTGTCGCATTAAGTCTTTCTGATCCTTGGATGGGTTTGCATTACGCCAATACTCAGTGCCCGTATAATTGCTGTACTGATGTCTTATAAAGTTGATTCCTTGTCGCATGAAGTTCTTGTTGTCATTAGCCTCATCTTCAATTTCGTACAGTAAAATATTTCCTGAAACAAACAAACATTATTCTACCATGGTTTATAGAATGCTTACATGTCATCATTATTATAGTTAAACTTGTGCAAATAATGTCCATCGTTACAAACATATTATGTACTTGGTACACACAATTCTGTAACAGTAGGCCTACAAGTTAAATTATAAATTTATAGATAAATGAACATAAATAAAAAAAAATGACAATGGTTATAAAGAAATGATAATGATGTAAAACTTTTAAGATGTGACTAATGTATCACAAATTTATCGTAAAATGCAAAGGAAGTAATATATTATTGAAGTTTCGTTGATTTTTTTTTTTTTTTTTTTTTTTTTCAAATGCTATTTTCTTATTTCTTGATTAAACGGAGGTGCGTTCGTTTCGTCGAAACGAAAATTCCCGCAAAATAAGATTTTGAGTCGCTCTAAAGAACTATTTTTGTTTTTGAATGAAAACATTCGACTTTGTCAAGGCTACCTATTTAAGACAATCATGAATAAGCTTAAATTCTTCAATAAGAGTTCTAAAGATTCCTTTTTTAGCGGCTTAAAATCTTAACCCAAAGAACATCTTATCTTAAAATCTCAATAAGAATCTGAAGAGTCTCCGCGTTAAGAACGCACTTCGGGTAATAAAGATGATTTTTGAACTCATCTTCAATTGTAATTGTGTCACGAATTTTGAATATTCTATTTCAATCAATATTTATGTTTTACTATTTCGATTTATAATTCATTGAAAATAGACTTTGAAATTAACTATTCGAATTAATTAAATATATTTAACGGAGCGGCTATTGACAAACGTCTGTCAATAACGAGTTAGTTAGAAAAATCACGTTTTAGCAGGAGTCAGTTACTAGCGAGTATGCCAGGAAAAACGTTTTAGACAGGCGTCCGTCATTAGTGAACACGCGAGAAAAACATCGTTAACAGACGTAATTCAATAAAGAGTTCGCGAGAAAAAAACGTGATTGACTAACGTAGGTCAAAGGCAAGTCGCGAGAAAAAACGTTATTCACTGGCGTCAGTCAATAGCGAGAAAAAACGTCATTAACATACGTAAGTCAATAGCGAGTACGCGAGAATAACGTTATTGACTGGCGTCAATCAATAAAGTTTGTATAATAACTTCGCACATCAGCGATTGTGTTGTAAAGTCGTTGTTACCAATCAATGATTAACTTTATCTTACAAACCCTTTATACAGTATGAAACTAATGTGGTTGTGATTTGTCAAAACTAATTTATAATTACGATATGAATAATTAAATGTATGTCGTAAAATACAATCAAAGCGCTGAAAGCGCTGAAAGCCTGAGATTTGTATACAGGAGATATATGATCTGGATAGAAAAGGTTTTATGGTCGGAATATCGGAGGTGCCACTTTGTACCGAAATCTACTGTCGATTATGCGCAGATCTGCCAATTTGTGCGTAGGGGACACAACCTGCCCGCAATAATTTTCATCCCGTTGAGGTATTGTAACGATATATTTACATGTATATATCGGTACATATTTTTCACCCGATCCAAATGCTTTGAAGGGATCTGATAAAGGTCACCCAAGGATCCTTCCTGTGAATTTTGGTTGAGTTTGGTTGAATAATGTTCAGTACTTTCTGAGAAGAAGATTATTAAAGTAAAAGTCGACGGACGGACGACGGACACCACACCATGATAAAAGCTCGTTGGCTTTCAGCCAGTGGAGCTAGCGAGAGTGAGCTAGAGAGTGAGAGAGCTTGGTAGCCAGGTTCGAACTAGAAGTCTTTTGCATGCGATGTGAATATTCTACCACACAGACCGATTTCGTTATGTAAATATGCACTTTATAATCTCCAGATAAAGAGAGCCAAAGAGGGCGGGTGGTCGTTTACCAGGTTAACATGATTATGTACACCTCTCAAAAGCGGTATGTAGACGTTGCATCCTTTGGGTAGAATTTGGAGGTAAAAATATATAGACACAAAGTCCGAGCACGACTAAACTGTTTTCAGACAGTGCCGCGGAATATGATCCTATGAATGACCAATTAATTTGTTAAACAAAACACTCCAATCGTGCGTAAAATCGACAGCTTCGCTTAAGGGCTGTAACGATACAGAAAGTGACGAATACGAATACAGATCACGAAACAGGGTCATGAATATGAATATTTATTCATGAGACAACTTTTTTCTAGGAACAAACATATTTATTCATATATTTCTTTTGAAACAAAGAAGGAAACAAACTTATGCCTATCTGTGATCCTATTGATACAGACAGATGTTAAATAGTTAGCTATTTCATAGTGCTGCAGTTACGATCAAAGGTGTTGACAATTTCAACCCTAACATAGGTTGAAGTCAAGATCCGTCATTGGTTGACGTTGGATTAATTCATAGTTATCGACTCCTTGCTATGGCTTTCACATACTTCAACTTTAAATTTGTACATTTTAAATTATATTGTAAATTTCTATTTGTTACAAACTTATCAATTGATATGAAATTATAGTACCAGAAATTCATCAATTATAATGAAAAGACGAAATATTTAAATTTTAGGTAACATTTAAGGTATATTGGACATGCAGCCATAGTTTACCTTTTAATTTTTAAAAGGAAGGTAATTTATACGTTGCATAGTCTTTGCTCGGAGAGATTATGTCATTCAAATTCTTGAGAATCTGCGCTTAATTGTCAATAGGATAGAAAAATAAGGTCAATTTGAATTGAAAATCTTGATTTAAAAGGTCTAGTAGATCAAAGACTTTGACTTAAAAAAGATAATCTATGATTGTTAGTATAAACATAGGTCTGACTGACGGTCAAAGTCATGCGTCGATTGTCCTTTTTATTAGAAATTAATCTATCATTCACTACCCAAAAATGCCACTTGTAGGCAACTAATAAAAAGCTGTCACCAGTGAAATAGAAATTTGTTGATTTTGTATTCAGTTGCACCAAAGGCGCCCACTGATAATCCACTACGGGAGCTTTAAAGATTTGCGTCTTTCTTCATAAATTTGATGAAACTGCCGTTATAGCTTGAATTGTGTACGTTGGATAGATATGAACTCTTAGATGTTTTTTGCACTTGGCATCCCGCCAAATTCAGATTACTGTACATCGAGCCGACAGCTTTCAATGAGTCATATCTGCCTTCGTTCTTCTCGCTTCAATCGGGCGTATTAATTTATACTCACGGTCATGTAATTCGCCCGGATCCGATCTACTTTGCAGGTGGCAGAAGATCGCATTGCGATAGATGTTTTTACATTATGTTTTCACGTTAAACTCTGCATGGGTTTGAATTTTTAGCATTGTAACTTTAGCCTCAGCTAAAAATGAATTTATATATGATCCAGGAACACATGCCTGAATGATTCAATAATTGATTTTCATTTATTATTACAAATTCTGGATATTTGTATTTAACCCAGTATAGAGAAGAAGAAGAAGATTTTTTGTAAAGTTGACCACCAATATTAACTTTATAAACGGCATCTTTATTCGTAGTATTATTTTCTTAATCTGACGCAATCGGCAAAGCACAGCTGTGGATAAGCAAACATATATTAAGAAGAGAAAATATTGAATTAACCCTTTTTCGTAGAATCCCTGAGTTTTAGGTTCCTGTGATATCATTCTTGAGAAAACATAGTTGAAAAAGAAGAAATCGCTAGTCACAAGCGATTTCTTCTTTTCCCACAATATTTTCTATCATATAGGATTGTCACTTTTTGGATTTTACCTACTTTTAATGTCGTCTGCTACCCCTTTGAAATTGGACTTATCCAGCTTTTTGAAAAAAAAAAAAAAAAAAAAAAAAAAAAAAAAAACAATAAAATTGTATAAAAGAAAGCAAAAGTAACATCAGACGAACAGCCTATATCTACTCTAGGTAAGTTATACTCTATTAATGCCTCTGAGATGCCTCTTGTTTCACAGTTTCAGGTTTCGGACGGGTTGAAAACAAATTTTCTTGAAAGATGAAGAGAATATATTTGTTTGTTTTCATGGAGGCATGAAACTAAAAAATCAACAACACTGTATGAATACACGAAGCGGATTTATATACATGTAAAAGTGTACTTTTTTCATACCTCCATGAAGAAAAACGAATATTCTCTGCATATCTAATGTTTTAATGTCATCGAGCGATGAAATCAAATATTTCACGAATTTTGATACATTTTTATGGGACTATTTAGTGCGCATGCTGAGTGTTCAAAATTTTGATCATCGAGGTATGATGGGGGGGGGGGGGCATCGGAACGCTCCTGTTTGATAGACGGAACTATCAATTAAATTAAAAATAACATTTGACTGGCGAGCCTGTCCTAATCTTACGATCCTTCGAACAGCAGCCTAGATGAGACAGGTTCACCAGTCTATGATAACACCTACAAATCAGAACCATCAAACTCCAGTGTTGGTATATTTTAACCATTGTTTTGCTTAGCGCGGAATGTTTCGGTTTTGACAGGAGGCGAAGACAAAGATCAGCATGCACATAAAATTAACAACAAGAAGAGCAATCATGAAATAAAGGTAATAATGGCACACATTCAACAAATTTACCAATCGCGGCTCTCATTCAAGGAATTAACCGGCCAATCAAACCATTCATTAAGCCCGGAATTGAGCTTTAACTCCGACATTGGCCGCAAATTTTGTTAAACATTTTGTTAGTTTGGCGACTCAAACTTATTCAAGCTGTAGTTACGACGTTTAGATCGCCAGCCAAGATTCTTACTTCTTGTTACATGCTGATGGTTATTAATTTTGCAAAATAAGGCCGTGAAATATCAAAGCGGGATTTCCTGTCAGACACAAAAGGCAGGGTCAATGGAGTAAGTGGGTGGGGCCAGCCAAAAATTACTTTCTGAAATTGTTCAATCAAATCATATAATGGTTGAAAAGAAACAAGAATTTCACAATTGCCATAAAAGGGCTTTTAACCCATTTCCAACAAGATATTGCTTTGTGCCCCCAGCAAGAAAAAAAAACTTTCGGAAACATTGAGGAAAAGATGAAGAAATTGCTTGTTAGAAGCTATTTCTTCATTATCCACAATGTCTTTAACCTCCATAAGACATTTTGAAAAAATAATATTAAAAAAATCATCAACCAGAATTTCTCGTCTTCAACATCGTTGAATTTGGACCAATATGTAATTTTGTCGTCTGGTAATAGGTTAAACACATGATAGTTTGTTAAAATCTTAAAACAAAACTAGTTAAAGTCCTTCCAAAAAGCCCTTAAAAAACGTTTTCCGATATAAGCTGTAGTGTTTTTTTTTTTATTATAATATCTTGTTAGCCGTCCGTTTGTCTCAAATACGAAAAGGTCCGAAATCGTTGATCGTTAAACCTTGTCGTGCTGAACCCGGAATATTCCTGTTTTGGCAGGTGGTTTAGGCAAAGATCAGCATGCACATAAGTGAAGTCTGTTCTTGGTCTTTACCTCCTGCTTGTCCCCTCTCAGTCAGAGTTGTTTAAATAATCAATTTTCAAAAGAAAAATTGACCCCATTTAGACCTTCAAGAGATGTCAGTCCTTTGATTTTAATGCAATTCTGTAAAGGATTCTTAATTCAGCATGGCAAGGGTTAAGTCTTAAATCAAAACCACTTGTCCATTTAAGAGATGAAGAGAATGTTTTTGTTTTCCTGGAGGTATGAACCGAAAAACCTAATCACACTGTATGAATACGCGAAGCGGATTCATACAGTGTGTGATTAGATTTTTCGGTTCACACCTCCATGAAAACAAAAAATATTCTCTTCATTTCTTATAATTTAATATCATCGAGCGAAAAAGCTAAAGCTTTACATATTTTGATACCTTTTTATATGGGACTATTTTGTGCGGAGCATACAAAATCGCTGCGTGCTCAAAATTTTGTTCATGGAGTCATGAATATTTTTTTTCGACCAATCAGAACGCTCGTTTTTGATATATGAGACTAAAAATTAAATTATTATGCCATGCACATGCAACCTAACAGGAACAGAGTTGTATCTGATAGCTTTCCGTCACCTTGCATTGTGACGGATACGCATCACCAGTTTTCTACTCATTGAGATGCTTAAACGTCACTGGATAAAATTTAAAAAAATGATGATAATAATAATAATAGCCTTTGAAAGAATGGTTGCAACCAGTCACTGATAATAATAATAATGATAATAAAACTGACGGTCTTATCATAACGAGTATTGTAATTCTGAAAGTTTTAAACACCTTGTCAAACCTTGCAAAGCTTCAAAAAAATGACGGCTATGTACTTTACGACATTACGTGCATATATGCATTGTGTCGATGTTTTGCATACTGTTTTTGTTTACAGGATGTGATATTTATTGAAATCTAAATCATTTTCCAAACACCCATAACGGTGTGTAGCTAATCGTTTAACCCGATAAATCATGTCTAGCGAATAGATATAGCAAGATTTTGATTCGACTGAAGGGTTTTTCATATGCATCAGATAGACATCAAAAGAATCGCGTTTTTGATAGGGGATAAAAGCCATTTATTTATAATAATTGCATTGTAACGATTTCCAGTCACAATAGGATGTGACGGTTTGCCTACATATAATCGATTGGTGATATGCGTTTTGTCCATTTCTCACGCACTGTTCATTTTTTTAATCACTGAAGTTGAATGAATTTATATAGAATTGAATGAGAACTTAACATGGAGTAATTGTATTCCTTCGTTGTTCAAAACACTTAACCTATTTCCACACAATGTCGCTTTTGAACGCCCTCAAAGAAAAAGAATACTGAAAACATAGTGGAAAATGAAGAAATTGCTTGTTACATTTCATTTTCCATAATGTTTTCCACCAAAAAAATTGAAAAAATCCAAAATTTGACAAAATTTTCAATTGTCGTCTGCATCTTCTAGTCTAAAATTTCGCTGTCTGGTAATGGGTTAAAGTTTGCACTATTTATCGATATTGTGAGGTACATGTAAGCCGAACTTTGTCTTTCCTTATAATTTTTATCGCTACGCATAAAATATTTCAAATATTCATATAGCCCGTATTACCATTAATTTTATCAGTATAGTATTTAATGGCTAATCATCATCCTCCGTGGTGATGGATACGCATTTTTTTCCCGTGATGCTCAATCGAGACTGGCTTCTTTTAATGGCTAAAACATCCTAAAATAGCCTTAGGGAGAATGACCACTAATCGTGACGGTTCCTCATCACAAGTAATGGATTTCTGAAAATTCCAGACAATTTTTAAAGCCGTGCTTAGCTTGAAAAATTCGGGCTTGCTAAGTGAATTATAGCTTTTAGACTTATGTACATTATATCGACGAATAATATACTGCCTTTTTCACAGGCTATGGTCTTTATTGAAGTTCGGAACCTTTTGACTCATCGTTTTAGCGGGTTTATAAAGTATAACGATGAGATAAATTTAGATTTCAGTAGCAGAGAATATTAGATGCTTTAGTAGACATAAAAAAGAAACGAATTCTACAATTTCGATGTGAATAAATTTCGGTACTTTTTAACAATTCATCGTGATAATGTACCGTGCTTTACTTTTACATGTAACTGTCCATAGATCTTGCAAAATACACCCTTTAGCATGAAATTGGAAGTTCCTATCGGACTGTGTTGTCAGAAAATTGTTTACGGACGGACAGATGGACATACTAACAGATGGACGCCGGACATTTACCGATCACAATAGCTCACCTTCACGCTGCTGGATGGACAGAATCTTTTTATTGTTTTTATTTTGTGTAATTTTCTAAAATCTCTATCAACATATAGCATGTATTCATTGATCGATTGAATGGGGTTTATCGCCACTTCTAACAGTATTTCAGTCTTGTCGCGGCGGCTTGAGCAACTAACCGTGGATTCCTGGTACAAATGTATTTCTCACACCAGTACTACCACTACACCCTTTCCGAGCCTACATTTAGGAAATAAAGGAATAAAATCAACAATGGATATTTAAAGAAAAAACATAGATTTTATAGATGTACCAGTTACAGTGAGTGATCAAAGGCCAAATTTGTCTATATATGTATATATAAATTTGGTATTTGATCATTTGCTACAACTTGTACATCTATACCGATTTGTAATAGAGAATTTCAGGAAAATTTAACGGATCGAAACGTCAGCTATGCAAACCTGAGATTTCAACTGAAAAAAATGCCGCCATCTTTTGTTAACCTTTTTGTTGGTTTTGCGACTTAATCGTCGTAACTACAGCTTATTCAAGCTGTAGTTACGATGCTTATGTCGCGAACCAACCATTTTATTTTTTTTACATGCTACTGATCGTAAATTTTGCAAGATAACGCCGTTAAAAATCGAAGCGGAAATTCCTGTCGGAGTTAATGGACGGAACTCGGGAGTCATCGGGCGGGGTCGGCGATTGGTCAGTTATTGAAATGAACATGCATTTTGAGTCTGAAAGAGGCCACCCTAGAGGTTTGTAAACAAATATTTTAAAAAAGCGAAAGGATCCATCACAGGTCAATTCGTGTTCCTCAAAATGAATGCTCGGTGAGGTTTTGACCGCTAAAACCATATGTGCACCGAAAGCAAAAACATCAACAACAACAACAAAAACTCCACCGTAGCAAGCTGTTGTAGTCTAAAATGGATCGATACTTTTTGTTAGACGTGATGTCTTTATGGGATTTTCGTATTATTTGAGCTAACAAATAATTACTTAAGCTATCGTTATCATTTCAATTAGTAGTAGTAGTAGTACAATTATTTGTATAATAACCATCATTACCACGATCATCGTTAGCTTGGAAAACGGACGGATCACGGCTGTCAATCATATAACGATAAACCATCCAAGTTCTTCATTTAGACCGGAAGTGAAAATTGAATTCTAACATTGAATGACAATTCTTGTAAACATAGATAAAGCATTTTTGTTGGTTGTGCAACTTAGATGTCGTTTTTGCAGCTTATTCAAGCTGTTCCTCCGACGTTTAGATCGCCAATCGAGCATTTTACTTCATTGTTACATATAACCAGCCATAAATTTAAAACAGTAATACCGCCGTTTAACTACTTTGTCGAACTTCCTGTCGGAGTCTAGTGGGCGCGGTCAACGATCAGGTATTGTCATCATTTTGTCGTCGTCGGTATTTGATCAACGAATAATTAAACCTCGGTCTGAAACACTGTTATTATTATTGATATCATCTTGGATTTTGGCATATATCGATGGCTTAGAGCAAAAACATAGTATGGCTCTATAGTATGTTTTTTTGCTTTAGGCCATCGATATATTAACTATCAAAGGAGCAATCCCTATCAAGGGAGAAAACTAAAATTAAATTTTGTAGCAATTTCGGCCCTTTTTTGCTAAGATGTTTGCAATCTTCTCCTGAAGTGTGTGGTATCCACATGCCGTATTTTTAAACTATCATTATCATTTTTTATCATTATCCCTCATGCCTCTTTTATCATTGTTGTTATCATCATTGTTATTTAAAATGTTGTTGTTTTAATTGCGAGTACGCATCACCATTATAATTGTTTCATGAATATCAAAAACGGCATCATTTTATTATTCAATAATATTCAGATGAATTATCATCATCATCGTTATTAGTCATTGTCAAATCATAGTAAATTATATTCTTCTTTTTTTTTTATATGGTTTTGAAAAATTGTCATCTTTTGTATAAACATAATGTGACATAAAATTTGAGCACCTTCCTTTATTTTCATAAATCCCAGACGCATGAAAAAACACGATAAAAAAGAAAACAACTGTTAACAATAGTAAAAAGAATATTATTCTATAAAATAATTTCTTGATCATTTTTTGTTGAAATGATTGTAATCGAAATATATTAACAATCCTGTTTATCGGGTTTGATGGTTGGTCAGTCGTAGTGCTATTTTAGTTTTTTAATAATTACTGTTTAAGATACTGAAATCGCAATGTATTAACAATTCTGTTATCGGGTTTTGATAGTTAGTCAATCGCAAAGCATGAAAGGCGGTAGAAAGTTACAGTCGTGTTGCTAATGACTATCGTCGACGTCCCCAATATGACTTATTACTGGCGGATCACGGCTGTCAATCTAAGAATCAATCAACCAATCAAATCATTCATTTAGACAGAAAGTCAACATTGAACTCCACAATTGGTTTGGAGATGTCAACGCCGTGAATATAGCTTATTAATATGATAACCAACCAATCAATTTACTATTTAGCTCATCTGAGCACGAATTGCTTAAGGTGAGCTAATGTGATCGTCCAGTGTCGTCGTCGTGTGTCAGTATCATCGGTGACATGCGTCGTGCGTCTGTCAATAAATTATTTAAACATCTTCTCTTCCTGCAACCAGTGATCAGATCCTGATGAAACTTGACAGAGATGTTCCCAGTGTGAAGCTCTTCCAAAACTGTTCAGATAATTGTAACCCATCCTTAACTCTGGTTGCCATGGCAACAAAAAGGGAGGAATAATGTAATCTTTAAAAATCTTCTTCTCTCAGACCAGTACACGATAGCTTTGATATTTTGTATGCAGGACCTCCTAGGGGACATCTGTCAAGTTTGTTCAAATGATGCCCCTTGGGTAATATTTGGGCTACGCCCAAGCGCACCCCAATAACACACACACATATATATAGTTTCATATAAGGAAACTTTGTAAATCTTTTTCTCTGAAATGAATAAGCCTATAATATTGGTATTTGGTATGCAGCATCTCGTTGGGGACCTCTATCATGTTTGTTCATATGATGCCTCATAGGTCACTTTTGTACTGCACTAGGCGCATTCTATTTCAATATATAAACTCAAAAGGAATTCTTTAAAAATTATATCATGAAACCTGGAGCTTTTGATTCCAGTAGCAGAGAATATTAGATGCTTTTAGTAGACACCAAGGGAATTGAATTCTACAATTTCGACGAGAATAAATTTCGGTAATTTTTTAACAATTTTATCGCGATGATGTACCGTGCTTTACTTTACATGCTACTGTCCATAGATTTTGCAAAATACACCGTTTAACATGGAATCGGAAGTTCCTATCGGACTGTGTTGGCGTGGTCAGCAGGTTAAGGGGGGGGGGGGGGTCAGCGATCCATCAGTTAGGAAATGTGGTTTTTTTCCAGGCCCAAAATAAAAATCATAGCCAAAACCTTGTCAAATGCATTTTTAGTGTGTGCTAAAAAAGAGTACTTTCGGCTTTTAACCCTTGTCATGCTGAAAAAAAAATGCTTTCTTTAAAACTGCATTAAATTCATTTTTTTTATAAATCAATTTTACAAATAATTCTGGATTAAAGGGGCCAAACAGGTGGTGTAGACTAAGATCAGACTGCACATATGTACAGGCTGACCTTTGCCTATACCTCCTGCCAAAACAGTCATATTCCGGGATCAGCATGACAAGGGTTAAGATACATTACATCACAAATACTTTGACCAACGATAAACTAATAAGTCTGTTTTACTCACGTTTATACACTTTTAATTCATTATTACGAATATCAGGATCTTATATTGAAGGGTTATTTTGCTATTACGATTATTACAGAAACAGACAGCTGAAAGTCAAACGCGCTGATGGATAGACACATTCTTTTTGCTGTTTTTGTTTTGTGTAATTTTCTAAAAACTCTTATAAACATGTAGCATATATTCATTGATCGATTGAATGGGGTTTACCGCCTCTTCTAACAGTAGTTCAGTCTTATCGCGGCGGCTGGAGCAACTAACCGCGGATTCCGTGTATTTCTCAAACTAGTGCTACCACTACATCCTTTCCGAGCCTACATGTAGACAATAAAGGAATAAAATTAACAATGGATATTTAAAGAAAAAACACAGGGTTTACAGATGTTCAAGTTACAGTGAGTGATCAAAGCATTGCTACAACTTGTACATCTATACCGATTTGTAATAGAGAAATTCAGCAAAATTTAACGGATCGAAACGTCAGCAATGCGATATTTGGTAGGAAAAGAACTGTACGAGAATATTTGTAAATAAAGCCATCATTTCCCGTTCGTCCATTAATTCTGATTAATATATGATATTTGCCCCTGATTAATAGTTGAAAGCCTGCATGCTGGAATTGAGCCATGTAATGTTATATGCAATAGGGGACCTCTTAGCTGCATTCATGTGTATCTAATTCCCTTTCAATTGAATTGACCGAGTAGACATTTTGCCAGTCGCTAAAAAAAACAGACTTAAGTATGAACTGTTTAATCTTCTTTATGAAATTAAATGGAAATTAAATACTTTACTTCTGTCAATTTAAAAAGTTGTTTAAGGTTAAATCCTGAAGGTTCATATCCCCTTCATTTGGAGTATCTTTATTGTTTAATGTTTCACTGACAGTATAGCGGTTCCGTTCTTTGAGAACGCCAGTAATATATAGTTCTCTGTACATAGTGCACTGAGCCCAATTAGCTCAGTTGGTAGAGCACTTGACTTAAAACATCAAGATCACGGGTTCGAGCTCTGGGCTGACCATATCAACTAACAAACTAATTGTCTTTTGGGTGAGACGTTAAACAGAGGCCTCGTGTGTCGGTGCTATCTACCGAGCCCGTTTAAGAACCAGGTCAGTGGAGCTCTCAGCAGTTTCGCCCTGTATTATTGCACTATCCCCCGTAACAACTAACCGTCTTCTGGGGGCATGTGTTATGGTAATGACGATAGATAAACGGAAATACACACGCACTGAGACAACCTCAGGAGAATAAAGGCTACATGTAACAATCCAAACGGTTTAAGTGTAAAGGCATTTCAAGGCAAAACGGGAACCATCCCTGAAAGACAAAAGGGCAAAAATATCGCTCCTGGGCAGTCTGCACGATTGCGATTTATGAAGCTTGGTTGATATCCAAATCTGTCATAAGTCAGTCCTTTTTACTTTCCCCGTTCTTATACAGTGACGCTTTTTGACGCCCCTAAAGAAAAACAATCTGGAAAACATTGTACAAAATGAACAAGGAATTTCTCCATTTTACACAGTGTTTTCTATACAGACAGTTGAGAAATTAGAGATTTCATCAACGTTACATCATCTGTAACTCCTTTCAATCTGGATCAGTCTAAAATTTGCCTGACTTCTACATACTTCAATATTAACCCATTCCCACATAGTAAAATTTTAGACCGGTCCAAATTGAAAGAAAGTGCAGATAGCAATTTTAAGTTTATGAAATTATCAAATTGGTTCAACTTTCTCGATAGAAAAAATTGTGGTAAATGAAGAAATTGCTTGTTAAAAGCAATGTCTTCATTTAACACAATGTTTTCCCAATTCTTTTCTTGAGGGGAGTCCAAAGGCGTCACTGTGTGGGAATGGGTTAAACGGCGTTGTTTTGGAAGATTTATAGCTAGTATCATTCAACAAAAAGTTAAATTATTTTCTTCATTATCCACGATGTCTTCATGTCCAAAAGACTTATAACTTTGGACAAGTCTAAAATTGTGTCCTCTGGTTATGAGTTAATAGGATGGGTAGCTATGGGATTTTGTGGTAGTGCTAGTGAGAGAAAAAAGTCAATTAATTCATCGCTGAACACAAAAAAAATCACCTAGGAAACATTGTGAACAATGAAGAAATAACTTGTTTCAAGCAAATTCGTCATTTTACTATGTTTTCCAAACTGTTTTTCTTGGGGGCGCCAAAAAGCGTCATTGTGTGGGAATGGGTTAAGTCGCCGAACAAACAAAATAACTCAGCGAAAATGTCAGAGTTTATCAATCACTTCTGGTCTAATCGAACGATTTGAATGGTCTATCTATTTTTTGTATTGGTGTCGGTGATCCGTCTATCGTATTACGGTGTACCGGATTGTTCAAATGATGGGTCGCCGACCATGTATACTGACCCACGACAGTAAATCCGACTGAAGCGGCGATATTTTGCAAACAAATTGTGGCTATTTAACAGTTAGACACCGTCCAGATGACACCGTATAGAGCCATGCTATTTTTTTGCTCTAAGCCATAAAATTAATTTTATAATAATATCGGCCCTTTTTTCACCAAGATTTTTTCACTAGTAATCTCCTCCTGAAGCATGCCATATCTACATACTAAATTTTTAATTATATTATCATTATTTTAATAAATCAATATCCCTGTTTTATCAATATTGTTATCATTATAATTATTTATAACTTTTTTTTTTAAATTGCGAGTACGTATTTCCATTATAATTGTTTCAGGATTATCAAAAACGACATCGTTTATTATTCAATAATATCCAAATGATTTACCATCATTCTCATTATTTGTCATTCTCAAGTTATAGTAAATTAAATTCTTGTGGGTTTTTTTTATATGACTTTGAAAATTTGTCATCTTTTACAGAAACATAATGTGACATAAAATTTGAGCACCTACCTCTATTTTCATAAATCCCAGACGTACGAAACATCACGATAAAAAGGAAAACAACTGTTACCAACAGTAAAAAGAATATTATCCTATAAAATAATTTCTTGATCATTTTTGTTGAAAAGTTTGTAAACAATCCTGTTATCGGGACGCAGTGCTATTTTAGTTTCTTAATGATTTCTGTTTAAGAGATTCAAATCGCAATGTATTAACAATTCTGTTATCGGGTTTTGATGGTTGGTCAATCACAAAGCACGAAAAGCGATAGGAGAATACAGTCGTGTTGCTAATGACTATCGTCGGCGTTCCCAATAAGACTTATTGGTGGATCACGGTGTCAGTCAAAGAATAAATCAACCAATCAAATCATTTATTTAGACAGGAAGTGAACATCAAACTCCACAATTAACGTGAAGCTTTTTTGATGGTTTGGATCGTCCAGTGTCGTCATGCGTCGGCGTCATCGTTGACACGCGTCGTGAGTCTGTCAACAAATTCTTCTCTTCCTGAACTAGTGAGCCGATCTTGATGAAACTTGACACGCGTCGTGAGTCTGTCAACAAATTCTTCTCTTCCTGAACTAGTGAGCCGATCTTGATGAAACTTGACAGAGATGTTCCTAGGGTGAAGCTCTTCCAAAACTATTCAGATTATTGTAATCCATCTTTAACTCTGGTTGCTATGGCAACAAAAAGGGGGAAATAATAAATTCTTTAAAAATCTTCTCCTCTCAAACTTTGCAAAATCTTTTTCTCTGAAATGAGTAAGCATATAACATTGATATTTGGTGTGCAGCATCTCATAGGGGACCTCTATCATGTTTGTTCATATTATACCTCTTGGGTTATTATTGCACTGCACCAGGCGCAATCTATTTCAATATAGAAACACAGAAGGAAATCTTTAAAAAATAAATCATAAAGCCTGGAGTACAGATATTCTCCAAGTTAACCTGCACAGAGTTTGTTCATTTGATACTCTTTGATTCATATTTGGACTCCACTCGGGCGCACACAATTTTACATTGAAACAAAGAGGTTAACCTTGAAAATTATTCTTCTTTGAAATGATAAAGCCTAGAGCATTGATACTTGGTATGCAACATCTCATAGGGGACCTGTACAGAGTTTGTTCATATGATACCCTTTGGGTCATATTTAGGCGCATACCAGGCGCACCCTATTCTAACAAAGAAACAGAGAAGGAAATCTTTGAAAATCTTTTTCACTTAACCAGAAAGCCTAAATAATTGATATTTGGTGTCCAGAATCTCCAAGTGAACCCTTACAGAGTTTGTTCATGTGATACCCTTTTAGTCATACTTTTGCTCCGCCCGGACATACCTTTTTTAACACAGAAACAGAGAACGAAAACTTTAAAAATCTTTTTTCTTAAATGAGAAAGCCTAGAACATTGATACTTGTTATGTAGAACCTCCTAGTGAACCTTCAAAAGGTTGTTTGGTGATGACCCTTCAGACATATTTTTGCTCTGCTCAGGCGCACGATATTTTTATACATAGAAACGTAGTAGAAAGTCTTAAAAACTAAACCAACCACACACCCTATTTTACATTGAAAAATAGGAGGAAATCTTCCTCAAAACCAGAATCTTCAGAACGTTGGTATTGTGTAAGTAGACTCTTCATGTGAATTTTTACAATATTTGCTCGTTTAATGCCTCTTTCGTCATACTTTGACACCACCTGTGGACCCTTCCTGTTAACATAGAAATAAAGAGGGAAATGTTTAAAAATCTATTTTTGGACTAATCGAGAGCACACATCAACTGATATTGAAACAAAGAAGAAAACCTTTTACACCAGGAAAAAAGAATCATATAGCATTTGGGATTTCTAACTAGTGACTCTCTGCAATAATAACCCTCTGTTATCCCAGTTGAGCGCTTTAGCGCCAATGACCCTCTTATTAGGAGACCATTTTTCATCTCTAACAACAATAGTCTTTCAGAAATTGGACTGTAGACAGATTGGAACTCATTGTTTTCAATTATGTGAGTCCAATGGACTCAAACTTTCAAATTTCAAAAAAATAATCACTGTGGCCTCTTGTTGTGCATAACATTTTTCTTTTTAGTTCACCTGAGTACAACTTGCTCAAAAGAGTGTTTGTGTGATCTAGATGTGTCTACCGACTGTCATGCAACGTGCACCGCGTCATACTTCATCATTTTGTCTGAACTCTAGAGGCCACATTTTTAGCTCAATTGTCTAGATATTTGGTCAGAATGTTTTTCTCCGTGAACTCTGAGTCAAGTTTGATGTTGGAACACATTGGTTCAAAAGCTAGATCACCAGGTCAAATCTAAGAAAAATCTTGTGTGCACGCTTTAGGTCACATTATTTAGCTTACCTTTGCACAACATGTTCAAGAGGAGTTTTAGGATCACTCAGTGGCCATCGTGCGTCGAAAGGTATCAATATTTTCTATATAAATCTTCTCCTCCAAAACCACTGGCCAGTTGGACTTAACTCGCCAGGAATGCTTCTTGGGTGACCCTTCATGTTCGTTAAATTTTGATACGAGAAAAATGGCATGGAAGGGCCGGGCTTATCAGACTTAGAGAAATCGTGAAATAATTCTTAGGTGAGCGATTCGGGGCCATTTTGGCCTTCTTGTTTTGTTAACTGTTGCTGACCATATATTTTACAAAACAACGCCGTTGAACTTCCTGTTGGAGATCGGTGGGAGTGGTCAGCGATCCGTCACTTGTTGTTGTAACTTGAATGCCACACAAGCTCGTAATTGACCAATCGATGGCCCCGCCCACCTACTCCTTTGGCCATGCCCACTGACTCCAACAGAAAGCCCCGCTTCGATTTTAAACGGCGTTGTTTTGTAAAGGTTATGGCCAGTAGCACATAACATAAAAGCAGAATGGTTGGTTGGCGACCTAAACATCTAAAGTACAGATTAAAATGCGAAAAAGGTTAACAAAAATGACGACCAATGATCGAGTTCAAAACTAATTTCTTGTCCGAATGAATAATTTCATAAGTCGACTGGTTATTTGATTGCCAGCCGCGATTGGCCAATTATGCCAGCCGAAGCAAGCAACATTTGTGGAAAATTGAGAAAGTGTTTGCTTATGCGTTATTTCTGTTGCCTACAAACTGGAGACATCATTCCAAATTAAACTTTTCGTTCATTTAGTTTCATTCTTTAGCTAGCAAAGCGACAGCTTCGATAGCTTAAGATAACAGACGAAATTTTTAGGTTTTCTCAAAGTTCAACGAGTGCAAACTGCCATTGGAGGCTTAACCACTAAATCCATTAAATGCCTACGCCATTAAAAGTAGTTCTCATGTATTTCAGGAATATTGCAAACTCTATTCAAATTGTATTGAACTCTCTCAAAATCACGCTATCTAACCCATTCCCTATCAATTCCGCTTTGGGAAAAAGGCTATGGAAAACATTGTGAACAATGAAGAAATTGCTTGTATAAGCAATTTCTTCAATGACCACAATGTTTTCTACCCAACAAGGAAACGTTTCCTAATTTCAACCATGCTTTGCTAGGTTAGAGTACTTTCAGTACTTTGATTTAGATAAGTCGATGGTCTTTATATGTTCACCAGTCTATATTCTCCAGTCTATCTCATACTAATCCAGTGTCCGAAGGTACGAGGGGATTAACCCTTTCCTGTTTTGCAAAATCTTAGACCTGTCCAAATTCAAAGGTTTTGCATACAAAAATTCAAAGTTGATTTTATTTGAAAAATAACCATTTAGTAGGGTAGAAAGTATTGTGGAAAAAGAAGAAATTGCTTGTTACAAGCAATTTTTTTTCCACGATCTTTTCTCAATTACAGAATCACAGGGACGTAAAAACCAGGGATTAACCAGGAAAGGGTTAAGAAGGAATTTGTTGGATTTATTTGAACCTCCATCTGTAGTCTACTTATTTCATTTTCAATAGAAAATAGTTAACCATAGGAAAACTAGCCCCCCCCCCATCAGTAAATTTGAACTCTCTTTACAGAAATCCTGTAAACAGTTAAAGGTCTGCGTTTACTGTTAATGCCCTTCGTCGTTGTGTGCGCAAAATGTCGAAACTACAACTTGAATAAAACTGTAGCTACGACGGTATGTACGCCCAACGAAGTGCTGCTGTTGTAGCGCGGTGATCGCAAGATAAGAGAAATTATTTTATTAATGGACTGACCTCCCGACTGGAAGCCCGACTGAGATTTTCAAAGGAGTCAGTTTTTAAAATTAATGCTCAGTCACTTGAAACAAGAAATACGCCTGTTGGTTGGCGGTCTAAACGTCGTAACTACAGCTTGAATAAGTTAAGGTCGCCAAACGAACAAAAAAGCTTACTATGAATATTTAGGGTTCAAAGTTTACTTACGGTCTAAGTGTATGATTCGATCGGCCAATCAATTTTTGATAGGTGAATTTAAGTTTTAGATAGGTAGTTTCTATATTTAACCCATTCCCACACAGTGGAATTTTAGACTGGTCCAAATTGAAAGGAGCTGCAGACGACAATTTCAAGTTGATGGAATTTGCAATTTTTTCGTCTTTTTGGATAGAAAACATTGTGGATAATGAAGAAATTGCTTGATCCAAGCAATTTCTTCATTTTCTACAATGTTTTCCAAAGCTTTTTCGTTGAGGGGCGTAAAAAGGAGGGATTGAGTGGGAATGGGTTAAGCGATGCTATTCGCGCAGGTGTGTGTGTGTGTGTGTGTGTGTGTGTGTGTGTGTGTGTTTAACCCTTCTCTATTCAATACCCGTATTTACGTCCCTGTGTTTTTATTCTTGAGAAAACATTGTGATAAAGGCGAAATAGCCTGCTGCAAGCTATACCTTTTTTTTCACAACATTTCCTACCCTAATGATTTTTTTTTTTCAAATACAATCGATTTTAGACTGTCGTCTGTAAAACCTTTGAATTTGGGCAGGTCTAAAATTTTGCAATGCAGTAAAGGGTTAAAGTAACTTCAAAGTAAGAGATTACGAGGTAACAGGTTAAAAAAAACTAATGGTGATCGGATAGAAGGTTTTCTTTACTGTCTTGATTAACTATGGATTCTATTTCTTGTCCCCATTATTCCACATTCTACTATATTATAAAGAATAATTATCCGTCATTCATACTTTGATTACATGTAGCAAATCTAGCCACAGCTGTGTCCGATTTGGAAAAAAACAAAAGACTAAGTATTTCTTGCCCGGATGCATGCTTGAACGAGTTATGTTCCCTACTTGACATAAACCTTTTACTCACTATCAAGTACTTTGAATAAACAAACGTTGGCATTCGCATGCGGTGTCCTTGTTCAAAACAAGGACACCGCATGCGAATGCCAACGCTTGTTTATTAAAAGTGCTTGAAAGTGAGTAAAAGGTTTATGTCGGAAAGGGGACATAACTCGTTCAAGCATGCATTTAGAGTTACACCCCCTTGTTGCTACATATTGCTCTTTTGATAATGAACATATATTCCAAATTTCAAGTTAATGTTTTCTATAATACCAGAGGTATTACAAAATGCTTAAAAAAGCTATTCGGACGACGACGACGAGGCTGACGTGGACGCAGATGAAGAACTGGCTATTACAATACTTCGGGTTTTCTGCTAAAACCACCGAGTTTAAAATGATAAGGACGATAAATTAACATGGATATGACCTGAAAATAAGTAGCATTTCGGTCAGAAAATAGTAGGAAAAGGCAAAAGCTTGTAAGGGTTAATTTCTCTCAATTTCCATCAATGTTTTCAATAAGGGCGTAAAATGCATGACCATAGGTAAAAAGAAAACGCCCACATACTTGTAGATTCTAACTGACGCATCGCGGCTGTCAATCAAAGATCAATCAACCAATTAAATCATTTATTTGGACCGGAAGTAGACAGTGAATTCCAACATTGGCCGAAATTTATGTAAAGCATTTTTGTTGCTTTGGCCACCCAAACGTCAAACTACAGCTTATTCAAATTTTCTCGCAGATCACAAGCAGAAATATAAAAAGGTACACTTTGTTTTGACAAAAAACAAGACTCTTTTGTTATGTTTGCATGAAGAAATAATCGCAGGGTAAAACACAAAAACAAACAAAAATAACAAACAAACACAAATAAATGCAAAAAGATATACAAAAAAACAGAACATTTCAATACACACTCAAACAACAAATACACACACAAAACAACAACAACACACAAACAAACGAACGAACAAACAATAACAACAGCATAGAGAAGTTACAGTAAAACAGATGTTTTGATATCCGAAAATATTCATGTCTACGAGGCAATTACAAAATTATAAAGTAAAGCGAGATAATTGATTGATTGATTGATTGGGGTTTAACGCAACTTTTAACAGTATTTCAGTCATATCGTGGCGGCTGGAGCACCTAACAATGGATTCCTGGTATTTCTCACACCAGTGCTACCACAACATCCTTTCCTAGCCTCCAGCTGCTATCCCACTTACGTCTACGATTATCCTCCAATTGGTGAGAGACAAATGCCGGAAAGGATATGTGCCGCCGTAAAGCGAGATAACTAATGCTTTGAAGACAATGAACACATTTATTACATCCCTTGTACAAAAAGGCGCTTGTATTTCATATACTTCACCTGGGATAAAATGTCAATTTTTCATAAACAACAGCAACAACCAAACACCCTTTAAAATCACAAAATTAGCTATAAACCTCTATCGGCTATCTATCATGTTTTCTCGTTGTATAGGCTATAAAACGTTTTAACATTTTCCAGTTTCTTATAATTTTAGATTGGTCCGAATTGAAAGAGGTTAAAATTGGATGTAACTTGAAATAACGTTTTGTCGTCGTACTCTCGTGTTCTCGTTATCGTACTCTTGTGTTCTCACAATCGGACTTTCGTGCTCTCTTCGTCGTACTCTCGTATTCACGAGGTCAAAAAATGTATTCTCGTGTTATCATTGTCTTATTTTCGTGTTCACACCATCGCACTCTCGTTTTTCGCATCGTCGCACTCTCATGTTTTTGTGTTCTCATAATCGTACCCTCGTGTTACTAATGTCGTATTTTCGTGTTCTCACCATCGCACTCTCGTTTTCGCGTCGTCGTACTCTCGTATTCTCGTGTTCTCACAATCATACCCTCGTGTTACTAATGTCGTATTTTCGTGTTCTCATCATCGTTTTCTCGTTTTCACGTCGTCGTACTCTCGTATTCTCGTGTTCTCACAAGCATACCATCGGGTTACTAATGTCGTATTCTCGTGTTCTCATCATCGTTTTCTCGTTTTCATATCGTCATACGCTCGTATTCTCTTGTTCTCACAGTCGTACCCTCGTATTACTAATGTCGTATTCTCGTGTTCTCATCATCGTTTTCTCGTTTTCACGTCGTCGTGCTCTCGTATTCTCGTGTTCTCACAAGCATACCCTCGGGTTACTAATGTCGTCTTCTCGTGTTCTCATCATCGTATTCTCGTGTTCTCATCATCGTATTCTCGTTTTCATATCGTCGTATTCTCGTGTTCTCATCATCGTCTTCTCGTGTTCTCATCATCGTATTCTCGTTTTCACATCGTCGTACGCTCGTATTCTCTTGTTCTCACAGTCGTACCCTCGTATTACTAATGTCGTATACTCGTGTTCTCACCATCGCACTCTCGTTTACGCATCGTATTGTCACAATCGGACTGTCGTGTTATTATCGTCTTCTCGTCTTCTCACCATCGCATTCTCGTTTTCTCATCCTCATACTCTCGTGATCTCACAATCGTACTCTCGTGTTCTCATTTTTGTATTCTCGTGTTTTCACCATCGTACTCTCATGTTCTCGTCTTCGTTAGTTCGTGTTTTCACCATATTAGCATCGCCTTCCGTTGCACAAAAGTATATGTAGATTACAGCATCATTGATCAAATCATATACTTAGACAGTAAGTTAACTTTAAACCACTTCTGCCGCCCTGTTCTTATTAATAAGCGTTTTTTGGTTTAGCGAGTTAAACGTCATAATTACAGCTTAATCGTATTCAAGCTGTAGCTACGACATCTAGTGACCCAAACCAAAAATTCTTTCATTTTGTTTCATGTTACTGGTCATGTTTTTGTTTTTTTGTTTTTTTTTTTTGAAAAATAACACCGTTTAATATCGAAGCGGAACTTCCCGTCGGAGTCAGTAGGCGGGCGAGCGATCCGTCAATTATTGATTTGCTGAAAAAGACTGACTTGTCTTGAAAATGCAGGTGTAATATCTTTTAATCCAAGAATACGTAACAATTGACCAATCGCTGGCCCCGCCAACCGACCCCTTAGGCCCCGCCCATTTACTCCAACAAGAAGTTCCGCTTCGATTTTTAACGACGTGATTTGACAAAATATATGGCCAGTAACAAGCATGTAACAAAAAAGTATAATGGTTGGTTGACGACATAAACGTCGTAACTACAGCTTGAATAAGCTGTAGTTACGTCGTTTAAGTCGCCAAACCAACGAAAACGTTAACAAAATGGAGGCTAATGTCGGAGTTGAAAGCTTAGATCTGGAATAAATGATTTGATTGGTCGGTTTTTTCCTTGTTTTACAGCCGCGATTGATCAATTGATCTATAGATAACACAGTCGCCTATGTGACTCGAGGAATTATTACGAAAGCCAATCGGGTATTTTGGCATGTGCAAATTTAAAATTTCTTAGTTTCTGCAACATTATTTTCGCTCGAGAACAATGGCGAAAAGAAGGCTAACAAACAAATAAAATGAATGATCTCTGCGGATTTCTAATAGTGGATCAGAAATGTTTTTCAAATATACTGTCTATTTCTTGTGTCATTTCCTTTTAACTTAACTTAAATCTGTTATCCGTCGTGGATTTAGCTAAGAATACGGGAATAGTATTTTTTACGGATTGCAAGTCATCTATATAGGCTTACGTCATACTGGAATAACTCAAAGTCATATTTATATATGTCTATTATCTTTTCGAGAAGATTTTGTGGTAAACTCCTGAATGCTTCTTCTATAATAAAACGTTTTTGGTGTTTTAACTCACTTTTCATTTCATCATTTTGTGAGTCTATGGTCTCAAAAATTGTTTTTAAGAGCACCGAGTTTGTATTTTGAAGGAAATTTCTTTCATTTAACACCTTTTCAGGAAATGAAATATTTCCGTGTATGTAGCCATTTATTTGAAAAGCTTTCCACAATCTGTGTGCTATATTCATACTTTGAAAGCATTTCGACCACTTTGTCTTTGCAAATGCAAGATTGTATTGAACTAGCATCTCAATTTCTTTCTTTGTTCTTATATCTTTATCAATAATTTCTTCGACTCCGTACAAACCGAATTTATCAATAATAAAAGCAGAATCTTCGGCAAATGTTTCTTGTTTCCCGATGACATCAAATTTATTATGGCAAGGACTGCAAAGTAAGTGTACCGGTTTCCAATGGTTGTCTAAATTTTCTACTGGGGTAACGGTTATAAACTTGATAAACTCTTCAAATGATATATTCGACACACATCTTTTATGTCTCTGTCTCATTGTATCTGCAATATCTACGGCGTCAATCCTCCAAAAGTCTGGTAGGAGGAACTTGTCTACGTAAGCTGACCATAATCGAGTTAAAGGATGTCGGGTAAACATGAAACTTTTTGTCGTGGACAGCATCAAATGTCCTTGGGGTAGATTGAACCGGGAGCGAACTATATTTTTAAATTTACCAAAGTGAACGTGGAATCTATCTATATCCGATGGTTTTAAAACTTTTTTATCTCCGACTGTAAAATCCTTGGCCAGAAATCTCAAGATACGTAACCAATAAGTGCAACCGATCTTGGGTGTCTGGCAATATGTTATATCCTCAAATGAAAATAAATCACCCGAAGGAGTTATATTTTTCCAGTAACTAGTGCTCGAAAAATTTCTGCACTTGACTCCAATGTTGTTGATTCTTTGATTCATGATTGTATCCAAGGAATAATTTGAACTTGACAAATGACTTGACGTACTTTTGTTTTCGGTGATATTGGCTCTACTGTACAAGAAGCGATCGATGTTCCACACCAAGTCTGTTTTTCTGTAATTATCTGAAAATACATTGTGTTTCGTAGAATGATAAACATATCAATGTAAATGAAGATTTGATCATCGTGGTTTGCTTAAATCATACCTCAATGAAAATAAAAACACCTACAATAGCATTCGACGAATCGCTGGTCCCGCCCACTGACTCCGCTGGCAATTTCCGCTGACTCCGTCAGGAAGTTAAAAAATTACGGCAAGTATATTTAAAAAATATAAAATGATTGGTTGATGATTTAAACGTGTTAACTAAAGCTTGAATAAGCTGTAGTTACGACGTTAAAGTATCCAAACCAACAAAAAATGTTTCACATTTATTTCTGCCAATGTATGAGTTCAAAGTGCACTCTAGGTGTAAATGAATGATTTGGTTAGTCGATTGACTCTTAGATTGGCATCGCGATCAGTTGTGCGGTACGAAATTGGTAACGTTCGGGCTGTATTTCCCGTCAACCTCTTAAAACAGTTCATAATCGGTTGTCACGTGAGCATGCGCAGTGAATGTTCTAGTAAATTATAATTGCGAGTCGAGAACCGGAAAAGAGGGTATTATTCCGATATTGCTCAAATAAGTTCCATATATGGCTTTGTAATTTTCTTTTAGCTAGAGTTTCCAGAGACGTTTTTCATTGAAAATTGAAATTGAAAATTGAAATTGAAAACTAGAAAAAAAACTATTTCTTTACTTTTGTATAATCGTTATGTTTTGTTCTTTTTGCGAAATTCAAATTACGTTCGGTGGGCTACTAAAACCTTTTATTTAAGATATATCACGAGATTTGGGTCGTCAACCGACAAAAATTGACCAATCGCTGGCCCGGCCACTTACTTCGTTGGCCACGCCACCGACCCCAACAGAAAGTTCCTCGTCGATGTTAAACGGCGTTATTGTGCAAATTCATGGCCTACAGCATGCAGCAAAAAAGTAGAATAGTTGGTAGGCGACTTCGTAACTACAGCTTGAATAAGCTGTAGTTACGACGTTTAAGTCCTCAAACCAACATAAAGGTAAGCAAAAATGAAAGTCAATGGTGGAGTTCAAAACTCATTTCAGGTCTAAATGAATGATTTCATTAGTCGACTGGTTATTTGAAAATGGTAAATTCTCGTCAGCGGTGAAATCAAAAGATGGCATGACCCCCGAGGAGTTAATTCCGCCTTTTTTCACGAAACTTTTCTTACTCTAAAGTACTCCAAAAATAAGGAAATAAAGGTTAATCATTGAATCATTGGAAAACATACTCGTAAAAAGACTTCGGGACGAGTCAATTGATTCCTTCTCTTGGCAGAGGATGTTCTCACAGTCAGAGCATCTTGGGCGCCTTGAAATCGCGATTACATGCATCATGTAGAGAGCGCAAAGAATACGCTATTAAATGGGTGGACGCCACGAGCGCAAGCGCAGAGGCAGCAATTATCTCGCAGTGGTATCTCTGTATCTTCGAGAACATATAAAGGTCTCTTCTGTGTGAGAAATGGCAGGAAACAATTGGTAGGTACACAATCTGTGTCGATAAATTGAAATACCGTTGGAAATGCGTAAAACCGAGTTTAATAAGAAAACCCAAGCTTGTTACACTGGAGTCAACCTTTTCCGGCTCGTGAGAAAGGGTTTAACCCTTTACCAGCTGCTAAACATTTAAGACTAGTCCAAATGGGCCCCTATCAATATACGGAATTTCATGAAAATTGTCCTTTGATTAACTCCTTTAACTCCTTAAGTTGACTATTACGTTCTAAATGATATGTTTTATAAAATGTATGTAAAAATAAAATAAAGGCTTTATTACCATTCAAAACTAGATCGACATGTCATTACCAGTCAATGGCATTGTCGTGTAAATATCGTTTAATGCTTTTGAAATGTTTGTGATACTGTGCTACTATGTACACTTATCTGCAAGCTTACAGCTTATGAGAGATGTGCGCCTATTTCATTAACGAGGTGACAAAGCCGGTCACGCCTACATATTGGATTGATTTATGATAATATTGTCATTTAAAGTGTTTTAGCTTTCAAATACCTTGTCTATGGCACTTTGAAAATTTCAAGAATAAAGTGGAAAGGTTTCAATTATTTCATAAGGTGAAAAACATCGAATTTTAAAGGTATTCTTGTGTATTCCAATGCATAGACGGTGTACAAATATAGACCGGAAGTTCAAGCGAAGTAACTCCGTATATCGGTAAGGGCCAATTGAAAGAAGTTGCAGACGACATTTTAAACTTTCTGGGTGGAAAACATTGTGTAAATTAAGAAATTGCTTGTCCCAAGCAATTTCTTTATTTTACACAATATTTCCCAAATTCTTATCTTTAGGGGCGTCACAAATCGTCATTGTGTTGGAATAGGTAAAGGGATCAAAATGGCAAAAGAAATAGAAAATAGATTCGGTCTAAGTAGCCTCCACATACATTGAAGAGTGAAAAGCCTTTATATACGTTAGATATAAAAAGCCCTCTTGAATTAACACGCAGTAAACATATCTTAAATTCAAATGTTAAGTGAAAGGTTATGGTTTAATGCGCCTGAGTTCTTTTATAGTTAAATTTGACTTTTGATACAAATTTTTAATAAATTTACCCTAAAAATATTCGTACTTCGGCATTAATTAATGTATCCGAAACACGCACCCGGTAAGACTGCGCGAATAGGCCGATTTCGATTGTCAAGCATGGAACAATCGACCAATCGAATTATTCCTTTAGACCGGGAGTGAACTTCAAACTTCGACACTGGCCGACGTTCATTTGCAACGTATTTGTTGGTTTGACGACTCACACGTCGTACCAAAAGCTTCTGCAAACTGTAGTTACGACGCTTTAGTCGCCAACCGTCCATTTTCCCTTTCCTTCAAATTGATGAAGTTTAAAATCGAGGTCGATGTCGGACATCAGTGTGCGTGGCCAGTGAACCGTTAATTGTGCAGCCTGACAAGGGACGATATTTTTCGCGCGTAATTGTTCTGTGTCTATTATTGCCAGTCTTACTGTTTTACTATCCTAGAAACACTACATCTAAAGATAATTATTTAACCCATTCCAACACAGAGACGCTTCAAGACGCCCCTCAAGAAAACAATTGGAAAACATTAAGGAAAATGAAGAAATTGCTTGCAACAAGCAATTTCTTCATTTTCCGTAGTGTTTTAAATCCAAAAAGTTGAAAAAAATATCATAAATTTTGCATTGTTCTCTGCAAATCCTTTCAATTTGGACCAGTTTAACCCTTTCCTGGACAAACCCGGGATTTTACGTCACTGTGATTTTATACTTGAGAAAACATTGTGGAAAAAGAAGAAATTGCTTGTAACAAGCAATTTCTCCTTTTCCCACAATATTTTCTACCACATAGGATGGTCAGATTTCAAATTGCATGCATTTTTCATTGTCGTCTGCAACCTCTTTAAAATTGGACAAGTCTAAAATTTCATAAGACAGGAAAGGATTTAAATGGCAGTGTTATAATAGATTAGAGCGGTGCCTTTCAAACATTTGTTTCGTTGATATCAGTTAGGTCCCTTTTCGAATGACGGATCAAATTTGGCCTATCCTCCTCGTACCTCTGACAGGAAGTTCAACTTTGATATTAACCCTTTCCCGTTTTTGGAAATTTTAGACTGGTCCAAATTAAAAGAGGTTGCAGACGACAATGAAAACTGGATGCAATTTAAATGAAACTATCCTATGTGGTAGAAAATATTGTGGAAAAGGGAGAAATTGCTTGTCACAAGTAATTTCTTCTTTTTCCACAATGTTTTCTCGAGTTTAAAATCACAGTGACGTAAAATCCCGTATTTGAACGAGAAACGGTTAAACGGTCTAATTTTGAAAGATTTTGAGCTAGTAACATGTAGCATAAAATAAAACGGTTGATTGGCGATCTTAACGTCGTAACTTCAGCTTAAACAAGCTGTAGCTACGACGTTAACATTAAAGACGGCCAATAACGGTCAAAGTTCACTTGAGTTATTTGATTTGTAGATTCATTCTTTGATTGACAGCAGCGATCCGATATTTCTGCTGCTCGTCACGGGAAAAGGGACAATGCCAAAACCGAGAAATAGTTCGACCTGGTCAGCTCTCGCATGCTGATCAGGTAAGCTATCTTCGGCTTTAACCATTTCCTATTCAATCTTGGTTTTAACGTCCGCGTATTATCATTACTTGAGAAATCATTGTGAAAAAAGAAGAAATTGCATGTAACAGGCATATTCTTTTTTAACACAATATTTTCTATCATACTGAATGATTATTATGTAGATAAAATCGACTTTTAAATGTCGTCTGCAAAATCTCTGAATTTTGATGACTGTAAACTTTTGCAACACAGTCAATGGCTAAACAAGCTTGATAATTGAGCAATCGCGGAATCAAGGAATAAAATCGACAAATGAAATAAGTTTTTCAAACCGGACCTGAGATTATCAACTACGATATTGGTCGCTATTTTCGTTTACCTTTATCGTCGGTTTGGGGACTTAAACTATAGCTTATTCAAGCTGTAGTTACGACGTTAAGGTCACCAACCAACAATTTTACTTTTTTTAATTGCTACTAGCCATAAATTCTACTGCCAGTAATACCCGAAAGGAGAGTTGGGCAGTATATATAGAGAGATAGAAATTCTGCAAAATAGCGCTGTTAAAAAGCGAAGCGAAACTTCCTGTTGGAGTTCATGGGCGGGGCCTAGGTAGTCAATGGGCGGGGCCAGCAATTAGTCAATTGTTTAAAAGTTATTTCACCTTATGATGGATTGAACACACTACTTCAAACCTTGATGGCAAGCTTGTCTTAATCTTACGATAATATCGGAGAGCAGCGTAGATTTGACAGGTTCACCAGTTAACTTCAAATTCGCGAGTTCGAGCCCCGAGTTGACAAATCTAACTTAAAGTGATCGTATTCCGGGTTAGATGCCAAACCCATCTCCCCCGTGTAAAGGTGCTTTTCATCGAACACGCTAATAAAACCACACGGGGAAGTAGTTTCGTCCTGCATCATTGTACCTCCGACCCAGCAACAAATCGATGGTTCAGCGCGAAACAGTTGTAACTGCATATAAACATATTGGCAGTTACAACTGTTTAGCGCTGAACCATCGAAATGTCTTCTAGGGGCGTCGCTAATATTGGCAAATTCTGAGATTTTGCCCCAAATAGTAAAAAATAAAAGAAAAACATGTCTTTTGAAACATTGGACTCGCATGACTCTTACTTGATCCGATCTCTTATAAGCGAAGGGACGACCCTTTTTCGCGTGAAACGTCATACAAGTAATATATTTGTTGGTTTAACGCCACTTTTAACAGTGTCCCAGTGATATCGCGACAAAAGGAGCACCTAACCACAGATTCCTGGTATTTCTCACACCAATACTACCACAATATCCTTTCCAAGCATAGATGTGACTTTCCAAGCATCCGGCTGTTCATCTCACTTTGTTTACGATTATCCACCCATTGGTGGGATACAAATGTCGGAAAATATCGCTCATGGGGATCGAAACCGGGACATGATTGAGAGTCCGATGCACAACCAACTACGGTATGGCTGTGGCCTTATAAGCAACGGGACAGTGGGTTAAAGATTAAACGCATTAAGAAAAGAAAAGAAAGGAAATCTTGTTTTATTTAGGCGACCCATTGCCTTTGACGACAATTTTTACACTTGTCCAAATTAAAAGAGGGTTTAGAAGACATTACAATGTGAATTTAAATTGAAAATAAAATTGCCACACAGGGAAAAAAAAATATTGCTCGAAAAGGAGACATAACTTGAGTGAAAGAATCAAAGGGCAAAAGAGCTTTTTAACAAGAGCCAAAGTGTAAAAGTCTGAGCGTGTTGCGCCGACTGACTAGGATCGAGAGCTTCCACCTTTGGTATATTTGCTGAATATAGAAATTGCATTCTACCTTACTTTATGTTAATTATCAAACCATATTATCTTATTGTACTCGGTCGGATCGATCTCCTTTTCAAACATTTGTTGGACGGAATTAACCAATCTCGGTTGTCAGTCATAGAATCAAGCGACCAATCAAATCATTCATTTAGACGGAAGTGAATTTTTAACACCTATATTGGCCGACTTTTCTGTGAAGCATTTCTGTTGGTTTGGCGACATACGTCGTAACTACAACTTATTCAAGCTGTAGTTACGACGTTTTGGTCTACAATCAACTATTTCACTATTTTGTCAGACGTAACTGGCCATAAATTTTGCAAAACAACGCCGTTCAAATCTTGTATTGCTGAACCCGGAATATTCCGGTTTTGGCAGGAGATGTAGACTAAGATCCGACTGCACTTATGTGCAGACTGATATAAGTCTACACCTCCTGCTTGTACTTTTCCTATCAGAGTTGTTTGTGAAGTTGAAATATCAATTTTTGAACAAGTTCTATAAGTGCTTTCAGCCCTTTGATTTGACAGCAGTTCGGTAAGGTAATTTATACAGCATGACAAAGGTTAAAACTGAAGTGGCACATCCTGTTGCATTTAATCGGCGTAGCCACCGGAGTGTGTGTGTGCGTGGTCAACGGAGTCAATGGACGGGGCCACCGATCCGTCAATTTTCAACTAAGGAGCAAAATAAATCAAACCACAAAGAACGTAATATGTACCTTTATTTTGGTATATCCAATGACGATAAATAATACACCACAATATCAGCAATACCGCGAAAACCAATATTATTATCTTCAAATATTTTCTCCTCATTTTTTAGCCTCGCGCTCTGTTTGTGATTGAAAAGAAAAATACCTAAGGGTATTTTGGTGAATGACTTTTCATCTGAAACGGCCAATACAACAGCTTAACTCAACCGTATATCTAACTAAAAAACTTGACTTACTTGGTATTGAACTGGAAATAGGTTTATGATATTTTGATCTCTTTCATTTGTAAATTGAAACAAGAAGCACACTAAGGCCTGGGGCGCTCTGTTTCCCCATATTACTGCCAAACCCTTAAGGGTTGATAGGAAATTGAATTCCATAAAAATGGTGTCAGTGACAATAAAAAAGATACAGCAAATAAACAACAGTTCAGGACCATAACTGATATTCTAGAATAAAAATAGTTATAATAATACAAATTAATAAGGAAAGTTGAATAAAATTTATAAAAACAGCATTTAAAGCAATAAAAGTGACTTACAAACACCTTTGTCTATTTGCGTTCAACTGAAGTTACCGTTGCACCGCGAGAAAATAAATTTATTCATATATGTAGAGGAAGACCCAAAGAACAATATAGGAGCCTTGAATTTAGCGAACACATATCATACAATACACATTCTCAATTTGAAACTGACCAATTTCTATAAGGTGAATATCAAATGGCGGACAAAATGTTTGTTTACATCTACTATTCCCAGCCAAAACAATGTTTCATTCATGAATTGAAAATAGAACAGACTATAAGGTATGGTGGCCCAGGCTTTCTCGAATAGAAAACAATTAGTTTTAAATGTCTCATAGCATTTTACAAATGAGGAAAAGTATGAAATACTCAATGCTCAACAATCAATTCTTCTCACGTTATTTCAAATAAAATATCTAAAACGGTAAGAAACTTCAGGAAAAAAGGGTATGGTATCTTTTGACCACCATACACAACAAAATGCCAAACCGATTTCTTGTGAAAACTTCCGGAAACATGTACGTTTAGCGTAAATGCACCACAAAGGGCATAATGTCCGGGTTTAATTTCAATTGTACAAAATCATCTGGTCGAAATGTATTAATTTTATCAAAACAGACTAATATTGAACCCAAAATACCTCGATCTGTCTTTACATGTCGATTTTTTTTCTGCCTTTAGTTGGTTCTCGGAACTTCCGGGACTGCCTTAGAACACCCAAAAATGTGTTCACTATGATTAATGTAGGTCGATATCAATTAATTATTCAAAGAATATTTATTTAATAATTCAAGTTCAATATCTTTTTGAAAGTATTGTACAACCAAAATCTTCACCAAACATTAGATTCTTACCTTTAAATAACACATTAAAAATTATAGACTGGAAACTTACACTAATTTAAGTCGGACTGGGTAACTCGGCCCCTTTATCAGTGATTAAATAATAAATGTGTATCAAGTTTTGATACCTGTAAAAAGAATTAATAATAAAAAAATCTATTGAAATGCGTTTTAATTACATGAACATTTATAAAATTTTTCACAACCGACCTAAAATATAAACATGTTATCGTGATGGCTTGATAACAAATACTTTCACCAACAGGTTTATGGCATATTTTCCAAAGAGTAAAAAGACTCGATCAAGTTAAAACATACGAAGCACATACGATTTTTCCTTTTCTCTATATAAATTGACTTCGTTAAAAAACGTCCTTAACAGGAAGTCGTTAAAATAATGTGATATCTCCCGATTTCATCGTATTCTTCCGATATTCCATTTGCCCTCACGATTGAACGATCCGGAAACAAATTGTCCTGATCTGTAGAAAATTGAGGTGAATAAAACGGGGGTCAAAGAGTTCGTAAAAAATGAAGAAATAAATGTCATTATAGTTTACTATACTGTTATGTCCATCAAAGTTTACCCAACAGACTATTTGTGGGTGGCCTTTTCTGTTAGTTCGGCGTCCTATTAAACATCTTACAATTTAGATCATTGCATGATGATTCCAATGGTCTTTCTTAGTGCACAATAGTTTTCTTTACATCGCTCAAGTTAATGGGCTAAATTGTTGTTATCAAAAAAATTCAAGCAAATTTAGATCATGCTTAGTCGCATTAGCAGCTTATTTAAGAATCTATGCTGTAAGTTTTTTCTGTATAGACATCAAGCTTTTAAAAGTTTTTTTTCTACTGTAATATCAAATGAAATAATAGTTTTGCGTTTTATTATCAATACTTGAAGGAGAGTGAATGAATGAATGAATGAATGGCTCATCAACAGCTGTCATTTAGTACGCTAAATACAATTGAAATATCTATGTTATATTAAATTCAAAGTAATAAAACTCAAAAGCAACGAAAACAACTTTTTGGGTCCCCCCAACTGCAATTTACAATTTATTTACCTTATACTCTTAGTTGCTATAATGTAACAATAAGAAACTACATCTATTACACTATAATTACGCATAATAATTTTGCAGTTATCAGTTAAATGGAATGTGAACATGTTGTTGCAAAACTTTTACGGTTTTTAAGTAAAATCGGGGAAGCTTGCATATTTCAAAAATAGAAGAGATCACCAATGCTACCTAAATTTCGGAATAGGAAGACTGGTTTGCAAAGACAAAATGTGTTGTTTTGCAGCTGTATTCAAAATACTGAGTGTACTCTACATTCACTACAATGTATATCATGATTTAAAGGTTTACCTGACAATTTTAGTCATTGGATGGCAGAGTTTTAATTAAGTTTGGATAACTCCAATTTCGACTTCAAAGGACAATGGCACTTCTTAACCCCTTTCAATCTTTTAAATAAAATAACAGAAATATATAAAGACAAATACAATGCATCACCCAAAATATTGTCGGAAATTAATATCCTATCACAAGCCATTTTGTCTTTACTCACAATGCTCTGTTATATGTTGTTATATTAATTCATTATTGATTTTTTTTTATAAATTAAATATCATATATGCGGAAGTGTGTGTATTATATCATGATATTTATATATTGTAATTGAATTGTACCCTTTTTCAGAACTGCAACTTCCTTGTATTTAGACTAAATATGAACATACCATTTAATCGTATACTTTAAAGAGGTAGAATTTAGTGCGGGAGAGTTGGTTTGCTTTTTTTCCCATGATTGATTTTGTTCGGGAGGCAATTGGTCCTACAATCGATAAAATTGCATTGATATTATTGTTATTTTTTTACTGTTAGTTTTATGTGTCATTCTGGTTCTTTTTAGGCTTCAGTTTGATAATTTATAACATAATTTATCCTCTTCAAGAGAAAATTAAATGAATGATAGGAAATGAATATCTCAAATGCAACACATTCTTCTGTATTACTCATTTTGCCAAAAACTTAACAAAAGAAAGTATTTATGAGTTAATTCCTTCTTTGCTTTTGTACACTTTTTGCATTTTTATACCTATTTAATATTTTTCTATGTCACTTTTACCAACATATGAGCATCTTATGTCTAGCCTTTTTGCCACATTTGAATTGAATTTAAGGCCGCTCTGTAATATTACAGCAAAGTTCACTAGTTCATGTGTTATATGTGAATCCCCGGTACAGATTACCAGAAAGAGGGCTACGATATCGCAACTACTTGGCTGGGGCTCCTAAGTGACTTGCCCGAGGCCGTTTGGCGACCTATTCTTGTACCGGTAATATCCAAGATGCAAATCAAAAAGATAAAGTAAACTTGGCTGTTAATTGGAAGCTTTGTTAAAATTATGAAACTATTCTGAAATCAATTTTTGAACGAATTACGGACGTTTAGTACCATAACCATTTCGTACCGGTCATTTTGTACCATAGTATTGGTAATTTCGTACCATGGTATTGGTTGTTTCGTTCCATGATGTGACTTCTTCGTACCATCTTGTACTCATTTCTCACCATACGTCGAACATTTCGTACCATGTTTAGAAAAAAATAAATATTTGAATAGTAAAATAACGCATTCAAAATAAATAAAATAAGAAAATATTATGTATTTGCTTTATTCAAGACAGCTCCAAATTTAAAAAAAAAAGTAAAACCACAATTTCATGTGGACGGCATTTTTAAAATATTTGTCTTTTGGAGAAGAAAACCTTGTGCTAATGAAGAAATTGCATGCCACCAGCAATGGATTCCTAAGTAATTTTCTTGATGGGGTGTATAAAGTGGGACAGTTAAATGAACGCCAATCTAATCATAATTGAGCAATCAACAATAGTTCACCCTTCCACAATTACATCTTAACTAATCTTACCTAACACGATCAAACAATGCCGATCAATCTAATTATCAAAATCTCTGAAATTGATTGTGTCGTTTATTTGTGATACGAGATGGTACGAAATGAATTATTCCTTGGTACGAAATGACCAACGCATGGTACAAAATTACCATTGTATAGTATTAAATAACCGTAGAAATTATGGTACGAAATGGTTATGGTACGAAATGACTGTATACCTTTAAATTGTTCTAAAAACAATTTAAATTGGTGGATTGGTTTTTTCAATGCGTCAATAAATCGAAAATATCAATTTTGCTCAAACCTTATAAGAATATTGTAAAGCATGGCTTATTGATCATATATTTCCCGGCACTCGTTTTCAATACAGGCCGAGAAGACCGACGGGCCGAGATTACCGCTGATAAAGTAAAGTATCCCAGTCTAATTCTTACGCGTAGTGATATGTTAATTACAAAGCGGCGAAAATAAAAATTCTCACGGTCACAGCTCGCTTACAGACCGATTTCATTTCTATGTTTTAAAGATAAAGAACTTTAGATCAAGGTAATTATTATGCTTTGAATGAACTGTAAACACCCTCGAACGTTACGCCAGTTACCCTTTTGGTTGTCAACGAATACGATCGTTGTAGTCAGCCCAAACGTTTTTGTTTACATTTTTTTGTTGCTGTCAAAAATGGCAGCCATGCCTCATTGGAAAAGAACAGGTGGTTTTGGAATGAAATATATCGGAACATAGTGGTCTGTAAATAAAACCAGGTCTCGTACATTGTTCTCTAGATATTTAAATCCATGTTTGCATTCTTTGGGCTCAAATGCATCGGTACATTTTTCAAACCGATGTAAATAGAAAATGGCACATGTTCCCTCTCTTTATTATTAGAATAACTCTACTTGCTCGAATTTTAGACAGTGAAAGGTATTTTTAGTACTTTTGGGTCTATTTCATTGTTTTGTTCCAAGTTGGTACATTCCCATATCTTTCTATACTCTTTTTTTCAAAATTTACATTTTCACATATTTCGGCCATTTTTATTTATGATCAACCCTTAATCTCACGAGAATCATCTATAGAATTATAAACAACCTTGAAAACAACCCAATGGAAATCGTGCAATAAGTGATTTTTGTGATATAAACTGGATTTTTTAGGCTTCTTTTCCCATGCTCTTGATGAGTTGTTTGCATACTTAATTTGGCCCTTGCCATCTTGAACCCGGTATATTCCTGCTCAATAGGTATAACTTAACACTTATGTGCAGTCTGATCTTGGTCCACGTCACCTGTTTGTCAATTTCAAGCAAGATTTGTTGAAGGAATTTATTCATTTATGTATTATTATTTTTTTTCAAAGAAACATTGACCCACAATTAGAAATGTCGGTGCCCTTGCACTTTGATTTTCATTCAGTATGGAAAAATTATTTTACTAAGCATGGCAAGGGTTAAAAAGAACCACCTTTCAACGGGAATTGCAGTGGAAAACCTAGTCTTTAGCCAGTAGAGTTAATAAGTAGAGCCTGGCTGCTGTTGCTCGATAATGAACAATTTTAATTTGAAGAAGGGACATTATTCTAATTAAAATCCATATCGAGTTGCACCCCTCGATATTACTGATTGCTCGTGTGATTCGTATAATTAACCAATCGCGGCTGTCAATCAAGCAATCACCGACCAATCAAGCCATTTATTCAGGCCGGATCTGAACTTCATCTCCGATATTGGCGGCCTTTTTTGTTAACCCATTTAGTTGGTTTGGTGACTCAAACGTCGTAACTACAGCTTTTTAAAGCTGTAGTTACGACGTTTAGGTCGCCAACCAACTATTCTATCTTTTTGTTACATGCTGCTTGCCATAAACTTTGCAAAATTACGCCGTTTAAAATCGTAGCGGAACTTCCTGTCGGAGTCGATGGGTCTGGCAAATGGAATAAGTGGGCGAGACCCGCGATTGGTCAATTAACATGCATGCCAAGTTTCAAGAAAACATTTTCCATAACGTTACACAGATATGACCAAGGTTATTGTTTGTCACCCCATCAACATCTGCAGCAATGTTAACCCGTGTCATGCTGAATAAAACCCTTATTCAGAATTTTATTAGAATCAAAGGGCTAAAGGCACAAGAATGCCCAGATATTGTGGGTCATCACTTTTTTTAATCAGTTCTATATACAACTCTGAAATTAACATGCCAAACAGGTGGTTTAGACTAAGACCAGACTGCACATATATGAAGGCTTATGTTAGTTAATAACCCCTGCCAAAGCAGGAATATTACGGGTTGAGCATGACAAGGGTTAATGACTACGCCTGCACAAAAACCGACAACGCCAAGGAGACCCTGTTGACTCTGTTGTAATAAATCTCAAAGACAATATTTTCTTATAGTTTTGAATGCAGAAGATGTTGATCGTGTTAAATAGAGGATAATTAACAGGTTATTCCAGATATGAAAAATATTTCACGAGGATGCGTTGTTAGGCGTCGAAAAAACGAATGCACGAGTTTTTTTAACGCCTAACAACGCATCCTAGTTAAATATTTTGTCATATCTGGAATAAACAGTTGATTATTCTATTTATTATATACCTTAATATTTTATTTTCTTGTTAAAATATCGAAACCAATCTTTTTGATAGAGAAAAGGCCTATTGAAAAAAGTGCGAATGAATACATGATTAAAGATTTATTACAGAGAGTGAAACTGAAAAGTGTTATCGTTACTCCATTGACGATATCAAAATTTATTACACTGAGAAATCCCAAGATTTCACTGCAAGGTATTTAAGGTAGTTATTTCAGCGTATATTTGTTAATTGTGGTCATTTCAGACCAACTGATGTCGTTTTATACTGAAACGACAAAGAAACGCATATAACTGGTTATTTTCTCGTGGCGAATAGAGTTTTCTCGTCATGGTCAATTTGAGTGAAACGAGTTAAGTTCAACGAGCATAAATTCATATAATTACTATTCAAACATTTTGTCCGATGGCTAACCTGTCTCCCGATTGTTAATGACAATATTTTATGAAAAGGCAACTGTCAAAAGTAGAAAAAAAACACATTTGTAGTGGTAGTTTAAGCCAAAATGCTTCCATGGCAACGAAGTAAAGACAAGAAAAACGATCAATTTCGAGACAGTGCATTGGCAGAAACAACTTCACCAATTTTGAAGCCAAATGACTAAGCGTGTCACATGATTGACTATTGTTAAACCAGCGTAAAATAGCTATCAGAGAAGCAACCGGTTCCCACTCTTTCGCAAGATTCGTTTCTCCTGACAAAAATGTAAGTTTATGACAATCTAAATGTGTCGAGGGTTTTACTATCTATGAATTAACGCACCGATTTAATTCTTTAAGATTCATCGACAGCTTGAAATATTATATGACAATAAATAATTCATCGTTTACGGACTTTGCATCACTTATAAATGGAATTAGTAACAATAAATATTTCCTTGTTACGGAATTTGTATCATCAAGTCGAAATATCAGAAAAAAAGGCATGACAAACTGTTTCATAAATGTGATAAAACTAGGAAACACAGGTGGGAGTTCTTTAACCCATTACTAAACGGCAAAATTTTAGACAGGCCAAAATTGAAAGAAGTTGCAGACGACCATTTTAAGTCGATTAAATTTTGGATTTTTTTCAACCTTTTGAGTAAAAAACATTGTGGAAAATGAAAAAATGGCTTGTAACGAGCAATTTCTGTATTTTCCACAATGTTTTCCTATGCTTCTTTCCTTGGGGGCGTCTAAAAGGGCGACCGAGTGGCAAAGGGTTAATTGCAAGAAAAAACAGTAAATTCTCTTTTAAACTGGAGGATGACTTTTTGCAAAGTTACCTTAATATTCAATAATATCTTATTTACAAAATACAAACTTTAGATTATATTTTAAACTTCCTTTTTGATGCTTTAATCAGTTTTTGCATGTCAACGGAGAGAATGGAATTCGTCATTAAGCACGATGTCAACTAGTGTGGCGACGGATTTGCTTGTTTGTTTGAATGGGGTTTAACGCTGCTTTTGACATATTTTCTCTGATTGTTGATTTTTGTAGCATATGAATAAACAGGTGATTTATATACCTATTGGATTATTATCATTTTGTTGTTGTTTTATATTCATGGTAACGATCATATCACTGAATTTTTAAACCCAAAAAGGAATTTGTTATTGGTTGATTAAATGGGGTTTAACGCCTCTTTTATCAGTGTTTCAGTCATATCGCGGAGGCAGGAGCACTGAACGATGGATTCCTGGTATTTCTCACACCTTTCAGAGCCCCCAGCTGCTAATCCAACTTAGGTTTACGATTATCAACCCATTGCTTGGAGACAAATATCGGAAAGGATATTTGCCGCGACCGGTGATCGAACCCGGGATCCCACGTTGTTATTTATCAAAAAACAATTCTACCGAAAATTGAACATTCGCGACTGTCAATCAAATAACCAGTTGACCAATAAAATCATTCATTAAGACAAGAAAAGAGTTATGGCCTCCAACATTGGTCGCCATTTTTGTCAATCTTTTTTGTTGGTTTGGCGACTTAAGCTGTAGTTACGACGTTTAGGTCACCAACCAACTATCCTACCGTTTTCTTACATTGTTACTGGCCATAAATTTTCCAAAATAACGCCGTTTAAAATTGAAGGGGTTTTCTTGTCGGAGTCGATAGGCGTTGCAAATGGAGTAAGTGGGCGGGGTCAGCGATTGGTCAATTAGCAGCTGATATCAGACATCTTGAAAAGAGGGATATTGCACTGTCTATATCTGTTGTTTTTCATTGAAACTATCTATACTTACTTTTGTAAAAGCTACAGCTAGGATGTTGTTGTAGACCGAAAACAAAATGGAATTACTATCACTGAAGGTGTTAAACACTCCCGTCACTATATTTCATGTCACAGGGGTAGTGAATCTGAAATTCCGGCTTACGGGCAATAACTCCGTAATCTTTAGGCCAACACTCATGAGAAATTTGCGTCTTTGAATAAGTCGCGAAATTTCATATCTGATCGGGGATAGATAAAACCCTCCAATATCGCACTAGAATAATTCAAAGCAGTAATTGGTAAACTATTACTCTCTAAATATGAATGCAATTTTGAAATAACTCAAAGTGATACTTTATCAACTATCACTGTCTAAATATCAATATGATTTTGAAAAAACTTAAAGTTTGAATTGATGAATTATTACTCTCCCAAAATTGATACAATTTTGAAATAAATCAAAGTTATAACTAAAATAATATCAATACAATTTTGAGTTGTAAGCTACGAAAGACCGGTGGTGACATCAAGAATTCACAGTTCACACTTCATACATAGTAACTCTGAAGTGTGAAGTCGGAAGTTTGAAGTTAGAAGTGAGAAGTTGGAAGTATGAAGTCGAAAGTTTCCAACTTCACACTTCACACTTCAAACTTTAAACTTCACACTTCAAACTTCCAACTTCACACTTCACACTTCACACTTCATACTTCCAACTTCACACTTTACACTTCAAACTTCCAACTTCACACTTCACACTTCATACTTCCAACTTCACACTTCATACTTCCACCTTCACACTTCATACTTCCAACTTCACACTTCAAACTTCATATTTGATTTGGTTTGATTATGTACTGTGAATTTAAGAAGTCACTACGGGTCTATTAATTCACATTTCACACTTCCCATTTCAGACTTAATATGTATGGAGTTTGAAGTGTGAACTGTGAATACATGATGTCACCACCGGTCTTTCTTAGTAAGCTGTAATTGATGTTTCATTTCTCGCCAAAGATGTAAATAATAGACTAGAACTCTAAATATACATGCAATTTGAAATAATTCAAAAAATTATATAATAAACCAGTATTCTCTAGATATCAATATCATACTGAAATAATTCAAAGTCGTATTTGTAAACTGTTGCTACCTTATCAAGTAGTTCTTGTGGCAACTTTCCATATTCTTCTCTTCTTATATTACGTTTCTGATACTTTAATTCCCTTTTCATGTCACTATTATGTCCATCGATCGTGTCAAAAATTGCTTTCAGAAATACTTTGGTCGTATTTGGAGGAATGTTTTTTTCGTTGAATAGCTTCGAAGGAAATGAAATGTTTCTGTGTATATAGCCATTCAGTTGAAAAGCGAGCCATAATTTCTTCAATATATCAAGTGTTTTGTGTCAGTTCGGGTCTCCCTGTTTCGCGAACCTAAGGTTCCATTCAACAAGATTTTTAATTTCGTCTTTCGTCCGACTAATTCACTTCATGGATTCTTTTGCTCTCTCTAAACCAAATCTATTAAAAATATATGCAGCGTTTTCATCAAACGTCTCTTGTTTCCCAATAACATCAAAGTGAGCGTGGCATGGACTACAGAGCAGATGTACCGGTCTCCAGTGCTCGTCTAGTCCACGCCCACCTGATTTTGCTATAAATTCTAGAGATTCTTTAAATGTCAAGTCTGACACACACGTTTTGTCCACTTTCTGTCTAATTGTTTTTGCTATGATAACGGTATAATTCGTCCAAAAATCTGGTAAAAGCAATTTATCTATGTACGCTGACCATATTCGTGAAAATGGATGTCGCGTAAACATAAAGCTTTTAGTGGAAGACAGCATCAATTGCCCTAGTGCCGTGCTAAACTGGACAGGATGTATTTTTCTGTGTTTAGTTCTATGAATTTGAAATCGGTTGAGATCCGATGGCTTTTGCACATTACCATTGTCTAGGAAGTCTTTAGCCAAAAATCTGAAAACACGTAACCAATAAGTACAGCAACCTTAGGTATTTTGAAATTCGTAACGCCGTCAACTGTGAATAGTTTCCCATCAGGAACTATATCCTACCAATACTCAGTATTGGTGAAGTTACTGCACATCTCTCGAACGAATTTAATCCTTTGAAGCATTTGATTACCCTGGTTCGAAACCAAAATTGACGCCCTGATATAATCTGAAATTAGATAAATTGTTTGTTTGAATGGGGTGTGACGCCGCTTTAACAATCTTTCAGTTATATCGCTGGAGCACCTAACAATGGATTCCTGGTATTTCTCGCACCAGTACTACCACTACACCCTTTCCTAGCCTCCAGCTGCTATCCCACATAGGTTTACGATTATCTACCCATTGGTGGGAGACAGATGTCGGAAAGAGTATTGCCGCCGTCGGGGATCGAACCCGGGACCCTTTTAATGATAGTCCGACGCGCTACCGACTGCGCCATGACGGCGGCCCGAAATTAGATAAAGTATGGTAAAAAACTAAAGCAAAGGACCGAACGTAAATGCCTGAAATTCGATTGTTGGGTGTTAGTAAAGAAAAATCTAGGGCGAAAAGGGACATGATTTGTACAAGAATTATTTCAGAGTACGCCCCTTTGAAAATACACACGTAGATTGTTCTTTTAATAGAATGCAGATATAACCAATTCCGCAACTTCAACGTCCGCTAAAAAGTCATTAGCGATTTGATCCGTGTTCGAAAATACAGATGGTCAAATATTCATTTATCAATTTTTTTTAAACGCTTTACTGTTTTTCTAAACTTTACACAGGCCCAAAGTTTAAAGAGGTAGCAGACTATTTTATTCGATAAAGTTAATACAATTCAAAAAGCAACCATCCTATATGATAGTAAATATTGAGGAAAAAGGATAGCTTGCTCGTCACAGGCAATGTCTTCTTTTACCACAATCAGGGAGTGTACTTTAAGGAGTTAAAATCTGACACTGATGTTATTTTTTGTCGGTTCGACGACTTAAACATAGTAACTACGATTTTTTCGAGGTATAGTTACATTTTAAAGGTCTCCAACAAACAATTTTGTTCTGTATTATGCTCCTAGCCAAACTAACCTTGTTGATATCTGAGTCGACCTGCCTTGTCGGAGGTCAGTGGGCGTGGCCAGATTTCCTCAAATTATGTTTATCATAAACTTTGTTGCTATGATGTAAAGATGAGATAAACGCCATAATCTATGTTGCTATGATGTAAAGGTGAGATAAAAACCATAATCTATGTTGCTATGATGTAAAGGTGAGATAAAAGCCATAATCTATGTTGCTATTATGTAAAGGTGAAATAAAAGCCATCATTTTCACCCGATCGAATTTTGATAAGGAATCGGAGAGAAGTCTTAGAAGCATTCTCGCTTAGAATTGTTCAAATTCATTCTTTCAGATAGTGCTTATAAGCCTCACATAACTCCTCCAAAGGAAAATCCACGACAATCACCCTATCAAAATTTCTTCAATGAATCTGATTAAAGTCTTTCCAAACATATTCATCCTGAGTTTTTTCAAAAGGGCGTTTTCTTCAAAAAAGTGTTCCCTTTTCCAAAAAAAACAAAACAGAAAAAAAAAATTATAATCAGATAAAATCTTGAATGTTTTTTGAAAAGGTCTACCAATGCAACATTCCTGTGACGATTCATGTCAATTCTAAAATAGTTTTTTTTTTCTTCTTCTTCTTTAGGTTTTCTTATGTTTAATATATACTATCAAACACGCCTTCCTAAACAACATCGATCTAGGAAACGTTCCTACAAAAGGTATGCTGTCCAAGATAAGCATTTGTTACCAAATATTGCTAATAAGCCCTTCCCTCAATAGAAGATTCTATTTCATAATTCAAACTATTTTGGTTGAGGAATCAGAGGGAGACTAGCCCACGTGTCATTACGACGTTTTAGAACGACAACGATGATATGTAACAAGAATTGACCAATACCCGGCCCTGTCCGTTTATTCCATTTCCCACGCCCTTAGACTCCGACAGGAAGTCCCGCTTCGATTTTAAAGGGCGTTATATTGCAATATTTATAGCAAGTAGCATGCAACCAAAGAATAGAATAGTTTGTTGGTGATATATACGTCGTAACTGCAGCTTGAATAAGCTGTAGTTACGACGTTTAAGTCGCCAAACCAATAAAAAATTGCAACAAATGTTAGAGTTCAAAGCTCATGTCTGAAACGAATGGTTGCATTGGTCGACTGGTTATTTGATTGACAGCCGCGATTGTTGTATAGCAATACCTCAGATTTTCATCGAAAAAAGTCGAGCTTAAATTTCATTACAGAAAACAGTGTACCAGAGAGGACTATCTTTTTTTCCCCCAAATCTTTCAGAATGGTTTTATTTCTTCCTCTAACAGCATAATTGTGTTACAAAGGGTAAAAGGGACTGCAGTAAGCAAGAACTGACAAGGGTTGCGATCAGGAAATAAATCAAACCTAGCAATCTCTTCCTGAAATCCGCTTTTGACATAAATACAAGTGAAAATACCCTTCATGAAACCGAACATTTCGTTGTCCTGAACTAGATACCGGACTGCGTTCAACTTTTCGATACATAATCAAACGCTCTCCTCTTGAAACCGACTTTTGACAAAAATGCACATACAAAGCAGGGTATAACTCACTAAACGCCACTAAGACGTTTGTTATCTTGAATGAGAAATACATAAGTGAGCCTTTTGTTATCCAGTAAAGTGAGCAGAGCTGCGATCAGGTTGGCGTAACATAAGTGAACATTTTCCTCTTGAAACCCGCTTTTGATAGAATTGCAAGTGACCACATAATAAACTTCGGGAAGCCTTTTATCTAAATAAAGGGACAGAACTGCATGCAGGTTGACGTAAGATAAGCGAAAACGTTCCTCTTGAAACCCGTTTTTTGACATGAATGTATGTACAAAGTGGCCTACCTTGGTGAGAGGTAGAGCTTTATCAGTTTCACCTAACGTAATCGAACGTCGAATCCTTTTGTCTTGAAATCCACTTTTAATAAAAAAAAATCCAAAGCGGGGTACCATTTATTAAACGCTGACTCCGGCCCTGGTCAAACTGTGCGGCATGTGCAGGCTGACAAGTCAAGAAACGATTTAGATCTTTTGAAAGTAGAGTCGTAATCTTATCTAGATTTGTATTCACTTGATCAAGTTTTAGCATGATTCTCGTCAAATAAGCTAGTTTTGAAGATGCAGAAAAGTAATTAGCATACAAAAGGACATAGATCTCTCACCGGATATAAAGGCTCTAGGCCATCTGGTCTAGGAAGATAATTCAAATAAATAAATAAAATTTCGCTTTCATTATCATGGTAACCAGAGTTTTAAACAGATTTCTATTCTTTAAAGTATATTGAAAGAGGACCTAATAAGAAACATTTCCCCTAAATTTTGTTGAAATTGTCTTGTAGTTTGGGAATTGTTGTCTTTTTAAAATTCTCTATTTCTACATAGGCCCCAACCCTCCTGGGACTCCGCCCCTCGGCAACCCAGGTCAATGATTTTAGTAAATCTGAAAATGGTCGGTGTACTGATGCTTCATGTAAAATATCTAAGGTCTATTTCACCTGCGTAAGGAGGAGAAGATCTTTATTTTTTTTTTTTTTTTCAAATTTCACTATTTTTGCCATGACAGTATGAATTTTTAACGGATTTTAATTCTTTTAAAAAGAAAATAAGGGGATTTCCAAAGGACCTTTCCCAACAACTTTGGCTGAAATCGGTCTGGTAGTTTTTGAGAAGTTGTTGTTTTCAAATATGATGAAGAGAATATTTCGGTCCATACCTCCATGCAAACAAAAAATATCTTCTTCATCTCTAATAATTTAAAAGCATCGAGCGAAAAATGCAACAACTCAACAACTTTTGATACCTTCTTGTGGTGAACTATTTTGTGCGGAAGCATTCAAAATGGCTGCGTACTCGAAATTTTGTTCATCGAGGTATGAATTAAATTTTTCGACCAATCAGATCGCTCGTTTTTGATAGACGAAACTAACAATTAAATTATTTCTACATAATTTCCATTCCCTCTTGAGGTTTAGTCCCTGGGGATCTGAGAGTAGTAAATTAACCCTTTCATACACATATAAAGTATATTCAAGTAGTATATTTTACTCCCGGTTCGTAGGTTATATTATAAACTGATGCATTATGAAAAATATCAATGTTCTACGCCTTCTGGGTCAAAGAAAGTAATTTCTCAAGGCATATTTTTACATTATTTTACCATTATTTTGAGCACATGTGTTGTCATAGCAACCACAGAATTTAATAGATTTCAATTCTTTTAGCATCTGTCTTTAAATTGGCCACCTAAGGAACATACCTGCCAAGTATGGTTGAAGTTGGCCTAGTAGGTTAAGAAAAAATGTCATTTAAAAAAAAATACTGAAAAAACAACGGACGACGTACATTGAACAGAATGTGATTACATAGGGGATAATCGTTTGTTTCAGTGTAAGATCGATTAATATTTCATTGAGTGAACAACAAAAGCTATATTTTCACGAGTGGCGAAGCCACTCGTGAAAATATAGCATTTGTTGTTCACGAAATGAAATATCAATCGATCTTACTCGAAAAACAAACGATTGTTCTATTTCTTTAATGTAAAAAATAGACAAAATGCGAAAATCATATTACAAATTTCTTAAAGCGCGTCATTTTGCACGTGACTGCTATGCAACGCTTATGATGACGTCACTTATTTGGCTCTGCTTAGATAATGTCAGATGGGGTGAAATGAACGAAAACGGGGCATAAGTTTATGATAATTTCACTGGATAGCGGTGAGTTTATCAAATGATAATCTACCGTTATTTCTCGATAATCCACCCAAAAGCATTAAAGAAAAAGCTCAACTGGAACACTTTGTGATGAGGCGAGATAAAATTCAGGTTCAAAAACAGAACATTGTCTGCAAAAATTATACCAAGGCGTTTATTTTTAATAGTTTGAGTTATTTGTATATGAACCCAAAAGTAGATAGATACCACCTACCACAAATATAAACAATCGTTTAAGACCCAAAAGTGTCAAAATTTGCTCAGTAAGCATTAAATGGCTGCAATGAGATGTATGTTAGCTAGCTATTCTGTTTTACAAGTAAAATAACAAAATGAAAAATAAATAGGAATTGAAAAGAATTCACTAATCAGGAATTACAGATTTATAACTTTCATTTCAGTTATTCAGTTTTGTGTGAAGTACGTGTATGTGATTTACCAATCGCAGCTATAAATTGAATAACTAGTCGATGAATGAAATCATTTATTTATGCTGGACTCCAACATTGACTGCCATTTATTTGAAGCTTTTTTGTTGGTTTGGCGACGTTTACATAGTAACCATAGCTTATTCAAGCTGTAGTGACGACGTTTAGGACGCCAACCTAGTACAAGTACAATAGAAGATAGAAAATATTGTGGGAAACAAATAAAATGCTTGTTACAAGCAATTTCTTAATTTTCACGGATTTTTCCTCAACTTTGCTTTATCTATGCTTCAAAAAGCACGATTGTACGATAATGGGTATCTTGTATACTAGACGCTGTCACCTCTACAAAACCGTACATTTTAGATTTAGTATCCTTGGTTTTCGGTGACTTTGGTAATATCTTCAATCTTGTTTTCTTGAATGTGAGGCAGCTTTTGATGCCACACCCACAGTTGCGTGTCCTAATTTCTTCACTGAAACAAGGAAATCATTGAAAAAAAAAGCTTGAAATGTTTAAACTCATTTAAAACAATAGGCCCGAGAGGGCCTTAGCCGCTGTACCGGGTATCAAGTTTTCTGTTAATTTAGTCTAACACTTAACACTTAATTGCGTAAAGAAGACTGCTTAAAATGACAGTAACAAATCGAACTTTATCCCCTTAACATTTTGAGCAACATTTTAAAGGGTACCTTTTCCCGTAATTTCCGACAGATCGACTCCATATCCGAAAGAAAATTTCATTATGACCCTACAATTACTCTCTGAAAGTTATTAATTATGGACTTCATTGCTTAACCCTTTCCTGTACAAACACGGGATTTTACGTCGCTGTAATTTTATATTTGAGAAAATATTGTGGAAAAAGAAGAAATTGCTTGTTAGAAGCAATTTCTTCTTTTTCCACAACATTTTCTACCACATAGGTTTATTTCATTTCAAAATGCAACCAATTTTCATTGTTGTCTGCAACCTCTTACAATTAGGACCAGTCTAAAATTTGAAAAACAGGAAAGGGTTAAACGTGAATTATTTGGGTGAAAATCGAAAAAGGCCCATTTTTAGAGATCCAATTTATTTCGGAGAAGAACATTCCTTATGGCCTAACAACCATCTTGTGAACGATTACAGGGAATCAGACAGTAATTATGTATCGAGAATATTTTTAGCTAAAATCCATATGGCCCATTTTCCCGTGTTTCCACTTCCATTTCAGAAGAGATCTTTCCTTATGACCTTACTTGAAATTTTTAAGAGAATCCGGTAATAATTGGTTACTTTATTGCGTAAAGACTCTGTGTGAGTGAAAATCTGTAAGGTCACTTTTCCTGTATCTCCTGTATGCCACATTTATTCCATGCACCTTTGAAGGGAATCTGATTAAAAAGGGGCCACTATTGTGTTACCGAGAATATTTTAATCAAGTTTTCATTAGACTCCTATTCCAGTGATACTTGACGGATCAGGTACATTCATTTTGTGGTGATTTTAAGTTAATCAGATGGAATCCTGGGGTACCAGAATACAGAAAATAGAATTTTCATGAGGCCCCATGCATTTTACGTAATACTTGACTGATAAGATTCAATGACAAAATCTATGGTAGTAAATCATTCTGCGAAAGTTTGCAATATGTGGACTTATTATGTTAATGAGGATTGCTTAATGAAATTTTTATTGGCCCCTTTTCCTGTGATACTTTACGGATCGGACACAATTTCAAAAAGAACGATTCTTATGTTGGTACAATCATTCTGTAAAAAAAGTGAATGCTATGAAATCTGAGGATATCATTTTGTTACAAGAAAGGGGTCATCTAGGAAATTCCTTTCAAATTTGGTTGACAATGGCCTATGAGTTTTGGAGGGGTTATTGTTTTAAAAAAAAGCACTTTCCTATTAAAGGTCAATATGCTTGTGCTCCAGACTAAATACGTTCTAGGTCGGGAGGAGTTTTCTTTGTATTTCACTTTGTCGCCATGGCAACCGGAGTTTTTTTTTTAACGAATTTCAAGTCCTTTAGAATTTGTTAAAGGATACCACCTAAAGAACATGCATGTCAAATTAGGTTGAAATTGGCTCAGCGGTTTGGAAAGAGGTGTCATTTTAAGAAATAGTTGAAACACGACGGAAGACGCACGATGGACAGAAGATGATCACAATACTTAATCTTGAACACTTCGTGCTCAGGTGAGCTAAAACAAGAAAACTTACCTCTGTCATACGATATCGTAGAGTACAAGAACATAAATGAAATTAGAACTGTTACCCCGATAACTAGGGATGATAAACCGCAGCAAGCAATCCTCATTTCTGTAGTTGAGAACCTTTTGAGTTACGATTCAGTGCCGGGGTTTTCTCCTTATTCTTGTCTCAATAAGCTTGTGTTCGGGCTATACCGGTAAATTCTCGATTTTATCGATGGAAAATGAAGTTGGTATGCTCCCATTTGTACCTTTGAAAATCTATTCACGATGTTTTGCTAAGCGGAGATTGTTGACAATACATTATTCTCAGTTTATAAAAATGTTACGCTTTTCTCCTTTTTTGTTCCCTGAATTAGATTTTTTCTCGATCTTACAAAAAGACAAACGACTTTTTGAAAGCTTTTGCTTACGCATCTTCTTTAATGATGCTATTGTAGATTGTCTATTGTAGAACCCCTTTTTTCAGTTAATGGAACCCTTTGTGTTACACTTCTCTAAGAATTTAGTTTCGTTTATTTGTGAGAATGAGGTTGAACGCCACTTTCAACACTGTTTCAGTCATTTCGCGGCGGCTGGAACACCTAACCATGGATTCGTGCTATTTTTCACGCCAGTACTGCAACTACATTTTCTCAGATTCCCAGCTGCTCATCTCATTTAAGTTTACGATTACCCATACTTTGGTGGGAGACAAATGTCGGAAAGTACATTTACCTTGACCGGAGATCAAACACTGGACCTCGTGGTTGAAAGTTCAATGCATTACAAACTGCGCTATGGCCGCTGCGATTTCGTTTCGGGGGGGGGGGGGGCAACAGAAGGGGTAATGGATTGACGTTGCAGAATGTTTGCATAGGTATATATGTAGTTTTGCACTTATGTGGCAGATGCGAACTTAATTTGGTTTAGTTGACATCTAGTAAGGAACCGACCAATGAAAACATTTATTCAGCCCGGACCCGAACTTTTAACCCCGATATTGGCCGCCATTTTTGTTAACGTTTTTGTTGGTTTGGCGACTTAAACGTCGTAACTACAGCTTATTCAAGCTGAAGTTACGACGTTAAGGTCGCCAACCAACTATTCTACCTTTTTGTTACATGCAGCTGGCCATAGTTTTTTCAAAATAACGCCGTTGAAAATCGAAGCGGGATTTCCTGTCGGAGTCGGTGGGCGTGGCCAACGAAGTAATTTGGCGGGGCAAGCGATTGGCCAGTTACCTGTTTGAGCTCAGTCGGTATGACCAGCTATCCATATTCTCACGCTTCACTGATTCTAGTAAAGTTTTACTTCCAGTTACGTTAATACGTGTGTTTAAATTGTGTGATGGGTCCGATCCCCGGCGGCGGCATATATCCTTTCCGACATTTGTCTCTCACCAATGGGTCGATAATCGTAAAACTAAGTGGGATAGCAGCTTGAGGATAGGGAGAAATACCAGGAAACCAATGTTAGGTGCTCCATCCACCACAATATGACTGAGAAATTCTTAAAAGCTGCGTTAGACCCCATTCAATCAATCAATCAAATTGTGTGATAAAAATATCTAATTTGGATGTTGTTGAAAGCCACATGGGTCTAATGTCCTGATGTTAAATAAACTTAAAAACTTCATTTCTTAAATAAATTGAGAGACAAAAATGTATTATTTTGCTACAAGTCTCTACAAGCCTGGGAACTGGTACCTAAATCACACGGTTACTTGTGTAATACTTCAGTAGATGAAATTCAGTGACACGAAATTAACGCAAGCAAGGACGATTCTTGCAAAACAGTGAGTTTACTATTTTGGCAGTTCCATTTTGTTTGATATATTGTTTCAATTGTTATCAATTGATAATCCATTGAGAAATGTAAATAATACATCGAAAAGTACTAATAAAAAAGTAATTAAAGTATCCGGATGATCCTTAACCCTTTCCTGTTTTTCAAAATTTTAGACCTGTCCAAATTCAAATTTTTTGCAGACAAAAATTTAAAGTGAATTGAATTTTGAAAATTACCAATCAGTAGGGTAGAAAATATTGTGGAAAAAGAAGAAATTGCTTGTTACAAGCAATTTCTTCTTTTTCTACAATGTTTTCTCAATTATGAAATCACACGTAAAAATCAGAGATTGAACAGGAAAGGGTTAAATGTGTCGAACATTAGATTTTCAGCGACAAAAAAGCATTTAGGCCTACTTTCCATTTCGCAAACATTAGTTATATTTCAAATGCGACCGTTGTTTCAATTTAAGACAAAATTTAGGGAATAACATAATTTACCGATACTCCAAAGTTTCTTGATTCAATGGATTTCGGGATTTTTAGAATATTTTAGACTTGTTCAAATTCAAAGAAGATATAGACGACACTTTTAGGCTGTTTGAATTCTAAAATGCATTTAAGAGATGAAGAGAATATTTTTGTTTTCATGGAGGTATGAACGCGAAGCGGATTCATACATTGTGTGATTAGGTCTTTCGGTTCATACCTCCGTGAAAACAAAAAATACTCTCTTCATTTCTTATAATTTAATAGTATCGAGCGAAGAAAGCAAAAACCCTACATCTTTTGATACCTTTTTGTATGGGACTATTTTGTGCGGAAGCATACAAAATCACTGCGTGCTCAAAACTTTTATTCATGGAGGTATGAATTAAATTCAGAACGCTCGTTTTGATAGACGAAACTAACAATTGAATTATTGTATTTTGGGGCAGAAATTATTGTGGACATTGAAGAGATTGACTGATACAAGTAAATTCGTTTTTGTCCACAATGTGTTTCCAAAGCCTTATTTTGATTGGCGTAAATTTGTTTGTTTGTTTGAATGGAGTTTTTACGCCGCTTTCAACAATCTTTCAGTTATATCGCGGCGGCTTGAGCACCTAACAATGGAATCCTGGTATTTCTCACACCAGTACTACCATTACATCCCTTCCTAGCCTCCAGCTGCTCTCTCACATAGGTCTACGATTATCGACCCATTTGTGAGAGGCATATAGTCGGAAAGGATGAGTGCCGACGTCGGGGATCGAACCCGGGACCTCTAGATTGATAGTCCGACGCGCTACCAACTGCGCTATGACGGCTTGAGGGGCGTAAAAGGGAGGGGTTTCGTAGGAACGGGTTTTGAGCCACATTAAAAAATTTAGAAAAAAAGAGAAAACTACGAACGTGATTCCACTCAGTCTTTCACAGGTGTAAGAAATTATCAATGGATTAAAATGTAAATATATGCATCACACAAATAGATCCTGGATTGCGTTGTTCGTGCCTTTTTAAGAAACGGAAGAATACTTTTTTGTTTTAATTGACCAATCGTGGATGTCAGTCAAATAAGTAGTCAACCTAATAAACATTCATTTAGACCAGAAATAAGTTTTGACTCAATAAGCCCTTTCCATTATATGGTTGGAGCATAGAACACAAGATGTGTTTTAGAAACACCATAACCCCGTAACAGTTTTTTTTCTGAAACCTTCTGACCTGGACAAGTGAGCTTAACTTTGTCAAATGACCTCGACCTTGGTATCTGAGGATGCGTGTCGGGATTGCAAAATATAAACATTTTATCTTGAATAGGCTTTCAGATTTTTTTGATATTAAGTTTCTAAGTTAAGTTATGCAGAACTTTGACCCTGAGAGTTACCCTTAACCTTGTCACATGACCTTGATCTCGGTATATGCGGATACGTAGCAATGAGATCTATGATAATAAAAAATTTGAGCATTGTGTCTTGAATGGGACGAAAAATTGTAAATGTCAAGTTTTTTAATCAAGTTTTGGCAGAAGTTTGACCTTGCCAACAACTTTGACCTTATCATAAGACCTCGACCTTTGTATCTGCGAATTCGTAGCGATGAAATCTATCATCTTATGTGATATGAAAGATATAACATAAACATATCAATACAATTTTGAAATAGTATTCAAAGTTGTATCTAATAAGATGATTTTCATTTGATTTCGTAATAGTCATATTCGATAAACTATATATCAATACCATACAGAAATATTTTAAAGTTGTATTTGATCTCTAAGTATCAATATATTTTTGAAATCATTCAAAGTCGTATCTGATAATCTGTTTCTCTCTTAATATCAATTTTATATCGAAATATTTCGAAGTTGTATTCAATAAACTGTCATTCTCTAGTATCTTAAATGATAACATAAAGTTGTATTTGATCAACTGTAATGCTCTGAATATCAATATCAAATTGCAATACCTTGTTTATGATAAACTTTTACCCTCTTAATATCAATACAATTTTGAAATAATGCAAAGTTATATTTATAAAACTATAATTCCCTAAATATAAATACGTGTTCGAATTCAAAGTTGTACTTATTAAACCATTACTCTCTTACTTATTTTCAATTAAATTTTGAAATAGTTCCAAGTGCTTATTGATATCATTTAAAATAATTCAAAGTTGTGATTGATGAATTTCTTTTTCCAAATTCAATTTTAAATAATGCAAAGTTGTATTTGATAGATCATTGTTGTCATAATACCAGTACAATTTTGAAATAATTCAATACAATTTTGAAATAATTCAAAAATGTATATAATAAACCAGTATTCTCTAGATATCAATATCATACTGAAATAATTCAAAGTCGTATTTGTAAACTGTTGCTACCTTATCAAGTAGCTCTCGCGGTAACTTTTCATATTCTTCTCTTCTCATATTACGTTTCTGATACTTTAATTCCCTTTTCATGTCACTATTATGTCCATCGATCGTATCAAAAATTGTTTTCAGAAATACTTTGGTCGTATTTGGAAAAATGTTTTTCTCGTTGAATAGTTTCGAAGGAAATGAAATATTTCTGTGTATATATCCATTCAGTTGAAAAGCAAGCCATAATTTCTTCAATATATCAAGTGTTTTGTAGCAGTTCGGGTCTCCCAGTTTCGCGAACCTAAGGTTCCATTCAACAAGATTTTGAATTTCATTTTTCGCCCGCCTAATTCTGTCCATTGTTTCTTTTGCTCTCTCTATACCAAATCTATCAAAAATATATGCAGCGTTTTCATCAAACGTCTCTTGTTTCCCAATAACATCAAAGTGGGCGTGACATGGACTACAGAGCAGATGTACCGGTCTCCAGTGCTCGTTTAGTCCACGCCCACCTGATTTTGCTATGAATTCTAGAGATTCTTTAAATGTCAAGTCTGACACACACGTTTTGTCCACTTTCTGCCTAACTGTTTTTGCTATGTTTACGGCATAATTCGTCCAAAAGTCTGGTAAAAGCAGTTTATCTATGTACGCTGACCATATTCGTGAAAATGGATGTCGCGTAAACATAAAGCTTTTAGTGGAAGTCAGTCTCAAATGCCCTAGTGCCGTGCTGAATTGGACAGGGTGTATTTTTCTGAGAGCATATCCATGGATTTGAAATCGATTGATATCCGATGGCTTTAACACACCACCTTTGTCTAGGAAGTCTTTAGCCAAAAATCTGAAGACACGTAACCAATAAGTACAGCCAACCTTAGGTGTTTTGCAATACGTTACGCCGTCAACTGTGAATAGTTTCCCATCAGGAACTACATCCTGCCAATACTCAGTATCGGAGAAATTACTGCACATCTCTCGAACGAATTTAATCCTTTGAAGCATTTGATCATCCTTGCTCGAAACCAAAATTGACCCGCTGAAATAATCTGAAATTAGATAAAGTATGGTTAGACTAACGCAAAAGACCGAAAGTAAGTGCCTGAAAATCGATTGTTGTTTGCTGGTAAAAAAAATCTATGGCGAACAGGGGCATAATTTGAGTTCAGAGTCCGCCCCCTTGAAAGTTATCTTTTAATAGAGTGTAGATACAACCAATATCTTACTTTCAGCGTCCGCTAAAAAGTCATTTGCGTTTTGATCCATATCCGAAAACACATCTCAGATGGTCAATTATCCATTTATCTGATTCTTGAGGAAATGGGGGACATCCTTGCTCATGTAAATGGCAACTTGAATAAGCTGTATTTGTGAAAATTTGGATAACTCGCTGATGTTCTCAGCTTCAGTGTTAACTAGTTTTAAACTACTTACATTTAAATTCCCTAAACACTTTACTGTTTTATATCTGGTTTTTACGTCCATGTGGATTTATAAATGAGAAAAGAAGCATTGTAGAAAAAAGAGAAATTGCTTGTCACATACTTCAATATTAACCAATTCCCAAATAGTAAAATTTTAGACAGGTCCAAATTGAAAGAAGTTGCAGACAGAAATTTTAAGTTTATGAAATCTTAAATTTGTTCAGCTTTCTCGATAGAAAACATTGTGTTGAATGAAAAAATTGCTTGTTAAAAGCAATTTCTTCATTTTACACAATGTCTTCCCAAGTTTTTTTCTTGAGGGGAGTCCAAAAGCGTCGTTGTATGGGAATGGGTTAATTAGCGTTGTTTTTGGAAAATTTATAGCTAGTAACATTCAACAAAAAGTTATATCATTTTCTTCGTTATCCACGATGTCTTCAACTCCAAAATACTTTTAACGGTGATGAGTTAATAGGATGGGTAGCTGGGGGCTTGTATAGGACTTTGTGGTAGTGCTAGTGAGAGAAACAAGTCAATTAATTCACCGCCAAACACAACAAATGACCTAGGAAACATTGTGAACAATGAAGAAATTGCTTGTTTCAAGCAATTTTGTCATTTTACTATGTTTTCCAAATTGTTTTTCTTGAGGGGCGCCAAAAAGCGTCATTGTGTGGGAATGGGTTAAGTCGCCGAACAAACAAAATTACTCGGCGAAAATGTCAGAGTTTATCAATCACTTCTAGTCTAATCGAACGATTTGAATGGTCAATCTATTTTTCGTATTGGTATTGGCGATCCGTCCATTGTTTTATGGTGCACCGGATTGTTCAAATGACGGGTCGCCGATCATGTATACTGACCCACGACAGTAAATTCGACTGAGACGGCGACATTTAGCAAAAAAGTATGGCTATTTAACAGTTAGACACTGTCCAGATGACACCGTATAGAGCCATGCTATGTTTTTACTCTAAGCCATCGATATATTAACTATCAAAGGAGCAGTCCCTGTCAATGAAGAAAACTAAAATTAAACTTTTAAATAACTTCTGCCCTTTTTTGACTAAGATGTTTTCACTAGCAATCTCCTCCTGAAGTGTGCGGTATCTACATACCGAATTTTTAATCATATTATTATCATTTTGATAAATCATTATCCCTGTTTTATCAATATTGTTATCATTATAATTATTAATATTTTTTTTTAATGGCGAGTACGTATTTCTATTATAATTGTTTCAGAATTACCAAAAACGACATCATTTTATTATTCAATAATATTCAAATGATTTACCATCATTCTCATTATTTGTCATTGTCAAGTTATAGTAAATTGTATTCTTGTGTTTTTTTGGTTTTTTTGGGGTTTTTTTTGGTTTTTTTTTTTTTTTTTTTTTTTATATGACTTTGAAAATTTGTCATCTTTTGCAGAAATATAACGTGACATAAGATTTGAGCACCTACCTTTATTTTCATAAATCCCTGACGCACGAAACAACACGATAAAAAAGAAAACAACTGTTACCAACAGTAAAAAGAATATTATCCTATAAAATAGTTTCTTGATCATTTTTGTTTAAACGATTGTAAACAATCCTGTTACCGGGACTTATTGCTATTTTAGTTTCTTAATAATTTCTGTTTAAGATACTGAAATCGCAATATATTAACAATTCTGTTATCGGATTTTGATGGTTAGTCAATCGCAAAGCACGAAAAGCGGTAGGAGAATACAGTCGTGTTGCTAATGACTATCGTCGACGTTCCCAATAAGACTTATTATGGACGGATCACGTCTGTCAATCAAAGAAGTATTCAACCAATCAAATCATTCATTTAGACAGTAAGTGAACACTGAGCTCAACAATTAATGTGAAACCTTTATGTTGGTTTCGAGACGTAAACGCCGTGATTACAGCTTATTAATATGATAACCAACCAATCAAATTACTATTTAGTTCATCTGAGCACGACGTTTGATGGTTTGTCAGACGTAGTGCTATTTTAGTTTCTTACCAATTTCTGTTTAAGAGACTGAGTTCGCAATGTATTAACAATTCTGTTATCGGGTTTTGATGGTTAGTCAATCGCAAAGCACGAAAAGCGGAAGAAAGTTACAGTCGTGTTGCTAATGACTATCGTCGGCGTTCCTAATATGACTTATTATTGACGGATCACGGCTGTCAATCAAAGAATCAATCAACCAATCAAATACTTTATTTAGACAGGAAGTTAACATTGAACTCCGCAATTGGTTTGGAGATGTCAACGCCGTGGGTACAGCTTATTGATATAATAACCAACCAATCAATTTACTATTTAGCTCATCTGAGCACGAGGTGCTTAAGGTGAGCTATTGCGATCGTCCAGTGTCGTCGTCGTGTGTCGGTATCATCGGTGACATGCGTCGTTCGTCTGTCAACAAATTATTTCAACATCTTCTCTTCCTGAACCAGTGAGTCGATCTTGGTGAAACTTGACAGGGATTTTCCTAGGGTTAAGCACTTCCAAAACTGTTCAAATAATTTTATTCCACATTAACTCTAGTTGCCATGGCAACAAAGAGGGGAAAATAATGAAATCTTTAAAAATCTTCTCTCACCAGGCGCATCCTTTTCAATATAGAAACACAGAAGAAAATCTTCAAAAATTAAATCATAAGTCCTTGAGCATAGATATTTGGTATCTAGAATCTCAAAGTTAACCTGTACAGAGTTTATTCATGTGATACTCTTTGGTTCATATTTGGACTCCACCCGGGCACACCCCATTTTACTTTGAAACAAAGAAGGAAACCTTTAAAATTATTCTTCTCTGAAATGATAAAGCCTAGAGCATTGCTATTTTGTATGCAACATCTCATAGGGAACATGTATAGAGTTTGATGATATGATACCCTTTTGGTCGTATTTTGGCGCTTACCAGGTGCATCCTATTCTAACAAAGAAACGAAGACAGAAAACTTTGAAAAACCTTTTCTCTAAAACCAGAAAGCCTCGAGTAGTGATATTTGGTGTTCATAATCTCCAATTAAACCTATACAGAGTTTGTTCATGTGATACCCTTTCGGTCATATTTTGGCTCCGCCCGGGCACACCCTAACACAGAAACAAAGAACGGAAATTTTTAAAGATCTTTTTTCTTAAACGAGAAAGCCCAGAACATTGACAATTGTTATGTAGAACCTCCTAGTGAACCACCAAAAGGTTGTTTGGTGATGACACTTCGGACATATTTTTGCTCTGCTCAGGCGCACGATATTTTTATACATAGAAACGTAGTAGAAAGTCTTAAAAACTAAACCAACCAGACACCCTATTATACATCGAAAAAAATAAGAAGAAATCTTCTCCAAAGCCAGGATCTACAGAACATTGTTATTGCGTAAATTTTATAAAATTTGTTCGTATAATGCCTCTTTCGTCATACTTTGACACCACCTGTGGACCCTTCCTGTTAACATAGAAATAAAGAGGGAAGTGTTTAAAAATCTTTTTTTGGACTCATTGCTTCAAATTATGTGAGTCCAAAGGACTTAAACTTTCAAATTTCAAAATGTGGCTTCTTGTTGTGCATAACTCTTTTCGTTTTAGCTCACCTGAGCACAACTTGCTCAAGGTGAGTTTTTGTGATCTAGATGTGTCTGTCATACAACGTGCATAGTCCGTCATACTTCATCATTTTGTCTGAACTCTAGAGGCCTAATTTTTAGCTCAAATGTCTAGATATTTGGTCTGAATGTTTTCCCCCGTGAACTCTGAGTCAAGTTTGATGTTGGAACATATGGGGTCAAAAGCTAGGTCACTAGGTCAAATATAAGAAAAATCATGTGTGCACACTTTAGGACACATTTTAGCTTACCTGGGCACAACATGTACAAGGGGAGTTTTTAGAATCACCCAGTGTCTCTCGTGCGTCGAAAGTTATCAATATTTTCTATGTAAATCTTCTCAAAAAACACTGGCCAGTTTGGACTTAACTTTTGCCAGGAATGCTTCTTGGGTGACCTTTCTTGTTCGTTGAATTTTGATACGAAAAAAATGGCATGAAAGGGCCGGGCTTATCAGACTTAGAGAAATCGTGAGACAATTCTTAGGTGAGTGATTCAGGACCATTTTAGCCTTCTTGTTTTGTTATAAGTTGCTGACTTTATATTTTACAAAATGCCGTTTAATGCCGAAGTTAAACTTCCTGTCGGAGCTCGGTGGGAGTGATCAGCGATCCGTCATTTGTTGGTGTAACTTAAATGCCACACAAGCTTGTAATTGACCAATCGATGGCCCCGCCCACCTACTCCTTTGGCCATGCCCACTGACTCCAACACAAAGTCGATTTTAAACGGCGTTGTTTTGTAAAGGTTATGGACACTATTATGTAACATAAAAGCAGAATGGTTGGTTGGCGACCTAAACTTTGAAAGTACAGATTAAAATGCGAAAAAGATTAACAAAAATGGCGACCAATGATCGAGTTCGAAACTAATTTCCTGTCCGAATGAAAAATTTCATAGGTCGACTGGTTATTTGATTGCCAGCCGCGATTGGTCAATTAGGTGAGCCGAGGCAAACAACATTTGTGAAAAATTGAGAAAGTGTTTGCTTATGCATTATTTCTGTTGCCTACAAACTGGAGACATCATTCCAAATTAAACTTTTCATTCATTTAGTTTCATTTTTTAGCTATCAAAGCGACAGCTTTGATAGCTTAAGATAACAGACGAAATTTTTAGGTCTTCCAAAAGTTCAACGAGTGCAAACTGCCGTTGGAGGCTTAACCACTAAATCCATTAAATGCCTATGCCATTAAAAGTAGTTCTCATGTATTTCAGGAATATTGCAAACTCTATTCAAATTGTATTGAACTCTCTCAAAAGCACTTACCCATTTCCTATCAATTCCGCTTTGGGAAAAAGGCAATGGAAAACATTGTGGACAATGAAGAAATTGCTTGTGTAAGCAATTTCTTCAATGTCCACAATGTTTTCTACCCAACAAGGAAACGTTTTCTAAATTCAAACCATGCTTTGCTAGTTTAGAGTACTTTCAGTACTTTGATTTAGATAATTCGATGGTCTTTATATGTTCACCAGTCTATATTCTCCAGTCTATCTCATACTAATCCAGTGTCCGAAGTAACCAGGGGATTAAGAAGGAATTTGTTGGATTTATTTGAACCTCCATCTGTAGTCTACTAATTTTATTTTCAACAGAAAATAGTTAACCATAGGAAAACTAGCCCCCATCAGCAAATTTGAACTCTCTTTACAGAAATCCTGGATCCGTTGAAGCGCTGCGTTTACTATTAATGTCGCTCGTCGTTGTGTGCGCAAAATGTCGAAACTACAACTTGAATAAAGCTGTACCCACGACGGTATGTACGCCTTAAAGTGTTGCGGTTGTAGCCCAGAGATCGCAAGATAAGAGAAATAATTTTTTTAATGGACTGACCCCCCACTGGAAGCCCGACTGAGATTTTCAAAGGAGTTATTTTTTAAAATTAATGCTCAGTCACTTGAAACAAGAAATACGCTTGTAGGTTGGCGGTCTCAACGTCGTAACTACAGCTTAAATAAGCTGCAGTTACGACGTTAAGGTCGCCAAACGAACAAAAGAGCTAACTATGAATATTTAGGGTTCAAAGTTTATGATTCGATCGGCCAATCGTTTTTTTGATAGGCGAATTTAAGTTTTAGATACGCAGTTTCTATATTTAACCCATTCCCAGAAAGTGGAATTTTAGACTGGTCCAAATTGAAAGGAGCTGCAGACGACAATTTCAAGTTGATAGAATTTTCAATTTTTTCGTCTTTTTGGATAGAAAACATGGTGGATAATGAAGAAATTGCTTGATCCAAGCAATTTCTTCATTTTCTACAATGTTTTCCAAAGCTTTTTCCTTGAGGCGCTAAAAAGGAGGGATTGAGTGGGAATGGGTTAAGCGATGCTATTCGCGCAGGTGTGTGTGTGTGTGTGTGTGTGTTTTTAACCCTTCCCTATTCAATACCCGTTTTTACGTCCCTGTGTTTTTATTCTTGAGAAAACATTGTGATAAAGGCGAAATAGCCTGCTGCAAGCTATACCTTTTTTTTTCACAACATTTCCTACCCTAATGATTTTTTTTTCAAATACAATCGATTTTAGACTGTCGTCTGTAAAACCTTTGAATTTGGGCAGGTCTAAAATTTTGCAATGCAGTAAAGGGTTAAATCAACTTCACAAGTAAGAGATTACGAGGTAACAGGTTAAAAAAAACTAATGGTGATAGGATAGAAGGTTTTCTTTACTGTCTTGATTAACTATGGATTCTATTTCTTGTCCCTATTATTCAACATTCTACTATATTATAAAGAATAATTATCCGTCATTCATACTTTGATTACATGTAGCAAATCTAGCCACAGCTGTGTTCGATTTGAAAAAAACAAAAGACTAAGTATTTCTTGCCCGGATGCATGCTTGAACGAGTTATGTCCCCTACTCGACACACTATCAAGCACTTTGAATAAACAAACGTTGGCATTCGCATGCGGTGTCCTTGTTCAAAACAAGGACACCGCATGCGAATGCCAACGCTTGTTTATTCAAAGTGCTTGAAAGTGAGTAAAAGGTCTATGTCGAAAAGGGGACATAACTCGTTCAAGCATGCATTTAGAGTTACCGCCCTTGTTGCTACATATTGCTCTTTTGATAATGAACATATATTCCGAATTTCAAGTTAATGTTTTCTATAATACCATAGATATTACAAAATGCCAAAGTTTTTTGGACGACGACGACGACGCAGACGTGGATGCAAATGAAGAACTGGCTATAACAATACTTCGGGTTTTCGGCTTAAACCACCGAGCTTAAAATGATAAGGACGATAAATTAACATGGATAACACCTGAAAATAAGTAGAATTTCGGTCGGAAAACAGTGGGAAAAGGCAAAAGCTTGTAAGGGTTAATTTCTCCATTTCCATCAATGTTTTCAATAAGGGCGTAAAATGCATGACCATAGGTAAAAAGAAAACGCCCAAATACTTGTAGATTCTAACTGACGCATCGCGGCTGTCAATCAAAGATCAATCAACCAATTAAAGCATTTATTTGGATCGGAAGTGAATTCCGACATTGGCCGAAATTTATGTAAAACATTTTTGTTGCTTTGGCCACCCAAACGTCGGAACTACAGCTTATTCAAGGTTTCTCGTAGATCACACGCAGAAATATACAAAGGTACACTTTATTTTGACAAAAAAATGACTTTTTTGCTATGGTTTCGTGAAGAAACAATCGCAGGGTAAAACATAAAACAACAACAACAACAAAAAAAAACACAAACACAAATAAATGCAAAAAATATACAAAAATCTGAACATTTCAATACACACTAAAACTACAAATATACCTCCCCCCACAAAAAAAAAACACACAAACGAACGAACAAACAATAACAACAGCATAGAGAAATTAAAGTAAAACAGATGTTTTGAAATCCGAAAATAGTTATGTCAACGAGGCAATTACAAAACTATAAAGTAAAGCGAGATAACTGATTGATTGATTGATTGATTGATTGATTCGAGTTTAACGCCACTTTTAGCAGTATTTCAGTCATATCGTGGCGGTTTGAGCACCTAACAATGGATTCCTGGTATTTCTCACTCCAGTGCTACCACTACATCCTTTCCTAGCCTCCAGCTGCTATACCACTTAGGTTTACGATTATCCACCCATTGGTGAGAGACAAATGCCGGAAAGGATATGTGCCGCCGTTAAGCGAGATAACTAATGCTTTGAAGACAACGAACACATTTATTACATCCCTTGTACAAAAAAACAGGCGCTTTGTCAATTTTTTATAAACAACAGCAACAACAAAACACCCTTTAAAATCACAACATTAGCTATAAACCTCTATCGGTTACCTATCATGTTTTCTCGTTGTATAAGCTATAAAACTTTTTAACCTTTTCCAGCTTCTTGAAATTTTAGATTGGTCCGAATTGAAAGAGGTTAAAATTTGATGTAACTTGAAATAATGTCTTGTCGTCGTAATCTCGTGTTCTCGTTATCTTACTCTTGTGTTCTCACCATCGAACTCTCGTGCTTTCGTCATCGTAATCTCGTATTCACGAGTTCTCAAAATTGAATTATCATGTTCTCATAATCGTACCCTCGTGTTACTAATGTCGTATTCTCGTGTTCTCATCATCGTTTTCTCGTTTTCACGTCGTCGTACTCTCGTATTCTCGTGTTCTCATCATCGTTTTCTCGTTTTCACGTCGTCGTACTCTCGTATTCTCGTGTTCTCACAAGCATACCATCGGGTTACTAATGTCGTATTCTCATGTTCTCATCATCGTATTCTCGTTTTCACATCGTCGTACGCTCGTATTCTCTGTTCTCACAGTCGTACCCTCGTGTTACTAATGTCGTATTCTCATGTTCTCATCATCGTTTTCACGTTTTCACGTCGTCGCACTCTCGTATTCTCGTGTTCTCACAATCATACCCTCGTGTTACTAATGTCGTATTCTCGTGTTCTCATCATCGTTTTCTCGTTTTCACGACGTCGCACTCTCGTATTCTTGTGTTCTCACAATCATACCCTCGGGTTACTTATGTCGTATTCTCGTGTTCTCATCATCGTAGTCTCGTTTTCACATCGTCGTATTCTCTTGTTCTCACAGTCGTACCCTCGTATTACTAATGTCGTATACTCGTGTTCTCACCATCGCACTCTCGTTTACGCATCGTATTGTCACAATCGTACTGTCGTGTTATTTTCGTCTTCTCGTTTTCTCACCATCGCATTCTCGTTTTCTCATCGTCGTACTCTCGTGTTCTCACATTCGTACCCTCGTGTTCTCATTGTTGTATTCTCATGTTCTCACCATCGTGTTCTCACAATCGTACTCTCGTGTTCTCATTGTTGTATTCTCGTGTTTTCACCATCGTTCTCTCATGTTCTCGTCTTCGTTAGTTCGTGTTTTCACCATATAAGCGTCGCCTTCCGTTGCACAAACGTATAATTATGTAGATTACAGCATCATTGATCAAATCATACAGTTAGACAGTAAGTTAACTTTAAACCACTTCTGCCGCCCTTGTTCTAAAGCATTTTTTTGGTTTAGCGAATTAAATGTCATAATTACAGTTTAATCGTATTCAAGCTGTAGCTACGACATCTAGTGACCCAAACCAACAATTCTTTCATTTTGTTTAATGTTACTGGTCATGTTTTTTTTTTTTTTTTTTTTTTTTGAAAAATATCACCGTTTAATATCGAAGCGGAACTTTCCGTCGGAGTCAGTAGGCGGGCGAGCGATCCGTCAATTATTGATTTGCTGAAAAAGACTAACTTGCGACTAGTCTTAAAAATGCAGGTGTAATATCTTATAATCCGAGAATACATAAAAATCGACCAATCGCTGGCCCCGCCAACCGACCCCCTAGGCACCGCCCATTCACTCCAACAAGAAGTTCCGCTTCGATTTTTAACGACGTGATTTGACAAAATTTATGGCCAGAAGCAAGCATGTAACAAAAAAGTATAATGGTTGGTTGGCGACATAAACGTCGTAACTACAGCTTGAATAAGCTGTAGTTACGTCGTTTAAGTCGCCAAACCAACAATGACGTTAACGAAAATGGCGGCCAATGTTGGAGTTGAAAGCGAAAATCAGGGATGAATAAAGGATTTGATTGGTCGGTTGTTTCTTTTTTTTACAGCCGCGATTGATAAATTGACCTATAGATAACACAGTAGCCAATGTGACTCGAGGAACTATTACGATCGCCAATCGGGTATTTTAGCATGTGCAAATTTCAAATTTCTTAGTTTCTGCAACATTATTTTCGCTCGAGAACAATGGCGAAAAGAAGGCTAACAAACAAATAAAATGAATGATCTCTGCGGATATCTAATAGTGGATCAGAACTCTTTTTCGAATTCACTGTCTATTCCTTGTGAAATTTCCTTTTAACTTAACTTAAATCTGTTATCCGTTGTGAATTTAGCTAAGAATACGGGAATAGTATTTTTTACGGATTGCAAGTCATCTATATAGGCTTACGTCATACTGGAATAACTCAAAGTCATATTTATATATGTCTATTATCTTTTCAAGAAGATTTTGTGGTAAATTCCTGTATGCTTCTTCTATGACAAAACGTTTTTGGTGTTTTAACTCACTTTTCATTTCATCATTTTGTGAGGCTATTGTCTCAAAAATTGTTTTTAAGAGTACCGAGTTTGTATTTTGAAGGAAATTTCTTTCATTTAACACCTTTTCAGGAAATGAAATATTTCCGTGTATGTAACCATTTATTTGAAAAGCTTTCCACAATCTCTGTGCTATATTCATACTTTGAAAGCATTTCGACCACTTTGTCTTTGCAAATGCAAGATTGTATTGAACTAGCATTTCAATTTCTTTCTTTGTTCTTGTATCTTTATCGATAATTTCTTCGACTCCGTACAAACCGAATTTATCAATAATAAAAGCAGAATCTTCGGCAAATGTTTCTTGTTTCCCGATGACATCAAACTTATTATGGCAAGGACTGCAAAGTAAGTGTACCGGTTTCCAATGGTTGTCTAAATTTTCTGCTGGGGTAACGGTTATAAACTTGATAAACTCTTCAAATGATATATTCGACACACACCTTTTATGTCTCTGTCTCATTGTATCCGCAATATCTACGGCGTCAATCCTCCAAAAGTCTGGTAGAAGGAACTTGTCTACGTAAGCTGACCATAATCGAGTTAAAGGATGTCGGGTAAACATGAAACTTTTTGTCGTGGACAGCATCAAATGTCCTTGGGGTAGATTGAACCGGGAGCGAACTATATTTTTAAATTTACCAAAGTGAACTTGGAATCTATCTATATCCGATGGTTTTAAAACTTCTTTATCTCCGACTTTAAAATCCTTGGCCAGAAATCTCAAGATACGTAACCAATAAGTGCAACCGATCTTGGGTGTCTGGCAATATGTTATATCCTCAAATGAAAATAAATCACCAGACGGAGTTATATTTTTCCAGTAACTAGTGCTCGAAAAATTTCTGCACTTGACTCCAATGTTGTTGATTCTTTGATTCATGATCGTATCCAAGGAATAATTTGAACTTGACAAATGACTTGACGTACTTTTGTTTTCGGTGATATTGGCTTTACTGTACAAGAAGCGATCGATGTTCCACACCAAGTCTGTTTTTCTGTAATTATCTGAAAATACATTGTGCTTCGTAGAATGATAAACATATCAATGTAAATGAAGATTTGATCATCTTGGTTTACTTAAATCATACCTCAATGAAAATAAAAACACCTACAATAGCATTCGACGAATCGCTGATCCCGCCCACTGACTCCGCTGGCAACGTCCGCTGACTCCGTCAGAAAGTTAAAAAAAATTACGGCAAGTATATATTAAAAAAAATTATATATAATGATTGGTTGATGATCTTAACGTGTTAACTAAAGCTTGAATAACTGTAGTTACGATGTTTAAGTATCCAAACCAACAAAAAATGTTTCACATTTATTTCTGCCAATGTATGATTTCAAAGTTCACTCTAGGTGTAAATGAATGATTTGGTTGACTCTTAGATTGGCATTGCGATCAGTTGTGCGGTACGAAATTGGTAACGTTCGGGCTGTATTTCCCGTTAACCTCTTAAAACAGTTCATAATCGTTTGTCATGTTAGCATGCGCAGTGAATGTTCTAGTAAATTAAAATTGCGAGTCGAGAAGCGGAAAAGAGGGTATCATTCCGATATTGCTCAAATAAGTTCCATTTATGGCTTTGTAATTTTCTTTTAGCTAGAGTTTCCAGAGACATTTTTCATTGAAAATTGAAATTTTGAAAACTAGAAAAATAAAAAAAAAACTATTTCTTTACTTTTGTATAATCGTTATGTTTTTGCATTTTTGCGAAATTCAAATTACGTTCGGTGGGCTACTAAAACCTTTTATTTAAGCTATAGTCACGAGATTTGGGTCGTCGCCCGACAAAAAATGACCAATCGCTGGCCCCGCCCACTTACTTCGTTGGCCACGCCACCGACCCAAACAGAATGTTATTATACAAATGCATGACCTACAGCATGCAGCAAAAAAAGTAGAATAGTTGGTTGGCGACTTAAACGTCTTGACTACAGCTACGACGTTTAAGTCCTCAAACCAACATAAAGGTGAACAAAATGACAGTCAATACTGGAGTTGAAAACTCATTTCTGGTTTAAATGAATGATTTGATTAGTCGACTGGTTATTTGATTGACAGTCGCGATTGGTCAGTTCTAGTCAGCATCCGAGTTTGAAAGAGGTGAAATCAAAGAATGACATGACCCCCGAGGAGTTAATTCCGCCTTTTTTTCACGAAACTTTTCTTACTCTAAAGTTCCCCCAAAAAAGCAAATAAAGGTTAATTATTGATTCATTGGAAAACCTTCTCGTAAAAAGACTTCGGGAAAAGTCAATTGATTCCTTCTCTTTGCAAAGGATGTTCTCACAGTCAGTGCATCTTTGGCGCCTTGAAATCGCGATTACATGCATCATGTAGAGAGCGCAACGAATACGCTATTAAACGGGTGGACGCCACGAGCGCAAGCGCAGAGGCAGTAATTATCTCGCAGTGGTATCTCTGTATCTTCGAGAACATATAAAGGTCTCGTCTGTGTGAGAAATGGCAGGAAACAATTAATAGGTACACAATCTGTGTCGATTAATTGAAATACCGTTGAAAATGCGTAAAACCGAGTTTAATAAGAAAACCCAAGCTTGTTACATGGGAGTCAACCTTTCCCGGCTCGTGAGAAAGGGTTTAACCCTTCACCAATCGCTAAACATTTTAGACTGGTCCAAATGGGCCCCTACCGATATATGGAGTTCTCCTGAAAATTGTCCTTTGATTAACTCCTTTAACTCCTTAAGTTGACTATTACGTTCTGAGTGATATATTTTATAAAATGTTTGTAAAAATAAAACTAAAGCTTTATTACCATTCAAAACTAGATCGACATGTCATTACCAGTCAATGACATTGTCGTGTAAATATCGTTTAATGCTTTTGAAATGTTTGTGATACTACTTATCTGCAAGCTTACCGCCTAGGAAAGATGTACGCCTATTTCATTAACGAGGTGACAAAGCCGGTAACGCCTACATATTGGATTGATTTATGATAATATTGTCATTTAAAGTGTTTTAGCTTTCAAATACCTTGTCTATGGCACTTTGAAAATTTCAAGACTTAAGTGGAAAGGTTTCAATTATTTTATAAGGTGAAAAACATCGAATTTTAAAGGGATTCTTGTGCATTCCAATGCATAGACGGTGTACAAATATAAACCGGAACTATCCAGAGTTCAAGCGAAGTAACTCCGTATATCGGTAGGGGCCCATTGAAAGAAATTGCAGACGACATTTTAAACTTTCTGGGTGGAAAACATTGTGTAAATTAAGAAATTGCTTGTTCAAGGCAATTTATTCATTTTACACAATATTTCCCCAATTCTTATCTTTAGGGGCGTCAAAAATCGTCATTGCGTAGGAATAGGTTAAGGGATCAAAATGGTAAAAAGGTAGAAAATAGATTTCGGTCCAAATAGCCTCTACATACATTGAAGAGTGAATAGCCTTTATATACTTTAGATGTAAAAGCCCTCTTGAATTAACACGCAGTAAACATATTTAGATTTTAAAATGTTTAAGAAAAATGTTACGGTTAAATGCGTCCGAGTTTTTGGTATAGGCAAATTTGAGTTATGATACAGTTTAATCAATTTACGTTTAAAATATTCGTACTTCGGCATTATTAAGTGTAGCCGAAACACGTATACGGTCAGACTGCGCGAAATTGCGACTGTCAATCATGGAATCAATCGACCAATCAAATTATTCGTTTAGACAGAAAGTGAACTTGGAACTTCGACACTGGCCGACGTTTATTTGCAACGTGTTTGTTGGTTTGGCGACTTACACGTCGTAGCAACAGCTTCTGCCAACTGTAGTTACGACGCATTAATCGCCAACCGTCCATTTTCCTATTTATTCAAATTGAAGAAGTTTAAAATCGAGGTGGATGTCTAAGGTCAGTGGGCGTGGCCAGTCAACCGTTAATTGTGCAGCCTGGCAAGTGTCGATGATTTTCGCTCGTAATTGTTCTGTGTCTATAATTATCTGTTTTACTGTTTTACTATCCTCGAGACACTACATCTAATGACCATTGTTTCACCCACTCCAACGCAAAGACGCTTTAAAACGTCCACCAAGAAAACAATCGGAAAAACATTGTTGAAAATTTCTTCATTTTTCGTAATGTTTTAAATCCAGAAATTTGACAAAATCATAAATTTTGCATTGTCCTCGCGGATTCCTCAGGTGAAGCAACTTTTTATACAATTGATGATGGATTGAACACACTATTTCAAGCCTTGGTAGCAAGACTGTCTTAATCTTATGATAATTTCGGAGAACAGCGTAGATTTGAAAGGCTCACCAGTTAACTTCAAATCCGCGAATTCGAGCCCCGGGTTGACAAATCTAATTAAAATTGATCGTCTTACGGGTTAGATGCCAAACAGATCTCCCCCATGTAACGGTGCTTTTCACCGAATACGCTAATAAACCCACGCGGGGCAGTAGTTTCGTCCTGCATCCTTGTACCTCCGACCCAGCAACAAATCGATGGCTCAGCGCGAAACAGTTGTAACTGCCTATAAACATATAGAAATTCTATTTAAATTATATTGAATTCTCTCAACTACGGCAGTGACTCCTGTCTTTTTCAACCCAAGTGGAGAAAAAATTTATTTGACTCTAATGGGATTCGAACCTACGCGGATACGGCAACGCCGCTTAGCGCTGCAATGTCCGACGTCTTTAACCTTTGCGCTACCGAGATGTCCGACGTCTTTAACCTCTGCGCTACCGAGATGTCGCGATAGCGCAGAGGTTAAAGACGTCGGGCATTGCAGCGCTAGGCGGCGTTGCCGTATCCGCGTAGGTTCGAATCCCGTAAGACTAAAAAATATAAACATATAGGCAGTTACAACTGTTACGAGATGAACCATCGAAATGTCTTCTGGGGGCGTCACTAATATTGGCAAATACTGAGGTAGTGGCTCCAAATAGTCAAAAATTAAAAGAAAAACATATCTTCTGGAACAATGATCTCGAATGACTCTTGCTTGATCATGTCTGTTATAGACGAAGGGACGACACCTTTTCGTGTTGCTCGTCATATAAGTAATATATTGGTGTGTTTTTTTAATGTGGTTTAACGCCATATTTTCAGTAATATTGCGGCGGCGACTTGAGCACCTAATACTTCCACTATATCCATTCCACGCATAGATGCGACTTTCAAAGCATTCGGCCGTCCACCTCACTTTGTTTACGATTATCCACCCATTGGTGGGATACAAATGTCGGAAATATCGCTCATGGGGATCGAAACCAGGACATTATTGAGTGTCCGACACACAACCAACTGCGGTATGGCTGTGGCTTTATAAGCAACGGGACAGTGGGTTAAAGATTAAACGCATTAAGAAAAGAAAAGAAAGAGAAATCTTTTTTATTTAGGCGACCTATTGCGTTTGACGACAATTTTTACTCTTGTCCAAATTAAAAGAGGTTTTAGAAGACATTACAATGTGAATTGAAATTGAAAATAGAATTGCCACACAGGGAAAAAAATATTGCTCGAAAACGAGACATTACTTGAGTGAAAGAATCAAAGGGCAAAAGAGCTTCTTAACAAGAGCCAAAGTGTAAAAGTTTCGATCCTGATCAGTCTGTACGTGTTGCGCCGACTGACTAGGGTCGAGAGCTTCCACCTTTGGCAGATTTGCTGAATCAAGAATTTGCATTCTACCCTACTTTATGTTAATTCTCAAAATATATTATCTTATTGTACTCGGTCGGATCGATCTCCTTTTCAAATATTTGTTGGACGGAAGTGACCAATCGTGGTTGTCAGTCATAGAATCAAGCGACCAATCAAATCATTCATTCAGACCGGAAGTGAATTTTGAACTCCTATATTGGCCGACTTTAATGTGAGGCATTTCTGTTGGTTGGCGACATACACGTCGTAACTACAGCTTATTCAAGCTGTAGTTACGACGTTTTGATCGACAATTACGTATTTCACTTTTTTGTCAGACATAACTGGCGATAAATGTTCAACCCTTGTCATGCTGAACCCGGAATATTCCGGTGTTGGCAGGAGGTGTAGACTAAGATCAGACTGCACTATATGCAGGCTGATCTTAGTCTACACCTCCTGCTTGTACTTTTCCTATCGGAGTTGTTTATGAAGTTGATTACTTAAAGAAATATCAATTTTTTAACAACAAGTTCTATCAGTGCTTTCAGCCCTTTGATTTGACAGCAGTTCGGTAAGATAATTTATACAGCATGACAAGGGTTAAAACTGAAGTGGAACTTCCTGTTGCATTCAATCGGCGTTGCCACCGGAGTGTGTGTGTGCGTTGTCATCGGAGTCAATGGGCGGGGCCTGCGATCCGTTAATTTTCAACTCAGGAGCTAAATTAATCAAACCACAAAGGACGTAATATGTACCTTTATTTTGGTATATCCCATGACGATAAATAATACACCACAATAACAACAATACCCCGAAAACCAATGTTATTATCTTCAAATATTTTCTCCTCATTTTTTAGCCTCGCGCTCTGCTTTGTGATTGAAAAGAAAATACCCAGTGTATTATTTTGTTGAATGACTTTTCATCTGAAACGGCCAATACTACAGCTTAACTCAACCGTATACCTAACGAAAAAACTTGACTTACTTTGTATTGAACTGAAAATAGGTTTGGTATTGAACTGAAAATAGGTTTATGATATTTTGATCTCTTTCATTTGTAAATTGAAACAAGAAGCACACTAAGGCCTGGGGCGCTCTGTTGCCCCATATTACTGCCAAACCCTTAATCTCATGAGAATCATCTATAAAATTACAGTCTTTACAGGCTGAAAACAACCCAATGGAAATCATGCAATAAGTGATTTTTTGTGTTATAAACTGGATTTTTAGGTTTCTTTTCCTATGCTATTAATGAGTTACGTGCTTACTTAATTTGACCTTTGCCATGCTGAACCCGGAATATTCCTGCCTTTTTTCAGTAGGTATGGACAAACATTTATGTGCAGTGTGATCTTAGTCCACGTCACCTGTTTGTCAATTTCAAGCAAGATTTGTTGAAGGAATTTATTCATTTATGTATTTTTTTTCAAAGAAACATTGACCTACAATTAGAAATGCAGGTGCCCTTGCACTTTGATTTTCATTCAGTATGGAAAAATAATTTTACTCAGCATGGCAAGGATTAAAAAGAAACACCTTTCAACAAGAATTGAAGTGGAAAACCTAGCTAGTCTTTGGCCAGTAGAGTTAATAAGTAGAGCCTGGCTGCGGTTGCTCGATAATAAACAATTTTAAGATGAAGAGGGGATGTTATTCTGATTAAACTCCACATCGAATTATACCCTCGATATTACTGATTGCTCGTGTGATACATATTAATATCCAATCACGGCTGTCCATCAAGCAATCAACCGACCAAACAAGTCATTTACTTAGACCGGATCTGAACTTTCATCTCCAATATTGGCCGCCATTTTTGTTTAGCCATTTAGTTGGTTTGGCGACTCAAACTTCGTAACTACAGCTTATTCAAGCTGTATTTACGACGTTTAGGTCGCCAACAGACTGTTCTATCTTTTTGTTACATGCTGCCTTCCATAAACTTTGCAAAATTACGCCGTTTGAAATCGTAGCGGGACTTCCTGTCAGAGTCGATGGGCGTGACAAATGGAGTAAGTGGGCGGGGCCAGCGATTGGTCAATTAACATACACGCCAAGTTTCAAGAAAACATTTTCCATAACGTTAAAAGATATGACCAAGGTTATTGTTTGTCACCCCATCAACATCTGCAGCAATGTTAACCCATGTCAAACTGAATAAAACCCTTATTCAGAATTGTATTAGATACAAAGGGCTAAAGGCACAAAAATGCCCAGATATTGTGGGTCATCACTTTTTTTTAATCAGTTCTATATACAACTCTGAAATTAACATGCCAAACAGGTGGTTTAGACTAAGACCAGACTGCACATATATGAAGGCTTATGTTAGTTAATAACCCCTGCCAAAGCAGGAATATTACGGGTTGAGCATGACAAGGGTTAATGACTACGCCTGCACAAAAACCGACAACGCCAAGGAGACCCTGTTGACTCTGTTGTAATAAATCTCAGAGACAATATTTTCTTATATTTTTGAATGTAGAAGATGTTGATCGCGTTAAATAGAGGATAATTAATAGGTTATTCCAGATATGAAAAATATTTCACGAGGATGCGTTGTTAGGCGTCGAAAAAACGAATGAAGAAGTTTTTTTAACGCCTAACAACGCATCCGAGTTAAATATTTTTTCATATCTGGAATAAACAGTTGATTATTCTATTTATTATATACCTTATTATTTAATTTTCTTGTTAAAATATCGAAACAATTTTTTTTTTTTTATAGAGAAAAGGTCTATTGAAAAAAGTGCGAATGAATACATGATTAAAGATTCATTACAGAGAGTGAAACTGAAAAGTGTTATCGTTACTCCATTCACGATATCAAAATTTATTACACTGAGAAATCCCAAGATTTCACTGCAAGGTATTTAATAAAAGTAGTTATTTCAGCGTATATTTGTTAATTGTGGTCATTTCAGACCAACTGATGTCGTTTTATACTGAAACGACAAAGAAACGCATATAACTGGTTATTTTCTCGTGGCGAATAGAGTTTCCTGTCATGGTCAATTTGAGTGAAACGAGTTAAGTTCAACGAGCATAAATTCATATAATTACTATTCAAATACTTTGTCCGATGGCTAACCTGGCTCCCGATTGTTAATGACAATATTTTATGAAAAGGCAACTGTCAAAAGTAGAAAAAAACACATTTGTAGTGGTAGTTTAAGCCAAAATGCTTCCATGGAAACGAAGTAAGGACAAGAAAAACGATCAATTTCGAGACAGTGCATTGGCAGAAACAACTTCACCAATTTTGAAGCCAAATGACTAAGCGTGTCACATGATTGACTATTGTTAAACTAGTGTAAAATTGCTATCAGAGGAGCAACCGGTTCCCACTCTTTCGCAAGATTCGTTTCTCCTGACAAAAATGTAAGTTTATGACAATCTAAACGTGTCGAGGGTTTTACTATCTATGAATTAACGCACCGACTTAATTCTTTTAGATTCATCGACAGCTTGAAATATTATATGACAATAAATAATTCATCATTTACGGACTTTGCATCACTTATGAATGGAATTAGTAACAATAAATATTTCCTTGTTACGGAATTTGTATCATCAAGTCAAAATATCAGAAAAACGGCCGAACAAACTGTTTCATAAATCTGATAAAACTAGGAAACACAGGTGGGAGTTCTTTATCCCATTACTAAACGGCAAAATTTTAGACAGGCCCAAATTGAAAGAATTTGCAGACGACCATTTTAAGTCGATTAAATTTTGTATTTTTTCAACCTTTGAGTAAAAAACATTGTGGAAAATGAAAAAATGGCTTGTTAGGATCACCCACTGTCTATCGTGCGTCGAAAGTTATCAATATTTTTTATGTAAATCTTCTCCTCAAAAACCACTGGCCAGTTTGGACTTAACTTTTGCCAGGAATGCTTCTTGTGTGACCTTTCTTGTTCGTTGAATTTTGATACGAAAAAAACGGCATCGAAGGGCCGGACTTATCAGACTTAGAGAAATCGTGAGACAATTCTTAGGAGAGTGATTCAGGGCCATTTTAGCCTTCTTGTTTTGTTATAAGTTGCTGACTTTATATTTTACAAAATAACGCCGTTTAATGCCGAAGTTAAACTTCCTGTCGGAGCTCGGTTGGTGTGGTCAGCTATCCGTCACTTGTTGGTGTAACTTAAATGCCACACAAGCTTGTAATTGACCAATCGATGGCCCCGCCCACCTACTCCTTTGGCCATGCCCACTGACTTTAACAGAAAGTCCCTCTTCGATTCTAAACGGCGTTGTTTTGTAAGGGTTATGGCCAGTAGCATGTAACATAAAAGCAGAATGGTTGATTGGCGACCTAAACATCTAAAGTACAGATTAAAATGCGAAAAAGGTTAACAACCAATGATCGAGTTCAAAACTAATTTCTTGTCCGAATGAATAATTTCATAGGTCGCCTGGTTATTTGATTGCCGCGCGTGATTGGTCAATTGGGCGAGCTGAAGAAAACAACTTTTGTGGAAAATTGAGAACATGTTTGCTTATGCGTTATTTCTGTTGCCTACAAACTGGAGACATCATTCCAAATTATAATTTTCGTTCATTTAATTTAATTTTTTTCAGATAATACGATGGTCTTTATATGTTTACCAGTCTATATTCTCCAGTCTATCTCATACTAATCCAGTGTCCTAAGGTGCGAGGGGATTAAGAAGGAATTTGTTGGATTTATTTGAACCTCCATCTGTAGTCTACTTATTTCATTTTCAATAGAAAATAGTTAACCATGGGAAAACTAGCCCCCCATCAGTAAATTTCAACTCTCTTTACAGAAATCCTGGAACCGTTAAAGCGCTGCGTTTACTGTTAATGCCATTCGTCGTTGAGAGCGCGAAATGTCGAAACTACAACTTGAATAAAGCTGTAGCTACGACATTATGTACAACCAACGAAGTGCTGCTGTTGTAGCGCAGTGATCGCAAGGTAAGAGAAATAATTTTGTTAATGGACTGACCTCCCGCTGGAAGATCGACTGAGATTTTCAAAGGAGTTAGTTTTTAAAATTAATGCTCATCACTTGAAACAAGAAATACGCTTGTTGGTTGGCGGTCTAAACGTCGTAACTACAGCTTGAATAAGCTGCAGTTACGACGTTAAGGTCGCCAAACGAACAAAAAAGCTTACTATGAATATTTAGGGTTCAAAGTTTACTTACGGTCTAAATGTATGATTCGATCGGCAAATCTATTTTTGATAGGCGAATTTAAGTTTTAGATATGTAGTTTCTATATTTAACCCATTCCCACACAGTGGAATTTTAGACTGGTCCAAATTGAAAGGAGCTGCAGACGACAATTTCAAGTTGATGGAATTTTCAATTTTTTCGTCTTTTTGGATAGAAAACATTGTGGATAATGAAGAAATTGCTTGATCCAAGCAATTTCTTCATTATCTACAATGTTTTCCAAAGCTTTTTCGTTGAGGGGCGTAAAAAGGAGGGATTGAGTGGGAATGGGTTAAGCGATGCTATTTGGTGTGTGTGTGTGTGTTTAATCCTTCCCTATTCAATACCCGTTTTTACGTTCCTGTGTTTTTAATCTTTAGAAAACATTGTGATAAAGGCGAAATAGCCTGCTGCAAGCTATACCTTCTTTTTTCACAACATTTCCTACCCTACTTAATGATTAATTTTCAAATATAATCGAAACCGTCTGTAAAACCTTTGAATTTAGGCAGGTCCAAAATTTTGCAATACAGTAAAGGGTTAAAGTAACTTCAAAGTAAGAGATTAAGAGGTAACAGGTTAAAAAAAAACTAATGGTGATCGGATAGAAGGTTTTCTATACTGTCTTGATTAACTATGGATTCTATTGCTTGTCCCTATTATTCCACATTCTACTACATTGTAAAGAATAATTATCTGTCATTCATACTTTGATTACATGTAGCAAATCTAGCCACAGCTGTGTCCGATTTGAAAAAAACAACAAAAGACTAAGTATTTCTTGCCCAGATGCAAAACAAGACACCGCATGCGAATGCTAACGCTTGTTTATTCAAAGTGCTTGAAAGTGAGTAAAAGGTCTATGTCGAAAAGGGGACATAACTCGTTCAAGCATGCATTTAGAGTTACACCCCCTTGTTGCTACACATTGCTCTTTTGATAATGAACACATATTCCGAATTTCAAGTTAATGTTTTCTATAATACCAGAGATATTACAAAATGCCAAAGTTTTTTTGACGACGACGCAGACGTGGATGCAGATGAAGAACTATCTACAGCAATACCTCGCGTTTTCTGCGAAAACCGCCGAGCTTAAAATGATAAGGACGATAAATTAACATGGATATGACCTGAAAATAAGTAGCATTTCGGTCGGAAAACAGTGGGAAAAGGCAAAAGCTTGTAAGGGTTAATTTCTCCATTTCCATCAGTGTTTTCAATAAGGGCGTAAAATGCATGATCATAGGTAAAAAGATAACGCCCACATTCTTGTAGATTCTAACTGACGTATCGCGGCTGTCAATCAAAGATCAATCAACCAATTAAATCATTTATTTGCCCGGAAGTAAACAGTGAATTCCGACATTGGCCGAAATTTATGTAAAGCATTTTTGTTGCTTTGGCCACTCAAACGTCGAAACTACAGCTTATTCAAATTTTCTCGCAGATCACGAGCAGAAATATAAAAAGGTACAATTTTATTTTGACAAAAAAAGAAGACAACAACAACAAAACCAAACACAAATAAATGAAAAAAAATATACAAAAATCTGAACATTTCAATACACACTCAAACTACAAATATACCCCCCCCCCCCCAAAAAAAAACCCCAAACTAACAAAAAAACAAACAAACAAACGAACGAACAAACAATAACAACAGCATAGAGAAATTAAAGTAAAACAGATGTTTTGAAATCCGAAAATAGTTATGTCAACTAGGCAATTACAAAACTATAAAGTAAAGCGAGATAATTGATTGATTGGAGTTTAACGCCACTTTTAGCAATATTTCAGTCATATCGTGGCGGCTGGAGCACCTAACAATGGATTCCTGGTAATTCTCACTCCAGTGCTACCACTACATCCTTTCCTAGCCTCCAGCTGCTATCCCAATTAGGTTTACGATTATCCACTCATTGGTGAGAGACAAATGCCGGAAAGGATATGTGCCGCCGTAAAGCGAGATTACTAATGCTTTGGAGACAACGGACACATTTATTACATCCCTTGTACAAAAAACAGGCGCTTGTATTTCATATACTTCACCTGGGATAAAATGTCATTTAATGAAATTAAACAACAGCAACAACAAAACACCCTTTAAAATCACAACATTAGCTATAAACCTCTATCGGTTACCTATCATGTTTTCTCGTTGTATAAGCTATACAACTTTTTAACCTTTTCCAGCTTCTTGAAATTTTAGATTGGTCCGAATTGAAAGAGGTTAAAATTTGATGTAACTTGAAATAATGTCTTGTCGTCGTAATCTCGTGTTCTCGTTATCTTACTCTTGTGTTCTCACCATCGAACTCTCGTGCTTTCGTCATCGTAATCTCGTATTCACGAGTTCTCAAAATTGAATTATCATGTTCTCATAATCGTACCCTCGTGTTACTAATGTCGTATTCTCGTGTTCTCATCATCGTTTTCTCGTTTTCACGTCGTCGAACTCTCGTATTCTCGTGTTCTCATCATCGTTTTATCGTTTTCACGTCGTCGTACTCTCGTATTCTCGTGTTCTCACAAGCATACCATCGGGTTACTAATGTCGTATTCTCATGTTCTCATCATCGTATTCTCGTTTTCACATCGTCGTACGCTCGTATTCTCTGTTCTCACAGTCGTACCCTCGTGTTACTAATGTCGTATTCTCATGTTCTCATCATCGTTTTCACGTTTTCACGTCGTCGCACTCTCGTATTCTCGTGTTCTCACAATCATACCCTCGTGTTACTAATGTCGTATTCTCGTGTTCTCATCATCGTTTTCTCGTTTTCACGACGTCGCACTCTCGTATTCTTGTGTTCTCACAATCATACCCTCGTATTACTAATGTCGTATACTCGTGTTCTCACCATCGCACTCTCGTTTACGCATCGTATTGTCACAATCGTACTGTCGTGTTATTTTCGTCTTCTCGTTTTCTCACCATCGCATTCTCGTTTTCTCATCGTCGTACTCTCGTGTTCTCACATTCGTACCCTCGTGTTCTCATTGTTGTATTCTCATGTTCTCACCATCGTGTTCTCACAATCGTACTCTCGTGTTCTCATTGTTGTATTCTCGTGTTTTCACCATCGTTCTCTCATGTTCTCGTCTTCGTTAGTTCGTGTTTTCACCATATAAGCGTCGCCTTCCGTTGCACAAACGTATAATTATGTAGATTACAGCATCATTGATCAAATCATACAGTTAGACAGTAAGTTAACTTTAAACCACTTCTGCCGCCCTTGTTCTAAAGCATTTTTTTGGTTTAGCGAATTAAATGTCATAATTACAGTTTAATCGTATTCAAGCTGTAGCTACGACATCTAGTGACCCAAACCAACAATTCTTTCATTTTGTTTAATGTTACTGGTCATGTTTTTTTTTTTTTTTTTTTTTTTTTTTGAAAAATATCACCGTTTAATATCGAAGCGGAACTTTCCGTCGGAGTCAGTAGGCGGGCGAGCGATCCGTCAATTATTGATTTGCTAAAAAAGACTAACTTGCGACTAGTCTTAAAAATGCAGGTGTAATATCTTATAATCCGAGAATACATAAAAATCGACCAATCGCTGGCCCCGCCAACCGACCCCCTAGGCACCGCCCATTCACTCCAACAAGAAGTTCCGCTTCGATTTTTAACGACGTGATTTGACAAAATTTATGGCCAGAAGCAAGCATGTAACAAAAAAGTATAATGGTTGGTTGGCGACATAAACGTCGTAACTACAGCTTGAATAAGCTGTAGTTACATCGTTTAAGTCGCCAAACCAACAATGACGTTAACGAAAATGGCGGCCAATGTTGGAGTTGAAAGCGAAAATCAGGGATGAATAAAGGATTTGATTGGTCGGTTGTTTCTTTTTTTTACAGCCGCGATTGATAAATTGACCTATAGATAACACAGTAGCCAATGTGACTCGAGGAACTATTACGATCGCCAATCGGGTATTTTAGCATGTGCAAATTTCAAATTTCTTAGTTTCTGCAACATTATTTTCGCTCGAGAACAATGGCGAAAAGAAGGCTAACAAACAAATAAAATGAATGATCTCTGCGGATATCTAATAGTGGATCAGAACTCTTTTTCGAATTCACTGTCTATTCCTTGTGAAATTTCCTTTTAACTTAACTTAAATCTGTTATCCGTTGTGAATTTAGTTAAGAATACGGGAATAGTATTTTTTACGGATTGCAAGTCATCTATATAGGCTTACGTCATACTGGAATAACTCAAAGTCATATTTATATATGTCTATTATCTTTTCAAGAAGATTTTGTGGTAAATTCCTGTATGCTTCTTCTATAACAAAACGTTTTTGGTGTTTTAACTCACTTTTCATTTCATCATTTTGTGAGTCTATTGTCTCAAAAATTGTTTTTAAGAGTACCGAGTTTGTATTTTGAAGGAAATTTCTTTCATTTAACACCTTTTCAGGAAATGAAATATTTCCGTGTATGTAACCATTTATTTGAAAAGCTTTCCACAATCTCTGTGCTATATTCATACTTTGAAAGCATTTCGACCACTTTGTCTTTGCAAATGCAAGATTGTATTGAACTAGCATTTCAATTTCTTTCTTTGTTCTTGTATCTTTATCAATAAATTCTTCGACTCCGTACAAACCGAATTTATCAATAATAAAAGCAGAATCTTCGGCAAATGTTTCTTGTTTCCCGATGACATCAAAATTATTATGGCAAGGACTGCAAAGTAAGTGTACCGGTTTCCAATGGTTGTCTAAATTTTCTACTGGGGTAACGGTTATAAACTTGATAAACTCTTCAAATGATATATTCGACACACATCTTTTATGTCTCTGTCTCATTGTATCTGCAATATCTAAGGCGTCAATCCTCCAAAAGTCTGGTAGGAGGAACTTGTCTACGTAAGCTGACCATAATCGAGTTAAAGGATGTCGGGTAAACATGAAACTTTTTGTCGTGGACAGCATCAAATGTCCTTGGGGTAGATTGAACCGGGAGCGAACTATATTTTTAAATTTACCAAAGTGAACTTGGAATCTATCTATATCCGATGGTTTTAAAATTTGTTTATCTCCGACTGTAAAGTCCTTGGCCTGAAATCTCAAAATACGTAACCAATAAGTGCAACCGACCTTCGGTGTCTGGCAATATGTTATATCCACAAATGAAAATAAATCACCCGAAGGGGTTATATTTTTCCAGTAATTAGTGCTCGAAAAATTTCTACACTTGACTTCAATCTTGCTGATTCTTTGATTCATGATTGTATCCAAGGAATAATTTGAACTTGACAAATTACTTGACGTACGTTTGCTTTCGGTGATGCTAGCCCTACTGTACAAGAAGCGGTCGATGTTCCAGTTCAAGTCTGTTTTTCTGTAAATATCTGAAAATACATTTTATTTCGTATTGAGTTAAAAACATGATCAATAGCAATCAACGAATCGCTGGTCCCGCCCACTGACTCCGCTGGCAACGTCCGCTGACTCCAACAGGAAGTTAAAAAAAATTACGGCCGATACATTTAACAAATATGTAATGATAGGTTGATGACGTAAACGTCGTTACTAAAGCATGAATAAGCTGTAGCTACGATGTTTACGTATCCATACCATCATTTTTTTTACAATTATGACGGCCAGTGTTTGAGTCAAAGTTCACTCCATGTATAAATAGATAATTTGATTGGTCCATTGATTCTTAGATTGCCATCGCGATTGGTCAGTTGTGCGGAACGGACTTGTGAACGTTCAGGATGTATTTCCCGTTAACCTCTTAAAGAAGTTTATAATCGGTGGGCAAGTGAGGATGTGCAGTAAATGTTCAAGTAAATGATTTTCGCGGGTGAGAATTGGAATGAACATTTAAGGAAAAGAGTGTGTTATTCCGATTATTGCTCAAATAAGTTCCGTTTATGGCTTGATAATTCATAATTTTCTTTTAGTTAAGGTTTCTAGAGACAATTTTCATTGAAATTTTGAAAACTAGGGAAAAGCTGTTTCTTAACTATTATTAAATCCTTCTGTTTCCGCATTTTTGCGAAATTCAAAAACGGTCGGTGGGCTACTAAAACATCTTATTTAAGCTATAGTTACGAGGTTTGGGTCTTCAACCGACGAAAATTGACCAATCGCTGACCCCGCCCACTTACTTCGTTTGCCACGCCCACTGACCCCAACAGGAAGTTCGTCTTCAATTTTAAACGGCGTTATTTTGCGAAATTCATTGCCTACAGTATGCAACAAAAAAGAATAATAGTTGGTTGGCGACTTCAACGTCGTACTTCAGCTTGAATAAACTGTAGTTACGACGTTTAAGTCGTAAAAACAACACAAAGGTTAACAAAAATACCGGATTTCTAAACTTATTTTTGGTCTAAATGAATGATTTCATGAGTCGACTGGTTATTTGATTGACAGCCGTGTCAGCAGCCGGGTAGGAAGAGTTGAAATCAAAAGATGTTATAACCCCCGAGGAGTTGATTCCGCCTTTTTTCACGAAACTTTTCTTACTCTAAAGTACTCCAAAAAATAAGTACTCTAAAGTACTCCATTGAATCATTGGAAACCTACTCTTAAACCTACTCTTAGGAGAGATGCACGCCTATTTCATTGACGAGGTGACAAAAGCCGGTCTCACCTATATATTGGATTGATTTAAGATAATATTGTTATTTAAAGTGTTTTAGCTTTCATATAATTTGTCTATGGCTTTGTAAAAAATTTAAGAATAAAGTGGATAGGTTTCAATTTTTGTTATAAGGTGAAAAAACATCGAATTTTAAAGGTACTCTTGTGCATTCCGATGCATAGACGGTGTACAAATATAGACCGGAACTACCCAGAGTTCAAGCGAAGTAACTCCGTATATCGGTAGGGGCCCATTGAAAGAAGTTTCAGATGACATTTATAACTTTCTGGGTGGAAAACATTGCGTAAATTAAGAAATTGCTTGTTCCAAGCAATTTATTCATTTTACACAATTTTTCCCTAATTCTTATCTTTAGGGGCGTCAAAAATCGTCATTGTGTAGGAATAGGTTAAGGGATCCAAATGGTAAAGAAAACGAAAATAGAATTTGGTCCTAATAGCCTCTTTATACATTGAAGAGTGAATAGCCTGTATATACGTTAGATATAAAAGCCCTCTTGAATTAACACGCAGTAAACATATTTAGATTTTAAAATGTTTATGAAAAAGGTTACGGTTAAATGCGTCCGAGTTTTTGGTATGGGCAAATTTGAGTTATGATACTGTTTAATCAATTTACCTTTAAAATATTCGCACTTCGGCATTATTAAGTGTAGCCGAAACAGGTACACGGTCAGACTGCGCAAAATGGCCGATTGCGACTGTAAATCATGGAATCAATCGACCAATCAAATTATTCGTTTAGACAGAAAGTGAACTTGGAACTTCAACACTGACCGACGTTTATTTGCAACGTGTTTGTTGGTTTGGCGACTTACACGTCGTAGCAACAGCTTCTGCCAACTGTAGTTACGACGCATTAATCGCCAACCGTCCATTTTCCTATTTATTCGAATTGAAGAAGTTTAAAATCGAGGTGGATGTCTAAGGTCAGTGGGCGTGGCCAGTGAACCGTTAATTGTGCAGCCTGGCAAGTGACGATGTTTTTTGCTCGTAATTGTTCTGTGTCTATAATTACCTGTCTTACTGTTTTACTATCCTCGAGACACTACATCTAATGACCATTGTTTCACCCATTCCAACGCAAAGACGCTTTAAGACGTCCATCAAGAAAACAATAGGAAAAACATTGTTGAAAATTAAATCCAGAAATTTGACAAAAATCATAAATTTTGCATTGTCCTCGCGGATTCCTCAGGTGAAGCAACTTTTTAAACAATTGATGATGGATTGAACACACTATTTCAAGCCTTGGTAGCAAGACTGTCTTAATCTTATGATAATTTCGGAGAACAGCGTAGATTTGAAAGGCTCACCAGTTAACTTCAAATCCGCGAATTCGAGCCCCGGGTTGACAAATCTAATTAAAATTGATCGTCTTCCGGGTTAGATGCCAAACAGATACCCCCCATGTAACGGTGCTTTTCACCGAATACGCTAATAAACCCACGCGGGGCAGTAGTTTCGTCCTGCGTCCTTGTACCTCCGACCCAGCAACAAATCGATGGCTCAGCGCGAAACAGATGTAACTGTCTATAAACATATAGAAATTCTATTTATAGTATATTGAATTCTCTCAACTACGACAGTGACTCCTGTCTTTTTCAACCCAAGTGGAGAACATAATTTATTTGACTCTAATGGGATTCGAACCTACGCGGATACGGCAACGCCGCTTAGCGCTGCAAAGTCCGACGTCTTTAACCTTTGCGCTACCGAGATGTCCGACGTCTTTAACCTCTGCGCTACCGAGATGTCGCGATAGCGCAGAGGTTAAAGACGTCGGGCATTGCAGCGCTAGGCGGCGTTGCCGTATCCGCGTAGGTTCGAATCCCGTAAGACTAAAAAATATAAACATATAGGCAGTTACAACTGTTACGAGATGAACCATCGAAATGTCTTCTGGGGGCGTCACTAATATTGGCAAATACTGAGGTAATGGCGCCAAATAGTCAAAAATTAAAAGAAAAACATATCTTCTGGAACAATGATCTCGAATGACTCTTGCTTGATCATGTCTGTTATAAACGTAGGGACGACACCTTTTCGTGTTGCTCGTCATACAAGTAATATATTTGTTGGTTTAACGCCACTTTTAACAGTGTCCCAGTAATATCGCGACGAACGGAGCACCTAACCACGGATTCCTGGTATTTCTCACAACAATACTACCACTATATCCTTTCCAAGCATAGATGTGACTTTCCTAGCATCCGGCTGTTCATCTCACTTTGTTTACGATTATCCACCCATTAGTGGGAGACAAATGTCGGAAAATATCGCTCATGGGATTGAATCCGGGACATGATTGAGGGTCCGACGCACAACCAACTACGGTATGGCCGTGGCCTTATAAGCAATAGCACGCCGCGATAAAGGTTAAACGCATCAAGAAAAGTAAAGAAAGAAAAACAATTTTATTTAGGCGACCCATTACCCTTGACGACAATTTTTACACTTGTCCAAATTAAAAGAGGGTTTAGAAGACATTACAATGTGAATTTAAATTGAAAATAAAGTGCCACACAGGGAAAAAATATTGCTCGAAAAGGAGACATTAATTGAGTGAAAGAACCAAAGGGCAAAGAAGCTTTGTAACAAGAGCCAAAGTGTAAAAGTATCGATTCTGATCAGTCTGTGCGTGTTGCGCCGACTGACTAGGATCGAGAGCTTCCACCTTTGGTAGATTTGCTGAATCTAGAAATTGCATTCTACCCTACTTTATGTCAATTTTTAGAACAAATTGTCTAATTGTACTCGGTCGTATCGATCCCCCTTTCAAACATTTGTTGGACGGGAATGACCAATCGTGGTTGTCAGTCAAAGAATCAAGCGACCAATCAAATCATTCATTTAGACTGGAAGTGAAATTTGAACTCCTATATTGGCCGACTTTACTGTGAAGCATTACTATTTGTTGGCGACATACACGTCGTAACTACAGCTTGTTCAAGCTGTCGTAACGACGTTTTGGTCTACAATCAACTATTTCACTTTTTTGTCAGACGTAACTGGCCATAAATTTTGTATAACAACCCCGTTCAACCCTTGTCATGCTGAACCCGGAATATCCCGGTTTCGGCAGGAGGTGTAGACTAAGATCAGACTGCACTTATGTGCAGGCTGATCTTAGTCTACACCTCCTGTTTGTACTTTTCCTATCAGAGTTGTTTATGAAGTTGATTACTTAAAGAAATATCAATTTTTGAACAACAATTTCTACCAGTGCTTTCAGCCCTTTGATTTGACAGCAGTTCGGTAAGGTAATTTATACAGCATGACAAGGGTTAAAACTGAAGTGGAACTTCCTGTTGCATTCAATCGGCGTTGCCACCGGAGTGTGTGTGTGCGTTGTCATCGGAGTCAATGGGCGGGGCCTGCGATCCGTTAATTTTCAACTAAGGAGCTAAATTAATCAAACCACAAAGGACGTAATATGTACCTTTATTTTGGTATATCCCATGACGATAAATAATACACCACAATAACAACAATACCCCGAAAACCAATGTTATTATCTTCAAATATTTTCTCCTCATTTTTTAGCCTCGCGCTCTGCTTTGTGATTGAAAAGAAAAATACCTAGTGTATTATTTTGTTGAATGACTTTTCATCTGAAACGGCCAATACTACAGCTTAACTCAACCGTATACCTAACGAAAAAACTTGACTTACTTGGTATTGAACTGAAAATAGGTTTATGATATTTTGATCTCTTTCATTTGTAAATTGAAACAAGAAGCACACTAAGGCCTGGGGCGCTCTGTTGCCCAATATTACTGCCAAACCCTTAATCTCATGAGAATCATCTAAAGAATTATAAACAACCTTGAAAACAACCCAATGGAAATCATGCAATAAGTGATTTTTTGTGTTATAAACTGGATTTTTAGGTTTCTTTTCCTATGCTATTAATGAGTTACGTGCTTACTTAATTTGACCTTTGCCATGCTGAACCCGGAATATTCCTGCCTTTTTTCAGTAGGTATGGACAAACATTTATGTGCAGTGTGATCTTAGTCCACGTCACCTGTTTGTCAATTTCAAGCAAGATTTGTTGAAGGAATTTATTCATTTATGTATTTTTTTTCAAAGAAACATTGACCTACAATTAGAAATGCAGGTGCCCTTGCACTTTGATTTTCATTCAGTATGGAAAAATAATTTTACTCAGCATGGCAAGGATTAAAAAGAAACACCTTTCAACAAGAATTGAAGTGGAAAACCTAGCTAGTCTTTGGCCAGTAGAGTTAATAAGTAGAGCCTGGCTGCGGTTGCTCGATAATAAACAATTTTAAGATGAAGAGGGGACGTTATTCTGATTAAAATCCACATCGAATTATACCCTCGATATTACTGATTGCTCGTGTGATACATATTAATATCCAATCACGGCTGTCCATCAAGCAATCAACCGACCAAACAAGTCATTTACTTAGACCGGATCTGAACTTTCATCTCCAATATTGGCCGCCATTTTTGTTTAGCCATTTAGTTGGTTTGGCGACTCCAACTTCGTAACTACAGCTTATTCAAGCTGTATTTACGACATTTAGGTCGCCAACAGACTGTTCTATCTTTTTGTTACATGCTGCCTTCCATAAACTTTGCAAAATTACGCCGTTTGAAATCGTAGCGGGACTTCCTGTCAGAGTCGATGGGCGTGACAAATGGAGTAAGTGGGCGGGGCCAGCGATTGGTCAATTAACATACACGCCAAGTTTCAAGAAAACATTTTCCATAACGTTAAAAGATATGACCAAGGTTATTGTTTGTCACCCCATCAACTTCTGCAGCAATGTTAACCCATGTCAAACTTAATCAAACCCTTATTCAGAATTGTTTTAGAATCAAAGGGCTAAAGGCACAAAAATGCCCAGATATTGTGGGTCATCACTTTTTTTAATCAGTTCTATATACAACTCTGAAATTAACATGCCAAACAGGTGGTTTAGACTAAGACCAGACTGCACATATATGAAGGCTTATGTTAGTTAATAACCCCTGCCAAAGCAGGAATATTACGGAATGAGCATGACAAGGGTTAATGACTACGCCTGCACAAAAACCGACAACGCCAAGGAGACCCTGTTGACTCTGTTGTAATAAATCTCAAAGACAATATTTTCTTATATTTTTGAAAGTAGAAGATGTTGATCGCGATAAATAGAGGATAATTAACAGGTTATTCCAGACATGAAAAAAATATTTCACGGGGATGCGTTGTTAGGCGTTGAAAAAACGAATGCACGAGTTTTTTAGCGCCTTACAACGCATCCCAGTTAAATATTTTTTCATATCTGAAATAAACAGTTTATTATTCTATTTATTATATACATGTACCTTATAATTTTATTTTCTTATTAAAATATCGAAACCAATCTTTTTGATAGAGAAAAGGTCTATTGAAAAAAGTGCGAATGAATACATGATTAAAGATTTATTACAGAGAGTGAAACTGAAAAGTGTTATCGTTACTCCATTGACGATATCAAAATTTATTACACTGAGAAATTCCAAGATTTCACAGCAAGGTATTTAATAAAAGTAGTTATTTCAGCGTATATTTGTTAATTGTGGTCATTTCAGACCAACTGATGTCGTTTTATACTGAAACGACAAAGAAACGCATATAACTGGTTATTTTTCGTGGCGAATAGAGTTTCCTCGTCATGGTCAATTTGAGTGAAACGAGTTAAGTTCAACGAGCATAAATTAATATAGATACTATTCAAATATTTTGTCCGATGGTTAACCTGTCTCCCGATTGTTAATGACAATATTTTATGAAAAGGCAACTGTCAAAAGTAGAAAAAACAACACATTTGTAGTGGTAGTTTAAGCCAAAATGCTTCCATGGCAACGAAGTAAGGACAAGAAAAACGATCAATTTCGAGACAGTGCATTGGCAGAAACAACTTCACCAATTTTGAAGCCAAATGACTAAGCGTGTCACATGATTGACTATTGTTAAACCAGCGTAAAATAGCTATCAGAGAAGCAACCGGTTCCCATTCTTTCGCAAGATTCGTTTCTCCTGACAAAAATGTAAGTTTATGACAATCTAAACGTGTCGAGGGTTTTACTATCTATGAATAAACGCACCGACTTAATTCTTTTAGATTCATCGACAGCTTGAAATATTATATGACAATAAATAATTCATCATTTACGGATTTGGCATCACTTATGAATGGGATTAGTAACAATAAATATTTCCTTGTTACGGAATTTGTATCATCAAGTCAAAATATCAGAAAAAAAGGCCGAACAAACTGTTTCATAAATGTGATAAAACTAGGAAACACAGGTGGGAGTTCTTTAACCCATTACTAGACGGCAAAACTTTAGACAGGCCCTAATTGAAAAAAGTTGCAGACGACCATTTTAAGTCGATTAGATTTTGGATTTTTCAACCTTTTGAGTAAAAAACATTGTGGAAATTGAAAAATGGCTTGTAACAAGCAATTTCGGTATTTTCCACAATGTTTTCCTAGGCTTCTTTCCTTGGGGTCGTCTAAAAGGGCCACCGAGTGGCAAAGGGTTAATTGCAAGAAAAAAGTAAATTCTCTTTTAAACTGGAGGATGACTTTTTGCAAAGTTACCTAAATATTCAATAATATCTTATTTACAAAATACATACTTTAGATTATATTCCAAACTTCCTTTTTGAAAGCTTCAATCAGTTTTTGTATGTCAACGGAGAGAATGGAATTCGTCATTAAGCACGATGTCTACTAGTGTGGCGACGGATTTGCTTGTTTGTTTGAATGGGGTTTAACGCTGCTTTTAACATATTTTCTCAAATTGTTGATTTTTGTTAGCATATGAATAAACAGATGATTTATATACCTATTGGATTATTATCATTTTGTTGTTGTTTTATATTCATGGTAACGATCATATCACTGAATTTTTAATTCCAAAAAGGAATTTGTTATTGGTTGATTAAATGGGGTTTAACGCCTCTTTTATCATTGTTTCAGTCATATCGCGGAGGCAGGAGCACTGAACGATGGATTCCTGGTATTTCTCATACCTTTCAGAGCCCCCAGCTGCTAATCGAACTTAGGTTTACGATTATCCACCCATTGGTGGGAGACAAATATCGGAAAGGATATTTGCCGCGACAGGGGATCGAACTGGGGATCCCACGTTGTTATTTATCAAAAAACAATTCTGCCGAAAATTGAACATTCGCGACTGTCAATCAAATAGCTACTTGACAAATAAAATCATTCATTGAGACGAGAAATGAGTTATTGTCTCCGACATTGGTCGCCATTTTTGTTAACCTTTTTTGCTTGTTTGGCGACTAAAGCTGTAGTTACGACGTTTAGGTCACCAACCAACTATCCAACCGTTGTCTTACATTGTTACTTCCCATAAATTTTGCAAAATAACGCCGTTTAAAATTGAAGGGGATTTCTTGTCGGAGTCGATAGGCGTTGCAAATGGAGTAAGTGGGCGGGGTGAGCGATTGGTCAATTAGCAGCAGATATCAGACATCTTGAAAAGAGGGATATTGCACTGATTATATCTGTTATTTTTCATTGAAACTATCTATACTTACTTTTGTAAAAGCTACAGCTAGGATGTTGTTGTAGACCGAAAACAAAATGGAATTACTATCACTAAAGGTGTTAAACACTCCCGTCACTATATTTCATGTCACAGGGGTAGTGAATCTGAAATTCCGGCTTAGGGGCAATAACTCCGTAATCTTTAGGCCAACACTCGTGAGAAATTTGCGTCTTTGAATAAGTCGCGAAATTTTATATCTGATCAGGAATAGATAAAACCCTCCAATATCGCACTAAATTAATTCAAAGCAGTATTTGGTAAACTATTACTCTCTAAATATGAATGCAATTTTGAAATAACTCAAAGTGATACTTTATCAACTATCACTGTCTAAATATCAGTATGATTTTGCAATAACTTAAAGTTTGAACTGATTAATTGATACAATTTTGAAATAATTCAAAGTTATAACTGATAAATGATATCAATACAATTTTGAGTTGTAAGCTGTAATTGATGTTTCGTTACTCGCCAAAGATGTACATAATGGACTAGTACTCTCTCAATATCGATACAATTTGAAATAATTTAAAAATGTATATAATAAACCAGTATTCTCTAGATATCAATATCATACTGAAATAATTTAGAGTCGTATTTGTAAACTGTTGCTACCTTATCAACTAGCTCTCTCGGTAACTTTCCATATTCTTCTCTTCTCATATTACGTTTCTGATACTTTAATTCCCTTTTCATGTCACTATTATGTCCATCGATGGTATCAAAAATTGTTTTCAGAAATACTTTGATCGTTTTTGGAGGAATGTTTTTTTCGTTGAATAGCTTCGAAGGAAATGAAATGTTTCTGTGTATATAGCCATTCAGTTGAAAAGCGAGCCATAATTTCTTCAATATATCAAGTGTTTTGTAGCAGTTCGGGTCTCCCTGTTTCGCGAACCTAAGGTTCCATTCAACAAGATTTTTAATTTCGTCTTTCGTCCGCCTAATTCTGTCCATGGATTCTTTTGCTCTCTCTAAACCAAATCTATCAAAAATATATGCAGCGTTTTTATCAAACGTCTCTTGTTTCCCAATAACATCAAAGTGGGCGTGGCATGGACTACAGAGCAAATGTACCGGTCTCCAGTGCTCGTTTAGTCCACGCCCATCTGATTTTGCTATAAATTCTAGAGATTCTTTAAATGTCAAGTCTGACACACACGTTTTGTCCACTTTCTGTCTAATTGTTTTTGCTATGATAACGGTATAATTCGTCCAAAAATCTGGTAAAAGCAATTTATCTATGTACGCTGACCATATTCGTGAAAATGCATGTCGCGTAAACATAAAGCTTTTAGTGCAAGACAGCATCAATTGCCCTAGTGCCGTGCTAAACTGGACAGGATCTATTTTTCTGTGTTTAGTTCTATGAATTTGAAATCGGTTGAGATCCGATGGCTTTTGCACATTACAATTGTCGAGGAAGTCTTTAGCCAGAAATCTGAAGACGCGTTACCAATAAGTACAGCCAACCTTAGGTGTTTGGCAATATGTTACGCCGTCAACTGTGAATAGTTTCCCATTAGGAACTATATCCTGCCAATACCCAGTATTGGTGAAGTTACTGCACATCTCTCGAACGAATTTAATCCTTTGAAGCATTTGATTATCCTGGTTCGAAACCAAAATTGACGCCCTGATATAATCTGAAATTAGATAAATTGTTTGTTTGAATGGGGTGTGAAGCCGCTTTTAACAATCTTGCAGTTATATCGCGGCGGCTGGAGCAACTAACAATGGATTCCTGGTATTTCTCGCACCAGTACTACCACTACACCCTTTCCTAGCCTCAAGCTGCTTTCCCACATAGGATTACGATTATCTACCCGTTGGTGGGAGAGAGATGTCGGAAAGAGTATTGCCGCCGTCGGGGATCGAACCCGGGACCCTTTGAATGATAGTTCGACGCGCTACCGACTGCGCTATGACGGCGGCCCGAAATTAGAAAAAGTATGGTAAGATTAAAGCAAAGGACCGAACGTAAATGCCTGAAATTCGATTGTTGGGTGCTAGTAAAGAAAAATCTAGGGCGAAAAGGGACATGATTTGTACCAGAATTATTTCAGAGTACGCCCCTTTGAAAATACACACGTAGATTGTTCTTTTAATATAATGCAGATATAACCGATTCCGCAACTTCAACGTCCGCTAAAAAGTCATTAGCTATTTGATCCGTGTTCGAAAATACAGATGGTCAAATATTCATTTATCATTTTTTTTAAACGCTTTACTGTTTTTCTAAACTTTACACAGGCCCAAAGTTTAAAGAGGTAGCAGGCTATTTTATAAAGTTAATACAATTCAAAAAGCAACCATCCTATATGATAGAAAATATTGAGGAAAAAGGATAGTTTGCTCGTCACAGGCAATGTCTTCTTTTACCACAATCAGGGAGTGTGCTTTAAGAAGTTAAAATCTGACACTGATGTTATTTTTTGTCGATTCGACGACTTATCTAAATTTTATCCTTTTATCTAAATAAAGGGACAGAACTGCATGCAGGTTGACGTAAGATAAGCGAAAACGTTTCTCTTGAAACCCGTTTTTTGACATGAATGTATGTACAAAGTGGCCTACCTTAAACATGGCGAGACATTTGTTACCCTTGGTGAGAGGTAAAGCTTTATCAGTTTCACGTAACGTAATCGAACGTCGAATCCTTTTGTCTTGAAATCCACTTTTAATAAAAAAAAATCCAAAGCGGGGTACCATTTATTAAACGCTGACTCCGGCCCTGGTCAAACTGTGTGGCATGTGCAGGCTGACAAGTCAAGAAACGATTCAGATCTTTTGAAATTAAAGTCGTCATCTTATCTAGATTTGTATTCATTTGATCAAGTTTAGCATGATTCTCATCAAATAAGCCATTAGGGCCTGAGACGTTCTACTGGTTATCAAGTTTCCCGTTAAAGAAATCCGATATTTAAGGAAGTTAATTGCTCAAAGAAGAATGCATAAAGAAAAAAAAGGGCTTTATCCCCTTAACCATTTTAATCAAAAATCCTCAAGGCCCCTTTTCCCATGTTTTATGACGGATCCACTACATATCCAAAAGAAAGTTACCTTATGACCCTACAATCATTCTGTGAATATTTCATCAGAATCTGACAATAATTGTGGACTTTATCACATAAACAGGATTGTTTTTAATGAAAATCAATAAGGCCCATTTTCCTGTGTTTTCTGATGGATCAATTTCATTCCAAAAGGAACTTTCCTTTCGACCCTACAATTGTCCTGTGAAATTTAAAAGACAATTTGGTAATGATTGGTAATGATTGTGATCTTCATCACATACACAAGAATGTTTTGAATGATAATCTGTAAGGCCCCTGTTCCTGTGTTTCGAATGCCACAATTATTCCATGCATCTTTGAAGAGAATCCAATAAAACTGTTGACTTTATTGTGTTAACAAAGATATTAAATACAAGTTCTCATAAGGCCCTTTTCCTGTGATATTTTACTGTTGGTTTTATCATTCTGTGAAAGTTAAAAGTGAATCCGATGAAATATTGGGAATTCATTATGTTTACTAGAATATTTAAAAAAAATCATATGGCCCCTTTTTGCATGATAATTGATGGATTGTACCCAGTACTGAAAAGAACCATTTAAGTGATTGTACAATCATTCCGTGAAATTTTGAAGTGAATCCGGTGAAATCAAGGGACATCATTGTGTTAACCAGAATATTTAAAAAAAGTTTTTCTTAAGGCCCCTTTTTATGTGACACTTGCCATAATCAGATCCACTGTCAAATTCAACAATTGGAATGATGGTACAATCAATCTGTGTATTCTGTGGAATTTATTGTGTTAATGAGTTTATAGTGAAATCTTCATAGGGCCCCTTTTCTCATGATACTTTACAGAACAAACCAAATTTCAAAAGGAACAATTCTAATGAAGGTACAATCATTCTTTAAAAGTTAAAGAGAATCAATGAAAACAGTGGACTGAATTGTGTTAAGAATTGTTGTAACAAAATTTTCATAAGGCCCCTTTTTCCGTGAATCTTAACAAATCAGACCCAATGTACAAAGGAACAATCCTAGTGATAGTTTGAAGTAAATGATAAAGACTGAGGACTTTATTGTAACAATGATGTTTTGTAATAAATTTCTATAAGGTCCCTTTTCTTGTGTCACTTAACCAATCAGGCCTAATTTACAAACGAACAATCCAAATGATGGTACAATCATTCTATTAAAGTTTGAAGAGATTTTGATAAAGACTGAGGACATGGTTGAGTTTATGAGGATTTGGTAATAATTTTTCATACAGCCCCTTTTCCTATGATACTATACAAATCAGGCCCAATTTGGAAAGAAAAAATCCTAATGATGGTACAAACATTCTGTGAAAGTTTGAACAGAATCTGATGAAAACTGCAGACCTTATCTTGGTGTAAGTTTTTTAAAATAAAATTTTCATAAAGCTCCTTTTCCTGTGATACTTGAAGGATCAGGTCTCATGTCAGCATCAACCATCGTGATTATTGTACAATGATTCTGAGAAGGTTTGAATAAAAGCCAATGAAAACTCTGGACTTGGTTACAAGGATTATAAATAAGATTCTCAAAAGGCCCCTTTTCCCATGATACTAGACAGATCACGCCTAATTTGAAAAGAAAGAATCCTCATGATGGAATAAACATTCTGTGAAAGTTTTAACAGAATCTGATGAAAACTGTTGACTTTATTATGGTACAATGATTTTAAAATTAAATTTCATAATGCACCTTTTCCTGTAATACTTGATGGATCAGGTCTAATGCAAACATCAACCATCATTATTATTGTACAATTATTCTGTGAATGTTTGAAGAAAATCCGATGAAAGCTCTGGACTTGGTAACAAGGATTTATAAATGAAATTTCCATAAGGGCCCTTTTCCTGTGTTTCTTGACAGTTCGAACCCTGTTATGAAAAGAATGATACTTATGACCTTCCAATCAATCCGTGAAAGTTTCAGCAAAATCTGATCAAAGCTGCGGGCTTCATTGTGTTAACAGGGTTTTATTAATTGAATTTTCATTTAGCCCCTTTTCCCATGTTACTTGATGGATCTGTACCAATTCCAAAGGTAACTCTTCTTACAAAAGTATGATTATTCTGTTTGAATATAGAGACAACCCGATCTTATCTGTGGACTTACAAGCATTAATTAAGATTTTTTAACTGAATTTTCCTAAGGCCCCTTTTCCTATGTTTCTCAATGGATCAGACCCAATTTGAAAGGAACAGTCCTTATGATGGTACAATCATTATGTTAAAGTTTGAAGTCATAGGCCCCCTTTTCCCATGAAACTTGATGGATCAAACCTACTTCCGAGAGGAACAATCCTTTTTATGTAATAATCATTCTGGGAATGTTTGAAGAGAATTTGTTGAAAACTATGGACTCTATTGTGTTTACGAGGACTTTTTCAATCCAGTTTTTATCAGGCCCCTTTTTCCCGTGGTCCTTGACTGATCATACCAAATTTTGAAAGGAACCATCCTTATGATGGTCCAATCATTCTGTAAAATTTGAAGAGAATCCGTTGAAAATTGTTGGCTCTAGATAATTTATGAGAATGTTTTATTAAAATTTTCATAAGGCCCCTTTTTCCTGTGTTTCTTGACCGATGAATTTCGAAAGGAACAATCCTTATGAAAGTACAATCATTCTGTGAAAGTTTGAAGGGAATCCGGTGAAAACTGTTGAATCCAGGGTGTTTAAGAGGAACTCTTAAAAGATTTTTCGATTAAATTTTCAAAAGCCCCCTTTTCCCGTGTTTCCTGATGGATCTGACCAAATTCCCAAAGGAACAATCCTTATGATTGTACAATCATTCAGTGAAAGATTTAATACAATCTGATGAAAACTGTGGACTCTAGAGTGTTAACGAGGATTTTTAAAAATAATTTTTTAAAAGGACCCTTTGCCCGTGTTTCTTGACAGATCATACCCATTTTCGAAAGGAACGAACCTTATGATGGTAAAATCAATCTGAGAAAGTTTGAAGAGAATCCGGTGAAAACTGTGAACTCTATCGCGAAAAAGAGGATTTTTAATGGAATTTTTAATTAAATTTTCATAAGGCCCCCTTTCGCATGTTTCTTGACGGATCATACCCATTTTCGAAAGGAACGATCCTTATGATAGTACAATCATTCTGTGAAAGTTTGAAGAGAATCCGATGAAAACTGTGGACTCTATCGCGTAAATGAGGATTTTTTAATTAAGTTTTAATTGGGCCCCTTTTCCATTGTTTCTTGACGGATCTGACCCATTTCGAAAGGAACGTTCCTTATGATGGTACAATCATTTATGTGAAAGGTTGAAGGGAATCGGATGAAAACTGTGGACTTTATCGCGTAAACAAGGAAAAGTTTAACGGACGGACGACGGACGGACGGACGCACGGACGCCGGACGGGAAAAAGCCATCGCTATAGCTCTAGTGGCCTTCGTCCAGTAGAGCTAATAAACTGATGCATTATGAAAAATATCAATGTTCTACACCTTCCGGGTCAAAGAAAGTAATTTCTAAAGGCATATTTTACATTATTTTACCATTATTTTGAGCACATGTGTTGCCATAGCAACCACAGAATTTAATAGATTTCAATTCTTTTAGCATCTGTCTTTAAATTGGCCACCTAAGGAACATACCTGCCAAGTATGGTTGAAGTTGGCCTAGTAGGTTAAGAAAAAATGTTATTTAAAAAAAATACTGAAAAACAACGGACGACGTATATTGAACAGAATGTGCTTACAAAGCTCAACTGGAACACTTTATGATCAGGCGAGATAAAATTCAGGTCCAAAAACATAATATTGCCTGCAGAAATGATACCAAGGCGTTTATCTTTATTAGTTTGGGTTATTTGTATACGAAACTTAAGTTAGATAGATACCACCTACAACAAATATAAACAATCATTTAAGACCGAAAAGGGTAAAAAATTTCTCAGTAAGCATTAAATGGCTGCAGTGAGATGTATGTTAGCTAGCTATTCTGTTTTACAAGTAAAATAACAAAATGAAAAATAAATAGGAATTGAAAAGAATTCACTAATCAGGAATTACAGATTTATAACTTTCATTTTTATGTGAAGTACGTGTATGTGATTAACCAATCGCAGCTATAAATTGAATAACCAGTCGATGAATGAAATCATTTATTTTTGCTGGACTCCAACATTGACTGCCATTTATTTGAAGCTTTTTGTTGGTTTGGCGACGTTAACATAGTAACCATAGCTTATTCAAGCTGTAGTGACGATGTTTAGGACGCCAACCAAGTACAAGTACAATAGAAGATAAAAAATATTGTGGGAAACAAATAAAATGCTTGTTACAAGCAATTTCTTCATTTTTCGCGGAGTTTTCCTCAACTTTGCTTTATCTTTGCTTCAAAAAGCACGATTGTACGATAATGGATATATTGTATACTAGATGCTGTCACCTCTACAAAACCGTACATTTTAGATTTAGTATCCTTGGTTTTCGGTGACTTTGGTAATATCTTCATATCTTGTTTTCTTGAATGTGAGGCAGCTTTTGATGCCACAGCCGCAGTTGCATGTCCCAATTTCTTCACTGAAACAAGGGAATCATTGAAAAAAAGCATGAAATGTTTAAACTCATTTAAAACAATAGGCCCGAGAGGGCCTTAGCCGCTGTACCGGGTATCCAGTTTTCCGTTAATTTAGTCTAATACTTAAGGAACTTAATTGCGTAAAGAAGACTGCATAAAATGACAATAACAAATCGAACTTTATCCCCTTGATTAACATTTTGAGCAACATTTTAAAGGTACCTTTTCCCGTAATTTCCGACAAATCGACTCCATATCCAAAAGAAAATTTCTTTATGACCCTACAATTATTCTCTGAAAGTTTCAAGAGAATTAGATATTAATTATAGACTTTATTGCTTAAACGTGAATTATTTGGGTGAAAATCGAAAAAGGCCCATTTTTTAGGGTTTTAAAACAGATCCATTTTTTTCAGAGAAGAACATTCCTTATGGCCTAACAACCATCCTGTGAACGATTACAGGGAATCAGACAGTAATTATGTATAGAGAATATTTTTAGCTGAAATCCATAAGGCCCATTTTCCCGTGTTTCCACTCCATTTCAGAAGAGATCTTTCCTTATGACCTTACTGTGAAATTTTTAAGAGAATCCAGTAATAATTGGTTACTTTATTACGTAAAAACTCTGTGTGAGTGAAAATCTGTAAGGTCACTTTCCCTGTATCTCCTGTATGCCACATTTATTCCATGCACCTTTGAAGGGAATCTGATTAGAATGGGGCCACTACTGTGTTACCGAGAATATTCTAATCAAGTTTTCATTAGATTCCAATTCCAGTGATACTTGACGGATTAGGTACATTCATTCTGAAATGATTTTAAGTTAATCAGATGGAATCCTAGGGTACCAGAATACAGAAGATAGAATTTTCATGAGGCCCCATGCATTTTACGTAATACTTGACTGATAAGATTCAATGACAAAACCTATGGTAGTAAATCATTCTGCGAAAGTTTGTAATATGTGGACTTATTATGATAATGAGGATTGCTTAATGAAATTTTTATTGGGTCCCTTTTCCTGTGATACTTTACGGATCGGACACAATTTCAAAAAGAACGATTGTTATGATGGTACGATCTTTATGTAAAAGTTTGATGTGAATGCTATGAAATCTGAGGACATCATTTTGTTGCAAGAAAGGGGCCACCTAGGAAATTCCTTGAGTAATACTTCAGTAGATGACATTCAGTGACACGAAATTAAGGCAAGCAAGGACGATTCTTGCAAAACAGTGAGTTTACTATTTCGGCAGTTCAACTTTGTTTGTTTGATTGTTTCAATTGTTATCAATTGATAATCCATTGAGAAATGTAAACAATACATCGAAAAGTACTAATAATGGTCCTTAACCCTCTCCTGTTTTTCAAAATTTTAGACCTGTCCAAGTTCAAATATTTTGCAGACAACAATTTAAATTGAATTTTGAAAAAAATGTATTATTTTGCTACAAGTCTCTACAAGCGTGGGAACTGGTACCTAAATCACACGGTTACTTGTGTAATACTTCAGTAGATGACATTCAGTCACACGAAATTAACGCAAGCAAGGACGATTCTTGCAAAACAGTGAGTTTACTATTTTGGCAGTTCCACTTTGTTTGTTTGATTGTTTCAATTGATAATCCATCGAGAAATGTAAATAATACATCGAAAAGTACTAATAAAAAAAAGTAATTAAAGTATCCGGATGATCCTTAACCCTTTCCTGTTTTTCAAAATTTTAGACCTGTCGAAATTCAAATATTTTGCAGACAAAAATTTAAGGTGAATTGAATTTTGAAAATAACCAATCAGTAGGGTAGAAAATATTGTGGAAAAAGAAGAAATTGCTTGTTACAAGCCATTTCTTCTTTTTTACAATGTTTTCTCAATTATGAAATCTCACGTAAAAATCAGAGATTGAACAGGAAAGTGTTAAATGTGCCGTACGTTAGATTTTCAACGACAAAAAAAACCTTTTATCTCTACTTTCCTTTTCTCTAACTTTAGATATATTTCAAATGCGCCCGTTGATTCAATTTAAGACAAAATTTAGGGTATAGCCTATTTTATCGATACTCCGAAGTTTCTTGATTCAATGGATTTCGAAATTTTTCGCATTCCCCCATCAGAATATTTTAGACTTGATCAAATTGAAAGAAGATATAGACGACGCTTTTAGGTTGCTGGAATTCTAAAATTGATTGTATTTGGGGGCAGAAATCATTGTGGACATTGAAGAGATGGACTGACACAAGTAAATTCGTTATTATCCACAATGTGTTTCCAAAGCCTTATTTTGAGGGGCGGAAACGGGAAGGGTTTTATATGAACGGGTTTTGCGCCAAATTTTAAAATTTAGAAAATAAGAGAAAACTACGAATGCAATTTCACTCAGTCTTTCACAGGTGTAAGAAATTCTCAATGGATTAAAAATGTAAAATATGCATCACACAGATAGATCTTGAATTGCGTTGTTCGTGCCTTTTAGGAAACGGAAGAATACTTTTTATTATTTTAATTGACCAATCGTGGATGTCAATCAAATAACTAGTCAACCTAATAAACATTCATTTAGACCAGAAATAAGTTTTGACTCAATAAGCCCTTTCCATTATATGGTTGGAGCATAGAACACAAGACGTGTTTTAGAAACACCATAATCCCGTAACAGTTTTTTCTGAAACCTTCTGACCTGGACAAGTGAGCTTAACTTTGTCAAATGACCTCGACCTTGGTATCTGAGGATGCGTGTCGGGATTGATCATTTTGCAAAATATAAATATTTTATCTTGAAAAGGCTTTAAGATTTTTTTGATATTAAGTTTTTTGGTTAAGTCATGCAGAAGTTTGACCTTGAGATTTACTCTTAACCTTGTCACATGACCTTGATCTCGGTATATGCGGATCCGTAGCAATGAGATCTATGATCAAACAAAATTTGAGCATTGTGTCTTGAATGGGACGAAAAATTGTAAATGTCAAGTTTTTTAATCAAGTTTTGGCAGAAGTTTGACCTTGCCAACAACTTTGACCTTATCATAAGACCTCGACTTTGTATCTGCGAATTCGTAGCGATGAGATCTATCATCTTATGTGATATGAAAGATATAACATAAACATATCAATACAATTTTGAAATAATATTCAAAGTTGTATCTAATAAGATGATTTTCATTTGATTTCTAAATAGTCATATTCGATAAACTATATATCAATACCATACAGAAATATTTCAAAGTTGTATTTGATCTCTAAGTATCAATACATTTTTGAAATCATTCAAAGTCGTATCTGATAATCTGTTTCTCTCTTAATATCAATTTTATATCGAAATATTTCGAAGTTGTATTCAATAAACTGTCAATATCTAGTATCTTAAATGATAACATTAAGTCGTATTTGATCAACTGTAATGCTCTGAATATCAATATCAAATTGCAATACCTTGTTTATGATAAACTTTTACCCTCTTAATATCAATACAATTTTGAAATAATGCAAAGTTATATTTATAAAACTATAATTCTCTAAATATAAATACGTGTTCGAATTCAAAGTTGTACTTATTAAACCATTACTCTCTTACTTATTTTCAATAAATTTGGAAATAGTTCCAAGTGCTTATTGATAAACAATTTCTATCTTAATATCGATATCATTTAAAATAATTCAAAGTTGTGATTGATGAATTTCTTTTTCCAAATATACATTCAATTTTAAATAATGCAAAGTTGTATTTGATAGATCATTGTTGTCATAATACCAGTACAATTTTGAAATAATTCAATACAATTTTGAAATAATTCAAAAATGTATATAATAAACCAGTATTCTCTAGATATGAATATCATACTGAAATAATTCAAAGTCGTATTTGTAAACTGTTGCTACCTTATCAAGTAGCTCTCGCGGTAACTTTCCATATTCTTCTCTTCTCATATTACGTTTCTGATACTTTAATTCCCTTTTCATGTCACTATTATGTCCATCGATCGTATCAAAAATTGTTTTCAGAAATACTTTGGTCGTATTTGGAAAAATGTTTTTCTCGTTGAATAGTTTCGAAGGAAATGAAATATTTCTGTGTATATAGCCATTCAGTTGAAAAGCGAGCCATAATTTCTTCAATATATCAATGGTTTGGTAGCAGTTCGGGTCTCCCTGTTTCGCGAACCTAAGGTTCCATTCAACAAGATTTTGAATTTCATTTTTCGCCCGCGTAATTCTGTCCATTGTTTCTTTTGCTCTCTCTAAACCAAATCTATCAAAAATATATGCAGCGTTTTCATCAAACGTCTCTTGTTTCCCAATAACATCAAAGTGGGCGTGACATGGACTACAGAGCAGATGTACCGGTCTCCAGTGCTCGTTTAGTCCACGCCCACCTGATTTTGCTATGAATTCTAGAGATTCTTTAAATGTCAAGTCTGACACACACGTTTTGTCCACTTTCTGCCTAACTGTTTTTGCTATGTTTACGGCATAATTCGTCCAAAAGTCTGGTAAAAGCAGTTTATCTATGTACGCTGACCATATTCGTGAAAATGGATGCCGCGTAAACATAAAGCTTTTAGTGGAAGTCAGTCTCAAATGCCCAAGTGCCGTGCTGAATTGGACAGGGTGTATTTTTCTGAGTGCAGTTCTATGGATTTGAAATCGGTTGAGATCCGATGGCTTTAACGAACCACCATTGTCTAGGAATTCTTTAGCTAGAAATCTGAAGACACGTAACCAATAAGTACAGCCAACCTTAGGTGTTTTGCAATACGTTACGCCGTCAACTGTGAATAGTTTCCCATCAGGAACTACATCCTGCCAATACTCAGTATCGGAGAAATTACTGCACATCTCTCGAACGAATTTAATCCTTTGAAGCATTTGATCATCCTTGCTCGAAACCAAAATTGACCCGCTGAAATAATCTGAAATTAGATAAAGTATGGTTAGACTAACGCAAAAGACCGAAAGTAAGTGCCTGAAAATCGATTGTTGTTTGCTGGTAAAAAAATCTATGGCGAACTGGGGCATAGTTTGAGTTCAGAGTCCGCCCCCTTAAAAGTGATCTTTTAATAGAGTGTAGATACAACCAATTTCGTACTTTCAGCGTCCGCTAAAAAGTCATTTGCGTTATGATCCATATTCGAAAACACATCTCAGATGGTCAATTATCCATTTATCTGATTCTTAAGGAAATGGGGGACATCCTTGCTCATGTAAATGGCAACTTGAATAAGCTGTATTTGTGAAAATTTGGATAACTCGCTGATGTTCTCAGCTTCAGTGTTAACTAGTGTTAAACTACTTACATTTAAATTCCCTAAACACTTTACTGTTTTATATCTGGTTTTTACGTCCATGTGAATTTATTAATGAGAAAAAGAAGCATTGTAGAAAAAGAAGAAATTGCTTGTCACATACTTCAATATTAACCCATTCCCAAATAGTAATATTTTAGATCGGTCCAAATTGAAAGAAGTTGCAGACAGAAATTTTAAGTTTATGAAATCTTAAAATTTGTTCAACTTTCTCGATAGAAAACATTGTGTTGAATGAAAAAATTGCTTGTTAAAAGCAATTTCTTCATTTTACACAATGTTTTCCCAAGTCTTTTTCTTGAGGGGAGTCCAAAAGCGTCGTTGTGTGGGAATGGGTTAAACAGCGTTGTTTTGGAAGATTTATAGCTAGTAACATTCAACAAAAAGTTATATCATTTTCTTCGTTATCCACGATGTCTTCAACTCCAAAATACTTTAACGGTGATGAGTTAATAGGATGGGTAGCTGGGGGCTTGTATAGAACTTTGTGGTAGTGCTAGTGAGAGAAACAAGTCGATTTATTCATCGCTAAACACAACAAATGACCTAGGAAACATTGTGAACAATGAAGAAATTGCTTGTTTCAAGCAATTTTGTCATTTTACTATGTTTTCCAAAGTGTTTTTCTTGAGGGGCGCCAAAAAGCGTCATTGTGTGGGAATGGGTTAAGTCGCCGAACAAACAAAATTACTCGGCGAAAATGTCAGAGTTTATCAATCACTTCTGGTCTAATCGAACGATTTGAATGGTCAATCTATTTTTCGTATTGGTATCGGTGATCCGTCCATTGTTTTATGGTGCACCGGATTGTTCAAATGACGGGTCGCCGATCATGTATACTGACCCACGACAGTAAATTCGACTGAGACGGCGACATTTTGCAAAAAAGTATGGCTATTTAACAGTAAGACACTGTCCAGATGACACCGTATAGAGCCATGCTATGTTTTTACTCTAAGCCATCGATATATTAACTGTCAAAGGAGCAGTCCCTGTCAATGGAGAAAACTAAAATTAAACTTTGAAATAACTTCTGCCCTTTTTTGACTAAGATGTTTTCACTAGCAATCTCCTCCTGAAGTGTGCGGTATCTACATACCGAATTTTTAATCATATTATTATCATTTTGATAAATCATTATCCCTGTTTTATCAATATTGTTATCATTATAATTATTAATATTTTTTTTAATGGCGAGTACGTATTTCTATTATAATTGTTTCAGAATTATCAAAAACGACATCATTTTATTATTCAATAATATTCAAATGATTTACCATCATTCTCATTATTTGTCATTGTCAAGTTATAGTAAATTGTTTTCTTGTGTTTTTTTTTTTTTTGTTTTTTGACTTTGAAAATTTGTCATCTTTTGCAGAAATATAACGTGACATAAGATTTGAGCACCTACCTTTATTTTCATAAATCCCTGACGCACGAAACAACACGATAAAAACGAAAACAACTGTTACCAACAGTAAAAAGAATATTATCCTATAAAATAGTTTCTTGATCATTTTTGTTTAAACGATTGTAAACAATCCTGTTACCGGGACTTATTGCTATTTTAGTTTCTTAATAATTCCTGTTTAAGATACTGAAATCGCAATATATTAACAATTCTGTTATCGGATTTTGATGGTTAGTCAATCGCAAAGCACGAAAAGCGGTAGGAGAATACAGTCGTGTTGCTAATGACTATCGTCGACGTTCCCAATATGACTTATTATTGACGGATCACGGCTGTCAATCAAAGAAGTAATCAACCAATCAAATCATTCATTTAGACAGGAAGTGAACACTGAGCCCAACAATTAATGTGAAGCCTTTTTGTTGGTTTCGAGACGTAAACGCCGTGATTACAGCTTATTAATATGATAACCAACCAATCAATTTACTATTTAGCTCATCTGAGCACGAGTTGCCTATTGCGATCGTCCAGTGTCGTCGTCGTGCGTTGGCGTCATCGTTGATATGCGTCGTTCGTCTGTCAACAAATTATTTAAACATCTACTCTTCCTGAACCAGTGAGTCGATCTTGGTGAAACTTGACAGGGTGAAGCACTTCCAAAACTGTTCAGATAATTTTAATCTACATTAACTCTAGTTGCCATGGCAACAAAGAGGGGAAAATAATGAAATCTTTAAAAATCTTCTCTCACCAGGCGCATCCTTTTCAATATAGAAACACAGAAGGAAATCTTCAAAAATTAAATCATAAGTCCTTGAATATAGATATTTGGTATCTAGAATCTCAAAGTTAACCTGTACAGAGTTTATTCATGTGATACTCTTTGGTTCATATTTGGTCTCCACCCGGGCACACCCCATTTTACTTTGAAACAAAGAAGGAAACCTTTAAAATTATTCTTCTCTGAAATGATAAAGCCTAGAGCATTGCTATTTGGTATGCAACATCTCATAGGGAACATGTATAGAGTTTGATGATATGATACCCTTTTGGTCGTATTTTGGCGCTTACCAGGTGCATCCTATTCTAACAAAGAAACGAAGACAGAAAACTTTGAAAAACTTTTTCTCTAAAACCAGAAAGCCTCAAGTATTGATATTTGGTGTTCATAATCTCCAATTAAACCTATACAGAGTTTGTTCATGTGATACCCTTTCGGTCATATTTTGGCTCCGCCCGGGCACACCCTATAGAACACAGAAAAAAAAGAACCAAAACTTTAAAGATCTTTTTTCTTAAACGAGAAAGTCTAGAACATTGATCATTATTATGTAGAACCTCCTAGTGAACCTCCAAAAGGCTGTTAGGTGATGACCCTTCGGACATATTTTTGCTCTGCTCAGGCGCACGCTATTTTATACATAGAAAGTAGAAAGTCTTAAAAACTAAACCAACCAGACACCCTATTATACATCGAAAAAAATAAGAAGAAAACTTCTCCAAAGCCAGGATCTACAGAACATTGTTATTGCGTAAGTAGACTCTTCATGTGAAATTTTATAAAATTTGTTCGTATAATGCCTCTTTCGTCATACTTTGACACCACCTGTGGACCCTTCCTGTTAACATAGAAATAAAGAGGGAAGTGTTTAAAAATCTTTTTTTGGACTCATTGCTTCAAATTATGTGAGTCCAAAGGACTCAAACTTTCAAATTTCAAAATTAATCACTGTGGCTTCTTGTTGTGCATAACTGTTTTCGTTTTAGCTCACCTGAGCACAACTTGCTCAAGGTGAGTTTTTGTGATCTAGATGTGTCTGTCATACAACGTGCATAGTCCGTCATACTTCATCATTTTGTCTGAACTCTAGAGGCCTAATTTTTAGCTCAAATGTCTAGATATTTGGTCAGAATGTTTTCCTCCGTGAACTCTGAGTCAAGTTTGATGTTGGAACATATGGGGTCAAAAGCTAGTTCACTAGGTCAAATATAAGAAAAATCATGTGTGCACACTTTAGGACACATTTTTAGCTTACCTGGGCACAACATGTACAAGGGGGGGGGTAGGATCACCCACTGTCTATCGTGCGTCGAAAGTTATCAATATTTTCTATGTAAATCTTCTCCTCAAAAACCACTGGCCAGTTTGGACTTAACTTTTGCCAGGAATGCTTCTTGGGTGACCTTTCTTGTTCGTTGAATTTTGATACGAAAAAAACGGCATCGAAGGGCCGGGCTTATCAGACTTAGAGAAATCGTGAGACAATTCTTAGGAGAGTGATTCAGGGCCATTTTAGCCTTCTTGTTTTGTTATAAGTTGCTGACTTTATATTTTACAAAATAACGCCGTTTAATGCCGAAGTTAAACTTCCTGTCGGAGCTCGGTTGGTGTGGTCAGCTATCCGTCACTTGTTGGTGTAACTTAAATGCCACACAAGCTTTTAATTGACCAATCGATGGCCCCGCCCACCTACTCCTTTGGCCATGCCCACTGACTTTAACAGAAAGTCCCTCTTCGATTCTAAACGGCGTTGTTTTGTAAGGGTTATGGCCAGTAGCATGTAACATAAAAGCAGAATGGTTGATTGGCGACCTAAACATCTAAAGTACAGATTAAAATGCGAAAAAGGTTAACAAAAATGGCTACCAATGATCGAGTTCAAAACTAATTTCTTGTCCGAATGAATAATTTCATAGGTCGACTGGTTATTTGATTGTCGCGCGTGATTGGTCAATTGGGCGAGCTGAAGAAAACAACTTTTGTGGAAAATTGAGAACATGTTTGCTTATGCGTTATTTCTGTTGCCTACAAACTGGAGACATCATTCCAAATTATAATTTTCGTTCATTTAATTTAATTTTTTCAGATAATACGATGGTCTTTATATGTTTACCAGTCTATATTCTCCAGTCTATCTCATACTAATCCAGTGTCCTAAGGTGCGAGGGGATTAAGAAGGAATTTGTTGGATTTATTTGAACCTCCATCTGTAGTCTACTTATTTCATTTTCAATAGAAAATAGTTAACCATGGGAAAACTAGCCCCCCATCAGTAAATTTCAACTCTCTTTACAGAAATCCTGGAACCGTTAAAGCGCTGCGTTTACTGTTAATGCCATTCGTCGTTGAGAGCGCGAAATGTCGAAACTACAACTTGAATAAAGCTGTAGCTACGACATTATGTACAACCAACGAAGTGCTGCTGTTGTAGCGCAGTGATCGCAAGGTAAGAGAAATAATTTTGTTAATGGACTGACCTCCCGCTGGAAGATCGACTGAGATTTTCAAAGGAGTTAGTTTTTAAAATTAATGCTCATCACTTGAAACAAGAAATACGCTTGTTGGTTGGCGGTCTAAACGTCGTAACTACAGCTTGAATAAGCTGCAGTTACGACGTTAAGGTCGCCAAACGAACAAAAAAGCTTACTATGAATATTTAGGGTTCAAAGTTTACTTACGGTCTAAATGTATGATTCGATCGGCAAATCAATTTTTGATAGGCGAATTTAAGTTTTAGATATGTAGTTTCTATATTTAACCCATTCCCACACAGTGGAATTTTAGACTGGTCCAAATTGAAAGGAGCTGCAGACGACAATTTCAAGTTGATGGAATTTTCAATTTTTTCGTCTTTTTGGATAGAAAACATTGTGGATAATGAAGAAATTGCTTGATCCAAGCAATTTCTTCATTATCTACAATGTTTTCCAAAGCTTTTTCGTTGAGGGGCGTAAAAAGGAGGGATTGAGTGGGAATGGGTTAAGCGATGCTATTTGGTGTGTGTGTGTGTGTTTAATCCTTCCCTATTCAATACCCGTTTCTACGTTCCTGTGTTTTTAATCTTTAGAAAACATTGTGATAAAGACGAAATAGCCTGCTGCAAGCTATACCTTCTTTTTTCACAACATTTCCTACCCTACTTAATGATTAATTTTCAAATATAATCGAAACCGTCTGTAAAACCTTTGAATTTAGGCAGGTCCAAAATTTTGCAATACAGTAAAGGGTTAAAGTAACTTCAAAGTAAGAGATTAAGAGGTAACAGGTTAAAAAAAAACTAATGGTGATCGGATAGAAGGTTTTCTATACTGTCTTGATTAACTATGGATTCTATTGCTTGTCCCTATTATTCCACATTCTACTACATTGTAAAGAATAATTATCTGTCATTCATACTTTGATTACATGTAGCAAATCTAGCCACAGCTGTGTCCGATTTGAAAAACAACAACAAAAGACTAAGTATTTCTTGCCCAGATGCAAAACAAGACACTGCATGCGAATGCTAACGCTTGTTTATTCAAAGTGCTTGAAAGTGAGTAAAAGGTCTATGTCGAAAAGGGGACATAACTCGTTCAAGCATGCATTTAGAGTTACACCCCCTTGTTGCTACACATTGCTCTTTTGATAATGAACACATATTCCGAATTTCAAGTTAATGTTTTCTATAATACCAGAGATATTACAAAATGCCAAAGTTTTTTTGACGACGACGCAGACGTGGATGCAGATGAAGAACTATCTACAGCAATACCTCGCGTTTTCTGCGAAAACCGCCGAGCTTAAAATGATAAGGACGATAAATTAACATGGATATGACCTGAAAATAAGTAGCATTTCGGTCGGAAAACAGTGGGAAAAGGCAAAAGCTTGTAAGGGTTAATTTCTCCATTTCCATCAGTGTTTTCAATAAGGGCGTAAAATGCATGATCATAGGTAAAAAGATAACGCCCACATTCTTGTAGATTCTAACTGACGTATCGCGGCTGTCAATCAAAGATCAATCAACCAATTAAATCATTTATTTGCCCGGAAGTAAACAGTGAATTCCGACATTGGCTGAAATTTATGTAAAGCATTTTTGTTGCTTTGGCCACTCAAACGTCGAAACTACAGCTTATTCAAATTTTCTCGCAGATCACGAGCAGAAATATAAAAAGGTACAATTTTATTTTGACAAAAAAAGAAGACAACAACAACAAAACCAAACACAAATAAATGAAAAAAAATATACAAAAATCTGAACATTTCAATACACACTCAAACTACAAATATACCCCCCCCCCCCAAAAAAAAAAAAAAACCCCAAACTAACAAAAAAACAAACAAACAAACGAACGAACAAACAATAACAACAGCATAGAGAAATTAAAGTAAAACAGATGTTTTGAAATCCGAAAATAGTTATGTCAACTAGGCAATTACAAAACTATAAAGTAAAGCGAGATAATTGATTGATTGGAGTTTAACGCCACTTTTAGCAATATTTCAGTCATATCGTGGCGGCTGGAGCACCTAACAATGGATTCCTGGTAATTCTCACTCCAGTGCTACCACTACATCCTTTCCTAGCCTCCAGCTGCTATCCCAATTAGGTTTACGATTATCCACTCATTGGTGAGAGACAAATGCCGGAAAGGATATGTGCCGCCGTAAAGCGAGATTACTAATGCTTTGGAGACAACGGACACATTTATTACATCCCTTGTACAAAAAACAGGCGCTTGTATTTCATATACTTCACCTGGGATAAAATGTCATTTAATGAAATTAAACAACAGCAACAACAAAACACCCTTTAAAATCACAACATTAGCTATAAACCTCTATCGGTTACCTATCATGTTTTCTCGTTGTATAAGCTATACAACTTTTTAACCTTTTCCAGCTTCTTGAAATTTTAGATTGGTCCGAATTGAAAGAGGTTAAAATTTGATGTAACTTGAAATAATGTCTTGTCGTCGTAATCTCGTGTTCTCGTTATCTTACTCTTGTGTTCTCACCATCGAACTCTCGTGCTTTCGTCATCGTAATCTCGTATTCACGAGTTCTCAAAATTGAATTATCATGTTCTCATAATCGTACCCTCGTGTTACTAATGTCGTATTCTCGTGTTCTCATCATCGTTTTCTCGTTTTCACGTCGTCGAACTCTCGTATTCTCGTGTTCTCATCATCGTTTTCTCGTTTTCACGTCGTCGTACTCTCGTATTCTCGTGTTCTCACAAGCATACCATCGGGTTACTAATGTCGTATTCTCATGTTCTCATCATCGTATTCTCGTTTTCACATCGTCGTACGCTCGTATTCTCTGTTCTCACAGTCGTACCCTCGTGTTACTAATGTCGTATTCTCATGTTCTCATCATCGTTTTCACGTTTTCACGTCGTCGCACTCTCGTATTCTCGTGTTCTCACAATCATACCCTCGTGTTACTAATGTCGTATTCTCGTGTTCTCATCATCGTTTTCTCGTTTTCACGACGTCGCACTCTCGTATTCTTGTGTTCTCACAATCATACCCTCGGGTTACTTATGTCGTATTCTCGTGTTCTCATCATCGTAGTCTCGTTTTCACATCGTCGTATTCTCTTGTTCTCACAGTCGTACCCTCGTATTACTAATGTCGTATACTCGTGTTCTCACCATCGCACTCTCGTTTACGCATCGTATTGTCACAATCGTACTGTCGTGTTATTTTCGTCTTCTCGTTTTCTCACCATCGCATTCTCGTTTTCTCATCGTCGTACTCTCGTGTTCTCACATTCGTACCCTCGTGTTCTCATTGTTGTATTCTCATGTTCTCACCATCGTGTTCTCACAATCGTACTCTCGTGTTCTCATTGTTGTATTCTCGTGTTTTCACCATCGTTCTCTCATGTTCTCGTCTTCGTTAGTTCGTGTTTTCACCATATAAGCGTCGCCTTCCGTTGCACAAACGTATAATTATGTAGATTACAGCATCATTGATCAAATCATACAGTTAGACAGTAAGTTAACTTTAAACCACTTCTGCCGCCCTTGTTCTAAAGCATTTTTTTGGTTTAGCGAATTAAATGTCATAATTACAGTTTAATCGTATTCAAGCTGTAGCTACGACATCTAGTGACCCAAACCAACAATTCTTTCATTTTGTTTAATGTTACTGGTCATGTTTTTTTTTTTTTTTTTTTTTGAAAAATATCACCGTTTAATATCGAAGCGGAACTTTCCGTCGGAGTCAGTAGGCGGGCGAGCGATCCGTCAATTATTGATTTGCTAAAAAAGACTAACTTGCGACTAGTCTTAAAAATGCAGGTGTAATATCTTATAATCCGAGAATACATAAAAATCGACCAATCGCTGGCCCCGCCAACCGACCCCCTAGGCACCGCCCATTCACTCCAACAAGAAGTTCCGCTTCGATTTTTAACGACGTGATTTGACAAAATTTATGGCCAGAAGCAAGCATGTAACAAAAAAGTATAATGGTTGGTTGGCGACATAAACGTCGTAACTACAGCTTGAATAAGCTGTAGTTACATCGTTCAAGTCGCCAAACCAACAATGACGTTAACGAAAATGGCGGCCAATGTTGGAGTTGAAAGCGAAAATCAGGGATGAATAAAGGATTTGATTGGTCGGTTGTTTCTTTTTTTTACAGCCGCGATTGATAAATTGACCTATAGATAACACAGTAGCCAATGTGACTCGAGGAACTATTACGATCGCCAATCGGGTATTTTAGCATGTGCAAATTTCAAATTTCTTAGTTTCTGCAACATTATTTTCGCTCGAGAACAATGGCGAAAAGAAGGCTAACAAACAAATAAAATGAATGATCTCTGCGGATATCTAATAGTGGATCAGAACTCTTTTTCGAATTCACTGTCTATTCCTTGTGAAATTTCCTTTTAACTTAACTTAAATCTGTTATCCGTTGTGAATTTAGCTAAGAATACGGGAATAGTATTTTTTACGGATTGCAAGTCATCTATATAGGCTTACGTCATACTGGAATAACTCAAAGTCATATTTATATATGTCTATTATCTTTTCAAGAAGATTTTGTGGTAAATTCCTGTATGCTTCTTCTATAACAAAACGTTTTTGGTGTTTTAACTCACTTTTCATTTCATCATTTTGTGAGTCTATTGTCTCAAAAATTGTTTTTAAGAGTACCGAGTTTGTATTTTGAAGGAAATTTCTTTCATTTAACACCTTTTCAGGAAATGAAATATTTCCGTGTATGTAACCATTTATTTGAAAAGCTTTCCACAATCTCTGTGCTATATTCATACTTTGAAAGCATTTCGACCACTTTGTCTTTGCAAATGCAAGATTGTATTGAACTAGCATTTCAATTTCTTTCTTTGTTCTTGTATCTCTATCAATAAATTCTTCGACTCCGTACAAACCGAATTTATCAATAATAAAAGCAGAATCTTCGGCAAATGTTTCTTGTTTCCCGATGACATCAAAATTATTATGGCAAGGACTGCAAAGTAAGTGTACCGGTTTCCAATGGTTGTCTAAATTTTCTACTGGGGTAACGGTTATAAACTTGATAAACTCTTCAAATGATATATTCGACACACATCTTTTATGTCTCTGTCTCATTGTATCTGCAATATCTAAGGCGTCAATCCTCCAAAAGTCTGGTAGGAGGAACTTGTCTACGTAAGCTGACCATAATCGAGTTAAAGGATGTCGGGTAAACATGAAACTTTTTGTCGTGGACAGCATCAAATGTCCTTGGGGTAGATTGAACCGGGAGCGAACTATATTTTTAAATTTACCAAAGTGAACTTGGAATCTATCTATATCCGATGGTTTTAAAACTTCTTTATCTCCGACTGTAAAATCCTTGGCCAGAAATCTCAAGATACGTAACCAATAAGTGCAACCGATCTTGGGTGTCTGGCAATATGTTATATCCTCAAATGAAAATAAATCACCAGACGGAGTTATATTTTTCCAGTAACTAGTGCTCGAAAAATTTCTGCACTTGACTCCAATGTTGTTGATTCTTTGATTCATGATCGTATCCAAGGAATAATTTGAACTTGACAAATGACTTGACGTACTTTTGTTTTCGGTGATATTGGCTTTACTGTACAAGAAGCGATCGATGTTCCACACCAAGTCTGTTTTTCTGTAATTATCTGAAAATACATTTTGTTTCGTAGAATGATTAACACATCAATGTAAATGAAGATTTGATCATCGTGGTTTGCTTAAATCATACCTCAATGAAAATAAAAACACCTACAATAGCATTCGACGAATCGCTGGTCCCGCCCACTGACTCCGCTGGTAACGTCCGCTGACTCCGTCAGGAAGTTAAAAAATTACCGCAAGTATATTTGAAAAATATATAATGATTGGTTGATGATGTAAACGTGTTAACTAAAGCTTGAATAAGCTGTAGTTACGACGATAAGTATCCAAACCAACAAAAATGTTTCACATTTATTTCGACAAAAATTGACCAATCGCTGGCCCCGCCCACTTACATCGTTGGCCACGCCACCGACCCCAAAAGAAAGTTCCTCATCGATGTTAAACGGCGTTATTATACAAATGTATGACCTACAGCATGCAGCAAAAAAAAGTAGAATAGTTGGTTGGCGACTTAAACGTCTTGACTACAGCTTGAATAAGCTGTAGTTACGACGTTTAAGTCCTCAAACCAACATAAAGGTTAACAAAATGACAGTAAATATTGGAGCTGAAAAATCATTTCTGGTTTAAATGAATGATTTCATTAGTCGACTGGTTATTTGATTGACAGTCGCGATTGGTCGATTCTCGTCAGCATCCGAGCTAGGAAGAGGTGAAATCAAAGGATGACATGACCCCGAGGAATTAATTCCGCCTTTTTTCACGAAACTTTTCTTACTCTAAAGTACTCCAAAAACAAGCAAATAAAGGTTAATTATTGAATCATTGGAAAACCTACTCGTAAAAAGACTTCGGGAAAAGTCAATTGATTCCGTCTCTTGGCATAGGATGTGTAACAGTCAGTGCATCTTGGGCGCCTTGAAATCGCGATTACATGTATCATGTAGAGAGCGCAACGAATACGCTATTAAATGGGTGGACGCCACGAGCGCAAGCGCAGAGGCAGTAATTATCTCGCAGTGGTATCTCTGTATCTTCGAGAACATATAAAGGTCTCGTCTGTGTGAGAAATGGCAGGAAACAATTGATAGGTACACAATCTGTGTCGATTAATTGAAATACCGTTGAAAATGTGTAAAACCGAGTTTAATAAGAAAACCCAAGCTTGTTACATGGGAGTCAACCTTTCCCGGCTCGTGAGAAAGGGTTTAACCCTTCACCAATCGCTAAACATTTTAGACTGGTCCAAATGGGCCCCTATCAATATACGGAGTTCTCCTGAAAAGTGTCCTTTGATTAACTCCTTTAACTCCTTACTTTGACTATTACGTTCTAAGTGAAATATTTTATAAAATGTTTGTAAAAATAAAACTAAAGCTTTATTACCATTCAAATCTAGATCGACATGTCATTACCAGTCAATGACAATGTCGTGTAAATATCGTTTAATGCTTTTGAAATGTTTGTGATACTGTGCTACTATGTATACTTGTCTGTAAGCTTACCGCTTAGGAGAGATGTGCGCCTATTTCATTAACGAGGTGACAAAGCCGGTCACGCCTACATATTGGATTGATTTATGATAATATTGTCATTTAAAGTGTTTTAGCTATCAAATACCTTGTCTATGGCACTTTGAAAATTTCAAGAATAAAATGGAAAGGTTTCAATTATTTTATAAGGTGAAAAACATCGAATTTAAAAGAAGTCCGTGAAGTTGGCAGAACATTTGACATTAGACATTAGACATTCGGCCGAATGTGTAATCGCATAAATAGACATTCAACAAGTATAAAAATTGAATGTCTAATTAATCATTAGACATTCGGTGGACATTGAAAAACATAGATTTGAATGTCCAATTAGTCATTAGACATTCCGTGGACATTGGAAAACACAGATTTGAATGTCTAATTAGTCATTAGACATTCGGTGGACATTCGAAATTTTTTATGTATGTCTATTTAGTCATAAGACATTCGGTGGACATTGGAAAACACTGATTTGAATGTCTAATTAGTCATTAGACATTCGGTGGACATTGGAAAACAGATATTTGAATGTCAAATTAGTCATTAGACATTCGGTGGACATTGGAAAACACTGATTTGAATGTCTAATTAGTCATTAGACATTCGGTGGACATTGGAAAACACATATTTGAATGTCTAATTAGTCATTAGACATTCGGTGGACATTCGAAATTTTTTTTGAATGTCTAATTAGTCATTAGACATTCGGTGGACATTCGATTTTTTTTTTAATGTCTATTTAGTCATTAGGCATTCGTTGGACATTGGAAAACTCTGATTTGAATGTCTAATTAGTCATTAGACATTCGGTGGACATTGGAAAATACTGTTTTGAATGTCTAATTAGTCATTAGACATTCGATGGACATTGGAAAACACTGATTTGAATGTCTAATTAGTCATTAGACATTCGGTGGACATTCGAAATTTTTTTTTGAATGTCTATTTAGTCATTAGACATTCGGTGGACATTGGAAAACACTGATTTGAATGTCTAATTAGTCATTAGACATTCGGTGGACATTGGAAAACACTGATTTGAATGTCTAATTAGTCATTAGACATTCGGTGGACATTCGAATTGTTTTTTGAATGTCTATTTAGTCTTTAGACATTCGGTGGACATTGGAAAACACTGATTTGAATGTCTAATTAGTCATTAGACATTCGGTGGACATTGGAAAACACATATTTGAATGTCTAATTAGTCTTTAGACATTCGGTGGACATTCGAAAATACTGTTTTGAATGTCTAATTAGTCATTAGACATTCGGTGGACATTGGAAAACACTGATTTGAATGTCTAATTAGTCATTAGACATTCGGTGGACATTCGAAAACACTGATTTGAATGTCTAATTAGTCATAAGACATTCGGTGGACATTGGAAAACACTGATTTGAATGTCTAATTTGTCATTAGACATTCGGTGGACATTCGAATTTTTTTTTGAATGTCTATTTAGTCATTAGACATTCGGTGGACATTGGAAAACACTGATTTGAATGTCTAATTAGTCATTAGACATTCGGTGGACATTGGAAAATACTGTTTTGAATGTCTAATTAGTCATTAGACATTCGATGGACATTGGAAAACACTGATTTGAATGTCTAATTAGTCATTAGACATTCGGTGGACATTCGAATTGTTTTTTGAATGTCTATATAGTCATTAGACATTCGGTGGACATTGGAAAACACTGATTTGAATGTCTAATTAGTCATTAGACATTCGGTGGACATTGGAAAACAGATATTTGAATGTCAAATTAGTCATTAGACATTCGGTGGACATTCGAATTTTTTTTTTTTTTTGAATGTCTATTTAGTCATTAGACATTCGTTGGACATTGGAAAACTCGGATTTGAATGTCTAATTAGTCATTAGACATTCGGTGGACATTGGAAAATACTGTTTTGAATGTCTAATTAGTCATTAGACATTCGATGGACATTGGAAAACACTGATTTGAATGTCTAATTAGTCATTAGACATTCGGTGGACATTCGAAATTTTTTTTTGAATGTCTATTTAGTCATTAGACATTCGGTGGACATTGTAAAACACTGATTTGAATGTCTAATTAGTCATAAGACATTCGGTGGACATTAGAAAACACATATTTGAATGTCTAATTAGTCATTAGACATTCGGTGGACATTCGAAATTTTTTATGTATGTCTATTTAGTCATAAGACATTCGATGGACATTGGAAAACACTGATTTGAATGTCTAATTAGTCATTAGACATTCGGTGGACATTGGAAAACACTGATTTGAATGTCTAATTAGTCATTAGACTTTCGATGGACATTGGAAAACACTGATTTGAATGTCTAATTAGTCATTAGACATTCGGTGGACATTGGAAAACACATATTTGAATGTCTAATTAGTCATTAGACATTCGGTGGACATTCGAAATTTTTTTTGAATGTCTATTTAGTCATTAGACATTCGGTGGACATTCGAATTGTTTTTTGAATGTCTATTTAGTCTTTAGACATTCGATGGACATTGGAAAACACTGATTTGAATGTCTAATTAGTCATTAGACATTCGGTGGACATTGGAAAACACAGATTTGAATGTCTAATTAGTCATTAGACATTCGGTGGACATTCGAAAATACTGTTTTGAATGTCTAATTAGTCATTAGACATTCGGTGGACATTGGAAAACACTGATTTGAATGTCTAATTAGTCATTAGACATTCGGTGGACATTCGAAAACACTGATTTGAATGTCTAATTAGTCATAAGACATTCGGTGGACATTGGAAAACACTGATTTGAATGTCTAATTTGTCATTAGACATTCGGTGGACATTCGATTTTTTTTAATGTCTATTTAGTCATTAGACATTCGGTGGACATTGGAAAACACTGATTTGAATGTCTAATTAGTCATTAGACATTCGGTGGACATTGGAAAATACTGTTTTGAATGTCTAATTAGTCATTAGACATTCGATGGACATTGGAAAACACTGATTTGAATGTCTAATTAGTCATTAGACATTCGGTGGACATTCGAATTGTTTTTTGAATGTCTATTTAGTCTTTAGACATTAGGTGGACATTGGAAAACACTGATTTGAATGTCTAATTAGTCATTAGACATTCGGTGGACATTGGAAAACAGATATTTGAATGTCTAATTAGTCATTAGACATTCGGTGGACATTAGAATTTTTTTTTTTTTGAATGTCTATTTAGTCATTAGACATTCGTTGGACATTGGAAAACTCGGATTTGAATGTCTATTTAGTCATTAGACATTCGGTGGACATTGGAAAATACTGTTTTGAATGTCTAATTGGTCATTAGACATTCGATGGACATTGGAAAACACTGATTTGAATGTCTAATTAGTCATTAGACATTCGGTGGACATTCGATTTTTTTTTTTGAATGTCTATTTAGTCATTAGACATTCGGTGGACATTGGAAAACACTGATTTGAATGTCTAATTAGTCATAAGACATTCGGTGGACATTGGAAAACACATATTTGAATGTCTAATTAGTCATTAGACATTCGGTGGACAATCGAAATTTTTTATGAATGTCTATTTAGTCATAAGACATTCGGTGGACATTGGAAAACACTGATTTGAATGTCTAATTAGTCATTAGACATTCGGTGGACATTGGAAAACACTGATTTGAATGTCTAATTAGTCATTAGACATTCGATGGACATTGGAAAACACTGATTTGAATGTCTAATTAGTCATTAGACATTCGGTGGACATTGGAAAACACATATTTGAATGTCTAATTAGTCATTAGACATTCGGTGGACATTCGAAATTTTTTTTGAATGTCTATTTAGTCATTAGACATTCGGTGGACATTCGAATTGTTTTTTGAATGTCTATTTAGTCTTTAGACATTCGGTGGACATTGGAAAACACTGATTTGAATGTCTAATTAGTCATTAGACATTCGGTGGACATTGGAAAACACAGATTTGAATGTCTAATTAGTCATTAGACATTCGGTGGACATTCGAAAATACTGTTTTGAATGTCTAATTAGTCATTAGACATTCGGTGGACATTGGAAAACACTGATTTGAATGTCTAATTAGTCATTAGACATTCGGTGGACATTCGAAAACACTGATTTGAATGTCTAATTAGTCATAAGACATTCGGTGGACATTGGAAAACACTGATTTGAATGTCTAATTAGTCATTAGACATTCGGTGGACATTCGAAATTTTTTTTGAATGTCTATTTAGTCATTAGACATTCGGTGGACATTGGAAAACACTGATTTGAATGTCTATTTAGTCATTAGACATTCGGTGGACATTGGAAAATACTGTTTTGAATGTCTAATTAGTCATTAGACATTCGATGGACATTGGAAAACACTGATTTGAATGTCTAATTAGTCATTAGACATTCGGTGGACATTCGAATTGTTTTTTGAATGTCTATTTAGTCTTTAGACATTCGATGGACATTGGAAAACACTGATTTGAATGTCTAATTAGTCATTAGACATTCGGTGGACATTGGAAAACAGATATTTGAATGTCTAATTAGTCATTAGACATTCGGTGGACATTCGAATTTTTTTTTTTTTTTGAATGTCTATTTAGTCATTAGACATTCGTTGGACATTGGAAAACTCGGATTTGAATGTCTAATTAGTCATTAGACATTCGGTGGACATTGGAAAATACTGTTTTGAATGTCTAATTAGTCATTAGACATTCGATGGACATTGGAAAACACTGATTTGAATGTCTAATTAGTCATTAGACATTCGGTGGACATTCGAATTTTTTTTTGAATGTCTATTTAGTCATTAGACATTCGGTGGACATTGGAAAACACTGATTTGAATGTCTAATTAGTCATAAGACATTCGGTGGACATTGGAAAACACTGATTTGAATGTCTAATTAGTCATTAGACATTCGGTGGACATTCGAAATTTTTTATGAATGTCTATTTAGTCATAAGACATTCGGTGGACATTGGAAAATACTGATTTGAATGTCTAATTAGTCATTAGACATTCGGTGGACATTGGAAAACACTGATTTGAATGTCTAATTAGTCATTAGACATTCGATGGACATTGGAAAACACTGATTTGAATGTCTAATTAGTCATTAGACATTCGGTGGACATTGGAAAACACATATTTGAATGTCTAATTAGTCATAAGACATTCGGTGGACATTCGAAATTTTGATTTGAATGTCTAATTAGTCATTAGACATTCGGTGGACATTGGAAAACACTGATTTGAATGTTTAATTAGTCATAAGACATTCGGTGGACATTCGAAAACAATGATTTGAATGTCTAATTAGTCATTAGACATTCGGTGGACATTGGAAAACACTGATTTGAATGTCTAATTAGTCATTAGACATTCGGTGGACATTCGAAATTTTTTTTGAATGTCTATTTAGTCATTAGACATTCGGTGGACATTGGAAAACACTGATTTGAATGTCTAATTAGTCATAAGACATTCGGTGGACATTCGAATTTTTTTTTTGAATGTCTATTTAGTCATTAGACATTCGTTGGACATTGGAAAACACATATTTGAATGTCTAATTAGTCATTAGACATTCGGTGGACATTGGAAAATACTGTTTTGAATGACTAATTAGTCATTAGACATTCGATGGACATTGGAAAACACTGATTTGAATGTCTAATTAGTTATTAGACATTCGGTGGACATTCGAAATTTTTTTTTGAATGTCTATTTAGTCATTAGACATTCGGTGGACATTGGAAAACACTGATTTGAATGTCTAATTAGTCATTAGACATTCGGTGGACATTCGAAATTTGTAATGAATGTCTATTTAGTCATTAGACATTCGGTGGAGATTGGAAAACACTGATTTGAATGTCTAATTAGTCATTAGACATTCGGTGGACATTCGAAAATTTTTTTGAATGTCTATTTAGTCATTAGACATTCGGTGGACATTGGAAAACACTGATTTGAATGTCTAATTAGTCATTAGACATTCGATGGACATTGGAAAACACTGATTTGAATGTCTAATTAGTCATTAGACAATCGGTGGACATTCGAAATTTTTTTTTGAATGTCTATTTAGTCATAAGATATTCGGTTGACATTGGAAAACACTGATTTGAATGTCTAATTAGTCATTAGACATTCGGTGGACATTGGAAAACACATATTTGAATGTCTAATTAGTCATTAGACATTCGGTGGACATTCGAAATTTTTTTATGAATGTCTATTTAGTCATTAAACATTCGGTGGACATTGGAAAACTCGGATTTGAATGTCTAATTAGTCATTAGACATTCGGTGGACATTGGAAAATACTGTTTTGAATGTTTAATTAGTCATTAGACATTCGATGGACATTGGAAAACACTGATTTGAATGTCTTATTAGTCATTAGACATTCGGTGGACATTCGAAATTTTTTTTTGAATGTCTATTTAGTCATTAGACATTCGGTGGACATTGGAAAACACTGATTTGAATGTCTGATTAGTCATAAGACATTCGGTGGACATTGGAAAACAGATATTTGAATGTCTAATTAGTCATTAGACATTCGGTGGACATTCGAAATTTTTTATGAATGTCTATTTAGTCATAAGACATTCGGTGGACATTGGAAAACACTGATTTGAATGTCTAATTAGTCATTAGACATTCGGTGGACATTGGAAAACACATATTTGAATGTCTAATTAGTCATTAGACATTCGATGGACATTGGAAAACACTGATTTGAATGTCTAATTAGTCATTAGACATTCGGTGGACATTGGAAAACTCTTATTTGAATGTCTAATTAGTCATTAGACATTCGGTGGACATTCGAAATTTTTTTTGAATGTCTATTTAGTCATTAGACATTCGGTGGACATTGGAAAACACTGATTTGAATGTTTAATTAGTCATTAGACATTCGGTGGACATTCGAAAACAATGATTTGAATGTCTAATTAGTCATTAGACATTCGGTGGACATTGGAAAACACTGATTTGAATGTCTAATTAGTCATTAGACATTCGGTGGACATTCGAAATTTTTTTTGAATGTCTATTTAGTCATTAGACATACGGTGGACATTGGAAAACACTGATTTGAATGTCTAATTAGTCATTAGACATTCGGTGGACATTGGAAAATACTGTTTTGAATGTCTAATTAGTCATTAGACATTCGATGGACATTGGAAAACACTGATTTGAATGTCTAATTAGTCATAAGACATTCGGTGGACATTCGAATTTTTTTTTGAATGTCTATTTAGTCATTAGACATTCGGTGGACATTGGAAAACACTGATTTGAATGTCTAATTAGTCATTAGACATTCGGTGGACATTGGAAAAGACATATTTGAATGTCTAATTAGTCATTAGACATTCGGTGGACATTCGAATTTTTTTTTTGAATGTCTATTTAGTCATTAGACATTCGTTGGACTTTGGAAAACACATATTTGAATGTCTAATTAGTCATTAGACATTCGGTGGACATTGGAAAATACTGTTTTGAATGTCTAATTAGTCATTAGACATTCGATGGACATTGGAAAACACTGATTTGAATGTCTAATTAGTCATTAGACATTCGGTGGACATTCGAAATTTTTTTTGAATGTCTATTTAGTCATTAGACATTCGGTGGACATTGGAAAACACATATTTGAATGTCTAATTAGTCATTAGACATTCGGTGGACATTCGAAATTTGTAATGAATGTCTATTTAGTCATAAGACATTCGGTGGACATTGGAAAACACTGATTTGAATGTCTAATTAGTCATTAGACATTCGATGGACATTGGAAAACACTGATTTGAATGTCTAATTAGTCATTAGACATTCGGTGGACATTCGAAATTTTTTTTTGAATGTCTATTTAGTCATTAGATATTCGGTTGACATTGGAAAACACTGATTTGAATGTCTAATTAGTCATTAGACATTCGGTGGACATTGGAAAACACATATTTGAATGTCTAATTAGTCATTAGACATTCGGTGGACATTCGAAATTTTTTTATGAATGTCTATTTAGTCATTAGACATTCGGTGGACATTGGAAAACACATATTTGAATGTCTAATTAGTCATTAGACATTCGGTGGGCATTCGAAATTTTTTTTGAATGTCTATTTAGTCATTAGACATTCGGTGGACATTGGAAAACACTGATTTGAATGTCTATTTAGTCATTAGACATTCGATGGACATTGGAAAACACTGATTTGAATGTCTAATTAGTCATTAGACATTCGGTGGACATTCGAATTATTTTTTGAATGTCTATTTAGTCATTAGACATTCGGTGGACATTCGAATTTTTTTTTTGAATGTCTATTTAGTCATTAGACATTCGTTGGACATTGGAAAACTCTGATTTGAATGTCTAATTAGTCATTAGACATTCGGTGGACATTGGAAAACACTGATTTGTCTCTCAACAATGGCTGGATAATCGTAAACCTAATTGGGATAGAATCTGGAGACTAGGAAAGGATGTGGTGGTAGTACTGGTGCCATGAATCCATTGTTAGGTGCTCTAGCCGCCGCGATATGTCTGAAATGCTGTTAAACAAACGTGGAGATAAACCCCATTCAACCAATTCATCTAAATCTAATAAACCTCTTTTTAACTTGATACTTCACAGATCTGCTCCATTCACAAAAGTGACGTTATAAGTAGCCTTATACACAAATCAATTAATCAATTGATATTTTGCATATACCGTAAAGCATTGAGGCATTATACTCAGGGGAGAGATAAATGACCATCATGGTCCTCTTACCTGATTTATTTTTCTTTTGTACTGTAAGACCATAAAATGCCCATTAAGTTTTCTCCTCGAAATCGAGTGATTTCTGTTGAATATCTTGCGTGCAATCGCGAGCATAATTCCTTTTCAACGGTTTCCCTGGTTATATTAGATTGGTGTATTTTAAAAATTAAGAAATGAAAAGAATCAATAATTATTCTGAAAACTCCAGGATCTCTCAGGTCATTTAGGGAACATTACTTGATTGTTCTCAAGTCGTTTAACAAAAATTACTTGATTATTTCAGCTTTAAAAATGCATTTTTAAAGCGGCTTTTGAACATATTTCTATGAAAATTTATTACAAGAAAACTATCTGCTTTTCCAAAAGTTATCAATGTGATTTTCTCAATAATTATTCTTTCTCCGTGTTAAATTCATTGAGGTCGCTATAAATATATATTCCTTATGCCCTTCTTAGGAATATCGGAATTTGTCGGATTAGGTCGTTAGCCTTCGGGTAATGTCGATAACGACTGAATTACTATCAGAAGCCAATGACGTGATAGAAACGACACGGAAATCACAAATGATGAAATTTTCCGAGAAATCTAAAGATGACGTATTTACCCAATGATTAACGATTCCATTCGGGCCGTACTTCGTTAACTGATTAGGCGTCTGGTAACGCGAAATATGTTTACTTCCTTTTCCGTTTCATACACGCGAAGGGCTGTATTACGTAATAGCCCCGGTCGTCCGACCGTCCGTTCGTCTGTCCGTATGTCTGTCCGTATATCCGTCTGTCTGCCCGATAGAATTATTTTATGTGCGCAAATTCCCCTACAGTATCAATGGAAACGAACTGAAACTTGCAACAATATTTATCCATGATGTCTTAGTGTGCATACGATCTTTTGAATTCGATTCACTTTAGTCCTTATTGAATTGTCTGTTCTTTAATTGAAATAAATAACCACATTTCTTATGTGCCCAACTCCTCCTTCAATTTCAGTCAAAAGAAGTAACTTTGAATAATGAATACGCATAGTGGTGCAACTCTAACATTTATTTAACCCCAGTTCGTCTTCAATTAACTGCCCTCGATTTTAAAATCTGACTATCTTTTATTGTAAGCAACTTTTCAAATGGTCATAACTTGTGGCTAGTGTTGATTGAAATTTACTAAAATGATTTTCGATGATATGTACTTCTGCTTGAGATATGCTTGATATCTTTAACATCTTGTCTTTCCACTCTACATACAAAAGATATTCCGAAATTGAAAGTTCAAAATCCCCTCGGTCTTCACAATCACAAGGTTAAAACTTTTTACACTTTCCAAAGTTTCCATTTGTAAAACCAGTCACAATTGTACTCTTTGGGGTACTACTATTTTGTTTTTGATATCAACTTTAGTCTTTTTCGTCAAGGCTACGTTTCAATGTCATCTTTATCATAAAAATCTTATGGTAAAATATCATATTCCACAGACAATCTGCGGCGCTCTGCGAAGCTATTCTTTTAAGTTATGAAAAGTTATTTTAGTCACAAAATCAGCCTATTTTCAAATGTCTGAAAACATTATGGTTAGAAATTTATACCAATTCTTTTCTTCCATAATCTGAGCAAAGCTGCTTCCAAGTTTGAGACGCGGTTCACTTCTTGAACGGACGTTACCACAGCAACTCTAACTTCTGTTTGAAAAAGCCTTCACTTGTTTTTTAATGGTTCGCAATATATTTGAGTTGAAAATTCTTTGTGTATATAATCATTAATATAAGAGAGACCTGAAGGATATCCAGGTCTGCCTTAGGTGTCTTCGTTAGACATCGCATACATGTGCACATCAAGATTTCGCTGAGATGAAGAAGAAAGAAATGTACTTTTTCTTAATAATTGACAGCTTTCGGTGCATTAATGTGTAAAAAATGTGTTTTCAGCGTTTGACCAGGAACGCTAAAGAGCTGGTCCGTTCAGTTTTTTATGTATTATTCAATTTTCTATTTATCTTTGCATCTATTTATTTATTTTATCTATCTGTTTTTTTTAAACATGGCATTATTTCTCCATTGATTAATATACAAGTTTCATGTCAATATTTGGTGAGGGATCATAACAAATGTGAAAAGCACACGTGATCATTTAATGTCTACTTTATGCAATGAACTTGAACGACTAGGAATTTTGTGAAGTTTCCTTTGTCGTTCAGTAAACGATCCATTGACTGAGATTGTCCTATTTTTGCCATGAAAAATATCCAATATATTTTTTCTTTTTATGGATTAGAAAAAACGACGGTGAAGAAGGCTGCCCAGGGCCCAGAACAATACTCAGGAGAGTTGAGAAGTCATCGCCGGTCCTTATTTTAAGAGTGTACGAACATACCGTTTCAAACAGATTAAATTTACAATGTATACTCAAGGATAAAGTTATAGTGGTGAACGGCTTGATATTTAACCTCGCTGGTGTCACTATGCACAGCGATCGGCATTATTGTGCGATAGTGTCATCATCGAAGTTTGGAAATAAGTGGTATGACGGTTTGGTTGGGGTTTTGCGTGACATTCCGACAAACCTCGACAAGTGGAACCCAGTCCATGCATTTTATTGCCAGGTTGGGTGAATGAAGTTACCTTTGACAAGGGTAACAACCTACGTCATAGCCTACCAGTACATCATTTGCCAGACATTTTCGCTATTCTTTTTTCATTTTCATGGTCAAGTTTTCAGCTTTTAAATGAATAATGTTGAAGACCTATTCGAAACTAGAGGCACCTGAGCGCCTGTATCGCTCCACAGGCATGAATGTACTAATTGAGTTAGTTTTTTCATTAACTTGATATAAACTGATAAGAGGAAAATAATTCTTAAGTCACTGAAATCTTTGACATAGTTCTAGCATTTTATATTTTCATAGTTTTTAAAAAAGACAGGTTAATTTATGTATAATCCATTCACTGGGGAAAATGGACATCTATATACAAAGTTTGAAAAAATTTGTATACCATATATAGACATATGCCACAACCATAATAGCTAAGCTTTTCAAAAAAGCAAAATCATATGAAGGAATCCGGCAAGCAGTCATCTGAGGATCATTACTGTGAAATTTGTTTGAAATCCACTAACAGTCCAATTTCAGTATAAATTATTTATGGAAATGAGCCCTGAAGATTTAGCCACATTTTTTAAACGATCAAAATTCTTTTTGATAATCTGATAATAAGTCACTAAACGATTAATTTGGAACTAAATTGGTTAAAATCCATCCAATGGTTAAGAGACAGTGAATTTCAAAACTTTTACCTAATACGGAAATTAGCCCAACCCATTTAAGCCATGTTTTTCATTAGATCAGATTTCTCAGAAAGGAATCTGATGAAGGGTCACCCAAGTATCATTTCTGTGAAATTGGGTTGAAATCCATATACTGGTTTCTGAAAAGATGGTTTTCAAAGCTTTCACTATATATAGAAATTAGCTCCGCATTTTTCGTCCTATCAAAGTTATTTGAGGGAATCCAATACATGTTGACCTAAGAATTATCTCTGTACAATTTAGTTGATCCACTAAATGGTGTCCGAGAAGAAGAGTTTTAAAGGTTTTACCATATTTGGGAATTAAGCTGTCAATTAAAGCAATGTTTTTCATCCGATCACAATTCTTTGAAGGAATCTGATAAAGGGTCAGACAAGGATCATTTCTGTGAAATTTGGATGAAATCCCTTTAATGGCTTATGGGAAGAAGATTTCTAAAGGTTTTACCATAAATGGAAATTATCCCCCACCCATTTAAGCCACGCTTTTCATCCGATCAAAATTCAGTGAAAAAGTCAGTCAAGGATCATTTCCGTGAAATTTATATGAAAAACAATCAATGGGTTTATGAGAAGATGATGTTCAAAGCTTTCAACATACATGGAAATAAGTCCCGCCCATTGAAGTCGTGTTTTTCATCCGACCTAATGCCTTTGAAGAAATCAGATAGAGGGTCATAGAAGGATAATTTCTGTGAAATTTGGTTGAAATCTTTTCTGTACTTTCTGAAGAGAGGAATTTTAAAGGAAATGTCTACGGACGGGCGGACGCACGCTCGCACGGCGGCTACAACGCCATGACAATAGTTTTCTGGCATTCAGCAAGTACAGCTAAACACGAGTCCATCTGGCACCTAAAACCTTCCCCCGTAAGTGTAGAGTATGTTTAGGTCAATAGTTCCATTGCGTTTGCAATCTTCACAGTTTTTGAGGCATTTGGGATAACCTTGATCTAGGAACTGCGTCCGTTTAACACTTTCCTGTACAATCACTGGTTTTTACGTCCTTGTGATTTATAACTTGAGAGAACATTGTGGGAAAAGAAGAAATTGCTTGTAACAAGCAATTTCTTCTTTTTTCCACAATATTTTCTACCCTACTGGATGGTTGTTTCTCAAATTAAACAATCTATAAATTTTCGTCTGCAAACCTTTGAATTTGGACAGGTCTAAAAAATTTTGAAACAGGAAAGGGTTAAACGGCCATCATGAAATATTATGTGATTAGAGCTAAATGCTATTGCAAACAATACAGTTTACATCAGTATATCAAATATATTTACCATTACTATATGAAGTAGACACTTCGAGGAATTTTGAGATCATTTCGCTGTATTTTGTAAATCTAGTCCGATAAATCAGTCAAAATGGCGGATATATAAAAGCCTGGCTTCATGGCGTAGGTTGTTGCCCCTGTTTAATTTGACTAAGATTCGTTTAAAACTGTAGTTTTTGTCCTAATCTAGCACGCTGTTTTTTAAAAAAACGTATTAGTTTGACCATCTTAATTGTACATTAGATTTAAGATCTAGTTTATAAGATTCATAATCTCTGAGCTCTAAATGGGTACAAGCCGTTTCACCCTATTCTACATTCTATTCGGCAAACCATCACAAAAAGTATTGCTATGTAACTATGTGGGAAAAGTTCATCTCATTTCTACACCTTGAACATTGGCGACGGTTGGGTGAAATAAGACCGTATTTGAAATTTTGAGGTTAAAGCACTTAAAAGATAGTACTACAACTGGAAGTATAAAACTCAGTATTACCTGTAACATACCGGTGTGTTAGTTCTATTCAGATACGAGCTATTTTCATCCAACTGTCGTGAGTTTTCTGGTCCTTAGCAAAAAGGACCTTTCTACAATAAGAATATTTTTCAATTACTTTTTGTGATGGTATGTTGAGTATTTTTTAATAGCAAGTTGAATTTGAAATTTAGTTATTTGAACAAACTACTTCTCGTTGTTATGTAAAAGGCGCATGATTTTGTACCCACATCTCTTTATACGGCCCTTAAAAAAAGCATGGGTTGACCGAGAAATAGCACACCCTGTTTCTTAACATCGCGTACATTTTTATCGTTTTCCCCGACTCTAACATATTTTAAGGAAATCTGTCGAGTTGCATTAATGCCACACCTTACATGATAAATATTTTCCATAATTGTTTTGAATCTTTTCTTAAAAATCAGTCAGATTATATGGTATAAAGATTGGTCATCCTTAAAGATTTTTCATATTCTTATATGGCATTGCAGACTTTATTCGATTATTCCATATAAAATTTGAACAAAAGTTATAGTTTTATTTACTGCAACGATAAATTAACCCACGCAAACAAAATGGAAGGTGTATTTTTGAATCACCATGGATGTCCGCCTGTCTTTCCGCCCGTATGTCTGTCCGTGGACGCATTTCCTTTTTTAACCAGGAAATTTCTTTCATTTTTTTTTCGCATTTTTAACCTGGAAATTGTTCTCTTTTTTCCTCTTATTTTCTCTTAAACTATTTTGCAGAATGGTTTCATATTTTTAATTTGTAGCTTTGCTATATTTTGCCCTACCAATTTTTTCCAAAGATTACAATTAATTCAATTAAGCCCTATGATGTTGGATCAGGATTGTACACAGAAATAAAGAAAGACATTTCAAATTTCTTCCCTTCTCAAGCTAGAAGGCTAATAATACCCTTTAAAGGTTTGCCACAAAAGATAAAATAAATCCCCTAGATTAGTATAATCCTACTGTTGTGGGTTCACGAATTTTAAGCAGGAAATATCTCTTTTATGGAAGCCTAAAAACTATTATACTCAGATTAGCAATACCAGACCATCATTGCCTATTGTGTATTGTTTTTGTTTTTTAATATTTTTTAACTTTCGAAGGGCGACCATAAAGCAGTAGCTTCGTCTGATCGTCCGTTCTCAATTCTTTCCTTTTAAGCTAGCAAAGCGTCAGCTTTGGTAGCTTAAGTCCATAGACAAAAAATTGATGTCTTCTCAAAGTTTAACGAGTGCAAACTGCCACCGGAGGCTTTACCACTTAACCCATTGAATGCCTAGGCTATAAAATTAGTTCTTATGTATTTCGCAAATGTTGCAAACTCTATTCAAATTGTATAGAACTCTTTCAGAAGCATACTATTTCACCTATTCCCACTCAATTACGCTTTCTAAGCACCTCAATCAAAAAGCTTTAGAAAACATTTGCGGACAATGAAGAAATTGCTTGTCACAAGCAATTTCTTCATTGTCAACAAAGTTTTCTAAACAACAATGGAAAGATTTTCTGAATTCAACAAACTTGAAATTTTCGTCTGTACCTTCTTTCATTTTGAACCAGTCTAAGATTTTGTCATGTTGCGATGGGTTTAGTCCTGGGTTTCTTTAACCTCGTTTGTTTATCAGGTTAACCTTTGGCGCAGAAGATTACTTAAAAAAACATGCTTTGCTAGCTTACATTACTTTCATTTATTATATGTTTATCATTTACAAATAGTAAATATTCTGATAAATCCATTTTGTTGTTTTCTTTCGTTTGGCTGTTTTGCGAGCAGTAATCCTTATGAGTAACAACAAGGTAACTACCTTATCGACACAGGAAAATTCGCAAGAATACCCGCATAGATCTTCACATACGTGTATAGTAAGCTCCGCTCATAACGATATCGCTTAATACGATGTGTCGCTAATACAGAAGTAGATAAAATGGTCATATGAATTATTTCATATTAGAAAATTCATTGGCTATAAGAATACTCAAATGTTACGATGTGTTGTGTATTTCGGTCCCCGGTTTATCATTATAACCGTAGTTTACTATACTGTTGATTGATTGATTGATTGGATGGGGTTTAACGCCGCTTTTAACAGAATTTCAGTCATATCGCGGCTGCTGGAGCACCTTACAATGGATTCCTTGTATATCTCACATCAGTACGACCACTACGTCCTTTCCTAGCCTCCAGCTGCTATCCCAATGAGGTTTACGATTATCCACCCATTGGTGAGACAACAATGTCGGAAAGAATATGTGCCGTCGCCGGGGATCGAAATGTGCTGTTCTTTCGTTACAAATCTTAAATAGTTTTGAATGAGCGATTATTTTATTCACTTTTAGGCTCACAGGACAAGGCCCATTTGGGCTATTGTGATGACCCTGTGTCTGTTGTATGTTCAAGCGCCCGTTCGTTCGTACACTTTTATTGAAAACCCTCTCAACTGTAACCACTGTATAGAATTCAAACATTATTTAAAGGAATAATGCTTTGGAGAAAGTCTCTTAGATTTAATTCTGATCTGGCAACGTCCAAGCCAAAAAGTACCGCATATGTGGAAATAGGAATCATTGTAGCTCCTTTTCGATATTGTTTTGCGCCGTAGAAAAAGCTATTTTCTGATAAAATCATACATTACATGTAACACGACTCCTACTTAATTAATGTAAAGAAATTTTGACATTTCCTACAGCTGAGTTTATTTCCTTCGTTTTCGTTGAATATCGTTGAAAGGGAACATCATGTGACGAAAAAAAAAATTATAGTCTCATGGTTCATGTAAATATTTAAATGTAGGTCCTTTTTTAATTTCAAAAACGACTGTAGTTCAGCAAGTTACACAAATTCAAATCGAAATCTTATAACGTGAATAAGGGTAATTGAATTGCATCTAGATTTCTTATGTCCATCGAATGTCTATTTTTTTATTTCAAAAACTACTAGAGTTCAGCAAGTTACACAAATTTAAATCGAAATCTTACAACGTGATTACTAGTATCGAAAGCATTTAATTTTCGAATGTCAACCGAATGTCTAATTAATCTGTTTAGTCAATGTCCGGCGAATTCCAAATGCCTAAATAGACATTCAAATCTGTGTTTTTCCAATGTCCACCGAATGTCTTATGACTAATAAGACATTCAAATATGTGTTTTCCAATGTCCACCGAATGTCTAATGACTAATTAGACATTCAATTCAGTGTTTTCCAATGTCCAACGAATGTCTAATGACTAAATAGACATTCAAAAAAAAAATCGAATGTCCACCGAATGTCTAATGACTAATTAGACATTCAAATCAGTGTTTTCCAATGTCCACCGAATGTCTTATGACTAATTAGACATTCAAAACAGTATATTCCAATGTCCACCGAATGTCTAATGACTAAATAGACATTCAAATCAGTGTTTTCCAATGTCCACCGAATGTCTAATGACTAAATAGAAATTCAAATCAGTGTTTTCGAATGTCCACCGAATGTCTAATGACTAAATAGACATTCAAATCAGTGTTTTCCAATGTCCACCGAATGTCTAATGACTAAATAGACATTCAAAAAAAATTTCGTATGTCCACCGAATGTCTAATGACTAATTAGACATTCAAATATGTGTTTTCCATTGTCCACCGAATGTCTAATGACTAAATAGACATTCAAAAAAAATTTCGAATGTCCACCGAATGTCAAATGACTAATTAGACATTCAAATATGTGTTTTCCAATGTCCACCGAATGTCTTATGACTAATTAGACATTCAAATCAGTGTTTTCCAATGTCCACCGAATGTCTAATGACTAATTAGACATTCAAATCAGTGTTTTCCAATGTCCACCGAATGTCTAATGACTAAATAGACATTCATAAAAAATTTCGAATGTCCACCGAATGTCTAATGACTAATTAGACATTCAAATCAGTGTTTTCCAATGTCCACCGAATGTCTAATGACTAATTAGACATTCAAATCAGTGTTTTCCAATGTCCACCGAATGTCTAATGACTAAATAGACATTCAAAAAAAATTCGAATGTCCACCGAATGTCTAATGACTAATTAGACATTCAAATCAGTGTTTTCCAATGTCCATCGAATGTCTAATGACTAATTAGACATTCAAAACAGTATTTTACAATGTCCACCGAATGTCTAATGACTAATTAGACATTCAAATCAGAGTTTTCCAATGTCCAACGAATGTCTAATGACTAAATAGACATTCAAAAAAAAAATTCGAATGTCCACCGAATGTCTAATGACTAATTAGACATTCAAATATGTGTTTTCCAATGTCCGCCGAATGTCTAATGACTAATTAGACATTCAAATCAGTGTTTTCCAATGTCCATCAAATGTCTAATGACTAATTAGACATTCAAAACAGTATTTTCCAATGTCCACCGAATGTCTAATGACTAATTAGACATTCAAATCAGTGTTTTCCAATGTCCACCGAATGTCTAATGACTAAATAGACATTCAAAAAAAAATTCGAATGTCCACCGAATGTCTAATGACTAAATAGACATTCAAATCAGTGTTTTCCAATGTCCACCGAATGTCTAATGACTAATTAGACATTCAAATCAGTGTTTTCGAATGTCCACCGAATGTCTAATGACTAATTAGACATTCAAATATGTGTTTTCCAATGTCCACCGAATGTCTAATGACTAATTAGACATTCAAAAAAAATTTCGAATGTCCACCGAATGTCTAATGACTAATTAGACATTCAAATCAGTGTTTTCGAATGTCCACCGAATGTCTAATGACTAATTAGACATTCAAATCAGAGTTTTCCAATGTCCAACGAATGTCTAATGACTAAATAGACATTAAAAAAAAAATTCGAATGTCCTCCGAATGTCTAATGACTAATTAGACATTCAAATATGTTTTTTCCAATGTCCACCGAATGTCTTATGACTAATTAGACATTCAAATCAGTGTTTTCCAATGTCCACCGAATGTCTAATGACTAAATAGACATTAAAAAAATTTTTCGAATGCCCAGCGAATGTCTAATGTCTAATTAGACATTCAAATCAGTGTTTTCCAATGTCCACCGAATGTCTAATGACTAAATAGACATTCATAAAAAATTTCGAATGTCCACCGAATGTCTAATGACAAATTAGACATTCAAATATGTGTTTTCCAATGTCCACCGAATGTCTAATGACTAATTAGACATTCAAATATGTGTTTTCCAATGTCCACCGAATGTCTAATGATTAAATAGACATTCAAAAAAAAATTTCGAATGTCCACCGAATGTCTAATGACTAATTAGACATTCAAATCAGTGTTTTCCAATGTCCATCGAATGTCTAATGACTAATTAGACATTCAAATCAGTGTTTTCCAATGTCCACCGAATGTCTAATGACTAAATAGACATTCAAAAAAATTTTCGAATGTCCACCGAATGTCAAATGACTAATTAGACATTCAAATCAGTGTTTTCCAATGTCCACCGAATGTCTAATGACTAAATAGACATTCATTAAAAATTTTGAATGTCCACCGAATGTCTAATGACTATATAGACATTCAAATATGTGTTTTCCAATGTCCACCGAATGTCTAATGACTAATTAGACATTCAAATCAGTGTTTTCCAATGTCCACCGAATGTCTAATGACTAATTAGACATTCAAATCAGTGTTTTCGAATGTCCACCGAATGTCTAATGACTAATTAGACATTCAAATCAGTGTTTTCCAATGTCCATCGAATGTCTAATGACTTATTAGACATTCAAAACAGTATTTTCCAATGTCCACCGAATGTCTAATGACTAAATAGACATTCAAATCAGAGTTTTCCAATGTCCAACGAATGTCTAATGACTAAATAGACATTCAAAAAAAAAATTCGAATGTCCACCGAATGTCTAGTGACTAATTAGACATTCAAATATGTGTTTTCCAATGTCCACCGAATGTCTAATGACTAATTAGACATTCAAATCATTGTTTTCCAATGTCCACCGAATGTCTAATGACTAAATAGACATTCAAAAGAAAATTCGAATGTCCACCGAATGTCTAATGACTAAATAGACATTCAAATCAGTGTTTTCCAATGTCCATCGAATGTCTAATGACTAATTAGACATTCAAAACAGTATTTTCCAATGTCCACCGAATGTCTAATGACTAATTAGACATTCAAATCAGTGTTTTCCAATGTCCACCGTATGTCTAATGACTAAATAGACATTCAACAAAAATTTCGAATGTCCACCGAATGTCTAATGACTAATTAGACATTCAAATCAGTGTTTTCCAATGTCCACCGAATGTCTAATGACTAATTAGACATTCAAATCAGTGTTTTCGAATATCCACCGAATGTCTAATGACTAATTAGACATTCAAATCAGTGTTTTCCAATGTCCACCGAATGTCTAATGACTAAATAGACATTCAAAAAAAATTTCGAATGTCCACCGAATGTCTAATGACTAGTTAGACATTCAAATATGTGTTTTCCAATGTCCACCGAATGTCTAATGACTAATAAGACATTCAAATCAGTGTTTTCCAATGTCCACCGAATGTCTAATGACTAATTAGACATTCAAATCAGCGTTTTCGAATGTCCACCGAATGTCAAATGACTAATTAGACATTCAAATCAGTGTTTTCCAATGTCCACCGAATGTCTTATGACTAAATACATTCATAAAAAATTCCGAATGTCCACCGAATGTCTAATGACTAATTAGACATTCAAATATGTGTTTTCCAATGTCCACCGAATGTCTAATGACTAATTAGACATTCAAATCAGTGTTTTCCAATGTCCACCGAATGTCTAATGACTAAATAGACATTCAAAAAAAAATTTCGAATGTCCACCGAATGTCTAATGACTAATTAGACATGCAAATCAGTATTTTCCAATGTCCATCGAATGTCTAATGACTAATAAGACATTCAAAACAGTATTTTCCAATGTCCACCGAATGTCTAATGACTAATTAGACATTCAAATCAGAGTTTTCCAATCTCCAACGAATGTCTAAAGACTAAATAGACATTCAAAATCTAATGACTAAATAGACATTCAAAAAAAAATTCGAATGTCCACCGAATGTCTAATGACTAATCAGACATTCAAATCAGTGTTTTCCAATGTCCACCGAATGTCTAATGACTAAATAGACATTCATTAAAAATTTCGAATGTCCACCGAATGTCTAATGACTAAATAGACATTCAAATATGTGTTTTCCAATGTCCACCGAATGTCTAATGACTAATTAGACATTCAAATCAGTGTTTTCCAATGTCCACCGAATGTCTAATGACTAATTAGACATTCAAATCAGTGTTTTCCAATGTCCACCGAATGTCTAATGACTAAATAGACATTCAAAAAAAATTCGAATGTCCACCGAATGTCTAATGACTTATTAGACATTCAAATATGTGTTTTCCAATGTCCACCGAATGTCTAATGACTAATTAGACATTCAAATCAGTGTTTTCCAATGTCCATCGAATGTCTAATGACTAATTAGACATTCAAAACAGTATTTTCCAATGTCCACCGAATGTCTAATGACTAATTAGACATTCAAATCAGAGTTTTCCAATGTCCACCGAATGTCTAAAGACTAAATAGACATTCAAAAAAAAAATTCGAATGTCCACCGAATGTCTAATGACTAATTAGACATTCAAATCAGTGTTTTCCAATGTCCACCGAATGTCTAATGACTAAATAGACATTCAAAAAAAAATTCGAATGTCCACCGAATGTCTAATGACTAATCAGACATTCAAATCAGTGTTTTCCAATGTCCACCGAATGTCTAATGACTAAATAGACATTCATTAAAAATTTCGAATGTCCACCGAATGTCTTATGACTAAATAGACATTCAAATATGTGTTTTCCAATGTCCACCGAATGTCTAATGACTAATTAGACATTCAAATCAGTGTTTTCCAATGTCCACCGAATGTCTAATGACTAATTAGACATTCAAATCAGTGTTTTTCAATGTCCACCGAATGTCTAATGACTAAATAGACATTCAAAAAAAATTCGAATGTCCACCGAATGTCTAATGACTTATTAGACATTCAAATATGTGTTTTCCAATGTCCACCGAATGTCTAATGACTAAATAGACATTCAAAAAAAATTTCGAATGTCCACCGAATGTCTAATGACTAATTAGACATTCAAATCAGTGTTTTCCAATGTCCACCGAATGTCTAATGACTAAATAGACATTCATAAAAAATTTCGAATGTCCACCGAATGTCTAATGACTAATTAGACATTCAAATATGTGTTTTCCAATGTCCACCGAATGTCTAATGACTAATTAGACATTCAAATCAGTGTTTTCCAATGTCCACCGAATTTCTAATGACTAATTAGACATTCAAATCAGTGTTTTCCAATGTCCACCGAATGTCAAATGACTAAATAGACATTAAAAAAAAATTTTCGAATGTCCATCGAATGTCTAATGACTAATTAGACATTCAAAACAGTATTTTCCAATGTCCACCGAATGTCTAATGACTAATTAGACATTCAAATCAGAGTTTTCCAATGTCCAACGAATGTCTAATGACTAAATAGACATTAAAAAAAAATCGAATGTCCACCGAATGTCTAATGACTAATTAGACATTCAAATATGTGTTTTCCAATGTCCACCGAATGTCTAATGACTAAATAGACATTCAAAACAGTATTTTCCAATGTCCAACGAATGTCTAATGACTAATTAGACATTCAAATCAGTGTTTTCCAATGTCCACCGAATGTCTAATGACTAATTAGACATTCAAATCAGTGTTTTCCAATGTCCACCGAATGTCTAATGACTAATTAGACATTCAAATCAGTGTTTTCGAATGTCAACCGAATGTCTAATGACTAAATAGACATTCAAAAAAAAATTCGAATGTCCACCGAATGTCTAATGACTAATTAGACATTCAAATCTGTGTTTTCCAATGTCCACGGAATGTCTAATGACTAATTAGACATTCAAATCTATGTTTTCCAATGTCCACCGAATGTCTGATGATTAATTAGACATTCAATTTTTATACTTGTTGAATGTCTATTTATGCGATTAGACATTCGGCCGAATGTCTAATGTCTAATGTCAAATGTTCTGCCAACTTCACGGACTTATTTAAAAGGTATTCTTGTGTATTCCAATGCATAGACGATGTACAAATATAGACCGGAACTACCCAGAGTTCAAGAAGTTGCAGACGACATTTTAAACTTTCTGGGTGAAAAACATTGTGTAAATTAAGAAATTGCTCGTCCCAAGCAATTTCTTTATTTTACACAATATTTCCCAAATTCTTATCTTTAGGGGCGTCAAAAATCGTCATTGTGTGGGAATAGGTAAAGGGATCAAAATGGTAAAAGATATAGAAAATAGATTCGGTCTTAATAGCCTCTACATACATTGAAGAGTGAAAAGCCTTTATAAACGTTAGATATAAAAGCCCTCTTTAATAAACACGCAGTAAACACATCTTAAATTCAAATGTTAAGTGAAAGGTTATGGTTTAATGCGCCTGAGTTCTTTTATAGTTAAATTTGACTTATGATACATTTTTTAATAAATTTACCATAAAAATATTCGTACTTTGGCATTTATTAATGTATCCGAAACACGCACCCGGTAAGACTGCGCGAATAGGCCGATTTCGATTGTCAATTATGGAAACAATCGACCAATCGAATTATTCCTTTAGACCGGAAGTGAACTTCAAACTTCGACACTGGCCGACGTTTATTTGCAACGTGTTTGTTGGTTTGACGACTCACACGTCGTGCCAACAGCTTCTGCAAACTGTAGTTACGACGTTTTAGTCGCCAACCGTCCATTTTCCTTTTTCTTTAAATTGATGAAGTTTAATATCGAGGTGGATGTCGGACATCAGTGTGCATGGCCAGTGAACCGTTAATTGTGCAGCCTGACAAGGGACGATATTTTTCGCGCGTAATTGTTCTGTGTCTATTATTGCCAGTCTTACTGTTTTACTATCCTAGAAACACTACATCTTATGACCATCATTTAACCCATTACAACACAAAGACGCTTTAAGACGCTCCTAAAGAAAACAATTAGAAAAACACTGTGGAAAATGAAGAGCGATTGCTTGTAACAAGCAATTTTCTTCATTTTCCGTAATGTTTTAAATCCAGAAAGTTGAACAAAAATTATATATTTTGCATTGTCCTCTGCATCTCCTTTCAATTCAAAATGGCAGTGTTATAATAGATTAAAGCGGTGCCTTTTCAAACATTTGTTTCGTTGATATCAGGTAGGTCCCTTTTGGAATGACGGGTAAAAATTGGCATATCGTCGATGTTCTACGGAAACCTCGTAACTACAGCTTTGAATAAGCTGTAGTTACGAGGTTTTCGTAGAACAACGTCGATACCCTCTTCTTACCTCTGACAGGAAGTTCAACTATGATATTAAACGGTCTGATTTTGAAAGATTTTTGAGCTAGTAACATGAAACATAAAATAAAACGGTTGACTGGCGATCTTAATGTCGTAACTTCAGCTTAAACAAGCTGTAGGTACGACGTTTAAAACGAACGAACAAAAATACTTATCATTAAAGACGGCCAATAACGGAATTCAAAGTTCACTTCCGGTCCAAATGAGTTATTTGATTTGTCGATTCATTCTTTGATTGACAGCAGCGATCCGATATTTCTGCTGCTCGTCACGGGAAAAGGGACAATGCCAAAACCGAGAAATATTTCGACCTGGTCAGCTCTCGCATGCTGATCAGGAAGGCTATCTTCGGCTTTAACTATTTCATATTCAATCTTGGTTTTAACGGCCGCGTATTATCATTACTTGAGAAAACATTGTGAGAAAAGAAGAAATTGCATGTTACAGGTATATTTTTTTTACCACAATATTTTCTATCATACTGAATGATTACTATGTAGATAAAATCGACTTTTAATTGTCGTCTGCAAAATCTCTGAATTTTGATGACTGTAAACTTTTGCAACACAGTCATTGGCTAAACAAGCTTGATAAATGAGCAATCGGGGCTGTCAATCAAGGAATAAAATCGACAAATGAAATAAGTTATTCAACCCGGACCTGAGATTATCAACTCCGATATTGGTCGCTATTTTCGATTACCTTTATCGTTGGTTTGGGGACTTAAACGTCGTAACTATAGCTTGTTCAAGCTGTAGTTAATACGTTTAGGTCACCAACCAACAATTTTACTTTATTTTACATACTACTAGCCATAAATTCTGCGACATAACGCTGTTAAAGATCGAAGCGAAACTTCCTGTTGGAGTTAATGGACCGGGCCTAGGTAGTCAGTGGGCGGGGCCAGCGATTGGTCAATTGTTTTAAAAGTTATTTCACCTTATGATGAATTGAACACACTACTTCAAACGTTGATGGCAAGCCTGTCTTAATCTTACGATAATATCGGAGAGCAGCGTAGATTTGACAGGTTCACGAGTTAACTTCAAATTCGTGAGTTCGAGCCCCGGGTAGACAAATCTAATTTAAAGTGATCGTCTCCCGGGTTAGATGCCAAACCCATCTCCCCCGTGTAACGGTACTTTTCACCGAACACGCTAATAAAGCCGCGTGGGGCAGTAGTTTCGTCCTGCATCCTTGTACCTCCGACCCAGCAACAAATCGATGGCTCAGTGCGAAACAGTTGTAACTGCCTATAAACATGTAGAAATTCTATTTATAGTATATTGAATTCTCTCAACTACGGCAGTGACTCCTGTCTTTTTCAACCCAAGTGGAGAACATAATTTATTTGACTCTAATGGGATTCGAACCTACGCGGATACGGTAACGCCGCTTAGCGCTGCAATGTCCGACGTCTTTAACCTCTGCGCTACCGAGATGTCCGATGTCTTTAACCTCTGCGCTACCGAGATGTCCGACGTCTTTAACCTCTGCGCTACCGAGATGTCGCGATAGCGCAGAGGTTAAAGACGTCGGGCATTGCAGCGCTAAGCGGCGTTGCCGTATCCGCGTAGGTTCGAATCCCGTAAGACTAAAAGATATAAACATATAGGCAGTTACAACTGTTACGAGATGAACCATCGAAATGTCTTCTGGGGGCGTCACCAATATTGGCAAATACTGAGGTAGTGGCGCCAAATAGTCAAAAACTAAAAGAAAAACATATCTTCTAAAACAATGCACTCGAATGACTCTTGTTTGATCATGTCTGTTATGAACGAAGGGACGACACCTTTTCGTGTTGCTCGTCATATAAGTAATATATTGGTGTGTTTTTTAATGTGGTTTAACGCCATATTTTCAGTAATATTGCGGCGGCGACTTGAGCACCTAAGAATGGATTCCTGGTTTTTCTCAGTCCAATACTTCCACTATATCCTTTCCACGCATAGATGCGACATTCAAAGCATTCGGCCGTCCACCTCACTTTGTTTACGATTATCCAACCATTGGTGGGATACAAATGTCGGAAAATATTGCCCAAGGGGATCGAATCCGGGACACGATTGAGAGTCCGAAGCACAACCAACTACGGTATGGCTGTGGCTTTATAAGCAACGGGACAGTGGGTTAAAGATTAAACGCATTAAGAAAAGAAAAGAGGGGAAATCTTTTTTATTTATGCGACCCATTGCCTTTGACGACAATTTTTACACTTGTCAAAGTCAAAAGAGGGTATAGAAGACATAACAATGTGAATTTAAATTGAAAATAGAATTGTCACACAGGGAAAAAAATATTGCTCGAAAAGGAGACATTACTTGAGTGAAAGAATCAAAGGGCAAAAGAGCTTTTTAACAAGAGCCAAATTGTAAAAGTTTCGATCCTGATCAGTCTGTACGTGTTGCGCCGACTGACTAGGGTCGAGAGCTTCCACCTTTGGCAGATTTGCTGAAACAAGAATTTCCATTCTACCCTACTTTATGTTAATTCTCAATTATATTATCTTATTGTACTCGGTCGGATCGATCTCCTTTTCAAACATTTGTTGGACGGAATTGACCAATCGTGGTTGTCAGTCATAGAATCAAGCGACCAATCAAATCATTCATTCAGACCAGAAGTGAATTTTGAACTTCTATATTGGCCGACTTTAATGTGAAGCATTTCTGTTGGTTGGCGACATACACGTCGTAACTACAGCTTATTCAAGCTATAGTTACGACGTTTTGATCGACAATTAAGTATTTCACTTTTTTGTCAGACATAACTGGCGATAAATTTTGCATAACAACGCCATTCAACCCTTGTCATGCTGAACCCGGAATATTCCGGTGTTGGCAGGAGGTTTAGACTAAGATCAGACTGCACTTATGAGCAGGCTGATCTTAGTCTACACCTCCTGTTTGTACTTTTCCTATTAGAGTTGTTTATGAAGTTGATTACTTAAAGAAATATCAATTTTTGAACAACAAGTTCTATCAGTGCTTTCACACCTTTGATTTGACAGCAGTTCGGCAAGGTAATTTAAACAGCATGACAAAGGTTAAAACTGAAGTGGCACATCCTGTTGCATTTAATCTGCGTAGCCACCGGATTGTGTGTGTGTGCGTGGTCACCGGAGTCAATGGGCGGGGCCTGCGATCCGTCAATTTTCAACTATGGAGCCAAATTAATCAAACCACAAAGGACGTAATATGTACCTTTATTTTGGTATATCCCATGACGATAAATAATACACCACAATAACAGCAATACCCCGAAAACCAATGTTATTATCTTCAAATATTTTCTCCTCATTTTTTAGCCTCGCGCTCTGTTTTGTGATTGAAAAGAAAAATACCTATAGTGTATTTTGTTGAATGACTTTTCATCTGAAACGGCCAATACTACAGCTTAACTCAACCGTATATCTAACTTAAAAACTTGACTTACTTGGTATTGAACTGAAAATAGGTTTATGATATTTTGATCTCTTTCATTTGTAAATTGAAACAAGAAGCACACTAAGGCCTGGGGCGCTCTGTTTCCCCATATTACTGCTAAACCCTTAATCTCATGAGATTCATCTATAGAATTATAAACAACCTTGACAGATTGAAAACAACCCAATGGAAATCGTGCAGTAATTGATTTTTTGTGATATAAACTGGAATTTTTAGGCTTCTTTTCCCATGCTCTTGATGAGTTGTTTGCATACTTAATTTGACCCTTGCATGTTGAACCGGAATATTCCTGCTATATTTTATTCAGTAGGTATAGACAATCACTTATGTGCAGTCTGATCTTGGTCCACGTCACCTGTTTGTCCATTTCAAGCAAGATTTGTTAAAGAAATGTATTTATTTATGTACATGTATTTGGGTTTGTTTTTGTTTCAATGAAATATTGGCCCACAAATAGAAATGTCGGTGCCCTTGCACTTTGAGTTTCAATCAGTATGGAAAAAATATTTTACTAAGCATGGCAAGGATTAAAAAGAACCACCTTTCGACGGGAATTGAAGTGGAAAACCTAGCTAGTCTTTAGCAAGTAGAGTTAATAAGTAGAGCCTGGCTGCTGTTACTCGATAATGAACAATTTTAATTTGAAGAAGGGACATTATTCTGATTAAAATCCATATCGAGTTGCACCCCTCGATATTACTGATTGCTCGTGTAATACGTATAATTAAACAATCGCGGCTGTGAATCAAGCAATCACCGACCAATCAAGCCATTTATTCAGACCGGATCTGAACTTTCATCTCCGATATTGGCGGCCTTTTTTGTTAACCCATTTAGTTGGTTTGGCGACTCAAACGTCGTAACTACAGCTTTCTCATTCTCAAGCTGTAGTTACGACGTTTAGGTCGCCAACAATTTATTCTATCTTTTTGTCACACACTGCTTGCCATAAACTTTGCAAAATTTCGCCGTTTAAAATCGTAGCGGGACTTCCTGTCGGAGTCGATGGGTGTGGCAAATGGAGTAAGTTGGCGGAGCCAGCGATTGGTCAATTAACATGCATGCCAAGTTTCAAGAAAACATTTTCCATAACGTTAAAAGATATGACCAAGGTTATTGTTTGTCACCCCATCAACATCTACAGCAATGTTAACCCGTGTCATGCTGAATAAAACCCTTATTCAGAATTTTATTAGAATCGAAGGGCTAAAGGCACAAGAATGCCCAGATATTGTGGGTCATCATTTTTTTAAATCAGTTCTATGTACAACTCTGAAATTAAAATGCCAAACAGGTGGTTTAGACTAAGACCAGACTGCACATATATGAAGGCTTATGTTAGTTAATAACCCCTGCCAAAGCAGGAATATTACGGGTTGAGCATGACAAGGGTTAATGACTACGCCTGCACAAAAACCGACAACTCGAAAGAGACCCTGTTGACTCTATTGTAATAAATATTAAAGACAATATTTTCTTATATTTTTGAATGTAGAAGATGTTGATCGCGTTAGGTATTTAGTAAAAGTAGTTCTTTCAGCGTATATTTGTTAATTGTGGTCATTTCAGACCAACTGATGTCGTTTTATACTGAAACGACAAAGAAACGCATATAACTGGTTATTTTTCGTGGCGAATAGAGTTTCCTGTCATGGTCAATTTGAGTGAAACGAGTTAAGTTCAACGAGAATAAATTCATATAATCACTATTCAAATATTTTGTCCGATGATTAACCTGTCTCCCGATTGTTAATGACAATATTTTATGAAAAGGCAACTGTCAAAAGTAGAAAAAAACACATTTGTAGTGGTAGTTTAAGCCAAAATGCTTCCATGGCAACGAAGTAAGGACAAGAAAAACGATCAATTTCGAGACAGTGCATTGACAGAAACAACTTCACCAATTTTGAAGCCAAATGACTTAGCGTGTCACATGATTGACTATTGTTAAACCAGTGTAAAAAGGCTATCAGAGAAGCAACCGGTTCCCATTCTTTAGCAAGATTCGTTTCTCCTGACAAAAATGTAAGTTTATGACAATCTAAACGTGTCGAGGGTTTTACTATCTATGAATTAACGCACCGACTTAATTCTTTTAGATTCATCGACAGCTTGAAATATTATATGACAATAAATAATTCATAATTTACGGATTTGGCATCACTTATGAATGGAATTAGTAACAATAAATATTTCCTTGTTACGGAATTTGTATCACCAATTCAAAATATCAGAAAAAAAGGCCGAACAAACTGTTTCATAAATGTGATAATACTAAGAAACACAGGTGGGAGTTCTTTAACCCATTACTAAACGGCAAAATTTTAGACAGGCCCAAATTGAAAGAAGTTGCAGACGACCATTTTAAGTCGATAAAATTTTGGCTTTTTTCAACCTTTTGAGTAAAAAACATTGTGGAAAATAAAAAAATGGCTTGTAACAAGCAATTTCTGTATTTTCCACAATGTTTTCCTAGGCTTCTTTCCTTGGGGGCGTCTAAAAGGGCCACCGAGTGGCAAGGGTTAATTGCAAGAAAAAAGTAAATTCTCTTTTAAACTGGAGGATGACTTTTTGTAAAGTTACCTAAATATTCAATAATATCTTATTTACAAAATACAAACTTTAGATTATATTTCAAACTTCCCTTTTGATGCTTCAATCAGTTTTTGCATGTCAACGGAGAGAATGAAATTCGTCATTGAGCACGATGTCAACTAGTGTGGCGACGGATTTGCTGTTTGTTTGAATGGGGTTTAACGCCGCTTTTAACATATTTTCTCTGATTGTTGATTTATGTTAGCATATGAATAAACAGATGATTTATATACCTATTGGATTATTGTCATTTTGTTGTTGTTGTATATTCATGGTAACGATCATATCACTGAATTTTTTAAACCCCAAAAGGAATTTGTTATTGGTTGATTAAATGGGGTTTAACGCCTCTTTTATCAGTGTTTCAGTCATATCGTGGAGGCAGGAGCACTGAACGATGGATTCCTCGTATTTCTCATACCTTTCAGAGCCCCCAGCTGCTAATCCAACTTAGGTTTACGATTATCCACCCATTGGTGGGAGACAAATATCGGAAAGGATATTTGTCGCGACCGGTGATCGAACCAGGGATCCCACGTTGTTATTTATCAAAAAACAATTCTACCGAAAATTGAACATTCGCGACTGTCAATCAAATAACTACTTGACCAATAAAATAATTCATTGAGACGAGAAATGAGTTATTATCTCCGACATTGTTCGCCATTTTTGTTAACCTCTTTTGTTTGTTTGGCGACTAAAGCTGTAGTTACGACGTTTAGGTCACCAACCAACTATCCAACCGTTGTCTTACATTGTTACTTTCCATAAATTTTGCAAAATAACGCCGTTTAAAATTGAAGGGGATTTCTTGTCAGAGTCGATAGGCGTTGCAAATGGAGTAAGTGGGCGGGGTGAGCGATTGGTCAATTAGCAGCAGATATCAGACATCTTGAAAAGAGGGATATTGCACTGTCTATATCTGTTATTTTTCATTGAAACTATCTATACTTACTTTTGTAAAAGCTACAGCTAGGGTGTTGTTGTAGACCGAAAACAAAATGGACTTACTATCACTAAAGGTGTTAAACACTCCCGTCACTATATTTCATGTCACAGGGGTAGTGAATCTGAAATTCCGGCTTACGGGCAATAACTCCGTAATCTTTAGGCCAACACTCATGAGAAATTTGAGTCTTTGAATAAGTCGCGAAATTTCATATCTGATCGGGAATAGATAAAACCCTCCAATATCGCACTAAATTAATTCAAAGCAGTATTTGGTAAACTATTACTCTCTAAATATGAATGCAATTTTGAAATAACTCAGTGATACTTTATCAACTATCACTGTCTAAGTATCAGTATGATTTTGCAATAACTTAAAGTTTGAACTGATAAATTAATACAATTTTGAAATAATTCAAAGTTATAACTGATAAATAATATCAATACAATTTTGAGTTGTAAGCTGTAATTGATGTTTCGTTACTCGCCAAAAATGTACATAATGGACTAGTACTCTCTAAATATCGATACAATTTTGAAATAATTCAAAAATGTATATAATAAACCAGTATTCTCTAGATATCAATATCATACTGAAATAATTTAAAGTCGTATTTGTAAACTGTTGCTACCTTATCAAGTAGTTCTCGCGGTAACTTTCCATATTCTTCTCTTCTCATATTACGTTTCTGATACTTTAATTCCCTTTTCATGTCACTATTATGTCCATCGATGGTATCAAAAATTGTTTTCAGAAATACTTTGATCGTTTTTGGAGGAATGTTTTTTTCGTTGAATAGCTTCGAAGGAAATGAAATGTTTCTGTGTATATAGCCATTCAGTTGAAAAGTGAGCCATAATTTCTTCAATATATCAAGTGTTTTGTAGCAGTTCGGGTCTCCCTGTTTCGCGAACCTAAGGTTCCATTCAACAAGATTTTTAATTTCGTCTTTCGTCCGCCTAATTCTGTCCATGGATTCTTTTGCTCTCTCTAAACCAAATCTATCAAAAATATATGCAGCGTTTTTATCAAACGTCTCTTGTTTCCCAATAACATCAAAGTGGGCGTGGCATGGACTACAGAGCAAATGTACCGGTCTCCAGTGCTCGTCTAGTCCACGCCCACCTGATTTTGCTATAAATTCTAGAGATTCTTTAAATGTCAAGTCTGACACACACGTTTTGTCCACTTTCTGTCTAATTGTTTTTGCTATGATAACGGTATAATTCGTCCAAAAATCTGGTAAAAGCAATTTATCTATGTACGCTGACCATATTCGTGAAAATGGATGTCGCGTAAACATAAAGCTTTTAGTGGAAGACAGCATCAATTGCCCTAGTGCCGTGCTAAACTGGACAGGATGTATTTTTCTGTGTTTAGTTCTATGAATTTGAAATCGGTTGAGATCCGATGGCTTTTGCACATTACCATTGTCTAGGAAGTCTTTAGCCAGAAATCTGAAGACACGTAACCAATAAGTACAGCCAACCTTTGGTATTTTGCAATACGTAACGCCGTCAACTGTGAATAGTTTCCCATCAGGAACTACATCCTGCCAATACCCAGTATTGGTGAAGTTACTGCACATCTCTCGAACGAATTTAATCCTTTGAAGCATTTGATTACCCTGGTTCGAAACCAAAATTGACGCCCTGATATAATCTGAAAATAGATAAATTGTTTGTTTGAATGGGGTGTGACGCCGCTTTTAACAATCTTTCAGTTATATCGCTGGAGCACCAAACAATGGATTCCTGGTATTTCTCGCACCAGTACTACCACTACACCCTTTCCTAGCCTCCAGCTGCTATCCCACATAGGTTTACGATTATCTACCCATCGGTGGGAGACAGATGTCGGAAAGAGTATTGCCGCCGTCGGGGATCGAACCCGGGACCCTTTGAATGATAGTCTACTGCGCTATGACGGCGGCCCGAAATTAGATAAAGTATGGTAAGACTAAAGCAAAGGACCGAACGTAAATGCCTGGAATTCGATTGTTGGGTGCTAGTAAAGAAAAATCTAGGGCAAAAAGGGACATGAATTGTACCAGAATTATTTCAGAGTACGCCCCTTTGAAAATACACACGTACATTGTTCTTTTAATAGAATGCAGATATAACCAATTTAACAACTTCAACGTCCGCTAAAAAGTCATAAGCGATTTGATCCATGTTCGAAAATACAGATGGTCAAATATTCATTTACCTTTTTTTTAAACGCTTTACTGTTTTTCTAAACTTTACACAGGCCCAAAGCTTAAAGAGGTAGCAGACTACTTTATAAAGTTTATACAATTCAAAAAGCAACCATCCTATATGATAGAAAATATTGAGGGAAAAAGGATAGCTTGCTCGTCACAAGCTATGTCTTCTTTTACCACAATCAGGGAGTGTACGTTAAAGAGTTAAAATCTGACACTGGTGTTAATTTTTGTCGGTTCGGCGACTTAAACATAGTAACAACGATTTTTTCGAGGTATAGTTACAGTGTTAAGGTCTCCGACAAACAATTTTGTTTCTGTATTATGCTCCTAGCCAAACTAACCTTGTTGATATCTGAGTCGACCTGCCTTGTCGGAGGTCAGTGGGAGTGGCCAGATTTCCACAATTTATGTTTTTCATAAACTATGTTGCTATGATGTAAAGGTGAGATAAACGCCATAATCTATGTTGCTACGATGTAAAGGTGAGATAAAAGCCACAATCTATGTTGTTATGATGTAAAGGTGAGATAAAAGCCATAATCTATGTTGCTATGATGTAAAGGTGAGATAAAAGCCACCATTTCCACCCGATCGAATTTTGATAAGGAATCGGAGAGAAGTCTTAGAAGCATTCTCGCTTAGAATCGTTCAAATTCATTCTTTCAGTGGAACTACAAATAGTACTGATAAGCCTCACATAACTCCTCCAATGGAAAATCCACGACAATCACCCTATCAAAATTTCTTCAATGAATCTAATTAAAGTCTACCCAAACATATACATCCTGAGTTTTTCAAAAGGGGCGTTTTCTTCAAAAAAGTGTTCCCTTTTCAAAAAAAAACATGTTAATAATTTTGAAAAGGTCTACCCATGCAACATTCCTGTTACGATTCATGTCAATTCTAAAATAGTTTTTTTTCTTCTTTAGGTTTTCTTATGTTTAATATTATACTATCAAACACGCCTTCCTAAACAACATCAATCTAAGAAACGTTCCTACAAAAGGTATGCTGTCCAAAATAAGCATTTGTTACCAAATATTGCTATTAAGCCCTTCCCTCAATAGAAGATTCTTTTTTATAATTCAATCTAATTTGTTTGAGGAATCAGAGGGAGACTAGCCCATGAATCATTTCGACGTTTTAGAACGATGATATGTAACAAGAATTGACCAAAACCCGGCCCTGTCCATTTAGTCCATTTCCCACGCCCTTCGACTCCAACAGGAAGTGCCGCTTCGATTTTAAACGGCGTTATTTTGCAAGATTTATAGCAAGTAGCATGCAACCAAAGAATAGAATATTTTGTTGGTCACATATACGTCGTAACTGCAGCTTGAATAAGCTGTAGTTACGACGTTTAAGTCGCCAAACCAACAAAAAAGTGCGACCAATGTTGTAGTTCAAAGCTCATGTCTGGTTTAAATGAATGATTTCATTGGTCGACTGGTTATTTGATTGACACTCGCGATTGTTGTATAGCAATACCTCAGATTTTCATCGAAAAAAGTCGAGCTTAAATTTCATAACAGAAAACAGTGTACCAGAGAGGACTAACTCTTTTTTTCCCCAAAAATTTTTCAGAATGGTTTTATTTCTTCCTCTAACTGCATAATTGTGTTTCAAAGGGTTAAAGGGACTGGAGTAAGCAAGAGCTGACAAGGGTTGCGACCAGGAAATAAACCAAACCTAGCAATCTTTTCCTGAAATCCGCTTTTGACATAAATACAAGTGAAAATACCATTCATGAAACCGAACATTTTGTTGTCCTGAACTAGATACCGGACTGCGTTCAACTTTTCGATACATAATCAAACGCTCTCCTCTTGAAACCCACTTTTGGCAAAAATGCACATACAAAGCAGGGTATAACTCACTGAACGCCACTAAGACGTTTGTTATCTTGAACCATAAATACATAAGTGAGCCTTTTGTTATCCAGAAATGTGAGCAGAGCTGCGATCAGGTTGGCGTAACATAAGTGAACATTTTCCTCTTGAAACCCGATTTTGATAGAATTGCAAATGACCACATAATAAACTTCGGGAAGCCTTTTGTTATCTAGATAAAGGGACAGAACTGCATGCAGGTTGACGTAAGATAAGCGAAAACTTTCCTCTTGAAACCCGTTTTTTGACATGAATGTATGTACAAAGTGGCCTATCTTAAACATGGCGAGACATTTGTTACCCTTGGTGAGAGGTAGAGCTTTATCAGTTTCACGTAACGTAATCGAACGTCGAATCCTTTTGTCTTGAAATCCACTTTTAATAAAAAAAAAATCCAAAGCGGGGTACCATTTATTAAACGCTGACTCCGGCCCTGGTCAAACTGTGTGGCATGTGCAGGCTGACAAGTCAAGAAACGATTCAGATCTTTTGAAAATTAAGTCGTCATCTTATCTAGATTTGTATTCATTTGATCAAGTTTAGCATGATTCTCATCAAAAAAGCCATTATTGAAGATGCAGAAAAGTAATTAACATACAAAAGGACATGGATCTCTCACCGGATATAAAGAATTTTAAAAAGACAACAATTCCCAAACTACAAGACAATTTCAACAAAATTTAGGGGAAATGTTTCTTATTAGGTCCTCTTTCAATATACTTTAAAGAATAGAAATCTGTTTAAAATTCTGGATACCATGATAATGAAAGCGAAATTTTATTTATTTATTTGAATTATCTTCCTAGACCAGATGGACTCCGCCCCTCGGGAACCCAGATTAATGATTTTAGTAAATCTGAAAATGGTCGATGTACTGATGCTTCTTGTAAAATATCTAAGGTCTATTTCACCTGCGTAAGGAGGAGAAGATCTTTATTATTTTTTTTTTCAAATTTCACTATTTTTGCCATGACAATATGAATTTTTACCGGATTTCAATTCCTTTAAAAAAAAAAAAAAAAAAAAAATAAGGGGATTTCCAAAGGACCTTTCCCAACAACTTTGGTTGAAATTGGTCTGGTAGTTTTTGAGGAGTTGTTGTTTTCAAATACTTCTTTATTTAAGAGATGAAACTGTATGAATACGCGAAGTGGATTCATACATTGTGTGATTAGGTTTTTCGGTTCATACCTCCATGAAAACAAAAAATATCCTCTTCATCTCTTATAATTTAATAGAATCGAGCGAAAAATGCAACAACTTAACAAATTTTGATACCTTTTTGTAGTGAACTATTTGGTGCGGAAGCATTCAAAATGGCTGCGTACTCAAAATTTTGTTCATGGAGAGATGAATTACATTTTTAGACCAATCAGATCGCTCGTTTTTGATAGACGAAACTAACAATTAAATTATTTCTACATAATTTCCATTCCCCTCTTGAGGTTTAGTCCCTGGGGATCTGAGAGTAGTGATTTAACCCATTCATACACATATTAAGTATATTCAAGTAGTATATTTTACTCCCGGGTCGTAGGTTATATAATAAACTGATGCATAATGAAAAAAATCAATGTTCTACGCCTTCCGGTTCAAAGAAAGTATTTTCTAAAGGCATATTTTTACATTATTTTACCATTATTTTGAGCACATGTGTTGCCATAGCAACCACAGAATTTAATAGATTTCAATTGTTTTAGCATCTGTCTTTTAATTGGCCACCTAAGGAACATACCTGCCAAGTATGGTTAAAGTTAGCCTAGTAGGTTAAGAAAAATGTCATTTAAAAAAAAAATACTGAAAAAACAACGGACGACGTACATTGAACAGAATGTGATTACATAGGGGATAATCGTTTGTTTCAGTGTAAGATCGATTAATATTTCATTGAGTGAACAACAAAAGCTATATTTTCACGAGTGGCGAAGCCACTCGTGAAAATATAGCATTTGTTGTTCACGAAATGAAATATCAATCGATCTTACTCGAAAAACAAACGATTGTTCTATTTCTTTAATGTAAAAAATAGACAAAATGCGAAAATCATATTACAAATTTCTTAAAGCGCGTCATTTTGCACGTGACTGCTATGCAACGCTTATGATGACGTCACTTATTTGGCTCTGCTTAGATAACGTCAGATGGGGTGAAATGAACGAAAACGGGGCATAAGTTTTTGATAATTTCACTGGATAGCGGTGAGTTTATCAAATGATAATCTACCGTTATTACTCGATAATCCACCCAAAAGCATTAAAGAAAAAGCTCAACTGGAACACTTTGTGATGAGGCGAGATAAAATTCAGGTCCAAAAACAGAACATTGTCTGCAAAAATTATACCAAGGCGTTTATTTTTAATAGTTTGAGTTATTTGTATATGAACCCAATAGTAGATAGATACCACCTACCACAAATATAAACAATTGTTTAAGACCCAAAAGTGTCAAAATTTGCTCAGTAAGCATTAAATGGCTGCAATGAGATGTATGTTAGCTAGCTATTCTGTTTTACAAGTAAAATAACAAAATGAAAAATAAATAGGAATTGAAAAGAATTCACTAATCAGGAATTACAGATTTATAACTTTCATTTCAGTTATTCAGTTTTGTGTGAAGTACGTGTATGTGATTTACCAATCGCAGCTATAAATTGAATAACTAGTCGATGAATGAAATCATTTATTTATGCTGGACTCCAACATTGACTGCCATTTATTTGAAGCTTTTTTGTTGGTTTGGCGACGTTTACATAGTAACCATAGCTTATTCAAGCTGTAGTGACTACGTTTAGGACGCCAACCTAGTACAAGTACAATAGAAGATAGAAAATATTGTGGGAAACAAATAAAATGCTTGTTACAAGCAATTTCTTAATTTTCACGGAGTTTTCCTCAACTTTGCTTTATCTATGCTTCAAAAAGCACGATTGTACGATAATAGGTATCTTGTATACTAGACGCTGTCACCTCTACAAAACCGTTCATTTTAGATTTAGTATCCTTGGTTTTCGGTGACTTTGGTAATATCTTCAATCTTGTTTTCTTGAATGTGAGGCAGCTTTTGATGCCACAGCCACAGTTGCGTGTCCTAATTTCTTCACTGAAACAAGGAAATCATTGAAAAAAAAAGCTTGAAATGTTTAAACTCATTTAAAACAATAGGCCTGAGAGGGCCTTAGCCGCTGTACCGGGTATCAAGTTTTCTGTTAATTTAGTCTAACACTTAACACTTAATTGCGTAAAGAAGACTGCTTAAAATGACAGTAACAAATCGAACTTTATCCCCTTAACATTTTGAGCAACATTTTAAAGGGTACCTTTTCCCGTAATTTCCGACAGATCGACTCCATATCCGAAAGAAAATTTCTTTATGACCCTACAATTACTCTGTGAAAGTTATTAATTATGGACTTCATTGCTTAAACGTGAATTATTTGGGCGAAAATCGAAAAAGGCCCATTTTTTAGAGATCCAATTTATTTCGGAGAAGAACATTCCTTATGGCCTAACAACCATCTTGTGAACGATTACAGGGAATCAGACAGTAATTATGTATCGAGAATATTTTTAGCTAAAATCCATAAGGCCCATTTTCCCGTGTTTCCACTTCCATTTCAGAAGCGATCTTTCCTTATGACCTTACTGTGAAATTTTTAAGAGAATCCGGTAATAATTGGTTACTTTATTGCGTAAAGACTCTGTGTGAGTGAAAATCTGTAAGGTCACTTTTCCTGTATCTCCTGTATGCCACATTTATTCCTTGCACCTTTGAAGGGAATCTGATTAAAAAGGGGCCACTATTGTGTTACCGAGAATATTTTAATCAAGTTTTCATTAGACTCGTTCCTATTCCAGTGATACTTGACGGATCAGGTACATTCATTCTGTGGTGATTTTAAGTTAATCAGATGGAATCCTGGGGTACCAGAATACAGAAAATAGAATTTTCATGAGGCCCCATGCATTTTACGTAATACTTGACTGATAAGATTCAATGACAAAATCTATGGTAGTAAATCATTCTGCGAAAGTTTGCAATATGTGGACTTATTATGTTAATGAGGATTGCTTAATGAAATTTTTATTGGGCCCCTTTTCCTGTGATACTTTACGGATCGGACACAATTTCAAAAAGAACGATTCTAATGATGGTACAATCATTCTGTAAAAATTTGAAGTGAATGCTATGAAATCTGAGGATATCATTTTGTTACAAGAAAGGGGCCATCTAGGAAATGCCTTTCAAATTTGGTTGACAATGCCTATAAGTTTTGGAGGCACTTTCCAAATAAAGGTCAATATGCTAGTGCTCCAGACTAAATACGTTCTAGGTCGGGAGGAGTTTTCTTGGTATTTCACGTTGTCGCCATGGCAACCGGAGATTTTTTAACGAATTTCAAGTCCTTTAGAATTTGTTAAAGGATGCCACCTAAGGAATATGCATGTCAAATTAGGTTGGAATTTGCTCAGCGCTTTGGAAAGAGGTGTCATTTAAAGAAATAGTTGAAACACGACGGAAGACGCACGACGGACAGAAGATGATCACAATACCTAATCTTGAACACTTCGTGAGCTAAAAAAAGAAAACTTACCTCTGTCATACGATATCGTAGTGAACATGAACATAAACGAAATTAGAACCGTTACCCCGATAACTAGGGATGATAAACCGCAGCAAGCAATCCTCATTTCTGTAGTTGAGGATCTTTTGAGGACCAAATCTGTGCCGGAGATTTCTCCTTATTCTTGTCTCAATGAGCATGTGCTCGGGCTACACCGTTAAAATGTCGATTCTATCGATGGAAAATGAAGTTCGTATTCTCCCCCTTGTACCTTTGAAAATCTATAAACGATGTTTTGCTAAGCGGAGATTGTTAACAATACATTATTCTCAGTTTTATAAACATGTAACGCTTTTCTCCTTTTTTGTTCCCCGAATTAGATGGTTTTTTTTTCTCGATCTTATAAAAAGACAAACGACAAATGTCGGAAAGTACATTTACCTCGACCGGAGATCGAACACTGGACCTCAGGGTGGAAAGTTTAACTCATTACAAACTACGCGATGGCTGCTGCGATTTCGTTTGGAACGCGGGGGGGGGGGGGCAACAGAAGGGGTAATGGTTATATACGTGATCTATTTACTTTTAAAAAAGAATCTAGGATTGACGTTGCAGAATGTATGCATATGTATATATGCAGTTTTTCACCACTTATGTGGCAGATGCGAACTAAAACCTTTGGCATTTTGTCTGAATTGACAAATTGTTTAGGCCGGTCGTAAAGTTTGAGCTCAGACAATGGCCGACATTTATATAAGACGTGTATGTTGGTTTGGCGACTTAGATGTCGTTACTACATTTTATTCAAGCTTCTACGACGTTTAAGTCGCCAGCCAAACGATTTTGTGAATTATTTTTTTTTTTTGTCTTTTTTGTTAGAATTTTCGAGCGAAATATGTTGTAAAAATATCCAAATGGAATTGACTATTTGCTGGCCCCGCCCACTTACTTCGTTAGCTCAGACCGTTGATTCTAACAGGAAGTTCAAATTCGATTTAAAATGGCAATTTTCTGCAAAATCTATGGCTAGTAACATGTAGTAAAAAATAAAATGGTTGGTTGGCGACCTAAGCGTAATAAGCTGTACATACGACGTTTAAGTCGCCAAATCAAAGATGTTTCAAAAATGGCTTGAATTCAATGATAACTTCCAATCTAAATGAAGGATTTCATTTGTCGACTGATTATTTGGTTGACATCTAGTAAGGAACCGACCAATCAAATAATTTATTCAGCCCGGACCCGAACTTTCAACCCCAACATTGGCCGCCATTTTTTTAACCTTTTTGTTGGTTTGGCGACTTAAACGTCGTAACCACAGCTTATTCAAGCTAAAGGTACGACGTTAAGGTCGCCAACCAACTAATCTACCTATTTGTTACATGCAGCTGGCCATAGTATTTTTTTTCAAATAACGCCGTTGAAAATCGAAGCGAGACTTCCTGTTGGAATCCTTGGGCGTGGCCAACGAAGTAATTGGGCGGGGCAAGCGATTGGTCAGTTACCTGTTTGAGCTCTGTCGGTGTGACCAGCTATCCATATTCTCACGCTTCACTGATTCTTGTAAAGTTTTACATCTAGTTACGTTTATACGTGTGTTTAAATTGGGTGATGGGTTCGATCCCCGGCGGTGGCATATATCCTTTCCGACATTCGTCTTTCACCAATGGGTTGATAATCGTAAAACTAAGTGGGATAGCAGCTTGAGGATAGGAAAGGATGTCGCGGTAGTACCGGTGTGAGAAATACCAGGAACCCATTGTTAGGTGCTCCATCCACCACAATATGACTGAGAAATTCTTAAAAGCGGCGCTAAACCCCATTCAATCAATTCAAATGTGTGACATATTTATCTATTTTGGATATTGTTGACAGCCACATGGGTCCAATGACCTGAAGTTAAAAAAAACTTAAAATCTTCATTTCTTAAATACATTCAGAGACAAAAATGTATTATTTTGCTACAAGTCTCTACAAGCGTGGGAACTGGTACCTAAATCACACGGTTACTTGAGTAATACTTCAGTAGATGACATTCAGTGACACGAAATTAACGCAAGCAAGAGCGATTCTTGCAAAACAGTGAGTTTACTATTTCGGCAGTTCAACTTTGTTTGTTTGATTGTTTCAATTGTTATCAATTGATAATCCATTGAGAAATGTAAACAATACATCGAAAAGTACTAATAATGGTCCTTAACCCTCTCCTGTTTTTCAAAATTTTAGACCTGTCCAAATTCAAATATTTTGCAGACAACAATTTAAATTGAATTTTGAAAAAAATGTATTATTTTGCTACAAGTCTCTACAAGCGTGGGAACTGGTACCTAAATCACACGGTTACTTGTGTAATACTTCAGTAGATGACATTCAGTGACACGAAATTAACGCAAGCAAGGGCGATTCTTGCAAAACAGTGAGTTTACTATTTTGGCAGTTCCACTTTGTTTGTTTGATTGTTTCAATTGATAATCCATTGAGAAATGTAAATAATACATCGAAAAGTACTAATAAAAAAAGTAATTAAAGTATCCGGATGATCCTTAACCCTTTCCTGTTTTTCAAAATTTTAGACCTGTCGAAATTCAAATATTTTGCAGACAAAAATTCAAGGTGAATTGAATTTTGAAAATAACCAATCAGTAGGGTAGAAAATATTGTGGAAAAAGAAGAAATTGCTTGTTACAAGCCATTTCTTCTTTTTTACAATGTTTTCTCAATTATGAATTCTCACGTAAAAATCAGAGATTGAACAGGAAAGGGTTAAATGTGCCGTACGTTAGATTTTCAACGACAAAAAAAACTTTTATCTCTACTTTCCTTTTCTCTAACTTTAGATATATTTCGAATGCGACCGTTTATTCAATTTAAGACAAAATTTAGGGTATAGCCTATTTTATCGATACTCCGAAGTTTCTTGATTCAATGGATTTCGAAATTTTTCGCATTCCCACATTAGAATATTTTAGACTTGATCAAATTGAAAGAAGATATAGACGACGCTTTTAGGTTGCTGGAATTCTAAAATTCATTGTATTTTGGGGCAGAAATTATTGTGGACATTGAAGAGATTGCCTGCTACAAGTAAATTCGTTATTGTCCACAATGTGTTACCAAAGCCTTATTTTGAGGGGCGTAAAAGGGAGGGGTTTTGTATGAACGGGTTTTGCGCCAAATTTTAAAATTTAGAAAACAAGAGAAAACTACGAATGCGATTTCACTCAGTCTTTAACGGGTGTAAGAAATTCTCAAAGGATTAAAATGTAAAAATATGCATCACACAGATAGATCTTGAATTGCGTTGTTCGTGCCTTTTTAGGAAACGGAAGAATAATTTTTTGTTTTAATTGACCAATCGTGGATGTCAATCAAATAACTAGTCAACCAATAAAAACATTCATTTAGACCAGAAATAAGTTTTGACTCAATAAGCCCTTTCCATTATATGGTTGGAGCATAGAACACAAGACGTGTTTTAGAAACACCATAATCCCGTAACAGTTTTTCTGAAACCATCTGACCTGGACAAGTGAGCTTAACTTTGTCAAATGACCTCGACCTTGGTATCTGAGGATGCGTGTCTGGATTGATCATTTTGCAAAATATAAATATTTTATCTTGAAAAGGCTTTAAGATTTTTTTATATTAAGTTTTTTGGTTAAGTCATGCAGAAGTTTGACCTTGAGAGATACCCTTAACCTTGTCACATGACCTTGATCTCGGTATATGCGGATCCGTAGCAATGAGATCTATGATCATACAAAATTTGAGCATTGTATCTTGAATGGGACGAAAAATTGTAAATGTCAAGTTTTTTAATCAAGTTTTGGCAGAAGTTTGACCTTGCCAACAACTTTGACCTTATCATAAGACCTCGACCTTTGTATCTGCGAATTCGTAGCGATGAGATCTATCATCTTATGAGATATGAAAGATAAAACATAAACATATCAATACAAATTTGAAATAATATTCAAAGTTGTATCTAATTAGATGATTTTGATTGGATTTCTTAATAGTCATATTCGATAAACTATATATCAATACCATACAGAGATATTTTAAAGTTGTATTTGATCTCAAAGTATCAATACATTTTTGAAATCATTCAAAGTCGTATCTGATAATCTGTTCTCTCTTAATATCAATTTTATATCGAAATATTTCGAAGTTGTATTTAATAAACTGTCAATATCTAGTATCTTAAATGATAACATTAAGTCGTATTTGATCAACTGTAATGCTCTGAATATCAATATCAAATTGCAATACCTTGTTTATGATAAACTTTTACCCTCTTAATATCAATACAATTTTGAAATAATGCAAAGTTATATTTATAAAACTATAATTCTCTAAATATAAATACTTGTTCGAATTCAAAGTTGTACTTATTAAACCATTACTCTCTTACTTATTTTCAATAAATTTTGAAATAGTTCCAAGTGCTTATTGATAAACAATTTCTATCTTAATATCGATATCATTTAAAATAATTCAAAGTTGTGATTGATGAATTTCTTTTTCCAAATATACATGCAATTTTAAATAATGCAAAGTTGTATTTGATAGATCATTGTTGTCATAATACCAAATACAATTTTGAAATAATTCAATACAATTTTGAAATAATTCAAAAATGTATATAATAAACCAGTATTCTCTAGATATCAATATCATACTGAAATAATTCAAAGTCGTATTTGTAAACTGTTGCTACCTTATCAAGTAGCTCTCGCGGTAACTTTCCATATTCTTCTCTTCTCATATTACGTTTCTGATACTTTAATTCCCTTTTCATGTCACTATTATGTCCATCGATCGTATCAAAAATTGTTTTCAGAAATACTTTGGTCGTATTTGGAAAAATGTTTTTTTCGTTGAATAGTTTCGAAGGAAATGAAATATTTCTGTGTATATAGCCATTCAGTTGAAAAGCAAGCCATAATTTCTGCGATATATCAAGTGTTTTGTAGCAGTTCGGGTCTCCCTGTTTCGCGAACCTAAGGTTCCATTCAACAAGATTTTGAATTTCATTTTTCGCCCGCCTAATTCTGTCCATTGTTTCTTTTGCTCTCTCTAAACCAAATCTATCAAAAATATATGCAGCGTTTTCATCAAACGTCTCTTGTTTCCCAATAACATCAAAGTGGGCGTGACATGGACTACAGAGCAGATGTACCGGTCTCCAGTGCTCGTTTAGTCCACGCCCACCTGATTTTGCTATGAATTCTAGAGATTCTTTAAATGTCAAGTCTGACACACACGTTTTGTCCACTTTCTGCCTAACTGTTTTTGCTATGTTTACGGCATAATTCGTCCAAAAGTCTGGTAAAAGCAGTTTATCTATGTACGCTGACCATATTCGTGAAAATGGATGCCGCGTAAACATAAAGCTTTTAGTGGAAGACAGCTTCAAATGCCCTAGTGCCGTGCTGAATTGGACAGGGTGTATTTTTCTGTGTTTAGTTCTATGGATTTGTAATCGGTTGATATCCGATGGCTTTAGCACATTACCTTTGTCTAGGAAGTCTTTAGCCAGAAATCTGAAGACACGTAACCAATAAGTACAGCCAACCTTAGGTGTTTGGCAATACGTTACGCCGTGAACTGTGTATAGTTTTCCATCAGGAACTACGTCCTGCCAATACTCAGTATCGGAGAAATTACTGCACATCTCTCGAACGAATTTTATCCTTTGAAGCATTTGATTATCCTTGTTCGAAACCAAAATTGCCCCCCCTGAAAAAATCTGAAATTAAATTAAGTATGGAAAGACTACCGCAATTTTTCCCACAATATTTTTTACTACATAAGATGGTTTCATTTCAAATTGATTCCAATTTTCATCTACAACCTCTGACAATTTGGACCAGTCTAAAATTTTGAAAAACGGGATTGGTTAAGTGGTAACCTACTAGTCAGATGCGTTATAACAGCAGAACGGCACAGATATTGACTTTCATATTTGCGAGAGCCGCCGTCATAGCGCAGTCGGTAGAGCATCAGATGCCCAATCTTCAATAATTGGATGTCATAGGTTCGATCCTCAGCGGCGGCACATATCTTCTCTGACACTTGTCTCTCACCGATGGGTGGATAATCGTAAACCTAAGTAGGATAGCAGCTGGAGGCTATAGGAAAGTAACAATGTAGTATTATGTACCTAAATGTAAAATAATATTTTTGTTCAGTTTCCTGCTAAAATCAAGAGACCCTTGAGGCCTGGGACGCTCTACTGGTTATCAAGTTTTCCGTTAAAGAAATCTGATATTCACGGAAGTTAATTACTCAAATAAGAATGCATAAGAAAAAAAAGGTCATTATCCCCTTTAATATTTTAAGCAACAATCCTCAAGGCCCATTTTCCCGTGTTTCATGACGGATCCACTCCATTTCCAAAAGAAAGTTACCTTATGACCCTACAATCATTCTGTGAAATTTTCATCAGAATCTGACAATAATTGTGGACTTTATCACATAAACAGGATTGTTTTGAATGAGAATCAAAAAGGCCCCTTTTCCTGTGTTTTCTGATTGATCAATTTCATTTCCAAAAGGAACTTTCCTTACAACCCTAAAATTGTCCTGTGAAATTTAAAAGACAATTTGATAATGATTGTGATATTCATCACATACACAAGAATGATTTTAATGATAATCTGTAAGCCCCTTTTCTGTGTTTCGAATGGCACAATTATTCCATGCATCTTTGAAGAGAATCCGATAAAACTGTTGACTTTATTGTGTTAACAAAGAAATTAAAATCAAGTTCTCATAAGGCCCCTTTTCCCGTGATATTTTACTGTTGGTTTTATCATTCTGTGAAAGTTAAAAGTGACTCCGATGAAATATTTGGACTTCATTATGCTAACTAGAATATTTAAAAAAAATCATATGGCCCCTTTTTACATGATACTTGATGGATTGTACCCAGTTCTGAAAAGAACCCATTAAGTGATTGTACAATCATTCTGTGAAATTTTGAAGTGAATCCAGTGAAAATAAGGGACATCATTGTGTTAACCAGAATATTTAAGAGAGTTTTTCATAAGGCCCCTTTTTATGTGACACTTGCCATAATCAGAGCCACTGTCAAAATCAACAATTGGAATGATGGTACAATCAATCTGTGTAATCTGTGGAATTTATTGTGTTAATGAGTTTATAGTGAAATCTTCATAGGGCCCCTTTTCTCATGATACTTTACAAAACAAACCAAATTTCAAAAGGAACAATTCTATTGAAGGTACAATCATTCTTTAAAAGTTAAAGAGAATCAATGAAAGCAGTGGACTGAATTGTGTCAACAAATTTTTGTAACAAAATTTTCATAAGGCCCCTTTTTCCGTGAAACTTAACAAATCAGACCCAATGTACAAAGGAACAATCCTAATGATATTTTGAAGAAAATGATAAAGACTGAGGACTTGATTGTTATAATTATGTTTTGTAATAAAAATTTTATAAGGTCCCTTTTCTTGAGTCACTTAACCAATCAGACCTAATTAACAAAGGAACAATCCAAATAATGGTACAATCATTCTATTAAAGTTTGAAGAGATTCTGATAAAGACTGAGGACATTGTTGTGTTTGTGAGGATTTGGTAATAATTTTTCATACAGCCCCTTTTCCTATGATACTAGACAGATCAGGCCGAAACAGGAATGAAACAATCCTAATGATGGTACAAACATTCTGTGAAAGTTTGAACAGAATCTAATGAAAACTGCAGACTTTATCTTGGTGTAAAATTTCTAAAATAAAATTTTCATAAGGCTCCTTTTCCTGTGAAGGATCAGGTCTAATGTCAGCATCAACAATCGTGATTATTGTACAATGATTCCTTGAAGGTTTGAAGAAAATCCAATGAAAGTTCTGGACTTGGTAACAAGGATTATAGATAAAATTCTCAAAAGGCCCCTTTTCCCATGATACTAGACAGATCACGCCTCATTTGAAAAGAAAGAATCCTCATGATGGAATAATCATTCTGTGAAAGTTTAAACAGAATCTAATGAAAACTTTTGACTTTTTTGTGGTACAAGGATTTTAAAAGTAAATTTCATAATGATCCTTTTCCTGTTATACTTGACGGATCAGGTCTAATGCAAACACCAACAATCATTATTATTGTACAATTATTCTGTGAATGTTTGGAGAAAATCCGATAAAAGCTCTGGACATGGTAACAAGGATTTATAAATAGAATTTTCATATGGCCCCTTTTCATGTGTTTCTCAACAGTTCAAACCCTGTTAGGAAAAGAATGATAGTTAAGACCTTCCAATCATTCTGTGAAAGTTTGCACAAAATCTAATCAAAGCTGTGGGCTTCATTGTGTTAACAGGGTTTTATTAATTGAATTAACATAAGCCCCTTTTCCCATGTTACTTGATGGATCTGAATGAATTCCAGAGGGAACTCTACTTACAAAAGTATAATTATTCTGTTTGAGTATAAAGACAACCCCATCTCATCTGCGGACTTACAAGCATTAATTAAGATTTTTAATTGAATTTTCCTAAGGCCCCTTTTCCTATGTTTCTCAATGGATCAGACCAAATTTGAAAGGAGCAATCCTTATGATGGTACAATCATTATGTGAAAGTTTGAAGTCGATCATGTGCAATCTAGGGCCATGATGTGTTTACTAAAAATTTTTATTAAATTTTCATAGGGCCCCTTTTCCCATGAAACTTGATGGATCAAACCTACTTCCGAAAGGAACAATTCATTTAATGAAATAATCATTCTGTGAATTTTGAAGAGAATTTGTTGAAAACTATGGACTCTATTGTGTTAACGAGGACTTTTTCAATCCAATTTTTATCGGGCCCCTTTCTCCCGTGGTCCTTGTTTGATCATAACAAATCTTGAAAGGAACAATTCTTATGATAGTACAATCATTCTGTGAAAGTTTGAAGTAAATCAGATGAAAATTGTGGACTCTAGAGGGTTAACAAAGATCTTTAAATTAAATTTTAATGAGGCTCCTTTTCCTATGTTTCTAGAGGAATCATATCCGATTCCGAAAGGAACAATCCTTATGATGGCACAATTATTCTGTTAAAGTTTGAAGAGAAACCGTTGAAAATTGTTGGCTCTAGATTATTAATGAGGATTTTTTATTAAAATTTTCATAAGGCCCCTTTTTCCTGTGTTTCTTGACGGATCATACCCAATTTCGAAAGGAACTATCCTTATGATAGTATAATCATTCTGTGAAAGTTTGAATGGAATCCGATGAAAACTGTCGACTCAAGAGTGTTAACAAGGATTTCTTAAAAGATTTTTCGATTAAATTTTCATAAGGTCCCTTTTCCCGTGTTTCCTCATGGATCTGATCTAATTCCCAAAGGAACAATCCATATGATGGTACAATCATTCTGTGAAAGCTTAAATACAATCTGATGAAAACTGTGGACTCTAGAGTGTTAGCAAGGATGTTTTTATTATATTTTCATAAGGCCCCTCTTCCCGTGTTTCTTGACGAATCATCCCCATTTTCGAAAGGAACAATCCTGATGATAGTACAATCATTCTGTGAAAGTTTACATACAATCAGATGAAAACTTTGGACTCTAGAGTGTTAATGGGGATTTTTAATGGAATTCTAAATCAAATTTTCATAAGGCCCCTTTCCCCGTGATTCTTGACGGATCATACCCTTTTTCGAAAGTAACGATCTTTACGGTGGTACACTCATTCTGTGAAAGTTTAAAGAGAATATGATAGAAACTGTGGACTCTGGGTGTTAACGAGGATTTTTAATTGAACTTTTAATGAAAGTTTCATAAGGCCCCTTTTCCCACGTTTCAATCAATCCAAATTTCGAAAGGAACGATCCTTATGTTGGAACAATTATTCTGTGAAGATTTGAATTGAATCTGAAATAAACTGTGGCTTCTAGAGTGTTAACAAGGATTTTTTAATTAAATTTTCATAAGACCCCGTTTCCAGTGTTTCTTGACGGATCATACCCATTTTCGAAAGGATCGATCCTTATGATGGTACAATCATTCTGAGAAAATTTGAAGGGAATCCGATGAAAACTATGGACTCTTTCGCGAAAACGAGGATTTTTAATGGAATTTTAGTTAACTTTTCATAAGGCCCCTTTTCCCATGTTTCTTGACGGATCATACCAATTTTAAAGGAACGATCCTTATGTTGGTACAATCATTCTGTGAAAGTTTGAAGAGACTCCGATGAAAACTGTGGACTCTATCGCGTAAACGAGGATTTTTTAATTGAATTTTAATTAGGCCCCTTTTCCAATGTTTCATGACGGATCTGACCCAATTTCGAAAGGAACGATCCTTATGATGGTACAATCATTCTGTGAAAGTTTGAAGAGAATCCGATGAAAACTGTGGACTCTATCGCGTAAACAAGGAAAAGTTTAACGGACGGACGATGGACGCACGGACGCACGAACGCCGGACGTAAAAAAGCCATCGCAATAGCTCTATCGGCCTTCGGCCAGTAGAGCTAAAATCTGAGCCCAAATGACGTAAGCACCGTATTATCAATCTGTAATTACGACCTTTGGTGGCCTGTTGACATATCGTCGTAGGGCGCATTTTTTGGTAGATACAGATCTGATCAAGCTGTATTTGCGACATTTTGCTCACCCAACGACAACAAATGTGACCCCATTATCTTAATAGTTTAAACATATTTTATTGCTGTCATTTCTACATATATTTACATGATACACAGTCTAACAAAATAAAATTTTGAGCAAAAGGGTCTGGCCACAAGTTCTGCCAACTTAGATTCGGCCATTCCCTTCATTCTACCTACATAATTTTCAGTCTTCATACAAATAAGGTCCTTACTATTAGAATATCATTTGATAGAATATTGTAGAAGACATATTTGTTCCAGGTATAGAATAGACTTTTGTACGATAGCAATTGTGGAGAAAAATAAGTGTAACGTGGCTAATAGAACAGCACATAAGAAAAGATTTACATCTATATGATTTGTATGGACAGATGAAGAAAGAAAGGTATAAAACTGTATGGTGTCAATCGGAAAAGGAGCAGAGCGAGACGTGCAATTTTGGTGCAACAAACTTTATTGATCGAAGCGTTTTGTTTCCTTAATGAAACATTGAACGGATTTAAATATAAATACATTGTCGTCATAATCAAGGTTTTCTGATCCGAATAGTAGGAGATTTATAGAAAGCGGATGGTAACGTCGCAAATCTCGAAACATTTTGATTCGTGGTCCAGCATAGTAAATACATTGAAAAAGATAATGTTCGACATCTTCCACACCGAATCCACAATTGCAAGTTGGTGATGAAGAAATGTGGTTTGTATATAAATCGTTATTCAAGTTACTGCAATTATTGCGAAGTCTCGTGTGTAGAACAGTTTTCTAACTCCTACTAGGTAATGTCTCGGTACAATTGGAGTTGAGTAGCGATTTAGAATTCTAGATTTGAAAGCTGAGAGGGACTGGATAGATTTGATTTCTTCAGGTAATTCGTTCCACAGAGATACGGCGGAGGGAAAAAATGAACTTGCAAATAGCTCGGTTCGACAATTGATTATGTCGACATCATGCGAATTTCTTAAGTTATAAGCGGTTCTATCATTGACTGTTTGAGGAAATAAGACGCTTAAGTAATCAGGCGCAAGACCATTAACAATTTTGTAAATACATATAAGTTTTTGATATTCGCGCCTTTCACGTAGTGTCAACCAACCAATTTCTCTGTATAGATTATTTAGAGATGCAGATCTGGTGATGCCCGTGACTAATCGAGCTGCCTCGTTTTGGATTTTTTCTAGAGTTTCCTTTTCGCGGATAGTGCAATTATCCCAAACTATTGACGCGTATTCCAAAATAGGTCTTAGAAATGAAATATAAATCTGTTGAAGAGATTCTCGCTTAAGTTTAAATTTTAAATTTCTCTTGATTCCAAGGAGTTTGGATGCAGATGTACAAATACTGGTGATGTGATCAGCCCTCTTACCATTACTGCTCAATGTGAGCCCTAAATGTTTGTGGCTACTTACATATTGAATTTGGACACCATCGAATAGTAAGTTTGGGGGCTGAACATGTTTATTAGAGAGAATCATGGCAACTGTTTTGGAAGGATTGAAGGTTACAAGCCATTGCTTTGCCCATTGAGAAATCATTTCCAAATCATGATTAAGAATACCTTCAATATCTGGAATATATGTAGCAGAACAAGCTAAAGAAGTGTCGTCTGCAAAAAGCCTAGAGATACTTAACAAATTACAAGAGATGTCATTTACATAAATAAGAAATAGAAGAGGACCGAGGACCGAGCCCTGCGGAACGCCCGCATTTATTGACCTTGGCTTAGATTTTGCTGATTTTATAATGACTGATTGCTTGCGATGTGACAAATAATCCAAAAACCAAGCAAGGAGAGAACCGTTTATTCCTAATTGACGCAATTTGAATATAAGTCCTTTGTGCCAGACTCTATCGAATGCTTTTGAAATATCGCAAAAAATCATACACGTGTTTTGCTTAGAATCTATAGATGATACAACTTGGTGATAAATGTCGAGTAACTGATAGACAGTCGAATGACCTCTTAAGAAGCCCGACTGTTTTTCATAAAGTAACTGATTTGTGAATAAATAATTGTAGATATGCTTGTAGATGCACCTTTCCATTAATTTACCTATACAACTTAATAATAAAATTGGGCGATAATTGCTCACAGAAGACTTTTCACCTTTTTTAAATAAAGGATTCACAATAGCAATTTTCCATCCACGTGGAAACTTTGCATCAAAAAGAGATTTGTTGAAAAGCCTTGATAGTGGGTTTGATATACTGGCTTTAGTTAATTTTAGAAGTTTATGACTAATAAGATCTGGTCCAACAGCTTTATTCGCATTTAAATTATTAATAGAATTTTCTATTTCTTCTGTAGAAATGTGGATTTGGCTTAGTCTACTATTTGTAATAAAGACAAAGGGGGGTAATTCTGAATTACTATCATCAACTGTCGAAATGTTTGAAAAGAAGTCATTTAAACACTCTGCCTTTTCTTCGTCTGTACAATAAAACTGATCGCTGCCATTTACCGAAGCTTTTAAAATGGGTATAGAATTGCTTTTTTTATTCATATTGACCAAATTACGAATGTGTTTCCAGAACTTTTTGGGATCTTCTTTCTGATAAATGATAACGATTCATCAATATTACTACAGTAACGCTGTTTTGCTTCTTTAATGAGATTATTTACCCTATTTCTAACGATTTTATATTTTTCCCAGTCTGCTTGTAGTCCATGTCTAGTCACTGTTTTCTTTAGACGGTCACGTTGTCTGCTCATTCGTCTTATTTTAGAGTCGTACCAGGGTTTGTCGTTGGGTCGTATCGTAACTTCTTTTGATGGAATGCATTGGGCCATGAACCGAAGGATCCGTTCCGTGAATCTGTTGCATGCAACGTCGATGTCCGTAGAGTCGATAAAATCCCAGTTTTCATTTTCTATCAAATGGTTTAGTTCGCTGGAATTGGTACGGTCGTAATACCAGATTTTTCTTTTTGAGCATGGATCTAGTGGTAGAATTGATTTGACAAAAATAGCCGTTGCCTTGTGATCACTGATGTTTGGTTCTATGTCCAAGGTGTCAGTTTTAATAACATTTATGTGATCGGAAACTAAAATAGGGTCAATGAGTGTTGCAGTGTTGTTTGTTACTCGTGTTGGCTTAGTGATAACGTTTGTCAAAGAGTTAATTGACATCAGGTTTCTAAGGTGATTATTAGAGCCGGAAAGTAAATCCTGGTTTAAATCTCCAACAATAACTATACTTTGGTAAGATTCGAATGCCTTTTCTATTGAAATGTTAAAGTTTTCCCAGAAGACAACAGGTGTATTTGGAGATCGGTAAACAGTACAAAGAAGAAATGAAGCAGTGTGATATTTGACCTCGACCCAAATGGCTAGGACAGATTGGTGTTCTAAGTCTTGCCTTCTTTGAGAGAAGATGCTGTTTGAAATATAGACTAGAAGACCTCCTGAGTAAGTCGTGTGGTCGCGTCTGTAGATCGTGCTGTCGTGTAATGCGATGGTCAAGTCTAAGTCTGAGATGCTATTATCTAAATGGGTTTCTGTGAAGCAGATTATTTCAAAATCCGATAAATGATCATCTATAAAGTTTAGCTTATTACGTAAACTACGAATATTTAGATGTAGAATTGAAATACATCCATATGCATCAGAATTTAAAATGCCTGGCCCAGGATTAGTTTCGATATCACCAGATAAGATCAGCAATAACAAAACTAGGGATATTAACGTAAAAACGTTAAAATTGCGAAAAATGTTAGGAATGATATATTCCTTTACACGATTTGGCAAAAAATATTGAAAAATGTCAAATATATTTAAAATGAACTGAATGCGTTTGCTGCAGCAGTGTGTACTGGAATAAAATGATCCAATAGCGGCGCGCCAGGAAGCAGTATCATTTCCTTTTCCACAACAATTTCTGTGAAGTATGATGGTTAATTTTCTAATTTAACAAGTTTCCATTAAAGTCTTCAACGTCTTTCGATTTGAACGAGTAAAAAGCGCATCATAATAAATCTTCTAAACTAACTAACCCCATTATCTTAATACAAGGAGATAAAGAATTAGACAGTTTCAAATTCAAAAGAGATTGCAATTGAAATGTTATTTGGGATGAAGTAAGAAAATAACTGCTCGCTTAAGAAAAAGTTACATTTCTTTTAAGATATCAGAAAACAACCGCCTTGTACATTTTGTATATCAACGGTGGACGGACGTTTTGACCATGGAGGCTTTGCCAGGACGTTTCGGCCACAATATTTTACAAAGTAGGAGCTTTTGGGGGAAAAAAAGAAAACGTAATTATGTTTAAAGAATAGGAATATAAATGAACGTTTTTACCATACAATAAAATAGAATATTCCAAGTCTTTAGACATGTAAAGAAAAAAGAATTCTTTTTTTTTTACCTTTACCAGACTACAAAAGTAAAGATGCATCTAATTTCAAAGTACTCGCAGACGACATTTGATTACATTTTAAAACCCCTTTGACTTTTGGGAAGAAAGCATTGTGGACAATGGAGAAATCCTTAAAATTGCAATTTCTTCATTTTCTATAATGATTTCTGAAACTTTTTTCCTTAAATATCGTCTAAAAGTTAATTTGAATAGGAATGACACATTTTAGATTGGTTCAATTTCAAAGTACTTTCAGACGACATTTCAGTTGATGAAATTTTCAAAACCTTTGACTTTATGGGAAGAAAGCATTGTCACCACTGTGTACAATGACGAAATTCTTGTAACAATCATGTCTTCATTTTTTTCAATGTTTTCTTAAGCTATTTCTTTTCTTCGGGGGTGTTGTAAAGTTGACCTGTGTTTTTCAATGTTTTCTTAAGCTATTTCTTTTCTTCGGGGATGTTGTAAAGTTGACCTGTGTTTTTCAATGTTTTCTTAAGCTATTTCTTTTCTTCAGGGATGTTGTAAGGTTGATCTGTATTGATTTAACGCCTACATATTTTTATTGAGATAAAATAAACTAATGATTAATTTAGTATTTTGTTTATTAAGAGAGAATTGAAAAAGAAATCCATATATAATCCTCGATCAAATATTTTACCAAAAGTTTATAAATTTCAAACACCCCCCTTTTTTTCCTAGCACAATTTTGTTCATGCCATAATATATTTTTTTTTACCTTGTTATTTCACTTTCTAAGTTGATAGAAGTTAATCATGAAGAAAAAATAAGGAATTAGTGGTCACATTAATAAAATTTTTTACTCATTTAATATCTGACCTAAAGGTCATACCTTGAAAATTATTGTGGCCAAAACGTCCGTGGCCGAAATTTCCTGGCAAAAACGTCCTCCATTCGTATATAAACAGGGGCTTTTTTACATTTTGATAAAGATATTGTATAAATTTATTGCAAAAACAACAAAGAATTATAGCTTTATTTCCCGAAAGTATAGTTTGATCTTGCAACACTTCTTGAAGGCTTGATGAAAAATTTCGTAGTGGGCGACATAAGCGTCTAAGCTGCTAATAACGAGCTGTAGTTACGGGTTTTGGTCGTCAATCAGGTGACAATTTCGGTTAAAGTAAAGTATACGGCGGAGCAACAAGTCACATTTTATATGGTAGCACATCTTATAATTATTGACCCTTGTCATGCTAAATATTTTTCCTTAAAATTTCATTAAAATCAAAGGGATGAAATCACTTGAGAAAGCACAATTTTTTTGTCAGTATTGCATTCGAAAATTAGATTTAATTATATATCTGGCTTGAAGGAGGCAAACAAGTAGTGTAGAATTTTTATTTAAGAGATTAAGAGAATATTTTTTGTTTTTATGGAGGTATGAACCGAAAAACCTGATATAACTGTATGAATACGCGAAGCGGATTCATACATTGTGCGATTAGGTTTTTTCGGTCCATACCTCCATATAAACAAAAAATATTTTCTTCATTTCTTATAATTTAATAGCAACGAGCGAAAAACCAAAAGCTTTACAAATTTTGATACCTTTTTGTATGGGACTATTTTGTGCGGACGCATACAAAAATGCTGTGTGCTCAAAATTTTGTTCCTGGATTTATGATTTTTTTCGGCCAAACCGAACGCTCGTTTTTGATAGACGAAACTAAAAATTAAGTTATAAACGTATACCTACGAAATAAAGACTATGCTACCATTTAAATAAAGGTCGACATGTACAAAGCAGCATGTCAACATGTTTACGTGTACGTAACAAACATATATACAAACATAAACATGATTTATTTGATCGTCTTTTGAAATTTCTAAGTGCTTCGAATAAATTTATCTGCAAGTGATAACACTTTGGAGAGGGGGCATGCTTATTTCATAAATGAAGGGACAACAGCCAGTCTCACCTATTAATGTGATTGACTTATAATAATCTTGTCATTTAAAGTACTTTAGCTTTCAATATATTGACCAAGGATTTTTAAATATTTTACGAATAAAGATGAAAAGCTTCAATACTTTAGATAAGAGGGAAGATAGCAAATTTAAGGCATTCTTGTATCTTCCTATGTTATATATAGTATACAAATAGTATACAAATATGAGCCTACATATATATTCTGGAACTACACAGAGATCGGGGAGGGGGGGGGGGTTAACTGGTCAAGCGAAGTAACTCCGTTTATCGATAGGGACCCATAAACTCAACGTTTGTTATCCTAGGCCAGAGGTAGTGCTCCATTCAGGTTGACGTAACATTTACAAACGCTTTCGACTTGAAACCTGTTTTTGACACAAATGTACACGCAAAGCAGGGTGCCAACCAATTAACGTCTGTTATCCTAAACGAGGTTCAGGACTGTGTCAGGTTAAGGTAAATTAAGCACACGTATTTCTCAGTGCCGTAGTAGGTTGATGTTACATAACTTTTTTTCTTGATATTTTGCGTTAGAAATAAATGGACATGCGTAGGGGGCAATCACTAAACTTCAGTGAGGATTTTTTTTATCCTTAACTAGAGACAAAGCTATCCTCAGGTTGAAGTAACTTAACATAAGCGAACGCTTTCCTCTTGAAACTTAGTATAAATATACATGCTATATATCATTCATTAAGCCTCAGCGAGCTTTATTTCATCCTAAGCGAGAGACAGGGCTACGTTTAGGCTGGAGTACCATAAGCCAACGCTTTCCCTCGAATCTCGCTTTTGACATAAATCTACATGCAAAGCATGGTACTATTCACTAAGTCTCAGTGAGCCTTTTATTATCCTGGGCGAGAGACATGTCTGTATCAGATGACGTAACATACTCGAATGCTTTTTCTCTTGAAATCCAGTTTCGATATAAATTCAAACTTTAAAAGTAGAAATTAGGCCTTCTAACTTCAACTTTTCTAGAAAAAAAGGAAAACCAGAAATGTCTAAATGTGGAAGTTTTTGTCCTGACAATTGTCATTAATTTGTCGACTTTTCAACCTCACGTTTGACTAGAACGGTGCAAATTAGGAACCTCTGACATCAACTTTTCGTAGTTAGCTTTCGGTTCGAAAAGTAGAAACGTGAGAGTTTTTTTCTTGACGATTGTCGATTTTTTTTTTCGACTTTTCGATCGAGAATATAGGATAAGACTCAAAATAAAGCATAAAAACAGAAATTTTCGACCTCTCCGAGAAGTCCAAAAGTTGAAAAGAATAAAAAAAAATGAAAAGTCGAAAAGTCCAAATAAGTCGATTTCCTCCTAGTAGGAAATATAATCGTGGAAAATTTCTTCCTTATCACCGTCTAAACCGGATTCGAGATCTTGTAGGTAACACCCCTGTCCGTTTTTCTTTAATAAAATACAGAGTAAAAAAGGGTCAGTTTTTGGCAGTGTAAAGCTCTTTTCACAAGATCCAAGCCAGTGTTCATCTTAAAGGGCGTTCGATTGCCTTTAAATTCATGCAAGGTCAATAATATCATTAGCAATAAACCTTTCGACAAATCTGCATTGATTAAAACAACCACCGAAATTCTGGACGTCCTTACATGGGGGTTACCGTCTTCACTTAAAAACAAATAGTTCCGAAAAACCCATGAATACAATGCAGCAGTGGTCTGCCATAGCGCAGAACAGCATTTTACACTTCTAGCTATCACAAAGACTCGAAAAGGCCATGCCAAAGGGAGAAACATAAACTATTAATGGAACTACTCTAGGGTCTAGACTAAATAAAAGAGAGGTTGGGATCTTAAAAAGACTTTAGAGGAGTAGTGATCTCACTTGAATTTACTAGTAGGTCTTTCACAACAAGAGGCCCATGAGGGCCTGAGACGCTCTACTTGTAATCAAGTTTTTCGTCATAATAATCTGATATATAAGGAAGTAAATTGCTTAAAGAAGAATGCATAAAATGAACATTACAAATTGGACTTTACTTGCTTTATTATTATCAGCAACAATTCTTAAGGCCCCCCTTCCCGTGTTTCATGACGGATCCACTCCATTTCCAAAAGGAAGTTTCCTTATGAACCTACAATCATCCATTGAAATTTTCATCAAAATAGGATAATAAAAGTTGACTTGATTACATAAACAGGATTGTTTTGCAAGACAATCCATAAGGCCACATTTCCTGTGTTTTCTGATTGATCAATTTCATTTCCAAAAGGAACTTTCCTTACAACCCTACAATCGTCTTGTGAAATTTTAAAGACAATCTTACAATGACTGTGACCTTCATCACATACCCAAGAATGTTTTGAATGATAATCTGCAAGGCCCCCTTTCCTGTGTTCCAATGCCACATTTATTCCATGCATCTTTGAAGAGAATCCGATAAAACTCTTGACTTTATTGTGTTAACAAAGATATCAAAATTAAGTTCTCATAAGGTCCCTTTTCACAGCGATACTTTACTGTTTGTTTCATCATTCTGTGAAAGTTGAAAAGTGAATCCGATGAAATATAGGGACTTCATTATGTTTACTAGAATATTTAAAAAAAAATCCATATGACCCCTTTTTACATGATACTTGATGGATCGTACCCAGTACTGAAAAGAACCATTGAAGTGATTGTACAATAATTCAGTGAAATTTTGAAGTGAATCTAGTGAAATCAAGGGACATCATTGTGTAAACTAGAATATTTAAGAAAGTTTTCATAAGGCCCCTTTTCATGTGACACTTGCAATATCAGATCCACTGTCAAAGTCAACAATTGTAATGATAGTAGAATCAATATGTGTAATTTGTGGAATTAATTGTGTTAATGAGGATTTTATAGACCCAATTTACAAAAGAACAATCCAAATGGTGGTACAATCATTCTATTAAAGTTTGAAGAGAATCTGATAAAGACTGAGGACATTCTTGTGTTAATGAGGATTAGGTAATAATTTTTCATACAGCCTCTTTTCCTGTGATACTAAAAAGATCTAGCCTTAGTTGGAAAGAAACAATCCTAATTATGGTACAAACATTCGGTGAAAAGTTTAAACAGAATCCGATGAAAACTGTGGACTTTATTCTGGTACAAGGATTTTTAGATTAAATTTCATAAGAATCCTTTTCCTGTGATACTTGACAGATCATGTCTAATGTCAATATCAATAAATTGTAATCATAGTACAATCGTTCTTTGAAAGTTTGAAGAAAATCAAATGAAAGTTCTGGACTTGGTAACAAGGATTATAGATGAAATTCTCAAAAGGCCCCTTTCTCATGATGCTAGACAGATCAGACAAAAGAAAGGAAACAATCCTAATGATGGTACAAACATTCTGTGGAAGTTTGAACAGAATCCAATGAAAACTTTGGACTTTATTGTTCTACAAGGATTTTAGAATTAAATTTCTAAGGGCTTCCTTTCTGTGATACTTGACGGATCAGATCTAATGTCAACACCAACAATCATTATTATTGTACAATTATTTTTTGAATGTTTGAAGAAAATCCGATGAAAGCTATGGACTTGGTAACAAGGATTTTTAGATGAAATTTTCAAAAGGCCCCTTTTCATGTGTTTCTTGACAGTTCAAACCCTGTTATGAAAAGAATGATCGTTATGACCTTCCAATCATTCTGTGAAAGTTTCAACAAATTCTGATCAAAGCAGTGGGCTTCATTATACTAACAGTAATTTTTTGATAAAATTTTCATAAGGCCCTTTTTCCTTTGTAACTTAATGGATCTGAACTAATTCCAAAGGGAACTATACTTACAAAACTATAATTATTCTGTTTGAGTATGAAGACAACAACATGAAATCTGTGGACTATATAATATTAATTAAGTTTTTTTTAATGAAATTTTCATAAGGCCCCTTTTCCAATGTTTCTTAATGGTTCAAACCCAATTTGAAAGGAACAATCCTTATGATGGTACAATCATTCTGTGAGAATTTGAAGTCAATCGGGTGAAATCTGCGGCCATGATGTGTTAACTTAGATTTTTTTATCAAATTTTCCGAAAGGAACAATCCATGTAATGGTAAAATCATTCTGTGGATGTTTGAAGAGAACCCGATGAAAACTTAGGACTCTAGAGTGTTAACTATGATTTTTCAATTAAATTTTAATGAGGCTCCCTTTCCCCTGTTTCTTGACAGATAATACCCAATTTCGAAAGGAACAATCCTTATGATGGTGCAATCATTCTGTGAAAGGTTGAAGAGGATCCGATGAAAACTGTGCACTCTAGAGTGTTAACGAAGATCTTTCAATTGAATTTTAATTGGGTTCCTTTTCCTGTGTTACTTGACGGATCATACCGAATTTTAAAATGAACGATCCTTATGATGGAACGATCATTCTGTGAAAGTTTAAAGAGAAACCGATTGAAACTGTTGAATCTAGATTATTTATGATTAATGATTTTTTTTAATCAAATTTTCAAAAGGCCCCTCTTCCCGTGTTTCTTGACAGACAATACCCAATTTCGAAAGGAACGATCCTTATGATGATACTACCGATGAAAACTGTGGACTCTAGGGTGTGGATTTGAATAGATTTTTCAACTTAATTTTATTAAGGCCTCTTTACCGTGTTTCTTGACAGATAATACCCAATTACGAAAGGAATGATCCTTATGATGGTACAATCATTCTGAGAAAGTTTGAAGAGAATCTGATGAAAACTGTGAACTCTAGAGTGTTAACGAATTTTTTTATTCAAATTTTAATAAGGCCACTTTTCCCGTATTTCTTGACGGATCTGAACCAATTTCGAAAGGAACGATCCTTATGATGGTATAATCATTCTGGGAAAGTTTGAAGTGAATCCGTTGGAAACTCTGGACTCTAGTTTGTTGAGAGGCTTTTTAATAGACTTCTCAATCAAATTTTCATAGGGCCACTTTTCCCCCATTTCTTCACAGATTTGGCCCAATATCGAAAGGAATGATCCTTATAATGGTACAATCATTCTGAGTAAGTTTGAAATGAATACGCTTAAAACTGTGGACTCTGGAATTTTAAAAAGGATTTTGTAATTTTGTAATTGAATTTTCAAACTAAGCCCCTCTTCCCATGTTTCTTGATCGAGCGGATTCAATTTAGTCAGGAAAGATCCTTTTGATCCTTTTTTATCCTTTTGATGGTACTACCATCCATAGAAAGTTTGAAGAGAATCAGATGAAAACTGTGGACTCAAGAGAGTCAATGAGGATTTCTTGCCGGATCGGACCCATTTTCGGAAGGGTCGGTCGTTATGATCGTACAATCATTCTCAGAAATTTTGAAGTGAATCCGATGAAAACTGTGTTTGAACAAGGATTTTTAATTAGATTTTAATTAAGCCCTTTTTCCCCATGCTTCTTGACTGATCGGACCCATTTTCTAAAGGAACGATCCTCATGATTGTACAATGAAAAAGTTTGAAGAGAATCCGATAAAAAAAAGTGGAAAAAAGACGGTTCTTCTACTTTTGCTAGAATAGCTAAAACAAAAAAAACATCGTTCATGACCTTTGAATTTTGGTCTCAAAACATAGAAATATGAATGGGGATAGAGCAATAAAGGGGTCATATATCAACGAATATTGTATAATATGCTACAACATCTTAACCACGTGTAATTTTATAAAGGCCGAAATTCTGGGGTCTGACCAGGACGATGTTGTTGTTGTTTTTCTTGATGTGTATGTAGAATAATAACGCAGTTAATTTATCCCATGAACAATTAGACCTACCGAACAATTATAAAAAGATCCACCAATTTCGACTTTTCGACTTCTTGGGAAGGTCGAAAGGTTTCAGTTTTTAAGTTGGAATGCGGAGCAATTCCAACTTAGATTTAACAAAACCGCAAAACGAACACAAGACAATTTCATTTCGGGTTTCATGATAACATATATCATGCGATCTCTTAGATATGAATACACCTCGGGTTACTTCTCATCTCAACTTGCCACAATAATACGGCACATGTAAAGCATGATATAAAAAATCATTTAGAGAATTCTAAACCTGCTTTAGTTTGTTTTCAAATTTTGAAAAATAAGGTAATAATCAGTGCAGTAATTTGTTTTGGGGTTTTTTTGTGTGTGATTCGCCGTCCCGTTTTTGGTAATCACGTGATCTCAAGTGGCATGTGGTAGTCATGTGACCATAGGCAATGTTTACAAATATGGATCAGGTCGCAAATGCATTTTTACAATAATCACGCCGCCCAGAGCTTTAAAACATTCTAGAGCGATTAAGGGGGTCGTAGGCATCAAGCAAACGCGATTATTGTGGGATTTACAGCTTTTACTGAATAAAATCAAACAGATGCAAAACGAAAGTATAAGATTTTGAAAATTAGAACGTATACATATCAACTTCCGGTTTCTACTTATTTACTAAATAAATACGCTTTATTATATCGTTATTTACAAGTTTAGATAAAAAATAACACATCAAACCTTTAACAAGTTTCATCAAGCATTCAAGTTAAGATTTTTTACGGTTCTAAAGCCGAATAACCGCGCGACTACAGGGCACCGAAGATAATTTGATACTATCTTCATCATACTATAGGAATTTTTAGGAAAAGGGCAAAATGTGCAAACAATAACGTTACAATAACGTTAACATCTTTTTTTTTCTTGTGAATTTTACTCACAGCGCTTTAAATATTCTTTATCCTAAGTCTAAACCGGTATATCAAATCGATCACCCTGAAACAAATTTCCGCGCATTTCCGCAAATTTCCACGTATACCCATAAACTTGATGTGAAAATCTACGTGAGTTTAGTATAATCGTTACAGAATTGGCCGAGTTGAGGGTCAAATAATCATCGAGGTCATTGAGATCTTACTGTAGAAGCCGTTATTCTCTGTTTTCAAGACTCTAAAAGGAGTTCAGGTATTACAGTTGATCAAAAGGAGTATATTATGCTTGAAAATTCTAATTTTGCTGTGCTTGACACGAGCTTATAACCCATTTCAACATGATAAAATTTTAGACCAGTCCAAATTCAAAGAAGTAGCAGACGACAATTGTAAGTTGGTGAAATCTTTAAAATCCTGGTCTTTTTGGACAGAAAACATTGCGGATAATGAAGAAATTGCTTGTAACAAGTAATTTATTCATTTTCCACAATGTTTTCCAAAGCTTTCATAATGAGGGTCATTGGAAAGCGTCACTGTCTGGGAATGGGTTTAGACAATGCTAGTTTTTGATTTCTGTTTGTTGTTTTATGTTTTGTGCGTTATTCACTCACATATGTACACGAATGGGAATTAAAGGAGGGAGGCTTACTCGGAGAGTAATAAATGAATTGGAACCGAACTCCCCAGTTATGACCCTTTCAGCGCATTCTAACTCCTCAGTACTTTCAGTTCTTTGATTATGTTCTAATTTGAGTTATCATGTTTTCGAGATCGAAAAGTCGATTTTTTTGACAATTGTCAAGAGAAAAACTTCCTCTTCTTCACTTTTCGACCTGGAAGTTGAATGTGAAAAGTTACGATAAGTAGTTCCTCATTTCCATTTTTTTATACATACGTGAGGTCGGAAAGTCGAAAGTTTTATGACAATTGTCAAGTCAAGAACTTCAACTTTTCTACTTTTTGCAGTATAATCTTTACTAAAAAAAGTGAAAGATTGTGCGCCTAATTTCTACTTTGGGAGTTCCTTTTTGGTCGAACAGTGGATGGTGGAAACAGGATTCCGTAGTTACCATTTATCAATCGTTAACGCCAGCCCTGGTCAAACTTCGTTGCATGTGAAGGCTAGCGGTGTAGTTTTTGACAGATTTTCTCACTTTCTTGCAGTCCGCTTCATTCCCAATTCACCTTTGTAGCGGGTTCAGTAAACACGCCAACATTTCGTCACATAACGTCATATGCGACAACTGATTTGAATTTAAAATCTGGCGCATAAATATGAGAGGTTTTCCGCTAGCAATCTATCTTTGTTTGGAAACTCTGTACGTCAAAAATGTTGGGTGCCACCAAGATGGCGGACGGGATTTGTTTATCGGGTAACTGTCATTTATTTCTAGTCAGAAATTATTGAATAGGCATTTTCATATAAAGTGTTTGATGTTGTCGTGAAGATATTAGGTTTGATAACCAACGAGTATAAACCTTTTGAAATGAAATAGTACCCTTTGTCTGTAATGTTGGACTGAACATGTTTTTTGTGACGTAAAAGTCGAAGCGAGAGATTTTGACAAATCGGTCTGTATTTCTGAATGCAGAAGGTTCCTAACAAAAACACATGCCTAAAAGGGTAGAGAAATGACTCATCTCCACGACGATAAATAAATAGTTCGCGTCTTTACTCTTCTTTTGTTGCAATTAAGCTTTGAAAATTCGTATGATGTACTTTTCTGTGCAAACTGAAACGAATTTCTGTATGGGGCCAGATAGGATCCAAAAAGTCTGTACGCTTGGGATAAGAGAACAAGACCGTATAAATTTAGCTTGTCACAGAACTACAAGTAAACATCCGTTATAACTATCAAAATTCACTTTTATTTGTCGTTATAGTGCTTCAACAGTGGATGTATATTATGGTTAACTTTCCGTCTGCCTATTAACTTTTTTAGTCTTGGATCTGGTGGATAATCGTCACCTTCTATTCCTGGGTTAGGACATCTTTTTAGATATCTAGTCCCGTTGACAAGATCGATATACTTTTTCTCCTACACCGCGATTCCGTATTGCACTTAGACATCACGTTTTTGATGTTAAACACAGTGTTATAAAGTACTCTTGTTATGTTAAACCGACACAAAATCTATAATTAGGGAGGGTCACGAATTTCCTAATGTTTTTTTATAGATTTGTCTTTTAATAACACCTTATTGCAGTCAACCGTCATAGTGAAATTAGACTTGCTGTGACAGTTAAGCATCTGATCCCAGGCTGTTAAAGTATTTTCAAATATGACATTTTCGAAACTACCGAAGAATGACACCATCAGACTTGGCAATTGATTCTTGTATTTGAAATAGGCGAACTCAAAGAAATAACGAGAACAGAACCTGGACGAAAAAAAAAAGATCGAAGTATAACTAAGGAGGACGGACCCGATACCAAATGATAAACATGACTACACAAACAGTGGATCTCGTAGGCATGTTAAACACCATGTTTAAATGTTAGCTTATGTAACTTTTAGAAAAAAAAGACCAGCCCGAAAGCAACTGTTACTCAAAGTATCTTTCAACTGAATTGGTATATATGTCACCCGCTGAAATGCAATATGCGTGTAGTTGACTTTCTGGAAAATTGTGATGACTCAGAATTGAGACGGTCGACCTGTATTAATAGTGGATCGTGCATCCTCAGGTTGTCACTAGGAAAACATAAATATTTCTACGATCTGAAATTCTAGCTGATCGGCAGATTTTGTTTTTTTTGAATGGGTTTTTACGCCTCTTTCAAAAAACTTTCAGTAATATCGCGGCGGCTGGAGCACCTAACAATGGCTTCCTGGTATTTCTCACACCAGTACCACCATCACATCCTTTCCTAGCCTCAAGCTGCTATCCCACATAGGTCTACGATTTTCGAACAATTGGTGGGAGACAAATAGTCGGAAAGGATGAGTGCCGCCGTCGGGGATCGAACCTGGGACCTTTAGATTGACAGTCCGACACGCTACCAACTGCGCTATGACGGCTGATCGGCAGGAGGCATGTAGATTTTTGCTTCTGTAAAGATCAACTGCGAGGAAAACAAGAGGCCCATAAGGGCCTGAGACGCTCTACTGGTTATCAAGTTTCCGTTAAAGAAATCCGATATCTAAGGAAGTAAATTACTCAAAGAAGAATGCATAAAGTAAAAAAAAGAATTTTATCCCCTTTATCATTTTAAGCAACAATCCTCAAGGCCCCCTTTCCCATGACGGATTCACTCCATTTCCAAAAGAAAGTTACCTTATGACCCTACAATCATTCCGTGAAATTTTCATCAGAATCTGACAATAATTGTGGACTTTATCACATAAACAGGATTGTTTTGAACGGAAATCAGTAAGGCCCCTTTTCCTGTGTTTTCTGATGGATCAGTTTTATTCAAAAAGAAACTTTCCTTACAACCCTACAATTGTCCTGTGAAATTTAAAAGACAATTTGATAATGATTGTGATCTTCATCACATACACAAGAATTTTTGAATGTTAATCTGTAAGGCCCCTTTTCCTGTGTTTCGAATGCCACAATTATTCCATGCATCTTTGAAGAGAATCTGATAAAACTGTTGACTTTATTGTGTTAACAAAGATATTAAATACAAGTTCTCATAAGGCCCCTTTTCCCGTGATATATATTTTACTGTTGGTTTTGTCATTCTGTGAAAGTTAAAAGTGAATCCTATGAAATATTGGGACTTCATTATGGAAACTAGAATATTTTAACAAGAGGACCATGATGGTCCTTAATCGCTCCCCTGAGTATGATGGTTCATGGCTTTATGATATAAACAAAATGGCAAAGCCCTCTGTCTAATTATTTTGGAGAAGATGTTTACAGATTTCTCTTTTAATCCTAGGTATATTGAAGATCCCACCATATAGCACTAATTTCCTGAATACGGTAATGCTTTGAAGAACAGACATCAATACATACCAAGTATAAAAGCTGTAAGCCTAATGGTTTAGGAGAAGGTTTTCAAAGATATCATTATTTATTCCTAACTAAAATTAGGGATTGCACAGAAAAGGTTTTTTTATGTAATTTGGTAGAGGGTCAATGGCTGATGATATGTACCAAATATCAAAGCTCTATTCTTTATGGTTTGGGAGAAGAAGATTTTCAAAGATTTCCTTCTTTATTCCTTTGTAAAATCAGGAATCGCACAGAAAAGGGCTAATTTTCAGAGTATGATATTGCTTTGAAGTATTTTGGTAGACGGTCAATATATTATGATATGTGCAAAATATAAAAGCACTAGGCCTTATGGTTTTGGAGAAGAAGATTTTTAAGTTTTCCTTCTTTAATTCTATGTAAAATCAGGGATCGCCCGGAAAAGGGCTAATTTTCAGAATAGGGTAATTCTTTGAAGTATTTTGGTAGAGGGTCAATAGATGATGATTTGTACTAAATATCAAAGCTCTAGGCCTTATGGTTTGGGAGAAGAAGATTTTAAAAGATTTCCTTCTTTATTTCTATGTCAAATCAGGGATTGCCAAGAAGTGGGCTAATTTTCAGAATATGGTAATTCTTTAAAGTATTTTGGAAGAGGGTCAATAGATGATGATTTGTAACAAATATCAAAGCTTTAGGCCTTATGGTTTGGGAGAAGAAGATTTTCAAAGATTTCTTTCTTTATTTCTATGTAAAATCAGGGATCACAAAGAAAAGGGCTAATTTTCAGAATATGGTAATTCTTTGAAGAATTTTGGTAGAGGGTCAATAGATGAAGATGTGTACCATATATCAAAGCTCTAGGCCTTATTGTTTGGGAGAAGAAGTTTTTCAAAGATTACCTTCTTTATTTCTATGTAAAATCATGGATCACAAAGAAAAGGGCTAAGATTCAGAATACGGTAATTCTTTGAAGTATTTTGATAGAGGGTCAATAGATGAAGATATGTACCATATATCAAAGCTCTAGGCCTTATGGTTTTGGAGAAGAAGATTTTTAAAGATTTTCTTCTTTATTTCTATGTAAAATCAGGGATCGCCCAGAAAAGGGCTAATTTTCTGAATACAGTTATTCTTTGAAGTATTTAGGTAAAGGGTCAATAGGTGAAGATGTATACCATATATCATAGCTCTAGGCCTTATGGTTTGGGAGAAGAAGATTTTTAAAGATTTCCTTCTTTATTTCTATGAAAAATCAGGTATCATTAAGAAAAGGGCTAATTTTCAGAATACGTTAATTCTTTGAAGTATTTTGGTAGAGGGTCAATAGATGATGATTTGTACTAAATATCAAAGCTCTAGGCCTTATGGTTTGGGAGAAGAAGGTTTTCAAAGATATCATTATTTATTCCTTAGTAAAATTAGGGATTGCACAGAAAAAGGCTAATTTTTAATCCATTTGGTAGAGGGTCAAAAGTTGATGATTTGTACCAAATATTAAAGCTCTAGGCTTTATGGTTTGGGAGAAGAAGATTTTCAAAGATTTCTTTCTTTATTTCTATGTAAAATCATGGATCACAAAGAAAAGGGCTAAGATTCAGAATATGGTAATTCTTTGAAGTATTTTGGTAGAGGGTCAATAGATGAAGATGTGTACCATATATCAAAGCTCTAGGCCTTATTGTTTGGGAGAAGAAGTTTTTCAAAGATTACCTTCTTTATTTCTATGTAAAATCATGGATCACAAAGAAAAGGGCTAAGATTCAGAATACGGTAATTCTTTGAAGTATTTTGATAGAGGGTCAATAGATGAAGATATGTACCATATATCAAAGCTCTAGGCCTTATGGTTTTGGAGAAGAAGATTTTTAAAGATTTTCTTCTTTATTTCTATGTAAAATCAGGGATCGCCCAGAAAAGGGCTAATTTCTTGAATACAGTTATTCTTTGAAGTATTTTGATAGAGGGTCAATAGATGAAGATATGTACCATATATCAAAGCTCTAGGCCTTGTGGTTTTGGAGAAGAAGATTTTTAAAGATTTCTTCTTTATTTCTATGTAAAATCAGGGATCGCCCAGAAAACGGCTAATTTTCTGAATACGGTTATTCTTTGAAGTATTTAGGTAAAGGGTCAATAGGTGAAAATGTATACCATATATCAAAGCTCTAGGCCCTATGGTTTGGGAGAAGAAGATTTTTAAAAATTTCCTTCTTTATTTCTATGAAAAATCAGGTATCATTAAGAAAAGGGCTAATTTTCAGAATACGGCAATTCTTTGAAGTATTTTATTAGAGGGTCAATAGATGATGATTTGTACTAAATATCAAAGCTCTAGGCCTTATGGTTTGGGAGAAGAAGATTTTTAAATATTTCCCTCTTTATTTCTATGTAAGATCAGGGCTCACAAAGAAAAGGGCTGATTTTCCGAATTCGGTAATTCTTTGAAGTATTTTGGTAGAGGGTCAATAGATGAAGATGTGTACCATATATCAAAGCTCTAGGCCTTATGGTTTGGGAGTAGAAGATTTTTAAAGATTTCCTCCTTTATTGCTATGTAAAATCAGGGGTCGCCCAGAAAAGGGCTAATTTTCAGAATACAGTAATTCTTTGAAGTATTTTGGTAGAGGGTCAATAGATGATGATGTATACCAAATATCAAAGCTCTAGGCCTTATGGTTTGGGAGAAGAAGATTTTTAATGATTTCCTTCTTTATTTCTATGTAAAATCAGGTATCGCCCAGAAAAGGGCTAATTTTCAGAACACGGTAATTCTTTGAAATATTTTGGTAGAGGGTTAATAGAAGAAGATGTGTACCAAATATCAAAGCTATAGGCCTTACCGTTTAGGAGGAGAAGATTTTTTTAAGTTTTTTCACTCCGTTGCCATGGCAACCAGAGTTCTTTATGGATTTCAATTCTTTGAAGTATTTTGAAAGAGCATGATCTAAGGATCATTTCTGTGAAGTTTTGTTGAAATTCAATGGTTAGTTTAGGAGGAGAAGATTTTTTTGTAAATATGAACGGACGGACAGACGGACGGACGGACGGACGGACGACGGACGATGACCGATCACAATAGCTCCTCCAGAGCACTTCGTGCTCAGGGGAGCTAAAAAGCGATTTATCCCCTTTATCATTTTAAGCAACAATCCTCAAGGCCCATTTTCCCATTTTTCATGACGGATCCACTCCATTTCCAAAAGAAAGTTACCTTATGACCCTACAATCATTCTGTGAATATTTCATCAGAATCTGACAATAATTGTGGACTTTATCACATATACAGAATTGTTTTGAATGAAAATCAATAAGGCCCCTTTTCCTGTGTTTTCTGATGGATCCATTTCATTCAAAAAGGAACTTTCTTTACAACCCGACGATTGTCCTGTGAAATTAAAAAGACAATTTGATTGTGATCTTCATCACATACACAAGAATGTTTTGAATGATAATCTGTAAGGCCCCTTTTCCTGTGTTTCGAATGCCACAATTATTCCATGCATCTTTGAAGAGAATCCAAAAAAACTGTTGACTTTATTGTGTTAACAAAGATATTAAATACAAGTTCTCATAAGGCCCCTTGTCCCGGGATATATATTTTAATGTTGGTTTCATCCTTCTGTGAAAGTTAAAAGTGAATCCAATGAAATATTGGGAATTCATTGTGTTTACTAGAGTATTTAAAAAAAATCATATGGCCCCTTTTTACATGATACTTGATGGATTGTACCCAGTTCTGAAAAGAACCATTTAAGTGATTGTACAATCATTCTGTTAAATTTTGAAGTTAATCCGGTGAAATCAAGGGACATCATTGTGTTAACCAGAATATTTAAGAAAGTTTTTCATAATGTCCCTTTTTATGTGACACTTGCCATAACCAGATCCACTGTCAAAATCAAAAATTAGAATGATGGTACAATCAATCTGTGTAATCTGTGGAATTTATTGTGTTAATGAGTTTATAGTGAAATCTTCATAGGGCCCCTTTTTTCATGATACTTTACAGAACAAACCAAATTTCAAGAGGAACAATTCTAATGAAGGTACAATCATTATTTAAAAGTTAAAGAGAATCAATGAAAACACGCCCGGTAATCTCGGGCTCCATCTCTTTTTGTAGAACAGTGCAAAATGGAGACAATGATACTTCCGATATGGAGCCAAGGACCGGAACTGAACAGAAAAGGTAAATAAAACGGTGCACCTCGCGTACAATTTGATATCTTATTAACCTATTATAAATTTTCCCAAAACGTCCAGGGTTTCATACCAGGCACATAGAAATGATTATATTATCCGTTGGCGGTGATAGATTTAGAAAATAATTCCGTTTGTGAATAGAAACTTGAATCAAAGTTTGAACATCGGACCCGATCAAACACGAAAATGCGTGTTGAAATCGTTCAAATCCATGTAATCAACAGTTCTGAAAGATTTAAGTGGCAATGACTGTGAAATAATTGATAACGTGTTGATATACAATAATGTTACCACAAAGAACTGCGTTTCCTACCCCTTTTGCGGATTTTTTCAGATGAGAAGGAGACCAATTTGCGGTGCGGGAGACAAGATTCAGAGGGAGAGGCGATGCATATAAAAGAATACAGTGAATGATTTTCTAGGACTGTAACTTTATGCATATTACAGGACACTTTTTCTTTCCCTTTTACACAGTAAATGTGTCTCTCAGACTCTCTAGAACAGCCATATTTATATCTGGTCTATATTTTTCTCCTTTCTCCAAACTGACTTATCGGGCCACAATGGTGAATATAAAGTGAACGCGTAATAATTTTTGTAAATCTTTTCTAACGAAACATTTTCAAAGTAAATCAAATAGCTAATTTGAGAATTCAGGTCATCACAAAGTTTGAAAATACGCTTGGTTCTTAGAAATATGTATAGCGGAAGGAGTTCAGATCTGCAATAAACGGACGTTCTGTGCCTTATACGTTGTAAAAACTCTATAACAACACCGGTGGTTTATTAGAAATTTAACACTTCTTTAAAGGGGGCGGGTGTTAATTACAGGCTACAGATGTTAAGACGGAAAATGGGAAGGGGGGGGGGGGGAGGCGAAGATTTACTTCGACTGCAAAGAGCAGGTGGTTCATGACTAGAATGAATTTACATTATACATAGTATACAGTTAGTAACATCGTGAAATTGACATTTACATCGATCAAAACCATTCAAAATCACTCACACAGCGCTCCAATCATTCATTTCAAACATTCACTCAAACCATTAAAAAAAGCTCAAAATAGTTCAAAAATATTTAAAAACCGTCCAAAATGCGCAGCATTTCATTCAAATCGATAACAATTTTCCAAAATTTTTACTAGCAGTTGTGGGTTTTAAAGCGTTTGGTTGGTCCGTGAAGACACACCGAACACAATATCAAGTATATTTTTAAAAAAGGAGGTAAAAATATTGCAAATTGGACGAAATTAGTGATCTTGGATTACATACTTTTAATTTAATTCAAATCTCGCTCCTCCCACTCATTCAATTTCATTCCGAAATCATTCCCAAATCATTCAAAAAATGTCAATTTCACGGTGTTATTAACTTAAGCAGTGAATTTTTTTACCTTTTGACATAATCTAGGATACAGCGCCTTCTAAATATAAAGAAAAAAACTTTAAGCAAACCTATCATCTAAGCATTGAACCATCACAAAAGGGGACATTTGGTTAAGAACAGTTACATTCGCCCTCTATTGAATTCATTGTGGCATTGATTTGTTTGTGTGGGATTGGGGTTTATTACAGGTTATAAGTTTTCCGAAAATCATACAAAAAGGGTCGACTTTGACGTACGAAGAGGGGCTAGGGTTACATAAGAGTGTGGGGTTCTATTAGAGGTTTTACAGTGCATTTATATATGCATCGCCTCTCCCTCTGAACCTTGTCTCCCGCACCGCATCCTGGTCTCCTTCTCATCTGAGAAAATCTGCAAAAGGGGTAGAAAAACGCAGTTCTTTGTGGTAACATTATTGTATATCAACACGTTATCATTCATTTCACAGTCATTGCCACTTAAATCTTTCAGAACTGTTGATTACATGGATTTGAACGATTTCAACACGCATTTTCGTGTTTGATCGGGTCCGATGTCCAAATTTTGATTCAAGTTTCTATTCACAAACGGAATTATTTTTTAAATCTATCACCGCCAACGGATAATATAATCATTTCTATGTGGTATGAAACTCTGGACGTTTTGGGAAAATGTATGATAGGTTAATAGGATATCAAATTGTACGCGAGGTGCACTGTTTTATTTACCTTTTCTGTTCAGTTCCGGTCCTTGGCTCCATATCGGAAGTAGCATTGTCTCCAATTTGCACTGTTCTCCAAAAAGAGATGGAGCCCGAGATTGCCGGGCGTGTGAAAACAGTGGACTGAATTGTGTCAAGAATTTTTGTAACAAATTTTTCATACGGCCCCTTTTCCGTGAAACTTAACAAATCAGACCCAATGTACAAAGGAACAATCTTAATGATAGTTTGAAGAAAATGATTAAGACTGAGGACTTTATTATGATAATGATGTTTTGTAATAACATTTTTATAAGGTCCCTTTTCTTGTTTCTTTTAACCAATCAGACCTAATTTACAAACGAACAATCCAAATGATGGTACAACCATTCTATTAAAGTTTGAAGAGATTCTGATAAAGACTGAGGGCATTGTTGTGTTTATGAGGATTTGGTAATAATTTTCATACAGCCCCTTTTCCTATGATACTAGACAGATCAGGCCCAATTTGGAAAGAAACAATCCTTATGATGGTACAAACATTTTGTGAAAGTTTGAACAGAATCTGATGAAAACTGAAGACTTTATCTTGGTCTAAACTTTTTAAAATAAAATTTTCATGAGGCTCCTATTGCTGTGATACTTGAAGGATCAGGTCTCATGTCAGCATCAACAATCGTGATTATTGTACAATGATCCTGTGAAGGTTTGAATAAAATCAAATAAAAGCTGTGGACTTGGTTACAAGGATTATAGATAAAATTCTCAAAAGGCCTCTTTTCTCATGATACTAGACAGATCACGCCTAATTTGAAAAGAAAGAATCCTCGTGATGGAATAATCATTCTGTGAAAGTTTTAACAGAATCTGATGAAAACTGTTGACTTTATTGTGGTACAATGATTTTAAAATTAAATTTCATAATGCTCCTTTTCGTGTGATATTTTTACGGATCAGGTATAATGCAAACATCAACAATCATTATTATTGTACAATTATTCAGCGAATGTTTGAAGAAAATCCGATGAAAGCTCTGGACTTGGTAACAAGGATTTATAAATGAAATTTTCATAAGGGCCCTTTTCCTGTGTTTCTTGACAGTTCAAACCCTGGTATACAAAGAATGATAGTTATGACCTTCCAATCATTCTGTGAAAGTTTCAACAAAATCTGATCAAAGCTGTGGGCTTCATTGTGTTAACAGGGTTTTATTAATCAAATTTTCATATAGCCCCTTTTCCCATGTTACTTGATTGATCTGAACTAATTCCAAAGGGAACTCTTCTTACAAAAGTATGATTATTTTGTTTGAGTATAAAGACAACCCCATCTCATCTGTGGACTAACAAGCATTAATTAAGATTTTTTAATTGAATTTTCCTAAGGCCCCTTTTCTTATGTTTCTCAATGGATCAGACCGAATTTGAAAGGAACAATACTTATGATGGTACAATCATTATGTGAAAGTTTTAAGACAATCAGGTGAAATCTAGGGCCATGATGTGTTAACTAAGATTATTTTTATTAAATTTTCATAGGGCCCCTTTTCCCATGAAACTTGGTGGATCAAACCTACTTCCGTAAGGAACAATCCATTTAATGAAATAATAATTCTGGGAATGTTTGAAGAAAATTTGTTGAAAACTATGGACTTTTTCAATCCATTTTTATCTGGCCCCTTTTTCCCGTGGTCCTTGACTGATCATATCAAATTTTGAAAGGAACAATTCTTATGGTGGTACAATCATTCTGTGAAAGTTTGAAGTCAATCACATGAAAACTGTGAACTCTAGAGTGTTAACAAAGATCTTTGAATTAAATTTTAATAAGGCCCCTTTTCCTATGTTTCTTGAGGGATCATATCCGATTCCAAAAGGAACAATCCTTATGATGTTACAATCATTCTGTTAAAGTTTGAAGTCAATCAGGTGAAATCTAGGGCCATGATGTGTTAACTAAGATTTTTTTTATTAAATTTTCATTGGGCCCCTTTTCCCATGAAACTTGGTGGATCGAACCTACTTCCGAAAGGAACAATCCATTTAATGAAATAATCATTCTGGGAATGTTTGAAGAGAATTTGTTGAAATGTATGGACTTTTTCAATCCAGTTTTTATCGGACCCTTTTTTCCCGTGGTCCTTGACTGATCATACCAAATTTTGAAAGGAACAATTCTTATGGTGGTACAATCATTCTGTGAAAGTTTGAAGTCAATCAGATGAAAACTGTGGACTCTAGAGTGTTAACAAAGATCTTTGAATTAAATTTTAATAAGGCCCCTTTTCCTATGTTTCTTGAGGAATCATATCCGATTCCGAAAGGAACAATCCTTATGATGGTACAATCATTCTGTGAAAGTTTGAAGTCAATCAGGTGAAATCTAGGGCCATGATGTGTTAACTAAGATTTTTTTTATTAAATTTTCATTGGGCCCCTTTTCCCATGAAACTTGGTGGATCGAACCTACTTTCGAAAGGAACAATCCATTTAATGAAATAATCATTCTGGGAATGTTTGAAGAGAATTTGTTGAAATGTATGGACTTTTTCAATCCAGTTTTTATCGGACCCTTTTTTCCCGTGGTCCTTGACTGATCATACCAAATTTTGAAAGGAACAATTCTTATGGTGGTACAATCATTCTATGAAAGTTTGAAGTCAATCAGATGAAAACTGTGGACTCTAGAGTGTTAACAAAGATCTTTGAATTTAATTTTAATAAGGCCCCTTTTCCTATGTTTCTTGAGGAATCATAACCGATTCCGAAAGGATCACTGCTTATGATGGTACAATCATTCTGTGAAAGTTTGAAGAGAATCCGTTGAAAATTGTTGGCTCTAGATTATTAATGAGGATTTTTTATCAAAATTTTCATCAGGCCCCTTTTTCCTGTGTTTCTTGACGGATCATTCCCAATTTCGAAAGGAACGATCCGAATGATAGTACAATCATTCTGTGAAAGTTTGAAGTTTATCCGCTGAAAACTGTTGACTCCAGAGTGTTAACGAGGACTTTTTAAAAGATTTTTCGATTAAATTTTCATAAGGCCCCTTTTCCCGTGTTTCTTGGCGGATCATACCCATTTTCGAAAGGAACAATCCTTATGATGGTACAATCATTTTGTGAAAGTTTAAATACAATCTGATGAAAACTGTGGACTCTATCCCGTAAACGAGGATTTTTTTATTAAATTTTCATAAGGCCGTTTTCCCCGTGTTTCTTGACGGATCATACACTTTTTCGAAAGGAACGATTCTTATGATGTTACAATCATTCTGAGAAATTTTGAAGAGAATCCGATGAAAACTATGGACTCTATCCCGTAAACGAGGATTTTTATGAAATTTTAAATTAAATTTTCATAAGGCCCCTTTTCCCATGTTTCTTGACGGATCATCCCAAATTTCGAAAGGAACGATCCTAATGTTGGTTCAATCATTCCGTGAAAGTTTGAATTGAATCTGATGAAAACTTTAGATTCTTAAGTGTTAACGAGTATTTTTTAATTAAATTTTCATAAGGCCCCTTTTCCCATGTTTCTTGACGGATCATACCCATTTTCGAAAGGAACGATCCTTATGATGGAACAATCATTCTTTGAAAGTTTGAAGAGAATCCGATGAAAACTGTGGACTCTATCGCGTAAACGAGTATTTTTTAATTAAATTTTAATTAGGCGCCTTTTCCCATGTTTCTCGACGATTCTGACCCAATTTCGAAAGGAACGATCCTTATGATGGTACAATCATTCTGTGAAAGTTTGAAGGGAATCCGATGAAAACTGTGGACTCTATCGCGTAAACAATGAAAAGTTTAACGGACGGCCGACGGACGCACGCATGGACGCCGGACGGGAAAAAGCCATCGCTATAGCTCTAGTGGCCTTCGGCCAGTAGAGCTTAGAATAATTTTATAAGAGAATGCGGTTTTCCAGGGGCTTATAACATAGAGTACGTCAAAATACAGATGGTACATACGAAAATATTCATTTTCTGTCAAATTTTAAATGGCTGTCGGTATCGCAGAATTTCCGATAAGGCCATAAATGGTGTGAGGACTTTTTTTAAATCAATATTGCATGCTTCAAATGTCACCTTATAATTTGTGTTACAACATTTAAGTTGAAAGTTCTCATTCCTATTACCTCTCTTCTGACACCTTTTCCAGTTTTCCGCTTTTTCAGAACCATGAATTCATGGGAAAAGATGCAGTGTTCTTCTTCCCCACCAACGAAGTCACAGCAGTAGCAACTTAACATCTTCAAAATTAACCAGGACTGCAAACGTGAATACAAAGAAAGAAAATTGCACGGATATTTTGTATGAAATAAAATTCATTCCTATTAACCAATACCACGGTCACCCATTTCATAAACTAACGTCAGAATATGTGATAAGGCAGAAAATGAAAATACTTGTATGTTTTAAACAGCAGTTTACCCATCTTGCATATATCGACCCAATGCTTCAAACAAAAATGCAAGGACTATGATTTCAGATCACCGCCGCAGATCATAGCGCAGTCGGTAGCGCATCAGTCTCCTAATCTTCAATCATGGGATGTCATAGATTCGATCCCCGGCGGCGGCAAATATCCTTTCCGACATTGGTCTCTCACCAATGGCTGGATAATCGTAAACCTAAATATGATAACAGCTGGAGGCTAGGAAAGGGTGTAGTGTTAGTACTGGTGTGAGAAATACCGGGAATCCATTGTAAGGTGCTCCAGCCGCCGCGATATGACTGAAATATTGTTAAAAGTTGCGTTAAACCCCATTCAATCAATTGATTTCAGACCAGTCAAAATAATGCCTGATGATGCTTTCAGATTTAAGTAAGAAAAAGATTTAATAAAACTAGGTGATCTAGCTTCTACTGAACATGTGAAAGTTATAGAATTTCTTTGTTTTTAGATGCAAATTTTGTCTCCAGTCAATGGGTGGATAATCGTAACCTAAGTAGGTTGATCAGCTAGAGGCTCGGTAAGGATGTAGTGGTATTACTGGTTTGAGTGATAAAACAAATCAATCGTATGGTGCTCCAGCCGTCGTGACATGACTAAAATACTGTTTAACAAAGACTTAAAGAACAATCAATTATTCAAAAAATCTACATGCAAATGCACGTATTGACAACAGAATTCCATTGATAAAAATCCAAGAGTACATACACTTTGGTTCATATCTAGTCCCCAAACGTACAGAAATTCGTTTCACCGAACGGTACAGTAGGTAGGTTAGTTTCGATTTTTTACCGAACAGTACAGCATGTGATATTTCATAACGCAATTAAAACAAAATCAGAGTATAATAGCAAACTATTTATACAATATTGTAAAGTTAAGACATCATTCTACTCTTCTAGATATTTGTTTTTGTCAGGAACTTTCTGCATTCGGAAAAACAGACCGATTGGTTAAAATCTCTCGCTTCGATTTTCTACTTCACCAAAACAGCATGTTAAGATTAACATTACAGACAAAAGGTACTTTTTCATTTCAAACGGATGACACTCATTGATTCTCTAACCAAATGTGTTCACGACTATATCCAAGTCTTTGTATCAAAATGCATTTTCAATAGTTTCTGACTAGAAATAAATGACACTTACCTTATAAACAAGTACCGTCTTGGAAGCACCCAACATTTTTGACGTACACAGTTTCCATACAATGTCTATGGTTAAAGTAAAGAACGACAACTCTGTTTCGATATTGAGATTTCGTGAGTGTCAAGTGGTCATTCCAAATATAGATGTACAAGTTATAGTGAGTGATCAAAGGTCAATTTTATCTATGGAAAATTGACCTTTGATCACTCACTGTAACTTGTACATCTAGAGCTTCATGTTCATTTGTTTTAGCACGATTGTGATATTTGTTCAATGATTGATTGATTGTTGATTAATTGAGTGGGTGAGTGAGTGAGTGAGTGAGTAAGGGAGTGAATAAGACTTAACGCCACTTCTAACAGTATTTCAGTCATATCGCGGCGGCTGGAGTAGCTAACCGTGGAATCCTGGTATTTCATACACCGGTTCTACCACTACATCCTATCCGAGGCTCCAATCTGGTTTACGATTATCCACCCATTTGTTAGAGACTAATGTTGGAAAGGATATTCGCCGCGACCGTTTGCTCAATGAAACATTTTTTGTAAAAATGTAGAAATTGAATTAATTAAAACAAGAAACATACCTTCATCATAATATATCCCAGAGTATGAGATCACAATCCACATGAAAGCTGTAATCCCGAAAATTAGGGATGATATGCCAAACCAAATATTCTTCATTATTGCAGTTGAGAATATAATGTGTTCCTTTGGAGGCACGAAATATGACCAAATGTTTCTTCTTGCACATGTACTAATGTACTAAAGAGCTGGTGCTCGTGCTACACGGGCAAACTCATTATTTTGTCGGTAGATGATGAAGTTTAACCCTTTCCCGTTTTGCTAAATTTTAGACCTGTCCACAAAGTCAAAAGTTTTGCAGACGGAAATTTAAATTGGATTTAATTTAAAAAATGATCATTCAGTAGGATAGAAAATATTGTGGAAAAAGAAGAAATTGCTTGTCACAAGCAATTTCTTCTTTTACCACAATGTTTTCTTAAGTACAAAATCACAGGGACGTAAAAACCAGTGATTGTACAGGAAAGGGTTAAATTCAGCTTTTGGTATCGGTATAGTTCCCTTCGAAAACCCGAGATGCATGTACCTTCATATGTAGCGAACCCGTTTAATATTATGTTTTCTCTGAATTCAAGCCTAGCGAAGGTTTTTGAATGCAATTAAACAATCGCTGGCCTCGCCTACTGACTGCGCTGGCCCCGCCCATTCACTGCGACAGGAAGTTCCGCTTAGATTTTAATCGGCGTTATTTTACATAATTTGTGACTAGTAGCATGTAACAAAAAGTTGAAAAGAACGTTGTTTTGCGATCTAAACGTCGTAACTACAGCTTGAATAATCTTTTAGACAAAATTTCCATCCTATTAGAAGGCATGAATCTTGACAGCTACATCTGCAATTGAATAAATATCGTATAACTTAAATGTCACTTTCAACGGTATTTCATTAACATATAGGCGGCTGGGGCACCTTTTCGTCCGTAATTATCGCGCCAGTACTACTGTACTAAACTATTCTTTCCGAGTATATAGTTGGTTGGCGATCTAAACGACGTTTAAGTGGCTAATTCAACTGAATAGTTTCATATTAATGTCGGCCAATGTTGAAGTTCAAAGTTCACCTTCGGTCTGAATGAATGATTTGATTGGTCAACCAATTATTTGATAGACAACTGCGATTGGTCAATTGTTCTTTGATACCATACCATTCACCCAACTTATTAGATTATTCACTAATTTGTAAGAGACGAATAAGTATGTCAAATATCAATTGTTTTGAAAATGTTAGTAATGGCAGTACGGGGGGTGGGGGGTCCAAAACTCTGACGCACGGGACATTTGATCAATCGCTGGCTCACTTCGACACGCCCACTAACTCCGAAAGGAAGCTCCTTTACGATTTTAAACGGCGTTACTTTGCAGCTTTTACGGCCGGGAGTATGTAACGAAAAAGAAGAGTAGTTGGTTGGCGACATAAACGTCATTACTACAGCTTGAATAAGCTGTAGTTACGACGTTTAAGTCGCCAAACAATGTCGAAGTTCAAAACTAATTTCTGATCTAAATGAATGATTTCATTGGTCGACTGGTTATTTAATTGACAGCCGCGATTCGTCAATTATGTATTCGTTCATTTTTCGTCGCTGCCATATAGCATTTGTCCGAACGAACGATGCACAAAGAAGACTTTTAGTTGATAAGGGGCTAGTGCAGGGATACAGGACAAAACTACTGGGATTCCCGCCCCCACCCACTTACTCTGTTGGGTCCGCCCATTGACTCCGACAGGAAGTTCCGCTTCGATTTTAAACGGCGTTATTAAGCAAAATTTAAGGCAAGTTGAATATAACAAAAGAGTGTAATAATTGGTTGGCGACCTAAACGTCGTAACTACAGCTTGAATAAGCTGTAGTTACAACGTTTAGTTCGCCAAATCATCAAAAAGGGATAAAAAAAAGTTGCGACCAATGTCAAAACTCATTTCGACAGGTTATTTGATTGACAGCCGCGATTGGCCAATTATCCTTTGACATATCGTTACATAGTCAGATCACCACTGGGCTGTATTTGATATAGTTCTGTCAATAACCAGCTAAGTATACTAGTGGTTGAATTTATTTACAACACTATGCCAATTAAAATTTGATACATTTGATTTTTTATTCTATGGTCAGCTTTGTGAACGTCACGTTCATCTTCATCATCAGTTTTTTTGTTTTTTTTTTTTTTTTTGTCTTTTGTTATTATAATTGTTTTTGTTATTATTGTCCTTTTTAACCCGTATCATGCTGAAGCCGGAATATTCCTGTTTCGACGGGAGATATAGACAAAGATAAGACTGCCCACATCTTTATTTACACGACCTGTTTGTCAAATCAATATTCACTAGAAATATTGAACAACAATTAGAATTTTAAAGTGCTTTCAGTCATTTGTTTTTTATGTAATTCTAAATACAGATTTAAACAGCATGACAAGGGTTAATACTCATCATCACGTGCGCAATATCTCCTCCTCTGTTGAGAAAACCTCGTTGAAAACAAGTTCTTCAATTGCATGTATAAATATGTCAGCTAAATGAGTAATTTTCTATAAATTAGGAATTTATTAATATTATTATCATATTTCGCGTATTCATGCAGTGTGATTAGGTTTTTCGGTTCTTACATCCGTGAAAACAAAAAAATATTCTCTTCATCTCTTAAATGAATTTGAAAGAACATACAGTCGACTAACGGAAGCTTAGAGGCATATTTTGACTATATGTAAATATGATTAACATCTTACATGGAATATTAAATCTATTTCGCTTGTCACAGAAACAAAAAAATAAGAGAGAGACAGACAGACAGATAGAGAGAGATAGAGAGAAAGAGAGAGAGAGATAGAGACACAGAGAAACTGAGAGACAGAAAATAAGAGAATGAGAAAGAGAGAGTGAGAGAGAGAGAATGAGAAAGAGAGAGAGATTGATAAAGTGAAAGAGAACGAGAAAGAGAGACAGAGAGAAAGAAAGAGAGAGAGAGAGAGAGAGTGAGATAGATCAATGTTAACAAACAACCCAGGGTTGTTGATATACTTATATCACAGTATCAGCGTACATCCAACATTCGAAACTCGTTGTAAAAAGAATATCTTAAATTCCGATGCTCGCTGTGAAATTGGAACGGACCCTAACATTATTAGGTTGGGTTTGAAACTCAGAATGATATCAAATTATCCGAGACCCGCTGTTAACCCATTACCAGACGGCTATTTTTTGGACTGGCCCAAATTGAAAGAAGTTGCAGACGACAATATAAAGTTAATAAATTTTGTATATGTTTAACTTTCTGGGAAGAAAACATTGTGGAAAATGAAGAATTTCTTTATAACAAGCACTTTCTTCATTTTCCACAATGTTTTCCAAAGCTTTTTTTCCTTGTGGGAGTCTAAAGTAGTCACTGAGTCGGAATGGGTTAAATAGGGAGCCTAATATTTAAGAATCGCTATGAAATATATTTCTGACTGTATGATAGCATCTTCGCTAGCCAAGAGTTCTAACTCCTCCTTGTTCCTTACGAACCGTAAGGAACAAGGTGGAGTTAGGACCCTTGGCTAGCGAAGATGGTATGATAGGGACACTAAACATGATACTCACTGTAAAAAAAACAGCGAGCGTCTATGACGTAAGCAATTTATGCGTTGCGCAAAACGTAGTACACAAATCAACCAATACAAACACATTAGCACGATCTTGAAAACGACTTTAGCTTGGACATGGTCAATAGAAGCGAACTGATACCCTTTTTAAATCGGTTTTGAATGAAACTTCCATATCTACCATACTAGTCATATATAAGGACAATTTTTGTTTGTCCCACCTTTTTGGAAGACGCGCATGCGCAAAGATTGTTTCCAATCTTAGTAACATATCTCTTAACCCATTCCAACACAGTGACGCTTTTTGTCGAAAATGAAGAAATCGTTTGTCATAAGCATACTCTTCATTATCCACAATGTATTTACCCCCAAAAGATAGAGATCTTTTAAATTTCTTTAACGATCAATTGTCGTCTGCAATATCTTTCAATTTGGACACCTCTAAAATTTTGCCGTCTGGTAATGGGTTAAACGATCGCTTTTCATAACTATTACACAGCCGATACTCGCTGTGAAACGCGGACAAACTCACAACTCGAACAACCGATCCTGGCTGGGGATTAGAGACACTTTTTAACCCATTCCAACACAGTGGAATTTTAGACCGGTCCAAATTGAAAGGAGCTGCAGACGATATTTTCAAGTTGGTGGAATTTAAATTTTCTTTGTCTTTTTGGATAGAAAACATTGTGGATAATGAAGAAATTGCTTGATACAAGCAATTTCTTCATTTTCCACAATGTTTTCCAAAGCTTTTTCGTTGAGGGGAGTAAAAAGGAGGGATTGAGTGGGAATGGGTTAACACATGAGAATTTTTGTGATACTCGGAATTATTTAATCCATTCCCACACAACCAAGCTTTAGACTGGTCCAAATTGAAGGAAGCTGCAGACGACAGTTTTAAGTTGATGAAATTTTGATACATGCAATTTCTTCATTTTCTTCAGTGTTTTCCAAATATTTTTTTTCTCTGGACACGTAAAAAAGAGAGATTGTGTGGTAACGGGTTAAGACTTGAAAAAGAAGCGTGATAAAAGAGGCCTCTTACATTCAAGGCTCGCTATTGAATTTGGAACTTGGGTTGACTTGGAAAGGCACATACCCTGATAACTGTCAGATATTTATTAGGTCTAAGAATACTTTTAAATGCCAACGTCATAACCGAATACATGTAGCTCAGAATCGTATTTATAAACAGCTATAATTCTATCAAGGAGTTCACGCGGGACACTGCTATATGCTTCTACCATCATTTTACGTCTCTGATACTTAAGTTCTCTTTTTTTCAATGTTTTGAATCTATTGTCTCAAAAATATTGTTCAAAAACTCTCTTTTATTATCTCGAAGAAATTTCCGTCGAATGAAAATTCTAAAGGAAACGACACATTTCTGTTTGTATAGCCATTTAGCTGAAATGCATACCATAATCTTTGAAATACGAGGTTTGTTTGAAACCAGGCTTGTTTTAATGAAACACTTCGACTTTAATTCATTCGCCTTCCACGTGTTGTATTTCACTAGCATTTCTATTTCTTCTTTAACTCTCATATCTTTTTCAGTTTTTTCTTTAACGCCCTCCAAACCAAATTTGGCAATGCTATAAATCGTGTCTTCTGCAAATGTTTCTTGTATCCCAATCACATCGAATCTGGCATGGCATGGACTTCAAAGTAAGTGCACTGGTATCCAATGATGGTCTAAACTTTCTGTAGGAGTAGCGATAATAAATATGAGGGACTCTTTAAACGATATATCCGGCACGCATGCCTCCTGTTGCCGTCTCACTGTTTTATTCTACTGCATCTAACCTCCAAAAGTCGGGTAGTAGGAACTTATCTATATATGCTGACCATAACCGGGTTAAAGGATGTCGTGTAAACATGAAACTTTTACTGGTGGATAGCATCAAGATTCCTGCCGATGTATTGAATCGAGAATGGACAATATGTTTGTATTTTCTAAAATGGATCTGGTGACTTTCGATATCCGATGGCTTTAATATTTTCTTGCCTTTAGTTTTGAAATCTTTGGCCCGGAATCTCAAGATTTGTAACCAGTAAGTACATCCGACCTTTTTGGGTCTTACAATACGTTACACTAGCGTATATGTATAAGTTTGCTGTAGGATTAATGTTTTCCAGAATTCCATGCTTAAAAAATTCTTACACCGGTTTCTAATGTCATTAACCCTTTCGTACATGAGGTTATCTCTGTCTGGTTTCAACATTACTTGTCTGTATCTACCTTAAACTATATTTACATCCTATATCTGGGCGAAAATAATCGACCGTAGTTCGTTAAGAATTAATTCTACTTTCTATCAAAATTCGTGCATTCAGATTGGGAAATAAGTGTCACACCTCCGTGAAAAAAACCCTAATGCGGAATAATTTTGTGTGCTTGTGCCCAAAGCCATTCAATAGGGAAAAAACTACCCTCTAGGGTGAAGCTATAGGAAAGGATGTAGTGGTAGTACTGGTGTGAGAAATACCAGGAATCCATTGTTAGGTGCTCCAGCCGCCGCGATATGACTGAAATACTGTTAAATGTGGCGTTAAACCCCACTCAAATAATCAATCAATCACTAGATTCACGCGAGTGGTTAACAGAAGACTAAAGTTTTAGATTCGTCCAAATCCAAAAAGCTGCAGATGATCATTGAAAGTGTTATGCCCGCATAATCGCTTGTCATCTAACCGTATCGTGGGAGCGCGAGCAAAATGTCGTAACTAAAGCTTTAATACGTTTTTAGACTCGTCCAACTTTAAGAAGCTACAGACTACAATCTAAAATTACCAGAATTTTAAATTTCTCCTCTTTCCAGATAGACAACATGGTGAAAAATGATGATTATTGCTTGATACAAGCTATTTCTTTATTTTAAACCATGTTTTCCAAAGCTTTTTTATTCAGGGGGGTAAAAAGGATGGATTGAATGGGAATGGGTAAAATTGTAAGAATTGAAAAGTACTTTTTTGTTTTGATTGAAGTATGAATCCAAAATCTTGATCACACTAATTTGTATATCCACTTCGCTTATTCAAACAGCGTGATTAAGCTTTTGTTTAGGATTATACCTCAATGAAATTTAAAAAAAAACTCTTCGTTTTGTTAGTATTACTCATAATGATTATTTCATATGAGGATATTTTTTCACGTGGTGTCACACCGTTCCACTAATCAATTTTGGAAATGTTGTGAAAATCATGCATTCAAAATTCCTCAACAAAGCTGAATTATAAACAAAATACTTGACGTTTTTACATTCGTTTTGTTATGCTACGCTTCTGTGGTTTAAGAAAAAAACAACAACAACACAATTTAGAGCCAAGAAACTTTTTACACTTTGCTTTTCCAAATAATTAACGTACGTACCCGTTAAGTGGAAGATCCTTATAAATAGAATCACTGTAAAATGTAAAACTGGCCATGTTTAAAGGCCGAAAATTTGAAGACTTTTTTACCGCAACACCTTCATTATCACCAGGAATACAAAGCGACCACTTTTAGTCGTCCCATGAGTAGCCGCTTAATACAAGATTTACTGTATTTTCATAGAGGTATGAAACATATTTTTTCATTAGATAAGAATGCAAAATCTTTATAGATACAATTAATTCTACATCATCTTATATGATAGCATAAAGAGAAGACAACTCATTTAATGTGCTTTGAGAAGACCATGCACAATAAAGCTTGTGCTAAGTGACCACTCAAGGGACGGCCAAAAAGTGGTCGCTATAGAGAATGGTCGCTTAGTACACCAATTGTGACGTAATTATGATAGATCGATTCAGTATGCATGAATACATTATTACAGAATTCACACCCAATCTTGTGTTGTTTTAACTCATTAGAATCGTCTCAATGAGACGATTCTAGTGTGTTCGAATAACATAGGATTTAGTTGCGGTATTGGTTTTGGCAAATTCTTCAAATTCTCGAAATCATACGCTTTTTGAAAAGGGAACTTAGAGTACGATGGGTTGCCATTACTTTAACTAAGAGGCAAATACAGACTCTAACAAAAAATGCATATATAGCAAGATGTTACCAGCTGACAATAAAAAGCAAACATCAATACATGATAGCATTTGGCAACGTCATCTTTTATACAAAACGATCGTTCCGTCACATATCCAGATAAGGGCACCATGAAATTTACACTCATCCCACTGAACTGACGCACCGCGCCTGTCAATCAAATAACTAGTCGATTAATGAAGTCGTCCATTTAGAAAGGAAGTTAACATCAACTTTGAGCTCCGACATTATCCGCTATTAATGACAAGGATTTGAGTTAGATTTGACTTAAACGTCGTAATGGCAGCTTATTCGAGCTGTAGTTGCGACAATTAGGTCGCCAACAAATCATTTTTCTTTTTGTTATATGCTACTGGCCATAAATTTTGCAAAATAATGCCATTAGATATCGAAATGAACTGCGTTTCGGAGTTTATGGGCGGGACCAACGTAGTAAGTGGCGGTGCAAGAGATTGATCAATCTCATTAAAATCGTTAGATATTCGTTCCAGACATACACAAATACATCTCATTTCAAATAACGTTTGAGCGCAAAGTATAAACTCGATTCAGAATGCACCTCTGTGCAGGCTGATCCGAGTCGTCCCTTTGCGCTATGTTCGTATAGGTACTTTCCTTCAAAAATCAGCAAATATTATATATAGGTGTACTTACTGCTCAATGCTTGTCTTGGACCCAATCTGAAATATACAGATCGCTGCTGTCAATGGTAAGCGATCCCACAATTGTTTGAAATATCATATAGATACATTGTTTATGTTCGCAACATCTGCGAACTCGGAAAAATATCAATTGTAGATGAAATATAGGCTAATTTTTAACGTAACAAAACTGAAACTCAACGATCTCTGCTTTTCTACAGATTTAAAAAAGAACGGCTTTCAAACTGCACCTTTTAAATTTGTTTTTCTTCCGGTGATCAAAATTAAAGGAATTATATTATTCAGATATCAAAAATTCTAAATGTTTTTCTATGGATTATCGATATTCCTCAGAGGAGAACCACTTGACAATCGAATCGTAAAACTAGTGTTTTGGTAGATTATGCCCTTCTTTCTTTTAGTTTTGCCATGCTGAACGTCTACTTGCCGGACCAAAGACACTTATGACGTAACAAGAATGCAATGTAATTTTATGTGTAAAAAATACACGCTTTTAGGGATTTCTGCAAGAAACCTAGCATCTATATCATTCTAAATTAAACATTGTCTTGCTGAGCCTGGAATATACCTGTTTTGGTAGGAGATCTAGACAAAGACCAGACTACATGTGTGCAGTCTGATCATTGTCTAGTCCACCTGCTTGAAGCTTTAAAACTAGATTGTTAACAAGACAAATTTTAAAAATATTATTTAGCTACATTTAGTGCTTTCTGTGCATTCAGCCTTGTAATTTTTATGCAGTTTTTGTAGTTGATTTTATACAGCATGACAATGGTTCAGAAAATAAAAATAATTTACGTGTTAGTTAAATAAATCAATCGCTTTGTGATCGATAATGGCTATACATTTTCAGTACATGAAAGATAAATTCATCTTACACTGAAACATGCAATTACCCTCTATGTACTATGAAATATAAGCTCCTAAGAATTGAAAGATTCGCGTCTTAAAACGCTCCTATTTCACGTGAGGTAGTTGACCTCAGTAAAAATTTCAAAGGGTATAGAATTCGTTAATTGGAATATGTTTTCTTCCCAGGAAAAAAGCACAAATAAAAAGAATGGTATATATAAGATTTCTTTTCGTTTATTTGTTAAACAAATATTTATGACTTGTTTATTTGAATGGTGTTTAACGCCACGTTTAACCCTATTTCAGTCATACCGCGTGGCTGGAGCACCTAACCATGATTTCCTGTTATTCTAACATGAGTAATACCGCTTTCCTTACCGATCCTCAAGCTGCACATCCCACTCAGATTTACGATGCAGACATTATATTGATTTAACAACCATGTTTCTGAACAGCATAAAAATTAAAAATTATTTTGAGAAAAGAAAGTTTAATGAAAGACAATTACCATAGATATCTGTAAAGATTTGGTTACTTCCCCTAGATAAGACAACGGTACACCGGTATAATAGACCGTCACTGGGGCGTGCGAAATAAAATTTAAAATTCTAAATATCGACGGCTTAGGGCAGAAACACGGTATATGTGTTTACAATGTATATCGATACTATGCTTTTGCTCTAAGCCCTAGAATTATATCAAATTATAATTTACAATATATTAAATTTCATTAATTTGCGTACCATATAAAAAGACTCACAAGTGTACCAAGTGAATACAAAGAGCAAAACCAATCTGATCTATGTCTTCACTGTGCGGTTTTAAGATAGTGTCACAAAGCTTCTTTTGACGATCAGAAAAAAATCTGAACCCATTCCCACACGACAAACTTTAAGACTGGTACGAATTGAAATAAGCTGCAGACGACAATATCAAGTTGGTGTATTTTTTTCTATTTGTTTGTTTGTTTTTTGAATGGCAAACATTGTCGATAATAAAGAAATTGCTTGATACAAGTAATTTCTTCATTTTCCACAATGTTTTCCATTTTTTTCTTGTGGTGTTTAAAACGGGGGGTCGTATGGGAATGGGTAACCCATCACCAGACCAGAAAAATTCTACACCGGTCCAAAGTTCATTTCAAACTGAAATAAGAAAGAAAATTGAATGTGCTATAGGATACAAAATATTGTCAGGAAACGAGATGTTGCTTGAAACAATTGGTTACTGAGAAAATGCATTTAGTGTTTTTAGCCTGAGATTGCGTAAGCAATCTGGGGCTAAAGTTACCATGCTACAAATTCAAATCCATGCAGAGTTTAATGTGAAAACATAATGTAAAAACATCTAACGCAATCAGTGTGATCTTCTGTCGCATGAAAAGTAGGTCGGATCTGACCATAAATTAATACGCCCGATTGAGGCGAGAAGGACGAAGGCGGGATATGATTCATTGAAAGCTGCCGGCTTGATGTACAGTACTTTCGTGTGAGTGTTCTGAATTTGGCAAAATTATCAAAACTTGACGAGTGAATGGAAAGAAAGAAAGGCGATATATAATATATTTGAAATTATTTAACATGTATAATTATATCATATTGTTAAGAAAAAATAAGGTGTTTGTTTCATACCAAAATAATATTACTTATTCTAGAGTAACAATGTTAAAACGGTCCGGTTAGACGAAGTTGCTGTATAAAGCTGATAAGCGAAGCTGTCGGTTTTACGCACGATTGGAATGTTTTTTTTAACAAATTAATTGGTCATTCATAGGATCATATTCGCTCTGTCTGAAAACAGTTTGGTTGTGCTCGGACTTTGTGTCCATATATTTTTACCTCTGAATTCTACCAAAAGGATGCAACGTCAACACACCGCTTTTGAGAGGTGTACATAATCATGTTAACCTGGTAAACGACCGCCCGCCCTCTCTCGCTCTCTTTATCAGGAGATTATAAAGCGCATATTTACATAACGAAATTGGTCTATGTGATAGAATACCCACATCGCACGCAAGAGCCTCCTAGTTCGAACCTGGCTACACGCCCCATTCCCTCATCTCTCTCACTCTCTAGCTCTCTCTCGCTAGCTCCACTGGCTGAAAGCCAACGAGCTTTTGTCATGATGTGGTGTCCGTCGTCCGTCCGTCCGTCCGTCAACTTTTATTTCTCAGAAAGTACTGAACATAATTCAACCAAACTCAACCGAAATTCACAGGAAGGATCCTTGGGTGGCCTTTATCAGATCCCTTCAAAGCATTTTGTTCGGGTGCAAATATGTAACGATATATACATGTAAACATATCGTGACAATACCTCAACGGGATGAAAATTATTGTTGGCAGGACGTGTCCCCTAGCGCACAAATTGGCAGATCTGCGCATAATCGACAGTAGATTTAGATAGAAAGTGGCATCTCCGATAATCCGACCATCGAACTTTTTCTGCCCAGATTATATAATTCCTGTATACATATCTCAGGCTTTCAGCGCTTTGATTTTAGGTTGCGTTCTGTCTTTCCTACACGAAAATTTGAAATTGTTGAAAATGGCACACACTTGCCCATTCGACCTTGTTTTTCCCCGATGTTCAATCAATGATCAGTGGCACGTCATTCGGAAATCGACTATTTCGGAAGCGAAACATTCTCGGAAAGCAAAACCTGCGTATGGACTAAAAGGTCGATATTCAGTATATAACTAACTTTAAAGACAATCTTTATTTTTTGTCATTTTATGTGCTTATTGATATGTTTATTTATTTCCTTATTTTCTCCCCATTTTTCCTATTTGACTATGCATTATTTTTTGCCGTTTCTGTTTTCAGTTTTATCGTTTAGGCTGCATAATTATCAAACCTTGATCTACTCAACCCGGATTGTTCCTGCTTTGGCAGGAGGTATAGACAAAGATCAGACAGCACATATGTGCAGTCTGATCTTAGTCTACACCACCTGCTTATCCCATAATTTCTAAATTGCAAATTTTCAAAATGAATATTAATCTGCAATCGGTTCCTTACTGCTTTAAGCCCTGTTATTTCAATGCAATCCTGTTAAGAATTTTTTATTTAGCATGACATGGGTTTATGAATGTCCCTATTTCTGTCTCTCTAAGTATTATTTCCCGTCTCTCTATCTAAGGATTTGTTGAGACTTGAAAACGGTCGACTTTTTTATTTGGTCTTTCATAACCTAATTATGTTTTAAAATAAAGTTTTCAGACCATTTAAGACTGTAGATTAACAGTTATTTAGAGTGGTGCAAATTTCATTCCTTTTCGACAACACCTACTGTGAGTTTGAAGATATGTTTTGTTTTTTTTTATAGAAAACATTGTAGACAATTCTTGATTCAAGCAATTTCTTCGTTTTCAAAAATGTTTTATAACTTTTTTATTTAGTGGCGGGAAAAGGAGGGATTGTTTTGGATTGGGTTAAAAACGCTAGACCCATATACTAGTCGATGACGTTTTACGCTAGACCCATTTACTAGTCGATGACGTTTTACGCTAGACCCATATACTAGTCGATGACGTTTTACGCTAGACCCATATACTAGTCGATGACGTTTTACGCTAGACCAAATACTAGTCGATGACGTTTTACGCTAGACCCATATACTAGTCGATGACGTTTTACGCTAGACCCATATACTAGTCGATGACGTTTTACGCTAGACCCATATACTAGTCGATGCCGTTTTATCCAGAATCCGATTCGGTGATCGTCTTATTCTTTGCACATTTCGATTAAGCATATTTGAATCTGCAAAATTCTAGGAGAGAGAGAAAGAGAGTCAGTGAGAGACAAAGGGAGAGACAAAGGGAGATTTAGACAGATAGAGAGAGGGAGCGAGAGATATCTATTGAAGAAATATAACTGTAGAAATCGTCTTTAATACTGCCTTCGTTTTTCAGAAAAAGCTGTTTTAAAGTTTCCCATAATAATCCTATTTTCTTGTGTCATTTTTCAAATATGTAATATTTGCATAGTCTCAACGAACTGATCGCACCCTGTTATCAGTTTACGACAATTGGCGGAAAGTACCGAGTTATACCGAAGTAAAACCAATGACAATTCGTACCAGGCGTGAGATTTTGGTGATCCTTGGCGCGTATCGCCTTTATTCACCTTAAGAGATAGGTAAATAATCTCAAATATTAAATCATGTGACCCGACCACGGCCGTTCACTTCGTTCAAAATGGCGAAATACAGTGGGAGGGTTCGAGTTCTCTTAATATTGATATTTACGGTTTTGATAAAAATAACGGTGGCTGATCGAGATCCGTTCGCCGATCCTAGTTTGGAAATTATAAAACAAGAAGATGCGGAGGAAGGGATAAGACCAGATTTAGAAGGTAAGTTTTTTTTATATTTATTTGTTTATTTTTCTTTATTTTATTTGAGATATAATATTGGAAGAGGTGCCCTGTAGATGAAAAAAATATATTAGAGTATATTTATATATTTTCGTTTGATTTGTGTCTCGGTAACCAAATTGCGAAAATATTCCTAGGTTTGTAACAATTTATAGATTTGGTGAATCAGGTAAAAAAGACCTCATGGAACGTGCGAAAATCGACCCTAGCCAGACTGCACGGACTGTGCACACTCACCAAAGTTGGAAGTTTTTGTTATAACGATTTTTTCAATCTAAAATGATAATTTCACCTTGACATATAATTATTTGCGGAATGCGACCACTGATGACCTCTGCTTGATCTAATCGTCTTTTTTACATGGAACGCCCGAGAGGTCCCTTTTCGCCTAACGGGTCTCATATGCTTACGTTCACTCAAACTATCAAAAGAAATCATGGCAAGTTTGCCTTGAATTTGTTGACATTCTGAAGGAAGGATCAACCTTTATAGAAATTTATATACCTCTATCATTTTGGGGATTCACGTGCGTCTTTCATTTTGGGAAGAATTCATGTACGTCAAACATTTCGGGAAAGGTGTTATTCAAGATTGAATTCTGCGGTTTTAGATCTACGCTCAGTTAAAGTTAGTATAAAGCACGGTAAGAGATTGCAGACAACAATAATTTGAAATGTTGGAAAAGGAGAAATTGCTTGTGACAACCATGTTTTCTCAAGTATGAAATTGCAGCGGCGTATAATCCCAGGTTTATACAGGTAAGGTTAAATGGTGTGGAAGCAAATATATTGAAGCCACTATTCGGGATTTCGTATTTAGGCCATATGTGTCCAAAAGATGCGTTTTCAGCCACCAATGATGCAGCTAATGATAATTAATGATAAAAATAATAATATTAATCATCAGCAGTTTAAGGATGGGTTCATTAGGCAATCTGCTTCTAAAAGGATCCAATGGTATTTGCATCAAATTCTGTATTCATAATGTTTTCATACTGAAAAAAAGATATTGTGAGTGTCTATTTAGGTCTAATACTTGGAAACGGTAAGAGTTTTAATGGAAAATAGTTTTTTATATTTCATTTACTTTGGTTTTATAAAAGTTGATAGTGTTGTCATTTAGCTCTAATGTCGCACACCGACTTGTCAAAATGCATGATTCATTCAATTTTGTTATCGATAAAGCATTTTATTATATAATTTTTGAGGTAATGAAAACTGAGTGGATTGATACAAATCAAGTATTTGCTAATTCAGAGATACGTTACCACTCAGGCGAAAAGAGATTTCACAGGAGTTCCATAAAAACAAATGTTTAAAAAAGAGATAGAAGTAGGGGTCAATTTGAGACTTTTTTTTGTTTGTTTGTTTGTTTTTTTCGAATCAACATATGATTAGTTTGAAAGGACATATTAGATTCAGGAAATATAAACAAAGTGGAAAACATCGAACCAGGTCAGCCTGCGCAGTCGACGCAAGCTGACCAGCGTCGAAACTTTACCCATTCAACGGGATGTCTCTTTCAATTTCACTGGTCTCGTATATCATCTAGAAGTCCTAATCATAAATGAGCCTATGCGTGACATTTCCAACAATTTCGCATATGCGTGACTTGCGCATATCCAGCACCTTGGATAGCCACTCGGGGTAATTAGAATAATGGCTGATTGTTTGAGGAAGCTTTTGGTCAGTATCTATCTACAGAGCGCAAAGTGAAGACTCTGATCAGACTGTGCAGATGCACAGGCTGATCTGAGTCTTTATTTGGCGCACATGTGTAATGGTTGGAAATGTCACGCACAGGCTCAAATATCTTTTTTATCCCAAAATCTTTCAAATATTTAGGAAAAATATGCAATTATGCTATTTTATGAAGAGAATGTCACAAATACCCTTGCTTTAAATGATCTTTCATTATCGTCATATTAATCAAGAAAGATTTTGATTCTTCTTTTTTTTCTCTATCTCTCTCAAATATGAATTTTTTTCATTATAGCGAAATCTACCATAGGTCTATTAGTCATTCTATAAATGACAAATTCTGCGCAAATTTTTTATAACGCCGTCGTCTCAAATATGAAATCTTTTAATTAAGACAAAATCTAACATAGGTCTACGAGTCATTCTAAAAATGAAAAACTCTGCGCAAATTTTGAACAACGCTTTCGGCTTTCTAGAAAGCAGTGGACGGTATCGTGCGGTGACCGTCCGTTTTGAGGATACGGTTTGTGGCTGTAGTTTTGGGAGTTGTTGAGATTTTGAGAAATGTACATGAAAAATGGGTTAAGAATAAATGCGTATAGGTCTTAACCCTTGTCATGCTGAACCCGGAATATTCCTGTTTTGGCAGGAGGTAAAGACAAGGATCAGCCTGCACATAAGTGCAGTCTGATCTTGGTCTACACCTCCTGCTTGTCCCCTTTCAGCAAGGTAGGGGTAGAGCTTTAGGTAGATTCAGACCAAACTATTCTTTTGATAAGCAGATAATATTCTTAATACCTCTAGTGTCTGTCTAGGCTGCTCCATGTCTACGCTTCAAGCAGATTTGTATGGTGTATCGTTTGGGTAAAAAACCTCATTTTGTCGTCTATGCGTAAAGAACGCGTGCACGCTTAAATAAGACAGGTAAATCCGTTTAATTTCAGCGTGCGCGCTTATATTTTGGTAGTGCATGCGTTTTTTAACGCGTGCACTTTCAAAACATGAGCGCCCACGCATAAAAAGTAAATACTTTCATAGTGAGCGTACACTTGTAATTAAGGCGTACGCGCACATTTTATACCATTGAACGCTCAGTAATTATGCGCGCAGGTCTAAATGTTATGAGGGCACCTGTATTATTTACGCGTGCACGTGTTTATTCTAGCGTGTACTACCTAAAGTGGACTTTTTACCCATTTCGTGCGCCATACATTTGGAATGGTTGGAAATGGCACGTTTAGGATCATATAAACATCTACTTAATAATTATTATACATGTGCTAACTGAGAGGGATATATAAAAAACAAGATTGCTTCTTATATTGCTCTTACAGTGGAAGCGCGTAGGATTCCTAGTCATGGGGTCACGGGTTCTGTCGCTGGCAGTGGCGAATATCTTTTCCCATATTTCTCTCCAACCAATAGTTGGATAATCGTAAAAACATAAGTGGGATGTGCAGCTGGAGGCTCGGAAGGGATGTAGTGATAGTATTTGTATGAGAAATGCAAGGAACCCATGGCTCAAGCTGCCGCGATATGACCGAAGCACTGTTCAAATAGGCGTTTATTTTCATTCAATCAATCAATAAATCAATCAATATATTGCTCTTAAATATACCAAAACCGTTTGCGATGTTTAGTAACAAATACTAAAGAGGGAAGGAAGATCAGAATCAGGTCAAATCGTAGATGGACATGTCAAAAAAAATGTCGTAACTACGGCTTTAATCAAGCTGTAGTTACTACATTTTTGGTGTCCCATCGACGGAATAAGAATTTTATTTTTTAACGATGCGATACTGAGTGTCTACGGTTGGCAATTCATTGTGCCGGATTTAACAAGTGAGTTTTTCCATCATTTCATTCAAGGAATGCAAATAATAATAATAATAATAATGATAATAAAATCAACTAATCAATAAATAGATAAAGAAATGGGTTAATACACGAAAAATGAAGTAAACTGCAAATACAGCTACATCTGTTTATAAGGGTCACCAACGAAAATACCAGTAAGGGGTCGCTTAAGAAAATGTTCGCTTAATACAGTTTAAGGATTTGGTAAGGATTGAGAATATATCATCTCTGAAAAACGTTTCATTACTAGAAACATCAATTGCATATTTCGAAATTATTTAATCCATGACCAGACGAGAAAATTTTAGACACGTCCAAGTTCAAAGAAATTGCAGACAATTTTATTTAGTTGATAAGACTCTAAAATTCTTTATTATCTATTTATTTATTTATTTCTGACAGAAACGTTGTGGACAGTGAAGAAATTGCTTGTTCCAAGCATTTTCCGAATTTTTTTCCCCAAAGATTTTTTGCTTTGAGGGATTCAAATATGAAGGACTACGTGGGATAAGATTAAAGATTATTGGCTTTCTATACTCATTTCCAAATATAGACGTTTATATGAGTTTTTTAATCGTCTCACATAAACGTTTTCTATGAGTTTTTTTAACCGTCTCACATAGATGTTTTGTATGAGTTTTTTTCCGTCATTCAAAAAGACGTTTTATATGAGTTATTTTAACCGTCTCACATAGACGTTTTATATGAGTTTTTTTAACTATCTGTTAAAGACGTTTTATATGAGGTTTAAATCGTCTTACATAGACGTTTTATATGAGTTTCATTAACAAAGACATCAGTTGATAGCAATTGTTTTTGGGCAACGTACGTGTATACTGGTGTACACCTACGTTTCATGCTTCAGGGACATTTGATAAATTGCTTGATCGTGTTCACTACGTATTGATAATCTTTCTAGAAAAGGCAATAGCGCGTTTACATGTCAAAATGTTACAAGTTTCTTACAACAAAAATTCGATTTATCTTAATATCACGTAACATGACGATATCTGATAATTATATAAATTTCAGATTTCACATGTTTTATCTTCCTTGTAAATAGAAATGAGGCCAATTTCGGTTATCAATGTTATCTAAAGAGTTTACAAACACGACTTGATCTGTGTTCGTCCGAGTGTGTTACTGTGTAAACTCATATCTAATGTATGAAGATTATCGCTGCCGGACGACCTAAACCTCGTAACTACAGCTTAATTAAGCTGTAGTTACGAGTATTTTGTCGCCCACTGATTTTATTATCTTTCATTATATGTATTTACTTTTACATATAGCCGGAATGCGAAATAAGACACTTTGAAGCACAATCTGCACTGTTTGGAATGCCATCCCACCTGATATTAGAAATGAAACTAGGCTTAAACTTGTAAAAAGTTAAAAACATATTATATGAGTAAAAAACAATAGTGCTTTACAGATTTAAATTAAAACGAATATCTGTCAGATTCGCAATTTATATGACAGTATGCTACAATCGATATCAAGAAAATACTAATGACATTTTGTATATATATATATATCTGCCTTGTGCGAGTATAATGGTGAATAATATATAAGTGCTGGTGGAAAGAATGAACGAGAGTTAGCAGAGGGGGAGTTTAAAAAGAGAGTAACATGCAGAGAGAGAGAGAGAGAGAGAGAGAGAGAGAGTAATGGGGGGGGGGGTTGCGCTGATGTAACAAACTTTAAACTTGGTCATAATTCTTTTAAAAAATATTTGCCTGAAACTCTGACTATGAAAAAAGGCATATTTGTAACAATATGGTATTCCTTTTCAGCACGGAGGTTTTCGGAGATATTGCTATAGCTAGGTCATTGTAGGGATCCCCGTCTGCGTCCGCGTCTGCGTCAGCGTCGTCGACCGAAAACTTTGACATTTTGTAATATCTCTGAACACATTTTCTTGAAACTCGGTATATATGTTCACTATCAAAAGAGCTATCTATACCAATAAGGGAGATAACTATAAATACATTTTTGTGCCCCTTGTTCTTCTTAGAAATTTTACCCTCCAAGCACTTAAACAGCCGAGAGTTGGCATCCACATGCGGATGATCATAATTTTTATTTAGTGCCAAATACCTTAATCTGACAGTGTATTTGTCTGCCGTTTGTATGCATTCCCGAATAATAACCTGCCCAGACAAGGTTGGTCAACTCATTCAAACACAGTGGCGCTTTTAAACGCCTCTCAATATGGAGGCTTTTGAAAACTTTGTGGAAAATGAAGAAATTGCTTGTTACAAGCAAATTCTTCATTTTCCACAATTTTTACTGTACCAAAAGATAACTATTTTAAATTCATCAACTTAGAATTGTCGTCTGCAACTTCTTTGAATTTGGACCAGTCCAAAATTGTGTCGTCTGGTAATGGGTTAAAAGAGCCTGTGCTTGGAATTTCTTATTGTTTACGCATTTGTAGTCTCAGATCAGCCCAAGTATCAAAGGTATAAAACGCTAGCGAGCGCTTACCAGTTTTTGACAAAAGTTCACGTGCGCGTTATGTCATCCCGAAAGCAAGACAGGCAAAACTTTAAGACTGATCCAAATTTCGAAGAAATTGTAGACGGTATTTTTACTTGTTTTCAAAACTTTGAAAATCTTTGAAATTTGATATGTACTCAAATTAAAAGAAGTTGCAAACGTCAAGTTTTATTTGATGAATTTAAGAATCAAATTTCTTCAAAAACGATTACAGATGAGCGTTTTAGTTGTTAAATTGTTAAAAATCTTCATCGGTTGTTGCAAAAAACTTAGGGGAGAATAAGGACATTGTTTGTTACACACATTTATTTCGTTTTCCTTAAAGTTTTCAATCTTTTTTCTCGGGGATCATTTTTTATTACATATTTTCTTATTCCACTTTTTTATTCATATATGTGCATTTGTCCAATTTTTCATTTGTTAAATGAAAAAAGCTTTTATTTTAGTTTTATTATTATTTTCATTATTATTGCTTTTATTCATCAATTCTTTCTCACACATAAGAAAAATATTGTCGTGTACTCGACAATATCGCGTGTTGTTGGTACTTCTAAGAATTGGCTGTTGAAACTCTTTAACCAATTACAACACGACAAAATGTAAGACCAGTTGCAGACGACAATTTTAAATTGATGAGTTTTTAAAAGCTTTGTCCTTTGGGGTAGAAAACATTTTGGATAATGAAGAAAATGATTGTAACAAGAAATTTCTTCATTATCAACAATATTTTCGAAAGATTTTATATTGAGGGATGTTAAAAAGCGTCATTGTGTGGAAATGGGTTAATGGGGGACTAGAAACATTTGCTAATCCGATTTTAAAACCAAATTAAGTTTCCTTTGTAAATATCCATACCTTGTCTTCGATTTTTCTACCAGTCACGGCTTCCAATCAAAGAATCAATCGACAAATCTATTGACGAATCACGGCTGTCAATCAAGGAATAAATCGACCAATCAAATAGTGCATTCAGCTGTAGTTACGACGTTTAGGTCGCCAACCAACTATTCTACCTTTTGGTTACATGCTACTTGCCCTAAGTTTTGCAAAATATTGCCGTTAAAAATCGAAGCAGGAATTCCTGTTGGGGTCGATGGGCGTGGCAAAAAGAGTAAGTGGGCAAGGCCAGCGATTGGTCAATTGCTGGCTCCGCTCACTAACTCCATTTTCCACACCCATCGACTCCGATAGGAAAACCTGCTTCAATTTTGAATACATTATAGGTGAATTTATAAAAGAAAAGATTGGTCACCGATCTTACTTACAGCATGTTCGTTTTTTGCTAGCAAAGCATCAGCTTTGATAGCTTTAGTTAACAGACAAAATTTTGAAGTCTTCTCAGAGTTCAAACTAGTGCAAACTGCCGCTGGAGGCTTAACAATTAAATCCACAAAATGTCTACACCCAAAAAAGTAGTTCTTGTGTATACTCGAGCATATTGTGTTCAAAATGACTGGTCACTTGAATTAACTCTATTCAAATTGTAGAGAACACCTTCAAAACATGCTATACAACCCATTCCCATTCAATCCCGCTTTTAAGAATCTCCATAAATAGGCTTTGGAAAACATTGTGGACAATGAAGAAATTGCTTGTAACAAGCGATTTCTTCAGTGTCCATAATGGTTTCCACCCTGCAAAAGGCAAAAAAGATTACACAACTAAACAATGCTTTGCTAGCTTACAGTATTTTCAGTACTTTGATTTATCTTCGCTACCGCAGTTTTTCGTCGTTGTTCGAGAAGAAATGTCAGCTCGAATAAAGCTGCATTTACGACATTTTACTCGAGCAACGACGAAATGCTACGGTAGCGAAGATAATAAAAAAAAAAACGTGGTGTAAGTAAGATTTGTGACCCATCTTATTCTTTCATGTCCTTTCCTTTGGAATATATGGCACCGTAGATTAAAAATGGAGTCAATTCAGGGACTTTGAAAAGCACTTGACCCATTGCCAAACACCAATACTTTATACATGTCAAATTCAAAAGAATTTGCAGACGACATTTCCAAGTTGGTGATTCTTTTTTGTTGTTGTTGTTGTTGTTGTTGTTGTTGTTGTTGTTGTATTATTTTGAAAAAATGACCCTCTGGATAAAGATCATTGTGGGATTTGAAGAATCTGCTTTTAATTCTTCATTTTTCACAATGTTTTTACACTCCCCTATTCTTCATGCGAGAATGTGTGGCCATGGGTAAAACTCGCCAGCAAATTTTCTTAACCCTCTTCAACAAATCCCCGCTTTGTTACGTCCCCCAAGAAAAATCAAAGTACTGAAAGAACTGAAAGCTAGCATAACAAGTGTTTTTTTTTTTTGTGTGTGTGTGTGGGGGGGTTGTTGTTGTTGTTGTTGTTGTTTTTTATTAAGTAATATTCTTTGTCAAAGGTTATCATGAAAAGTGGAATTAGAAAACCTTTGTCTTGTGACGTAGAAAACGATTTGGACAATGAAGAAATTGCTTTTTACAAGCAATTTCTTCATTGTCCACAATGTTTTCCAAAGCCATTTTCTTGAGATGTTTCAAAAGTGCGATAGAGTGGGATTTGTGTTAAATAGCATGCTTGTATAGGAGTTGTCTACAATTTTAATGAATTTAATTCATGAGGCCATTAAAACAGTTGCAGAGTTTGCAATATTCCTAAAATAATAACTACTTTTTCTTGCGTAGGCATTCAATGGCTTTATTGGTTAAGCCTCCAGTGGCAGTTTGCACTCATTGAACTCTGGGAAGACCTGTAATTTTTATCTGTTAGCTTAAGCTATCAAAGCTGACGCTTTGCTAGCTGAAAAGACTGGGAAAATTGTTGAAAATGGAGAAATTACTTGTTGCAGATATTTTTTTTTCTTTCTAACTATGTTTTCTACCAAGAAAGATAAAGGATTTTAAATTTTTTTATCAATTTCAAATTGTCGTCTGAAACTTCTTTCAACTTGAACCGGGACTAAGCAAAATATAAATTTACATTTTTAAATGTACTCTCGTAAATTCAATAGTTATGTTTCTATATGAATCATAGTTATTATCCAGATTTGATTCTCAGAGTTTTAATATTGTCCCTTTTTGCATGACGAATCACATGTCGACGGTTGTCGACAAATTATTGTAACTACAGCTTGAATAAGCTGTAATTACGATGTTTTGGCCTCCGAATAACGATATGTAATGTCCTATCTTTATCTTCCTATCAGTAAAAAATGGGTCAGTACCACTACGTACCAACTAAATTAACCCTTTCTCAACAAAATGCTCCTCGTTTGTCAAGTTAACTTCGGTTCCTATGGCTCATAACATTGATTTGAACAGATTTAAACAATTTCTTCTTTTTCCAAAATATTTTCTATCCTACTGAATGTTTTCTTCTTCTTTTTTTTTTTTTTTTTTTTTTTTCTCAAATAAAAACAATTCAAAATTTTCTTTAGCAAAACCTTTGAATTTGGACAGGTCTAATCTTTTGCAAAACAGGAAAGGGTTGAAACAAAATACAATGTAAATGAAAAAACTCTTAAATATACTCTATTGGTTGGATTTATCCTGTCCTGTACCAGACGTCCGCCCGTCCGTTCGTCACGAAACGAAAACTTATTATAAAAGTTCGTTCGTCCGCCCGTCCGTCCGACTGCACAACCATTCGTCATTTTTCAATCTTTGAATACAAAAGCAAAAATAGCTGATGATATTCCTCCTTATCAATAGTTCGAAAAAATGGATAAACAACGAAGTTTAGTGGTTTTATTTAACGACTATAGTCCATATAACCTTATGAAATGTGACAAGGGGAGCGTAAAAAGAATTCCTGGGTTGTGCGAAGAATATTGATCCTGATCAGTCTGCGCGTATTGCGCAGGCTGACCAGGGTCAAAATTCTTCGCTATTTGTATTTTTTCTGATTCTATAGCGAACATTCATTCTTACTGTCAGTTTATTTGTTAAAATTTACCATCTGGTTGACCTCTGTTGGATCCTGTCTCTTTTTAAGATATCGGTTTTACGTAGTTCCCGTTCGGACATTCTTTCTTCCAATCGTCGAAGTCATCTCTATATCATGAAAAATGCTACAATGGTGTATTTCAAACATATTTCAAGAATAATTGGTGACTTGTGTTACATTGCACCAATTACATTTACATTTCGACAGGGTCGATACAGGACAAAATCAGATATACTCTGTATTTCTTCGTTTGGCGAGCAAAACCATTTTCTTGTAACTACAGCTTGAATAATGGTTTTGCAGTCAGCCGACGACATACTGTATATTTTACCAAATAATCTGATATCACCGAAAATTTCTCGATATTTTTGATAATTGGTAAAACGAGTTTTGAAAATAAAAGGGGGCGGTAGATCGGTTCATTTCAGTCCATTACTCAAAAACGATCGATCGTAAAAAAAAGTCCTTTGGACATCTTCTGAAAAAAAAAACAGAAGAGGGCAAATAAATGAAACTATGGCTTCACAGATCGGCGAAAATACACCCGCAAGTGAAAAAAAAAAAACTGCCGTTTTAAGCTATTTTGCTCAGTCATTGGCAGATAATATGGAACGACTTGATAGGTCCAATGAATTCTTGTCTCTTGCACAACTAGACATAATTGAAATTCATGGTGGCAAGTTTCAATTTATTAATTTCGAAACTGTAGTAGGAGTTGCGCTCATAAAAATACTCACGGACAAATGGAAAACAGACGGACGGACGACATGGACCATAACATAATACGACCTTTTGGTGTATGTAAAGGGGAGATTCGATGCAGACGGATGAGTGTACCAAAAACGATTACATGATTACATGTCTAAGATAGTCCGTATTATACGATAAAACGTTCTGGTTTGAGGACCGCCATCATAGCGCAGTCGGTAGCCGTTAGACTCCAAGTCTTAAATCATAGGATGTCATGGGTTTATCTCCGGTGGCGGAACATATCCTTTCCGACATTTGGGCGGGTAATCGTTAACCTAAGTGGGATAGCAGCTGGAGGCTAGGAAAGGATGTAGTGGTAGTACTTTTGTGAGAAATACCAGGTTAGGTGCTCCAGTCGCCGCGATATGACTGATATACTGTGGCGTTAGACCCCATTCATTCAATCAATCTGGTTTGAGAAAAATTCCCGAAGCGAAACACCTTCTTCATGGTCAACCCGTTAGTGGGGTCCAAAGAATCTGAGATGAAAGATTATTTTTCTATCAAAGAAACATGAGTACATACGGATGCCATCACACGGTTGATCAAGTGCTTGGCAGTGGTTAAAACTTCTTTGTCGAAAACGGACATGAATCGTTCATTACAGGCATTTAGAGTTGATATACATTGCCCTGTGGATAGTAAACATAATATTTTGAGTTTGAAGTTACAGTGTCAGTAATACAAGAGATATTTCAAAGTTTTCGGACGACGACGCTGCTCTAACGCTGGTGCAGACGTAGACGACACCAGGGCTTAAACAATGCCGACGATTTATCTCTGGAGCTACTAAACGAACGAGCGCTTACTGCATGTAAGAATTCATAAATACTCATCGCAAACCTGCTTTCAATTGACGAATCGCTGACACACACTCCCCTCCCCCCGACCCCGCTAAGCACGACCACTGAGTCCGTCAAGAAGTTTATCTTAGATATTCCACGGCGTTATATTGCAAGATTTATCATCAAATTAAACAAAAAATAGAGTAGTTGGTCGGTAGCCTTGTCGTATCTACAGCTTGAATGAGCTGTAGTTACGACGTTTTATCAAGATTCACATAAATTTCGGCCAATGTCATAGATCAAAGCACACTTCCAATCTAAATAAAAAAAAAAACATTGGTCGATTGATTCTTTGATTGCCATTAAGATCGGTCAATTGGCAACCATTCAGATTCCTGTGGATTTCTCGGAGAAAATCGAAATAGTCCTTTTCATAGTTCATTCAACTGTATTAATAATTTGAAATGCAATATATGTCTGAAGTATGAAGGTAAATATTTGGATATCGTTGTGACATGCGACTCCAAGACGTGTCAGTTACTAATGTCTTCAACTTAATTAGGTATCGATTGATTCAAATTGATGTATGTTTAAAGTTTAAGTGAAGGGGATGTAATTGGAAAGGGCCAGAGAATTAAATATTTGGCCGGTCAATCGTGGACTGTGTTCGCGGTTGAGTTTCTCTATCAAAAAGTCCCGAATTCGAATCACGGGTGCTTCTGTCGATCTTTGTTCTTTCATTAGGACACACATTCGGTGCAAGGACTGTTGTATTTTTTATGTAGCAGAATCGAGAGTACGTAACCTAATCTGTCGGAACTTGATTCTGAATCGATGTGAGATAAAAAGGTATATCTAATTCCTCGGAAATTTATTCAGTCTAAAGAGGCTCTAAACTTTTCGAATGAAAGATTTTTTAAATTAAGTATGGTGGTTCTAGATCAACATATATATATATAAATATTCAATTTTGAAATACCAAGTCGATTGACCTATGCTTGATCAGATATTTTTATGAATATTTGTGTTAGGGAAATCCCTGATCATCTCTATTTGATTGAAGGGCGAGATAGAGAGAGAGAGAGAGAGAGAGAGAGGGAGAGAGAGAGAGAGAGAGAGAAAGAAAGAGAGGGGAGAGAGATCAACATATACTTACAAATATAGGGAAGAAGAAAAAGGAAAGGAATATTAGACCGACAGACATACAAAAAAGTACAGATGCAAACAATAGTATAGAGATAAAGAGAGACAGATAGAGGCAAGGACAAAGAGCTAGAGAGATAGATAGAATTATAAACAAAATAGAGGGAGAGTCGGGAAATGAGTAAATGAACTTATTTTCATGGTCATTTATTCGTGTTCATAACGAGAGAGCTAATTTTGCTATAGAGAATGCGTGAATAGAATAGGCAACCCGTTTTACACAAATCGGTTTTGTTTCATAGTAGATATATTTTTTATTGCCATATTGCTTGTTTGTCGTTTTAACATAATCTTACGTTAAAACCTCCAAACAATCATGTACATGCAGCTATTATCCAACCATCTCAATACAGCCCCGCGTTACGACGGTTCTCAAGATCAAAGGCTTTGGAAAAGATTGGGGTAAATGAAGAAATTGCTTGTTTAAAAAAACCAATTTTTTTTTAAAATCCATCAACTTAAAATTGTAGTCTGAATCCTTACAGGTAAAAAACCTTGTCGCCTGATAAAGGGTTAAAGGTGACTTACACCTGCCTATATACAGTGTTTTTTTTAATTCAATTTTTAAAAATTTCAAAGTATATCTACTTAGGATTAAAAGAATGGCATATGTTAAGGTAGAAAAAAACTTTCTTGGTCATGAAAATTTTCAAAATCGTTGTCTTTTGTGGATAATGAAGAAATTGCTTGTAACAAGCAATTTCGTCATATTTCACGATGTTTTCCAAAGTTCTATTTTTTCAGTTTATTTTTCTTAAGGGCGTCAATTGTGTGAGAATTAAATGGGCTAAAGCCATGAAATTGAAGACTTTCAATTAATGACTATGAAATAGAATATTACTGAAAAACTCCTGGCGTCAGGGAAATTGCTAATTCATAATGACATACTAGGATTGAATCTCGCGAGATTGGAGGCGACATCTCGTACAATCGGTGCTACTCGGCTCTTATCATCATAAAGACTTGGAGACCCAAACCTTTTTATCAGACGAAAATATACATTGGTCAGAGAATAAATGAAAAGGAAAGAAAATATTAGCGACATTTAAAAGTATGCGAATCAAAATGGGCACAGAAACTATATTCCGAAATTTTAAAAAAAAATCCTTTTTTTTTCTTTTTATCTAAATGACGTGTAGAAACTACTCGGAGTTATCTTCTAATTTTATAGAGGTGTCGGTATAAAATGGCCATCCAAGGACTGACAAAACGGCTATATTGCACAGGTGGCCGTCTTATTATGTTTTCTTGTTTAAATGGGGTATAACGCCACTTTTAACAGTATTTCAGTCATTGCGCGGTGGGTGGAGCACCTAGATTTCGCTAAACGGAAAATGCTTGCTTCCCAGGAGGAAAGGACAAATATAAAGATTAATGCTTATTAGTTGATAATTTCTTTTCGTTTATTTGTTAAAGAAATTTTTATGTTTTTGAGTGTTTGACTTGGGTTAAACGCCACTTTTAAAAGTATTTTAGCCATATATCGGTATCTGGAGGACCTAACAATGTATTCCTGGTAATTCTCGCACAAGTACTACCACTTCATCCTTTCTGAGCCTCCACCTGCTCGTCCAACTTAAGTGTACGATTATCTACCCATTAGTGGGAGACAAATGTCGGAAAGGATATTTGTCGCCACAAGAGATCGAACCCTTGGACTTATGACTGAGAGTTCGACGCGCTACCCACTGCGTTCTGACCTCAGCCTGTCACTGCCTTATAAAGGTCCATGTGTAAAATGGATCATTTGTCTTGGTTATCATAATGACCCAACTAATACAGGAACGTTTTTTTCAAAATCTTAGACCTGTAAAATTGAAAGGTTTTGCAGTCAACAACAATCTTTTCTCAAGTATAAAACCACGGGCACGTAAAAACAAGGGATTGGACAGGAAAGGGTTAATAGTGACTATCATGACAGGTTGAAAAGATATTTTTATCGAATCACATGATTTATAACAAACCATTTTGCAAATCAGATAAATTGTGCAGCATAATGTCTCTTGGAGGAAGATTATCCCTGATTATGAATAGTGGCTTCCGACTGGGTTTGGCAAGTGACTCTAAAATGACCATTCTACTTTACTATATGATAACTTTTCGAAATGCGACCTCTTGTTGACCTCTGCCGGGTTAAAACTCCGTTTTTCTTCAGTTATTTGTCTTACGGATCACACACGAGGTCCCTTTGTGCTAAAAGAAAGCATTTCAAAATCTATAGTAAAGTAGAACGAACAATCTAGATTAAGAAAATCTGCTCAAAGCGAAAAGTCTTAAACCTGGTCAGCCTTCGCATTTCGTGCAGTCTGGTCAGGGGAAATTTTCACCATTCTCATAAGTGCGGGGGTGAGAAAAAAATCTTAGTATTTCTCAATAATCAAACTAACGAATAAAATAAAAAATATATATATACGAATAAGAAAAATGCCAAAGTGTAAAAATACATTTTCGCGTCAGTCACTTTCCAAACTGTCAGTTTGGATTTCTTAACTAATTATCAGACGACAATATTTATAGACTGGTCCGAATAAAAAGAAGTTGTAGCCGATTATTCAAATTGTATAAAACTCTATTTTTTTCGATTTTCTGAGTAGAAAACATTGTGTATAATGAAGAAATTGTGCATTTTTTAAAGCAATTTATTCATTTTACACAATTTTTTACTTTTTTTTTTTTTACTTGAGGGGCGTCAAAAAGATTCATTGTGTTGGAATGGGTTGATGAAGCAAATAAAGCAAACAAATGGCAGCGTATGTAAGAACATGATGAAAAAGAGACCATTTTTAGTTCATGTTCAAAGCTGCTAATTAGATTTGACGGTTAGAATAAACGGAGATAGGATGCGCAACTTGATTTTAAGTGGTTTATTTGAGGTGAAAACAAGTCGACCAACCCTCCCGCCTCAATTAAGAGTTATTCAAATATTTTACAAACCCTGAGCAGTGTAAGCTATGTAAGTTTCCGAAGTGAAGTGAAGTGAAATGGAGAGAGGAGAAGTGAAATGAAGGGAGTGGATGAATGAATGAATGAATGAATGAATTGATTTTATTTGATTTGGTTTGGTTTGGTTTGATTTGATTTGATTTGATTTGATTTGATTCGATTGATTTGATTTGATTAATTGATTGATTGATTGATTGATTGATTGTTTGATTGGTTGATTGGTTGATTGGTTGATTGATTGATTGATCGATTGATTGATTGATTGATTGATTGATTGATTGATTGCGCGAGTTAAATATGGACTGTGACAGGTCACAGATATTCATAAATTTATTTGTTTTGTAACTATCTATGTATCTTTTATTTACTCATTTATTCATATTTACTTATTCGTTTATCATTATTTATTTATTTGTGTATTCATTCATCAGTATTCTTATTGGTCTTTTTTATTAATTAACCAATCAATTAAATAATTAAGTTGTTTACTTACTAATTCCGATGCGGATGGGTCGATGATTTTGCTACATACAACCCTTTCCATATAATATGTTCGAAACAAAATATTTTACCCTTTCCTGTTTTGCAAAATTTTAGACCTGTCCAAATTCAATCTTTTTGCAGACGAAAATTTAAAGTGGATTTATTTTGAAAAATAGCCATTCATTATGATAGAAAATATTGTGGAAAAAAGAAGAAATTGCTTGTTACAAGCAATTTACTTCTTATTTCTACAATGTTTTCTCCATTATAAAATCACAGGGACGTAAAAAACCATGGAATGAACAGGAAGGGATTTGACCCTTTCCCGTACAATCACTGTTTTTAACGCCTTGTGATTTTATATACGAGAAATCATTGTGGGAAAAGAAGAAATTGCTTGTTACAAGCAATTTCTTCTTTTTCAACAATATTTTCTACCTTACTGAATGGTTATTTTTAAAATAAAATCCACCTTTGATTATCGTCTGCAAACCATTGAATTTGGACAGGTCAAACAGAATTTAAAACAGAAAAGGATTTAAAAGTTGAAAAAAGCTGTGGGGGTAAGCCTGTTATTTGATGGGACTGGTGTTACGCTGGTACAAAAATGCGAAGTGATCAAGTCGGGGGATGGTACAAATCACACACCATTGTTCGATAAGTAAACCCACACTCGGTTTTTATTCAAATACTAGATTTCAAATATCGTAAGGTGTTACTTCAAAGACTTGTAACTGGGTCTTGATCCATGATAAAAATGTGAGTTTTTTTGTTTGTTTTGTTTGTTTTTTTGTTGATGTTGTTGTTGTTGTTGTTGTTGTTGTTCTTTTTTTTTTTTGGGGGGGGGGTAATTTGGAAGTTGTGAGAGGTTGCCCCCCCCCCCTTTTTTGGGGGGGGGGGGTCTTTGAGTGCTATTGGTCGGGGTTGGGTTTGCGCCGGGAGGCTGTTGTGAAGAAGCTTAATAATATTGACTTGTCAAGGTTAAAAAGGCTAACTGGAATGTAGAAATATATTAGCCCCAGTCAGACTTGCCGGGGTTGAAACCTTTTATTACGGATCGCGGCTGTCAATCAAAGAACCAATCGACCAATCAAATCATTCACTCAGACCTTAGTGAACTTTAAACGTCAACGTCGTACGACATTTATGTGAAGTGTTTTGGTTGGATTTGCGACTTAAACGTCGTAACTACAGCTTATTCAAGCTGTAGTTTCGACGTTTGGGTCGCCAACCAAACATTTTACTGATGTAAATTGTTACAGACCATGATTTTTTAAATTAATGCCGTGCTCCGTGGGCGGGGCCAGCGATCTGTGAATTAACCTGTGCTGGATCAGATCACTTTTGAAATATTTGTTGTGCAATGATCCCCGATGTTCCCTTTTTGCATGACGATTATACGCACCTTTGGTAATATTTACTACCGATACTGTGTAGATCAGGCATCAGACTACTTTTCAACAAAGTCGTGTTCGGGATCGCAAAGTGATTGCAAACATTACCTAGCTCGTATCCTGCTTTTGAACTTTAGCTAGGCGATTAGGGAGTATAAGAAGAAAGCTTGGAATCCAAAATACAGCCCAGATTCAGTAGATTTAAATCTCTTAACCTTTTACCACACAATCTTGCTAAAGGAATAATATTTAGTAAAACAATGCGAAAAAATGAGAGAAATTACTTGTTTCAAGCAATTTATCGCCTTTTCTTAATGATTTGTACCCTAGGCACTTTCTGGCACTTTTTTTAAATTAAACCAAATACTTAAGTAATGTCTAGGAATTCTTTCAATTTGGGACTATTCCAGTATTTTATTATTTGGTAATAGGCAAATTGTGAAATGTATTTCCACAACGTCAAAAGTATTCCACAACCTCAGTTTGGCGAACAATAGCTTTATACAAAATGTATTATCGGAATTTTGTAACCAACTTGGCCTTTTTAGTTTAATAAACTAGCCATTTCAGTTCCTCTTTAAAGTCAGTCGTATACTTAATCTATTCCCTCATAACCATTCAAAAATGATAGAAGATACAGACGACAATTTAAGATTAACAAAATTCTAAAACTCTTTGTCTTTTCGGATAAAAAACATTGTGAACATTGAAGAAAGTGCTTGAAATAAGCAACTTTATTTTCTCAAGCTTTTTTCGGGAGAGGGGGGAGGTCGATCAAGGGAGGGGTTGTGTGGGAATGGGTTAAGTATATAAGTACATAATAAAGCGGTTATTTGATCCAAAGCAAATCATTGGGAAATTATAAAACTAAGGACTGTACGTTCAATAGTTTGTGCTATCGGGTCCCAGGTTAAAACCTCTTGAAATATATGTGTCACGCGGCCTAATTTAGTTCAAGAGATCACGTGACTTAGATGTTGACATCTCACTGAGTTCAGGTCATACGACTTCTGTTGATTTTGATACTAGAATACGAGCCCTCGTGAATGTCAAAAGAAATTTCTTCTTTTTCTAAGAATTTTCACCTAATAAAATTTCATTATTCTTTTTCCAGAGAAATATATGTATTTGTATCAAGAATTGAAGATCGCAAATTTGTTATTAGTAGTACAGGGTGACGTCATTTGGGCATGCAAAATGTCGTACCTACAGCTTTGATCAAGCTTTAGTTACGACATTTTGCAAGCCCAATGAAGATGATCAAATATCTGATACCATTTGAGCAGCTTTTTACTTTTTCAGATATCAGCACATGCTCTAAAACCAGATAGTTAGAAGTTTTGTTGTATATTTTCTTCATTTTTTTTTTTTTTTTTTTTTTGTAAAAGAAATTGGTAATGTAACTCACCAAACAGGATTTCAACCATTTGAAAAAAGGCACAAGTCTCTTCTTCAAATGGTCACAGGCATTTTTGATCACCCTGTACAATCATCATCAGGAACGTACGCGTCATCACTTCTTGTTTTTGTATTGGTTGATTTGTTTCGGATGGCCTCGTTGAATATATTTCTTGACAAAATGTCAATACCTTTGTTGAATTTGTGTCATCATCAAATGATTTAGTTTTTATTTTCGTCTATCTAAAACGGGCGATCTGATTGGTCGAAAAAAATATTCATAACTCCATGAACAAAATTTTGAGCACGCAGCGATTTTGTATACCTCCGCACAAAATAGTTCCATACAAAAAGATATCATAATTTCTAGTTTGTTTTTTTGTTGTTTTTTTTTCCCTTTTCGCTCGATGTTATTAAATTCTAAGAATTGAAGAGATTATTTTTTTGTTTACATGGAGGTATGAACCGAAAAACCTAATCACACTAATGAATGAATCCGCTTCGCGCGTTCATACAGTGTGATAAGTTTTTCTGTTCATACCTCCATGAAATAAAAAAATATTCTCTTCATATCTTTAAAATATTTTAGACTTATCCAAAATCAAAAATAGTTGCAACCCAAATTAAAGTTGATGGAGTTTTATCTTTTTTCTTTATTATGGTGTAAATATTGTTGGTAATAAAGACATTATTAGTAACAAGCAATTTCTTTGTTTTCCAAAATGCTTTCAGAAGCTTTTGAAGAGCGTCAAAAAGCGTCATAGTGTTGGAACGGACTAAATAAAGATACTTTTGATTTTTGTTATTAGATAATGTGTTTCTACTCAATGAGATATGAAAATAAATCATGTCTGTATTCGTAAAACCGATTAGAACAGAAGTGTGAAAAGGCCTTTATTTTTCATACAACAATGAAAACAAACATATTTTCACCTCTTATCTCATAGTAGTCTAGGCTGATAAGATGACTCAGTTAAAACTATTTTATTCATCTATATACTTCAAGACAAGCTCCGGTCTAATTTTTATTGACGATTCGTGGCCAATTCTTTCAACTAATTAGAATTCACGAATGTTTATAGCCACATCTCAAACCAAATTTATTAGAATTGATATAATACCTTTAGTAAGCTCTGTGGACTGTTTAGGTTTGACATTGAATTACTAGCCACGCTCACTGACCTTCTTTGGAAAACATTATGGAAAACGAAGATTGCCTGTTAAAAAGCAATTGCCAAATTTTCACAATGTTTTCTATCCCCCCCCCCAAAAAAAAAATGACATAAATTATTTGTTTGCTACCTTAAAATGTCGTCTGGAACTTCTTTTAATTTGGACCAGTCTAAAAATTTTGATTAATATTTGGTTAGGTCGCCAAACCAGCAATTTCGTTCGCCGTAAATGTCGGAGTTCAAGATTCAATTCTTGTCGAAATGAATTAACTTTTTCCTCTACAAACCCTGGATTTTTCTTCGCTGTGATTTTATATTTAGGAAAAAAATGTGAAAAAAGAAGAAATTACTTGTATTATGGATTCGTGGTATTTCTTTAAGCAGTACTACCACTGCATCCTTTCCGAGTTTCAAGCTACTCATCCAACTTGTGTTTACGATTATTCACCCATTGGTAGGAGACAAATGTTAGAAAGGATATTTACCGCGACTAGGGATTGAACCCTGTCAAATAAAAGAACCTTCGCCAATTAGTTTGAATAAGCTGGAGTTACGACGTTAAAGTAGTCAAACAAACAAACAAGATTAAAAATGGCGGTCAATGTCGGGGATGAAATAGACAGGTCCGGGCTAAATAAATGATGTGATTGGTCGGTCGATTTTTTGATTGACAGCCGCGATTTGTCAGTCGGCAAAATGGTTCAGCACATCAGACGATAATTTTTTTCTATTAATTTATTCGTTTATTCAAATTATACCAAACCTCTTTCTGGCCGTTGAGGATCATTAAGTTGTCTTCTAAACGCACCAAAAAGGTCAAGGACAATACACTCCCACACAACACTCGAACTCTCTAACAACATGCAATAAACGTCTATTTGAAACCAGTTGCTGTTTTGAGACTCGAGAGTTGGGCGGAGACGTTATTACTTTTTCCCTTTCTTTATTGAAAACTAGTCGCAAATGATAAAGTAAAACATGAAATTGAAGTGCATTCAATTATGCTCTGACACACAAAAGTATTTGTTGTCTAACAAAGGAGTATTAAACAGAAATTACATTAATTTTGAATGAATTAATTTAAAAAAATATTGTTGACAAATTGAACGGACCACACTCAAACAAAGTTGTTCATCCTTCTGATAGTTCCATTGAATCGTTAAAATATCGTCGATATGCGACTATAAATTCGAAAATACAGAAAATTTAAGCACTATTTGTGATATTTTTGAACTGACGAAATGCAAACCTTTAAGTATAATACGACAAATTCGAAAACCATCGATCTAGATCAGGCTAAATATTTTAGATTGAGCAGGCAGACCAAAGTATGTGTTTTTCTTTTTCGTCCTTTTTATTGAATAAAGAACGGCAAATGACGGATTACGACTTTCAATCAAAGAATCAATCGACCAATCAAATTAGTCGTTCAGACCGGAAGTGATCTTTGAACTCAAATATTTGTGGACATTGATTTGAGGCAGTTTTGTTGGTTTGGCGACTTAAACGACGTAACTACAGCTTTATCAAGCTGTAGTTACGACGTTTCGGTTGCCAACCAAGGATTTTGCTTTTTCACACGTTACTGTCCATAGTTTTGCAAAATAACGCCGTTTTATTATCGAAAATGAACTTTCGGTTCGGAGTCAGTCGACGCGGCCAGCGGTGTCAGTGCATGGGCATTGCAAGAGACCCGCCCATTCCTGCTAAATGAAATAATGATGGAATATCTCTCGAATGACACGTGCTGGTCTTTTCACGTTTTTAGCAGAACTCCTGTGAAGTTCCTTTTAGCACGTGCTCGCAAACCAAGCTAACTACCACAAATTTGTTCCTTACCCTATTAACACATGAAAAAATTTAAGACTGGCTCAAATTGAAAGAAGATGCAGACTATATTTTTTTTTGTTGATGAAATTCTAATATTTTTTGTCCTTTGGGATAGAAAATATTGTGGGCATTGAAGTAGTTTCATGTTCTTGAATCAAGCAATTTCTTCTGCGTCCACAATGTTTTCCAAATCTTTGTTCTTAAGGGATGTAAAAACGAGGGATTATGTGGGAATGGGTTAAGGAAGAAACAAGTGGAGATAGTACCTTTGGGATGAGAAGGTACGTGTACTTCTAGCGATGCAAGTCACATATGGCTATACAAATGTTTTCTTTTACAAAATTAGAATTAATTGATTGATTGATTGATTGATTGATTGATTGATTGATTGATTGATTGATTGATTGAATGGGGTTTAACGCCACTTTCAACAGTATTTCAGTCATATCGCGGCGGCTTGAGCACCCAACAATGGATTCCTGGTATTTCTCACATCAGTACTACCACTACATCCTGCCCTTACCTCCAGCTGCTATCTCACTTAGGTTTACGATTATCCACCCGTTGGTGTGAGATCGATATGTGCCGCCGCCGGGGATCGAAGATTGAAGATTAGGAGTTTGACGCGCTACCGACTGCGCTATGACGGCGTCAACCAACAGGTGCTTTTCGCGTAAAAATGTAAAGTCAGTTGGGCTACCATAATCTAGAAAATATTACAAACCTCGTAGCTACAGCTTTTTAAAGCTGTGGTTACATTTACGAGGTTCGGGTCATCCATCAACGGTTTATATTGTTGATTTTTTATTATCATTTCTTTTATTATACAACCCAAAGCTAAGTGTGCGCATTAAAAGCATTGATTAGATTAATCCGTTCCTGTACAACAACTATTTTTTACGTCAAAGCCATTTCTTATAACTTATAAACTTTTAAAAACTTGCTTATAACAAGCAACTTCTTCTATTCCCACAATAATTTCTGACCTTGAAATTAATTAATTTTCAAACTTCTCTTATTTTTTAATTGTCGCCTGCCTCTTCTTACATATAGAACAAGTCTAATATTTTGAAAAACAGAAAAGGGTTAATACCGATCTGATTTTTTTTTTTTTTTAAGATCTTCGCATTTTTCCATGCCACATACCGCGATAATCAGTGCCCCAATCGACGACATCGTTGCAAGTTAATAGTCACCTTCCCTGTGGTCACTTAACTTGCCGCTAATTGAAACATTAAACTGTACACGGGACCGCTAGCCATACTTATTGTCTTGGTACCCGTCGGATAGCCACTCGAAATACCGGACTATCTTGTACCGCATCGAACCATATATGGACAAAGAGATCTTATATACTAGTACTAGTCGCCGAAAGTAGGTTTTATTGAAGTTGTCTTAACCCATTCCCACGCAATGGTGATTTTTGACGCCCCAAAGAAGAACAATTGGAGAAAGATTGTGGAAAATAAAGAAATTGCTTGTTTTCTTCGTTTTACACAATGTACATATTTCCATCGTCTACAACTCCTTTCAATTTGGACCAGTCAAAAATTTTGTCATCTAGTAATGGGTGAACGTCTTATGGACAACATTAAATCAAAATAAACCAGAGAAAGTTTTATTCTTTAATTTAAGAACATGAAATAATCACGTGATCTATACTCAAATGACATATAGACATTTAATGTTCGTGCGATCACTGAAACAAAAATGCCGCTTAAAGGTTTCACCATTTTGAAGTCGAAAGAGTAAAGTTATTTCTTCTGTTAATTTATTGGTAGAGCCTACGTTGTTTGATTTGAAGAAGCTAGAACAATTATGAAGAGGAAAGCAAACTTGTTTTTCAAAACATAATATATTTAGAAACAAGAAAATCGCAGGACATGCAAGCATGCTTCATGTATACTCATGGCCTACAACTTGTTTCGGAGAACTCGGTCCACAGTTATACATGTACATAAAAGTATTCTGGGACTCATAAAAATTGTATACCAACTCCTTAATAAGCTCTGTGAGTCGGAATTGATTGATTGTGGTTTAACGCTACTTTAAACAGTATCTCGCGGCGGCTGGATAACTTTACCATAGATTTCTAGTATTTCTAACACCAATACTTTCACTACATCATTTTCAAGCCTCCAGCTACTCATCCCACTCAGGTTTACGATTATGTACTCATTGGTCGGATTGGATATTCGCCGTAGCCGGGAATCGAATCTGAGACCTACACGCTACCAACTCCGCTAAGGCCGTGGCTACCTATGGTGTAGATGTCTGCGGGCATGCAGGGGGGTGCCTATGTGCTGTAGTTACATAAACGAAAGAGATTTTTAATCCTGAAATATAATTTTAACTTGCTTAAGGACATGAATGTCTTTAAGCTGGAGAAAAAGACAACATTTGTAACCCGGATTTATAATAAAATGTTTGTAAATGAAGTCGGTATGGACTTACATTGGGCCAACGACCACCAAATGCAAACGCACAATTTTTAATAGGTTGATACTATGTAGCACATATTTATTAATGTTTAACCTATTACCAGACCGCAACATTTCAGACTGTTAAATAGAAAGGAGTTGCAGACGACAATTTCATGTTTATGAAATTTAGATTTTTTCGACTGTCTGTTGAAAAATATTGTGGAAAATGAAGAAATAGCTTGTTGCAAGCACTTTCTTCATTTCTAAAAAGTTTCCCATTTTTTCTTTTCTTAATGGGCGTCAAAAAGCGTTAATGTATTTGAATGGCTTAGGCCATTCGAAATTTCAAACGGCACAGCAATGTTGTTGATCCAATGCTTCTTAGTTTAACAGGCTTAACGGGGCTTGTCACATAAAGAACACTTGGCGGTACCACAAGGTTTTGATCTTAATTTGTCAGTAGTGTTCGCGAGTAGCCGGCCGACTACTTCACGGGGTTGTACGGGTTTTACCACGAGTTAGTACAAATCATACAACAGCCTTGTTACGGAGAGGTACGGCTTAATAAAGGTTGGGAGAATTGAGGCTCTGTCCGGGAGGGAATATTTGATGAATATGATGGTTCACATCAGAGAGCGTTTAAGTATGAGTGATTTTTAATCCATTCCCACGCAATCATGCTTTGACACCCCTAGAAAATCATTTAACCCATTTATAGACAAGAAAAAAATAATAATTTTTGTGCAAAACGAAAGAATATGTATTCGACAATTTCTAGTTGAATGAGTTTAAAAAAATCTTTGTCTTTTTGGGTAGGAAACATTGTTGATAATGAATAAATTGCTAGTAACAAGCATTTTTTTCATTTTCCACGTTTTCGAAAGCATCCATTGGATATCATTTTCAAATTTAGAGTTTTATTGACGTATTCTCCGAGTACATGTACTTTCGTCTTGGCGGAATACAACTCCAGTCAAAGGTGTTTAGGGCTTGTTTCTGGCCTGATTGCAATTTACGTATCGCAGCTGTTTATCAAAAAATCGATCGACCAATCAAATCATTCATTTATTCCGGAAATGAACTTCGAAACTCCAGCATTGGTCGACATTTATGTGAAGTATTTTTTCGTTGTTTTTTTGCGACTTACGCGTCGTAACTACAGCTTGAGTCGCTAACCAGCTACACGTTACTGGCCGGAAACTTCACAAAATTTCGCCGTTTAATATCTAACTTTAACTTCCGGTCGGAGCTCAACGAGATTAGCTAGCGAACCATTAACCCTTTGCTGTATTTCAAAATTTTGGACTCGTCCAATTTCAAAGGGGTAGCAGACGATATTATGAAATAAGTACAATTCAAAAAGTAATCATATATGATAAAATATTGTGACAAAAGAAGAAATTACGACGTTCAGGTCGCCAACCAACTATTCTACCTTTTTGTTAAATGCTACTTGCCATAATTTTTTCAAAATAACGCCGTTAAAAATCGAAGCGGGTCTTCTTGTCGGAGTAGATGGGTGTGGCAATTGGAGTAAGTGGGCGGGGCCAGCGATTGGTCAATTGTACACTAAATTGTTTAACTTTTGTATCCTCAAGATCCTAATGGAGTACCGTGTCGAGATCCGATCCCGGTAAATAGCGTCTTGGAGGTTGTTTCCGGTATACCGTTTCAAATCAACAATATCACAGTAAAGCTTAAGTGTCTCCACGGACTCGCGTTCTCGGACGGGACCACGGAAAAGATTGAACATTGCTTTGCAGCTCCCACGCCAATTAAAGTCACTGGAATATGGTATCCGGATCAAGGACGTCTCGTGTGTCAAGGTCATTGCTAACCCTTTTATTTACGAAGTTTGATAACGTTCTTCGGGAATGTAAATACATTGCAATATACCGTTAACTGAATTTTTTGCGTCGGCATATTAGAATTTGCAAGAAATTCGCGGATGATTCTCCTATGAAAGCAAATTACTTCGCTAAAGTATTATTTTAACCCAAAACAAAATAATGTGAAAAAAATGAAAAAGGTTACGATTGGGAACAATGCCGTTAAAGAATAATCTGATTGCCACAAGCAATTTGTCAATTTACGAACACATTTTTCACAATACAATGTTGATGAATTGTACAACACCGTTATTTCTGAGGAAGTTTTTTTTTCTTGAAATCAAAACGTCAGATTCACGATCCGCAACGTTTTCCACAAATATTTGTTGTGCTGTTTTGCCGCCCCCGCTTTCCCACAAAATTGAATTCGTATTTTAAACCAGCAATATGGTACTTGATAAGATTCCGTAATATCGGTTATCATTAAAATTTCAATTTATAGATGCATTAATCTGGACAAAATAAGTAAAGAAATGAATAAATAAAACAAATAATTGAAGCGTATTTCATCAAAAAGTTAGACGATAGTAAAAGAAACATTTACTTAAAATGAGCACCCACATAATAGTTTAGTATAAACCTACATTGCTGTATTTACTCTACAAAGATGTGGAAACAAGTTTTGATTAACTAATAATACCAATGCTGCACAGAAAACCTTTATATTGACACAGCTCCAGTATTGTTGGCTTATCTGTTTTCCTTTCAGACCGACAAAACAAATTAGAAAGTAAATCATTTGGTAAGTAACAAATAAAAGCATCCTTGGTATTTGGTTTGACCACAATAACGTGTTTTCTTACATTTTGTCAGTCCGATCCCCGGCGGCGGCAAATATCCTTTCCGACATTTGTCTCTCACCAACGGGTGGATAATCGTAAACCTAAGTGGAATAGCAGCTGGAGGCTAGGAAAGGATGTAGTTGTAGTGCTCGTGTGAGAAATTGCAGGAATCCATTGTTAGGTGTTCCAGCCGCTGAGATATGACAGAAATACTGTTGAAAGCGGCGTTAAACCCAAATCAATCAATTACATTTGGTCACCTTCTTCATTCCTTGCGATAAGAAACAAATCGCTAGAAGCTTAGTTTTCATTTTTCATCACCGTGTTTATTGTTCTTTTATATACCTTTGTTATTTTGTTTATTTATTCATTTATTTCTCGACAGTAAGTATAGCCCCATTATGTTTCCTAAACCTAACACCAACCTTTTGAATCTTACAGTGTAAGAGGGGAAATGTATAATTTTCAACTGTAAGGTCACTTGCAGCCACGATTGAAACGTCAGCTAAGATTGTAGATGCTCGAGTGTGGTAGTATACTGAAAACACTATGTCACAAGGCGACGAAACTATCGTAGCTTCATCTTTTAAAAGCTGTAGTCATGACACTCTGGTAACGTTATTACGTTGCCATGTAATTCACGTTAAGACATTTTGACGATAAGACACATTGTGGTTGGCAAAAAATATAACGACATCCTCATTAAAGTTACGCCATTTGATCGCCACACCTATACTATGATAATTTGAGATGTGGTTTTGTTATCAAATTTAGATATTCTTTCGACCAGGATTTTATGTTGTTTGAGGTTACCCTTGTTGGTGTTCGGTTGTATTGCATCATCTCTTGGTGAATGTCAATTTATGCAGTTTTCGAAAAATTTAAGCTATGCAATTGTTCTCCTCATAAAAACATTTTCGAAAATAAGTCTGAAGACCAATTTAGTTCATCTTTTATCTATTGATTGGTTACCAATTTATTTTTTCATTTAATTATTTATATTTTGATTTATTTATTTTTGCCATTTTTCCTTTACAAAAAAGTATTTACCAGATCTACGGAACTTCATGGTGACTGTCATTATTACTTTTTTTTATTTATGTTTTTATTTTTCTATTTGTTAATATTTATTCATTAATAATTTTACAGAAAAATATTTCACCTGTTTCTCGGAACTATGTGGCGATTGTCATTATTTATTGATTTATTCATTCTTTTATTTTTTTATTCAAAGCAATACACTTCTGCTGTTATCTCCTTGTTGGATTTTGTCCACAGCTAGAATCTACTCCTGCAAGTCCCCAGTGGGCGAGCAAATTTTCGTAAATACAGCTTTAATAAAGCTGCATTTACGACATTTTGCTCTCCCACCGACAAGTTAAAGTTTAAGTATTTCATAAAATTGACAAAATGAATCATTTCGGAATGAATGATCAGGATGAGAGAGTTTTGAACGAAATGAGCGCTTTAAATCAAACGCAGGGTATATGAATATCTCCCAATGTAGTATACATGTATATGGTTCTATAAATATACATTTTATTACCACGGACCAATCAGGTGGCTCTTAATTTAGACCAGTAAATGAAATGCTTTGAGTTATAATTAAACTTCTCTCTAGTTTGTTGTGTATTTTCATTAATTTCCAGTTTTACCACCATCAAACAAAGGCGCTAAAAGATTCCTCGGTCAGTATCAATTTTCTCAAATGATATTACGACTCTCACAAAATATAGAAAACTTTAGGTTACATCTAAAAAACGTATATTCTTTAACATTTTATTCATTCTCCCGTTAAGCTAAGATAGAGCTTTTATTTCTATTTGACTGGCGAGCCTGACCTAATCTTACGATATATGGAGACATTTAATATCGAAGAGTAGCGTAGATGGGACAGGTTCTCTAGTCTAGTATTACTCGGAGCTAACATATCGGTAGAATCTGTGCAACTATAGATGTTTTTAAGGTTTTTTTTTTTTTTTTTTTTTTTAGTTATTTATCGAAATCAGTTTAAATTCAAATGAAATCATTCCCGAAGAGACACTGAATATAAAAGGTTTAACCCTTTCCTGGTTAATCCTTGGTTTTACGTCCCTGTGATTTCATAATCAAGAAAACATTGTGGAAAAAGAAGAAATTGCTTGTAATAAGCAATTTCTTCTTTTTCCACAATATTTTCTACCCTACTGAATAGTTATTTTTCAAATTAAATTCAACTTTGGATTTTCGTCTGCAAAACCTTTGAATTTGGACGGGTCTAAAATTTTGCAAAACAGGAAAGGTTTAAACTCATGTTTGGAACCAACAAGTTGTGATCGTATGTTGGGGGTAGGTGAAGCTCTGATCTAGGTCCATTACACAGTAATTTGAGACTTGGGTGTATTTAAGTCCTTACAATATGGTAAATATTTTAGACTGATCCTAAATGAAAAGAAATGCAGACGACAATTCTAATTTGGTGATTTTTTAGAAAAAAAATCGCGATTAAAAAGCAATGTTCAATGAAGAAATTGCTTGATACAAGCCATTTCTTCATTTTCTGTAATGTTTTCAAAAACTTTTTCTGGGGCGTGTTAATCAAAGTATTAAAAATACTGTAAGCTAGCAAAACATGATTTATTAAATAATCTTTTTTGTGAAAGGTTATCATGATTGGTGGAATTTAAAAAACATTTGCCTTGTAGGGTAAAAAACAGTGTGGACAATGAAGAAATCGCTTGTTACAAGCTATTTCTTCATTGTCCGCAATGTTTTCAAAGCTACTTTCTTGAGATGCTTGAAAAGCGCTATTGAGTTGGATTAGGTTAAATAGCATGCTTTTGAAGGAGATGTCAGCAATTTGAATAAAAGTTAATTCATTAGGCAAAAAAATCAGTGGCAGAGTTTGCAATATTCCTGAAACAAGAACTACTTTTATAGCGTAGGTTTTCAGTGGTTTTAGTGGTTAAGCCTCAGGTGGCAGTTTGCGCTCGTTGAACCCTGAGAAGACCTCAAATTATGTATGTTAACTTAAGCTATCAAAGCTGAAGTGGGATTGTGGTAAATGCCTCACTTAGGCAGGACGAGTTTTTAAATAGGTGGTTTATCAGAGGGTTTTACTACAGTTAAAACTAAATTCAAATTTCCGAATTTCAAATATTCATCTCTGTTAACCATAGCCATTGGGGTCCGGCGTGGCTGAGTGGTTAACGTACTGCACATGTAATCTGAAAAAAACTCAGGGCTGCGGGTTCGAGTCCATATTGCGCCGCAGGTCTCTGGATATATCTTTAACCAATTCCCACACAATCCCTCCCTTTTACACCCCTGAAGAAAAAAGCTCGTGAAAACATTATGGAAAATATAAAAAATGCTTGTACCAAGCAATTTCTTCATTATCCACAGTGTTTTCTACCAAGAAAGTTGAAAAAATCTAAGATTTCATAAACTTTTAACTGTTGTCTGCAACTCCTTTCAACTTGGACCAGACTAGCATTTTGTTGTGTGGTAATGGGTTAAGCAAGGCATTAAGTACTTTTGATACCCAGGAATCATGGAAATGGTTTAAACCTATTTATTTTACATCGATCCTCAATTCTGCTTCCTGGAGAATATACCAGTATGTGGGTCCGTGAAAGAACCAAGATCGATAGCCACACCCCGGAATCGAACTCGGGACCTATTGATCGAGAAGCACGTAAATAATTGGACTACGCCATTATATAGTTGAAAGATTATTCAAAACCTTTGTTACATCCCATTCATTTATAAGAATAGTCGGTCTAATCTTCTCGCAGAGTCATTGTTATGCAAGGATCCAAAATCACCAGACAATATCGTGAGGATCCTTGAAGGATCGCCAAACCACTTGTATAGTACCATCGAGGTATCGTGTCCTATTGGCCGACACTTGGCGAACGGACAGGAAGCTGTGAATGTCACGTGCTTACCACTTCCGGATCCGTGTTACTGCAAAGCATCTTGGGAGACTTTGGATAAATATCTACTTTTTGATGACTTTAACTGCACAGGTTATAATGGCTTTGGATGTTTATATCAACATATAATTTAATTGTTAGTTTCGTCTATCAAAAACGAGCGATCTGATTGGTCCAAAAATTTAATTCATACCTCCATGAACAAAATTTTGAGTAAGCAGCCATTTTGAACGCTTCCGCACAAAATAGTTCACTACAAAAAGTATCAAAATTTGTTAAGTTGTTGCATTTTTCGCTCGATGCTATTAAATCATAAGAAATGAAGGGAATATTTTTTTGTTTTCATGGAGATATGAACCGAAAAACCTAATCACACAATGTATGAATCCGCTTCGCGTATTCATACAGTGTGATTAGTTTTTTCGGTTCATACCTCCATGAAAACAAAAAATATTCTCTTCATCTCTTAAATAAAAAAATGTAAACATTAAGAAAACTGACGGATTGCGACAATCAATCAAAGAATCAATCGACAAATCAAATCATTCATTTAGACTAGATGTGATCTTTGACCTCAAACATTGACGGACATTTATGTAAAGCCTTGTTGTTAATTTGTCGACTTAAACCTTGTAACTATACAGCTTATTCAAGCTTTGGTTACGATGTTTAAGTCGTCATTTCATGTTACTGGCAATAGCTTTTGCAAAATAACACCACCGATTTTAATGTAGAAAAGGAACTTCCTGTCGGAGGTCAGTGGGCGTAACCGGTGATCCGTCAATCGATCTTTTATTGGAATTCGAAAATATGCGGTGCATATTAAAACTAACGGCTTTTTTTTTCTTTCTTTCCTTCCTTCTTTTTTCTTTCTTTCTTACTTACTTTCTTATTGTATTATTTTATCATACTTGAAATTCTTTCTGGATTTTATATCATTATCAGTGTTTTTATTAGCAAAATCATTATTAATTGCTTTTCATACTTCAATGAATGTAGCTCAAATATACGAAATATGACATGAGATTTGTTTGAGACAATGTGATTTTAACCCATTCCCACACAACACAATTTTAGACCAGTCCAAATTCGTAGAAGTTGCAGACGACTTTTTGAAGTTGATGAAATCTTTAAATTTTTGTCTTTTTTGGTAGAAAATATTGTGGATAATTAAGAACAAGCAATTTCTTCATTTTCCAAAATATTTTCCAATGCTTTCATAGTGAGAGGTGTTTTAACGCGTCATTGAGGTGGAATGTGTTAATGGAGTTCTAAAATAGAAAAGGTCGGCCTCTGTTAGCTTGTTTCAAAGGGAATCGTGTAAGAGATATTTCTTCTCACATAATCGATAAGTTTTTATCTCATACCATTACAACTCAATCCCGATTTTTTACACACACACCCCCCCCCCCCAAGAAAAAGATCTTTTGAGGACATTGTGGAAAATTACAAGCAATTTCTTCATTATCCGCAATGCTTGTTTTTTCTATCCCAAAAGATTTTTGAAAAATCAAGATTTCATTCACTAAAAACATTTGTCTGCGACTTCTTTCGATTTAGACCAGTCTGAAATTGTGTCGTCTGTTAATGAGTTAAACACGTTTTTGGAAGAAATGCTTAAATGCCGGGCGCCTGCATGACGTCATCATGTAACGGTTGTTCCCAAATAGCCCATTTGATAAACTTACAGTAATAGTGACTCGAAATATGGCCAAGCCAAACGTTTTATATTGCAGTTCCGAATCGAAAAGCACGAATCGTAGCAGGACCTTGGTCGGCGGAGTCAATGCACACACCAGGTCAGCAAATTCTGATTGGCTACTACGTCAGTCGATTAATCTTAGCAGCATTAACTTTAAAATTGGCGTGTTTTGTTTCGCTTTGTTCTTCTCACAGTCTAGAACGTATGATGATATTTATAAGATATCCCGAGTAAAGTTTGGCTTTTTTTAATGCGGTAAGTGATTAAAATAAAGAAGATTAATATAAACAATTAGTAAAGAAAGAACATTGATTCAGTTAATTAAGGTTATATTTCTCTACAGACTTCATCGATCTAAACCGAATATTTTAACCCATTACGGAATGACCTAATCAAAAGAAGTTGCAGTCGACAATTTTAGTTGATGAGAATTTAAAAAAATATTTTCGTTTTTTTTGGAAGAACACATTGTGGATAATCAAGAATTTGCTTGTAAAAAGCAGTTTCTTCATTCTCCACAATGTTTTCCGAAGTTTTTTCTTAATAGGTGCAAAAAAGCGGGATCATGTGGGAAATGGGATAAAGTAAATGACTCATGAAACCCAGGGAAAAAAGTACACTCACGTAGATTTATTTATTCATTAGATCTTTCTTTATGGTACATCTAATTTCGAGCAGGTCCGAATCCGGTACCATGCCGTGATCCTACCCCTGTCGACGGTGCCTTAGAGGTGGTATCTGGTGTACCGTTTGTAATATTAAACATCACGGTTAAGGTGACATGTTTGAATGGTCTGCAGTTCCCAGATGGAACAACTGAAGTTACAGCAAAGTGTCTGCCTGCCCCCACACCCTACCATATCACAGGAGTGTGGGTACCGGATATACCTTATGAATGCATAGGTGCTTACCTTTTTGACTAGAAAAAGAATTGAAGAAAAATTATATATTTTGCCATTTGAAAATAGTCGTAGAAATGAAACAGATTTGACAGAGCACAGTACAAATTTGACAGAGCAATAATATTACTGTTTGGTTTAAAAAATATTAATATAAAATTTAATTTAAGTTTCGTCTATCAAGATCCCAGCGTTTTGATAAGCTTAATTTTATATTCACACTTCCATGAACAAAAGTTTGAGCACGCACCTATTTTGTATACTTGCGCATGAAGTAGATCTATAGATTTTTACTCAAAACTAGTAAAAAGTTCCTTTGTTTTGATTGCAAGCATTAAATCATTTCACGTATTAATACAGTGTGATTAAGTTTCTAAGTTCACACTTTTATAAAAACGATACTATTCCCTTCCATTTCTTAACAGAACCGAGAACAGAAAGTGGACATGCGTATGGTGAGATGACTTTCTTTCTAATTCGGTTTATTAGATTATTTAGCAGCCAGTTTTGACCTTTAAAAATATATTGGGTGGTGGATGTACAAAGTTAGCTTTTTACGATATTAACAATATCTTAATGTGTCACCAAAAGAACTTCTCGTACGCGGAATTTTCATCTATATTTCAGTTTTACATATATTAAGTAATATTAATAATAACCCGATGGTAGAGTAAAAATAAACAAATGAATAAAAAGATAAGTGAAATAAAACCCTCATACGAAGATAATGCCGATACACGTATAATATTTTGTGTTTTTAGATAAAATCTTGACACGTCGGAGTCACAAGCGCTTTCTTGGTTCGTATTTAATCTTGATATCACTTACATAATTTCAATATAGGAAATATTGAAATCTAATGACATACATAAAGCTTCATTTACTTCTAATCCATGTAAAAGTTTGGTGTATGCAAATGTATGCTACACATACAAACACGTTAGATTACTTTTCTAATCTGAGATTTGTTGGGGGATACAAACTTGTCTCATAGCGCATTTAAAGATAATAATTGATTGATTGAATGGGGTTTCATGCCGCTTTGACAGTATTTCAGTCATATCGCGGCGGCTGGAGCACCTTACAATGGATTCCTGGTATTTCTCACACCAGTACTACCACTACATTCTTTCCTAGCCTCCGGCTGCTATCCCACTTAGGTTTACGATTATCCACCCAAATGTGAGAGACAAATGTAGGAAAGAATATGTGCCGCCGCCGGAGATCGAACCCATGACCGTGATCCCATGATTGCAGAGTGGGAGTCTGACGCGCTACCGACTGCGCTATGACGGCGGCCTAAAGATAATATACGTGTAAGCCAAATACAGTGAACTCCGGGTAATAATATTGCTTCATACGATATATCGGTTAAAACTAAATTAATTTCATGATCATGACGCGGTCTTTTTGTAAGTAAAGTCTTTAGCAATACCGATATTCAGATATAACATGACTATGTTTATAACAGGAATTTACAACACTTCTTCATCTCACACAAAAGTATGCACAATAAGCCTTAAGACTCAATCAATAACAATATTAATCATTTATAATGGTGCGTTCGGGGATTTGAGTACAATAAAACCAAATTTGAAACTAACAAGATGTTGAATATTTACTCCTGATAGAGTCTTTAGAATGTTCCGATCCGAAGACACCACAAAACACTGTTCAAACTCTCGACGGAGACCCCTTTCATATGAACAGTAAGATCCAAGTTTCTTGTAACGATGGTCTCCATTTTGACAATGGTCTAGACACAGTCAATGTCACATGTTTACCTCTTCCCCACCCGTGTATGTGCATGGCTGCGTGGACCCGACAAACAGACTACCAACTCATGTATAATTTTAACTGCACAGGTTTGGATGATGTTTATTAACCCATTATCAGACAACAAAATTTAGACTGGTCCGAATTTAAAGAAGTTTCATACTACAATTTAAGGTTGATGATATTTTTAATTACTTTTCCCCCTTTTGGCATCTGGAGAAGAATACATTGTGTTGCGGATAATGAATAAATTGCTTGTTAAAATCAATGTTTTCAAAGGCCTTTTTTCTTTTTAGGGGGGAGGGGCGTTAAAAACGGGATAGTTGTGGAATGAGTTAAACTTTTACCGCACAATCCCGCATTTTGTCCAAAAAGGGTAAACCATTAACTGTTATTCAAAAATGTTTTACTTGTCCAAATCCGAAGCGGTAGTATAGACGACTTTATAGATTAATGAACAAATTAAAATGTTATCATCCCACATGATAGTAAATAATAAGGGAAAGAATAAATTGCTTGTTACAAGCAACTTTTTTCTTTTTCCATAATATTTCCTCAATTATAAAATCGCAGGGACGTAAAAATCAGTCATAAATGGTGTTCTGTACAGTGTTTAAATTCTTTAATAGTAGCGAAATATTCTAGACAGAGTTTAAGTTATTTTCTTTCAAATCGATTACCAAACGTCAAAATTCTAGACTGGTCAGAATTCAAAGATGTTGCATATGACAATTTCATTTTCATGAAAGTTTGAAAATCTTTGTCATTTCGGGTGAAAAACATCGGGGATAACGAAGAAATTGCTTGTAACAAGCAATTTCTTCATTTTCCACAATGTTTTCAAAAAGCGTCATTGTGAGGGAATGTGTTAAACAAGCACGGCTAACTCGTACGTAGATATCGATAGTTTCTACCACGAAAACTAGATAAATAGATAAAAAGTCTGTTATCGGTTTGTTGTTGTTGTTGCTGTTGTTGCTTAAATTTTCCTTTTTATTGTAGACACAACAAAGTAACATGACAAATGATGAACGGAGTGTTAATACCTCAATTAGTTGAAATTATTTGTAAATTATGTGCTTCTTGATGAAATTCTTCTATGAAAACAATTTTTCCTTTTACTTTTCACTTTCCTTTTTCCTACATTTTTTTCCGCTACACTTGACCCCCGTGCATTCCAAAACATTAGTCAAGTACATTTATCACACAGCCATCGAAGAAGTCTACGAGTTCAATTCCACAATTTCAAATCAATGTTTTATCGGGGTTTCTGTCCTTCATCTCTGGAATCGTCGGGGCTAAAGCACGCCTTAAATTACGCGCGTATAACAGTCAAAGCTTGGATATGTACCTGATAGCCATGTGTTTAAAGTACCATACAGCCAGGCCTGAATAAAACAGCGATCCAAGGAACTTTGAAGAGGTGTCTCTCTTGCAAATGTGACTACCTTTTCAAGCTCCATATATAAAATGGATCGTTTTGTCTTCGCAGACAAAAAGATCCATCTTATACATGGAACATGTCATGATCGACAAGAATGAATTTAAAATTACAATACACGTTTAAATAATCTAATTTAAGTACATGTACCATCTATCAAGATTCGAGCGTCTTGATTAGTTGATTTTTCATGCTTCAATGAACAAAATTTTAAGCATGCAACTATTTTGTATGCTTGCGCACAAAGTAGACCCATATTTGCAGAGTGGTAGTTTGAATAGGTTGAAAGTGCGAAATGGGTCGTACAAGGCACGAGGACAACTTACATGACGTTTAGGTACCTTTTTATCGACGTAGAGGGACCAAAACATCGTCACTACAGCATACTGACGTATCGTTATCCCCGTTGGTTGACCACCGACAACATAGGCTGAGATAGCGAACGGTATCATTTTGAAGAAAAAAGAGAGAGAGAGAGAGAGAGAATGATGAGGACCCGAATTTGTAGAAAATATTTGTATTTACTACGTTTTCCTCGCCAAACCAAGAAAAAATGTTTGATATCAATATCGAAGGCCATCGTTTACTTTCGGTCTAAATGAATGAGTTGATTGGCCAATCTATTTAAATTGACAGCGTAGATCCGTCACTTCAAGCTTTAGTGTCGATGCTACACGAGAGTGAAAAGAAATAATCCTTGATTGCGAAATATGACATAACCTACGAAATCATTAGATCAAGATCAAACTGAGGTTAGACCTTTCCTTTTCAAACCCTTGATATTACGTTGCTGTGATTTTATACTCGAGAAAATAATGTGGAAAAAGAAGAAATTGCTTGTATCAAGCAATTTCTTCTTTTTCCCACAATATCTTCTATCTCATAGGATGGTTTCATTTCAAATTGCATAAAATTTTCATTGTCGTCTGCAAAGTCTTTCGATTTAGACCAGTCTAAAATTCAAAAACCGGGAAAGGGTAAAGTTACCCGTCAGACGAAAAGGGATCATCTTGGGAGTGTAAAATGTTTAAACCATTGTCAGACTGCGCAGGCTGAACAGGTTCGAAACATTTCGCTCTTTTACGGAATTTCCAAAATACAGCATCTAATTGACCTCTGATGTGTCCGATTTCTTTCTGAAGTATTTGTTTCGTGGAGTTCCCGGAAAAATCCCGTTCTATGTGAATTTCATGATGCATCATGTGTCATATAGAATATAATTGACGGATCGCTTGCCACGCCCACTGAGTTCCGACAGGAAGTTCCAATTACGTATTAAACAGCGTTTAATAAATTGTTGGTTGGCGACCTAAAGGACGTACCTACTGCTTGGATAAGCTATGGTTATGTCGTTTAAGTCGCAAAATAAACAACAATGTTTCGAATAAACGTTGGAGTTCAAAGTACTTTTTCGGTGAGAATGAATATTTGGTTGGTCGATTGATTCATTAATTGCCTCTCGCAATCCGTTCATTACGTAATACGAAGAAGAAACATCTTGGGAGAGTTAAATAGAGCCTAATCAGAGTTGAGAGTTTTCGTTTGAATATATTTTTCAGAATATATAAAAAAAACATAAAATTTCCATCAAAATTCCTAAAATTATGTGAATCATGCACTAATGACAAATAAGTATGAGACATTTTAACAGAAAAAAGTTTGTCGGAAAATTCTAAAACGGAAAGACACATGCTATTAATTAATCATCATTTGGCTATTTTTATATCCAATTGTCTAAGCGTTACTTGGTCTTAAGTCACAATGAAACATTTGGATAAAAAGGTTCTCTTCAAAGAAAGGTGAAGTTTAAGCTGTCACGAAATTCGTAGTCTGGATTTCTTAAATTACGAGTCTGTGCGATTTTGCAATTATTTTCCATTACTATATAAAGAATAAAAGTGTTTCAAACCCGGAAAATAAGCAAGGTTTGCTAAATATAAATAGCATTAGTAGTGGCGGCGGCGCATCGTCCTTATCGTGCAAAATCTTTTACATTTTGCCATATCTTAATTGATAGACAGCTTCAATTAAAATTCGGAATACTTGACCAATTCATGTTACAAAGGGGGTTACCGCTGCGCATTTTTGAAGAATTATGTCCCTTTTTTATACTTCTGTTATCTTTCTAACGCTTGACAGTTGAGTGTAAACAGCATCAATATGGGATGCTGTTGGTCTTAATGTTCTAGATCAAAATGGATCAAATTGACATTTCTCTTGGGAAAAACCCACAGCAAAAATAACACAAGTGTAAAAAGATTTGATGTTGGTTTTAATATATTTCAGAGCCACAGGGTACCCAAAATATTGTACCTAAAGCGCCTCCTATTCAAGAAGATCAATTCCAACATCAGGAGGAAATTGAGGACACTAAAATTTCTCAAGGTAAAATAAATAATCATTCGCAGCTTTTTTGCCAGCCGTTATGTAAAGTAAGATATCTTTTTTCCTCTAAAGATTAAGTTTATCAAATCCTTCTTGACCTAGCAAATATAGATAAAATTCTCTCATTGAAAAATGTCTCCTATTTCTTTAATTGAACCAGTCTAAAATGTTGTCGTCTAGTAATGAATAATTATGCAAAAGCTGTTGTAACTTTGTCATTTTTAAGATACATTCACTGTTGTTTTCTTTGTTGGTGTTTTTCCCCTCTTTTTGTGTGTGTGTGTGTGTGTGTGTGTGTGTGTGTGAAATAGATGATACATTTATTCTACTTTTTACCCATTCCCACACAGTGACGCTTTTGGACAACCCTCAAGAAAGAAAAAAGGAAAACGTTGTGAAAATGTAGAAATTGCGTGTAACAACCAATTTCTTCATTTTACACAATGTTTTCTACCCAAAAAGCTGAAAATTCTTAAATTTCATAAAATCTTAATTCCCTTCTACAAATCCTTTCAATTTGGACCTGTCTAATATTCTGTCGTGTGGTAATGGATTGAACAATCATTTTTTGTCATTTAGGCAGATTTCCCTTTTTAACGGGTCGATATTTCGTTCATTTTCTGTTTATTTTTCTTCAGAAAATCTTCCTGTGACTGAAAATGAGGCTAAACTAGCCGAAAGCGCTAGTGATAAATCAGAATATAAAAACAGTATTCGAGTAGAAACAAATAGTGAGAAAGATCGTAGCACGAACGAAATTGGACAGCCAAGTAACACTGAAATTATAATTACAAAATTGGACAGTGAAAGTCAAATATATGAAAATTCTGAAGACATTTACCACCAAACAAAGATATCAAACAATGAAATAGATAATACCGCATTTCACGGAGAAAGAGAAGATATACCAGACAAAAATAAGTTTGGAGAAAAAGAATTGCAAATTAGTGAAACAGCAAAAATAGATAAAAAGGATGACGTATCAAACTCCGAAATCGAAATCGAATCAAATATTGTTAAAAGCGTACAAGGTGAAATAAATAAAGATGAGCGTAATAGTGATAGTGAATCAAGATCTATTGAGTCGAATGAGGAAGAGGAAAAGGAAGAAGAAGAAAACGAGGATATAAAAGATGAAAATGAAAATGATGCTGATAATGCAGTTAAACAAATTGAACAACCTCCTCTAGCAATCAACATTCAGTACAATCCAGAGGAAATGGCAGAAGAAGACGCAATAGATGAAGCGAAGTTATCTGAGTCTAGCGTTGATGAGGAAAACGAACCGTCAGAGAATACTGAAGAGAATGAACATGAAATCGAAGAAATATCACAGGAAGAGAACGAAAATGAACAGTTTGACGAAAGGGAAAAAGAAAGGGAAGAAGGATGGAATCATGAAATTTATGAAGAAAAAGTGTTGCCCACTAAGAAAAATAATGAATACAGTAAAGAAGTAGAAACATTAAACAAGGAGGAAGAGATGAAAGGAGATATCGAAGAAGAAGTGATTGAACAAGATCGTGAGGAAGAAAACGGAAGTGAGTCTGAAAAAGAAACATGGGAAGGTGAAACCCCTAACTATGCAGAAGGTGAAGATGAAATTCGTTTACAATCAAATATAGTTGTACTTGATGAAACTTTACCGATGAAAGGGACAAGTATAATCACTGATGAAGTTACTGGTAAGATAAACAATATTGGAATTTATTTTTGGTCTGATGTCTAAAAGAACCTGCCTAAAACGACAAAATGTTATTTTTATATTTTTTAGAATTTAATATTTTTTAGTCTTTCTGAGTCACAAAAAATGAAAAAGTCAATTTCCTATAAACCGACATATGACAAATTTTTTGACTGCTTAAAATCTGACGAAGTTGCAAATGACAATTCTTAGTTGATTAAATTCTTCAACTCTATATTTCGGGGAGAACTATAGGGTGGATAATGAAGAAATTGCTTTTACCAAGGAACGCAGCAATAATCGCACAATTGTGACGTCATCAAAAGTTTGAAATTTTCTAATGTTATATAGTACCGTAATAATACAAGATTTCTTAGAAACAAGCCATTTATTTTCACACTAGAAGTAAATTTAAGGATACCGGCATCTTATTATAACAATCACAATCAAATCATCAAATCATTTAAAACCATGTACGACAAGATCAAAATGAACCATTCTGACACAAAGAGTAGACACTGATCAGACATGCAAATCTAGTCATCATAACAGATGGTCTTTTCTTCGATAATTGTTATCTTCTATCTTATTTTAGACCATAAATTCGCAAATGAAGACGAAGAGTTTGGTGCAAACAATGAACTTGATGAAGACGCTGAAGAAATTGAAGAAGAGAAAGAACACAACAACGATATAGAAGATTCGCATGAAAATGAAAACCAGGGGGAAACAGAAGTGGTAGAGCTAAATGACGAGACTTTATATGAGGACGACGGAGTGGATCGGCCTGGACCACTTCATGAAGTACAACAAACTCCTTTTCATAGTAAGATAGTATACAAACTCATTTCGATACCACACTAAAACAGGGATATTGGATAATTCCTCTGTCAGGTTACTGTTTTAATCACAAATACAGAATTAAATTCACTTTTAAAAAGAGGTTGATCGAATCTGCTGCCTTTGATTAAAATAAATGAATAAACGAATGAATAAACAAAATGAAATATACGTAGATGAAATCAATGATTCATCTGTCACATTTCGTACAGTATATGATTATAATTTGCATATAGAATAACCCCGATAATCATTACGAGTTTTTGTAGCACAATGTGCTCATGACGAGCTTTTGTGATACTTGAATGTCCGTCATCAATCGCCCTACGTCAAGAATTTCTATTCTTAGCTAGCAAAGCGCCAGCTTTGATAGCTTAAGTTAACAGACAAAATTTTGAAGTTCAACGAGTGCAAACTGCCACTGGAGGCTTAACCACAAAATTATTTAAATGCCTACGCCGTAAAAAGTAGTTCTTATGTAGTTTTAGCTCACTTCAGCACATCGTGTTCAAAATTACTCTGATCAGAGTCTTCAAAAAAGTTGCAGACGACAATTTCAAATTGTTGAAAATTCTAAAATATTCATCTCTTTAGGTATAAAACAATGTGGAAAATGAAGAAATTGCATGTTACATTCAATTTCTTCTTTTTCCATATTGTTTTCTACAACTATTTTCTTGGGGCGTAAAAAGGTGGAATTGTGTGGGATTTGGTTGACTATTTGGTTACTTTGACCTCGTTTCTTTATCATGATAATGTTTGACAAAGAAGATTACTGCACAATGCTTCGCTAGCTTACAGTACTTTTCAGTACTTTGATTACACTCTAAGGGTCAAAGTTTTATTCCAATCTTGGTAAGATAATTGTTTGGTCATAAAGATCACCCCTAATGACATTGGGAAGGTTCCATTTGAAATCATGAAAACGGGGTCTTTAATGACGATTTCGTTGTTTACTCCATAGGACATTTGTTTATCTCAATCTTGATGATGCTTGGTAAGAATGATTATTAGGTCCTAAGGATGAACACTATTGAAAATGGGAAGGTTCTTTTGGAAAACACGGGAAATGGGGCCTTAATAACAATTTCTTTGTTACCCAGTAGGGGCTACAATTTTGGTCCAATCTTGGTAAAATTTTGTAAAATGATTGATAGGTCAATAAGATGGACTGACCAAATTGTGGACATTTGAAAACACGGAAAACGGGGCCTTTACAGTACTTTTCAGTACTTTGATTACATTCTTAGGGTCAAAGTTTTATTCCAATCTTGATAAGATAATTGTTTGGTCATAAGATGAACCCTTATGACATTGGGAAGGTTCCATTTGAAATCATGAAAACGGGGTCTTTAATGACGATTTCGTTGTTTACTCCATAGGACATTTGTTTATCTCAATCTTGATGATGCTTGGTAAGAATGATTATTAGGTCCTAAGGATGAACACTATTGAAAATGGGAAGGTTCTTTTGGAAAACACGGGAAATGGGGCCTTAATAACAATTTCTTTGTTACCCAGTAGGGGCTACAATTTTGGTCCAATCTTGGTAAAATTTTGTAAAATGATTGATAGGTCAATAAGATGGACTGACCAAATTGTGGACATTTGAAAACACGGAAAAGGGGGCCTTTAAAAGCAGTATTTGTCCACAATTTGGTCAGATCTTGGCGGAAATTGTAAGGTCATTAGGATGAATTGTATGGAAATTTGTGAAGCCTCTATTTGAAATTACGGGCAAGGTGACCTTATTGTCAATTTCTTTGTTTAATCCCTGGAGGCCACAATTTGGGACAATCTTTGGGCCGCAGCCATAGCGCAGTTGGTAGCGCGTCGAACTCTCAACCATAAGGTTCAGAGTTCGACCCACGATCGAAGCAAATATCCTTTCCGACATTTGTCTCCCATAAACGGGTGGATAATCGTAAATTCAAGTTGGATGAGCAGCTGAAGGCTTCGAAAGGATGTAGCGTTACTACTAGTTTGAGAAATACCATGAAACCATGGTTAGGCGCTCCAGCCGCCGCGATATAACTTAAATACTGTCAAATGTAGTGTTAAACCCTATTCAAACAAAACAAAACGGGCGAATCTTGATGGAATTTGGTCATAGTTATTGTTAGGACTTAAGGATGAAGTGTATGCAAAATGGGAGAATTCAATTTGAAAACACGGGAAAGAGGGTCTTGATGACATTTCTTTGTTTGAACTCTAAGAGCCATAATTTGAGCAAATCTTGACGGAGCTTAGTCAGAGTGATTGTTAGGACTTAAAAGTTAAGTACTAGTATATGAAAAGTGAAGGTTCCACTTGAAAACACGGAAAAAGGGAGCCTCAATGACAATTTCTATGCTTACAGTCTAGGGACGAAAAATTTGGTCGAATATTGATGAAACTTGATCAGAATGGTTTCTATTGAAAACGGGGAGGTTCCATTGTCAAACACGGGAAAATGAGCCTCTATGACAATTCAATCAATATTTACGAGCCTTATCAGCCTTGGACACTGCTTGATTCTTCACAATTGAGACCTCTCAGTTTCATGTTTCTTTACGCAATAACTGAGATGGACGATCTAAGGCCACCTTGGCTCTCTTGTTTGTTGTTCTTTCCAAAAGATGGAATCAAGGACATGTATTTTCTTCTTTCAAAATTCCTGTTTTAAAAAGAGCAATACAGTTCATACTTCAATCAGTAGTAATTTTGTTTATCAGGGTTTATTTAAAAAATATTTCAAATTTTCCATTTTGAAGTTAGCTAATAACTGCTTCAGAGTCTTGTTGAAATTGATTTTATGCTCAAGTTATCACTTTAATACTTATTATCTACAAATGTGGAAGGTAAAATTCGGTACACCTTAATTATTTGAAAGCTTGAACCAATTACCAGACAACAAGTATTCAGACTGATCTTAAATCAAAGATGATGCAGACGCCAATTTCGAATTGATGTTGTTTCAAACATCTCCCGTCTTTCTAGATCCCCTTATGGAATTAAAAAAAAAAAAAAATATTGTAAAGCTACGATTGAAATATTTTGCATAAAAATTTAATAACGTTATGTTGATAACCGTTTTCATTTCAGGAACTATCGAAGAAGAAAAACATATGAAAACAATAGAAAATGAAGACGACCCGTGCTTATTACCACCTGATTCTGGACGCGGAAGACAGGTCCACAAACGATACTTCTTTAATAGTTCATCACAAGAATGTGACAGTTTTATATATGGAGGAAGTGGTGGGAACGAAAATAATTTCGAAACTGTAGCCGAGTGTATTGCTGCATGTTACACTCAAAAATCGTGACCCTGTATATAATATCTGTGGTTCTAGTATTAATGTCGAGTGTGCTGGGGGCCATAATTTGATCGAAGCATTAGCTCTGTATCTGTGATAATTCATAAACATGACTTCTTCATTTCCGTGTCTTGAACGCATTATCTGACGACATAGTCAGACTGGTCCGAATAAGGTTAAAAAACATTATGAGAAAAGGAGAAATAGTTTGTTCAAGCAATTTCTCATTTCTCAAAAAGTTTTCTATAACTGTAATTCTCCAAGGCGTCAAAAAGCGAAATTGTGAGGTAATGGGTCAATTCACAAGAAAGGAAAAAAATCTAAAACTTTTCTAAAGCGTTTTTGATAAGTAACGCATTTGGAACAGCCATGCAATCTTTTTTCGATACGAATTCTGTCTGCATCAGTTATGGAAATGTATTAGAAGTCTTTTGTAAATACATGTACAAACTAGCATTTCTATGTGAAATTCAAACCATTTATACCGTCTCGCTGGCATGTCATTTCGGCCTTCTGATAGATTTTTTTACAGCAATGAAGTTGTTTGAAAAATGTTCTACAATAAACTAACCGCGGTCTACCTAAATGAAAGTAAAAAAAAGTGAACTTTAACCACAAGATTTTTAAACAGGGGTTGTCGTTCAATGGCATGCATTCATACAACGCGCGTATTTTATTTTATGGTGTTCCCGTGTTTTTAGTTTTGTCGATTTTGTTAACGTGCTAAAATAACATGTAGCCATTTGAAATAACTTTTAAATTTAAACAGATTTAGTTCTGATTCAAGTATAAAAAAAAAAAAAAAAAATGCTACACGAAGGTTCGTCTCTGCCGACTAAAATTATTTATATTTAAGGGTTGGACACTAACGGATATTTTCCACAGGCCTGTAGGTCCATCAAATAACCAGTCGACCAATGATATCAATCATTGAGACCAGAAATGAGTTCTGATATCCGACATTGGCCGTCTTTTTTGTAGACCTTTTTGTTAGATTGGTGACTTAAACGTCGTAACTACGTCTTTTCAAGCTGTAATTGCGACGTTTAGGTTGCCAACCAACTATTCTACCTTGTTGTTAAATGCTACTTGCCATTCTTTTGGCAAAACAATGCTGTTAATAATCGAAGCGGGACTTCCTGTCGGAGTCGAAGGGCGTGGCAATTGGAGTAAGAAGGCGGGACAAGCGATTAGTCAGTTCTTGCAGATCCTTCCCTATGATTGAAGGTCCGCAAAATTTATGGACAATTTAAACAATACACAAGAACGCGTATAATGAATTTAATGGTTTTAGTGCATATGATTTGAAGCAAAATATTAGAAAACCGTGTGGGAAAAGAAGAAATTTCTTGTAACAAGCAATTTCTTTTTTTCCCACACACTGTTTTTCCTAATTATCTGTGTTACATGAAAAACAATTGACTAGAAAAGGACAAAATTGCAATTTTATATTGATAAAACTTGCATAAGAAAAACTATAGGCGAAAAGGACCCAAACCTTAGGGACTCTGTCAGTCCTCTCTATATATCACAGGCCTCGGGCCTGAGGACTGGTGTTAGGTTCCACCATTATACCAAATTGTTGTTCAGAGACATTTATTATTAATTCTTTGTCGTCTGCGTATCTCGGCAATCGACGAATTCGACTCTCACACACACAAATCTTGTTTCATTGTCATGATTTTATGTTTCAGTTTCCTGTATGAAAATTTTAAAAGGTGCTTGTTAAAAGTAGTCGGGAAGTATGCAATATTTGTGAAGTATGTTCAAAGTGAATAGGTGTAAGGAATAAATGGGTCTTTCTGATATTTTCAGCAATTTCAAATGCGCGACAAGTGAAAAACCAGATCAACCTAAACATCCGCACAGTCTGATCAGGATCTTCACTGTGTGATCTATAGGTAGCTACAGACGTAAATCTGTTTTTAGATGATCAAGGAATATGCTATAAGTCGAGGCTGCTAAACGTCTTTACAAGTGTGAATTTTTTAAAATGTTACGCACAGGTTTAGAAAGACAGTGTCGACACATTTAACCCAAAATTTTAGACTGGTCCAACTTGAAAGGATATGCAGACGACAGTTTAAAGTTAATGAAAATTTTAGATTTTCTCAACTTTCTGGAAGGAAAACATTTTGTAAAATGAAGAAAATGCTTGTTACAATGTTTTCCCAATTGTTTTTCTTTAGGGGCATCAAAAAGTATCCTCGAGTGGGAATGGATTAAGCATAAATTAACGCCTAGAAATTTGATTACCTTTTCACAACTAATCATTTAAAATTGTCTTTCGATAACTATTGAAGAATACGACTGCTGTCAATTAGAACAACAAAAACTCTAGAGGATTTAAGGTAAACAGTTTAAATAACTGATAGTTTTCACATATAGAGCTAAAAACTCTGGCGAGTCAAAGGGTATATCTACATGTGTCCATTTCTTTGCAGGGTGGCAAATGATAGATTTCAAAAAAGAAATTTGTTTTTGTATGTTAAATCAGAATATTCTCCATGAAACAATAAAGAAGCAGTATGCATGCATGTACATGAAAATGTTCTATCACTTTGAATTGAAGTAAAGTAAGGATGAGATCAAAACTACAAATCACGTCTATGGTGTATTTTTTCTCCAACTCTGAGATAATTGGAATGTGAAATTATGTGATATTGATTTAAAGAAGAAAATTAAATTTCCACTGATTTCGGCTAGATGATTTTGACAGTTTTTATTTTATTTCGAAAATAGGTTGATGACTTGACCGTGAACACAGCTTTTTTTGTTCGGAAATTCGACGAATAATTTATTCAGTCAGGTCTACTCAAGAAATTTTGAGTGTCTTTCAAAGTAAATCATTTTATTGGCACTCAAGAATATTAGGGAATTGACAGCTTTCAAACGTAAAATAGGTTGAAACTTTGAGCAATTTTTGTCGGAATTAGAAATTTGGGCAGATTACGTATTCATATTAGTTTTTGGTTACAAGTTTTATAATGTTAAATTCATTGATTATAAAATAAATTATCGTTTACAAAAACAATGTCTATCTACTCTTTTCATTTTTCCAGTTACTTTATACTTCGACATACTACTTATAATACCTGTAAATTGCATGGCCTGTTCACAAACCAATGATTTATATCCCATTAAGCCATATTTTCTTTCAGTCTTCGGATTATACGCAATTTAATTTCCGCCGCGGGAAGATATTGCGTAACGGAAATCATCTCGCGTAATGTCTTTAAAGTAGGGACGGACATGAAAAAATGCGTAAGAGGGTCATGCACGCTACCCAAAATAGTAACATTGTCGGATTGCTGGCTTTCTATCAAAGAATCAATCGACTAACCAAATCTTTCATTTAAACCGAAAATGAACATTGAACTCTGACATTGGCAGACATTTTTGTGAAATATTTTAGTTGGTTTAGCGAATTAAACGTCGTATCTATAGCATGAATAAGCTGTAGTTACGACGTTTAAGTCGCAGAAAACAGTTTACCTTTTTGTTACATGTCATTGGCCATGCATTTTGCAAAATAACGCCGTTTAATATAGAGGATCAACGTCTGGCCCCACGGTAGGATTCGCCATTCCTACTTGAATGGAGTGACGTAATGTCATTAAGGTACCGTGGGTAACCGACGATGATAGAAGTGGGACTTTCTGCCGGGGTCAGTGGGCGGGGCCAGCGATCCATGAATTCACGGAACACGGATCGTCAGTATCATTCCAGAAAGTTTTCATTCAAATACACAAAGATGCTAACAACATAGGGCTAATATAAATAGAATCATCAAGTATTTGATAGATGGCAATCAGGTAATGCTACACGCAAAATTGAGAGCCTCAGGCCAAAAGATTTCAGAGAAATTTTCTTTGTTTGTATGAATGGGGTTTTACACCGCTTTCAACAATCTTTCAGTTAAATCGCGGCGGCTGAAGCACCTAACAATGGATTCCTGGTATTTCTCACACCAGTACCGCCATCACATCCTTTCCTAGCCTCCAGCTGCTATCCCACATAGGTCTACGATTATTGACCCATTGGTGAGAGACAAATAGTCGGGGATCGAACCCGGGACCTCTAGATTGACAGTCCGACGCGCTACCAACTGCGCTATGACGGCGGCGAAATTTTCTTAGACTTCATAAGAAATTTCTTTGGATGCCATTGCAACCAAAGTTATTCAAAGATTCCTGTTGTCTTAAGTTTTTTGGAAGATCATAATCAAAGAATCATTTTTGTTCAGTTCAATTGAAATCAGATTAGTTGAGGTGATGATTTTTAAAAGGACTTGCTCTTATGTAAATCCCAAGTACCCACAACATAGAGCTTAAATAAACCGTAACCTGAAGTGTTTTGGTAGAGGACCGTGAGTTGATGCAGCATACAAAATTTGAAATCCCTACGCCTTACAGTCTAGAAGATTTTTAACAAATTCCTTTTTAAGTCTTATGGTTATAGAGGAAAATAGTTTTTAAGGGTTTCTTAGGAAATCCTCCTGGTTGCCATATTAACTGCAGTAATCAACCGATTACAATTCCTTTAAGTATTTTAAAGGCTATAACCAAATGATCATTTCTGCAAATTTCAATTAAGTCTGAAGATGGAGAAGATTTTTCAGGAATGTGTTCTTTATTTCTATTTTAATTCCATGTACCTACAATATATGGCTTAAATAAATCACTTTACCATAACCTGAAGTATTTTGGTAGAGGACCATGAGATGATGCTACATACACAATTTGAAAGCTTAGGGGGAAAATATTTTCAAAGAAATCCTCAGGAATTCCTTCCAAATGCCATAGCAACCAGAGTTATCAACTGGCTACAAATACCTTGAAATATTTTGGAAGGCCATCACTAAATGATCATTTCTGTAAAATGTGAGAGGTTTAAGAGTTTAAGAGAAGGTTTTACAGATTTGTTCATGGACTGACTGAGGGACAACAGACAACCACTGATCACAATAGCTCCCTAGAGTACTTCGTACTAGGGAGAGCTACAGATAAATCTATTTGGAGCAGTGATTTAGGAGGGAAAATGTATATAAAGAATTAAGAGAATATTTTGTTTTCATTGAGGTAAAAACTAAAAACTTCATACATTAGTTTGTGATTAAGTTTTAGGTTCATACCTCAATGAAAATAAACAAAAAATTCTCTTTTTTTTTTTTTACAATTTAATGCCATAAAGCAAAAATAAAGCAAATATTTTACTAGTTCTTGGTAAATTTCATGGATCTACTTAGCTGCAGGCTAAAAAATTGTCCATGGTCCATGGAAAAAACTACCACAAACCCAAAAATAACTAACCAATCATTGCATTTCAATATTAATAGACAAAACTAAACTTAAAATTATAACAAAACAAAGATTCTTGGCATAAGATTTTATTGAAATAAATCAACAAATGTATATTATTAATGAAAAAAATGAAGAAATAGAACAGTTCCTTAAAATGGTGGTTCAAAGTACATGTAATCAATAATTTGTTCTTTTGAGAACAGTTATGGGAAAATGGACCCACCAGCAACTGTGAACAGTGTCTACCCTGATCAGACAGCATATTTTGCACAGTTCATGGTATTTATTCAATCATGAGACAACAAAAATATAAGCAACTGTGTTTTTATAGGCAATATGTCTAATAGTCACTTATCAAGTGTTCTTGATTTTCAGTCTACAAAAAATTAACTCTTTAATATACCACTTTAGCATAGACGCAAGTAGTGCTTCGCAAGGTGACACTTTATCGCCACTGGATTATACCTTTCCTGTTTTGCAATATTTCAGACCTGTCTAATTTCAAAGGTTTTGCATTCGAAAATTCATAGTTGATTTAATTTGAAAAAAAAAAAACCTAATCAGTAGTGTAAAAATTATTGTGGAAAAGGAAATTTGACATGTCTTATTGAAGTTGCTGACGATGATTTCAAGTTTATGATATTTTAAGAATCTTTTTCTGTAAAGGTGAGAAAAACATTTTGGAAATGAAGAAATGACTTGTTACAAGCAATTTCTTCATTTTCCACAATGTTTCCTGAGTTTTTTTTCTTGAGGGGCATGAAAAAAACATCAATTTGTGGAAATGGTTTAGTTTTGTTTCAGGCTCACTGGAAAACTGATTCAAAGTCTTGCTGGATCTTGTCAATCTTTAAGGTCCTTAAAATATGTGTTCTTTGTTGAGCAATTTCAAACAGCATGTTTTATTGAGCCCTGACAACCAATTTCTTTTTTTCCAACAATGTTTTCTTTGTAAAGAATTTTCAGGTCTTCATGTAAATCAATGGCAAAGTGTTTAATATATTATCAAATGAAAGAAGACATTTGAAATGATTTGAACTCACAAAATGAGAAAAACTTAAGGACCTGCAACATAGATACTACTGCAAATCTTCCTTAAAAATCACAGGCTTCAGACCTGAGGATTTGTATTAGAATCAACACCTAGCTTATTGCTTTACCACCAATACTACATAAACATAAAGAGAAAAGTTCCAGATCTATATTAAAATTATCACCATAAAAGAATTTAATGGTTATACAACAAATGACAAACAAGAGGTGTTTGAGCACCTGTATCACTCCATTGGCCAAAATTAATTCAATGTATAGAAAAGCTTCGTTTTCAAACAAGGGAGGAAAATCATGCCACATTTATTTAGTCCAGAATACAACTTAACCCATTCCCATACAACAAAATTTGAGACTGGTCCAAAGTGAAATAAATACAGAAGACAAGTTCAAGATGATGAAATTTTAATTTTTTTGTCCTTTTGGATAGAAAACATTGTGGATAATAAAGAAATTGCTTGATACAAACAATTTCTTCAATTTCCAATTCTCAAAAGGTATTTTTCTTGAGGGGTGTCAACAAGAGGGCTTGTGTGGAAATGGGTTAAAATGCAGTGTTCTGACATGCATTAAGGTTCACCCAGGTAACATTTCTGTGAAATTGGTAAAAATCTATCAATTGTTTTTGTGAAGATTTTTCACAGAATATTATAATGGACACAAATCAGAAGATGGACACAAAATCTTGACAATAGCTCCAAAGGTCTTTACTGCAAGAGCTCAAAAAAAAAAAATTATTAAGTTTAAAGGTCTGATTCATTTATTACCATATAAAATATCACAATGTTGCTATAGAAATGGTTGATTGATTGAATGGGGTTTAACACCACCTTTAACAGTATTTCAGGTATATTGCAGCGGCTGGAGCACCTAACAATGGTATTTCTCAATCCAGTACTACCACTACATCCTTTCTAAGCCTTCAGCTGCTCATCCCACATAGGGAATCTGACGCCCTACCAACTGCACTTTGGCTGCAGCCTGATATACAAATCATGTTCCTAATATGGTGGTCATTAGTTAAAGAATACAATGTCTATTGCAACAATGCAGTGAAGAAAATTTCTTTCTTATTCTAATGAAGGAAGGCATGAAACTCAAAAGATAATCATACTATATAAAGCAGCAAAGCTTCAGTTAGTTTTTCCAAACCTCAATGAAAATGAAAATATGATCTTCATCTATAATCTATACATGTCATGAGAGGAAATCAAATTAGCAAATATTTTGTACGCTTCACACATTTTTTTATTACAGAACTACTTTGGTTAGAAAAGTTTAACAAGAGCACTGCGTGCTGATGCCAATGCTCTACTTTTTCAAGTGCTTACAGGTAGGAAAGCTAAGATTAAAAAGGGGCATAACTAATTCAAAAATGCATTTAGTTATCCCCCTTCTTGACATAGATTAATCATTGATAGTGAATACATGTTCCGAGTTTCAAGTGAATGTGCTCATTAATATCAGAGATACCACATTACGAAATGTTAAAGATTTTGGATGGAAGGCCACGCTAACAACAACCTGGCCAAAGCAATACCTCAGGTTTTCTCTGAAAACAGCCAAGCTAAAAATAGATCTGTACCCATTTTTTTTCATGGAGGCATAAAACAAATTTCATAGCCAATTCATCATTCTTGACCAAATAAGGACAAAGATTGCTTTGTTCTGCATGATCTATGAATGCCTCAATGTGTATGTTGTTTGCTCATGATAAAGTCATTAAACTAAAATAACTCTTAGCAAACATTGAATGGATACTCATGTCCGATATTGCAAATGGGTTAATAATTGTGTTTAATTCATCATTAAAAGAAAAAAAAAGTTCCAGACTAAACTTGAGTACTTCTCAGCTTTAATACATAAAGGACATTCAGACTACATTTACGCTTCAAGAAATTTCGATAAAAATTGTCGTTTTTTTTTTAAATCATATTACAAGATGACCAAATTTAGACTGGTCCAAAGTCAAAAGTAGACTATCACTAAATGTGATTAACACCCCCCTAACAGTTTCTTTTCACAGAAAAAACATTTTGTGACAAAATGAAGCTTTTCTCCCACAAAGGGAAAAACCCCAAAGAAAAGTAAACCATAATAGCAACTTCACATCTTTTCTTGATACGTTTTCATATCCATCCAGAAGTTAAGTACACAACTACCACTTGCTGAAAAATGAGGAGACAATATTTTTCACCAAAGGACCATAATTCTTTAAAAAGTAAATGGAGCTTAATCAAAATAGGATATGCACATATCTGCTTGATACTGAGTATACATATGAAGTTTGAATAAATTTAATTCAGTAGTTAACGAGAAAAATGGAGCAGACAAAAAGTTACTGACCAACAGACAGACTGACCCACAAGCTGACACTTATATACTCCCCAAAACAGATTTTTTGGGGGGGCGGGGGAGGGTCATAAAAAGTTGCAGAGAGGAGTTTATAGTTGTTAAACAATTTATTTGTCTTCGGGTAGAACAAATTGTGGATAAGTGAGAAATTGTAACAAGCAAATTCTTTATTTTCCAAAAAGATATCAGGCTTTTTTCTTATCAGGCTAATATATGCAAATTTTTGTGGGAATGGATCAAACTATTATTATCATTATTTATCATATATGTTGGCATAACAACCATATGGGAAGTACATTCCTTGATAGGCCTTCCTCCTATGTTGGGTCAGTATCTAGTAACTCATTAGGTCATTTCTTAACCCATTCCTAGATACTGCTCAAAATACATGGCAGACAACATTTTTAAGTTAGTGTAATTCAAAAAATCTTTGTCTTATGGGGAAGAAAACATTCTTAGAAATGTAGAAATTGCTTTTAACAATCAGTTCCTTTAATTTTTTTAAAGGCTTTCAGTAACTTTTTTCTTCAGGGTAGTAAAATGACAAAGTTTTTAAGAATTCATGAAGATAAAATTGTCATCTTAAACTTTTTTGAATTTGAACCACTCTTAAGTTTAAATTTTATCAGGTAATGAGTAAAATTAACTCCTTATTTCACATATGACAAAAGCAAGGCAAAATGACTGGGGGGGGGGGGTACATATAGACAAGAGGACCATGATAGTCCTGAATTGCTCACCTGAGGCATCTGCAAAATCTAAGTCTTTAAAATAACAAAGGGAAATTACTTCAAAATTATGCAAGCAAGAGTTGTGGTTCTTGCTCACTGCACTTCTCCTCAATGAGATTTATCCACCTATGAAGGTTCAAGTTGATAGCATTTATACTTTAGGATATATGCTCAAGACAAGATCAGTGACAGAATGATAGTGATGGACGGAGACCATTACTATATCCCTTCACCGAAACGGCAGGGCCTAAAAAAGCATTGTGAGAATGGGAGAACTTAGAAGTTACAAGGAATTTCTCCATTTCTCACAATGTTTTCTTATTTTATTTTTACAGTCAAGCCTCTTTTTTCTTAACTCAATTCTTTGTATTTAGATTTCTATCAAACATTAATAACCGTCTGCAACTTCTTTTAATTTTGATGAGTGTTAATAGGACAAGAATTTGATACTGCTCTAATTGAGTGTTTTACCAAACTTGGGGCCTCTGGGACAGGGCCATTTTGACCCATAGGTTTTTTTTAGCAACCTTGAACAATCTAGATGTTCTATAAACCAAATATGAATGCATTACAACTTATTCATTGGGAGAGGGAGATATTTGAACATGCTCTTATTGAGAGTTTTTTATAACTTTGGATTCTACGGGAAAGGCCATTTTTGTCCAAAGGATATAAAATGGTAGATAACAATAATGTTATGCTATGTTTTTAATATAAATGCTCTAGGCCTTATATTTAAGAAGAAGAATTCTTTCAAATTAAGCGATTTAAACAATTTTCAACCCCTGGAGCAGTGACATTTTTTAACATAAGGGCATATTTTCCTATAACATAGTACAAAATTATTTAGTAATATATTATATTACAGAAGGAGACGACTTTTGAAGTTGCTCTAATTGGGCGTTTTCTAAAATTTAACATGGTAGCGAACCATCTGGTTATGCTATATACCAAATATGAATGCCTTAGACATGGTAGATTGGGAGAAGACTGTTGAACATGGTCTAATTGAGCATTTTTTACCAACTTTGGACAGAGCAGGGCCGTTTTTGACCCTAGGAAAACAATTCTAAGTGATATAGTACAAAACCATCTAGTAATAGTACATACCAAATATGAATAACCTAGACCTTATAGTTTACAAGAAGAAGTCTTTTGAACAATTGAGCATTTTTCCAAACTTCGGACCTCAGGGGAGGAGCCATTTTTAACTCACGAGATTAAATTTTTGAAAACTTGATAGAGAACCATGAGTTTAAGCTACATATGAAATATAAATGCCTTTGGCCTCATAGATTCTGAGAAAACAAATATAAAAGATTTTCTAAAATTCCCATTTTCAAATGCCGCAGCAACCAGAGTTTTTCATGTAATGAAATTCTTTTAAAAATTTTTGTAGAGCTTCACCCAAGGAACATCCCTGCAAAGTTTCAGCTTGATTGTTCTACTGGTTTAGGAGGAAAATATTTTTAAAGATTTACTAAAATTTCCCATTTTCAAATGCCGCGGCAACAAGAGTTTTTAACGGAATGAGAAGATTTTTAGAGAAATTGTGGACGGACAGACAATGGACAACGACCTATTACAATAGCTCAACTCGCACTTTGTGCTCAGGTGAGCTAAAAATCCACCTAAAGCAAAATCTACTGGCTTCAGAGAATGTGAAATAGTTGTCAAGTCTTCCAACCTTTGAAAATTTCCCATTTCTAAGGTGACCTATTTTTGCAGGTGACATATTTTTGCAAATTTAACATTTTGAAGTATGCAGCTTGTAAAAATGCAAAATTAATGAGGTACAAATGTGCAATAAAGTATAAATTTACCTAACAAATGATATGCTGAATTATTTAAAGATTTGTTTACATCACATAACAATCTTTAACTGTAAATGAAACTTGAATGATCAGATTGTCTAAAAGACGTAAAAAAACAAAAAAGAATAACAAATCAACTTAGAGCTCAATGAGACGCAAAATATTTATTAATTATGTAGTGGGCTTATAAGCTGACTTTTGTTTGTTGAGCTGAAATATCCATGTGAAGCATTTTTGTTTCTTTGATGAATTAAAACTTATAACTACAGATTATTCAAGCTGCAGCTGTGCGATTTAATTCACCAACCAATAATTATATTTATCAATGCCTCCGACTATAGATTTGGCAAACTAGAATCAAGGGTTGTGATATTGTTCAAAGTGTCAATACATTGCATAGACACCTAAAAAGCTATCGCTGTTAACCCTTGTAATGTTGTCGGAAAAATTAGGTGACATGCCTTATCTGAGGTCAGTAGGCTCGGCTGGCAAATGGTCAATTATGACACTTAACCCTTATCATGCTGAATAAAATCCTGTTTAGAACTGTACTTAAATCAAAGTACCAAAATATCCGGAGACACTAGGTGCAGGTCAATATTTCTTTTGAAAACTGATTTTACATACAAATCAGGCTTGAAAGGGGTTAGCAGGTGGTGTAGACTAAGATTAGACTTCACATATGTGCAGGCTGATCTTTGTCTATACCTCCTGCCCAAACAGGACTATTCTGGGTTCAGCATGACAAGGGTTAAAACTTGGGTCTTGATGGGTGGACAAAACATATTTTCCATTTTGAAATACCGTCACTCTATCTGTTCTAAAGCCCTAGCTAAAGGGCAATATATCAAAACAACTAATGTAATAATCATTATATCACTAACAACTTCCTTCGTTTAACTCATTCCAACACAATGACACTTTTGGACACCCCTCTAAGAAAAACAACTAGGAAAACACTGTGTAAAATAAAGAAATTGCTTGTAACAAGCAATTTCTTCATTTTACACAATATTTTCTATCAAGAAAGTTGAAAAAATCTAAAATTTCATAAATTTCAAATTGTCCTCTTCAACTCCATTCAATTTTGAGCAGCCAGAAATTTTGCCATCTGGTAATGGGTTAAATGACTTGTTACAGACATATTAAAATAGTTATTTGCATGCATTTGAGTATAATATAAATAATGTAAATAAAATTATATGTTAATGTAAAATAATATCAACTAATTCAAATTTGTGTTGTAAAAATTTGTGCCAGGAGATTTTAAATAGTATGATTAACTCATTTCCCACACAATGACGCTTTTTGATGCCCCTCATGAAAAAAGGCTTAGAAAATATTGTGGTAAATGAAGAAATTGCTTGATACAAGCAATTTCTCCACAATGTCTTCCTCCTCAAAAAAAAGATTCTTTAGAATTTTATCAACTCAAAATTGTCTGTTGCAGGTTCTTTAAATTAGGACTAATCTAAACTTTTGCTGTTTGGTGATGAGTTAACAAACCAAGAGGACTGGAAAATCACACAGGGACAACATGTTGAGCCTGGCAGATATTTGACCTTCAGCTGTGACTTTAACCTTGAAGCTATCTGAGAATTTGTTTCAAATGTCACATCTACTCATGATGGAGAGCAAGTGTCCCGTGTGTATTTGAAATCCATGTATAAATGTCGGAGTTATGGTCTAGACAAATTTAGATGGGCCTTGCTTACTGCAAGTGGGCTCAACAAAAATCACCATCTAAATGATCATTTCCAGTCCTAATGGTGTTTGTGGGCAATCAAAATATCTTTAACTAAAGGATCATTAAGATGGAAGTAAGATGATAAAGTTACCCATTAATGTTGTGTTATCTACTGATTTTGCTAATATGTGGTATGATTCTTCAAGCAAGAAGTGTTTATGAAACATATATACCACCAAATAGGGACATTTTTCAGAAGTTTGACAGTGATAGTCAACCTTGACCTTGTCAGATGTCAATGGCCAATGTATAAGTAGTTGCCTTATCCATGAGACCAACATCATACATTGTAAGAATTTTCATAAAAGTTTTCTGCTCTTTAGATTTCTCATTGAATTATCACTTGTTATCACAGTTTTCTTGATAATTTTCTTAAGGGATACCAGAATGAGGATCTGTTAAACCATCACCACACAATTCCATTTTATGCTGTCCTTGTGAAATACAGTTATTGAAAACTTTGTGTGAGAAGAAGAAATTGCTTTCAATTTCTCCTTTTTACACTATATTTTTCTACATTATCAGGTATATTTTCCAAATTTGCACACTTTATAACATCATCTATAACATCTTTCAATTTGGACCTAAATCTATATTTTTGTTTCAGGTAATGGGTTATGCTGAAGATATGTGTTTAACTATCAGCCGTAGTTTATTAAAAAAAAATCTCTCTTTTTTTCATTCTATGACATCACATTCAGATCCTTTGAGATGAAAAGAAATCTTTAAACATTAGATCAATTTTCATGGCAGGATCGCTTGATTCTGTCAACAGCAATATTATAGTAACAATATAATATAAAACATGGGTTATCTGATGTATCATATTAACCCTTGTCATGTTAAATAAAATCCTACTCAATAATTGGTGTTAAAATCAAAGGACTAAGAGGGCCTAAAAGCCTTTAAATATTTTGGTCAATACTTTTTGTTGATATCAGTAGATTATAAATACAACTCTGACTCAAAATGTCAGACAAGTAGTTTTGACTAAGATATATGTGCAGGCTGATCTTAGGCTATACCTCCTACCAGAATAGGAATATTCCTGCTTCAGTATGACGATGGTTAAATCTGAAACTGCGGCACATGTAGATACAAACTATCACTTGAATTATCAGGACATAAATATCTCCCTTTATTTCTGCAATAATTAACACTTGTCATGCTAATCCCAGAATATTCCTGCTTTGACAATAGCCTTGGCAGGCAAATAGACTAAGATCAGCCTGCACAGACGTGCAGGCTGATCTTAGCCTACACTACCTGCTTCTTCTTGTTGTGTGAGCGAAATTGAACACAACATCAATTTAATTATGTCATCATTCTAAAATATAGTGAAAATAAAATAAAAATTCAGCATGACAAGGGTTAGGAACTTTCGCTGCAAGTATTCATAATTTTGCAACTACATGTACATATGTGCAGGTTGATCTTAGCCTATACCTCCTGCCAAAATAGGAAGTAAATATGATTGGTTAATCATCTTTGGTTGAAGTAAAATAATTGCCAGTTTGACTGATAATAATGTAGATGTGTGAAAAAATAGTTGTTTTAAAGTAGCAGTTTAAGAATAGGATATAATAACATCCAAGACATCTAACTCATGTTAACCCTTGTCATGCTGATCCAGGAATATTCCTGCTTTGACAGTGGATTTGGTAGGTGTATAGACTAAGATTAGCCTGCACAGATGTGCAATCTGATCTTAACCTTCACTATCTGCTTGTTCTTGTTGTGTTGAGAAAAATCTTTGAACACAACAACTATCTAATCATGTCAATTTTTCAAATATAGTGAAAAGAGGATTAATATTAAGCGTGACAAGGGTTAACCCATTCCCACACAATGATGCTTTCAAATGCCTCTAAATTTGAAAGCTTTGTAAAACATTGTGGAAATGAAGAAATTGCTTGTAACAAGTAATTTCTTAATTATCCACAATGCTTTCTACCCCCCCCCCCCCAACAAAAAAAAGATAACAAATATTCCATCAACTTGAAACTGCAACTTCTTCAAATTTGGACAGGTCTAAAACTTTATCGTGTGGGAATTAACAGATCACTGCTGTCAATCAAACATTAAAGATGCATAATTCATACCAAATTCAGAAAGAGTTATTCCCCTTTATAGTTTAATTTGCTCTTGTGATTTTCGACATTATATTCAAAGTTTTCAGGAAAAATTTTGAGTCATAGCAGATGTATCACAAAATGTCAACATTTAATGATACAACAATGCCAATATTACAGCAGTAAAAAAAATTCACCCAAAACAGCCCAGCTTAAGTGATAGAACATTAAAACTATTCTTTAAGAGCCAAAGTGTAATGTGGACCTCCCTAGAACATTTACATAAAACAGTTTCTTTGGTGTGCAGCATAAATACTATAACTACAACTTCTTCAAGCTGTAGTTTTGGTCATCCACCAAGGATTTGCTGTTTTTTTCCCCAAATCACATATATTTCAAACTGATGTCACTTTATATCTCAGATAAATGTGGCTTGATATAGCAGACAAAATGTTGCTTGATATCTCCGAAAATTAATCTCTAGGATAAAAAGTCACATGATCTCTACGACAAACTCCCCTGGTGAAGTGTAGTCGTCGTGGCTAGCAATGAGTTAGATAACAGATCCCTGGCAATATCCCATCTCTGACACTGTAGTTTGACTGAGATATCAAACATTACTTTGCAAAATATATGACATGGGAATAAACAAATTGATTTATTGAATGGGGTTTAGCATTCACTTTGTTATTACAGGTTTTATTAAGCGGTAATAATAACATATAAGTACCGAAACCAACAAAATTGCTCAAGATAAATGTTGGGGGAATGCAGCATTCACTTCCGGTCAAAACATATAACTTGATTGGTCAATTGCTTTTTTGTCAGCTGGGATCTATCGTATACACTACTGGCCAACAGAGTTATGTTGAATAAGTTTTTATACATAGAAAAAATCTCATTTGTTTGATCAGATCAGAGTACATAAATATTATTTGTATGAATTTGTTTCTTTACTCTAAGAATAGTTCTGTTTTCTTACCTAGATACTGGCATATGATATAAAAATTATTTGAATATAATAAAGTTGCTCATATATATATAAAATGATCAAGTTTTTCTTGAACAGCATTTGACCATAGGTGTCAAATCCTCTAGTTCTGAATTTCAAGACAACAATTTTAATAGACCATAGAAAATACCTTTGACCCATTACATTACTAAGTTTTTGCAATGGCTTTAAGAAATCTGAAATGGTAGGGACATTTGGTTTTGTTATCTTCTTCCTTTAGGTATACACAAATCTTAAAATTTGTTACAAGATTTCTTTAATTCTTTATCATCAAGTAATTAGCCATGCAATCAATATTAATTCTTCATTGCAATCTGTTTATTTTATTCTTTTTTTATCAAGAAAAATCTTTTAAATAGTACTCTCAAGTGAACACTGTACTCTCATTGAAATTTCTTCATCTGTTTGAAAGACTATTTTTCGTCCAAGTCTTACAAATTTGATGCTGTATGATGGAGTCAGTTAATGAGAGAAATGAAAATCAAAACACCTTAGCTATCTAGTATTTCTTATAGAAACTATCCACTACCATTTGACACAGAATGATTTAACTGTTCACTACTACCCCCCATTTCCACATCGTCAGCTTCGTTTTCTATTGCTATCACTTCATCAAAGGTCATTCTAGCACAACTCCCTCCTCTCCGTAACTTGATTAAATTCCGAATCTTTTCCCAATGTCGTTTATTATTTTCTACAGCCTCACAAATTTCTTTTCCTTCTTGAAATATATCCGATAGCACTCTGCAAAGGAAGTATTTATATGCAATTGAATAAGAAATATGTAAGAGCATCTGCAAGACACTTAACCCAACAGTCTAATACGATCTTAAAGCCAAGACATTTAGCAGTCTGAATATCCACTAAGTGTATTAAAAACAAGAGGATCATGATAGTCCTGAATCATTCATCTGAATCATCTGCTGTTAAAAAAATGCAACTGGGGCCAGAAAATTATAACAAGTTTCATGAAGATTGAGCCATAACTGTGGCCTCTAGAGTGTAAACAAAGAAATTGTTACTAATTCCCCTTTCCCAGTGTTTATTATAGAACCTTCCCATTTTCAATATGGTTCACTTAGGATCTTACAATTATTCTGGCCAAGTTTCATGAAGATTTACCCACAATTGTGAATTCTAGAGTGTAAACAAAGAAATTGTCATTTAGGCCCCTTTTCCTGTTTTTTTTTTTTTTTTTTTTTTCCCCATTGGACTCTCCAATGATTAATATGGCTCATCCTTATGACCTACCAATTATTCTAGTCAAGTTTTATGAAAATTGAGCAAAAATTGAGTGAAAATTGTGACTCCTTTAGTGTAAACAAAGAAATTGTCATTGAGGCCCCTTTTCTTGTGCTTCCCATAATCAATAGGACCTAACAATTATTCTGACTATGTTTCGTGAAGAGTGAGACAAAACTGTGGCCTCTAGAGTGTAAACACTTCAATTGTTGATGCCGCACACCACACAACAGACATTCACATTGTGCTCAGAAGAGCTAAAAATCTATTTATCATTTAACCCATTACCATAAAGCAAAATTTAGACTGGTCCAAATTCAAAGAAGGTGCAGAAGGCAATTTTAAGATTTTAAAACTTGTTTTGAATTGGACCAATTTAAAATTTTGCAGTCTGGTAAAGGGTCAAAAAGGAATGATATCTGAGTACATTAAGAATGTTTAATGTTAGAAAAACTTTATAATCATCACCATTAAACATTTTTAATGTACTCAGATATCATTCCTTTTTAACCCTTTACCAGACAGCAAAATTTTAAATTGGTCTAATTCAAAAGAAGTTTCAGATGACAATTTAAAGTTTATGAAATTTTAGATTTTTTCAAATTGCTGGGTAGAAAACATTGTGTTGAAATAAAAGAAATTGCTTTTTGGTTTTTAAATTCTTTTTCTTGGGGGGCTTCAAAAAGCATCATTGTGTGGGAATGGGTTAACTTTCACATTTATTTGACAAAGGAACAACAAAACCTCTCATAAAAGAATTCAGATCTTACTTGTACACTGGTAGGGCTATATGATCCAAGAACCCAATCTGAACCTCTGGTATCTGAGCTCTCTCTCTGTCAAACATCTCAGCTGGTTGGAACCCAGAGGCTTTCTCTAAATCACCCTGAGTAAAGAACTCCTTATAGATCAATGCCTAAATAAGAAAGAACACAGAAATTATAAACAAGATCAGTACTTGGCTGCAGTTGTATACAATGCATGGTAATTTATTTATCTTCCCTGTCATAGCATTAGCCAATATAAGAGAATGAGTAACATCTTATTGAAGAAATCTTTGTGGAAAAAGAAGGAAATGCTTTTAACAAGTAATTTCTTCTTTGTTCAAAATGTCTCCTACCCTATATGACATGTGTTCTTCAATTCTTCAACACTTTGAAATGCAGTCAGTAACCCTTTTCAATTTCGACCAGACTAATATTTTGTCATCTGAAACTGGATGGAAGGCTGAGTTCACAACAAGAACCTAGTGAGTATTAGCAGAGCACAAGTTCTCTTGAACAAGACACTAGTTGAGAGTACAAGCAAAAGATGAAGATTAGAGCCTTATGTCAGCATTGTCAAAGAATTTAACTAAGGTTTAAAATATGGCTTGATAGATATTTTTTCTTCTCTTACTATTTCTAGACATTTACGTGTAGGAAAAAATGCAATGAAAGAGTGGAAAGACAAAAAGAAGAACATGCTGAAACCAAAATTTCCCTTCTTTCTTATAGGTGACAGGTATAAAGATACAACAACTGTTAACACTTACCGCTACATTTTTGGTATTATCCCATGGTTTGGTTTGATCTGATAGGTCACAGGACGTCATTAACAAACACAGCAGTAATTTTCTATCCTTTATCTGGTTTTTGTCATAGCCTCCTGCAAGAAACAACACAATAAGTTTACTTTAATGTGAGTTTAATGATTTAAATATTTTTCAGTTTTACCACAGCAAAGTTCACCTATTTCAAACTTGCTTATATTAAATAATAGACCTTTCATATTTGAATTTTATAACAATGGTTCTAATTGGCCAATACATTTGTCTCATCTAATCAGAGTCCTTTTAATGAAATTTTTAACTGGATTTTAAACTAAACCAGTTGGTGATTAAATACCAAGACCACCTCTAAAGTAAACCAACAAAGTCAGCCGGGGCTTACTTTTTATAACCAATTCTGGGAAAGATTATTTACAAGCCAATTTTTACCACATGGCAAAATATTAGACTGGTCCAAATTCAAAGAAGTTGCATATTACAAATTTCAGTTGATGAAATTTTAAAATACTTTATCTTTTCAGATAGAAAAAAAATTGTGGTTAATGAAGAAATTTCTTGTAAGAAGCATATCTTATCATATATAAAGTCCTGGGTGCCACCTTAGTTTAACCTCTTTGAGAAAATTATACTGTAGTGCTACTTCATATCAAAATAATGAAATAATAAATTGAACTTGACTGTCTACTGGAATTTGAAAGATTGCGGGCCACATCCACACTCCTCCAACAGGAAGTTTGACTGCGATTGTAAATCCTTTTCCATTTTTTGACACTTTAGACTGGTCCAAGTTGAAAGAGGTTGCTGTCAAAAATAAAACTTGATGTAATTTGAAATGAAACCATCCTATGTGGTAGAAAATAATGTGGAAAAGGAGAAATTGCTTGTTACAAGCAATTTCCTCTTTTCCCACAATGTTTTCTCGATTATAAAATGACAGCAACTTAAACGTCATAAATACAGGTTGAATAAGCTGTAGTTACAATATCTAAATTTTCAAATCAACATAAATGCTTTACATAAAGTTGACCAGTTATAGTTCAAAGTTTTCTTCCTGTCTGAATGATTTTATAAGTCTTTCCATTTTTTGAGTGACAGACGCATTCAATCAATTAGAAACAGGTTGGGGTATATCTTAAGCACTTCTGTAAAATTCAAGGGTATCTCACATCACTATAAAAGAATATTATGATATAATCAGGCCTCCAGCCAGGAGGCTTTTACAAAACTGTAGAAACAAAGGTCTTTCTATGGTCATTCTAATCTACGACAACTCATTTTAGACAGTTAAATATTCCATGAGGAAACAAAATGAATTATTGAATAATTAAATTCCCCTGTAACTGTTATAATTTTTTAATACGACCTTGATATTTGACATTAGTTGTGCCAGATGACCTTGTCTGTATAAACAAAAGCTATCTGTGTATACAATATGAGCACCATAGTCATTTTATCTCAGGCTAACTTTTGGACAGAAAAACTGACAATTGTAATCATATTGATAGGGGTCAGAGAAAAATTCTAAATTGCATCATATGGAGTAAAAACAATAATTCAAGTGAATTACTTACGGACACTCATTTCCCTTAGGGTTTTCAAGATTTTCAGGTGGTGAGCTAAATCTGTGGCTAGGATAATATCTCTGATCAAATCTAACACCTGTTGATATTCCTACAAAAGTAAAATAAAATCATTAAGAAATATCCTTGGAGAAGAATCTCTTAGCCCATTAGCAAATAATTCTAAATTCTTAAAAGTAAAGAAGCAATTTCTTCAATGTCCACAATGTATTCTGCCCTGATTTTTTAAAAATTTCACTAGTTTGAAAATGTCGACTACAAGATCTTTCAATATGGATTAGTCTAAATTTTTGCCATGTGGAAATGGTTTAACCCATTCCTACACAATGACGCTTTTAAACGCCCCTCAATGAGAAAGCTTTGGAAAACATTGTGGGGAATGAAGAAATTGCTTCATTTTTTAACAACATTTTCTACCCGGAAACTTGAAAAAATCTAGAATTTAATAAACTTTAAATTGTTGTCTGCAGCTCCTTCCAATTTTCAACCAGTCTAAATTTTTATTGTGTGGAAATTGGTTAAGTAGTGGAGCTTATAAATATCAAACATTTAACTTCTATAACATCATTCAATGCTAGTTAAGTATACTCACTTTACTAGTCAAATGTTCAAATATATTACATCCTTCAGTGTTAAGTATGCACATGGTTTGTGCAAAATGGTGGCGCTGAAATTAGAGAGAAAAAGTTATGTTTTAAATTCTTTTTACTAACTTTTCAATGACTGTATTATTCCCGCTGAACCCAAGCACACACTTGCTTTAAAAGAATAGCATTCTATGTAAGATCAAGTTAGTGCTAGTCTAAAAGATGCTTTCTTTTCTATTTAAACTATAACTAAAATTTTTCATGCAACTTCCTCCAGTTTGGATAAGTCTAAAACATTATAGTATAATAACAGATATAAACAAAGCAATCAATGATAGATTTTTTTTGTCTGGTATTTCACAATAAACACCAAAATCAGACCTTTACCTTATAAGATAACATACTTACTGTCAAGCCTAGCTAGCAAGGTCTGTAATGTAATGTTTTCTCAATCCAGCATTTATTAGGGCAAGACCGGGCTGGGATAAGGCTGTTTACGACAATTGACAAAAGTCATGGCAACATGCATTAAGTGTCTTACCAAAAGGCAGAGGCTTAGTCATACACCCATGTGGTGGTTCAGACAGAATGTTGTGATTGTACAAATCAGAGAAGTGACAGGAAGTTAGTTTGACTGAGGAATCAAACAACATTAGTTTGCAATTTATATGGTCAAGGACAGAAAACAAATCTTGTTGCTTGAAAAAGCTGTTGATACAAAATTGAGGTCCCTGATTCATGAAAATGTATCAAATTAATGTTGGAGGCAGGGGGGTGGAATTCCCATGCCTGACTTCTCAAACATGAGCTTTTTTACCTGCAGACAAGTACATTTTTTTAAAGCCAGAGGCAAGTTTGCATACACTTTTCTACTTGGGGACAAGTACATTCTTCAAATCCACTTGTCAATGGACAAGAAAATACCAAGGCAAATTTCTTAATGGAACAAAATAGATTTTTAAAGATAATTCATCATACGTTGGAAAAAATTATCATGTTATTTTGTAATAACCCATTCTAACACAACAGAATTTTAGACTGGTCCAAATTGAAAGAAGCTGCAGATGACAATATCAAGTTGATGGAATTAAAATTTTTCCAAATGTTTGGATAGAAAACATGGTGGATAATGAAGAGTTCTCTTGATACAAGCAATTTCTCCATTTTCCAAAGCTTTCTTCTGCAGGGGCATACAAAGGAGGGGCTGTGTGGGAATGGGTTAAGGGTTAGAAAATATTGTGCTTAATGAAGAAAGTGCTTGGTTCTAGCATTTTGTTCATTAACAATGTTTTCTCAAACTTTATCTGTTCACTTTTTTGTGGACAAGAAGAATGTCCTAAATGTCTTTCTTGTCTGGAGATAAGTGGAGAATGTTTGTATTTCCACACCACTGTCAGAGGTCAACATTTTAAGTCCAGTATAAATGGTTGATCTGCTTGGTAAATCAAGATTTTGATCAACAATGTCATATTGTCAAATACCAAAATGTTTGCAAACCTCAATGTTATCTATATGATAGGAGGTTTGTAAAAATTTAATCCTGGATCATTATCATGACATTGGAAGTATGGTATATTTGAGGAGATTTTGGAAATTAACCCCAATCATAATCTATGTTTCATTTTGAGACAACTTTAAAACAACATTACCTCCAATACAGAACCCTCAGAGCTATATAAGGCAGCAAGCACAGATTTCTGAAATTTAAAAAAAGGAGAGCAAATTCAACAAAGTAATAAATTGGGTCAACCCTTTCAAATGGATAATAAAATTTTTGACAGTTCCAAAAGGCTTATGATTCTTGTCTTGCCTACATAATCCCGATTGGGGTCTACCCTGAGTTAGTCATCATTATAACCAGTAATAAGAGGATGAAATATTTCTTCATTACTAAAAATCCATATGGGTACATTTTAGGTTGCTGATTACTGTCTTATCTTATATCATGTTCTTACCATTGGGTTTTATCCCTTAACCCTTTCCTGTTTTTCAAAATTTTAGACTTGTCTAATTTCAAAGAAGATGCAGACAACAATTAAAACTGGGTGCAATTTGAAAAGTAACCAACCTATAGGGTAGAAACTATTGTGGGATAAGAAGAAATTGCTTGTTACAAGCAATTACTTCTTATCCCACAATATTTTCTCAAGTATAAAAACTCAGGGACGTAAAATCAAGGGATTAACCAGGAAAGGGTTAATGGGTCTGATTTGTTATTTTTTTGGTATGTCAATTTTTAGTGTTAAAACCTTTCTGGCTACATTATGGTTTATAGAGTATTGAAACACCTGTATGCATTGTTTAACATATTCCAACCTCTTTACACCCCTAAACAATAAAAAAAAGCTTTAGAAAACATTGAGGACAAAGAAGAAAGTGCTTGCCACAAGCAATTTCTTCATTGTCCACAAAGTTTTCTTCCACCAAAGACAAAGATTACCAAAATTCAAGTTGTCTGCAACTTCTTTGAATTTGAACCAGTCTATCATCTGATAATGGATTAAATAATGCTGGATACTAGACTTGTACAAGTTTTGTAGATATTTTATGTTTTCACTTATTACTTACGGAAGCAGTTTGGAAAGAATTATTGGTACCCCGATGGTCAATATCATGGCACAAACAGGACACAAAAATGGCAAAAATCTCAATCTCACTGAAAATACAGAAAAATAATATGGTTGTTAATATCAATATCATCTAAAGAATCTAATCATTCTCTGATTATTTTGACCCATTACCAGACAAAAAAATTGGGCCTACTCAAAATGAAAAAAGTTTGCAGATGACAATTTTCCATAGATTAAATTTTGAAAATCTGTGTCTTTTTAGTTCAAAACGTTTTTGATAATTTGTAACAAGCAATATCTTCATTTTCCACATTGATTTAGAAAGCTTTATTCTTGAGGGGGGTCAGAAAGAGGAATTGTGTTAGAATGTGTTAAAGTAATATTTTATCTACAGACCATAAGTTTGAAAGCCCTCTAAAATAATCAATGGAAACATTATGAAACAAGAGGGCCATTGGCCCTGGGGCGCTCACCTGAGATAAAGGCTCTTTTTCTTTCAACAGTCTAATTTCAACGAAGGTTAGGATTATGAAACAAGTGAGCCACAATTACATATAAAGACTATGAACCTGGGAATCCAAAAGTCCAAATTCCAAGGCTTTAGTGCAGATTTGAAAGAAGGAAAAAACTTTTTCCATGGGTTATAATTTCAGAAATAAGAAAGAAGTCTGTGAACTTATGCTTCATGCCTATACCCCCCCCCCCCCCCTGGGTCTGCCCCTAGAGACCCGAGGATCATGATTTTAGCTATTTTGTAAGAGGTCAATATACTGATGCTTCATGCAAAATATCAAGGCTCTACGCCTTCTGGGTCAGGAGGAGAAGATTCTTAAAGATTATTTTGAAATTTCACTTTTGTTGCCATGGCAACCAGAGTTTTTAACGGATTTCAATTCTTTTAGCTAATTTTAAGGGGGACCACCTAAGGAACATTCCTGCAAAATTTGGTTCAAATTGGCCCTGTGAATTGGGAGGAGATGTCATTTAAAAAATTGTTCTTTATTTCTATGTAAACCCCACCCCCCTGGGGCTCCGCCCCTGGGGACCCGAGGATCATGATTTTAGCTATTTTGAAAGAGGTCAATATACTGATGCTTCATGCAAAATATCAAGGCCCTACGCCTTCAGGGTCAGGAGGAGAAGATTTTTAAAGATTATTTTAAAATTTCACTTTTGTTGCCATGGCAACCAGAGTTTTTAACGGATTTCAATTCTTTTAGCTATTTTTGAAGGGGACCACCTAAGCAACATTTCTGCAAAATTTGGTTCAAATCGGCCCAGTGGTTTGAGAGGAGATGTCATTTAAAAAATCGTTCTTTATTTCTACATAAACCCCACCCCCCCTGGGGCTACGCCCCTGGGGACCCGAGGATCATGATTTTAGCTATTTAGAAAGAGGTCAATATACTGATGCTTCATGCAAAATATCAAGGCTCTACGCCTTCTGGGTCAGGAGGAGAAGATTTTTAAAGATTATTTTAAAATTTCACTTTTGTTGCCATGGCAACCAGAGTTTTTAACGGATTTCAATTCTTTTAGCTATTTTTGAAGGGGAACATTTCTGCCAAATTTGGTTCAAATTGGCCCAGTGGTTTGAGAGGAGATGTCATTTAAAAAATCGTTCTTTATTTCTACATAAACCCCACCCCCCCTGGGGCTCCGCCCCTGGGGACCCGAGGATCATGATTTTAGCTATTTTGAAAGAGGTCAATATACTGATGCTTCATGCAAAATATCAAGGCTCTACGCCTTCTGGGTCAGGAGGAGAAGATTTTTAAAGATTATTTTAAAATTTCACTTTTGTTGCCATGGCAACCAGAGTTTTTAACGGATTTCAATTCTTTTAGCTATTTTTGAAGGGGAACATTTCTGCCAAATTTGGTTCAAATTGGCCCAGTGATTTAGGAGGAGATGTCGTATAAAGAAATTGTTGACGGACGACGCACGACGGACGACTGATGGATGCCGGACAAAAGACGATCACAATAGCTCACTTGAGCACTATGTGCTCAGGTGAGCTAAAAATATTTCATTATTAAACTTAAATTTTGTTCTTTTTCTTCCTTAAAGCTTTTGAAGATAATTGTTGTTGACAATTTTCTAGAGCAATCAATTTCAGAGTTGGACCAATTCACACACAATGACGCTTTTGGACGCCCCTTAAAAACCAATAGAGAAAACTTAGTGGAAAATGAAGAAAATGCTTGTAATAAACAATCTCTTCATTTAACACAACATTTCCAACCCAGAAGGTTAAAAATCCAAAATTTCATAAACTTTAAATTGTGTTTGCAGTTTATTTCAATTTAGACCAGTCTACGATTTTGCAATCTTGTAATGTGTACAAGAAAAGACATAAATCCTGCAGCAAGACAATCAAGTTGGACAATTTTTTTCTCAAGTTTGACTCTAATAAGTCTTTGACCTTGAAAATGACCTAGAATAATACATAGATGTATATATCAGCCAAATATGAGCATTGTACACTAACCCATTCCCATACAATGACAATTTTATATGCCCCTAAGAACAAGAGCTGGTAATAGTCATGTTACAAATGCCCCCGAAGGACAGGGTCAAGCATGTGGCACTTTGATTTGTTTTGTAAACACAACAACATGCATTTGTGATCTTTACATCTGGGTTTTTAATAAATGAAATTTTAATATATAAAATAATTTAAATACAGAAGGAAATCAAGAAATGCAATACGGGTGGGTTTTTCTGAGGTAAAAAGTACGTCAAAGGTCACTGGGTCAAGGTCAAGGTCATGTAAAGTGGTCCACCCAATTAAGCATCTGTCCAAATATGGAAGCAATCCATTGAAGAATAAGAGAGTAAATACAATTTAACCATTCTGGACGCAATTTAACCATTCTGGACGCCCCTTTGACCCCAGATTGTGACCTTGACCTTTGAGATAGGAACCTGAGTCTTTTTCTTGACACGTCGTCTGAAGGTGGTGAACATTTGTATGAAAAAAATGTGTACCTGCGTGCATGATAATAGAAGTTACAGAGCGGACAGGGCAAAAAGTCCCCATTTTTTACCTTTGACCCCAGATTGTGACCTTGATCTTTGTGATAGGAGCCTGGGTCCTTTTTGCGACACATTGTCTTATAGCGGTGAACATTTCTGCAAAGTTATATTGAAATCCACTCTTGCATGTAGAAGTTACAGAGCAGACACGAAAGCGGGAAGGGTGGACGGACAGACTGACTGACTGACAGATGGACAGTTCGATTTTTGGGGGCATAAAAAGTAAGCAATTGCTTTCTTCATTTTACTTAATGTTTGCCTGAACTATTTCTTTGAGGGGTGTAAAAAGGCGGGGTTGTGCAGGAATGGGTTAAGCATTGCACAAATAGACAGACAGCTTAATCAACATACAGAGATAGGCAATAGCAGTAAATTATTTTGCCTCTAATCTTATCAATGTGGGGGCATAAAAACAATGGTTGATTTTTCTTGTCTAAATTAATTAATTTGACTTAATCACAAAATTATCTGATGCATTTTATAACACTATATGTAATGATCTAGTCATTCCACATACAGGCCAATAATGATCTATACTCTGTAAATCCTTAACACACAAACAGACAATGCAATTTACTCCACTGGCCCAGCCCTTGGAGCTACAACAGGAAGTTCCACTTAGATATAAAATGGTATTTATTTGCAAAATTTATGGCCAGTAGCATGTAACAAACGAGAGGGCCAAAATGGCCCTAAATTGCTCACCTGAGATTTGAACTAAGCCCTATCTGCCAAGCAGATGATGTTTAAAGAATAATTCCATAATTTCGCTATCTCTAATAAGCCTGGCCCAGCCATGCCAACATTATAGAGCAAGTTTTGTTAAGGGCCATCCAAAGAACATTTCTGCCAAATTTGGTTCAAATTGACCACATGGTTAAAGAGGAAAGATTATTAAAGAATTATTTCATGTTTTACCTAAGTCTGATAAGCTGCCCTGCCATGCCCCAATTTATTCAAAAATCAAAGTTTCACAAATTTTGAAAAGGTTCACATGAGGAGCTTTCCTGACAAACTTTTCCAGTGAAACCTAAAAAGGTTAAGGAGGAGAAGATTTTTAAAGAATTAATCCATGATTTCTCTTAGTCTGATAAGCCTAGCCTTGTAACATATCCCTATCTTTGCAAAAATCAAAATTTCACAAACATGTTGTGAAAAGGTAACAAGAACACTCCTGCCAAGTTTGTTAAAAATTGGACCAGTGGTTTATGAGGAGAAATCTTTTAAAGAAATTGTTAATGACAGGCGAAAACCTATGGATGATGGACAATGGACTGAGTGATCCTAAAAGGTCAGTTGTGTGCAGGTGAGCTAAAAAGTAAAATCAATTTTTGGCCACCTATAAGTTGAAAGTGCAGCTTCACATTAATGTCACCAATGTCAGAGTTCAAAGTTCACTTCAGGTCTAAATAAAGAATTTTTTTTCAATTGATTCTTTGATAGACAGCTGTGATCCATCAATGTAAGACTTGTTCAAATCAACAGAAATTGCAGACAACATTTAAAATATGATAGAAAAAGCAGAATTTCAGGGTAAGGGCTTGGGGTTTCTTTTTTTTTTTTTTTCGTATAAAGGATCGAAATGGCCTATGCTTTTACTGACAATTAAAAATCCCTGAACAGAAACATATTAAAATTGACATCTAGTACAGACATAATAAGTTTCACTTTTATCTGCTTATACATGCCAAAGCCTCATTTTTACTTTCTAATAGATGACTTGTAATTCATGGCCATCTTTTCAACATCCTCTATATGTATACTAGAAAGACCTGTATAATTGTTTACTACTCACTCTAGATATTCAGCCAGGTTCATATTTTTCACCAGCTGATAACAAAATTGGGCAACAGTGTAAGCATGCATCCAGTTGTGATAGGGTGGATTTCTGTACCCTTTCTTCACCATTAAGATAAACCTGAAAACACAAAGCAATATTCTAAAACACTTAAGTCCCAACTATTGCAAATTTTTAGTAAGTTTGACCTTGATAATCAACCTTGACAGGTGGCCTTAGCCTTATCAAAAGCACATTGATTAGGGGGACCTTCATACCAAATATCAGCAATGTAACGGAAAAAGTTGCTGAGGTAACAGGAAAATTCTAAGTTTGCAATTTGTATACCAAATATTAGCAATTTAACTTGTAGTGTTGACATTATATATCCAAATTAAAAGGGGTAGCTGACAACATTCTGAGCCAATTGCAAAGTAACTATCCTATATGATAAATAATACTGTAGGAAAAGAAAAAAAATGTTTGTTACATGCAATTTCTTCTTTTTCCACGCTGTTCTCTGAAGTGTTATATCACATGGGTGCAAACTCAGGAATTGTATGGGAAAGGGTTAGTCTTTAAGATGTGGTTAAAATCAACCTTAACCATGATCGAATTACCCTAATTTAGAAATAAATCACAGAAAAATGCCACCCCCTCTCCTTTGACCAACTTTGACCATATTGTAAGACATTTCAGAAAAATTACCTTGAGCTCAGAACTTTAACAGAATTAATTAGTTTAATTTGAAATACGTTGCAGACGACAATTTTAAGATGTAAAATTTAAAAAAACATAGGCTTATTTGTGAATCATATAGGTATCTCTACTTAATACTGAGCCTATCTGTAAAGCTTAAATCACATCCATGCTTTAGTTGATGAGAATTTGATTAGACAAGGAAAAAGCTTTAGATGGACCAACCAACTAACAAGCCGACTGATAAACTACTCCTACATTACCCCAAAAGAAAATTATACCGGTGGTAAAAACAACCAAAGCAACATTCAGAATGACAAATGACTAGCAAGCATTTTCTGCTTAAAATGTGCTTTTCTTGAAAGAGCATGTGCAAAGCAGGGTATCATTGGCAAAGAGCTGGTATTGCAGTTGACCATTTCAAGTTGATGGAATTTTTAATATCAATGTCATTCTGGGTAGAAAACTAGATGAATAATGCAGAAAATGCTTATGATAAGCATTTTCTTCATTTTCTACACCATTTTACTAACCTCTTTTCTTGTAGGGCATGAAAATAAGACATTGTGAGAGAATAGGTAAAATATTTGAAAAGCAACATCAATGGAAATTCCCTAATTCTTACCTAGCTAAACTTTCGCGTTTAATTCTCCATCGGGATATTAAATTCAAATCTTCAAACATGGACAAACAAGCCTGAAAAAGGTGTATAACACAATAAAACATTTAACCTATTACCAGACAACAAAATTTTGGACTGGTCCAAATTGAAACAAAAATTTTGGACTGGTCAAAATTGAAACAAGTTGAAGACACCTTTTTCAACTTAATAAAATTCTAATTCTTTTTAGTCTTTCAGGGATAAAAACATTGTAGGAAATGAAATAATTGCTTGGTACAAGCAATTTCTTCATTTTCCACAATGTTTTATCAAGCTTTTGTCTCAAGGCGCGATTGTGTGGGAATGGTTTTACCAGGCTGTGTGACAGAAAAACAAAAATTATAAAACCCCAGTCACACTAGACCAAGTGCCTACTAGGTCAATGTAAAACCTATCTAATACAGTACAACCTTGTACAAGGTAGAAGGAATGCAAAAGAAACCGATTAAGACCTGTTGCAATCCTCATGGTCTTGGCTGAAGAGGTGAATTTTGAACATGTTAAAAAATAATGTAGCCAGGACCTGATCGAATTAAAACAGAGTAAGGACTCAATAAAGACATGGGAACAACAGCATTAGAGTAGTGCCAGAGGGGCATGAACCCAATATGGTCTTCATTGACGAAGTACAAACCTGGTATGGATGGGAAAAATTGCGCTGTGTTCTAACTGAACTTGCAGAACAAAAAAGAACGGAGAGTGTGTGGACATAGATTAATAATAAGATAACGCAAGGCGCTGTGAACATAGTAAACGCCCAGTAAAAGCATGGTGCGATCTAGAAAGAACCTAATACAAACGCAAAGGACTAGGTGTATACTTAATCAAGGGCGCAACAAAACTTAGCTGGGACGTGTTAGACATAGTGAAATCTTGGCAGGAGTGTAGTAAAGACTTAGAACTTGAAAATTTTTTTCCTGCGTATCATCCCTTTCTCCCTGCGTTTGTCAAGTTTTAAGAATGGAGTACGGTCTTTGTTGTCTTTGTCTGAGTGTGACAGGGGCATTAGCCACAGTAATATTTGTCTACCTTACTTGAAACAAAATTCATTTTATCTGATTCATAAAAACATGAAGTGCAATCAAATCTAATTAAAAAAGTTCAGCTTGGAGAGTCATAAGTTAAAGATTTGCTGATCAAATTATATAACATTAATCAAATTTCAGATTTGCTGTCAAAATCATTCATAATTAAGATGTAGAATTAACAGGAATCTCAAGAGACAATTTTCAAGATTCAGAGACCAATCATGGGAAAAAATGTGATCAGCAATACAAGTATTTGAAAAAGAGATCTTATCCAGTAAAGGGATATGAGAGTCCATATTTAAAAACAACAACAACATCAAAAAAGTGAATGTTAACTCTTGTCATGCTGAATAAAACCATTTCAAAATTGCATTATAATTAGTTGTTAGCCAGTGTCTTTTTTGTAAATTCAATATTATTAAAACCCTGACTTAAAAGGGATAAACAGATGGTGTAAAATAAGATCAGACTGCACTTATGTGTAGGTTAATCTTTGTCTATGTAACCTGCCAAAGGAAAATTTATGGGTTCGGCATGACAAGGATTAAGTTAGAATGAGCACATCATAGTCAGAGAATCTACAAAAAATCGAACAAAATTAACCCTGCTAAGACTCTTGGAAAAAAGCAGTCTGACAAGGGTTCATGGCATTTGCCACAGCATTAAGACAAATGACAGAATTAAGAAAAACCAAAAAAGTCTACTTACCAGTAAAGTTTTATTTTCAGAGAGAGCCCTAGGTGCGTAGCTAAATTCAACGAAATCTGGGTGTAAAAGTCGAGGGTGGGGTATATCTACAGATGTCAAACCAGTAACATCCTCAGGACTGACCTAAAATAAAACAAACCTGATAAATGACAAAATATATTCTTTTATAATTTTTTTTCAAAGTTTGAAATAAAGCACTTTCAATAAAAAAATCAATTGGAAAATACTTTTAAAGATTTCCTTCTTCACTTCTATGTGTAATACAAAATACTAAATCATTGAGCTAACTTTAATCTTTGGATTATAGTTATAGGTATTTTGGTTGAGCGTTATTTTGGGAATATTTTGACAATTCAAGACCTAACAACAATTTCTGTGAGCTTTGTTTGAAATCAGAGTTATTTTAGACAGACTTGTTTTTCTAAATTGCAAATGGACAAACAGACAGAAAGTGGACAACCCTGAATACTGCTGTTTTGACAAAAATCAGCCTGCCCATATAACCTGTTTATCTTTTTGAGGCCGGAGTTGTTTATTGTTCCAATATTCAAAAGAAATAGTGACTAACAATGCAATGAGGCCTTCATTAGTGCTTTTAGTCCTTTGATTTTAATGTAATATTTATGAATCTATTTGGCTAAGAACTTTTGTCAAGGGGTTAAATGTGATGTCACATGATGAATACTAAACCACAAGGCTGTTGCTTTATTATAGTTTTATTCTTAAGATTTCGCTCTAAAACTATTAATGAAATATGATGTGCTTGGGCAGAGCCCAAATGGGACCAAAGAGATATTATTTTAATAACTTTTGTAGAAGCTTTTAGGGGATGTCAATATGCTAAATGTAAACTAGAAATTGTTGCAAAGTGGACTAATACCCAAACAGCAATTGTCCATTTACAAGTGTATCCGCCAAAGGTGAAATTTGAATCAAAGCCGTCCAATGGTTGCTAAGAAATTCAGCGGACATGATTTTCACCTAAGGGCCTAACTCCGTCAATGGACTGTGACCAAAATAGAATATGCACATCTCTGCTTGATACTGATAATATCAGTGAAGTTTGAATAAAATCCGTCCAATAGTTGCAGAGAAATTGAGTGGACAAGAAATAGCTGTAGACAGATGGACGGACTGACTGACTGACCAACAAGCTGACTCCTATATATCCCCTAAACATAGTTTTGGGGGTATTTGATGATAAATCAAAATAGCTCAATGTTTTTGGCACGAAAGTTAACATTAAAACTCTTGATACATATGCAATATTTCAAGGCAACCATAAACTTGACAAACTATATATCTTGCATACAAAAATATAAACAAGTATTAACTGATTTCAAATTTTCAAATTCTATTTCTTTGTCAGTAGAAAAAGAGGGGAATGAAGTAATAAGTTGTTAGCAACTTCTTTATTTTCTGCTATGTTTTTCCATGTTATTTTATTGTGGTATGTAAAAGAGCAGAGTTAAAGTCTTGAAGTAAATAGCAGAACACATAATTACTACCAAAACTAACAAATTAAATTAAATTTTAATATTCATGAAATTTCCTCTCAAAACAGAAGATTTTAATTTCAGACCTAAAGTAGAGCAGATGAAGGAATGTCAGCTTTGAGAAAAGAGCAAAAGGTATCAAAGAATCCCTCCACTACTTATGTAAATTAACAAATATGTTTTTTGAATCTGTTACAGATACTTTATTTGACAATTCTGATCTAGCCATGAGCGCATGTTCATTAACAAAAGAAACCTACAATATATAAGCAACAGTGGTGTGGTAATACAGATTTTGACCTCTTGTCCCAGACATGTAAGACATGTTTTTCTACTTAATGAACTTGTCAGAAGACAACAAGAGATAAATTTTGAAAAAACATTGTTGATAATGAAGAAAATGCTGGAACCCAGCATTTTCTTCATTAACCACATTGTGACAATATTTTCTACCCTTTGACACATTCCCACACAATGACGCTTTTTGACGCCCCTAAGAAAAAAGTTTTGGAAAACATTGTGGAAAATGAAGAAATTGCTTGTCACAAGCAATTTCTTCATTATGCACAGTGTTTTCTACACAAAAAGACAAAGGTTTTTAAATTCCATCCACTGAAAATTGCTGTCTGTAAATTCTTTCAATTCGAACCAGTCTAAAATTTTGTGTTGTGGTAATTGGTTAAATTAGACATTATGACAATTTTCCAATGTATAAGTTATCTTTGTGATCTAATTTGTATCATTCAAAGATTTGGACCGACAGGTTGAAAACATGACGGACATATTGATTATAAATATGCCTCAGGTCTTGTTGAAAAGGGGCATAAAAATCATTTACATTTGAAAACAAATCAGAATATATTGCTCTTATAGTTTTCCTGGTATCATTTGCATTTGCTAAAGTATGTCCCTAACCCATTTTCACACAATTCTTATCTTTTACTACTTCATGGAATTTTATTTGAAAATTATAGTGAGAAAGGGAGAAATTTCTTGAAAGAAGCGATTCCCACATTTTTTACAAAGTTTTCTACCTATATCAAACTTTTTTTTGTGTGTTTTTTTGTGTGTTTTTTTTGTGTGTGTTTTTTTTCTAAATATTTTCTCAAGCTTACTTCTATTTGGATCAGTCCAAATTTCTGTTTATGGTAATAGGTTATATCCATCATGCCGAAACAAGTAACCCACAATAAATCATACAAAGAACCAATTTCACAACAGTGACATGCTAGGCGCTAAAAATAAGCTAAAGTTGTCAAGCAAAGAGCAAAAAAAAATTATTCACAATTTCTGTGATCCCAGTGGTTAAGTAAATTTTGAAAAAAATTATAAGATTTTAAAAACCCATTTCAAAGGTTTGACACATCATAATTCAACATATTAACCCTTGTCATGCTGTATAAATTACTTTACTGAATTGCTGTTAAATCAAAGGGCTGAAAGCTCTGATAGCACTTGTTGTTTAAAAATCAATATTTTTTTGGAAATCAACTTCAAAAGCCACTCCGGCAGGAAAAGTAAAAGCAGGAGGTATAGACTAAGATCAGCCTGCACATAAGTGCAGACTGATCTTAGTCTACACCTCCTGCTAAACCGGAATATTCCGGGTTCAGCATGACAAGGGTTAATCCCTGTCAATGCTGAATAAACTCTTTATTGAGAATTACATGGAAATCAAAGGACTGAAAGCACTGTAAGGCTTTAATGGTGGGTCAATATTCCTTTTGACAAATGAAGTGATATACAATTCTGACTTGAAGTGGACAAACAGGTGGTGTATACAAAGATCAGACTGCACATGGTTGCAGTCTGATCTTTGTATATACCTCCTGCCAAAACAGGAAAATTCCAGGTTCACCATGACAAGGGTTAATTTCCAGGATTTCTAGCCTTGAAGGAATTGTTTAAGTTCCAACTAGTGAAAATGGGATAGGGACAATGCTGGCAAAATTTTAGACTGGTCCAAATTGAAAGGAGTTACAGACCACAATTCAAAATTTATGAAATTTTACATTTTTTCAACTTCTGGGTAGAAAACAATATGGAAATTAAAAAGGGTTATTATGTGTGATTGGTTTAATGTAGAGAAGATCTTTAAAAGAAAGAAAGCACACTTTCAGACTCAACTGCTATTAACATATGAAAGCTTTATATACAAAGTTTAATATCAGGCTATATATTAAGGTTAGAAAATCGGGCTAAAATAGTTGATTAGGTTAAATAGTTGAATAGTTAAATAGGTCAAAGAGCATTAAATTTAATCTAACCCTTTCCTGTTTTTCAAAATTTTTGACTTGTCCAATTTGAAAGTAGTTGCAGACAACAATTAAAAGTGAGTGCAACTTGAAAAAGTAACTAGCCTATTGTGGAAAAGAAGAAATTACTCGTGATTTTAACAAGCAATCTCCTCATTTACCACAATGTTTTTTTCTACCCTAAATAAGAAACTAAATCTTCAGTTTCACAGTAAATATTGTAATGTAATTTGAACAAGTCTTAAACCATTACCAGACAGCAAAATTTTACACAAAGTTTCCTCAATCTTGAGGGGCATCAAAAAGCATCATTGTGAGGGAATAGGATAATTTTTTATATTTGGGAATTGGTTGATAAATGTAAGGCATTTTGCTATGCTTAAAGGCAATTATGATCATGATTACAAGGGAAAATGATATCAAATAAAAGACAGACCTGCATGTGGTAGATCATAAGTTCATTGGCGAGAGATTTACGGTGTTGAGAGTCCTGCATTCTCTTGTACAGTAAACTCTGGAAACAATGGCCAACAGAAACACATAGAGAAACTAATAAGTATAAAACAGGTTACCAGTGAATATTTATATGCCATTCAAACTAACTCAACCCTTGTCATACTGAATAACATCATTTTTGAAACTTGATTAAAATCAAAGGGTTGAAAGTATTTGAAGCACTAGTTGTGGGTTAACAAGTCTTTTGAAATCCAATTTATTAACAAACTTTGGCTCGAAGGGGACAAACATGCATTGTAGACTGAGATCAGACAGCATATTTGTGCAGGTTAATCCATGTCTATGTCTCCTGCCAAAATGAATATTCCAGGTTCAGCAGGACAAGAGTTTAAAGGTAAACATAACTATTTACACTAAATACAAGCTAATGAAAATACAAGCTAATGAAAATAAGGAAACTTTTAGCAAGCCTACATACATGATTTTGGATTATGTTAAGTCGCAATTAGCTTTTCCAGAACTGATAAAAGTTTTCTTTTTATAACTCTACTGTGAAATGTATTGTATTTTTCATTCTATTACAGAAAAGATAGTAAGAATAAAACTTGGTAAGCTTTGTGCTTATCATAATTTACATTTTTTCATGTAGCCACCCAGTATAGATGGTTATAAAAATCAAAATAATCTATCTTGGAGCAATAATCCTTTGTTTATAAATCTGAAATGCAAAAAATTTCTTTATTTTCATGTACTTGAAGACCCAGTGCAGGTAAATAAATACCTAAACTACAAAACCCCCTAAAATAATCAACATGTAATGTTGAAAGAACAAATACAACTGATGAATTTATGAATGATCAGTTTGTCAACGTTAAGTTGTAAAGTACTAGCAGACATAAAATGATTGTCAATTTCATCAGAAGAATAAGTAAGATCATGGAATTAACAAGAATAGTTTATGCCATGCCAACGCTTGGCTGTACAAGTGCTTGACAGTGGGTAAAAAGTCAATTTAACCCATTACGAGACAGCAAAATTTCTAGACTGGTTTAAATTGAAAGAATTTGTAGATGAAAATTCAAACTTGATGAAATTTAAGATTTTTTCAACTTTCTGGGTAGAAAACATTGTGTTAAAATGAAGAAATTACTTCTACAAAATGTTTTCACAATTGTTTTTCTTGAGTGGCAGCCAAAAGCATCACTGTGTGGGAATTGGTTAACCCTCTCCTGTTTTTCAATTTTTTTTTATCAATCCAAATTTAAGATCTTGCAGACAACAAAATAAAATTGATTTTATATGAAAAATTGATTTGATAATGAACATTATATTCCGAGTTTCAAGTGAATGTGTTCAGTAATACCATGGATATAGACCCATTCCAACACAATGATGCTTTTAGACACCTCTTAAGTTAAACAATTGGGTAAACATTATGTAAAATGAAGAAATTGCTTGGAACAAGCAATTTCTTCATTTTAACACAAATTTTTTCTACCCTAAAAGTTGAACAATTCTCAAATTTCATAAACTGTAAATTGATGTCTGCAAATCCTTTAAATTTGGACCAGTCTAAATCTTTCACGTCTGGTAATGGGTTAAAGAATGTCATAGTTTTCATATGACAAAAACATCAGGGCTATAGCAATACCTCAGATTTTCTCTAATATAGGCCAAGCTAAAAATGATAATCACTCATATAATTCCTGTATAAAATTTTGACCTTGAAACTGCAATTTATTTCAAGGAGAAATAGAATATTGAGTGAATATTAAGTGGAAGGCAATTTATAGTAGAAGTATCATTTCTTGATATTTCTTCGATTTTTTCTAAAATATATACAACAATATGTCGCTTTGAGACACTAATGTCCAAGTAAAAGCATTTTTTTTTAAAAAGTCAGTTGTCCTTGACTTCAGCAGATAGCCACTCAACAGAGGTACCAAAGTCATATCAAGTATAAGAATTGTATGTTGAATACTTTTGAAGTAACACAAAAAATAAAGTTTTCATGTAAAGTTTTTAGCAGCAAAATAACAGGCAAGTATCATAATGCCTCTGAACTTGAAAGTAGGGGTTTGCGAGGTTTAATAAAAGTGAAAATACAAAAAGAAGGTGTTGACTTTAAACAAAATCAGTGAATATTCATCAAAATGATTCTAATGGTTAGACAGAGCGAATTCTTGTCCTCTTTGACTCCTGCCTACCAAGTGTATTTCAGTTTGAAAAAGCTAAGTGTTAAAAAAATGTTGCATCAAATAATCTTACTGACAAGAATTTTTTTTTTTTCAGTTACAAATTTTAGACTGGTCTAAATTGAAAGAAGCTGTAGACAACAATTCATAATTTCATAGTTGGTGGAATTTTAATAAACTTTGTATTTTTTCTATATAAAATATTGTGGGAAATGAAGAAATGTTTGTAAGAAACAATTTTTTCATTTTTCTACAATATTTTTTAAAGCTTTCTTCTTAATGGTTGTCAAAAAGCAGTATAGTGTAGTAATGGATTAAGGATCAATTTATGAAAAGAAGTTCTAATGAAAGAAAAATTTTGAAATCAGTCATAGCTCCAATAGGCTGAAAACAGAAATAGACCACTGACAATGAGAGTTGAATAGATGATCAGTTTTTATGTTGTACAAAACAATGATACAAGGAGTAAATTGTCAGTGGGCATGCAAAACCTCATAACTACAGCTTAATACTTGCCCAGTTTGAAAGAAGTTGTATAGGACAATTTCAATATGATGAAATTATAAAAGTCTTTGTCTTTCTGGGTAAATGTAAAAGTTTTGGAAAGTAAAGAGATTGATTGTTACAAGCAATTTCTTCATTTTTCCACAATGCTGTCTATCAAGAAAGTTTGAATAAATCTAAAGAAATTCATAAACTTTTAAAATATCGTATGCAGCTCCTTCAATTCGACCAGTCTAAAATTTTGCCATTTGGTGATGGGTTAAGGTGATAAATCTTCAAACTGCATCATGAAAACTGATCATCATTTCACCAGAAACTAACAGGAACGAAACAGAAAACACACTCCAAATTTCTACAACAGTGAGAAAAACTACAGGTTTCTATTTCCCTCCCACACACACAAACCTTCATATGGTACATCATTAATTCATTTGCTAAACTATTCCGAACTTGAGAATCTATCACTTTTTTATACAACAGAGACTGAAAAAAGGATAGAGGAAATGGATTAGAGATATCAATAAATTAATCTTTAAACTAACTAAATTTAGTTTTGTCTATCAAAATTTAATTGATTGAATTTTTTTTTTCATTACTTCCATGAACAAAATTTTGATTACACAACTATTTTGTATGCTTGCACGCAAATTACTGGTAGATATATACAATTTGACTCAAAACTAGTACAATATTGGCTATCTTAACCCTTGTCATGCTGAATAAAATCTTTATTCCGAATTGCATTAAAGGGCTAAAAACACTGGAATGTCTGATAATGTTGGTAATTATTTTTGTTTATTTATTCTATTTAAAACACTGAAATCAAAATTCTAAACAGGTGGTTTAGGCTAAGATCAGACTGCATGTGTGCAGTCTGATCTTAGTCTATACCTCCTGCCAAGGTCGGAATATTCCGGGTTTAACATGACAAGGGTAAATGCCATTGAATAATAAGAAATGAAAAGAAGTTTTTTGTTGTCATTGAGGCTTAACCGAATACCACACAGCAAAAATTTTAGACTGGCCCAAATTGAAAGAAGTTGCAGACAACAATTTAAAGTTAATGATTATTTTCAATTTTTTCAACATTCTGGTTAGAAATCAATGTGGACAATGATTTGTAACCAGCAATTTCTTCATTTTCAACATTGTTTTCCAAATCTTTTTTCCTTAGGGGCGTCTAAAGGCTTCACTGATTTGGAATGGGTTAAACCAAAAAAACTTTGCTTTGCATATTTTCTTAGATTTATACCTCAATAAAACCAAAAATATATTCTCCTCCTTTCTTAAATGTTTTATAATGAATTAAATACATTCCTCGGTAGATTTTCACTCAAAAGTTGGAAAGCCAAACAAGAGAAATTATCTAAATGATAGTCACTGTTTTAATAGATTTAGTCCAGCTTTTGTCAAATATCATACTACCAACCGCCATCTCAACGCGACCCAAGATAATATTAATGTCATCATGGTACCATAAAATTCACATGTGTGATGACTTTCTTTCAGAGATTTCAATAAAAAATGTTCACATTTTGTATCTTGTAAGAGTTCAAGAAATAGGATAGTTGTTTGTTTTTCATGGAAGATTGATTTATCTTGCATAAATGAACAATATCAGTTACATTTTCAATGTGGTGACACTACTCTTGAAAACATAGCTGTTGTTGTTTACTCAATGAAAGATAAATTGATATTACATTGGAACAATCATCCTCTTTACAAATTTCTGTTAAAGGCTACAAAAGTTGTTAAAACAAAGCATATTTTAACTTTTACTATGATACTTTTGTAGCTAACAAGTTTTGTTTGACTAGGCAGTATATTTCATCTGAAGTCAAACTCACATTTTCATTGATGTATAGATGAAACGAAATATTCTCAACACAAACATAGAAATATGATATTGGAGAAAAATTGACATCTTGTGACAGACATAATCTTTATTTAGAAATATTTAATCTGTTTCAATAGGATCCCAACTTTGAATTATGCATCAATCTGAGATCTTTCATTAAGAAAACATTTGAGAAACAATAGGACCAAGATAGAATAGATGACTCACCTATATTTACCCCTTTGAAAATAATACAGATATTTTTACAAGATTAACCCTTGTCATGCTGAATCCGGAATATTCCTCTTTTAATAGGTGCACATAAGTGCAGTCTGATCTTAGTCTACACCTTCTGTCTATCCTTTTGAAACCAGAGTTGTTTATAAAAATAATTTTTAAAAGAAGTATTGACAACTTAACAACAAAGGCTACCAGTGCTTTCAGCCCTTTGATATTTATACAATTCTGAAAAGGATTTATTTATCATGACAAGGGTTAAATAGATATAAAGACAAAGGTCACGATTTAAAAATCAGAAAACTGATATTGCCACTAAGGTCCTGATTTGTCACCAAATTCATGAGGATTTCTTAGATGACAAGCGAAGCATCACCAGCAAGTTTGAGAAAGATTAAGCCAAAATTGAAACCTGTAGAGTAGTAACAAAGAAAACTGTAAATAAGGCCTTTTTTTCCCTTGATATGAGTCAGAATATTACAATATTCGATAGGATTCTTCCTCATAAACATACAAATATGTCACTACATTCAATAGCAATCTTTCCTTAACCTTACTAACACTTTCAGTTTGAAAAAGATAAATCCCAAACTGTGACCTGTAAAGTGGTAACAATTGATGTAGCATAACATACCATGGATGCTGGACACCACACAACCAGAAAAGCTCATCTTGAGCATGTTGCACTCAGATGAGCTAAAAGCAAAAAATACTTTGTCAAAAACAAGCAATCTATTGTTTTATGTAAACATTTTATACCTTGAAAGAAAGGTAATTTTGATTGACACCCTATTAAAATATGACCATCAATGACATCTTCAAATTTTGGCAATCTAATATTTCCCACTCAGGTATAGTATCAGCACAGAAATGTACTACATGAAATTCTTTCTTATACCAAATGCAGTGAACAATCGATTAAAATTTCTGACTTATCAGCTTAAAAAATAATTGACTTGAAGCAAATTAAAGTACTTACATGGCTGATACTTATACAGCAGTATATACCAAAAGCGGTGGCCAAATCTTCATCAAACTGAGTGAAGAAAGGACCAGTCTTTTTATTGCAGAGTTGGGCAACACCCATAATCTTTCCAGCATCATTCTTGATCGGAAAACAGAGTATATTTCTGAAAACACAAATAATGAATATTATGTTATTGATTGGTTTATATTGGACAAGCATTGTTTGTTATCTGGGACAAGAAGGAAAAATTTGGATATCCACAACACCAAAGGACAAGCAAAATAACAAATTTTGTTATGCAGCAAGAATCCAATGCAAGGTTTTTGATCACTACAACAGCATAGTATTTCATTTATTATATACCAACAAATTTTGACTATAAAAGAAGCTTACAAAATTTATCAAAAATCAACCCTTTTTTATAATCGCAATTACCTTATTCTTGGCATGACATCAATATACCAGGAAAGTGACATCCTCTACCCATATTGTATTTGTTCAGTACATGTATGATACAGATTTTTTTCTGTGGAGCCAGATTCTCTCCACATGCAATGAATGTATCTTATAAGGCAGTTAAGTTCGGTATATATCAAAACGGTGTATTCTCACACCAGGCAGACAAAAGATGCATAAAATAGAGGGCCTTCATAGACAGTTCATGAAACATCAGATATATTATCAAAGTCATGAGCTAAAACAAATAAGGACTGAGCAAAACCTTTTTCCCATCCCATTACAGATTGCTTGTTTAATGAATTTTGTATTTCATGTCCTTTGGGTAGATACTCTATCTATAAAATAATCTAAATGTTTTATAACAAATCGTTAATTTTCTTACATTTATCTTTTGATGAAATTCCAGAAAAAATTGCCTAGTATGAACAGTGTTCATTCAGATCGTATCTAAGATTTTTAAAGGATAATTTCAATCCCTTGAGTCAGAGAACAAATTGATGGTTCAGCACAAAAAAGATGTAACTGCCTTTATGTTTATAGGCAGTTACAACTGTTTTGCACTAAACCATTGAATTCAAATCACCTCCCACATGACAGTCATGCTGATGCAAAAAATGACATTATTTTGTAAAATATGTGGTCAGGGATACTCGTTTGTTGGCAACCTGAACCTTGTAACTAAAGTTTGAAAATGTTTAAGGAGCAAAAACATCTAAACAGCATAACATAAATGTCAGAGTTCAAAGTTCACTTCTGGTCTAAATAAATGATTTGATTGGTCAATTGATTTTTTGATTGACAGCTGTGATCCATTAATTTCACTTGATTGTGCATTAAGAAGCAAGGACATCTGCACAGTCCATTTAGAATACCCAGTGCTCATCTAAAAAGGCTCTGAGTCAGTATCTCCATAGTGTACATAGTGCAGACTGATCAGACTATCCAGGGGCACAGGCTGATCAAAGTATTTTTGATTAGCACACATGAGTGATTGACTGATAGCTAGCCATTCCCGATGACTTCAGGAAAATAAACATTTTTCTTGGAACCTACCGTGTTCTAAAACCTGTGGAATCATCGATACCCCTATAAAATAGTGGATGGGAATATGCATCCTTAATGTTGAGCAATTCACCTGAAATTAAGGAAGAAAGAAACTTTTACAAACCAGTTAAACTTGATGAAACTAAAATTGTCGGAAAGTGGACCTATAACTTTCACTTGGCACAGAAAAAGCACAGTTGACCTTTGACCTACATTAGCCAAACAGTTCAATTACATCCTTGACCTTTGACCTAAATTACCTCAAAACAATAGGGCACCTCCTTGGGTCATGGTGTAAAGTTTGAAGGTAAAATTGCTTAAGAGTTAGAACAAGTAAACGGTTTTCTACTAGAGTTCAATTGTGACTTTGACCTTTGAAACACATGACCAAAAAAGAATAGGGCAACTCCCTGGGTCATCAACAAAATATGAAGAAAAGTGTCAAGGGCCTAGGTCAAATGGCTTATGAGTTAGGGAACGGAAATGGTTTTCTACTAAAGTTCAATTGTGACCTAAACCTTTGGCCAACATGAACCAAGAGCAATAGAGAACTTCCTTTGGTCATTTGCTACAAATTGTATGAAGCTTCACGGTTGTAAGTCCATTGGTACTTGAGTAAGAGTGCAGAAACAAAAAAAAGTCTATGGGTGGACAGACAGATATAATGAAACTAATACACCCCCATCTACTTTGTGGGATGGATATCAATACGACTAAGAAATAATGCATTTATCCTTTTGGAAAACATCCAACCCTTTACAACTAAGAAAAGTATTTAAAAAGAAACAAGATGTGTTTGTGAAACATTATGCCCCCGAAACAGGAATTCTGATTTTTGTTGTTTTTTCCCTTGTTTTAGGGAAAAGGGTTAAACTTTTGACCTTGACCTTGATGAAATGACCTTCCCCAGTTGCGCCTTGTTGAGACCTATCTACATACCAAATATTAGCATTGTGACTTAATCAGGGTTGAAGTTATAGAAAAATGTTTGGTTGGCAGGTTAAGTTTTGCAGACAGACAGACGGACTCCGGTAAAACAATATGCCCCCCCCCCCATGTTATCGATGCGGGGGCATAAAAATTGTAGGTCAAAGACAAGGTAAACTGCTAAGAATATATTTCACTGAATTACTTTTCTAGACACTTTTGCTTTGTATAGTCTTGTAAAACTTCATTCAAATCAAGCTAGTCATTAAATGATGTCTGGTAAAAGATTAATGAATTTCTGCATACTTTCTGTGATAAAAGATGTTTTTGAAGAATAGAAGAGCTGATTATTCTAGTCATCACAGTGTCAAGACTGACCATATCAATTTTATCCTTGTAAAAGTTTGCTTAAGTCGTTACACTAACCTTTATTTCTTTCATATGTAATTTTCACCCTTTTTCAAATCAACATATTTGGCAGATGCTTTTGCACAAGATTACCATCTGTGTAGAAGTTCAATATTTTACTCCACCACATAGCACATGATTTCATATGACAAAGTACAAAACAACATTCTTACCACTGGTGGCAACATGGCCTGCTATACCCTGAGTACTTGGCAATCGAATCTCTTCCAATACCTTTGATAAATATACAGATAAATAAATAATCAGTGTTAAAGTTAGGAACAATTGACTAAATAAGGCTGTCAATCAAATAAAAAATCTACCAATTATTTTTTTGCTCAGACATGAACTTTGAACTCCAACATTAGCCGACATTGTGACAAATTTTGTTGGTTTGGCAACTTAACCCTTTCTTGTACAAACCCGAGACTTAACCTCACATTGATTTTATATTTGACAAAAAATTGTGGGGAAAAGGAAAATTGCTTATAACAAGCAATTTCTCCTTTTCCCACAATATTTTCCACCACATAGGAGGGTTTCATTTCAACCTACATCAAATTTTCATTTTTGTCTGCACCCTCATAAAATCTAAAATTTCAAAAAGAGGGAAAAGGTTAAATGTCGTAACTACAGCTTGATTTGCTGTACTTATAACATTTAGGTCGCAAATAACCATTTTATATTCTTTTACATGTTACTGGCCATAATTTTTCACACTCATTATATCAAAGTGGAACTTCCTGTTGGCTTTAGTGGGCGGGCCTTGGCAATTTGTTAATTCAAACAGTTTTATCTTTATGTGTAATTTCCATAGCATCACAATTTCAATTATTTCATGACGAAGCTTCATCAAGAGCAACACATTGGTATGCCATACTAAGCCTTAGGTCTAGTTAACCAATTACCATACTAGAAAATTTTAGACTGGTCCAAATTGAAAGCAGTTGCATGCGACAATTCAAAGTTTATGAAATTTTGGATTTTTTCAATTTTCTGGGTAGAAAACATTATGGGAAATGAAGAAAATGCGTGTGACAAGCAATTTCTTCATTTTCCACCATGTTTTCTTTAGCTTTTTTTCTTGGGGGGCATCTAAAAGCATCACTGAGTTGGAATGGGTTAATAAGTTTCAAGTAAATTAGAAATGTGTTAGACACAGTTGCCCCCACATAACTGCTTGTCACATGACCTTCAGTTGTGACCTTGAACTTTGGGAGTATCCAACACAACTTATTACACAATATTAATCAAGGGAAACAAATGTTTCAATTTATCTTTAACCCTTGTCATGCTGTTTAAATTACCTAACTGAAATGCTGTCATATCAAAGGGCTGAAAGCATTGATAGAACTAGTTGTTCAATAATGAATAGTTCTTTTAGAAATCAACTTCATAAACAACTCTGGCAGGAAAAGTAGAAGCAGGAGGTGTAGACTAAGATCAGTCTGCACATAAGTGCAGTCTGATCTTAGTCTACACCTCCTGCCAAAACCGGAATATTCCAGGTTCAGCATGATAAGGGTTAAGTCCATCAATTAATGTAGTAGATATGAATTGGTCACACATACTAACACACACCCAAACACACTCATCCATACATGCACCCACTCACAGGGAAACTCTAAATGCCCATTGAAACTACATGGCTGATTGATTGATTTTGGCTTAACACCACTTTTAACTGATTTCAGTCATATTGTGGCGGCTGGAGAACCTATAAATGATTCCTGGTATTTCTCACACCAGTACTACCACTACATCCTTTCCTAGCCCCCAGCTGCTATCCCACTTAGGTTTACATTTATCCACCCATTGGTGAGAGAAAAATGTCGGAAAGAATATATTCTGCCGCAGAGGATCAAACACCTGACATCCCTTGATTTAAGACTGGGAGTCTGGTGGGCTACTTACTGCGCTATGATGGCGGTTGCGACTACATGGATTATAGATTGCTCTTTTGATAATGTGCATATATCGGCTCACTAACACACAAGCCTGCTTTTTGATGCCCAGCAAAAATATTGATATGGAAAAGTTTGTGAGAAAAGGAGAAATTGCTTATGATAAGCCATTACTCCTTTTATCAAATTTTTCCCCCTTATTTGGACCGTTTTTCCTGAGTTTGAACCGGTGTCTACACAGTCTTTCAATTTTGACTTGTCTATAATTTTGTTGAGCGGTAACCAGTCATGAGTTTCAACTGATTGTTTATAGTCAGTAATGAGTTGTTTTGGCTGATTGTCTTTATAATAAAGATCTCAGGAATTCAATATATCACAATCATCTTTGCTATGTCTAGCAAATAAATCTATTCACCAAAATAGCTCCTGAGAAGAATTTAAAACTTTGAATTATTTCATGAAAGCTAAGTAATGTAAATTCATTTACTATTAGTCAGATACAATAGTATAACAAATAAATAACACAGCTCTATAGAGCTTGTAGTGCTTTTAAAACCACATTGGATTCATGTTTTAAATAAAACAGAGAAAATAGATAGCTATTGTGTGCCAATATTTATAAACTTAACCAATTCCCACCAACTGACGCCCATATTAAAAAAAGCTTTTGACACTTAGTGGAAAATGAAGAAATTGCTTATTACAAGCGATATTTAATCCACAATGTTTTCTACCCAAAAGTAAAAGTATTCCAAAATTTCATTAGCTATAAATTGTCTTCCACAACTCCTTTCAATTTGGACCAGTCTAAAATTTTCCCGTCAGGTAATGGGTTAAAGGGAGACAATCCTACAAGAATTTCATCATCTATTCTAGCAGTATTTACATCCCTTGATCAAATTTCTTCTTTTTCCCTAGGAACAGCCCAGCCACAAACGGCATGTTTTTCAACCAATCATTTTGTTTCATAGAATCTGGTAAAGTCAGTCACCTTTGAATCATTTCTTTGAAAATTTGTAAAAAAAATCATTTTTTCCCCAATTAATCTGATAAAGGGTCACCAAAGAATCGATCCTGTGAATATTTTTGAAATCTATTCAGTACTATCAAAGGAGAAGATTTTCAAAGTAAAAGTTAACAGATAAATGCATGGGCACCACATATCCAAGTAAATTATGACTCCACATATCCAAGTAAATTATGTTAAGTACAAACTTCGTTGTCTTTGGTTGTTGAGATTCCGTCGAACACCTTTGCCACCAGTTCATCAGTCTCATCATCGATTAAAAATACTGAACATCTGGAAATGAAAATATCCATAAAGAGAGAAGGTATAAAATAAGGAAGTATCCACAGCAATAATCATAAACAAGAGGACCATGATGGTCCTAAATCGCTCACCTGAGGCATCTGCAAATTACAGTACTTTTTTGTATAAAAAAGACACAACTTGAGCAAAATAAATAAAACAAATATAACATTTTGGGCTTTGTACAAAACAATCCAGTAATGCTTTAAAATGAAAATGAATGCCTTTGGCTTCATAGTTTATTCGATTACCAAACTATCCCGGAATTTGTGACCCTCAGGGAAAAAGGTTTGAAAAAGCATTGTGAGAAAGCAAGCAATTTCTCCATTTCTATTTAAGAAGAATCCTTTCATAGCGATTTACGCAATTTTCAATCCCAGGAGCAGAGACATTTTTTATCCTAAGAGCATATTTTCCTGTAACATAGTACAAAATTATTTAGTAATGCTACATACCAAATATGAATGCCCTTCATCTTATATTTCAGAAGGAGAAGACTTTTGAAGTTGCTCTAATTGGGTGTTTTCCAAAATTTTGTCCCTCTGGGGCAGTGCCATGTTTTATCCCAGGGCTAAGATTTTTGCTAACATAGTAGAGAACCATCTGGTTATGCTATTTATCAATATGAATAGCTTAGGCTTTGTAGATTGGGAGGAGAAGACTGTTGAACATGGTCTAATTGAGCATTTTTACGAACGTTGGACACCCAGGGAAGTGGTGTTTTTTAACCTACAGGCATAATTTAATTAAAATTGATAGATAACAGCCAGGCTATGCTACACTCAAAATTTAAATGCCCTCCGCCTTAAAATGAAGAATTTTTTTCAACATACTCAAATTTTGTGTTTTTCCAAATTTTTGGACCCCTAGTCAGAGCCATTTTTGACCCTTGGATGAAAACTTTTTGTGATATAGTACAAAACCATCTAGTTATGCTACATACCAAAAATGAATATCCTAGACCTTATAGTTTAAGAGGAGAAGCCTTTTGAAATTGCTCTTATTAAAAATTTTTCCAAACTTCTGACCTCAGGGGTGGGGCCATTTTTGACCCAAAAGATTAAATATTTAAAAACATGGTAGAGAACGATATGATTAAGCTCTTTACAAAATATAAAGGCCTTAGGCCTTGTAGTCTATGAAAAAATAACATCAAAGATTTACTCAAATTTCCAATTTTCATATGCCGCAGTTTCTAAGAGTTTTTCACGGAATGAAATTCTTTTAACAACTTTTGAAGAGCTTCATCCAAGGAACATCCCTGCAAAGTTTCAGCTTGATTGGCCAACTGGTTAAGGCGGAGAAGATTTTTAAAGATATTTAAAGAATTACCATAGATTCCCATTGTCAAATGCCACGGCAACCAGAGTTTTTGACGAAATTAAATTCTTTTAACAACTTTTAAAGAGCTTCACAAAATGAACATCCCTGCAAAGTTTCAGCTTGATTGGCCTTCTGGTTTAGGAGAAGAAAATTTTTAAAGATATTCAAAAAATTACTAGAGATTCCCATTTTCATATGCCGCGGCAACCAGAGTTTTTGACGAAATTAAATTCTTTTAACAACTTTTGAAGAGCTTCATCCAAGGTACATCCCTGCAAAGTTTCAGCTTGATTGGCCTACTGGTTTAGGAAGAGAAGATTTTTAAAGATATTTAAAGAATTACTAAAGATTCCCATTTTCAAATGCCGCAGCAACAAGAGTTTTTGACGGAATTATATTATTTTAACAACTTTTGAAGAACTTCACCAAAGGAACATCCCTGCAAAGTTTCAGCTTGATTGGCCTACTGGTTAAGGCGGAGAAGATTTTTAAAGAAATTGTGGACGGACAAACGGACAGACGGACGGACGGACGGACGACAGACAACGACCGATCACAATAGCTCACCTCGCACTTTGTGCTCAGGTGAGCTAAAAAGAGCACTACATGCTATATTGCCCATGTTAATTGAAAAATATTTCCTGGATTTATTTCACTCCTGGGAGTAAGTTCATATGATAAGCAAGGTATACAAGCTATAAAACTTGCAAGAAATGGAAAGCATTGTTGATACATTTATGAAAAGGTCTGACAACAGAGATCAAAATAAAAGAGACTAAAAAATACTGGATTGCTAGCCCTGCCCATTGACACACCTGGCCACACCTACTTATTCTGATAGCAATTTCCACTTTGATATTAAACAGCAATATTTTCAAAATTTATGGTCATTAACACATTACAAGAAAATAAAATGGCTAGTTGGCAACCTATAATTCATAACTACAGCTTGAATTAGCTTTAGTTACAAAGTTTAAGTTGCCAAACCACCAAAAAATGCTTCACATAAATATTGGCCTATATCAGAGTTCAAAGTCTACTTCCGGTCTAAATGAATGAATTGGGTTGGTCGATTAATTGATTGATTGGTTGGTCAATAATCTATTTCTGATCAAACCCTCTTGTCTGTATACTCAAGAGACCTGAATGAGACAACTAACCCATTACCAGACCACAAAATTGTAAACTGATCCAAATTGAAAGGAGTTGCAGTCGACAATTCAAATTTTTATGAAATTTTAGATTGTTTCAACTTTCTGGGTAGAAAACGTCCTGGAAAATGAAGAAATTGCTTGTAACAAGCAATTTCTTCATTTTCTACAGTGTTTTTTCAAAGCAGTTTTGCTTACGAGCATCCAAAAGCGTCTGTGTGAGGGAAACAGTTAATATAATTAGTTTTAAAAAGAATAATGTTATTACCAGACATCAAAATTTCACAAGTTGCATATGGGATTTCAAAATTTATTGAAATTCATAATTATGTGCCAAAAAGGGTTAAGAAGGAAAAAAAATGGAAAAAGAAGAAATTGCTTGTAAAAAGAATTATCTCCTTTTCCCACAATTTTTTCAATATCTATCTTTGAGTATCAAAATGCCAGAACTTGTAGTAATATGTTTTCAGTTTTTCTCACCTTTCGGCTTGTGTCAAATTTCTTGCTTGTGCCATAACCTCTCGCAACAACTTGGTGAGGTCATCTGAAATATACAAAGATTGTCATAAGTCCATCCATTGATTTATCTCAACAAAAGTCTATATATGAAACGTATACCATAATTCCTATGATAAACTTGCTTGGAGCAAAAGGATTCACAAAGACAGAGTTATCTTCAGTACAAAATTTTCAAAGACTTATTCAGTAAAATAAGTATTTCTGTCTTGATTTCTTATCATTTGAGAATGATTCCTTTAAATCATTTGAATAATTATTTAGAGAAAATAGTTCTCAAAATCTGAAAAATCTGAGGGAAATTTTGTGTAAACATAAGGGAACATTTTTAAGCATATATATATATAGGGGGGGGGGGGGGGAAAGAGGGTATCAAGGCATTCCCAAACAATCCCCTTTTTATACTCCCCTTAAGCAAAAAGCCTTGAAGAGCATTGTGGATAATGCAGAAATTATTATTACTTGTTAGAAGCCATTTCTTCATTATCAATATTTTTTTTAGTCTTTGAACCGATTCCCCCACAATAAAGTTTTAGACCAGTCCAAATTCAAAGAAGTTGCAGATGAAAATTTTCATTTGATGAAATCTTTTAAATCTGTGTCTTTTGGGGTAGAAAACATTGTGGATAATGAAGAAATTGCTTGTAATAAGCAATTTCTTCATTATCCACAATGTTTTCCAAAGCTATCTTATTGAGGGGCGTTCAAAAGCATAATTGTGTGGGAATGGGTTAAACAAAGAATTTCAAAATTTCATCTACTAAAAATTGTCTTCTTCATAAAGTTATATAGAATAAATTATTAAAATGCAACATGACAATTATGAGATCTGGTATTCTTTCTCTTAACTCTTGTGCAATATTTTCAAATCATTCTGTATTTAATTGTTCTTTATTTCTGATACCTGCTGCTACTTTAAAAAGAATCAATTAGATTTTAAGGTCTGTTACAGGCCAATATTTCTAATTACAAAATCCACTTAATACAAAATCCACTTAAAAACAAAATATTAAGTTTCAATCATAAGGTTTAAATTGAAGGGTTGAAATGTTACATAATTAAACTGAAAAATACTTCAACATTTTTATCAAAACTTGAAATTCAACCAGAACAAGAGGGCAAAGAATGGCCCTAATATAATGAACAGATATCTTAATGGAACATAGAATCAACAATGTCAAAATGCGGAAGACACAAGCAGTATAATCTATAATAAATGACAAGCAAAATTTGTTAAAAATTATCCAAGATTTTACCTAGAAATCCTTAAAATCTTCTCTTTCATAGACTTCATCCATACTTAACCCATGGCCAGGCTACAAAAAGTAGTGGCCAAATTCAAAGAAGTTGCAGACAAATTTCTTAGTGATGAAATTTTAAAAATCTTTGTATTTTGGGTTAACAAATATTATTGATAATGAAGAAATAGAATGTAACAAGCAATATCTTCAGTTATAAAATCCACCATGTTTACCTAAGCATTTTCTTGAGGAGAGTCAAAAAGCATCTCTGTGTGGGGTTAACTTTACCATGATATTATTGAAATCATCATTATGAAATCTCAGAATGACTGAGTTAAAATAGCAGCCTCATGATTCATTCAGAATTCCCCATAGTGACCGATTTTTTGACTGGGGTAATAATTGCTCTTTAAATCTGATAAAAAAAGTATTAAAAGTGACTTTCACAATTATTCAGTTAGTTTTGAATTATGGCTCTGAGACCGTATTCAGTAAAATTGTCATTCAAACCCTATTTCCTACATCAAATGTGTTTCCAAATGAAGGTGTCCTATTTTCAATAGGATCCTTCTTTATGACCCGGCAATCATTTTGACTAAGTTTCATTAAAAATGACCAAATGCCATTCCAAATGCAGACTGAAAACGGTGGAATTGTAATTAAGACCCCTTTTTTGGTGGTTTTGAATAGTTTTATAGGATTCATCCTTATTACTTTTTAAACATTCTGACCAAATTTTATCACAATTTAGCTAGGCTTGTTGCCTATAGAGGTTAAAAAGTGAAGTCACCTCAAGGCCCCCACTTTCCATCGATCATTAAAATTTGGATCAGATTCATCCTTCAAAACATTGAACTAGTTTGACAGACGGTCCAAAGCCAGACTGTGGTCTGACTACACCCATTCCCACCCAATGACACTTTTTGATGCCCCTCAAGAAAGACTTTTGGGAAAACATTGTGTAAATAAAGAAATTGCTTCTTATAAGCAATTTCTTCAATATATACAATGTTTTCTACAAGAAATTGAAACAAGAGGACCATGATGGTCCTAAATTGCTCCCCTGAGTATGATGGTTCATGGCTTTATGATATCATACATAATAGTAAATCCCTCTGTCGAATTACTTTGGAGAAGATGTTGAGGATTTTCTCTTCTAATCCTATGTATATTGATGATCCCACTATATAGCGCCAATTTCCTGAATACGGTTATTCTTTGAAGTATTTCATTATAGGGTCAATAGACATTAATACGTATCAAATATCAAAGCTCTAGGCCTAATACTTTAGGAGGAGAAGATTTTCAAAGATATCTTTCTTTTGTCCTACGTAAAACCAGGGATTGCACAGGAAAGGGCTAATTTTCAGAATACAGTAATTCTTTGAATTATTTTGGTAGGGGGTCAATAGGTGACAATAAGTACCAAATATCAAAGCTCTTAGGCCTTATGGTTAAGCAGGTGAAGATTTTCAAAGATTTCCTTTTTTAAAATCAGGGATTGCACAGAAAAGGGCTATTTTTAAGAGTACAGTAATTTTTTGAAGTATTTTGGTAGAGGGACACTAGGTGGTGACATGTACCAAATATCAAAGCTCTAAGTCTTATGGTTTAGGAGGAGAAGATTTTTAAATAATTGTTTAAGGATGGACAGACCGACAGATGGACAGAACATTTACTGATCACAATTAGAGCTCATCCTAAGCATGTTGTGCTCAAGTGAGCTAAAAACTAAAATTTCATAGACTTTAAATTGTCATCTGCAACTTCTTTCAACTTGGATCAGTCTAAAATTTTGCTGTCTAGTAATCGGTTAAATTCTTGATAAAAGACACATATACTAATTTTATGACTAGGTGTAGTAATCTAGTGACAAAATTTGTATTTTTGAAAATCTTACTTTTTCAAAGCAGAACAGCTCATTAGTTAAAAGATAATTCCCAGACAAATGAAACCTTATCAGTGCTTTAAGCTTGCTATTTAATGCCCTGATAGGATGTTTGAAAACAAAACAAGAAATAATCCTTAACAGAGGCTTCCTTGATGTTTCAAAATGCAGGGTAGTAATTTTCAGTTAACAAATGGATGAAATTTATATTCCCTAAACATCAAAGGTTATGAAGACACAGTGACTGTTTAAAGGATCATGATGGTTCTATATAACTCATCTGATTATAGTACAAGCTTTACTGTGATAATTTGAATTAATTTAAGGTACCAGACAACAAAATCTAAGACTGGTTCAATTGAAAGAAAGTGCAGAATAGGCTGGAAAACTTTGTGAGAAAATGAGAAATTGCTTGTCACAAGCAATTTCTCCTTTCCCACAAAGTTGTCTATGATCATATTTTGTTAAGGCATCAGAAAGGGGAATTTCTCAAATCCATCATTATTTGAAATTATCTGTTCAATATTTTTTGTTTTGTTTTGCTTTTTTCACATAGAAGATGTGATAAATACATCTCTTGTAACCAATAGAAGATGTTATTATACACATTAGGAGAGGGCAACAGATTCTCACCATTGGTGCCCTCTTTTACAGTTAGATGGACTAGAGCTCTGCCAAAATACACAAGCCTGCTCCATTGGAACTTAAACTCACAATCACTAGGCTGCAACTTAACCCATTCCAACACAAGAAAATTTTAGACTGGTCCAAATTGAAAGAATCTGCAGACGACAATTTCAAGTTGATGGAATTTTAAATGTTTTCATCTTTTGGTATAGAAAACAGGTGGATAATGAAGAAATTGCTTGTTATAAGCAATTTCTTCATTGTTCACAATGTTTTCCAAAGCTTTTTTCTTGTGGGGCGTAAAAAGGAGGGATTGAGTTGGAATGGGTTAAGCCAACTAACCATTCAGCCAAAAAGCCAGATTTAAATTCAAAAACCTACAATACAGGGCTTATGTTGATCTCGTAGTAGGTTATGTGTTTTTTCCCAGAAAAAAATCAGCAAAGTACTATAAGGCAATGCAGCAAGCAATATTTGAAGCCTCTAGGTTTTTTGAAATTGAGAAAATTTTAAAAATTTGGAAGGAACACAATGTGAAAAAAGAAGAAAATGCTGACATTTAACCTTTTCTTTTTCAAATAATATTTTCTACCCTATCTTATACAGAACTCAAAAATTTGGCCACATTTAAAATGTAGTCTTCTACTCCTTTAAATTTGGACCAGTGTAAAATTTTGTTGTTTGGTAAAGAGTTATGGGTAGCATAAATATTTGAAAGCCTTGGGCATTATGGCTTAAGAGGAGATTTCCATTATTTATCTATTTTCATTTTGATTGCCACTGTAAGCAGATCTCTACATGGAATCAAATCCTTTGAAGTATTTTACAGCTATTCCAATAATTTGACCTCAAGGACCTATTAGTGGTGATAATAACATAATTCAACCCATTGTCAGACAGCATAATTCAAGTCAAAATTATTTCACACAAACATTTAAAATCTATTCAAATTGGAAAAGTTATAACTCATGTCGTGTTAACGTGGTAAAAAACAATATAATGAAAGGAAAATTGCATTTTACAGGCAATTTCCCCTTTTTTAAGATTATTTTCCAAGGCTATCTTTCTTCAGAATATCATAATGTGGCATTCTGACAATATTGGGCTACCAGTTGGTAGCATGTCAAATTCGCAATCATGAGGTCTAGGGTTTGATCAGGTCATGGCATATATCCTTTCTGACATAAGTCTCCCACCAATGGGTGGATAATGCTTAACCTTAGTGGGATGAGCAGCTGGAGGCTCAAAAAGGATGTAATGGTAGTACTGGTGTGAGAAATACATGGTATCCATGTTTAGGTGCTCTAGTGGTGCAATTTGACTGAAATAAAAGTAGAATTTAACTCAGTTTAAACAATTAAACCAATCTGTCCAAATTGGTTATTAGACATAGTTGAATTTGAAAATTAATTTTTCAATGAGTGACAATGTAGTATTCAATTATTTAGATGTTAATTGTGAATCAATTTCAATTACATTAGGCTTATTTTTCTTGTTTTGTTGTTGTTTTTGTTTTAGGGTTGTTTTTTTACGTAGTAAAGTGTCAGATTTACCGGCTTAAGTTAACAGACAAAATTTTGAGGTTGTTTCAAAAAGTTTAAAAAGTGCTAATTGCCACTAAACCACTAAATCCTTTGAATACCAAAGCCATTAAAAGTAGTTCTTGTGTATTTCAGGAATATTGCAAACTCTGTCTACAACTTAATCTCCTATGTATTTTAGCTCATCTGAGCACATCATGCTCATAGTGAGCTTTGTGATCATTAAATATCCATCATGTGTTGTCAAAGTCAACAATTTTTAGTGTTTACACTATAAGGGGCTACAATTTTGACTCAATCTTGATGAAACATGGTCAGAATGTTTGTCATGCCAATAAGATGAATCCTATGAACTGTATTAAAATTGGATTATTCTGTTCAAAAACACTTACAATCCTAAGTTACTTTAATTTTATTGATTGATTGGGGTTTAACGCCACTTTTAACAGAATTTCAGTCATATCTCGGCAGCTGGAGCACCTAACAATGGATTCCTAGTATTTCTCATACCAGTACTACCACTACATCCTTTCCTAGCCTCCAACTGCTATCACAGTTAGGTTTACGATTATCCACCAAATAATGAGAGACAAATGTCGGAAAGGATATGTGCCACCGCCAGGTATCGAACCCATGACATCCCATGATTGATGATTGGGAATCTGGCGCGCTACCAACTGCTTTATGACGGTGGCTCAGTTACTTTAACCTTGTTTGATTATCATGATAACCTTTGGCAAAGAAGATTACCGGTACACAACAATACCATGTTTTACTAGCCTCACAGTACTTTCAGTACTCTGAATTAAAATAAGCTTGAAGTATTGTCTTTATATTACTAATATCCTTGTGTTACGAAAGTAGAGTCAGATTTGTCTTGGCATTCACCTGTAAAAATCCTTTCCTGTTTTTTGAAATTATAGACTGGTCCAAATTCAAACATTTTGCAGACGGCAATTTAAAGTAGAGTTTATTTGAAAAATAATCATTTAGTAGTGTAGAAAATATTGTGGAAAAGAAGAAATTGCTTGTTTCAAGCAAATTATTCTTTTTCCACAATATTTTCTCAAGTATTAAAACTAAGGGAAGTAAAAAAATAGGGATTAAATAGGAAAAGGTTAAGCAAGCAACCTTTATTAAGAACCTGCCTTCATCAAGCACTTTTTGTAGGGTCCCTTTAGTGACAGATTGCTGGTAACAGGTTGGATTGTACTTAAATTCAACAAAATATTGCGGACAATTTGTATTGTATGACTTTACTAAGGGTTAAAGTATTTTGCTGTGGAATAAGCCTCAAGGTATTCTACTAGACAAAATGCAAGAAGCTAGAATACTTTCTCCAAAAAGCAAACTCAATTTAGTTATAATTGTCTGTTAGCCCTGTTAGAAATGTCAGAAAAGATTCCCCAAGCAAATAAACAGTCACCCCTAGTCTAACTTTTATCCCTAATCCAAGACAAGAAAATGATTAAATTAAAAGTTCTAGAATAGTTTGCTAATAAGCTGTTCGACTGATCCAAGAATATGCGTGTTACATGTTTCTGGCCATTTTTTTAAAAAAAATTAACACTGTTTTACCCATTACCAAATGAAAAAATTTTACACTCATCTAAATTGAAAGAAGTTGCTGACGACAATTATCAGTCCAAGGAATTTTGAAAATCTTTGTTTTTTGGAGTATAAAACATTGTTGATAATGAATTGCTTGAAACAAGCAATTTCTTCATTTTCCACAATATTTTCCAAATCTTATTGCCCAAGGGATGTAAAAAAGCAGGACTGTGTGGGAATGGGTTAATATCGAAGTTGAACTTCCTTTTGGAGTCAGTGGTAGAGGCCAGCGATTAAAGTAATTAATACAGTTGGACAGCAAGAGCACTGCATGCAGATGAAAACCTTCAGATGTAGGTACTTAATTGTCGGAAAAAAAAAAATAAAAATTGAAAAAGGGACATAATTCTTGTAAAAAAATGCTTCTAGTTATTCCCTTGATAGTATTGATTTCTCTTGTGATCGTGAACTCATGAGACAATATTCAAATATATATCTTCTATAATGACAGAGATAATGGCTAAGGTTAAAGTTTCTCACGCCAAGCCAAATACAACATCAATACCAAATCCAAGGTGATACTAGCTTGACTCAAAGCCAAGCTAAAAATACTGAATTAGATCATATCATATCAGATTCTTGCAAATATACATGGATGCAGCCTGTTATTTTACTCATTCTAACAGCTTATGATTTTCATTTAGCCTGACATGGATCAAGTTGTCAGAAAAATCACACAGGTAAAATTTAATTTTATTTTTTTATTTTGAGTGTGTGTGTGTTTTGAACTGTACATAATGGAACAGAGACGCTCAATTCATAATCTTATCATTTTATCTTTATGTGTGACCTTCACCTTGGACCTTATTGGTAAATGCTTTTCTTTGGCATCCTGAATAAAATCCTTTTCAGAATTGCATAGGAATCAAAAGGGTTATAAGCTCAGAAAAAAGCAAGTGTAGGAAAATACTTCTTTAGAACAAGAGCACCAACTACGGGTGCCTACGCTTGGCTGTCAGGTGCTGGATAGTTGGACAAAATGCATCTAGAGCTATCCCCCTTGATAGTATAGGCTGCTCTTTTGACAGTTAACAAGTGTGCCAAGTTTCAAGTGAATGCCTTTATTAGAACCAGAGATATCACAAAATGTCAAAGTTTTAGTACATCACCAAGGCTATAGCAATACCTCCGAAAATAGCCGAGCTAAAAATTATTCCAACAGCATTCTGATTTGAGAGGGACAAATAAGCTGTATACACTAATTTCAGCTTGCACATTATCTGAAGACAGATCTGTCTATATCTCCTGCAAAAATGACAATATTCTTGTTTCAGCATGACAAGAAATAGAATACCAGCATACACTAATACACAAACACTTTAACAGGTGTCCAGTTGACAGTGAAAGTTTTCAACTCAAACAGCAACATTAACGAACAAGATGTGTTTGTGAAACACCATGCCCCCGAAAAAGGAATGTTTTAGAAACGAGTGTTTTTTTGTTTTTTTCTTTGTTTTAGGGAAAAGGGTGAAAAAATTTTCCCCTTGTTAAGACCTATCTACATACCAAATATTAGCATTGTAACTTAATTAGGGATGAAGTTATAGGAAAATGTTTAGTTGGCAGGTTAAGTTTTTGAGTAAAGTTTTAGGGAAAAGGGTAACAATTTTGACCTTGACCTTGATGAAATGACCTTCCCCAGTTGCGCCTTGTTGAGACCTATCTACATACCAAATATTAGCATTGTAACCTAATTAGGGATGAAGTTAGAGGAATGTTAGCAGGTTAACTTTTGCAGACAGACAGACAGACGGTCAGACGGACACCGGTAAAACAATATGCCCCCAATCTATCAATGCGGGGGCATAAAAAGTAACATGACAACTATTTTTGTAACAGTTTTACCTACTTTCTGTTATGGACATAAGATCGGTTGCAGGTGCTTGTATATCTGAAATATCTACTTTGTCAAGGGTTATTAATATGGGAGGAGAATCTGCCATATCTGATTGTTGTTCTGATTGTTTTGTGTGTATTGGCCTAGACTTTGCATTTCTTTCATGTTCCAAACTGGCCCTTTCAGATATGAAAGCATTATTTAGGTCTGGTCTACTATCACAAAGTACTGGACTATCATGAATACAAGGATCACTACTTGACAATCTTACATTTCCAGGGTGAAAAACTTCTTCGGGTACTTCAGTGTCAATCAAAGATTTCCGTTGTCTAGGATCATCAGACTGACCAAACATATCTAGCACAGCTGTTTCATTATCAATGGAAGGGTCAGTAATGTCAGTATCACAGTGAACCTTTAAACTTGCATCAGCTGTGTCTTCCAAGTTACTTTCAAAATCAGTACTAGTGATACAAGAAAGAAAGGAATCTACTTCATCTGGTCCATACAGTGAGTTCCACAAATTGTCTGATTCATGTGTGTAAACTGAGGCATAATCTGATTTATCATCATCAAAATCTTCTCCCTGCTTTAGAAACTGAAAGGTCTTGTCATGTCTATCTAGTGTTAGGTTCTGGAGGGGACTAGTGTTATCTGTTAATATATCAGAATCATCCAAAATAATGACTGGTGTAGAAGGCTGGATAGGTAGTCCATCAACTGTCTGTTCTCTATGTTTGTCGACAAAAGTCATCCTTATATTGTCTATTGCACTTGTTTTATTTGGAGCTCTGACCCCAGTTGTTTGGTTGCCCTTTATTTTACCTTCCTCAGATATCTTTAAAGTATATTCACAATTGGCTTCTTGGTCATTTTCTATATCATTACAAAACCAGATGCTACTTTCATTTTCATCTTTTTCCTTATGATTTTTAACTGCTGGTTGATCTTTGTTTGATGACAAGCTGCTTACATGACTGGGTATACAATCTTTGTTTGGGCTTGAATAATTTAAGCTACCATAGTCTAAAGCCAAGTTTTGTTTTTGAGTCAACGCAAACTTTTCACAAGAAATATGACTTAGATATTTAGTGCTTCTATAGTGGTTCTTATCCAACTTATCTTTTGCAATTGCTTCTATCAGATTAGAGCCCAAAACATTCACTTCCACTTCCCTGGATCTAATGTAAGGGAAATTATCTATTCTAGGATTCCTATGTATAACTAACTCACCTAGGTTGGTAAATAGATGCTTGGCAACTTGCAGTAATGCCTGGAAACAAAAAAAAAAATTGTGTCATTTGGTGTATTGTTAAAGTATTAGAATTGAATTAGTTCATTACAAGGTTTTAGAATGAATCCAATGATTTGCTTGTCTGTTTGAATGGATAAAATGCACTTTTTATCAATTTTTCAGTCATATCAATAATAAATATTACATAATGTATAAACAAACACACTAATTAAACAAGAGCCGTCGTAGACGGATTATGCTCCACGAAATAAGGCTTTTGTCACAAAACTGTATGCCTTTATTGGACAAAAAACTTTTTATTGAATGCAGCTATAGCTTGAGAGTTCAGTTCACAAGAAATTTGGAATTTTGACAAACATTGAAGGAATCTGTTTGGCTTCACAGGCCTGATTCTAATAAAATTCAATATCATCATATGGTAAAGGGTTAAATATTTTACCTTGACTATCAAGATTATCAATGAAAAATGTCTCCATAGAAAAAATGAAGACTCTAACTTGAGAAGTCTTGCAGAAACAATAGACTGATTTATTTTGAGTAGGATATATACAAAATGTAAAGCTACATGGCATTAAGCCCCCTTTTAGCATGGTCAGGCTCATTGGGTCAAAAATTGAAATAAACATTACCTAGGGCATTTAATAAACAACATTTATGTAAAGTAACAAGAAATTTTGGCAATTTTTAAAGGAGGTATTTAAAAATTAATGACCTTCACAATTTGACCTGGACCAATGACTATGAACTTAGTACGAACAGAAAATCAATGTAAAAAGCAATGCACATGTAAAATATGAAGGCTATATCACTTACCATTGTATACTTATGGGAGATGTTAAAGTTAAAATTTTCAAAATTTTGACCTTGAAATGTGTTCTTGACCTTGACAGATGACCTTGAACTTAGTACCAACAGAAAGTCTATGTCATAAGCAATGCTCATGTGAAATATGGAGGCTATGTCCCTTACCATTGTATAATTATAGACAATGTAAAATTTAATATTTTCTAAATTTTGACCTTGAGAAATGACCTTGATCTTGACAGATAACCTTGAACTTAATTCCAACAGAAAGGTCATGTCATAAGCAATGCACATGTGAAACATGAAGGCTATATCACTTACCATTGCAATATTACGGCCAATTTTAAAGTTTTAATTTCCCAAATTTTGACCTTGAGAAATGACCCTGACCTTGAATGATGACCTTGAACTTGGTACCAACAGAAAGGGTTTGTCACAAGCAATGCTCATGTGAAATATGAAGACTTCATCTGTAAACAATCAAAAGTTATTGCCAATTTTAGTTTATGCGGGGGAAAAAGACAGTTAACGTAAAGGTAATAACATTAAGGTCCCTTTTCCCATGACGCATTTTTTAAACGAAAATTCCTGTTAGTTTAAGGTCAAGGGGATCTGATTTGCTACTCAAATATGAAATTTCATGAAATTCTAATTATAAGTCTTAGAGAAATTGGCAAAAAACTAGTTTTTACATTAAGGCCCCTTTTTCCCTGATGCAGCCTTGAAATACGAAAATTCAAACAACGGGTCTTGGAAATTTCATAGGAAGATTATATATGAAATTTCATCCAATTAGGCCCAGGGGTTGCTGAGATATGACTTCGGATGGATGGACGCACAGGCTGGCTACTATATGCTCCCCCCGAAATTTTTTCAGGGAGCATAATAAATCTGTTAGAGTTGATTTTCTAAATTATGAATTAGCCCATTTTTCTCAACCACTCCCCTACTGTACATAGACATAGTTTAATTAAGTAATCAGGCCATCAGCCCATGACACAACATGATTACAAAGCATTGCTAACAAGAGTTAAATGTAAAAATAGCAGACTTAATAATATGACAACAACTTTGATATAAAGTATGAATTTAACACACAAAATATACTTGTTTTGGGCCAACGATACAGTAGTTACAAATGACAGATATTTTTAGTTGTAAATTAACAAATAAATTACTCTATCTTTTGTAGTATTTCTTTCCTGAGAGTAAATGTTGCTAAAATTGATTAATTAATTTCTCTTTTTTAAAGCAAACATTTCATCTAAAATTCTAAGAGTGAAACAAACTACTGTCTAACCTGTATTTACCCATTACCTGAAAACAAAATTTTGGACAAGTTCAAATCAAAAGAGGTTGCAGATGACATTTAAAAATGTGCGTTATAAGTACTATATAGTGTAGAAAACATTTAGAGAAGAGCAGATATTGCTTTTAACATGCAACTTATCCTTTACATAAACTGTTTTATACAATTTCATTTCTACAGGACTTGAAGATGTGAGATTATGTGATTATAGATAAAGAAAGCTAATAAGAAATAGCTTGACAGTGCTGCTTAACCAATTATTAGAATGATGACATTTTATAAAGGTCCAAATTGAAAGAAGTTGCAGACAACAAATTCAAGCTCATGACCATTGAGCAATCCATTTAAAAACATGGACACAAATTTGAGAACAAGAGGCCCATAGGGCCTTATGGGTCACCTGAGTCCAAAGAGCACAAAAACAAATAAAAGTCCACTAGATTATGCTACATACTAAATATCAAAGCTCTAAGCCTATAAGTTTGGGAGAAGAAGATTTTCACTAAACAAGCCTATGTTAAACTTGGGACATCTTGGAACAGGCTAATTCTGACCCTGGGGCCATAATTTACACATTCTTGAAGGGGTCCACTAGGTGATGCTACATACAAAATATTAAAGCTCTAGGACCTCCTGTTTGGGAGAAGAAGAGTTTTAAATTTTCACTACATGTATATAAGCCCTATGTAAAATTCTTGAGGTCCAGGAATGGGCTAATTATGACCCTAGGGCCATAATTCATACAATATTGATAGAGATCCACCAGATGATGCTACATACAAAATATCAAAGCTCTAGGCCTATCTGTTTGGGAAAAGAAGATTTTCAAAGTTTTCACTATATAAGCCTTTGTTAAATTTGTGACATCTGGAAATGGGCTAATCTTAATCCTGGGGCAGTAATTTGTACAATCTTGATAGAAGTTCACCAGATGATGCTGTATACCAAATATCAAAGTTCTAGGCCCTCCTGTTTTGGAGAAGAAGATTTTCAAAAATTTCACCATATAAGCCCTTTGTAAAAATTGTGATGTCTGGGAATGGGCTAATTCTGTCTCTGGGCCCATGATTTAAACAATCTTGTGAAAACTTCACCAGAGGATGCTACATACCAATTATAAAAGCTCGGGGCTCTCTAATTTGGAGATTTTTTGAATTTTCACTATATAAGTGTATGTTAAACTTGTGACGTCCGGAGATTATAATTCATACAATATTGATAGATTTGTTTGAATGGGTTTTTACGCCGCTTTCAACAATCTTTCAGTTATATCGCGGCGGCTGGAGCACCTAAAAATGGAATCCTGGTATTTCTCACACCAGTACTACCATTACATTTCTCCCTAGCCTCCAGCTGCTATCCCATATAGGTCCACTAGATGATGCCATATACCAAATATCAGAGCTGCAGGTCTTAAGGTTTGGTAGAAAAAAATTTTCAAAGTTTTTACTATGTATGCTTATGTACCCCAGCCACCTTTGCCCTTCCCTTGCACGGCCATTTCTAGACAGATCTTTTTTTTCTTGTACAAACTTGATAGTCCTTGCCCTGAAAATTCTTAATACCAAGTGTGAAACTAATCTGACAGCCGGTTCATGACAAGAAGATTTTTTAAGATGTACCCTTTTGGCCCCATGGGGAGATAACTCCATGACATGTACAAATCTGAAGCGCCTTCCCATAAGGATGCTTCCTGCCAAGTTTGGTTGAAATCCATCCAAGGGTTCTTAAGAAGAAGTTGAAAGTGTAAAAAGTGTAAAAAGTTAATGCACAACCCACAACGAAAGACAAAACACGATTGCAATAGGTCACTATGACCTTCCGTTAGGTGACCTAAAAACTAGATACTGTCGCAAAGCGGACTAATACCCCCTAACAGCCCTTATCCATTTATAAGTGCTAAAGTCCCAAAGGGCCATAACAAAAACAGACTTTTTAACTAAATGGCCATAACTCAGTCAAAAATCAATGGACCATAACCAAAAAAAATATGCACATGTCTGACTACCTAGTCTTTCTGTGAAAAATTTGAATCAAATCCGCCCAATGGTTGCTGAGAAATTGAGTGAACACGATTTTTCAACAAAGGGCCATAACTCTGTCAAAAATCAATGGACCATTACCAAAATGGAATATGTATATCTCTGCTTGATACTGATTATATCAGTGAAGTTTGAATCAAATCTGTCCAATGGTTGCCGAGAAATTAAGCAGACAAGAAAAAGCGACAGACAGACAGACCGACTGACTGTCCAAACTATGGACCAACAAGCTTACTCCTAAATACTCCCCAAAAATATGCTTTGGGGGTATAAAAATCAAATTTAGAACTTCAGGTTTAACTTTACCTGTGTTTGAATTTTAATTTTTCGTTCATTTTGAAAGGCTAGAGTCGATGTTAACACAGTTGCTGTATAACGAAAACACTGTCGTATACACGTAACATCTCGCTCTGAGAACCTGAAAAAAATACAAAGACAATTCAAGGAAAGGTGTCTTGGTCATTTGCATGAATCATTAGATCATTGGATAGCATTGATCATTTAAAGTATTTTGTCTATGTTGTCCTTACTTAGAACTAACTTTGAAGCAGTATTTCCTTTTTCAAATTTGCAATGGCTTGAATTCTAATCATTCACAGTTTATTTAACAAACCAAAACTTGGACTAACTCAACATGATAGAGGTGTCGGTCAAGCCATTTCTCCTTAAGAAATGTCGTGTCCATGATCAAGAGGTAGAGCATTAGCTTACAATCAAGAGGTCCTGAGTTTGAGTACCAGGAGCGGCAATCGATCTTGGTTCTGTCACGGTCTACACATTCGGCACCAGGACTGAGGTATTCTCAAGGAAGCAGAATCAAGAGGGATTAATCAAAGAACTTGTTTCCCGATGGATGTAAAATAAATAGGTTTAAACCAACCAAGCCATTTCTCCTTTTCCCCTCAATGTGTTCTTCCATTTATGACTTTTCAAGATCTAATAAAAAGTCTGAATTGTTTGAGGAAGGCTGATATGACTGAAATTGTCTATTTCAATCAGTAAAGGGAATAGAACTTGATACTGTAATTGTGTTCAATATCAGTGAAATCTCTGTCTGCCTTGCTAAATAGACCACTAGCAATATCACACCAGAAGAAATAGAAGATTTATCCCTGAGGACAAATCAATTACAATATTCCTCAGAACCTACATTTTATTGCATTTCTTCAATTAGGTCTAAAACAATGAAATACACATAAAATATGTGATTACAGGCCTCAAGCACATTAAGATGAAAAGACAGGAGACAGATAGGTTCATATAAAATAATGTAACACAGTGGAAAACAAGCTCTACAAAACTAATTTATAATTCAAAGGTAATTTAAAGGTACCTTACATTAGAATTTCATTATACAAAAGAGCCATATCGGACATGGCCATCCCCCGTCGTACAGCTTGATAGTAAACTGAAGCCAGTTAGATTTAGGCTTCTTGCGCACTGCATTACTTCTCAATGAGTTCGATAATAGCGATTATACTTTCAGAGATATGCTCAGGACAAAATCTAAGTCTTTAAAACAACAAAGGGCAATAACTCCAAAATTATGCAAGCAAGAGTTGTGGTTCTTCACTACTCCTCAATGAGATATATCGACCTATGAAGTTTCAAGTTGATAGCAATTATACTTTCAGAGATATGCTCCAGACAAGTTTAGTGACAGAAGAGCGGAATGACAGACTAAGACCATTACTATATCCCCTTTGCCGAAATGGCAGGGGATAAAAAAGTAAAGAAGAGCACTGCATGCAGATGCCAACACTAGACTGTTCTTAAGCTTGATTGTGGGTAAAAACCCATAAGCTGAAAAAGAAGCAAAATTGATTAAACTAGAGGCACTGAAGCACCTGTATTGCTCCACAGGCCTGATTGTACTGATTAAACTAATGGTGTTTTCAGGAATCATATTCACCATGTGTGGTAAATAAATCTTGTTAATGACATCTTTTAATATTTCAACCTTTTCATTGTTTTACCAAAGTTGATTTGTTTCTCAATTCAGATGAAAAAGGTATTCACAATTCTTTTAAAAAAAATCAATGGATACCATATAGGGACATATAAGAGCCATAAAAGCACATTTTCAACAAATTAAATCAATTTAATGAATCTGAAAATGAGTCACCAGAGGATCATTCAAGTGAAATTTGGTTGAAATCCATCAACTGGTTTCTAAGAAAAAGAATTCAAAGCTTTCACCATATATGGAAATTATGCCGACCCATTAAAGCCATGTTTTTCATTCGAGCAAAATCTTTAAAGAAACCTGATTAAGGGTCACCCAAGGATCATTCCTGTAAAATTTGGTTGAAATCCAACATCTGGTGTCTGAGAAGAAGATTTTTAAAAGTTTCACCATATATGGAAATTAGCCCTGCCCTTTAAATCCATGTTTTTTATCAGATCAAAATTCTATGAAAGTGTCTGATGTCACCCAAGGATCATTTCTTTGAAATTTGGATGAAATCCATCAACTGGTATCTGAGAAGAAAATTTTTAAAGGTTTCGCCATATATGGAAATTAGCCCGCCCATTAAAGTCATGTTTTTTCATCCGGTCAAAATTCTTTGAAGGAATCTGATAAAGGGTCACCCAAGGATCATTTCAGTAAAATTTGGTTAAATTCTGTTCAGTACTTTATGAGGCGAAGGTTTTTAAAGTAAAAGTTTAAGGACGGACAACAGACACAAGGCAATCATAATAGCTTGATGGCTTTTAGCCAGTGGAGCTAAAAATGCATTATCTCCCTTCTTGGTAAAGATTGCTCTTTTAATAATGAACAAATAATCTTAGTTTCAAATTTAAATGTGTTCAGTTATACCAGAGATATTACCAAATTTCAATGTTTTTGGACCGGAAATGCACATCCAGAAGCTTACACAGACACTGAAAAAGAAGAGGCATTAGCAATAGTATCTCGGTTTTTCTCTAAACAGCGTAGCTAAAAATGTAAAATGCTTGCTTTTTGAAGAAGAACAAATTGCAACCAAATACTATGCACAAAACAACTAAATTTTTTATCGGTCCACATGGAAAGAAGTTGCAGATGGTAGTTCATAGTACATGTAATTTGAAAAGAAATGATCTCATATGGTATAGGACATTGTGAGAAAAAAGGAGAAATTGCTTGTTAAAAGTAATTTCTTACTTTCCCGAAATGTCTTCCAAAATTATGTGTCTTCATAGCGTACTATACACATACATCCCACCAGCAATTTATCAAAAATAATGCTTTAAGAGATTGGATCCGTTTGGCAATGTGACTTTGACTTGCATGACCTAAAACAACATCGTAACCTCCTTTATTGTTTTCACGAACTTTTTTTTTTGGAGGAGAAAACCAATGTACCCTCCTCTACTACATAGGTGTAGGGTATAATGATGGTAAATGAAATCCTCAATTCCAGAGTGTCTGGGACAGGAAAATATTAATTTCGATGATTGGATCTTATCATACCGGTTTCCATTCTGTTTGTTGACAAGACATGCTAATGCTATGAGATTATCATCGTTCCGACTGGTAACCGGCACACACAGGAACGATCTCAAGGGGATCTCTATCACCTCCTCAATTCCTTTCCTGTTCTCCTGAAATTGAAGATCACATCAATTACAATTAAGTCATTACCAGACAATGTGACCAAATCAAAAGCATTAACAGACAACAATATAACCCTTGTCATGCTGATGAAATCCTTTTTATAACTTCAGTAAAATCTGTGCTGAAACCAAAGTAAGGCCTGATTTTGATTCAATGAATATGTTTTTTTTTTTTTTTTTTAAATTAGTTTAATAAACTAGAATTGTGTCACAGTCCCAGATATCCCTACTTAAATGCTTGTCACATGACCTTCAGCTGTGACCTTGAGCTTGAGAATATAACACAACTTTACTGATGACACCAATACTCTTCAATGGGGACAACTTGGCCAAGTTATTTTGAAACCATAAATGTAAAGATATGCTTTGGACAAACACAGTCAGAGATAACTCTGAGGGCCTGCTGCCATTACAAAGTCGGCACATAAAAACCCTTGGTTAAAAGGGACAAACAAGTGGTGTAGACTAAGATCACACTGAATATATGCACAGGCTTATCTTTGTCTATGCATCCTGCCAAATTGGGATTATTCAAGGTTATACTAAATAAGATGTTTTGTGAAACATTGACCCAAACATAACAGCCCCTTTTTGGAAATGTCACCTTGATAAGTGACCTTGACCTTTTCACATGACCTTAACCTTAATATCTACAGATGCTTATCAATAATATCATGCCAAATATGAGCCAAATATGAGCATTGTATCTTGATAAGGCCTGAAGAAATTGTAAATTTTAAGTTTTTGAAGAAAGTTGACCTTGAAATATAGACTTGGTTTTGTCACACAACCTAAACATTGGTATCTGCCCATGCATATTGATAGGATCTTTATCATGCCCAATATAAGCATTGTATCTTTAATAGGCTTGAATTAGTTGAAAATGTTAAGTTCCTATAGACAGGCAGAAGGACAGACAATGGTAAAATAAAACCCTGATCCTTCAACGCGGGAGCATAAAAATCTTTCATAAAGGAAAACATTGAGTGAACCACTTGTTTGTGACATGCAATTTATTCCTTTCCTACAAAGGTTTAGTAAAAATAATAAAAGTTGTTAGACGGCTAATAAAAAAAATTTGGAAGACATTGTGAACAATGAAGAAATCACTTAATTTTCCACAATATGTCATCCTCCGAAAGACTTTTTTTATTCCTACTGCTTTCTGCAACCTTTTCTAATTCAAATGAGTCTAAAAAAGAAATTTTACTTTTTTGTTTACATGTTACTGGCTTAAATTTGCAATATAATGCTGTTTAATATTAAAGTGGAACTTCCTGTCTGAGTCAGTGGGTCTGAGTCAGTGGGTGTGGCCAGCAGAGTCAGTGGGCAAGGTCACCTTTCTGTCATTTAAAAAGTCTTACAGCACCTCAATGGTGTTACAATAGCTTAGTACAAAATTTAAAACAAAATACAGACAACTAAATGCAGATATTAAGCCTTGTCAATCTGAACCCGAAATATCCCTGTTTTGGCAGGAGGTATAGACAGAGATCAGCCTGCAAATATGTGCAGTCTGATCTTAGTCTACACCATCTTCTTGAACCTTTTAAGCAGCATTGGTTTCTGAAATTAATTTTCAAGAGAAATAAATACCCTCTACAAGGGATTTTAGTGATTTCAGTCCTTTGATTTAAAGACTTTATTCAGCATGATTGTCTGTGAAGAAAACTAAATAAATTTACATTTCAACTTAATAAATACAATGTATAGGATGCTTTAAATTCATATCTCAAATTCTCGCCAGGAATACATTGCATTTTATCTAAAATACCCCTAAGGAGAGGCACATAAATTTATTTCTTTAACACCAGAAAATCCTCAAGTTATGAAAGATTAAAGAATAAGCAAATAAATTTCCCATGGTAAAAGTTTAGCACTGGAATTGCATACAAGCGGGTTTCATTTCTTCAGGTTCCTGAGAAATTGCATTAAGTTATTGTAGTAGGATATGAGAAAGAAAATTTCAATTCTAGACTATACACCTGAATATTGTTTTCTTCATTTGCCTTCTAAAGTTCAATATGTTCCCCCTTTGTAGTGTAGAGGCTTGGCTGGTCCAAATTGATTGAAGCTGCTGACAAGATATTTATGTTGATGAAATTTAAATAAAATGTCTTTCTTGGAAGAAATTATCACCAGAACAGATTAAATAGCAATTTCTTCTTTTTCCACAATGTTTTCCCCAAGAATATTTTATGTTGTATCTTCAGTAACTAGAATTATTGCATTTTATTGGTCCTCTACCCCCATCAGCATTTTGTGACTAAAGTAGCACTGTTAACCTTTGACCTATGTTACCCCAAAACACTATGGCATTAACGCTTGTATACAGTTTCGAAGTCCTTCATCAAATGGCTGATGGGCTACAGGACGGAAGTTCAATATGGACCTTGAACCATAAACAATGCAGCATCTCCTTGGATCATTGGCAACAATTGTATGAGGTTTCATGGTTGTAGGTCAATATTGGTTTCTAGAATAAGAGCCCAAAAACAAAACAAGAGCTTCGCAGAGCGGCGCGTATACGTACGAAGGGGCTTGTCAGTAACCCTGCTTTGTCAGTTCTGTTACCTTGAATGATAGCTCATGTATTTTATCAATAGAAAGATCTTGTTACCTGAATAATATTGTATACAATTGAGAAAATGATGACAGCTTTCAAAACCATTTTTAAATTTAAAATGATTGCCATGAAAAATGTAGGATAAGATGTGCATACAAGACATTAAGTGTTTTTCGTTCAATTCAAGGGCAGATAATTCAAGATAACTCAAAAGTGACTGGAAAGATTTGAATTTCGAAAGTCTTATGCACAACTAGACATCATAGGGAGTAACTGTGCAGAATTTCAGCTCATTCGCATAGATAGTTTAGGAGGAGTTGCGCACACAAAAAATTGCTAGCAGACAGACAGATCAACAGACAGACAGACAGACAGACAGACAGACAGACTAAAATCATAGAGATACATTGTGGCCAGTTTCTGTTAAATTCTGTGTAAATTGTAGGAGTTTTGTACAAAATTAAATGTAAATTGAAGCTATTTTGTTAAGTCAAGGGCAGTTAATTCAGGAACAACTTAAAATTTCAAACAAATTCTAGTCCTAAAGACAAGTAGACATCAAACAAAGTCGTTGTAGCAAGTTTCAGTTCATTCCCATTCAGAATGTAGGAGAAATACTGTGATTTTCATTCAATACAAGGGCAGATAATTCATGATAACTCAAGAACAGCTGGAATGATTTGAATTTCAAAGGTCTTATGCACAACTAGACATCATAGGGAATAACTGTGCAATGTTTCAGCTCATTCCCATTAATAGTTTAGGAGGAGTTGTTAACATAATAAACAGTGATTTTTGTTCAATTCAAGGGCAGATAATCCGAGATAACTCAAGAATGACTGGAGCAATTTAAATTTCAAAGGTCTTATGCACAACTAGGCATCATGGGGAGTAATTGTGCCAAGTTTCAGCTCATTCCCATTGATAGTTTAGGAGGAGTAAATGTGCACACAATAAACAGTGATTTTTGAGTAGGCATGATGTAATGAAAATAATCTTTTCTCTGCTTCATATGGGTATGTAACTAAGAGATCTTCAGGTATCTTTAGAAAATATATGCCTTAATTTGCCTGGGCTTTAAAAATGAAAATATTTCCTTATATAACATTCAACGCGAGAAGGTTCAGTGCAAGAATGACAGAAAATCGGTTCGAAAAATTATTTACTAAATTTGGGATAGCCCAGGCCAGGGCGGTACAAACACAATTTTTGTACAAGACAAATCATATTTGACATGCAATCAAATTATAACCTTTAACAGGAAGCGCAGAAATTGCGGTAGACATCTTGAGAAAACCATGACCTAATTCGGCGTTTCCATCCATCTGGTAGGTAAGTCAAATCAGCCTATCAAAGATATGAAACTAATCTCGGATATAACCATCGTCTCGAGGGTGAATGCCTTTACTTGTCACTAAATTATCTTTATCGATTGTCACAAAATCAAACAATAACTCTGATTTAAATCAGGAATCAACATTCTCGTTTAGAATCAGGGCAGGATATAAACAAGTGCGCGCACATGCGGTCGTACACCAAATAGTGTTCATAATAATGTGCATTCAGCAGATTCAGTTAGCCCCAGTATATTTGAAATAACAAATAACTTCACAAAATCAATATTTAATACATTGATATTAGTATAAATGACAGATTATAGCATTTTATCCTTAAAAATACCAAAATAGGTTAATATAGTCTACGCAATTCCCTACAGACCCATTTAATATATACGAAGCTGTACGGCCCATATCACTTATACGGTGTGTTTCAAGTATCGTTTGTATTTTTGCTCAATTTTGTTTTGTATTGCATTTGCAGATATATTTCTAAGAAATATAAAATGACGCGAAGATACACTGTGTCCTTTCGAATTCATGGTCTTTTAATCAAAACTGATGATCTAATTATTTGTATGTATCGAGGTTATTTACGCGTTGAATGTACTTCACTTGTAAAATCAAAAGTTTCGAAAAAATTAGGATAATTTTGTAATGAAACCTTAACAAATGATGCTATCTTTTAAAAGAGTGTCCAAAAATTTATAATTTGGGCTAGTCACACAGAATGAGCCTATTTAAGAAACGACAATGTCAGGGAGGTTATTTGTCCCGGGCCATCGGAGGAATACATGAGATAGTTAAATCATGCGACGACAATGAGTATATAGCTTCAAACCTTCGGTTTGCCGCAACTCAAATATTGCTAACAGACGGACAGACAGACAGATAGACAGACAGACGACAGCGGTCATAACATAATACGACCCTTCAGGCGTATAAAAAGTCTACTGAAAGACAATTGGAAGGATGAACAGACAGACATGATGAAACCAATATACGCCCCTCTACTTTTTAGGATGGGGTTAAAATAACAGATATTACAACACTAAAAATACTTTGCAGGACCTTAATGTCCTTGACAAGGTTGCTGCTATAAAAATACTTTAGTTGTCTATGAAAAGATTTCTATATATTTCTGTCTTTTGGGGTAGAAAACATTGTGTACCAAGCAATTTCTCCCATTTTTCACACTTTTCTCAAGAGCAGTTTTCTACAGGGAGATGAAAAATTAAGTGTGCAGGAATGGGTTAAGAAAACCAAGAGGAAAACGTTAATCAGTTTCTCCTATTTTCCACAGGAAAGATTTTTCATCAAACAGGATTTGCACAGCAGCATGCTTTATAACCTGATTGACCTTTTATGAAATGAACCACAGGAATTTTAACTGTCATTCATTATTCACTTTAAGCCACCACAAACTAACTTCATTTCCTGGGGACAGAGAGAATCAATAATTGTGTAAAAGCATTACAGACAAATTTCTTGAAATCAAATTACTGCCCTCTATTTTGTGACCATTTCTTCACCTTCATTTTGATACTTGCACTTGTTACTCTAGGGGAATGCAGCATTTGCCAAATCTTTAGTATAAGTCATCATACTTTGATTCGATTTAAGTTTCATCTATCAAGTTCCTGCATTTACATTAGCTAAAAAAATTTGTTCCATACCTCAATGAAAAACTAAAGTCGCTTGAGCACCTGAATCACTCACACATCCTTAATTTACTGATCATACAGATGATATAGTTTTCTTTAACCCTTTACTATTTTTCAAAATTTTAGATTTGACCAAATTCAAAAGGATAGCAGACGACATTATAAAGTAAGTACAATTAAAAAAGTAACCACACTGTATGAGAGAAAATATTGTGGAAAAAGAAGAAATTGCTTTGTACAAGCAATTTCTTCTTTTCCCACAATGTTTTCTCAAGTATAAAATCATAGAGATGTAAAAACCAGGGATTATACAGGAAAGGGTTAATAGACAACTTATTTTATGTTTTGTTGTTGTTTTTTTCATTTCAATACACAGGAGCAAATTTCTTTTACACTAAATTTTCATCAAGTCAGATGTATTGTCAAAAGATAATTCCTGTGACATCTGGTTGAAATACATCCTCCAATTTTAGACAATTTTCAAAGTTTGTACAATATATGAAATTAAGCCCAGTCTATAAATATCTATAAATGTCATGAAAATAAACTGATTATAAATCTTTAAAGAAATCTTAACAAGAGGACCTTTGGCCATAATGCCCTCACCTGAGTTGATGACTAAAGAAGTAAAATGGCATCTTGTCTAAATTAAACTAGAAAGACATTCTTATTATGTGTCTAGCTTTTTATGTCAGAAGTATAGTGACTTCATAGAAAGGAAGGTTATCATAAGAACTGACCTAGTGACTTAATTAATAACCATGTGACCCAATGTCAAATGTAAAATAGATCATGGAAACAAACATTCTGGACAAATACAAAGAACATTGATATGGCCTTTAAGAGTGCATACAAGGTTTTTCTAAGGTTTGAGCTCCTGACCTAGTTTTTAGCCCCATGTGAAGCAATATATTTAACTTGACTGAGAGATAATGGAGAAAAACATTCTGACCAATTTGAGATATCTTGCAGATTATATGAATAGAGATATTTGACCTCTAGATTGCACACAGGCTATTTCTAAATTTTCACCTAGTGACCTAGTTTTTGAGTTTAAAGTTAAAGTTGTTCAAGTTATCATGCAGACAAACATTTTGACCAAAAATCATGACATTTGAGCAAAAAAAAGGGGGGCCTCTACAGTGCACACTAGGTTTTTCTAAAATTTGACCATGTGACCTTGTTTTTGACCCAACTTGACCCATTTTCAGTCTCATGTGAGATGTCATGTAGACAAACATTCTGACAAAATATCAAGATATTTGAGCCAAATATGTGGCCTCTAGAAAGCAAAAAAGTTTTTCTTAGATTTGCCTAGTGACCTAGTTTTTGACCCCATGTGACCCATTTTTAAACCTGTCCAAGATCTTATGTATCCAAAATTCTGACAAAGTTTCAAGCTATTTGAGACAAAAATGTGACCTTTAGAGTGCACAATTTTTTTTTTTAGCTTTTTCTAAGATTTGACTTTGTGACCTAGTTTTTAACCCTACAAGACACATTTTTGAAATCTTCCAAGATATTATGTAGACAAACCTTCTGTCAAAGTTTCAAGACATTTGAGCCAAAAAAGTGATCTCTGAAGTGCACACAAGGTAAAAATTGACGATGGAAGAAATACAACTGACACAAGACACAGACCGATCACAATAGCTCACCATGACCACATTGTTCATTCCTATAGTATTTGGTGGATTCCATGAACTAGTTTTAGAGAGAATTTTCTTCGTTTTTACTATACAGTACTGGTATATAATGAATTTAGCCCTATCCAAGGGCCATGAATTTAACTGCTTTAATTTTTCACAGAGTAAACCAAGGATTTACTCCTATAAAATTTTGATGAAATCCCCCCAATCAACTTCTGAGAAGAAGATTTTCGAAATTTCACCATATATGGATATAAACCCCTTCCACTGAAACAATAGTTTTTGTCCTATCAAAATTCTTTTAAGAAACCTTAAATAAGGGTCACCAAAGGATCATTTATGTGAAACTTAGTTAATAACTGTGCAGGAATTTCAGAGAAGACTTTAAAAGTAAATGTTTATTGGGTAAAAGCAGACACATGCATACACACACAATGGACACAATGCAATGACAATAGCTAGCTGTCTTTCAAACAAAGTTCAGATCTATTTTGAAAGCTTTCAAACAATTTTTTTTAGTGTAACAAGAAATCTGTAAGTCAAAACTCACTGAGTATACCCGACACCCTTTGCACAACAAAGTAAACTACAGTCAAAATGAAGTTCTCCACGAATGGAAGATATTCAGGAAGGACCCCGGATTGAACCTCCAAAATAAGTTTCAAGTAAAAGTTGAAGAAGTCTAAATTTCCTAAACCCTAAATTGCTGTGTGCAGCTTCTTTCAATTTTGGCCAGTCTAAAATTTTGTTGTCTGGTAATGGGTTATAAGCTTTGCAGATTCAAGCAATGCAATAGTGTAACAACCAAGCAAATATTCATATTACCCGTATAAAAGAAGTTACATAAATTGGGAAGATTTTGTACTATTGTGAAGCCGTGAACAATCTTGCTGAATCCACGCAAAACAATTGATGATAAATGAGGTACAAGAAATTTCCAACATGCAATATCGGAAGAAGAATGGTGGAAATAAAGCAATCAATAAACTTGCAGGCACAAACATTATCAATAAACAAAGCAAATCCTTTACAGTATATTCTTTTATAACTCAAATTAAAAGAAACAGTTTGTTTGATAGATTTTAAGTCTTGTCTATAATTGACATTTACCATGGAAAGCAAATTTGATAAAAAAAAAACAAAACAAGAGGGCCATTGGCCCTGGGGCGCTCGCCTGAGATAAAGGCTTGTTTTCTTTCAACAGTCTAATTTCATGTTAAAGTTAGGATAATGATACAAGTGGGCCACACTTACATATATAGACTAAGTTCCTGGACATGCAAAAGTCTAAATTACAAATTCCAAGGTTAAGGGCAAATTTGAAAGAAGGGAAAAACTTTTTCCTCCATCTGGATCCATCTATTATGAATTCAGAAATAAGAAAGAAGTCTGTGAACTGATGGACCCAGCATCATGAGTTTAGCTATTTTGAAAGAGGTCAATATACTGATGCTTCATACAAAATATCAAGGCTTTATGCCTTCTGGGTCAGGAGGAGAAGATTTTTAAAGATCATTTCAAAATTTCACTTTTGTTGCCATGGCAACCAGAGTTTTTAACAGATTTCAATTCAATACTTTTAAAGGGTACCATCTAAGGAACATTTCTACCAAATTTGGTTCAAATTGGCCCAGCGGTTTGGGAGGAGATGTCGTTGAAAATTGTTGACAGACAACACAGGCAACACAGAACGGCAGGACACCAGATGAAAGGTGATCACAATAGCTCACTTGAGCACTTAGTGCTCAGGTGAGCTAAAAAGCCAAAATTTTTGGTGGTAGAGTGTATGTGAATGCCTGATCATCAGCTATAGATGATTGTTTGATTGAATGGGATATAACACCACTTTTGATAGTATTTCAGTCGTAACGCAACAGCTGGAGCACCTAACCATGGGTTGCTGGTATATCTAAAGCCAGTACTTCCACTACATCCTTTCCAGGCCTTCAGCTGCTTGTGTTTGAATGAAAAATCTAACTAAAAAGGGGGCACAATACATACAGAAAACCTCTCTTGATAGTTATCATAATAATATTCAGTTTTACCTGAAATTTTCAGTAACAACGAAATGTAACAAAGTGTTAAAGATTTTGAATGATGATGACAGTGCCAATGATGATGATTATGCAGATGACATCATGGTCAGGTAAAAGTAAAATCATGAGTTTGCAAAAAGCAGCCAAGCTTATCCTACTTTATAATAAAATAATCAAATATTCAATAGGATTAACTATGAAGAATCTAGGCAAGTTTTTTAAGGATAATGGCCCTTATTGAAACTTTATTCTAGCTGCTTCATGGAAGAATTCAAATTGATTGATTGGGGTTTAACGCCGTTTTTAACAGTATTTCAGTCATATCATGGCGGGACTCCTGGTATTTCTCACACCAGTACTACCACTACATCCTTTCCTAGCCTCCAGCTGCTATCCCACTTAGGTTTACGATTATCCACCCATTGGTGAAAGACAAATGTCGGAAAGAATATGTGCCGCAGCCAGGGATCGAACCCATGACACCTCATGATTGAAGATTAGGAGTCTGGCGCGCTACCGACTGTGCTATGACGGCGGCACGGAAGAATTCAAAAGTAATGGCTGACATTAATGTTAGATTAATGAATCTGAAATATAACCATTACTAAGAGTTCTTTAGACAAAAAAATTCAATTAAATGAATGTCTATAACCCTTAAGACATGTGTAAAGTTTAAATGCGATTCTTGAGAAGTTTAAAGGATACAACATTATGCACAGACTTAATATATGTTTAAAAGGTCATAATACCACTAAAGTGCATGTAATTATAACCAATACTTTGCTTAGGGATAATATTTTTGGTCACAAAGGTATGTGCAAATTTCAGAGTTATAGAATCAGTTGGAACAGAGACTTGCAAGTAAATCTTTTACCGAAGTGTTAATATATGCTGCATCCCCAGTGACTGGAATAGCCCCCTTTTCTTCAAATAGTCAAGCTAAGAATAAATCAAGGCTTCTGATGAGTTTTCAATTTCCCTACATTTCATGTGATCTATCTCTTGAAATGGACTTTTATCTTATTTTAAAATCATTCATACTCATTATTTCAGATAATTTTGGGCACAGTTGAAAAAGGCTAGCCTGAATCCAGGCTACCTGAGAGTATGATTACCAAATTTTCGAAGACAAACCACACATAGTTTAATACATTCATAGGGACAGTTAGACATTCAAGGACTATGAAAAGCCAACAATGAGTAATGGTAGTGCATTTTAACTGCTCATTTGAGGTAGAAATAATGCTCTGTCTTAAAGATACAAGAAGTTATATCTTTGACCTAAAAATATGAACTGTCTGACCTTAATATCACTATATAATATTCTATATGACTGTTAAGTACTTTTCATCTTTCGTAAAAGCAAGACATTAGACTGCATAAAAGTTCTTAAGACAAATAATGGATGAAATAAACTTGATGGATTATAGTATGACATTATTTCTTGGAAATTTCTCTGCTCTGAGGGTTAAAATTGAGAAAGTCAAATATGTATTCACATTAATCTGTCAACTCAGATTTTCTACCCATCAACCCACATAATCCTGGAAAACTAATGAGCTAATTCAAATTTGGATTTTCTAACAGATTAGGACAAATTTCTAGTTTTCAAGGGAATTAACTGCTATTATGAGGTTTAGAAGCTTATTCTTACCCTTATCATGCTGATCACGGAGTATTCCTGTTTTGGTAATAGCTGCAGCAGGTGTATAGACTATAATCAGCTTGCACTGATTTACATTCTGATTGAAGTCTACATTACCTGCTTGTTCTTTTAGTGTTGAGCAAATATTTGAAAACAAGGAAGATCTAAATTTTACAAACTATAGGCTGTCACACCATGAGAAATTTAAAACAAAATCAAATGTAAAAAACAACAAAGGGGAATAATTCAAAAAGTACGCCAGGTAGAGTTATGGTTCTTGTGACCTGCACTTCCCCTTGATGATATCTACCCACTCATGAAGTTTCATGATCATAGCTATTACACTTTCAGATATATAATCCAGACAAAATCCAAGTCTGAAAAACAACAAAGGGCAATAAATCTCAAAATATGCTAGGAAGAGTTAAAGTTCTTGTACACTGCACTTCTCCTTTATGAGATCTATCTACCCATGAAGATTCAAGATCATAGCTAATATCGTTTCTGAAATATGCTCTGAACAAGTTCCAAGTATGAAAAACAACAAAGGGAAATAACTCAAAAAATAAGCTAGGTAGAGTTATAGTTTTAATGAGCTGCACTTCCCCTTGATGAGATAGATCTATCTAACCATGAAGTTTCATGATCATAGCTTGAATACTTTTAGAGATCTGCTCCGGACAAGATCAAAGTATGAAAAAATAACAAAGGGCAATAACTCAACAAATAAGCCAAAGGTAGAGTTATGGTTCTTAAGCACTGCACTAATCCTTGATGAGATCTATCTACTCCTGAAGTTTCATTATCATAACTTATATACTCTTAGAGATATGCTCTGAACAAGATCCAAGTATGAAAAACAACAAAGGGCAATAACTCGAAAAATAAGCCAAAGGTAGAGTTATGGTTCTTGTGCACTGCACTCCCCCTTTATGAGATCTATCTACCCATGAAGATTCATAATCATTGCTTGAATACTTTAAGAGATATGCTCCAGACAAGATCCAAGTATGAAAAACAACAAAGGGCAATAACTCAACAAATAAGCCAAAGCTAGAGTTATGGTTCTTGTGCACTGCACTTCGCCGTGATGAGATCTATCTACCCATGAATTTTCATGATCATAGCTTGAATACTTTTAGAGATATGCTCTGTACAAGATCTAAGTATGAAAAACAACAAAGGGAAATAACTAAAAAAATAAGCCAGGTAGAGTTATGGTTCTTGTGCACTTGTTTCCCTTGATGAGATCTATCTACCCATGAAGTTTCATTATCATAGCTTATATACTTTTAGAGATATGCATTGAACAAGATCCAAGTATGAACAAAGTATGAAAAACAACAAAGGACAATAACTCAAAATAAACGCTAGGTAGAGTTATGGTTTTTGTACACTGCACTCCCACTTGGTGAGCTCTAATTATCCATGAAGTTTCATGATTCCAGCTATTATACTTTAAGAGATATACTCTGGACAAGATTCAAGTATGAAAAACAACAAAGGGCAATAACTCAAAAAATTGGCTAGGTAGAGTTATGGCTCTTGTTCACTGCACTCCCACTTGGTGAGCTCTATCCATCCATGAAATTTCATGATTCTAGCTATAATACTTTTAGAGATATACTCCGGACAAGATTCAAGTATGAAAAACAACAAAGGCCAATAACTCAAAAAATAGGCCAGGTAGAGTTATGGTTCTTGTACACTGCACTCCCACTTGGTGAGATCTATACACCCATGAAGTTTCATGATCCTAGCTATAATACTTTTAAAGATATACTCCGGACAAGATTCAAGTATGAAAAACAACAAAGGGCAATAACTCAAAAAGTAGGCCAGGTAGAGTTATGGTTATTGAGCACTGCACTCCGTATTGATGAGAAGAATATAACTGCCAATTTTAAAACAATTGGACTTACGGTTAAAGAGTTATGCTCTGGACAAAGATATGGACACCGCCCGGACAACTGGACGCCGGGACGCCAGGGGTGATCCCATAATAATCTTCGACGGGCATATAAAAATTCATAAATTTGTGAAGAAAGGATAAATATATTCAGGACATGGATTAAATGCAGCATGCTATCAGATGGATCATTGAGATTTCTCAACAGGTTATCACTTGATAATTTACAGATTTACCAAACCATCGAAATGGTTAATCATTTTGTCCAGCTTTAGCTCATTTTGTCTGGTACTGAATCTAATTAAACAGATGGCAATGTATCAGACTTGACCAAATCAAAGGAAGTTGCAGACAATATTGTTTCAAGTTGATAGTAGATCTAAATTTGACAAAAACTCAAAACATTGTGAAGAAAGATTACAAATTTTGTAGGACATGGATCAAATGCAGCATGCAATCAGATGGATCATTGAGATTTCTCAACAGGTTATCACTTGATAATTTACAAATTTACAAAATCATCGAAATGGTTAATCATTTTGTCCAGCTTTAGCTCATTTTGACTGGCACTGAATCTAATTCACCAGATGGCAATGTATCAGACTTGACCAAATCAAAGGAAGTTGCAGACAATATTGTTTCAAGTTGATAGTTGATCTAAATTTGACAAAAATTCAAGAAAGATTAAAAATTTTGCAGGACAATGGGTAAATCAATGCAAACAGATGTGTCATTAAGATTTTTCAATGGGTTATCACTTGATAATTTTACACACTAACTAATGAAATCATTGAAATGGTTTATTAGCCATTTTGATAGATTAAGTCCAGTTTCAGCTCATTTTGACTGGTACGGAATCCAATTTACCAGATGGCAAATGTTTAGACTTGACCAAATTGAAAGAAGTTGCAGACGATATTGTTTCAAAGTGATGTAATTTTAGTTTTCTTTTTCTTGTATGAAATCACAGCAACGTAAAATCCCGGGTTTGTACACTGGAAAAGGTTAAAAAAGCCTTAATATAATCATATAAAACTTAAATAAAGGCAAGTGATCAAAAGTCAAAAGTCTTAAGTTTATTTAAGGAAATCAGACCCCATATTCACTGAAATTGCAAAGACAAATAAATTGCCACAAGAGTTCTAACTCTGTGAAAAATAATTAAAAGACAATAGAGCTTTCATCAAGGTAAGGAAAAAGTTTTGAAAGAAAAGAAGTAAGTGGTGTAAAAAATACATTTTCTTGTTTCTCTTTATGATACAGGTTTTAAGTATTTTGTTTAACCCTTTTCTGTACAAAGCCATAAATTTATGTCACTGTGATTTCATGCTTGAGAAAATATTGTGAAAAAAGAGGAAATTGTTTGTAACAATATTTTACAATATTTCTACCACATAGGATAGTGTAATTCCAAAGTGTATCCAGTTTTCACAGTCGATTGCAACTTCCTTCAATTTGGAGTAGTCTATATTTTCAAAGTGTTAATGAAATCGGATCCCATATTCACTGACAATGCAAGGAAAAAATAAATTGTCATGAGGGTTCCAGACTTGTGAAAATTAATTAAAAGACAACAGAGCTTTCATCAAGGTAAGGAAAAGGTTTTGAAAGAAAAGAAGTGGTGTAAAAAATACATTTTGCTGTTCCTCTAAACGATACAGGTTTTTAAAGTATATTGTTTAAGGATAGATAAAAGATGGATTATGTGATGTTAAATTCTGCAGGATATAAACAACAATTTCAATTTTCTTTGAAATATGTTCCTGAATGTTATAATGTGTGCTTTAATTTAATCATCTGAAGATTTTTTCTTTGATATCCTTGAATAACAATACAGAGTAGAAAAGTTTGTTTGTTTGAATGGGGTTTTACACCGCTTTCAACAATCTTTCAGTTATATCGATGGATTCCTGGTATTTCTCACACCAGTACCACCATCACATCCTTTCCTAGCCTCCAGCTGCTATCCCACATAGGTCTACGATTTTTAACCCATTGGTGGAGTAGAAAAGATAGCAAGGAAAAGAGTAACTGTTTGTATCTAATATTAATTCTTTCTACCATTTAAATGGCACATATTTTTCAATCTATTCTTTCTACTTCTCTCCAATTGCACCTGTCTTAGATTTTGATTGTTAATCCTTGTCATGCTGAACTCGTAATATTCCTGTTTTGGCAGCATATATAGACAGAGATCAGCCTGCACATATTTGCTGTCTGATCTTAGTCCTACACCCCAGTGTTTGTCCTTTTCAAGTTAAAATTGATTATAGAATCAATTTTCAAAAGTAATATTTACCCACAACTAGTGCTTCTAGTACTTTCAGTCCTTTGATTTTAGTATCAGTATGAAAAAGGATTTTATTCAGCATGACATTGGTAACTGCGATTGAACATAAAAATTTCTGCACAGGAACAAACTTACCACAGGAATATCATCTAGGTTTAATGGCTGTTTGGTTTCTAATGCAACAGAAAAACTACTACTTTGGCCCTGTAAATGGAAATAAAAGTTGATGATCAGATACATACAGCTTTGTGTATTCATACAGTGTGATTAGGTTTTTGTTCATACCTCCATGAAAACAAAAATTTCTTCTTCATCTCTTAATTGACAAATAATTCAATCAAAATGTTATCTTTCATTTCAACAAGAGGCCCGAGACAAGAGGCCGATGAAAGCCTGAGACACTCTACTGGCTATCAAGTTTTCTGTTAAAGTAATCTGATATTTAAGGAAGTTAATTGCTTAAAGAAGAATCATGAATGCATAAAATGAAAATAACAAATTGGACTTCATCCCCTTTATTATTTTGAGCAACAGTCTTTAATTAGGCCCCTTTTCACATGTTTCATTACGGATCCACTCAATTTCCAAATGGAAGTATCTTTTGGCCATACAAACATCCTGTGAAATTTTCAACAGAATCCAATAATAATTGTGGACTTTATCACATAAACAGGATTGTTTTGAGAGAAAATCCATAAGGCCCATTTTCCTGTGTTTTCTAACGGATCCACTTCTTTTCCGAAAGGAACTTTCCTTATGTCACCCTACAATTGTCCTGTGAAATTTTAAAGACAATCTGATTATAACTTCATTACATAAACAAGAATGTTTTGAATGATAATCTGTAAGGCCCCTTTTCCTGTGTTTCCAATGCTACAATTATTCCATGCATCTTTGAAGAGAATCGAATAGAACAGTCCAGGACTCTATTGTATCAACGAAGATTTTTAAATGAAGTTCTCATATGGCCCCTTTTCCTGTGATACTTTATTGTTGGTTTAATCATTCTGTGACAAGATTAAAGTGGACTATGGGGAATTCATTATGTTAACATGATTTTTTTTTTTAAAAAATTCACATGGCCGCTGTTTATATGATACTTGATGGATTGTTCCCATTTAGCTCATCATCTTGAATCCAGAATATATTTCCTTGGAAAAATCCTTATAAATCTAGGATTTTGATTGCTTGTTTCCACACAATAATGTCAATCTGAACATGCCATGTTCCCATAACACAACATACAGCAACATTAACTTGTCAGTTCCATCTTGAATAATCCACTAAGAAAGAACCAATTGAAACTAACTATTTTCAGTCACCAAGATATAGTATCATAACTGTTGTCTGATATACATGAAAGCCATATGTAAACAAAGATATAGATATTTACAGTAAACTAAATGGTTTAATACAATACATCTTTGATATACTTGTCACAAACAATTTCTGCATTTTCCACAATTTTTTCCAAGCCTTTTCTTTCATTGGGGTCATCAAAAAGTGTCATTTAGTGGGAATGGGTCAATACAATACATTTTTGATAATGCAGCTGATTTGGCGGGTCCCCCAAACAATCTGTAAGAAGACACTGCAGGTTATCATAATATGGTAAAACATTGGTAATTCATAGAGCAAGACATGAGCAATTTTACACAAAATGAAGTACAAACTAATAAGAAAGTTCATATAATTGGTATATAAATGTACTTAGAAATTCAGACCTGCTTATCATACAGTAGGTAGCAACTTTTTACTCATTTGTTAAGATGGATCCTCAGCAGGTGTAGACTATGATCAGGCTTATCTTAGTCTATACCTCCTTCAAAATCAGATGTATTCCGGTTTTCAACATGAAAAGGATTAAGACGAGATTTCTCAAACTCTAAATAGATCAATAATAAGCCAAAAACAATCTGATTGACAATCTCCACAATCATGGGGTGTCATGGGTTAGATCCCTAGCAGTGGCACATATCCTTTCCGACATTTGTCTCTCATCAATGGTCAGAATATTGTAAACCAAAGTGGGATAGCAGGTGGAGGCTAGGAAGGATGTAATGGTGGAACTTGTGCAAGATATACCAGGAATCCATCGTTAGGAGCTCCAGCAGCCACGATACGACTGAACTAGAGACGATAGAGCGCCTGTACAAAATTCAAGTTATGTATAATTCATTTACTAAGTCAGATGAAAAAGTATTAACAAAATTCTCACTGTATTCCATGGAAATGAGGAACAACCGTAATAGCATTCTTGTAAAATTTGGTTTAAATCCATCAACAGGTTTCTAAGAAGATTTTCAAAGTTTTCAGTAAACATATGTCCCACAAATAAATAAATACTACTCTGATAAAAAGGTCACCCAAGGATCATTCCTGACAAATTTGGTGAAATCCATCAACTGGTTTCTTTGAAGAAGATTTTCAAAGCTTTTAACATCCTGCCCATTAAAGCCATGTTTTTCATCCAATCAAAATTCTTAGAAGGAATCTAATAAAGCGTCACCCAAGGATCATTTCTGTAAAATTTAGATGAATTCAATAATCTGGTCCCTGAGAAGATTTTAAAAGCTCTTACCATATATCAAAATTAGCCCCACCTATCAAAGCCATGTATTTCATCTGATCAAAATTCTTAAGGAGGAATCTGATAAAGGGTCACCCAAGGATCATTTCTGGGAAATTTGGTTGAAATCCATGCATTGGTTTCTGAGAAGATTATATTTTCAAAGTTTTCACAATAAATGGAAATTAGCCCTGCTGTGAAATTAAGTTGAGTTCTGCTCAGTACTTTATGAAGGGAAGATTTTTAAAGTAAAAGTTTATAGATGGACAGACAATTGACACATTGCCATGACAATACCTTGCTGGCTTTCAGCTAATGGAGCTGAAAATTGTTAAAAGTGGCGTTATATCCAATTCAAACAAATCAAAACAAACTCAATCATGATAGAATGAAACAATACCAAACATTACACCATTACTACTAATTAACTGCTAAGACTAGAAATGTGTCACAGAGACGGATGCCCCATCATAATTGCTTATCACATGACCTTCAGTTGTGACCTTGAACTTTAGAGTTTCAAACACATGACACTAGTACTATTCAAGGGGATCATCTATACCAAGTTATTTTGAAATCAATCGATGTAGAAAATATGCTCCACCTGACAAGAATTGAACACACAAACTAATACACAGAGAAACACATCCACCAACCTACCCATCAACACACTCACTCACACACCAACAGAGGTATCTCAAAATGCTTCTTGCCATGGGAAGGGAATAAAATCCAGGTATGCAAGAATTTTTAACTCTTTTTACAGCTTATGTAGGGACAAATAATACCTACTAACAAAATGTAGTATCCTGAAATTACACCTTAAAGACTTCATAAGTGCTATCAACAAATAACTTCTAATATTCAAACCAAAGCCAATTTGTTTATAAAGATAAACATGACTTAAGGGTGCCTGGTGTTTTGCTGTTGGGTACTCCATGGTTGAAAACAATGCCATAGACAACAATAACTCAGATTTTCTCTGAAAACAACTGAGACAAGAGCTTTGTCCACAGGACACAGATGCCCCATCGGTAGCTTTGATAAAAACTAAGGGCAATAACTCCAAAATTATGCAAGCACAAGTTGGGGTTCTTGTGCACTGCACTTCTCCTCAATGAGGTCTATCCACCTGTGAAGTTTCAAGTTGAAAGCTATTATACTTTCAGAGATATGCCCCTGACAAAATGTAAAAAAAATAACAAAGGACAATAACTCCAAAATTATGCAAGCAAGAGTTGTGGTTCTTGTGCTCTGCACTTCTCCTCAATAAGGTCTATCCATCTATGAAGTTTCAAGTTGATAGCTATTATACATTCAGAGATATGCCCCTGACAAAATGCAAGTCTTTAAAATAACAAAGGGCAATAACTCCAAAATTATGCAAGAAAGAGTTTTGGTTCTTGTGCACTGCAATTCTTCTCAATGAGGTCTATCCATATATGAAGTTTCAAGTTGAAAGCTGTTATACTTTCAGAGATATGCCCTAGACAAATTGTAAGTTTTTAGAATAACAAAGGGCAATAACTCCAAAATTATGCAAGAAAGAGTTGTGGTTCTTGTGCACTGCACTTCTCCTCAATGAGGTCTATACACCTATGAAGTTTCAAGTTGATAGCTATTATACTTTCAGAGATATGCACCTGACAAAATGTAAAACAAGAGGACCATGATGGTCCTAAATCGCTCACCTGAGGCATCTGCAAATTATAGTATTTTTTTGTTTAAAAAAAGACACAACTTGAGCAAAATAAATAAAACAAATATAAGATTTTGGGCTTTGTACAAAACAATCCATTAATGCTTTAAAATGAAAATGAATGCCTTTGTCTTCATAGTTTAATCAATTACCAAACTATCCCAGAAATAGTCACCCTCAGGGAAATAGGTTAAAAAAGCATTGTGAGAAAGCAAGCAATTTCTCCATTTCTATTTAAGAAGAATCCTTTCAATGTGATTCATGCAATTTTCAATCCCAGGAGCAGAGACATTTTTTATCCTAAGAGCATATTTTCCTGTAACATAGTACAAAATTATTTAGTCATGCTACATACCAATTATGAATGCCCTTCATCTATATTTCAGAAGGAGAAGACTTTTGAAGTTGCTCTAATTGGGTGTTTCCAGAATTTGGGACTTCTGGGGCAGTGCCATGTTTTATCCCAGGGCTAAGATTTTAGCTACTATAGTAGAGAACCATCTTGTTATGCTATAAATCAAATATGAATACTTTAGACTTTGTAGATTAGGAGGAGAAAACTGTTAAACATGGTCTAATTGAGCATTTTTACGAACTTTGGACACACAGGGAAGGGTTTTTTTTAACCTACAGGCATAATTTAATCAAAATTGATAGATAACAGCCAGGCTATGCTACACTCAAAATATATATGTCCTCCGCCTTAAAATGAAGAATTTTTTTCAACATACTCAAATATTGCGTTTTTTCCAAATTTTTGGACCCCTAGTCAGGGCCGTTTTTGACCCTTGGATGAAAACTTTTTTGTGATCTAGTACAAAACCATCTAGTTTTGCTACATACCAAATATGAATATCCTAGACCTCATAGTTTAAGAGGAGAAGCCTTTTGAAATTGCTTTTATTAAGAATTTTTCCAAACTTCGGACCTCAGGGGCGGGGCCATTTTTTACCCCAGAGATTAAATATTTAAAAACTTGATAGAGAACCACATGATTAAGCTCTTTACAAAATATAAAAGCCTTTGGCCTTGTAGTCTATGAAAAAAACAACATCAAAGATTTACTAAAATTTCCAATTTTCATATGCCGCGGCAACCAGAGTTTTTCACGGTAAGAAATTCTTTTAACAACTTTTTAAGAGCTTCATCCAAGGAACATCCAGGCAAAGTTTCAGCTTGATTGGCCAAATGGTTGAGGAGAAGAAATTTTTTAAAGATATTTAAAGAATTACTAAAAATTCCCATTTTCAAATGCCGCGGCAACCAGACTTTTTGACTGAATTAAATTCTTTTAACAACTTTTGAAGAGCTTCACCCAAGGATCATCCCTGCAAAGTTTCAGCTTGATTGGCCAACTGGTTTAGGAGAAGAAGATTTTTAAAGATATTTAAAGAATTACTAAAGATTCCCATTTTCAAATGACGCGGCAACCAGAGTTTTTGACGGAATGAAATTCTTTTAACAACTTTTGAAGAGCTTCACCCAAGGAACATCCCTGCAAAATTTCAGCTTGATTGGCCAAATGGTTTAGGAGAAGAAATTTTTTAAAGATATTTAAAGAATTACTAAAGATTCCCATTTTCATATGCCGCTGCAACCAGAGTTTTTGACGGAATTAAATTCTTTTAACAACTTTTGAAGAACTTCACCCAAGGAACATCCCTGCAAAGTTTCAGCTTGATTGGCCTACTGGTTTAGGAGAAGAAGATTTTTAAAGAAATTGTGGATGGACGGACAGACGGACAGACGGACAGACGGACAGACGGACGGACGGACGACGGACAACGACCGATCACAATAGCTCACCTCGCACTTTGTGCTCAGGTGAGCTAAAAAAACCTGGTTGAGAACCATATGATTAAGCTCTACATAAAATATAAATGCCTTTGGCCTTGTAGTCTGTTAAAAAAAAGACAACAAAGATTTTCTAAAATTTCCCATTTTCATATGCCGCAGTTACAAGAGTTCACAGAATTAAAATCTTTTAACAACTTTTGAAGAGCTTCACCTAAAAAACATCCCTGCAAAGTTTTAGCTTGATTGGCCTACTGGTTTAGGAGGAGAAAATTTTTAAAGATTTTTACAGATTTACTAAAGATTCCCATTTTCACATGCCGCGGCAACCAAAGTTTTTGACGGAATTAAATTCTTTTAACAACTTTTGTAGAACTTCATCCAAGGAACATCTCTGCAAAGTTTCAGCTTGATTGACCTACTGGTTTAGGAGGAGAAAATTTTTAAAGATTTTTACAGATTTACTAAAGCTTCCCGTTTTCACATGCCGCAGCAACCAGAGTTTTTGCAAAAGTAATTCTTGAAACAACTTTTGTAGAACTTCATCCAAGGAACATCCCTGCTAAGTTTCAGCTTGATTGGCCTACTGGTTTAGGAGGAGAAAATTTTTTAAAGATTTTTACAGATTTATATAAGATTCCCATTTTCACATGCCGCGGCAACCAAAGTTTTTGACAGAATTAAATTCTTTTAACAACTTTTGTAGAACTTCACCCAAGGAACATCTCTGCAAAGTTTCAGCTTGATTGACCTACTGGTTTAGGAGGAGAAAATTTTTAAAGATTTTTACAGATTTATATAAGATTCCCATTTTCACATGCCGCGGCAACCAAAGTTTTTGACGGAATTAAATTCTTTTAACAACTTTTGTAGAACTTCACCCAAGGAACATCTCTGCAAAGTTTCAGCTTGATTGACCTACTGGTTTAGGAGGAGAAAATTTTTAAAGATTTTTACAGATTTACTAAAGATTCCCATTTTCACATGCCGCGGCAACCAGAGTTTTTGACGAAATTAAATTCTTTAAACAACTTTTGTAGAACTTCATCCAAGGAACATCCCTGCTAAGTTTCAGCTTGATTGGCCTACTGGTTTAGGAGGAGAAAATTTTTTAAAGATTTTTACAGATTTATTCAAGATTCCCATTTTCACATGCCGCGGCAACCAAAGTTTTTGACGGAATTAAATTCTTTTAACAACTTTTGTAGAACTTCACCCAAGGAACATCTCTGCAAAGTTTCAGCTTGATTGACCTACTGGTTTAGGAGGAGAAGATTTTTAAAGATTTTTACAGATTTACTAAAGATTCCCATTTTCACATGCCGCGGCAACCAGAGTTTTTGACGGAATTAAATTCTTTTAACAACTTTTGCAGAACTTCACCCAAGGAACATCCCTGCAAAGTTTCAGGTTGATTGGCCTGGTGGTTTAGGAGGAGAAGATTTTTAAAGAAATTGTGGACGGACGGACAGACGGACAGACGGACAGACGGACAGACGGACGGACGGACGACGGACAACGACCGATCACAAAAGCTCACCTCGCACTTTGTGCTCAGGTGAGCTAAAAAATAAAGGGCAATAACTCCAAAATTATGCAAGCAAGAGTTGTGGTTCTTGTGCTCTGCACTTCTCCTCTATGAAGTTTCAAGTTGATAGCTATTATACTTTCAGAGATATGCCACAGACAATTTCAGGACGGACGGAAGGACGGAAGTACGGATGGACGGACAATGGCAAATCTACATAGTACTTCATTTACTTCAGTCCCCAGACTATTGTTATAACCAGAGTTTATTATATATAGCTTTCAGTCAAATAAGGAATAATGGAGGACAGAAGGTGTACAAAACAAAGCCTATATTTTCAAATCCTGTCTCCAGCATCTTTCAATGAAAGCCCTGCTCATTAAATGCTATAGAATTTCATCTAAAAGGGACAAAAGATACTGAAGACATCATCATTGCCATGCAAATCACATGCTAAAATACATTCCTTTAGCAATGTTGTCTGAAAATAATCACAATTATTTTGTCTCTCTTTTGCATTTTAGAAATATTAATTGATTGAATGGGATTTAATGCCACTTTTGACAGTATTTCAGTCATATGGTGTTTGCTGGAGCACCTAACCATGGATTCCGGGTATTTCTGATACCAGTACTACCACTAAATCCTTTCCTAGCCTCCAGCTGCTCATCCCACTTAGGTTTACATTTATCCATCCATTGGTGGGAGACAAGTAAGGTAAAGGATATTTACCACGACCAGGGTTCAAACCCGGTACCCCTTGACTAGGAGTCCTACACGCTACCACTGGACTATGGCTGGGGCTTCATTTAAAAAGTAGAATAATTAGATCCCTATAGCTTTCATTTAGTGATCAACAAAAGCTATTGCCACAAAGTTCATTCAAATTATTAAAAAAAACCCCAAAAAACGACCAATTGTTTGCCCCGCCCACCTACTTCTTTGGCCATGCCAATCGTCTCAGACAGGAAGCCCCACTTAGATTTTTAATGGAGTTATTTTGCAAAGTTTATGTAGCATGCAACAAAGAAGTAGAATAGTAGGTTTGCAACTTCAACATCATAATAACAGCTTGAATAAGCTGTATTTACAAAGTTTAAGTCGCCAAACCAATATGAAGTTTAAGCCATTCCTACACAAAGACGCTTTTGGACGCCCTTCAAGAAAAACATTTGGGAAAACATTGTGTCAAATGAAGATATTACTTGTGACAAGCAATTTTTTTCATTTAACACAATGTTTTCTACACAGAAAGTTGAAAAAATCTAAAATTCCATAACTTTAAAATTGTCTTCTGCGACTCTTTTCAATTTGGATCAGTCTAAAATGTTGTTGTGTGGGAATGGGTTAACAAGATGGCAAATTGTCACAAAATACGCCCATAATATTGCTGGTTGTTGACTGGGGAAGGGGATTAAAATTTAAGTCCAATTTCAAGAAAGAGTAACAATTCTCAATGATAACTTATGGTTCTGGTGTTTCTTCTGGTTATCATGAGGTTTTGAAAACGATAGGCTGTTACACTATATGAGATTTGAAAAAAAGATATCTTCCTTGATGATATCTATCCACCTATAAAGTTTCATGATGATAGCTGTTATACTTTCAGAGATATGCTCCAGACAAAATCTAACAAAGGGGAATAACTCAAATAATAGGCAAAGAAGAGTTATGGTTCTTGTACACTGCACTTCCCCTTGATGATATCTATCCACCCATACAGCTTCATGATCATAGCTATTATACTTTCAAAGTTATGCTCCGGACAAAATCCAAGTATGAAAAACAACAAAGGGGAATAATTAAAAAAATAAGCTAGGTAGAGTTATGGTTCTTGTGCACTGCACTCTGTAATCATGAGAGGAATATAACTGCCAAGTTTCAAGTCAATTCGATATAAGGTAACAGAGTTATGCTCTGGGCAAAGAAATGGACACCGCCGGACATCGGAGGCCATGGGTGATCCCATAATACGTTCTGTCTTTGACGGGCGTATAACAAAAAAGGCAGCCAAGTGTGGAGTTCAAACCTCATTTCTGGTCTAAATGAATGATATCAATGGTAAACCGGTTATTTGATTGACAGCCGCGATTGGTCTATTCGTTCTTACACATGAACAAACAATCTTCTATATCCTCTAAATAGTGAGTGTCCATCTAAATAGCTCCTATAATATCTTCTATCCAAACTCTGCTGAGAAAGTGTCTTAAACAAGCAAAGAGATCAATTACCACAACCAGAATCAAGTTTGCCTGAAGGAATGCTTAATTGCCATGTATAAATGACATCAATTTCCGTTACTACTTTAGTTGCAAAATGAACACTCCACTAATTGCAGAGAAATCATGATCAAATCAGATAGAATGAGGATTCTCATTATTCCAAATTTCAGTAAATACTAAACTACTCTTAACTCTTAACCAAATTTCTAAGTCTTGGTCTTGTAGTGATTTCAAGTAAAGACGAGAAATAGAAGTCACATAACACATTTAAGGGATCATTGGTAGCACAATCTTACTCCACTGACCACTCTTAATGACTCTGACAGGAGGTTTGACTCTGATATTGAACAGGGTTATTTTGTAAAATATATGACAAGTAATATGTAACAAACAAGAGGGCCATTGGCCCTAAAGTGCTCACCTGAGTCGATAAATACTGAAGTAATCAAAGTGCCAATGACCTTGTGAATTCGCCCAAGTCACCAATTATAGAAATCTTGTATAAGAAATCAGAAACTAAAAGACATTCTTACAAAGATTCAGGATTTTTTGCCAGAAAAGTAGCACGTACATTGCAAGGAAGATTTGGCTTAATGAACTAGATAGTAAATTAAAGTATGATGGGTGCGGGATTGGTTGTTTTTTTAAGATTTCTTATTATGTTTCTATGTAAAAAAAAGGGTCCACCTTTGCCGAGTCCAGATATGTCCCAAGGGTCAACACATGAAAAATCTTTTAGAGGTTCATTAGGAGGTTCTCCATATCAAATTATTACATAGATGCTGTAGGCTTTCTCATTTCAGAGAAAAAGATTTTTTCCTTCTTTGTTTCTATGATAAAATAGGGTGTGGTCGGGCAGAGTCCAAATATAATCCAAAAGGTATTGAATGAACTAACTCTGTACAGATTCACTTGGAGATTCTAGATCCCAAGTATTTATACTCTAGGGTTTCTGAGGAGAAGATTTCTTATTGAAGTTTTCCTGTGTTTCTATGTTAAAATAAAATATTTCTTTAACAAACTTGATGGAGGTCCCCTTTTCTGGTATTGGAGACTAAGAATTTTTGAGTTTTCCTTCTTTGTTTCTCTGTTAAAATAGGGTGTGCCTGGGCACAAAATGGTATCTATGAACAAACTCTGCACTGAGGTCCCCTATAAGATGCTGCATACCAAATATCAATGTTCCAGGCTTTCCCATTTCAGAGAAAAGGATTTTTAAAATCTAAATTTAACTTCTTTGTTTCGATGTAAAATGGGATGCACCTTAACGGAGACCAAATATGACCCAAAGGCTATCACAATAACAAATTCTACACAGGTTCACTTGGAGATTCTAGATATCAAATATCTATATTCTCAGTCTTCAGGTTTCTGAGAAGATGATTTTCAAAGTTTCCCTTTCTGTGTTTCTGTTAAAAGATGTTCTCTAGTATTAATTCGAGACTTACTTACAAAGTACAGGATTTATCCTTTTCCTAGCAATCACTTGTATTAATAAACCTGAGATATAATGTAATAGAAAACATGGTTGGAAAAGTGGAAATTGCTTGATAAGTAATTTCTCACAGATTTGTATTCTATATGACAATAACATTACCAATTACATCAAACCAAATTTTATTTGCAATCTGAAATCTTTTTGGATTTCAACAAGTCTAAAAATCTATCATACATAAAAGCGTTAAAGCTGATTACTCACTGGAAATCGGATTTCCTCTTCTAAAATCCTTTTACCAATAACCTGTAAAAGACAGAAAAAAATCTTTACGGCTTCAAAAATTATACTAATATTTTTGTCATGACTAAGTTATTGACTGAATATAAAATGCTTATATTACTTTAAATGAAATAAAAAAGAAAAGAATCGAGCTTCTAATGTTGTAACCAATACTATTCATGTTTCTTAGTAAAAGATATTCAGCTAAATCACAAGATTTTAGACAGGTCAATTTATGGAAAGAATTTGCAGACAGCAATTTTAAAGTCAAGATTTATTTTTGGTCTTTCAAGGAAGAAAGCATCATGGGAAATAGGGAAATTGCATATTACATGCCATTTCTTCAATTTCTACGATATTCTCCAGTGCTTTCTTGATGGTAATGAAAGAGTCAACATTATGTTGGAAAGGTTAAAAGTCAGCATAAATTACAACAATTGGTGCTAACTCTAGTAATTGAAAGAAAAAGTTATAGCTGAACTTTATTTATGTGGATTGTTAGTGTACAAAAGGTATAATCAAACTCAAAGCTTAATGATTGTCATTCAAGATTTTGTTCAGTTACCAACAATAAGGTCAACAAAGAGTGTGTAATGCCCTCAGTTAATAAAATAAGAGAAACATTTGACATTTATTAAAATCCATATCAGTTATATTTTTCTTTTTATATGTGTAAAATCCTGCACACAACTACAAGGAGAATGGAGACATGCTGAGTGTTGTGTTTCCTTGCTTTGTAATGCAGTGCGGGGAGGGTTACTGAGGGGAGTGTACCTCGACATAAACTGACTGACCACAGCTGTTTTTCGTTTCGCATTAAGAATGAATTTTTAAGAATGCTGGATTAATGTCGTTACCTGTTTGTGATAACAAACACAAAATACTGCTTAGAGCAGTTGAAATTGTTTTTATGGTTTTCATTTTACATTTTGTCTATCTTTTAAAATGCTGACAAAGACATAATAATATGACACAATGTAGATGTGCCTGTTGTTGAGAGGTAGGACATTTGTTTTGCATTCAAAAGGTCCAACAAAATCCAGCTGCAGTCAGTAGCACAGTTGGTAGCGCACAAGACTTCTAATCTACAATCATGGGATGTCATGGGTTCGATCCCTGGTTGGGGCATATCTCCTTTCCGACATTTGTCTCCCACCTATTGGTGGTTAATCGTAAACCTAAGTAGATCATAGCAGCTGAAATAAGGAAAGGATGTAGTGGTAGTACTGGTGTGAGAAATACCAAGAATACATTGTTAGGTGCTTCAGCCGGGGCAATATGACTGAAATACTGTTAAAAGTGGTATTAAACCTGATTCAATCGATCAACCGACAAAATTCTATTTCAAGGGGATGCAATCCGTCTTGGGTCTTTTGTTTGTACAGTCATTTGGTGTGAGAACTGGTAATTTTCTACATACAAAAGATAGGAGGAATTTGTGTATAAAAGTAAAAAAACTTCCTGTTCAATGTAAAATATTTTACCCTTGTCATGCTGAACCCGGACTATTCCTACTTTGGCAGAAGGTATAGACTAAGATCAGCCTGCACATACATGTATGTGCAGTCTGATCTTGGTCTAAACCACCTGTCTGAAATTTTATATTTTTTAAATGAAAATGGAATTGGTAAACAATAAATAATGACCAACACTATCAGGCCTTCCAGTACTCTTAACCCTTTGATTTTAATGCAATTCTGAATAAATAATTATTCAGCATGACAAAGGTTGACTGGGTTTTTAGCCGATATCAAAAGACAAAAATTTTAACTTGTCCAAACTGAAAGAAGTTGTAGTTGACATTCAAAAATTCTTTGTTTTACAGAGTAAAAAGCATTGTGGGCTGTGATGAAGTTGCATGTTACAAGGAAAGTATTCATTTTCCACACTATTTTTCAAGTTATTTACTTAATTTGTTAAATAGGCATCCTAGAAAGCTGGCAGAGAACGAAGGGAATGAGAGACACCATGTGATGGTAGATAATGACAAGCTCGATTGCAGTGAGCAGAAATAAGAAATCAATAGCAAGACATTTGAACAATTAGATGTTAACAGTTGCTGATGGTCAAAAACAGCTGACATCCTTGGGCTAGGATTTCTCTAAATTATTTGATTATGTATCTCTCTCTTAACATATTATTTTCCCATTATGATGTATCAAAGAATGTTACAAATAGGTTTGCCTAACAGTATCTGTTTAAAGAGAAATAACACATAATGAAAATACAGCAGATTTTACATGAAACAGTAAGGAAAATAGTACAGATTTTACATGAAACAGTTATTGCAATAAACAGAAGACATTGAATGAACAGCCATAAATTGAAAATCGATCAATTAGTAGAAAAGAAAATATTGTAGAAAAAGAAGAAATTGCCTGTTACAGACAATTTCCTCTTTTTCTACTTTTTTTCTCAATTATCTCAATTTTCTCAATTATAAAATCACAAGGACATAAAAACCAGGGATTGACAGAAAAGGTTAAAAGAGTTACTATACTTTGACTTTGATAAACCTGTATCTATTAACACAAATTTGATATTCTGTTTAAGATTGACAAGATGTTATTGATAAATCAATGATATTCTTGATATCTACATCCGATAAAAATGTAAGCTCACTTCTAAGATGACATCATATCATGTGTCATTTTCACATTAACAAAATGGCCTTACCATAAACTTTAGCTCATGTACACATCTATTACACAGGTGTAATATCACCCATGTCATATCATAACAATTAAACCAGCTTATATCACAATGAAAAAGCCAAAAAAATACATAATCAAAAATCCAGGACAACCTTCCTAAATGATGGATTAATGTACAAAAACAGTCAGTTTTTGTGAATCATAAACATAGTTTGTAAAAGACAAAAATCAAATTTGTCATTTAGGCAGTTTTTCCTGGATAACATAAATACATCCATTCCTAAACCTTCTGAAATAATTGAAGCTTTAGGCATGAATGAAATTCTCAATCACTGAATGCTTCCTACAACAACTGACAAGACTTCATGCTGAGGTTACTTCAGTGCACTGGAAAGTAATTCCTAATTAAGTCTTTATACAATAAAATTCCCAGAGAGTCCTAATGTCAATGATTAGCGAAGCTCATTATAAGAAAGGAAAGGACCAGGGTCTTGTTATTATAACTGTACTCTAGACCATATCACATAAGAAGCATTTTGTCACTGGCCTAAAGCCTTTTTCAACAAAGATCCATTTGTTCTAAAAAACACAAAACTAGAGGCCATTAAACACATGTATTGCTCCACAGGCCTGAATGTAACTTATTAAGCAAATGGTGTATTCTTGAATTCAATTAAAACTTAATCATCTTTGACATATATCTGGAAATAAATCTAGTTACTGATATCTTTGAAATAGTTCTGGAGAAGATTTTCAAATTTTTCATTGTTTTACAAAAGTCAAGTTATGAAAAATTCATTTACTAAGAGAGATAAGTTGGATTTTTTTCTCTGTATACCATATATGGACACAGTAACAACCACAAAAGCCACATTTTTCTACTGATCCAAGTTATAAAAGATGAAAGAATCTGACAAAGAGTCAACTGAAGAACATTCCTGTGAAATTTGGTTAAAATCCATCACCCGGTTTCTTTGAAGGATTTTTTTTAACGTTTTCAATATATACAATAAATGGAAATTAACCCTACCCAAAGGAAAAAACAATTTGATCATCCAATCAAATTTATTGGTTGAAATCAAAGTACTAGTTCTTGATTGATTTTTTTTTTATTTATTTATTTTTTAAGTTTTCACTATAAATCATACATGGAAATTAGCAAAATCGATTAAAGCCATGTTTTTCAATATTCTATCAAAAATCTTTTAAATAACTTGATAAATGGTCACCCAAGGATCATTCCTGTGAAATTGGGTTGAAATCCATCAAGTGGTTTCTGAGAAGATTATCAAAGCTTATAACTACATATGGAAATTAGCCCCCATCAATTAAAGCCCTGATTTTCATCTGATAAAAGTTCTTCAATGGAATCTGATAAATGGTCACCCAAGGATAATTCCTGTGAAATTGGATTGAAATCAAACTACTGGTTTACAAGAATAAGATTTTTGAAGCTTTCACCATATATGGAAATTTTAAGCCACTGCTAAACAGTCATCCAAGGATCATTTCTGTGAAATTTGATAGAAATCAATGAACTGGTTTCCGAGAAGGATATGGAAATTAGCCCTGGGGCCCATTAAAGCTATATGTTTCATCCAATCAAAATTGTTTGAAGGAAACTGATAAACAGTCATCTAAGGGTTAATTGTATGTAATTTGATTGAAATCATTTGACTGGTTGCTGAGAAGAAGGTTTTCAATGCTTAGAGCCATATATGGTAATTAGCCCCTCCAATTTAAGCCATATTTTTCATCCGATAAAATTCTTTGAAGTAATCTGATAAAGGTTTATCCAAGGAGTAACTTCCTGTAAAATTCAGTTGAATACTATTGACTAGTTTCCAAGAAGAAGATTTTCAAAGCTTTTACCATATATGGAAATTAGCTCTGCCTATTAAAGCTATGTTTTTCATCCAATCAAACTTCTTTGAAGAAATCTGATTAAGGGTCAGCCAAGGATCGTTTCTGTGAAATTTGGTTTAGTTCTGCTCAGTACTCTCTGAGGGGAAGATTTTTAAAGTTGAATTAGTCATGCCCATTAAAGCCATGTTATTCATCCTAACAAAATTCTTTGAAGGAATCTGATAAAAGGTCACCCAAGGTTCATTTCTGTGAAATTTAGTTGAATTCTGTTCTGTGCTTTCTGAGGAGAAGATTTTTAAAGTAAAAAGTTAAGGATGGGGGAATGGACAGAGAGTCGACACATGATGGACAACACGCCATGAGAATAGCCCCCATTGCTTTCAGTGTTAAATGACAATAGACCATTATAATCCAAATAAAATATGCCTATCAATGTTTTATAATCAGTGCACTTATGAAATTTGCATTCAAATCTATTCAGTAGTTAAGAGAAAATGATTAGAAAATATTCTTAAACAAAGGGCTACAACTCCAATAAAATTCAATGTGCACATCTTACTTGATACTGAGCAATGGTGTGAATTTTGAATCAAATCCAACCAGTAGTTTAGAAGAAAACTAGGGGAAAAGAAAAGGCTATTGACGTACCAAAGAGCCAACCAACTAACCAATCAACAAGCTGACTCCTATATACCAACCAGACTTAGTTTTGGTAGCTATAAAGAATATAAAATCTTAACCCTAATCATGCTGATCCCAGTGTATTCCTGCTATGACAATGGATTTGGCAGGTGCATAGACTTAGATCAGGCTGCACAGACATGCAGTCTGATCTTAGCCTTCACTACCTGCTCATTCTTGTTGTTTTGAGAAATCTTTAAATGTAAGATTGATCTAATCATGTCAAAGTTTTCAAATACTGTGAAGAGGAAAAATATTCAGCATGACAAGGGTTAACATCTATCCCTAAACCATACTAAACTGGACTATCACTGAAAGTGAATTATATCCGAAAAGGGCTCCATGTCACAGACAAAAACATACATTCACAGACAAATCTTTATCTAAACCTCCTGCCAAAACAGAAATATTCTGGGTTCAGCATGACAAGGATTAATTCAAAGTTAACATGGTAGATTTCTATTCTTGGTCCCCAGGTGTAAGGAAATGCTGTTTTTGTTCAGATAAACAAAGCTTTTGCCTATGAAAATGTTGATGTGTTTTTAATGTGACATCTTCTCAATAAAATGGTGGTATAGAAAGTTCTTGCACAAAAAGAGATACAGATAACAAAATGTCCCTATCTATTATGAACAATACTATTCAGAATCTTATCCACTATCAGACAATAAACCTGTCATATTTTCAAAAGTATGGTAAGAGTAAAAATAACTGTTTGTGATTTGTCTACCCTCTACCAAACAATTATGCTTTTTGGCACCTAAAGGAATAGGGTTGAAAAAGGAAAAATTACTAGTAAAAAGCATTTTCTCCTTTTCTCACAATATTTTCTTCCATATTTTGCACCTATTTTCTAATTTTAGCTCCATTTGAAATGTTGTCTAGATTGATTGAATGAGGTTTAACACCATTTTAAACAGCGTTCCAATCATATCGAGGCAGTTAGAGCACCCAACAATATATTCCTAATATTTCTCACAGAAGTACTACCACAACATCCTTTAAATTCTGAGCCTCCTGCTTCTCATCTTCCATAAGTTTACTATTATCCATCCATTTGTAGGAGACAGACATTGGTAAGGATATTCAGTGTGGCTGGGGATTGTCATTGAAACTGAAACTATCTGTAGAGTATATTATTCTAACCAGTGTTCTTCAAAAAAGTTGATTTTGACAGGAGCAAAAGAACTGCTGGCTTATACAAGACCATGAAGACATGTGAAATGCATCAGGAAACAAAATCAATAGCTAAACATTGTATTTGCTGTCAGAAATTTTCAATACATCATGTTTTTCCTCTACAAACATGCTACAATATAGACAGTAAAATTTAAGAGAGAAAAGCAAAGAAGAGTACAGTGTCATTATTTAGATGAACTTACTTGAAAAGACAAGCTGTGGTTGGTGAAAATGGCAGAAAATTCCAACTCATAACAGTGAAAAGCATTGAATACTGGTAATTAAGTATGATCAGACCAACTTGAATAAAACAAGAGCCGTCGGAGACGGATTATGCTCCCCAAATAAGGCCTTTGTCACAGAACTATATGCCATTATTGGACAAAAAACTTTTTATTGAATGCAACTATAGTTTGAGAGATCAGTTCACAAGAAATTTGGAAGTTTGACAAACATTGAAGGAAGCTGTTTGGCTTCACAGACCTGATTCTAGTAAAATTCAATATCATTATATGGTAAAGGGTTAAATATTTACCTTCACTATCCAAGTTATCAATGAAAGATGTCTCCATACAAAAAATGAAGACTCTAACTTGAGTAGTCTTGCAGAAACAATAGACTGATTTATTTTAGAATAGGATATAAACTAAATGTAAAGCTACATGGCATTAAGCCCCCTTTTAGCATGGTAAGGCTCATTGGGTCAAAAATTGAAATAAAAATTACCTAGGGCTTCTAATGAACAAACTTTAAGTAAAGTAACAAGAAATTTTGGCAATATGTAAAGGAGGAATATTTGAAAATTAATGACCTTGACAATTTGACCTTGACCAATGACCTTGAACTTAGTACCAACAAAAAGTCCATGTCATAAGCAATGCACATGTAAAATATTAAGGCTATATCACTTACCATTGTTTACTTATGGGAGATGATAAAGTTAAAATTTTCGAAATTTTGACATTGAGAAATGACCATGACCTTGACAGATGACCTTGAACCTCATACCAACAGAAAGTTCATGTCATAAGCAATGCACATGTAAAATATAAAGAGTGTGTCACTTACCATTGTAAACTTATTGACAAGGTTAAAGTTAAATATAAGACCTTGAACTTAAAGTTAAAGTTAAATATAAGACCTTGAACTTGACAGATGGCCTTGAACTTTGTACCAACAGAAAGTCCATGTCATAAGCAATGCACATGTAAATATGAAGGTTATATCACTTACCATTGTATATTTATGGGCTCTGTTAAAGGTTTGTTTTTTTTTTGAAATTTTGACCTTGGGAAATAACCTTGACCTTGACAGATGACCTTGAACTTAATTCCAACAGAAAGATAATGTCATTAGCAATGCACATGTGAAATATGAAGGCTATATTACTAACCATTGGAAACTTATAGACAATATTAAAGTTAAAATTTTCAAATTTTGACCTTGAGAAATGACCTTGAACTTGACAGATGACTTCGAACTTAGTACCAACAGAAAGTCCATGTCAAAAGCAATGCACATGTAAATTATGAAGGCTATATCACTTACCATTGTATCATTAAGGGCTCTGTTAAATTTATTTTTTTAAATTTTGACATTGAGAAATGACCTTGACCTTGACAGATGACCTTAACCTTATTTCCAACAGAAAGGTCATGTCATTAACAATGCACATGTGAAATATGAAGGCTATATTACTAACCATTGAAAACTTTTAGACAATATTAGTCAAAAATTATCAAATTTTGACCTTGAGAAACAACCTTGAACTTGACAGATGACCTTGAACTTAGTACCAACAGAAAGTCCATGTCAAAAGCAATGCACATGTAAAATATGAAGGCTATATCACTTACCATTGTATACTTATGGGCTCTGTTAAAGTTAATTTTTTTGTAATTTTGAACTTGAGAAATGACCTTAACCTTGACAGATGACCTTGAACTTAATTCCAACAGAAAGGTCATGTCATTAGCAATGCACTTGTTAAATATGAAGGCTATATTACTAACCATTGAAAACTTATTGACAATGTTAAAGTTAAAATTTTCAAATTTTGACCTTGAGAAATGACCTTGAACTTGACATGACTTTGAACATAGTACAAACAGAAAGTCCATGTCAAAAGCAATGCACATGTAAAATATGAAGGCTATATCACTCACCATTGTATACTTATGGGCTCTGTTAAAGTTATTTTTTTTTTTGAAATTTTGACCTTGAGAAATGACCTTGACCTTGAATGATGACCTTGAACTTGGTTCTAACAGAAAGGGTTTGTCACAAGCAATGCACATGTAAAATATGAAGGCTATATCACTTACCATTGTATACTTATGGGCTCTGTTAGTTAATTTTTTTGAAATTTTGACCTTGAGAAATGATCTTGACCTTGAATGATGACCTTGAACTTGTTTCCAACAGAAAGGGTTTGTCACAAGCAATGCACATGTGAAATATGAAGACTTCATCTGTAACCAATCAAAAGTTATTCCCAATTTTATTTTTTGCGCGGAAAAAGACAGTTAACGTAAAGGAAATAACATTAAGGCCCTTTTTCCTATGATGCATTTTTTTAAACGAAAATTCCTGTTAGTTTAAGGTCAAGGAGATCTGATTTGCTACTCAAATATGAAATTTCATGAAATTCTAATAATTAGTCTTGGAGAAATTGGCAAAAAACTAGTTTTTATATAAAGGCCCCTTTTTCCATGACGCAGCCTTGAAATAAGAAAAATCAAAAAAAGGGTCTTGGAAATTTCCTAGGAAGATTATATATGAAGTTTCGTCCAATTAGGCCCAGGGGTTTGTGAGATATGACTTCAGACGGACAGCCGGATGGAAGGACGGACGGACACACAGGCCGGCGACTATATGCCCCCCCCCCCCCCCCCCCCGGAAATTTTTTCGAGGAGCATAAAAAAAAAAAACTCTCTACTTTTTTGCTAAATTTCTTGCTGAGTTTCTAGATGTCAATCTTTTCTCTACCTTATCCAATTTCCACAAGACAAAATTTTAGACTGGTCCAAATTCAATGATGTTACAGAAAGAGTGAGTTAAAATTCTAACCTTTAGATTGTAACAAGGAGAACATTACTCAGGAGTTATTTCCGTTGGATAGAACATCACCATATCTAAATGAATGCTTTTCACATCAATGCAGAAAACATCTTAGCCCTTGTCATGCTGAATAAAACTCTTGTCATAATTGCATTGGAACCACAAGTTGTAGGTTAATATTTCTTTTGACAATTTATGTTAAAAACTACTCAAGCTTAATTGGGACAGACAGGTGGTTTAGACTAAGATCAGACTGCACATATGTGCAGGCTGATCTTTGTCTATACCTCCTGCCAAAAAAGGAATATTCTAGGTTCAGCATGACAAGGGTTAAATATCAAGAGAGATAACAAAAAGGTTAAAGGTTAATTTGCCAACAATAAGACAAACTTTAATAGCAGTGCCTTGCCAACAACAAAAGGTGACGTCCTTGAGTAGCTTGACTTTCTTTTCCAAAATTAGCCAAGCTAATTGATAATAAATATAATTGTTACACAATCCCTAGTAGAATTTTCTAACTTAATGCAATGAAAGCAATAAACACAAAAATAGATTGAATTGTTTGAAGAATTGTTCTTGCATAACGATTCAAAAGCTATAAATCATTATTCTAATTCTTAAATCAAGATGCAGCAGCTAAATTGGTGGTCTAGTTAATTTGCTGTCCTACAGGATTCCTGTACATAAACAATTTCCCCTGGTATGGTTCCCATCATGTTTGATTTATCCATGTGTCATAAATATTGACTGACTCTTCCACAGCAAGTCCCCTGTCAGTTTACAATTACCATCCAAACTATCAAACAATATAACCCACTTGTTGCAATAGCATAAGTTTTATTTAACCCTTTAAATAAAATCTGTCCAAAATTGAAGGTAAAGCAGAGGAAAAATTAATTTGGGTTTAATTTGAAAAACAAGAGGGCTATTGGCCCTAGAGCATTTACCTGAGATAAAGCTCAGGAGTATTAAACACAGGGTAATTATCATATAGAGTCAGCAGTCGAAAATCCAATTTGATACATGATTCTTTGACTTGTTGTAAAAGATTTTTTTCTTTGTTTATATATAAGTTGATGAGTTCCGTGTTCTTCTGAGTCCGAAAATACATTTAACATTTCCCTCTTAATTTCTATGTAAACATGAAGGGTCAAAGTATGACTAATATAAAAACATTTTGTAAAACGTTTGCTTTAAGAGTCAACATACCCATTATCAATGTTCTGAAGTTTCTGGTTTTGGAGGAGAAGATTTCCTTCTTTCTTTTCAATATAAAATAGTGTGCGGGATGAGTTTTTAAGATTTTCTTCTATGTTCCTATATACAACAAGAGGACCATGATGGTCCTAGATAGCTCACCTGAACTGTCCGCTAGTAAAAAACAATGCAACTAGAGACAAATAACTTTAATAAGTTTTATGAAAATTGAGGCAAAACTGTGACTTCTATATTGTAAACAAAGAAATTGTCATCATGTCCCCTTTTCCTGTGTAACCCTTAAGAAGGTTCTCATAATCAATAGGCTTCATCTTTATGACCTAACAAGTATCCTGACCAAATAACATGATGATTGAGCCAAAATTATGACCTCTAGAGCATTAACAAAGAAATTGTCATTAAGGCCCCTTTTCCCGTGTTTTCCAAAATTACCTTCCTATAATCAATAAGGTTCATCCATGTGACTAAACAATTATTTTGGCCAATTTTCATGAAAATTGAGCCAAAATTGTGATCTCTAGAGTGTAAACGAAGAAATTGTTATTAAGGCCCCTTTTCCAGTGTTTTCCAATAGAACCTTCCCATAATCAATAAGCTTCATACTCATGCCCTAATAATTATTCTGGCCTTGTTTCATGAATATAGAGCCTGAATTGTGACCTCTAGACTTTAAACAAAGAAATTGTTATTAAGGCCCCTTTTCCTGTGTTTTAGGTAAGATCCTTCTAATAATCGATAGGCTTCATCTCTATGACCTAATAATTATTCTGGCAAAGTTTCATGAAGATAGAGCCATATTTGTGGCCTCTAGAGTGTAAACAAAGACATTAAGGCCCCATTTCCTGTGTTTTCCAATAGAATCCTCCAATAATCGATGGGGTTCATCCTCAAGATCAACAATTATTCTGACCAAGTTTCATGAAGATTGAGCCAAACTTGTGGCCTCTAGAGTGTAAACAAAGAAATTGTCATGAAGGACCCTTTTCCTGTGTTTTCTGTACGATCCTTCTAATAATCAATAAGGTTCATCTCTGTGACCTTATAATTATTCTGGCCTTGTTTCATGAATATAGAGCCTGAATTGTGGCCTCTAGAGTGTAAACAAAGAAATTGTCATTAAGGCCCCTTTTCCTGTGTTTTCCAATAGAATCCTCCAATAATTGATGGGGTTCATCCTTATGATCTAACAATTATTGTGACCAAGTTTCATGAAGATTGAGCCAAACTTGTGGCCTCTAGAGTGTAAACAAAGAAATTGTCATTTAGCACCCTTTTCCTGTGATTTCCAATAGAATCCTCCAATAATCAATAGGGTTAATCCTCATGATCAAACAATTATTCTGACCAAGTTTCATGAAAATTAAGCCAAAATTGTGGTCTCTAGAGGGTAAAAAAAGAAATTGTCATTAAGGCCCCTTTTCCTGTGTTGTCAGAAAGATCCTTCTAATAATCAATAGGGTTCATCTCTATGACCTAATAATTATTCTGACCAAGTTGGCCTCTAGAGTGTAAACACTTCAATTGTTGAAGCCGCACACCGCAGGACAGACGACAGACATTCAACGATAACAGAAGCTCACCATGAGCACTTTGTGCTCAGGTGAGCTAAAAATAGCATGCACCTTGGCAGAGCAAAAATATGTCTGAAGGTTCATCACATGAACAACCTTTTAGAGGTTCACCAGGATGTTCTACATAGCAAATATCAATGCTATGGGCTTTCTCATTTCAGAGAAGATTTTGAAAGTTTTCATTCTTTGTTTCTATTTTAAATATGGTGTGCCTGGGCAGAACCACAATAAGACCCAAAGGGTATGAAATGGGTTTCTGATTTCAGAGAAGAAGATTTTTATTGAAGTTTTACTTCTATGTTTCTATGTTAAAATAGGATAATTCTTTTAACAAACTTGATGGAGGTCCCCTATGAGATTATGCACACCAAATATCAATGTTCTAGGATTTCTTATTTAAGAGAAATAGATATTAGAAGTTTTCTTTCTTTGTTCAATGTAAAATGGAGAACGCCAAGGTAAAGCAAAAATATGACGCAAGGGGGATCATTTGAACAAACATGATAGATGTCACCTAGGAGCTACTACATACAAATATCAAAGCTGTCTTTTCAGTATATCAGTTTCAGTGAAGATTTTTTGAAGTTTACAGATAAATTGAATTAGTATCTGTGTGAAGAGTAAAGTGAAGACTCCAATCAGATTAAGCAGATGCACAGGATGGTCAGATTCTTTACTCTGTGCACATGTTAACTTGATGATTTCTATGTTGTGTCTGATTTAATTCCTGGTCATGAAATTTCAAGACAAAACTTTGATCTCCACTGATTAATAAATATCAAACAAGAGTAGCTTTGTATTTGGCAAATGCAACAGGTCACATGTCATAGATATATTTTAAGTTCAACGAGTGCAAACTGCCACTGGAGGCTTAACAACTAATCAGTAGAATGCATACATCATAAAAAGTACATTGTAGTTATGGTTTATTTTAAGAATATTACAAACTGTATTCAAATTGTAGTGCACTCTTTCAAAAGCATGCTATCAAACCAATTCTCATTCAATTCCGCTTTTTTAGAATCTCAAGAAAAAATGCTTTGGAAAACATTGCGAACATTGAAGAAATTGCTTGTAACAAGCAATTTCTTTAATGTCCACAATGTTTTCTTCCAAATACCACTATCTTGAAATTGTCGTCTGCAACTTCTTTCAGTTAGAACCAGTATAAGATTTTGACATGTTGTAATGGGTCAACTCCTAAGTTTCTTTAACCTAATTCATGTATCATAACCTTTGACAAAGAGGATAACTTAACAAAACCATACTTTGCTACCTTATAGTACTTTCAATTCTTTGATTAACATAATTTTTATGGTGGAAGGGAAATGGACCTGTTGAATATTTCTGATATTACATGGGTGACAAGTTACACTAGTGAATAATAAGTATGCAAATGAGCTGTGGCCTATGGTAATGTAATTGAGATACTGTGAGAATAATGTCATGATGCACATAATGAGCAAAAATTAAACAACATAATAAGTCAATAAACTCAAAGAATTTTATTGATGTATTGTAAACATTTATGTCATAAATGGTATATCAAATTTTTGGTGATTGAAAATGGCAAAGTCTTTATTCTTTTCTCTGCTTATTGTTTCCTTTTTATTAACCCTTGTCATGCTGACCTGAAATATTCCTGTTTTGGCAGGAGGAAATATATATAGACAAAGATCAGCCTGCACATAAGTGCAGTCTGATCTTGGTCTACACCTCCAGCTTGTCCCTTTTCAGCCAGAATTGTTTAAATAATCAATTTTCAAAGAAATTTTGACTTCATTAAGACCATCCAGTGCTTTCAGGCCTTTGATTTTAAAGCAATTCTGTATAAGATCTTTAATTCAGCAAGACCAGGGTTAAATTTGGCATTTCATGACCACTTGTTCAATATCCTCTATCTGTGAAAATTTCATCACAACCAATCACATATATGCAGCCAGAGTAGCTTTCAAAAGTAACTGTCTATAAAGCCCCCCTTTTCAATGACACAGCTTTATATCAAAATATGTTACATATGCAAAAAAAGTATATATAATGAAAACAAGAGGGCTGTTGGCCCTGGGGCGCTCACCTGAGATAAAGGCTCTCTTTCTTTCAACAGTCTAATTTCATGTTAAGGTTAGGATTATGAAACAAGTGGGCCACAATTACATATAAAGACTATGAACCTGGGCATCCAAAAGTCTAAATTACAAATTCCAAGGCATTAGTGCTGATTTGAAAGAAGGAAAAACCTTTTTCCATGGGTTATAATTTCAGAAATAAGAAAGAAGTCTGTGTACTGATGCTTCATGCCTATAATCCCCCCCCCCCCTGAGTCTGCCCCTGGAGACCCGAGGATCATGATTTTAGCTATTTTGTAAGAGATCAATATACTAATGCTTCAGGCCTTTGATTTTAAAGCAATTCTGTATAAGATCTTTAATTCAGCAAGACCAGGGTTAAATTTGGCATTTCATGACCACTTGTTCAATATCCTCTATCTGTGAAAATTTCATCACAACCAATCACATATATGCAGCCAGAGTAGCTTTCAAAAGTAACTGTCTATAAAGCCCCCCTTTTCAATGACACAGCTTTATATCAAAATATGTTACATATGCAAAAAAAGTATATATAATGAAAACAAGAGGGCTGTTGGCCCTGGGGCGCTCACCTGAGATAAAGGCTCTTTTTCTTTCAACAGTCTAATTTCATGTTAAGGTTAGGATTATGAAACAAGTGGGCCACAATTACATATAAAGACTATGAACCTGGGCATCCAAAAGTCTAAATTACAAATTCCAAGGCATAAGTGCTGATTTGAAAGAAGGAAAAACCTTTTTCCATGGGTTATAATTTCAGAAATAAGAAAGAAGTCTGTGTACTGATGCTTCATGCCTATAATCCCCCCCCCCCCTGAGTCTGCCCCTGGAGACCCGAGGATCATGATTTTAGCTATTTTGTAAGAGATCAATATACTAATGCTTCATGCAAAATATCAAGGCTCTACGCCTTCTGGGTCAGGAGGAGAAGATTTTTAAAGATTATTTTAAAATTTCACTTTTGTTGAAATTTGGTTCAAATTGGCCCAGTGGTTTGGGTGGAGTTGTCATTTAAAAAATCGTTCTTTATTTCCATATAACCCTCCCCCCCACCCCCCGGGGCTCTGCCCCTGGGGACCCGAGGATCATGATTTTAGCTATTTTGAAAGAGGTCAATATACTGATGCTTCATGCAAAATATCAAGGCTCTATGCCTTCTGGGTCAGAAGGAGAAGAAATTTTTAAAGATTATTTTAAAATTCTACTTTTGTTAATATGGCAACCAGAGTTTTTAACAGATTTCAATTCTTTTAGCTATTTTTGAAGGGGACCACCTAAGCAACATTTCTGCCAAATTTGGTTCAAATTGGCCATGTGGTTTGGGAGGAGATGTCATTTAAAAAATTGTTCTTTATTTCTATATAAACCCCCCCCAACATGGGGCTAGGCCCCTGGGGACCTGAGGATCATGATTTTAGCTATTTTGAAAGAGGTCAATATACTGATGCTTCCTGCAAAATATCAAGGCTCTACGCCTTCTGGGTCAGGAGGAGAAGATTTTTAAAGATTATTTTAAAATTTCACTTTTGTTGCCATGGCAACCAGAGTTTTTAATGGATTTCAATTCTTTTACCTATTTTTGAAGGGGACCACCTAAGGAACATTTCTGCCAAACTTGGTTCAAATTGGCCCAGTGGTTTGGGAGGAGATGTCGTTTAAAGAAATTGTTGACGGACGACACACGACGCATGACAGACGCACGCCAGACAAGGGGAACACAATAGCTCACTTGAGCACTACGTGCTCAGGTGAGCTAAAAAATTATGACACAACTTCATACAAATCTGAAATGTAAAATAATTTACATCAAAGATTTTCCACAAAATGTCCCACTTTGCACTGTAAGATGAATGTGTAAGGTCATATGATAAGGAACATTCTGTGAAAATTCCATCCAAATCAGTTAATTATTGTAATAACAAGATATTGACTGAAGGATGAATGGACAGATAGAGAAGATGATAACATGATATGTCAATCTACAGCTTTGTAGAAAAAAACTCTACTTCATATGACCATAATGAGATAATTAACCTACTAAAGCTAATTTAAGACCTGTCCAAAATGAACAAGATGTGTTTGTGAAACACTATGCCCCCGAAACGGGAATTCTTTGGAATGGGTAAAGGGTTAAACTTTTTACCTTGACCTTGATGAAATGACCTTCCCCAGTTGAACCTTGTTGAACCTTGTTGAGACCTATCTACATACCAAATATTAGCATTGTAACTTAATCAGGGTTGAAGCTAGAGGAAAATGTTTAGTTGGCAGGTTAAGTTTTGCAGACAGACAGACAGACGGACAGACAGATTGACAGACAGACACGGTAAAACATTATGCCCCGTTCTTATCGATGCGGGGGCATAAAAAGCTGAAAACAACAGTTTTAATATTGTCAAGTATTAGACCTGTCAGATAGGGAAGAAAGATATTTTGGGAAAATATTTTGTTCTAACATTTTAGATTGACTGCATGCATTGTGAATATAAATTATTCAAACCAATAAAGATGCAAATATGGATGCATAAAGTATTTCATACGAATATTCAAACCGACTTCAGATTATGGTAAAATAGCACTCACAAATTGATTCCAGATTTCAGAATTAAATCATTGAAGAACTTATTTCTGACAAATTTAGTTTTGAAGGTCTGTGCTAACAAAAAGGAAATAATACAGTAAAAACATGAAATATAAAATTCTTGAATCCTTAGAACAAAATATGTAAGGGAAAAGGAAAAAAGTTCTGAGGATCTTCTTTCTTCCCTTCAATGAGGTCTTATTTTACCTGACAGATGCAGGGAGGTGTATATATTTCAGACTGATATTGCATCTAATTTATCGAAAACAGGCCGATAGAGCTGATAAAATTTTTCATTGGTTAAAGTGTTCGTTGTCTATCCTGAAAGACAAAGATTTTAAAATTTCCATCCACTTAAAATTGTTGTAGCCACTTCTTTCAATTTTGACTAATCAACAATTTCATTGACTGGTAACCAGTTACAGTACATTGCTGAAGCTTCTTAACCAAATACCAGACAACAATATGATAGGCTGGTAAAAAAATAAAAGAAGTTTATGACAATTTCAAGTTGATGAAATTTATAATTTTTTCTCTGTCTTTCTATTTAGAAGATATTGTGGGAAATGAAGAAATTACTTGATATGAGCTATTTCTTCATTTTCCTCAATGTTATCTGAAGGTTTTGTCTTCATGGGTGTAAAAGAGCCAAATTAAATGATGGGTGTAAAACAGCCGTATTATGTTGGAACAAGCTAATTCCATGCCAAACTGAAAACTTTGAAATACTTTAAAAACAAGAAGACCATTGGCCTTAAAGCACTCACCATAGTTGTTGACTATAGAAGCAAAATAGCACGAGTGACCTTATCTTGCCCCAACAGACCTTTTACATAAGTCTTTTCTCAGAAATTAAACTGGAAATACACTCTTATCATGTTTCGAGATATCTATTCCAGAACCGTAATATCTACATAGCAATGATTGTTTTTAAAGGATCTGACTAAGTGACCTACTCTTTTGTCCCATGTGACCCAATATCCAACTTGACAGAGATATCACGGAGACAAACATTCCGACCAACTATCAAGACCTTTGAGACCGTGTAGCTGCTTGACTGAAAACAAGATTTTTCAGAATTTGACATAGTTTTTAATCCCAAGTGAACCAATTTTGAACATAACAGATATCAAGAAAACAAAAATTCTGACTAACTATCAAGACATTCAAGCCAAAAATGTGGCCTTTAAAGTGCATACAAGGTTTTTCTAAGATTTTAATTAGTGACATAGTTTTTAACCACCCATATGACCCAATTTTAAAACCTACCAAGCCATCATGTTGACAAACATTCTGACCAAACATCAAAACATTTGAGACAATAATGTGACCCCTAGAGTACACACAGGGTTTTTCTAACATGTGACCTAGTTTTTTTTACCACAGTTGGCCTTACATCTAACATGAACAAAAATTTGTGAAGACATATATTCTGACAAAAAATTGACATTGAGCTAAAATATCTGACCTCTTAAGAGTGCAAGGAAGATTTTTTTTACCTAATCTGACCCAATATCCAAACTGTCCAAGGTTTCACAGAGACAAAATTAATATTCCAACCATGTTTCAAAGGCATTTGAGCAAAAATTTCCCCTCTAGAGTGCACATAAGATGTTTACGAACAAGTGATGTCGGACAATGGATGCCAGACTCAGCATGATCACAAAAGCTTACCTTGAGCAGATTGGACTCAGATGAGCTGAAAACATGGCTTGCGTAATATTTTACCTGACAAAACAGTTCTTGTGTCTCTGGCACAACCAATAGTAAGAAAGCACATTCTGCTTGTGTCTGGTCTTCTAGCTGCAGGTAAAAGACAAATGGAATTTCAATTATTACAAGTAAATTGATGACTGGTTTTAAAACTACACCAACGCAAACATAATTTATAGTTTATACACTATCCCGTATGCCCCTTTTTCATGAAAACATAATATAAAAAACTCATACAAACAGACCTGATGTCATAAATGCTACATTAAAGTGAAAATTTTGGGAAAAGATAAAACAAATACCCTTTTAAGTGCGTGCAATTAAATGTTCTTGAATAAAATGTAGCATAAATCAACATGATTAAAATGTATCAATATTCACTGCAAAACTTTACATTTAAAATCTGATTCAGGCTGTTGCAGTTACAATGTTTTTATAACAAACAGACGAAACACAAACCCCTTAAAAGGAAGGTATTGGGAAACACGACACATGATTAGATCTACATGTCACATAAAACAGCTAAGGGTGGGGTGGCCAAATCAATATATTCATGTATAGAAATGCTGTCCAACAAGGACATATTCCATAAAAATGAAATAATATTAAAGAAACAAACACATGAGCATTTCCTATAACTTTCTCTTTTCAAAGGTTTACTGGAAGACTATTCTTAATTTCTAGATATTACATAGACACTTAGAACAATATCACAGTTAACTTAAATTAATGCTTTATGATAGATTATCAAAGTTTCATGTTAGATTATCACACTATTAAATTTCATGACATAGGCACCACTACTAATGCCAAAGCTGTTTAAGTGCTTTATAGTGGGTAAAACTTCTAAGTTGAAAAAAGGGGCATAATTCATTCAAAAATGCATGTAGAGTTATTCCATTTGTTGGTATAGATTGCTCTTTTGATAGTAAATATTAAAACAGAGATTCAAATAGAGATTCTACACAATGTCAAAGTTTTTAGATGACAATGCTAACACAGATACAGATGCAGACAAGTACCTGGCTAAAGTAATACCTTGGGTTTTGTCTAAATATAGCCCAGCTAACAAGCCGGCAAAACTATAAAAACAATGATGAGCTCAATGTTTTGATAGACTTTGACCTCCTTTCATTTATTTTGAACTTTCTGAACATTATCTTAGCGTGACCAAAGACTCTGATGACATCATCAAGTTGGCATTTAAATTCATATGCAAAATGACATGTAATTTTTTCTATTGTCTTTTTGCAATAAAGCAAGAGATTAATCAGTTGTTTTTTGTCATAATATTGATTAATATTTCATTTCATGAACAACAGAACATATTCTCACACACTGCTCAACCATTTATGAACATACAGCTTCTGTTGTTCACTTAATGAAAGATAAATGAATCCTGCAATGACATAAACAATTATCTCCTGTTTCTTTGGTCACAAACAGGTGCAGCACTTGTGATAGCCTTTGAAGGTGAGAAGACATTGACTCCTTGACCATGAAATAATAGGGCCAAAACTGATTTTGAAGGAGTCAAAATAGCAAAAGGGGCAGATCAAACATCAAAACTTCCTTTTCTTATATGTGTTGATTAACTTTTATAAAACTCATATAAAGATCTGATGTACCAGCTAATATATATCATATTAAATATATACCCTCAGAAAGTCTTCCCTATAGGTCATTTTGACTCCTTGACCATGAAATGATAGGGCCCAAACTGATTTTGAAGGGGTCAAAACAACTAAAAGGGCAGGCCAAACATCAAAACTTCCTTTTCTTATATGTGTTGATTCACTTTATTAAAACTCATATAAAGATCTGAAGTAGTAGTTATAAACTTTGATAGTACATGAAATACATTATTGAAAAGTTGAGGGATAAAAAACATTTTGACCCTTAGAAAGTTGTTCTCAAGAGGTCAAATAAAGACATTTCAGAATTTTGAGGTTTTGAGGGTCTTGTTTACTAGTAAAACATGAGCCCTGAGATAGCTTTGTGCCGAACTGATGAAGGTGTATAATTATTATTATGTTATATATCTATTTACAACAGTTTTTTAGCGAAACACAATCATCATGATGTAAATGTCACTGTCTATGTATGACATCAGCTTGCCACCATCAGCAAATTAACTCTGTGGGGCTTCTGTCATATGGATCATTAACTGAAAAATCAAATTTTCATGCCTGATAGAACAAACAGAATTCTGGCCCAAGTAAATCAATACAGCAAGTTTGTATGAAACGATAGTCTGCACATACAAGTTTCTCCCAAGGCAAAATCTTACTTCTTACATTTGGAGAACAGCCATGAGAGTTTTTAGGCCATTACCTGACAGCAAAAATCTGACTAGCCCAAATCAAAGAAGTTGCAGATGACAAATTATAGTATATAATATTTTAATCATCTCTATCTTCCTGGGTAGAAAACTATGTGGATCATACAGAAATGCTTCATTTGTACCTAACCTCTTTTCTTGAGGTTCATGAAAGTCATATTGTTTTTGAAATTGGTCAAATAAGCAATAAGAATAGACTGATGGCAACTCTCATCAATTTACAAATCCCTGGCCACACCCACTGTTCTCAAACATGGTAATACATTAGTTTGCAATTATATAGTCATGGACAGAAACAAAACGAATACAGGTTGGGGACTTAAACATTGTAACTACAGCTTGATTAAGAATCAGGAGCTCACAATTCACTTCCTGTCTAAATGAATCATATGATCCATCATTTTTTTAATAGTTAGGCAACACAAAAGGCTACTCTTGGTTTTTCTTTTATTCGACAAAATGTTTGATCATGTTGACTAATTTAATTCAAAGTATATCTCTTACATCTTTTAATAAATTTTAGCAATTGAAACTCAACCAATAATTAAATCATAAGTATTAAGCAATTTCTTCATTTTACACAATTTTTTCTACCCGGAAAGATGAAAAAAGCTAAAATTTTAATAAACTTTAAATTGTTGTCTGCAACTCCTCTCAATTTGGACCAGTCTAAAATTCTGTCATGTGGGAATGGGTTAAAGCTACTAAAATAGATTGGTATAAATTCAATAAATTGATGGATTGTATCTGTCAATCAAAATATCGAAAAACCAATCAAATCATACATTTAGACTGGAAGATTACTGTGAACTATGATATTGGTCAACATATATGTGAAGCATTTATTTTACTTTGGCAACTTAACCCCTTCCAAAACAACAAAATTGTAGACTGGTTCAAATTCAGAGACTTTGCAGGCAACAATTTCTAGTTGGTTCAATTTAAACAATCCTAAGTGGATAATGAAGAAATTACTTGTTACAAACTATTTCTTCAATGTCCAAAATGCTCTCCAAATTTTCTTTCTAGTAGGGTATAAAGAGAGGAATTGAATGGAAATGGATTAAATATCGTAACTACAGCTTATTCAAGCTTTATTTCAGATATTTAGGTTACAAGCAAACCATTCGATAATTTGTTTTTGTTGTTGTTGTTGTTTTTTTTTTCTTTTTTTTTTTTTTTTTTTTTTCCTATTTTTTTTTTTTGGGGGGGGGGGGGGGGTTACATGCTATTGACCATAAATTGTATAAAATAATGCTGTTTAATATCCAAGTCAAACTTCTTGTCTGAGATTAGTGGGCAGGACCAGAATTTCTATGAAATCCTTCATTTGAAATAATAATTCTAACGAAGCTCTACCATTTATGAAGTCAAAGGTCTAACCCTTGTCATGCTGACTAAAATCCTTGTTTAAATTTACAAACAAGATGAAAAGCCTGAAAGCACTGGAAGCACTAGGTAAGGGCAAAGAATTGTACTGAAAATTAATTTCATAAACTACTCTGGGTCTAAAGAGACAAACAGGAGGCGAAGACCAAGATCAGACTGCACATATGTGCAGGCTGATCTTTGTCTATACCTCCTGTCAAAACAGGAATATTTTGGGTTCGGCAAGACAAGGGTTAAAACAGTCTTACACAATTTCAAAGAAATATTTGGAATAACAATAGAACAATAGAGCTAGAGTTTCCATTGATCTTTAATTAATAGGAATACACTCTTATAACTTGATAGAAAACATCAATAATTTCAAAGAAAGAAAACCTATCATAACGACAGAATAATTATGATTTCATAAAGATAATTAATCTAAGAGGTTATGCTTAACAGGTGAAAAGACTTATTTCCAATCATATCCCTCTTTCCTTACACTATTAAGTTAAACCTCTATACTCATTTAGTTCAGAAAAATCATTTCTAAAGACTTTCAAATATTTGTTACCGTATTTATCCTAATAAACATTCCCTCCCTGCTTGTAACCCTTTAAATTTTTTCACCAGTTTGAAGATTATTTCCTTCAAGAATAATCAAGATTTTTTTTATAAAGGAAATATTATCAATTAAATAAAATCAAAACAGATATATTTTTTGGACAGAATTAAAGTCAAGATAATATAGAATAAAAGCACCATTTGAAATGATAGACACTAAGGAGAGTCCGGCACTCGCTCATCAATACGCAAAGAATCAAACAGGGACTTTCTGAGAAATGTGTACAAGTATTGACCCTCACCAGACTCTCAATGCAGCTATCACAGACTCAGACCAAGGACAAAACATTTCATTTTTGACAGTTATTCTAAATTGAAAATGATCATATTAGACTACTGTTTATTGACCAATCGCAGATATTAACCCTTGTCATGCTGTATAAACTACCTTACTGAATTGGTGTAAAATCAAAGGGTTGGAGGCACTGATAGAACTTGTTGTTCAAAAATCAATATTTCTTTTAGAAATCAACTTCATAAATAACTCTGGCAGGGAAAGTACAAGCAGGAGGTGCAGGCTGATCTTGTTTCTACACCCCCTGCCAAAACTGGAATATTCCAGATTCAGCATGACAAGGGTTAATCAAATCATCAGTAATCAGTAACAAAAAAGAAGAAAGGTTTGTTGGCAACCTAAATGTTGTAACTACAGCTTGAATAAGCCAAACCAAAAGTAATGATTCACATAAACAGCAGAGTTCAAGGTTAACTACCAGTCTAAATGAATGACTTTATGAGTCAACTGCTCATTAATTTGTTGTATTGTTATTGTATTTGCTCATCCAAGCTATAGCTACGACATTTATGTTCCAAAGCAACCATTCTCCTTTTTTGTTATATGCTACTGGCAAATTTTGCACTTCCTGTCAACGTAAATTGGAGGGGCCAGCATTAGTCAATGGAACCTGCCAGTGTTCACTGGTCCGTTGTGTGCAGATTATTTAGCCACCTTGAAAGTCAAATGAACCAGAAAGAATATCTGCTGATTGTATCACCCATTTGCATTACACATTCACCTTTTTATGACCATCAAGAATTGAGTTCTAGAAAACAATGAAAAAATCAAAGTGCAGAAAGCCTGAGATATGTATACATGAGATATATAACCTGGGCAGAAAAAGTTTGATGATCAGATTATTGTAGGTGTCACTTTCTACCCAAATCTACTGTCGATTATGCACAGATCTACCAATTTGTGGACTAGGGGACACAACCTGTCCTCAATCATTTTCTTTCCGCTTTTGAGGTATTGTAACGTTATATTTCCATATATATATCCTTACGTATTTTTCACCTGATCAAAATGCTTTGAAGAAATCTGATAAAGGCCACCGAAGTATGCTTCCTGTGAATTTCGGTTGAATTATGCTCAGTACTTTTTAATAAGGAGATTTTTAAAGTTAAAGTTGACGGAAGGACGACGGAACCACATCATGACAAAAGCTCTTTGGCTTTCAGCCAGTGGAGCAAGAGAGAGCTAGAGCCAGACAGAGAGAGAGAGGAAAGGAAATGGAGTATGTAGGCTCAAACTAGGAGACTCTTGCGTGCAATGCGAGTATTCTACCTCACAGACCAATTTCGTTATGTCAATATGTGCTTTATAATCTCCAGGTAAAGAGAGCAAGAGAGGGCTGGCGGTTGTTCACCAGGTTTATATTATCATGATATGCAGACGTTGCATCATTTGGGTAGAATTCGTAGGTAAATATATATAGACACAAAGTCCGAGCATGACCAAACTGTTTGCAGACAGCGTGAATATGATCCAGGAATGACAAATTAATTTGTTAAACAAAACATTCCAATCATGTGTAAAACACACAGCTTTGCTTATCAGCTTTATATAGCAACTTCTTCTAACCTGACCGTTTTAACATTGTAATTCTAGAATAAGTAATGTTATTTTGGTATAATACAAACACCTTATTTTTCTTAACATTATGATATGATTGTAAATGACTAATAATTGTCCAATATATTACATATCTCCTTTCTTTCTGTTAATTCACTCCTCAATTTTTGATAATTTTGGCTAATTCAGAAGACTCACACGTAAGTACGGTACCAGCTTCCATATAGTCATATCTCACTTTCATCCTCAGGCTTATTAATTTATACTCAGTCAGGTTATTTGCCCCGATCTACTTTCCATGTTGCAGAATATTATATTTATTGTTTTAGATGTTTTTTCAGTTTTATATTACACTCTGCGTTGGTTGAAATTTTACAGTGGTAACTTGCTATGCAATCTCAGGATACTGATGAAACTGCTTGTAACACATACATCCTAGATGGTCACTTTTTACATGAAAGGTCACAAATGATAAGATGTTTTAGTTGAAAGAAATGAGTTAATACCTAGAGCTGGAATTCATAATGACCCACATGGACTGAGATTCAATTATGTGAATGGTGAAAATCTTTTAACCTAAGTGATATTCTACTTAGAAACCATCATAAACACAACCATTTGGACAACAGCTTTGGGTGTCATACTCCAATATCTGGTTTCTAGATGCATTAATACAGTGCTGTGGAAATATTTTGCTACACTTGTCCACGGACAAGTAAGACATGGTTTTCTACTCGTTCAGAATTAACCCAATACAAGACAGCAAATTTTTTGACTGTTCCAAATTGAAAGGAGTTGCAGACGACAATTTAAAACTTATGAAACTTTAGATTTCCTTACTTTGAGGTAGAACACATTGTGGATAACAAAGAAATTGTTTGTAACTAGCAATTTCCTAATTCTACATAATGTTTTCCAAAGCTGGGGGGGGGGGGGGGCGCTACTAAAGGCGTCATTAAGTGGTAACCGGTTAAAATGACCTTGTCTGCAACCATGAAGAAATAAATTTTGAGGAAGCATTGTTGGTTTTTGCTTGTCCCTGGACATTAAGAGGCCTTAAAAATTTATTAGTCTGTAAGTAGAAAAGCCCATGTTGCTTAGTCAAGCATGGGAATTCTACATCCCTGATTAATATAATGTGTAGTTTATTGTGTTTGGAGCCTGTTCCACAAAAAGCAACAACTATTCATCTGGTGATGAAATATTTTGATTACATTTTTTTTAACCCTTGTCATGCTGTATAAATTACCTAACTGAAATGCTTTCAAATCAAAGGGCTGAGAGCACTGATAGAACATGTTGATCAAAAATCAATATTTCTTTTAGAAATCAACTTCATAAACAACTCTGACAGGAAAAGTACAAGCAGGAGGTGTAGACTAAGATCAGCCTGCACATGAGTGCAGTCTGATCTTAGTCTACACCTCCTGCCAAAACCGGAATATTCCGGGCTCAGCATGACAAGGGTTAAGATAGTAGAAATCCACATCTCATATTTGATCAATAATTAAAATAGAATGACATTGTCACATACAAAATTCTCTATAAATTCTTATTATTATTCAGAAAGAAGGTGTGTTTGTTTACCCTTAGCATGCTGATCCCGAGATAATCCTGTTTTAGCAAGAGGCACAACCCTAAAAGGAGCCTGCACATATATGTGCAGTCTGATCTCAGCCTACAACACCTATTTGTCCTGTATTCAAGCATTTTATGAAACTACCAGACCTATAGACCTAGAAGAAAAGTTGAAAAGCCTTACAACCAGGAATTCATGACTGCTAGTATAACAATACCTTCGATTATCATTCAAAAGTTATTGCCAAAAAAGTTCCTCTCTAGCAAATAAATGCATCTGATCTCAGGAATAGTACCAGAGGCCTTGACAAATGGTACCAATAGTAAGTCCTAACCATGAGAAATGTGCATGCATAATAATGAAGGCACAAATAATCACGAGTCAAAAGTTATGGTAAATGTTAATGTTTTCTTTAAAAATAAAGTTGATCTCAAAATCTGACCTTAACTCATTCCCACACAATAAAATAATTTTTAGGTGATGAATTCTTCAAAATATTTGTCTTCTGTGGTAGAAAACATTGTAGAGAATGAAGAAATTGCTTGTAACAATGTTTTCCGAAGCTTTTATATTGAGGGGCGTTAAAAAGTGTCACTGTGTGGGAATGGGTAAATCTTCAATGATAGTTAGGAAATTGGTACCAACAGAAAGGTCTTCCCATGGGGAACCTATAAAATTAATGAAGGCACCATGAAAAAAATATATTGGCTAAAGCTAGAATATCATTTATTTAACCCATTCCAACACAAGAAAATTTTAGACTGGTCCAAATTGAAAGAAGCTGCAGACGACAATTTCAAGTTGATGGAATTTCATTTTTTTTTTCGTCTTTTGGGATATAAAACATTGTGGATAATGAAGAAATTGCTTGTTACAAGCAATTTCTTCATTGTCCACAATGTTTTCCAAAGCTTTTGTCTTGTGGGGCGTAAACAGGAGGGCTTGAGTTGGAATGGGTTAAATGTTTGACCTTGAAAAATGCACTCTATCATATGATATTGCAAACTCTATACTGATAAAATGTCTTGCCACAAGAATCACAACTGAAATTTGGAGACCCTTTCAATTTCTAGCTTACAGCTATTATTTGAGTTTTTGCAGATGTCTAGTATCTAGTGAACATATTATTGCTCAGAATAGTATTGCATTCAACAAATGAAAGACAGACAAATGGAGGGATAGATAAACAAACTGGACAAAAACTACATGCCCCCCAATCCATTGATGCGGGGGCATAAAAAGTACGCTATTGAGATTACTTACATATTTTAAAACTTTTAATTGGAGTTGAGCTGCATCCTGATCATAAAGCTCACCTGAAAAATAAATAAAAGACTCATAAGGGTCTGAGTAGTTTTACAGACTCTAAATGCTTAAAATACAAACAATAATGGGCAGAAACATGCCATTTGTGAGATCTTCTGGCCTCTGGCCAGTAGATCTTAAAATCAAAATAAAGTGAAAATTTCAGATAAAGTCGATTTACAAAATGCAGTTACTTGGATATGAAAATAATATTAATTGTAGCTTTTTAAGACCCTTGATTTTTTTTTAAAAAATCATCTTTTTTAATTCAGCAAGAAGCAGAAATAAAACAAGTTTTATTTGTGAAATACACATGCTTCTGAAACAGAAAAGTTCTGGAAGATTGAGTTAGATTCATGTCATGACCTTGACCCTATCAGATGACCTTAGTATAAGCAAGTGCATTTCAAAGACAGATATCATCATGACAATTTTGATATAAGCATCTTAAATATGCTCCAAGTTTTAGGTTTTTTTTAGGGAAAAAAAAGGGTATTTCAAATCGATCAACCGGACACAAGTTTTCGCGCATTTTCGCTCATTTCCACGCATGCTCATTAACTTGAAGTGAAAATCTATGTGATCGCCTCCATCTTATTCCATCGCTGATGAAGAAAAATACTTACTTGCTGAATGCCAACAGCATCCTTTTAGTCATGGATATCCAAGAAAATGGTTTAAAACTTTCACTTAATGTATCCATGGTAAATTGTCTAATGAATTGTCAAAATGAGAGAAATAATTTCCTCACATTTCAAGATAGAATCTAGGTCAGTGGTTAGTGGAGTTAGCGAATACATGTAAACTGTCTTTTAGTGTTTGGCCTTGCAGGGCTGGGCAAATTTACACCCCGCATACACAGTAATATTATGTAACAAGTTACAACCCTGTTATAGTCGCGATTCAACCGCCTATTTAACCCATCGAATAAAACACCTTTTACCTCAAATTCGAAAAATTCTTTGAAACAGATATGTAGTAATTCAATTGTGATAATATGCTCAACATTAAAAGAATTGAATGTTAGCTTTGATTTCTTAACCTTTTATCATTTAACCTTTTACCACAGAACCACAAATTTTCACGCATGCAGGAAGAGAATGTTGTGATTAAATCAAAATAGCGATTTTGGTAAACAGTAAGGGGTCATGCTTGATTGAATAGGGTTTAACGCAACTTTTAATAGTATTTCAGTTATATCGGGGCGGCTGGAGCTCCTAACCATTGATTTCTGGTAGTTCACACAACAGTACTACCACTAAATCTTTGAGCCTCGGAGCTGCTCCTCCTACTTAGGTATACGCTTTACTCATATTGATGATACATGCTGGCATTATTGAACGGGCTACTGATAAACCTGCAAAACCGCTCTCAGGACTTTCAGTCCATTGATTTAACTTAGTTTTGATAGGGATTTTATAGATAAAGCAGGATTAGAATTTGCTCATAACCTTAGAGTATAGGTGGGTATCATTCTTAGCTACCATACATACAAAATATAAATCAAAGTAACCAATGGAAAATTGTCAGTTTTTGGTTAAGGTTTCAAAGAAAATTTAGGATAAGTGTTAAGATTTTTACCTTGACATTACCCATTCCTACACAATGATTCTATTTGGCATCCCTCAAAGGAAACAATTGGGGAAAATTGGGGAAAATGAAGAAATAGCTTGCAACAAGCATTTTTTTTTTATTTTCCACAATGTTTCCTACCCACAAATTTGAAAAGATGAAAAATTTAATAAACTTTAAATTGTTATCTGTAACTCCCTTCAACTTGTACCAGTATAAAATTATCAGCATGCAAACAGATTGAAGGACTGATAGACATACAGACAACAGTAAAACAATTTGGCCCTAACTGATGCAGGGCATCAAAAAAAGTACTTACATAAAAACTCAAGTTTATCTCAATTATCATACTCTGCTGACTGTTTATCAAAGTTTCAATTGAATTTGCTATCATATTAAAATTTTACAACCAACCTCTACAGTTGAGAAAGTGTTTAGCCAAATGGGACTGCAAAGGAATTTCCTAAAGCAACTAGAATTTTGTTGCAAAGCCAACTAATACCCTCACCATCATTTTGTCACTCAAGTAGCAAAGATGACTTTTGACCTTTTCAACCAAAATAATAAGGCATCTTTTGTGCGATAAATAATATTTGTAAAATGTTTCAAGGTTCTAGTGTGTTGGTAGCAGGGAAATGTTTTTCTATCAAATATAATTATGACCTTGACCTTTGTCCTAAAAATAATAGAGAATTTCCTTAAATCATTAGCAATAATTGTATGAAGTTTCATGTTTGTAGGTCAATTGGTTCTATAGTTGGAGCATGGAAATGAAAAGGTTAATAAGAGTTTATGTTTCAAACAAGGGTACCTCATGAAGATGTCATGTTGTTCTGCTACTGGGTGTTGGATAGTAACTTTAGTGAATGAAATAATCTAAACTGTAAAAGGGGTAAAATTTGTTTTAAACTAGAAAGTCATCCAGGGATAACATGTCAAGCCCAGTAAATATTTGACCTTCAGCTGTGACCTTGACCTAAGAACAATCTGATGGCACATCTACTCATGATGAAGAACAGGTAACACAAGAAATTATTTTGAATTCCATACACAAATGTAGGGGATATGCTCTGGACAAGCTCAATTCGAACATTAGACCTTGAGCTGTATCCTTGACCTTATAATTATATGTATATTTGTTTCAAATGGTACATCTACTAATGATGGAGAACAACTGTACCAAATTATTTTGAAATTCATACCCATTGTAGAAGATATGCTCTGAACAAGGTCCATATGAACATCTTACCTTCAGCCATGACCTTGATGCTGTCAAAATTAATTTCAAATGGCACATCTCATAATGATGAACAATTGTGCATAGTTATTTTGAAACTCATACACATTGAAGGAGATATGCTCTGAACAAGGTCCATATGAACATCAACTTCAGCCATGACCTTGATGCTGTCAAAATTAATTTCAAATGGCACATCTCATAATGATGAACAATTGTGCATAGTTATTTTGAAACTCATACACATTGTAGGAGATATGCTCTGGAGAAATTCAGACAGAATGATGCACAAACCCACTATAAGACTAATGCACATACACAGGCTTGTCAAAGTGACTATTTAGAGAAAACAGACTATTTAGAGAAAACAATCTTCATATTAAAAGAAAACCTTTGTAAAATTTTGAAAGCCAGCTAATTTAAGGTAGAGGACATTTATTCGACAAAATACAGTAAAGGGTTATCGCTTACCACAGAGTTTAATGAGTTGCTGGCTTGCTCTCTCTTCTGCAGCTCTTCCTTGAAACGTCCTCTGTATGTGACTGTAGCAGGCTGCAATCTGCGAGAGGAATGACTGCATTGTCATATTGATAATCACTATCACATAACTTTACAATATCACTATCACATGACTTTACAATATGATCAAATGCTGTTCAATGATATAAAACACACACAATTTCTAATTTCACAATAATATTACCACATCAGAACATATAGTCATTACTGCTATTGCTTTAATTGACAAACCTAATTTAACAGACATAGCTAATTGTTGTTATATGAGAGTCCCATAAACCATCACATAACTTTGATAATATTCATTGTTATTTGTTTTATCACATTCAATATTTCCACTTTTTTCAATGCCTTGTCATCCAATAAGGACAAAGTTATTATTTATAGTTTCTTTCTGGACTAAGTTATTTACCATTAGAGATCTAAATTTCTGACCAAAATGAGATTAAAAATAATTCAGCATTCCCTGAGCAAAAGCTGGACAATGTCGCAAAGCCGACTAATGCCCCCAAACAGCGCTTGTCCATATGCAAGTGCTCTCTGCAAAAGGGCCTGAATATAAAATGGACTTTTAATTAAAGGGTCATAAATCAGTCTTAAATAAATGGACCATAACCAAAATAGGATAAACAGAGACTTTCTGTGCATTTGAATCAAATCCGTCCAATGGTTGCTGAGAATTGAGCAGACACGATTTTTCACCAAAGGACCATAACTCCATCAAAAATCAAAGGACTGTAACCAAAATAGATGCACATCTCTGCTTGATACTGATTATATCATTTAAGTTTGAATCAAATCCTTCCAATAGTTGCCTAGAAATTGAGCGTACAAGAAAAAGCTACAGACAGACGGACCTACCAACCGACTGACTGACAAGCTGACCCTTATATACCCCCCAAACATAGTTTTGGGGGGTATAATAAATTCCACGTCACATCAAACTAATTCTAAAAGTGACTTTGACACCAGTCTATAGACAGTCTGACTTTCTCAATTGAGTTTGCTATTATCTGCACACATAAGACAGTTTAAGGTTACTGTTCAAACTCAGCTATTATTGGAAGCAAAGCCCAAATTTTAATGCAAACATTTAAAAAAATAAATGCATTTAATATATCAACTTTGACTTGCTAAACTGGAATATTCCTGTCTCAGCACAAGGTTACATAATATTTTATGGATGAAGATTAGCCTGCACATACATGCAATTTATGCCCTGCTTGTTCCCTTTAAGATATAGTTTAATGTAGTTATGACAATGGTTAATATAAAATTGGCCTGACAATCTTGTAGATCAAATTCTTGTATTGACCTGATCAGTATTCCCCAGCTAAGGAACGATAAGAAATAAGTCTGCCACAACTTTTAATCTACACTTGGGTATCTGATTAATCTACAAAGGGTTAATAAGGATTAAAAATTCAACCGGAGATTGCATCACAAGGAAATTAGTCTCAGATCTCATAGAGACACCACAGCGGGAATTCTTTGTCATTACTTTACATTTATTCCGAGCTTTCTCGTCTTTTTCACCAGAGGACATTTCAGCTTGATCCTATTTGAAACAGAGTCTATTTGATAAACTTGAAAGCTAATGGCAATAATTCTGCCCCCTTTTTTTTCTTTACACATTCATCGTAGTCTTGGTAGTTGCAAATTTGACACATACAATTTTTTATTATTCTTGGTCACCCTTTTGAGATCTATAAGTATGTATCACTTTTGAGACTATGATCAATCTAAAAATAACTTTTGAGGTATTTCTTTTTAACCAATTACCACACAATCCTGTCTCTTGACGCTCGCCCAGATTGATTAATATTTGAATTTCTATCAGCTTGATATTGTCGTCTGCAAATTCTTTGAATTTAGACCAGTCTTTGTTTTTTTAATGTGGTAACGGGTTAAGGAGGAAAAGTCAAAGATCAGCCTGAACACATGCAGTCTTATTGTAGTCTATATCAATACTTTTTGTACTTATAAGCAAAATATGTTTATAAAATCAATTCTCAAAAGAAAAAATGATATTGACCCTGACAACTAGCCTTACAGGGCTATCAGCCCTTTGATTTTCAGCAATTTATGAGAGAATTTTATTCAGAAAGTCAATGGTTAATATCTGCTTCACAAAATACCAATTTTATTCTGAAGAGAAATAAACTGTTGATCCCTGAGCGCCTGCATGCTGTTTAAATCCTCTGACAAAAAATTTAAAATGAATTCCAATAGTCTCAAAGCTCAAGGAAGGCAGATTCAAATCAATAGCTCCATTAGGTGCAGTGTTAATGATTTGTTTGCATTTCCATAAATCTTTATGTAACACTGCATTAAGCAGTTAGGAACCAACCCGCATGCAGTGGTACCAAGTCATGAGGCTTTTGATATAGGTAGAAGACATTTTTTTTCATCATTTATGAATTGTGATAATTTTTCTGAAGGCTAAGGCTTGTAACCTGTATGGCAATTTCTATTTTTCATCTCTTTCTTTTCAAAGCTTGATTAAATTATTGTATGGTCATTTGTGGATAAGCTTAGGAATGTTTTATACAATTTGTTGGTTGATAGAACGATAAATCATTGATTTCAATGAAATTTGTTACTGTGATTTGTGATTTATTTAAATTCAACTGTAAGATTCAACTAAATGTAAAAAAACATGGATGTGTATGATTGAGTGATGGAAGTCTTATCCTTTGTTATAGAATGAAAGAAATATCAAGTAGCTCATCCAAATAGATTATTGTCCTCAGAAACCTTGAGCTGCGACCTTGACCTTGAAGCTATCTAAAATTTGATTGCAACAAGACTAGGGCTGTAACGATAGATTGATAGGTTGATGTATTGTGATAGTGACAGTCACGATATCGATGTATCGATTGCAAATCCCTGACATCGATAACTATCGCGATTGTTTGTTCAAATATCGATAGTTTCGATAGTAAGTATTCAAAACTTACTTACAAAAAATTCAATGTTTTCTTGGTCTCTTGGGATAAAAAAGAGAGAGAGAGAGAAAGAGAGAACGAGATTTCTGTGTAACTTGTCCTACTTTCACTTTCTAAAACCATGTGATAGGCACGTATGATTGTGTTTCTTCCGTACTCCATTTTAGTTTAGGAATTGATTTTCAACTTTCAATTTACAAAGTGAAAAGGTCCTAAAAAATTCAAAAGCACGTTTAGTTAAAGCTTGTTATCAATGTTTTATTAATTCACAATGCTAAAATTGCCGAAAAATGAAAAAAAGTCATTCATAAATGATATTCGATTAATTACGATAATTAATTATTATTTCGAGCACACTAATCGAGTTATTTTGTTTTACGTATGTTTAGCGTCTGACATGGCTGCAAATATCGAGATTGTGAAAAAAAACAAAGTCGCTAAGGCCCGTGTTGGGACCATTTTGGCTTCGTACAGAAAGGTGAAAACATAGATAAAAAGAGAGTCGCCTGTAGACTATGCTATCTATAGTGATTAACATAGAAAATAAACAAAGTAACATATACCAATAGTATCGTGATATATCGTGATTGATTTCTGACGAAAGTGATAGTATCCCGATATCAAAACTGCGATTGTAAAACTATCCCGATAGTGATTTTCTAAGCCGATAGTCAGCCCTAAACAAGACATCAACTTATGATAGAGAACAATTTTGCAAAGTATACGAACATCTGATGTGAAAACTATGTCTTGCTGGCTGCAAGTGGGCTTTACAAAGTAAGATTAACAAGATTTTAGTTTTGTATCAAATGTAAAGGTCACATGATTTGCACAATTTGTACAAATCTAATATCAAAGCCTCAAAACCAACTGATGTTTGCATTAAGTCAGCATGTCTATTCAAATGAAGCAATCAAGATAAATGTTTTTGTGAGAATCTTCTAATATAGATCAAGGTAAATTATGTTCTAAATGTAGATCAAGGTCAATTAACCCTATCCCGTTCAAATACGGGATTTTACATTTCTGTGATTTTATACTCAAAAAAATATTGTGGAAAAAGAAGAAATTGCTTGTAACAAGCAATTTCTCCTTTTTCCACAATACTTTCTACCACATAGGATGGTTTCTTTTCAAATAACATCAAGTTCTCATAGTCGTCTGCAACCTCTTTCAATTTGGACTAGTCTAAAATTTCCAAAAACGGGAAAGGGTTAAGTTCTAATGTAGATCAAGGAAAATCCAGTCCTAATGTACTTCAAGGTAAATTGAATTCTAATGTAGATCAAAGTAAATTAAATTCTAATGTAGATCGAAGTAAATTAAGTTCTAAGATAGATCAAGGTAAATCAAGTTCTCATATAGATCACATAAAAAATTAAGTTCTAATGTAGATCAAGGTAAATTGGCCACTATGTCATGAATTATAGGATACAAAATTAATAAACAGTATGTAAAATATGACACTTTGTGTCATCAAACCTTAAAATTACAATTAACTGCTGAAATAACTATGAAGGAGAATCTTTGACCCTTCCCCACTTTTTTTATGCTCTTCAATCTTCATGAAAAGACTTGAGGAAAAAAAGGTTGAAAATGAAGAATTTGCTTGTTACAAGCCATAAGGTTGAAAATGAAGAATTTGCTTGTTACAATCCATAAGACTGAGATATTCAGAATTCTTTCAACTTGTAACTTCTTTGAATTAGGACTAGTCCAAGAAACAACTGACCTCCTACACAGCAGTTCGAATTAGGTTTTAACTCATTACCAGATGGCAAAATTTTAGACTGGTCCAAATGGAAAGTAGTTGCAAACAAAAGTTTAAAGTTTATGAAATTTTAGATTTTTCAAACTTTCTGAGTAGAAAAAATTGTGAAAAATGAAGAAATTGCTTGTTACAAGTATTTTCTTCATTTAACACATTATGTTTTCCCAACTGCTTTTCTTGGGGGGCTTCAAAAATCATCATTGCATGGGAATGGGTTAAACATTAATATCAGAGGTCAACATTCACTTTCAGACTAAAGGAATGATTGGACAATGCATTGCAAATGTCAACTGACCCATTACAAGATCAAAACAGTTTTAGACTGGTCTGAGTTCAAAGATGACAATTCTGAATTTATGAAATCTTGAAAATTTATGTCTTCTAGGGCATTAAACATTGTGTTTAGCAAAGAAATTCCTTGAGATGTTTTCAGCCAGTAAAATACTATTTTTTGAGAGTAACATCCAAATTAACTTTGAATAGTTGATTTTATTTATTGTCTATTTAGACTAGTCTATACTTGTGTTGAAGGGGGAGGGGGTAAACTATGATTTATCCCATTCCCACACAATCCCACCTTTGATGCCCCTAAAGTACCAAAATGACAAAAATTGTCGTCTGCACCTAATCTTTGAATATGGATTAGCATAAGATATTCTTGTATGGTAAGGGGTTAACTGGGTTCACTTAGATGATCTATTGGAAATGGATCACTATCTCTTCAAAATCAATAAAACTAATTCAACACAAAACTTCTTGATAAAATATACTAATTCCCACCGCACTACACAGCATTCCATGGAATTCACTAGACGACTTAATAGTAAGAAAAACATGATTATCATCCAAGCGTAGCGTAATCTCGAATCAAATTTTGTCATCAATTGCTATGTCACAAAGCCTAGAATTCAGCTAACAGAGAAACTTCGGAAATTCCATCATACAACCAGACTGTCATAGAAAAGTCACATGGGGATTTGTTCTCGTCCAATATTTCTTACACTATACTCAAAACATTGATTTCTCTTTCTCGCTCTCTAGGACTCTCTTTACCTTAAATCAGTCAGGCTAAGAACTTTATGCGGGATTAAATCTTAGCAAAGTAATTAATGAGGGTCCTACAATGCTATTTATGAGGACCAGACCTAAATTCAATACATCTCTATCCAAAATTTTGATGTGCTGCAGAAAAAAATATCTTGTCATAAGAAGAAATTGCTTGTTATAAGCAGATTCTACTTTTGCACATTTTTTTAAATGATATATGACACTTGTTTTTCAAGTGTTACACTCCTTTGAATGCTTGTCTGCAATTGCTTTACAAATAGGCCAGTTCAAAATTTTGTAGTCTGGTAATCAATAGGCATTGGGTAGAATTTCTTAAGCATTTGATCATTAACACTTCAAAATTAAATATGCATTCTGTTACCCTGTAATCCAATCAGCTTAGCCTCTTTGTGAACCAAAGATTTCTTATTCAAAAGGAAATATTTGTTCCTTAGTCTTGGTTTTGATAATAGACACTTATTTAATATATTTTATGAAATCTGAGGGTGAATAAATGTTGAATCAGTGATAAAGTTGCAGCATACTGTACATTTTTCATAAAAAGACTAAAGAAAATATGAAGTAAGTTTCCTAGAAAAGAAATGAAACAAATTTTAACTCTTGTCACGCTGATCCCAAAATATTCCTGTTTTTGAAGAAGGTATAGACAATGATCAGCCTGCACATAAGTACAGTCTGATCTTAGTCTACACCTTCTGCTTGTCCCTTTTAACCACAAATATTAATGAAACTAATTTTAAAGAGAAATAAAAACCCTCTATAAGGACTTCCAGTGTTTTTAATCATTTCATTTAAATGCATTTTTGTGAACTGGGTTTATTCAGCATTACAAGGGTTAACACAATTATCATTACACAATCTTATATGCATTTTTACATGCTGAAGAGAATAGCAACAAAAACATTATAAAAGAAGAAGAAATAGCTTGTACCAAGCAATTCCTCCTTTTCTCAGAATATTTTGTATTTTATGTTGCATTTATATTTTTACTTTTTAACTTAATTTGTTTTGTTGTCTGCTACTTCTTTCAATTTGAACAAGTTGAAATTTTTGTTGTCTGGTAATGGGTTAAATGTACATTAGATTTAACCTATTCCCACACAATGATGCTTTCTGACACCCACAAGGAAAACAATATTTTAAGCAATTTCTTCATTTTACCCATTTTCTACTCATACACTTGAAAAAATCTGAAAATTCATAATTAACTTTGAACTTTCGTCTGTAACACCTTTCAATTTGGACAAGTCTAATTTTTGTTGTGTGAGAATGGGTTAAGGCTCTATCAGTTGGTATCATTCCAAATGATCAAGATCCTAAATGTAAGTGCTAGTTCTCAGATGTCTCATTTATAGATCAATTTGATGGCATTTCATCTGGACCACATTTCATAAATATTCTAACACAGATACTGCCTCAGTGGTTTATGTTTTTCCTGTTTCAAAGACAAAAGCAAAAATATCTGTAAGAGACAATAAGAGAAAAGACTGAAGATATAAAGTCCCTATTTGTCTACTTTTGTTATGTGTTTGGGAACACAACTACTAACATTAATGCAAGCAGTCTGACATTCATAAAGAACAGCTTTCATAAAATAATATAAAGTTACACTAAGAAATAATGTTTTGTACCCAATATGAACTTGTCCACACAAAATGAAAGTCTTAGTCCTGTATGCACATTTTATACACAGATGAATTCTTGGTAAAATTTTCTTGCGGCCTGAAAATTCTTTCCAAAGCATTGACAATGTATTAGAACTCAAAGACCATAAATGCATAAAAAGTTTTCAAGTTGTCAAACAACATTTATTCAACAGGTAAGAGACTAGAAGGCAATTAGGCTTAAAATCACTCAATCTACCTGAATTTAATGATTTTATAAAGATTAGGGTTTTAGAAAACATTTTATGAAAAAAAGTTGTTCAGTCTAGAAGTATTGCCTAGAAGTATAGCCTCCCTTGCATATTTACTTCAATAACAAGGAAGGCAACTTTACTTATGTAAGAAAGTTAATAGTCAAGTAGCAAAAATTTCATGCATTGCAATACTACAATCTTTGATAGAAATGAGACCTACCAAAAAAATTTTTTTATATCATTCCAAATGTTTTCACGGGTCTAACTAAAGGTCACCTAAAGAACATTCCAGGGCTTCTAAAATCTGGTCATCTTAATGATATCTGGAGAAAATTTAAAGCACTGTTTAATCAAAGCAAGGTTTGTTAATCAATAAGTACAATCAACAAAAATCCAGACATCATTTTGAACAGAAGAAACCAGGAATTCAAACATTTTTTTCACAAATGCAACTGACCAGCTATATCAAAACCTTTCCTACTTATCTTTAGTACTGAATTCAATTCTGTGTTTAACCTGGGTTCTGTCCAGGATGTGCCCTTGCGCCATTGGCACTAAAAACTAACAGATGGTGCAGAAAAAAAAATAAGAAGGCCCGAGGGTGCTGATAAATATGATTTAAAATAAGACATTGGCGAGAATCTGACTTCCAAGTTTTGGTTTGAATGGGGTTTTACGCCGCTTTCAACAATCTTTCAGTTATATCGTGGCGGCTGGAGCACCTAACAATGGAATCCTAGTATTTCTCACACCAGTACTACCATTACATCCTTTCCTAGCCTCCAGCTGCTATCCCACATAGGTCTAGGATTATCGACCCATTGGTGAGAGACAAATAGTCGGAAAGGATGAGTGCTGCCGTCGGGGATCAAACCCGGGACCTCTAGATTGCCAGTCCGACACCCTACCAACTGCGATATGACGGCGGCCAAGGTGTTTTAGTAGCAATATAGCCTAAACCAAAATATAATCAGTATGGTTTCCTGGGTAATACTATGTATATGGGTGTTGGATCATTGGAAATTAAATTCTACCGGTACCATACTGTGTGTACATGTTTAAAAGCAACAGAACAAACAAATACTAAGACTATTTTAGATGATTTTACTCTGTCCTTTGAAATAAAAACAAAGGCTGATGATGACATAGATTCTCGTTAGCCTGAGCCGAGTTCTAATGGGTCTGTACAGATATCCTTAGGAAATCTATTTCGGTGAATTTCATGGGATGAAACGCTCAAAGTAAACAACTAGGCCAAATAGAAAAATAAAGAAAAGTGCAGTAAGTCAAACATAACTACAATGTAGATGCAGTTCCACTAGATTTCTAAACCAGAATCTCTGACTTAGACCAATTGAGACTTGAGCACTTTACACTTATGTATTCTGAAATTTGAAGACTGCACTTGAAATGCAAAAGAAAATGGGTAGATAGTAAATAATAAGGTAGATAGTAAATGAGTGCTATCACTATCTATTCATCTTTGAATTTTAGAACTATTATGATTAGAAAGTAACAACAAAGAGTCTAGCAGTCCAAAAGGCTTATCTTGTAACCTTCAATACTAGCAATACTGGCTTTAAAAATCCAATGGTTATTGAGAATATTGGAAGTTTATTAGTAGGGCCTCATTTATTCTGAAATAGCTCACTTTTCTAAAACCCAATGGGCCATTTGTCCACATAAATTTGATTTCAAGGCTTATCCCTGGTTTAACCATGCTGCCTTCTTCAGCATTGACAGAAATTTCAAAACTACTACCAAATATCCGGATTGTTAGCAATGCCCCCCTTCTCAGAGAGGACATTCTACATAGATATCAAAGGGTGCTATTTTGCCAAATTTATGGACAGTAACAAATAGTTAGTTGGCGGCCTAAACATTGTAACTTCACCTTGAATAACCTGTAGTTACCATGTTCAAGGACAAACCAACAAAAATGCTTAACCAATATGTTGGAGCTAAGAATTTATTTTCTGTCTAAATGAATCATTTGATTGCTTGATTGACTTTTTGTTTGACACCCATGATCCTTTAGTCTACTGGTAAATGCAAGGCTACACTTAAAGTCAATATTTTGTGTAGAAACTCAGTTCAGTCCATCATTCCCTCCTTGAATTTCAAATAGAAATACTTATTAGAAATGTATGAGAATGGAATAATACTTACCACACTACGAGAAGTGTCCATAATTCCCAAATGGTCAGTTCATTGCTGGTGTCACCATAAATAATCCAGCAGATATTCGGACCAGTAGCAGAGACTTAAAATTATTAATCTCCTGTATTGTTCTCTTCACCAATGTATCTCTCATCAACAACATGGGAAATTGAATTGTTCACCATACAGAACATGATGTATTACAATATGATTAATCTTGTCCCAATCACAACAATAGGACATGTCATACATACTGATACAGTCCCCATTTATCTCTTTTATCCATGCACCAAAAACATTATACACTTATCACATCTAGCCTCCAAAATCATCCTTGTTCTTTTGGTAAAGGAAAGTATAATCAATTTCATTGGTGTCTTTATCTTTTGAATCAAAAATGAACATTAATTGTTGGTTTACAAGAAAAATATATAGCTTTGTTTCATAATCATTAAGTGGCTATAATCAGGTTTTATCTTAAGTAAGTCATCAATATCAATATAACAATTTGTTTATTGTATTGCTTTCTGGTGATTTTTAACAGTTTAAAACTAAAATTGTCTTGTACCTCAACTTACTTCACCTGTAACTCTAAGTATTTTAGTCATAATGTTACATCAACAGACTTAGCAGTAGACAATGACTTTAATTGTGTCATATATTTTGAAAATTAATATTTGCTACTTTACTCAATAGATATCTAAATGTGCTGGTCATGCCAAAAAAAGTGTACCTATCTAGCAATGAAGTAAGGCAAATTTTGAAAAAACAGATCAATAAGGGTTCTTTTCCAAACTAGATGCACTTGAGTTCTTGTACTTGCTCCGCAGGATGATTGATTCTTGGTATTTCTCACACAAGTACTACCACTACATCCTTTCCGAGCCTCCAGCTGCTCATCTCACTTAAATTCACAATTATCCATCCAATGGTGGGAGACAAATGTTGAAAAGGATATTTGCCGCAACAGGGGATCAAACTCGGGACCCTGTGGTTAGGAGTCCTTAGGCGCTACCACAGGTGCTATGGCCTTGGCCTTTAGCTCCAAGGACCTGAATTTACCATTTTTAATTCAACTGGACATAAGCTCCTATTGTAACCCTCTATAAAGAAAACTTATAACAACATTGAGGAAAATGAAATAAATTACTTGTAACAAGTGATTTTCTGTCATTATCCCCAATGTTTTCTACCCTTAAGATAAGGAATTCTTGAATATTTCCATTTTGAAATTTTTGTGTGCTACCTCTTTGAATTTGGAGTAAAGGGGAAAAGGGTCTGTTTAAATCAAGGGAAGCAATTATATGGAAATGAATCATCAGTCTTGAAAAGTTACAAGGGAAGCGACTGATCTGCAACATAGTTTGACAGTCTAGCAGCATTAGTTAGATCCCTTTTAATAAATTTTACAATATTAGGCCCATTAAGTCCATAATTCCAAACGATTAAAGTTTTTACAATGAAAATAATTGAAAAGCATCCATTAATTTAAAGTTTGATTGAAATTCATTTGATGCTTTCATTTGAGAAGGTTTTCACAAATTTCAAATTTATCATAATATCGATTAATTTCTAAATAAAAAATCCAACAAGATTTAAGTTCTTTATGCTTTGATAATCTAAAGTAAAACTGACAGATTACATACAGGATAATTTCTTCTCAAGTAATTAGTACAGAGAAGCCCTAATAAAGACAAATCAACAACTTGGTGATCAGTTCAGTTAGTTTCTCATTTATCAATGCCACACAATTATTCCAATTGATGTATTATTCCATTTCTACAATTCACAGTAGCTGAACTGTTACATATTGTCACTTATCCATTCATTTTTTTCTTTGACATTTAATTACGTTTGAAAGAAAAAAATAGTATAAGGAGACACTTAAGATCTTAAGATAATAACCTAGAAAATGTTTTTACTTTCAATAATATTAACAACTGTTTTTTGAATACCAGAAACAATACCTTTAATGTGAAGACTGTTTAAAACTTTAGGCACAAAACAGTTAATGCTGCAATTTACATATTACGTTACTGAAATTGCCATATGAAATGAGAAAACTATATCCGTCATGAACAACAAATCCTAACACAAAAATATATCCTAATGATTCTTATCAAGCACTGGGGGTTTGCCAGTCAGTTTGTTTGAGGAAATCTTGCGTCTAATGTAATCAACTACCAAACCCTTGGATTCATTAGTCAATGTCTTGAGTCATTTTAGTTTTCTGCAGAGAAAATGAAGTAATCCTGTCACAAACAGGTCAATTCTTAGAAATTCCTAGTTAATGTTCAAAATATAAACAGCATGCAACAAAATTGAGAGCCGAAATGAATCTTTGATTGTGTCTTATCATTAATGACAAAAAAAAAAAAAAAAATATATATATATATAGACACAAGAATAATAAATATTTAAACATGAAAAAGAAGAATTTTAAGTATTATTATTTAGTTTTTCCTCCAAAGAGGTATATAATTTTCTATACTGTTCAATAACCCCAAATTTTGATTCAATACTTCATATTGCTGCATTCACTTCATGTAAATAGACACTCTCACAGAATTGTTTTCATAGAATTCCTCGCCTACATGAACCTACATGAAAAAAATTGACAAATGAAGATGAATAATACTTATAGTTTGAAACAATTTCAAAAGATTATGAAGCACTCAATTCAGTGCTTCATAATCTTTTGAAATTGTTTCAAACTATAAGTATTTTTCATCTTCATTGGTCAAATTCTTTCATGTAGGTTCAAAGTAGGGTTGTAGTAAGACAACAACAAAGTGCAAGTCCCAGGGACAAGACACTCAGCATAGTAATTGAGGATTCTCGCTTAAGTTGTAGGAGTCTCTGATTTAAAATATTGACACTACTTTTTAATCAGGACCATTTTTTTATATAAATATTGAAGCTCTAGCTTAGTTGTAAGATAACACAGTATTGGACAACCATAACTGTCCAAGACTTAATTTCAGAAAAGATGATTTAACCAATTACAACACAAAGAAATTTTAGACCAGTGCAAATTCAAAGAAGTTGCAGACAACAATTTTAACTTGATGAAATCTGTAAGAAACTTGTCTTTTGGGGTTAGAACACATTGGGGATAATGAAGAAACTGCTTGTGACAAGAAATTTCTTCATTTTACACAATGTTTTCCCAAATGTTTTTCTTGAGAGGCATCTGAAAGCGTGTGAATGGGTTAATAAAGTTAAGCCTCGGAGAGTCCATTGGACTCGCATCAGACAGGTTTGAGGGTCTTGGCTACTTTTTTATCACACTAAATTTTTCCTACAACTGTTAAACAATGGTTCAAAGCAACATGAAAAGTTTTGATGACATTTTCCAGATAAACACCGAGATAAGCTTTTAAACCTTGTCATGCTGAATAAAATCTTTTGCTAATTTCATTTAACTCAAAGGTCTGAAAGCACTGATAGAACTTGTTCAATTATCAATCCATTCTTTTGAAATTAATTTCATGAACAACTCTGGTTTTGGAAACGAAATGCAGGAGGTTTAGACTAAGATCAGACTGCACTTATGTGCAGGCCAATCTTGTCTACACCTCCTGCAAAACCAGAATATTTCGGGTTCAGCATGACAAGGGTTAATAAGGTATAGTCTTCACTTGAATCATTTCATATTGAAGTCTACAATTTTCTGAGAATAAAATTAATCATGACAACTATAAATAATCATTCACAATAAATTCTTATAACTGATACAATCTCATTTCTTTCAACGTCGACTAAATCCATTACTGAAGGTATCCAAACAAATTACTTGGTCACAAAACTGTACATTCCAGTTGATGTTCCGACAAAATTTCATTAATCATACCATTTTCAGACTTAACACAGGCAGAGAGTCTCCAAAGAGGTCTAGCATGCAGCAAGATTTATAACTTATATGTCAATTTCATGTCCATTTTATGATCAGTACACAGGTTACTCAAATAATCACTTCAAGACATATTCCTGAATATTTCATGCATTTCTGTCTTCATCTTTCTACCAATCTATAAGTTTTTTGCCACGGTAGCAAAAATCAGACACTTTTAACAGCAGTAGTCAGCCGCTGTCAATTATTATAGATCCATAACAAAAGCACTTAAATATCAGTCAGGTATTTCCATCCTCTATTCATATGAATCTATAATAACAGCTGAAAACCTCTGCAAGATTTTTTTTCTTTCATGTTTCTCCCTTAACAATATTGAGACATATTTGGACATTTTTATTTGAAACTTTTTGTTCACATTCATTTTAACCCTTGTCATAATAAATAAAATCATTTTCAAAATTGTATTTAAATCAAAGGGCCGAAAGCACTAGAAGCACTTGTTTAGGTTTAATATTCCTTTTTAAAATTGGTATCACAATACTCTGGTTTGAAAGGGATTTAAACAGGTGATGTAGATTTAGATCAGTCTGCACATATATGCAGGCTGATCTTTATCTCTACCTCCAGATATTATTCAGGATCATTCAGGGTAGTTATCAGCCTCACAATAAATCCTCTGGTTAGGTGACCATAAGGAAATGATGAACAGAAAGAGATAAGCTTGTAAAAAGAATTTCTCTTTCTTCTCAGAGTTTTCTGCTCTGTAAAGTACAAAATAGAATTGAATTTACAAGCTTTGAAATGTTGTGTGCAAGTTTTATCAATTCAAATTTTCTGTCTTACATCTGTAAATTTGGCTCAGAACAGAAAGCCCAATCAAATTTCAACCTCTTTTCAACCACCATGTTTTTCTTAACACTGCCAAATTTGCTTTTTAACCAGAAATATTCCCGTAACCAATTACTTGAATGCAATAATTTTAGACCTGTCCAAAATTGAAGGAGTTGCAGACAGCAATTTAAACCATTTACCACATGATAAAATTTTAGACTAGACCAAGTTGAAAGGAATTGCAAAAACAATTTCAAATTGATAAAAATTTAAATATATTTGTCGTTTTGGTTAGGAAACATTTTGGAAAATTTAGAAATTGCTTGTTACAAGCAGTTTCTTCATTTTCAACAACGTTTCCCTAACTCTCTTTTCTTGAAGGGTGTCAGAATAGTGTTATTGTGTGGTAATGAGTTAAAGTTTATGTTTTGTTTTTTTTTTGGGGGGGGGATTTATTTTTCAAATCTCAGGGTAGTATAACATTGTGAAAAATGAAGCAATTTCTTGATTTTACACAATGCTTTCCCAATTGTTATCCTTGACGGGCATCAGAAAGTGTCATTGTGGAGAAATGGGTTAAAACTACACATCAACATGCTCAATAAAACCCTCTTCAGAAATCTGCAAAATCAATGAGCTGAAAGCAGTGGAAAGCATTTATTGTAGATTTATATTTAACTTGTGAACTAAAAGGGTAACCAGGTGGTGCAGACCAAGATCTGACTGCATATATGTGCAGGCTGATCTTTATCCATACTTCCTGCCAAAACAGAAATATTCAGCGAGTCAAGGGTTAAAGTCAAATTTATGCTTCTAAGAAGAAAAGGGTTTAGACTAGAACATGATTTTTAATTCATGACTTTAGAGTGAAATAATTTTTAAATAATTTTTAAGTCCTAAACTATGTATGAAAGCTTATCACATATACATTGGACGTTCAAGTCAATTGTGACATCCCTAACCTATCTTACAAACTCAATTACGTCCTATCTATGCTCCATTACAGAGATACTTTAATATGAATATTTTGTAAAGGACTAATGGAAGAGACTCTTCGAGTTATTTCAAAGAGCTAATTAAGAAGCATCACTTATACTTCAAAGAAATATATAATCAAGGTAGCAAAGCTATTAAAGGGCTACTGCAGGATATAAACAGAGGAAATGTTTTTCTATTTCAATCCATAATGTTGTACATGTTTTGTACTGGGAATATTCCTTTTCTAGTCAATAAAATCTGAGGGACCCCTCAACCCACCTTTACCTTGTCCTGCTGAATATAATCCTTATCTAAATGCACATTAACCCATTCCAACTCAATCCCTCCTTTTTACGCCCCTCAGGAAAAAAGCTTTGGAAAACATTGTGGAAAATGAAGAAATTGCTTGTATCAAGCAATTTCTTCATTATCCACAATGTTTTCTATCTAAAAAGACGAAAAAATTCAAAATTCCATCAACTTGAAATTGTCGTCTGCAGCTTCTTTCAATTTGGACCAGTCTAAAATTTTGCTGTGTTGGAATGGGTTAATATTAAAGGCCTGATGCAATGATAGTACCAGTTAAGGGTCGAAAATAATTTAAGAAATTGAATTTATAAACATCTTTTTGTTGAAAGAGTCAATCAGGAGGTGTAGACTTAAGATCAGACTGTACTTATGTGCAGTCTGATCTTTGTCTATACCTCCTGCAAAGGCAGGAATATTCCCTGTTCAGTATGACAAGGGTTAAGTGAGAACCACATGCTATGTTCTTGTTGGTTAGTTTTTACCCTTTTTTTAAAACCAGAAATGTGTCACAGAGATGCCCCAGATTCAGTACTTGTCACACGACCTTCAGCTGTGACCTTCAACTTGGAAGTATCCAAATGAACTTTACACAATATGTCACCAATACTTATCAAGGTAGACAACAACATGTATTTTGAAATCCATCAATCAATGTAGAAGATATCAAGGGTTAATTGCGATACTGTTCTAAATGTCAATACAATGTATAGGCACTAGAACAGTTTTGCAATTAATCCTCGATATGGTCCAGACAAGAAATTGACATACACACTTATACCATACCCATGCTCTCACTCACACATAGACAGACGTAACTCTATATAACTATCGCTATTACATGGCAGGGCATAAAAAAGGATTGAACTCTTGTCATGGTAAATAAAATCCTCTACAAAATTGTATTAAAATCAAAGGGTTGAAAAGATCGGAAGCACAAATTGCAAGTTAATATACATTTTGAGAATTCATTTTAAACAAATCTGGCTCAAGCAGGTGATGTAGACTAAGTTCAGACTACACATACGTGCAGGCTGATCTTTGTCTATTCCACCTGCTAAAACAAAATACCTGCTAAAACAAAATATTCCATGTTCAGCATGACAAGAATTAGACTTGATGTAAGAGGTACTCATTTTCTCGTGAATTCTGAAATCTTTAACTTAGCTATTTCACATTCCTAAACATTCATGAATCAGAAATGAAATTGACCTGAAGTAAATAAAAATTCAATATGCAGAACTGTTCGGAAATGTCAATAAATAACAATTTAAGAACAAACATATGGATGACTTTTTTCAGCATTAGGTGAACACCAGAATTAGTAACAACATAGCAAAAAAACACCTGGAAATTTAATAACTCTTTATAGCTATTGTCCTAGTCCATTATTGCCCTTCAGTAGACTGAGTTCACCTTACAAGAAATCAATCATTGATCCCAATACTAGGTTCAGTAGCATGTTATGTACACATTTCTTCTCTTGTTGATTTTGTTAACAGTAAACCCATTAACTTACACTAGGGCAAAATGCTAAAATAATCCGTGAAAGCTTGGAATGTCAGTCTTTATTTTGTTTGGTTTATCTATAATAGACCAATCATGGCTGTCAATCTAAAATTCAATCAACCAATCAAATCATTTTTTATATCCTGAAAAATGGCTTCAGAAAACATTGTGGAAAATAAAGAAATTGCTTTAAACAAGCAACTTTTTCATTTACCACAATGTTTTCTACACCAAAACAAAGATTTTTTAAATTTCTTGAACAAATAATTTGGATCAGTCTAAAATTTTGAAGACTGGTAATGGGTAAATAGTTTCACCTTACTCAAGACATTAAAAATGAGGCAATTTCAAAATTTAACTGAAACTACTTAAAAAATATTGCTTGTCAAACAAAGGCATGGCAAGTGGATACCAACCCTTGGCTGTTCAAGCACTTGATTTTGGGTAAAACATCTAAGGTAAAAAAGGGGCATAATTCTTCAATGATGTTCCTACATCGCTCTCGAGAGTATGATGGCTTAAGGCTTTATAAATATATATAATATATATGCAAAATACCAAAGCTCTACGCCTAATTATTTTGGAGAAGAAGATTTTTAAAGATTTTCTCTTTTAATCCAAGGTATATATTTGATTCAACAATACAATACTGCTTAATTCCTGAGTACAGTAGTTCTTCGAAGAATTTTGGTAGAGGGTCGATGGGCATTGATACCTGCCAAATATGAACGCTCTAAGCCTATCTGTTTAGGAGAAGAAGATTTTCAAAGACATTCTTCTTCATTCTAAACTAAAATCAAGGATTGCACAGAAAAGGGCTAATAATCACAGTATGGTAATTCTTTGAAGTATTTTGGTAGAGGGTCTATGGAAATTGATACATGCCAAATATCAAAGCTTTAGGCCTAATGATTTAGGAGGAGAAGATTTTCAAAGATATTCTTTAATCCTTACTATCAGGGATTGCACACAGAAGGGCTAATTTTCAGAGTTTTTTAAAAAAAATTGAAGTTTTGTTTTCCTTTACTTAATAGGCTGAATGCTCTTTTTACCCCAGACTCTCTGATGAAAAACTTTACATCTACAGATTAGATCTAATTTTCAGAAAAAACTTTAATAAAATTTTTCCCAAAAATATATGAAGACACCTTTTATTTTCCTTTTTGCCGACTCTTCTTTGAAATTAGTCTTCTTTGAAACTTCTCTTCAAGCAGTCAATTTTCACTGGAAATATCAATACAAGATATAGTTGAGAATTTTACTGGTATGGAAAAGTAATCCATTTTCTATAAATGAATACCAGACGGACTAAATTAGAAATCCTCCAGTCAAACTTGGCATTTTGTTAATCAAAATTGTTTGATCTTACACAACAATATTAATGAGAGACTTATTATACACCACCTTGAATTTGCATGCTCTTTGTGTTTTACCTGAGGTTTATGATTTTTCGAATACCGAGAATGAATGCTGTATCAGGGCAGTTGGTGCTCCTAATCAAGATTTCCCGTCATTTCTCACACTAGTACAACATTCGATCAATGCTAATAGTTGCTCATCTCACTTAGGTGAACTACTTATCTTTTACCCATTTGTGTGAGAAAAATAATGCCTGTCCCAATGAAATTTTTGTTAAATGGTGTAAATCATAAATAATGTTGGTCGAGTCAGGGTTTCGAACTCTTGACACAAAAGTTTAGAGTATAGCACACTTATAACTGTGCTAAATTAGGTCCAGTCTGAAATTTTGTCATCTTGTAAAGGTTTCATGCCTAACAGTGACCACATTTCAATCTGTACTCCAATCTGCAGTTTCCGTACCAACTAATTCTCACACCTTCTTGATCTATACATAATCTGGCAATTCACTTCCCTGGTAATCATGCAAATTACATTGATTGGCCTTGTCTTGATTCTATCTAACCCATTACCAGACACCAGTATTTTAGACTAGTACAAATTGAATGATGTTGGCATATGACAAATATTACTTGATGAAATTTTATTTTTATATATATTTTTGGGTAGAAAACATTGTGGATAACAAAGAAATTGCTTGTAACAATTTCCTCATTTTTCAAAATGTTTTCCAAAGCTGTTTTTCTTTTGGGCGTCTAAAGATGTTGTTGTGTAGACAAGCAGTTTCTTCATTTAATACAATGTTTTCTACCCAAAAAGGTGAAAAATGTTAAATTTCATAAACTTCAAATTGTCACCAGCAACTCCTTTTAATTTGGACCAGTCTAAGAATTTGCAGTCTGTTAATGGGTTAAGTGAAAGATGATGCAGAGGAAAATATCAGGCTGTTGAGTATTTCAAAATTTTTCTAGGCTAGAAAACATTTTAGACATCAAAGAAATTGATTGTAAATGCATTTTTTTTATTTTTCCACAATGTTTCAATGCTTTTTTCTTGAGACATGAAATAGCAGAATTGAGTGGGAATGGGCCAACCACATTCTGCTACATTTGAATACCTTGAAAAAATATTATCATGAAAAACTTTGTGAGAATAGGAGAATTTGCTTGGAGCAAGGAATTTCTCCTTTTCTTGTAAAGTTATGACGCTGTAGCACCAATGGAAATTTTGCCTTTAACTTATTTCAATTTTCACAGATCTGAAATTAAGTTGTCTGGTAATGCCTTACAGAAGCATCACAGTTTATAACATAGATGATCTAGTAGCTTACACCCTTTCCAACAAAATCTTTTTCAGACGCCCCCAGGAAAAAAGATGTGAACAAGAGTGCCATAGTCACAATATACAACGCCAATTTGCTGCTGTTTCTTGAAAATAATTGTAGACACTACTTATTTTGACAGAACCAAATTCAAAACATTTGCAGACAACCTTTTTAAATTGTCAAGTTCAGACTGTTTGTTATGATTGATTGATTGAATGGGCCCAGAGACTAAGTGTCAAGGGGCATAACTCTTGCAAAAATCAAATGAACTATAAAATCCTTGATCCATGTACACCTACAAATTATGGTGATGACATTGACCAAATTTCATGTAAATCAAGACAAAAAGTTAGGAATAGTTGCATTCACAAGGCTGCCATTTCAATAAGCCCTAAATTCTAAGTTTAAAGGGGGCATAAGTCAGGAAAAAATTAATGAACCATAAAATCCTTACTTCATACACATCTACCAATTAAGGTGATAACATCAACCAAGTTTCATTTAGATTCAGCCAGAAATTTAGGAGGAGTTGCATTCACAAGGCTGCAATTTCAATAAGCCCTGGAGACTAAGTTTTAAGGGGGCATAACTGAGGCAAAATCAATGAACCATAAAATCCTTTCTTCATGCACATCTACAAATTAAGGTGATAAAATCCGACAAGTTTCATATAGATCCAGCCAGAAACTTAGGAGGAGTTGCATTCACAAGGCTGCAATTTCAATAGGCCCCAGAGACTAAGTTTAACCCATTCCAACTCAATCCCTCCTTTTTACGCCCCTCAAGAAAAAAGCATTGGAAAACAATGTGGAAAATGAAGAAATTGCTTGTATCAAGCAATTTCTTCATTATCCACGATGTTTTCTATCCAAAACGACTAAAAAATTGAAAATTCCATCAACTTGAATTTGTCGTCTGCAGCTTCTTTCAATTTGGATCAGTCTAAAATTTTGCTGTGTTGGAATGGGTTAAAGGGGGTATAACTGAGGCAAACATCAATGAACCGTAAAATCCTTACTTCATGCACATCTACATATTAAGATGATAACATTGACCAAGTTTCATAAAGATCCATCCAGAAACTTAGGAGGAGTTGCGCTCACGAGAAAAGTGGACGGACGGACAGATGGATGGACGGACAGACAGACAGACGGAGAAGATGACACCAATATACGACCGCCTCAGACGTCATATAAAAACATGATGGAAATGAAGAAATTGCAATGTCTTTATTATCCACAATTTGTTCTACCTCCCCTTCCCCACCACCAAAACAAAAGCTTTTTAAAATTTTCTCAATTAGAAATTGTTCTCTTAAACTATGATCAGTCTAAAATTTTGTCACCCAATAGTGGTTTAACCTAGATTTGCATGATCAGCTACCTCCCATTTCATCTTGATCTCACTAACAATATAATGATACCTATAATAAAAACATCTCCCTTGACAGTTTAGATTTCTCTTCAGTAATTGACATTATATCTTAATTTTCAGATAATTACCTTTAATAAACAGAATAGATATCTTTTTTGGTGGTTAACAAATATTTTGATTTTCTAAAGCAAAAATTGAAATTTTGTCACAAAATGTCAAAATTTTTGCATGCAGCAAACAGGGACCACAATCATGCTGCTGAGGTTTATAGCAATAACTCTTGTTATCTCTGAAAACGGAAATATTTATTTGTCACATCCCTGAACAGTTCAAAATCAATTATAACGTTAACAATTGGCATGCTGAACCAGAATATTCCTGTCTGGGCAGGAGGTATAGACAAAGATCAGACTGCACGTATGTGCAGTCTGATCTTAGTCTACAGCACCTGCTTGTCTCTTTCAAGCCAGAATTGTTTATAAACAAGAGGGCCGTTGGCCCTGGGGCGCTCACCTGAGATAAAGGCTCTTTTTCTTTCAACAGTCTAATTTCATGTTAAGGTTAGGATTATGAAACAAGTGGGCCACAATTACATATAAACACTATGAACTTGGGGATCCAAGTCTAAATTACAAATTCCAATGCTTTAGTGCTGATTTGAAAGAAGGAAAAAACTTTTTCCATGGGTTATAATTTCAGAAATAAGAAAGAAGTCTGTGAACTGATGCTTCATGCCTATACCCCCCCCCCCCCCTGGGTCGGCCCCTGGAGACCCGAGGATCATGATTTTAGCTATTTTGTAAGAGATCAACATACTGATGCTTCATGCAAAATATATAGGCTCTACGCCTTCTGGGTCAGGAGAAGAAGATTCTTAAAGATTATTTTGAAATTTCACTTTTGTTGCCATGGCAACCAAGGTTTAAAATGGATTTCAATTCTTTTAGCTTATTTTAAGGGGGACCATCTAAGGTACGTTTCTGCCAAATTTGGTTCAAGTTTGCCCAGTAGTTTGGGTGGAGTTGTCATTCAAATAATCGTTCCTTATTTCAATATTACACACCCCCCCCCCGGGGCTCTGCCCCTGGGGACCTGAGGATCCTGATTTTAGCTATTTTGATAGAGGTCAATATACTGATGCTTCATGCAAAATATCAAGGCTCTACGCCTTCTGGGTCAGGAGGAGAAGATTTTTAAAGATTATTTTAAATTTTACTTTTGTTGCCATGGCAACCAGAGTTTTTAATGGATTTCAATTCTTTTAACTATTTTTGAAGGGGACCACCCTTAAGCAACATTTCTGCCAAATTTGGTTCAAATTGGCCCAGTGGTTTGGGAGGAGATGTCATTTAAAAAATCGTTCTTTATTTCTATATAAACCCTACCCCCCTTGGGCTCTGCCTCTTGGGACCCGAGGATCCTGATTTTAGCTATTTTGAAAGAGGTCAATATACTGATGCTTCATGCAAAATAAAAAGGCTCTACGCCTTCTGGGTCAGGAGGAGAAGATTTTTAAAGATTATTTGAAAATTTCACTTTTGTTGCCATGGCAACCAGAGTTTTTAATGGATTTCAATTCTTTTAGCTATTTTTGAAGGGGACCACCTAAGGAACATTTCTGCCAAATTTGGTTCTAATTGGCCCAGTGGTTTGGGAGGAGATGTTGTTTAAAGAAATTGTTGACGGACGACGCACGACGGACGATGGACGGACGCCGGACAAAAGGCGATCACAATTGCTCACTTGAGCACTTCGTGCTCAGGTGAGCTTATAAATTTTCAAATGAAATATTGACCTTTAAATAGTTCTACTAGTGATTTCAGTCCTTCGATTTTAGTGCAATTTTCAAATGGATTATATTCAGCATGATAAGGGCTAAATATAATTTGTCTGTTCATGACATTTCCAACAATTTCAAATGAGCCTCAAGCATAAACAATGGTTACCCTGTGCATTTGAATTGATTGATTGATTAAATTGGGTTTAATGCCACTTTTAACAGTATTTCAGTCATATCGTGGCAGCTTGAGCATCTAACTGTGGATGTCTGGTATTTCTCACACTAGTACTACCACCACATCTTTCATGGGCCCCCAGCTGCTCACCCAACTTAGGGGAATAATGTCCGAAAAGGATATTTCCTGTGGCCAGGGATCAAACAAGGGATCCAGTGCATTTATAATATTTGCTGGTTATCGACAAAAAATTTGAGTCAGTATATTTACCAATCTACAGAGCACATAGTAAAGACTCTGATCAGGTCACGAGTGTAGATATGGGAAATGACTTTACCATATTTATTTGTAGGGTTAAAATGCGGAATAAAAATACATGGAACAATATTTGTTTTGATTAGTTGGCCTACATCATGTTGGTCTCACTGGGAAGAGCCAGTAACATCCCCATTCCCACACAATCCTGCTTACAAAAAGACTTTAGGAAACAAGGTTGGAAATGAAGAAATTGCTTGTTACAAGCAATTTCTTCTTTTTACAACCTTGTTTTCTACCCCTAAAAGACAAAGATATTCATAATGCTCTCAACTTGAAATTATCATCTACAACTTCTTTGAATTAAGACCAGACCCAAATTTTGCTGTGTGGGAATTGTTTAATTCATAGATTTTCAATATCAAAGTGCCAGGGTAAATCTTGGAGCTCATTGGTAGAGACATAAATGTCACAGTAGACATAAAACATCTCCCACCAACAAGGCTGATTTCCAAGTCCCAAACAATACTTCTGTTCTCAATTACGGAAATTCAGGGATATTTATTGTTATTTTTACTGAGGCAATATCACAGCCACAGCAGAACAATTACATCATTTCTGGCAAGAATCTATAAATCTTAACAAATCACAAAATCAACCAGTAGAAAGTGGATCTATGTGAAGAATCTGACTAAGAAAAGCATTATTCAAATACAAATGAAAGAAAATTGATATCTTAACCCTTGTCATTCTGAGCCCGGAATATTCCGGCTATGGCAGGTGGTATAGACTAAGATCAGCCTGAACAAATGTGCAGTCTGATCTTAGTCTACACCACCTGCTAGTCCCTTTTGTTTCCAAAGTTTTTTATAAATAAATTTCCAACAAAATATTAACCCACAATTAGTGCCTCTTGTGCTTTCAGCTCTTTGATTTTTATCCAATTCTATGGAGAATTATATTCAGCATGATAAGGGTTAATTAACTTGTATGCATGTGATGTTCTCTAATGTCATCAAATTTTTATTATATTTTACTGTCTTCTTTTTATCTATTTATTCAATCATTTTGTGTTTTTGGCTTTTTTCCCTTTTGGGGAGGGGGAATATATCCAAATGAGGGAGGATGATATTACAGAAAAAAGCTTTCAGGGGGATTTTCTATGTACAAGCTTGTCTGAAAATTTATGTTTGTCTCAATAACAATATTCTTGGCATGCAAAGATTGTCAAGGCATGCAGGGATTTTAAAGATACAAACTGCTGCCAAGGTGGGGAAATCATTTTATCACTTTGTACAAAAATTTTTCTATTGGGGAGGCAACTTTTATGACATTCTCATGTATATTTCCTCTTAATCCACCACCACACAACAAAAATATCAGACGAGTCTGAATAAATAGAAGTTGCTGACAACAATTTTAAGTAGAAAACATTGTGAATAATAAAGAAATTACTTGTAATAAGTGTGTTTTTGTTTTTAATTTTCCACAATGTTTTTCAGCTTATTTCTTGACCAGGCGGTAAATTTAGCTAGATTGTGAGGAAATCACAGATAAGTAAATTCAGTAACTTGACATTCTGGAAGAATCTCTGCCAGCTACTTAACAAGACAATCAGCATCCTCATGTACACCTTGTATAATTGGTCCATGACAGTGAATAGAAAGTCTGCCTTGCATAGAAATGACTCAATTTCATCTCATTTGAGACATTTTGTAGTCAATATGATTAGCACATACTGTCTGAAATCAGGGGCTGATATAGGAAAGAAATGTGTCTCTGCTCCTTTTTTTTCTAGCCTACACTATATATTTTGACCAGTGTGTTGATTCCTCTTTTTTCTTCACAATTATATTCAATATTGAAGATTTTTATTTTTGTTTGCTTTTATTAAACCTTGTCATGCTGAACCCAGAATATTCATGTTTTGGAGGAGGTATATCAAAGATCAAATATATGTGCAGTCTGATCTAAGTCTAAACCACATGTTTGTCTTTTTCAAGCTAGAGTTGTTCATAGAACCATTTTTAAAAATATATATTACCACAAAACTATGGATTCTAGAACTTTCAGCCCTTTGATTTTCAAGCTAAAGTTGTTCTTAGAACTATTTTTTGAAAATATATATCAACACAAAACTATGGATTCTAAAACTTTCAGCTCTTTGATTTTCATGGCTGCGCTTCTGAAAAGGGATTTTATTCAGCATGACAAGGGTTAATTCATACATTTGTAACTATTTGAGAACAATTTATAGTTGTTGGAGTAACACTGCCCATCAAACATGTGGGCTTGAGACTCTGTACTGACTCTCTTGGCTGTCACAAAGTTTATCTTGTTGGAAACATCAATAGAACACGATAGTCTATGAAAGTTTGAAAACAATCATATGAAAATTGTGTATTAAATAGTGTTTGAAGAAAAGTTAGTGTTTTAAAGAATAGTTTCAATATAGGTATCTTTTTCTTATTATTTAGCAGAATTAAACAAATGCCAAATGGAACCATCCTTATAAGAATTTTTTAACAACAGTTGATCGACACTGGATAATATAGCTAGCCCTTGCAAGTTTAATCAAACTCAGAACAGTAAAAGTAAAAGTGAGAAACAAGATCTGTTTATACAACAGTCATGCCCCCCCCCCTCTACTGCCACATTGATACAGAAAGTGGTGCAGATGATAACTGATTCAAACTAGAAATTGTCGCAAAGCAGACTAATACCAACATACAGGGCTTGTCCATGTAAAAGTGCTATCCGCCAAAGGGCCGTAACAAAAAAAGGACTTTTTAATTCAAGGGCCATTACTCCGTCAAAAATCAATAGTCAATTACAAAAATAGGATATGCACATGTCTGACTTATACCGAGTGTTTCTGTGAAATTTGAATCAAATCTGTCGAATGGCTGCTGAGAAATTGAGCGGACACGAATTTTAACCAAAGGGCCATAACTCCGTCAAAAATCAATGGACCGTTACCAAAATAGTATATGCACATCTCTGCTTGATACTCTTTATATCAGTGAAGTTTGAATAAAATCTTACCAATAGTTGCTGAGAAATTGAGCGGACACAAAAAGCTACAGAAAGACAGACGGACAGATGGAAAGACAGACCAACAAGCTGACTCCTGTATACCCCCCTTACATAGATTGGGGGGGGGGGGGGGTATGATTACTTTTTTCAACTTTTAGTTGATAATTTAGGTTTGACACTGACCCTCAATGGACTGTATCAAAAAGTTGACTGTAAACCTGTGACCTTCATTTTCAAAGCGTTGATCTGGAAACAATATCCTAATTTTATCAATTAAATGTAGTGGAGGTCAATATGGACTAATCTAAAAATAAATAAAGATCATATACACCTCAGGATAAATGTCTGTGCTAAATTTAGTGATCCTAGCTCTTTTCTGTGTGAAGTTGTCATCATACAAGGGTTTGTTTAACCCATTCCCAAACAATGATCCTTCTTGATGCCCCCCCCCCAAAAAAAAAATAAATAAATAAAAAAAAATGGGAAAACATTGTGTAAAATGAAGAAATAGCTTGTAACAAGCAATTTCTTCATTTTCAACAATGTTTTCTATCAAAAAAATTGAAAAAAAAACCCTAAAATTTTATAAACTTTACGTTGTCATCTGCAACTGCTTTCAATTTTGACCAGTCTAAAAATTTGCTGTCTGGTAATGGGTTAAGCAAAGGTTAATTTAACAAAGAATAAGGTCAGCCTGTGACTTTGACATCCATTAAAGATTGATATGAATATCAAAAGGGATCATATACATCTATAGAAAAGTGTCTGTTCCAAATTTGGTGATTTTGGGCTCTTTAATCTGTGTCAAGTAATCATTTGGATAAGGTCTGGTGTACCAAAGGTCAAGTTCTAAGAAACCTTGTGACCTTGACCTTTAATGGATTAAACTGAAAATTAGTAAGGATCATCAACACCTTGAATTGGTGTTCCTGGCTATATTCTGCGACCTTGACCTTTAATGGATTAATCTGAAAATTAGTAAGGATCATCACCACCTTAGGATGGGTCTGCCTAGCTCTATTGTGTTACCTTGACCTTTAATTGATTAAACTGAAAATTCGAAAGGATCATCAACACCTTGAAATGGGTGTTCCTAGCTCTATTCTGTGACCTTGACCTTTAATTGATTTATCTGAAAATTAGTAAGGATCATCAACACCTTGGGATTGGTGTGCCTAGCTCTATTCTGTGACCTTGGCCTTTAATGGATAATCTGAAAATTCGAAAGAATCATCAACACCTTAGGATGGGTCTTCATAGCTCTATTCTGTTACCTTGACCTTTAATTGATTAATCTAAAATCAAATAGGGATCATCTGTACCTCGAGATAAATGTCTGTGCCCTAATAAGTACTGTTGATCCTAACTCTATTCTGTGTCAAGTTATCATATGGACAAGGTATGGTGTACCTAATAAAAAGTTCAAGGTCACCCTCCTTTAAATTTCATTATTGTTAACCCTCATCATGCTGTACTGTATAAACCACCTTACTGAATTGCTGTCAAATCAAAGAGCTGAAAGCACTGATAGAACTTGTTGTTCAAAAATCAACATTTCTTTTAGAAATCAACTTCATAAACAACTATGGCAGGAAAAATACAAGTAGGATGTATAGACTAAGATCAGCCTGCACATAAGCAGTCTGATCTTAGTCTACATCTCCTGCCAAAACTCGAATATTCCTGGTTCAGCATGACAAGGGTTAAGATATATTTCTTGTGCATCAAAATGGAGAAGTGCACTGTACTAAAACTATTTCATCTGCAAGTTTAGACAAAGAAAAGCAAAATGGTCTCATTAACAGAATTAAGACAATCAACAAAGCAATCTTACAGGAAAGAAGGATAATATCTCCGAGGCAAAGTACTTTAAAAAGCTATTTTGAAAAGTTGAGGGAAAATAGCAGTGAAATGGATTTTCTACAACTTTACAAATATTCCCCATTCCCCCTCAAACACTGTATACTTCTTTTATTAAAAATGCATTTTAACAGTTTGAAAAATCAAAAACAACATTTATTCCTACAAGATTTGAAATATGAGTTTTAAATCATTTTCTCCATTTACTTTTCTAGATTTCTATTTTCATGTCAGGACTTCCTATAAACTAGTTAACTTCTGAAACTCATCCAAATGTTCCTACAAGCTTTCCAAAAGCTGACAGGAAACTTTTCCTCATTAACTTAGCACAATTTATATCAAATGAAAGTTTCTTCATTTAGATTCAATTCTTCTTATTTGAGGATTATTTCCTAGAAACAGTCACAACTAGTTATGATCAAATTAGAAGAAAAATACACCAAATTCTTTTCAAATTATGGACATTGCAATCAAATGATGTGCAATAAAATATTATGACTTACAACAAGTTCCAGTGTAAGATTGATTTATCATTCATTAAATAAGAGCCATCAGAGATTGATTAATAAAAATGCTCTCTGAATATAGCCCTGTCACAAAAAGTATAAAATAAACAGGAAAAGAGTTCGGAAAATATTTTTCAAATGGCACATCTACTCATGATAGAGAACAATTGGATGGTTTAGCGCTAAACAGTTGTAACTACCTATATAGTTTGCGCTGTTTCTTGCTGAACCATCAAATTGTGCCACTAAATATTGAAATTTGTTCATAATAAAAAGAATTGTGCTCTGGGTGTGATTAATTTTAATGTTCATCCTTGACCTTTACCTTTGAGCTATCTGAAAATTTGTTTCAGATGGCATATCTACTCATGATAGGGTACAACTGTGCCAAGTTAATTCTAAATCCATCCATAATTAAGGAGCTATGCTAGGGACGTTCTTAATTTTAATGGCTGTGACCTTGACCTTGGACTTATTTGAATATTTCTTTCAAATGGCACATGCACCATTGATATTGAACATGAGTGCCAAGTTATATTGAAATGCATACATAATTGAGGAGCTATGCTCTGGACATGCTTAATTTTAACTTTTCACCTTGAGCTGTGACCTTAACCTTGGAGTTAACTGAAAATATTTTTCAAATGGAACATCTAATTATGACAGAGAACAATTGTAAAAAGTTATGAAATCCATACATAAATGAAGGAGCTATAGTGTGAACAATGTCAATTTTAATGTTTGACCTTCAACTGTGACCTTGACCTTCAAGCTATCCAAAGTGGGAAACATGTAGGTGCATCATCATAAGGAATTCACAAGTTTCATCCAATTTGGTGAAAGGGCCATGGAGATAATTGATGGCTGACCGACAAAGCGGCAGCTAATGCTCAAACTTTAGGGAGCCAGTAACAAATTGCATTTTCTTCAACAATAAATATGGTAATGTTTATACCTTTCAATATAAACTTTATGACAATTTTCCAGTATGTGAGCTATCTTATAGATTTATTTTGGTCAATTCCATAATTTGCCCTGGTATTTACTTATCCCCAGACAAGTGGCCTTCAAAAATTATCTTAAGTAGATTTAAAGCCTATGTCAGACATTAGACTGACATGTGTATATTGCACATCTCTGGTTCAATATATATGGTCTCTTTTATAAAATTGCTCTTGAATATACGACAAAAAGTTGTAAGTCCATACCAAGAATAAAGTGTCTGCTATAGATTACAAGTGTCCATAAGAATGGAAAAAAAGCTCAATATTTGACAGAAGTCTAGCATTGCAATACTTACCGGCATTAAGTCTGCATGCAAGCCTGTCATTAAATGGCTGCTAGTCAGACACTATTATTTCTGCTTAAATGTTTCTATTATACTTTTTTTTCCAGGGCTTGAATATAAACTCATTTAAATCATTAAGCCATCTGGGGTAAAAATCATTTAAAAATAAAATTGCAATGTGTGTTATAAGTAGCTCTTAAAACTACATGTATCTAACTGAAATAGATTGTGAAGTTTGTGATACAAAGAAGTGATAATAATTCAGGACATTGAAACTCAGTTCAATGTAGGCAAAATTCTTATGGAGAATTCAATGGTCAAAAATCGTCAAACAGGAGAAACAGTTAACTATCTACCACATAAGAAAATTTTAGACTGAGTGACAGACAAATGGGATAACAAGGTAAAGTAAGCAGAAATATAGGATCTGTCATAAGATTTTTTCTTTTAGACAATCTAATCCTGACCAAGTCTAAACTAGTAAAAGTTACTAAGTCACTCTTGGCAAGCTTAACACTTGTCATGCTGAGCCCGGAATATTCTTTTTTTGGCAGGAGGTATAGACAAAGATCAGCCTGCACATATGTGCAGTCTGATCTTAGTCAAAACTAAAATTGTCCCCTTTAAACTGTTGTTGTTTATTATTAATTTTCAGAGAAAATATTGAGCTACAATCAAGCCATCATGTACTTTCAGTTCTTTGATTTCAATGCAAAAGTTTCATATTCAGCATGACAAGAATTAATGACACTGTTACAATCAGCTTGCCTCAAAGTTTATTGAGCAACAGAATATTTTTTCACACAAATAACAATTTAAACCCATCTGAAATGCTACAATGATATTACACTGATGACGTCATAGTGACATTTAATATTGATGATGGCTGTTTGCCATAGAAAGTGGTGTTTAAGCTATGTGTGACAAATTTGGTATACTTGGTCATAAAAGAAATGGCCTAGAAGTATGACCTTAAACACACATTTAGAGTTTTCTGGTTCAAAAAATTCACTGACAAGAAGGGCAGATTTCATCAAGTCTCCATCATTACAGTTAAATATACCACAATTTCAGGAACATTTGACAGAGACAAATGGAGTTAATAGTTGACAGAAAGAATAATTGACACAATGTGTGATTGTTCCAATCAATAATTGTCTGGCCTGGAAAACCTTACAATTCCAATCAATGGAAATATTTAGTATCAATATTATCTGTCTAAACTTCCTCCCAATTTCCTTTTGTTCTTGGCTAGAAACAGACACAGATACAGTATTTGGTTCTGCTAAAAAATGACAATCTCTGTGACAAGAATTTATTGGGACAGTATCTGGTTCTGATATTACAGAATTTCTCATTGATACATCAATCAGAATATTTTCTTAAGCATTTATGTTGGTTTAAGTTGTTCTGGTTCAATTATGAAAACAGCCTTTAGCTTAAAGAGTCAATCTTGAACACTCACATTATCCACTTGTATTCAAGACCCTGGGAGCCCACTGCTACCCAGTTTTACAGCTAGGTAGACTGGGGCTGGCTATTAAGTGTCTTGCCCATGATCACAATTTTACCTGGTGACAGTGGGGCTTAAATCTGTGATGATCAGATCATGTGTCAAGTATCTTTTCAACTTGGCCATCAAGGCGCGCAGTCTTGGTTCACAATCACAGCTCACTCAATTTAAAATCTTTAGGTCACCAACCAACAATTTGCTTTAGCTTTTATGTCACTGACCTACTTTTTTACAAATTGATGTCATTTATTACCTCTGTCCAACTACCATGTTTTAGGTCAATTGCTGTGGCAAGCTTTCTGTTAATTAACCCATTACCACCTAGTTACATTTTAGACCGGTCCAAATTGACAAAATTTGCGGACAAAAATTTAAAGTTTATGAAATTTTAGATTTTTTCAACTTGCTTGTTTTCTAGAACTATTTTCTTCAAGGGTGTATCATTATTTTAAGAGGAGGGATTGTGTGGGAATAGATGTTTAATAATCCAAATGTTTTGATGATTCTGCAATTTTCCTGAATATTAACACTTCCCTCAAGAATAAAGCTTTTGAAAACACTGCTTGTTACAAGCAATTTTCTAATTACCCACAATGTTTTCTACTCTAAAATACAGATTTCAAATATTAATAATAATCCAAGCAATGACAAATTTCCTTGTGAAAAAGCTAGGTCATTATTTCCAATCATAAAGCTACAATTGTGAAATAATATGTAGCTTAACACTTGTTGCCATGCTGAAACCAGAATATTCCTGTTTTGCAGGAGGTGTAGAAAAAGATATATACCTGCAGATCTTAGTCTGCACTACCTACCTATTTCATTTAATCTAGAATCGTTTATAAGATCAGTTTTCATAAGAAATATTGATCTACAACAAGCCCTCCAAAGCTTTCAGCCCTTTACCAATTTACTAGATTTCAAAATTTTAGACTGGTCCAAATTTAAAGGAGTTACAGAAGACAGTTTAAAATAAATGAAATTTTAGATTTTTTCAACTTTTTTGGTCGGAAACATTGTTTAAATTGAAGAAATTGCTTGTTACAATTTATACGATGTTTTCCCAATTGTTTTTCTTGAAGGGCTTCCAAAATCGTCACTTTGTGGGAATGGGTTAATTTTGATGATATTATGAAAAAATATTTGCTTTTATTAGAAGCCCACAGGAAGGACTGGGTCAGCTCAACTGTGTTGCTTGTTAAATAAAGACTTTATCATTATCATTCAGTATTACACAGATTAAAAGAAAATTGTATTTACTGCAGAAAGTCTATTGCCTTTCATATTTTCAAGTTCTAAAAAACTAAAGAAGCAAGGGAATACATAATTTTCTTCCAAACTATTCAAAGATAAAGATAAATCAACAGGGGAGAAATATATCTCATTCCTACGCAGTTGTTGCATCACGCTGACACTAAATCTCAATTCTCAGGCCTCTCGTCTCTCGTTATTTATTGATCTGACGTCAAAAGAAGTTTGGATAAAGTAGGCATTATAACAAGTCAAATTAAGAATATTTGCTTTATAATAATTGGATTTTAGAGGAGGAGATTGCCAAGTGACATTTTTTCAATGCTTCTGAGATCGTAGATATGTTGGTTTGTTGGTCAGGACAAATACTTTGCTCAGAAAACAGACAACTTCATCCAATATTCTTGACACTCTGGTTATTCTCATCACAGTGGAACCCTTTTATGATTGCGCTGAGACCTGTTCAAAGATGCTTTAAGAAGTTAAACATCATAGATGATATTAGAGGATACCCATTCAATCAATTAAGACTCAACTCTGAGGTTTGACACCCCTGAAGAAAACAGCTTTAGGAAACAATCAACAAGCAAATCCTCATTTTCAAAATATTTTCAACCCTATGTGGCTCCTACTTTCAAATTTTTAATGGCTGATTTTGTGTGTGTTCATATGTATTTAACCCTTGCCATGCTGAATTAAAATCCTATGCAGAATTGCTTTAAAATCAAAGGACTTGCTGTACTGGAAGATCTTATTGAGGGTCATTATTTCTTTTGAAAATTATGTAAACACATCTGACTTAAAAGGGACAAACAGGAGATGTAGACCAAGATCAGACTGCACTTATGTGCAGGCTGATCTTTGTCTACATCTCCTGCCAAAGCAGGAATATTTCGGATTCAGCATGAAAAGCGTTAAGACAGAACTATCAATATAACAAAAGCAACACATGTAGGAGCTAATGCTTGACTGCAGATACTTAAAACTGCAAAAATCTTAATAAAAAGGGCCATAACTCTAGCAAAACAAGAGCATCGCATGCCTTTGCCTATGTTTGGATGTTCAAGTGCTTGATAGTTGGTAAAACTTTTAAAAAAGGAGTATAATTTCAAAATGCATTTAGAGTTATCTGTCTTCTAAGTATAGATTTCTATTTTGATAAGATATATTCAGAGTTTCAAGAGAATGTGTTAAGTAATACCAGAGCAGTAATACCAGAGATATTACAATTTGGACAATGACATCAGAGACAAGGACAACATTCTGGCCAGAGCAATACCACATGTTTTGTCTAAAAACAGCAAAGCTATAGATATTTCTTCAGTTAACCCTTTTGATGGTAAAGAATGCTCCTGTGATAATGAACACATAGCCAAGTTTCAAGAAAATATCATCAGTAATATCTTTGGTAATACCGGAGATATTGCAAAGGTTAAAATTTGTCTTGCCAATGCCAAAAACAACACCTCCATCAACACAATCGCCAACAACAACATGGTGAAGACAATAGTGTGACTTTTAATCAAACAGTCAACTTTAAAATGTAAAACTCAGCAATTCCTTTTTTTATTATTATTATTATTTTGGAGGGCACAAGTCACCATTTCCTGGATCCTAGCTGGATTTATTATGTATTATCTGATTTAGAGCTCTCAACATTCAGTTTCCTTTAGTTTTTCTGAGGCCCTAGAAAAAACTGTGTATATAGGTGAAAACAATGATGTCTAAGATTAATGGTATTTAAAGTAGTCAAAGTTGCAGGATTATGGGTTATTGAATAAACCTATGGACCGTCACCTAAATCAAGAGCAATGTGAAAATTTACCTTATCACAAAGCTTACAGGCACATTCCATGTTCAGCCTAAAAAAAGATCTATATTTCTAAAAGTTTGCTATCATTTACATCCCAGCATTTTATCTAACAGACCAGAGCAGCCATAAAAGATAAAACACAAATTCATAATTCAGTATGTCAAACCCATTTTTCGCAGAATCTACAGACAACTAGAGGGTAATGACAGTGTCTCCAGAAAATTGCCATTATCCTCCCAGCTAAGGTCACAATATCATTAGCAGAAGGATAATTTCCCATGTGGGATAACATTGCACTGTATAGTCACAATCATTCAAACATTTCCCATACTACATATACGAGTGTCAGCAAGCAGAAAACGGTAGACAGTCATGCAACCATCCCGTTTTTCCAAACAATAACATATCAAGGAAAACAACTTGTCATACTTTTATAGGGAATACTGTTGTAATGTTATAACAAATGAAGGTAGTGGTATGGGAAACCCTTACATTCATAAAATCGACGACAATTTAAAGTTGATTGAATTTTACAAGTCTATTTGCTTATGACTATAATTTGAATCTTTTCTGTACATAATTTATTGGAATGCTTTGCAGACTTCATACCTTGTCATACTGACTAAAATCCTTGATAAAACTGCACTAGAATCAAAGGGCTAAAGGCACAAGACAGCTTATGCTAGGCCATTAGTTCTTTTGAATTGAAAAACAATCTTTTAAACAACTCAGACTTAACGGATTTCCACAATATGACACATTTTAACATCCTTCAAGAAAACAAATGGGAAAACATTGTGTAAGATGAAGAAATTGTTTACATTTTCTGTGGACATAAACCATATGGAATTATTTTGATCTTATAATTTGAATTGCCATATTTATTTATACTTTCGTGAATTGAGTATTGCTAACAGAAAATAGAAATCATGGATAGAATATTGAAATCTAGAAAGACATCCAGTGTCAAGTCAATCCCACAGATAATTTGACCTTGAGCTATGACCTTGACCTTGGTACTATTTGAAAATTTGTTTTAACTGGTACATCTGCTCGTAATGGAGAACAAGTGTCCCTAATATTTTGAAATCAATCCTGTAATAAAGGCACTATATTAATAATCCCTGACAAAGCCAATTTGAATATTTGACTTTTAGCCATGACCTTGACATTTAAGCCATCTGAAAATTTACTCATGATAGTGCCAAGTAATACTGAAATCCATCCGTTAATATAGGAGATAAATACTCTTGACAAATTTGGTTGGACAGACTCACTAATTAACACAAATATACCAACTTGTTAAAGTGACAACTATGTCTTGCTCATTGCAAGAGGACTTAACATTGGTTGGCATTATAGCTCAGGATCCTAGGCTCTTGCCATAACAGACAAAAAGGTTTGGATAGCAAAGAGTGCCTGATTAATTGATTTTGTAAAAATCTTGCAAACATAGTAATTAATATCCCATTGCCACTAGCTTGCTGTTCATTTCACTGATTTGTATCAGAATAAATGTTACAACTTCTCTCTCCTGGGAGTAGAAGCCTCATTATTATATCAGAAGATGAAATCAATTATAAATCATTGAGCTGCATTGCAAATTATCTATTCAAACCGTTATCCTTTTCCTTTACAACCCAAATTATCACAATTTCTTTAATTTCTAGTGGATAATTAAGACTTTGTCATGTTGAACCTCCAGTATTGGCATATGTGCAGGCTGATCTTAGTCTACACCTCCTGTTTGTCCGGTTCAAGCCAGAATTGTTTATGAGATTATATTCATAAAAGAAATATTGACCAGCATCTAGGTTTTTCCAGTGGTTTCAGCCTTTTGATTTCAATGCAATTCTAAACAAGGATTTAAATCAGCATGGCAAGGGTTAAATTATTTATATGATACCCTTACTGTTTGGTCAGATTTAGCTCAGTTTTAGTTCAGTTCGCGCAACTGAAAATCATCCAAGCAAGACCAGAATACTATTGACATAATTTTGTCATGTTGCCATGTTATTCACATTAGTTCTGAAATGATGCTTTTTTTATAGTTAATTCCAAAAAAATTTAACATTTCGTCCCTATTTAGAACTTAGGGTCAATAGAATAATTTATATTTCTTGTAAGATCAATTTATCCTTCAAATACAATAAAACCCCCTCTAATAAGACTCGGTTAAGACTGTCAATAATTCTGTTAACAATAACAATAAATCTCGGATATTTTCCTTTTTTGTTTTTATTACTCCAGTGAAGACCTGTGATAAATACAAATAACATATAAGTGCAGTCTGATCTTGGTCTACACCTCCTGTTTGTTCTCTTTAACCCATTCCCACACAACAAATTTTAGACTAATCTAAATTGAAAGAAGCTGCAGACAACAATTCCAAACTGATGGAATTTCAATTTTTTTGCCTTTTTTCATAAAAAAAATTGTTGATAATGAAGAAATTGCTTGATACAAGCAATTTCTTCATTTTTCACAATGTTACCAAAGTTTTTTTTATTGAGGGGCATAAAAAGGAGGGATTGAGTCGGAATTGGTTTAGCCAGAGTTGTTTAATTAATCAATTTTCAAAAGAAATATTGACCGTCATTTAGACTTTTCAGCGCTGTCAGTTCTTTGATCTTAAAGCAATTCCGTGTAGCATTTTAATTCAGCATGACAAGGGTTAACACATTACCAAGCATCAAGTTTGATTGGTTCAAATTCAAAGAAGTCGCTAGCAACAGTTTAGTTGGAAAAAAAATAAAAAATCTTTGTCTTTTTAGGTAGAACAATTGTCTAAATAAAAAATTTTGCTTATCAAAATCCATGTCAAGCAATTTCTTAATTTCCTATAAATTTTTTCAAAAGCTTTTACTTGGGGATCGCAATATTAATTATCACACAATGCTGCCTTTTGAAACACTAAAAAAAAAAAGTTTGGGCTAACATTGTGAGAAAAGAAGAAATTTCTCATATCAAGTCATTTTGTCTTTTCTCACAATGTTTTATACCCTGCAGTAGTTTTATTTTTCTATTTTAATGAACTTTACAGTGTGCTTAGAATTGTCTGACATTTGCTTATCAGGTAATGGGTTAACCTTGTTTTCAGAACTGAAAATTTTTAACAATCATAATCCTTTTATTGAAAGAAGACAAATACTGGACCATTCTTGTCTCTCGTGATTCGTGCCCAGGTAAGCTGAATAATTGATAAATGCAAATTTCCTATGCTTTAGTAATCAGAAACATCCATTAGATCTAGCATAACAGTTACGTGTCTGACAGATCAATTCTTTGTTGGGGAACTGAAATTTTGGAACGTAAGATTATATAAGCTATAGTTATGACACTTTGGTCCCCAAATGTCACATTATTATACATCATTCATAGTGTCCACTGATCTTAATTCCACTGACCTTATCTATACATTCAAGGTCAGCTTTTTAACCCGTCATGCTGCACCCAGAATATTCCGGGTTTGACAGGAGGTGTAGACCAAGATTAGCCTGCACATAAGTGCAGTCTGATCTTAGTCTACACCTCCTGCTTGTACTTTCCCTGTCAGAGTTGTTTATGAAATTGATTTCTAAAAGAAGTATTGATTTTTTGAACATCGACTTCTGACAGTGCTCACAGCCCTTTGATTTTGCAACAATTCAGTAAAGTAATTTATACAGCATGACAAGGGTTAAGTTCAAATAGAATCCAATCCCACATAATGTTGTCTTTTAATGACCTAGATAATATTTAACAATATTTCAGAAAATAAAATGGACAAAGGCAAAAATACTTGTCATAAGAAAAATTACTATAGTGCAGTCTGAAAATAACACCTATCTAAAATCAGAAGATTTTCAAAGATTTCCTTATCTATTCCTTTGTAAAATAAAGGATCACACAGAAAAGGGCTATTTTTCAGAGTATGGTAATTCTTTGAAGTATTTTGGTAGAGGGTAAATAGATGATGATATATACCAAATATCAAAGCTCTAGGCCTTACAGTTTGGAAGAGCAGATTTTTCAAGTTATTTCACTCAGTTGCCATGGCAATCCTAGCTCTTCATGGATTTCAATTTTTTGTATTTTGAAAGAGCATGACCTATGGACAATTTCTGTGAAGTTTGGTTAAATGCCATTGTTAGTTTAGATTTTTTTGTAATTGTAGATGGACAGACAGAGGGACAAACAGACACCAGACACAATGATAGCACTTAGTGAGAGCTAATAAGACAGTCCTGTTTATTGTTTATGGTTATATTTTTAACCCATTCCCACACAGTGGCATTTTTTGACATCCCTCGAGAAAAACAATAGGGAAAACTTTGTGTAAAATGGAGAAATTGCTTGAAACAAGCACTTTCTTAATTTTCAACAATGTTTTCTACCAAGAAAGTTGTAAAAATATAAAAATTCAAAAACTTAAAATTGTCATCTGTAACTCCTTTGAATTTGGAACAGTCTGAAATATTGCTGAATGGTAATAGGTTAAACAGGTTCAAGGTCACTCTGTCATGAAGTCATTGGATTTGGTAAGGAAGATTATACACTAATGAGTTTTTCCGTGAACAAGACTGTTACCAAAGTCTTGTCTCAGAAATTAGACTAGAAAGACTTTCTTATCATCTTTCAAGATGTCTATGCCAGAAGTATAGTCACATCATAGAAAAGAAGGTTGTCATAACATCTGACCTAGTGCCTATTTTATTAACAATGGGACCCAAATATCCAATATAAAGGAGAGCATGGAAACAAACATTCCGAACAAATAAAAAGACCTTTGAAACATACATAAGCGCTTCTACAGTGCACACAAGGTTTTTCTAAGATTTGATCAAGTGACATAGTTTTTGGCCCCACATGACCCATTTTCAAACTTATCTGAGATCTTATATAGAAAAGCATTTTGACAAAGTTTCAAGACATTTGAGCTAAAAATGTGATCTCTAGAGAGCACACAAGTTTTTACCTAAAGGGACCTACTTGTTGATCCCCCATGATCCATTTTCGAATACATCAAGACATTTGAGCCAGAAATGTGACAACAAGAGTGCACAAAAGGTTTTTCTAAGATTTGACCTGGTGGCCTAGTTTTCGACCCCATATGACCCAGTTTTGAACTAGACCTAGATATCATGTAGATAAAGATTCTGACCAAATTTGAAGACATTTGAGCGAAAAATGTGAGGCCTAGAGTGCACAACAGGTTTTTCTACCCCACAAGACCCACTTTTGATTTCGTCCAAGATATCATGTAGTCAAACATTCTGACCCAATATCAAATCATTTGGACCAAAAATGTGACCTCTAGAGAGCACACAAGGTTTTTCTAAAATTGACCAAGTGGCCTAGATTTTGACCTCAAGTGACCCACTTTTGAAAATGTCTGAGATCCTAGGCATACAACAATTTTGACCAAGTGTCAACACATATGAGCCAAAAATGTGAGGCCTAGAGTGCATACAGGGTTTTTTCTAAGATTTAACCTAGTGACCTAGTTTTTAACCCTACAAGTCCCATTTTTTTTCATTTCATTCGAGTTTTATGAAGTTCAAACATTACGACCAAATATCAAATCATTTGGGCCAAAAATGTGACCTCTAGAGTGAACACAAGGTTTTCTAAGATTTGACTTAGTGGCCTAGATTTTGACCTCGTGACCCTTTTTTTTTCTTGCCCGAGATCCTATGCAGACAAACATTTTGACCAAACATCAAGACACATGAGCAAAAATGTGACCTCTAGAGTGCACACAAGGTTTTCCTAAGATTTCCTCTAGTGACCTAGTGTTTTACCCTACATGACCTATTTCAATTCATCAGAGAGTTTATATAAACAAACATTCTGACCAAGTTTCAAGCAATTTGAGCCAGAAATGTGACCTTTAGAGTGCACCCAATTTTTTTTTAAGATTTGACCTGGGAACCTAGTTTTTGATCCGGCATAACCTATTTTTAAACATGTCAGAGATATCTGATAAACATTCTGACCGAGTTCCAAGACATTTGTGTCAAAAATGTGACCACAGGGAGCAAACAGGCTTTTTCTATTATTTGACCTGATGACCATGTTTTTGCCCCATTTTTTAACTCATATGAGATCTCATGTAGACTTACATTCTGACCTAGTTTCAAGACATTGATAAAAAAAATAATGTGACTTCTAGAGTACACACAAGGTAAAAATTGACAACAAACGATTGACGTTGGACGCTGGAGACAGCTGGATCTAAATAGCTCAACATGATCACTACATGGTCAGGTGAGCTATAAACAAACATGGATGCCAAGATACAAAATTTACATTACATTTTGCATGGAGACAAATTATTCAGCTGTTGACTAACCGCATTAGCCAGATAGAGACTTATACCAAGGGGCAAAAATTAACAATTTTAGACTGGAAACAAGACATTTTATCACTCATCTTCATTATAATTCAATAACTGCCTGTCTTGTGTTTTTCTTTTGAAACCTGTTTTGTTTTCATTTTATAAAAAGAAAAAGAAAAGACGTGTTTGTGAAATACCATGCCCCTGTAACAGTCTTTTTCTGAAAATGTGACCTTAATTTGTAACCTTGAGCTTCAATTTGTTTTTCAAAATTTTGGACCTGTCCAAATTCAAAGGTAGCAGATGACAAATAAGTTGAGTAGAATTACAAAAAATAATCACCCTACATGATAGAAAATATTGTGGGATAAGAAGAAGTTGCTTGTTACAAACCATGTCTTCTTTTCAACAATGTTTTCCTGGTGAGATATCACAGGGATAAAAAAAAAAGTCAGGAATTGTACAGGAAAGGGTTAATACAAGGAGTTTATATGCCAAATATGAGCTATGTATCTGCAATGGCTTTTGAATAAAAGCAAAATATTAAGTATTTGGGTTTAGCTAACACCTCGCAGACAAAAAAAAAAAAACATCTGTAAAATAATATGCCCCAAATCTTATTAATGCAGGGACATAAAATCTTAAAAAGTTTTGGTATTTTAATCTTGAAAAAGTTTTGGCATATTTTCTTTAGTCAAAAACATGATGAGTTGGTATCAGTAAAATGAATGTATGACAATTATTCATTTTAAAAAATCTATAAAATGTCAACATCTCTAAATCAAATCAACTTTCACTCCTAAGGTTAAAACTGTTGATCTTGTTCAGGCAGCAGGGTTTGACACTAACTTTGCTTCAGTGGGATCCAACAGGAATCTTCAGGGATTCCTACAGATAATAAGGGATCCCTCCTTGATATACATTAACTCGTTCACACGAAATTCTGACATTCTAAGCTCAACTTGAAACAAAAAAGCTTCGGAAAACCTTGTGGAAAAATGAAGAAATTGCTTGTTACAAGCAATTTCTTCATTATCCACAATGTTTTCTTCAAAAACAAGCGAGCAAAATAATCAGGAGCATTAGTTTATACATTATGATCTATTGTCCTTGAGAAATATTGAAAGATCCTGGCCTGAGATTGCTGGAGTCCCAGGGATTCATCGGGATTACCGGACACTGTTTGTGTCGGACACTGTTAGTGTCGACCCCTGGGCAGCATGTATTATGTATATTGAATGGCATGCTTTCCTCCATCAAAGCTGCTCGATAACATTTTTGAAGTGCCAAGCATAATACAATGCTCTTCTTAGTGTTCACATGTTGTAAATACACTTAGAACAGTATTGCGCTTACCAAAAAAGTTTTCCTCCAGATAATTATTCAAGGTGCACTTCACACAAAACAATGCGATACAGTATGCACATATTGCATACCATACTAATGCAAATGTTTTACAATCTGAAGCTTTCTGTAAATTACAATCTGTCAAAAACAATTTATCATAATTCCACAAAACCAGTTTGTGTTGCTTCAAAATAAACAATTTCTTCCTCTGCTATTTCTAGGGAACACATCATTTTTCCTTGAATATTTTGTCAGGAATTTGTATACATAATAGATATTCGTGTATTGCCAACATGCTATTTCTCAGTTTATTTTATTTGTCAAAACATTGATGAGTGGGAATCTTCTGGCATCAGGATTTTACACTTATTTCAGTGGAGAATTTCTAAGCCAGTGAAGTAATGAAACATTTCCAAATTCATACTGTTTTCTGATAAAAATTAGAGCATTCTATTAACCCATTACCAGACGGCAAAATTTTAGACTGGTGGAAATCGAAAGAATTTTCAGACGTCAATATAAAGTTTATGAAATTTTGGATTTTTCAACTTTCTGGGTAGAAAACATTGTGGAAAATGGAGAAATTGCTTGTAACAAGCAATTTCTTCATTTTCCACTATGTTTTCCAAAGCTTTTTTTCTTGGGGGCGTCTAAAAGCATCACTGAGTGAGAATGGGTTAAACCAAAAAACAAAAGACAAAATTTGAGACTAGTGCAATTTGAAAGAGGTTTCACACTACATTTCAAAGAGAGCTAAAATTAGAAAATATATGCGAAACAATGGAGAAAACATTGTAAGAAAAGGAGAACAGCTTGTTCGGAGAAAATGCTCCTTTTCCTACAAAGTTTTGTTACCTTATCTCTTCAAGCTTTGCATACAAGGTCCCCCCTACACCCCACACCCTCTCTTTCTACATTAATGCATTGAAAATAAGATTCTAGACTAGTCCAAATGCAAAGAAGCTGCAGACAATTTTCAGTTCTTGAAATTTTAGAATTGACTCTCTTTAGCCCATTCCCAAACAATGGGGCCTTTGGATGCCCCTCAAGATAAACTATTGGAAAAACATTGTGTAAAATGAAGAAATTGCTTGAACCAGGCAATTTCTTCATTTTTCACAATGTTTCAACCTATAAAGCTTATTAAATCTAAAATTTCATAAACTTTAAATTGTCGTCTACATTCCTTTCAATTTCTACCAGTCTAAAATTTTGCTGTCTGGTAATGGGTTAAAGGTAGAAAACAGTTTAAAAAACAGTGTTGAATGGGAAAAGCAAGATTGTATCCGAATAGGTTAGCCCTATAATTCTTCATACGAATGCAAACAAGATGTCATACGGTATGAAAGAACATGGGGCCTAATTCTTAATTATTCCACTCTGAGAAATTGAAAAGTGTAATCTTGTGCCCACAAATCAAACTGATCAATGGAATTTTCTGCAATAATGAATTTCCTTAAAACTCTAGTGAGCTGACATTTAGAATTAAATCCTAGTACATCATGGAAACATAAAATACTTCCAGTTTAAAAGCAGTTACTCATGTGGAAATAATCTTGCTAAGAGCTTTCGCAAAATTCTAGAGAAAGAATGGTGAATGTGCTCCATGAAAAAGGTAATTTGATTCTATATTAGATAGAAAAGTTCCAGAAAGGGGACTTAGCCTATTCCCACACATTGATGCTTTTGGATGCCTCTCAAGAAAAACATTTGGGAAAATATTGTGGAAAATGAAGAAATTGCTTGTAGCATTGAAACCACAAATAAGGCAATTTCAGTGCAATCAGTAGATAACATACTTACCCAATGAATTCCAATTCCATTCAAGTTGTACTTCAATGACTTATTTGGTGTCTAGTAACGCAAAATATTTTGGGCACTTTTCTGGGGTATTTTTTATAGTTAATATGAATAGTCATTTTAATTACCAAATCAGCTTAATCTGTGACCTTCTATTAAATGTCTACAAACATAAGAGTAAGGATTTGAAAATTGAGAGCCATATTTTTTTTTTCCATAATCTGTACAGGAGCCAATTCAAGGAAGTAATACATTGGCTAATACAATCTTTTGTTTGGGTAAAGTGACAACTCTGCTTATAACAACATTGTTAGAAAATAAGATACGACAATTTCATCAAAGTTAATTTTAAGTTCCCAATTTTGTTAGAATAGTTTTCTTCAGTCCCCTGAGTTATGATTTTAACCAGACTTTACTATAGTGAGAACTTCTAACTTCCACACTTTTGTAAATTTCTTTATTTATAAAGGTTTAACTTTTTGGGAGGAGTGGGGGTATTTCATTTATTCATTTTACAATGTTGTGCTTTTACAATAACTTTTAAATTAGTCTTTACATAGAAACTGATTTGACGCATAGTACAAGTCCAGTATTTTAAAGCTGATCCAAATGACAAATGATCTCTTACATTTATTTTATCAAACCAAAAAAACAAACCTGTTTTTCTAGCCATGCTAACTTTTCAGCAACTTTGCTTGTGATATCATCAATTGCAACCTGAAGATACAAAATATAACAAAATGAATCAGTCTTGCACTATATTATTGAAGTTAAAAGTACTAAATCAAAGGTAAAAACTTCTAGATCAAAGTTTCCCTGCTAAATGCACCTAGCGTCATTAAATATGTTTTCATCCTTAACTGTAAATACAATGAAAGAAACTCATGTAAATTCTAACACAAATTCAAACCTTTCATCAGGGTTTTCCCTTGACTTTTAAAACAGGGGGTCATTTTGCCACATTATGACCCCTATAAAATAAGATAAAGAAGGCTGTCTAGCTATTTTGCGGGTCATTTCTGAAAAATTGGGGTCCAAATTCAAAGAAGGAGGGGGTCAGGGAAAACCCTGCTTTCATCATTCATCTTCAATGCCTACCAGCCTTTGAGATTAAATCCTGTGATAAACAAACACAAGACAACAACCATTTACAAGTATATTATAAAGAACCTGTCATTTCCAACAACATGAGTGAATCTTGATCTTAAGTCTGGCTGCCAAACTCTTCTTTGAAGGAAGTTAAATCTTAAAGGTTAGACAATAATATCAAGTAAGACCATTGTCTCTTAACCCTTTCCTGTACAAACAACGGGATTTTACGTTGCCGTAATTATATACTTGAGAAAACATTGTGGAAAAAGAAGAAATTGCTTGTAACAAGCAATTTCTCCTTTTCCTACAACATTTTCTACCACATGCGATGGTTTCATTTGAAATTGTATCCAATATTCATTGTCGTCTGCAACCTCTTTGAATTTGGACCAGTCTAAAATTTCAAAAAACAGGAAAGGGTTAAAAGAAAAGTATTTGTTCAGCACTAGCCAGAAATAAAACTTGGATTTAAACAAGCAATTTCTTCTTTTTCCACAATATTCTCTACCCTATTAAATGGTTATTTCTAAAATCTACTTCAAATTTTTGTCTACAAAACATCTGAATTTGGACAGGATCTCAAATTTTGCGAAACAGGAAAGGGCTTAACCTTGTCATGCTGAACCCTGAATAGACCTGTTTTAATGCAGGAGGTATTGACAAAAACAGCCTGTACATATGTGCTGACTAATATTAGTCTACACCAATTGATTATCCCTTGTCTATGAGATACATTGTTCAAAAGAAATGCTGACCCACAATAAAAATTATTAGTGCTTTCAGCCCTTTGATTTCAAGGCAATTGTGAAAAGTATTTTATTCAACATAACAAGGGTTAAGTATAATAACCCTATGCCATGAAACTCTCAATAAAAAAACTTTGGAAAAAGTTGTGTAAAGTGAAGAAATTGTTTACCTTCTTTATCTTCCACAATGTTTTCTACACAGAAAGTTGAAATAATCTTATATTTGATGAACTTCTGCCTGCAACTCTTTTTTAGTTTGGACCTGTCTAAAAATTTTGTCTGTCTGGTAATTGGTTAAATGATCACCAAAAAAAACTTAGAGTCAGTTGCTATAGTGAAAACTTTGATCAGACTGTGCTGATGCACAGGCTGATCCAAACCTTAACAGGACATTATGTGATATTTTTTTGGAAATGTCACACACAGTCTGAAATCTAACCTTTGTCATGCTGAGCCCTGAATAACCCTCTCTTGGCAGGAGGAGTAGACAAGGATCAGACTGCACATATGTGCAGTCTGATCTTGGTCTACTCCACCTGCCTTCCCAATTTTAAGTCAGAGTTGTTCATAAAATCATTTTTAAAAAAGAAATTATTTTGACTTCCATGTAGTTTTTTCAGTACTTTCACCCTTTTGATTGATGCATTATTTTGTAAAGGACAGCATGACAAGGGTTAATCAAATACAATAGACCTTATTCGAAAGTATATTTATCTTTAATTTTCTTTAGAAACCCAGCTGAACAGTCTGTAAGTATAGGCATGAAGCCAACATCTCTATTTTACCAAACATAATTAGAAAGTGAATTCTAGGGAAAGTAAAGGTCAAAAGTCAAAATATCAGTCTATCTGTCTCTCTGTGATATAAAACATGTCAGATATTTATCCTTTTAACTACTAGTCATAGGCCTGTTCCAGTTGAAAGTTAGTGATTTCCTTAAACATCAATACTCGCAGGTCTCCTTCATTTTTATGTTTGTATGAGGTTTAAAACATTATCGAATCACATATTTTAGACTGATCCAAATCGAAAGAAGTTGCATAAGACAATTCTAAATAGATGGATTTTTTTCTTTTTCATTCTAGTAAACAATGTCTGCAATATTTTCCTAGGCTTTTTTCTTGTGACAGAAAAAATGTGGGATTGTGTGGAAATTGGTCAATGCCAATTTCAACAGTATTTGAATTTACCTCGGCAACTGGTGCAACTAACCATGGCTTCCTGTCATTCTTTACACCAATACAACATTCATCAGAGCAACCAGCTGCTCATCCCAATTAAGCCAACTACTTATAATTTGCCCATGTGTGAGAGACAAATTACACATATCCCAAAAACTTTGTCAATGTCAAACAAATGTTAGCCAAGACAGGGCTCAAACTCATGACAATTCTACTTCATTGTAGTACAATATCTTTAGTTCAATTCTTATTACTCATCTTTACTGTCAAAAGCAATTTGTTTACAAACATTTTTCTTAGAAACTGTAACTATTTCATTGCAATGAATTGTTTCTGTGTAACATTGGTATATTAACTTGCAAGTAAGGGAGGCAATCATATATCAAATATCCTTACAGATAATAGAAATGACATAGTCAGATTTATCCCTCTTCTCCCATACCTGATTAAAAGTGGGAGAGTAACCTTTGATACAATTACCTTAGTGCCAAAAACAATAGAGGAAGGTAATGTTCATGCTGTTAGCCACATCTTAAAGTGCCAAGTGCAGATTTATTCTCTTTTTTTTTCCCAAAAAATGCAGTTTTCCTATATTCAAGGAGTGTCGTTCAAACCCTTCACCAGAAAGATATGCAATTTTGTAATTTGAAATACTTTTTTTAACTACAACCAAATACTCAATTCAATGAAAAAAAAGCATTTTCATTGGCCTGGTAACCAAAGCCTGTTTAGGTCTCCAACCAGTCATTCATTTTTTAGGCTATGCCCTTACTACATATTTTGCTCTTGCGTTGTTTGACCCTATCCTGTTCAATCACTGGTTTTTTACATCCATGTGTTATTGTACTTGGGAAAACATTGTGGAAAAAGAAGAAATTGCTTGTTATGTTTATTTGCATTATGACTTCATCTTAGACTACCTTATATGGAACTGTATTTCACAGTGTCAGATACAAATTTTATTTTCTGACATGTTTGATATTGTCTGTGTGGAATGTATATATTACTAGAAATATTTATAGGTATACAATAAGATTAAATATCAATAATCTACTGTCGATGAATGTTTTGAAACATGAATCTATTCCACTTATTAACTGAGTTGAAACTTAATATTGATATTGTCGTTTTTATGTTTAATTCAGTCTGAATAGTTACATCCTAATTTCAGTAATTTCACGTAGAATTTCCCTTTAATTGAAAATCTTTATAGAATAGTGTTATTGATCTTATTTGTTTTGAATAACTAAACATTTGCGGAGTTTTTAACCCATTCCCCCACTATTCCATTTTTACAACTTTGAGAGAAAAGCTTTAGAAAATATTGCAGAAAATATTGCAGAAAATGAACGAAATTGTTTGTTACAAGCAGTTTCTTCATTATTCAAAGTGTGTTTTCTACTGAAAGTAGAAAGGATTTTTTACAATTTCGAAAAATAATAGTTGGTGTCTGCAATATTTTGTCAATTTGGAATAGTCTCAAGTTTTGTTGTCTGGTAATGTGTTTTCTTATGAAAAAGTTTTAACTTGTTTAATGAAATGTACAAACTTACCACTAAAACAGCACTGACTGTACTAGTCTGTCCCTTCTGCACAGGTGAACAGAGAACTGGAATAAACAAAATCAAAGATGTCACAAGGTGGACTTATACCATTGTGTCACTCAAGAAGCACAGTTGACCTTTGACCTATGATAGGGCACCAGTCTTCCAGGGTCATGGATAATATTTACATAACGTTTCAAGGTCCTGGGTCAAATGGGTTATGAGTTAGAGCACGGAAATGGTTTTCAATCAAAGTTCAATAGTGACCTTGACCTTTTACCTATGAATAATAGGGCATGTCCTTGAATCATTAACATCATTTGTATGAAGTGTCATGGTCATATGGGTCTAGAGTAAGAGCATAGAAATGAAAAAAATTATAGACAGAGCAACAGACAGATGGAAAGATAGACAAATAGGGTGAAACAGATATACCCGACCTGTACTTCATAAATGGGGGTATAATTGACTAATTGCAGCTGTCAATCAAGGAAGCATCCAACCAATCAAATCATTTATTCAGCCCGGATCTGAGCTTTCAACTCCAACATTGGCTGCCATTTTTGTTAACCTTTTTCGTTGGTTTGTAGTCTTAAACATTGTAACTACAGCTTATTTAAGCTGTAGTTATGCCGTTTAGGTCACCAACCAACAATTTTACTTTTTTGTTACATGGTACTGGCCATGAATTTTGCATACTAACGCTGTTAAAAATCGATCGTGACTTCCTGTCAAGTCAATGGGTTGGGCCAACTTTGTAAGTGGGCGCAGCCAGTGAATGGTCAATTAAAGTAACATGGCACTCAGATGTGCCAAACTACCCTCAGTACACAGGTACTTAGCGCTTATTACCAGCAATTTCTTCATCTTTTTTTTTCCACAAAGTTTTCCATTGCTTTTAGCTTTGATGCTGAAAAATGAGATATTGCAGGGGAATGGGTTACAATTTGTCTTGTAGCCATCAATGAACCTTATAATGAGGAAGGTCCAACATTTTCATCAGAAAACCTACAGCTCCCTGAAGAATGATGGATAGATAACAGGAAAGATAAGAAAATGCAATCATGGGCAAAGCAGCTATTGATCTATTTATGCCTGTAAACCTATCAAGTTTAAAACAAGAATATCAATGACTCCCTCGCGACTAATTCAACAATCTTTTCAACCTTATCAGCTCTACCTGATCTCATTAAAATGAAATACTCAACTTTTTCTCTTGGGTTTTCTGGCAGACACTGTCTCTTTTTGATAAAGAATTATATGCACAAATTACAGAAAAATATTGAAATATGCAATATAATCATCTTGGTTAGAAATGGTCTTTGTGCATTTTTTTTGTTTTCATAGAATACACAGATCATTTCTAACCTAGGTTACCGTAACCTGTTTCCATATCAGGTTTACCAAAATATTTGAGTATTAGTAATGCTTAGAAAAGAATTTTTAAAAACTTTTAATACACACAAAAGTATTTCAGTTTTTCTTTATTTCTATACCAGCTTTTTATTTTATATTCCATTCTCTTACAATTAACAATCCTTTTCAGGTATGGCACAAAACTGTAATGTGCCATATTATCAGTGTTTTAGTCCTCCCCTAACAGGAATTCCATTTCAAAAGCATAATCTAAACCTACATGTTTATTTCATTTTGCTTTCTTTAAAGTGGCTCTTGAACAGTATTTCATGAAAATTTTGTATAGCAAAAGTATCTACTTTTCAGAGAGTTATCAATGTCATGTTCTCAAAAAATGTTCTTTCTTTATGCTTAATTTAATACATTTACTAAAATTCAATTTAATGTAGTACATTCCCTATGTCCTACTTTGAAACATCTAAATTCATTGCATGAGGTTGTTAGTCAGGTATTGTCGTTAACAAATGACTTTTAGCTGAAGCCAGTGAAGTAATTGATATGCCATAGAAAACACAAATAAGGTAATTTTTGGAGCAATCGAAAGATAACATGTTGAAGTCCCCGATAAATTCCATTTTAGTTTTACTTAGTTGATTAATTTGAAGTCTAGATCATACCGTGAAACATTTTTGATACCTTTCTTTTTTATTTCATATTCATGAACAGTCATTTATCATTACAAAATCAGCTTAATTACCTTCTTTCAATTAATGTCTAAAAGTATTTACAGTTTGAGCTTTGAAAATTGATAGCAAAAGTTTTACTTCCATAATCTGTGCAAGCATTGCTTTAAACTGAATATTCTCCAACAAAATTACATAGATACAAGAGGGACTGAGCAAGATTTCCATTGTTATATTGTCTTGATTGAAACGCTCCAATTTGGAGCCATGACAAAGCGTAAGTTATAGAACCTAAAGCTTAAAGACAATCAAAGGAAAATCACCTTGCAGACCACAAAATCAGAACCAGAGGCACAGGATAATTGGGTTTATGAAGCAATAATCAACCTCTCCTAGATGAGTACAACTATCACTTCTTCTAACACATTAATCTTCTTCATAGCTATATACTGCAGGTACACATTCAAATCATCTAAAATAAGTACCCACAACATATCATTTAGCTTGAAATAATCATATCTAACAGTTTTTCAAATCAAACAACCCCTTTTTAACTGGAGCTTCGTCTAAGATAGGTAACCAAATTAAGGGGGAAATGGTCCTAATGAGCAACAACAGTTATTACTTGTGGGAATTTCTCCAATAATGGAAGATGTATTCCCAGTCAAAGTTAACCTTTTCCTGCAGTCAAATAAGTATCTGCCCCACTAGCTTGCCTTTCAATGTTAGATTATGCGACACTGAAGTCTTATAACTTAACCCATTCCCAGCTAAAATTTTTTGGGGACTGGTCAAAATTGAAAGCCATTGCAGATGACAAATCAAATATTTGCTAGATAGGAAAGGAAACACGGTGAGAATAGTAAATGCAGTATTTTCTACAACTATATTCTCTTAGCATTGAAAAAACAGAATTGTTTGAGAATGGTCTAAGGCAATTCGGATTGGCAAAGTCTAAAGAGATGGAAAGTGTCTTTCATTTTATTAATTATCATTTATGACATTAAAAGAGATTTCAAGAAATGGTATTACATTGGACTGTTAATCCTTAAAATACAATTATGCTTTATGACACCCCAAAGAAATACAAATATAGAAAACTTTGTGTGAAAGGAAAAATTGCTAATAAATATAGATTTCTCCTGTACTAACAATAGTTTCTACCCTATTTGGCACATATTATCCAATTACAGAATAATGCAATTTGAAAATTTCGTCTGCAACTTCATTCAATTCGGACTGGTTTTGAATTTTGTTGTTTGGTAATGTATAAACCTGGAATTAAAAGATTTCATATTAGGTTGACTGCTATTAAAGACTGCTTGAATGACCCACATTGATCTATATCTTGAATTAGTTAAGCCTTTCCCAAACTAACAATTTGGACTGGTCCAAATTCAAAGCTCCAAATTAAAATCATCCTCATATTTGAACAAGACTTTGAGCATTTAACCCATTACCACACAATGACACTTTTTGAAGCCCCCAAGAAAAAAGGCTTCAGAAACATTATTGAAAATGAAGAAATTGCTTCATTATCCACAATCTTTTCTACCTAAAAAAAAAAAAAAAAAAAAATTCATCAACAAAAAATTGTCGTCTGCTACTTCTTTCAATTTGGGCCAGTCCAAATCCTTGTTGTCTGGTAATTGGTTAAAATACTGTCATTTGTGCGCTTGCCAGTGCATATGCATTTGTGTTTAGTTGGGGTTTTTTTCAGACCAGTCTGACAGCTGTAGTAGCATCATTGCTGTTGCTGTTCTGTGTGTTCACCAATCACCATAAAGCAAAATCTAAGACTGGTCCAAATTGAAAGGAGTAGCAGACAACAATTTGAAAATTATGAAATTTCAGATTTTTTCAACTTTTTAGATAGAAAACATAATATAAAATGAAAAGAATTCTTAATGCAAACAATTTCCTTATTTTACACAATTTGATTTTCTTGAATAGCGCCCAAAAACAAGCAATTTCTTCATTTACCACAAAGTGTTTTCAAAAGCTTTTTTCTTTTTCCTGATTGGTGTCAAAATGAGTTACATGTATTTTGTTGGAATGGGTTGAAAAGCAGACCAATAACAGGCTTTTGCTGAAAGTGTCTACATTCCTGTTTACAGAATCTGACATTTTAGACTTAAACTTAATTTTATACATGTAGTCTATTTTCAAATGAAGTTGGCTCAACAACTTTTAACTCAATCCACGATCATCAGGTTCTAAGTCGGTAACAGATGGCGCTTGTGCAGCCACAGCACATTGGCTTATAATCCTCACGTGTACCCGGTTATACATCTGACTGGAGAGGAGCAAAGTGGAGTTAATTTTTTGCTAAAAAAAATTCCCATTATGCAGACGGGATTTAAACCCTCCGATCCCAAATCCTGTGTCTTATCACTATACAGAGGAATTAACAAAGAATTTTGACAATAGACCTTTTCACGGTCTCATAGCGCATGCGTCAAATCGAATCTCGTTAAAGGCGATATTTATCCGAGACTTTGTCACGTGATCGATTGCGGGGAGTCGATAATTTATCACTATATAATCCTATATAAATCGTCTATTTTGTACGAGCAAAAATAAAGGTTAAAAATCAAAATTTTGGTGCAAAAAGGGTTTCAATATGTGGGCAGATATATGCAGACTAGTTGTAGCGAGTAGTATTGATGATATTATCGTGTATTAGTAACAAAATTAAGTTTAAAACGACCTGGTGTCTAGGCCATATGAAACATTACGTACCTCGAGTTTTGCGAAAATTACCCTTTCATACAATAATATCTCCTACGAAATAAGATATTTTGGACATATTTTTAAACCCCCCCCCCCTCACACAAATACAAGGAAGGAAAAGTAAATAGTTATAGTTTGACACTCGACGCAAACACTGAATGATTACGTTGATGAATGGAAAATCCCGCCTTGCAGTATACGGACAAGTGTCAAACATCTTGACAGAAATAATATTGACTAAAATAACATTCCAATATTAATCCATTCCCAATGAATGAATTTTTTTGACTGGTCCAAAAAAAGCTGCAGACGACATTTTAGAGCTAATGGAATTTAATTGTTTATTTATTTTCTTTTTTTCCTAGTGGGACAGGAAACATATTGTGGTTACCGAAGAAATTACTTCATCCAAGCAATTTCTTCATTTTCTACAATGTTTTCATATGCTTCTTCTCAAATTGACATTTGCAGCGTTCTGGTAATAGAAGTGTTGGAGGAAAGGAGAAAATATATTCTTTGATTTATATAATCTGCTTTTCGTCTAGATATGCCATATACCGATTAAAAGGTGTATATGGAAATTCAAAATTGAGAGCACTATATATTGACGAAAAAAGGATTATTACAGAAATCATAATAGTATTATGACGATGTTAATAGTGCGAAGAAAAGAATGAAAAATAGATATAATCAAATGAAATGATTATAATGGAGTGCTGTTCGGTAAACAGTCTTGATGTAAAGGGTTCCCTTTGGTAAATCACATATCTATATGGTGTTATGTGTAGACGGCAACATGTCACCAAGCATCCAATAAACAACACCGCACACTCTTTATGTATATTAGTAAAATTTAGGAATTGATGAAACAGATTTGTCTTTTTATGTTTCAACCGATATGCCGCCAAGTACTGGGCCCTGATCGACGAATCAAAGAATCCGACCAGACGTCGTTTTCAATCGGCACGGGAATATTATTGCATGGTGTTTATTTATTTATCATTATCATTTCGATCTTTTACCAAAATAAAAATAAATTGAATAGGCTTAACAACTTTGAGTGGATACTTTTTGCTGTGGGAAATATATTATCCTAAAAAGATGGGTGGAAATGACAATTGTTGCGTGGCAGATTGTAGATCGACAAGGCATAACTCTAATATATCCTTCCATAGAATTCCGAAGAAACCGGAGTCTAGAAGAAAATTATGGATAAAAGCAACTGGAAGAGTCCTCCATGGAAGAAATAAATTTGCACCAACGAATAATTCTTTATTTTGTGGTCGACATTTTGTGAATGGAAGGAGAAGTGATGACCCAACGTCTGTGGCCTTTATACCGACAATGAATCTTCCGGTGACTTTGCCAGTAACATTGAGGCAAAGGAGGGCTACTGTTTCCAGTATGAAATCGTCCAAATATGACGGAGCAGTAGAAACCCTTGTGAAAGAAAACTGTAGCATGTTTTACACCAAGAAACGCGTTTTGTTGCCAGAAATTGATCTTAGAAATGTGCAGAACGAAGTTCAGATTTCACATGAGCGGTCAGATGAAATGACAGAATGCGAAATGCTGCATTGCCAAATCCCCTGCGAGGTACGATTTCAAATAAAATCTAACGTAAATTTGGTAGGATTTTCCCTGGTATGAAGCAAGGACACGGGAACTGATTAAATACAAGCTGGTATTTTCCACAGTTTTTTCAATGTGACTGAGTCTCTGGACATATCCCTCTTCAAAGTATTTAAACGCCTTCAACGACTTGTAGGCCGTGACGCTTTCTTTGTCAAACGATTTGTCCCGCGATTCCACTAAATATTTTTTTAATTTTGATATGTCAAAGGCTGGAACATTTTTCAAACCATTTTCCCATCTATTGTTTGGATTTGTAAACACTGACTTCACAAAAAGAAACTTGTTTTCTGACATTTTAACACGGTTAAAGTTCGGGGACGTATCGAGCCTTCTTATTTTCTATTGAGTTTTTCAAACCGGAAGTAAAAACTCCCCGCAACGGGAAAATGTTGTTGTTGTTAATTTTTGAAAGCGTCTAACGGATGTAGACTTTTTAGTCATCTGGCGCTTTGCGTGAAAAGGTCTATTAGACAATAAAAAAAATCATTCTGAGCTGATGTATTTCAAAAACATTGAACTGCAAAAATGATGCTGTCTTGAAATACTTTTCATGCTGAGGAGTTAAAATGCCCCATCATCACTTTGCCACCTCCTTGTCGGAATGTTTATAGATAGTCTGGAACAATTCAAGAAACTTTGTCTATTTATATTTACAGACAATAAATGGGTGCAATGTGCCAAATTGTTGTTTAGACAGACCACAGACACTACAAAGATGTAAATTCTTTCTGGAAATCAATACAGACCTACTTATGCACTCTACTCACCTGACTCAAGTGGGTTTGATGTTGTTGGTTCCAACAAATTTATCAAACAGATGTCTTATCCCCAAATAGTATCCATTTTGCTAATCTTTAAGTTTAAAATGTTAACCTTATTTAATCAAAGGACTGTTCAAAGTCCTGAGAGCGTTTTTGCTGGTTTATCAGTAACCGCGCTCAATAATGCGAGCATGTTTCATCAGTATGAGTAAGTAAATCGTACACCTAAGTAGGAGGAGCAGCTGGAGGCTCGATAAGGATGTAGTGGTAGTACTGGTGTGTGAACTACCAGGAATCCATGGTTAGGAGCTCCAGCCGCCCCGATATAACTGAAATACAATTAAAAGTTGCGTTAAACCCTTTTCAATTAATCATGACCCCTTACTGTTTACCGAAATCGCTATTTTGATTCAATCACAACGTTTTCTTCTTAAGTGCTTGAAAATTTATGGTTGTGTTGTAAAAGGTTAAGTGATAAAAGGTAAAGAAATCAAGACTAACATTCAATTCTTTTTGCGTTGAGCATATTATTATCACAATTGAAGTACTACATGTCAGTTTCAAAATTTTTAGTCAAATTCGAGAGGTAAAAGGTGTTTTATTCGATGCGGTTAAATAGGCGCTTGAATCGCAACTATAACAGGGTTGTACCTAGTTACATATACTGTGTATACGGGGTGTAAATTTGCTCGGCCCTGCCAGGTCAAAACACAAGCAGACAGTTTACATTCGCTAACTCCACTAACCACTGACCTAGATTGTATCTTGAAACGCGAGGAAATTATTTCTCTCATTTTGAAAATTCATTAGACAATTTACTATGGATATATTAGCTCAAAGTTTTGAACCATTTTCCTGTATATTCATAACTTAAAGGAGGCTGTTGGTATTCAGCAAGTAAGTTTTGTCTTCATCAGCGATGAAACAAGATGGAGGCGATCACATAGATTTTCATTCGAAGTTTATGAGCATGCGTGGAAATGAGCGGGAATGCGTGAGAACTTGTTTCCGGTTGATCGATATGAAATACCGTTTTTTCCTAAAAAACGCTAAAAACTATTGGAACTTGAATTCCTGCATGGTTCAACAGCCTAAATTTACTGAATATTCTACAGATTATCTACAGATTTATTGCTAGACAACAAAAATTTAGACTAGTCTAAATTCAAAGAAATTGGCATATAAAAATTTCAAGTTGATAGAACTTTTAAAATCTCTGTCTATCTGGACAGAAAACAATATGGACAATGAAAAATTGCTTGTGACAAACAATTTCATTATTTTTGGCTTTGTTTTCTTAGATGATATTCCTTTTGACACATTTGAAGTTGGAATTGTGTTGGAATGGGTTAAACAAGGGTGCAACCAATACAGTCAACCAGTATTATCTCCCTTGCAAAAGTACCTTGCATTCCTTTCAATCAAGGTTTCAGTGAGATGGTTGTTGTAAGATTTGGTATTGTGATAAAATTTTCAATCACACCACAACTTTATTCAAGCACACCTTGATATTTCATAAAGATAATCACTCCGAGAAAAATTGGGAATAAACGAGTAAATCATGAGTTATGGCCCTTAAAAAGAGTTAAAAATGAAATTGTTGACATCACACAAAATCCAACAGGTGACAGACATTCCGTATCCTGAAAGGTCATTATGAGCACATTATGCTAGAGTGAGCTAAAAACAATAATCCTCTTTGGTTGAAAACATTGATGTAAAGGAAAACAAGAGTGCCATAGTCACAATATACGCCGCCACTTTGCTGCTGTTTCACGAAAATAATTGCAGACTACCTTTTTAAATTGTCAAGTTCAAACTGTTTGTTATGATTGATTGATTGAATGGGCCCAGAGACTAAGTGTCAAGGGGAATAACTCTTGCAAAAATCAATGAACCATCAAATCCTTGATCCATGTACACCTACAAATTATGGTGATGACATTGACCAAGTTTCATTTAAATCAAGACAAACAAGGTGCCAAATTGTCAAAAGATACGCCCGTCACACTGCTTAATATTAACTGGGGGGTTGAATAGAACTGATGTTATTTTGAATGAATATTTTTTGTCAAACAAAGTATGGAAAACAACAAAGGGCAATAACTCAAAATATACACTAGGTAGAGTTATTGTTCTTGTACACTGCACTCCAACTTGGTAAGCTCTATCCATCCAATAAATTTCATGATTCTAGCTATTATACTTTCAGAGATATACTCCGGACAAGATTCAAGTTCGAAAAACAACAAAGGGCAATAACTCAAAGTATACGCTAGGTAGAGTTTTGGTTCTTGTACACTGCACTCCTACTTGGTAAGCTCTATCCATCCAATAAATTTCATGATTCCAGCTATTATACTTTTAGAGATATACTCCGGACAAGATTCAAATATGGAAAACAACAAAGGGCAATAACTCAAAATATACGCCAGGTAGAGTTATTGTTCTTGTACACTGCACTCCTACTTGGTAAGCTCTATCCATCCAATAAATTTCATGATTCTAGCTATTATACTTTTACAGATATACTCCGGACAAGATTCAAGTATGAAAAACAACAAAGGGCAATAACTCAAAAATAGGCCAGGTAGAGTTATGGTTCTTGTACACTGCACTCCTACTTGTTGAGCCTTATCAATCCATGAAATTTCATGATTCTAGCTATTATACTTTTAGAGATATACTCCGGACAAGATTCAAGTATGAAAAACAACAAAGGGCAATAACTCAAAAAATAGGCCAGGTAGAGTTATGGTTCTTGTGCACTGCACTCCGTATTGATGAGAAGAATATAACTGCCAAGTTTAAAGTCAATCGGACTTACGGTGACAGAGTTATGCTCCGGACAAAGAAGTGGACACCGCCCGGACGCCCGGACAACCGGACGACCGGACGCCGAGACGCCCGGACACCACGGGTGATCCCATAATACGTCCCGTCTTCGACGGGCGTATAAAAATTAGGAGGAGTTGCGTTAACAAGGCTGCAATTTCAATAAGCCCCAGATACTAAGTTTTAAGGGGGCACAAGTCAGGGAAAAATTAATGAATCATAAAATCCTTACTTTATTCACATCTACCAATTAAGGTGATAATGTTCACCAAGTTTCATGTAGATCCCGCCGGAAACTTAGGAGGAGTTGCATTCACAAGGCTGCAATTTCAATAAGCACCAGAGACTAAGTTTTAAAGGGACATAACTGAGGCAAAAATCAATGAACCACAAAATCCTTACTTCGTGTACATCTACCAGTTAAGGTGATAACATTGACCAAGTTTCAAAAAGATCCATCCAGAAACTTAGGAGGAGTTGCGCTCACGAGAACAGTAGACGTACATACGTACAGACGGAGATGATGATGTCAATATATGGGACGTATAAAAAAAGGTCACATAAAGAACAATCCTGCGGAATTTGGTTGAAATTTGGCAAATGGTCGCAGCCAAGGAGATTTTCTAAGAACGCACAATGGAACTCAGGGTGATCACAAAATATCACCTTGAGCATGTTGTGCTCAGGTGAGCTACTAATTACTTTCTTTGCTGCTATGTTTCTATTGTGTACAATTTCCTTGAGCATGTATTCAGTGATTATACAGGAAAGGGTTAAAGTGTACTAACCTTTAGCCTGGCTAGAAAATGATCTACCATTGTTATTCGCAACTTGTTCAAGAACACAGGCAGGAGCTGTCTCTACATTGAGTATAATTTGTTGTTTCTCTCCATAAGCTTGTCTGAAAGAGAACAAGTGGCACTTTTTGTATGAATATGACCTTGATCAGGGGTCGACACTAACTTTGCTTCCAAGGAATCCCACAGGAATTCCTACCTATTACTTCAGATAATCAGGAATCCTTCCTTGAGATACATTGACTCATTCACACACAATCCTGTCCTTCTAAGCATAACTTGAAAAAAAGCTTGGGAAAACAATGTGGGAAATGAAGAAAATGCTTGCTACAAGCAATTTCTTCATTATCCACAATGATTTCTATAAAAATAAGCATACAAAAAATCATGAGCATTAGTTGATACATTAACATTTATTGTACTAGAGAAATATTGAATTATCCTGACGGAATCCTGGGATTGCTTGGGTCCCTTCCAATTTTCAGGGATCCTCGGGATCCCGGGACACTGTTAATGTCAACCCCCTTGATCATGTGACCTTTACCTACTCATAATAAGATGTCTTCCAACAAAAATACCACACATACTATATACAAGCACCAAAATCTTCAAAAATTTTGAGTCAACAGAAAATGTTTCTCTTATAAACAGCTTAAGCTTTGGATAGATGGACAAACACTCTTAAAAAATTGTGTTAAGTATGTAACTGCAAGAAAGTAGGTCTGTATGATACCATGTTAAAATGATAGAATGCAATGAGCTTTCCAGCTTGTATGTGGACTGGGCCTTAAAGGGCCCATTCCATAATTTTAGAGGACCCTTTTAGAAATAAGAGGCCCTTTTGTAAAACTTGTTACGCTCCATAATTCAGGGGACTTAAAAAATCTACTAGATTCTTTTTAACTTTCCCGGATAAATCTATTGGGAAATTTAACTAATTATGTTTGAAATATTTCCTCTTTTGTTGTTGTTGTTTTTTAGGGTTGTAAATTGAAAGTTCTGAAATTATGGTAAGCTAGAAAAGCTTGGTTTTGTTCAGTATCTCTTTTGTCAAAGGTTATCATGATAAGTAATATTAACCCAGGAGTTAACCCTTTACAGCATGACAAAATCTAAGACTGACTCAAATTGAAAGAAGTTACAAACCACTATTTCAAGTTGGTGGAAATTAGAATATTTGTAGGGTAGAAAACATGAAAATTGAAGAAATTACCTGTAACAAGCAGTTTCTTCATTGTCCACGTTTTCTAAACTTTTTTCTTGAGATGCTTAAATAGTGGATTGAGTAGGAATGGGTTAAACAGATTGCTTTTGAAGGAGTTCCCTACGATTTGAAAAAAGTTAATTCATGTGATTAACAAAGCAGTATGTATGGTGAAGACTCTGGTCAGACTCATTTTGAACAGAATATGCTCAAGTGAGCTAAGAATGCTTTGGAGACGAACTTATAGGCAGAGTTTGAAATATTTATGAAATACATAAGAATTATTTTATATGGAGTAGGCATTCAATGGATTACCCCTTACCACTCAAGAAATATTGAGACTGGTCCAAATTGAAAGGAGTTGTAGACCACATTTTAAAGTTTATGAAATTTTAAATGTTTTCAGATATCTAGGTAGAAAACATTTTATAAAATGAAGAAAATACAATATTTTTTCTGTTGTCTATCTAGAGGGGCGTCCAAAAGGGTCACTGTGTGGGAATGGGTTAAGTGGTTAAGCCCCAAGTGGCAGCTTGCACTCGTTGAACTCTGAGAAGACCTCAAATTTTGTCTTTGAACTAAACTTATCAAAGCTGACGCTTGCCTACTAATACGTAGAATTGTGTGGGAATGCATGAAAAGAGTCAGCAAGTTTTTCATCACCTTTTAAGTTCATGCCCTGATCACATTCAAGTGGATGTTGAAGAAGGTGTCATACTGCTGTGTAAACTTCATTATCAAACCTAGCACTTCATAGTGTTTAGATATCAAGATGCACTGTACAGATAAAATGTCATTGTTTAACTTCGGCAACTCAAGGTGATCATGATTAGACTAAACACTGCCTTTCCCTTTAAAAGTTTCAAAAGCAGAGTTAAAAACACAAGACTACATCAGGAAATAGCAATACCTGCTGTTTTCTCTGAAAACAGCTGAGCTAAGAAAAATAATGGGCAATTTCAAACAAGAGGACTATGATAGTCCTATATCGCTCCTCTGAGTATGATTGCTCAAGGCTTTATGATATAATATTCAAAATATCAAAGCCCTACACCTAATCATTTTGGAGAAGAAGTTTTTTTTTTAAGATTTTCTCCTTTAATCCTACGTATATGAAAACCCAACCATTTGAAGTAATAAAGTAGAGGGTCAATAAGCATTAATACATACCAAATATCAAAGCTCCAGGCCTAATGGTTTAGAAGGAGAACATTTTCTATGTCCTTCTCTATTCCTTTCTGGGGTTGCACAGAAAATGTCTTATTTTCAGAATACAGTAATTCTATGAAGTATTTTAGTACAGGGTCAATGAGATTTTTGAAGTTTTCCTTCTTTATTTCTATGTAAAATCAGGGATAGCAAAGAAAAGGGCTAATTATCAGAATACTGTAAATCTTTGAAGTAATTTGGTACAGAGTAAAATGATGATGATTTGTACCAAATTTCAAAGCTCTAGGCCTTATAGTTTGGGAGAAGAAGATTTATAAAGTTTTCACTATGTATCATTGAAAGTAGTATTTTCTCTTGATGGGGGAAGAGTCAGTACCTGGTACTGAAAATTTTAAAGATCATTTTGAAAAAGTGACCAATGATATTTCTTTTCAAATTTAATAGTATTGCAGTAGCCCAACAGCTTTCAGCCAGAAATAAAAACAGGTGGGAAAATTTTCACATTGTAACAAATTAAATCTGACTTATGGTGTGAAAGTCAATATTTACATTGAAATTGAAGAATCTCAGTTATTTGTACCCCCTGTATTGTCTTCGATAAGAATGTGATAAAACAAAGATCCTTATTTCAGAGAGGTTATTGTTATCAACTTTCTCCTTCATTTCTATCAACAGTTGATATTGCTTGATTGATTGATTGATTGATTGAATGGGGTTTAACGCCGCTCTTTACAGGATTTCAGTCATATTGTGGCGGCTGGAGTATCTAACAATGGAATCTTGGTAGTTCTCACACCAGTACTACCACTACATCCTTTTCTAGCCTCCAGCTGCTATCCCATTTAGGTTTACTATTATCCATCCATTGGTGAGAGTCAAATGTCAGAAAGGACATGTGCTGCCTCTGGGGATCGAACCCATGATGTCCCATGATTGAAGATTAGGAGTCTGTTGCTCTACCAACTGCGCTATAACAGCGGCTTGATATTGCTTGAGCCACCACTTCTATTAAGCAACCTGATATTAAGCCACAGTATTTAAAATCATTGTATCAAATCCATAACCTGCCGAGAAGTGAAGGCCTTTTGCAAAAAAAATAAAATCACAACAAAATCCTTTGTTGTTGAGTCCCACTAGCATAGGATTAAGCGTGAATTCTGTAATTATTTATGAATACAATCAAATCAATCCCTGATATCTTTGGCAAAAAGTGTACTCGGCAACTATTGTCTTAACAGACTGTTTTTTGGTTGTCCCTGTGTGCATAACTAAACCAGATGGATTCAAATACTAGCATTAGCCAGTCATTTGTTGGATGCACATTTATTTTAGCATACAGAACATCTTGTTTTTAACAAGATGTGTTTGTTAAACACCATACCCCTATGAGCCTAGACTGGCTGCAGCTGTTTTTGTTTGGACCTTTAATGTATAACATATTTTCCTCATGCATGTTTCATTAAACCAAGTTTATGTTTGCGGCTAGTGCTGAACTAAAACTCCTTTTTAGAGTCAGGGGACTTAATTGATATCCTTGTCGTAGCATGGAAAGATTTAATTCCCTTTAACCCATTCCAACATAAGCCCTCTTTCTAACGCCCATTAAGAAAAAAGTTTTGGAAAACATTGTGGAAAATGAAGAAATTGCTTGCAACATGCAATTGCTTCATCATCCATCATGTTTTTTACCCAAAAAGAATATAAAAATTATGAACAAGATCTGAAAAACTGCAAAAATGTTATGATTTTGTGTTAAGTTTACTGCTCACAGACAGACCGACAATGGTAGAAGAATATACCTCTATCTTATCAATACAGAGGCATAAAAATGGACTGAGCCTTAGAGAAAGATATTGACTGTAAGGGCTTAATACCACTTTACACATGTAACCATGGCTTACTGTCTTTCTCATATCAGTAAAACCGTAACATTTGATCAGAGTCACATAGTTACATTCTGCGAATCATTCCCATTTGGTTAGAGACAATGCTGCATGTCACAATGACTTTTGTCATATGTTAAAAATATTATCAAGCTAGGTTTCAAACTCACAACTCAAGGATTAAGAGTACAGTGCCCTATTAACCCTTGTCCTGCTTAATATTTTTCCTCTGAACATTATATTTGAAAACTTTGACATAATTGGATCAATCTTGCAATCAAATAGTTTTCTCAAAACAACCATAATGAGCAGGTATTGTAGGCTAAGATTAGACTGCAGGCCTGTGCAAGCTGATCTTAGTCTATACACCTGCAGTCCATTGACAAAGCTGGAATATTCTGGGATCAGCATGACAAGGGTTAAATGAGCTAACCAAGCTATGCAATGGAAAAAATAAGAATTTTTTTAAAGATACGCTTACCCAATAAAAGTTAGAGTCAAAATCTGTTCTTCAATTTTTTTCATATCGTTGTTTAATTGTTTGCAGCGATAATTTCAGATTGCAGACCATAATTTTGAAATGATGAAATTTAAAAAATCTCTCTCTCTTGGGAGAAAACGTGAGAAATGAAGAAATTGCTTGATACATGCAAATTTTTCTTTTGAACAATTTTTTCCCAAGCTTTTTTCTAAAGGTGACTAAAAAATAGGAATTGTGTGGTAAAGGGTGAAAGAATAAATAAAACTGTTAAGGAAAAGACCGATATTTCATTGTTGTCATAACCATCAAATTTTTGTTATTTTTTCTCCTTCAACATTTCAATAAAGTAAACAATTGGTAGGTAATGTTGTCATCAGTAAATATTTATATAGATAACAAACTTGATATCTCATTATACAACAAAGGAATTTAACTCTTGTCAAACTTGAAGAGATGTTAACAAAGTATCACAGGGATAAAACTTAACATGGTGTGACTTTTCACCTTGTTTAATTTACTGCTTTACCATATGTTTTTTCACAATGTTTTCTTTCAACAAAAGGAACACAATTGTCATTTACATGCACTTTGAGCTGTTTTTTGCATTTTTTTCAATTTAGGCTATTAATTGCAGACTCTTAATTAATTGTTTCCAATTCTGTCTTCCATCACAGAGTCTTAGTTAACCAATTACCTGACTACAATTTTTCTAATTTGTCCGAATTTAAAGGAAGATGCAGACAACATTTCAAGTTATATGGAAATTATGAAAAAAAGGTGCTAAATAAGCAAAAATAAAAAAGTTAGACATAGAGAAATTACTTTTTTAAATAATGCTTCCTTTTTCAGTGTTGTTTTCAAAAGCTAATTTTTTTTTAGCAAATCGTGTAGTTATCAGTTACACAATTACCAAGGAATCCTGCATTCTAATATGAACAAGATAGTTAACAACAGAAAACACTGTTGTAAAAGGATAAAATAATTTTTAAAGCAATTTCTCCTTTTCTCAAAATATTTTCTACCCCTTAGTTCTCATCAAAATTACTCCTTGAAATATCATCATTAACTTATTTTAGTTCAGGTTCGTCTTCATTTAGCCATCTAGTACCTTGTAAACTAATTGGTTCAAAAGACAGGATGATAAAGAAGAAGATTTAAAGAGGACTTCATGGTGCCTGTATTCTTAATGGTCTAAAATTTAATTCTTTTAATGGCGCAATAAAACTTTTAGAAAATCAATCATTCCGTTGTTCAAGAAGAATTACCCAATTCTTCCTTCAGACTCAATTGCTACCAGACAGTTTTTGTCAAGCCCCCTAGCAGTCAACAAGGCACAGTTGCGACAATGACAGTTCAGGATACAATACAATATGAAAGCATCTGTAAGTCCATCTGCATCAATCCTGCAAAATTGACCTATTGCAGCTGTCATTCAAAATCAATCAACCAATCAAATCATTCATTCACTCCAACATTGGCCATCAATTTTGCAAAACGTTTTTGTTGGATTGGCAACTGAAACATCATAACTACAGCTTATTAAAGCTGTAGTTACATGTTTATGACCCTAACCAACCATTCTACTTCTTTGTAACATGCTACATGCCATAAATTTCGTAAAATAGCATCATTAAATTACAAGCGAAAGTTCCTGTCGTAGTCAATGGGATTGCGGCTGTCAATCAAACAAGAGGACCATGATGGTCCTAAATCGCTCACCTGAGGCATCTGCAAATTACAGTACTTTTTTGTATAAAAAAGACACAACTTGAGCAAATGAATAAAACAAATATAAGATTTCGGCTTTGTACAAAACAATCCAGTAATGCTTTAAAATGAAAATGAATGCCTTTTGCTTCATAGTTTAATTGATTACCAAACTATCCCAGAATTTGTCACCCTCATGGAAAAAGGTTTTAAAAAGCATTGTGAGAAAGCAAGCAATTTCTCCATTTCTATTTAGAAGAACCCTTTCAATGTGATTATGCAATTTTCAATCCCAGGAGCAGAGACATTTTTTTATCCTAAGAGCATATTTTCCTGTGACATAGTACAAAATTATTTAGTCATGCTACATGCCAAATATGAATGCCCTTCATCTTATATTTAAGAAGGAGAAGACTTTGAAGTTGCTCTAATTGGGTGTTTTCAAAAATTTTTGACCTCTGGGGCAGTGCCATGTTTTATCCCAGGGCTAAGATTTTAGCTAACATAGTAGAGAACCATCTGGTTATGCTATAAATCAAATATGAATGCCTTAGACTTTGTAGATTGTGAGGAGAAGACTGTTGAACATGGTCTAATTGAGCATTTTTTACGAACTTTGGACACCCAGGGAAGGGGTGTTTTTTAACCTACAGGCATAATTTAATCAAAATTGATAGATAACAGCCAGGTTATGCTACACTCAAAATATAAATGCCCTCCGCCTTAAAATGAACAATTTTTTTCAACATACTCAAATTTTGCGTTTTTCCAAATTTTTGGACCTCTAGTCAGGGCCGTTTTTGACCCTTGGATAAAAACTTTTTGTGATATAGTACAAAACCATCTAGTTATGCTACATACCAAATATGAATATCCAAGACCTTATAGTTTAAGAGGAGAAGCCTTTTGAAATTGCTCTTATTAAGAATTTTTCCAAACTTCGGACCTCAGTTCAGCAGGGCCATTTTTGACTCCAGAGATAAAATATTTAAAAACTTGGTAGAGAACCATATGATTAAGCTCTCTACAAAATATAAAGGCCTTTGGCCTTGTAGTCTATGAAAAAAACAACATCAATGATTAACTAAAATTTCCAATTTTCATACGCTGCGGTTACAAGATTTTTTGACGGAATTAAATTCTTTTAACAACTTTTGAAGAGCTTCACCCAATGAACATCCCTGCGAAGTTTCAGCTTGATTGGCCTACTGGTTTAGGAGGAGAAGATTTTTAAAAATATTTAAAGAATTACTAAAGATTCCCATTTTCAAATGCCGCGGCAACCAGATTTTTTGACGAAATTAAATTCTTTTAACAACTTTTGAAGAACTTCACCCAATGAACATCCCTGCAAAGTTTCAGCTTGATTGGCCTACTGGTTTAGGAGGAGAAGATTTTTAAAGAAATTGTGGACGGACGGACAGACGGACAGACGGACGGACGGACGACGGACAACGACCGATCACAATAGCTCACCTCGCACTTTGTGCTCAGGTGAGCTAAAAACCAATGGACCAATCATATCATTCATTGATACCGAAAGTGAACTTTGTACTGCATCATTACCAGGCATCATTACTTGGCATGTATAAATGCAAAGCTTTGTTGAGTAGGTTTTGCTTAATAAATGTTGTAACTACAGCTTATTTAAGCTGTAGTTATGAGTTCAGTAACAAACTAACCATTATACTTTTTTGTTACATGTTACTAGCCAAAAATTTTGGAAAATAACTCTATTTAATATCGAAGTGGTGCTTCCTGTCGAAGCTCAATGGGCGTGGCCTTGATCCAATTTCTTATTCAGAAGTTTGCTTTACAGATATCTAGGGAGTCCCTAGAAGATTTTTAAAGATTTCACCTTATATGGAAATAAGCCCTGTCCATTTAAGCCATCTATTTCATTCGAGCTTAATTCTTTGAAGGAATCTAATAAAAGGTCACCCAATGATCATTTCTGTATAATTTGGTTAAAATCCATCCAATTGTTTCTGAGAAGAAGATTTTTTGATGTTTCACCATATATGGTTATTAGCCCGCCCACTAAAGCCATGTTTTTTATCCAATCAAAATTCTTTGAAGGAATCTGATAAAGGGTCACCCAAGGATCTTTCCTGTAAATTTTGGTTGAAATCCATTGATTGGTTTCTGAGAAGATTTTTTAAGGTTTAACCAAATATTGAAATTGGCCCCGCCCATTAAAGCCATGTTTTTCATCCAATCAAAAATCTTTGAAGGAATCTGATAAAGGGACACCCAAGGATCTTATCTGTGAAATTTGGTTGAATTCTGTTAAGACTTTCTGAGGAGGAGATTTTTAAAGTAAAAGTTTACAGACACACAGATGCACAACAGACACAACGCCATGACAATAGCTTGCTGGCTTTCAGCCAGTGGAGCTAAAAACAGACATTATACAAAATGTTAAAACTTAACTCGTTCCCACACAATGACGCTTTAAGAAACATTGTAGCAAGCAATTTCTTCAGTATCCACAATGTTTTCTACCACAAATTTTAAAAATTCCAAAATTTCATCAACTAAAATTTGTGGTCTGCAACATCTTTAAAATTGGACCAGTCTAAAATGTTGTCATCGGGTAATTGGTTAAATGGTAGAGGATGACCAGAAGGATTTAGTAACAATTTGTCCCATAGGTCTATTGCAAATATAAGCTACTTTATAATTTGATCTAAATTGCATTCTAAAAATTTTATTTTTTTCCAAGGGTGATATAACGCAAGTGTAACAGCTGTTCAAAAGCACTGAAGACTGTCTTAACTGTGATGTAAGCCCTTAAGTCAGCAAGCCAAATATGCAGTCACAACTAGCTAATAACTGTGGACATCCAAGAGGTTCCTTTTCAGCAAAGTATCTTATAATCATATAATTAAACAGGACAATCAAAGAAAAAGGAACTCTGAAACAAATATTTGAAAAATAGATCACATCCAGCACATTGAATATATAATTTTGAGATTAGCATATAGTTGATTACTAGAAATGAATAAAGACACAGATTCCTGCTTGTTATGAGACCTTCAGTTTTGACCTTGAACTTGGGAATATCCAACACAACTTTATGCATGATATTTGCACTTTACAAGGGGAACAACTGTGCAAAAATATTCTAAAATAAATCCATTGATTTAGAAGATATAAGCACCAACTCAAAAACACCCATCAAACCCCATCCACCAACACACACACAGAGGTAACTGTATATGCAGTGGAAAAAATAATCATTCAATATAATGAAAGTATGTAAAATTTAACCAGGGCCATTATTTCTTACTTTTATTCCAGTTAGTCCTTTATTGCCTGACAAGTCACTTTAAATAAACTTACTTCACACATAGAGGTGCTGGACAGCAGACTGTAAGGCCTGCATTGTCTGCTGTTATAACATCTCCATTACTTTCGTCTACATAAAACAATGCTCCACCATACTGTAAAGACAAAAAAATAACCCTTGTAACTCTTAGTTTTGAATATTCCTGTCTTGGCAGGAGCCTTAAACAAAGATTAGCCTGCATATATGTGCAGTCTGACTTTAGTCTAAACCACCTGATTGTCACTTTTAAGCTTGAGAGTTCTTTGTGGGGTAAATCGTCAAAGTATTAACCCATTCCGACACAATGTCGCTTTTTGACACATCTCAAGAAAACCGATAGGGAAAACATTGTGTAAAATGAAGAAATTGCTTGTAACAAGCAATTTCTTCAGTTTCCGCAATGTTTTCTACCCAGAAAGTTGGAAAAATCCAAGATTTCTTAAGCTTTAAATTCACCTCTGCAACTCCTTTTAATTTGGACCAGTCTAAACTTTTGTCATCTGGTAATGGGTTAACCAACAATAACTGACAGTATCTGTCAATTACAATGTACATCTTGCTTCAGCAGCCCTCTAAATTAAAGGAAGAGATAATAATAGTTAATATGAAGTCATAATAACTGCTTCCAGTGCTTTTAGCCCTCATAGCCGAGTTGGTAGCGCGTCGGACTGTCAATCTAGAGGTCCCGGGTTCGATCCCCCATGGCGGCACTCATCCTTTCCGACTATTTGTCTCTCACCAATGGGTCGATAATCGTAGACCTATGTGGGATAGCAGCTGGAGGCTAGGAAAGGATGTAATGGTAGTACTGGTTTGAGAAATACCAGGATTCCATTGTAAGTTGTAAGCCGCCGTGATATAACTGAAAGATTGTTGAAATCGGCGTAAAACCCCATTCAAACAAAACAAAAACAGCCCTTTGATTTCAAATGGAATTCTATCAAAAATTTTTTTAGCATGATAAGCGTAAGATAACACACAGCTAAGCATTTCTTTACAAGTAAAATATGAGAGGGATTTCTAAGTATTTTTGTGAGGGATCATCAAAAAATGACACATACAAAATGATGGAGCTTAACCCATTACCACATAATCCCAGATTTTTGCGCCAAAGAAATATAGATTTGCAAAACATTGTGAGAAAAAAAGAAATTGCTTGATGCAAGCAATTTCTTCTTTCCTCTAAATGTTTTCTACCACATTTGGCCCTTACTTTTCAATCTTGAACCAATTTTGTTTATTGTCTGCAAACTCTTACAATTAGGACCACCCATTCACACACAAGCCCTCCTTTTTATGCCCCTCAAGAAAAAAGGCTTTGGAAAACATTGTGGACATAGAAGAAATTGCTTGTATCAAGCAATTAATTTCTTCAAAGTCCACAATGTTTCCTTCCCCATAGACAGTAGTTTAAGTTTTATAGCTGTAAGCTTTATGGCTAGAAAAAAGATTTTTTTATGTTGGTGTCAAAAGTCAAATTTGTCAAACAAAATGGAATCTCAAGTTTATTGGACTTGTATAATCATTTTCAGGTAACCTGATAAGGCTTTGCGAGAGCAAGAATGACTTTTTTGTCTATCTATATAAAATTCTGTCCATAAAATGCTATATATTCATTCTTTCTTCTCATTCCTCTTGATTATTGATTGATATAAATCTTGCTTCTGATTAAGTGTAAATATAACATTGGTACAGAAAAAACACTGGAACCATATTGCAATAAATATTGCTGGAAATTATTCATTTCCTGACAGGATATGTTACCAGTTGTTCTTAATGAGATTCAATATTCATTCTCCACAGTAATATTTCTAGCTAAAAGAATGGGACATTGTTCTGTATTCAACTAACATAGCTGTGTCAACCAAAATGGGTTTTAGAGTACAACCTAGGCAAGCTTAACCCTTTCCTATTTCAAAAATTATTAGACCTGTCCAAATTTAAAGGTTTTGCAGGTGAATATTTAAAGTGGATTTTATTTGAAAAACAAGGTGCCAAATTGTCACAAGATACACCTGTCACACTGCTTAATATTAACTGGGGGTTTGAATAGAACTAAGGTTATTTTGAATGAATATTATTTGTCAAACAAAGATTGAAAAACAACAAAGGACAATAACTCAAAATATACACTAGGTAGAGTTATGCTTCTTGTACACTGCACTCCCACTTGGTGAGCTCTATCCATCCATGAAGTTTCATGATTCTAGCTATTATACTTTTTGAGATATACTCCGGACAAGATTCAAGTATGAAAAACAACAAAGGGCAATAACTCAAAAAATAGGCTAGGTAGAGTTATGGTTCTTGTACACTGCACTCCCCCTTGGTGAGCAGAGTCTATCCATCCATTAAATTTCACGATTCTAGCTATTATACTTTAAGAGATATACTCCGGACAAGATTCAAGTATGAAAAACAACAAAGGGCAATAACTCAAAAAATAGGCCAGATAGAGTTATGGTTCTTGTGCACTGCACTCCCCCTTGGTGAGATCTATACACCCATGAAGTTTCATGATCCTAGCTATAATACTTTTAGAGATATACTCCGGACAAGATTCAAGTATGAAAAACAACAAAGGGCAATAACTAAACAAGAGGACCATGATGGTCCTAAATCGCTCCCCTGAGTATGATGGTTCATGGCTTAATGATATTAACAAAATGGCAAAGCCCTCTGTCTAATTATTTTGGAGAAGATGTTTACAGATTCTCTTTTAATCCTAGGTATATTGATGATCCCAACATATAGCACTAATTTCCTGAATATGGTAATGCTTTGAAGTATAGACATCAATACATACCAAGTATAAAAGCTGTAAGCCTAATGGTTTAGGAGAAGAAGGTTTTCAAAGATATCATTATTTATTCCTAACTAAAATTAGGGATTGCACAGAAAAGGGCTAATTTTTTAAGTAATTTGGTAGAGGGTCAATGGCTGATGATATGTACAAAATATCAAAGCTCTAGGCTTTATGATTTGGGAGAAGAAGATTTTAAAAGATTTCCTTCTTAATTCCTTTGTAAAATCAGGAATCGCACAGAAAAGGGCTAATTTTCAGAGTATGATAATTCTTTGAAGTATTTTGGTAGAGTCGGTCAATATCTTATGATATGTACAAAATATCAAAGCTCTAGGCCTTATGGTTTGGGAGAAAAAGATTTTTAAAGATTTCCTTCTTTATTTTTTTTGTAAAATCAGGGATCATTAAGAAAAGGGCTAATTTTCAGAATACAATAATTCTTAGAAGTATTTTAGTAGAGGGTCAATAGATGATGATTTGTACCAAATATCAAAGCTCTAGGCCTTATGGTTTGGGAGAAGAAGATTTTAAAAGATTTCCTTCTTTATTTCTTTGTAAAATCAGGGATCATTAAGAAAAGGGCTAATTTTCAGAATACAGAAATTCTTTGAAGTATTTTGGTAGAGGGTCAATAGATGATGATTTGTACCAAATATCAAAGCTCTAGGCCTTATGGTTTGGGTGAAGAAGATTTTAAAAGATTTCCTTCTATATTTCTATGTAAAATCAGGGATCATTAAGAAAAGGGCTAATTTTCAGAATACAGTAATTCTTTGAAGTATTTTGGTAGAGGGTCAATAGATGAAAATTTGTACTAAATATCAAAGCTCTAGGCTTTATGGTTTGGGAGAAGAAGATTTTAAAAGATTTCCTTCTTTATTTCTATGTAAATCAGGGATCATTAAGAAAGGACTAATTTTCAGAATACAGTAATTCTTTGAAGTATTTTGGTAGAGGGTCAATAGATGATGATTTGTACCAAATATCAAAGCTCTAGGCCTTATGGTTTGGGAGAAGAAGATTTTAAAAGATTTCCTTCTTTATTTTTTTTTTGTAAAATCAGGGATCAATAAGAAAAGGGCTAATTTTCAGAATACGGTAATTCTTTGAAGTATTTAGGTAGAGGGTCAATAGATGATGATTTGTACCAAATATCAAAGCTCTAGGCCTTACCATTTGGGAGGAGAAGATTTTTTAAGTTTTTTCACTCCGATGCCTTGAGTTCTTCATGGATTTCAATTCTTTGAAGTATTTTGAAAGAGCATGACCTAAGAATCATTTTTTTGAAGTTTTATTGAAATTCCATGGTTAGTTTAGGAGGAGAAGATTTTTTTGTAATTGTGAACGGACGGACAGACGTTTGGACAGAGGGACGGACGGACTGACGCCGGACGATGACCGATCACAATAGCTCCCCCAGAGCACTTCGTGCTCAGGGGAGCTAAAAAATAGGCTAGGTAGAGTTCTTGTAAACTGCACTCCCACTTGGTGAGCTCCATCCATCCATGAAATTTCATGATTCTAGCTATTATACTTTTAGAGATATACTCCGGACAAGATTCAAGTATGAAAAACAACAAAGGGCAATAACTAAAAAAACAGGCTAGGTAGAGTTATGGTTCTTGTACACGGCATTCCCCCTTGGTGAGCTCTATACATCCATGAAATTTCATGATTCTAGCTATAAAACTTTAAGAGATATACTCCGGACAAGATTCAAGTATGAAAAACAACAAAGGGCAATAACTCAAAAAATAGGCTAGGTAGAGTTATGGTTCTTGAACAATGCACTCCCACTTGGTGAGCTCTATCCATCCATGAAGTTTCATGATTCTAGCTATTATACTTTTAGAGATATACTTCGGACAAGATTCAAGTATGAAAAACAACAAAGGGCAATAACTCAAAAAATAGGCTAGGTAGAGTTATGGTTCTTGTACACTGCACTCCCCCTTGGTGAGATCTATACACCCATGAAATTTCATGATCCTAGCTATAATACTTTTAGCGATATACTCCGGACAAGATTCAAGTATGAAAAACAACAAAGGGCAATAACTCAAAAAATAGGCTAGGTAGAGTTATGGTTCTTGTACACTGCACTCCCACTTGGTGAGATCTATACACCCATGAAGTTTCATGATCCTAGCTATTATTCTTTTAGAGATATACTCCTGACAAGATTCAAGTATGAAAAACAACAAAGGGCAATAACTAAAAAAATAGGCTAGGTAGAGTTATTGTTCTTGGGCACTGCATCCCCCTTGGTGAGATCTATACACACTTGAAGTTTCATGATCCTAGCTATAATACTTTAAGAGATATACTCCGGACAAGATTCAAGTATGAAAAACAACAAATGGCAATAACTCAAAAAATAGGCCAGGTAGAGTTATGGTTATTGAGCACTGCACTCTGTATTGATGAGAAAAATATAACTGCCAAGTTTAAAGTCAATCGGACTTACGGTGACAGAGTTATGCTCCGGACAAAGAAGTGGACACCGCCTGGACAACCGGACGACCGGACACCCCGAAGCCCGGACACAACAGGTGATCCCATAATACGTCCTGTCTTCGACGGGCGTATAATAACCATTCATTAGGGAAGATAAAATTGGAGAAAAAGACTGATTGATTGATTAGGGTTTAACACCACTTTTAACAGTATTTCTGTCATTTCGTGGCGGCTTCCTGGTATTTCTCACGCTAGTACTACCATTACATCCTTTCCTAGCCTCTAGCTGCTATCCCACTTAGGTTTACGATTATCCACCCATAGGTGAGAGAAAAATGTCGGAAATGATATGTGCCGCCGCTGGGGAACAAACCCACGACATCCCATGATTGAAGACTAGGAGTCTGGTGCACTACCGACTGCACTATGATAGCGGCTAAGAAATTGATTGTAACAAACCATTTTTTCTTTCTTTACAATGTTTTCTCAAGAATACAAGAGCCGTCAGAGACATATTATGCTCCCCAAATATAGCCCTGTCACAAAAAGTATAAAATAAACAGGGAATAGGGTTCGGACAGACAGACAGACAGACAGACGCCTTTATATCATTACTGTATTCCAGATAGGCTAAATTTCAACAAACATCCTTGAGCTGTGACCTTGACCTTGGAGCTATCTGATAATTTTTTTCAAATGGGATATCTACTCACAATAGAGAACAGCTGTGCAAAGTTATTTCAAAATCAATCCATAATTTTAGGAGCTATGTTCCAGACATGCTTCATTTCATTGTTTGTTTAAGCTGTGACCTTGACCTTTGAGCTATCCGATTTTTTTTTTTTTTAAATTGCACATCTACTCATGGCTTTTATCATGACTCAGAATAATTGTGACAAGTAATATTGAAATCCATCCATAATTGAAGAAGCTATGCTCTTAACATGCTTAATATTTTGAGCTGTGACTTGTACTTTGGAACTATAAGTATACATTTTTCAAATGGCACATCTACTCATGACAGACAATAATCTTGTAAAGTTATTTTGATATCCATACATAATTGAAGGATCCATGTTCTGGAAATGCTAAATTAACACATTCAACATTGAGCTGTGACCTTGACCTTGGTGTTATCTGAAGATTTGTTTCAAATTGCACATCTACTGATGATGGAGAACAATTGTGTAAAGTTATTTTGAATTCAATCAATAAGTTTAGAAGCTATGCTCCACATATAGCTTTTTTCAACATTTGACCTTGACCTGTGACCTAGATCCGATTTTTCCCAATTGGCACATCTTCTCATGACTGAGAACAATTGTGCCAAGTTATAATGAAATCCTTCAATAATTGAAGGAGCTATGCTCTGGACATACTTAATTTTAAATTCAACCTTGGGATGTGACCTTGACGCTATTTGAAGATTTGTTTCAAATTGAATATCTTCTCATGCTAGAGAATAATTGTGTAAAGTTATTTCAAAATCCATCAATGAATGAAGGAGCTAAACTCTGGAAATCCTTAATTACAAAAAATGACCTTGTGCTGTGTTCTTGTCCTTGGAGTTATCTGATTATTTTTCTTTTCAAGTGGTATCTAATGATGATTGAGAACAATTGTGCAAAGTTATTTTGAAATACATCCTTATTTGAAGTAGTTATCCTATGAACAAGGTCAATTTCGACCTTTGACCATGAGCTGTGACCTTGACCTTGAAGCTATCTGATTTTTTTTTTTCAAATTGATTATAGAGAGCAATTGTGTCAAGTTATTTTGTGTCAAGCTATTTTGAAATCCATTCATAAAAGGAATTATTAATTACATATGAAGTCTTATCAAATTTGGCCAAGGGGTTTTTGAGATATCAGGAAAATAGGACAGAAAAGGCAGCGGCTATATGCTCACCCTTTAGGGAGGAAAAAAATCACAGGGACACAAAAATCAGGGATTGAATGGGAAAGGATTAAATGATTTCAGAATATATTGTGTAACATGAAATTTCTAAGAGTTAAATCATTTTTCAGTGGGTGACAAAACAATGATCAAAGGCCTGAACGGCCTCAAATGCAGTCAGGACTGTATATTGACAATAAGTATGATAATTGAAGCCATTCTCTGATTTTTCTGTTAAGTTTTCCTTATTATGACATCACATCTGAAGACTCTTATCTTTTTCTCCAAAATGTTTTAAATGCCACTGGATATTATGACAAGGGAGCTGGTTTACTGACAAAGAACATGCTCGAATCTACAATTAAAGACTCAAAATAAATTCAATTTGCTTAAAAACATTGCAGCTGCAAAATCTTTACATGCGATTATACATAGAAATATAATACCTGTTGTTAAGGTCTAGAAACCAAGAGTCTGTTGGTCAGGACGAAGATCAAATCTACAACCTCCAAGGTAAAAGTTGAGTGCCCTAACTATTTGAGCTAAAAGAACTTACACAAATGGGGATCCACTTGTATGATTGAGTTTGAAAAACATAATTGTAAACATATTCTATAATCAAGATAGAGTTGGACCTGAATAATAATTAATAGAGGTGGTGACAAGAGTGACTAAGGCAATTCTTGTGAAATATGTCAAAAATAACAAGAATTGATTATATCAAGCCATTGCATACTAATGCCTAAAGAAATACCATTAAAATTCTTCAATTTCGATTTACCTCATCATCCAGTTAATAGAGTTCATGATGGCAACTTATACTATCATCCAATGAAACATAGGAAAATTATTCATTATAAGTAAAATTCCTCTCTAAAATGAAGTACCTGAACCGTCATTTATTTTTCAAAGGGGCAACTTTGACTAAATCCCTACCATTATTGAAGAAATTGACATTTTAAAGCTACTTGATTGTAGCCAGTTTGCTACTCATGCCAACACTTGATTGGTTGCTTTCGAATGACTTTTTTTGAAAGTCACAGAGCTACAGACAATTGTTTTGACAGCTCATACTTGGCAAGCAGATGTTCCTTTGACTTACTGTGATGTTTGACAAAATCAATCTGGAATTTTGACAACAGTATCAGCATAAATACTTCTTACTTTCTTCTGTCCATAAATGTAACATTTCAATAACTTATATTTTCCTTTACTGACAATAGGAAGCCACAACAAGAGCACTGCCCATGGATGCCAATGCTCGGCTGCAGGTGCTGGATAATGCAAAAATTCTAAGTCGAAAAAGGGGCATAGCTCTAACAAAAACTTTTTAGAGTTATTTCCCATTATAGTCTAGATAGCTCTTGTGATGGTCAATACACATGCCAAGCTTCATGAGGATATCTTCAATAACGACAGATATGACCAAGGTTAAAGTTTGTCACGCCAATGACAACGCCGACGCGAAAGACGCCAAGGTGATCACAATACTTCAGGTTTTCTCTGAAAACAGCCGAACTAAAAATCACATCTTTCATCTGCCATCTGTCTTTACGAAAAAACACAGAGACAGAATCCCCACCACGTTTTCTCGCCCATAAATGGCTTGATTGACGTGTAATTGTCAATTTCGAACAAAAAAATGAAGGATTGTTTTAGGAGCATCACCCTCCGACCTTTCGAAAGATTTCAATCAAATAGTCTCTGAGTAGAGTTTTAGCTTTTGATTTTAAGCAAGTTGAGAAGCCATTACTTTCTCAATACTTCGTTTTGGAATGTTTTGACCTGCTTCATTCATAAATTGATTGTTGGTTACTGAAAGACCGGTAACTAATGAATGTGTCGGGTTCACTACTTTTTCAAAATGGAATATTAGCAGACCTTGAAAGGTATACATTAAAAATATTTGAAATGCTGATTGGTGATTTTAAATGCGTTTTTGACCAAAGGATTATTTTCAAAATATGTTTTTTAGTGATTTGCAGTACCTTTTTACGCAAAGTGCATCTTATCTGTAGCACTTGTGACCTTCGACCGGTCAGAATCTAGTAGGCATAGCAATACCAGTCTAGAATATCGATTACAATGTACCAGTCAAGGTTGACTGGGTTACTGCCCTAGGATCTTTAGATATTTCTGACAGACAGCCATCTACTACCAGTTTACAAGGCGAGGTTGTGACCTTAATCACTTCAGTAATTCGGTTTTTTGCGTTCATTTTTTCATGAAGTGGCTTACATTATCAAATAGTATTACTAGAAATTATTAATCAATTCATGAATCAATTCATGGGCAAGGAAAATTTTTTCACATTCTTGTCAGGGCCAAATCCCAGATTACAGTCAGCAACCTAACTGCAACCTAAATGCAATAAAAACAAGATGTTTTGTGAAACACTATGCCCCCGAAATGGAAATTCTTTAGAAACGGGTAAAGGGTTAAAATTTTGACCTTGACCTTGATGAAATGACTTTCCCCAGTTGCGCCTTGTTGAGACCTATCTACATACCAAATATTAGTATTGTAACTTAATCAGGGTTGAAGTTATAGGAAAATGTTTAGCTGGCAGATTAAGTTTTGCAGACAGACAGACAGACGGACAGACAGACAGACACCGGTAAAACAATATGCCCCCGATCTTATGGGTGCAGGGGCATAAAAATTCTAATCCTAAGTATAAATTGGAAATTTATGTGTTAATTCTCTATAAAGATATAAGGAAGATAATTTACTTTGTAATTTCGAATAGTAAATGATAAGCATCACTAAACATTTGAGCCAGAGGGTTTCACGAGACATTTCCATGGATCAAAACAGGATGTTTTACAGATTTTTAAGTTGGAATGCAGAGCAATTCCAACTTAGATTTAACAAATCCGCAAAATGAACACAAGACAATTTCATTTCAGGTTTCTTGATAAGACATATCATGTGATCTCTTAGATAGGAATACACCTCGGGTTACTTCTCATTTGCAACTGACAATCAGTTAGTTTTAGAAGACAATAATATGGCACATGTAAAGGATGATATAAAAACTTGTTTAGAGACTTCTAAACATGATTAAGTTTGCTTTTAATCATTGAAAAATAAGGTAATAATCAGCGCAGTAATTTGTTTTTTGTGATTTGCCGTCCCATGTTTGGTAATCACATGATCTCAAGTGACATGTGGTAGTCATGTAACCATAGATAGGCAATGTTTACAAATGGCTCAGGTCTTAAATGCATTTTTACAATAATCACGCCGCCCAGTGCTTTAAAACATTCTAGAGTGATTAATTGGGATCGTAGGCACCAAGCAAACGCGATTATTGTGGGATTTACAGCTTTTACTTAATTATAACAAGAGGCCCATGAGGGCCTGAGACGCTCTACTGGTTATCAAGTTTTCCATTAAAGAAATCTGATATTTTAGGAAGTTAATTGCTCAAAGAAGAATGCATAAAGAAAAAAAAAGGGCTTTATCCCCTTTATCATTTTAAGCAACAATCCTCATGGCCCCTTTTTCCATGTTTCATGACCGATCCACTCCATTTCTAAAAGAAAGTTACCTTATGACCCTACAACATTCTGTGAATATTTCATCAGAATCTGACAATAATTGTGGACTTAATCACATAAACAGGATTGTTTTGAATGAAAATCAATAAGGCCCCTTTTCCTGTGTTTTCTGATGGATCAATTTAATTCCAAAAGGAACTTTCCTTACAACCCTACAATTGTCCTGTGAAATTTAAAAGACAATTTGATAATGATTGTGAACTTCTTCACATGCACAAGAATGTTTTGAATGATAATCTGTAAGGCCCCTTTTCCTGTGTTACGAATGCCACAATTATTCCATGCATCTTTGAAGAGAATCTAATAAAACTGTTGATTTTATTGTGTTAACAAAGATATTAAATTCAAGTTCTCATAAGGCCCCTTTTCCTGTGATATTTTACTGTTGGTTTTATCATTCTGTGAAAGTTAAAAGTGAATCCAATGAAATATTGGGAATTCATTATGTTTACTAGAATATTTTAAAAAAAAATCATATGGCCCCTTTTTACATGATACTTGATGGATTGTACCCAGTACTGAAAAGATTGTACAATAATTCTGTGAAATTTTGAAGTGAATCCGGTGAAATCAAGGGATATCATTGTGTTAACCAGAATATTTAAAAAAGATTTTCATAAGGCCCCTTTTTATGTGACACTTGCCATATTCAGATCCAATGTCAAAATCAACAATTGGAATGATGGTACAATCAATCTGTGTATTCTGTGGAATTTATTGTGTTAATGAGTTTATAGTGAAATCTTCACAGGGCCCCTTTTCTCATGATACTTTACAGAACAAATCAAATTTCAAAAGGAACAATTCTAATGAAGGTACAATCATTCTTTAAAAGTTAAAGAGAATCAATGAAAACAGTGGACTGAATTGTGTCAAGAATTTTTGTAACAAAATTTTCATAAGGCCCCTTTTTCCGTGAAACTTATCAAATCAGACCCAATGTACAAAGGAACAATCCTAGTGATAGTTTGAAGAAAATGATAAAGACTGAGGACTTTATTGTAACAATGATGTTTTGTAATAAAATTTTTATAAGGTCCCTTTTCTTGTGTCAGTTAACCAATCAGACCTAATTTACAAAGGGACAATCCAAATGATGGTACAATCATTCTATTAAAGTTTGAAGAGATTCTGATAAAGACTAAGGACATTGTTGTGTTTATGAAGATTTGGTAATAATTTTTCATACAGCCCCTTTTCCTATGATACTAGCATATCAGGCCCAATTTGGAAAGAAACAATTCTAATGATGGTACAAACATTCTGTGAAAGTTTGAACAGAATCTGATGAAAACTGCAGACTTTATCTTGGTGTAAAATTTTTAAAATAAAATTTTCATAAGGCTTCTTTTCCTGTGATACTTGAAGGATCAGGTCTCATGTCAGCATCAATAATCGTGATTATTGTACAATGGTTCTGTGAAGGTTTGAATAAAATCCAATGAAAGCTCTGGACTTGGTTACAAGGATTATAGATAAGATTCTCAAAAGGCCCCTTTTCCCATGATACTAGACAGATCACGCCTAATTTGAAAAGAAAGAATCCTCATGATGGAATAATCATTCTGTGAAAGTTTTAACAGAATCTGTTGAAAACTGTTGACTTTATTGTGGTACAATGATTTTAAAATTAAATTTCATAATGCTCCCTTTCCTGTGATACTTGACGGATCAGGTCTAATGCAAACATCAGAAATCATTATTATTGTACAATTATTCTGTGAATGTTTGAAGAAAATCCGATGAAAGCTCTGGACTTGGTAACAAGGATATATAATTGAAATTTTCATAAGGCCCCTTTTCCTGTATTTCTTGACAGTTCGAACCCTGTTATGAAAAGAATGATAGTTATGACCTTCCAATCAATCTGCGAAAGTTTCAACAAAATCTGATCAAAGCTGTGGGCTTCATTGTGTTAACAGGGTTTTATTAATTGAATTTTCATTTAGCCCCTTTTCCCATGTTACTTGGGGATCTGTACCAATTCCAAAGGGAACTCTTATTACAAAAGTATAATTCTTCTGTTTGAGTATAAAGACAACCCCATCTCATCTGTGGACTTATAAGCATTAATTAAGATTTTTTTAATTGAATTTTCCTAAGGCCCCTTTTCCTATGTTTCTCAATGGATCAGACCCAATTTGAAAGGAACAATCCTTATGATGGTACAATCATTATGTGAAAGTTTGAAGTCAATCAAGTGAAATCTAGGGTCATGATGTGTTAACTAAGATTTTTTGTTGAATTTTCATAGGCCCCCTTTTCCCATGAAACTTGATGGATCAAACCTACTTCCGAAAGGAACAATCGATTTAATGTAATAATCATTCTGGGAATGTTTGAAGAGAATTTGTTGAAAACTATGGACTCTATAGTGTTTACGAGGACTTTTTCAATCCAGTTTTTATCGGGCCCCTTTTTCCCGTGGTCCTTGACTGAATAAACTAAATTTTGAAAGGAACAATTCTTATGATGGTACAATCATTCTGTGAAAGTTTGAAGTCAATCAGATGAAAACTGTGGACTTTAGAGTGTTAACAAAGATCTTTGAATTAAATTTTAATAAGGCCCCTGTTCCTATGTTTCTTGAGGAATCATTATCCGATTCCGAAAGGAACGATCCTTATGATGGTACAATCATTCTGTGAAAGTTTGAAAAGAAACCGTTGAAAATTGTTGGCTCTAGATAATTTATGTGAATATTTTATTAAAACTTTCATAAGGCCCCTTTTTCCTGTGTTTCTTGACCAATCATACCAAATTTCCAAAGGAACAATCCTTATGATACTAGTACAATCACTCTGTGAAAGTTTGAAGGGAATCCAATGAAAACTGTTGACTCCAGGGTGTTAAAGAGGATTTCTTAAAAGATTTTTCGATTAAATTTTCAAAAGGCCCCTTTTCCCCTGATTCCTAATGGATCTGACCAAATTTCCAAAGGAATAATCCTTATGATGGTACAATCAATCTGTGAAAGTTTAAATACAATCTGATGAAAACTGTGGACTCTAGAGTGTTTACGGGGATTTTTTAATTAAATTTTTCAAAAGGCCCCTTTTTCTGTGTTTCTTGACAGATCATACCCATTTTCAAAAGGAACGATCCTTATGATGGTACAATCATTCTGAGAAAGTTTGAAGAGAATCCGATGAAAACTGTGGACTCTATCGCATAAGCGAGGATTTTTAATGGAATTTTTAATCAAATTTTCATAAGGCCCCTTTTCCAATGTTTCTTGACGGATCATACCAATTTTTGAAAGGAACGATCCTTATGATGGTACAATCATTCTGTGAAAGTTTGAAGAGAATCTGATGAAAACTGTGGCTTTTTTCGCGTAAACAAGGATTTTTTAATTAAGTTTTAATAAGGCCCCTTTTCCCATGTCTCTTGACGGACTATACCCATATTTGAAAGGAACGATCCTTATGTTGGTACAATCATTCTGTGAAAGTTTGAATTGAATCTGATGTAAACTGTGGACTCTAGAGCGTTAAGGAGGAATTTTTAAATCAAATTTTCATAAGGCCCCTTTTCCCGTGTTTCTTGATGGATCATACCCATTTTCGAAAGGAACGATCCTTATGATGGTACAATCATTCTGAGAAAGTTTGAAGAGAATCCGATGAGAACTGTGGACTCTACCGCATAAACGAGGATTTTTATTGGATTTTTTAATTAAATTTTCATAAGGCCCCTTTTCCCATGCTTCTTGACAGATCATACCCATTTTCGAAAGGAACAATCCTTGTGATGGTACAATCATTCTGAGTAAGTTTGAAGAGAATCCAGTGAAAACTGTGGACTCTATCGCATAAACGAGGATTTTTAATGGAATTTTTAATTAAATTTTCATAAGGCCCCTTTTCCCATGCTTCTTGACAGATCATACCCATTTTCGAAAGGAACAATCCTTGTGATGGTACAATCATTCTGAGTAAGGTTGAAGAGAATCCAGTGAAAACTGTGGACTCTATCGCGTAAATGAGGATTTTTAATGGAATTTTTAATTAAATTTTCATAAGGCCCCTTTTCCCATGCTTCTTGACAGATCATACCCATTTTCGAAAGGAACAATCCTTGTGATGGTACAATCATTCTGAGTAAGTTTGAAGAGAATCCAGTGAAAACTGTGGACTCTATCGCGTAAACGAGGATTTTTAATGGAATTTTTTATTAAATTTTCATAAGGCCCCTTTTCCCATGCTTCTTGACAGATCATACCCATTTTCGAAAGGAACAATCCTTGTGATGGTACAATCATTCTGAGTAAGTTTGAAGAGAATCCAGTGAAAACTGTGGACTCTATCGCGTAAACGAGGATTTTTAATGGAATTTTTAATTAAATTTTCATAAGGCCCCTTTTCCCATGTTTCTTTACGGATCATACCCATTTTTGAAAGGAACGATCCTTATGATGGTACAATCATTCTGTGAAATTTGAAGAGAATCCGATGAAAACTGTGGACTCTATTGCATAAACGAGGATTTTTAATGGAATTTTTAATTAAATTTTCATAAGGCCCCTTTTCCCATGTTTCTTGAAGAATCATACCAAATTTCGAAAGGAACAATCCTTATGTTAGTACAATCATTCTGTGAAAGTTTAAATACAATCTGATGAAAACTGTGGACTCTAGAGTGTTAACGATGATTTTTTTATTAAATTTTCATAAGGCCCCTTTCCCCATACTTCTTGACGGATCATACTCATTTTCGAAAGGAACAATCCTTATGATGGTACAATCATTCTGAGTAAGTTTGGAGAGAATCCAGTGAAAACTGTGGACTCTATCGCGTAAGCGAGGATTTTTAATGGAATTTTTAATTAAATTTCATAAGGCCCCTTTCCCATGTTTCTTGACGGGTCATACCCATTTTTGAAAGGAACGATCCTTATGATGGTACAATCATTCTGTGAAACTTGAAGAGAATCCGATGAAAACTGTGGACTCTATTGCGTTAATGAGGATTTTTTAGTTAAGTATTAATTAAGCCCCTTTTCCCATGTTTCTTGACGGATCTGACAGAATTTCGAAAGGAATGATCCTTATGTTGGTAAAATCATTCTGTGAAAGTTTGAAGGAAATCCGATGAAAACTGTTTATTTTATCGCATAAACAAGGAAAAGTTTAAGGGACGGACGGAAAAAAGCGATCGCTATAGCTCTAGTGGCCTTCGGCCAGTAGAGCTAAAAATTAAATAGATGCAAAACAAAAGTAGAAGATTTTGAAAATTAGAATGTAAACATATCAACTTCTGGCTTTTACTTATTTACTAAATAATTACACTTTATTATATTGTTATTTACAAGTTTAAATCAATAATAACACATCAAACCTTTAACAAGTGTCATCTGGCTTTCAGCTTGGTCCTTTTTACTTAAGATTTTTTAAGGTTCTTAAAAGCCGAATATTACAAGGAAATTGCAAGACTACAGGGCGCTGAAGATGATTTGATACTATCTTCATCATATTATAGGAATTTCTAGGAAAAGGGCAAAACTACCATGTGCAAACAATAATGTTACAATAACGTTAACGTCTATTTATTTTGAATTTTACTCACAAGGCTTTAAGTATTCTTTTTTCCCAAGTCTAAACCGGTATTTCAAATCGATCACCCTGAAACAAGTTTCTGCACATTTCCGGAAATTTCCAATTATACTCATAAACTTGTTGAAAATCTACATGAGTTTAGTATGATCGTTACAGAATTGGCCGAGCTGAGGGTCAGATAATCATCAAGGCAATTGATTTCTTACTGTAGAAGCTGTTATTCTCTGTTTTCTAAAAGCAGTTCATGTATTACAGTTGATCAAAAGCAGAATGTTATGCTTGAAAATTCAATTTTTGCTGTGCGTGACACGAGCTTATAACCCATTCGAACACGATAAAATTTTAGACCAGTCCAAATTCAAAGAAGTAGCAGACGACATTTGTAAGTTGATGAAATCTTTAAAATCCTGTTTTTTTTTGGACAGAAAACATTTGGGATAATAAAGAAATTGCTTGTAACAAGCAATTTCTTCATTTCCATAATGTTAAAGCTTTAATAAGGAGGGTCATTTAAAAGTGTCTCTGTCTGGGAATGGGTTAAGACAATGTTAGTTTTTGATTTCTGTATGTGGATTTATGTTTTTGTGTGTTATTCATGCACATATGACTGTACAGGAATGGGAATGCTGGTTTAAGTTTAAAGGAGGGAGGCTTACTCAGAAAGTAATAAATGAATTTGAACCGAATTCCACAGTTATGACCCTTTCAGCACATTCCAACTTCTCAGTACTTTCAGTCCTTTGTTTGATGGTCAAAACCGAACTTTATGAGTTATCTTGTGCCCTGTGTGAAAAGTATCTAATGTTCCTATTCATACAAAGACAAAGATCAGCTTATGTCAAAGACATTCAACAATCACAAAAGCTCACCATGATTTTTTTTGTTCTTTTTTTTTTTTTTGCTGTTGTTGTTGTTGTTTTTCTGGGGGGGGGGGGAGGAGTAGTGAAAATTTTCTTTCCAAAGTTTTAGAAATACCAATAGCCCTTATCAGTGCTGTCATCCCTTGGATTTGAAAGCATTTCTAAAACAAAAATATAAGTTTTCATCATGTCAAGGGGTAAGGAATGTCTTACATGGTGAACTTCACAAGACCTTATTAAAGACTAAAAGTCAAGGAAATTGCACTCAAATATCTTTCATGTTTCTTGACATGATGAAAGTATAGGAAAATCCTTATAATTAACCTCATGAGCTACTGCTATCAGAAAAATCTTTTTACTCTCAAATTACCACAGTTTTTACAAGCAAAATAATCCCTTCTGCATGATTCTAATTATATTTTTGCAGGGACAACAGAATGCCTACAAAAATTAATGTTTTCAATACTTTAATAAGACAGATCTTGTGACCAATACTAGATCCATAAGGTCATCAATTCATATCACAGAGGCTGGAGTACATAATCAAGGATACCTAGAATTTCCACGCCAGTACTACCAAAACACCCTTTCCAAGCCTCCAGCTGCTGAATTTTAGGTTTATGATTATCCGGCCATTGATGAGAAACAAATGTCTGAAGGGATATTTGCCATGACAAGGAACTGAATCCTGGACCTCATAATTGAGAGTCTATCAAGCCGCCGACTGTGCTATGGCTGCAACCCTTGTCATAATGAATAAAATACTTTTAAGAATCACATTAACCCTTGTCATGCTGAATTCAATACTCTACAAAGTTGCATTAAAATCCAACGGCTAAAAACACAGAAAACGCTAATTGGGGGCAGGGCTCTGCAGACTCCCAGAATTTGGGGAGAAGTCACTTCTCACTAGTCTGAGAATTGGGAGAAGTTTTTCAAAATGGGGAGAAGTGGTGAGACTTTCAGGAGAAGTGGATCGCGTTAAAAATTAAGTTTTTGCGCGTATTCCTCATTTCTATCAGAAAATAAAATATCTTTACAACCAAGTAGTTTCATTTTATATTATGTATTATGCAATAAACATAGAAAATACTGCTTATCCTTTCAGTCCTCAATAAAGATCTTATTCCTGTGAACAAATACTTTTGTATTTTTAATTTTTTAGGTTTGAGAATTCAAGAGTTTGATTCTGAATTTTTTTTTTTTAATGTTTCATAATAGATTCATATTTGATAAAAAAAAAAGTTAACTAATAAAAAAATGCAAATAGTGTATAGGTGGTCTGAATGAAATGAGTAGTGTTCCTATTTGAAGCAGAAAATGAGAAAAGATTTTATTGTAACAAGATGTATTTATTAAAACCATTACCAGAAGAAAAAAATTCAGACTGGTACAAATTGAAAGAGGCTAAATAAGACATTTCAAAGTGAGCTTAAATAAGAAAAAAGGTGCCAAAGAGGGTAGAAACATGTGGGGAAAGGATAAATTGCTTGCTGCAATCATTTCCTCCTTTTTCCTCAGTTTCCCATAAAAACATTTCAAGATGTCAAAATGGGGGGGATTGTGTGGTAATGAGTTAAAGTCTGTCCACTTTACCTGATAACATATAGGGCCTAAATGGATAGAAATTGGCATTAATTGGTCCAAAAAGGTCCTCTGTGATTAAGTCAGTGATAGTGTGTAAAGGGTAATGGTTACTGCTGAGTACACAAATACATGCAGAGGTTTAAAGTTAACACAGGATAATTTGCTCCAATATATAGAATCACATGTTATTTAAAGGAATTATTACCAATACAAGTAAGTGAAATTTAGTTTTTGGAAAGAATGTATCATAACAAGAAACTCAGGAAAAGATCGTAGCAGCCTTTGAATTGTTTGCCATAATTTTCTTCACTTGTTACAATTAAAGCAGATAAGTCAAATTGAAGGATTCTAATGAAAAATAAATTTAATCTACGTAGATTTTATGCAGAATTATTTTTCATCAAGATTTCAAATTTTTAACAAAATGTTGACTTCTGGTAAATGACACGGCGTCCGTAAATGTCGGCCATTATTCTCATTATGTGAAAGTAAGCAACAAATCTCGTAGACTGTTGATAACTTAATTTACAGAAATAATTAAAACTTAAAAAGGGAAAGGATTTTAAATCAAGGTTTCTGGTGCCAATAGTATACAAAGCATTGCCGAAACCAATCAGCGTAGGTGTGAATGAAGCAAGCACGTTGACTATTAGCTGCCAGAACATACCCCTCTTTCTGATAATCTGCTGGCCTCCTGACTATCGATACACGCTTGAATTACGATCAAAGGGCTTCCGACCGGCAGTTGTATAATTGCACACTGTCCCCTACTTTTATAGCCACTGGGCCAGATGTGGTTATCACCTATTGTATCCAGGCGACTTCCCGAAAATTCCAGGCGACTTCGACTTCGCTTTGATCAGCAAATCAGGCGAAGTTTTATGAAACCAGGCGACTTTTTCGCCTGAGTCGCCCACTCTGCAGAGCCCTGGGGGGTAATAATTATTTTGAAAATATGTCTTATAAACAATTCTGGCTTTAAAAGGGGCAAGGAGGAGTTCAGGCAAAGATCAGACTACACAGATGAGCAGGCTGATCTTTGTTTAGACCTTCTGCCAAAACAGAAATATTCATGGTCTATCAACACCAGGGTTAAAATGAGATCATTGAAAATGCTAATTGGGTGTCAATATTTCTTTAAAATTTAATCACACAAATAGCAAGAAACAGAAGGCGTAGACTGTGATCAGACTCCTATTATGTGAAGGCTGTTCTGAGTGCAATTTGATGTCCCGAGTCAAAAAGAAAAATATGGGGCTCAGCATGACAAAACAGTTACTGCAATATGGTTAGACACAAGAAGATCTTACAATATTTTGTCATTTAAAGCTTTGTTTTTGCCATGAAGGTTAGAGTTGTAGAGGGAGCTTAATTTGGTGCATAACTCAAACCAAGCGACCAAATTACATTAAGCACATCTCTACATGAGTCTGTAAAAGTTAAAATCGAACCCTGGTTTTATGTAGGTGTTGCTGAGAAACTGAGTGGACAATGAAACAGCTACAGACCAACCAACCAACAGACCGCCTAACAAGCTAACTCCCATACCCCCCAACAAATTTTGGGGGATATACATGTAATTATCATTACCTGATGACAAATTTTTAGATTGATCCAAATTGAAATAGAAATTGTAGAATACATTTCAGTTTGTGCTAAAACAGGATAATATGTGCCAAATAGGGAAGACAGCATTGTAGGAAAAGGAGAAACTACTTGTGACAAGCAAATTCTCCTTTTTCCACAAAGTTTACCATGACCATATTACCTAAGGACATCAAACAGCGGCATTTTGCTGTAATAGGAAACAAGAGCATGACACAATGTGGTTGTATCTATGTAGTTGCATCTCAAAAGTACCATATCAAGCTTTGTACTTACTGCTTCAGGTATATAGGACTCTAACCCATTTCTAACAGCAGATCCCAGACTTTCAACATCACAACACTGTAACAACTCTAATGTTAGGTCCTGCAAAAACATTAAACAATCAATCCTTATCAATTAATCCAGTACAACTCATTAACATCTTTTGAGGCATTGAAGAAATCTAATTAGAAAAAAATGTGACAAAAGGAGAAATTGTCCTGTTATCTAAAGGTTTTTAACCCCAATGGTTTCTTTTTGATGTTGCTGAAACTTCTTTCAATTCGGAGTAGCATAAACTTTTGATGTCTGAAAATGGGTTAACCCTTTCCTGTTTTTTAAATTTCAGAATTTTCAAAATTCAAAGGTTTCGCATACAAAACCCAATTTGAATTTGAATTTAATCTGAAAAATAACTATTAAGCAGGTCTTCATTTTCTACAATATTGTAACGGTTCAGGGGAGGTAATTTGCTGTGAAATGAAAATTAGGGTACCCTCTGAAAGTTAAGTGATTATTTGGAGTTATATATAGACAAGGTCAGGCCCATATAGGGTTGAGGATTCTTGTCTCCAAATGGATAGGCTTTGTCTAAGAGCTCTGAACATTACATTGGTGGCAGACGTGGGATAATGACATCTGCCAGACCGGAGTTCCCATACCCACGGATCTCCCAGGTCAACACTCGGGACGAGTATCCTCAGAGGGGAGAGTAATGTAGCGGTTTCAGGGGAGATAAATTGCTAAGAAATGCAAATAAGGGTACCCTCTGAATGTTATTTGGAGTTATTTATAGACAAGGTAGACCTATTTAGGGTTGAGGATCCTTTTCTCTGAATGGATAGGCTTTGTCTACGAGCTCGGAATGTTACAATATTTTCACTATTACAAATTCACAGGGACGTAAAAGCAAGGGATTGAACAGGAAAGTGTTAAATGAATCCTGTAAACTTTACAAAGATTTACAGGTTGATCGACTGAATTTTAGGCTTAATAAAACTTTTTGGAACAGTTAAAGCCTATTTACAAATTCACCATTTTAAGCTACGGTGCCATTACGATTCACCAAAACTTGTAAAATCATCAGGTACTGTGGTGATTAGTGAATCAAGGTGAATCTTGATGAATCGTGATGATTCAAGAAAATCCAAGGTAGCGCTACAGAAGTTTTAGACTGTTTTAAACTGTTGTGGCGAATCATGGGAAATCATGGTGGTTTTTGGGCCTAGCCTGACACTGTAGCTGTATTTGCAGCTATTTGTGAGAGATCAAAGTCAGTTGTTGAATCTTTGACAACACCAATTCGCACCATTCACCACAAATTGTATACGGTTGCTCTACGAACTATCCACAGCTTCCCTACAGAGCTCCATGATTGGCACATGTTGCTCCGGCCATGAATCATACTGGTACCATATCAAACCGTACCAGTACTGTGAGCATTTGGTGCGCCACCATGGTTAAACCTAACTAACCGTAGTCACAGTTGCCATCATGAATCGTCATTGATTAGTAGGGATACCTTACAAACACTGTACTAGTATTGTGGACATTCTTTCTGAAATAGTAGTGACACTGAATATTTCTACTTTTCGCCTTGATTCATCCCGATTTTTCTGACCATGAGAAATCTGGGTGAATCGTGGGGAGTCGTAGAGAAACTCCTGAATGTGTAAATGGGCCTTATGTAAAGCATCTCTTAGAGAGACAAGTTTTCATAATCGTTATTTCAAAATGTTAAATTCCGTAACTTGAACACCAAACTATGCTGTGGATACTCGCTCAAATCCTCTCTTCAAGACTATTTTAATGAGTAATCACAAAATAGGAGTTGAAAAGAACTGGATTTAGATTTTCATCACTTCCTTTTATCTAGAGTGCTGGTGAAGCATACACATTGTAAGTGACAGATTAATACTGTCAATCTAAAACTCAACTGTCGAATTTCAGAATTCATTTGAACTGGAAGTACAATGTTGACCGCCTACATTTCAATGTTACACGTTCGTACCTGTGTAACTTGTATAAGCTGTAGTTACGATGTTTAAGTCTTCCGTTAGCAATAAAGCTTTTGTATTAGCAGCCCCTGTTCATGATCTTAGTGCTAACTAGAGCGTTTTGAGACCTCGGTCAAACCTCGTTCAAACACCCCTGTCAAAGGTCAGGGGGTGTGCTTAGTAATCTGTGAATCAGATAATTCAAAAAGTCTACAGTCTACAGACTATTTTTTAAGACTGAGAAGGAAATATTCTTAATTTTTCTATTTTTGATGGTTAGGGTTTTAAACTGACTTTCATTATAATCTTATATGAAACTAAGGTGCACCTGTGAAACTTTTAGTAAGATACTTTGCTGATTTAACAATTATAGCTGTACAGTGCATTGCTATTTTATATGTCTTGATTGACCAACCCTAGCTGTCAATCAAAGAATCAGTCAACCAATCAAATCATTCATTTAGACCAGAAGTGAACTTTGAACTCAGACAATTAATTTGGCTGACATTAATGTAAAATATATTTGTTGGATTGGCGACTTAAATGCCATAACTACAGCTTTTTCAACCTACAATTTTTTTTTTCTTCTTAGTTGCATGTTACTGGTGATAAATTTAGTAAAATAACTCCATTAATAAGTGGAAGTTCCTTTCAGAGTAAGTGGGCGGGCCAGGGATCGGCCAGCAATCAGTCAACTGTCCATTGGTATCTGTCATAAAGCCATAAAAATTCAAGTTCTATAATGTGTAGCAATTTAAACCTTCAATAAGTTTATCTTCATACATTATGTATAGTTTAAATTTTCTCTGGGACATAAAGCTAAAATCTTTGTGATTAAATCGAGATTGTAAACTTCTTGCTCATTTTCTTTCGTCATATTGTGAAAAAACTAACTGCCTAGGCTGAATTCACAAAATAATAGGGATAATCTATCTCAATCCTTATTTAACAGGTAGATATTAATTATACCTAAATCAAAATTTGTTCAAAGAGGTAATATTTGATTAACACCTTGCAAATTGTAGAAACAGCGTGAAATGAATACAGATGAATGTAAGTGACTCAAAAGCAACTAATCTTCGATTCAAATGTTAATTCAAATGCCATCTTAAAATCTATGCCAATTATATAGCAATGTGAAAGTCAACAATGAAAATCGATATATACAAATACAGGACGTAATACAATTTTACTTGACAAACAGAGAAACAGAAAAGCCTTAGATTTAAAACCCATTAATATTGTACAATCTCATCAATTAATACAACAAAAAGCATGTATTTATTTTACCGTATTATGTGGTACAAACCTACTTTGAATTTGTGCATAAGCACCAAAATATATATGAACTTGAGGGGAAGAGTAAGTTTTTCTCTTGCAAATCTATATTGTTAAAACAGAACAGAATTTACTTCTAAGTGATGACATTTTGAATACATGGACTAACACAAGGAGTTGCATAGGACAATTGAATTCAATTTGATATTGAGTAATTGTAAATTGTAAATATTGGGTTGAATGGGAAACATCAATGAAAAGGAACAGTTGCTTGTTACCAAAAATAGGCAATGGACTGACTGACCATCAGTGTACCAGTTTTCATAACAAAATTGCAGACCAGGTTTCTGACTATTTAGTGCCTTTCCCAGACAAACATCTACACAACAATAAGATTAAAACTGCTAGACAAATTGAGCATGTGAGAACTGATAAACCCATTACCAGACAGCAAAATTTTAGACTGGCCCAAATTAGTTAACATGAGAACCATGATGGTCCTATATCCCTCCCCTGAGGATGATGGCTCAAGGCTTTATGATTATATACAAAATATCAAAGCCCTACACCTAATCATTTTGAAGAAGAAGATCTTTTAAAAATATTTCATCTTTAATCCTAGGTAAAGTGAAGATCCAACCATATTGAGCTAATTTCAAGAGTGTGGTAATTCTTTGAAGTACTTAAGTTGAGGGTCAATAGGCATTAAAACATACCAAATTTCAAAGCTCTTAAGGCCTAATGGTTTAGAAGAAGATAATTTTCTTTATTCTTTTCTGGGATTGCACAGGAAAGGGCTTATTTTCAGAATACCTTAATTCTATTAAGTATTTTAGTACAGGGTTAATAGGTATTATTACACACCAAAACCTTATGGTTTGGAGGAAGAAGATTTTTAAAGATTTCCTTCTTTATTTCTATGTTAAATCAGGATCACAATGAAAAGGGCTTATTTTCAAGATACAGTAATTCTTTGAAGTATTTTGCAGGAGGGTCAATAGATGATGATTAATACAAACTAAATATCAAAGATCTAGGACTTATCGTTTGGGAAGAAGATTTTTTTAAGAATTCCTTTTTTAATTCTATGTAAAATCAGGGATTGCACAGAAAAGGGCTATTTTCAAGATTAAGTATTTTGGTAAAGGGTCAATAGCTGATGATTTATACAACATATCAAAGCTCTAGGCCTATGGTTTGAAAGAAGAAGATTTTAAAAGTTTTCCTTCTTTATTTCTATGTAAAGTCAGGGATCGAACAGAAAAGGGCTTATTTTCAACATACTGTAATTCTTTGATGTGTTTTTGGTAGAGGGTCAATAGATGATGATTTTTTCCAAATATCAAAGCTCTGGGCCTTATGGCTTTGGAGGAGAAGATTTTTAAGTTTTTTGACTCAGTTGCTATTGCAACCAAAGTTCTTCATGGATTTTAATTCTTTGAAGTATTTTGAAAAAGCATGACCTAAGGATCATTTCTGTAAAGTTTGGTTGAAATTCCATGGTTAGTTTAGGACGAGAAGATGGACCGACAGCCTGATGCTGGACAGTGACCTATCACAATAGCTCACCCAGAGCACTTCGTCAGAGCAGATCGATTGTTTGTTTGAATGGGGTTTTACGCCGCTTTCAACAACCTTTCAGTTATATCGCGGCAGCTGGAGCACCTACCAATGGAATTCTGGTATTTCTCACACCAGTACTACCATTACATCCTTTCCTAGCCTCCAGCTGCTATCCCACAGAGGTCTACGATTATCGACCCATTGGTGAGAGACAATTAGTCGGAAAGGATGAGTGCCCCCGTCGGGGATCGAACCCGGGACCTCTAGATTGACAGTCTGATGCGCTACCAACTGCGCTATGAAGGTGGCCCCAGAGCAGATCGAGATCCTTATTGCTTGCTTTATTTTTTTTCTATGTATTATTAAATGATTCTTGGAAATATTAATTAGGTTTAATAATACATGTAGTTGTCTTTTATATTTCAGACTGTAAATCCTTAGAGCAAGAGAGCTTGTGGCAAGCTGATTGATTAATTATTCGATTGAATAGGGATTGAACACCAGGTCCTGTTTCAACAGTACTTCAGATACATCAACCACCACATTCAATCATAGCCGTAAGTTACTTGTCCTGCTTCTATAGGCACACTTTCTATCATGACCCATTGGTTAGATGAACAGGATTCCAACCTTTGAGGACATAGATTGAGAGCAAAGTGTGTTACCAACTGAGCCTGGGTCTTTTTCGTGACACGTCGTCTGAAGGTGGTAAACATTTGTATGAAAGAAATTTGTACCTGTGTGCATGATTATAGAAGTTACAGAGTGGACACGGCAAAAAGTGCCAATTTTTTATTTTTTACCCCAGATTGTGACCTTGACCTTTGAGATAGGAACCTTTATCTTTTTCCTGACACGTTGTCTGAAGGTGGGTATTTGTGCAAAGTTATATTGAAATCCAATATTGCATGTAGAAGTTACAGAGCAGACACGAAAGCGGGAGGGACGGACTGACTGACGGACAGACAAACAGTTCAATTACTTTATGCCTCCCTTTGGGGGGCATAAAAAACGTGGCCTCTTGAGTGTCTACAAGGTACATGTTAATGATTAATGATGGACATCACACAACGTACATCACCCAACCACAAAAGTCACCTTGAGCATTTTGTGGTCAGGTGAGCTACAAAATGAAAAAGAAAAAAACTTATCAAAAAAGAAGAAGGAATCAAAGTTAAAATTAACCAAGAAAAATGAGCCTTTGCAGATTAATACCATTATAAAATGTCCACAGTTTGAAGGCTAAATAAAATTGAATAATTGCAACAATTTGATAAAACCTGCAAATATATTTAACATTACACATTCTCATTTCAATAAATTATCTAGTAGTTGAAAATGCATTCAGATTATTTGCAAGTAGGGCATATGTCTCAATAGTGCACTCTATTCTACTTTATCTAATGGTAAGTAATGATTTACCTGAGTAAGCAAATTTGGATTAAGCTCAGTAGAAGACATATCAACCCATTACCCAACAATATTTTAGACAGGCCTGCCATCAAAATTGAAAGGAGTTGGAGACAGCAAGTTCAAATTAATGAATTTGTTCAAATCTTTGCATCTCAATGTAGAGATTGATTGATTTATTGAATGGGGTTTAACGCCACTTTCATCAGTATTTCATTTAAATCGCGGTGGCTGGAGCACCTAAAAATGGATTCCTGGTATTTCTCACACCAGTACTATCACTTTATCCTTTCCTAGCCTCCAGCTTCTATCCCACTTAGGTTTACGATTATCCACCCAAGGATCGAAAACCCATTCTTGAAGATTAGGAGTCTGGTGCGCTACCGACTGCGCTTTGATGGCGGCTTCCTTGTGGAGAACATTTAATGGAAATTAAGAATTTGCTTAATAACAGCAATTTCTTCATTATCCACAATGTTTTCTACCCAAAAATACAAATCGTATAAATTTCATCCACTAACAAGAGCCATCAGACAGGTTAGGCACCCCAAAAAGTGCTTATCACAAAAAATATTTAAATTAACCAAGGAAATAAGGATTAGACAGGTTAAATAAGGATGAAGCAGTTTATACCTTTTTTCTCTTAAAGTTATGGCTCTTTTGTACAATACTTCTCCTCACTGAGCTCTATTCCCCCTTTAAACAACAAATTCATAGCTAACAAAGACTTACAAACTTGTATTTACCCTTGTCATGCTGAATAAAATCCTCTACAAAATTGTGTCAAAATTAAAGAACTGGTAGCACAGAAAACACTTATTTTAGGTTGGTAATTCTTTAGGAAAATCAATGCAATAAGCAATGCTGGTTTTAAAGGGAAAAGTGGCAGGTCTAGACAAAGATCTGAATGTAACATATGTGCAGCCTGATCTTTCTCAAGTCCTCCTGCGCAAACAGGAATATTCCAGGTCAGCATGACAAGAGTTAAAAAGTCATGAAAATGCCTACCTTTGGAGTGGAGATAGAAAAAGTTAAAGTTATCATAGCATGATGATAGTATTATCTTGAGGGCCTTAATTAATAACATTATCAATAAGAACTTTCAAGAAATTTTGAGAACAGATGCAGGGGATATTTGGAAAAAATAACATTTTATCAGAAATAACCATTTTCAATGACAATGCTTCAAATACAAAAACTGGAATGGATGCCATATCAGAGGGCATTCATTGATGTATATGAAAATAAAACATTATAACTTGAATAGACTTGAAGCAACAAGAAAATGATTTATGTCACAGTCAAAATACACAAAACATAGAGTTGTATGGCTTTAAGCCCCCTTTAGCATACCATAGTTTAATGAGTTAACATTACATATAGGGTTTTGATAAAATATTTGTGAAATTTCAAGAATTAAGGAAATATCAATAAAAATTCAAATTTGATATTACATCCCTTTATATGACAAGGCCTTGTTTATAAAAAGAGGAAAAAATGTACACAATAACATTAGGAGTGATATATAATAATAAGCATTCTAACAAGAGTGTTTAATATCAAAGTCCAAAATACGAAAAAAATAAATTTGCAAAATATTAAGCCTCCTTTTAGCTAACATGGCTTCATTAAGTTAAAATATGAGGTAAACAACACCTTCAGCAGCATTGCTTTAAATTGATAAACAACATATCTGTAAAACACCAAGATTTTGGCCATCCATAAAGCAGATATTGATAACTTTCAAATTTGGCATTAAGTCCACTTTTTCCTGACAAGATCTAAAATAAAAAATAATAGCAATACGTGTTGGGGAAATATCATAAGGAGTTCACATATGAAGATTCATCAAATTTTGTCAAAGGGTTTTGGAGAAATCACTCCAGACAAATTGATGGATGGACGGACAGATAGACAGAATGACAGCCCCCAAGAAAAAGCTTTGGAAAACATTGTAGAAAATAAAGAATTGCTTGTCCCAAAAAGAAAATAGATAATCAAAAATTTCATCAACTCCAAGTACCGTAATTTGTCCATATATTCGGACACAATTAAATAATTATTTTTTTTCATGTCCGAATACATAGATAATTACTCAAGCCAGTGTCCGAATTAATAGATAAATCGTCGTGCGGCCGGGAACAACCATTGCCGATTTTCATGAGTCACTAACTGTTTTGCTCAGACACTGAATTCATTTCAACAGTAAATAAACTTGATATGTGTTACGCATTACGTTCGTAAATTTATTTATTATTATTTTATTTTTTTCAGATTGTTTCAAGATACCGGCAAAGACGACGTGAATTTAATGATCATTCACTGATTAAAAATCTTAATAAACCATTTACTTTTCTAAACTGTTGTTTTTCTTGGTTTTAACGATTGATAGAATTCCACATATCACCGTAAGAATACGACAAGATCGTAACTGAAGCATGTTCAGGCAGAATTGTTACGACGTTTTTGTAGTCAAAGTCCGATTTTGGGAGGATGGTAAATTCTTTTTCTGTCATTTATATACAATCATTGTCGGTTGAATTGAAAAAAAGGGATATTAATATGGAGAGCTAAACAAAATCTTCGCATTTTTTTAATTGTTCATGTATTAAAGTCACCAAGAGATAAGATGTAATTTGTCAGAATAAAATCACGGCATCGGTCAAATACGACAGTTTTTCTCTGATCTGCTTCACATAAATCATCGCGTAATATTTCCCGCAAATTTAAAGTAAATGCGGGGGCCTACCTTTGAGAAAAAATCCCCCCCTTTTTTTTTAATTATATCCGTAATGTTTGAAGAGAATTCAGACAGTCGATTAAACCATGTAAACTTTCGGCATAATGACAAGGGTAAAAATTCGATCACAAAGAATTCTCACGGGGTACGCGTCTGGCACGTGCCTACTCCGGAAACTCTCCCAAATATAGCTGAACATCTGGCGGCGGCGCCTTTGATCACCTTTCCTCCCTCGTAGTAAAATAAAATGTACCCGAAAAGCTTTACCTTATACTTGTCGAACGAGACTTGTTACATGTGTTTTATTGAACAGTATGAGATTATATTTTCAGATTATTAAAAGAAGCGGGGATAAAAAAGGGTAATTTATTTTAATCTACCAATATTATATATCGGATGAGAAGTTGATTATTTTGTGACAAATTAACAAGTAAAATTCTTGCTTTTTCCGTATTTAGGGAAAACGTCGTAGCTACGACTGATTCTTCTCAAAGAATATCATTGCATTTTTTTTCTTGATTTGATACGGCCGATGACAATACCCTCGATGAGCTCCGGATACGAGGAAAGTGTAGTAAAATCGAAAGTAGGTTCAGGTCAATTTGACTAATTTCATAGGGTCGCACATGTTAATCGTACCCATCCTTTTAGAGCATGTCCTGTCGGGGATAGAAAATTAGGAAATCAGAGAGAGAGAAACCAAGCGTGATATTTTAATTGCATCACCTTCACGGTTCGTAGCTTAAGCATATCGAGGGTCGTGCTTATTCTCAGTCACTGTTATAATTAATATACACCTGTTGACACTTAACACATACTGATCGCCAAGATTCCAAATTACCGATAATGGATGCGGTATTTGTCAACCTAATATTTTTTGTTCGTAAATTTGGTGTCCGAATTATTAGATAAATTCCAGACACCATTTGTCCGAAATTAGAGGCACAAAATTAATTATTTCATGAAATAATTAATGGTGTCCGAATTCTTGGAGTGTCCGAATATATGGACAAATTACGGTAGTCATCCACAAATTCAAATTTGGACCATTCTAACATCTGTCATCCCACCTTGTGGCTTAATATACAAAACATTTGTTCTTTACTCAATTTATTAGATATTGACACTTTTCTTCAGTTTTGTGAGTCAGGAAGAGACTTTATTCTATATATTAAAAAACAAGAGGACCATGATGGTCCTAAATTGCTCACCTGAGGCATCTGCAAATTACAGTACTTTTTTTGTATAAAAAAGACACAACTTGAGCAAAATAAATAAAACAAATACAAGATTTTGGGCTTTGTACAAAACAATCCAGTAATGCTTTAAAATGAAAATGAATGCCTTTGGCTTCATAGTTTAATCGATTACCAAACTATCCCAGAATTTGTCACCCTCAGGGAAAAAGGTTTAAAAATTTCTCATTGTGAGAAAGCAAGCAATTTCTCCATTTCTATTTAAGAAGAATCCTTTCAATGCGATTTATGCAATTTTCAATCCCAGGAGCAGAGACATCTTTTATTCTAAGAGCATATTTTCCTGTAACATAGTACAAAATTGTTTAGTCATGCTACATACCAAATATGAATGCCCTTCATCTTATATTTCAGAAGGAGAAGACTTTTGAAGTTGCTCTAATTGGGTGTTTTCCAAAATTTTGGACCTTTAGGGCAGTGCCATGTTTTATCCAAGGGCTAAGATTTTAGCTAACATAGTAGAGAACCATCTGGTTATGCTATAAATCAAATATGAATGCCTAAGACTATGTAGATTGGGAGGAGAAGACTGTTGAACATGGTCTAATTGAGCATTTTTTAGAACTTTGGACACCTAGGGAAGGGGTGTTTTTTAACCTTCAGGCATAATTTATTCAAAATTGATAGATAACAGCCAGGCTACGCTACAATCAAAATATACATGCCCTCCGCCTTAAAATGAAGAATTTTTTTGAACATGCTCAAATTTTGCGTTTTTCCAAATTTTTGGACCCCTAGTCAGGGCCGTTTTTGACCCTTGGATGAAAACTTTTTGTGATATAGTACAAAACCATCTAGTTATGCTACATACCCAATATGAATATCCTAGACCTTATAGTCTAAGAGGAGAAGCCTTTTGAAATTGCTCTTATTAAGAATTTTTCCAAACTTCGGACCTCAGGGGCGGGGCCAATTTTGACCCCAGAGATTAAAGATTTAAAAACTTGGTAGAGAACCATATGATTAAGCTCTTTACAAAATCTAAAGGCCTTTGGCCTTGTAGTCTATGAAAAAAACAACATCAAAGATTTACTAAAATTTCCAATTTTCATATGCCGCTGTTACAAGAGTTTTTAACAACTTTTGAAGAGCTTCATCCAATGAACATCCCTGCAAAGTTCAGTTTGATTGGCCTACTGGTTTAGGAGAAGAAGATTTTTAAAGATATTTAAAGAATAACTTAAGATTCCCATTTTCAAATGCCGCGGCAACCTGAGTTTTTGACGAAATTAAATTCTTTTAACAACTTTTGAAGAGCTTCATCAAATGAACATCCCTGCAAAGTTTCAGTTTGATTGGCCTACTGGTTTAGGAGAAGAAGATTTTTAAAGATATTTAAAGAATTACTAAAGATTCCCATTTTCATATGCCGCTGCAACCAGAGTTTTTGACGAAATTAAATTCTTTTAACAACTTTTGAAGAGCTTCATCAAATGAACATCCCTGCAAAGTTTCAGTTTGATTGGCCTACTGGTTAAGGAGAAGAAGATTTTTAAAGATTTTAAAGAATTACTAAAGATTCCCATTTTCATATGCCGCGGCAACCAGAATTTTTGACGGAATTAAATTCTTTTAACAACTTTTGAAGAGCTTCACCTAATAAACATCCCTGCAAACTTTCAGTTTTTTTGGCCTACTGGTTTAGGAGGAGAAGATTTTTAAAGATATTTAAAGAATTACTAAAGATTCCCATTTTCAAATGCCGCGGCAACCAGAGTTTTTGACGAAATTAAATTCTTTTAACAACTTTTGAAGAACTTCACCCAAGGAACATCCCTGCAAAGTTTCAGCTCGATTGGCCTACTGGTTTAGGAGGAGAAGATTTTTAAAGAAATTGTGGACGGACGGACAGACAGACAGACAGACGGACGACGGACAACGACCGATCACAATAGCTCACCTTGCACTTTGTGCTCAGGTGAGCTAAAAAAGTTGGGTTTTTTTTTTTGTCATTATGTCAGTTTTTAAATCAAGGATAACAGATCATAATAATTGTTAACGGTAGCCATGCTGAATGTAATCTTGTTGAGAATTGCACTAAAGTCAATTTTTTGTTTTTGTTTTGAATGGGGTTTACGCCGCTTTCAACAATCTTTCAGTTATATCGCTGCGGCTGGAGCACCTAACAATGGAATCCTGGTATTTCCCACACCAGTACTACCATTACATCCCTTCCTAGCCTCCAGCTGCTATCCCACATAAGTCTATGATTATAGACCTATTGGTGAGAGACAAATAGTCGGAAAGGATGAGTGCCGCCGTCGGGCATCGAACCCGGGACCTCTAGATTGACAGTCCGACGCGCTACCAACTGCCCTATGACGGCGGCTGCAATAAATTCAAAGCACAGATATCTCCAAAGGAACTAGTTGAAGGTCAATGTTCTTTTGAAAATTGATTTTATAAACAATTCTGGCTTGAAAAGGAAAAACAGGTGCATATATGTGCAGGCTGATCTTTGTCTATACCTCCTGCCAAAACAGGAATATTCCAGGATCAGCATGACAAGGGTTAACTTCATATCATAATCAGAGATTTGTAAATGTGAATCATCATAAAAAAGGAAAATGTTAGCATTTAAACTTTCAAATCAATACTTGAGAATCACTCTTTTCATTGTTTTGACTGTTAAAAAATCTCCGAGAAGGTGTCATTTTCTCCTAAAGTTCAAAGGCTAGCAAGTTTAGAAACACAGTCAACTTTTTATTTTATAATAAAAGTATTTGCTTTTCCGTTTTTCAACTAGTTACAATAATTTACCCTCAAATAAAACCAGTCATTACGTAGGCGAGCACAGAAGGGTACAATACTAATTAAAAATAAAAAATTGAGAGCAAGAGATATGTGTAATTTGAATCTTTGTATCCGATTTCACAGTAGCGACTAATGAGAGAATAATGAACCTAAACATTGGTATATGGACAAAATCAATAGAATACAGAGGGAGAACAGAGAAAACATCTGGCCTTGAAGAAAACTTGTGTATCAGTAAAATTTAATCAAATACCAGAAAACAAATCTTAGACTGATCAAAATAAAAAGAGGGTGAAGAAGACTTTCTAAGTGTAAAAATGATCAATGAAAGTAAATATGTGGACAGAAAACAATGTAAATAAAGGGATAAATTACTTGTTCTAACAATTTCTCTTTTTTCAATAAAGTTTTCACAGATACAATTATATAGGATCACGAAAATGAGGGATTGTTTGATAATTGGCTCAATATATCCTAGTTAAGGAAAACAATCAACTAGAAATCATTCTTTTAGTCTGGAAGAATGAATTTGTAAAATGACATACTACTCTTTGTGAGACTAACTATTTTTCAAAATATGTCTAGACATTTGACATTAGATAAAGATTCATTGGCAATCAATTACTAGGGGATATAAGCAAAGGGTAAATGGATGTATTAGTACTTGCAGAAGTCTGTTAATATAACAAAATCAAAGTTTAAAACTTAGCTTCTACAAAAACATTCAATAAGTCAAGTTAATTTTAGGGTCTCCAGTGCAGTATACACTAAAAGTTGCATTAGTAGAACAGTTCTAATCTATGTTACAGAAATTTATCAATTTACCGTAGAAATGCTTTGCTGGATTGATTTGTTGTCTGTCCCTTTCTGAAGGAAAACATGAAAAATTTGTTGAAGATTAACAAAGTATAGTTGAATCTGTGTTAATGGTCACCTGAGTGTGTGGTACATCTTCTTTAAAACATTCCAACACAATCCCTTCTTTTTACAACCCTAGTGAAAGAGCTTTGGGAACAAAATTTCTCCATTCTCCACAATGCTTTCCACCTCAAAATACAAAGATTCTTTAAATTCCATCAACTTTAAAATTGTTGTCTGTAACTTAATCTGGACCAGTGTAAAATTCTGACATGTGGGAATGGGTCAATTGCCAGTTCAGTCTCGTCCTTATCAATGCTGCAAATAGCAAAACCAAGTTGTCTAACCTTTAATTATATCCAATCAGTATCCTGTTAAGAGGTCAAACAACCAGTTTATGACAGGTGACTAGCAGAGGGACAAAAAAATTAACATATTTTGTATCATGTGTATTCAACATTACCCTTACCTTATCAACATGTTTGTTACAGATAAGAATTCAGTGCATTGTATAATCTTTGCTTTGATTATTTATCATGTCTGATGACTGTTGCAAGATTCCACCCAGACAGCTTAGAAATGTGACAAGTTTAGCACAATTGCCGTTCAGAAAATAAAATTCAACTCTGCAGGATGAGGACTCATAACAACATCCTTATTTATTGCTTTGGTAGAGATATCACCAGCAACTTCAAAAAAAAAATATATTTTTTTTCCAAATACGCCAGTTGATGGGTGCTAGATGCAACCAATTATAGATAGCTAACAGCTTACTCACTTCTTGTGTGTGTGTTTCCATTTATGAACCGTCACTACGGTGGCAGTTATGATCATATGAGCATCGCCCTCAAAAGTCTATTAGCTGTTATGAAGGACGGTGCAAGGATATAAGAACTAGAGGCACTTGAGTGACTGTATCGCTCCACAGGCATGATTGTACTCCCATTCCAACTCAATCCCTCCTTTTTACGCCCCTTGAGAAAAAAGCTTTGGAAAACATTGTGGAAAAAAAGAAATTGCTTGTATCAAGCAATTTCTTCATTATCCACAATGTTTTCTATCCAAAAAGACGAAAAAATTAAAAATTCCATCAACTTGAAATTGTCGTTTGCAGCTTCTTTCAATTTGGACCAGTCTACAATTTTGCTGAGTTGGAATGGGTTAATCAAATGGTGTTTTCAGGATTCATATTCACCATGTGTGGTAAATATATCTAGTCAATGAAATCTTTTAATATTTCAACCTTTCCTTTGTTTTACAAAAGTTAATTCCTATACAAGTCAGATGAGAAAGGTAAAATTCTGTTCAGTTGTTTCTGAGGAGAGGACTTTTTTAAGTAAAAGTTTACAGATGCACACATGCATGCAGGGACAGATGCATGAAGGTATGATATGATAGAGCTTATTTAACACCTTTCACACCTATGTTGCCGTGAAAAATCAATAAATTGCAATCCCCTCCCCCGCTATTCCCTGGACATCTTTTAATAATTAGGGACACCAGGACACATTATGAAAATTGAAAGGATAAAATAGGGGGTCCTTGATTTCTGCAATGGAGTTTCAAATTTAACACTGAGGGATTCGTTTTCCTATCGTTATCAAATTTTATTGAATTTCCCTATGAAAATGAAATAATTAGGCAACATAGGCAGGTTCAAATAACACCCCCCCAAAGCCTTCTCCAAATCTGTCACTGAGGAGGATAGAATCATGGCATTTACCTACTGGTAAGTTGTTTTGTTTGTTTGAATGGGGTTTAACACCGCTTTTAAAAAAAATTCAGTCGTACTGTGCTGGAGCAACTTACAATGAATTCCTGGTATATCTCGCTCCAGTACTACCATTTAATCCTTTACTAGCCTCCTGCTGCTATCCAACTTAGGTTTACGCTTATCTACCCATTGGTGAGAGAGTAACTTAGGTTTACAATTATCTACCCATTGGTGAGAGACTAACTTAGGTTTACAATTATCTACTCATTGGTGAGAGACTAACTTAGGTTTATGATTATCTACCCATTGGTGAGAGACTAACTTAGGTTTACGACCAGGGCTCCGGAAATTTGGAAATTTAAATCGGTCCGGGAATTGAACCCCCCCCCTCCCCCCCCCCCCGCCGGCAAACCCGACCCCCCCCCCTCCGCCGACAAAAACGAATACCCCCGCCTTTTCATTCAGTAGTTCGCCCCTCCCCCGAGTACCGCCGATTTAATTATATTATTGATATACTTTTCTATAAGCTAGTTATCCAAAATTCTGCGAGTTTAACACAGTCATGTCGATTTTCTTTCAACACGAGTGTCTGTTGATGGAAAAACACAGCTGACGTCACAAAAATGTCGGGTCAGTCCATTCTACCCCAAGGGATCGCAGAGTCGTGACGTACATCAAAAAGACCGACGAGACCAAACCGAGTGGGTCGCCCACGTGTTGCACTATTTTCCTTGAGTAGAATTTGTGCACAAATCTAGGCCATTTATTTATTGTAGTTGATTTCCGATTTATTATCCGGACGTTTTCCTCCCCTGAAGTAAGATTTAATTTTATTGACGGAACTAGCGATATTATTAAGCTGTCGTTTTCGTTTATATTTAAATTATCTGTATTCTGCTGATTACCAATTATTATTTGAATTCTATCGGCTGTGTTTCTTACCGTGAATGAAAAACTATAAAACATATATAAACGACGTGACTTTTTTTTTTACAAATTTCAAACCCAGTTTCACGCGCTTTCATGTGATAAATCAATTTCATAAAAGCGTTGTGCTGAGCTATTTCGACTTTGTACAAACGGCAACTGAAGCCTGTTCATGTCTCGATTTATATACGCATCTCATGTTATAGTAAAAGAAATTAGTTTCACGAGTAACGGCAATCTAAATCGACGCAGTATTAGATGTCCATTTTGATAAGACTTCGACCGTGTGTATGTCAATTCTCTATTGCAAATAGTTTACAAAACTCGATACCCGAAGATCGGTCAAGCGTGAAGCTGCAAATTAGGTCTAAGTGCGGATGGGCATTTGAATGGCCGGCGGGTAAACTAATTATCGACTTTTGGAACTTGTTTATCTCTTAATCTGCAGGCAACGTGTGAAACCCTTCGATTATTGCGGCTTGAAGTGAATTTTGATGGATGGTGGGCGAGTTTATCAATATTTCAACGTGAAATTTGATGAAAATTTCGGACCGATTTTGGTGTAATTTTTGGGATTCCAATCGGTCTGGCAATTCAAAATTCGGTCCAGACCGGCAATTTATCGGATTTACGGAGCCCTGTTTACGACTATCTACCAATTGGCGAGAGACTAACTTAGGTTTACGATTATCTACCCATTCGTGAGGGACAAATGTCAGGAAGGATATGTGCCACCACTGGGGATCGAACTCATGACAGCCCATGGTTGAAGATTTCGAATCTGATGCGCTACCAAATGCGCTGTGATTGGCTAGTGGACTAGCCAAATTTAATACTTAAAATAAAGTGTAAGGTCACAGGTTCAAGCACGTAGCAAAATTTAAGCCTCACACTTCTGAAGAATTCTCTGAGCCACTCAAAGAAACTGAACTTGTCTCTTCAAAAAGATCTGTATAACAGGCAAGGTCCAAAACCCGTAACATATTTTTCTGGGCAATCTAAATGTGTGAGACATGAAATCAAAAAGATGCAAGATCTATTAACAATCTGGGACTCAAATATTGGACTTCTTGAAAGCAGACGTCACTAAAACTCATGAGTGGACACCAATCTTTTTCCAAACAAAAAAGTTTTAACAAAGATTTTATCTGTAAATTTTGTTTGAAGCCTTAACCTAATACCAGACACCAAATCTTAGGCTCGTTCAAATGCAAAGGATAATTTAAAGTCTGTGAATTTTCATATTTTTTCAACTTTTTGGATGGAAAATATAATGGAATATGAAGAATTTGCTTGTTGAATTTGCGAGCAATTTCTTCACTTTACACAATTTCTGCAATTGTTTTTTCTTGAGGGGCATAAAAAAGGTCATTGTGCGGGAATGGGCTGATAAACTGTTTACCTTCTGAGATGAATAGGTGAAAATATGTTCACTGACAATTTTTTCTCTTTTTTATTTTTTTTTTTTTTTGGGGGGGGGGGGGTCCTTTTTTTATTTCAGAAAGTTAACCAAAGGTAAGCCATTACTTCTAGTGGTACAAATATAAAAAGTAGAATTCAGAAATACGGATGATTATAAGCGATGCACAGACATCTCAAATCTAACCTGATAAACCCTGCTTTCTTCTTCATTCTCTCTATCCGAATTTCCGGAATCATTGGTCACATTGGCAGTCAAAAAACGACTTGGGTTCTGACGATAGAGTAGATATGAAACAATCCCATGGCTAAGAACAATTAACATGATGCATTTTCAAGTTTTTTGCTGGTCCACTATCTAAGAAATGTCCATTGAACAATCGGAAACAAAATGTTTACAAAGTTTACTTCCAACGAACGTGTGCGTCTGCAGTTGACATTAGAAGCGCCCTCTTGTAAGAAAGGGAAATTACTCTTCAAAACAACACAGGGGAGTGTAATCTGTTTTGATTTCCATGATCGTACATTAAATTTCTTAACCAGACTGTGGCAATATAATTTTAGCAAGATCCAAAGTTCAGTTCTATGATAACGGTACACTAGCCTCTAGGTCATTTCAAAAGTTATGAAATTTTCTCAGTGCAAGGACTGAAAATTCTGGAAATCGACTATGGACTTGCAGTGCATACTGATCTTAGTCGAAATGATTTCGCTAATCTCGGTATTTTTTTCTCAATCTAGACGGGCCATTCTATCTTGCTGTAAGCTAACCATCGAAATTCTATCATGCTCTGATTGACCCCGGGCTTGATCCGATCTATTTTCGAAATATTTGTTCAGACAATTGAATAACCTCCCCTGTGTTGTAGGCATACACAGTTTTGGGCATGATGGGTATTAACATCGTGCACGTCTTTGGGTGGCGGGAGGGAGAGAAAACTTACTCTTCCATTTTGGAAAATCATGTAGCCTACATAAGTTTTGTACAATGTCCTTATTATCCTATAATTTTATTGCCGTTTAAGAAAGGTTTGTTTTTTTGTTTTGTTTTTCTCTATAACTGGAACATTTCGAAGTACCGATGCTGGACGGTGTAAGGGTACTGGCAACCTTTCAGCGTTGGTACTTCGATTTAGTTCTTAATTAGATACTACACTTTAGATACTCAGAAGACTGAACAAGAGGGCCATAGTGGCCCTAAATTGCTCACTTGAATGTCTCGAATTTTTTATCTAATTTCACTGATGACAATTGATTGGGCAAAAAAATGTGGCCTCTAGAGTGCTTACAAGATTTTTCTAAGATTTGACCCTTTGATTCAGTTTTTGACCCTAGTTGGCCCAGTTTTGAATTCATACAACATTTTATCACAACAATCATACTGACAAAATTTTAGGTTGATGGGGCAAAAAATGTGGCCTCCAGAGTGCATACAAGGTTTTTCTAAGGTTAACCCCTGTGACCAAGTCCTTGACACCAGTTGACTTAGTTTCGAACTCACAAAAGTTTTCATCAAGATAATTATTCTGAACAAATTTCAAGTTGATCGGGCAAAAAATGTGGCCTCTAGACTGCATACAAGGTTTTTCTAAGATTTGACCAAGTGACCTAGTTTTTGACCCCAGTTGACCAAGTTTCGAATTCACACTATATTTCACCAAGACAATAATTCTGACCAAATTTCAGGTAAATTAGGCAAAAAAGTGGCCTCTACAGTGCATGCAAGATTTTTCTAAGTTTTGACCCTGTGACCTAGTTTTTGCCCCAGTTGACCCAGTTTCAAACTTGCTCAAAATTTCACCGAGACAATAATTCTGACTCAATTTCAGGTCGATTAGGCAAAAAATGTGGCATCTAGAGTGCATACCAGGTTTTACTAAGATTTGACCCAGTTTTGAACTCGTTCAAGATTTCATCAAGATAACCCTTCTGACCAATTTCAGGTTGATTGGGAAAAAATATAGTCTCTAGAGTGCATACAAGGTTTTCTAAGATTTGACACAGTGACCTAGTTTTTGACCAAGTTGACCAAATTTATAACTTGCACAAAATTTCATCAAGACAATCATTCAGACCCAATTTCAGGTCTATTGGGCAAAAAGTGTGACATCTAGAGTGCATACAAGGTTTTTCTAAGATTTGACCCAATGGCCTAGTTTTTGACCTCAGTTGACTAAGAAATGAACTTATCCTAGACTTCATCAAGACAATCAATTGATCAAATTTCAGGTTGATCTGACAACAAATGTGGCCTCTAGAGTGCATACAAGGTTTTTCTAAGATTTGACCAAGTGACCTAGTTTCTGACCACAGTTGACCCAATTTCGAACTTGTCCGAGGTTTTATCAAGACAATCATTCTGACCAATTTTCTGGTTGATCGGACAAAAAATGTGGCCTCTAGAGTGCATACAAGGTTTTTCTAAGATTTGACCCTGTGACCTAGTTTTGACTCTAGTTGACCCAATTTCGAACTCGTACAGGATTTAAGCAGGACAATCATTCTGACCTAATTTCAGGTTGATCGGGCAAAAAATTAGGCCTATAGAGTGCATTCAAGGTTTTTCTAAGATTTGACCCCATGACCTAGTTTTTACCCCAGTTGAGACAATTTCGAGAGTCCATCAAGACAATCATTCTGACCATTTTTCAGGTAGATTGGACAAAAAATGTAGCCTCTAGAGTGCATACAAGGTAAATGTTGACGACGGACGACGCACGACGGACATCCATCCAACCATAAAAGCTTACCTTTAGCACTTCGTGCTCAGGTGAGCTAGAAATATGTAAGCTAAACAAAGGGACTGGTCGAAACTAAGTTGTTAGAACTTGTGGCCAAACCCTTTTGCTAATTTTGTTGATTGTATGTGTCTCATATATTTCATGCAAATGGTTGTAAAATAATGGCAATAAAATATGTTTAAACTAAACCTTACTCATTTACCGCTGGGTTGGGGTGTGGGTGTTATACATTTCTAAATTTGAATAATGTTCTATTTTCCAGAATTCATTTTACCCTTAATTACAAGGATTTATAAATTCCATTGACTAATTTGCCGTACCAGTCTAAACAACCGATTTTAGAGAGGTTAGTTAACTTTGTAGGACTTGAAAAGCCGGATACATGTATGTTGTATATCAGCATCTTTATTCATTTCCCATTGCATCTTTCTTTCTTTCACTTTTAGTTAAATCTCAATTTAACCTGCTAAGGGAAGTTGGAGAAAATCGGAACAAAACCGTACGTTGAGTTCTGTGTAAAGATTGGGCGTGACTCGGTTTATAACTAGCAAAGCGCCAGCTTTGATAGCTTAAGTTACATGTAACAGACGAAATTTTGAAGTCGTCTCAAAGTTCAACGAGTGAAAACTGCCACTGGAGGCTTAGTCATAGATAAATTGAATGCCTACGCCGTAAAAATAGTTCTTGTGTATTTCAGGAATATTGTATACTCTATTCAAACTGTAGAGAATCTCTCCAAAGCATGCTATTTAACCCATTCCCACACAATTCCGCTTTTTAAGCATTTCAATTTTTTAGGGGGGGGGGGGGGAACATTGTGTACAATGAAGAAATTGCTTGTTACAGGCAATTTCTTCGTTGTCCACATTATTTTCTACCCAACTATGGAAAGATTTTATAAATTCAACTAACTTTAAATTGCCGTCTGCAACTTCTTTCAATTTGAACCAGTTTAAGATTTTTTCAAGTTGTAATGGGATAACTCCTGGGTTACTTGAGCCTCGTTTATTTATCATTATGACATTTGGCAAAGAAGATTACCCAACAAAACTAGCTTACAGTACTTTCAGTACTTTGATTTTACATTACTTTAGAAGACTAGAACAGCTGGTTAGATATGCCAAAGATTGTACGAGTCCATGTTGCATCTAATACATGATCAGTCTCGATGTTGTTTTTTCCGCCGCCGTCATAGCGTAGTCGGTAGCGCATCAGACTCCTAATCTTCAATCACGGGATGTCATGGGTTCGATCCCCGCGGCGGCACATATCCTTTCCGACATTTGTCTCTCACCAATGGGTGGATAATCGTAAACCTAAATGGGATAGCAGCTGGAGTCTAGGACTGGATGTAGTGGTTGTACTGGTGTGAGAAATACCTGGAATCTATTGTTAGGTGCTCTAGCCGCCACGATACGACTGAAATACTGTTAAAAGTGGCGTTAACCCCGATTCAATTAATCGATCCATGTTATTTTTCGGTAACGTTTCTTTGGTATAAGGCTTAATGACATTCTACTCTACATTGGAGAAAAAAGCCCATGGCAAGCGGGCAGCTCAGGAACTTTGACCACAATAAGCGGTTTTATTCTTGAGAAAATATTGTGAAAAAAGAAGAATCTGCTTGTTACAAGCGATTTCTTCATTTATCACACAATTTTATACCAGATAGGGTGGTTTCATTTCAAATTGAAACCACTTTTCATATCTTTCAAACTGAACGAGTCAAAAATTTCCAAAATAGGGACGGGTTAACAGAATTGTAGGTTAACAGAATTGTACTAAAGCAAAGGGAAACGTGACAGTGGAAGGCTGTATATAGGGTCAAAAATTCTTTTGAAATTTGATTCTATGAACAGGGACAAACAGGTAGTTTAGTCTAAGATAAGACTTACAAAAACAAGAATATTCCGGATTCAGCATGAAACAGATTCTATAAACAGTGAAACGGGTGGTGTAGCTTAAGATAAGGCTTCCATTGTGCCAGAACATACAGAAATTTGGGGGAAGAGAGAGAGAGAGAGGGGGGGGGAGAGTGAGTAAGGGAGAGGAGCAGAGAGAGGAAGGGGGAGGAGAGATTGAATGGGGGGTTAGCGCCACTTTTAACAGTATATCATGTCGCAGATGCTGGAGCACATAACAATGGATTCCTGGTATTTCTCACACCGGTACTACCACAGCATCCTTTCTGATCCTCCAACTTCTTGTCCCACTTAGTCTTACGATTATCCATAGAGAAAGAAAGAGAAAGAGAGAAAAAACTAAACAAAACAAACAAAGCATGCTTACTGATTTATTACGTTTCAGCAATGAAATCGCATCGTTTTTGTAAAGTAACGCAGGCGAAGCATTGTTCAATAATAATAATAATAATAATAAAAAAAAAAAAAAAAAAGAAATGCACACAAAATGATATGTTCTTTTTTAATGACCATTTAACCTATAACCGCACAATCATGCATTTTTACTCGACAAAGAAACACAGCTATTGAAAAAAATGTGAGAAAAGAAGAAATTGCTTGATACAAGCAATTTCCCCTTTTCTCACAATGTTTTCTAACTCACACGACCCTGAATTCAAACCCACTCTGTTCTGTCGTCTGCAGCCTCTTTAAATTTTGGACCAGTGTAAAATTTTGGCGTTTGGGAATAGGTTAAACACGGACTTGGCTTCCACACAACGATCCAATACCATGGACGAGTTCGCAATTACAAAAACTAATACAAACGTTTCATCCTAATTTTGAAGTACGACATACAAGAAAATAATTTATTTTTTTGGTTTCTATCGAAAGCGAGCGTTCTGATTGCCCCCCCCCCCCCAAAAAAAAAAAAACTAGCTCCATGAACAAATTTTGAGCACGCAGCTATTGCGTATGCTTGCGCACAAAGTAGTTCAATACAAAATGTATAAAAAATTGTAGAATATTCTTTTTCGCTCGATGCCATTGAATTATAAGAAATGAAGAGAATATTTTTTGTTGTTGTTTTCATGGAGGTGCGAAACGAAAACACTAATCACACTTATGTATATGAATCCGATTCGTGATTAGTTTTTTCGTTTCATACCTCCATGAAAACAAACGAAAATATTCTCTTCATCACTTAAATGAATAAGGCCTACCATAGTGGTGCACCAATATCCAGAGATCCCTTTGTCGGACAAGATTCGTATCCAAACTATCTATTTGTGTCAATAAGTGGCCAAATAGTAAAATATCCTCGGACAAAAACTTTACGGTTTTTATATTGCATCTCGGACCGTCATCAATTTTTATATCTACCTAACCCTTTCCTTCTCTTAACAAAATATCAAGTGCTCACCGCTTCACTCTGGTGCATCATGTTCAGTAAAAAAAGGAAGGCGATATTTCATTGAGGAGCTGGTGAGCCGGCGCGATTTTTTTAAAAAAAAAAGTTGATGAAATTGCTATTCGTGGTGAATTTTTGCAGGCCTGCTATGGCAGCAGAACTTTGAAAAGGGATTGTATCACAATAAACGTTATATTCAAATTACATTTTACTATCAATGTGTAACCTCCCTTGTTCTCGTTGGCACATCAGAAATAGACCAGTAGTATATTATATCGTTTGTGACCAATCAAAAGTTCTGTAGTTACGATATTTTGGTACTCGGAAAGGGCAATGACGTAAATTATTGTGTTAACTAACTTTGTCTACCGTAATATTGAAATATATAATTTACTTCTACAACGAGCTTTATTTACGATATTTATGGAATATCAACTTAATCTCCAGTATAAACTTTTCATGTTAAAGTTCTAAAGAATAGATTCATTTTCTGAGAAAACTGTTCTAACTCATTACAAATCGTAAAGATGCTATCCAAACGTTAAGATAATTTGGAAAAACATGTGTAAGTTTCTTCATTTTAAACAATATTTTTTACGTAGTAAGTTGGGCAAATGTAAAATTTCAATTTGGAAGAGTCTTAACCCTTGTCATGCTGTATTAATTACCTCATTGAATAGCTGTAAAATCAAAGGGCTGAAAACTTTGAAATAACTCGTTGTTCAAAAATCAATATTTTTTATAGAAATGAACTTCACAAACAACTCTGGTAGGAAAAGTACAAGCAGGGGGTGTAGACCAAGATCAGACTGCACTTGTGTGCAGCCTGATCTTGGTCTACATCTCCTGCCAAAACCGGAATATTCCGGGTTCAGCATAACAAGGGTTTAATTTAACCGTCTGGTAATGGGTTAAATGGCTATAACATAGGCGAAATGAAATGCCAGTTACAATTCTAGTAATAAGGAAATGCAATTATGGGCAAACTCTCCACAGCGCTGAGCTCCGATAGGAAGTTCCATTTAATTATTAAACGATATTATTTTGCAAATTTATTGTTAGTTACATGTAACCAAAAGGTAAATGATTGGTTTGCAACACTGAAGTGCTGTAGTTACGGCCTTTAAGTCGTCGAACCAACACTGAAAAATGCTAAATATAAATGTCGACCACTGTCGAAGCTCAAAGTTCTTTTCCGGTCTAATTGTATGATTTGATTGGTATACCATTTTTTTCTTCGATTTATCTATCTATTATTATTATTGGTATTATTTTGATTGTCTGACGCGATCGGTCAATGGCTTTGATCTAGGAATTACGCTGTTTTTGTGGCTGTTGATGTTGTAAATATATCGGTATTAAAACGTCGCAGTGCTTCTGAATGATTTATTGTATTATTAGTGGGGGTTAACACTGCTTTCACCGTTATTTCAGATAAATCGTGTTTGAGTTCCAGCAATTGGCCAATCGCAAACGTCGTTCGCAACGCCCAACGACTACTACAGGAAGATCCGCTTCGATTTTTAACTGCCTCATTTTTCAAAACTTGTCCAGTAGCATGAAACAAAACAATAAATGGTTGGTCGGTGACCTAAACGTCGTAACTACAGCTTGAATAAGCTGTAGTTACGACGTTAATGTTGCCAACAAACAAAAAGGTTAACATAATGGCGGCCAATGTAGGAGTTGAAAAGCTCAGGTCCGGGCTGAATAGAGTATTTGATTGGTCGGTGTATTCCTTGATTGACAGCCGCGATTGGTCAATCAACATGTTTAGTTCGACATGGATGCCACTCGCGACCAGTTTCGATATTTTTCGAAAGCAAATGTTTAATCCATTAACCAGACGACAAAGTTTTAGACTGCTCCGAATTGAAAGGAGTTGAAGACGACAATTTTAAGTTTATGAAATTTTAGGTTTTTTCAACTTTCTGTGTAGAAAATATTGTGTAATATTAAGAATTGCTTGTTAAAATCAATTTCTTCATTCTGCACAATGTTTTCCCAATTATTTTTCACAAAGGGGCGTCAAAAAGAGTCATGGTGTGGGAATGGTTTAAACTACTAAAATGGTTTAGTGAAGTTGACCGCTGACAGGTTTTTACGCACTTTTCAATCTGAATTTGACAGCTTCGATGTCTGACGTCATTCCTCGTGTCGAGATGGCGTAAAAAGTTTCATAACCCGGCTGATACATTGATTGGTAATCGGCTACTTAGTGAAAGCCCCTTTCCAACCAGCTATGAGCTCATTAATGCAATTCGAACTCAAACCAATGCTATATAGCTGCATGCTGTTGATAATCATGATTATTTACGTGAGAGCCGGAATGTAAAGCTGCAACCCTCTTTACTGTCTAACAAAATTTAAGACGAGTCCAAATTCAAAGGTTTTACAGACGACAATTTAAAGTTGATTTCATTTGAAAGAAATCATTTAGTATGGTAGAAAATATTGTTGAAAAAGTAGAAATTGCTTGTTACAAGCAATTTCTACTTTTTTCACAATATTTTTTTTCCAAGTGTTAAAACACAGGGACGTAAAACAAGTGATTGAACATGAAAGTGTTAACAAGCGCTTGTCGTAGAGTGGTCTTTTAGCCTCGCTCAGTGACCCTACATAACACTTAGATAATATTCTCTAAAAGAGAAGTATTAAAGATAATTATTTGGTATTATTCAGCGCGAGTGTACCTAGTACAAGTAATTTACTGGTTAAATGATCCCTTAAAACGCATATGAAAGAATCCGCTCAAGCGTAACTAATTAGTCTACCGGCGTGTACTCTAAAATATCGTAACTAAAGCTTGAAACAGTCGCGTTTGCGACTTATTAGTAGAACATGGAAGCTTTAAGTTTGTCGATGTCACGTTAGAACCATGCACAGCTGCTTCTAAAATGTTTATCTCGTTACGCGACATTTCAAGTTTTATCGCGATTTGAATGCAAAAGTGTAAATGTAAAAGTATGTGTCGTGTTAACCCATTCCCACCCAATCCCTCCTTTTTACGCCTCTCAAGAAAAAAGATTTGGAAAACATTGTGGAAAATGAAGAAATTGGTTGCATCAAGCAATTTCTTCATTATTCACATGGTTTTCTACCCCGACAAGACGAAATAATAATAATAGTAATAAAAAAATAAAATTGCATCAGCTTTAAATTGTCGACTGCAGCCAGTCTAAAATTGTGTTGTGTGGGAATATATTAACCCGTCTCCAGATTACATTATCATACGTAAATATACATAAATAGAGGATGAATATTTGTTTCAGTTGAAAATCGATTAATCTTTCAATGAGTAGAAAAAAGGCTTTTTTTTTTCACGAGTGACTGAGCCATGAATTTAGGCTGTTCAAATTCAAAGAACTTTGAGACGATTGATTTCAGTTAAAGAAGCTATAAAATAATTGTCTTTTTGGAAAGAAAACATCGTTGATAATGAAGAAATTGCTAGTGACAAACATTTGAAAAATCCACATTTTTCAAAGCTCTTTTGTTTTTGGACTTAAAAAAAGCGGGGGTTTGTAGGAATTTGAGTTAATACAAATTAAGGAATTAAGGGACCCTTCATTGTCTACGGAAATCCTAGGAATTCATTCGAACCAAGTTAGTATCGAACCTTGACTGCGTTTCGCTTTTACGCGTATGCTTAGCGTATAGGGAAGATACAAAGTGATTGAAAGTAGACGACCTATATTTTATGTCTGCCTCCCAAAATGAAAATAAATCTTTTTGAAGTTATTCACCGATTTACGTCAATTTGTAAAATATTCGTCAGAAATTAGGTTAATTGGCCCCTGGGTCAATAGGTCGGCTAAACGATTTACCTCGAATGACGTCAGAGGGGATTGACGTCATAGGCGGGTTACAGCTGGGGGTATTTTCCCTTTACACTTCAATAAGCTAACTGATGTAGTCGATTTCGCCCAGCAGAAAGGGTTCCGCTTACAAATGATAAACTATTGAGCCGATTTGTAAAGTTCTCAAAACTACAGTACCTTTTACTTAACGCATTATATAACGTCAAGATTTTAGACCGGACCAAATTGAAAGCAGTTGCAGACGACAATTTAAGATAAATGATTTTTTTCACATTTTTTTTATTCGAAAACATTGTGTAAAATGGAGAAATTGCTTGTACTAAGCAATTTCTTCATTTTACACAATGTTTTCCCATTGTTTTTCTTCAGGGGCGTCAAAAGGCGTTATTGTGAGGGAATGGTTTGAATATACATTAATGTAGTAGTCTGGTGATAGATGCAACAACCACCGCTTAAATGATAATAAGTATAAAAACATGCACTGATATTTATGGTTTTCTTTTTTTTTTCGCAGAAGTTGTGCAGACAGTTGATCATAATACGGAGGAGAAAACGACTAAACACGGTTAGTGCCTGAGTTACAAAAATATCGTATTTGCAGCTTAAAAAGCTGAAGTTACGATTTTTGTTCGCAGTACTAAAAAAAAGGGGGGGTCCACTCGGTTGATTCTTATTTCTTGTTTGCGGTTTTATAGTTTTGGATAAAACGAAAACCTTCATCTTCAAATTCATATTAACATTCGTCGACAAAATGTCGTAACTATAGTCAGCTTAGATAAACTGTTGATACGACGGTTTTTTTGCCATCTCACGATTCCCTTTAATATGTGTTTAACTATTGCAAGAGCTTGGGGCACTTAATCAGCCGATACACATGAATTAAGCCATTCCCACATAAGCCCTCCTTTTTTACGCCCCTTAAGGAAAAAAATTGGAAAACATTGTGGAAAATGAAGAAATTGCTTGTATCAAGCAATTTCTTCATTATCAACAATATTTACAGTGCAAAAAGGCGACAAAACTTGAAATTTTATCAACAAGAAATTGGCTTCAGCAGCTTCTTTCAATTTGGACCAGTCTAGATTCTTCAGTGCCATGTTGGAATGGGTTAAGGTATAAAGAGATCAGGATTGTTGGTGAATTTTTAACCATGATATCATCTCGATATTAAAACAACCAGCTTCCTACGTCATTCGTCTGTGTATATACATATTGATATAAAGATGTACAATGTTTGAATAAATATATGACCCTCCCTTTAACTCGTTTTTTTTTCTAAGTTCAAGACATGAAACAATTCGACCAATTATCTTGTCACTTAGAGGAAGGGTGTGAGAGAAAGAGCAAGAGAGAGAGAGAAAGAGAGAGAGAGAAATAGAGAGAGATAGAGAGAAAAAGACAGAAAAAAGAGAGAGACAGAAAAGAGAGAGAGAGTGAGAGAGAGAGAGAGAAAGAGAGAGAGAGAGAGAGAGAGAGAGAGAGAGGGGGAGAGGGGGAGAGAGAGAGAGAGGGAGAGAGGTGTCCTTCACTACTATATATTTCGATTTCGAAAGCAGCATGGCTGTCTTTTCTGCATGGTAAATATAATACGAGAAACAATTTTATAGTGTGACGTTTCCCAAAAAGCCCGAAGAACTTTTTTACATAGTGAGATGTTTTTGTAATATATCAGAGTACTCAGTGGTGATTTTTTAGCCAAATTACTTCAAAACTTATTTTTAACAGAATACTTTGAAGACTCAATAATTTAATGATCTGAATAAACTGAATTATATCAAGTTTTCCTGTACGGCGAGATTTTCTTTCAATCCTATTACCTTAAATTATTCCATCTATTAACCCATTCCCACAAGTTACGCTTTTGAACGCCCTTAAAGAACAACAATTGGGGAAAAAATTGTGTAAAATGAAGAAATTGCTTGCACCAAGCAATTTCTTAATTTTACACAATGTTTTCTATCTAGAAAGTTGAAAATATTAAAAATTTCACAAGCTTTAAATTCATTTCAATTTGGACGAGTCGAGAATTCTGTTGTTTGGTAATTGGTTAATTTCCAACGAATTGACAGAGAACCTCACAAAACTTGTCTAAAATAAACATGTCTATGATCGTAATAACGTTATTCCCGGCGTGGATAATGACGTCATCTTACAATAGCTTTATGCGTTCAGTACATGTCTGATACGGATTATTTTTCCTATCGATAGGTCGCTATTGTCAATAAAAAAAGCAAACAAAACAAAATAAAACAAAACAAAACAAAACATAAAAACCGATAGATCAATCAAATCGTTTAATTAAACCGGAAGTGAACTTTGAACTGCTGACATTGGTTGAAATTCATGCGAAGCATTTTTGTTGTGTTAGCGACTTAAACGTCATTAAAGGTGTAGTTACGGCGTTTAGCCAACCATCTTACTTTTGTTACATATGACTAACCATACGTTTTTGCAAAAAGAAACTCCGCCGTTTAATATCTTATTCGAACCTCCTGTAGGAGTTCAGTAGGCGTGGCCAGCAATTCGACAATTGGCTAGTAAATAATAAAAAAGTGTTGTTGTTTTTTACCCAGACGCTGTAATTGATATGTTATTACCCTCCGGGCGATACGCTCTTTTTTGTAGTGTAGTATCGTGCAAACCGTCACCGCCTCGACGTAAAATGGTAGAGGCCGTGATTTAATTGTCGGATAATGGACGCTGAAACATGCTTGCAACGAACAGTAAGGAGATCTAAGCGGACAGCATGGCATGTGGGTCTATACTACACAAACTTGCTTATCATTAAATCTTATCAGATGCAATTTGGGGATCACTGGTCGGACCAAATAACTCCGCTGGCCACGCCCATTGACTCCGCTTGCTACACCCATTGACCTGACAGAAAGTACAATGTCGATATCAAATGGCGTTATTTTTCAAGATTTATGGCCAGTAACATTGTAACTAAAAGTAGAAAGGTTAGTTGGTGACCCAAATGTCGTAGCAAAACTTGAATAAGCTGTAATTACGATGTTTGAGTCGCCTGTCCAACATAAATGACTCATATAAATGTTGGTAAATGTTGGAGTTCGAAGTTCACTCCCGGTATAAATGTATGATTTTATTGAACGATGGATTTTTGATTGACAAGCGCGATCCGTCAATCATGAATCATTTGAAAAAAAGTAATCGTCGACGGTCGACCAAAATGTCGTAACTGCAGTTTACCTAGGTTGTTGGTACGACTTTTTGGTGGCCCTTCGACGTTTTGGGCATTTGTCTTTCACCAATGGGTTGATAATCATAAAGCGGTTGGAAAAGCTTGTAGTGGTAGTGGAGTGAGAAATACCAGGAATCCATTGTTAGGTGGCGTTTCCAGCCGCCGCGATATGACTGAAATCCTGTTAAAAGTGGCGTGAACCCCCATTCAATCATTCAAACGACGTTTTGGGCATCTTTTGGCTCGCCCATTCCGCTTATAAAACTTGCTAAAACGCTCCCCAACTACTAAAATACGAAAATCTGACCCAGTGCCAATTAATAAAAGCGAATATAAAATCCCTTCATTAAAATGTAGACTATACTTTCAGTTAATTGACAGCAGTAAATGAAGAACTCAAATATTTTTGACACCAATTGATTATCTATACAAGTATTTTGTGTTCATGTGAAAGTGGGATATTTGAACTATCTAATTCCATTTTAACTAGATTTCTATATACGAAAGTAATATTTTTGTAAATCTAGTAAATTAAGTTCTGCATGACTTTCTTTATATGATTAAGCCCTTCCAATTCAATCCCTGGTTTTTATGTCCCTTTGATTTTATGATTGAGAAAACATTGCAAAAAAAAAAAAAAAAAAAAAAAGAAGAAATTGCTTGTAACAAGCAATTTCTTCTTTTCTACAATATTTTCTATCCTGCTGAATGGTTATTTTTCAAATTAAATCCGCTTTAAATTTTCGTCAGCAAAAGCCTTGAATTTGGACAGGTCTAAAATTCGGCAAAGCAGGAAAGGTTAAACCGATTTTTTCGTAATACATAATAGGAAAAGACCAACTTAAATATATGATCCGTTATCCAGGGATGTTTGGCGAAATGACGTTATTTTATGACGTTGGAAAATTCAAATGTTTTGATGACGTCACTATTACTTGGTTATTGCTACGCCCACCAAAAAAAAAAAACTTTCGAAAAAATATTGTGGAAAATGAAGAAATTACTTGTCGTAAGCATTTTATAGGTATCTTATTTAAAAAAAAATATGCTGAAAATTACCGTCTGTAGCTTCTTTAGGCTACATCTGGGCCAGTCTAAAATGTTGTCGTCTGGTAATGGGTTAATGCAAATTATAGAATGGCCCAAATTCAAAGAAGTTGCAGACGACAATTTCAAGTTTGCTAACTTTCAATAATATATATTTTTTTACAGGGAAGAAAGCATTGTGGGAAATGAAGCAATTTCTTAATATCCACAGTGTCTTTTCAAGTTTTCTTTTCTTACGGGGAGTAAAAATTCGGATTTGCTTGGAAACGAGGTCCTCAGTTTGGGATCTTAATTCAACCACAGTTCGGTCAACTTTTATTCTGCGTCAACAATCGATCCAAACTTAAATATCAAAATAGTGCTTATCAACTCTGATTTCCAATTGTAAGGTTTATATTATTGTTTGCCAAACCCTATGTTGTAGGTACTCAATGGAATCGTCTTGCCAAGACGGATCCAATGAGTACCCACAGCATAGGGCAAAGAAGCGAAATAAAATATTTAGACTGTTTTTGTACCGTGACTTATATGACCAGCAGGGCTTTCAACTCTTTCCCGCGAATCTATGGTGCTGTGATTTTATACTTAAATAAAACATTATGGAAAGGAAGAAATTGCTTGTAGCATGCAATTTCTCCTTTTCCAATAATATTTTCTACCACATGGCAGTTTAATTCAAATTGTATCCAATTTTCACTGTCGTCTGCAACCTCTTTAAATTTTTACCAGTCTAAAATTTGTAAAACAAAACAAAAACAAATGGGAAAGGGTTAAAGCTATCCTACAGATATGTACATCACAATGGACCTTTCTCGTGTGCCATTTTTTGTACATTTATCTGAAAAGTCAATATTGGGCTAACTGTAGGCAAATAGTACCAGTTTTATTTGATAGAGTAATTCACACAGAATTAAACGTATCCAGAAGTCATTTGGGGTTCAAGTTATTTGAAAAACTTCAATCTATTGCCTATCTCACCGCCTCATTTGAAAATAATTGTGATTCATTCAAAATATTACGAAAATATATGTTCTTCATGGTGGAATAAATCCAAGCAAATCGGTCTCATACAAAATGAATTATAATTCTATTTTCGCACATCCATGAAATGAAAATTATATTTTCACTATTTGTAATTTGATTTCGCCATGTCACTTTCCCTAAAAAGATTAAACTAAGAAAATAACTTACCAGTTCGATACAGCTTTTTATTGCACTACTTTGTCTACAAAAAGCAAACTGGTTCCACGTTCATTTTTTCCCGATTTTTCATAGATGTATGAAATTTGTCGGACAGTCAGAATTCATCAATATTGATAGATACAACTAGAATTTCATCATTCCCCGGCAAAGAAATAGCGGACTGGTCGATTTCCAAAGATGTGCCTCAGACAAGTTAAAATTAATCATTTAGATCAGAGTATCTGACCTTGAAAGGATAAACGTAATTTTAGAAAAAAGAAATGAAAATAATGTCCCAAGTTTCTCATCTTTCCCCGAATTTATTTGTAACGGCTTTCAGCGAGTTCATCACAACTGACCAATCGCGAATGTCAATCAAGAAATAAACCGACCAATCAAATAATTAATTCAGCCCGGACCTGAGCTTATCAACTCCGAAATTTGCCGCCATTTTTGTTTACCTTTATCGTTTGTTTTGCGACTTTAATGTCGTAATTACAGCTTATTCAAGTTGTAGTTGCGACGTTTATATCTCTAACCAACCATTTACCTTTTATATATGCTAGTGGCAATAAAAGTTGCAAAATAACGGTTTTAAAAATCGAGGCGGGACCTCTTTTGGAGTTAATGGGCGTTACCAAGGTAGTCAGTGGGCGGGACCAGCGACAGGTCAATTGACGGACCGCTAGACAGGCCTACTGAGCCCTGTATCACCTCATATATTAAAACGCGTTAATTATCAAATTTTATGGCACGTAACATGAAATAAAGAAAAAAAAGATTGGTTTGTTTTCTAAATTTCGTAAACTACATCATGAGTAAGGTGTAGTAGTCGCCAAATTAACAGAAATACTTCTCAGAAATGTCGGCCAATTTTGGAGTCCAGAGTTCACTTCCGGTCTAAATGAATGATTTGATTAGTGGATTGATTCTTTGATTGACAGACGCGCACCGTCGACTTATGTTTTCACGAATTCATCTGACGGTCGAAAGATGTACAGGCATCAAGTAATTGTCGTACAAATGACGCCATCAATGAAATAAACCCAGTTCTGGAAATCTAATCTACCCTTTCTCAAAGTACACAATTCTTACATGACCCAGTGATATATATTGTGGAAATAGGAGATAAATTTACCTGTATAGAGCAAGTTCTTTTATGTCCTATAAGATTTTTTAAAATTCATTCCCACACAAAACGCTTATTACCCCCCCCCCCCTCAAAAAAAAAGAAAACAAAATTAAAAAGCTTTAGAGAGCATTGCGGGGAATAAAAAAAATTGCTTGTGACAATCAATTTCTTTATTATCCACAGTGTTTTGTACCCCAAAATACACCCGCACAAAACAAAAAAGAACACAAATATATAAATAAGATAAGATAATATTTCAACTAAAAGCAACATCTCTGAATTTTGACCAGACTAAAATTTTGTCATCTTGTAATGGGTTTAATTACATTTTCTAAAGTATCGTCTGCAACTTTTTTCTCAAGTCGACCAAGTCTAGAAACTTGTCGTCTGATTAAGTTGCGCGAAAACCTCGAAATGAATGTCAGATAACTTACAGATACAAAATCTCATTTATTTGGAAATTGCTGAGGAACAAAATAGACGTTGTAGAAACAATTTGAGATCGTCTACAACACCCCAGATTCTCTCGTAAAGAAACAGATGGAAAACATGTTCTGTAATATAAATCACAATTTCGCGTGTTTCAGGCACATTTCCACTCCTGTCCGACTTATAAGGCACTGCATATGTTACAAAACCAGACCAAGTTTCTAACCGCGTTTTATGTCTTTTGTTCGCTTGTATATCATAGTTAAACAAGAGTTACATATGAGGGAAAATTATGGAAAATATTTAAATCACGATTCTCTAAATCCTGTGTTGTTGGTACTCATTGCCGGGGATTGCCTTGTCGAGACGATCAAAATGATTACTCACAACATAGCGATTTGTGGAGAAATATCACCCCCCTTCTCGATTTCTTGAAATCTTTGGTCAATCCGTATTTCAGAGGTTTGAAGTATCCACTTCATAAGTCGCCGGTGTTCGGGGAAACAAAGAGATCGTAACTACAGTTTGAATACGCTATCGTTACGAGTTAGTTTTTTTTTTGGGGGGGGAGGGGTCGCCCATCGACGAAATAGTAGAACTAAAGTTAAATTTTGATTGAATACATGTGTAGGTAGTTTTTCAGTTACAAATCTCACTTCGATGGATTCAACAATGGCTTTATCATGGCTAAGTAGGTTCAATATGCCATTTCGTCGATGTTCTACGAAAACTTCGTGACTCCAGCTTTAAATAAGCTGTAGTTACGAGGTTTTCGTAGATCAACGTCGATTTATTTCTCTGAAAATCATGCAGGAGAATCTTTTATCAATTAAATGCATGCGTTCTGTTATAAATGTTCGCATGGAAATGTCAAACGGCGAAGGTTATTGATCGGTGAATCGTTAATCAATCAACAAACACTACAGTAACGCAAAACTAACGCAGGATGAAATTTCGTATTGCTTCATGTACTTGACAGGAAAAGGGAAAAGTTGTAAAATTGTCGTTATTGACAAAATTAAATTATTAAAATTTTGAATAGAACTGTAGAATGGTCATAACCTCTTCATCAACGGAATGTAAATCGTATTTAACCCATTACCACTAAATAACGCCTATTGACACCCCTGTAAAAGTTTACTAAGGAAAACATTATGGACAAAGGAGAAAGCCATTTCTCCTTTTCCGGCAATGTTTTCTACCATATTCAATATTTTTTTCTCGAATAACACACATATTGGAAATGTCCTATGCAATTTCCTTTAATTTGGACCAGTCAAAAATTTTGTCGTTTGGGAATGGGTTAAAGGGTCTATGGTTCTCGTAGGCACACAATTTCTCACCAAGAGGATTCAAGAAATATTTCTTTAAAATAGATATCAGGATTACTTCTTATGAGAAATTTTGTCCCTAAATGAATCACAAAGCCTTTAACCTATTCCCATGGACAATCCCGCTTTTTTTACGCCCGGAAAGAAAAACATTGTGGAAAATGAAAAAACTGCTTGTTACAAACAATTTCTTCATTATCCACAATATTTTCTATCCCACAAGACAAAGATATTAAAAATTTCGCAGACTTGAAATTGTCGTCTGCAATTTCAATTTAGGACCAGTTTAAGTTTTTGTGAGAGGGGATGAGTTAAATCACGCGAAGAGATGGTATTTATATAGTAAAAAGACTTTTTGTACAGAAAGTGACATTGTCATAAGCTGATTAGGATACAGCAGTTTCTTTTTAGGATAAATACAAGTTTTCACAAACCAACATGATTTGATCGAATAAACTATTTGTACTGTTTTATTTATATACACACGGGCTTTAGATTATAAACAAACATTAACTCTATAGATTTAATATACACGAAGGTTTGGGTCCCAAACGCATAGACCTTAACACATGTCCACTAAATAGCGCTTTTCGACGCCCCCAAGAAAAAAGCTTCGGAAAACATTCTGGAATTTGAAGAAATTGCTTGCTACAAGCACTTTCTTCATTATCCACGTTTTTTCTATCTGAAAGGGAAGAAGTCCAAAAGTTTAATAAGCTTGAAATTGTGGTCTGCAACTCCTTTGAATTTGAACCAGTCTAAAATTTTGCCGTCTGGTAAAAGGTAAAGGTTTATAAGTGTTTGTCAGACAACGCTATTCGATCAACTAAACCTTTCCTGTCGTTTTCGTCATCTTCACGCAATTAAGACTAAAAATTAAGATAACTGAGCTTTTAGAGAATTAATTCATTCCAACACAATCCAGCTTTATGAAGCCCATAAGAGAGAAAAGAAAACTGAAGAAACATTGTTGAAAAAAGCAATTTCTTCATTTTCCACATTATATTCTACTCCTTCAGACAAATATCTTTAAAACTTCGATAACTTAAAATTGTCGTTTTCTACATAATTTGCTACTTATTTTCCAATTCTAACCCCTTTTGAAATGTTATCTACAATTTTTTTTAGTTTTGACCCGTCCGATTTTTTATCGTCTGGTAACGGGCTAAATCATAATGCATGTAGATATGTTAAGCATGCAGCTTTCAGCCTTCTTTGTAGGCGCATAGGCCTTAAGGCTTCGCGTATTCATACAGTGTGATTAGGTTTTTCGGTTCATACCTCCATGAAAACAAAAAATATTCTCTTCATTTCTTAAAAGAAAGTGGTCATTTAATAAACGTCGTCGTTTGAACAAGATTGACTGTACTATATTGCAATGTTCGAAAGCACATTGGTCTGAAAGTAAATGGGTTCTCGAAACCACGCAATTCGATCAAATAATACTTTCGAAACGTAAAAAGCGGATCTTCAACCGATTTTAACTAAGATTTGAGGAAAAGTATCAACTTTTTTTATAGTTATTAATGTTATCACGATAAATGTTCTTCCTTCGTGTTACTTAACCCATTCCAACACAATCCCTCCTTTTTACGCCCCTTAAGGAAAAAGCTGTGGAAAACATTGTGGAAAATGAAGAAAATGCTTGAATCAAGCAATTTCTTCATTATCCACAATGTCTTCAATCCAAAATGACTAAAAAATTAAAGATTCCATCAATTTGAAATTATCGTCTACAGCTCCTTTCTATTTGGACCAGTCTAGAATATTCTTCCTTCGTGTTAAATCTACTTGACCCATTCAAACACAATTCCTCCTTTTTACGCCCCTTAAGGAAAAAGCTTTGGAAAACATTGTGGAAAATGAAGAAAATGCTTGAATCAAGCAATTTCTTCATTATCCACAATGTTTTCAATCCAAAATGACGAAATAATTAAAAATTCCATCAACTTGAAATCATTGTCTTCAGCTCCTTTCTATTTGGACCAGTCTAGAATATCCTTCCTTCGTGTTAAATCTACTTAACCCATTCCAACACAATCCCTCCTTTTTACGCCCCTTAAGGAAAAAGCTTTGGAAAAATTGTGAAAAATGATGAAAATGCTTGAATCAAGCAATTTCTTCAGTATCCACAACGTTTTCAATCCAAAATGACGAAAAATTAAAAATTCCATCAACTTGAAATTATCGTCTGCAGCTCCTTTCTATTTGGACCAGTCTAGAATTTTGTTGTGCGGGAACGGGTTAATTCACAATAAATGGCAATTTGATGCAGTGTACTCCTAACGTCCTACTTTTAGGCATCGAAAATTATAGATTGAAGTTAATAGTCTTCGGGTGAAGCCGATACCGACTGAATTGCTAGCGGATGCAGATGACGTAATTGATGCATCATGGAAACCACAAATAAGGCATTGTCCGGTGAAATCGACCGATAAGGTATGAAGACGATTCCTTTCGGTTGCTCTTTTTTGACTAATTTTGCGTCACGTAACGCCAAATTTTTTAGCTTCTTTTACTGCTTTTCATTTAATTACAAAATGAGCCTAACCCCCTTAAAATGTTTGAAAGCATTGAAGTATGAAATTCAGAAATTGAAAGCAATTCACTATTTTACTCATAATCTGTCAAAGAGACGCTTTTACTAATCTGCACCGGTCTTTGGGCAGAGTATAAACATAAACCGAGTTTCTTTATGTAGAATCAATATACCTGTACACGAATGTTTGAATAACAATAGATAGTTTTGATTTGAAACGTGTTAATCTTCGAAGACTCACAGACCTACTGACCCCAATGAATGATTTTATGACATAAACCATTGAAAATATTGACATACGAACGACACTAGTGATTTTCAATTGTATGGAGTTATTAAGTTTCGTTGGAAAATAGATAGAATCGTCCGCTTATTATGCGCTTGCTAAGTACCATGGTACCAGTAAGTTCTTTTTAACACCCCCTGTATACAACAGCAAATTTGTGGACCTAACTTATACGTTACAAGACAATAAACTTTAAACTTAATTATCAACATTGAAAGAGAAAGCAGACGATAATTCATAGTAGAAAATTATCTGTTATTTGAAAAGTAATACCCACTGCCACCATTAACCCATTCCCACTCAATGACGCTTTTAGACGCCCCCTAGAAAAAAGCTTCAAAAAACATTGTGAAAATGGAGATATTGTTTGTTAGTAGCAATTTCTTCATTTTTCACAATGTTTTAAACCCAAAAAGTAAAAAAAAAAAAAAAAAAATCAATAGCTTGAGATTGTCGTCTGCAACTCCTTTCAATTTTGTCCAGTCTAAAATTTTGCAATCTGGTAATGGGTTAAGCAATCTCATCTTGTCCCACAATGTTTTCCTGAATTTGATACCTGAAGGTCGTAAACCTGTAGGAGTGCTTTGGAATATGTTGACATGGGGAGGCTTCAGATGAAATTTCAAAACGTATGTAACATGAGGAAAACAATGTGCAAACAGTAAGAACAAAAATAGATGGTGAGATAGACAGAGATGGGGATAGACAGAGAGACAGTGAGAGGAGATATAGAGAGAAAGAAGGGTCGGACTGTATATACCTGAGACATCCTTTGGATGTAATAATCACATTAATCCAGTCAAACGGAGAAATTGCGTATTACATTGTTAGCTCAGCTGTAACACTTTTACGATATAAACATTCACATTAAAGCATGTGTCTCACAATCATTTTATGTTCTTTACACAAATACAAAGTATGAAAATATTTCAGTGATATTTGCTATCAGGCGTACATATCAGTCTTTCACTCGCCTTTGCACGAATATTTGCTTCAAAAGTATTGTATGAGAGACTTTACTAAGTGCATGACTGGGCTATCTTACGCTTCGACATAAAAAGGCCTCTCAAGAGTTTGCCGTCTTAATCCACTATTCGTTTATACAAAGTCCCTTTCATTATCCACAAAGGATAATACCGAAAAAACAATCTTGAAGATTCGAGTTTCGTGGTTCAAGTCAAATAGATCACGAAATCCAATTAAAACCCTAAGTCAACTTTAATGAGTTAAGAACTTTGAGTAAACCGTCTTCGGAAAGTTATTCAAATGTCAAAAACTTCAACTCCTATTTAACTTTCCACACTCCATTCACATAGATAAATACGTCTTTTTATCCATTGGGAGTTATGAACTGTACGTTTTGTGAGTGCGAATTTGTATGGGCCGGTTATATTACGGGCACGAAATTCCAATATCCCGCAATATCATAGGGAAAGCTGATCAAATTTAGATTCGTCCAGAACAATAAATCTATTTTTAATAAATTAGCCATGCTCTACGTACAATATCGATCAATCTCATCGTGCTGGGACGTAACTTGCCCTCTTTTTTTAAAGTCCCAGTAACAATTTGTTTTTTCGAAAGATAACATGCTCTAAAACCTTCTCACTTAATATGTAATAGCTGGATCGCTGGCCCGGCCCACTAACTCCGCTGATCACACCAACTGACCCATACAGGAGAATTCCACTTTGATATTAAAAGACGTTATTTGCAAAATCTACTGCCAGTAACATGCAACAAAAAAGTTCTAATGATTGGTTGACGACTTAAACGTCGTAACTAAAGCTTGTTTAATTCGCCAAACCAACTAAAACGCTTCACAAAATGTCGGCCAATGCTGTAGTTCAAAGTTCACTTCCGTTCTTAATGAATGGTTTGATTGGTCGATTGATTCTTTGAAATGCCTGTTAACCCATTATCAGACGTAAAAAATTAAGACGGGTCTACATTCATAGATTCATAGAAGTTGCAGACAACAATTATTATTTGGCGAAATCTCAAACTTTTGTCTTCTGAGGTTGAAAACGTTGTGTATGATATCGAAATTACTTGTAACAAGCAATATCATCGTTGTCCAAAATGCCTTCTTTTTCATTGTCCACAATTCCCCAGGGGCGGTACATGTCCTCTCTGACATTTGTCTCTCACCAATGGGTGGATAATCGTAAGCCTAAGTGAGATATCAGCTGGAGGATAGGAAAGGATGTAATTGTTGTACTGGTGTGAGATATGTCAGGAATCCATTGTTAGGTACTCCAGCCGTCGCGATGACTAACAAACTGTTTAAACCGGCGTTAGACCCCCTTCAAACAAACAAATCATTGTCTATAAGGTTTTCTCAAGACGTTTTGTTTTTTGTGTGGGCTTATAAAAGCATTACTGTCCTTACTTTTACACGCCGAAGAAAAAATTGTGAGAAAAGAAGCATTTTCTCCTTGTCTAACAATGTTTTCAAACCATATATTGCATTTATTATATTTTAGATGAACTTCTAATCATAGATCGTTTGAAACTTCATTGAATTAAGACGAGACTAGTCTAGTTATGGGCTATAAGAGAGCCCATGAAAAGAAAGATAATCTATTCCGAAAGTCGATTACTTCTAGCAAGAGTAACTTACCTGGAGAGCCGCTCTGTACGATTTATACATGGTATACTTTGTCCTTTTAGTATTTCTCTCTTTGTTTTACGGTAAAGTTTTTTTTTAGGTACGAATTTCCTCCGAATTTACTGTTTCTTTACAATTGGTGTCTAATTACCAAGAGTTACAACGGCTTCATGTCACAAGCAGATGTACAATTAAAAGATTATCCGTGCTGGACATAATTTTAGACTTGTCCAAAACTATAATATATTGAAATAGAAAACAACAAAAAATCAAACAAAAAATTTTGGTATAGTACAATTTTTGAGCAAGTGAAAAATAGATTATTACACCTTTACTCATTATATTAAAGTATTTTATATTTTCCTTTAAGAATGCCAAAACGATGGATCGCGTGGAAATACGTTTAACAACGGCCAAATTCGATGCTATTTTTTTTAGAAATAATAATAAAAACAATAATAACAATAAATATAAATAAAATTAATTCAATAATCACCCCCCTAATAAAAAATAATAAAAATAAAGTATCAACTTAAAATAGGACGCCCAAGTTCTTTATGGTCTTTAAGAAGATTGCACAGGTGTTGTCTATAAGTAATCTCGGGTTTTGGACGTGATAAGCTCCCGTGAAGTAGAATTAATAGCTAAAACTTCCGTTCGTCCGAATGTCTCACAATTTTCTTACAGAGGAATTAAGCCAAAAGATGATGTATAAGCTCGGAAAAGATAAAGAAGTTTGTTTTTATGCATAGGAAAATTACTTGTATTACTTTTATTCTAACTTTGAGCAATTTAACCCTTGCCAAGCTGAATAAAATCTGTTTCTAGAAGATACAATTATATCAAAGGACTGTCAGCACTTGAGACTTTAAAATAGAACTAATAATTCTTTAGACAATTGCTCTTATGAACAACGCCAGTTCAACCGGGAAAACCAGGTGGTGTAGATTAATATAAGACTGCACGTATGTGCAGGCTGATCTTTGTCTATGCCACCTGCAAAAACAGGAATATTCCAGGCTCAGCATGACAAGGGTTAAAAGACTATGCGCCCCTAAAAAGACTTTTTACATGACAATTGACGGATCGCTAGCTAATCCTTTTGACCTTAAACGGGGTAGAATCCAAGAGGCATAGAAATATGGGTCCCAGTTGGGGAGAAACTGAATAGAAATACTCATATGGGACAATCAAGCTATAGTTTCTACGTTTATGTCCCAAAACCAACAAAATCGTTGATATAAATGTTTGAGCTCAAATCTCACTTCCTGTCTTAATTGGCACAGGCCATTGCTTCTATAATAATGCGCTGCCAAAGATCATAACTACATTCAAGCATCAGTTTCCATATGGCGTTGGTCTTAAACAAACAAATAAACCAATCAATTTATACGAATTAGAACGGATAAGGACTTTTAAATCAAACATTAGTCGACAATTATGTGAAGCATTTTTGTTGTTTTTTGGACTTAAACGTCGTAAATACAGCTTATTTAAGCTGTGGTTACGATGCGTAGGTCGCTTGCCAACGATTTTATTTTTTCGTTATATTCAACTGACCATGATATTTACCTGTGTAAAATAACCTGTGAGAAACGGTTAAATTGCTTGTTACAATCGTATTTGACATTTATTTCCCAGCTCAAATACATTCAAATTCTCGTCTGAAACTTCTTTTTCAATATGGACTAGGATTAAATCTTGTCCTCGAATCAAGAGTTTTTCTCGAATCTGAGATTCTGCGAAGATCGACTTTCACAATTCTCGAGCCTTTGGTATATTAACGACTGTCAAGATCAATAACTACAATTTTGCTGTTATCGTGTCATAGATTGACCAATAGCGGCTGTCAATCAGATGATCAACGAAATCATTCATTTAGACCTAATGTAAAATTTGAATTCCGACATTCGTCGCTATTTATTTGAAGCGTTTTTGTTGGTTTGGCAACTTAAACGTCGAAACTACAGCCTATTGAAACCAGCCATTCTACTTTTTGTTACATGCTAAATGCCACAAATTTTGCTATACACGTAAATACCGACGTTTTAACTCCCTGTCGGAGTCCTTTGACGAGTCTAACGGGATCAGCGATTGGTCAATTGTCCGTGCATTGTCTCTAGATGTTCATCGGCACTAGGCATTTTGATTGTTGAGTAGCCCTCTTTTTCTTTTGCCTAAATCAATGATCTATTGCATATCTAAATCAGATTAAGTTACGAAAAGTCCCAATTCTTATTGGTCCAAATTTTACTAGCAAACTTTATCTAAATGGTCATTTTATATGTATGTAAAAAGCAAAGTTTATTTCATTTAAGTTTTTACAACTTGAAATCGTTGTCTGTAATATCTTTGAATTTGGATCAGTCTAAATATTTGTAAACTAGTAATAAGTTAACCCATTCCCACACAGTCCCGCCTTTTGACGTCCATCAACAAAAATGCCTTGGAAAACAGTGTAGAATATGAAGAAATAGCTTTTTACAAGCAATATGTGCATTATAAACAATTTTTTCCAGCTTAAAGAAGAAGAAGAAGAAGAAGAAGAAGAAGAAAAGGATAAAATAATAAAATTTAATCAACTTAAAATCGTCTGCAAGATCTTTTAATAGTTTTTAGTCTGAAATTTTGTCACCTTGTAACGGGTAAACACATTCCCAATCAATGGCGCCCCTTAAAGAAAAACAATTCGGCAAACATTGTGGAAAATGAAAAAATCGCTCGTTACAAGTAATTTCTTCATTTTCCACAATGTTTTCTTTCAATTTGGACAAGTCTAAAATATTGCCGTCTGGTATGGATTAAAATAGAGTCACTGCACGCACACTGTTATCCATACTAAGTTTCACAGATTTTAATCTACATTTTTCACTCTATACATGCTAAATATGTTTCGAACAATCGACAACAGGACCATGACATTTCAATACTGGTATATCATTGAAATTTTTAGCACGAGGGGCGCCATAGCCCTGTGTCGACCGCCAGGTAGTAAATACCACTCAGGTTAAAATGAACCGTAACCGTTTTGATACAACACAAAAACAAGGGCACTAAAAATGAACCTTTGTTTGTAATAGAAATAGTCCTGAATTGACGTAAATTGACGTACTGCCTCTATCAACCAAAATTCGATTTACCAATCAGTTAATTCATTCAGATCTGAATCACAATGTTGAACTCCAACATTCATGTCAAAAAACATTTTCGCAAACAAACATCGTAGCAACAGCTTATCGAAACTGAAGTTAGGATGTTTAGGTTACCCAACAACTACTTATCTTATATTATTTTTCAGACCATAGATTTTGTAAACTCACATCGTTGGTTATCTCAGTTAGTGTCGGAGTTCAGAGTGTGTGGCTAGCAGTCCGTCATTTATGAACCTAACTCTTTCCTGAACAATCCCCTGTTTTCCCGTCCCTGTGAATTTATACTTGAGAAACATTGTGGGAAAAGATGAAATTGCTTGTAACAAGCAATTTCTTCTTTTCCAACAATATTTTCTAACCTGTAGGTTCGTTACTATTGAAATTGCACCCGCTTTTGATTGTTGTCTGTAACTTCTTTCAAATTGGACTGGTCTAAAATTTTGAAAAACGGGAAAGGTTAAAAGCCATACCCTTTAATTTTCAAGGTCGATTCACGTGGTATTAAATGATGTGTAAAGTGTGGCGTAAAAAAATATGCGAAAAAAAACACAACCCCCCCCCCCCAAAAAACCGCGTGTGACCTTAAACTTTGAATAAATAACTTACAGGTCAAAGAAAAGTAGTTCCTGTTGTATATGGTCTTCAAATATAAGTAACGGTGATCCCCTATTTGTAACGGAAGCCAAAGTAAGCCTTACAACCCCCTTTGCAAGCCATTAAACCTTATTCAATATTGTCTGAGACGATTCCAAATGATGTATCGCTGGTCACGCCTACTTATTCCGATGTCCACACCAACTGACCTCAACAAAATATTTGTCTTCGATATTAAACAGCCTTATTTTGAAAAAAAATATATAGTCTGTGTCATGTAACAAAAAAGTAAAATGGTTGATTGGTGACCCTTAAAGGCGTAACTACAGCTTTAATAATGTTGGAGTTCGAAGTTTACTACCGTTCTAAATGAATACTTTGATTGGTCGGTTAACTCTTTGATTGAAAATCGCAATTAGTCAATCATCGGTGTACTGTACGACAGGTGAGCTGAAAAATTAAACGGGACAAGAGTAATGAGCGTGACGGAATCAAGTCTAGTAAATTAAATGGACGTTTTGTTTTCTAATGAGAGACAGTCCTAACAGGACCTACTCATATGACAGTTTAATTGATTTCTACATGTGAGGTTTCGACACAAAATAAAAGTATTTCTTCACAATCGACAGTTTTATAAAAAGCTCGTGGACGAAGATGAAGAAGAGTGTCATCTAGGCTGGTGCCGCCGTCGGCTTAAACAAAGTCGGCTCTGTTAAAGTCGACGGCTCTACCAGTCTAGAGTGTCATCGTCACAAAATACGCCGCCACATAGCTACAACAGAATGGATCACGAGAATTTATTTGAGATTTTAAACGAGCCGTTTTTTACGTACAATCCGTGATTTTTACGTTCCTGTCATATTATACTTGAGAAAACAATGTGGAAAAAGAAGAAACTGCCTGTAACACGCTCGTTCAATTATACTGAATTGCCAAAAACTCGCCTTTTCCGCAAAAAAGTTGAATTTCACAAACCCATTCAAAGTGAACCAAGTTTATTAGTCATGAGTATTCTATCAAGGAGAGGACCGTTGACCTTTCACCGCTCACCTAAAATTTCTACATGAGAGTATGAATTAACAAAGATTCGAAGAGGGACAAAGGGCTCTTTTCGACCGCATTGGAATTGTTTAAGACAAACTTAGAACGCATCTACCTCATAATGCTAAAGGCCTGTAAGAAATATCCTAGGAAATATACGCCTTGTACCGACGATAGCCGGGAATAAAATGAATAAACGAGCTTTGCCAGGTTTGTAAGAAAGAAAGTATGACAACAGTTGATAAAGCTAGTATTTTAGATACATGTGTTGTTCGCCAAACAAAAAAAGACCTCTTGAATGGTGCGAAAAGTATCGATCCTGAGTAGACTAGGCAGACTGACAAGAACCGATTTTTTTCTCTTGAAAATTTTCAGAATTTAGAAAAGTCATTCAACCATACAATATAATGTATTTACGAAATACGATGTCTATTTCATCTTTGCTGGGTCCTAGCTCGATGCCGTATATTTGTTAAACCTATACCCACATGAGATAATTTTAGACTGATCCAAATTGAAAGAAAATGCAGACGCCAATTTCAGGTTGATGAATTTCTGAAATATTTTGTCTCTTGTAGCAGAAAACATTGTGGACATCGAAGAAATTGCTTGATTCAAGACTGTCCACAATATTTTCCAAACTCTTTTTCTTGAGGGGCGTAAAAAGGAGGGATTGTGTGTGAATGGGTTAACAGAGTTCTCGAGGAGGTCCCTTTTTAAATGATTGGGTCAAACATGTATAACCCACATGTACACTATAAAATATTCCATTTATATAGGAATGTAAACAAACACATCAACTATAAATATTTATAATCACACTTTTCTTATTCACGTTTCACAGCCGCGACGTTTACATTTCACCGGGTATATTAAATATGATTATTTATTCATTTTATTTGAAGTAAATATTACATATTCAAGTCATTATTCCGCTATTTGGTTATGGTTCAATGTTGGACGGTTTGGTAGGACATTTTGAATCAAATACAGTTACACTTGTATTACACGACCACTCAATGGACGACGAAAATGTCGTGTAGGACAATGGTCGCTTAATACATTTTTAGACATATATTAGGGATCGGTTTGACTGCATACATAGATTTTTTAGGATTCTCACTTAATCATATTGTGGTGAAACTCATTAGAATCGTCTTATTGGTACGATTCTAATGATCTCAACCCAGATAAGATTTAGTTTTGATTATTTTGATAGCAAAAACGTCAATTTATGAAGACCATCTGTTTTAGGATTGTGAATTTGATACTGGTCGCTTGATGAAAGTGGCAGCTTAAAAGAGGCGATCGCTAGAGCAAGATTATCTGTGTACCACCGTTCTTTACAAACACGGGCTTCAGATGTACATGTAACGGCCAAAACCTTTTAAAGTATTAAAATTCATGCCGCCCCTTTTACCCTCCGATGGCTGTTCAAGTTTCGAAAAAATGTTAAAGCATTCAAGTTCGCCAGAATTTGTAGACGATGATATAGAGAAAGCATACAAAAATGGAAGAAAACACTGGGGTAAAAGAAGAAACGATTGTAATTTGCAAAAAGAATTCCTTCCTTTTCATGTAATATTTTCATTTATTGTGCCCGTTAAAAGTCGTCTTTATCATACACTCTAAAATATTTTTAAATGGGGTTAACAGCCACTTCTAACAGTATTTCAGTCATATGGCGGCGGCTGGAGCACCTAACAATGGATTCCTGGTATTTTTCACACCAGTACTACCACTTCATTCTTTCTGAGCATTCAGCTGCTTATCCCACTTAGTTTTACGATTACCCACCCATTGGTGGGAGACAAATGTCGGAAAGGATATTCGCCTCGGCCGGGGATCGAACCTTGAACCTTAGGAGTCCTACGCGCTATGATAGCGCTATGTCCGCGACTCCTTTCTGAGGAGAAGATTTTCAAAGAAAAGGTTAAGGGGCGGACGGACACATGACGGACACAACGCATTGATAATAGCTCGCTGGATTCAAGCCAGTGGGGCTAAAATTCATGTCAATATGTCCAGCAATGGAGGAGGAGTTGCGTTCACAAAAATTTTTGCAATATGGGCCCCTTTTCTGTGACGCAGCTTCAAGTGGCAAAACCCTAAAATGTGCGCAAAGTCAGGTGACTAGGAGCATTTTGTAAAAAATCCATTCAAATTAGTCCTTAAATGTAGCTGGAGGTATTTTAACTAGATGTGGACGTACGGACGGACGGGTCGCCAGTCAGACGGACGGATCGCCAGTCAGACGGACGTCAGGACAGAGAAGATAGTATAAGTCGTTTGTAATGATAGTATCAGTATCCATGCTGTGCCAGAGGAACGCAATCGACGAATTGATGCTGTCAATCAAAGAATCAATGAACCAATCAAATCAAATCATTCATTCGGACGAGAAACTAGTTTAAACTTCAATAATGGCCGCATTTATGTGAAGCATTTTTGATGGTTTGGCGACTTATATAAGCTGTAGTAACGATTCTTAGGTCGACAACCAACAATTTAACTTATTTATTGGACTATGCTTTCCATAAATTTTGTAAAATATCGAGTCAGTACTCGGGACATTAACTGGTCAACACTATTGACATCTGGCTCAAAGTATCCGAATACGAAATACATTTTTGTGAAATGTCACAGTAACAGTTAAACACAATTGTAGAATGTTATTTAACCCTTTCCCAAACAACAAAATTTTAGACTTCACCAATTTCCAAGATGCGACAGACGACAACGCAAAGCGCATTTAAATTGAAAAATAACCACTTTAAAAGGGTGGAAAACATTGTAGGGAAAGAAGAAATTGCTTGTAACAAGCAATTTCTTCTTTACCTGCAATGTTTTCCCCAATAAAAAACCTATGAGTCGTGAAAACAAGTGATTGTACAGGTAAGGGTTAATGAAGAATAAACCCCAAGACTTTAGCTTGCTGACAGTTAAAGTCGTAGACGTTTATCAATAGCAAGCAGATTTAGAATAGAATACTCTCAATAGGCCCAGACTTAGAACAAAACATGATTTTTTAGCATATGAGAGAGCTATGGCACCTTACATTGAATGCTGGTGGCTGTCAATCGAAAACTGATGACCAGTCAAATCAAACATTTAGACTAAAAGATCATTGGTAGACATTTATGTACGCATTTTAGTCGATTTAGCAACTTAAACGTCATAATCACAGTTTTTTCTAGAAGAGTTTTATACAAGAGCACCATGATGGTCCTAAATCGCTCACCTGAGGCATCTGCAAATTACAGTACATTTATGTATAAAAAAATAATCGCTTAACAAACTACCCCACCTTTTGACGCCCCCCAAGACAAGAGCTGGTCACAGTCACGTGACAAATGCCCCCAAAGGACAGGGTCAAGCATGTGGCACTTTGATTTGTTTTGTAAACACAACCACATGCATTTGTGATCTATACGTCTGGGTTTTTAATACATGAAATTTTAATACACATAATAATTTCTATAGATACTGAATGAAATCGAGAAATGCATTATGGACGGATTTTTCTGAGGTCAAGGTCACTGGGTCAAAATCATGTAAAGCATCTGTCCAAATACGGAAGCCTTCCTTTGAAGAAAAAGAGAGTAAATACAATTTAACCATTCCGAATGCAATTTAACCATTCTCGACGCCCCTTTGACCCCAGATTGTGACCTTGATCTTTGAGATAGGTGTTTTTCGTGATACATCGTCATATAGCAGTGAATATTTGTGCAAAGTTATATTGAAATCCACTATTGCGTGTAGAAGTTACAGAGCGGACACGAAAGCGGGACGGACGGACTGACTAACGGACGGACAGTTCGATTACTATATGCCTCCCTTTGGGGGCATAAAAAATAGGTTAAAAAACATTGAGAAAGGGAGAACTTACTAGTTACAAGCAATATCTCCATTCCGCACAATGTTTTCTAACCTAAAAACTCCTTTTATTAGAATTTTCATCAAACTTTAATTACCATCTGCAACTTCTTTTAAAATGGACCAGTGTTAAGAAGAGAAGAATTTGATATTGCTCTACTTGACAATTTTACAGAATTGGAGGCCTCTGGGTTGGGCTTTTTTGACCCAAAGGGCATAATTTTAGCAACCTTGGTAGAGAATAATCTGGATGTACTATAAAACTAAAAATGAATGCATAATAACTTATACATGTACATTGGAAGAGGGAGATATTTGAACATGCTTTGGACCTCTGAGGCAGAGCCATGTTTATCCCAGGGCTGTGATTTTAGCTCACATTGTAGAGAACCATCTGGTTATGCTATGTACCAAACATGAATGCCTAGACTTCATAGTTTGGGAGAAGACTGTTTAGCATTTTTACGAACTTGGTAATGAACACCCAGAAAAGGGACGTTTTTTACCCTACAGAAAAAAATAATCACAATTGATAGATAACAGCCAGTTTATGCTACATTCCAAATATAAATTACCTCTGCCTTAAAGTGATATTTTTTTTCAACATACTCAAAGTTTGCTCTTTTCCCTATTTTGGTCACCTATTGCAGGACTGTTTTTGACCCTAGGAGCATAATTTTACGTGATATAGTACAAAACCATCTAAGAATGGTACATGCGAATAATGAATGTCCTAGTCCGTATAGTTTACGAGGAGTATTCTTTTAAACTTGCTCCAATTAAGCATTTTCAAATCTTCTGACCTTAGGTGCCGGGCCATTTTTGACCCCAGGGATTAAATTTTTGAAAACTTGGCAGAGAACCATGTGATTAAGCTACATATGAAAATGCCTTTGGTCGTGTAGTTTCTGAGAAAAAAATCAAAGATTTACTGAAATTTCCTACTTTCATATGCCGTGGAAACCAGAGTTTTTTAATGGAATAAAATTCTTGTAACAACTTCTGTAGAGCTTCACACAAAGAACATCCCTGCAACATTTCAGATTGATTGGCCAACTGGTTTTGGAGAAGATTTTTAAAGAAATCGTGGGCAGACAAACAATGACAAAATGCTCAGGTGAGCTTAAATCTAGCAATGTTTATTTGTGATTTTACACAAATTTTCGATGTCACTTGACTGTCAAGTGGTTATCTTTAGTATAAATAGCTACTTTTTTCGACTGAAGATTAGATGTTTCTTATATCTAAAACAGTTGTGACAGTATTTTGACTAAATAAAACACAATTTTTACTTTTTATAAGACTCTAAATATTTGAAAAATATGCTAAATGAATAACTACATTCTCGAGAAGAAGATTTTCAAAGATTTCCTTCTTTACTCCTTTATAAAATCAGTTATTGTACAGCAAACGGCTAATTTTCAGAGGACTATTATTCTTTGAAAAAAATTGGTAGAGGGTCAGTTGGTATCAATACATTCCAAGTATCAAACCTTTAGGCCTTAAGGTTTGAGAGAAGAAGATTTCAAAGATTTCCTTCTTTATTCCTTTGTAATTCAGGGATTGCACAGAAATGAACAAGATTTAGGGATTATGTTAATTTCTTGAAATATTTTGGTAGAGGGTCTATATGTGATGTCATATACATGAACCAAGTATCAAATTCAAGGCCTTGTGGTTTTTGAAGAGATTTTTATGGGTTTTTTTTTCACATGATTGCCATGGAAACCAAAGTTCTTCGTGGATTATAATTCTTTGAAGTATTTTGACAGAGCATAATCTTAGGATCATTTCTCTGAAGTTGGGTTGAAATTCAATGGCTAATAGGAGGAGAATTTTTTGAAATTGTGAAAAGCCCAGGTAAGCTAAAAAGCATTTTATTCAACAAGACAAAGCTTAACTCTTTCCACCACAGTCTCTCATTTTTACACCCATCAAGATGATAGCCTTGGAAAATGTTTGAAAATAAGAAATAAGTTTATTTTATCACGATGTTTTTGACCCTCAAAGTCGAATACTTCAAAATTTTCTATACTTGAATTTGTCATCTGCAACTTCTTTCAAATTGCCATGTGGTCATGGGTTAATAAAACAAATTAGAATTTTTTTTTTCAACATTATATTTGAGGTCTATTTTCCCACTGCACCTGATTTTTTGCAGGTCCACTAACTATTACCAGACAACTAAATTTTAGACTGGTCTCAAGTCAAAGAAGATGCAGATGATAATTTCAAGTAACTGAAATTTCAAAACACTTCATCTTTAGACTTTAGGGATAGAGAACATGGTTGATAAGGAAGCAATTTCTCCATTTTCAATCATGTTTTCCACAGCCTTTTTAGAGGTGCAACAAGATAGGAATGGGTCAAGTTGATTTCAAATTTGCCTTATTCAGGAGATTGTTGTCTACACTGTTCAACAACACAACATCTTAGTTGATTTACAGTAGTGACAAACTTTAAGAAAGAACACATTATCTTTGTATGACTATAAACAGTTTATCAATAGTTGGTCAAATTTCCCGTCAGGATGCGTCTGGTGGATCATCACATTTCTTTTTTCGACGTCCTCTTTGTGGCAGCTTGGCGTTCGGATCAAAAGGAGTGTTCTCGTACATATGAGTGTCTTTGCTGATTCTCAATTCTGAAGGGAAAATTCCATGAAAACTTAAACCATTTTTTTCCACATAACTTTTAATGTTCTCATGGTAAAAAAACCCAAACTTTATAATTTCATTAATTCAATAAGTGTTCCATTCTTTTTCTTTACTCTGTTTAACTTTCAAATAAAAAATGGAAAATTGATTTCTGAAGATAAGTCTTTTGTTTTTATTTTGTATCGTAAAAGAAGACAAGTCTTTGGTATTTATATTTTATCATAAATTCCCTATTTTATCCTTCAATAATGCTAGTATTAAAAAGCTTACTAACTACACTGTACTAATAATAATCAGGAAAACACTCTGCAATAGATAGTTTCTTATCCCATTATCACATTACAATTTTTTATGACCCTACTGAATTATATTTAAGAAACATTGTGAAAAAAGGAAAAACAACTTTGCTCACAATGTCTTTTACCCTAAACAACACTCCAATTACTATTGTCTGCAAATTTCCTGAATTTGGGCTAGTCCAAAATTTTGCTGTCTTGTAAAAGGTTAATTGTTTCACCAAAAAAGAAATATTGGTTTATGTTTGTCCAACAGGTTTTTTTCCCCTTAGATGTTAGTACGAATAGTAACAATTTTCATGTTTTCAGTTAATTTCATATAAAACGAACATTGACCCAACTCTTTGTTTCAACTGGTTTAGAATTTCGTTTTCTAGAGTGGGTTTACCTATTCCCACACAACAGAATTTAAGACAGGTCCAAATTGAAAGAAGTTGCAGATCAAATTTAAAGATGCAACTGAATTAAAATATGTCATATGTGGAAGGAAAGATTGTTAGAAAATGTGAAATTTCTCCTTTTATCACATTGTTTGCCAAAGCTGTGTTTCTTCAGTGCGTAAAAATGAGGGATGAAATATTAATGGGTTAATGAGAAATATGAACTCACTAAAATTGCCTGTTGTCTCGTCTAACCTTGCCTGCATGACATTTTTCCGCAATGTTTCTTCAGCCTCGACTGCTACACCTATTAACTGATCAGAAAAAAATATTAATTAGTCTGATTCTAATATTTCTTAACCCAATACCAGAGTAGAAAAAAGTAAGACTAGTAAAAAGTGATGGAATTTGCGAATGACAACCTCAATTGTTGAAATTTTAAAAATCTTAATGTTTTTAGGTAGAAAATAATGTAGAAAAGGCGGAAGTTGCTTGCAACAAGCTATTTCTTCTTTTTTCACATTGTTTTACAGAACTTTTTTCTTGAGGGGGTGTAAAAAGCTGGTACTATTTAGTAATCAGTTAAAGAAGTCAAAAGGCTTACAAATAATGACAGAGAATTAAAACAAAACTTTCATTTATTCTAGCAGAATATAACTGGAACTTGTCCTTCAAGCAGAGCTTATGTTTCACTCATAAAAAAGGGTCATAACCCTCGTATATCTAAAAATATCCAATTTGAACCCTTTGGAATGAAATTTCTAAGGGTCAATACAGGGTGTTTTGATGCCTCAAATTTTAAGTGATGCATCCTATATACTATTGAATTAATTAATTGTTTAGTTTATATCTTTAAAAGAGATTTATCAAAGTATATAAACATATACAAGAAAAGATCTTATGGCACTTAACCCATTCTCACACATTCAAATTTTAGACCAGTCTAAATTAAAAGAAGTTGCAGACGACAATCTTATGTTGATGAAATCTTTAAAATCTTTGTCTTTTGGGGTAAAAACATTTGTGAATAATGAAGAAATTGCTTGTAACAAGCAATTTCTTCATTTTTCACTGTTTTCAAAAGCTTTCATATTGAGGGCATTTAAAAGCGTCATTGTGTTGGAAAGGGTTAAAATATTGATTTTAAAGCATATTATCGATTTTGGGTTTTGTTGTGTTTTATCCCCTGTTTTACCCCAGTTTTGGACACCTATAGTTTTACAGACAAGGAGTCAATGACTCCATTCAAATTTTTAATATAAGGTCAAAATCTTCACTTTAATAATTCTTTCTCTAACCAACATAATCCTTTGATTTGATTGATTGATTGAATGGGGTTTAACACCACTTTTAACAGTATTTCAGTTATATTGTGGCAGCTGGAGCACCTAACAATGGATTCCTGGTATTTCTCACACCAGTACTACCACTACATCCTTTCCTAGCTGCTATCCCACTTAGGTTTATGATTATCCACCCATTTGTGATAGACAAATGTCGGAAAGAATATGTGTTGCAGCCAGGGGAGCAAACCCATGACTTCCTATAATTGAAGATTAGGAGTCTGACACGCTACCGTCTGTGCTAAGACGGCGGCTCCTCTGATTTGAAACTCCAGGATAAAATGACAGTTAAGTCAAATCATAACCATATTCAACTAGAGAATGAATTTTCAAGAGGTGTAGAATTTAAGCCCTACTCTTCCAACATCGGCTTTTCTACTTGCCGACAAGAACATTTTTCTGGGGGACAAGTAAATACCAGGGCAAATCTTGGAAGGGTACTGAATAGATAACTCACACATTGGAAAATCATGATAATATATACACTGAAGGGTAGAAACTATCGTGGTTAACCCTTTCCTGTATTGCAAATATTAGACCTGTCCAAACTGAAAGAGGTTGCAGACGTTAATAAGAATTGGATTATATTTTAAGGTAATCATCCTATAGGGTAGAAAATATTGAAAATGAAGAAATTGCTTGTAACGAGCATTTTTTTCTTTTTCCACAATGTTTTCTCAAGTATAAAATCACAGTAACGTAAAATTCGGGTTTGTACAGGATAGGGTTAAGGAAGAAAATGCTTGGTTCAATTTATCTCTTTATATTTTTTAGTACAAGTTCATTTCAAATTTTGACAATCAGAAAATCTGTATTTTCTCTGCACTAATATTTCTATTTCTTTAATGCTTTCAGGTGGACTATCGAGAAATAACGGTAGATAATCATTTGACAAACTCACCGCCTATCCAGTGAAATTATCAAAAAATTATGCCCTGCTTTCGTTCATTTCACCCTATCTGACGTTATCTAAGCAGAGCCAAATAAGTGACGTCATCATAAGCGTTGCATAGCAGTCACATGCAAAATGATGCGCTTTAAGAAAATTTGTCATATAATTTTAACATTTTGTCTAATTTTTGCATTAAAGAAATAGATCAATCGTTAGTTGTCGGAGTAAGATCGATTGATATTTCATGTCATGAACATCAAAAACAACATTTTCACTCGTGGCTTTGCCACTCGTTGAAAATAAAGCTTTTGGTGTTCACTCAATGAAATATAAATTGATTTTACACTGAAGCAAACAATTATCCTCTATCTATTTACTGTTAATAAACTTTGACAATTTTTACAACAAGACCCTTTCAGAGCGATGAAATAAACTTTATTAAAGCCCATAGACCCTCCAGCTGAATGTAAACCATGTTCTAGAAATAAAGACTACAAAATTAGTAAAAATCTGGATTCTGGATTAAATGATAAGCCATCTTATTCCCATTTTCCTGATCAAGGAAGTAAAACTGTCAGCAGCAAAATTACCAACCCACTGACAGGGAAGTAATTGACTCCAGTAGCACAGAAACAATTCTACAAGATGAAAAAAATCAACAATCCAACACAAAATTATACATTTATTGATCACAATTTTAAATCACAATGAACATTAATTATTGTGATAATATGATTCTAACACTTTATGTGCATATATAATCAGGCTCTTAAAAGTTTACATGTGTACATCTAATAACAATCATTATAACATTATGTGACAGAAGAAACTGTTTTTAAGTAGATAAAACCCATTCCCACACAATGACACTTTTTGACGCCCCCCTCAAGAAAAACAATAGGGAAAACGTTAGGGAAAACATTGTGCAAAATGAAAAAATTCCTAGTTCCTCGTTATAAGCAATTCCTCCATTTTCCGCAATGTCTTCTACCAAAACAGTTGAAAAAATCTAAAATTTTGAAAACTTTAAATTGTCAGCTGCAACTCCTTTTAATTTGGACCAGTCTAAATTTTTTCAATTTGATAATAGGCTAACATATTATTGTACTAGTTGAAAAATTAAGTTCTGATGAAGACCAGTTATTGATCGAAGCTGGTTAATTGAATATAGTTAAACTACTGATAGTTTTTGTGTTAGTTCTACTACATACTTCCGTACTAGTACAGGTTGCTAGCCTTGGAGTGCAATGCTATTTTTAGTAACAAGCAATTTCACCAATGTCTACAATATTTTCCAAAGCTTTTTTTCTTGGTTGCGTCAAAAAGTGTCTTGTGTGAAAATGGGTTGAGAAAAGAAAATATTCTTACTTCATGAATTTTCTCTGGTTCTTGAACATCAATATGTTTCCTGAATTCTTCATTTATCTTGGTTCTGACAACTAAAATATGAATGAGGTACAAATTCAGTTATCAAGTTTTCTTTAACATTTTTCAAACAACTGATCAATCATAGTTGTCAATCACAGAATCAAACAACCAATCAAATCATACATTTAGACAGGAAGTGAACATTTGCCGACATTTATGTGAAGCAATTTTGCTGGTTTGTATTTGCAATGTCTAGATTTACAACAAACCGTTTTACTGTTTTTATAACAAGGTATTGACCCTAAAATTTGCAAAATAACACCATTTAACATCAAAGTGAAACTTCCTGTCAGAGTCAGTAGGTGTAGCCACCAGAGTTGGGGAGGGCAGCAATCTATCAATTTTCCAGATTTCTCTGTGGTTTATTGTAATTAATGGCTGGCCACTCCTACTGACCTACAACAATGCAGATGGACTAGATCTAAAACAACCCTGGTATGCATAATTCAAAACAAAAACCAAATCATTGGTTTTCAACCTTAACATCATAACTGCAGCTTATACAAGCTGTAGTTTCATTTTTTAGGTCATCAAATAATCAAAAAGCTTGACTAATTGTAATTGTGTAAGTTCAATTTTCACTTCCGGTCTAAATAAAGGATTTGACAGGTCAATGGATTACCTACTGAATGTAGTTGGATTTCTACCTAAATACAGAAATGATAATATCCCTAAATGTTCAATCCTATACTTCCATTGGATTATTGTTTCGGCTTAACCCATTACCACTCAAAGATGCTTTCTGAAGCCCTGAAGAAATAAAATGATGGAAAACTTTGTGGGAAAAAGTAGAAATTATTTGTAATAAGCAAATTTGTCTTTTCAAATAATGGTTTCCACCATCTTCTACATTTGGCACTTATTTTCAAATTTCAAAATATTGTCTTCAACTTCTTTCACCTTGGACCAGTCTCTGGAAATGGGTAAAATAAGTATTACTTCAGCATGACATCCTCAAAAGAGTAGCAAATGTTTCATAATCTCTGATCTTGTTGAAATGTTGGTTTATAAGAGATTGAACAATTCCACCTGATGTATGACAATTGACCAATTGCGGTTGTTGGTCAAAGAATCTATTGACCAATCAAATCATTCATTTAGACAGGAAATGACTTTTGAACTCCAATATTGGCAGACACATACATGAAGCATTTTTGTTGGTATAGAGACTTACATGTCATAACTACACCTTATTTAACCCTTGTTATGATGATACCCGAATATTCCTGTCTTGGCAGGAGGTAAAGACAAAGATCAGCCTGCACATAAGTGCAGCCTGATCTTTGTCTACACCACATGGATCTTTGTCTACAAAACCTCCTTGCTCCTTTGAAGCCAGAATTGTTAAGAAAACCAGTTTTCAAAAGAAATATTGATCTGTAACTAGTGCCCCCCCGAGATTTCAGTGCTTTGATTTCTAGTGCAATTCTAAAGCAGATTTTATTCAGCATGACAAAGATTAAGCTGTAATTACCAACAATTTTACTTTTTTGTTACATGCCCACTGGCTATAAATTTGGCAAAAAAATGCAGTTAAATAAAGAAGTGGAATTTCCAGTAGGAACCCAGTTGGCGTTGCCAACTTCCTTAACCCATTATCAAAGGGCAAAATTTTAGACTGGTCCTAATTCAAAGGAGTTGCAGACGACAATTTAAAGTTGGTGAAATTTTAGATTTTTTCAACTTTCTAGGAAGAAAACATTGTGTAAAATGAAGAAATTGCTTGTTACAAGCAATTACTTCATTTTACACAATGTTTTGCCAATTGTTTTCCTTGAGAGGCACCCAAAAACATCACTGTGTGGGAGTGGATTAAGGAGTCATTGGATGATATCTTAACCCATTCCCACACAGTGATGCTTTTAAACGCCTTTCAATGTAAATTCTTTGGGAAACATTGTGGAAAATGAAGAAATTGCTTGTTACAAGCAATTTCTTCATTATCCACATTGTTTTCTGAACCACAAAAAAAAGATTTCTAAAATTTCATCTACTTAAAATTGTCGTCTGCAACTTCTTTGAATTAGGACCGGTCTAAAATTTTCTTGTGTGGGAATGGGTTAATTGAATAGCAAGTATGATTCATACCTGCCAGTGATCTGATATCCCCTTCAAACACATGCTGACTTGTTCTGTGTATCTGTTTGAACAGTGACAAGACCTGTGCAGAAAAATTTGAAAGATAATGGGTTATTTCTTTCAAAATATCAAAAGCCAAAAAAACAAGAGGACCATGATGGTCCTAGATTGCTCACCTGAATTGTCTGCTGTTAAACAAAATGCAACTAGAGACAAATAACTATAACCAGTTTCATGAAGATTGAGCCAAAAATGTGATTTCTATATTTTAAACAAAGAAATTGTCATTATGGCCCATTTTCCTGTGTTTTCCTTTAGAACCTTCAAGTAATCTGTAACGTTTATCTTTATGACCTAATAATTATCCTGACCAAGTTCTATGACGATTGAGCAAAAACAAATGGCCTCTAGAGTGTTATCAAATAAATTGTCATTAAGTACCCCTTTTTCCTGTGTTTTCAAAAAGAACCTTAGGGTTCATCCTTTTGACCTAACAATAATTCTGGCCAATTTTCATGAAGACGGAGCCTAAATTGTGGCCTCAAGAAAGTAAACAAAGAAATTGTAATTAAGGCCCCTTTTCCTGTGTTTTCCAATAGAATCCTCCCATTATCAATAGGGTTTATCCTCATGACCAAACAATTATTCTGACCAAGTTTAATGAAGATTAAGCCAAAAATGTGGCCACTAGAGTATAAACAAAGAAATTGTCATAAAGGCCCCTTTTCCTGTGTTATTGGTAAGATCTTTCCAATGAACAATAGGGTTCATCTTTAAGGTTCATACTCTTTCTGGTAAAGTTTCATGAAGATTAAGCCAAAATTGTGGCCTCTAGAGTGTAAACAAAGAAATTGTCATTAAGGCCCCTTTTCCTGTGCTTTCAAATAGAACCCTCCCATAATCAATAGGGCTCATCCTCATGACCTAACAATTATTCTGACCAAGTTTCATGAAGATTGGGTAAAAGCTGTGGCCTCTAGAGTGTTAATACTTTAATTTTTGACACCATACGCCACACGACAGAATTCAACAAACACCAAAGCTCACCATGAGCACTTTGTGCTCAGGTGAGCTAAAAAGCTTTGCTCTTTATAGCTCTAAGTGGGAAAACTTTGGAAAACATTGCTGGAAAATAACAATCAAGGTTTCTTTTCAGACATGAATCAAGGATGTGGATTTTGAATGTCAGACTTATCCTACATGTGCTTTTCTACTTGAGGACACGACACATTTTCCAAGCCAGTTTTCCAGTCACTAGTAAATACCAGATATAATCTTTGATTGGTAGAAATTTAATCTCAAAGACAACTTTCTATAAATTGGAGAATCGTTGTAATGTTTGTATTTGGTAGAAAACCTAATGAAGTTGATAAAGAAAATGCTGGGTTCCAGCATTTTTTGAACCCATAACCACTCAATGACTCTATCTGACACCCTGAAAAAATACAATCATGGAAAACCTTTTGGAAAAAGGAGAAATTGCTTGCATCAAGCAATTTCTCTTTTTCTCACAATGTTTTCTTCCATAAGGGTTTTACAGGACGCAGATTTCTGAGTTTAAATACACATAAATATCTGTTTGGACCCTTGTTTACAACATTGCATCCCATTAACCCCCATTTTTCAAAGACTTGCTAAAACCTGCTATAAAAAGTTATATTCTATATAAGTTATTGTAGCAGAAGGATAAGATTGTTGAGTGTTATCAAATTAACCCTTGTCATGCTGCATAAATCATTTTACTGAATTGCTTCAAAATCAAAGGGCTGAAAGCTTTGATAAGAGTTGTTGTTCAAAAATCAATATTTCTTTTGGAAATTGGTTTCATTATTAACTCTGGCAGGAAAAAGTACAAGCAGTAGATGTGGACCAAGATCAGACTGCACTTATGTGTTGGTCTTGGTCTATACCTCCTGCCCAAACCGAAATATTCCAGGTTCAGCATGACAAGGGTTAATCTAGATGGCCATACATACCAAAAGGATTGTCTAATGATTCTAAGCATACATTAATAAAAAAGGTAGGAAAATGATAAGGGGCAGGTTGGTATGTCCCCAATTTTCTTAAAGCTCGGTTAAAGCCTGTTCCCTATATGGCACTTATTTTCAAATTTTAGAGCAATTTGAAATGCTGACTGCAACTTCTTTCAATTTTGACAATTCTAGAATTTCGTTGTTTGGTAATGTGTTAAGCCAAAACATTAATAGAAGTACATATATTTAGCAATATTATCATTTCATAAGCTTGCTTTAGTATTTAAGCAGAAATCAAACTACATTCACACTAATAGAGTAGCTGTATAAATTTTTCCAACTTAGATTTCAAGTTTTTGTTTTGTGTACCTGACATTGAATTAAAATGCAAATTAATGTTGTTTTATGTCTAGATAGTCAAAACTGCCTTGTCTGAGGTCAGTGGGTGTGTCCAGCCATTGTAATAACATTCTGAGAAATCAGGATAATTGACAGATTTGCTGGACACCCCACTGACTCTGCTGACCATGCCTTTTTACTCCAACAGGAAGTTGGAACTCAATATTAAACAGTGTTATTTTGAAATTTTTATGCCCAATAACTTGTAATTAAACAAGATGTGTTTGTGAAACACAATGCCCCTGAATTCTTGAGAAACGGGTGATTTTTATTGTTTTTTTCTTTGTTTTAGGGAAAAAGGGTTAAAATTTTGACCTTGACCTTGATGAAATGACCTTCCCCAGTTGTGCCTTGTTGAGATCTATCTACATACCAAATATTAGCATTGTAACTTAATTAGGGATGAAGTTATAGGAACTTGAAAATGTTTAGTTGGCAGGTTAAGTTTTTGAGTAACGTTTTAGGGAAGAGGGTTGAAATTTTGACCTTGATGAAATGACCTTCCCCAGTTGCGCCTTGTTGAGACCTATCTACATACCAAATATTACCATTGTAACTTAATCAGGGTTGAAGTTATAGGAAAATGTTTAGTTGACAGGTTAAGTTTTGCAGACAGACAGAGACAGACGGACACCAGTAAAAAAATTCGCCCCTGATCTATCGATGCGGGGGCATAAAAAAGTAAAATGATTTATAAGCAACCTAAACTTCTTAACTTCAATAAAGTGTAGTTACAATGTTCGCTTAACGGGAATCTTTTCTCAAAATCTATATATCTTTACTTCTTGGCAGAAAAAATTATTTTAACTCTGGCCTAGTAGAAACTCGTGTCTAGTCGGGGGACAATTGGAGAAAATCTGTATTTCCACATCACAGCGAAAATAGCACAATTTTACAGCAGTTGATGTCTATGACTTTTGTTGACTCAATCAATGATCAATGACATAAGAGAAGTTCCAAAAGTTATATTAACCAATCAAGACAAGAATAAGACCTGTATTAAGGAAGCAACTGTCTTAATCAAGTACGCCCCTTAGGTGTATGCTTTCTACAGTTTGGACTGTAATCTAAAGTGTGCAAACCTACAGGAAGGACGATATGAATATCAATGTGTCTTTTTTATGACTTTGTTAATCGTACGTTAACATTGTTTCTGTTAAGTTTTTACAATTTTTGGCTAAGTCTATTGGGTATGAACTTGATTTAGTAGTTTATATTAAAGGAAGTTGATTAAGATAAATGAATATGCGTATCAGACTGAGTTAAGCTCGATATCAGCTGTCACCTTCAACCGGGTTTCGGCCAGTGCCATTGTTTACTTCGACACCGCTTTTCATTCTCCGCCAAACGGTTTTGTTTACAAATTCTATGGAAACGGATGGAGTAAAATACTTTGGCTTTTAAAAATAGGTACTTTTAAAAAGAAAAAAATCAGATTATTCTAATGTAGATCACAAGTTTATAAATTATGGCGACCAGCCACTTTCTAATGTTGAAAAATCCGTATTCCTGGCGTAAACAGAACTTTCGACAACTTGCCTAGTTTACGGACTTACCAGTTTACGGATATTTTATCAGAGATGATTTAAGTATATTTATAAAATTGCATCAAAGACTATGAGAACATTTAAGATTGCAATACTAGATAAAGCAAAACATCTATGTTGAAAATTTCATAGACTTTTCCCTTTTTTGTTGAGCACATAATCATTCAATGTTGTCTTTTCTTTCACTTCACATTTCATTCTTTTATTGTATCGAACTATTTTTAATATGGATAAAAAATAATATCCTTTCGTACCATTTTTTAGTAAATGTAAATAAGTATAAGTATCATCAGTGCTGGGCTTGGTTTCTGATAGACATACCAATGTGACTACTGCCAGAAACACCTGAAAGGGGAGTTAGGCAGTATAGTCCAACTCCGCATTTTCGCGGACGTCACATTTTCGCGGTAGTCGGAAGATCTCGAACTTTTTTTTCTTAACACGCCCTCTGCCGGTTGTTTACTTATACAAATTATGTAAACAAAGTACACATCGTCTGTCAAACTTGAAGAAAACAACAGTGTATGGTATTTCGGTGAGAAATTTATAAAAAAAATATTTACCCATGCAAAATCAACAACCCCCCCCCCCTGAAAATAAGTTGAATTTAGCTATTTGTCTTTTTAATCTTAAAATAACTGATGTTACTCCCTTAAAAAAGAATTGTTACTTTAGAATTAATTGCTGTTTATTATTTGAAAGATAATTAGTGTTACTACACTGATTTATGCTACATACAGGCCACCATATTAAGACATTTCTAACATCCGCGAAAATATGACGTCACGATTTAAAATGGCGACCTTGACACTGTCAGCATGTCTAGGTAGTCTTGTCCAGCAGTTTAATAGCATATCATTAACCTTGTTGCCGATTGATTGATTAGAGAATAAGGTAATGTTGTATGATATCTTTTATTTTATTTGTCTTTTATTTCAAGTTGGTTCTTAGTTGATTAAGTTGTGCCGCGAATATACGACGAGCCAGGCTATATATAGATAGATAGGTATCATAATTGAAAAGATCAAAGGTACTAGGGGTTACTTGTAGTTATGTTTCATGTGACAAAATGCAACAACACCTAGTTAGATTGATTTTGACAAAATGAGATTTCAGTTGCAATATTCTTTGGTGTAAAATATATCCAGTCTTTGAAAGACCTGAAAAAAAAAAGCAATTTAATATCGATCTTAGTGTGTTCCAGAGAAATATTGATACGTAGACAAAATGTGTATACACTACTACTTTGAAATCAGCAATATGTTGGTAATCTCTTTCAATTTACGGATACCTAGTCCTAACCACTGATCTGTGACATGGCAGCTTGACTTGTGTAATTATCCACATTATTTTGAAAAAACATGTGTCAGGGACATAAACTGCAAGTAACTACAGCTTTAAGAAGTCACCAAACCAACGAAAATGCTTCACATTTCTGGTCTAAATGATTTGATTGACCACCACAATCTGTCAATTTATGTTCCCTCCATCAAATTTGTCTTTTGCAGGCTCGAGAGAAAAATGTGATCTAGGAATTTAATGAGGCTCAGAGATAAAAACAATGCCAATCACCAAGATCCCGATTGTGCATAAGTTTGGGATCATTTCCCACACTCAGAGGCTTGAACTGCAGGAGAGATTGTTGAAACAGTCCTACATACAGACGCTGAAAAGTCAGAAGGCTTTATCTCCAACAAGGTATAATACATGTACCATATAACTTTAACCCTTTCCTGGTTTTTGAAATTTTAGACTGGTCCAAATTGAAAGAGGATGCAGACGACAAATAAAATTGGATGCAATTCCAAATAAAACCATCCTATGTGGTAGAAAACATTGTGGGAAAAGGAGAAATTGCTTATCATAAGCAATTTCTCCTTATTCCACAAATCCCGGGTTTATCCAGGAAAGGGTTAATTCAACGAAATAACTGTTTTGAAATCTATTTCACTAACTCTTGTCATACTGTATCCGGAGTATTCCTGTTTTGGCAGGTGGTATCAACAAAGATCAGCCTGCACATATGTGCAGTCTGCTCTTAGTCTACACCACCTGCTTTTCTTTTTGAAGCCAGAGTTTTTCATTAGATAAATTTTCAAAATAAATATTCACCTACAATGACTGCTTCCGGTACTTTCAGTCATTTGATATATATATTCTGTAGAGGATTTTATTCAGCATGACAAGGGTTTAGATGTAATTTGTTTTATAGGAACCCCTTAGAAGTGAGTGAGGACTTTGTTCAGAAGTACAATGAAGCAAAAGATCTTACAGAGAGGGAAAACTTGGAACAGACTGGACAAAAGATGCTTGAGAGGGCAAAGGTATAACAGCATATACAAGTCATTCTACCCTAGAAGAATAATCTTGTAAATAGCTTTTAGGTATATAAAGGATTTTGAATGAGTAGTTGTGTTGTACTACTCATGTATTTAGTTATTATGTTCATATTTGGTTGAAGTACGTGTCAGACTCTCAATTATGTTATCCAAGGTTCGATGCCTGGTCAGAGCAAATATCCTGCCCGACATTTGTCCCCCACCAATAGGATGCTAATCGTAAACTTACGTGGGATGAGCAGCTGGAAGCTCAGAAAGGATTTAGTGGTGGTACTGGTGTGAGAAATATACCAGGAATACATGGTTAGCTGCTCTAACGCCTTTATGTGACTGAATAATGTATAAAGTAGCATTAAACCTCATTCAAATAAACAAATTGTTTGAATTAACTTTAGTTTGTGGGCATCTGCTCATGATAAGGACAAGGTCATCTAATGAGGTCTGTTATCTAAGTCAATTATCTGAAAAATTCTCTGCAATGAAGGCATGATTGTATGGAAAGCATGTTTTGTTTAGATTTGTTTTAGGTAATGATGATTTTATACTAAATTAAATCTTGATTAAATTCACTAATTACATAGAGAAGGGCTGGTGTTAAGGATGGTGGGGAAGGAAAGTTTGTCAATTTACCCATGGCCTGGACAGAACTAGCACAGCTTGCCCAGTGCAGAGGGAAGATACAGGAAGGTGAGTAGATTTGCAAAAGAATTGATATGGAAAAAACACTTGTTTTGCTGATTTAATTTTTGTTTAGAATTGCATTAAAATCAAAGGACGAAAAGCAGTGAAAGGCTCTGATTGTGAATCAATTTGTTAATTGCATACAACTCTGACTTTAAATGTTAAGCAGGTGGTGTGAACTAAGATAGAATTGAACATATGTGCAGGCTGATCTTATTCTATAGCTCCTAGAAAAGCAGAACAATTCTAGGCTCCGTATGACAAGAGTTAATAACTAAATTCAAAACTCAGGTCTGAACTGAAAATAGATACCAATCTGAATCATTGTAATGAAGCAGTTCATTTTTGTCCTGTACTCTTTTTTATGAAAATGTACATTTCTTTTGAACAAGAGATTAACTTTCTTTCACAATGTTAAGACCTATAAGCAAAAATAAACAAATTTCAAAGCTCTTAAATCAGCAGTGCCATGTAAAGCTTTCAAGGTTTTTAAGAGTCTCTTCATTTTTGCAAATTATACACTCATCTTCAGAAATATAATAATTGCAATTTATGATCTTAAGCACTAAGTAGAAACAGAAAAGCTATATTTTTTTCAAACAATTTCTCACATGCCATTATCATTTCCAGAGTGTTTGGATGTATTAATTGTCTCCCTTGACCAGTCTCCCTTGGAGAAATATCACATTCCTGCTCTGTTTTTCCTTGCTGAGACCATGCTGTACTGGTTGAGAACAGATGCCGTGCATCAACCCTATCTTAGAACTGGAGAAATAAAATTGCTAAAGGTAAATTCAACCAAACTTTATCTCTTAACATACCCTTAAAAAAAGCTGTATAAGCATAAGTGGGAATTTCTGTGTCAGGGATAAAGAACGTCATCAGAAACACAGAAATTGCAGACACAAACAATTTCTCTTCTTCTAAATATTTCGCAAAGCAAAAGCAAGTTTTCTGTTACATTTCCATTTCTTATGCATCATATGGTAGGATCTTTTCAAAAAATGATTATTTGGAAAAGGGTTACAATTAAATTATTCGTCTACAGTACCTTCTGAATCTCTGCTGTTCTGTTTTCAGATGGGACAACTTGTTTTCACCAGATTGTTTTATCACCACATGGCAGGTCAGCTGGCTGGACAGAAAGAGTTTAAGAATAGACTGTTCACATATCTTGATGGTAGGTAATGTTCATAACTATCCCAAAAGTACTCAAACCTCATTACCACATCATCCCAATTCTTAACAACATTTAATGGAAAAAGCTTTAACCCTTTCCTGTTCAATCCCTGTTTTTTATGTTCATGTGATTTTTATACTACAGAAAACATTGTGGAAATAGAAGTAATTGTTTGTAACAAGCAATTTCTTCTTTTCCTATAATATTTTCTACCACATAGGATGATATCATTTCAAATTGCATATTATTTTCATTGTTTTTCTGAAACCTCCTTCAATTTAGACCAGTCTAAAGTTTAACAAAATGGGAAAGGGTTAAATAAAAATGTCTGGTAATGAGTTGAATAAGAATAATAATTTGGACAGGTTAAGTAAACCCCAACTTTCAAACAAGGAAGCTGTTGAAATTTTGAATTCATCAAATAGTTTATATCAATTTATATATGTTTGATTGCCACAAAGCTTTTAGATTATAGAGTTGCTTTCTAACACTTACAATCCGGCTGTTTACACGTCTCTGACTTGGCTTAAACCCACGGCTACCCAGTTTCACAGCTGGAAGACTGGGACTGGCTATTAAGTGTCTTTCCTATGAAGGTGAATGTGAGGCTTTAAGTCAATATCCTATACCACTAGGCCTCTAACCCATTCCCACTCAGTGACGCTTTTAAATGCCCCAAGGGAAAAATCTTTGGAAAACATAGTGGAGAATGAAGAAATCGCTTGTAACAAGCAATTTCTTCATTTTCCTCAATGTTTTCTACCCAAAAAGATGAAAAAATGAAAATTCCATCAGCTTGAAATTGTCGTCTGCAGCTTCTTTCAATTTGGACCTTTCTGAAATTTGTTGTGTGGGAATGGGTTAAGGCAGTCATTTATCATTTAGATACCCCTTCAACCCCCCCCCCCCCCCTATAAAATTGCAGACAACAATTTCTAGTTAATTAAATGTTATTTCTTTTGTCATTTTGGATAGAAAACATTATGGATAACGAAGAAATTGTTTGCAACAGAAAATCTGACAAAGTTACATTTGATTTCATACATAAACTCATTACCAAAAGACAAAACTTTAGACTAGTCCAAATTTATCGAAGTTGCAGACAACAATTTTGATTGGAAATTTTAGAAATCTGCAAACATACCGTTTTTTGGGTAGACATCATTGTGGACATTGACGAAATTACTTGTAACAAACAATTTCTTCATTTTCCACAATGTTTTCCAAGGCTTTTTCATGAGGGGAGCTGCAATAATCAGACAATTACGACTTCATTACAACAGGTTTTCCTTGGTAACGGATCATAAGTTAGTTGATGACATCATCAAAACATTGTAGGTTTTCCTTGGTAACGGATCATAAGTAGTTGATGACATCATCAAAACATCGTAATTTTCGAATTTTGTGAAGTAGTGTCATTGAGGTAGGTTTCTCTTGATAGCATATCATTTTTTTTACAGGCTTACAAGAGTGTCAAGAGGCCTACAGCCCCTACCCTAATGCACTCCTATCTCTGAGGTTTATTATAACAGTCGGCAAGATAATCATGTCAGACACCCAGTTAGAGCCTGGAGAAATCAAGGAAGGGGATAATATTAGGAAGTCAGCCCTTAGTAGACCCAGTGCTGTAAGTATGTAGCAAACATAGAGGTGGCATATGAAATTCCAAATCTATTAATCCAATTCAAGACAACAACATTCTTTTACAAGTCTAAATTTGAGGAATTTACTGCCAATTTTTAATAGGGTATTTTAATTGAAAATTTTGGACATAAAAAGTATGAAACATTTTAAGAAAAGAACTTGTTGTTGATCATAACAAACTTTTTTTTTCTTACAATGTCTTCTATTATTGTTTTTATGGCAACATGCAGAAATGACGGATTTATGGTAATGGGTTAAAAGGGCCATCTATAAGAAGACAAAATTGGTATTCATGAACATAAAATTGATAGGAAAGAATAGGAAACTAGAGTAGTTCTGTGAGAAAATTTTGTAAAATGAATAGAAACATTTTTTTTAAATCATGCATGAAAATCTAATTACCACACTGCCCAATATTTTCATGCACCAAAGACACATGGCTGTGGAAATTATGAGAAAAAGAAAACATGTTTGTTACAAGAAATTTCTTCTTTTCCAACAGTATTTTTACCTCATCTGGCCCCAACCTTTTGAATTCAAACAAACTTTGTTTTGTTAACTGCAATTTACTTTCAATTAGGACCAGTATAAAATTCTCTAGTTTAGGAATGGGACGAATTTGGATCTAGTGAAAAGACAAATTCTAACTGCTGAATAATTTTTCTTGTCTTTTTGTGAAGAAATAAAGATTTCCATATTATGAAAAAGGAAAAAAAAGTGTACTAAGTTAATTTCATATTTTTTTGTATGATTAATTTTTCTACTCTGTCACATGTATTGAGATTTCATTTCTTTGATATTTATTTCAGCGAAGTAATGACACCTCAAAGATAACTGACGTTTCCAAGGAGATATCTAACAACAAACACACGACCCACAGCGTTGCCATCAGCAGCAGTGTCCATGACCTTAGTCCGACCTTGTGGCATTCCCTTGATGTGTGGAGGTGTACGAACCATCTAGGTGGAGGTCTGTCTGAGGCCCTGAAGGCTCTGGCCCATTGTGGTATGGGTCTAGTCAATGAAAGCTGGTAAGACACAGAAAGATGTTCGTTTTTTCATTTGGAGACAAGTTACCTGAGAAAGTTTGGGAAAGTAATCCTTGTTGAAAATATGATATTCAACTTTTTACCCCATTCCCACCCAATAACGCTGATAATTGCCTCAAGGAAAAGAACACTTCCAAAACAAGTGTTGAAAATGAAGAAATTGCTTGATACAAGCAATTTCTTCATTATCCAAAATGTTTTCTACCCAAAAGTGAAAAAATCCAAAATTTCATAAGTTTCAAATTGGCATCTCGATTCCTTTCAATATGGACAAGTTTAAAATTTTGCCATTTGGTCATGGGTTAAAGGAAATCATTTAAGAATGGTCAATTGACTAAGTGAAGTATTTTCGATGTGGAAAAAAATTTGAGCGTTTGCAAAATAAGAATTTCATAACACATTTTTTTTTATCTCTATTATGTTTTTTTTATATTTCATAATTGTGAATTTGCAAATTTTATTGCACAAAAAATGTATAAAATAAGAATTTCCCAAAAGTTTCTGTTTTTTTGTGGATATATTGACATGTAATATTAATCCTGGATAAACTACTGATGGTGTTGGCTACTACTGTTTAACCCTTTCCTTTTGTTTGAAATTTTAGACCGGTCCAAATAAAAAGAGGTTGCAGACGACAATGAAAATTCCATGCAATTTTAAATGAAACCATCCTATGTGGTAGAAAATATTGTGAGAAAAGTAGAAATTGCTTGTAACAAGCAATTTCTTCTTTATACACACAGTTTTCTCAAGTTTAAAATCACAACATAAAATTCCAGGTTTGAACAGGAACAGGTTTAGCGCCTGATATAGTGATAGGACACAAGCATTTGTATTTGATCATCCCAAGTTCAAAGCCAAAGTAGACAATGGGAATCAGTATTAACTCATTCCCACTTTTTTATGCACCTTTAGAACTAAGTGTTGGAAAAAAATTGCGAGAAATGAAGAAATCGCATGTGATAAGCAATTTATTCATTTCTCACTATGTTTTCTACTCAGAAAGACAAAGTTATGTATATATTAATCAACTTGAAAATATTGTCTGCAACTTTTTTCAGTTTGGACCAGTCTAAAATTTTGCTGTATGGTAAAGTGGTAAGCAAAAATTTTACTTGCTTATTTTTACCTCGGTGTACACTTGGGTAGATATGTGTGTTTTGAATAAATGTGTTTTGGCTCACAGTAGTTTAGTTTGTTTTCAGCTGTCCTGCATATGGATGATAGTTAACTTAACCACTACCAGATGACAAAATTTTGGACTGGTCCAAATTCATAGAAATTGCAGAATACAGTTTAAAGTTGATGGATTTTTTAATATTTTTTGGGGGTGGAAAACATTGTGGATAATGAGAAATTGTGTGCAACATGCATTTTTCATTTTCTACAATGTCTTCCAAAGCTTTTTTCTCAAGGGGCATAAAATAGCTTCTTTGTTTAACCCTTTCCTGTTCAATCCCTGGTTTTTACACCTCCCTGATTTTATAATTGAGAAAACATTGTAGGAAATGAAGAAATTGCTTGTAAGAAGCAAATTATTCTTTTCCACAATATTTTCTACCTACTAAATGGTTAATTTTCAAATTAAATCCACTTTAATTTTTTGTTTGCCAAACCTTTGAATTGGACAAGTTTGAAATTTCGAAAAACAGGAAAAGGTAAATAGAGAAATCAGCTAAGCAATCTAGGGCAATCTTGGCCCTCTTGTTTGAATATCATACCTGAGGATTCTTAAACTCCGAATTGACAAATCACTGGCCCCACCCACTTACTGAATTAGTTACGTCCACTTTAAGAAGCTATAGTTACAACATTTAGGTTGCCAAACTAACAAACAAGGTTAACAAAAATGACGTGGGAGTTCAAAACTGATTTCATTGGTCGACTGGCTATTTAAATGACAGCCGCGGTCAATTTGCATCGGAATGAACTAATATTGATTTCTTGATACCAAGCATTTATAGATGGTAAACTTTTTTGAGGTGTGTCTTGTGGGAGATTGAGTAATATTTCCTGTTTGTTGTAATTTCTTTCCCTAGGGTTGACAGCATGATTGCTCTCCAGATTCTAGCAGAGGCTGCTAAATCTAGTCTATCAGCCATGAGGACATTACAGAACATGGCTCGAGGATTCCGTGTTAAAGATGGGGGACATACACCCCCTGAAAGTAGCAGATCAGACAGTACAGGTAAATATGGAAAAATTCAAATAAGTTTACCCTGCTTGTTGCAAGAGTATTCCTTCTATGACTGGCTTTGTAGATAAAGATCAGCCCGCACATATATGGAGTCTGATCATTTTCTCCATTGCCTAACTGAAATTTGGTAAGATGGTCTATGAATTATTCCATCTTACATTAGTGCTGTGATGCATGCTTGACTTAAAGTAAAGAAAAAATACTCTTTCTTTTTTGTTGATATATCTGACCCATCACACGGAAAGGGACCATCAGGGATGTGTGATAAGTGTCGACCCTTATTGGGTTGTGCAGACTGTGCAGGCTGTCAAGGATCAATACTTTTTGCTCCAACCTGATTCTCTTAATCTTGAATGGTAATTCTATCTTACTATATGTTAATGTTCAGAATTTAATCTTTAGCTGAACTCTGTTGTCTGGTCTCTATATCAAGTGATTATTTCATGGCTTTCCAAGATGTTCCGTTTTGCACTGTACGGTTACTTAAATATCAAGATTAGACTGTAGAGATGAGCATGCAAAAATTGATCTCAAACTTCAACAATAGTTGCAGAACATAGTCGAGAGAGGAGGCCCATGAGGGCCTTACACGCTCTACTGGTTTTCCCTTAAAGTAATCTGATATTTAAGGAAGTTAATTGTTTAACTTGCTGAAAATGTAAGCATAGCTTCTCTGTGGGCTATCACACTGTTTGCTGAGTTGATGTAAATGCCTGCAAGTTTGTGTTTTTTACGTAATCTTTAAGTAAATACCTTTTTTTGTTTGATTCCTTATTAAGGAAACTCATAACACAATGATAGCCTTATTTTTTTTTGTACATTAGTTAACACCATTTGAAACCATTTCCACACCTATTCCATATTATGATACATAAAGAAAACATCATGGAGAGTTTTCTCACTATGCCTTCTCCTCTGTATGTAGGTTATTTTCTAAATCTAACTCACTTTAACCCTTTCCTGTACAAACCAGTGATTTACGTCGCTATGGTTTTATACTTGACAAAACATTGTGGAAAAAAGAGAAATTGCTTGTTGCAAGCAATTTCTCCTTTTCCCACAATACTTTTTACCACATAAGATGGTTTCATTGCAAAAAGCATTCAATTTTCATTGTCATCTGCAACCTCTTTCAATTTGGATCAGTTGAAAATTTCAATAAAATGGGAAAGGGTTAAATTGTCTTCTGGAACCTGTACTAATTTGGAACAGTCCTCCTTTTGTTCTCCCTTAACCATTCCCACACAATCCCCTTTTTTACCTCCTTGAAGAAAAAATTGAGAAAACAATATGACTATGAATAAATTGTTTTTTACAAAAAAATTCTTCATTTTTAACATACATGTAGTTTTCTTCCTCAAAAGACAGAGATATCTAAAATTCCATCAACTTTAAATTGTTGTCTGCAACTTCGTTCAATTTAGACCAGTCTAAAATTTTGTCATTTGGTAATTGGTTAATGGGTTATAGAAGAGATCTGATACAAATGATCCCACCTACCTTTGCCATTTAATTATTGTTTTTTAACCCTTTCCTTTACAAACCTGGGATTTTACTTGGCTGTGATTATATTGAAAAAACATTGTGCAAAAAAAAGGAAAATTACTTGGAACAAGCAATTTCTTTTTTCCCAAGGCATTTTCTACCACATAGGATGGTTTCATTTCAAATTACATCCAATTTTCATTTTTGCTGCAACTGTTTTCAATTTGGACCAGTCTTAAATTTATAAAAAACGGGAAAGGGTTAAATCCGGAGAAAAATATATAAATGGCTGTCCTATACAGCACTTAAGACAATAACTCATGAAATGTTTATTTTAAGACTGAACTTTGAGGGTATGTACTGTGTAAATTTGTTTGTTAGACTCATTGTTCAAGATTCTAGCAAGAATGCACTAAATGGGGTCCATATATTGTACTGAGTAAACTTGTTGGTCAGACTCGGAGAATGTTCACTGAATTTAGATTGATTGCAAGACTGTACTAAGTGTGGTCCATATACTGTACTGAGTAAACTTGTTTGTCTGACTCGGAGAATGTTTGCTGAATTGAGGTTGTTTGCAAGGCTAAACTAAGTAGGGTAGATATATGGTACAGACTTGCTCTCACCCACTGAAATAATGTACTCCTTGACAATTAACCTATTCCTTCACAATGAATCTTTTGGACAGACCAAATAAGAAAAGATTTCGAAAACATTGTGGAAAAAGAAGAAATTGCTTGTTACAAGCAATTTCTACATTATCCACAATGTTTCCTACCCCAAATGACAGAAAACTTGAAGATTCAATCAACCTTAAATTGTCTGCAACTTCTTTGAATTTTGATCAGTCTTAAATTTTGTCGTGTTGTAATGGGTTAACATATCACAGAAGACAGCCTCAGGACACTCTTACTATGTATTGTGCTTTACCACTGATTAGTTCCTTTGAAAAAAAAAACACCTCACAACCTTTTCACTTCACCTACCAGTCAATCACAAACATTATTCCTAGACTTCTTGTTTGACAGAAGCTGTCAACTTTGAGCTTTAATTTACTAGTATAATTTACAATCTATTTTTCATTTGCATTACATTAATGGTATCTATATAAGCCGACTGCATCATTTGAATTTTTGGCTTTTGATCACATTCCCAAAAATCCTGCATTTTTTTCTATGGGTTACATGGAATATGGTATGTTGTTATTTTTTATTGCGCAATTTGATTTCAGATGCCATATAAGAATAGGACAACATTTGTTTGATTCAGATCTTACTGTGTTGTTTTTATTAATCTCAAATTAGCACATATGCTCAAGTGACCGTCACTGTCTATGGTCAACATTTTCTTTAAAGGAGGTATTGATGTTTCTGAAACGAAGATAAGAAATATTTGCCAATTTCCGAAAAATACGCTCACACGAACATGTGATCCTTTAATCTGAGTCAGACATTATCTTCCTTGTAATCTTACAGGCTTAAAGTGGCTTTTTGTGGTTATATAGGAAAGAGTCAGTGAATTCAAGGTTATTTTAAGATATTTTGGAATCTAGTTATTGACACCGCATGACCTCATTTGCATATGACCAAAAGTCAACAGAAGGTTACAAATTGACAAGCGAAACAACTAACATCCAAAATTGTGTCACATCAAATGGTTAGCACAAAATTAAGGAAAGTGTCTATATTCATGTTAACGCTTACCATAGTTTTGGACTGATCTTTACAGAGTAAAAGACCGGCTAGCAAACTTAACTCCCGATGATGTAACAGTGACGTAGGTTTGAGCAAATTCAAATGAATGCGGGATTCCAACGGTAATAAGCAGCACATGAATGACCCAATATCCATTCCAACTGTCTCGGCTTAATCTAAAAATAGATTAACAGCCAATGTATGCTATTAGGGAATATTAACCCCGGTTTATTCTGATAAATGACCTCCGATTTTCACAATTATTCACAACTTTTCAGAATTATTCATTAAAGTAGTGTATGAAAGGGAATAAGAATGATTAAAATATGTGACATGAAAAAAACATCGATACCTATCCTCAACCCAACCAATTAGGCTTTTTGACGCCCCTTAAGAAAAAGGCTTTGAAAAACATTTTTGAAAATGAAGATATAGCTTTTTATATGCAATTTCATCATTATCAACAATGTTTTCTACCTAAAAAGATTAAAGATTTCTTAAATTTCATCATCTTTGAATTGTTGTTTGTAACTTCTTTCAGTTTGGAATATTCTAAAAAAATGTGTGTAGTAATTTGTGAAACATCTTCACCACCCACTTGGACCATTTGGAATAAACTTAGCAGGAATGTTCTTTTGTCAAGCCTTTTCAAAAGTTGTTAGTGAAATTTGATTTGTGAAATAGTGGCTTGGCAGGGAGGACTTACCAAACCTAAAGAATTCATGAAATAATTCATTAGAAATCTTCTCCTCCTAAATCTAGACCAAATTTGACAGGAATGTTCCTTTGGAGATCTTTTTCAAAACTGTTCATTAAATTTTGATTTGTGTAAAATTGCCAAAGAGGAATCATGAAATATTTCTTTAAAATCTTATCCTCATAATCAGTCTGGCCACTTCATACCAAACTTTGCGGGAATTGTATTTGTGTGATCCTTTTCAAGACCTTAATTAGTGAAAAAATTGAACTTGGCAGGGCTGGGCTTATTAGATTTAGAGAGATCATGATGTAATTCTCAGGTGAGCCATTCAAGGCCAAGTTTTTCATAAATATAGCTAATTTTGTAAATTTATTTTTTCTGTATTTTTAGAACAGAAACTGAATAAGGAACTTGGTAGGTTAACTGGGAATTAGGGCTTTACTAATAAATCTATGTTATCTTGTTGACTTAAATACATGTATTATTTTCCATTATCTAACAATACCTTGTTATCTATCTGTCATTATATTTATGCCTCCGCATAGATAGATCGGGGGCATATTGTTTTACCCGTGTCCGTCTGTCTGTCTGTCCCTCTGTCTGTCTGTCTGCAAAACTTAACCTGCCATCTAAACATTTTCCTATAACTTCAACCCTGATTAAGTTACAATGCTAATATTTGGAATGTAGATAGGTCTCAACGAGGCGCAACTGGGGAAGGTCATTTCATCAAGGTCAAGGTCAAAATTTTAACCCTTTTTCCTAAAACGTTACTCAAAAATTTAACCTGCCAACTCAACATTTTCCTATAATTTCATCACTAATTAAGTTACAATGCTAATATTTGGTATGTAGATAGGCCTCAACAAGGCGCAACTTGGGAAGGTCATTTTATCAAGGTCAAGGTCAAAATTTTAACCCTTTTTCCTAAAACGTTACTCAAAAACTTAACCTGCCTACTAAACATTTTCCTATAACTTCATTCCTAATTAAGTTACAATGCTAATATTTGGTATGAAGATAGGTCTTAACAAGGCGTAACTTTGGAAGGTTATTTCATCAAGGTCTAGATCAAAATTCTAACCCTTTTCCCTAAAACAAAGAAAAAAATCCCCAATAAAAATCGACTGTTTCTAAAGAATTCCTGTTTTTGGGGCATGGTGTTTCACAAACACATCTTGTTTCTGTTTTAACCCTTTTACCCGGTACATCATGTCATTGATAAAACCTTTTCAAAGTAATCAAACTAAATATATTTTACCTTATTGTAGTTTTTGCCTATTTTTCATTGAGATGTACATGTACTTATAGAGATGATTGACCATTTGCTGGCCCTATCCACTTAACCCTTTCCTGTTTTGCAAAATTTTAGACCCGCCCAAATTTAAAGGTTTTGCAGACGAAAATTTACAGTTGATTTTATTTGAAAAATAACCATCCAGTATAGTAGAAAATATTGTGGAAAATGGAAGAATCTGCTTGTCATAAGCAATTTCTTCTTTTTTTCACAATGTTTTCTCAATAATAAAATCACAGGAATTAAAAACCAGGGATTAACCCGGGATTTTACCTTGCTGTAATTTCATACTTAGAAAAATATTGTGGAAAAAGGAGAAATTGCTTGTAACAAGCAATTTCTCCTTTTACCACAAAATTTTCTACAACATGGGATGGTTTCATTTCAAATTGAATCCACTTATCATTGTCGTCTGCAACCTCTTTCAATTTGGACCGGTTTAAAATTTAAAAAAAGAGGAATGGGTTAATGACCTTTGGCCCTGCACATTGACTCCGACTGGAAGTTTGGCTTGGATTTCAAATGATATTATTTAGCAAAAACTATAGCCAGTAGCATGTAATAAAAAAGTAAAATGGTGGGTTGGTGACCTAAGTGTTGTAACTACAGCTTGAATAAGCTTTTGTTACAATGTTTAAGTTGCCAAACCAAAAATATTGTTTCTCACAAATGGCAGCCAATGATAGAGTTCAAAGCTGAATTCTGTGCTGAATGGTCGATTGATTCCTGGATTGACAGCCATGATTGGTCAGATGTTGAAAAAGCTACATTCTTTTCATTTGTTAATTCCCATACACATGTACACATATTGACACATACATGAATCATTCATAGTGACATTATATGTTAACCCATTCCCACTGAATAAATTTTAGACCAGTCCAATTTCAAAGAAGTTCCAGATGACAATTTCAAGTTGATGAAATCTTTAAAATCTTTGTCTATTGGGGTAGAAGACATTTTGGATAATGAAGAAATTGCTTATGACAAGCAATTTCTTCATTTTCCACAATGTTTTCCAAAGCTTTTATTTATAGAGGCGTTTAAAAGCATCTCTGTGTGGGAATGGATTGATATTGTTCTCAATTTTCATCCTTTGTACAGTTATTTTCAATTACTAACACATTTATGAGTTGTTAACCCTTGTCATGCTGAATAAGATCTCTTTCAGAATTGCATTAAAATCAAAGGGCTGAAAGCAATTGTAGTATTTGTTGTTGGATTAGTAATACTTCTTTTGAAAATTAATTCCATAAACAACTATCGATTGAAAAGGACAGGGAGGAGGTGTAGACTAAGATCAGACTGCCCTTAAATGTAGGCTGATCTTTGTCTATTCCTCATGCAAAAACTGTAATATTCCGGTGTCAGCATGACAAGGGTAAATATTTTTCTAAATATTCACCCTTTCATCTGTACAGTTAGTTTTCATTACTAATGCATTTATCGCTCAGTTTTCATCCTTTTCATTCGAGAAATGAGTACAGTTAGTTTACTTTACAAACTCATTGATAAACTATTGATGTTGTTCTCAATTTTCATTTAAGATGATTCTTTTTTGTTTTTGCTTGATATTTCTGAAAAGCTAAATTTAACATGTTTGCTATTATGCATTTTGTGGTTTGAACTTAAGATTGTACCACAAAATACAGACCCTTGGTACATTCTTGCTCTTACTTACAAACTTTCCTACAAATCAGTATTTGGTCTCATGCTTTCATGCAAAGGATTATCATCTCTGCCCTCAAATTTAATGAATATGCATTAAAATTCACATCCTGTTTATAAGTGACCAATCCCTGGCCGTGCTCACTTGCTCATTGGCCACGCCCATCATCTCCAAACATGAAGCTCCACTTGGATTTTAAACTGCGTTATTTTGCAAAATTCATAGCCAGTAGCATGTAACAAAAAAGTAAAATGGTTGGTTGGCAACCTGACATAAGTACAGCTTGAATAAGCTGTAGTTACTAAGTTTGAGTTGCCAAATTAACAAAAATTTCACACAAATGTCCATCAATGTCGGAGTTCAAAGCTCTATTCCGTACTGAATGAATTATTTGATTGATCAATTGAATTCTTGATTGACAGCCATAATTGGTCAATAGACAAAAATAAAGAATGGATTGACCAATGGAATTAAGACTTTCAATGAATGTTGAGCTCCAACATCTATGTAAATTTTTTTTGTTGTTTTGATAAATTGAACATGGTAACTACAGCTTGAATGAGCTGTGGTTACAACGTTTAGGTTGTCAACCAACGATTTGCTGGTTCTTATATATTATTCAAATTAATCTAGTTTGATATTACAGTAAAATGGTGAAGAGGCCTGGCCAATGATCATTCATTTGCAAGTAGTCTACCATGTTCAATTCATCATCTTTACATTTCAAACTGAAAGCTTATTTCTTTTAACCCATTCCAAGATGACAAAGTTTTAAACTGATCCAATTTGAAAGAAGTTGCAGACAAAAATTATTTTGTTTATCATATCATAAAAGTCTCAATCCTTTTGGATGGAAAACAAAGTTGACAATGAAGAAATTGCTTGTAACAAGCAATTTCTTCATTTTCCAAATGTTTTTCAAAGCTTTTTAGGTCACCTGACCAAATGGTCATGGTGACCTATTGCAATCATCGTTTGTCTGTCGTCGTGCCTCGTGCGTCGTGTGTCGTCCGTTAACTTTTAAACATTTTCATCTTCTTCTCAAGAACTACTGGGCGGATTTCAACCAAACTTGGTAGAAAGCATCATTCGGGGATGCCAATTCAGGTTTGTGAAAATAGGGGTTCTGGGGGTCATAGGGGCCCCAATCAGGGGCAAAAAGGGGTAATTTTTGGTTCCTCTTTAAAAATCTTCTGCTAATAAACTGTTAATGCCAGAGCTTAGATATTTTGTGTGCATGACAACTAGGACAGGTATATTATAAATTGTGAAATTCATGCCCCTGGGGTCATGTATGGGGCCACACCCAGAGGTCAAAGTTCAGCATGTTAAAAAATTCACATTTTCATCTTCTTCTGATGAAGTACAAAGCCAATTTCAAACAAACTTGGTGAAATGCATCATTTGGTAATGGTTATTTGGATTTGTGAAAATTAAAAGGCTGGAGGTCAGGGGGGCCTAAAATGGGGACCAAAAGGGGATAATTTTTGGTAACTTTTAAACATTTTCATCTTCTTCTCAAGAACTACTGAGGCGGATTTCAACCAAACTTGGTCGGAAGCATCATTGGGGGATGCCAATTCCAGTTTGTGAAAAGAGGTTGGGGGGGGGGGGGCTTGGGGTAAAAGGGACCCCAGTCGGGGGCAGAAAGGGGAAAATTTTTGTACTTCTTAAAAAATCTTTTTCTAATAAACTCTAAATGCAAGAGCTTAAATATTTTATGTGCATGACTGGTAGGACAGGTATACTAAAGTTTGTGAAATTTATGTACCTGGGGTCATGTATCGGGCTACGCCCAGGGTTCAAAGCTCATCATGTTAAGAAATTCATATTTTTAGGTCACCATCAAATGGTCATAATGACCTATTGCAATCATCGTTTGTCCGTCGTCTGTTAACTTTTAAACATTTTTATCGTTTTCTCAAGAACCACTGGGCAGCTGGAAAATGAGAATTCTAAACTGCATTTCATCATACGTGTAACACTTGTTTAAATGAATATTTTCCTGACAAACCAGCAAAATACTTACCATCCAATTTCTAAAAAGTTGACCTTGCTGTCTTTTGGACAGCTCTTGTTAAAATTTTCAAAGACTAAATAAATCTATGTCACAAAACTATGATGCCTCATGTCTTCAATAGCCCTAATGGCCCAAAACCAGAAGAGCTTTTTGTCATGGTGTGGATTCCGTCATCCGTTTGTCCTGATGTTACACTTTTTTGTTGTATACTCAAAACTCCACAATTTTAATTTTACCTTTCTATAACTTGCACAGCTTGATTCGCCCATCAAGAGCTCAAACCCTATTGAAATTGAAGAAAATCCATTTAACAGTATTAAAAAACTAACGATTTTAAGTTACAATTATTTTACAAATTCCTCAGGGAATGAATAACACTATGAAAAGTAATCACTCAGTGTCTCAATATTTTGGCTTTGTGCCTTTTTCGTACAATATGGCGACGTTATACGTTTTTTAAAGTGCTGTGATAGATTTAATGATTCAGAACTCTTGAAAAAAATATTGAAACTCTGAGTGATTAATTCTCATAGTACACTTAAAGTTAATTCTTGTTTACTCGATAAAGTCCGCATTTTTGGCCCAATTCTTTTAAAATTTTCTCAGAGTTTCTTTGACACGAAGGCAAGAAGGCTAACCAAAATGAACAAATTCCATCAAGCAGTAATGGAAATGGAACCATATTTCATATTTCTCTTGTTTACACAATAAAGTCCACATTTTCAGCTACACTAACCAAAGGCCAGCGAGGCTATCGTCATGGTCCTGTGTCCGTCGTGTATATGTGCATGCGTAAACTTTTCTTTAAACAACTATATCTTGAAAAATACTGGGCCAATTTTTAACCAAACTTAACAGGGGTGTTCCTTGCACAATCCTCTTCCAAACTGCTAAAAATAATTTTGTTCCATGAATTCTGGTTGCTATGGAAACAAAATTAATTTCTAACAGAAATTTTGATTGCAAAATTCTTTAAAACTACTAGGTAGATTCTAATCAAATTTCACATGAATGTTCCTTTGGTGGACCTTTTTCTAATTCTTTCAAACAAATTCACTTGTCTTGATGCTCTTTTACTCAGGTGACCATTAAGGCCCACTGGGCCTCTTGTTTCTTTTGGTTACAAAAAATCATTGCTTGGGAATGGGCTAAGGATTATTTCATTTGTATGTTTCACTTTTTACATTGACATGTCTTTCATTTCATAATCATCCTTTTTTTAGCTGAAATGTTATTAGATGTAGAGCCTGATCCTCAACCTGTCATCATTAAAAAGTTACGATTTGGTAGGCCCATTGCAGTACCAGTTGAAGTAGTTTTCACGTAGATTAAATTAGTAGAAATCGTGTGCAATGATCTTTGAAAATGTTTATGTCTGAGCAATTGACAGATTGTAGCTACCTATCAAAGAATCAATTAACCAATCAAATTATATCTTTAGACCGGAAGTGAACTTTATATTTTGACATTGTTTGACATTAGTGTGAAGCAGTTTTGTCAGTTTGGTGACCTGAATGTCATAATTACAGTTTATTCAAGCTTTAGTTACAAAGTTCAGGTCACCAACCACCACCTTATTTCTTTGTTCAACATGTAACATAAATGTTCCAAAATAACGCTATTTAACCGTTCCCCGTTCAAATACGGGATTTTACACTTCTGTGATTTTATACTCGAGAAAACATTGTGGAAAAAGAAGAAATTGCTTGTAACAAGCAATTTCTCCTTTTTCCACAATATTTTCTACCACATAGGATGGTTTCATTTCATATGGCATCCAGTTTTCATTGTTGTCTGCAACCTCTTTCAATTTGGACTAGTCTAAAATTTCCAAAAACAGGAAAGGGTTAATATCAAAGTGGAATGTCCTGTCAGAGCTTAGTGATCTGATAATTGTGTCAATAAAGAAGAAACGTTCGAAAAATGATGCTTCACATGAACAGGTACCATCTAGAAAGTGCTAAATTTTTTGCATAAATTTCACAGGCTGACCAGGGTTAAAACTTTTCACTTTACTTATTATATACCTACTGAATTTCCTTATTAGATACATTCATTGCACTAGGACAAAATGGGACTTGATAGAAAAAAATCTGTAGGATACATGTACTGAACTGATAGAAAGCGGAGAAAAAGGTCGATTTTGGACAAATTTTGTAGTGGATAAAAAGTCGATATTCATTTGTATACAATAAATGGAATACTATGATGTGCTTGTGATACAAAAGCTTGCATTGGATTTTTGTTTGACAGTGAAATTTTGCGGCTTGAATCTAGTACAAGGTTTTGTTTCACAAATTACTTTAACATAATATTCCTTAAGTATGTCACACTATAGTTCTACCACATAAGGTACAAAAAAATGTATTTGTTTTTGAAACACCCACCAACATGAGTTAACCTGTGCTGGGTCTGATCTCCTTTTCAAAATTTGTATGGCAGAATTCCTAGATAGTCCCTTTTGGCATGACATGTCACAAGTTAACTCTTAATATAAATTTATGCATTTTTGTTTGTTTGACGACAGTAATTTTTGGTTGTTTGGCTGTTGTGAGAGAGGAATTTTAGTTTCTCAATACCTAAGCTTTATCTTCAGCTATGTCTTGGCGATTTGTTCTAATTTACCCAATACAAAATTGTATAAATCCACTAAACTAAACAGTATCTGAGACAATAGGTTAGTCAAAAATTGTCCCAAACCATAGAACAGGTATTAACCCTTGTCATGCTGAATAAAATCCTCTATAAAATTGTGTTGAAATCAAAGGACTAAAAGCACAGAAAGCACTAATTCTTGGGTTGGTAATTATTTAGAAAATCAGTGGTATAAACAATGCTGGTCTTAAAGGGACTATCTGGAGGTCTATACAAAGATCAGACTGCACATATGTGCAGCTTGATCTTTGTCTAGACCTCCTGCCAAAACAGGAATATTCAGGGTTCAGCACAACAAGGGTTAAGATATTCAGCAAAGAAAAGTTATAAGACTGTTTACTCAAGCACTCTCAACTTTGTTTTTTAAATTCATTATTGCCTAATTTTAAAGCAGACAGGGATGCATTTTCAAAGTTTATTGTGTTAGAATTTACAATGTCCTTCTATGAATTAATGTTAGTTATCATGTATGTAGTATATGTTTTTCTGTATTTGAAATGCAAGTTTGGATTTGAGTATGTTTGCCAATCGGTACACTGATACAACTTTCATGTTTGACCTTTTTAGCTTGGCCTGACCTTGGCCTGTTTTCTAGAAACCCAAGGTATTGCTATGGCCAGGTTATTGTTGGCATCTGTGTCTGCGTCTGAAAACTTTGACATTTGTAATATCTCTGGTATTACTGAACACATTTACTTGAAACTCGAAGCACATGGTCACTATAAAAAATGTAATCTATACCAACAAGGGGTATAACTCTAAATTCATTTTTGAACAAAGTAGCCCCTGACTTAGAAATTTTACCCTCTGTCAAGAAGTTGAACAGCCGAGCATTAGCATGGGCATATGAAGACTTGTCCTGGTGAAGCAGGCTGAAATTATAGAATGCGGACACAACTGGTGTTATTTATTTCACATAAGTTTAGAAAAAGGAAAAGAATCAAATTGCACCAAATATTAGGATATAAAGTTTTCACTCTATCTGTCAGAAATGGCTATCAGTCTTAGGTCTTTAACGTGACTATTTCATATGCTCCTGGAAGCAGAATGGAGAGGGATTAATTCAAACTGTATGAACTTGTTAAAATCGCTGTAATTTAAAAATCTGTCTTATTGAAGGTAAAATAAACCAGAATAGCAAAGCCAGTCTATCTTAAATAAGCGCTATGAGCAGACTTACCTTGATATACACTGTTTGCTAAAGCTATACAAGTCACTATTTTTTCATGATAAAAAGTTGTTAACCCTTGTCATGTTGAATAAGATTGAACTAAATTCATAGAGCTGGATGCACCAAAAAGCCCTACTTGTTGGTACATATTTCTACTGTTAATTCTACTGTTAAAAAAAAACTGGCTTAGAACTTCAAACAGGAGTTCAAGAATAAGATCAGCCTGCACATATGTACAGGCTGATCTGAGTCTATACCTTCTGCTAAACCAAAAGTATTCCAGGTTCAGCATGACAAGGGTTATTGTGACACATGTTGTTTTCTATGTTAAATGTTCATGTCTATGGTTGAGGTTGTTTTGATTGTGGTGGTGGGGTGTTGAAGGATCTGAATGTTCATCTACACCGAGATATTGAAGGCACAGCTTTTGGGTACTATGAAAGTTTCATGTCATCTGTCACATTTTGTAAACTTAGGAGCAAAAGTGTATTTCTGTTCTTGAGTGGCAGTTTCTATAGCCCAGGGGTATTTTTTTGAAAAAGGAAGTAAAACTAGGTGGAGGAGGAGGGTTTTCTTCTAATAGGTTTGATGTTTTTGAAACGCTAAAAAAGTGCAATGCTTGGTAGAAAATAATGTGACAAAAAATCAATTTTGACCAATGTAAAAATTCAAAACACAGGAAAGGTTTAACCCATTCCCACACAAGAAAATTTTAGACTGGTCCAAATTGAAAGAAGCTGCTGACGACAATTTCAAATTGATGGAATTTTGAACTTTTTGCGTCGTTTTGGATAGAAAACATTGTGGATAATGAAGAAATTGCTTGATCCAAGCAATTTCTTCGTTTCCACAATGTTTTCCAAAGCTTTTTCGTTGAGGGGCTTAAAAAGGAGGGATTGAGTGGGAATGGTTTAAGTGTCATAAACATGATAATACCGTGATATGAACTCATGTCATCAGCTTAGCAAGAACTGTTTTCAGAATTGCATTAAAATCAAAGGACTGAAAGCACTGAAAGGCATTAAATTGCGTCGACATTTCTTTTGAAAATTAATTCTACTGAAAATCTCTTGCTTCACCCATACCTTCACAATTCCACCTTTTTATGCCGTTAACAAAAACAAAAGGCTTTGGAAAACATTTTTGAAGAATGAAGAAATAGCTTGTTACAAGCAATTTCTTAATTCTCTTCAATATTTTCTACTCCAAAAGACAAATATTTTCAAAATTTCATCGACTATAAAAAAAGTCGTCTGTAACTTCTTTGACTAGTACACAATTTTGTTGTCTGGTGCTGGGTTAACAGGGACAAACAGTCGATGTCCAAAATCACTATGTACTAATGTGCACATTAATCTGAATGAGGTCTATTTCTTCTGTTCAAACAGAATTATTCTGAACCCCTGATATTGGCCAAGCTTTATCTATTGTAAGAATTCAAACCTAACCATGTAATGAGTAGTAAATAACAAATGTTTATACTGAAACAAGATTTGCATTACTTTTAATCTAGGATAATATAAATAAATGAAATCATTCTCTATATGCAGAAAGATCATTCTTACCGTTAATTATAATAATTTATTAAAAATGGATGTTAACCCTTGTCATGCTGAACCCAGAATATTACGGTTTTGGCAGGAGGTGTACACTAAGATCAGACTGCACTTATGTGCAGGCTGATCTTAGTCTACACCTCCTGCTTGTACTTTACCTGCCATAGTTATTTATGAAGTTAATTTCTAAAAGAAATATTGATTTTTGAACAACAAGTTCTATCATTGCTTTCAGCCCTTTGATTTGACAGCATTTCAGTAAGGTAATTTATACAGCATGACAAGGGTTAATTAGTTTAGTCTAAATACGTAGAATGCTTTAAGAATTGGTCTAAAACTATTAAAATGGAACTAATTATTGTACATACATAAGATATAATCTCCTTTTAATTATAACTTATTTATTTTTAAATCCTACAGAATCGTTTAGTTTCTCCAGTGAGGAAACAACTCCTGGAAAAGGGAGAGAATCTCGTGTCAGTGTCGCTAGCTCCAAACCAACACTCAGTGATATCTACGAGAGAAGTGAGGAGGGGGACTCGGAGAAGCGACCAGAAACTTCCAGTAAAACTAATGCGGGAACAGGTAATTTAAACAATTGTATAATTTAAAGGCTTTTTAAATTCCTTTATACATCTGGTCTGGTAAAGAGATTATACCAACCAATGAAAATTATTATTTCATTATTATGATATTTAACTCATTCCCCCACCATGACACTTTCTGGTGCCCCTCATGAAAAACAATTGGGAAAACATTGTATAACAATTTCTTTATTTTCCATAATGTTTTCTATCCCTTTTTAGTGTACAATCCCTCATGTTTATATACTTGAGAAAACATTGTGGAAAAAGAAGAAATTTCTTGTTACAAGCAATTTTGTCTTTTTACATTTTATTTTCTTCCGTACTGAATGATTTTTTTGCGAAATGAAATCAACTTAAAATTGTCATCTGCAATTTTTTTTGATTAAGGTAGGTCTAAAATTTTGCAATACAGCCCTGTGTGGTGTCCTACACTTTTTTCTGAATAGTACCTAGGTATGTCCTTAACCCATTCCCACTCATTGACGCATTTAGACGCCCAAAAGAAAAAAAGCTTTGGAAAACATTGTGGAAAATGAAGAAATTGCTTGTCACAAGCAATTTCTTCATTTTCCACAATGTTTTCTTTCCAAAAAGATGAAAAATCTAAAATTCAAAAAGTTTAAATTGTCGTCTGCAACTTCTTTCAATTTGGGGCAGTCTAAAATTTAGCCATCTGGTAATTGTTTAATGATCGATATTGGAGGCTACTAAATTAGAGATAAACATTTGCTGTTTTTGTCACTCAAGATAACAGCAGGCATTGGCATATATTCTTTAAAATGCACCAAATGATACTTGCAGCTAGGGTTCATGTCATGAAGTTTTGAGTTTAAGAATAAATGGCGAATATTAGACAATGTCAATTCAAGTGAATGCTATTTACCATAACCAATTTGATTTACTTTAGAAGACGACTTCATAGCTCAACAATTCACTAAAGTATGTTTTTTTTCTATTTCACTGATAGATTCCAAAGAAGCAAACCTGTACATTAGTCCAGGTATGGAATCTTCCTCGATGTCTGTTGAAGATCAAATCAAGAAGAGTGCCTCAGATGCTACTAGAAGTGGAAAGCACAGGTATGTGCAGATTTCACAGGTCTGATGACACTGCAAATAGAGAAATAGATTTCGAATTCAATCTTTACACCACCAGACACTATGAGTACCGACAACATTGGGTTTTATTTATAGTTACAATTGTAGACTTGTATGCCATTCCCTCTTTGATCTATACTTCAGTCTGAATCACAGATCAAATTCTTAGCCCATTACCACATTAGAAAAGTTAAGACTAGTCCAAATTGAAAGAAGTTGCGGACGACAAATCAAACTTAATGAAATTATTGATTTTTTCTAGGTAGAAAACATTGTGGAAAATGAAGAAATTGCTTGTTACAAAATTTTACATAACGTTTTCCCCATTGGTTTTCTAAAGCGGCAACAAAAAGTATCTTTGTGCTGGAATGGGTTAAACTGGTCCAAATTGAAGAAAAACAAACAAAGAGACAAGCTTCATCTGAAATCATATTTATAATGTTTAAAATTATCACTATTATCATGGTTTAATTATTGTGAGGAATGTCACTTTTGGTATTTGTACATGTATTTTGACTTTTTTGTAGATGAAAATTTACTTATAATTTGACCTATGGCTTGAGAGTTAAATGATTTGATAATTCTGCAAATTACTGAATCCTATAAAAACATATTCAGTTACCGTCGAAATGGTCCCATAATGCGTTTAATGGGTTTGATTGACTGTTACTGTATTATATATTTTACAGAATTTCATAAGCTGATTTATTCTGAAAATTTTGTGTTTTTAGCTCACCTGAGCACGTAGTGCTCAAGTGAGCTATTGTGATCCCATTTTGTCTGGCGTCCGTGCGTTGTGCGCCGTCCGCCAACAATTTCTTTAAACGACATCTCCTCCCAAACCAGTGGGCCAATTTGAACCAAATTTGGCAGAAATTTTCCTTAGGTGGTCCCCTTCAAAAAAAGCTAAAAGAATTGAAATCCGTTAAAAACTCTGGTTGCCATGGCAATGATCTTTAAAACTCTTCTCCTCCTGACACAGAAGGTGTAGAGCCTTGATATTTTGCATGAAACATCAGTATATTGACCTCTTTCAAAATAGCTAAAATCAAGATGCTGGGGTCCCCAGGGGGGGAGCCCCAGGGGGTGGGGTTTATATAGAAATAAAGAGTGATTTTTTAAATGACATCTCCTAAACCACTGGGCTGATTTGAACCAAATTTGGCAGAAATGTTGCTTAGGTGGTCCCCTTCAAAAACAGCTAAAAAAATTGAAATCTGTTAAAAACTCTGGTTGCCATGGCAACAAAAGTAAAATTTTAAAATAATCTTTAAAAATCTTCTCCTCCTGACCCAGAATGCAGAGCCTTGATTTTTTGCATGAAGCATCAGTATATTGACCTCTTTCAAAATAGCTAAAATCAATGTCCTTGGGTCCCCAGGGGTGGAGCCCTAGGGGGATGGGGTTTATAAAGAAATAAAGAACGATTTTTTAAATGACATCTCCTCCAAAACCACTGAGCTGATTTGAACCAAATTTGGCAGAAATGTTCGGTATGTGGTCCCCTTCAAAAAAAGCTAAAAGAATTGAAATCCGTTAAAAACTCTAGTTGCCATGGCAACAAAAGTGAAATTTCAAAATAATCTTTAAGAATCTTCTCCTCCTGACCCAGAAGGCGTAGAGCCTTGATATTTTGCATGAAGCATAAGTATATTGACCTCTTTCAAAATAGCTAAGATCATGATCATCGGTCCCCAGGGGCAGAGCCCCAGGGGGAGGGGGGGAGTGTGTTATATAGAAATAAAGATCGATTTTTTAAATGGCATCTCCTCCCAAACCACTGGGCCAATTTGAACCAAATTTGGCAGAAATGTTTCTTAGGTGGTCCCCTTAAAATTAGCTAAAAGAATTGAAATCCATGAAAAACTCTGGTTGCCATGGCAACAAAAGTGAAATTTTAAAATAATCTTTAAGAATCTTCTCCTCATGACCCAGAAGGCGTAGAGCCTTGATATTTTGCATGAAGCATCAGTATATTGATCTCTTACAAAATAGCTAAAATCATGATCCTCGTGTCTCCAGGGGCGGACCAAGGGGGGGGGGGGTATTGGCATGAAGCATCAGTTCACAGTCTTATTTCTTATTTGTGAAATTATAACCCATGGAAAAAGGTTTTTTCCTTCTTTCAAATCAGCACTAAAGCCTTGGAATTTGTTATTTAGACTTTTGGATCCCCAGGTTCATAGTCTTTATATGTAATTGTGGCCCTCTTGTTTCATAATCCTAACCTTAACATGAAATTAGACTGTTGAAAGAAAAAGAGCCTTTATCTCAGGTGAACACCCCAGGGCCAACGGCCCTCTTGTTTTTGCATTAATGTAGGCCTTATCTTAAATATAACACCAAACTTGTTTTATCTGTTTATACATGACTTATTTAACCATTTCCCACATAGTCCCACAGACCCTCAAGAACATAACTTTCAAAAACATTGTGTACATTGAAGTAACAAGCAATTTCTTTATCATCCTTAATGTTTTCTTAAGATTTTTTAGATATTCCCAGCTTGAAATTGTTGTCTGTAATATTTTTCTAAAAATTTTTGTCATCTGGTAATAAGTTAATGAATAGGAAATTTCATGAACTCTGATTCCTTATGGAGGGTTGATTGCAATACTGTACTAAGAGTCTATAGGATGTTTAAACACTAGGAACAGTTAGCCCTGGATATGCTCTATCTATAAATTCATTTTGAATGCATGAGTGAATTTTCTTACAGAGAGAAGCCATCTCCAAGAGAACCAAGTGGTAAGCGTGAGGTTTCTTTTGATTCGGCTGCTGTCCATTCCACGGAGAAAGTGACAGATTCTATGAGAAAGGCAACACCAAAATCTGGGTAGCTCATTTTTACAATTCATCATCAGACCCATTCCAACACAATAAAATTTTAGACTAGTTCAAGTTCAAAGAAGTTGCAGACAACAATTTCAACTTGATGGAATTTTTAAACATTTTTTTCTTATTTGGTAGAAACATTGTGGGTAATAAGGAAATTGCTTGTAACGAGCAATTTCTTCATTTTCCACAATGTTTTCAAAGGTTTCATATCAAGGGGCGTTTAAAACGTCATTGTGTGGGAATGGGTTAAACCCTTTTACAGACAACAACATTTTATTAGTTGGAATTGTAGTTGTAGACAATATTTAATGTATGCTCAAATCAAAAATTTATTACCCAATAAGGTAAGGTAGACAAAATCAAAAGAAACTGATTTTGAGAAGCAATGTTTCCTTTGTCCACAATAGTTTTCTTAACCCATTCCGATGAAATGTTGCTTTTTGACTCCCCCCTCCCCTGAGGAACAGTTGGGAAAACATGGTGGAAAATTAAGAAATTGCTTGCAAAAATTTCTTCTTTTCTCACAATGTTTTCTATTTCACATGGCCCTTATTTTTCAATAAAAAACAGCTTTGTTTTATTGTCTGCGCCCTGTTAAAATTTGGACCAGTATAAATTTTGTTGTTTGGGAATGGGTTAATTGATTAACAAAAAAAACTTTGAACCATCCAGTGAAAAAAAAGGGTTTTCCTTAAGACACAAAAGTAGACTATCACTAAATGTGATTTATACCCCCAACGGTTCCTTTTCATAGAAAATACATCTTGTCAATAGAATGGAGCCTTTCTTTCACAAAGGGCTAAATCTACAAGAAAAACAAAGCATAATAGCAAGCTCACATCTATTCTTGATACTGCTTGTGTGAAATTCGAATCATTTCAAACCAATAATTTAGTAGAAAACTAGTAGTTGCTGAGAAAATGAGTGGACAAGATTTATCAGCAAAGGGCCTTTATTATTTAAACAAGAGGCCCAACATGGCCTGTATCACTCCACTGGCTTAACATCTCCAGATTCAAAGTCTGTAATTTCAGAACAATGCTTGTAGATGCTTGACAAAGGCTACTCACAATAGTTCATATGATAAAGTGTTCAGGTGAGCTTAAAAGGGTGTATATCATAAACAAGATGAGATTTTAAATCACAAATGCCAAGTTTTGACCTTGACACTGTTGACTTTGATCTTGTCACATTACTTTGATAGAAAAAGTTTATGCACGGACAGACAGACGCACGCACTGACGAAATACGCATGACAGACAATGCCATGACAATAGCACTCTCACACTTATTTAACTCAAAATTGTTAAATAAATATAATTCTCCCTTAACCTGAAAATTTTGGTTTTGTTTAATCTGAATTCCAACAAATTATAGCAGACTAATTTCAGCTACAATGTTTTTCATATCTTTTTGTCAGTACATCAAAATGATTTCATTAGGTATTTGGAATATACAAATCTGTAAGGGAAGTAATAAGAAATAAATCTATAGCTTCATAAGATGCATTTATCTCCCTGTGATCAATGTTCTAGAAAATGTACTTATTCAGATATTCCTACACATGTAAACTTAGACAATACATGTATTTACATATGTTTGCATTTACATGTTTTAAAGTGATAAATTAATATTTCTACTAAATAAAGCTCACTCTGACTGAATACAGCATTTTGAGGTGTCTTTACAAATATTTTGATATGATTTACTGGGTGTGACCCGAATTCTACAAAAATATTTAATTACCCCTAATCCGCATACGCTTTACCAACAATACCAACATTTAGGTAATTACAACAACTAAACTATTCTTAACACATTTTCAGGAACAATTTAAGTAAAGGGTCATCCATACCAAGATTCATTAAAATTAGTCGAATTTATAGGGAGGAGAAGATTTTATAAGCTTTCAAAGTGAAAATTGGCCTCGCCTTGCCACACCCATATTAATAGGCCCATCAAAATTTCATGAACAATTTGAGTAAAGGGTCACCTAAGGAATATTGATACCAAGTTTCATTGAAATTTGGTAAAATGAGTTTGAAGTAGAATTTTTTAGATTTTACAGTAAAAAAACGCCCTGCCCTGCCATGCCCAAATTTAGGGTGCAATCAAAATTTCATGAACAATTCAAGTAAAGGGTCACCCAAGGAACATTCATGCCAAAAACTGTTGAGATTTGGAGGCAGAGATTTTTAAAGATTTTAAAGTGAAAATAAGCCCCACCCTGCCACGCTCATATTCTGGGGTCAAACAAAATTTCTTGACCAATTTAAGTATATGGTCACTCAAGGAACATTCATGCAGAGTTTCAATGAAATCAACCAAATGGTTTGAGAGGAGAAGATTTTTAAAGATTTTAAAGTGAAAATAAGCTCCACCCTGCCACACCCATATTTGGGTTTCAATCGAAATTTCTTGAACAATTTTAGTAGAGGGTCACTCAAGGAACATCCATGCCAAGTTTTGTTGAGATTGGTCAAGTGGTTTGGGAGGAGAAGATTTTTAATGAATTTAAAGTCAAAATAAGCTCCGCCCTGCCACCCCAAATATGGGGGTCAATCAAAATTTCTTGAATGATCTAAGTAGAGGGTCATTCAAGGAACATCCATGCCAAATTTCGTATAAATTTGCCAAATGCTTTGAGCAGAGAAGATTTTTAAAGATAAATGCCACACTCTTCCATGCTAATATTTAGGGGCAAATCAAAATGTTTTGAACAATTTAAGTAGAGGGTCACTCAAGGAACATTTCTGCCTAGTTTCATTTAAATCTGCCCATTGGTTTAGGAGGAGATGATGTTTAAAGAAAAGTTTACGCACGGAAGGATGGACGTACGGACAGATGCATGCACAACAGACAACGCCATGACAATAGCTCCCTGGCTTTCCGCCAGTGGAGCTAAAAATGAATGGAATGTAACCAAAATAGGATATGCACATATCTGCTTGATACTGAGTCTACCTGTGAAGTTTGAATCAAATACATTCAAAAGTTTTAGAGAAAATGAGTGGACCATTGTGAAAAGGAAAAGGGCTGTAAATGAAAAAGGATATGAAACTTTTGAAAGTGGCATAGACCTGGTACATCCAACTGATCAATCAATTAAACTATTTATTAGTCAATCAGCTTTCGAAGTAATTTAAATAGAATGTTCCTATTTGCTGATTTTAATCTATTATCAGACCTAGAGCGCCAACCCAAGGTTCAAGAGGGACTGGTGCTACACAGGAAAGTTTGTTGCCTCCAGGGACAGGATACCAGGCTGAGATAGGGTCTGATCTGCCCAGTGGTAGAGCTTCTGAGGCCAGTACAGTACAGACATACACAAATACTGTGGTAAGTAAAAATATAGATCTGTGTATGACAGTTTCCTAATTAATCCTCTGTTCCTAAATACTTTAGACCTGGCTAAATTGAAAGAAGTTGCAAGGCAACTTTTTATGAATGATGGAATTTGAATTATTTTTGTCTTTTTGGTCAGAAAAGATAATGAAAAAAAATGCTTTTGACAAGCAATCTCTTCATTCTCCACAATGCTTTTTTTTTCAAATCCATTCAAACAAATCACAGGAAAATAACATTAAGATTGATAGGGGATTTGATGTTACCATGCAATACTTCAGATTGCTTGTTTTAGAATATATATTATCAAAGTGAAGACTAAATTTGAGACTGGTCCAAATTTAAAGATGTTGCAGATAACAATTTTCAGTTGATGAATTTAAACTTTTTTCCTTTTGAGGTAGAAAACAATGTTGATAGTGAAGTAATTGCTTGAAACAAGCATTTTCCAAAATGCTTTTTGTTAAGTCTTTATTAGGGGATGTCAAAAGCAGTATTGAGTGGGGATCGGTTAAGTGAAAAAGACATTTGAAAATTAAATTAATCCTGAACAAAACACAAGAACTTGTGCAGAACATGCAGTAAATAGAAGACCAAACCGCTTAACCTATTCCCACACATTGACGCTTTTCGATGCCTTTTAAAACAATTAGGAAAGCATTGTCGAAAATGAAGAAATTTCTTGTTACAAGCAGTTTTTTCATATTCAACAATTATTTCTATTCAGAAAGTTTAAAAATTCTAAAATTTCATAAAATTTGACTTGCTTCTGCAATTCCTTTCAATTTGGACCAGTCTAAAATTTTGCTGTTTGGTAATGGGTTAAGGAATCTTGGCACCTTCTGAAGGAAAAGCAGAACTTTTACCTCAAGAGCACAGACATTGTCCTCTCCAACCTTTTTGACATTGGACCGGTCTAGAAATCTGTTGTCTGGTGGTAATGGTTCTTACTTCTCAATTTTAACCAATTCCCACACAATGATGCTTATGAACGCCCCAAAATATGAATGCTTTAGAAAATATTGTGGAAAATGAAGAAATTGCTTGTTACCAGCAATTTCTTCATTATCCACAATATTTTCTATCCCAAAAAACGAAGACTTTAAAGACTTTATCTACTAAAAATTGTTGTCCCAACTGCTTTGAATTTGGACTGGTCTAAAATCTTATTGTGTTGGAATGTTTTAAAGCATTTTGAAAATTCTGTCTTGAACTCTTTTCATTATGGACTGGTCTTAAATTATATCACGATGTGTTATTTTCAAATCCTTTTTCTCAGAACCCAACCATACCTGGCATCAATGGCTGGCATTGGGAGGTTGCTATCACATACACTGACATTCTAGCAGATATTTGTCTACATGGAGGGACTGCAGAGATCCAGAAGATGGCCCTGATGGGGACCAATAAAGACACAGCTGACCCCTTTAAAAGGGGACAAGGGGCCATACCACTAGCCAGTGCTGGGTTATTGGATCTGGCGTTCTTCAAGGCTGCCAATGAGACAGTCGATGGAGGTGAGTTTGTGCAGTATACTCATTACCAACAAAAGTGAACAGTTGTAAGACAAGAGCAACACATGAGGATGCCAATGACTGTTCAAGTGCTTTATAGTAGGTAGAATTTCTTAGTTGAAAGAGGGGCATTATTTGTTTGAAAAATGCATTTTTTATAGTGAACATGTATTTCAAGTGTCAAATGAATGTGTCCAGTTATACCAGAGATATTACAAAATGTCAAAGTTTTGGACGACTGCAACGCAGACGCAGGCGTTGACGCAGACATGGACACAGAAGACAACCTGACCATAGCAACACCTCTGGCTTTCTCCTAGAAAGATATGACTAAAAAAAAGCTTCTAGGAACTCTGAAAAAAGAAGAAAAAAAGAATTGAAAAAGAGACAAGATCTGAGCTAACAGATCATTTAGGTTTTGTATTACCTAAGAGAGATTGGCCATTCTGCAGTCAGAAAATCTGTCAAATATAGATTGAATCTATCCTGGTCAGCCTGTGCATAGGCTGATCCTGGTTAACCCATTACCAGACAGCAAAATGCCAGACTGGTCCAAACTGAAAGAATTTACTGAAGAGCATTTATGGTTGACGAATTTTCACATTGTTTTATCTTTTTGGTTTGAAAATTGTGGGAAATGAAGAAATTGCTTGTAACAAGCAATTTCTTCATTTTCCACATTGGTTCTCAAACTCTTTTCTTGAGGGGCGTAAAAAAGCAGGATTGTGTGGGATTTAAAGGGAACAATTTTATAAACACTATTTGCTTAACCCACTACTAAACAACAAATTTTTAGACCAATTTAAATTGAAAGAAGTTGCAGATGACAATTTAAAGTTGATGCAATTTTCAATATCCCTGTCTTTTTATGTGGAAAACAATGTGAAAAAATTGTTCGTGAGTTTTCTCAAACTCTTTTCTTGAGGGGTGTAAAAAAAAGAGAGTTTGTGTAGGATTTGGTTAATAAGAACAAACAGGTGTAGCGGACTTAGATCGGACTGCGATATATATCAAGTTTTAGGGGACTAGTAAAGGACAAGAATAGTTTGGTATTAGAAGAGCACCATGAAATATTTTTTAAAAGCAATATCGATGAAGTTTAACCCATTCCAATAACAAAAGTTTAGACCGGTCTAAATTGAATGGAGAAGCAGATGACAACTGAAAGTTGAAATTTTAGATATTTTCAACTTTCTGGGTTGAAAACATTGTTTCAAACAATTTCTTCATTTTCCACAATGTTTTTCTAATTGTGTTGCTTGAGGGGCATAAAAAGCATGTCATATGGGAAAGGGTTAATACATGTATTTTATATCACAGGGCCAAATGACTGGAGCTGGCGTATAAGGTTTGGAGCAGTTCAGTCCATGGTGAGAGTGTGTAGATGTCTCGTAAATGATAAGAACAGGGAGGGTATAAGAACAGCAGCGTGGAATGTTCTTTTACGAGCACACTCCATGGAGAAAGATGATAGGGTTCTTGAAGCCCTAAAAGTGGGACAGGTAACTCTTAAAGATCTCTTAACTCATTCCCACTCAATGATGCTTTTAGATGCCCCAAAGAAAAAAAGCTTCCAAAACATTGTAAAAAATGAAGAAATTGCTTGTTACAAGAAATTTCTTCATTTTCAACAATGATTTCTACCTGAAAGGTAAAATAAAATTCATAATTTTGTATGCTTGAAATTGTCATCTGCAACTCCTTTCAATTTGGACCAGTCTAAAATTGGTGTCTAGTAATGGGTTAACCCATTCCCTTGTCAATTTTAAAGCTTGGTCCAAATTCAGAGAACTTGCAGATGACAATTTTTTTAGTCAATGAAATGTTGTTGGAATTCTGCTCTGCAACTCTACAGAAGCATAGTCTGAGCTCACAACTATCTTTTTATGAAAGTCAAGCTTGGCATCAAGCAATAATAGGTGATGCTCCTGTTTGATACAAATCACAAAAATAGTTTGTTTGACTTAGGAGAATTAATTAACTAAAAAATATGTGTTCTTAAGAAAAGGTTTACACATTGGCATTAAAGTTATTTAGTACCAGTTCATTTCATCATTTCTTTCTTGTAAAGATATGTAGTTGATTACCTTTAAACTGATTTTTTTTTACTCATCCTGATTCAAAGTTGCAAAGGACTTTTTATAGGGGAAGAAGACATTGTGGATAATGAAGAAATTGTTTGAAACATTTTCTTCATTTTCAAAAATGTTTTCCGAAGCCTTTTTTTTTCTTATTGCTTGTAAAAAATTGGGATTGTGTAGGTTTATTGAATTAAGCATTATAGGATCACACTGTATCCTATCATTTATCAACTTTTACAGGGCATTTTTTTGGCAGTAAGTTGTCATGCACATGTTTTGTTGAAACAGTTTGTATTCATGCTTTTTAAAATTCATTATTTTATAAGAGTTGAAGAAGAAATAAAATAAACAAAATAATCCCTAGTAATAATGGGCAAATTAAAAAAAAAAGACAGATGTTCATAAGTTGAACTGTTAGTCTTTGTAAAAAAATCAATTTGTCTGAATTTAAAGTAGATTCCTTGATACATAAATAAGTACATTGTATATTCAAGTTATGAAACATTATAAGTTTTAGGGTTAGGAAAAAAATGTAAAAACAGTTTCAAGGATTAAACTTTTTCCCCCATCTCTAAAAAAGTTGATTGTTCTGTTCTTCCGTTTTGTTGACAAACATTTGTTCCTACATACTTTATCATCTACAAAGTATTAGGGATTTGATAAGCATTTGATCCTACATAGTTCCCTACATACAGTACGGAACATCGTTAATTTAACAATCGTTTCAATCACATTCAGGGAAATCATGATCAATTACGTTCAATCAGCATAAACATTCAATCCGGTAGCAATATGTTTTTCCTATTTGGGATCAATCAATACATAAACGATTTCACTCAATCAAAAGCATTCAATTATTCCAAATGTTCACACTGCCATATTAGTTTTAGTGATAAATATTTCCATTAAAATTATATTTGGTAATTAAAATTTAATAAATTACGATAATATTTTCGTTTAAGGTGATTTCCGATGTTGTAGGGATTTGATGAAATGTTTCATGTTTATCTTCTTTTCTTTTAATCATCTGTTCACTGTTCTCATTATAACTGGTATGGGCTTGTGTCTTTGTTATAACTCAGCTTTATCTGCGCTATGCTCTGTACTCTATGTGGGCAAACCACATACATAATATCTATTTTGTTAGGCTATTTGCAAGATCTTCAAAAAATTTGAACTATTGAAATATTTTTACCAGAGTTATAATGCCCTTATAGGTTTTGAATTGATAATTTGCTTGCCATGCCAACTGACCTTTGATTGATTGAATCGGGTTTACCACCACTTTGAACAGTATTTCAGTCATATCGTGGTGGCTGAAGCGCTTAACCATGGATTCCTGGTATTTCTTACACCAGTACTACCACTACATCCTTTCCAAGCCTCCAGCTGCTCATCCCTCTTAAGTTAATGTTTATTCACCCATTTGTTGGAGACAAATGTCGGAAGGGATATTTACCACAACCGGGGATAGAACCCAGGACCTCATAATTGAGATTCAGAGGTGCTACCACTGCGTCATGGCCGCCGCCCCCAACTGACCTTTGAAATGGAAGGTCCAGTGAGGTATCGAATGATGTTGGTTTGCAAAAGAAATGGACAGAAATATAACCAACTGCAAATCATGGGCTTGAATAAGCTGTAATGAAGACATCTATGATCCCCCAACCAGGGGTCGACACAAACTTTGCTTCAGTGGGATCCTACAGGAATCCCTACCTATCATTTCAGGGTTTCCTCCAGATAATCAGGGATTCCTCCTTGATATACATTAACTCATTCACACGCAATTCTACCCTTGGAAGCTCAACTTGCAAAGAAAAAGCTTCAGAAAACATTGTGGAAAATGAAGAAATTGCTTGTTACAAGCAATTTCTTCACTCACCACAATGTTTTTTACAAAAACAAGCTAAGAAAATTGAGAGCATTAGTTGATACATTAAGATCTATTGTACTGGAAAAATATTGAAGGATCCTGACAGAATCAATAGCCTGAGATTGCTGGGGTCCCTCCCAAATTTCAGGGATTCTTGGGATCCTGGGACACTGCTAGTGTCGACCCCTGCCAACGAACAAAGATTCTTAGCCTGAATATTAGAGTTCAACACTCATCTCTGTTATAAATGAATGGTTTCAATGGTTAGTCAAATTGTTTTGATTATTTTGGCAATCAATTAATATTCATTCACTTTTATTCTTTTATCTTTATTACTGTGTGTTTGCATAAGCACATGGTCCCACTGTTTCTTATCCCATTCCCACACAATCAAGCTTTTTTACATGCCTTGCAAAAAAACTTAGGAAAGCATTGTTGAAAATGAAGAAATTGCATCTAACAAGCAATTTCTTTTACTATCCACAATGTGTTTTATCCCAAAAGATAAAGAAACTTAAAATTGCTATCTGCAACTTCTTTGTACTTGGACCAGTCTTAAATATCATTATATACTAATGGGTTAAATATAGAATTTTACATGAGTGTTCATTAATTATTACTGTTATCTAATGAGTTATTCTAAAGATGATAAACACAAGGCGGCTTTTACACGCTTTTATCACGCATGAAAGGTTAAATAAGTTGAGCTTCAGTTTCCTGATCTAGATGTCCAGAGTTTGATTCCCAGGAGCGGCTATCGATCTTGGTTCTGTCATTGGCCCACAAAAACTGCCCAAGTACTGGTGTATTGTCCTGGAAGCAGAATCGAGAAGGATTAATCCAAGTTAGAAGAACATGTTTCCAAAGCAATGTAAAATAAATAGGTCTAACCCTATATCTTATCTAAACTATAAACATTTGAAATGATTTTTTTTTCCAATTAAAATGCAAAAACTGAAGTAACAATAAGAGAGGTAGGAAATTGTGATGTCATTTTCACAATAATTTATAAACAATGACATCATCATACATGTCACACATCTACCTATAACATTATCAAATGTTATCAGACGGCAAACTTTTAAACTGGTCCAAATTGAAAGAAGTTTGAGATGACAATTGAATGTGTATAAAATTTTAGATTTCTCAACTTTCTGGTTAGAAAATTTGTGTAAAATTAAGAAATTGCTTGTAACAAGCAATTTCTTCATTCCACACAATGTTTTTCAATTGCTTTTCTTGAGGGGCATCCAAAAGCATCAATGTATTAGAATGGGTTAAAAAGTAAATTTATTATTTTGATAATTTCACTGATTTTTATGCTCCCCGAAAAATTGTTTGGGGGAGCATATAGTCGCTGGCTTGTGCGCACTCCCATCTGTCCTTCCGTCTGTCCGGCTGTCTGTCCGTCGTCATATCTCAGGAGCCCTTGGGCCTAATTGGATGAAAATTTATATATAATCTTCCTAGCAAATTTCGATCGGAAGTTTTTTTGAATTTCTCAATTCAAGGCTGAGTCATGGAGAAAGGGGCCTTAATGTAAATTTAGTTTTTTGCCAATTTCTCCTAGTCAAATTGTCAGAATTTTATGAAATTTCATATTTGAGTAGCAAATCAGATCCACTTGACCTTAAACTATCGAAAATTTACGTTTGAAAAAACATGTCATGTGATAAGCTTTCTGTAAGCTCTCTTTTTGTCCTGCAAAAACTTATATTGGCTAAAACTTTTGATTGGTTACAGATATAGTCTTCATATTTCACATGTGCATTGCTTGTTACATGGACTTTCTGTTGATACTAACTTCAAGGTCATCAGTCAAGGTCAAGGTCATGAGTAAAGGTCAGAATTTCGAAAATCTTAACTTTAACTTTGTCTATAAGTTTGCAACCTTTCTGTTGGTATTAAGTTCAAGGTCATCTGTCAAGGTCATTTCTCAAGGCCAAAATTTCAAAAAAAAATAACTTTAACATTGTCTATAAGTGTATAATGGTAAGTGAAATAGCCTTCATATTTTGCATGTGCATTGCCTATGACATGGACTTTTAGTTGGTACTAAGTTCAAGGTCATCTGTCAAGTTCAAGGTCATTTCTCAAGGTCAAAATTTGAAAATCTTAACTTTAACATTGTCTAAGTTTACAATGGTAAGTGATATAGCCTTCATATTTCACATGTGCATTGCTTATGAGATGACCTTTCTGTTAGAACTAAGTTCAAGGTCATCTGTCAAGGTCATTTCTTAAGGTCAAAATTTAAAAAAAAAACAAAAAAAAAAAAACAAAAAAAAAACAACCAAACTTTAACATCTCCCATGTGTATACAATGGTAAGTGATATAGCCTTCATATTTTGCATGTGCATTGCTTATGACATGTACTTTCCGTTGGTACTAAGTTCAAGGTCATCTGTCAAGATCAAGGTCATTGTCCTTGGTGAAAATTTAAAAAAAATAACTTTAACATCTCCCATAAGTATACAATGGTAAGTGATATAGCCTGTATGTTTTGCATGTGCATTGCTTATGACATGGACTTTTTGTTGGTACTAAGTTCAAGGTCATCTGTCATAATCAAGGTTATTTCTCAAGGTCAAAATTTGAAAATCTTAACTTTAACATTGTCTAAGTTTACAATGGTAAGTGATATAGCCTTCATATTTCACATGTGCATTGCTTATGACATGGACTTTTTGTTGGTACTAAGTTCAAGGTCATCTTTCAAGGTCAAGCTCATTTCTCAAGGTGAAAGTTTCGAAAATTTTAACTTAAACATCTCCCACAAGTATGCAATGGTAAGTGATATAGTCTTCACATTTTACATGTGCATTGCTTATGACATGTGCTTTCTGTTGGTACTAAGTTCAAGGTCATCGGTCAAACTCAATGTCAAATGTTATTTATTAATGCCCTAGGTAATGTTTATTTCAATTTTTTACCCAACGAGCCTTACCATGCTAAAAGGGGGCTTAATACCATGTTGCTTTACATTTTGTATATATCCTACTCTAAAATAAATCAATCTATTGTTTCTGCAAGACTACTCAAGTTAGAGTCTTCATTTTTTGTATGGAGACATTTTTCATTGATTACTTTGATAGTCAAGGTAAAATATTTAACCCTTACTATATAATGATATTGAATTTTACTAGAATCAGGCCTGTGAAGCCAAACAGATTCCTTCAATGTTTGTCAAACTTCCAAATTTCTTGTGAACTGAACTCTCAAACTATAATTGCATTCAATAAAAAGTTTTTTGTCCAATAATGGCACACAGTTTTGTGACAAAAGCCTTATTTCAGGGAGCATAATCGGTCTACGACGGCTCTTGTTTTCTATCTCTTCCTTTATTTTTCTTCTACGACTCTTGTTCAGTGAATTATTGAGTGATAATCTATCGAAAAATCTCTATTATCCACTAAAAGCATTTAAAAAATGTATGATTCATTTCTATGCCACCACATGAAAAAGGTCCAAGCATTTTGATTTACCAGTGTCCAACTGTCTTTAACAGTACTGTCTATCTGTCTTCCAAGGATCCAATCTGAACACTTTACTGTTTAATTGAACAATGTTCTTATTTAGTATGAAAATACCTTGGAATATATTGATACAAATTTGCTATTGTCACAGTCAAGGTAATCAATCAAGGTCAAGTTTTAAAAAAAAGTCTGTCCTTGGGGCCTTTGCCTCTGGCAAACCCATATATGTTGAGTATACATTGTATTTGTTGTGCAAGCTCTCTATTTTAATAGCATTGTCTTTTATCTCAATTTTATATTTCTTTTTTAAAGTAAACCGTAACTGTCATGCTGAAATCCTTTTCAGAATTGCATTAACCCTTTCTTGCACAATCCCTTGTTTTCACGTGGCTGTGATTTTATACTTGAGAAAATATTGTTGGAAAAGAGGAGAATTACTTGCAACAAGAAGTTTCTTCTAAACCCACAATATTTTCTACCCTGTAGGTTGATTACTTTTCAAATTGCTCTCACTTTTAATTGTCGTCTGCAAAACCTTTGAATTTGGGCAGGCCTACAATTTTGCAAAACAGGAAAGGGTTACAATCAAGGGACTGAAAGCACTGGAAGCACTAGTTGTGGCTAATTATAATTTCCTCATGAACATTTAACCCTTTCCTGTTTTCTGAAATTTTAGACTGGTCCAAATTGAAAGAGGTTGCAGACGACAATGAAAATTAGATGCAGTTTTAAATCAAACCATCCTATGTGGTAGAAAATATTGTGGTAAAAGAAGAAATTGCTTGTCACAAGCAATTTTTCTTTTACCACAATGTTATCTTGAGTATAAAATCACGGCTACGTAAAATCCCGGGTTTGTCCAGGAAAGGGTTAAATTATAAGCATTTCTCTGTCTTGAAAAGGACAAATAGGTGGTATAAACTAAGATCAGACTGCAATTTATCTTTTTCCACAATGTTTTCTCAATTGTAAAATTGCAGGGGTGTAAAAACCAAGGATTGAACAGGAAAGGGTAAAAGTGAATTTAACAAATATTTCTGTACATTTAGTTATATAACTTGAAAAAGATCAAGTGAAAAGATTAGGAAAAAAGAGAGATATCTTTTACATGTTCTACCAAACCTTGAATTTCTGCATTCTAGAGATTTTAAACTGAAGAAAACATTATTAGTAAAGGAAAAATCAATTGAAACAAGTAGTTTCTATATTACTCACAATATCTACCCTTTACAGTAAATACATTTATGTGATATTAAAGTTTAAACGCTCTCTAAAATGTTGTCTATACAACGTCTTGTTGTAATGTCTGGAAATGATTTTTAACCTGTTGTTTCTAGGTCCATACTGATACTGAAAAGTTACTAAACAAACAACTATCCATGAATCCGTACACCCTTGGGTCAAAGATAGCTGGAGGTTTATCCATCATATATCTACCGCCTCTACCCCCGCCAGTCGAGCCGTACATACCATCAAGAAAGAAAGAGACTGCATCCTCCCCAGAAAAAATACAGTCGTTATCTCAGGAGTCAGTCCCACAACCAAAGCAAGAAGTTAAGGCTAGAACTTCTCTAAAGTAAGTTTCTTTATTTCTTTATATATTTTGTGACAGTCAGGGAAAAAGGATCCTCCATGATAGAGGACATACACTAACCTATTACCTCTTGACAAATTTTACACTTGTCCAAATTCAAAGAAGTTGCAGATGACAATTTTGAGTCGATGAAATTTTAAAAGTCTTTGTCTTTTAGGATTGAAAACAATGTGCATGAAGAAGAAAGTGCTTCTAGTAAATAATACTCTCATTTTGCACAATAATTACAAAGCTTAGTTATTCCTCCAGAAGTGGTATTGTGAAGGAATGGGTTAAATAGTGTATGCTTTTAATTTCATTGTTTCTGCTCAGTGAACATTATAACGAAATCAAAAATTATGAATTTTTAGTCAAGTACATGTGCTGGTAATCCATCAAGGATAAATTCAGAGCAAGAACAAGAGGCCTGTAGGGCCTTATTGGTCACCTGAGTCCAGAGAGCACTTCAACATATAAGAGTCCATCAGGTGCTGCTACAAACCAAATATCAAAGCTCTAGGACATTGGGGAGGGGGAGAGTAGAAGATTTTTTAATAGTGTATGCCTTTTATTTCATTGTTTCTGCTCAGTGAACATTATAATGGAATGAAAAATTATGAATTTTTAGTCAAGTACATGTGCTAGTAATCCATCAAGGATAAATTCAGAGCAAGAACAAGAGGCCTGTAGGGCCTTATTGGTCACCTGAGTCCAGAGAGCACTTCAACATATAAGAGTCCATCAGGTGCTGCTACAAACCAAATATCAAAGCTCTAGGACATTGGGGGGGGGGAGTAGAAGATTTTTTAAAAGCTTTCACCATACAAGCCTAAACTTGTGATGTCTGGGAATATGCTTATTATGACCATGGGGCCATAATTTATACAATCTTGATAGAGGTCCACCAGATGCTGCTGCTTACCGAATATCAAGCTGTAGGCCCTCCTCTTTGGGAGAAGTAGATTTTTAAAATTTTCACTCTATAAGCCCTATGTAAAACTTGTGACATCCAGGGATGGGCTAATTATGACCCCAGGGCCATAATTATACAATCTTGAAAGAGATCCACCAGATGATGCAACATACCAATATCAAAGCCATAGGCCCATCTGTTTGAGAGAAGAAGATTTTTTTTCAAGTTTTCACAACATAAGCCTATGTAAAACTTGTGATGTCTGGGAATGGGCTTATTATAACCCTTGAGCAATAATTTGTACAATCTTGATAGAGATCTGCCAGATGATGCTGTATACTAAATATCAAAGCTCTAAGCCTATCTGTTTGAGAGAAGAAGATTTTTTAATTTTCGCTATTTAAGCCCTTTGTAATCTGTGACTTCCGGGAATTGGTTAATGTTGATCCTGGGGCAATAATTTGTACAATCTTAAAATTTTTATTATATAAAGCTATGTTAAACTTGTGATGTCTGGGAACAGCCTAATTCTGACCCTGGGGTTATAGTTTATACAATATTGATAGAGGTCCACTAGATGATGCCACATACCAAATATCAGAGCTGTAGGTCTTTTAGTTTGTTGAAAAAACCCCTCAAACTTGTCACTATGTAATCTTATGCACCTCCACATCTTTGCTTTAAGGGTCCTTAAGAAGATGGTGACTTTAAAAAGAAAACATGAATGAGAAAAGATACTGACACCTGGTTCTGTAAAAAAAATTATTTAATTTAAATTTTGTCTAAGAAATTTTTCATAGCAATGGCTCTAATTTAGTTTATACATGTACTAATTTATAAAAAGCTTTAAGCTGATAGACTTGCTCTTGAACACAGCCAGTTGTTATCACGAACCAAAAATAGAGGCAGTGGTTTAAGCCCATGGCTACCCAATTCTACAGCTGGGTAGACTGGGGCTGGCTATAAAGTGTCTTGCCAATGAACTCATCCTGGTGATGGTGGGGTATGAACCGGAGCCTTCAGATCACTGGTCAAGCACCTATATCACTCGGCCAACGAGTCTCTTATTAGTTAACCCTTGTCATGCTGTATAAATTACCTTACTGAATTGCTGTAAAATCAAAGAACTGAAAGCACTGATAGAACTTGTTGTTCAAAAAATCAATATTTCTTTTAGAAATCAACCTCATAAACAACTCGGGAAGGAAAAGTATGAGCAGGAGGTGTAGACTAAGATCAGCCTGCACAAACGTGCAGTCTGATCTTAGTCTACACCTCCTGCCAAAACCGGAATATTCCGGGTTCAGCATGACAAGGGTTAAGATTTAGTCTTATCCAAATGACAGATTGTAGCTGTCAATCAAAACATGGATTTACCAATTGAATCCTTGAATTATATCAGAAGTGAAGTTTAAGTGTTTTGACATTTCTGTTAAATATTTTTGTTGAGCCCACTTGAGGTGAGCGAGACATAGTTGTTGTCACTATGACAAGTCAGTGTATGTGCATTAGTGCGTCCTCCTGTCAATCCGAATTTGTCCGGACAATTACTCCTACATTTTTAGGTCAGCTGACCGAATGGTCATGGTGACCTATTGCAATCATCGTTTGTCCGTCATCGTGCGTCGTGCGTCGTCCGTCGTGCGTCGTCCGTCGTCCGTTAACTTTTAAACATTTTCATCTTCTTCACAAGAACTACTGGGCGGATTTCAACCAAACTTGGTAGAAAGCATCATTTGGGGATGCCAATTCAAGTTTGTGAAAATAGGGGTCATGGGGGTCATAGGGGCCCAAATAGGGGCCAAAAAGGGGTAATTTTTGGTACTTCTTTAAAAATCTTCTTCTAATAAACCGTTAATGCCAGAGCTTAAATATTTTGTGTGCATGACAACTAGGACAGGTATATTATAAATTGTGAAATTCATGCCCCTGGGGTCATGTATGGGGCCACACCCAGAGGTCAAAGTTCATCATATTAAAAAATTCACATTTTCATCTTCTTCTGATGAAGTACAAAGCCAATTTCAAACAAACTTGGTGAAAAGCATCATTTGGTAATGGTTATTTAGATTTGTGAAAATAAAAAGGCTTGGGGGTCAGAGGGCCCTAAAATGGGGACCAAAAGGGGGTAATTTTTGGTAACTTTTAAATATTTCATCTTCTTCTCAAGAACTACTGGGCGGATTTCAACCAAACTTGGTAGAAAGCATCATTGGGGGATGCCAATTCAAGTTTGTGAAAATAGGGGTCATGGGGGTCATAGGGGCCCAAATAGGGGCCAAAAAGGGGTAATTTTTGGTACTTCTTTAAAAATCTTCTTCTAATAAACCGTTAATGCCAGAGCTTAAATATTTTGTGTGCATGACAACTAGGACAGGTATATTATAAATTGTGAAATTCATGCCCCTGGGGTCATGTATGGGGCCACACCCAGAGGTCAAAGTTCATCATGTTAAAAAATTCACATTTTCATCTTCTTCTGATGAAGTACAAAGCCAATTTCAAACAAACTTGGTGAAAAGCATCATTTGGTAATGGTTATTTGGATTTGTGAAAATAAAAAGGCTTGGGGGTCAGGGGGCCCTAAAATGGGGACCAAAAGGGGGTAATTTTTGGTAACTTTTAAATATTTCATCTTCTTCTCAAGAACTACTGGGCGGATTTCAACCAAACTTGGTAGAAAGCATCATTTGGGGATGCCAATTCAAGTTTGTGAAAATAGGGGTCATGGGGGTCATAGGGGCCCAAATAGGGGCCAAAAAGGGGTAATTTTTGGTACTTCTTTAAAAATCTTCTTCTAATAAACCGTTAATGCCAGAGCTTAAATATTTTGTGTGCATGACAACTAGGACAGGTATATTATAAATTGTGAAATTCATGCCCCTGGGGTCATGTATGGGGCCACACCCAGAGGTCAAAGTTCATCATGTTAAAAAATTCACATTTTCATCTTCTTCTGATGAAGTACAAAGCCAATTTCAAACAAACTTGGTGAAAAGCATCATTTGGTAATGGTTATTTAGATTTGTGAAAATAAAAAGGCTGGGGGGGTCAGGGGGCCCTAAAATGGGGACCAAAAGGGGGTAATTTTTGGTAACTTTTAAATATTTCATCTTCTTCTCAAGAACTACTGGGCGGATTTCAACCAAACTTGGTAGAAAGCATCATTGGGGGATGCCAATTCAAGTTTGTGAAAATAGGGGTCATGGGGGTCATAGGGGCCCAAATAGGGGCCAAAAAGGGGTAATTTTTGGTACTTCTTTAAAAATCTTCTTCTAATAAACCGTTAATGCCAGAGCTTAAATATTTTGTGTGCATGACAACTAGGACAGGTATATTATGAATTGTGAAATTCATGCCCCTGGGGTCAAGTATGGGGCCACATCCAGAGGTCAAAGTTCATCATGTTAAAAAATTCACATTTTCATCTTCTTCTGATGAAGTACAAAGCCAATTTCAAACAAACTTGGTGAAAAGCATCATTTGGTAATGGTTATTTGGATTTGTGAAAATAAAAAGGCTGGGGGATCAGGGGGCCCTAAAATGGGGACCAAAAGGGGGTAATTTTTGGTAACTTTTAAATATTTCATCTTCTTCTCAAGAACTACTGGGCGGATTTCAACCAAACTTGGTAGAAAGCATCATTGGGGGATGCCAATTCAAGTTTGTGAAAATAGGGGTCATGGGGGTCAAAGGGGCCAAATAGGGGGCAAAAAGGGGTAATTTTTGGTACTTCTTTAAAAATCTTCTTCTAATAAACCGTTAATGCCAGAGCTTAAATATTCTGTGTGCATGACAACTAGGACAGGTATATTATAAATTGTGAAATTCTTGTCCCTGGGGTCATGTATGGGGCCACACCCAGAGGTCAAAGTACATCATGTTAAAAAATTCACATTTTCACCTGCTTCTGATGAAGTACTAAGCCAATTTCAAACTAACTTGGTGAAAAGCATCATTGGGTACTGATTATACAGATTTGTGAAAATAAAAAGGCTGGAGGTCAGGGGTGCCTAAAATGGGAACCAAAAGGGGGTCATTTCTGGTAACTTTTAAACATTTCATCTTCTTCTCAAGAACTACTGAGGGGATTTCAACCAAACCTTTTTCTAATTCTTTCAAACAAAATCACTTGTCTTGGTGCTCTTTTACTCAGGTGACCGTTAAGGCCCACTGGGCCTCTTGTTGAAAGGATTTCAAAATAACCTGGCACAAATATTCTCCATCATAAATAGATGTGCAATTTGAAAGAAATTTTCTGATAGTTTTAATGTCAAGGTCACAGCTCAAGGTCAAACACTAAAATTGTGATTGTCAACCGTATTTCTCCTACAATTATGGATGGATTTCTAAATAACTTGGCACAATTATTCTCAATCATGAGTAGATGTGCCCTTTGAAAGAATCTTTTGGATAGCTTCAAGTTCAAGGTCAAAGCTCAAGGTCAAACACTAAAATGGAAGGTCAAGGTTAAGTTCATGGTCAAAACTTTGTGGTCTCACCTGCACCTGTTCAGGGACAACCATCTAGTTGTTAGTTTGGTGACTAAAAACTGTAACTACCACTTCAGGTGGTCAACCAACAATTTACCTTGTATGTCCCTGACTTCATTTTTGTCATGTTTACCCGTTTTCAACTTTCTGTTTAGAAAACTTTGTGGAAAATGAAGAAATTGCTTGTGACAAGCAATTTTCTTCATGTTACACAATGTTTTCCAAAATTGTTTTCTTGAGGGGCATTAAAAAGTGTCATGGTGTGGGAATGGATTAAAAAAATTATTAGAAAAAAAAAAATTAAATTGTGTTAATTTTCTTTTATAGAGAGGAGATTCTGCTCGCAACTGCCTTGTATGAACCACCAGTGTCTTACACCTCCAGAACTAGTTTTGATCTGAGGAGAATTGTTGAAGATCAGGTAAGATATGCCAAATATCTCAACTTTTGTGAAGCTGAATTAACCCTTGTTGATTCATGATTTTCGGCAGATTTTCTAAATTTCTTTGAGTATAGTCACTTGATAAATTCACGAAAAATCAGTGAAATTATCGAAATGATAAACTCCTTGTTTTGAAGGATTTGGCCCAGCATTTGTTCATTACAAACTACTTAATGCCTATGAAAGGGATTCTAGACACTGATGATGTCATCATGTTGCAATATAACTCATGGTAGTTATGATGATCATTCAGAGATTTTGGACAAAAAGCTTAATGATTTGTCTCTTTTATGGATTAAAGAAATAGAATATTTGTTAGACCAACAGATCTTTTATTTTGTGCACAACAAAAGCTATATTTTCAAGAGTGGCTCAGCCATTGCTTTTATTTATTTACTCAATCAAAGATAAATATCAATTGTCTTCTTATTCTACTGAATAAAATGGTAGACAGTGTCAACAAAAAATAGCATGTGCCTGGAAAAGTGACTTTTGGTCACAAAGAGTTCATAGATATTTTTAAATCTGCAGCACAATGAGAAATAAACTCATTGAATATTTTGATATAACATGGGTGATAGAAGACTGAACCCTTTCCTGTATTTCAAGTTTTTAGACCTGTCCAAATTCATAGGTTTTCAGATGACAATTCAAAATTTATTTTATTTGTAAAAATAATCATTCCGTAGGATAAAAAATGTGGACAAAGAGGAAATTGCTTGTTAACAGCAATTGCTTCTTTTTTCACAATGTTTTCTCAAGTATGAAAAAAAAGGAAAGGGTCAAGTAATTATTGTTCCCATAAACTGTAGCCCATGTTGTCTTTGTGACCCATATTCACTTTTCTGGTCACATGCTATTCGTTATTATACAAAAAGTATTTTATGATTTCAAAATATCATAAATCAATAAAAATTCCAAGACATGTACCATTTATTTTAAAAAGATAAGCTCATTTAATGAATAGAATGTCATAACATGTTCATAAAATACAAAATCTGTGAAACTAATCATCTAAAACAGACCAATTTAACTGGGCAAAGCCGTGATATTTTACTGTTTAAAGAAGACTCACTTCATAAATTTTGTATAGCAGCAATAATTTAAGAGATTTGTTACGAAGAAGAGACACAATCTTGACGCATCTAAGTCTAGCTTCCCTAAAGGTAGGATAAACAAAAGACTGCATTACAATATGATTTGTATGGTAGATATTGAAGTAGATCTACGGGTATTTAACCCTTGTCATGCTGAACCCGGAATATTCCGGATTTTACAGGAGGTGTAAACAAGATCAGCCTGCACATAAGTGCAGTCTGATCTTGGTCTACATCTCCTGCTTGTACTTTTCCTGTCAGCGTTTTTCATGAAATTGATTTCTAAAAGAATTGTTGATTTTTGATCAGCAAGTTCTATCAGTGCTTTTAGCCCTTTGGTTTTACAGCAATTTAGTTAGGTAATTTATACAGCATGACAAGGGTTAAAACCAAATTAAAATGGGAATCAGCTCGCTTCTATTGATCTTGTTAAAGCTAAAGTCGTTTTCCAAATCTTGTCATTGTATAAATTGTTTGTCCTACCTTTTGTGATTTATGATCTACATTTTGTGCAACACATATATTACTTAACCAATGCCAACACAGTGGCGCTTTTTGATGCCCCTCAAGACAAGCAATTGCATACACAGTTTTTCCTACCAAGAAAGAAGAAAAAATCTAAAATTTCATTAACTTTAAAATGTCGTCTGCAACTCCTTTCAATTTGGACAATATTATGCCATCTGGTAATGGGTTAAGTCAAAGACAATTGCTGCTATTCAATGTGATTCGTTGAGTGATACATTGATGATTTCATTATCTCTTTGCCAGATTGTTTGTTCAGATTGTTTTTGTTTTTTTTAGTGGAGAAAAGATCTGCAGAAACAAATGGAGGAAGAAGAAAAAGAAAGACAGAAGGCCTTGAAGGATAGACAGAAGGAAGAAGAGGACTTTCAAAGACAAATGGCAGAGAAAAAAGCACAAAAGTTCTCTAAATCAACCAAATCAGCAAGATCCCCTGTCATTGAAGCACAGTAAATGGAAGAAGAGGAGATTAATTCTTCAGATTTTCATTTAACCCATTCCCACATAACAATTTTTAGATTGGTTCAAATTGAAAGAAGTGGCAGACGGCAATTTAAAGCTTATGAAATATAATTTTTCACTCTTGGGTAAAAGCATTGTGGATTACGAAGAATTTCTTCATTATCAACAATGTTTTAAAAAAACACAAAGATTTTTCTGATTTTGATAACTTAAAAATTATTGGCTGCAATGGTTTTTAATTGGACCAGTCTAAAGTTTTGTTTTCTCGAAATTGTTTTAAAACATTTGGTTCATTTTGATTAGAAGTGAAATACAGACCTATAAGCGACATTAATGGAAAGGAATGTTTTTACATTCATTAAATTAAATATTTCTATTGCACATTCCTAAGCTTTCCAAATCTGACAGTTGGGTGTTTTACGACATGCTGTGAACATTACATCATTACAAAACTGCTTGCATCATTATGAAATTTTTCTATGCAATTAGCTGAAAATCCCATTTGGAAGTCTCGTGGTAAAGGGTTAAAGATATTGTCTTTGAAAACTTCTAAACAGATTTCAACAGACGTTTTCCGCTGATGGCCCCCTTTCAGTTTCTTTCAGTATCTGTCAGTGAAGAAGTGTGTTCTCAATAATATCTCTGTCTCTATCTCCTTTGTTGAAGTCTTATAAACTTTTTGAAAAACACATTTAACTCATTTTTCCACAATGGGCCTTTTTTACAACCCAAGAAAAAAAGCTTTGGAAAACATTGTGGAAATGAAGAAATTGCTTGTTACTATACGCAATGTTTCTTAGCCAAAAGGCATAAAAACTCCTAAATTTCATCAACTGAAATTTGTCGTATACACAGCTTTTTCCAATTTGGACCAGTCTATTATGTCATCGATTGTTATTGGGATAACTGTAATATGAACTTTATTTCTTTTTTCATGATTAGCGCCTTTTCCAATAGCTTAGCAGTTGAGTGGTGGAAGTCCTCTAGGTCTTCATTGTGTGTTGTATTCGTTGCTTATTTATGACTGGCTAATATGAGTAAGAGAATTAAACAATTTGTTAAGTACTTTTGATCATTTGTATTTTCATTTAGTAACCCTTTCCTGTTATGCCAAAAAAATAGGCAAGTCTAAATTCAAAGGTTTAGTAGATGTCAATTTTAAGTTTATAGTATTTGTGAAAATAATCAAAATAATCATTCAGTAAGGTAGAAAATATTGCGGAAAAAGAAGAAATTGCTTGTTATAAGCAATTTCTTCTTTTTCGACAATGTTTTCTCAAATTTAAAAAAAACGGGGACTTAAAAATCAATGATTGAACTGGAAAAGGTTAACCCTTTCCCCCCCCAGTCTTGCATTTTGAATATTTATACCTAAATCTTACTTTACATGTTGTGGGCTTGGAGCAACAGTGTCATAAGTGGCTATTTTATATTATGGCAGTGTTGCAGTAAGCCCTCGATAAACGCTCATCAGGTAATAGGCTTTCAAATAACACATAGTTGATTGATTTATTGAATAGGGTTTTACTTCTTTTTTGACAGTATTTCAGTTATATTGCGGCAGCTGGAGCACCTAACCTTGGATTCCTGGTATTTATCACACCAGTACTACCACTATATCCTTTCTGAGCCTTCAGCTGTACATCCCACTTCGGTTTATGATTATCCACCCATTGGTGGGAGACAAATGTCAGAAAGAATATTTGTCGCAGCCGGGGATGGAACCTAGAACCTCATGACTTGAGTCCTATACACTGCAATTACTTCATTTCAAACCTGTTGTTATTTTATAGTTTCCTTTTCCCTAGACCCTTCAATTGCATGTTGTGACTTATTGGGTTATAATCTTTCACTCATCTTCGTGTACTGTGATATGTAATCTCTTCCTTGGCCTTTGATATTCCATCCTCGATTCTTTAATCTAGGACAAACAAGTTATAAGTTTGTTCTCAGATGGAGGATAATTTTCATTTTGTACCAAATACAACATCAAATAGAACCAAAAGTAACATCCATTACAGTAACTCAAATACGCAGTGTAAAGTAATTACCTCCCTTGCATTATAGCTTGAGTTACATGTAGTAAATCGATGACTTGTTTTTGCGCAACTTCGTATAAGTTGCTATGCCTTTGTATCTCTATCCATTCAACCCAATCCAATCCCCCCTTTTTACGTCCCTCAACGAAAAAGCTTTGGAAAACATTTTCGAAAATGAAGAAATTGCTTGGATCAAGCAATTTCTTCATTATCCACAATGTTTTCTATCCAAAAAGTCAAAGAAAATTTAAATTCCACCAACTTGAAAATATCGTCTGCAGCTCCTTTCAATTTGGACCGGTCTAAAATTTTGTTGAGTTGGAATGGGTTAACAAAGATATTAAATTCAAGTTCTCATAAGGCCCCTTTTCCCGTGATATTTTACTGTTGGTTTTATCATTCTGTGAAAGTTAAAAGTGAATCCAATGAAATATTGGGAATTCATTATGTTTAATAGAATATTTAAAAAAAGAATCATATGGCCCCTTTTTACATGATACTTGATGGATTGTACCCAGTTCTGAAAAGAACCATTTGAGTATTTGTACAATCATTCTGTGAAATTTTGAAGTGAATCCTTTGAAATCAAGGGACACCATTGTATTAACCAGAATATTTAAGAGAGTTTTTCATAAGGCCCCTTTTTATGTGACCCTTGCCATTGTCAGATCCACTGTCAAAATCAACAATTGGAATGATGGTACAATCAATCTGTTATAAAAGGTCATTTGCACAATGGCTGCTTCTGGCATGACCAAAATCAAAACTATTTCACGATAGAAACAGCAATAAAAAGTTCAAATGTATCTTAAACACGGAATAAAATGACTCTGAACAACGTAAAGATCAAGTCAGTACTTAAGGACATTAAAACATTTGTTTCTTAACACTATACACATTGTTCAATCTTCCTCATATTCACCATGAGAGTCTTCCTGGGCATCGGGCTCTGGTAGACAGTCTTTTGAACTATTGCTCGATGGTATGTTCTTATAGTAATCATGGAATTCTGTTGGTATAGTGCCTGTTTTACATAGTTGCATCAGGTCTTTCTTTTTAGCAGACGAAAT